>OY754330.1:114959718-117557767 GCA_963573305.1 Pyrrhosoma nymphula
GTCGAAAGGTAAATACAGAAATTTAATATTAGCATTCCCCCATGACGATGTATGAACTAACGGACTGAAAATGGACGTTTCCGGCAAAGGTATCCTCCCCCCTTAAGTGTAATTTTTTTCTAAAATGATTCAATCCCCGGTTTTTTAAATGCAAATGAGTACGGGTGTCCGAAATAAGAAGGAACAAATGTTTTATTTTCCTATTCACAAACCTCATAAATTTGTACATGTGAGTTTTCATTAGCATTTACATGCTAAAATACAATGCAGCATTTTATATTAGCTACACAATCACCATTACAATAATGTAAGAGAAACAATTGCACTTTTCCACAAAATGGTTTATTGCGTACAACGCGTTTCGGCTCACAGAGCCATCATCAGGTACAAGACAAGTTTGGTCTTGTACCTGATGATGGCTCTGTGAGCCGAAACGCGTTGTACGCAATAAACCATTTTGTGGAAAAGTGCAATTGTTTCTCTTACATTATGAAGAACTTCCACGATATCTCGCCTGAATCTGTTGAATTTACAATTACAATACCCGGAGAGATATATTTTTGGATATAAAATATGACGTAAAAGTATTTGCTTTCACGAATCTTACCGCGTCTGATGTCACAACAATGGGCTTGCTCTGGCCCACATTATCAACACATTGTACGGATAGCATGCGCGTTCCCTATTATTATAGGAGTACATGTTCCAAGACAGTAACCGCCGCAGTGTAAGAATCTTAAAGCTATACACATTTTATTGATATATCGCACTTTTGGGTTATATTTTAAACGTGAAGCTCGATTTAAAACACTTTATTAGGACATATATCAACGTTACGTTAAAAAAAAACACGCCGCTGGCTTCGATTAACACGTTAAATGGTAATGCTATCCTTGATCACGACTCTTAACGTTGTCTTAGCGCGAGAAACTCGTTGAAAAGAGCATTTTTGGCGCAAGAAAAAAAAATGTTTCATCATTACAGGCAAAATTCATTATACTTTGAACTTATCTGGCAGAAGATACAGATAAAGAATGCAATAACAATGGCTACTCACAAACAGGACCATGGACAACCTCCAAATAGTAGACTGACTGAAGTATCTTACCTGCAGAAGAAAACAATTATTAATATTATAAATATGATATTCAATCATTAAATGAAACAATACTAAAAGACAATTCCTAAAACAAGTTGACCTCTGATCTCTATTTTCAAAATCACGAGGCATCCCAGATTTTCTTGGAGAAAATTACTTTTTTCAATGAGCTTTTAAGGGGAACGATGCGTGGTGGGATTGTGTAATGTACAAATATTATTTTTAACTGCCTCCCTGAGACATAATAGGCATATAGCTGAAAACTGTGTGGTTAAATTAAATTTATAAAATACTTCTTCTATCAAAAAGCAACAAAAATCAAAACTTTATGAACGTGCCAGAAGTATACCCCACCCGTCAATTTTGAACGAGTAAGAAAATCACTTTAAGAGTGTCCTGCCTTCAAACGGTTATTCCACCTTACAGATCAAGATATTCTCCAATATTATCAGCAGGAAGAGAGAAAAATCCGCCAGGCCAGGTGGTTTTGTAACGTTACCTTTTATCTCTGGAATAACTGATCGTATTGGAAGAAATTTGAAGAAATATGACATCATTTGCAGTTTCAATATCGGAGTGAGGATACGCGACATTCTTCGTGGAGCAAAAGACCGTCTCCCTAGTCTAATACACGAAAGCATTATGAAATTCCGCGTAGTTGCGGAAAAATGTACATTGGAGAATCTGGCCGCTAAGTGAGTGAACGTATTAAGTATCATGAAAGGGCGATCAGGAAGAGATACTGGTACCATAATGCCCTCGCAGAACACATATGTCTACAGGAAACGCAATCTAGAATGTTGAATGAGACTAAACATCTGTCAAGAAATGGAATATTTCACACGAATAATCCGTGAAGCAATTGCGATATATTAAAGACCGGAAAATCTCAACAGGGACAATGGGTACCAACTTTCATATGTGTGGAAAAGTGTAATAAACATTCAAATGGGAACGGTTAGTGGTCTCCATTGTGAATCTTTCTGGAACCAAGTCATTTAACTGTCTTTCAAGTAATTTGCGAATTGTCCGTTCGTCCCAATCTTTATTTCAGAAAAGTTTTGATCTAGAGGTATGTAGTAGAGAGCTTTGGATTCCTATAGCATAAAAGAACCTTTTTATATGTTTCAGTGACTCGTAACGTATATTATGTGGAAATTGGTCTAAAAATAATTCGCAATCGTAATCAGAGGCAGATGGTTCCACTACGTGTAATACATCTGAGTATTAAACGATAATAAACAACGCTGTGTTTGTTGAAGCAACAGAGTCATTAATACCATTACTATTCGCTGCACGTAAGTATTCTTACACATTTCATCGACATCTACATACTACCCCGCAAGCCGCCTCAATAGGCGTGTGGCGGGGGGTGTTAGGACACCAGCCGTTTATATATAAAAAGGAAACGCTCTGATGAAATTACGCCTAGCATTTATTATAGTCCCTTATTGTTCGGGGGAAAAACGAATTTCCATACCTATCCGTTCGGCAAAATATCTCTCTTAATTTATCGTTTCTGTCGGACCTGGAAATATAGTGGGGTTCTAATATGATGTTCTCCGTGTCGCTCTTAAAATATCTATTCTTAATTGCTCAAGTAATCTAAGCCTAGCGCGCAGCCTCCATTTAATTGAGTGTGTAGTCTATTTAATTCAATTATGTGTATCGCTTACTAATAAAGTGTCCTCTCGAAAACATAAAGTGCCCCTATGAGAGCTACTTTGACAATAGACATTGAAGAGTTTACTTGTTGTAAATATGCATTGAATTTTTCGATTACCTCCCGAAGCAATTTATCATGGGGCCCTTTGGACTCTGGACCCTTCTTATAGAGATTTTCTTTCTACGTGCTATCATGAGCCTGCAACAAAACGTAATATTTAAATGCTAGAGCGTGAATATCCTTTGAAAATCGTACTCTGGTGGTCAAGGTAATAAGCAATTGTTGATTTCAGAAAAAAATCTGAGATTTTTCATCTAAAAACATGGTTTTTAGACAAATACGAAGCGTAAAAAAAATTGATTGAAATAAATAAAAACTTCATTTATACAGCCATCCGATAAAACAATCCCATCCCAAGTAATTTTAAAAATAAAAAAATCAAAATTTAAAAATCACTGCACCGAACCCAATGCTTCACATGAACCACCTTGGGACCCCTTGAGAGCGCAGAAGGCTTTTTTATATTGCCTATGTTACAACCAGATATATTTTATATCTACATACCAAATTTCCAGCTGCCTGGAAAAAAGGACTTGTCACGCCCATTAGAAAGGTTAAAAAGCCTGAAAACCGATCCGATTTCAGACCCATTTCAATTCTCTGCGCCCTCTCTAAAACACTGGAGAGGATTGTGCACTAACAAGTCACTGACTTTATTATGTCTTCTGGTAAACTTGACCCTTTTCAATCTGGCTTCCGCAAGGGTTTCAGCACACAGACTGCCTTGCTTAAAGTCACTAATGATATTCGTCTTGCCTCCGATAAAAAAATGGTAACCATTATGGTCCTATTCGATTTCAGCAAGGCATTTGATCGAGTTAACCACGCAGTTCTCTTACGCAAGTTAAAATCCCTCAATTTTTCCAGCTCCGCCCTGAACTGGTTTAATTCTTACTTGACGGGTAGAACCCAAGCCGTCAAGGGCTCTGGAGAGGAGTTATTCCCTTGGCTCCCAGTTTCATGCGGCGTTCCGCAAGGATCCGTCCTTGGACCTCTCCTCTTTACTTTGTACACCCTGGATCTGGCTAAAAGCATTAGTCACACCAACTATATGCTCTATGCAGATGATCTGCAAATTTATACTCACTGTTCTGCTGATGAACTTCCATTTTTCATTGAAATAATTAATCGTGACATTTCCTCCATCAACCATTGGGCTAATATCAACTGCTTACAACTAAACCCCATAAAAACTCAAGCAATCATTTTCGGAAATTCAAGACTTTTGAATAGCATCGATCATGATAGTCTTCCGCCTATTCGTGTTCACACGAGCATTGCTAAATTAAAAGAAATTGTTCGATACCTCGGCGTCACTCTTTCCACTAACTTAAAGTGGGATCAGCACGTATTGGAAATGTGTAATAAGGGAAATCAAATTCTCTATTTACTAAAGCTTCAAAAGAAAAATTTACGTGTTCACACAAGAATTTCACTTGTAACCTCATTGATTTTTCCAATTATAGATTATTGTATACTAGTGCATATCGATTTAACAAATGTTCTCGAAATACGTATACAGCGATTAATTAACAGCTGCATTAGATTTATATTCGATCTTAACAGAGATGACCATGTTTCTGATTACTTCGCTGCCTTGAAGTGGCTGCCTCTTGGCTCCCGAAGGAACAACTTCCTGGGGTGTTTTCTGTTCTCCCTCTTTCATACTCATATGCCTGAATACCTCTATAACCTATTCACCCTCAGAACTACTGTTTCCGTCAGAAGAACTCGGGCAGACCAAAACCTTCTCCACATACCCCAAGCCCGTACCAAGCAATACCTAAATTCCTTCCCGATTATAGCATCCAAGTTTTGGAATTCATTACCCCCCTCAATAAAATGCTCCTCCACTCCGGAATCTTTTAAGAGAAAATTGTACGAATATTTTAAACAGTAGTACTGTTGTTTTAAAATGTATGAATCTTTGTGTTGATTACTTTGATTTTTGTTAGAACCTTTGTTTTCAATTGCTCTTGTGTTTGCTATGTTATATTATTGTTATGCTATGTTATGATATGCTATGCTATATTACTGTATTTTGAGCAGAATTTTTTTCTGTATTTATTCTTTTTTGCTCTTATGGGTTTCCCAGAGCATCAACAAACTATTCATTCATTCATCAACTATTCATTCATTCATTCAAATTTCAGCTCAAACGGTACAATAATTTTTGAACAATGAAACAACAGACGGGCAGACACCATTTCATTTTTATATATTAACTAGCTGAAGGCACCCGTTGAAATTCAACGGGTGTGAAAAACATTGAACTTATTTAAATAAGAAAACCACAAAGCCCGAAGAAAAACTGTCAGCGTGGTCATTTGAGGAGTTCGTAACCTAACTTGTATGTTGTGTTCGTTGTAGTAGACTCGATGACCGTTTTCTAGGTGCACGGAGAGAAGAGTGACTGTTGGTCCTCTTTAATGCACGGAAAACCCAAAAATGGGCCACTCAGACTCATTACTACTTAAATAGCACCCAGGTTGATAGATGGTCACCTCGTCCCTCCGGTTCTCTTGAGCCGTCTTCTGAGTGATTAAGCTTGATCGCTTCCCTTGTGTACATAAATATATTTGCATTCAATGACTTAATTTAGTTGCGCAATTCAACGTTGATATGTGCGTTGAGTATCTTAATTAGGATTGGAGAGAAGGGTACGATCCGGTGGTTGACAACGTCAACAGGAGCATTTGCAGAAGCAACCATGTTTATTTGTCCTATGAATCTTTCATTACCCGGACTGCGCCTTCGGCATCAAGGGTAGCCATAATTATTGGTTTCGGTAGCTAAATAAAAAAATCTATGGTGATCCTTAGTGCACTTGCCGATTTTCATGCACGGATGTTGTTCAATGCGCAGAATTTTCGCTCTTCTTTCGGGTAAGAAGCATGTAGTGACGTCAATATAATTCCCGCCATCTTAAAACAGATTAGTTTCGAAACAGATGGGTCCCTATTTGAACCAGATTTATAATTGGTTACCGTCCGTAGGTTAGGTTAGGATGAAATTTGTGCGGTTCTTAGCATAATCCGAGAAACACCACGGGGAGATGCTCATGAGATCGCTAGTGGGCATGTCATTGAGCATCCAGGTCTAACCTTCGTCGTTTTTCATGCAAGGACTCATTTACTCGCAATGAAGACATTCCTCTTGCTTTATAAGATTGATTCAATAGGTTACTCTTTTTTCTATTAGGCATGTTGATGTGTATATATTTAAGTCCAAGTAGGGGAAACATAGCGGCGAGTAAATGTCTTGAATAGGCAACTCGATGATTGAATGAATGTATGTTTACTGCACTTTAACACTTTTAAACATATGAATAACTCGCATCTTTTATAATTTGGTAATTGGTCGAAAAAACAGTTCGCAATCGTAATGAGAGGCAGACGGCTTCAATATGTGTAATATATATGAGTATTAAACTATAATAAACAACGCCGTGTTTGTTGTAGCAACAGTGGCATTATTACCATTACTATTCGCTGTACGTAAATATTCTTGCACGTTTGATTCCTTTATGTGTATCGTTTACTACGTAAGTGTTCTCTCATATACATGCAGTGCCCCTATGAGAGCTACTTTGAGAATAGACATTGAAAGGTATAATTGTTGTAAATATGCATTGAATATATCGAATACCCCCAACGCAATCTATCATGGGGCCCTTGGGACTCGGCGCCCTTCCTTTATAGATTTTATTTCTACGTGCTATCTTGGGCCTGCTGGTTAACTTAAATGGGCGTGAATATCCTTTGACAATCAAATCTCTGGTGGTCAAGGAAATATGCTATTGTTGATTTCAGAGAAAAATGTGATATTTTTCAGCAAAAATATGATTTTCAGACAATTACGAAGCGTAAAATAAAATCGATTGAAACAATGACCAACTACATTTATACATCCATCCAATAAAAAAATCCCAGCCCTCTAACTTTAGAGAAAGTAACTTTTAAAAGCAAAAAATGAAACCACTGCACCAAACCCAATGATTAGCATGGACCACCAGAGGAGCCTAAGAGGACCCTTAGAGCTTTTTAATATATCCTATATTACCCACAGATATATTTTCTATCCAAATGCTAAATTTCAGCTCAATCAGTCCATTAGTATTTGCGTGATTGAGTAACAAACATCCAAACATACAAACCTTCACATTTATAATATTAGTAGCATATGGATTAGAACTATTAGGGCGTTAATAGCCACAGTGTTTTTCATTGGTTTACACGGGATTCTTCATTTTGCCGAGTGTAATGCTTTCTTCTTCCATTGTTCAAATTGAACAATTTTGTACCCATTTATATCGCTTCTGCTTAATTAGTCAGCTAAATATCTCCAATTCTACTTATTCCTAAAACGATTTTGCGTTATGAACTCTCGTTTTTGGTAAATATGCAACAACAACGGAAAATTTCGTATTTTTTGTAGGTAGTTTCCTTTATTCTTCTTACTGCTCATCGTTACCTCTGAATCATTCATCGTGCATTGAACTCGGAGGAATAAATAGCGGTATTACGATACCTATTTTTCATTATTTGATGTATCAACCAGCATATTGATCACTATAGTAACACGAATATATGGGGTATATATTCGCAAAATGCACCTGAAAAGAATTCTCAACGACTTAGTGAACGAAATAGTATTTCCTTTTACTTATGTAATAGCTCAAAGCATGGTCGGTAATATATTTTAGCGTGGATAATAATAGCGTGGATGCTATAGTTTTATCACTTATTTTTCTTCTGTTCTGAATGCCATCATCATTATGTCTTTCATCCAAAGATTCGTTGATTTCGGCCCTCTATCCTCCCCCTTAACCCAAGCGAACTTTCTTAATTCCCTGAATTTCTTCTTTCCGTAACCATATTTGTTTGCTATAGGCACCTATAACTCGCTCCACCTCGGTGGAGTGGAACAACTATTATCATCTCCCGCTCGTTACTGAAAACTCGTTGCTATATATGGTTGTAATTTCTCACGCAATTAATGCTGAAGACTTTGAACACGATCCCTCCACCGAAAGGTCTCACTGAAAAAGGTGGTGTTCCATTACAATACAATTTTTTTCAGCCCCGCCATGAATTATCCAATGTTTGTGGATTATTCAGCATTTTTCAAAACTCTTTAATAATGAACATAAGTGATGAACGTGTTGTATGATACTTACTGTTAGTATCCAATTACATTTGATCCACAACGATTTTTTGTTGTTCTCTCGTTTTCATATGTTCAAAAATAACATGGGTCAACCAAAACGTGAGTATATTTACGCGATATGATCTCAATTATCATGCCCGCGTCGCTTAGCATGGCTTATAACACCATGCTTGGCTGTGATGAACGGATTAACGCTCAGGAAAGCGAGCCTTTGCCCAATGTCGGCCAGACACTTGGTATCACAGGTGACCGACCGTATGGGCAGCCAATCTGCGACTTATGAAAACATGTAGGAAGGGGACAAAAAGTATGACAATCAGAAATTGTAACAAACTTTCAGCATATATTTCTATTCAAAATGACCTTATTCAGTCCATCATAAAAGTGACTGGCACTCTTAACACACTTCAATAAAATACAGTAAATCCTAAGTGCAATCAATTTCCTTCAATAGCATTCTTGTCATCAGGTTATTGATAGGAATTTTGGCTAAAATTGTACCACAATTCACGGTTGAAATTCCACAAGAAGTAGACATACTTTAGATAATACACTTAAGCAATTTTACTTATAAAAAACTCGCCTCTTGGACCCTCGTGAAACTCGAACCTGGAGACAACTTATGGATTAAAAATTGAGTTCCTGGCGGGGAAAGAAACATAGAAGTATGGAAGGATCGTTCTGAAACCTCAGAGTACCCGTGAAACTAACGTGCGGTTTAAGAAACCACAATCGGTAATTAAATTCTTTGTTAGAGTCGGCCAAACAAAATGTTGCCCTCTCCAGGAGAAATATCTTGGGCCGGCACTGCCTGCAAGTGGGCACTGTTTCTCGTGAACCCAAAATTCTCATATTGTGTGCTTGGGCTAAAATCTTCGATGCTCTGATCGATTAGTTAGGTGTATTAGCCAGGTGATGCAATGTATATATCTATATTCCCACATGTCGCTCCTCGCGTGATCACTACCAGTTAAAATGAGCGGCTAGTTGCAGACATAAATCTGGAACCGGCAAGGCTTTCTCCGCGAGCAGTCGGACAAAGGTCATGGATTACAAAAAAAACAATAAAAAGCATGCGTTTGTTCCATGATCCCGGCGGAAACTGTACTTTCGTCGGCTAACAATGAAATTCTCCTTGGAAAAAGAGCGGTTCATTAATATTCAGCGACTATTTCAGACACACACATATATAAATGCGAGTCCCGCATCAAATTTTAGCCGGAGAACATTTCTCCGCGGCTCATTTGCGTGGATGAATGCAGATCAGGAGTCTCCTCTCCTACGCCGACAAAAATTACACACCACGCAGAGGATGAAGCCACTGAAATGCTCCCAAACGACGGAATTATGGTAATGACTTTGACAAAATAGTGATCAACGTGGTCGAAAGACACACCTCGCAAATTACGTGATAACATTTCATTACAGCAAATTGCTTTTTGTGGCAAATTAAATTCATATTAATAAACACACACTTGATCAGGAATTATCCATTCGTTTCCCAAGCATTTGGATCCCTTTTGCCCCAATCCGAATTCAATTCCAGTGGCTAATTGAAAATTGAACTGCACCATTTAAGACCCAGTGGGATAATTTGGCAGAAATACTATCATCATCATTATCAATGCCTATCTAAGGTTAGCCCATTTTGCCTGTTTTGCTTCAGGTCGGAAGCTTGTCCGTCAATCGCTTCTTTGACCGTCCGCAATCTATTTTTTTCTGGTGGCCTGTGGTTAAGGTGTATCTGGGGTTATGTTGTTCGTCATCCTAAAATTATGTTCATACTATTAGTTATTGTATTTTCAAATAGTTTCGGCGATAGCCAGTTCCTCCATACTTATAAGATCAGCATTTATATCATTATACATATCATTTGTTTATTTTTCAGTTTTAGAGCTCCATAGTAGTTGATAATAGTCTGACCATTGTTTAGTTGGCATAGGGTTTATATTAAAATTGTCTTTAGTGGATGTATTGCATTATTTTGAAATTCTGTGCGCTCTGGTCTGTTGTCCATGTATATACTGTTTCTAATAAATGTTTCTCACGTTTCTCTTCGCATTTTTCAGACTGAAGAAATGTTATCTTTAACTATTTTCTAATGTTAGTTCGGTATGTACACTGAGATAAACTTATTGGACATATTTTGCGACACGATAGCTTATTTAAAACAATACTGAAAGGAAAAATTATAGGGAAGATTCACAGAGGATGATGAAGAATGGAATATATCAGGCTAATCATGAAGGACGCTTAAGTGAATAATGATGTTGGAATGAATCGGCTGGCTGATAGGAGAGTGAGCTGCAGCACACCAATCTCCAGATAAATGACTGCGGATGATGAGTCGGGCACGTGCCGCTCTTAACTCAAAACTTGAGGGTGGAGTGCATGAACAAACTTTAGGCATTGGCTACGTTCAGCAAGGACTAAACGTCGGCTTTCCCCTGCTATGACCGGTTTTTGTCTTAAATGTCGAATAGACAACGGCTAACGGATGTTGCTTTTCCGCCATATATTAGAATTTTCCTCGAGACAGTTTAGAGCAGTGATTCCCAACCCTTTTACTTTTGCGGTACCCTTCAGACTGAGGTTACAATTTTGGGGCACCCTTAGAATTTTTTAAATTTAAAAATATTAGTAATTAAAGTGGAATATGCATCAGGAAAATTTTAAATTCACATTTAAATATAAAATTCCTCAATTTTGTTTCACTTATTTAAGTAAGGTAGCAGTAACATACCAACCAACAAAGAATATGGTATAGTATAGATGAAGCATACTATTGGAGCAAGGTTGGATGAAGTTCTTCGATTACAGTCACCATATTTCGGCCGTGAGAATAACCAATTCATGCGTTGGTCATACTAAAAATTTTTCGAGTTCCCGCAATAATCTCGCGGCACCCCAGGCTGTTTTCCCGGCACCCAAAAGTGCCGCGGCACACCGGTTGGGAACCACTGGTTTAGAGTACTTACCCAATTGGGAACTGGGGACACCACCTTTATAAATTCACGAACGTGCCTAAATATGCCCATCTGCCTGCGACTGTTTCAAACTGTTTTAAATGGGGTTTTGCGGCGTTGCCAAGTGTTTATCTGAACTAAGTAATTACGGTGACTACCTAGTTATACGCACTAAGGGAAGGGTAGAGCAACGTTTTAGCAAGCGAAAATTGACTCTCGGCTGAATTTAGTTTTCAGTTTGTAGCTCAACGGTTGTCCTTAGCAGTGATTCCTTCGTACCTACTCATTAATGCAACTGCACATTGAAATGCAGAGCCCCTGAATAATTGCATCTCTCCAGGCATCAACTCAGGGGGGAGGGTCATTTCTCGAGAGTCATTATAATTATCGTATGCAAAAATAACTATGTTTCCGCATGGTTTCGTCGATTCAGTATCATTAATTTTTCACCTCCCGTCCGCATGTGAAAATTATTGCATATAAATATCAATTGGCAGTGTAGCATACGATACTATGACGAAACCGTATGGTAATCTGTTAATTTTGCATGCGATAACTATCACAACGCTTCGAAAGTTGACTCCAGTTGTCAACGAAACTGCTCGGACCAAGTGACTAGGTTTAACAAAAGAATTTATCACAAGGCTCCATTCCCCTTCTGTGGTGTGCAGATTATTGAAAGATTTCACAGATGTAAACGTGCGTTTTCACTGGTATGTTTATCAGTTAATTGCGCAGTTTACTAGTAGAAGGCGACCTTTGACGTAAATTACACGAGTAAACGGTTCTGCAAGTCCGCTCGCAGAACTTTTTTAAGTTTCGGCAAGTCGCTTTTAGAAGCGTGATGTCGCCAATGCAAACAGCAACCTTTCTATTTCCACACTGTTTTGTCAGTGTTAGTTCCCCGCAGGCTTTTGCAGAAGAAACTTGGGGAATTAAATTTCCTGTGTAAACCCACCCTTACGGAAGAGATTTTAGCTATGGCAATCCGA
This sequence comes from Pyrrhosoma nymphula, assembly GCA_963573305.1. Classification (NCBI taxonomy): domain Eukaryota; kingdom Metazoa; phylum Arthropoda; class Insecta; order Odonata; family Coenagrionidae; genus Pyrrhosoma; species Pyrrhosoma nymphula. The sequence goes on from OY754330.1 coordinate 114,971,671, forward strand.
AAAAAATGCTACGCGTTTAAATCACAAATTTACCAGCAATAATTATCCACGGGTTTTGTTACTACGATTTATAGTCTCGATTAACATTGCTTGGTTATATAACATTTACCAATTATAAACTGTTATCATTTCTCGCAGAAATGCTTCCATTTTCATTTGAATTAAATGCTGTCACTTAAATTTTCACGTTTCGCGCTTGAAAATATATCATGTTAAACTTAGTAAAAAAGGACTTCTATCACTCTACATTTTAACGCTCTAAAGGATAGTGTTTCACAGTAAAAAGTAAATCTGGTCATCAATGCGATCTGAATTTGAACGAAGTGTGGAATGATGGTGTGGTCTACATTTACGGCCCAACACGCGTCAGAATCACATATATCCTTGTGATTTCAAACATTACATGACTGCATGTTAACAATCAGCGCACTTTGGTTGGCTCTGGTGTGGAGAGCGCGGATAGCGGGCACAGCGCTGGCGGCACCTAGCGGCATAAATGAGGAACTGCCTGTGCATGTCTACTTCAGTCTGCTTCGCGCCAGTTTACCGCGCCTTCGCGTTAGCTAGGGTGGCCTTGAGTGGAGAGTCGTCATTAGGGCTTCGTTTCTCAGCTCCCTTATTTTTATTAAAAGTGGCTGGTAAGTCCAAGTTAACGCTATGTACGGTGCATCTGCTGACACTATCGAAGTGAGGTTTTAAGTGCGGGCTTGTTGCAGGCGAAAGTAAGTTTGGCGCCGGCTTGGTGGCTTTTTGTTGGTTCTCTTGGCCTCGTCACATCAGTTCCTTTAGAAACATTCTTTCGTAATCCGCATCGCCGATTATAAATTTCATGGTAAGTAGATGGAATACGTTTTGGGCGTTGAATTAATGATGTGAGAGTGTAGAGTTGATACTCGGTTTGTTTACAGGTGAGAGCCAGGGTAGTTGATTGGACGTATTGTGACACATCATTATCGTTATTACTGGGATTACTGGGAATTTCCTCGGATAATATGATAATACCTTCTTATATTTTAATTAAAATGTCGAGCCATCAAGAAATGTAAAATTTGCCTTCCCCCTTGCCTTCCTCCATCCCCCTTCCCCTCAAAGTAGGCTTGAATTTCAAACTACCCAGCACTTGCATTCCAGAAGCAAGCCACATTACTGTCAGATCAGGGCTCTCTTAAATTCAACATAGGTCAAGCTTACGGCAAGTACCTACCACTTGGTTGGACATTTAGGTTTGCAACTACCTTATTCTTAGACAGGAAAATGGCCTTAAAAATCAACTGATGATATTGCCTCTGAAAATCAGTTCTCTTTTCTGTTTTAAAATTAGATCCACTTTTTAACTGTGTTTTATTATGTGATGACTCCTTAGTTCATTGTTAGTACTAGCTCTCTTATTTTCACTGTAATTCGCTCTACCTGTTTTTACAAATATAGTTGACAGTTTTATCGAAATGGTACTTTTGTAAATCCAGCGTATCCCTTTAAAATATCAATTTACCATATTTCATTGGCATCTCTTTTATCTATTGAACGCATTAAATGCCGTTTATTATGAAAATTTCAGAGCTTGCTCGATACTCGGGAGGTTACACGTATCTAATCCAAACCTTAAGAAAAATGGCGGATAATCATTTGCGTTTTCTTTAAGTATTCATCTCCCTTATATGCGTTACGATTTCGAATTAACCTAAAAGGACTCCACGTGGATATCGAACTTCAAATTTAGAGCTATGTAAGGTAAGACATAAGTTGATGAATTAATAAGATACTCCAGAGTAAAAGATAGAGGCCACACGTCTCAATGTTTCCCATGGGAATCCATCAATAACATTTTAAACCGATTCGAAATTAGATAAATTTGGGAAGAGCTCGTTGTTATACGTGGCGTAAATTTCTTAAAATGATACCTATAATGTAGCCACCAATCGACACCTAGATTTATCAATTTTCAGCCTAATCATTAAGCAGATGAGTCTCTCCATGACAGCGTCAATAATTAATATATGGGGTGAAATTAACCAAAGAGACTCATGAGGATGAGCATCGCTAACGTTAAGCACGACAACGAGATTCCTCAAGTATCTAGATAGATCGACAAGGACGGCAGAGTCTCTCAATCATATACAGAAATGAGTAATCAATCTTACTCCCCTACCCTTGAGAAACAGGACACCGCATGATATGTTAGCAATTTTGAAATCCCCTGATAAACCCTTATAGAATCACTCCCAAAGGGAATGTAAAGAGTTTGTTTCCATTTATCCTGGGTTTGATGAGGCTAGTTAGCCCCTCTTCCCTTAACGCAGTGCTCTCTCTGGGACATTAAAGTGGTCATAAATGAAAATTTAAACGGCGTGATTAAAGACATATATACACACACGTATACTTCTTGAGTGATTATGATTTTGGGGTCTATTGACCATCAAACGAAAAACTCGGTAGAAATTTTCCGGAAGTCACACAATCGTAACTACTATACTTACAATTAGTCATTCTTCTAAATCTACCAAACATTAATGTACCATGAAATTTCAAATGTGATTTTAAAGAAATAACATAGCGATGAGAACTAAATATTTAGAGATAATGTAGATTTTGAAGAGAGGAGAAGACGACTGGATAGAATGGAGGAGATACGAGAGACCTCTGGCGGGAGAGTAATTAGTAGCGCTCGGGTACTTGCGAATCCTGTTACACTTGAGAATCAAGACCGAGGCATCATTTGCATCGCCATAAATCTTTCCGCTGTGTGTGCACACACAGGCCTCATCTTCTCGCAACCTCCTCGGCTTCCGTCCCTATTTATCTCTCCCCCTTTACCCCCTATTCAGCGGCCACCCTCCCCAGGGTATTACCCTGATGACGCCCACTCCGTAATAGGTTTTACTTCTGGGGCCGTCTCTCTGATCTCCGCTCTTTCAACAAAAGGATGGGGCCCCCAAGTTCATTAGCCATGCGGTCGCCTCGTGATTCTTTTGCTTCGTTTTAATATCCATCGAGGACTCCAACGGGTTCCCGTTTCGTTCCCCTTTTTTTCGGCAGCGGAGACGCAAGTCTTATTAGTGGAATTGTCCGTTGATGTGACGTCGACGAGACCCAACACGCTTTTGTCCACAGTATAAAAATCAAGCGGTGCTTAGAAATCATTTCTTTAAGTGCATATTATATAGGTAAAAATACAAATCCCTTGGATTTTAAACTATCAACTAAAAAGAGAAATAAGTTCATGATGTGCATTGGAGGCGAATCAAAGGTGAAATGTGTTCCACAATCGTCTCATTGGAAACAATTAAAACACGAGCAGACATTCAAGTCGTCGATTGGAATAATTTACACTCAAAGTGTTTTAAAAATGGCGGGCAATATTTACATTCTTCACAGAAGTAATTAAACTCATCTCTTAAAAGGCTAAAATCCGAATTATCATTTTTTTCCAAGAAGCCATTACATTTATCATAGAAATTGAGGTATTCTTATTTTGAAAGCTACATATTTCCCCACTTTCACATGCCTGACGCAGAAGGAACAACGATGGAGTTGTATTTCTATCTGCTTAGCGAAAGCTTATGCTGTGATTGGAAAGCATCCAAAGTAATTTTCCCTATGTAATTCCATTTGTTCAATTCCAAGTTTAGATTAAAGAAGAGAGTGTATGGGCTCTTGACGCACGAAAGTGAAACCTGTTTTTCTTTCAAAAAAACGATCCACCTAACGAGGCTTATCATTGATGCTGCTCTCTAGCAAAAACTTTTGTCCATGCTTGGAAAAAGAATTGGAAGGATATTGTTTATGATTTGTTTTTCTCATACAGCTATGTATGCACGCCTCTGAACTTTTGGTGTCGAAGCTATTGCATTTGCTTAGGTTCGTATATCTTCGCATATTTTCTTTTTATTAGTTGGTACATTATTATGATACGCCTGAATATATATTTTTATTTCAAAAAACAATATGTAGATATTGTATTTCGATACGTATGATGCAAATAAGACATGTGGGAAGTAGTTTTCCCGCAAACTACCCTTTTCATGTTGTTTTCTTTAGCAGCACCAATATTTTGGAGCAATATATCAGAAAAATATCGCAGCGTAGGTTTCCGCGGGGCTTGAATGAAGGCTTGTTCATTCTTTGGGTTTTCACCGCGTTCATGTTGACTTTTGACAACAGCTTCGCCCGGTTTCCTCCGAGCGTCTTCAGGTCGAAGTGCCTGGACAACAAAATCGTCGACTTATATTCCTGTTCATTATCCCTCCAGGTGTTATGACTGGTCCATGTCTTCCCGTCAAATCCTCTTCCACGGGCCTGCTAGGCGGTATCCGTCTTCCCTGTTGTAATTGTCATTTTTTATGATCTCTATTAGAGGATTTGGTGGGAAGACATGGACCATTCATAACACTTGGAGGGAGAATGAACAGGACTATAAGTCGACGATTTTGGTGTCCAGGCATTTCGACTTGAAGGCGCTTGGAGGAAACCGGGCGAAACTTTTGCCAAAAGTCAACATGAACGCGGTTGGAACCCGAACAATGAACAAGCCTTCATATCACATACATTATATAGGGGTTCGAGCGCAGCGAGTCACATAAATTATAATATCTGAACTCGAACTCTATCATAATAATCACTCTGAACTCGACCATTGACTGCCCTGACCTTATTTCCTTCATTAATTTCAGAATTCCTACCCGACTAACAAGGACTCACTCATTGCTCCATATCCCAACTCCCAGGTTATCACTCACCAAGCGCTCCCTTATTGTTCGACTTTCTTCTCTCCTGAACTCCCTTCCTGACAACATTGACCCTTTCTCCTTATATCTTCCAACGCCTTTGCTAACCAAGCTATATCTCATTCCCAAATAAAATAATATTTTCTGGCTTGCCATGTTGTTATATTATTTGTCTTTATCTTCTTCGTGTTAATGTTTTTGCGTATGTTGTTACTTATATCACTATAAAATGGCATCATGCTGTATGTGGTCTATTTTTTTAAATAAATAAAATAAATAAATAAATAAATAAATATTGGACGGATATTTATCCTTATAGCCATTACGTGGCTGTCTGCGTACGTGTCATTGTACACAAGTGTCTTCGCAATTTGCTGATTGTTGCACATCATAGGTAAGTCAATAATATCTCTTCGATGAATTTACATATACAATTTGGAACACTTGATACAATAAATTTCGATTTGCATAGTTTACATCAACAAATTTGGTATTATCCTCAGAAATGCCGCCTTAAAAAAATTAAATGTAGGATGAGGTACTTCATAAATTGTTTGCTCTTCCTGATGATCCAGAGAAATCGGATGATGGAGACGAGGATACAGATGAAGATTTCTGCCCAGTTGCTTCAGGGGTTCAACCGCCCAATTCTTCTGGGTGTGAGCAAGACACTTCTGATTTAGAATCTATCACTGATAGTGAATCTTGCTATGATGAATGTTTGTCTACTTGTACAACACGATTTGAGAACTTGAATGTTGATTTAGATAGAGAACCGGCATTGAACGTATCAATGAAAAAAAACTGACTCAGAGAAGGATTTCTTTCTTTTGATTTTTAATGAACCAATCATTGAAAGAATTGTTGTGGAATCTAATAGATATGCGAGGCAAATGGAAACACCCCGGAGGTTTGGTATATCAGTGAATGTGGTCAATCAGAGTTTCACAAGTATTACAACTGTTGAGCTACAAGCATGGCTAGGAATGTTAATTTTGATGGGAATTTATATTATTCCATCTCTGGAAAGCTATTGGAGTTCAGATCCTGCTCTAAGAGTTCCAATGATAGCCAATACCATTACATGCAAAATATTTCGTAAAATTACTCAGATTGTTCATCTAAATAAAAATGCGACTATGCTACCAAGGGAGCACGATTATTATGACAAACTTCATAAGGTTGGGCCTCTAATACAGAGTATAAATGAGTCAAAAGATGGGGTATATAATGCTTCTAGTGTTCCTTCGATTGATGAATGCATGATACCTTTCAAAGGGAGGTCTACTTTGAAACAGTATATGCCACTCAAGCCAGTGAAAAGGGGGTATAAAGTGTGGTGTCTTGCTGATTCCAAAACTCGATATGTGGAAAAATGTGACATATACACAGGTAGGTCCGATTCATATGAAAACTTGAATTCAGCTTGAGGGGAACGAGTAGTACATAACTTGTCATTGGGGTTGGAACACACTGGCGTAGTAATTGCATTTCACAATTTCTTCACCTCATTCAACGCTATGAAAAAACTTTTCGAGAATCGAACTTTTCCAGTTGGAAAGGTCAGAGTAAATCGCAAAGTGGCTATGCTGAAAGAAAAATATCAGCAAACAAGGGGAGAGTTCAAATTTGCTATAAAAGATTGTGTAGCTGTTGTAAAATGGATGGACTCCAAACCTGTCACATTACTACCACCATAAGTCCAAAGAAAGTCGGTTCACTGAGAAGGAAAAATAAAGATGGCATAAGTACTGAAAAGAATTGCCCTACAGCTAAAGTTACTTACAACAATGTAATGAGAGGGATTGATCATTTTGATCAGCTGAGAGAGCGTTATTCTATTGGTAGAAGGTCACTGAAATAGTGGCACCGGATAATGTACTTTCTGTTTGATGTGGCAATTGTAAATGCATTTATCATGTGGAAACTATATTAAAGTGAATCAGTGTACCAAGATCAATTGAGTTTTCACATTCGTCTTGATAGACAGTTGATTGGAGGCTTCTCTTCCAAGAAAAAAAAGGTCGACCTGTAATTTTTCTTGCAAATAAAATGCAAGTACCTGATGATGTCAGGCTGATGAATGTTGGTGACCATATGCCCAAAATTGAAAAAAAACATACAGAAGGTGCAGCCTGTGCAGCACAAAACTTAGGGATAAAAGAACCCACTATATTTGTATTGCTAGTGACATTCCACTGTGTGTGGAACCATGCTTTAGAAAATTCCAACAGAAGTTAAAAAAAAAGATGTTAGGGTAAAAACACTGTTAAACATTCAAATCGATAACGCACTAATAAAGCTGTTTATTTTGCATCTGATTCATGTTTGCACCTTTATATATATATTTTTATTATTATTACTGATGTTGGAAGGGATTGTATTGCTATTGTACTACTTGAGACATTCCAAAGTGTGTGGAACCTTGCTTTAGAAAACGATGATCAGGTAAAACGCTTTCAAATTCAATTCGATGAAGTACGTACCTACTGATAAAAATATTTATTTTTTGTATAATTCACATATAAGTACACTTTTTATATAGTTTTATTATTATTATCACATGATAGAAGGAATGTATATTTACATTTCACACATGTGATTTTAAATTTTGTTGAAAACAATTTTCACTAATTTTTAGGTCATCATTGAATAAGGTAGCAGCTGCACAAAAATTAAGAATGGTATTTTATAAATTTTTAACGTCTTAATAATTTAACTTAATTGTGCACATGATAAAATATATTTAGAAGCTTTGTTTTTTAATGTTTTGATTAATAATAGTTGGAAATATTACTTAAAAGGCATTTTTATTTCATAAGAAGCTACCTATAATAAAATCCTTAAAATGTTTATAGTATCAACAAGTGGGCAGTGGGTAGGATACTTCCCACCGTAATAAACAATATAATAAATAATAAAAAAATTTAAGTTATACCATACTTTACAAAAAATCATATTCCAGATTTTTGTACATAAACGTGTAGTAGAAAAAATAGCCTGAGAAAGGGTTAACCGAGTACAGCTGATCCATTTATTGAGGCCGTTTGCACATTTTTAAGTGATTCAAAATTCCCCTGAGGTGATACCTACGATATTATTATCGAATGGTTCTATTAAAGTCCTTCATTAATCTATAACTATTGCAAACGCAGATGATTCAGGAGCGATGAGGTCTAATTGAAACTTAGTCAAAGGCCAAGCAGCTGCTTCTTACCCACTGTTATAATTTCAACAATCTGGACATTTACCCTGAAATCTGAATGGCATCATCTTCGGCTGAACCTAAAGATGATGATAAACACATTGAAACATACTCCGTAATAATATGTTTATGTCAATAGCGAATTAGTTCGTCGAGTTAATCAATATATTCTGAATGTTCTGAGAAAGAAATCGATTTTTAAAGAAAAAATATTTGCCTATTTTATTTTTTAAGTAGGTACTTTTTTATTTTCCAGGATAAGAATTTTTTTAACATTATGCAATTTAATTTTCTTTCTACTCCTTGTAAATTAATTTTACAAACTCAATTTTTAGTGGAGATGTTGAATCTTAAATTATACCGTTACACAAGATGGCATTGATTGACAACACGCCCCCACGCATGGAGCTGGCACGATTTACTGGAACATACAATTTGGAGACAATCACCGGTTGAAGGTAACGGATTTCAAAAGTATAAATTACTACTGAAACCGGGATGGAGGTATTTTGAGGGCTAAAGAATGCTAACAATCAAGCGGCAACAAAGCCCTCAAGCGGCGATTAATGACATCGATAAATTACTTCAATCATATTCTTAAACAATGAATCTCAATACATCTCATCGACTAGAATCGAAACTCCTTCAGATAATCATTTGAAAAGAATGCTTAAACAAACCTCCCATACAAACTCCTGAAGCATTGCAGGTTCTTCGTGAATCCCACGCTATATTTACATCAATACAGCTGTGTGGAGCGTGGCACTCTTTGGATCGGAATCAGAGACTATCACAAAACCAGACCAGAAAAGATTGAAACTCGAAACTTGGTGTAGGAGGAGGTGCTGAAGATCATGAGAAAATAATAAATGAAGAAGTACACAGAAGACTAGAAGAGGAAAGGAGCACATGGAACACTAAACAGAAAGAAGAGCCAGATTGATTGGGCACACCTTGAGGCACAATGGGTTCGTGAGAAATATAATTGAAGGAAAAATAGAAGGAAATGGCCCAAGAGGAAGGCCAAGGGATAAATAAATGTACCAAATAAAGAGGAAAGTGCATAACAATCACTACTAGGGAGTAGAGGAACTAGCAATAGATAGGGAAGGATGGAGGCCTGCCGTCAACCAAACCTATAAATTGAACAACCAATGAGGAGGATTAGCATGTTATTGCCTACGTCCTACAATTTGAAATGGAACCCTAAGAGTCCTTATGGCGAAAACTGAGGCTACATTTCGAGCTGTTTGTTATTTTTTGAGAATGTTTTAGACTTAGCATTCGATCTTGTTTCCCGACCGAGATCAAAGGGGAAAAGAGTGAGTAGGGCCGGGCAACTTAAAAGCGATGGTGTGCCTGAGTAGGCTTGACAGGGAGAGAGAGAGAGGTGTGTTACGGGCGGGAGCGGGGAGGCAGATAGACGTGCTGGCGTTGGAGAATCAGAAATACTCCGGTGGTGGATGGTAATCGCAGACGGGTGCGATGGAACTGACGGGAGAATAAGTATCGAGAGTCCGAGGAAAGACAGGGGTGTTATAGAGTGGTGTACCCAAAGTAGTTCCCTGGGAGAGGAGGGGCAAGGAAGGAGTGAGGAAGGTTGGGAGAGAGGGGGGGAAAGGGCGTTCGTGAGGCCGTGGGGTGCGAAATGGGGTGCAGGAAACGGTTTGATCGATACTTTGTGAGGCCGAGAAGGTGGCGAGATATCGTGTGGTGGTGGGGCAGGGGGGGGGGGAACGGAGGGAGGTTAAGGGGAAGGAGTGGGAGAGGGCGGAGGTAGCAATGCAAATGAAGATTTCGGACCGAATTGGTCTGAGGGAGCGATGAAGGAATAAAGGGAAGCAGAGCGGATCCAAGCTTCATTCGATGCATGGATCAGTATACATACTTACAAGGTTTTATTATCATCGAGATAAATCATTTCCGAAGCGACTATAAGATTGATTTTTATTATGCTCAACAGTTTACATCTATCGTGGGCTTAAATCACACAAAGAATCTGGGATCGAATTCTGAGTGATCGTGAATTTGACCGAAGAGGTTTTAGTTACCCCTTAAACACCACATCATTTCGCATGTTCCATCCGCAACGCGATTCATGCGTTGGTGTTAGTGTATACAGAGACTCAAATGGTCATTTTAATTATTCAAGGGCTAAATCCTCTCACCCGAGCTTGTAAAGAGTTAGTTTTTAGAAGTATTTCCCTGTCCCGTAACTCTTCAAAATTGGTGGTTTTCAAGTACTAATATAATTTACTTCTACGAAGTAAAACTTGCAACTGTCAAGTTTAATATAGGTCAAGATTACTTGAAAAATTCATCTCATGCGAGTTTCACGGAGACTCGGAGGATGTTATATTAACACCGCACTGTATCACTATAACTGATTATTAGGGTGATCTACCGGTTGAAACCGGTTTAACTGGAAGAGAGTAAACAACCTCAGGTTTTTACATGTACAGGACCGTATCTACCCAAAACAATTCTTTCTTCATCTCATCATACGCCCTACCTCTCTTCATCTCGTCCATAAAACCTTTTCTTTTCCTTCCCGTTTCCCGCTTAGCAAACACCCTCTATCACGGCCTTCAGCATACCTTCGCCCCAAATCACATCTTCCATCCATCTACTCTGCCTCTTCCTAATCTCCATCAGAAGTTTCCTATCCTCACCAACCATACCAAGCACTTCCTCGTTCGCCTTCTATAACATTAGATATAAGATGATAGATAATAATGAAATGGGGACACTGCAGCCCGGTATTACGAACATTGGTTAAATATTTTCTCTTTATTAAAACATGTGAATACGTTCTTCCATTTTTAACGCTCCCGTCAACAAGCCTACAGCCTAATATAATTCACGAAGCCCAAAATTTTAGCCAACATCATGCAAAAGCTACTTCATCTTGTGTTTAGAGTAAACCAGAAAATATAAAACAGTGCCCATGTCAATCCACGAACATGTATTCAGGTGCGAATAGTTTCGAGTCGTGGGCGTCATCTTAAAGTATCAACTTACAGCCAGTTTGCGATGTGAAGCAGATCCCGAGAAATTTGTCGCACCTAAATAAATTTTAATGAAAATTCGCGTGGCGTTTACATTCCAATGGACACGTAATTACTCATACTTCAGCCTGAAAATATCGAATGATGACCATTCTCCCAATCCGTGTCAACGGAGGATTAAGAAAAAAAAGGAATCCTGGATTTTATTACATTTCGTCCAATGACGGAAATGTGTAAATATGTTGGCGTATTTTAAAGGTTTTATTATCAAGTACGTGTTAATTTCTGAATCGAGTACAAGACAAATTTGTTGAATCACTCGCCACCTGGACTGTTAATGTAAATAAATATTTCTCTCTGTATCGACGTCGAGGAGGGTTGAAGACAGGGCCAGGTCAAGATCATAATCAGCATTTGGCGAGTTCACCTCCTCCTTGCGATTATTGTATTTCGCGGTGCTATGCTGATATCATTCGTTCTCCGGTATATCTTCTGCGGTTGCCCATTCTCTGGAACGACCTTTGCTTCTCAGTTCGTCTTATATACTTCTACCGTGGGGCCAGGTTCGACCTGACTGGACGATTTTATAATGACAGCGGCCCGTCCAATCATAGCACACCTAGCCAGAGGGGTAATTAGCAATAGAGGGAGCAATAAAAACAGCATCATCTTTATTTATAATGTATATCGTTCTAGGCAACGTCGTCCGCAAGCGCTGAAGCATGCTGATGAGTTCCGACCTGCTATAACTTCAACACCTTGAATGTTAAGTTCCCAATTACACAATACGCTCGGTAAATTAAACCTGTGCCGAATAACGTCTATTTTCGGACTACTTACAAGTCTCGCCCTGGTCAATGGATCCCCGGCCAAACGTGGGTTAAAGCAGCTTTCGAAAAAGATAAGACAAAGTTTACTGTAGTGATTTCGCCCACGCGACGTCTCAGACATCCTCTCCAAGGGTAAGCCAGGATAAGCAGCGCTGCTCCGAATGTAATAGACTCCTCCGCTGGAGGTTAACATCGCGAAAACGTTCAATAAAGAAAAGTACTTGATATCTTGTGCAGAAGCAAACAACCCCTCGCTCTAAGTGGTTCGGGAGCACTTAGAGAGAAGGCACAGAGGGTGTAAGTGCATTTCACCCGTAATGCACGTCAGTCTCACATGCGCACCCATCTCACAGTTCCGTTTCGGTAGAGGTGGAGTCAAAATAGCTTAGTTCTTGGTGTTACGCTTAGGTTTGAAACTGGCTTAATTTTCACGATTTCTTCTATACCCTATGCCCTACCCTTGCATCAGTGACGTAGCCAGGGTTTCGTTTCTGGGGTGAAATTTTTATTTTTGATATTAGTAGCTCATTGGTGTGTTTAGGCAATTTAGAGTGATGAGTGCAGTTGCTACTGAGGTGTAACAGCCGATATTTAATTTTATTTTTCGTTTTTCCAACTTCTCAAAGAGTACAAGACTCACAGTTTCACATTGAGTCACTTCCACCAATTTCACCCACAACTGTATCGGTCTTCTGCATCTCATGCCTTTAACTCTCCAATCATAAATTCCTTTAATTGATTGATTCTCAGCAATTCTCTCAGCATGAACAAACCAAATACCCGGGATTTCGCACATTTATCCGTTCATCATAGTAGAGACGCTGTTGATCCCTGGTAAAAGCGAGGAGTCAATAAAATGAAAATCGATTGAGGCAACCTACACACTTGCAGCAGACTCATTCAACAAGGAACACTAATTGAAGGAGAAGTAGGACAATTCGTTTTCTTAAAACTTAGTGAGGACAATAAACATTGCTGAAATTGTGATGGGTTAGGGAAACAATTAGTAATAGTACATAAAATTTTTATGCATTTCCGATAAGTCTAAAAGTTCATTAATAATAATTGATGTAAAAATCACTACGTAAAACATTAATTTAAGTAAAAATAAAACATTATCTGAAAGAGAGCCAATAAATACTTGATTGTGTAAAATAGGCACCTGCTTACAAGTCTCTGGCTAGGAAGGTCCCGAGTGTATTTATTATACTATGTACATAATATCGGTTTATACTTGTAGATATCACTATTAAAATACGTACTTCTGATGCACATGTGTAATACGGACTGCCTTATCGCTTCCTTTCCGTGCATCTGCCCATATTGTGTCGTTTCATTACTAAACTTACTCTCGTACAGTAGACGTTTTACAATCAGGGCCCATTTACTTGTTCTACGCCTTTTGCAGATAACTCCAAAGTTGGATGACGTTAAGCTTTTCTTTCTCCCTTCCCACAATCTTTCCCTCTCCGATTAATCTTGCGTGTCTTTCTTTAGTCTGTCTCCTGAAGCTGGAGTTCATTTCAATTTTTCCATAAGTGCGTCCACTACTTTCTAGAATTCTTCACGGTCAATGTCCAATTTTTGGCACATTTCGCCGTAGTCAGCCTGGACTTTTTTTGCAGCGTTTTATTCCATCCTCATCAGGAAGTAATTTCATTCATTAAAGCCTACCGTTTGCCATTTTGTTACTTGCATTTGCCATTGAATTCTGTTTCTTCATTACGCCATAATGCAAGCATTACGTCTTCATGAAAGAACAGAAATCCGCCCCTGGAAAGTAAAGACACCGATGATGCCGAGTGTGCCGCCGCCGCGCCGTGTCGGAAGAGGTCGGTTTTGTTGGTATGTTTAATAAATAATTGTCAGTGTTGGGTTTGAAGTGAGTCAATTCTTTGTTAACAACTCAGACAGTTTGCTGTAATAATATGAATAAATACATTTTTAAGTCATTGGATGAAATCAGTTTTTTATCATAATTAAATTAATTCGATGGAATCTAGTTTAGTGGGTTTGCTAGCCTATCTCATTTTTTTAAACAGCGGCAAATTTTTTAAGTTGGTATTTTATGTTGTTAAGCAATGTGACTAACATTGGACATTTAAATAAATAGAGACATATTTTTATAATATATTTCGTATACAGAAGAGAAAAGGATAGGTATTGTTTAGTACTGGACGATCACAACGGTGGTGTGGAGATAATAAGATGGCAAATTCCCAGTGAAAAATCAGACAGGACTGCGAATCGAATTATTGAACTTCACAATAACGCATTAAAAAAACATCCTTTGGGAGTTTTAAAATATTTGTCTTGAAAAGTCTTGAAGAAGTCTTGAATTTCTTTTACATGTATCAGTAGACACCATGTTACATTAACAGCCACTTCCTTAGATTATCAACTGATTTCCTTTTTCGTTTGGCCGACAGAAACAGCCTCCCCTTCTTACTTCTACGCTGATCTTTCACTGTCGGAGTTTCCATTGGTATCTATGTAGTTACATATAAATTAAGAACAAAACAGATTTGTTTTCCATCCATGAAACGAGCTCTCACAATACGATACTGTCAGAAATCCCAATAGGTCGAGATCTGGCCCAGCAAGGCAGTGCCGATGCGCGTTTTCTTCCCAGCGAAAAAATACAATTTTTCCGTCTTTCACGTCCCTCTGTCGTTCACTGGGAGATGATCACTCTAAGCTGTCCCTACCATTCTATGCTCTATGCACGAGGAAGGGGAGTGTAGTCCTTCCTCCCCTTCCCCTTAAACGGCTAGCCGTCACCACCCCTCCAGATCCCCCAGCAGCTCCCTGAGCGCCTACATGTACTTCCCCGATTTCGCCGCCAGAGTCTCTCATTTCGAAATTTCGATATGAACTTATTTAATATCGAAACAATGCAAAAAGTCTGCCAGGTTTTATTTTTTGGAAAAAAACTAAATATTCAGCCAATATTAACCATGTCTAAATCATAAATAAGATTATTATAAAATTTAAAGGTAAGCGGACAATTTTAGCAGTATTTTAAGTCATATAATGAAAACTTTATACTAATATCTCAATTCCTCACGCTACAGGACGTAAAGCCGTTTTTAGGGCAATCGTATTTCGCCTTAACCAACTTCATTCACAAACCCAATATCAACGACCTCAGTGGGAGTGGGAGCATCTGACCTTCAGGTTTCAATGCTGGCACGTCAACAGCCTAGAAAATCCGCCGGGCAACAAAAATATGAAGTAAAATTCAACCAAAAGAATTAAAACTTCAAAACTGAAGGGCGAGGTAAGATTCAATGACAAGATACTCAAAATAGACGGCCAAAATAATCGATTTTCTTTCTCCTCGGTGAAAAAAATTCCAGCGGTGACTCATGGATTACTAATGGAAATGTTTTGTTGCCCGCAGGCTGAAAATCCTCGCGTTGAAATCTCTCGCCCCTCTGCCCTCACTTTCCAAGGTCATGTGCAGTCTTGAGGTTGCTTACGGTCTAAAATTTCATATAATAATTGTTGAAAGAAGAATAATTAGAATGTCTATTTGATTATGAATCCCCACGATAAAATATTCTGAGTTTTCTATGTTTATTGTAACACCAGCAGCTTTTTCTTCCTCTTAATATTTTTATGATAACATAGTTAAGGTATTGTCGGTCCTCTGCTATAACTACACGCATGATCATCGACGAAATTCAGGCAGAATAATTTACCGTCTCAGGCTTGCAGTCCCATTTCATTTACTCATTTTCTTCCCCCCTACCGCCCTGAAGAGAGGGATAGATGAGAGAATGTAGGGTTAGCGAAGGGTAAGGGGGAGGAGAAAAATAGTAATTTTGGACGGTATGAAGGGAGTGAAAAAGGATTTGAAAGGGATTTAACATTGTGAAATAGACTGCAAAAAAGGCGTTAAGAGAAAATTCCGTGATAGTGGAAATTATTTCAAGAAAGACAGTCTATGGACCTGCCGCTCATTTGGTGGAACACCTTGATTGATTTCAGTTATATTTAAAAGGAATTTTAAATCGGCCTAATATTCTCCGGTGACCGAAACTGCGAATGAATTGCCAGCTCAAAAGCAAGCGTTGTCGCCTCAATTTATACACATCAACCATCAAGCACTTAACCCCGGCTCCGTAATGTGTCCTCAAAAGCCCTTTGCTTCTCCCCCTCTCCTCAACCCTATCTGCTCCGTTCCTCTTTTTAAAGTCATTTTTCAAGTTTTTGATCCCGCGCTCGGCTAATGGAATTACGGTGTCAAAATGCGGAATTGAATATTTGAATATTCATGAAGTTTTCTTGTCAAACGAGGGGGGAACCCGTCGTGGGATCAGGTCTCATATATTTTTTTCTTCTCACATGCTTTCCGCACCCTTACCTTGATCTATTTCATTAATTGTATTTGGTTTAAGGGGTTAACCCCCGTTTTTTAAAACACATTTCAGACTACCCCTTTCATGCACGGATAACCTTTATCAGGAAAGATGGGCATGTAACTCCCACTTTAATTGAATTACCCTGGATTTAATTTATAACCAGGAGGAAGTACCTCCTGGCGTCTTTCCTTTGCACTTTATTTGATATATGTAATATTATGTTCTCATCCAGGAAAAAAATGACAAACATTATAACCGGTACTTCCTTTACTAAACGGTCCTTCTTTTACAAAACGCTTTCTTCACTAAACGCTTCCTTCACTAACGCTATTCTCTTCCTAATGTGGAACCTCATTCCCGCAAACCAACACAGTAAGTATTTAATTTTTTGACGAGTGGTGCATATATTTTACGGCCATTGGAGAAATATTTTATCTGTTTAATCCTCCTAATGTGTTGGCTACTATGCCCATTTTACTCTAGCGTATTACCCAAGAAATTAAATTATTCTACGAGCTTTAGTTTGTCTCCTCCACTTTAATGACCCCGATTTCTTTGTCCTAGGGAATCACATTACCTTGGTGTGTTGGTTTGGAATAAAGGATCCATCACTAAAATTTTTCAAAAAGAGACTTCATGCGACAACCCCTTCTTGACCCGGTGGGAACACAAGAAAATCTCAACAGCCTTGTTTGCCGGGAATACACCAAATCTTTCGACAATTTAGATTAGGTACTTTTAAGTGAACACCAACTGATTCATCATCAACACCCGGATCACTAGATGGAATATTGAGACGCAGCTTATTCATTAATATAAACGGTTATTTACGACTGAACATGTTGGTTTTTTCCTAGTATGTGGATTATTTACTGTCGTGTGAATTTCATCGAACGTTGATAAATTTTTCTTGTCTGCATATTTTATATTTTCCTTCGGATATGCCTATGTTGCCTCCGGCAAATATTAAATTGTTAATACTTTTTGACATAAAAGTAATCTACCACTCAGAGGTAGGTTGTATTGAAAGTTAGAGAAAGTCCTCCAGAAATGTTAGTCACAAAATTAGCTATGCATTTCACATACTTATTTATTTTTATTTTACAAGAAGAGTAGTGTAATTTCAAAATCATAGCTCAAAGTGTAATGGTCCTACAAATCAAGAAGCAGTCAAGATGATTTCCCCCCCGGGCCCTATTGTTAATTTTACATTTCCAGCTATTTTATTTGTCGATAATTGTCCATTTCTTCATCGTTAAATGTTGCATACACCGGCTTGCATGTTTGCAGCTCTACTTGCTCTGTATCCGTTTCTTTTTATCCGGAAATGAGAGCTCATAAAAGAAAAGTAATACTTTCTCTATTCTACGCCATTCCTTCCGAGTCTTAACCACGCGACTATTTTACGACTCCGTTTCCGAAGAGGATGCTGTATTGCGGGGAGGTTAATTTTCTTAAGGGAGATTTCTTGAAGGGGTTTGGAAAGTTTCAGACGAAGAGATTTCTCTTCGGTTATTTCGACGCTCTGAATTCGCTTAGCCTAGGGAATCGAGAGAAGACGATTTGGCACCGGCTATATCGTTGGGATTGGCCGGGGAAAAATTTTCTTGCCTCACCTCTTCCAGAACATTGAGCGACTGCAAGAAAGATTTCCAGGAGAAAGTAGTTTTATATCTCTACCATGGGAACCCTTCAGTGGCAGGGCCAATCAGTAATGAAAAAGTCCCAAATTCGAGCCACAATCACGCAACCTATTCCCTTACCATTAATCTCAATACGGGATCTACTGCTGATAATGTGAATACAATCACACCAAAGGGGTGATATTTCCCATCAAAAAATATTTTGAATTGATCTATATTTAAACTTCAACAATGTCACTTTAGAACGGCTGAATTTTGACAATATTCCTGGGAAATTGAATGAAATTAATTAAAATCAAAGCACCAACCTATTCCGAAGGATTCATCGTGAATTGAGACTGAGCGACACAAGTTTAATCAGCTTCCGTGATGTATCTGGCTTTCCCTGATCTCAGTAGCGAATGAACTATATCTGGAAACCAATCATTTCTTGCGAAAGAGAAAAGGACGTACCCTCTCTATTTTTTAACGCCAGGACATAAAAATGCCATGAAAGAACTGCTGAACCTATAAAAAGGAGCCTTTATCCTTCAAAATCAAAAGAGGATAGAGTTTTCGCAGACGAGTGGCCTTAAAATCTCGAAAGATGTGATCAGGACAGAGATCCGGTGTTTTTCTCAATGAATAGAAAACTAAGCGTTAGTTTAATCATAGAGGAAGCATACTATAATATGCTTACTCTATGGTTTAATCTAAATAAAATAAAGACAGGTGAAATTAGTATGTGTAAAGTACATTAGAACAAAGTATACACAAAAGAGGGTGAAATTCGCCTGTAAAAAAGTCATTTGACTTGACCTGGATTCAAATCGGGAACTCCCAGTTCCCCGTGTGATGCTTCAGCCAGTAAACCATAAATCAGAGAAGCTATACATTACTTTTGGTGAAAGAAAACTGGAATTGTTAATCAAAAAGATGAAGATTCTCAGTTCCTCAAATATTTTCGCTGACAGTAGTGATTGAGAGAGAACATGAGATCATTCAACTGCTACAAAACTAGCCTAAGCCACATCAAAAGCCCATGCTCCATTGCTTAAAATGTACCTACGTAGTCGTTTTGCCATGCGTCTTGAATTCACTGGGCATGGACAGAAATGGTCGTTTACATGCACTCGAGTTTTATCGAGCTCAAGTCCGAAATTTAAATTCAAGATTTTTAATCACAAAGCATGGCGTATATCTTTTATCTAATCGAGTTCATGACTCATGCGAGAAATATTTTTTCACAATGTTCCGGGAAACAAAAGATGGAAATATTAAAACCATAAAATTGATTTTCGTTGGCGTAGTACAACAAATTTCATATCTTCGTGGCAATATCAATTACCATTTGCCGTTTTATCTTAAGTTTTTGAGAGAAATCCTGTAAATTGAATTGTAATTTTTCTTCAGTTGAATCAACGAAGAAATAACGCCCGCTAGGGCCAATTAATTTTTTTGAACGTCGAAAAAAACAACTTCGTCGTAATCCCACCAATTCCTGAAACGGCATGAGTTACATCTTTCTCATGAGTAAACAAACTCGTAATCACCACATCTCGATTGCAACAATGGTGCGTCATTAAATGAACAACAGATTATGCGTTGATTTATCATCTATAGAGAAGTTTATTTAAAACCTGGACAATAATGTTGAAAATTTAAAGAATATTTTTCTTGCTTAACACGACTCGTTCTTGGATGAGAGCTTGCACCCGAAAATTATTATTAACAAGTTTCATGAAAATTGTTAGACCTGTTCTAAATTACAACGCGCAACCAAGCATACATTACTCCTGTTATAATTTAGGATAATGATATTGCTATTGTATGATCGTCACCAAGCAGAAGCAATCAATAAACTTATTCCCGTTAAAAACTAGTAAATAGTGTTTCAGAACGACATGTTTAAATTTAAGTGCGGCTAGCAAGGTTCTTTGATTGAAAATAAGTAACGTCATCCATAAAAATTAATTCCCTTTCTATCCTAATCTTCTTCTGAAAAAGCAACTCACGATACTACGCCGTAGCCATGAATATATAATATTTGGCTATTGATCACAAATGACTAAGGGATATGATAATCAGTTCTATAGCTATTTCTGTGACCAAGGCGATGTATTCATCAAGCGTTTCTTTCCGATATCATCATTAAAATGACTATAGATCGATGAATTTATGCACTACCCAACAACTTGGTAGCTTTCACAAAAAATTCAACTCATATCCCACGAATAATGAACTTAAAAACACAATACAATTATTCTGAGCAATCACGTAATTCAAAAGGAGCCATTGGAAAACGCTACGCAACTAACGCAACGAGGTCCGGCGTTACGTTGTGGATCTTTAGGTTGCCCATCATGATGAAATGACACAATTAATACAATTCCACAGTGACTTCGATTTCAATGCTTCAGGCGTCGTTGGGAGCTTTCCATTCACTCAAAAGCGCTGCTTAATACGCAATTCTCACTTGCTTTCCATTCGTTTCAGACCCTGCTCACACGTTGGCGTGCTACAAAACGGATTGGGAGCACTGTTGGTATGCGCTACACAACAGAAGAACTTCGATAATCCCATGCCCGGTTGTTCTTCATGTGCTGATTTCCATCAAAGGCGTCTTGCACCAAATTTTTTTTAAACTACACTGTATTCATGATTAAATAAAATACTTAGTGCTTTTCCACAAAATTTTATTAAAACTAACTTTCTGTGCCTGAAGATGTCGTAAATCTGTGAAACGCGTTGCACAAATAAAATTTTGTAGATAAGTATTTTAATTAACCATGAATAAAATCATTACTGACTTCTACGTAGTGAAGCCTGCTACTGTCAAGTTTATTCTGTGGTACAAAGCCTATGTTTTCAAATAAATATTTAGAGCAAATTCGATAAATACACACAACAAATTCGGCCGTGATTGTTGGGCACACACAGAATGCCACCTAGCAGCAGGTTACCAATAGTTTCGCCGGAACACATCATTCAAACCATCGTAGTTCGTGAACGCTAAAGTGTGCTGATATGGTCCTATCTGCCCTTTCAACAATTCAAAGCTAACATATTCAAGCACATTCTTGAATTATTACCATTAGCTTTAGTTCATTGGATGTGTCGACATCTGTGTCACATGCCAGTGGGGTATCTAGGATTTCTGGCGCCCATGGAAAAACGGAAAGGGTGGCGCCCCCATCTTGCATATAATCCTCTTCTTTTCCTCTTTTTGTTCTTACTTTTTACTGCCTCCATTTTTTATCGGATACGCAGATGAGATTGTTTACTTCAACATTGTCCTATCTTTGGTGGGGGAGAATTCGCATGCCAGGGGCCATACCAGGAAATTAAGGGGACCAGGCTTGGCACCCGTTTGGTACACCACTACATATAGCACCTCTCTCAAACCAATTTTTCATCTATATATAATCATCAAATGTAATATGGTCGAAATAATATCATGCATATTGTATTACTAAAATTCACTTAGAAAATTCTCTCCTTCCGTGAAGAATTGATATGATTAGAAATTCATATGAACAACTCACTGCCGTAACTGTAGGTATGCTATGCTAGTTTCCATGGGAAAGTCCAGGGTTATTTTACCCTATGTTGGACGTCCCCTAACATGTAAACGGATAATTCTCAAACTTGGCGCAAATGTCATGATATTCAGAGTAATATAAAAGAATGTTTTACCATTATCCGAGTGCAACAAGCTGAACAAAATGGGTAATTCATAATCTTAGCTGAACAGGCACAAGTGCGTTGTGACCTATCCCAATCCTAGGTACATTCTCTTTCGTCTACACCTACGGAGACGAAGGTGGGCGACGCCAGCATTTAAAATTTTGAGAAATATTTAGAGGAAATATATAGGTACTTCCATTCCAAAACATACTTATATGCATTCCAATATTGTCTTTCTCTTTCAGGGCTCACACAGTGAAAAGAGCTTTATACCCGGCGTTACACCAAGAAAGCTGGAGTCTTTCAAATGATTTCCTGTGCACTGTCATATCATTGCAAGTCACATCTGTGATATTCCTGTATTTCTTCGTTTATACTCCATCTCTTTAAAGTAACTTTCACCACATCTAACCATAATTATTCTTTCATTTTACACATTCATACATTTTTTCATACACGTCTTCTTGTTCCTAAGACACCTAAATTCACTTCTTTCAAGATAATTCTCCCCCACATCTAGCCATAATCATCCTTTCATTGTATTTCAACCACTTCCCACCCACCCCTCTTCACCCACTCACCGCTACTTTCTCTACGATAACTCAGAAAATTGCATCTCTTAAGCGTATATTTCCCACCACGTTCACCCATGAATTATTTGGTCCCCCCCTTCCTCTTAACATCTTTCACTCCTCTG
Source organism: Pyrrhosoma nymphula (assembly GCA_963573305.1). Taxonomy (NCBI): domain Eukaryota; kingdom Metazoa; phylum Arthropoda; class Insecta; order Odonata; family Coenagrionidae; genus Pyrrhosoma; species Pyrrhosoma nymphula. Next base: position 114,993,811 of record OY754330.1, read on the forward strand.
TCGTAAAACTACTTTGTAATTCGACTCCTCTCAACGTTAAATTTATATTTCAACCGTGGAAATACTTGGGAGCTCTTTGAATATGCGCCATTTTTCCCTTCACGGAACTCATCAATTACAAACCTAAAACTCAGTTCCTTCTCTTCTTTATGGCTTCATCCCCTTCTCCATCTTCAACTTCCCTCCCCCTCCCACTTAATTCCATCTCGATGCCTCGCTGTGCCGTCACTCTACCACCGTAGATTATGGATTACTTTCGTTCCTTTAATCCCGTTAACCTCAAGGAAATTGAATGGGATACTTATGCTGCCTCGAGCGATCACAAAACGGCTTTCTACGTGCACATGCAGGACGTACCATGGGACCCAACCGGTCCCCGAACAATTAAGTTGATTCTAATCCTATCCCATTCCGGGTTTCTTTGCCACTCATCCGTTACCCCACTCCCCCGACTGCCTGTCTATCCTCCCTACCTCCGATTCCTTTTCTTCTACATCATTCCCTTCTCCCATTTATATACTCGTGCATACGTATATTCCCAGTCTCAAAAGGGAGTCTCATCTTTTGACAGTCACCCCGGATGTTTCTTTGTCGTTTACCGACGAAATCCACCTGTAAGGCAACCTGGGGGAATTCCTGTTTAATTTACCAAAAGGTGGGTATTTTGCATTTCATTTAGAATTTTTATGGGAGTGAAAGGTTCTTTTCATTGTTTTTTAGTGGGATTTATCGATACAGATTTAGTTTCTACTTGTCCGCTGGGATACATTCGATTTTTTTTCAGCCTCCTCCCCACTCCCCAGCCGCCGAAGGGAATAATCACGGCTCCGCATGATATCGGCAGAAAATATGATCGTCCTGGGAAATGCATCATAAATAGCCTTCCCGAACTAATGGATTGGCTGAATGATTGTCTAGCCTCCAAAGAGACTATAACTAATACACAAATTAAATCTAGTAAGTACGATGTTTAGGTAGATTTATCCATTAATTTGATTCCCTTCATTTGAATTTATTCCCTACGCGTACTAATTTTCGCAGTGGACCGTGCAATGTGGCACGAGGCTAGAAAACAAGAACGCAAAATCCGTGGGATGTTACTTTGGGAAAAAAAACATACACGACAACGCACGATTATCGTACGTACTCAAAGAGTACATTAAGTGAATGCGACAACTGAGGATTTTTCTTCGTGCTTCATTTAAAGAACAACTAGAAACTGATCTTCCAAATGAAGAGTAATTATCCCTTCACCAACTTCATGAAGTAACAGCGAGTGCGGAAGATTATTATTGGAGCGTCACGTCGCTGAAAATACGCTGACGCTAGTCCACCTCTCTAGGTCCTCAATATACTCCATCTGGCTGTCTTTACGATTTGTTTACATGATATTTCGTTAAAATTAAAAAAAATATTGAAAACATAATAGTTTATTCAAAGTTTTATTTTATAGCTATCACCTCTCCTTCCTAAGTGGCAGGGGCGTATTCAACCTTATAGTAATTTCCTCAAAAGTCTCTTCTTTTTTTAGCCCTCGGTGTATTTAAACATATATTCAATCATATTATTAAGCCGTAAAATAAAACGCTTAATTCCTTAAAGTCCGTATATATTGACAAATATTGACATTGATTGATTTTCATGATTAGGCACGACAATATTTTCTGAGCTCAAACTCGTTTCCTTAACGAATTTTCACGATGATGAGACCAAAATAAATTTCATAATAACAATTATTGTTCGTTTAAGAGTATAGGTTAGGCTGATTTGCTTCAAACGAAATTATATCTCTCACTTTCATAATTTAAGCAATAAATAGTTGCATTCTTTAACCATATTCATAAGCAAAGACGCGAATGCAGCAATATACAGAGAGGCGGGAACTACAATGACTTACAACGCTCTTTCACTGATATGTGATCTCCATGTCACCTAGACGTAAGTCCCCAACAAAAATAAGTGTGAGGGATGCCAAGTTTTATTTCCATTAAAATAATAGTAATATTTTAAAACCTTTCCTAGCCTGGAGTCGATGGCAGTTATATAAAGAGAAGTAGAAACTACACGAACAATGAGTTTACACTCGCTTTCATTTTAAAGCAATCAACTTTAAAATGAAGCTTTCATTTTAAAGTAATCAACCAGGGAGTGTGAACTAGGCACAACTTCTCAGCGCTAGAAAATGTGGTAGGTTCAACTTCTCTCCCTAATGAAGACAGTAAAATGTACCAAGTAGTGAGCTGGCAAAAATATTTTATATCTTTTGATTAAAAGTAATCACTCCCGGGATAGTGAATGTCTTTACATTCCAAAAATAAAAGAAGCGTGATAGAAACATGTGACATTTCCCGAAAATAAATAAATATTTCTAAAACATGTATTATATGCTTTTATAAAAATATTTGCTTGTGAGCCCCGAATGAAGCGTCACAGCAGGCTGACTTATCGACCTTTTTCCTCTTAAATTGACGGGCCGACAACTTCGATCGCAGACTATTTTTGAGACACGTTTATATATTCTTGGGACGGGGTAAAAATATCCTCCCACGATCTACGGGACCACCCTGCCCCGGGACAGTAATATTGTTTCCTATTTTCTGGTGCTTCCCATCTTTTATCTTCCTTCACCTCGACCCCCCTCCCCAGTTCACCCCCCTCCGATCTTCATCCTCCCTCCCGGTCTCCCCCAAAACCTTTCTCCCTCTGTCTCTCTTCCCTCATACCCCTCGGGAGCAACATTACCCACCCTCCCCTTCGTCTCCAAACCCTACCTTTACCCCTCTATTCCCAGCTCAGCCATCCCTTAACCGAGAGAGGGATTCCGCCGACACGCACGCATAAATCACCCCAAATCACCCCCTTCCCCCTCGTTCTCCCTTCCCCGCAACCCTTTCCCTAGGCCTTCCCAATGCACCCTTAAATCTCAATGACCTCCCAACGCCGCCGCCTTCAAACCACTCTTAATTGCCACTCTCTCTCCATCTCTCTTTTTCCCCGTGACCTTGCAAACGTCCTTCCACCTATCCCCGCCGCGGTTCCTCCACACTGAAAACAACTCCTACACCCCCTAATCTTCCCTCTTATCTACTATCTATCTCCCTCCTTGCTATCAAATCACCCCCCTGCCAAACACCCCCTTAGCGTGGTAGGAGCGATTTTTTTGTTATGTACAGATTTGCGCGAAACTTTGCACAAGTGTTCTCATAATAGCTTCACTTCCAAGCGAAAAGAAATCATCTACTCACTTAACTGATCTAAGATTTTCCTGGTGAATCTGATACATAAATGTTTCATGGGTATTCAACCAGGTAATAGGCTTCATATCTGCCATAGTTTCGACGAAGTTCTTGTTCGTCGAAACGTTATCACTTCAGATTGGCGCAACCGATGAAGTCGGCAGTAGCGAAACATAGGATAAATGAAGACCATGGCATACAATGGGAAGATGCAAAGATACTTAGCCGCACGCATGGCTATTGGGACCGTTTAATCAAAGAGACCATTAAGATCCACCTAGAGAAAATAAATTTAAACCGGGGCACTGATTTTCAATTAAGTAATGCCTGGAATCCATTCATTAGTCTTCAGTAATCCTATCATCAATTGCATTAAAAATGAAAGGGAATGCGAGAGAATCGGTCAAACAAGCGAACCAATCAGGAGTCACCTGATCCGGATTGTTGGATATAAATAACGGCCAATTCTGGCTCGTGCGGCATTCAGAAGCCCTGTTCATGACGAAAAAGTCGTTCGTGGAAACGTTGGCAGATATGAAGCCTATTTCCTGGAGGAATACCCGTGAAAATTTATACATCTACTCACTTTTTAAATTTATGATCCTTCTTAATTACTTTTACTATATTTTACCTATCTTCGTCTAAACCTTCGTGGCACGCCCCTAAAACCATTCTCCCACCTTGATTTGGCCCCCAAAACCCTTTCTCCGACCAAACCCAAGGATAACGTTCAAAAATTCCGTTCCCGCCCACTAAATCGAACCCGACCCAACTTCCCCTTTTTCAAACTCAAGCGGCCATTTCATTTTCCCCTTTTATATCTAAACCCTCCCTCCCCCCCTGCCGACGTCTGCCCATCCATGCCCTCTTTCCAAACCGCCCTTCCCACCTCCGGAAACTCATTCAACTCCCTCCCTCCTTCCCAATCTAGATCCATGAAAAAAAATCCTTCTTCCCCCGCCCATTTCATTTCACCTATCTCGCCCTTTAACCCTTATCCCCCTTCTCCTCCACCCTCACACTTCTCGAACATTCCCCGTCTCCTTCTCCCGTTCTGCATCATTAAACCTCCTATCTCCCTCTCTCTCTCTCCTCCCATCTCTTCCTCCATAACCTTCCTTCCATGCCAAGTTTCTAGCATTGTTTTAAGTGCATATGCAGTCTGAGTGAGATTTTTCCCGAGTCATAATAGAGACCATATTGCAATTAATATCGCAAACACTTGGATTTAGTTTACTGAAATTCTCAGTAATTAACTAAATATATGTGCATCAGGTGCTATATTGACTAATTGTTTCCACGCCGTACGTTGAAAACGCCTTCACAACCGAAGATGTTTTAGCAACTCTGTAAAAACTACTGAGGCGATAAATTTATTTGAAAAAATAGTTGAGAAAGCATACACTCTACCCACTGTTAAGTTTCTGACGAAATTTTCTCATTGAAAATTGCTCATTTTTTAAAATAAATTCTCTATGGAGTACCACTACCATACCCGTACCACTTTCCATGGAAAATGGCAGTTTTTTTTGGGCAAAAATCTCGAAAAGTGTAAAGGTAAGTAACTGATATTTTGTAATCGTTACAAAGGTGATATTATATTTTTCTACATAGTGACGCCGAATTCACGGAATTTTACGTGAGGTGGTATCTTGCTCAAAAGACCTTAAGCGTCGAACTTCAACTTAAGTCTGCCACTTGCCTTCTGTGGCGAATCATCACCTTCAGTCACATTTACCGTACAGTGCCAAAGCGTAAAACTTCAATCGTTACCTTCAGTCTCCGAAGCGGAATTCATCATTTCTCAAATTCAAACTTCATTCGTTGGCGTTTGCAGATTGTTGTGAACCAGCCGCAGTGGGTCTCTGCTAATGGAGACAGAGAAAGCTGGGACATGTAACACATAGAGGAGTCTACACCCTGTATTTGTTTTACAGGCGCTAGGTTTAGAGCATGTGCCGTGTAGGCGTTGGAACTCACCATTCTGAATGTAATTGAAAATTGCAATTGTAATTGATAAATTTAAAATTACGATATAGTTTAAACTTTTTCCTCATTAAAAGCAGGTTATTACTAGATTTTTTGCCGCTGTATTCCAAATTTAGACGAAATCATATTGAAATTTTTTTTCGAATAATACACAGCGTGACGCCTCGATATTTGCTGTCAACAATTTTAACAACAAAAAAGTAATATTTCACGTTTTGAAGAAAATGTTTACATGTAACCAACTATTTTGTATAAGTTAATAGTAATATGTAAATGTAATTTTAAATGTAATAGTTGGTTTCTATGTAACCAACTATTACGAAATATATACCATGTTCCATAAAGCTACGTGTTAAAAAAGCATTGAATAGCCGAAAAACCAAATCAGTATGATGAATTTTATTGCTATTTATAGATATCGCTAGTGAAAACTCCTATGCAAAGCTTCATAAAACTCTGTACAAGAACAAAAATCACTCCAACCACCTAAAAAATAACCATTATTAATCTGGCGTCTTCTCCGTTGGAAGTCCTTTTCTTTAAACCACCGAATTCGTTTCACATTTAAAATTCACAACAACAACAGAGACGAGCCTAAGCTTAATAAACAAATTGCTTCTTTAGCACGGGCGATCAAGGAATTATAGGCAGCCTAGCTGCGTCTGACATCACACGTCTGGCGACTGGTCTGGATACATCTTTCCCCGCCGACAGCGTCTCTATTGTATATATGCTCAAAAGTTCCACCTGTGTGTGTTTTTTACTATCCAGGAAATGGCTGTGGTGGTATAGTTTTAATTATACCGCTAAACAATATGCCAGTATGTAGAAGCCGAAGAGAACTCGAGGGTTCTTGGGTTCGTTGGCTCATCCTTGTGGACGACAGTTTCGCCGGCTATCCAGTCGGCATATTATGGTCCAAAATAATTCCTCAGAGTTTTGGCCGCAGACTCTGCAGCCTTAATTCGGGCCTACAGATGGCAACTGGAGTACCGGCAAAACTGCCATCCACAAGGATTAGCCTACGCGTTAAGGACCCGAAAATCCCTCGAGTCATCATATAATTGCCACGGAAGCCTTCCTAGCAAGATGAAGAGGACTTTATGGATGGGCCTGTGGGGCCACGTGAGTATACTTATTGAGTGAACTCAAAAATATTCTTAAATAAATAGAAGAAGAAAATATGAAAAATCCTCCATTAGAACTTAAAAAAATTACGACAGTTATTGGATCAATGTAGTTCATTCCTGTGCCAAATACAATTGATATCTTTGAGCAGTTCAAAGTGACTTCTTACGAGGAAGTAATTATAGAACATTGATCCGGCATCAAGCAAATGAATGCACGAAAAAAATGCTGAAGCATGATAGATCCTCAGGCAAAGTTATGAAAAATTAGGTTTTCCCAAAGGTTAGGAAAGCCATTAGGAAAATTACTGCGTCAAAAACATTGCAAAGCGGCAAATATGACTACGTCCGGGGCTCTAGTGAAAATGAAAATAAATTTACTTAATGTCCATTATATGACCAGAATATATAGATGCAAGAGTTTATTCCCTCAGACTTTTCCCGATTACACAAAAAACAAATTGAGACACTAAATTGCCATACGGCATCATATTTTTTTCTTCATTCCCTCTCTCATATTTATTTATCTTATTTTTTTTTCTTTCTTGCAGATGTTTTTTACATTAATCTACCAGTTAAATGTAGGTTTTATTGAAAGTCAGAGGAAAGCTCCCAGATTTTTACACATGCAGGGTGTATCTATCTACAACAAGTATTTCTTTCTTCAACTACGCATACCTTTCTTCATTCCGTCCATAAAACCTATTCTCTTTATTACACTTCCCTGCTTGCCCAATATACTTCCCTCTATCACGGCCTTCAGCGACCCATCGGCCCTCATTGCCTCTTCCGACCACCTCCTCTGCATCCCCCAAATCTCATCCAGAAGTTTTATCTCCTCACCAACCATGTCAAACACTTTCTCGTTTGTCTTTCTCTCCTTTTATTTTCCGCATCACGTGAACTACCTTTCATCTGGCTCCTACCCTTCGACCTTTCTAGCATGGAGTGGCTCCACCAGGAGAAATAGTAATTGCCCCTGCCAGTCCAGATCTAGGCCTTTCCACCACGCGAAAGCCTTTCCACCACGTCAAGGTTTTAATCCAAGGTAAGGGCCTAGATATGCGTTCCTTTCGGAACAAGAATTCTTCGCGTATACGACAGTCTCTGGGTTAACTACGTAGAATCCCTTCATGATGAGGATAAAGTATATACTGCAATTCCATAACAAAAATATATATTTAATACATTTCGACCACGGTTTCGATGCCGTATACATCGTCTTTAGGTGTCAGTTGAATATGATGCATAAGGTCGAAACCATAGTCGGAAGAGATAAAATAGATACTGATGAGATCAAAACCGTAAAATTTTCCACATTATAAATTTACTTTCGACCCGGTTTTCAATGTTGATACACACATGTTCAAGTTATTTCACCTGACGATGGTGTATCAACATGGAAACCCGGGTCTAGAGGAAATTTAAACTGTGGAAAATTGCACGATTTTTGTTTCATCATGTTTATATTCCATTTAATTTCGCATTTAAAACCTTTGGATTATCCATAATGAATAAAGACACTTGGTAATCTTCCACAGATTTATTTATTTGACACGACGCGTTTCACCACTCTGTGGCATAATCATGTTGAATGATTATGCCATGATTATGTCACATGATTATGCCACAGTGTGGTGAAACGCGTCGTGTCAAATAAATAAATCTGTGGAAGATTACCAAGTGTCTTTATTCATTATGAATATCGAGAACTTCCACCATATCCAGCCTGAAACATTGTATTTATCCTTTGGATTATATTAATGAATACTTTTGCGGAATCGCGGAGTTTACATTATACTCATCGGGTATATTTCTCCCCAACGCGTCTGTTCCCTTTCCTTCGCGAATATCTTTTCCTGTGTTATCCTTATCCGGCGGTCGGCTTCGTCTCCGTAAATACTCACTGTCAATCGCTGCCTTTTCGATCTCCTTCTGGCCTACCACCATTAATCTTCCCTCGACTCCTTCTTCGACCGATCTCCGAAGTCCGTCCCTCCTCCCCAGTCGCATCTTTTTCCCATAACAGAGACTCTGCTACCCTCTCCCCCAAACTGCTCCTCCCCTTAACTCGTCCCAACTCTTACCCCTTCCACCACTCCCATCTTCCACGTGATCGTTCCTCGCATCTGTTCGCATCCCTATCTGCCCCTCCCCATCTTCCCTTTAGCCCTCCTCACCCCTATTCTACCTTTCTTCTTACCCCTTTTGTTTCTTCGCGAGAAATGAACGTCGGGGTCACCAGTCGCCAGTTATTTTTAAGGTAGTCTACTAGTTCAAAGAAGATGGTATTGCGAACGAGGAGACAGTTTGTGAAAACAATCATATGCAGGGTGGAGCTATATGGATCGGAAAAGTGAGACCATTGGAGAAGCAGGCCTATTGAAAGCTTTCGCAGTCTCGTGCTAGAGGCGGATGCTGAAACCCATACAGACGGATAAAATAAGTAATGAAGAAGCATACAGAAGAGTAGAAGAGGAAGTGAACATATGGAACACAACACAGAAAATAAAAACCATATTGATTGGGTGAATTGGATGAGCATATGGAACGCAGGGCAGAAAAGAAAAACCATATTGATTGGGTACAAACCATATTAAAGAATTCAAAAAGATATGGTACTTTTTTCACAGATTTTTTATTTCAAGTCGACCGGTTTCGTCGCATAGGCGACATCATCAGGTGTCGCCTATGCGACGAAACCGGTCGACTTGAAATAAAAAATCTGTGAAAAAAGTACCATATCTTTTTGAAGTCTTTAGAATGGATTTTCACAAAGTTAAGCCTGAAACCATCGAGTTTAACAAACCATATTGATAGGGTACATTGAGAAACACAATGGGTTTGTGAGGAATATAACTGAAGGAAAAATATAATGGAAAGTTCAAAAATATATAGACATAGACCAAATCAAGATGAAAGAACATAAGTAGAACTACCAGGAAGTTAGGGAACTAGTATTCGATATGGAAGGATGGAGGGCTACTGTCAACCAATCTTAGGACTGAATGACACATGAATGTATAAACAAATTAAGGTGGGCATTAATAGGAGAGAGAAATAATCTTGTGGATTTATACAGCTGCAGGCTCCTGTATCCTAAATCAATTTTTTCTGCATCTCAGCCTACTAAGTCTTGTGACGCCATCCACAAAACCTATTCTCTTCCCTCCCCGTTTGCCCAGCATTCTCCCCTCATCACGAATTCAATTCCCCTTCGCCTCTCATTACCTCTTCCAACCACCTACACTGCCTTCTCCTAATCTCCTCCAGGAGTTTGCATAGAGGCAAACTGCTCTGCAAAGCATAATATTAATCTTGAATTTAATTTTAATTTCACTAGTCTTCATTAGTGCTTATCTATAACTGTTCTCAAGGTTTATAAAAATATTACTAGTTGATGCCAGAAATTAAAATCTCAAAACATACGTACACACATACCCATTACGCCGTTCCCTTCCGTGTTTTTATAATTATTAACATATTTTACCGGTTATGGTAGGTTTAAATGGAAGTGTGTGAAATTTTCCCTAGATTTTTACAGGTTCCTATTATATTTCTGTCTACATATAAGTGTATGTCCTACCTTTCTTTACCCCACATGAATATGTTTGTATAGCTAGCCAACGCTGTAATGCAACAACTGATCATACACCAATTTTGCGGAATGGGACCTAATTTTATACGAGTTACAGCTAGTAATTCATAATAAGTGAAACATAAAATAAATCACTGGAACACTTTGATATTCCCATTTCGGACTCCTAGCACAAACTGGGCAAAAGCATTCACTTTCAGCTAGAGATGGTGACTTTTAGGATTTATAAATTGATGATTTAGCATTATAAATACTAAATTTAGCATTTTAAGGTATTTAATAATTAAGAATGTAGAGTATTACGGCATAAAATAATTTACAATAACAAGTAAATATGTTCAAAATCATCATATTTTATAGAATATCATATACCTATGAATTATATGAGCTAAGTAAATTCTAATGCCAAATCCTATGGTTCCTGTGTTTCACGCCATATGACGTCGTTTTTTATAGCAACACTTCCATTGCATCATGATGGATTTACAAGAGAATTCCAGTATTTAGCCGCAAAAGTTTTGCTTGGGGAGGTTAGCAGGTACCTACTTTTACGAGTTTTTCCCGTGATCCGATTCACTAAACCACTCTCTGGTGCTTTCCGTGAAGTTTTCTCGTTGAAGCTGCTAAACGCTAATTGCTCAGTCTAAAGATAAACATGAAGCTTTAAGCAATCCGAAAATCGCAAGGCACAAATCAGTTCCTTAATAGCAATTTCGGGTAGGAAGCAGTTTTAAGACGAAGGCCTTAACCGGCTCCTTTCAAGGTCGCAAATGCCGCTTCCATAATATTACCAAAGGGATTATTTTTACCCAATATCCTAGCTTTTATCCAGGACGTAAGCAATGGCAATAATAAAACCATGCGAGAAAAAAATTAACTCTCTCCTGATCTCTCCAGCGCGAATGCCAGTTTTAGCACGTTTTTAATTCCCCGTTAAAAGTGACTTGCGATAAAATGATTCCGATAAAAACTCAATAGCAAAATATAAAAGAGCGACATAAGGCCGGTCCTATTTTACGGATCCGAATGTTGGGTGATCAAAGAATAGTACACACGTCAGAACCATGCATGTGAACGAAATGAAAATCCTCAGATGATGGTGTTACGACAAGGTATATAATTGGAAAAGAAAATATACGAGGAAGTAAAACAAACTATCTCATGCTTGATTTAGTGGAAGTTTTTCATTTTCGGAAGAAAAGAAAAATAGACAAAATATTTATCCACACTTATTTTTATAACTCCTAAATAGATTTCAACGGATAGCCATAAATTTAAATTTTTCTTTTCATTTCTTATTGGATAAAGCTTGAAAACTGCACCAATTGCGGAGAAGGTTAAAGAGCTTAGATTGCGTCCAAAGTTACCCCATGTATGAGATATATGAATAATCCTTGAACGCTTGAAGGATATTCATATGCTTGGAAGGGGAAAGAACGTCCACGCTGAAGAACCTCGGGCAATCGGATCAATAAAGTAGTTGCGTCTTCTGAACTTTGAGAAAAAATACACAGAGGACCCTACATTTTGTCAGAATTATTAACTGGATAAACGTATTAATTTTTAAAAAGTAATTTTTATGTTTGCAACTACGAGTAGTTTATCCAGAATTACTCCGGAAGGGACAGAAACCAAAATCATAATATTAGAGTAACCATGATAATTGCACTGATAGGGGAAAATAAAAGAGAGTAGATTGCGTTAATTTGTACACCTGGAACGGAGTACAGTGAGCTGCATGTGTAAAAGAGAGTAGTGAGCATGGGGCTACCAGGTGAAATAAGTAGAGAGTACGACAATCACGTTCCTATTTTCATGGAAGATACTGACGGAAAAATTTGTACGTAACAGTGAAGAAAATTTAAGGTTCATATGGTTACAAGGCCATGAAACACATTTACATTGATTTGATTTAATTTCAGCCATATTCATATTTCAATTCAATAATTTATATTTCACTCTCCATGCTGATATTAACAAGGTGTGCCTTTAATTTGGATTTAACAACGTCCTGATGAGCCAAGACTAGGTCCATGAGGACTCTACTAATTATTTACTTATCTCAATTAATGTCCGCGTGTTGAAATGTTTTGGGGTGTAAAATTGGTTTCAATTTTTGTTTCACTAATGTTTTGCTTCCTGTATTATTTATTTGTCGTATATTCAACAATATATACAACTTTACGCATATAATTGTATTTTTTAAATGGTAAGCAATGCATTCGTCTTTAACAACTTAAAAAATCCTTTCATTGACATGAGGACATTAATTTACCCTTTTTGCAATATTTTGAAAAACATTTCAATCACTTCACTCGGGATGAGAAGATTAAATCCTAGACAATCACTTGTAAATACCCTTTAAATGCATTCCTTCCATCTTAGTTTTTCTTCGTTCATATCTCATCACTGTGGAGACCCTCAAATTGTATCGTCAGTCCAAACAACCTCCTGTGTTTCTCTTCCCCTCACACTGGCTTTCCTTCATTCTTTGCCCTCAGGAACTTAACTCTGCTCTCTCTTGATTTCTTTTGGGGGCCAATTTTATTACCCTTTCTTTTTCATTTAATTAACGACCGCCAGGGATTTTCGCAGGTTAATAAAAACCCCTCTCTTTTCATGTGGACGTATTCCAGTGTTGGCTTTGCAGAGGGGAAAGCCTTCCCGGAGAATAAAGTTTAGATTCTTTGCCGACCTTTGATGAATGGCAATTCTATTTACAAGCCCGCTTTTGTGTACACGCCCAGGAAATTACGCCAGCATTTGTTACGATCACAACTCTAGCTCTTTAACCATGACAACGAAGTTACTATCGTAATTATTACACGGGATTAAAGTAATTATAATGACCCTTTGGTCATTTTTATTGATCATACTACGCTGGTAATGTCAGTGATATGAAATAATTGAGTTCTGTTTTTTTTTATGATCCATGCAGTAACATAATTGGCAAATGGTGTGTATGTTCAACACTTTAAATTGCTAAAACTACCAAATTCAATCACGGTGCCAAATGTCGTAAATAAGTATTTTTATTCAGGCCCTTTTTAGTTTGCGCAGACTTAAAGGTCGTAACTGCAAATAATGTTCGCTACATCGTTATAAAATAGTTTTAATTATTTTCATAATAAGCTCTGTATTCCAATTATTGTCTTACAATGCTTCTTCAGACTTGTAAAGTTATAAAAATACATATAAAAAAATGTATTATCATTTTTATATGTTGTATATGTAAGGTACCTGCGGAGATTTAAGCCGACTTAGGCACATAAACACGAATTGCTATGCAAATGTTAATTTTTTGTTTATTTTTATTTTTAATTCATTTCTATTAAACTTATTTCAATAATTCTTAATTCTATCTTATCATTAAAATTAGACAAAATCCTATTAAGGGTCAGAAAGGCCAACGATAATAAACTATATTATAACTTTTAATAAAAAACGACCGTAGGAAACGTAGCTAATCCTCAACAGCATATTAAGTACTAAGCAACGTACAGCTGCGAAATAAGCCTTATTTTTACCAGTTTCTAAACATTAACATTTCTCACCAGAGACTACCTACCATTTACATTTTGATGAGATTAACATTGATGAGCGAATGACTTAATTTACGTTCACAATGATACTCACTTGTTCTAACCACGCTAATGCTATTCATTAATTAACACATACGCGCCTGTCTCCCAGTAACGTCGGTAGCAGATGCTGAGTTTCCCCATCATGATAACGTTTGAAGAGACTGATATATTCACCTGGCTTTGAATCATGGACAGGTCATATTCACTGAGGTCAGTTACTGCAGGGTTGCTGGTAAAACACCAGTGAATTAGACAACTTTGTAAAAATTCACAGGTACATACAACAAAATCATTGCTTTCACAATGAGCTCTACACAGGCACAACCAGTCTCAAATCACCTTCACCCGTCTCCAAAACAGATGACGGTTAGTAATACCCCCTCACAAAGATTGAAGAAGATAATATACATGGCGTATTGACCCACAAAAGTGAATCTTGTTGTTTTTCTTTTCGAAAAACGATCCACCTTACATGGCTATCATGATCAATTTGTCCATAAATTGCTTGAATAATGCAAAACCTTTTAGAAAATCATATTCAATATACATTTGTGTGGAAGAATAATAATGGTACAACGATAATTAACCACTACTAATTCCTATGTTTTAGGCGTCTTAACTACACAAATAAATGAATTCAATATGGCCAATTGCGCTGTCAGCTAAGTAACATGCGATTTTGCCTTCATTGTTCCTAATTAGTATGAATTCCCTAGACTGGGGAAAGCTTTGAAGAAAAACACTAAATCCTTCATAAGAAAATGGTTTCACTGAAATTGCAGCATCTCTCAACCCAGACCATAATATGTTTCTCACAACAATGAAGAAAGTTCTCTCTCCTGGAGAACAAGAAATTTCCAACCTATGCAACATGACTAACAAGAGACTAAGGATCCACCAGTATATGCGGGCTATTTTAAAAATAAAAGAATAAATTCAACATTAAATTTTCTCCTCGGGAAAATATATGCACTCGTTTCACATTCTGTCAACTTTCTCGGTAACAAGAGAGCACCAATTAATTATATGTTCATCAGATTATCCAATGATCCCTCAACCAGCAAAAAGTATACTTTATCACTTAATCTGTTCCCCACCTAGACTCTCACATTATAATGGCTTTAATTTCCTCTGTGCAATCGCACCTCACGGTCCCATCTATTCTCTTTTTTAACCATTGCCTCCTCCTATAACTACACACAAATTATTTTGATCTAGCCATCTACCGTATAGGTTACCAACCTAGGGTGCCTAGATATCGATGCCGTCTAAAAATATCTTGAATTTATTATGATGACTGGCAGATCGATGAGCTTTTTCACAGGGATTACGGTTTACTAGGGAATTTAGTTCAGCAGAAATTCCCTCGTGGATCATAAAACGGGGAATCCTTTACGGCCTTTGAGAAAAAAAGTCTTTCGTCATTCCTTTCTTCTTCCAAAAGTCTCCTCTTAAAGATTTCTCTCTAACTTCAGATGAATTCCCTTTCTTGGGATTGGAGCATAAGGCCGCACCTGCATCATCAGATGGCATTTCTCTCAGATTACATTTCTCTGGTGGTTTGTTTTTCACACTGGAGCTATAATTTCTTTCGCATATGCTACCATTTATTTTTTACTTCTTTTCGTATTTCCTTTATACGCTAAAAGAAAGAATTGACCGTGAGAGTACGAGAAAACGACAGCTGGGCCCAGGATGTGAAAGATTCATTTCAGAGTTCACGGACTTGACGGTTCAAGGAGTTTGTTTTCGAAGGAATATACATTATACCTTTCTATTATAATGTTACAGCTTATTTATTTATGATACCATTGCCTAATTTGAAATACTGCTACGTGTGTGGGAGAAATGTGGACTCTAAGAAAGGAAGACGAGAATGAGCTGCAGGCGTTGAGATATGGGTGCGGATGAGAATAGAGAAGGTATGGTGAACGGAAAGGAAGACAAACGAGAAAGTGGTTGGTGAGGTCATGAAAATTCTGGATGAGATAAGGGGGAGCCAGGGTTGGTGGTTGGAAGAGGGCGGAGGGGCGAAGGGTTGCTGAAGACCGTGATAGAGGTATGTTAAAAGGCTTAAATTTTGTTGGTGTACGAGAAGACCCCATAGAGCTTTACATTATTTATTTTAAGTAGAACATGGGGTAGGGGGAAGAAGAAAATAAGTTTTTTGGGTGGAATGAAGAAGGGTAGGACGTAAGTTAAGATGGAGAAAGAAATACTGGAGGTAGATAGGGCCCTGCACGAATAAATATCTTGAAGATTTTGACTGACTTCCATTTTAACCTATATTAACGACATGATTAATGAACGACATTAAGACGATGATGATTATAATTAAAAAGAAGTTCATTGAAATTAAGCTGATGAAATATTTGAACAAGTGGATGGTTTTGTGTACCTAGACCGAATTTGCGCGAAAGATTGAATTAGGGATAAGAAGCGTGATAATGCTGAAAAGAAAGTCGTATCTAGTCGTAGTCGTAGTATGCGGAATAAACATAGGAGTGAGTACTTGTCTAGGGAAGCGAATATCGCATTATGCAGACGTGTTCTCCTCCTGTCTGCATTGCTAGGCCACAAAGCCTTAGTATGCGAGGATAGGTCTACGTATAAACTAAATGCAGCAGGCATGGGTTATCTGATAGCATTTTGTGGTAATAGTAGGACAGATAGGGTAAGGAAGAGAAGGTGATGAAAGCATTTAGGATGTATGCACCGGTAATGGACACGCATGGACGTTCTTCGTAAACTTGACCATTCTGATAGAATGGGTGAGAATCGTACAACTAAAAGGATATATGATAGTAGAGTGAATGGTGTAATAGGGAGAGGTTCATTCAAGTATTCTACCAGCTGATTGGTAGATTCTTGGACAGTCCCCATTCCGCATCCCAATTTCATAGACATTGTCTCGCTTTCTCTCCTAAGGATGTCACGCCATCATATCCCTCTTAAATCCCTCATATCTTTTCCCAATTCTTATTTCGTCCAGATTTCCTATCCTCTTCCTTCCTCTTCCACGCTACTGTTACTTTAAGAAATCATAATTCCACATTAAAAGACTCCTAGATGAGCATTCAGTATGCCACATAGTTAATTTTCCTACTACTATTCACAGCATCGCACATTCGGCTTTATGGAGATTTACACAGCAAACGAATCTCCATGAGATCCTTTTCCTACAGCTAGATTTGGCACACTACTTAGATTTTGTACTACAATTCCAGTATGATGTATTTATCATAACTAGAGGTACAACTTTCACTCAAAATACCTTAAATTTCTGAAAAAATGTTGAAGTTTTATAATAAAATACTCGCCATCGATTCACTTACGAATCACGCTAGTTTTTGTTTTTTTTTTCAAGAGTCACGAAGCTGATCCAGTGCATCCCTACCATATAATCCGCCGCGGGTAGGTTACCGAGTACAATCGAAGAACATCGAACTAGAGGGAGCCGTCCTTGTAGCTGTGGGTACGTTTAAAATTAGCTCGCCGCTGAGTGCAGCAAGGGGATTCGCGTTTCATGTCGAGGCAAGGAAACCACTCCCAAGTCCCTTGTCGCTTGGCGACGCGCACTCCGGGATTCCGAACAAATGAAGAGGGGCGTAGCGAGAGAAAGGAGAGGGATTGAAGGGAGAGACGGAGGGAACATCGTTACTGGTTCCTCAAACTTCTAACCAAACCTCCCCCCATTTCCCATACGACACCGACCCAAAACCTCATGAATAGGGCTGTGGGCTGTGCTGAAGTGCATCGCGAGCTATTTGCGATGCTCTCATGGGATATCGCCTTGGGTATTATGCCTCTGGTGTGGTGCAAATTACATGACTCGGCTAAATAATTCAGTATATGATTTCTTGCTTCATTTGGTATCGCGAAACCTTATGAATAGAGCTGATTTGTGCTGCAATGGATCGAGAGCTATTTGTTATCATGAGATATCGTCATAGATATCTCCCATGTGGTGCAAATTAAATGAATAGGCTAAAATGATAACTCAGTACATGATGTCTTGCGTCATTTGGTATTGCGACACCTCAGGGATAGGGCTGTGTTGTGCTGAGATACCTACATCGAAATTGATAAGCGATACTCTCATGAGATATCACCATAGCCATTAAGCCTACGATGTGGTGCAAATCACATGACTCGGCTAAATAATTCAGTACCTCATTAATAGGGCTGCGTTGTTTTACGATGTTTCGAGAGCGATAAACGATACTGTCATTAGGTATCGCCACTGACTTAATACCTACGGGTGACTACATGTGAAATAAATAACTTGGCTAAATTACCCGGCACATAATATCTTGCGTCATTAGTTGATACGATATAAACTATGCACATAAGATAATGACTCAGGCGTTAGGTACTTGGTGGAATCATTTTGAGTCAAATATGGTAACTAGGGTTATGCTCAAGCCATATAAGTTCTAGTAACCGGCATCAAATCTAAAATTTTCGGCACCATGTACCATTTTCAAGGTGTTTGACGCATGGGTAGGAATTCCCATATAAACCTAATTGGAACACGGATATTGGTGCACGGGTATAAGCCTGCCAACCAAAGTGAAAAACACACTTTGAAAATGGAAAATTGAGCCGAAATCATGATCGATTATAAAAAAATTAAGTGTGGAATATAGCAAGGTATTCTTATAGATCATTTCTGACATAAACCTGCATACTTGTAATGCATTAATTATGCTATCCCTCTACTGTTCAGTTGGTACTCGGAAGGTTTATTGGATTCGGCCCTAACTCAATTTATTTAGAAGCAGATCTAACTATCCAAGTAACACTTACTATTTGCCTCGCAATGAATTCCTTTTGTACCTCTTCAAACCTTCTGCTCCCCATTTCATCCAAAATTTCCATTTCTCATCCTTCTTTTTCCGCCATTCCTTCGCCATTCATCATCCTCTCATCCCTCTGTCTTCCTCTTCAACATACGATAAAAATCATGTTACAATAATACAATAAGCACAGTATTTTTACGCCTGAGGCCATATGAAATGCGTATATTATTCTAAAGCTGATTTTTTTTCAATTTAAGATATAGCAAGATGCCAAACTAACACAATGCCCGTATACCATTTTATAGTTGCTTGTGGCATGCAATAGGATGGCTTTCAGATCACCCCGCGCTTCGGCATACGCGTAGAAGTGGACTAGACCGGTGACTAGGTAAACAAGACATTTAGGTGTGTAATGCAAGGAAATTATAAATACGCTGTAATGTATGCTGTATGGATGTCAGGTTAACACCAGGCAAAATTAATTTATTATTTTTAAAAATTTATATTTGGGCCCAAGGCATATACACATCTCTATCTTCATATTTTTGATATTTCTATCACGTTGGCATACCTTTACGTTAAGTTTGACAAGAACATACTCATATTTTAATTTTTGTTTTTTGAGTCTCATAGGCGGATCGCGAGTAATTGGGTTTAAAATTAAAAAATATAAAAAATAAAAAAAGACGGGGGAAAAAAATAAAAAAAAATAAAAAAAAGACGGCTTATTTCAAAGACTTTGTCTACCCCCTTGAGTAATAAGAAGAATGTCACAATCGATTTTTCGTTTCATTATGTTTGCTAATATCTTGCAAGTTTGCTTGAAATTCAATGCCATCAAATATATGTTTTAAGGATAAAATTACTAAAAACACGAATTCTTTCCGCTTTACACTCGGTAAAAATCATGCGACAGTTTGATTTCATTCTTCGTGACCCTTGATATGCCGACGTACATTTAATACATATATTAAGCTCTTTAGATATAAAATAATCAAGTGGAATAGGTAATTTAAATATTTAATAATACATTTTTATGCATATATTTAGTGCTTTTCAACATAAGGCCTGATTGAGTAAAATATAGGCGAGGAAACTTCGGAAATTTAAATTTCAACATTGTTGTCGAAGTATACAGTAGAGGAGTTACTTTTAATATTAATGGGAGTATTTAGGAGAAGCTATTGAAATTGTGTAAGCTTAAAGAAGAAATTTACAGAGACCTTGTAAACTTAATTAAAAAAAACATACGTACATCGCACAAACACACGTAAAAAATTCGATTAGGTAGTACACCAATAAATAATAGATACATTTGAAACACACCCCTTCCGACCGCTTTTTCGGAAAAAAATACTTGTCAAAAGATCTTGTTTTATTCTTCACTTTAATGTCACCAATTAGTCTTCATGTCATTCAAGTTAGTACTTTGTGTGCTGTATAGCATATATCCTATATGAAGCAGAGAACACTTGGATGATGCCTCCTTTCTCATAAGATTTCTAGATGAATTTCTATTTATTCTCGTACTGTAATTATGTGCTCCATTTTACCAGAAACCGTCCAAAGGATTTGACCATTAAACCACATTTAACTTAAAGTATAAAAATCGATGCACTGCATTCTAAAGCTTTCCTGTAAATGTTTGTGATATCTATATGTGATGTGGCGCTTCTGCTGTAGGATACAAGTTTTATATCGTCTCGTATTGCAGTGCTGAGGTTCGTAAACCGCACAGTCCTACAACTCACGACTCCAACAAGAGGAATATCGGCCAAAGGGCCATGCGGAGTGACGTGTCATGTGACGCATCCTGAATGCGAGTTCAGAGGGCAAGGAGAGAGGTCCCCGACGAAGCACCCCCATTATACCACCAGGGTAACCTCGCTCGACCGTCCGCTACCCCTTTGTTGCTACCTCCGTTATTCTGCCCCGCCCACACAGAGAATATTCTGCTTGCTCAAGAAAGTGACGTACATTGTGAGCGGAGATGAAAGAGAGGAAGAAAGAAGGATATATATTTATCTTTTGTGATAAGTATTGAATGAAAATAAATTTTTATCTCACTGGAGAGGACTCAATTGGTCTAACTGCTGATACATGTAGTTACAATGTCAGAGACTACTAGCCTCCTTCATGTTGTGGTTCGTTGCATGGCAAGAAACACAGTCTCTGAAAAAAAAGAGGACGAGAATGACTGTAGGTCTTCGATATGTAGGTGTGGTGGAGGATGGAGAAGATTTGGTGGAGGATGGAGAAGGCGTGGTGGACGGAAAGAAGAAAGAACGGGGAAGTGCTTGGTATGACGGGTGAGAAGTGAAAGCTTCAGGAAGTAATTAAAATTAAGAGTGAGAGTAAGTAAATGGAGCAGGTAATGATGGGAATATTAGATGCTGAAAGCAGAGGTAGAATGGAGGATGTTGGGTAGGCAGGGAAAGGGAAGGAAGAGAACAGATTTCTATTTAGTCTGATATTGTGAATTTAGTACCTATTTATTAGGTTCAAAAATATTATCTCTACCATGGAAAATGAATTATATTTAAACGGGAGTTGTAAAATTAAGGTTCCAATACAATGATAACTTCATTAATGAGATTATTATAATATACTGAGCTTAGGATATAATGAGTTTATACTTAATTTTTCATTTTTGATACTTGAGGATACCTATGAATTAAGAAAATTCACTAAAAGGTTTGAAATAAGAAGGAAGTCATTCCCTACAAACGTGTATTTAACGACTTTCATGGATTCATGAAATAATATTAACAATTGGCCTATGGAAAATCCATTGGTAAATATTTTATTAAAAAGTATATCGTTGGAGGAATCATGTTGCTGCGACAATGCAATCAGTTAAGAATAGAACTATGTTGCCAATTAAGCTTGCCAATAAATATGTAATACCAAAGGCTGTTGAGTCATATATGGAAACAGCCGCGATGCCACGAGCAAAATTAACCATCTGGATTGAATTTTATGGTGAATGGTAATTATCTATTTTACGATGGTTTTATGATATCAGCCGTCTGCAGCCGTCTGAGAAATAAACATGCGTTAAAAAATGAAATAAAGAGAGAGAAATGACGACTTGGAAAAAGCAGGTAATTTCGCTTCAGTCTGCTTGACCCGAACTACTGACAAAAAGGAGCTGACTTCCCTTTCGAACCGACTTCCCTTTCGAGTCCGTGTGTTTAAGTTGAAGCATTCTCCATTTTCCACTCGAATAGATGCTGCTGGGGATACTGCTGTTAAATCCTGCCACGGTTAGGTAATCGAGCGTGAACATAGGCCTAGACAGAAACCGATACTTCAAGCATATCGCGGTAAAACTGCCGGATCATATCAAGATCACGTGGAGCCGAAAATAAAACAAAAAATAAATTGCTATTAGTACGAATAAAATTAACAGATTTTCCTCCACAGATCCAACTAAACCGAAAAATTCTAAGTGTTGCTCTCTTCCTTTCTTGGGAGACATTTCACATAAAATTTCGAACCACCTACCAAGCTCTCTGAAAGCCGCTTTTTACACACCCCCAACTCTATCCAAAATTCTAGTGAACGGTAAAGACAAACAGGATAAGCTTCTTAAGTGGGGTATACACATATAAAATAAAATACAATAGCTGCAATATAGCTTATATTAGTCAAACCGGTCAAAATTTTAAAACACGCATAAAAGAACATGTCCTTAGTTTAAATAATAGAGATTTTGTATCTCTTTTTGCTAAACACCTGCGCGGTCGGTAAGTCCGTGTTTCACGCAAGGTCCGTGTTTCAATTTCGTCCAGTCCGCGCAGGTTCGACTACGGTGAAGGAGAATCCGATCTCTCGACGGTAACTTAACGCGCGAAGTGCACCCGTGTGACTACTACTTTGCTATTCATCTAGTCCGGCTGCATTGGCTAGCGAATTACAGATCTGGCTGAGAACGACCGATGCAGAACTCTGGTAGAGATTTTATTGGCTGATTTACATTAGACACAAAAATAAGATAACTTAAGAACAGAACGTAACCTTTGCTCTGGCTGCTATTCTTCGTGTCATCAATAACAACTAGCGACGATACTTCTACCTTCTCTTAACACTTGCCAGCCCAATGTTGAACTGTACTCGACAGTGCATTACCTTGTGAAAAGTCCAACGATGAGTGCCACTCGACATGTTCAGTTTGCACTATTACTAATTGATTAAAGTTTAGGTTGTATTAATGAACATAAAGTACCTACTTCATTGAGTAAACTATAATGTAATTAAAAATTAGTATACTAAAACCGACTATTTAATGATATTTTTTTCATAAGTTTTTGGCAAAAAAAACTGTAGATCTCTCTGAAAAGTATTAAAAGAGTTTGGACCTGACAACAATAACAAAAGCATATGTGAACACGAAAAGGGTTTAGTAGGTGGGATCGGGAGGGTGTGGTGGCCAGAGTACCGGCTTCCTAACTGAAGGGTCCGGGTTTGAATTCCTATCGACACATGAATACTATGAGGAAAGGATTTAAAGGGTCATAACTTAGTCCTTCCGATGGGACATTAGACAGTGAACCTCTTGGTGTCTATCGGCCCAAGAAGGCTGATTCCTTCCCCGGGTTTCCCTCTTTCCACTCCTCCTCCGTTCTCAAAATACTTCCTCCCGCACTAACCTGAGTATGAATTGCATCGCCGCATCCCACCTGAGTATGAATTGCATCGCCGCATCCCACCTGAGTATGAATTGCATCAGTTTTCTGTGTCAAACCATCCTCATTTTACTAAATTGGAACATTTTTCCACGCTTATGTCATCCATTTTACTGCCTATAAATTTCAGGCAGGATGAGGGAATAATGCCAGGGCCATTCTAAATAGTTTGCTTAGACTCTTTTTTATTACTAAATTTGAAAATTCTAATATTTTTATATTCTAAATTTAACTTTATTCTATAAATTTAAATAAAGATTGAGGGTCTTCACAGTAAAGAGATGTGAGCGAGATAAAGTAAGAAGGAAGGAATTTATTTTAAACGATACGCGGGTAGGTTTCTAGGAATAATACCCGAGTGAAATTGTAGAATATTTATTCAAACTATAATTAAAAAATAAATTTATTTACGCTACGGAGAAGAGTGTGTAGCATGTAACATTAATGTTTGGTCGAAAATAAAGTAATCTATCCACTGTGATTCTAGTTTCATGGTAATGTGACCAATTTTTCCAAACTCCGACCAATCTTACCGTTAAAATATGGATCGCGGTAAAACAACCGGATCGGATCGAGATCACATCGAGTCTAAGATGAAATAAAGGGAAAAAACCAAAATTTCGTTAAATAAGCTAGATATTTCACTTAAGTTCCGTCTTCAACCGAGAGAGAGATAGATAAAAGAACATGCAGAGATTTTTATGCAAGTGGTTCCCGGGAACATTGCCTGTGGCCGTGAAAAGGACGGATGCGGAGGCAAAAGAGCAGTAGAAAGGGCATTGGGGTGGTGGGGGAGGATATAAACTCGATCTGGAGATCAAAACTTCCGAAGGCCGCAAAGAATTGGGGAGAGAGAGTATGGGTGGGGGGATGTGAAAAGATTTCTCCACCCCGTCACCCCATTCCCTGGTAGACCCCAGATGCCGGCGGACGGGGTTTGTGAGTGCCACTGAAAGTTGAGGGGGAGTGAGCCGATAGATATAGGAAGGGGGGGATAGGGAGGAATCGAAGGGTTGCAAGGGAGCTCGAAGGGGCGGTTTAAATGGGACAAAGAAGAAGAAAGAGGGAGATGCGGAATGGGAGGAGAGATAAGGAATCAATGGGATGTAAGAATTCGGGGATGGTAGAACGAATAAGTAAGAGAGATTATCATCAGGGGTAATCTATCGATTAATGTAACTTAAGGTGGATGTAAATTTACTATTATAATAAGAGTAATCTACCGGTGTCAGTAGGTTTAAATGAAATGAGAGTAAATATCCTCAAGATATCAACAGACTCACAACTTTATCAACCTACACACTATCTCTCTTCACTTCTTCATACGTCCTACCTCCGTCCTACCTTCATTCCGTCCATAAAGTCTTTTCTGCTTCTCCCCCTTCTCCGCTAACCCAAAA
This sequence comes from Pyrrhosoma nymphula, assembly GCA_963573305.1. Classification (NCBI taxonomy): domain Eukaryota; kingdom Metazoa; phylum Arthropoda; class Insecta; order Odonata; family Coenagrionidae; genus Pyrrhosoma; species Pyrrhosoma nymphula. The sequence goes on from OY754330.1 coordinate 115,018,235, forward strand.
TCTTTCTCTCTATCACGGCCTTCAGCAAAACTTCGCCAACTTTAAAATTAGTTCTACCAACCACCCACTATGCCCCTTCTTAATATTCTCCAGAATTTTCCTCTCCACACCTACTCTACAAAGCACTTTCTCGTTTGTCTTCCTTTCCATCCACCGCACTTTCTCCTTTCTCCTTGACACCCACATCTCGAACCCCAACAGCCTATTCTCGTCTCCCTTTCTCAGAGTCCACGTTTCTGTACCCTACAACGCAACACCCCACATATAACTCTTCGCCAACCTTAACTTTGGTGACTGATCGGGAACCGGTTTTTCCTCCGTGGAAAGCCGTAGAACTGTTAACTCCAACTCTGGTCCCTCTTGACGTGCTGGGCATTATTAAGGTGAGTTTTAACTGGAAAGTTATGTACGTAAGTTACTTGCAGTTTGTGACTTTAAATGTAAATTGCAGGCTCTACATGTCCGCTAGCAGAACTTTTTAATGCGTCTACAAGTCACTTGCAGAAATATATCGTTGCCAGTGCAAACAACATCCAATATGGCTTTGCACTAACTCGTGAAAATGTTTTCGTCGGATAATCCTCTGCGAGTACTCACAGAAGATACCCGCGAAAGAAACTTGCCAGTGTAAACCCACCTATATGCTTATCTTGTTATATTATTGACTGTTTGTTATATTAGCGACATTAAATTGACAGTATGGCGCAATGGACCAACAGGTCTAAGTGCCTCAGGACCCACAGAGAACGGTGTTCTAAATTGGAATTTCCACTTTTGCGGACAATTTTCAAATAATTAAAATAAAAATATTCTGAAAAAGAGATAGAACCCCGGGAGTCAAGTAGGTGTGGCGCCTTGAGCAATGGGCCCGGGTTCGTATACTGGCTGCTGCGGAAATTTTTTCAACAGAATCTTGATCCCAAATCGAGTGCCTAGCGGATAGAACTTCAAGGACATAAGTCCGTCCGTCGGATTGGAGGGTAAAGTGAAGGTCCCGAGCCACCACTTATTTATAGAAGGATAATGTCGGCGCAATGTCACACACTCTCCATCCTTTCTCAATTACCCCAATAATCCTTACCGTTATCTAGCCTACCTAACTCATACGTCACGGAAAAAAATGACCTCAGTTGTCAGTCACTTCCCCAAGTAACCAACCAATGTGATAATGCCACAGCTCGATATACTTTGATACATCTTCATCTGATCCAAAATGGCGATTCCTTACCTCCCTCTTCCCCGCTACCTTCAGAATCCAAACGCCCCTATTAACCAGAACCATCCACATACTCTTGTTTTCGCCTTATTTTCTCCGTTTATTATATTCATGTCTGGATACCGATCTTTGCTTATATTGTAATTTTCTTTCGGGCGTATTCTGGAAGAAATCACGCGAGCTGAGCTAATTAAATATTCGGAATGCCGTTGAAATCACATCGAAATTCCACCAATTGCTTATCCATATACGGCATGTGTCAACCTTTCTTGAAAATAATTAAACTGCAACGGCTGTATTCATGAATTTTATTTTTTTTAATGGCGACAAAAACACCAAAATAGTGTGTATTATCTTAATTATCGAAAACTATAGAGCAGTAAATCCAAATGGAACGCTAGAAAAAATTAACAACTTTCTGGTGCAATGTAGTCCAATTCCCAATGTTTTCATTATTATTTATCATATTTTAAAGTCGTAAAATAAAATACTCTACCCTGAAGAATGCACTGATTCCAATGATTTTCATGAATGGACATGGGAATATTTTCTGCACTCAAACTCGGTCATTTAACGAATTTTCTCAAAGGTCAAACCCAGCCTAAGGAATTTCTCGTGCATATAACAATCAAGGTATAGTGTCTCATCAAGACCATTTGATATGTTTTCGAGATATATTGTATATACAGATATACAATTATAAATAGGTTAAGAGTATAGTGTCTCATCAAGACCATTTGATATGTTTTCGAGATATATTGTATATACAGATATACAATTATAAATAGGTTAAGAGTAAAACACTTATTTTACATTTTATTTTCCTCATCTACTATGCCTAATACTTCACGACTTGCCCTCACAGTCCATCGCATCTTCTCTTATATCCTTGGCTCCTACCTAAATGAGTCTTCAAATTACATACTTTGATACAGCCTCGTAGTTTTTCAACGCAAATCTCTTGTCTTCGTTTGCTTGGTACACGTCTTACCTCTCTTCATTTCATTGATCGAGCCTGATTACTTTTTCGATATCATAATCTCGATCGATAATAAATATATATAATTTTAAATTATTTAATTTGAAGATGACTTGTTAGACGAGACAATTGCTTTACTTAATTAATTAACTAACGCAATAATTATACGGTGATACGTAAAATAATTGTACTGCGCCACCAAATATGAAGAAAGGCTACGCAAATATCAACAGTTATAGTAACGAAAGGCATGCCTGAGTAGAGGCCATGTTCTCTATCAACAATTTACATCTTCAATCCTTTGGGCCACACACTTAACGCTGCCGTTCATCTACTAAGGTCGGCCTTAAAAAATTATTTTTAGCAACACGATAACAGATTTTTGCGCTGGGAAATTGCACGGGCTGGACTTAATCGAAGGGCAAGGATCACGAACCCTTCTCGGCCCTCGTGTTAAATTGCTGAGATAATTCGGGCAGGACTGTTCCCAAGCAGGCAGGATTGGAAGAGTGCTCCCGGCTTGGCAAGATGGGTCCCACACACGCGATAAACGACCCAGGATTCCTCCTCTTTCCTCACTGTCCTTTGCTTACGATGCGACATTCGCGAGCCCTTATCGTCTTCCCCCCCAAGGCCCTCACTATGTGTCTACTTTCGCGATCTACCGCCTAGGAATTTTCTCATATACCTCCTGCACCCAATATTCAAGCAAGCCCCCTTGACGTACGTCTCTCTAGCAAGAAAATCGGGTAAAAGTAACTGTTTTTACGGTGCAGTATACCCTTCTTGCTCGACAGTGGGTAGGTAAGGTTTCCGGGTGACTTGGACGAATTTAATCAAGCAAAAGAATGCATTAAAAACACGGCCGCCTCTTCGTAGGGAATGCACGAGAATATATATACGAAAACAAAATGTACGGCCTCCGTCCTCCCTTTTATAAGTTACAAAGGTTTATGCTCATATTTATCTTCTCGAGCATCCCAAGAAAAAGAGGACAGTTCCAAACCGATGTATTATTCATTATAATAAGAATACGCTTTTTTGGCGATTCCATGCGGCCCGTTGACCTGCGAATCACATTGTTCCCCATGGAATAACCATTTACTCTGAATTTACATCTGGAAATAAGAAAGACCGGCCGTTATAATTTCCATATAATAACTCTTGATCTTGAAAGTATAATGGAACCGTGAATATATCATGGGAAAATATCAATCATAAAGAAAGAAATTAAAAAATATACGAGAAAACGTTTTTGGCATGACTTTCACTGGCCAACCTCCCAACAAGTGAGACCCTTTTTTAAAACTTAGTCTAAACCTAAATCATAATCCTGGGCATTTGCGGAATATTCCTTATTACCGAAGTATGTAAAATTAGCCTATATTGAAAATAGAGAACTTGCATATCCTGCACTTTTTCAGGGCATCAACTGAGAACGCATCCACCCAGGAGCGAATATGTTTTTTGCATATCATTCATTGATCAAAAGGTGGGTTGAAAAATGAAACAATAAATTATTAATGCTAGTTTAACCTCTATATAGGTAATGAAACCTGCCAAAATCATCGCGGAAAATTTGGTGGCAAATATTTCTTGCACAATAATTGGTCAAAAACTCCCAAATGTCATGGCACAAACAGTATGCATCAATCTTCCCGTCCAACGTACGTTCAAGCTTCGTAATGAAAATTAGTCAGCGGTTGCTTTTTTATGTATTTACGAAATATATACATACCCATCATTTAGCTTCTTTTTAGAGTTTGCACAGTAAAAAATTTTTAATCCTCGGTGATAGGCCTGTTAAGCTGACTCCACTTTTGTAATTTCCTCCATACTACTCTAATTTCGAATGCCTCTTTTGTCTTGTGTATGCCACACTCATACATTGCTTCATAAACGCCTTCCTGTTCCTATGGTGGCTCGAGCGATATTTGTTTATAAACAGATTTGTGTAAAATTGTTCGCTTTTCTCATTATATCAACAGATTAATTGTAACAGAAACTATATCATACCGATTTTCTTTTTTGAAAATTCAACGCTTTTTTGACACATTTCGTAAAACATTTAGTTTAGATTTTTTCTAAGCAAGAAATAATACATTATTGCAATGGTTGATTAGGATTTTAAGTATATATTATATAGAACCTTCTTTATACTCTTCTGATCCATTCTCTCGACATAGCCAAACGAACGAAGCACGTTCATGTCACTAATGGTAATGAAATTATTAAAATGTATATAATTAGGCTACAAATAAATCAAATCGAGAAGAGTCACAATATAAGTGACATTGACTCAGTAACTCAAAGAAATTCACAAGTAAAGAAGGACATGTCAATTGTGGAAGGGTTTAAAAGATTTTCTATAATACTAATATGAAACAATAACACAGAAGTCATCCAGGACCACGGTGATAAGGCTGTGGAGAAAGACGATGACCATAATTTAACCGTCCGAAACATTTTCTTCAAAACTTCAATGCATTGGGTGATATTTCGTTGAAGACGCGTCTCAGAAGCGACATAATGAAACATTCCATTAATAATGGGCATTATTTTGGAGGGAAGAACGAAATAAAAGAAAGACAGCGTAAAATATCGGTCGGAACAATAAATATTTTAAATATTTTCTTGCGTCTTGATTTGTGTCATTCTTTATTCATGCCGACGTGTTGTGCAAGATACGCATATTATAAATAAAGTTGTCTTAGGTCAGATGTGGTGGAATTGATTCATTAAAAATGAAATAAATTACCAGTTTTCCACTTTTTATATTAATTATATCTATAGGTTTATTACGACCGGTTTCGATGTATTTATATCATTGTCAAGCTCAGCTCGAGACGTTGAAGTATAATATGCTAAACGACTGCCAAAAGTCTTTCATGCAGTAATTATCACGAGTGGAAAAAATGTGGTAATTACACGATACTAAACTCTCAAAACCATGCAATAAAATGATTATTTTCGCAAACTATAATTATCAATGTTATAACGACGTTCGAGAATCAACTCCTAGGGGGTCCAATCTCGAAAGGCCGCGATAATTATATCATGTGAAAAAATTAATTGTATCGCATGGTTCCGTCGACTAAGGATTCTGGAGGCATAGATTTGTCTCATCTTGTTCGCATGCGATAATCATGTATTGGAAAATATCGAGTAGCTTTGTTACATGCGATGCTTTTATGAAACCATGCAGCAGTTTGCGATTTCTGCGTGTGATAACTATCGCATGTAAAAACGATATTTAATCATACGGTTTCGTTGAAGTGTACCATGCTACTATAACACTCGATGTCTTGCATGCAATAATTATTGCAGGCAGACAGAATGGGACCACTCGACAATACAGAATAAACGAAACCATGTGATTCTCGAAACGAGATAGCATGTGAAAATGAAACTTTAACGCAATGTGTCATCAAAGTGTCGCATGCTACACCACGCTTGTTATATTTTGATGCAATAAGTATCGCATGCGGACAGAATGGGACAACTCGACAACACAGATTAAAACGAAACCATGAGATTCTCGAAACGTGATAATTATCGCATGTGAAAATGAAACTTTAACGCACTGTGTCGTCAAAGTGTCGCATGCTACACCTCACTTGATATACATATTTTTATGCAATAAGTATCGCATGTGGACAGGATGGGACAACTCAACAATACAGAATCAAGAACACCATGCGTTAAGCTATTTTTGCATACCATAGTTATCAAGGGGCTCGAGAATCAATCCCAAAGGATCTTATACAGCATAAATTGAATTAATTAGGAATGCGAGTATTTTCGTCCACTACAAGATAGTCCGAACGATGGGACGACTCTGTTTAGAGTCTCTTTGAACGAAACCCTTTGAGCGAGCGACCACGCGGAGAGATGGAGGAAATGAAAGTAAAAAAGAGGGAAAAAGGAGTGATACTGCAGGCAGCCCTTGGCTGTTGGCCCTTTGGACTTTGGAAAAAGCAACCCACAACATCGTCAGGCCGTTTAGGTGAAGCTTGCAGACGGAATTTTCAACGAAGTGAGGTATGAAGTAGGGTTTCCGACGCCGAAACATGGAAGAGGGGAGAGGGCGTACACAAAAAAAATCTCCCTTCTAGAATACAACCCATCCCGTGGGCAAGAGTAATTCACGCAATGAGGAAATTAAAAGATTGTGAAAATGGGGAAAATGCATACTACTCGCGGGAGGATAGATATTAGACGCTTATTTTCCCGATTGTCGTAGCATATAATATTAATTACAGATCATAATTTTCATGTTTAAAATAAGAGGTAATGACCGTGGGGTTAAATAAATAAATAAATATAATTAAAAAGTTGTATATTCAAAATAAATACATGCATCATGTGATTGAAGATTAGGAACAGCCAAGAACATCCAATTGGGAAACGATTATTCCGCATTAGCTGGCGAATTTTACTCAAATCTAAATAGCGATACAAAGAACATAATTGACACGTACAGAATAAAAAAGGTCAAGATAAATACTTGAATAATAAAGGAAAAAAGTTATTCTAACATGCAAAATTTGATGCATAGATACTCGAGTGGAAAATAATTGAAATCCAGGAAGACACGTAGAATTATTTTTTTACCTTATCGGATTTGAAATTCACGTTTAGCTGATAACCTCACAAATTCCTCGATTAGACGCGACATGTAACGGCTGACTCTCAAGATGAATATCCCACAACATTAATCAATTGGCTGGAATTTTCTAAATGAAGTGCAATACATACAAATTTACGCCACGCGAATGACGGGAGGGTTAATAAAGGCCACAGGAGGGATGAAAATTTCAGGCGATAACCGACGAATAGTGGAGTATTGAACTCAACGGGCTCCAATCGTAACAGCCATTAAAGCTAATGGAGAATGAACGTAATATTTACCATTAAGACGTTACACTTCATCGGTTTCATCACAGTGAAAGCAATTATTCTTTGAGAGAAGATAGGTCTCGAGAAATGATATATATCGTTATAATCTAATTGCCGACGCGCAGTGGTCTGGAATAGGAAAAAGTTGGCCAAAAATAGAAATAATCGTTCAATTTTGGTGAAACTTGGTATCAAGGGGTTTTTTGTGTCCTTAATTATGAATCTGAAGTCAAATATTCAATTTTCTCGAAAACAAAATGGCGAACACCAAGTAGAATGTCTTTAAAGTCTTTAAAAACGAAATACATGTTTCCTCCAAGTAGTACTTTGTTTTTGTACAAAAACTTTTGGCGACAATCAGTTTGTAAACTTTTGCATTCAGTTTTGCTAAATTTAAATGATTCCAGAGGAAATACAAAAGATAAAGTATACATTACCATTGTTTTAACATGCATGCGTAAAAATTATGTATTGATTGGGAAAATTAAATTAAATGTTTCCCATTGTAAATTTCACCAGCTAACGTTGAGAATCTGTAAATCTGACGTCAGAGGAAGAATCGCTTTCCTCATCATCTTGAGACGCATTGTCAGATTCCTGGGATAAATGGTGAGGCGAGTGAATCTGAAAATATATATGTATATTTTAATAGAATAAAATGCTCCAGATGTTTGATTTTCTGACTGGTAAATTGTTCCTCGGCTTTTGAAATTTCATCTTTCTCCGAAATCAATTGCAACCTCACAGACCTGCAGAAACGGGGAGATGATGGTCGAGGATTTTTCCAGATGAAGTTTTTTTTGCTACATGCACCATCCGCAAGGGAGCAAGGGAAGTGGCAAAGAGACTTTCATTGCTTGCTTCTGTTTCTGACCACTTTCGTTTATACCTGGAGTGCCTAGAGCTCTCATCAAAACCCCACTTAAATATCAAGTAGTAACTTTGATCTTTATCATAGGAAGATTGGAACTTTAAAACGTTTACAAGTCGTTTGCATGTGTGGTGGAGAAGTGACTGCAAACTTACTTCGCATGTTTTTCAGTTATTGATACTCCAATACCATCTGTGTAAGCTTCCTTCTTGGCTACATAAATGAAATGGTTAGAGGGGTAAAGGTTATGTTCGAGCTTCTTTGTACCTTTTCGAATAGAGAGGAATTGTCTTTTCAAGAAGTTGCTATTAATAAATAAGAATAAAGCCGATTCAGCTGTATATTGCCTTGGATGACTTGTTTTAGCTCTTCCAATGGGATATAATTTTACCTGCGCGACCTCGTGAAGGTTTTGTTAATTCTTTTAATAGTTTTGCTGCGGCTTCATTTCCGCATATTCTCAAGTTCAAGGGAGAAGCTAAAGTAAGTTCATCCTTTTCAAAAGAGGTTCTAATTTGTATCAATCTTCGCCGTTTGGAACTGTTAATACTTTCTGCAAGTAATTTTATTGGCCGTCCACGCATAGGGTTTGGGTAATAGCGACAAGAAAAAGAGAGAGCATACATATGAGAAGAAAAGAAATTGATCTCAATTTCGTATTGAACTTAAATAAGTGCACTTACGTTGACCCAACGGATCACATTTTTCACTCTCATGTCTCAATATTTATTGTCTCACAAATACGATCTCACGTCTAACATGCCTTTTCGTAAGATAATATAAAATAGTTGTTTCACTGTGACCCATATGACTCAATGACTTATAAGAGGCCTTGTCTTTTTTTATTTCGAATGTGGTTTTCACTGGCTTCCGTCGGAAATACATACCGTCAGAAGCGAATTTCTTTTCCAGATAATAGAAACCTCGGAGAAACGGCTCCAACAATGAAAAAGAAGTTTAAAACAACAGATAATTTTATGCGTCAAATAAATAAGTACCGTTTGCCTCATAAAACCCCTTCATAAGTGTTCTTTATAACGTTAGTATTTTGTTAAAGCAGTACGTTTGACGAGATATCTCCAGAGCATTTCAAAATACGTTTATGAGCACGCCTGACTGAGTAACCATTGAAATGTGGTAGTGGAGCTAATATTCTGTATCCATATTCCAAAGTGGTAACGTTATTACCCTGCGTGCTGCATTGAGTAGCATCTGGTAGTTGGAAGAATATGATGCAGGTCAACCATGCCTCATACTTCTTAGAAAAACACTTCTTCTTTTTAAAGGCATTCTTCCCACTTCCTCCTCAAATGGCCACAATGTCTGAGTACAGACGCAATGATGATCTTCTTGATGGCTTAGTTTTCCTCCTTAGGTAAATTCAGTGCGTTTTCAACAAATCAACATACTAGCCGAAATCTTATGGGCCAATTACTCCTAGGGTTCGAGGAATAACTTACCGAATTTCAAAAGCCGAGGAATAATTTAACAGTTAGCAAATCAAACATACTCTCAACTAAAAGTGGAATGCTGCATAAGGTAATGCTTCTGCTATAATTTGTCAACGTCGCACGTTCTGTTTCATGAAGATTTACACAGGAAACCAATCTTAAGAAGAGCCCAAACTGTCTACCAAACTTTGTAAGTCCTTAAATAATAACCTATAGTGATGAAAGCTAGTGCCCAACCAATAATGCGACCCTTCCTGTTTCGGTGCGATTTTCGTTTCGTTGTTGAATTATTTTTTCCAAGCGCGTTCCGGTTAAAGAGGGGCGGGGCGAGTTTTGCCGGGCGATTCATTCGGACCGAGTGACGACCTACTTCCTCCTCTCTTTTCCTCCCAATCCCTTCCTATCCTGTCTCTCACACCCTCTCTCTCTCTCTGGCTCCACGTTTGCGTCATCTGCTCGACCTTTGACTCCCGTCGCGACCTTTCCTCCGCTGCCGCTCACTAGAGCCCCTGTTTGGCGGCCGGGCCCCGCCTCCCCATCCTCTCTCACGGCTGGATCAAGAGAGAGATCCCAGAGAGAGTGAGAGGGATGGACGGCCAGATTCATTCCCTCCTCTCAACTTAATAGGCATGTCCCTAAATCATTTACGACCCGAAGCAAGAAATACAATTAAAAAAAAGTTATTTTACAAAAGTTTCCTCACAAAAAATTAACATTCTAATTACAATCGTGAGGTGTAAAATATCATATTGGTACGGATACAATTGACTGTGGCAGGCTTCGCTCCGTAAAAGTTTTTATTGCTCGTATTCATGATAACGTAAAAAAAACTTCGAATTTATCTACAGTATTTTATTAGTACGACGCGTTTCGCCTATTAACGGCATCGTGAGGTACACAATGCGAAACGCTTAATACTAGTTGAATAATGTAGAAAATACAAAGGTTTTTGCTTTATCGTGAATACCCCTCACCCCTAATAATAAAATGTTAGAACCAGCTCCATTGTGATAAAAGTTTTAATTCATCCTGAGCGTTCATTGAGAGGGCATTTTCAGCATTAGTTGTTATCAATATATTAGACTCATCTTTGAGCAATTGGGACTCAGAAAACAGAAAGATTTAAATCTCGAAGGTAATAAAATGCTAAAGAAAGCCGCACGCTTCGTTAATAACTGCTACCAGCAAACAGAGAGTATCTTATAGCTGATGAAAGAACTAGGTTGGGAGCCATAAGACACTCCGAGGCTACATGCTAGGCTAAGACTACTTCAAAAATCCATTACAGGAGAGTTTCAGTTCGACACGTTGGATATTGTTTTGACCCTGCGCTTATCTCTAGGACTGATAAAAGTGATAATATAAAGAGAGATACACTGTCTTACTGAGAAAAACAAATATCCCTTCTTTCCATTCCCCGTTAGTGATTATAACAAATACAAAGTGACACTAAAATAAAAAATTTAAAATTTTAATCTCTGGAGCTTTGGTCTACAATTCAAATAGAATATTTATTTGATTTTCATAATTTTGATGGCTTTTCATTCAAAATTATAGGACGAATATATCTTGCATATTCGTCGAATATATATATTATTAAACTGATATCTATATTTTTGTTAATTTTTTCAATATTTACTTTTATTTATTTGTTTAAGAATATTTATTTAATATTTTGGTATAGAAAAATTTAGTTTGTTCGTTTAAATATTTATTGATATAAATTTTTTGTTTCTAAGAAGAAGATCATTGTTGTTACATATTGATAACAATACTGGAATAAACCTCTTACTCTCTTTTTCTAATTTCATCTGAAGGTACCTCTGTACTGTGTAGCTATTCATTATTTATGTAGGTATACATAAGCACATGTTTCATGCATTATTTACATGTTAAATTTTAGCCCAGATTAAGCTTTAATAAAAAAGCGAAACGTTAACATTAAAAAATATTTTTAAAAATAAATAAAAAATTCCATTTAAACTGTAGACCAAAGCTCCAGAGAGAAATAACATTCAATTATTTTTCAAGTGGTCAAGATTAACCTATATACAAGATAAAACAATTCGTTATCATATTATACAACTCTCCTCCCTCCTATTCCCTATTCTTTTCCTTCTCATGGCTGGTGTCCTTACATCCCCTGCCACACGCGCCTGCGGCGGCTCGCAAGGTAGTACGTAGACGTGGAATGGAACGGTTTTAGGAAGGGTCCACCAAGACCACGTGGGCCAAAACAAATACTGAATTCCAACATTTCTTTTATACTGTTTAAACAACACTGCTTACACTTACAACATGTCTTGGCTATTAGAGAAAAAAATTACAGAATAAAGCAACCAGCTGAGCATTCCTTCTTAAATCGAATACAAATCTTACACAAGAGTTTAGCAGGCTACAATAATAGAAGGGGGAGAATACCAGTGTGGAGACATTTTAAGTTAGGCAATACGGGGTAAGGGCTTGTGTTGTTTGAACAGACGGTTAGCTTTATTACAGATGTGAGGGATGTGATAGTTCCAAGACGGACCCTAGTGGGGGCGAGTACAAGAATGCGAACTGAATCACTTTCGAGTTTTCTATATTCACCCACTAGGACTTGAGGAAGATGGTTGTCATTGATTTCGTTGAGAAGTCTACATCATGATCGACAGTCATCAATCCGAAGATTGGTTTGCTGCAGCTTTCCACTCCACTCTCCTCTCTTTGCCAACCGCTTCATTCCTACGTAATTATTCACTTTGACGTCCTTCATAATTATTCTGATCTATTCAATTCATGGTATTCACCTGAAATTCTCCCTATCCCTTCTATCAATGTTTTCAATTAGTTATTGTGTCTCAAGATGTGTCCAATAAGTTTGTTTCTTCTAACTATCAGAGTTTTCATTACACTCATTTTCTCTCCAACACCTAAAAGGACCTGAAGTTATTGGCGGCGGCCGATATTTTGTGGAATTCCATTGTAGGAAAAAGATTAAATACTTTGCACAATTCTACTCGAGAAATTTGTTTATTGAGTCTACATGCTTCACTGCACTGCATCATCATCACTCCTCGTGCAAACAACTTGATTCACCGGACTTGTGTGAAACATGTTGACTCAATAATCAAATTTCTCCAGTGGAATAGTGCAAAGTATTCAATCTTTTTCCTGACAGGATCTCTTCGTTGGAGGTACGTCTTATATTTCCGATTATGATGGCTTTGATCTTCACGCAATCATGAATAGGAACATCGATAGGATGGGCAGCGCTGTAGCCACAACACCAACCCGATTATCTCAGATTCATCTTCCAGCTCGATATATAGGTTCAATTCCTTCGCCTCCGAGGAATCATTATATCAAACATATGTACATGCATATATACTAAACCCGAAACACATTAAGTCCCAAACTCGCGCGTCATTAACATGGCTCCCTCTTGTATATATCCCAGCGATAATTTGATGATGTTTTGTCTATTGGTTATTTCCGTCGATTTCTTTGTCAAAAAAAAGGGCGGAATTTAAGAGAGCTGCCTGCTGGTGGCTAAACCGTCGTCTCTCCCACACTTAATTAAGGCACAGGTGTCCCGAAGTTGGCGCTACATTTTGAGACCGATCTCGTCTTCTTCGGGCATTCATCCAAGACAAGATATTCTCAACTCAGGCGGCACCACCTACAAAAGATGGGCGATCCGCCGTTTGTTTAGGGTGACTTCGGTAAGAACCGTACCTATTCATTCATTACGTAGAAATTTCAAGATTTTGCAATGTAACTTTAGTTGAACAGAGTTATATTTGTAAGCTTTTAGGAGAAGGTAGAATATGTGGTTGGAACAGGAAACGATAGGCGAGAGGATTCTTATAGCTGTGACAGAGGTAGGACGTATTCTGAGATGGAGTGAGAGAATGTAAATAAAGGGCTGCAAAAGAGTTAAATATGAAGAGTACCGTTTTGTGCAGTACGACAAGATAGAAGATGAGAATATTCTGCAGACATTTGTGATGTGGAAGTGGAGGATAATGGAGAAGGTGAGATAAACGGAAAGGAATGCGAACGAAGAAATCCTCAGTATGGAGGGTGAGGAGGGGAAACATATGGAAGAGATTAGAAGGAGACAGAGTACTAAGTTGGAAAGGGAAATGAAGGATGGAGGAATGATGAAGGTCGTGACAAAGAGGTTGATGTTGGGCAAACGGGGAAGGGAAGAAAGAGAACGGACACTATGGATGCGATGAAGAGAGGTGTTGGTTATGCCAAGGTGAAGAACAAAATAGTGTATAGATACAAGAACATACATCTGTGTATAAGAGTTGTATGAATTTTCTTAATTCCATCTAAACCTACCATTATCGGTACGTATCCTACAATAGTTAGGTATCTTAAGAATCATTGAGACTATCCAATTATAAATAGAAAGATTCCAATCTCAAGAGTTTCAAGTCAACAGGGAGGATATAATTTTAACGCAAACTACAGGACGGGCTGGTTGGATACTGGTAGAACGGGCAAAAGCAATAAAATAAGAGAGTCTAAATCAAAAGGATAGGTTCAAAAATTATTTCTTACTCGCACCATTCATGACTACAGAAAAAACAAGGGTAAGCAACCAAATCGTCTGAACACATTTCACTATTCGTCCTTTTCCTCATCCAATTCCTATTCCTAAACCCTCTCTCCAAGGGTGCTGGGAGCTATTTTTTCATTATGCACGGATTTGCGTGAAACTTTGCAAACGTGTACTTAATACATTGATACCTAAGGATAAAAGTGAAAAAAATGCATCATACTAATTTTTTTTTGACGATTCAATGCTGTTTCTGGCACGTCGCCTTATGGAACATGACATATTTCGCAATAATTCTATTTCATGTGTACAGATTTTATTCTAATGCGAGAAAGTACATAAATTATAATTGTAATTGTAGCTTACTGTAAATTAGTCAAGGTATCACGACGATTCCTACACTCGAAAAAAAATATTTCAACATAATTTCGTCAAAATTTGGAATTCCGAGCTTAAAACTCTATTCATAACCTGCTATATTTAAGGAAAAAATTAATGCATAATTCTGGTATCATTTCCATTGCTGTCTGTATGGTGCGTTTGTACACATAAACAGATACACTTCAATGCAATGTGGTCAAATAATTTTATTTTACTCAATCAAAAGTTATTAAAATGTAAACTCAATCGCCAACTCCAGCCACCTTAATGCCTGGTGCCCTACTACCGCCATTAAGGGGATATTCAAGTATTACGTAAGGTGATTTTTACTACTTTTTAACCCTCCCCCCTCCATGTAGGACAATGTAAGCTTTCAAGACCCCTCCCCTCCCAATATTACGTAGGTTATCAGACATTTTTGAAACCATGAACATAGATAGTAAACTAAGTGGGATTCTATGTGAAAATGCGCAAAAACTGACCTCATCACAGATATCGATATCGGTTTATGATATTTCGCGATTCAATGTACGCACAACTCGCAAAACATGTGATTTTTGAAAATGCGACCTCTCCAAGCTAATGAACGCAAGGAATTGGTTATACATTCTATAGTTTCTATAGTTTAGCATACATTCAGGCGTACCGCCACGGCGGTGATCCTAAAAAGTAAGATTTTTCCTCCGAAAATACTTTTTAAAAGTGGTAAAAATACGAATTCAGAAGTGATTTATATCTTACGTAAGACTACCTAAGACCCCCTCACCCTCCTACGTAAGACAACGTAAGAAACGCCCTACTCTCCTCCATCCCCAAAACGTTTTACGTAATACTTGAATGACCCCTAACACACCTGCGCGGCGGGTCGCAAATGTAGTGCGTCCGAGTTACGCAATCTATTACGTAACTCGGGGACTGCCTATATTCTACAAAATTTGACGAACCCTGTTATTCTGTGTACTTAATTTTCCCATCAGAGGTCCTCAAACACGAAATTTAGTAAACCATTTCCCAGTTTTCCACTGTAACTTCCAAACTTGAAGTCGGATCTAAAATTTGTAGACGGTTTTTTTAGATGTTATCGAGGTTTACAACTGTGTGCCATTACTTCTTCTCTAACTCTATTAGTTGGCTGGTAACACGTCGCCAAATTCGGAATTTTTGTGAAACTTGCTTTTTTTCGACTGCAGCTTCTAAACTATAAGTCGGATCTCCAATCTGTTGGGCGGTTGTGTTTAGATCTCATTCAGGCCTACAACTTTATTCTATTCGTTCTTTTCCATTCCTTTTAGTTATCTGGTAACTTGGAGTCAACATCGGTTTTTTGTGAAATTGCTGTTTTTCCACTGCAGCTTCTAAACTAGAAGTCGGATCTCGAATCTGTTGGGTGGTTTTTTTTTAGATCTCATGCAGGCCTACAATTCTCTGCTATCCGTTTTTTACATCCCTCGTAGTTCTCTGGGAACATGGTGCCAAAGTGGGCTAATTCATGAAACTCTCTAATATTTCTTTCCCTCACGCCCTTACCAGTGTAGGAACGACCTTGAAAGTCGGCAGGGGTCTGCGCCTTGATATTATCTTTACGGATAAAAAAGCAAAATCCCGGATTCTCTTGTATTTCTATGGCAACATGGTGCCAAAGTGATATTTTCGAATGTTTCTTTCCCTCACGTTTCCTAGCTGCTAAAGTAAGAATCTGATCTCGAATCTGTTGGGCTGCCTTTTTAGATCTCATCAATTCCTAACATTTATGCCAATCCTTCCTCTCTAACACTTATAGTTCGCTGGAAACATGGCGCCAAAGTTGGATTTTTCTGTTTTTCCAATTTAGCTTCTAAGCTAGAAATCGTATATCAAATCTGTTGGGTGGTTTTACATAGATCTCATCGAGGCCTACAATTTTATGCCTATTCTTACTCTCTAACACTTATAATTTGCTGTAAACATGGCGCCAAAGTCGGATTTTCCGGAATTTCGACTGAGATTTCTAAACTAGAATTTGGATCACGAATCTGTTGGGCGGTAATTTTCGAGGACTCATTCAGGCCTACAACTTTCTGCTATTGGTTTTCTTCATTTATCGTAGTTCTCTGGCAACAGGATGCCAAAGTCGGCTTTTCGTGATCTTTCGAATGTATCTTTCCCTCACACCTTCACCAGCGTAGATATTACCTTGAACCTCGACAGGCGCATGCGCCATAACATGAACTTAACGGATAAGAAGCAAAAACCCGTACTCCCGCGTAGTTCTCTGGCAACATGGTGCCAAAGTAAAAATCTCGCATGTTTCTTTCTCTCACGCCTCCACTGACTAAGACGTTGGGGCGCAGCCCTCTAGCGAGCAAAGCGAGTCTCTCTATAACTATCCAACACACGGGTATGTTTCTTACATTTCTTAAATGCGCATTCCTTACACTTACACTGGGTTACATTGTCATTTTCACCACTAATGTGAGTTTTTCACAAAATGTATATTAGCTGGAGTAACGGAAAGCCAGATTTACCTTCATTATCTTCGGTAGGTAGCGTAATTCTAGCCCATAAGGGGATACTTTGTGGGCCGTGGTCACCGTGGTTAAGTAAGTATCACCTCTGCATTTCTTTTGAAAGTGTCATATTCGAATATTATTTAAATGATGAAGCAACGAGTAATTGGCGAGAGCAAATAGCACGAATCGTATTGAATCATATCATTGACTTGTACCCTAATGCCCGAATTCCCAGGCGCAACTTGAAAATGAACTAAATGAACGAATCTTTAAACTCGTTCCTTTTAGTGATCGAGAACGAAAGGAACGAGTCCGAGAAAGGAACGAAACTGCACATAACTAGCGTTGATGTATCCTTCCCAAACATTCCGAACATATTATTCAATAGGTCACTAGGAATTCATCTGCAATTATCGTTATATCCGTAGGATCAGTTCCTTATACAATGTTTTGTACGGAAAATGGGAGCCCACCTCATGTTCCGTAGAATACAGGAAGCCTCGATAAAACCAAGGAATCTTTCCAGGCATTTCATTGCAAGTTTTCTCTATTTTGGAGGAGTTTAAGAAAAGCAGTAAATATACGGTTGGTTGCTGATTTAATCTAGGGTGTCATTACGATGAACTCAATAGTGATGATAGTTAAAAATGAAGAAACTCATTTCACACAAAAAATATAAAATAACTGAATAATTTCCCAACTAGAAAAGGAATTTCTACAGAAATTAATAAATGTTTGTGCGGAACGTGTGTAAGTAGTCTGCATGATGTGGTAAGGAATTTCTCAAGAAAGTTTCACGAAAGTCTGAATAAATGCCTTTAAAAAATGCCTTTGAGGAAAGCCTACAACAATTCCTAGGGAGTTATGTGCTAATATTTTTTAAAGAACGTGTGCAGCATTATCTATCAGGGTGGATAAAGTAATATCAGCACCTGTCTTCCCCGGGCATCATTACTTAAGGTTACCGAAATAAGCTCCCTCATTTTTGCTATCTCAGTGAATCATGAATTGATGTTTCATGAAAATCGTTTGAGTGATAGTAAATAAAAAGTAGGCACATGTTTGCCAATGAAGACAGCCTTACTGTCTGGAATAATCGAGGCAAACGGTCAGTACGAGGAGAGATGGAAAAGAAATAATTACCAGAAATATGCATCGCCCCCACAACTGGCCGAACTCGTAAGCACATACATCACGTCATTTGAGTCAAGCAACTTACCTGGAAAAAATAAAACATACATTATCACTCTAATGTATTTATTTATAAGGTTTAATGTTCACCCAACAATATAATTATGGGGGCAAACCATCTATTGTAGGAGTCACATGAATAAATGAATACACAGTCACAGCTGACAATGAATAACTACATACCGATTCACAAAATGCTTCATCGTATTTGAAAATAGTCGAGCACACTACAATATTTATTTAGCATAGCACAAATTCTATCTAATGGTGAGTCATTTGCATAATTAATACTGACATGATTCAGATAAACAAATATTTGGCCTCAAACATACAAAACAAATATAATTGATATTATTTACTACTAAAAACACCGACACGAAAGTTAGCGAGACCAATTTAAAGCCACAGTTCCACACCGTAAACACAAAAAAGATCATTACATTAGAAAGTGTTAAATAAATGAGAATCGGTAGACAATGAGCGCTAATCGGGGAAATTTAACGCTACAGCGCTTTGGCGTCGAAATTTAAATTAAATAAAAAGGTTCTCAACCCGGGTGACACCATCGCCCCAAAGGTTGGCCGACTTATCGATTGTCGTGGGCGTGATTTCGGTGGTACTGCGTTTAAGGATTCTTTTCCAAGACAATACGTGCTAAGTAAATATCACAGCAGTCGAGAGAAAAATTACATTGATATTAATTATCGTGTGGTTATCTGCAGACTAGAGTCTGTTTTGGATAGGTAATTGCGACTCTCCTTCCACCCTTCCTAGTTTAACACTACGTTCATAGCTCCCTTTCCATTCCAAGAATCCATCCACCACTCAACATAATATTCGAAATGTCAACACGCCTATCTCTTCTTATCTTTTCCAGCATCCTTCCTTCCAAAAGGGCATTCAATATCCCATAACCCTCTTGATTTCCTCAAGCACCTTTGTAATATATATTAGCCTGCATTATTGACATGCAATTACTTGTTTGAATACATGTACCCATATATTTCATTTTTCAAAATAATGAATCAATCCAACGCCGAAAGATCTCTCACCCAATGTGTATAAAAAATTTAGAAGACAAAATCAAGTCCAATATTTACCTTCCCATGGAGGTAAATTTTATGAATAGTCATTCCTAGTTTGAGCGACTAAATTTTGGATAAATATGCATAAATCATAAAACAGAATTTGTGGAGTGACATTGTTTAAAAAAAAGTATTGCATATTTTAAGATATTCATTAATTCTAATTTTATTGTGATAAACTGGTCTTACTGCCATGTTGTTTGGTTTTTCCATCCTTTCATTGGTTAAAATATTGCACGTGCATCTGCTTGGTATTTTGTGCTTCACAATGTATAAGATGTTCCATAAATGTTTTTTACGTAGTATTTTCTCGTTGAGGACTGTATTTACTTTATGATAAACTCTGTACTTCTTCTTTGGTGGATTGTTACAGAAGCATGAGAGTATAACTAAAACAAAGCGTAAAGATCAAGTAAACCCAATATCATCTACCCAATCAAAGGGATGGTCCGTATATGTGTGGTTCGATATAATAAATTTCAAGATACATTCATTTTATCAAGAATTTTCTTTCACTCAGCTATATAAGGATTAATTTTGAGGAATCTGTATCCAAGCTATAAAAAAAATTTTCTTGATAAATCATTACCTGGTGATGCAGTAAGGCGGCAATACACGTCGCCCTAATTACAACGATGGAACACTTCTGTCGTTTTCTTTGTCAGCATGGATTTTTTTTAAGGGATGAAAGTCTTTGGTTAGACCAGACCTCAATCCCTCAAGTTTGCTGACTACGCATTCATTCGTGTACGTCAGCTTAAAGAAGTTAACAAATGAGGAGGGAGAAAGAAAAAAAATCATGCTGATAGAAATATTCTTCTTCTTCTGCCTGGCTGGGGTCGGATTTTATCGTCAGCCTTCTCTATCATTCCAGATCTTGCGGATCCTTTCTCATAACTCTGCTCTCCTACATGTTCCTCGGCACACTATCTTCCCACATCATCTTGGGTCTACCTCTACTTCTTTGATCTGATAGCCAGTCATATGCTCATCACTCTCCTACCCACAAATGCCTCTGTACGCCGTTCCACGTGTCCAAACCAAGGCAATCTGATCTCTTTAATTTTCTCACCAATTGATGCAATTTTAAAGCTTCTTCCAATATTCTCATACATAATTACACGTGTAAGTGTCTGTTGGATTGTCTCTGACTTAGATTTTAACCTAACTTTCACCGGTAGATTACTCAGAAGATGATGATGCATGGTTGTGACTATTTTCTTTCGGTGGCCCAAAATTTGAATCCGTATAACAGGACCGATAACTTAATAATATATTTTACTCTTAATTTTTCCGTTACACACGCCCTAACCAAGTTTTACTCCCTTTATTTCTCTCCTATATCGGTGTAATTTATATACTTACTTTGATATAATGATATTTGATATCTCTATCTATCCTATAGTGCAATATCAGGTAATATTACACAGAGAATATTTACAGGTAATAGAAGTCTTTATGCCAAAAAGAAACTACATTCGCTCTAATACTATACACAAGCAATCACAACTTTATTAATTTAATTTTTATTAATTAATTAACTTTTAAAAATAGCAATAAGATCAGTTGTAACATACGGTTGCAAGACACGGACGTTATCATAGAAAATCGAAAGAAGACTTTAATTTCAATAGAAAAATACTTGGAAGAATTTATATACCAACATACGAGGAAAGAGGGGAATGGAGGATCAAGAGAAATGTAGAGTTAAATGAGATGGTAAAAGAAAGGACCCAAAATCCGATTCTTAAGGTCACAAAGAATGCGATGGTTAGGTCACATAACACGCATGGCTGAGACAAAGTGAAAAAGAAATTTATGAATGGATACCTAATAGAAATAGGCCCAGAGTGAGACCTAGGAAAAGATGGAGATTTAATGTCAGAGGAGAAAGGATTTTCAAAAAATGGATATTTCCAACTGGAAAGACCTAGAAAAACATAGAAGATGGACGTTATTAACTTGTTGATAAAAGCAAAAACCCATGGTGGGTTGTAGCGCGCACGGAGGCTAAAGATGAATTCTAACCCTTCAGAAGCAAAAAGCAGAGAGCATTCATACTTGCAAAAACAAACATTTCTTTAAAAAATGAACACGTTTATCGTGTCACTAATTCTCACAAAAGGTAGCCTCCTCCATGGAGTTTTTCTCTAAGTTCAGGGGACGAGACTCCTTTCCGGATCCCATTGTCAGGGGTCCTTCACCGTGAACGTTCTTTTCCCTTCTTAGCATAAATATATATCCTTCAAGTCCTCAGGATTATTCATATTTCTCATGAATCGGGTAACTTTGGGCTTAAAAAAAGCCCGCTGGACAAGGTCACTAGATTCTAAAGTGTGGACGTTTATTGCCGCTCGCTTCCAGGGACTTATTTAAAGACGCTCAAATGCGAACAAAACCTCACGGTCGTTATCTAGGCAAACATTATTTTAAAGAGGAAATGGCGACCGCAGTCTCTTTGTCGGCGTCGTTTTGGTTTTCGTAACGACTATGCGGTTGCTGGGGTCGGTTTTCTTGGCGACGTTATTGCAGCGTAGTTGGCGCTGTTGTTAATAGTCTAGGGTTTGTTGCGGTCAGCCAACGCCCATCCACCTCTACTGCTCCCGCCCAAGTCTTTCCTTACCTATGTGAGTGTTATGCGCGTGTATCTCTAGCTTAATACGTCATTCTGATGACCTTATACAAGCCTTTTCTCCATTAACAATACACCGCAGTGAAAAGAGTCATTAATAGGAATGTAAACGGCTATAGATATGATTCCAGAAACCTTTCTTTAAGGAAATTTCATTGTTTATTTAAACCTAATGATAAAAATGACCAATCGCTTGGTCAGGAGATCATACTTTCAATATTCATGTAAAATATTTGTGTATTCGTGATGTGATTGTTATTGATATTAGGAAAGGGTCCCCTTGAAATTCACGAAGGAGATGAAAGAATTAAAACTGATTCATAGGATTTGAAGAATCCCCGTAATGTGACGTTCAGGATGCATACACCATTTACGAGTATTAGCCATTCATGGAGAGAAAAGGGTGAAAATTTCCACAACCAAACTCTCACTGTACCTCTCATATTGATCACTTAACCAATACCATAAAAACCTAAGGCATGAGTTCCTATTCCAAGTTCACGCTGAAGTTGCAATGGAAATTATAAAATTTGTATTGTTGAATAATTGAAAAAAATGGGAATATTTTGGAGACAAAAAAATATTTACGACATAAGCGAGGCGTATAGGAAAATTGAACGGAAGAGTTGAAAGCTGCATTACTTCATCCATCGGACAGTGAAAGTTTCTACCTTATATCCTGAGTGTAAGTAATTTAAATAGCAAAAAAATAAACCTGAACACTAAACCTTTCTTATAGGGTTAAAATTTAACAAATACGGGGTAGAAAAAACCCTTTTACATTATTTTTGATGTTATTACTATATTTTTGTTGTCACTTTTTATTCTTTTCAGCTATTCAAGAGTGAACATTTCAACTCAATATCATCAGGTGGTTGAAGCGATTTTTGTTTATGAACACATTTTTGCGAGAAACTTTTTATAATTGTCCTAATTAGTAATATCTATAAATGAAATAGGAAAAAATGCCATGCTACCGATTTAGCTTGTTGCCAACCCAATGCTACATTAACACAGCCTTATGGTAACTAAAATATATATTTTGAAATTTCCCAATTACACATGCACAGACTTTCGCATTAACGCGAAATGCTACGTTTCATATTATAATAATAGTTGCTAATAAATATCAAGGCAAGAAGAATCAGGTGGGCTGGACATATTCTAAGGAAAGAGGAGGGATGTCTGCTGAAGGAGGTACTAAAGGGTATTCCTGAAGGAAGAAGACCCCGGGGAAGACCACGGCTAAGATGGTGGGACCAAGTGAGAACGGATATGCAAAATATTGGAGCAACAGAAAGAGAGGCAGAAGATCGATCCAGGTGGAGGGGATTTGATGATGCGGCTAAATATCGCCTAAGATATAGATGGCCCTGGGAGTAAGAGTAAGTAGGTAAGTAATAAATATCAAGGTATCATTCCGAGTAAAAAAAAGCATTTTTAGATATGATTTTTGCTTGAATTTCGAATTTCGCGCATGAAAATCCAAGTCATAACAATGCTTTCATTAAGTTGAAAATTTTAAAATGTAATTCTTGCATCATTTACATTGCTGCATCCATGGTGATTTCCACCGTATGAATAGATGTACTTAAGTGATATGCGGTCCAATTATATTTTTGTCGACTTACTTGAAAAGTTATTAAAAATGTGCACTCAATGACTTACGAATACCGCTCCAGCCACCTTAAATGTAAATTTTCTAAAAATTGAAAAATAAACCCTACACTCAATGCTTCTCTCATGGGAGTAAAAGTAAAAAAAATATGCTCATTACCTCTGCAGCTGCTATTGTCCAGGCTTCATTTCCATATAAGAGCATACTACCTATGCACATTGTAATAACTTTTTATATTACTTAGAGGCTGTTGAGTGTATTTAAATTAAACTACGGGAAGTAAATTACTACGGAAAACCATTAGTAATAATGAATGAATGATGAGGTTAGCTGAAAATAAAATGGAGCGGAGAACTGCAGGAATCCAACCTTGGATTGAAGATAACAGAATATATTTAAAATACGCCTAGTGCATTAAATTAACCGTACTAGCCCGATTAAAGCGCGTTGTTTGCGTCTTGAAATGATACATTTGAAAGACTCATACGCACTGCATTCTAGTATTTGTAACATTTAAGACATAATTGTGCATTGATCGACTCTGCTAACGGTTAAACCGGTTCATTTTATAACGTTGCAATTTACATTAATTGGACATTAAAAGTTACGGTTCCACATTGTATAAACACGCTGGAAAAGCTTTTTGGGGAGGGGATAATAATTTATCAAATTAAAAAGAGAAAAGGCAATGCCTTTTTTATAAATTTTACCTCAAAATAGTAGGGGTCACACTACAAATAATATTTTGCGTAAGTATTTGTGTAAAAGTCATTCATGTAGTACAAGATTTAAAAAATCAGGGTCTCTATAATTTTTGTGAAAGTAAATATCGTAACTGTAGATAATATATGCTGAATTGATAAAAATCAGCTATATATTGTTAACAAAAAGCTTTGAATTTAACATTTGTAAAATTATGCAATCAGACTTTTAATGCTCTAAGGGTATTGATTCATATCTAGATATTATCAATGTTTTTGTTATATAGTATCTGCAATTATTCAAACTAAACATAAGCATGAACACACCCATGAATGTAAATTTTAATTTTTGGTTTCTTTCCTTTTTATTTTCATTCTTTTCTAATCGAACTTGATTTTTCCTTTCAAGTAACTATGTATTAATTATCTGTACATGATGAAAGTCAGAGAAAATCCAACAGACTCTTACACGTGCAGTGGCCTATCTACATCGAGTATTTCTTTCTTCATCTCAGCTTAAGTCCTACCTTTCTTCATCCCGTCCATAAAATCTGTTCTATTTCTTCCCCTTCCCCGCTTGCCCAACATCCTTCACTCTATCACAGTCTTCAGCAACCCATCGCCCCTCATTATCGCTTCCAGCAACCTACCCTGCCTTCCCCTGATCTCATCCACAAGTTTCCTCTCCTCACCCACCATGTCAAGCACTTCCTCATTTGTCCTCCATTCCATCCAACGCACCTTCTCCATCCTCCTCCGCACCCACATCTTGAACGCCTTCAGCCTATTTACGTCTTCCTTCCTCAAGGTCCACGTTTCTGCCCCATACAACGACACACTCCATATTCTCTCAATTCCCACGCAAGCTCTTCACCAACTTCATTTTTACATCCTTACTTAAGGTCCCCGTCATCGTGGTGTACTTATTTAAACTGATTGTATACATATTCAAACCTTGCAATGTAAACATATTTATAGATTTTCTTTTTATTTGTTTCCATTATGTTGTTTTATATTTCATGTAGCTATGCGATAGCAATCACACGGCTCAGGATGGCCGGCCGTAGTAATTGATGTGTATTATTACATTCGAGGTCACATTATATTCGGGTTATAGACTATTAAATAAAGAATTGTTCTCTTGTCCGAGTTCACGTTGCGGAGTAGGAGACCCTATATTCTCAAGGGCAACAGTTACGACCTTTTCAGGGTGGGTTGGCTTTTCAGGGTGGGCAGGTTTTCAGGGTGGGGGATGGGGGTGTACCGTATATAATGGTGAGACATGCGGTGCAAGGCACGGCGCTGCCTCGCGTCGGAAGCTCGGAAGGGGTTAAGTTCGCAAACTCGACTCAAACGATCGGAATGACGAATGCACGTGCCCATTCCGCCCCTAATTTGCGCGCAAAAGGAAATCGATAATGATGACTCATCCTGGTGGAGAAAGCTTATCCCGCTTGCCGCTTCAAGCATCAAACGGTTAGAACTCCGCGCTGAATTGCCCATCATAAATAGCAATTCAAAGCCTCAGGCTCATTACGATGGCAATTATAGCGTCATAAAAATTCAAATGACTCAGATGATCGTCATTTCACAGTAATTTTCAATGTAGCAATGACCTATTAGTAATAATATTAAATTCAGCTGGTTATAGGGATTTTGGAGAAAATGTTTTAATTTGAAGTTTTGGGAGACGTTAGCAACGAAAATAGGCAAAATGCAACAATGCAGGAAAAATGTCACAGTTTACACAAATATTTACTTCTGCCTTTCAGACACGATTTACCTGGACCAGGAAAATTATAACACTGAGCAACTGGAGGTTTTCACCATGAAAACAACATAATAGTTCACAAGCAACGCAGAAGAAGAACGAAAGTTGAAAATACGGTAGTAGGAGATTACTTATTGACTGACGAATGAGGTTTTGAACTAATAATATATTGTATAACGGTTCTATTCTACGAAAGAGACAGTTCAACCTACAAAAAGCAAAACACATTATAAATGCCAAAACAGTCTTTTTTTACCACAAAGGAGCCATCATTCAGCACTTAATTTATTTTGCATCTGTTCCTGACTAAAATAGTTAATTTTATGATAAATTAAAAACGGATTCGATGCGATTCACTTCAAAATTAACTTCCGCACTAATATGTATTTCAAAAAGCGACCGAAAAAGAAACGAAAACACGATTGAAACCCTACTTAGGAAATTTTGGGAAGGCCCACTAGTCTCTCGGGATCCCTTCTAGATTTATTTTCCTCAGGGTAGGACTCACATCCACCCAAGTGCATTCCCAATCAAATTGAAACGGCACCACGTGGGGGGGATTTGAGTCGGCTTATCTGCCAGGGCTTCCACCAACTCCGAGCACTGATTGGGAAAAATACGGGGCGAATCCTCCGAATCTCGAGGAAGCAAACACCCTCTTCCGAGATTTGGCTCCGTTTCAAGCAGGGATGAGAAGACTTCTCGAGAGTAGACCGTGCCAGGACGAGTCACTTCAAGCGCACTCAGTTCCAATGAGGCCCTCCGGTTGCTTTATGCGTTCCCTGTTATTGGGGCACTTCAGGAAGGCCTTGAGGGTTCCATAAACGGTACACGCGTTACTCTAAAATATAATAAAAACCCCAGGACAGTACACAATCGTGCCAAGGACACCCTAAGAAGAAGAATTCAGAAAGGGCTTGAGGGTTCCAAAAACGGCACACGTGTTACTTTAAAAATGTAATAAAAACCCCGGGACATTTAATAAACGTACAAAGGACACCCTAACAGATTTGTACAACGAACTGATCTGATTCAGTTCATACAATTCAAAGTCCTTGGGTTTATGGCTCTCATGACGATCTTACAATAAGCTTAAGGGTTTAACAACAAATCACGATACTCTAAAAGTAGTATTTTAAAACACTAAGAACAGTAAACTATCGGAAACGTTGCCAAACTTGCACTTCGACCTTGACGATATTACAATAAGCTTGAGGATTTTAACAACAAATCGCGATACTCTAAAAGTAGTATTTTAAAACACTTAGAACAGTAAACAATCGGAAACGTTGCCAAACTTGCACTACGACCTGATCTGTTTGAACCAATATGATTCAAAGTCCTCGGTTATATGGTTCCCTTGAAAAACATACAATGAACTTGAGGGATTCATCAACGGAATGAGATGCTGTAAAAATAGAATAAATAACCCAAGGGGAGAAGGCAATTGAGCAATGGATACGCTGCCAGACTTGTGTTACGACATGATCTAATTGAATTTATGCAATTCGAAGTCCTTGGATATGTAGTTCCCTAGAAAAACTTACCATAATTTTCCGAGGAAAAACTCGAAAAATCGAATTGACTTTTTTCAATTCACTGCTGAGAATGGGGATAAGGAAGTGATAGAGAAAACACTACTCTTAGGATAACCTGGGTGGAGAGGTATACAAACGATGAGGTGCTGAACGTGGTGGAGGAGGAAAGGGGATTGGAGGGGAAAATTTGAAGAAGGCAGAAGAATTGATTGAAGGGTATGGTGAAGTTTAACGGGCTCTTGAAGAGTGTGATTGGGAGGGGAGAAATTCGGACGGTGCGCCAAACTGACACAATGTTTCGCATTGAACCCTTTTCAGGGAAAGGGCTCATTGCCTACAAAGTGCGCAGGTGAGTAATGCAGTTTTCGCGTTTGAATACCAAGATTTATAAGGTCGCCAACCTTTGTTGCCAACTTCAACGCTTTATCTGTTTTTCATATCTACCCACTGTTGCTGTTTACATAAATCTAAAAATGGGCCTCTTTGATTGGTTGTGGACACTATCACCGTATTTTGAATCGTTTTCATTTTGATCGCAAACATATACGTGAAACGCACTCCAGACACTTACCCGCCCTTTCAAGTTAAATGCAGTTATGTTGGCAGTGTTGCCTACCCTGTACTGATCTCCCCTCTACTCGTTAACCGACCCTTTACACACGAGCCTTCCCCTCTTTGACGCTTTGAACAGCCGTCTGCCACTATGTTTCGCTACCACTACATACAGAGTTTCGAAGAGGACGGAACAAGGAATCTGAAGTGTGGAATTAAGGTAGGAACAGTCCTGAAACATATTGTCATTGGTAGAGCACACTGAATTGAATTAAAAGGTTAGACTAAACTACAGAAAACATGGGCAAAGGTGCCAAGAACAGGGTAGTAAATCATTTGTTATCGTTCCATGGATGAGAAACGTGGACTCTGGGGAGGTCGGATAACAACAGATAGCAGATGCTGGAGATGTGTTTGTAGAGGAGAAAGAAGATGGTTCGACGGACATAAAGAAAGAGAAACGATGGATGAACCTGCCCTGGAAGGGATGGGAAGGAAGTTGCTGAAAGAGATCATGAAGAGAGAGCTGGTGGATGCCAGAAGTAAACAGAGGTCGAGGGGATACCATTAAAGACAGCTGCTAAAGTGAGAATTCTCCAAAAGATAGGGATAGGGTGGGAGAAGATTGCTTTATTGAATAAAATGTGGAGAGGTGGGGTGAATGCGGGGCTGAAGTGAAACATATCAATTGGGAGGAGCCGTTGTATGAAGGGAAAACGGAGTGGAAACGATTCACTAAAACCTACACAAACCAGTAGAAAACCAATTATTAAAAATCGCACATTACATGCTTTACAGTTTGCAGTGAGATGTTAAAACACAAAGTGAAAGCCTTTGTCTATAACAGGACCCCAACTTCTTGTAAAAACCTGGCGACATTCAAACATACCGTGAGTCTAAAAAATCATTCGTGGGTTCTTCCAAGGATAAAACTGAGAATAAACTTGTGTGTAATGAAAGTCACATTTTAACGTTTCTTGCAGCGTGTGTGTGATTAGATTGGAGATATTGCAATGAAAGTTATTTCTAAACGTAAGTAAAAAGAACGAATGTGAACTCCAGCCGGAAAAGCTATGATGCCACTCTTTCCCTTAAAACCGATGTATCACGGTCAAACATTTTGACAACATACGCTATCCAACGGGATTTATGCGGCATGAATAGCGAAATTTGGAGACAATTTTATACCAATAATTTCACTTATTTCCTCTTGGTTAACTTGGAATGAATTTAAGTTTTCTTCAAATTCTGCTATCACACTGTATTAAAACCCAATTGGTGAAGTTTTTTGTCAAGCTAACGGCCTTTAAGTTGGGTTTACAGAGGGAAGTTTGTTGCGCAAGATACTTGAAGCAAGCGAATTTTGAGGTGATTGGGAGGTATAAATGGCTCTGTAATTCCGCTAGCAGAACATTTAAAAGTTTAAGCAAGTCGCTTGCAGTAGGATATTTTTTCCTGTGTAAACCACAACCAATCTGGCTCTCCACTAACTTGTGGAAAACGTTTCAATCCCACGCTAGCTCTTGCAGGTGAACCTTGCGAAAGTAACTTGCCAGTGTAAACCCACCCTTGAACATCGGGTTAACATCACCTGTACTATTAGTATAGATGAGAAGAAAAGGAAAACAAGGAGAAATAAAAGTCAAGCCACAAAAATTCGCAACAACCATATTAAAAACTAAGTGCAGCGGCAATAATCCCGAGTCAAAATTACCCTGTGATGCACCTATGTAATTAAATTCGACATTCCATTCGAGTAAGTTTTGCCAAATGGAGGTTATCTGCGTAACGAATGACTTCAAAGAGCTTCAATGAATTCGAAGCAATCATAATCTAAAACGAAAACTTTGAAACATGAAATGTAAAAGTCTTATTCCTAATTTAACGAAGAAGGACCATGACTATTGTCATTCGAAAAATTTTTAAATTTTTATCTCTAAGGAGATATCAGTAAATTTCTCACAATTATTAAATCGCAAGAGGAAAAAAATATCCTTTTTCATATCCTTTTTGGAGAGGGTGTTTATATGTCATCAAGGATTACTATAAAAATACATAATCAGTGTTAGAATGGTGAACTCATTTTCATGTTAGGGTCGTGAAGGTAAAAGAAAAAAAGACGTTCATTCTATTACCATAATCAAGCTTTCGGTCAAACACGTAGATATATACCCGTCACGCCGTTCCCAATTTCGGGATAGGTGCCGTTAAAACAGTGTAACTCGCGGGAATATGCTAGTAAAGCTGACTCGACTTTATGGTGGTTGGAGAGGTAATCGTGGGAAATTGAGTATACAGTATTGAGTATGCATTTTAATAATAAAAAAAATTTTGAAAATAATTACTTTTAGAAATTTCATTTTAGTACATCTGCTTATGTGGGCGAACACACCTGGCATGCAGTGATGAAAATTATTCAGGAAGTTTATTTAAAATTTAGCCTTAAGGTGTTTCCACCTTGACTTTGTGAGTCAAAACAAATACTCAATTCTAACTCATTGTTCAATTAATTTGAAAAATCCTGCTTTCACTTATGACGTACGTTAGCTA
Source organism: Pyrrhosoma nymphula (assembly GCA_963573305.1). Taxonomy (NCBI): domain Eukaryota; kingdom Metazoa; phylum Arthropoda; class Insecta; order Odonata; family Coenagrionidae; genus Pyrrhosoma; species Pyrrhosoma nymphula. Next base: position 115,048,711 of record OY754330.1, read on the forward strand.
TTGAAAACCCAAATAAAGGTACAACATATGCAGATTATTCCACGAATATATTTTTAATTAATACTTTTTTATAGCAATAGACGCCAACTGCAGGGCCATTCCTATGGAATTGACACGTTTTGACTTCAATTATCGTAGTAATTAGGTAATAACTTATAAACTTAAGCGGTAAGATGGATTTATTTCATTTTTTAATCAATTTCCCGGGTGTTTGCTTCTTGTTAACAGTTTTTCGTGAAAATAGCGTTTATAATAGATAGAAAAATATTGTTTTATCCGTTTTTCTACTATTGTCACATTTATTACCATGTAAATTCAAGTTCAACTAGCGAGAAAAATAGCACGGAAAGGTACAATTTGGTTTTCCATATCAGATAGAGGACAAATTTTTCTATATGTACCCAGAAAATAAATAAAATGACATGTGTACTTTTATGGTGGAACCACCTTAATAAAAGCGTTACAAGAATTTCCGGTGCGGTATTCGAGATTTAGACGAAAATGAAATTAATACATGTTTTGTCGAATCTTTGACACATTGTGGCATCTGGATGTTTTTTTTTAGCAACCATTATAATGTTATTTATTTTTTCACGTTTGGAAGAAAATTTGTAATTATATCCGTCACTAATGGGAACTCATGTGTAATTTTCAACGCTAATCTTTACATGGACAAACAATCGCTCCAGCCACCATAATTATTTCCTCCGTACTGCCCCCTATCTCTACCGCTTCAGTTAAAATCAAGCGCTGATCTTGTGGCAAACTGGCGAAAATGCGCCAAAACTGTGCCGGTAGTGCGCCGTAACCGTTAGTTGGGAAAGCTACACGTGGCGCGCGTACTGCAAAGGCATACTCTATTCCAACTTATTGCAAAAACAGTTATTCGGTCAAATGGAGAAAAAAAGGATCTTGCATTTGGGATACGAGGCGATATCGTTCAATCTGGACTCAGCGAGATCGCTGTTGAAATGTGTCGTTTGCGATTGCGCGTGTGATTGAGTTACAAACCCATCGTTATCGTGTGACGCCCACTCTGCATAATCGATTTAAAATAAGGGACGCGGAGTTTCACACACACACGGTCCAGGGTTGACCCAATTCACGTATAAAACGGAAATTTTGCTCCGAAGGAGGAAGGCACACAGTAAAAAGCCTGTGACCGGATGTGTATGGACTAAGGGTGGATGATTTTTAATACTTTCTTCGAATTTATAAATGAATCAGAATGGAAAAGTACCCTTTTGGGGTGATACTTAAATCATTCCAAGTTTCCATATATTCACAATGTGCCCCACTCAGTCTACACGTGTTGTGTTTGAATGTTTAAAATTAGCTGAGAATCAACAAAAATCCGGAAAAATATATTCCGATAAAACTTGTCATTGGTGTTGAAAGAATATCTCACTGGGTAGGTGATATAATATTCCAACCAGGCTAATCAATATCTGAAAGAATTTTTATGCAACAATTCAGAGAACAAATTCGGCACGTGGGAAACCCTCAAGACACTCCGGCTCTTTCGTTGTGGCGGAAAAATAATTGATTTCACCTACGATTCAGTCGTTTAAAGTTAATGAATTCAGCGTTTCTTCTCACATTCCCCCAAACGAAGAGCCACAGTGTATTTATAGCGTTAAAATATTTAAAAGTCGTTGTGTATTTATTTATTATGGTAACCTACCGGTCAAAGTACGTTTAAATGGAAGTCAGCAAAAATCCTATACATTTTTACATGTTCAGGTACCTATATACCTGCCTATAATATTTCTTTCTTCATCTTAGCGTGCGACTTACCCTTCTTCATCCCGTCCATGAAACTAATTATATTTCTCCCCAGTCCCCGCTTACCCAACATCCTCCCCTCCTTAAGCAACCCTTTTCCCCTCATTACCTCTTCCAACCACCTACTTTGTCTTATCCTAGTCTTACCCAGAACTTTTCTTTCCTCAAAAACCATACCAAATATTTCCTTATTATTCTCCCTTTCCGATCACCGCACCAGCTCCATCCTCCTCCACACTCACATCTCCAACGCCAGCAGCCTATTACCGTTCTCCTTTCTTCTAGAGTCCACGTTACTGCCCCATACAACGCCACTCAAGCTCGTCCATATCAAGCTCACAACTAGCCTCTTCTTCATATCCTCACCCAAGGTTCCCGACATCACTTCCATTCTACTCCTAAATGCTTTATTCGCCAGCACTATTTTAAGGTAGTTTGGGCGAATAATCACTTCACCTAGAATTAGGGCTCATTTTAAAGAAAAAAACTCTCATCTTCCCAATGATATCAAAATATTAACCTCTTGCCGAACTACTTTTCGAGCAATTTGCCCAATAATGTAAGCTGTTTTACACGGGATGAATTACGGCTGCGCGCTCCAGAGGGAGAATATTGAAAAAATTAGGAACTTCTAGCATCTAGATTTCGTCAAAAAAAACTAACGGTGTATGGATTTCATGTTTTCTCAATTATTCATAAAAATTGATCTATTACTCACCGAAGTAATTTTTACAGAATCGCAAAAAACCGCTGTTTTGAAGGGTTTTCAGCCGTATGGCGTGAAAAAATGAGTCAAATTTGAGACTCATGTAGCTTTATTTATTTAATTAGTAAGAATTTTGGTCATATACAACTATATTTTGGGTAGCGCGGTGGCGTAGTGGTTAGAGCGCTTGGCTACTGATCGAAGGGTCCCGGGTTCAAATCCGAAAAAATTGATCTATTACTCACCGAAGTAATTTTTACAGAATCGCAAAAAACCGCTGTTTTGAAGGGTTTTCAGCCGTATGGCGTGAAAAAATGAGTCAAATTTGAGACTTATGTAGCTTTATTTATTTAATTAGTAAGAATTTTGGTCATATACAACTATATTTTGGGTAGCGCGGTGGCGTAGTGGTTAGAGCGCTCGGCTACTGATCGAAGGGTCCCGGGTTCAAATCCGAAAAAATTGATCTATTACTCACCGAAGTAATTTTTACAGTATCGCAAAAAACCGCTGTTTTGAAGGGTTTTCAGCCGTATGGCGTGAAAAAATGAGTCAAATTTGAGACTTATGTAGCTTTATTTATTTAATTAGTAAGAATTTTGGTCATATACAACTTTATTTTGGGTAGCGCGGTGGCGTAGTGGGTAGAGCGCTTGGCTACTGATCGAAGGGTCCCGGGTTCAAATCCGGCTGATGCCTTTGGAGTTCGAGGTGGCCCAGGGAAAGGAACTGGCCCTCCTACCCAAAATGTTTGAAATTCACACGCCTGTGGCTAAGTCCGGGGTGAGCTCTACCCTCAACTATCCAAACCAACCTTCGGGTTGAATCACTGAGTGAGTATGATAACTATACCATTGCGCCATTAATATTACAATATTTACTTCATCCTTCTTACAGATGATGAAATAAAAAAATAAATTTGAATATTGTCTACATTGTGACCAGGGAACTATCTCGCTCAAACCACCTTAAAAGGTTACATTTCTGAAAGAAAAATGTTCCACATATCGTGGAAAATAGCAGTTTTTTTATTTTTCCTCAGGTATAGGGAAGCTATACGAAATTTCAATGAAAAAACTACCCAAGACCCTGAGGAGGTGGTTGCATTTGATTCCAACACGTGCCTATCTCATCCATGACGCTGAGCACTTGGCGCAGGCAGCCGCCCCAGCAAATGAGAGCATATGGTACTCGGCAAACCAAGAGGCGTAGGTAGGACCCTGCTAGATGTTAGAGCAGAGGTCAGTTCGTTCGCGCGGACGCAATTGGGTCTGGGTGGGCGAGCTCTATCCAGGGATTTCGCCCGGAATGAAGCACGCGTGGGAAAATTCCCAGGAAGAAGTGTGGGCGTTGGGAGGGATGACCATCAAAATACAATTCTGGGGGTAGGTGCGCTTTCGAGGTGATCAAAGTCGACAGCAGACTTCTCTGTTTCCGGTTCTCGGATTGAAAGATCCCAAAACGGAATCGGTTCATCAAACATCGGAAAGAGTAATGAAACGCACAACTTTCCTTTATGTGGAAACTAAAGATCCAATTTACGAGGACAGTTACGGTAAATGATTAAACGTAAGTGAAAGCTAAAAAGAATGACTTTTCTTCAAAGCATACGTATTTATTTAAATACTGATATTTACTCATAAAACCGCTTTCCAATAGCATTCATCGTCAACAATGGTCGTTTGGTCAAAAGATTGGTAGACTGCAGCCCTCCGTCCTTCCCGATCTAACGCTAGTTCCTATATTCTCAGCTAGTTCTTCTGTGCTTTCCTCTTTACTTGGTCTATGGTCTCCCTCTTGGGACTTTTCACTCTATTTATATTTCAGTTACACTCCTCATTTACCCATTGTTTCTCAGAGTGCGCCCAATTCATCTTTTCATATTTTCTGCATTTCCATGTTTACATATTTCAGCTTCCCACCATTTTCAGTAATTGATCTAAAAATAAAACGTTTCCTTCCTGACGTATTCAAAACAGCGGAGGAAGAGTCTCAACAATAGTTAAATCGGTGTCACCCCCTGAGAATATGCATAATTGTGGGCATTCACAGTGAAAAAAATAAATTACTATCAATACCAGACGAAGCGAATGATTTTTACCAATTAATCTTTGCACATTTCAAATGAGACATCATGCACTTCAATTGCGACTAACAAAAGACCTTATACCTAACGTTAGAACCATTCGAGGAAAGTTGCTCGAATATTATTTCTTATTTATATTTCTAACTACGATGAACCCGTAAAATTCAACTAAAGCACAATATCTGTATTTTTCTGAAAAAATTACTCTCAATTGATCAACATTACTCTAAATTAAAATCCTCGAAAAAGAAAACGCATTTCATTCTAAATTGGATGAGCAGCTAAAAATTTGAATTTTCATCGCAACAAATTATTTTTCAAAAAAAATTATCCTAGTTCATTATTAATTCATTGCGTATTATATATCAAACAAAGGTAAATTTTAATGTTATGATAGAAATTGTACATTTTGTTTTGTGTATATTTATGTTTTTATTACTATTAAATGGGTTTGTCTTTTTCTTTAATAAATGATAATTTCTGACAATTGAACAGGTAACTAAATACATTATTCAATTTTTTTATTTTTTATTTTTATTTTAAACTTGAACTAATGTATAAATATTTTATAAATCGATTTTAAATATGTATTGAATAACCTAGTGAAAATAAATAGACATAAAAAAGAGCACCTGCTGACAAGCCTGGAAAGGCTTAGCAGGACTTAAAAGGCTATTTTGTAAAGGAAGAAAAAGAAACACGTGAAGAATTTACTCCAAAAATATGTATGTTAAATGGCTTGACTGAATTGTAATTTTTTTGTATTGTTTTTAAATTATGTAACAACTTTTGTAAACACCGTGCTAATATTTAATAAACTATGTATTAAGTATATTTTACTTGAATATTGTTATCGTTTTACAACTTAACATGGGTTCCCAGAGACCCTGTTTTAAACTCGATCCGATTCCACTTAGGTCCGTACTTGAGAGCGTTTAAACCGCTTTGCAGTAAGAGCTACTAGGACAGAGTACTGCAGAAAGTGCAGGAGCTCTCCTCTTCTTGATAGACGCGCCGGATTGGTCGGAACCGACGAAACATTTTCGCAAGGGTCGCAAAAGGAAGCTTTCGGCGGCGACAGCGTTATGGTAGCATTTAATTCCCTTTTGGCGAGGCGTAAATCGCCGAAATACGCAGTAAAACTGCTCTCGTGCCAAATGAGAGACCATATAATGCGGGAATGATTCAAAACATCATCATCAACATCCATGAGATGACCTCGTGTCAAGCAATTTTACGTCCCTCACGGCCTCAAGGTAGTTTTATCGAGATGTCAATGCACAAAAAACAATGAATTTGGCCATAACGTAAGGAAAAGAATGTCGTATTTCTAATGACACAAAAACATCATCCACAGACCGTTTTATTTTTCGAGATATATACCATAATACATTTAAGGAAAAGCTTCCTATAGGGCATGGTACTACTGGCGTTCCAGAGTGACATTATCGACAGACCTACATAAAGACCGGGCGATCAAGGCGTTCAGAGAACAAACAAATATTCCATCTTCATAAGCATGAATATAAATAATGGGACCTGAAATTCGATTTTAGGAGCATAATTAACTTCTAAACACCAAATAAGTATTCACTGTCTCATTTAGTCAAGGAACTAAAAACCCCAAGTGCAAACCGCTGAAGACAGTGATCCTCAGATTTTGACTCGGAAAGGCTAATTGCTAGGCTAAACTCTCAATTTCCATAACTTTGCCAAGTTTTTCATGCCCATTTTACAGTTCTATGACTTTTTCCAGGTATTCCAGGATTTCCTGTAGCAACCCTATCTACAGTAATAGACAAGTGAATCCTAATCGACGGCTTTAAAAATTAACTTTGAACATTATTAGGCATCTTAATTGTACTGTATCGCATTTCAAAAGTGGTAAAATTAAATACTCTACTATGAAGTCCACATTAATTCCCATGCTTTTCACGAATATGCCTGGAAATATTTTCTGGACTCAAATTCGGTCCTTCTACGAATTTTCCCGAGGATCAGACCAATTATCATTTTTGTGCCTGAAGGCTTCGAGACATGATGTATCATCAAAATCGTTTGAGCCGTTTTTGAGATAAATTTTACATGCATACCAATGCTACTCTACTATCAAAACTCGATTATGAGAGTAGAATACATTAGAGAAAGTAGATTCCTTCACCTACCTCGGAAGTATCATAACGTGGGATGGAAGAAGTACAAAGGACATCAAGCGTAGAATAGCCCAAGATAAATAAGCGTTCATAATGAAAAGGCAACTACTGTGTTCAAAGAAGATGGGAACTACGAACGAGGAAATATATTGGGAAAGTATTCAAGAGAAACATGTCACTCTATAGAACGGACATATGGATCATTGGAAAATCAGACCATAAAAGATTAGAAGCATTCGGAACATGGTGTTGTAGGAGAATTTTGAAGATCAAATGCACGAATAAAATAAGAAATTAAGAAGTTTACTAAAGAAAATAAAAGAACCTCAAGGACAACAACATAGAAAAGAAAAACCAGATAGATTGGGCACTCTGAGGCACAATGGGTTTTTGAAGAATATAATTGAAGGAAACATAGAGAGAAAAGTCCCAAGAGGAAGACTAAGGGCTAAATACATGGGCAACATACATAAGGAAGTACATAAGAGCTACGAGGGAGTGAGGGAACTAGCATTAGACAGGGAAGGATGGAGGGGCTGCAGTCAACCAACCTTAGGATTGAACGACCAATTGTGAATGATGATGTATTAACAATCTTTTTATTAAATACAAATAAAAATACATAAACATAAGCTCATATTGCGGATAGGAAAATGAAATGTAATGTTTTTACGCATTGCTTCAATTATTGTACAAATTTCCTGGTCATCTAGAGCCAAAGGTTTGTCTGTAGTGGCCAAGTCAGTGTAAATTATAAGTTGAAAATTAATGTCTTGCTTATGTATAAGATATATTACACTGAAAGAGTACGAATATAGCTCGAGAAGATTAGCCATAAGCATTAAAGGTTTAGAGTCATTGATAAATGCATTGAAATATTCACTTCATGCTAAAAATTAATTAATAATTTTTTAATTTAAAATTTAAAAATGAACTTTAATTTTTATCATGCTAAAATTCTAAAATATGTAGAAACAAATTTGAATATGGTATTTACTATGACTAGAGAAAATGTCAATCAAGCTATCTTAAAGCCAAAGGCTGTGCTCTTGACGAGGAATCGGCTTTAGTGATGGAAGAGACATCTTTAACGGTCCCTCAAAAAAAAAAAAATTAAAATATGGAGAAGGCCCAAGTTAGCGGTTCCACGAACTCCACGCGAGCCAAAGGAAATGGGCAGAGTGAAAGGCAAGGGAACTCGAGCCAACGTAGTTCAATTCGAGGGAAGCCACGAAACAGTCGAGCAGTCATGCAGCAGACAGAATCACACGACCGTAATTCATATGCCCGCATCTCAGCGCACGCTTCGATGCTTTTGGAAAAAAATATCCTATCATTTATACACATATATAAATATATATATATATATATATATATATATATATATATATATATATATATATGTATATACATCCGGGCGCATTGATCTGGTTACATTCGCCATCTCAAAAAAATGATCGAATATTCTCCAATCGAATGAGTATGATGGCATTTGGATTATTCGCCTCTCCAAGCGAAGAAAACACAAAAAACCCGGCTAGACACCGTCCAGGGTGTTTATCTATTGATTTTTAAGCAATGACAGAGGAAAATATTCCAACTTAAGTTGGTTCCACTGTGACTGAATGAGCCAAAACAAATATTGAAATCTACATTTACGCTTACATCGTTTAAAAATGTCTGCTTTCAATGATGATATGTTTTAGCTATTAAAAAAAAGTTACTACATAGAAGATTAGTTCAATGTATTTTTCATGACCACCTACGAGCCAACTTCAGGGCCATTTCTGTTGAACTAATGCAATTTGAATTCAGTTCCTATAGTTTTTTACTAATAGCTAAGAGAATAAGACGGATTGGTGCCTATATTTCATTATCATTTATCTCCCTGGGGGCATTATCTTCTTATTAACAGCTTCGTTTGCGAAAAATGCATTTGTATTAGACGGAGAAATATTATTTTTACTCATGTTTTACAGAAATTATGCATGGACATAGGTAATATACCTGGTTGAAACATAGGCATAGTATTGCAGTTTTGAAATTTAATATTATGGTAAATTTTGGGACACTTACAAAACCGCACATTAACCCTTGATTAGTTTTATTGCTTTAAAAATAACTATGTCAGTAAAATAGCTTAATGCTATGCACCATTAAGCGACGAGAAGGGAAATTTACACTTAGTAAAAGAAACTAAGATGATAAATGAGAATTTAGATTCTGTTCTATAGACCTACTATATTATTTCTTACTTTTATCCCTACCGTAGAGAATCAACGGACATTTCTGCTAGTTATAAATAAATGGATTGACGAATCCAACGAACGTGGAATTTATTACAAATTTATTAATTAATGTATATGCTAGACATTTATAGAAATTTAACCCTTGATTCTCAGTTTCTAGATATGTTTTATTGAAATAAGCATTTCTTAAACCACAATGACAAAACGTTTTAATAACTAATATTTTTTAAATTCACAAAGTCACATATGTTAGCCAGCAGCGGTCACAGTGAATCATTGCATGAAAAATTAAACAGAAAATCGTTCTGGTACAAAAAAAACGAACACTTATAAGATAATTGCGTTCACGATGAATAAAAAAGCAGGATTCCGGGTAAAGTGAGAAACGTTTTACTGCAGAAGCATTCCGCTTCGTATGTTCCGCATCGTAAAACCAAAACAAATTCATTCTTTCGGAAAATACGGATGCCCTAAAACCTTACCAAACTTACAGGCATCTTGGGAGCCATGGGCAGAATATGTCCTGTGCCGAATATATCCAACGCACAAATGGAGATCTTTCCTTGCAAACGCTACCGGAATTGAAGTAGGAAGAAAAAAAATCCACTTGACCTACTTTCCGGAACAGTACGCATGATTGTTTTTTCTATCTTGTGCGAGAAGACTTGTTTTCATCTAAAGCCCTTTTTATCGGTGTCTCAATGTTTCAAGGACCCTGGATTTATTTCTCTTAATCTTCGATGGTTCTCCCAGACGATTTATAAGATTTGTCTGCTTAACGCGAAATGCTCCGACAATATCTACCGTTTGCCAAGAGTGAAAAATTAAAAAAAGTGGGGTAAGTTGCCTCTAAAGTGCCTTTGAACAGCGCTTCTTCCTAAGGCACGACAAGGAAGTAGCTTTGTGTAGCTACTTCTTCGTCTCCAATGGCATTTCACGGCCTTCCTATGAACCGAGAGAGAGAGAGCGGAAACCCAACAAATGCCGAATAATTAGGTACCTTGAGAATCACCGCGCCGCACGAACTCCTCCGCTCACGAAACTCGGAAAGAAAGGCACTGGAAGGGACGAAATGAGATTGTAATAGGAATGATAATTTTGAGAATCGACTCGCAGTTATACCAAATCGTTGAGATAAAATTTACGTTTGCCTCAATTTTTCTCGAATTCTAGTCTTTTGAGGAATTCAGCCCTGACTACATTAGTCCCTGAGAAATATTGACTCAATAACAGGAAAACTACAAGGCAGAAAAATTCCTACGAAACTTGTCGTGAAGAAACCACTTGCATTGATCCTAGAATGTATTTGACAAATGAAAGAAATTAATTTAAAACAAATATTTCTAGTCCAACTGAAATAGCAATTAAAATAAAACGTTTAGGATTTAAAGCAGCAGACAGTTTAATATCACTACGGTATGCATACTACTATATAAGAGTATCCTTATCATAGATAACCATATAACATATTTTAAAAGAAGAAAATACTTCGGGGTCTATCATTAACTCAATATGAAAGTATTAGCCACTACACTAAAACCACTACTGTAGCAGTTTTTACGCTTTAATGCTCAAATCCTAGAAATATAAAATGTACCAAAAAAGTAATGAGCTTGTTATGGAGTTGTGAGAATGAATAAATTCCCCTCTATATATATTTCGAACGTAGGCTGAGATAAAGAAAGATCTTGTGTTAGGAGATATGTGCCTGCTCTTGTAAAAATTTAGTGGATTTTTAGTTTTTCCGAACCTTACCCAGTAGATCACTCAAGTAATAATCTTTTACTTAAAAAAATATGAATTCACAAAGAACACAAACGCATATTTCAAAGAGTCACCAATTTTCACAAGTAAGATCTACAATAGGGGACTGTAAAAGATTAAAGAAAGGATAAATCCGGCTAGGGAAGAATTGACCATCAAGGTTGAATCTCTCATTCATTCATGCAAAGATATGATCACTTGCACGCAAGCACAATATTTTACTCCATTTATTTATGCACAATTATGAACGAAAAAGGCAGAATTTAACCGTTCCACGCCTCTCACAGGAAGTTCAGCGCTCAGATCAAAGTCAGGAATCAGAGTTAGAAGAAAATGGAAAGGGAGACAAAAGAGGAAGTGCTTGGTATTTTGGGGGTAAGGAAAGAAAGCTTCTGGATGAGATTAAGGGGAGGCAAAGCAGGTAGGAAAAGGTAATGAGGAGTGACGGGTTGCTTAAGGCCGTGATAGAGGGAATGAAAAAACGGGTTTTTAATATATCTGCCAATTCGCAACGGCAGCCTTATTTGTCTGGACATCTTTTCCTTAAAAATCTTTTAAGGGATTTAAAAAGACCACTAAAACCTATTTAAAACGGTCAATTTCATGAAGAAGTTGGTAAGATTCGCAAAAAAGTTTCGGAAAAATATGAAGAATTAAAGATTTCAGACGGTTTTTTTGTTTCCCGAACACAGATTTATATATTGCTTGTATATTATTTATCGAAGTTTTTAATTCGTAAAAAACGATAGTTTAGTACTTATCCACACTTGTAACTTACTATCAAGCATGGTTTCAGGAAATAATTGCCATTTTCAACATCAAGCGGGAAAATGGCATTTACTTTCTGAAACAAAGTTTTATAATTAAATTTTTAAATGCGGACGGATACTATTCCATCGGTTTTATTAAAATGACTTGGTGACCACAAATCCAAGCCCAAATCATTTTCTTATTGGATATTTATTAATCATGGATAATCCATGAATTACCATAGGATGTTAGAGAAAAACAGGTGGACGGAAAGAAAGACAGGAGAGGAAGTGCTTGGTACGATTAGTGAAGAAAGGAAGCTTCTAGATGAGATTAGGAGAAAGCAAATTAGGCGGTTGGAAGAAGTAATGAGGGACGAAAGATTGATTAAGGCCGCGATAGAGAGGAGGGCTTAGGACAAGCGGGGAAGATGAAGCAGACAATTTTTTTTATGCAAACTCAATTGTAAGAGCAAGTGACAGACGCCAATAAGTCTGATTGCCAATTGGCAAGACTGACAGCCGACTTAGAGGACACACCCAGCGCCAAATTATTTTAGACCTATGGCTTTTCCTGGTTTTGCTTATGCTCATCTGTAGAGCAAATAAGGGTCTCACTCCATCCTGCTATCCCATGCATATGCCATATAAAATCCTGCGCGGGGTAATGAAACCTGACAGATCCAGGTTTTAAATAGACTTCTTTGAGATTTTCTAGGTTGTGACGTCAAAGTTACGTCATTGCAAAGACCGCCCAGCTACATTAGATTACTAAATTAGGCACAATTTAGTCCAGCATTTTAAGAGACCGTTATGTAAAACCCTAAGATCTCTCTCGCTTATTCTCTTGAACCAATTCCATAGGAGTTGGTTCAAGAGAATAGGTTCAATGGACGAGATGAAGAAAGGTAGAGCGTACGCTGCGATGAAGAAAGAAATTTTATCGGCAGATCCTGCACATATAAAGATGTATAGGATTTTTACTCACTTCCATTTTAGCCTAGCCTAGACTAAAGGTGGCTGGAAAGGTGATCGTGAGCCATTGAGTGTAAATTTCAACAACTTTTCAACCATGTCGAAAAGAAATTCTTGAACTACATAGCACTTAAGTAAATCCGTTTAAACGTTGTAAATCACCAAACATACAGTAATTTAAATGATGCAAGAATTATATTTTAAAATTTTCGTCTTCATTAAAGCATTGTTATGACTTGGATTTCCGGCACGGAATTCGAAATTTAAGTGAAAATTATATCTAAATACGCATTCTTTACTGGGCATGATACCTTGATATTTGCTAGAAACCATAATAATTTTTGCATTATTTCGTGTTTAAACACGTATTACTTCGCGTTTAAAACATCTGTACATATGTAATCGAATTACTTCAAAATATACGTCACGTGTCATGAGGCTACTTGTTAAAATGGCATTGAATTGCCAGAAAACCAAATCGGTAATATGCAATTATTGTTCACTTTTATCTATATATAGATAAAAGTGAACAATAAGTGTATGATTTGTATGATTTGTAATATCTATATAGATATTACAAATTATACAAAGGAAATTGAAGTAATGATTCACGCAAACCTGTACATAAACAAAAATCGCTCCAGCCACCTTGATAATAATAAACCTTGAATTGGTGACCGGAGAAGGGCGGATTCCAGCCTCAAAACGCCCCTTTCCGGGTAGAGAGTGGAGAGGATGTTGCGTGAATGGATCCGAAATTAAAGACCCTCACGAGGTGAATTTCCTTCCCTCTCCGTAGAAACCCGGACCGCGATCGTATTTGCATGGCCTGGGGGTGAGGCTCGATGATAAACGGCTGAAAGCGCAGCCGTAAAGTGAAGAAGAAAAGAAGCATCGGGAGATTCGTCCCGGTAAACGCCTCCTTCCTTCCCCCAACATCATTCCTTCTCCCCATTCCGGAAAACCATCATCCCCCACCGATGCCCACTCCCATGCCCAGGACTTACCCTTAATTCCTTTTTATGACGCTTCCCTAACACATCCTAAACTCCACCAAGCCTCAAACCCACCCCCACCAATACACATGTGGTGTTTGAGGTCATTTCAATGCCGCGGTAAATAAATTCACCAACTGCCACCAGGTGGTTGACATTTTCCGCTGCGCATATTGTTTCGCGCATCTCTCTCGCGACCGCTCACTTGGCTTTGGTTGGTCCATCGCTCTCGCTCTCTGCCTTTGGAAAGCCTGTGCTCGCGTCCCGATCTCGCCTCGTCTTAAGATCATACAGTCCACTGCTCATTTGTGCTTTCTTGCATTGAAATACTTATGAGGAGCTGTTATACCTTTATTTTAAAACTAGTTGAAAAGACTGTCGGGGCAGGCTAAAATATCGGAGAAATAGCAACAAAATAATGAATACAGAAAATACTTAAATTGAAATTAATGTGAGGTTAAGCTATGAATAAGCAAATTATTATAAAAACTTCAAAATCTCCTGGACAGTTTGTTATAATTATTACACGACTACCCGGAAAAAAGGAGTGTTATGCTTTATGCACCTGGGTATGTGTTTCCACCATAACAGCCGAGCGGACCAACCGATTTTAATGTATGAGCCCTCAATAGATTCGCGACGTTGCCGCGAGCGTCACGGGTTATATATTCCCTGAGGTTCCTTCCGGTTCCGCTCAGAAGTGGTGGGTTTGCATGTTTATTCCCCTGTAGCTGTACAACGGCTCTACCAATTTTGATACATGATCCCTCGTTGAGGAACTTTATCGACTCATAAATTTGTATATTAAATTTAGAGCCTTTTTTGAATTAAAGTTACATTTACCAACAACTTCCGGCAACTGTAAAGTTTCTTGGAACATGCCTAAAATTAAAATAATTTGTTTTCTCATTTCTCATTTTAATGTAAAGATTTCCATTGTCACACATTTTCTTATATTCACTGTTATAGTTTGTAAGATTGCGCCAAAAATTTAAACATTTTTTCTTCTCATTCCTCTTATTTATCGAAATGCTTCCACTGCCATAAAAAAACACAACTACCAATTTATAAAATCTGACTAAAAAGATGAAAACAAGGTATTGAAAAGAAGAATTAAATTTCATTAAATAAACTATGGAGTGAAAAGTTTTCTTGAAGACAGTTAATCATTTCTTCGATTATATTACCAATGTTGTAGGATTGAAAGTCGTTGGATGTTATCTGAAAATACAGCTGGCACATGGTATGTCATATATCGATGCCAAAATGTTGTCCGTTCATTACAGTTTTCAATGGAGTCGGGGCTGTTTAGTGTAACATAACAAATCTATTCAAACCCTTAAATATTAAAAATACTCGAAATTTGAACGCCCGTATTTCTGCTAATCTGGATTGAAAAAGTTTATGCGATGGTGTTTAAGATAAATTATGAACCCTCCACTTATTTTTTATGACTAAAGCAGCGTATATGGAAATTTGAAATCCAACCCAAAAATATGATACTTCAATTAAATATTTATTGTTTTTAAATATTGATTAATATTAGGAAAACAAAGATGACACAGTAAGAACACAGGCAAATCGCCTTGTCATTCATCGTGGCCAAGGTCTAACGAGCCGGCGACTCACCGTCTCTTTAAAGTAGTTTGAGCGAGATATTTCCCGAGTTATAATGGAGTTCCCATATTCGAATTTTATTTATTGATTTCAGAATCTGTAAGAAGTATAAAGTAAATATTTTAATATAAATGGCACCTAAATATGGTGTTATATGACCAAAATTCTCAGTATTTAAATAAATGTAGATATGTAAAAGTGTCAGAGGAGCAGAATGTGGGACGGACCACTCTCTATTTTTAGAAAAATTGATGCAAAGAATAGCAACTCAGAAAAGGAAGGAGGGCATTGCGATTAGAAGAATTGATACTGAAAAACTCGCAGACCACGAATTAACTGAGAAATTTAAGCTCGAACTTCAAAATAGATTTCAGATTCTGGAAGGAAGGGAAGAAAAGGACGAAAGTATAGAAACTAATTGGCAGACCTTCAAAGTAACCGTCTTGGAGGCAGCGGAGGGTGTGTGTGGCAAGAGGAAGAAAATTAACAAAAAACCCTGGTTTGACCACGAATTTGAGCGAATGATAGAAGAACGGATTAAAGGAAAAAAGGCTTGGATAAACAGTAATAGTGTATAGTGCTTGGATAAACAGAAAGAAGCTACGGAAAGCTATAAGAAGATAAACCGAGAAACAAATAAGCTGCTAAGGAATAAAAAAAGATTGTATATAAATAGTTTACTTGACAAGGCAGAAGATGAAAACACAGCAAACAATGCAAAAGAATTTTATAGAAAAATAAGGTTTTTTAAGAAGAGATACCTTCCAAACCCTTATGGGGTGAAGAACAAAGAAGGACGGTTATTAATAGAAAGTCAAAAGGTAATGGAAAGATGGCGTGAGTATTTCTCTGAATTGCTAAACGTTGAAGAAGTAGGTACCCCACTAAACCAAGGTGACCAGGCCAACTACTATCATGTTCAACCTAATGTGGAACCTCCAAACAGAGAAGAAGTGAAGGATGCTGTTAAATTCCTAAAAGGCAACAAAGCATCAGGAAAAGATGAAATCACAGCAGAATTGTTGAAAAAAGGAGGTGACATTGTAATTGATAAACTATGGGGAATAATACGTTCCATTGTTTCAGGCTCCACTAGGTGGAAGTTGAATTTCGTAAATGAAATACTAACTTTGTTTCCTTCCACAGATTTATTTTCTTGGTACAACATGTTTCGACACATGTACCTGATGATGAAACCGATGTGTCGAAACATGTTGTACCAAGAAAATCAATCTGTGGAAGGAAACAAAGTTAGTATTTCATTTATGGGGAATAATATTGAAAATATGGGAAAATGAAGCGATGCCAGGCGATTGGCAGGAAGCAATAGAGAGCAATAGAGGCCCATACACAAGAAAGGAGAGAAAGAAGATTTCAATAATTTCAGGGGTATTGCACTTCTCAGCATTCCATATAAAGTCCTCGCAAAAATAATCAGTAGTCGCTTAGAAAGTTATACGAATGAAATTATCAAAGAGCATCAGGCAGGGTTTATGAAAGGCAGGTCAACTACAAATCAAATATTCTCTATAAAAGAATGTATATCCAAACACAATAAGGAGTTTTACGCAATTTATATTGACTTCCAAAAGGCATATGACAGTATAAATAGAGATAGATTGTGGAGAAAAATGGATAAGATGGGGATCCCAAGAAAATTGATAAATTTAGCAAAGCTGAGCAGTACAGAATCAAGGGGTTTTGTACGGATCAATGGAAATATATCCGAGCCGTTTAAAATAAGCACAGGGGTAAGGCAGGGAGATGGGCTCTCCCTAATTCTATTTAATATTGCAATTGAGGAAGCACTGGAAAAAGTAGCAGACATGGACCTTGGCATCCAAATTGGAACCAAAATAAACGTTTTAGCCTTAGCAGACGACGTAGCGATATTCGCAGAAAGTTTAGAAGATTTAACAATGTTGAAAAATGTATTTAGGAAGGAAGCGGAAAAAATAGGACTGAAAATAAATTATACAAAAACTAAATACATGCATTTTATAAGACACCAAAATAGAAATACAGATCCTCTACAAATAGATGGTCGTGCATTTGAAAAAGTAGACCATTTTAAATATTTAGGAGTAATTTTAACAAATGACAACACGGTAGAGCCAGAAATACAAAACAGGTTAAACCTCGCCAACAGATTTCTGCATGCATGGAACCGAATTCTATCTTCTAAAGCCCTGTCGCAAAAAAAAACAAAATTAGACTCTATAAAACAATAATATCCCCAGTACTACTCTACGGATCCGAAACGTGGAGGCTGTCGAAGAAGGATGAGAAAAAAACTAATAGTGTTCGAGAATAAGATATTGCGAAAAATCTATGGGCCCACATACGAAGAAGGACAATGGAGAAAAAAACACAACAGAGAAATCAGGAATTTATATAAACATCCAGACATAAAAGTGAAATAAAGGCAAGAAGAATCAGATGGGCTGGACATATTCTAAGGAAAGAGGAGGGATGTTTGCTGAAGGAGATACTCAATGGGATTCCTGAAGGAAGAAGACACCGAGGAAGACCACGACTAAGATGGTGGGACCAAGTGAGAACAGATATGCAAAAAATTGGAGCAACAGAAAGAGAGGCAGAAGATCGATCCAGGTGGAGAGGATTTGTTGATGCGGCTAAATATCGCCTAAGACATAGATGGCCCTGGGAGTAAGAGTAAGTAAAATATGTATTTACATGTCTCTATCTTGACTCATATTTTTGGAAATTGTTTCCGATGAAAATGCCTTCATGGCAGAAGGTTTTCTTTTTCCGATTTTGTAAAAACCTCTACGGTGCGTGATAAATTAATATAAATATGATAACTTTACATAAATAGTTGAGATAACATACAAACTACACACCGTTAGTTTCTGGATGAAATCTAGGCTTTATAAATTCCAAATGTTTTTCAATATTATCCCTCTGGAGCGCACAGCCGTAATCTATCTAAACAGCTTATATTTTTAGGTAAATTGCTCGATAGTTAATTCAGCAAGGGGTTAACATTTTGAAATCTTTGTAAATATGTGTTCTTTATTTAAAATGAGGTCAAATTCATCAAATTCTAGGTGAAGTGATATCCCGCTCAAGCTACCTTATATCAATGGGTCTGCTCATCTTTACACCTGCAATCACTTCCCCCATCACCTTATTCCATCATCCCTAACACGCCTTCCTTTCCGGGTGGAAGACGTGTCCGACACCCATTCACACCTCAGAATCCGCAACGTCTTTTCTTCTTCGTATTTCCAACCCCATGGCCAAACTCTTATCTCTCCCCCTTTTCAAGCGTTTCCTCAACGCCTCACCCTCTCGCACCCCCAGCCACAAAACTCCGCTCTCCCTGCCTTTCTGGACAACCACTCCTGACATCTCTCTCTTCCTCAATCGCTGTCAGCCTTACATTTCATCGCTCGTTCCTTCTTACCTATCAACTCCTTCCCGTTCTAAAATTGGTGCAAGCATCGGTTGTCGATAGTCAAGAAACTTCGATAGTTAAAGACTCTGATGGTCGATATTTTCCCATTGATAATTTTTAACCGAAGAGGAAATAAAATAAATAGGAAAGGACATAAGAAGAACTACCAAGTAGTAAGGGAACTAGCACTATATTGAGTAGGATAGAGTGCTGCTGTCAACCAATCTTAGGATGAAACGACCAATTAATGAAGTTTTTTTACCGATTTTTGACACTATCGAGTGCTTTATTCCATAATTTTCTATGATGAAATTAATAAAACCGGCTTCATACCTCTAAAAATTCATCTTGAGTGATACTAAAAAAATCAATAGATAATATTCACAGAAATGTCTATTTGGTACTGTAAGTATAACAAAGAGTACCAAATAAATATTAACATTGATATTTTTCTTCGCTAATACGTATAATCTTGACAAAAAATGTTTCAAGTTTTAGGCAGGCATTTTGATGCTTAATTCGCCCAAAGTAAACACGCATCAGCTGATACATCTTAATCTTCGCTTATTTTTAAACAGAGAATTCAGGTTTTATTAACATTGTCCAATTTATTTGAAACTATAATGTGAACATGTACTCGGTGGTAAATACATTAATCCTAAAAGTATTCGTAAAGTAACGCAATAATAGAACTGTGCAAATTTATTTCAATTTAATTTTGTTCGAATGCGGTCATAACGTCAGCAACTTGGGAAAACAGAAGAGGGATTATTGGGATGTCTCGCTTCGTCGAGTCTTCATCGTTATGACGACGTTTCGAAGGGATTGCAATATGCAAGTTCCATCTCCAGGTCAGAAGTATAGAGGACGGCAAATGCTCACACTTATATAGGGAGCTCAGGAAGGCTCGCTGCCTCTTTGGCCAATCAGAGCCTTTGCCGCATTCTTTCTCCTCCGAGATACTCCTTCTTTCCGTTTCTCAAGAAAAAAACGTCTCCAGCTTTAGACCAATGTGTTAGAAGAAACATGTCACGTAAAGCGTAAGTTTGGCAACAGCGTACTACGTAAGTACAATACTGTCAACTTAATGTGGAATGCTCAATATACAAACAAAACCGATAAACCAGTAACTTCGACCAAACTCGTTTTTCTTTAAAAACACTGACATCTCACTCACTTGCTGCTATCCCTTTTTAATCCATCCCATGTCTCTTCTATCCTAGCCCCCTTTCTCTCCTCGTCCCCCAAACTGTTTTCCCCCCTTTTCGTTTCCCCTCAGTTTCCTCTCCGATCCCCTTTCGTACCCTATTACTCTCGCTTTTTCTCTTTATCCTGACCACATCATCCCCTTCACCGCCTCTGCTTCTCTTCATCCCTCTCCTCTTCTGCTTCCGCGGTTCCTAACACTCGGCTCCAGAACCGCCCGATCCCCCTCCCACTGCAACGTATCCATTGCGAGAACCGGGGATAAGGGCGCTGCCGATGGAGGGGAAAAAGTTTTGTGGTCCGAAAAATGTTCCTCGACGTTAAAACATATTTTTCAGGGGTTTCCCTGGCTTCGGTGATCCGTAACATCACTCGGCCGATATTTCTCCCTCCGTCCGGAATGAATATTTCTCCGTCCTAGAGAGAGAGAGAGAGGGATAGCTGCGACCTACCGCATGTTTTGAACAAATTTTAACCACTACTAGGGCCTAATCATAATATGAACTTGCAAGTTGTTGAAATTCTCATTTCGTGGTCGCATTCAAAGGTGTAAGCATCGGGGGTGCAGTCATGGCTGCAGTCCATAACGCACGCACTCGCGTTATCGTTATTTTTCAATCGCTCTCCTTCGAGGGAAAACGTGATCCCTATCGCTAAGATCCATCATAGTCACAGCCTAATTTTATGTGTAAATAGCGATAGAAATTGTTTAAAAAATGTATTTAAAATCCAAAGTTCTATGCAAAAAACTATTCAGAAACTTAATATTATCAATGTTTGATGCCTTTACTTAAAATCAGCAGAGAAACAAAAGTCGTGGATGCGGTTATTGAAGTTCTTTGATTGTTCCACGCACATCAACTCTGCTCACGATCAGTTGTGAAATGCGCTGCCGAGTGCGCAGGGTCTGAAACGAATGGAAAGCAAGTGTGCTGTTATGTTGTGAAGTGTGCAGCACAAGAGAGCGAAAGAAAAGTGCCTAATATCACAAAAAAGCGCTGAACATACTCACTGCTTATATTTCGAGTGCACATTAAGGATACGTCCGGATTTCAATGTGGGTAGTCTACAGGAAATCACATGAAATGATCATTGAGACATTTTTAATTAATGCTAGCATCAATTCTACTTTCGCTTTTAACCAATTCATGAATAACTATATTTCAGGAGTCAGTATTTAGCTACACGTTTGGAGAAATGGGATTGCTACCATCATTAGGAACTGCTCGCACGTACGTTCAGGGTTGCCAGGAAGAAGTAAAACTGGCATGGCTAAGAAATGGTCATACCAGACCGGCATACGGCTTCATACTACGCAGGGAAGAGCTCCCTCATAGTGTCTTGCCGCGTGCATTTCTCCGTCAAGTATAACATTACGGTATGCCACAAAAACCGGATGAGTCGAAGAGCCCAGCATATCGAAAACCAGATCCATCCAGCCCTAGAAGACCAGTCCTTAGTAATTGGGCGTGTTTTTACATTTTTAAAAGTAACAACACAATATTTAAACGATTCACTACCTTAACATATGATTGAAAGCTAGCTTTTATCATAGCAATTTTACATCGCATATTTCCGATCTGGATGAATTTCACGAGTAATTGGAAAAAGTAATCTTGGAGAAAGACTACGGTAGACGTTCAGCCACGATACCCAAGGGCGTTTCATTTTGTGGACCTTTGAAAGAAGCCTGTAGAATTAACTATTCTGCGGAAGTTACACGAGATTATCTTATGAAAAATTCGGTCGAGTTACATCAGTTAAAAAAAATAAAAAAAGCTTGTGACTCAACGGACTACTTTTGCCTTTATGAAAAGGTCCTCGGGGAAGAAAACTTTGCCTTAAATAATCCAGATACGCCACTTCTTGTTTATTCCCCTTTTTCTCATTCCCTTTTCCTTTCTCCCTTGGCGCCTTTAACATTCATATCCTTTCTCTTTCCCTCGTCTTTTCTCATTCCTCCACTCTTCCATTTCTTTCCTTTCGCATTATACTCCTCATTCGTCTCCAGTCTTATTCCTTCCCGCCCACCTCCTACTTGTCGTCCAGCAACGCGCGCACGATGACAATGATAAAACGAACAAACGAACGACAAAAAAGAGGGAAGTGGGGAAATGACAAAAAAGAGAGCAGATTGTTCACCCATTGGGAAAATAAAGAGACCCATTTTGAATTCAGAGGAAATAGTTTTTAAAAGTAAAAGTTAAATAAAAGAATCTTGCCAACAAAAATCCGCACACCTTATGCAAACTTCAGCACCTGCGTGACCGTAAAAATTCACAAGAATGCGTAAACAAAATCGAATTTTACATCGTCAATCAAATGACAAATGTAATCACCCAAGAACTAGCATCACGATGAAGACCTGAATATAAGGGTACAGTATTTTATATCTTGTAAAATTAGAAACATAGTGAAACTGGTCGCGACCTCCTAGAGGAAGCTAAGCGGTGTTGGGTGTAGCATTAATGATGCTGGCCCTAAAGCAAGGATACGATCCAAGCTGCAGTTGGATCCAATTCTTACTGTTGTCCTTACCAATTCGATATTTTTCCCTGCGGAAGTATGCATTAAAATCGTGCCCATTGGCGTCCAATGGGCTGTAGCTTATTCCATAGCTTCCCTGCGAAATTCTTTTTTTTATTTAAATATTTTGGCGAATTTACACAGCGTTTTATCAAAGTATCCACTCTTCTCATATACGTCACACTGTGACTGAGTGAGTATACTGAATTATACGGAAACTGAAGTATACTGAAACGAATTCTGCATTCCCTTCATTTGTGTTGCTTAAAAAGCATTACTTTCGCTGATGAAGGAATGGCTATTATAAAACAAGATTAAGATACAAAATTTACAGATTATTCGACGATTATACTTTTCATAAACCCTCTGTTTCAACACAAACGCAGTCGGTTTCAATGTCTGTCAGCCATTGAAACCGACTGCGACGCCATTTCCATTAGGCTAACACATTTTCATTTTAGTTCCTCCATTTTTTCGCTACGTACTCAAAGATTAAGGTGGATTGTCACTTTAACTATCTTTCATTCGATTCCCAAGGAAAATTTGCTTCTCCAAACTGTTTTTTATTTGAACAGAAAAAAATTGATTTATAGTCGATATATGGGTACGTCCAGTAGAAAGTGGACAAATTGGAAAAAAGAGATTTTCATGGTAGAGAGATAATTTTTCTTTTTTTTACTTTTTTAGTTTCATTTTTAATTTGCCATTTCATTGCTGAAGTACTAACCCTGCCATTTACATTTCACGAACAAATTTGAATTTGCTGTATGTGCCTTCGCTGCATGCTTGACGATCCGTCACAAGAGTAACCACTTTTTCTACTTGTAACCTTGTTTTTGTCTGTCTCTTTATATACTTATACATTATATATTTTTGTACTTCATTCCTAAGACACTAGAGTAAAATATAAAAAAAATATTTTAATGGTATATTGTAATTTGAAGAAGAGAAAATTGATTTGTGTTATATAGTGTATTTCAAGTGTCTTTTTTTGGTCACAAGACATAACACAATTTCTATGTGCTTTTTATATACTAAATTGATGACCTGAGTCCTAAATGTTCGGATGTAATTAATAAAAATTATGTATTCTAATTCATTCAAAAGTGTTTCCTATGAAAAATCATATATTTCTATAACCCTGACAGTTTTAATGGAGTCAAATGTGTCAAAATGTCACAAGAGTAACGGTGGACAGGCCCATATATAAATTCTAATTATCCCCGGGTTCCACCCGTTCACGCATTAAACACCATGTAGTTTGAAGTTCAATTTAGCAAAAAATAGCGAGGAAAAGCGAAAATATGTAGTTCATGTCAAATAGAGGGTAAAGTTCTCCAGTAAAAAGACAGGATGTGAAATAACTTTTTACATTTATGTCATTGTCACGGAGGAAAACCTCCGTGATACCCTGGCGGTGGAAAAGGTGCGGTGGAAAAATCGTGAAAGAGGCGAAACGGATGAGGAGGAAGGTTCAAAAGAAAAAGGAAAATATGGAGAAGGATGAAAAGAATGCTGTGGGGAAGAAGGCCAAGGAGGATGTTGGGGATAGTGTGCGCACGGACCGGAGCTGGGGCGGTGAGGGAAGAATAGAATGTTAGGAGAAACAAAAAGCAAGAGAAACGAGGCGGAAAAGCGTAGGCATCTCCTGACAATAGAGGCGCAGAACGGTGCGTCAGACCCGTTTTAGACACCTCCGACACCCCCATTCATTATACTCGATAAACAACAAGATCAACGATCCCGCAAAAGTTTTGAGATTAAATAAACTCGGGCGCCTGTGTATCCTTTTTCAACTGTTTTTTCCCCTCTGCTAGGAGTACACTTTAACCTAAAAATTTCGCGTCCTCCAAAATTATATGCATCGTGGGTGTAATGTAAAGGGGGCGGTTGAGAACATGAATGGACTTCGGCGACACGTGGAATTTTTCGCCTCCTCGCCACGAAATCCGTCTTTATTGGACACATGCCAGATTTTATACATATTTTATACACACGTGTACATTTATTCAAAGCCCCCTCTTCGTCGTGCTATCGACAAGGTGTGGAGAACAAGGTAAGGGAGTTTAGGTCTGTCGCTGTGGCCGCACTGGTTGACCTATAAAGACCGAAATATCGATTTTTCACGAAAAATATTTTTGTATAATATGAGCTCAGAGCATGGAGGGAATCTGTGGAGTGGTCTTGGACTTCAGGACTCACGGTTACAGTGGGATGCGAAACTTGGTGGCAGTCACCTGCGCGAAGAATAACGTAACGGACAGGAGGGCGGTAGTGGAAGGGGAATGGTAAATGAGAAGAGGGGAGAGACAACAAAATCATTAAATAAATTGATTCGTTACGTAATAAAATTTCATTCATGATTGGTCGTTCAATCATAAGAAAAGGCTGACTGAAGTCCTCCATCCTCCCCTATCAAGCATTTCTCCGCCTTGACTTACGTTCCCCTCACAGTAGTCCCCGCCCAGAGATCCAATTGGGGGATTATTTTACTTCCGATAAAATTTTACTGGGAGGAATTCCATTGCCATATATTTGCGAATGCAAGGCTGCTATTTTTTTTGGAGACAAATGTGGTGGTTTTCCGTTGCCTTCCACATCGCAGTACCTACTCTGGCCGATTCCATGAACTTCACTCCCATCCTCTTGATCTGCGCCCTCCGGAAATACTGTTGCCGAAAGGGCTAATACCTACACCGTTTTGTTAAGAACTTAACAGATGAAATATATTAATTTATTATGAATTAAATAACTTAGTTAACTTTGAATACTAAATTTTATTAACAGACCCAGTTTTCAGCACCGACTGCCATTGCCAATTTGCCAAGCGATAGCATTTCAAAAAAGAATACCTATGCATCTTGTTTATAAAGTGAACCCTAATACTGTTTCGTATGAAAAAGGTAAAGGTCATGCCGTGACAAACGGTTTGGCGTGAGAGGATTGTGGAGGAATTGCTGCGTGCAATTAGACCTCTAAATTCACATTCGTATGAGGCATTAATTATGTAAAGAATGGTAGTATTTCCCAAATTAAATAAATTTTGTAATGCACGATGCAACAATATTAAAACCTTTCGCGCAATAGTTTTTCATTCGGAAAAATTTCATGCACATTTGGTCACAAAAAGAGAAAAGCCATTCAACTCCCTGCTTGTGTCGTTAGGAACGACGCAGCTTGCGATTGTTACATTTCCCTTAACACTCGGTTAAACTTAACATTTAAGAGTTCCCATTCATGGTTCTGCCAACAAATACTTCAGCGTAGTTTCTTTATTCTAGAGTTTGGTAAAATATTTAAATCAATATATGTACACCCAATTCCGACGTTTCGAATGCACAAACAAATATTACTTTACCTATTAGGAGTTACTTCCCTAGTTATTGTCAGTATATTCAACGATGTCTGACGAGATGTGGTGGAGCATCATTCTGAACTTCAGTAATAAAAACTTAATAATGACTGCAGCCTTCCATTTTGTCCTTTCTCTTGCTTACTCCATAATGTCCTCGTAGACATTCTGCTTCATATCCCGTATCACCTGGCCTATTTTTACTAAATGTACATTGTACATGTACATTGAACCAGAAGATGACGCTTAGAAGTTGAAACGCGTTGTACATATAAAAAATTATTCTGTGGAAATTACCAAGTTGTTTTTAATTAAGATCTATTTTTTTGTCATTCTATTATGCTTAAGTTAATTGTAGCCGACTGGTTAGAGCTTTACCGCGTTAATCGGCGAAACAATTTTTGTCCTACAAAATGAAAGAACGCCGGTAGGATCATCATCATTAACCATTCATTCCTATGATTTCTCGACTGTAGCCTCTATAATGTCCTCGTAGACTTTCTGTTACATATTCCGTATCCTCTGACCTATTTATGCTGAATTGTTCACCGCTGTATGTTGCTTTATGTTCTTTCTCTAACTCCAAATGTTAATTCACACACTTAAAATAAGACAGAGCCCTAATAATCTCAATAAAAGTTGACGAAACGTGGGTAATGTCGACTTGAATGTATAATGTAATAGTTTGACCAATACTACATAAATATATCCTTTAAAAAGCTGCAAAATACCTCATTTATTTCTAAATACCATTACAATATGCGTAGATCTCTAAGTCTATATCTTTGCCCTGGTTACCAAACATTTTGAAAAGAAAATGCCTCTGGCAGATACATATCAAATATCAAGCCCCAGAAAGACGCTATACAGTTTCATTCGATGATAATTGAAAAAATATGCGTGAAAAATAACAATTAACATTACAAAAGTAAAAATAAAATATCGCTCAAATAACAGGACTCGCAGGCGGAAAAGTAGCAGCAGACATGTGACATTCTTTTCTAAGTAAAACAGATCCTTAGACGTTACGTGGATAATTTATCTGCAAGTCGAAAATACTGCCACTTATCACGTAAAATGCATGCCATGAGAAACAGGCATTAAATACAACCGGTACCAAACTGCAGCTAAGAAACTAAAATGTGCGTGTTTTTGTCGCGGACGCGCCCATCGGGATTGTCATGACACGTTATAACGGTAGTTATACGAAAAATGCTAAAGTCAGGTTTACAACGCGATTAAAAAAAAACAACGGGAAAAGAAGGGAGAGCAGAGAGAAAAAAACTGGGCACGCTCTCAAGATCGACGCACCCATAAATTCTTGCCATTCCAAGGGATAACGCATAGGACGTGAATAGCACCTCGCATACTCGCCAAACCCGATTCGGGAAGGAAGGCAGGGGTAAATCTTACATGGCACTAGGATCAAAGGCCATCGAAATGGAACGGAATCAATAGTAGGGGAGACTCATCCTCTTCTATGATCATGTACGGTCATTTTTGACACTGAATAGCAGCTTCAAGTAGATAGATTAACAAAGGGTAGCCAAAGGCAAAACAAATCTTTAATAATACCCACTGCTCAACTTACGCCGGTATCTCACGATCAAATTATTTCATTAAAAATATGACCAAGCCGCATCGAATTATTTTATACCTGGAGGCATTTCAGATACGAATGAAAATGAAACTTGAATAAAAACACAGTTTCACATAAAAATAAATCAAACGGACAATATTTCGGTGCCTGTATCTGATAGGTACGGTTGAATTAATAGGGTACTTTGACGAGTATGGTCTATTGGTACCAATTGTTACACTAAATGCATCTCTTTGACAAGTGAGCCGATCGCAAGCCCCACTCAGTTTGATTATAAGCGCGACGAACACTATTGTTTTTCGCCCTGTTTTTAGAATAAGGTTTCCAACCGTAATTTTACGAAGTTATAGGACGCACGCTGAGATAAAGAAAGAAATATTAGAGATATATAAAGAGGCCCTGCATGAGTAAAAAACTTAAGAATACTTCTTTCTGACTTTTATTTAAATCTAAGTTTAACCAGCAGATTACTTTAATGAATAAATGATTGCGTGGACAAAATACTATTTACAATATAAAGTCCGAGTTAAAATATATTTTTTTAACTCCACAACTTGATGAAATAAAGTCGGGCAAAATATTTAATGCTTATACACTAACTTTGATTACATATTTCGAACACCTTTCTGCATGCTGATAACGCATATTTTCTGCACGAATACCTTACCGAAAGAAAACTTGCCAACTTTCCGTGCCAGGAAAATCCCGCACACAAAATACTGTACGCCGCAGCGACGCGACGAAACTGGGGAGAGAAGGTCGTGAGGTCGCCAGCTTCCTTGGGGGAAAAACATTCACAAGGCAGACTTTTTGGCAGTGCCCTGGCGCATTTTTAATAAATTTCGCAGGCCAAGGACGCGATAGACGTGCACTGTAAAGGAGGACGCGGCAAAGACGGTGGAGGAGAGAAAAAATACAGTAGTTGAGGGACTTTATTTTATACCCCGAAAAATCGAATCCCATTCGAAGCAACGGTGGTAACGCCCTCGTCAATATTCGAAGAAACCAAATCTTTTTCCTAAAAGCGCACCGAACTTTTATTTTGGCGTTTCCCCTTTGTTGTACCCTTCGTACTTCCTTGGGATCTGCTGCGCCTTTAGTCACAAGGAAACCTAAGGTATTGACATGAAGCGTCAAAGTATCAACGCGCCATTTTTTCCACATAGTCATATGGTTTAAATGGAAGAGACGAAAGAAACCATGTATTTTTACAAGCTAAGGCCTTGTATCTCCAGGCACGATTTCTTTCTTCACCTCAGCATACGTCCTGCTCTTCTTCATCAGAGTTGAAAATAATTTTTCCAACTAAGAAATCCATTGTGAGAATCTTGCCAAGGTTTCACTTCACGGAGAAAAAAGATACCTGGAATAAGACTGTTTGTAGTTTCACTAGTTGCACAATAGTTCAAGTGTATGGAGTTAGATGGACTGCTGAGAAGAAAAGCCATGCTTATATGTAGGCGAATCTGAGGTTAAAATTCCGTGCAATATTTCTGTTTAAATAAGAAAACTTCAAATTAATAATATGGCAATGATTAC
Source organism: Pyrrhosoma nymphula (assembly GCA_963573305.1). Lineage (NCBI taxonomy): Eukaryota > Metazoa > Arthropoda > Insecta > Odonata > Coenagrionidae > Pyrrhosoma > Pyrrhosoma nymphula. Next base: position 115,077,434 of record OY754330.1, read on the forward strand.
CATTTGCGTGATGTGCCTGTTTAAAAATGGTTTAAATGAAAGAGATTAAAAGTCCTAGAGACTTTTTCAGGCTGGGACCTCGTACTTCCCCACAAGATTTCTTTCTTCATCTAAGCATACGTCCTATCCTTCTTCATCCCATACAAAAAACTCTCCGCGCTTACTCAGAATCTTCCCATCTGTTACGGCTTTGTGCAACCCATCGCCCCTCATTATCTCTGCCAACCACCTACCTAGCCTCCTCCCAATCTCCTCCAGAAGTTTCTTCTCCCCCACCTCTCCAAGCACTTCCTCGTTTGTCTTTCTTTCCGTCCACTGCACTCTTTCCATTCTCCACCACACCCACATCTCAAATACCTGCACTGCAGGCCCTGCAGCCTATCCTCGTCTTCCTTTCTCATAGTCCAGGTTTATGTCCTATACTACGCTTTACTAGTACCTAAAAAAGTACTAGTACCTATAGTGGAAAAAAAGTTGTAGTTTTTACTTCGGTTGACAATGGATTTTCAATAAATTGAGCCTGAAACCGTTGAATGTATTCATTTAATAATATATATTCGTCATATAGCCCGCATCTTTTGTAACTTAATTATGCTCTCTACAGTATTGGCGTGCCACTTGTGAAATAGGTATTTTTTAAGATTGACTTGTCTCATTGGAACCCCCTCAAAATATTCACTCCCTTAACCATTCCACGAAAGCTGTCACATTCCCAAGAATCTTTAAGTTAGAACCAAGGAGGATAAAAAAATTTAGGCGACATTCCGCACGATTCTTGAAGCAAGTTCTGACATTACCCTTGGCACAGTTTAGGCATTACCCTGGTCTACATTTCTGGTGGCTGCATTTTATTTTGCTCAGGTCTAAGTAAAAATCAAGATACAAAGCGATATTTTGCGAATGGTAGGCCACGCCTGAAATGCAGAAAATCCTTCCCATGTACCCCCCATGGTTGCTATTGATAAATACCAATAATTATGACACTCCGAGAATTTTCTCGGTTTTCCGGGAAAATGTTTCATTTTTTCACGTGAAAATATCCTTTCTTTCATTATTTTGTACCTTAAAGAAGGCGCAAACATGGAGCACCACATATTAACACGTGTTCCATCAGAGAAAAAAGTTTCCCAAAAAACAGAGCGCTATGAGGCGCTCTGTTGGGTGAAAATCAGATTACTTTCTGATGGGATATTATTGTTAGGTCTTAGGAACGATGAAGGCTACACATTTATAGCACGAAATATGAGGTGAGACAACTATTCTATCTTCCTCATCATGTGAAAAGATGGAATCGTTGTGACGATAACAATCTGAAAGTTTATTTTAGGGGCATAACTACTTGCTAAACACTAAATAAGAGCTAACTTGCATTGTATCACTCAGGCAAGGCATTAAAAACCCTAAGGCCACACACCAACAGGCAATATCCAAAATAGTAGGTCCTCCTTTCAAGGATAATTACTCATTTTTCATGGATTTTCCAAGTTTTACAGGCCCATTTTCAATTGCAATACTTTTCCAGGTTATCCAGGATTTCCAGGCCTGTAGTAACCCTGACCCCTGTTCTTGCTTCACCTTGGCGCAAATATTGTTTAACGTAGTGAAAGTAAGCAGGGAGTTGTTGGAGGGGTAAGAGGAAGAAGTGAGGTGGGCAAAAGAGAGACCATTGTAAAAAAAAATGCGGGCAAACACAAGGGTCCATTGGGCGGAAGACAGTGTCGGGAAGCGTGATGGTATGAAACAGGAGGGAGGGGGTAAACGAGAAGCAGAGGACAGCGTTGAGAGTTTATTAAGAATCCTGGAAGGAAGATGATGTGAAAATGAGGAGATGGGTTGGACGGTCTTGTGAAAATAAATATATATGAGGCACAGGGCTGAACCTCCAGAGTTTACTTAAAGGAGTTTTCCTTCACTTACTCTTTTCATTTTATTAGAACGTTTAGAACTCTAAGGTTGCAGTGCCGGATTACCACCGCCTCTATTGTTAATTAACAACATACTAGGGGAAAACTCGACAGTGTACCCTTCACGAACTTGTATGACCTTAAACTTTAAATGATGGCTTTTGATTTTTGAATTAGCTAGTCAAGAGTCCTTCGTTTTTCATTCATTTTCATTCGCTGCGCAGATAGTTTCTGCAGACAACAGTTTCGCCCGTATTCCAACCGGCATCTTCAGGTCACAACGGGCCAAACTGTTGTCTACAATAACTGCATGCTCAGTGAACGCTCGAAAATGCAGAAATAATTGCCTCAAAGCCACGGTAATCCACGATGGAACTTCATATTAGGCTTGGGCAAAAAATATCGATAATTATCTTCGATATTTTTCATGTCGATAAATCAAAAATTGATTTTTTTCCGAGTATCAAATTCGATATATTTGTTTTGCACGTCACCGTTGTAAAGTTGTTTCTCCAACTTCGGTGTCTAGTGCTATAACGAAAATAAGTGATGAGATTCGCTTAGAACATAGGCAAATGGGACAACGTTCTCCAGAAGTACGATCTGCACAAACAGAACGAGAAAACGCTGATAGAAGTTCAATTTGGTCCAGACATGAACACCTATTATCTCTTAGCACTACTACGCAAGAGGTTCCTAGCTCTGGCTCTGTCCCTAATGAGCTGAAGCAGTATCTGGACCAACCACTACTGGAGAGGAAATCAGATCCAATAAAATTTTGGGTAAACTCCCGACACTTCACACCGGTTTTTTCGGAAATCGCGCTGAAGTACTTAATATGCCAAGCCTCATCTGTTCCATGCGAAAGAGTGGCTTCTGCAGTTAACTTGATGGCACCGGACAACAGGAGTAGATTAACGGGGGAACATGTAAAACAGAGAGTTCTTCTGATGTCAATATCAGACAAATACTTGTTTGATTGATTAAAATTGATTGTAAAAATAAAATATTTTTTTACTTCTACATGTCCATAATTTTCCAAATTTTACTTCAAAATTTTTTATATATTTTGGTGAAACTTTAAGGAACCACTTCTTTTGGCAAAATTATCGACATCAAAATATCGATAATTTTGGCACGATAATTATCGATACATGTTTTAAATATTGATACGATATCTATCGATATATTTTTTTTACTTGCCCATCCCTACTTCATATTCCGATATTGTCTCAATAGAAATTATAATAAAAGGGGAGATTCAACAATGTTTATTCTAATAATTGCTTACCTTGGGAAAACACGTTCTTTACAGTTTCAAAGAAAATTATGTGGTCACAGCTTAAAAATATTCTCTTCCCATTGATTAAAGAAGAGAATAGACAATTTTACCATGCACGGTACGATTGCACAAGGGAACTTATAATCCATTCTGATGAGTAATAGGCCACGTTGAATGGACCAGTTTTACAGGTAATATCTACACCGAAGAAATAGGTATGGGTAGAGGAATTGTCGCGATATCGTAATTATTGATGTAGAGAAATGATATACCAAAATAATTTCAAAAAAATACAGCCTTATTAATGAAATGGATGCACAAATTGCGCACAATAGACATGTTTGGTGGATACTTTTTCGCAAAAGAAATAGGCTTTCTTGCGTCAAGACGCCATCTAGATACTTATGCGGAAAAATGGCTCCTATCTGAATTGATGTCATCAGATATCGGCAAAAGAGCATCAAATCTGGAAACGGATTTTACACAATGAATAAAATTGATATTATTTTTCACTGAAGCAAATGACCGGAGGTGATCTACACTAAACGGTAGCAAAAAATGGGGAGAAAATAAGACCAAATCTCATCTTTTTCCAACCTAAGAAATAAGTAATGATTAAGGGGTAATGGTGCTTAGAAAGAAAGCGAGTCTCCATAAACATATTTCAAATGAGATGTACAATTTTAATTTTTAGCGATGCCTTAAAAAATAATGGCATTGTTTTTTAGACGAGTTGAACTCATGGAACCATATGGTACAATGGGACATGGGGCACAAGAGATTTAAATGCGCGATTGTCAATATGGAATGGATCAGTTGTGCAGTTGATACGCGAAAACTTGAGCATTTGTAATAGTATCGTACCAGAATGATTTATCCAGAAACAACCAACGAGGAAAAAAGACGCTGATAGCAGGAGGGTAGCCGAAACCCCAATATCATACTCCCATTTGAATGTACAATTTTAAATTTTTTCATTACGTCCTATGACAATTGTTCTGATATTTACAAAAAATTAATGGAATTTATTAAAGAACGGAGAAAATAGAGAATGACACAATGTACGAGTGTAACTCTTTGCAACTGAAGAATAGGTGTTTGGAGAAAATTATTAAATCAGAGATTCAGCCTCACAGACTTACCACCAAGAATTAGACTTTTTTTTTTTGACTGCACCCATCCCGAATGGAAGTGGTGTAATTGGGTTGTTTGTATAAACAGAGAAAAACTCGTATCAACTAAGTGATGATTGATACCAACCCATTGATTTTCTATCGATAAACATCGCGAACTTTTATGAACTATAGCAGGTTGTGCATTTACAAATCTGGTTAGTATTTCAGTGGGAAATGGCTTTAGTTAAACACCATTATCTGCAGAATTTCCCGAGCTAAAGAAGCATTTTAAACGAGGGAATAGATGAGTGGGAGGGGGTCAGAGAAGAGACGTAAAGAAAAGAATGTTAAAAAGTGTAGTATGGAGCGTGGCGCTGTATGGGTCGGAAATTTGGTCATTACGAAAATAGGAAGTGTGCAGACTTGGGGCGTGTGAGATGTGGGTCTGGAGAAGGATGGAGTGGGAGAGCTAGGTGGTGAGGAAGACGAACGATGAGGTGTTAGATATGGTTTGAAGCAGAGGAAGCTGGAGAGATGATGTACGTAGACTGGCGGCATTCGAGATATGGGTTTGGAGAAAAAGGGAGAGGGTGAGCTTGGTGGCGAGAAAGACGAACAAGGAGGTGTTGGATATGGTAAGAGAGGAAAGGAAGTTAGATGTGAAGGTTCGGAGAAGGCAGAAAGGGTGGCTGGAGGACGTTTTGAGAGGTGAAGGCATGTTGAAGAAGGTAATTGAAGGAAGAACACTGGGGAAGCGTGGACGAGGAAGGAAGAGGATCGGAATTATGTACGAAATAAGAAGAGGGAGTGGTTATGAGTAATTTAAGAAAGATATAATGGCAAGTCATCAATAGGATAGAATGTGAGCTGAGGTCCCAGAAATAGGATATTACGAAAAGGACTGTCTAGGTGGAATGTACTTGGCTACCACTCACATTAATTTAAAAGGCGCGGGGGACCAAATAGAAAAGTAGGAATAAAACTCTGTTCCACAGCCCTGCGCTGACCAGCCGGAATTGCGAGCAACAAATTGATTGACCTTACGCTTGCAGACGCAACTAATTTAAAAGCCCTTCTCCTTCCACGCAGGCAGGCAGGCAGGCGACCGTTTCGGGAATATTGGCCCCCTTTCACTCAGAAAATATCCAGCCAGCTCCAAGTCACACGGCCGGGTCGGGAGACTAATAAAATAGCGGAATGAGTGCCCGAAATCCGGAGGAGAAACCAGGGAAACCCAACGGGCTACCCTTCAAGTCATAAGGGTGGACATAGAGGGGGGGGGGCGAGGGAGAAGGGTAAGGAAGAGCGTTGGTTATGGTTGCCACGCAGCGCTGAGGTAGATTGGAGAACAAGGGGAAGAAGTGACGAAGAGGAAGGAGGTGGACGGAACTAGAAGCGCTCGGGAGAGTGATGTTACTTTGGGGGAACGAGGTTATATGGGGCTGTGCGTCGCGCGACGATATAAGTATCGCATCGCCATGTAAGAAATGTATCGTATATCACATGATATCACATATCGTATTGCATGACATGATAGCGTCACAGAATATATAAATATCTTCGAGCATGCATTATTAAAAGGTAGGTTTACACTGACAAGTTTATTGCGCAAGTTACTTGCAGCAAGCGAATGTTTATGTAAATTTTAGGTGTAAATGGCTCTGCAAGTCCGCTTGCAGATCTTACATAAGTATCGGAAAGCCGCTGACAGAAGCGTATATTTTCCAGCAACCAATCTGGCTCATACTAACCAGAGAAAAATCTTTCAGCCGCATGAATTTCCACGCAAGCCCTTGTAGAAGAAACTTGAGGAAGTAACTTGCCAGTGTAAACCCACCTTAGGGTACATATTAAGACGCCAAATTGATTGTTTGCGTTCATCCGCCATATTGACAGCCAGTTCTTTCGGCGCACAGCTAAAAATCATTGCCGTGATTTTTTTACAAATTGTGTTCCTTTGGAAGTGGTACAAAAGGAAAATATATCTTATCAGACGTGATTGAGCAATTGATTTTGGAACACGATAATGAGATACTTCCAATTTAAAGGGAATTCTAGAAAATCTAAAAACCCGAAAATTTTATTAAGTGACGCATAATTTTCTTGTTTTATGTCTTGCTTACGAGAGAGAAATATGAATGACATATTGCATAACTATTTCCTAAGTTCTTACCCAAGTACGTATCAAACACTAAGCGCATCAGGTTCATTCCTTCGCTGAATGTGTGTTTGAGACCATAGTATTTGGATTGGACGAATACGTCAAAATGATACATGTTGCTCGAGCTGGAAATTGCTTCGGATCAATCTTTTACCTTATTAAAATCCATTTTCTCTTTCTGTTCTCCTAAACTTAACAATCAACTGGCCGTGATGGAATTGGCAAAGAACATGGCGGATGGGCCAAAGCGTTACTACAGCCATTGCCACTTTTCGTCTCTCTGTTTCTACTACGTGATTTCGTATTGCATTGCATGTAAGGTGATATCGTATTACCTCAAATTAAGTCGCACATCGCATGATATACTATGCATTGCACATCATATCGAATTTAATGGAATGCATCATAATATCACACTACATCGTATATTGCATCATATTACATAAAATCCATATGTCGCACGATACCGAATTTATAACGTCGGACAAATTTTAATAAATAAATATTGCCCAATGAGCGTCAATTTATTTATCTTTCATTAGCTTTTAGAGAGGCAGTCGCGTTAGTACATTCTTTAACTGGGTATCTCTAAACAATCCCCCTTTAATTTAATGTTCCACAAGCCACTCACAACAAATAAGCATTACATTTAATTTATCAACACCTCTGCGCAAACAGGAATTTAGTTTTCAAATAAAAATTATAAAAAATAAGTATACAGCTTCCTGCATGCATTCAGTTGAACGATGTCGGAGGGAAAGTTGTCTCCACAGCAACTCTAAGGCGTGTGACTTGAGACACGGTTAGGCTGCCAGTTATCTATGCCTTGAAAGCCTATGCTAAAGAAGCATATTTATTATTCAAATAAATATCGTCTGTGGTGTTACTGAGGGGAATGTGAAGCATTAAACAAAATCGGTAGTCCGTAAAAAAGGATAAATAAGATGTTTTCAATGGGAAAGCACAAGGACGTACCTTACTGGCAAAATATTTACTTTGAACCTATCAAACAAATTTTTGCCCAAATGGCAGAGCAATGATTTTGCTATCATTTATCCTTTAGATGTATGAAACAAGCTTGGAATATAAACTTCCAGAAAAAACGCAGTCTCCAGGCTGCAGCGTGTAAACAAACACCTCAATGGGTTACACCATATACGAGTATGACGTCACCCGTACCAGCTATACCTGGCCCCCACTAGACCACTACAGATTACAGCAATACATTGCCAGGATAGGGCTCACGCTCTTCTTTGTATACTTGCTCAATAGGTGGGTTTACACTGTCAAGTTTACTGCGTAAGTCACCAGCAGCAAGGGCCTTTTGACGTCAATTCCACGAGTAATAGACTCCGAAAGTCCGCTTGCAAAACTTCTAAAAATGTCGGCAAGTCGATTGCACAAGTGTATTACTGTCAATATAAACGGCAACCAATTTGTGTCAGCATTATCTTGCATAAGCGTATTGTTTCAGTGTAAACGGAAACCTAACGGCAACTAACTTGTGAAACATTTTTTTGTCAAAGTGTAAGTCACCTCAAGCAATTGCAGAATAAACTTGAGGAAGTAACTTGCCAGGGTAAACCCAACCAAAACTTAATATATATTAAAATTGAAGCTAACATATGCTAATAAGTATATCACATATCGCATCATATCGCGATTCGATGCATCAAATGATCCGTATCGCAATGGGATAAGCGGAGATTAGACACACGGGAGCTGACTATTATATGAGTACACTTGGAAAGTCTATTTGGACGTGAATTATAATTACTCCTATACTAGTTCGACATCGTCAGTGGCAGAGCTCAATACTTGGAAGGAGTAGCCACCGTCTTAGGTGTGGAAGCGATTATCGGCCATTTACTCAGTCGGAAGAGTGGAAATCGCACGTTTGAAATGGAGGCCGTTTCAAATACGGTGAGTGAGAAAAAGGTTTGGCCGACTCAACTTCATGCTAGTAAAGTTAAGAACCCTTCATTGTGGTATGTATGAAATGTTTTCTTTCAGAAGTTGATGTAAGTGCAAGTTTAGAACCTGACATTAAGGTGCATGTGAAATGTTTGCCTTCTCAAGTAGATATTTGTGTAAGTTTAGAGCCTTACACTGAGGTGTATATGATAGATATAAATTCTCAATTTGATGTTAGTGCAAGTTATTAAATTTACTCGAAGATGAATGTAAAAACTTTACCTCTTTAGAAGAATGACGAGGCGGCGCGTTAGACACCGTACCAAAAGTCATAATAAAAGTTGAAAAACATGCTTTAAGTGGAAAACATGTTTACATAAAGGATTGTTGATTTTGAAAATAACATTATATTTACCTTCAAATTATTATTTCCGAGTGATTCTCTAATGTGTAATTTTATCATTGTATTTTTTTATGTAATGGTCTCTCATTGAAGGGAACCTTATACCCACAATTAACAAATAATGTTCATTCATATAATCATGCCCTATATTAATCTTACAGCTCTTTTTTAGATACAATCATATTTTCAAGAATACTCCTTCGTCATTTATTTTACGCATGTATTTGTTTTGGTTTGGCCGCATGATAACATGGCGGCGATAGCAACTTCCAAAAATAACAACAATTGCGAGTGCGGACATGACGGGCCTTCCAAGTCAAGTCGAACTATTTGGTCGATTCGATATGAATCGATCAGTCGCGAGTCAACTCCTGTGTGTATCTGGGGCTACACGTGCGGAACATCGCGCATCGAATTAGGTGCGACATCGAAACATCGGCGAATATCGGTGGACCGTGGGAGCGATGGAGTTGGATTGGTTCGAGGGCGTAAAAGTGGGGGGATGATGGTTGAGAAACGGGGGGAGGGAGAGTGTTGAGGAGAGGGGGTGGAGAGGGGCTGGGTGGGAAGAAAGGATTTTGGGAACGGTGCCATTGAGTGAGGGATGTTTCCGTCGTGCGCTGGACAGGGGAATGGAGAAAGGGAAAGGGTCGGTTTTTGGGAAGATATGGCTGGAATGGGACTGGAGGGAGAGAGGGGTAAAAAAAGAAGTCGAGCTGACCCTCGCACACGTCACTCCTCGATTCGGACCCTTTTGCGAAGTCTTCCATCCAGATGGCAGCAGCGGCGATGGGGGTGTCAAGATAGATAGATAGGGGAGGTGGGGGTTGGGGGAGGGACAGAGAAGGTGGACGAAAGTGTTTGCTATTGTGTGCGCGCACGTGGTGTACCGTCCGGTCGACAATAGCTGATGGCGCCTCTTATTTTTTTCTTACGAACAACATCTTTCTCTTCCCTCTCTTTCTTGTAGCAGTATAACTTGGGTTTCCAATGCTCCATATGCTAAATGTAGTTTTGATATCTGTGGTGTTCAGTATATTGTAGGTTTGAGATGAATTCACTCCAATATGCACCGTAATGGCGCAAATTGATTTCTACCTAAAAGTAGGTATTATTATAAATTAGAGTTAGATCCTCCAAACATTAACGATTGAAGGAATGTTAATATTGTGTCCTTCATTTTTAGATTAGGTTTACTCATAAATGCTCAAGGCCTGAGAGTTGACGAAAATTATAACAAATAGTAATGTGTACCAAATTAACTATACTTGTGCAGGTTTTTGTACCAATTTGACTTTTCACGTTAGAAAATGAAACTGCGAGCTCTGTGATTTAATTTGATTGTGATCAATTAACTTTCCAGGGTATGAAATTCCTTAAGCATGCTTTGTAGGTAGGGTTGCAAAGTGTTATCAACCAAACACGAGCATATTTTTCTAGATAGAAAAAGATTCCCATACATTCACCAATGATAAATGCAAGGTGGCTGTAAGATCTAGCAGTTTTGTTGTACTCAAAAAAGTACTTCTTTGTGCGTTTACTTTCTCTGAATCTTTGTCCAAAGTGTCATGCCTTATAGTTCACCTCCGTTCGCATTCCCTTCACGCCATTCAAACTTTCTCCGTCGGCAATCTTATGAGGAAATTTGATAGAGAATTTTCTCTTGTTTCAATGAACACCAATTCAAATTTTATTTTATGTAGTTGGAAGAGCATGGAGTAAAAATTGTGGCATAAATTATGCAAAAACTTTGCTTTCATGACTGCATTTTAAGGATTAAGTAAATATACACACATTTCAGGCTTTAACTTGACTTAGTAGCATGCAATGCACTTAAGTTCTTTCCCCCTTCCTTTCCATTATTCACTCTCTTTCCCATGAGAGTCCCCTGCCATACCTAGTCGCAGGCTCTTGTCTCATTGCATCATTTCGTTCTACTGCTTTCCACACGTCCTACCTCTCCCCATCTTACGCAGAAAGACTATTGTCTTTCTTTTCCTGCCCCTCTTACAAAAATCCTCCACAATATTGATTAGAAAATAATTACCAGAAATGCTCATCACGTCCACAACTGCCCACTTTCGTCAAATCAGGACAAACCTCACGTCAACAAGCACTTACCTGGAAAAAAAGAGAAAAATATGTAAATTAGCACTCCTAAAAAGACCAACAAGAGCATGAACGAGACAAATTTAAAATCACAGTTCCATAGCATGAACATTCAAAGTACATAATATAATATATCGTTAAATGAGAGTAGTCATAAAAATGAGCAGTTACCATTACTTGAGGTGATCTACCGGTAAAGGTACGTTTACATGGAAGTAGGAAGACACACTAATTTTTTTTAGTTAGAAGTCCCTGACTTCATACACTATTTCATTCGTCAGCTCTGCATACGTCCTACCTCTCTTCTTCCCGTCCATGAAGACTATCCTCTTGCCATACACACTTACCCAACATCCTCCCACCTTTCACAACCTAAAGCACGACCTAAGTATCTCTTCCATCCACCTACTTTGCCTCCTCCCAATCTCCCCCAGAAGTTTCCTCTCCTCACCAAAAATACCCATTCTCTTTCTTCCCCTTCCCTGCTTACTCAATATCCTCCCCTATATCACGACCTATGCCTCTCATTACCAGTTAGAACTACCTACAATACCTTTTATAATCCTACTAAGTATTTTCCTCTCATCACTGACCATACCAAGCACTTCCTAATATGTCTTTTTACCGTTTAATCACAATATTTCGATTTACTTCCATATACACATCGCAAACGTTTGCAGCATGTTCCTATATTCTTTTCTCAGAGTCTACGTTTATAATCTAGAGGAAGTTGGCCTATTACAACCAGAACAGAAAGTAGAATAACTGCATGAAAAATAAAATTCTTGAGAAGACTTACAAAGAGAACTGGAAAGAAACTTAAGGGACAGAAAAAACTCCAGGAGGAGCCCTTTATGGAAAAAATAGAAAGAAACCAGCTGATATCGTTTGGACATCTCAGTAGAGCGGATCGAAATAGAATCCTTAGGAAAGACCTGGAGACTAAACCAGATGGAAGAAGAAGTAGACCTAGAGAGACATGAATGGGAATAAAAGAAAAGTATGGAAAGAGTAGAGGGAAGACGGAGAGGAGATGAAGATATTGGTAAAGAACCGTAATAAATGGAAGGAATTGTTAGAGAACCCAACAAAGGCATAAGGGAAAAAAAGAAGATATGTACTTCCTTTCATTCAAACCTAATTGTAACCCGTTGATCAAATTAATGAATGAATTTAAAATGAAAGCATAATACTAAGTAATTTTCTCTAGTTTCATCGTGGAAAAAAACGGAAGAAAAGTACAAAGTATTTTGTTTTAATTGATTTAGTTTTTATAAATATTTGTAAAAATATACTAATTACATTGTTTTTTCTAAAAGCTCTGGTCAGAAATTTAACAAAGTCTCTATATGATTCCAGTACCATTTCCCATGGACAATGGATTGGTATCTTCGGCAAATATCTCGAATAGTGTGCGGATAAGTACCTGGAATTTTGTTATAATAGGAAAGATGACATATTTTTCTTTGAAATAAGTCCAAATCCATCGAATTTTATGTGAAGTGATACCTCGCTCTAACGACCTTAAGGAAACTTTACAATGGAATACCCATCGCTAAATTGGGTGTTATTTGGAGAGAACTTGAAAACGGTACGTGCCTCCATATGGTGAGACAATGTTTGTAGACCAGAATATGCATTTCTCTCAATGCCGCAAACACCAAAAATAGCCAACACCTCTTCAGTTCCATTAATCGCCGACAGCATATTGCTCCATTCAACGTCCTTCGTGTTCGCTCAAGTGCACAGAATGTTTCTTTTTTTACCTGCGCTAACTTCAACACCTTGAATGGAAAGCTTCCATAGGGTTAAGGTCGATTTAAACGACACTCATCTTAGTACTGTCAATGCAACCCAATTTAGCACACTGCAAATTAAATGCTAAAAGCATCGGATGAGCCCTATCATATGACCCAACTGCGCGTTCCGATTTTTTGACCGACGCAATCGTGGAAACTAAAGTGGTTTTCTTCATTGTTAATTCGTGCATAACAAATGCTTTTGCACTACACGAAAACTCCCTACTTTTATACTCTTCGAGCACTTTCAAGGTAAGTCTTCACAGGTTCATGAGCATATTTTACAAAGACTGGAAAACTCATCACACACGATATATCACACCCCTTCGGGACCAAAGAAACTTTTAGTATATTCCAGTTCCACCACCGGTAATTCCTTGAAACACTACTCGTCAGTGATCGGTAGCTGGATGCGAGACTCGGATGTAGAATGAGTATCGGACTTATTTTTGTTTTCAGCACTGAAAATTGGATTCGATGTATTCATCGAATATCATTGAGCCTTTTACACGTTTAGATATTTGAGTTTGCTGAATTTCGCTCTAGTGTCAGTGATGAAAAAAGCGTCGTGTAAGACAGCCTTTAGCCGCTAGAGCACCTATAAATTGAAGACTACTACAACTAGGTAACCCTACAGGATATCGTAGAGTTAAATGGAAGAGAGGTTAGATATCTGGTACAATAAAAGTATGGAGGTGTAAAGGAACAGGTGAAAAACTCGTCGGTTGTGGAAACAAAACATTTACATCTACAAAATACCCTGTAAGCCACCTCAGGGGTGTGTGGCAGGGGGTGAGTATTCACCAACATGCATTACACTATACCCTAATGTTAGTGTAACTACAACTAATTATGCATTAACATAAATCGCTAATGCTTGCCACGAAGCGAAGTCTCACAAGCATGCACTACACTACAGATATTATCACAATGGAGAGGGATATATATGTATTTTGCAACTACACAAATGGACTGAGACTCAAGACTTATGTAGAAAACATGCACGGCGTGCTGCTAGTACTACGTAACAGATAAGGATTCAAGTATTAGGGAGTACTACTACTATTAAGGGCTACACTTCCTATCAACAAACCTAGATAAAGGTTTCATTGACCGCTGTTATGGCCCCTTATAGTTCGTGGGAAAAATGGCATTTTAAATCTTTCCGTTCGGCAGTCTAGTTCTCTAATTTTATTCTCATGATCTAATCTACCGTAGTATGTCGGATTGCGTAAAATATTATCAACGTCGTCAGAAAATAGACTGGTTTGGAACTTACATAATAGATTGAGTCTAAATTTTAATCGACGGTCTGTAAGCGTTTCCCATCCCAGTTGCTGCAAAAGGTCAGTTACACTAACGAGATTATCCTAACGGCCTTTAACGTATCATACCGATCTTTCCTGCACCCGTTTCTAGCTCAGTTTCCAAATCTATCTCATAAGGATCCCAAATATTGCCAGCATATTCCAAGTGGGGTCTAACGAGGGAGAAGTAGCTCATCTCCCTAACTCTATCGTCGCACTTGCCAAGCACTCCCTTAACAAATCCCAATTTACGATTAGGATGGATTTTGATGAATGGATTTTGGATTCCATGAATGGAATCCAAAACGTGAGACATGTACTGCATTATCGGATAAAAAAAACTTCAACCTGCGGTAAACCTAAATAAATGGCTTCACTTACGACTGCATGAAAATTATTGGTACATAAAAGTTCAATTTTCACCTTCGTCTTGTTCGACTCCAAGTTTTACCGTCCGAAATTTCAAAGAAATATTCGAATGGTCACCCTTTCTTACTATCCTGGAGTGTGTCATCCATTCCACGGTAATTAATTATAATAATATTTTTATCCAGATGCTAGGCCATCTCGATTACCCAGAATGGCAGACGCTTGAATCAGATTTACTATGAGAGAGAATAATTCTATTAATAATAGATCTTTATATTTTAATTACTTAAAAAATTAGCATTTCATAATATCTCATGCATCTCACTTACTTAGTGCCCAAAAAGCAACCACAATACGCCATATAAATAATAAGAAGAACAAAATCTAACCAAACTCACTTTCCGAAGCTAAAAATACTTAGAGGTAAATCTGATAAAGGTCTTTTGCATATAATTTTGACAATGTATCAAATGTAATTCACCAATTTTAGAAACTTTCGAAGAGAACTCTACGAAGTTTTAGCACCGAAAAAGCTAATATACATTGGGCTCTATTAGGGTTATCTAACGGGTCAAAATCTGCATTTCCTCAGATGTGTCAATGGTCGAGTAGTCCATCGTCATTAGGGATTGAGCCGTGACGATGATGGACGACTCGACCACTGAACCGTCGGCAGCAATGCAGAGTTTGACTCGGAGGTGATCTCGAATAGGCCTCAATAATAGCATACGCCAGGAAAGATCTTTCTTCAACCAATTATATACTTTTGCGAAACGCCGGCGATGAGCTAATAACGATCTGTTATTTCTCTAAACCTATTTATTCCCGAAGAAATTCCGATTTAATAATCTTTATAAATGCTTCTCGAAGCGTCAGTATGTCCTTCTCTTTGTTTCAGAAACGGTTTGATGTAGAGGTATGCAATAAGTCGTGTTCGTTTTCTACAGGCTATAAAGCGTAAAGAAAACATTTTTTTCATTTCTTTTAGTCTCGGGTTCCAACCCAGGTATTTTTTATTATTTTTCCATGAGGTTATTAAGGATTCTCCATTTAGCAGATCGTAATGACTTTTCATCCATTCATTAAAATACATAAACTAGAACATAATTCTTTCGTTCTTTTTCTAATTGGATTGCTAAATAATCTAGCAAATCCTTACGTTATTTTTGCGTTGAGTCGATTATTTAATAAATACGCAAAACGATTTAGACTAATCGGAATTCTTTTAAACTTTAAATTATTTCAATAGCAACCTGTTTCCTGCGATACAGTCATCGTAAATTTGCCTTAAAATAGGAGAAATAAACTACGCTATTATTATAATAAATAGCTACCAAAATTTTTGTTATAACAGCATAAATATTAAAGTTTGTAGCTAAATGAATATGGGGAGCGTTTATAATGACTTAAGGAATGACGGACTCAATTAATTGTTCAGTGGAAGAAAGTGTATAAAACAAACCGTAGAGAACCAAATGGAGTACTATCCGAAAGACAAGGAATACAAGTTGATGGACAGGCCACACTTTGAGAAAAAAATACGAACATGATGAAGGGGAAAATGGGAGAGCAAATTCCAAGGGTAGGACCGAGGGAAAATTTATCTGCCATGATAAACGGGATATCATACAGAAGGGCTACAAGGACGTTAAGGACTTAGCAGGTTACAGGGTAGGATGGAGGGCTGCAGTCAACCAATCTTATGATTTTATGGCTACATGATTAATGCTGGATGATGACCGTGTCCGCAAGCATAAGGTCCACATGGATTGTTAAGGACCACACCACTTTCTATTCACTTGCCTGCCCGAGATGGGGCAAAAATTCCCCATAGAGATTAGCAACGAAAAGAAGGAGCAAGCGCAGCTGAATGGTAAAGAGTATTTAAGCCACTTTTATTGAAGAGACTGAGTAGGAATTGCAAGCCAAATCTTCTTATTACTTCTTGCAGCTTCCACAAGAGAAGAAGATACATTCATTTCCACCCCAAAAGTATTTTTCACACGACGGATTTCCCTTCCACGCAGGTATCAGCCCTTGCATAAAATGAAACTGCGACAAATGAACCAGCCCATTTGCTAGGACGTATTCTGTATGCAATTCCTATAACGTATTCGGTGAAATTAGAGAAATAGACTCGAAAATGGATAGATTTAGAATGTAATTTTTCCCGCGCAAGATAAAGAGACCATTATAGCTGCCCCTGAGATTTTATAATTAGATTTGCCGTTAGGTATTGCAGGTAATTAATTGAGCTGTTTGCTAATTCTTATTTCATAACCGGCTAATTAGTATTAACAGCACGACTCGCATGCTTCCTGTACAAATCTCTGCATCAATGTAGTAGCAAAATAAATGCATACACATAGTTTCTATAGCATTTGTAGCATACTTATATTGTAGTGCACGTGGGTGACATTTCACATCCTGGCAGGCATTTGCAGGTTTTTCCTAAACTATAACTGTCAATTCATTAACTTTTCCGCTCAATTAACTTTTGTAGAATATAGTGCAGTACAGGCAGGCATAAATCACCCCCGGATGCACACCATTGAGGTTTATTGCTGGATACTAAGCAAATTTAGATGTTCCGTGGTTTTCGAATCGGTTGAAAAGATCTTATTCGACAAGGTTTCCCCCGGTATGACATGATAATGATAAAATACATTCACCACTCCTCACCACACCACGCGCACATGCCATAATGAACTGAGTAGCAAACTAATTGGATAGACATGAGTCATTGGGGGGAGTTGTGGTGGTGGAGGGGCGATAGCCGATCCTTCACCGGGAAGTAAGGTCGTCCGTCCTTTCCATCCCCGCGTGAAATAAAGATGAAGGGAGGAAAATTACAAATGCCTCGGATGGGGAGGAATGGGCATAGAAAAATGATAAAAATGGAATCTGTGACGGAGTGAATAGATTGGTTTCAACGAAGCGACTTTTTTGAGCAGCCACAAGACCTATGCTTCTCTATCACTCTCTCTCTCGGTTCAAAGCATAGCGGTTTCTCCCTTGCTCTCATCTCTGCATCTATATTAACGTGATACCCTACTAGCCACCTCAAAGGTTTGTGGCAGGGGGCTGATTCCCTACAAAGAACCCCTTAACTGTAAAACACACTATCATATTTTGATTCGCTATTTTACTAATACTGTTAATTGACGTATCTGTACGAAGGTTTAAGATGCAAATAAGGCGTAAAACTATAAAGCTACTCATGTAGGGATGAACGTTGTGCAATAATCACGTGTACCGTTGTCTTAATTCAAGCTTAACGTACCTGTACTAAGATTTAAGATGCAAATATAGCGTGAAACTATTAAGTCACTCATGCTGGGGTGGACGCTGTGCTATAATCACGATTCCCGTTCGCTTAAGTTCAGTCATGCTTATACGTAAAACATACAAAATGTACACAAAATTACAAAAAAATCAATTCCACTCATTCCAACGTGCACAAATTATTATAAAACTACAGACATATAGAACAAAATTAATCAGCAACCCATGAAAAAAATTCCAAATTGAATACGAAATAATTCAAAAGCATGAAGGAGAAGAGGAATATTTAGAGAAGAATGGAAGAATAACCTCAAGAAAGATCCTCGGACCCGAAAAAAGGGAGGATGGTAAACGAATGACGAAGGAAACTGATATACCAGATCTTAACCAAATATCGGAGAAGATCACATATACAACACGCAAGAGAAAATTTAACTGAACATTTTAAGAATGAGTGCTTGCTGGACGAGAAAGAAAATCTTCAGCTTTATCACCAAATTAAAAACGATAGAAAAATGAGTTGAGAAACCAAAAAAAGACATGACGGAATTTGGCATCCACCTCGAAGATATCTGAAATGAAGAGATTTTTACGAGGAGTGTCGATGGATTAAAAGGTTTCCACGGAACACAAAGCAACAAGGCCAAAAGATCATGGTCCAAAGAAATGAGGAAGACGCACAGCGAAAGAATGAACATATATTGGGAGGAAAAGAGAGTAACAAAGAAAATGGAAAATATTTCGATTTTAAAAGGGAATAAACAAAAAAGAACCATGAGGGGAAATGTAAGAATAACGGAAAAAGGAAAGGAAAGTTTCAAGGAAGATCCTCGGTTCAGATAAAAAGAAAGGATGGAACATGGAGGAAAAGGAGAATGAAGATCTTTGCTAAAGAAATGAAGAAGATTACAGATACAATACGTAGGAGAAGTTTTACAGCCACATCTTTAGGATGAGTGATTGTAGAACAACAAAGAAAACTTTCTGCTCTGTCACAAACGTAGATGCGAAAACAAAATGAGCTGAGCAAACAAAAAAACACATGGAGGAAGTTGGTAACAATGTAAAAGTTATCTAGAGTAAAGAAGTTTTCAAAGAAAGGTTGATGGATTAAAAGGGTTCCAGGGAAAACAAAATGAAAAGGCCAAGGACACGTGGTAAGAACAAAGGAGGAGGAACCGCAGGGATACAATGAAGATATGTTGGTAGGAGAAGTGAAGACCATTTACTTATTTCCCGCCATCCTCAGTAGGTCAAACACGAAAAGGAAGAAGAAGAAAAATAGCATGAAATCAACCGCTACACTACACCGCTACACAAATAACACCAATGGCGGCACCAATCACACAAACATCACTGCAATTCGTGCCTTCTCTCCATCCAAATCCGGTACTAATTACTATAGCAAAGGTGCAAAAAATGTTTGGCTTGCGGGCCATAATTTTACAGAATATACACTTTGCGGATCGTGTAATACCTAAGTTGGTCCTTCGATGGCCAGAGATAAATGACAAGCATTGATTAAACAAATTGAAAATATGCCCGATTGGTTGGTTATTTTTGAAAGCGGCCTACCAACTGAGGTATATTACGACATTTAGAATAGATGGGTAGAAGTTAATGGTTCGAGGCGTAACTTTATGGAACTCCTTCATGATTGAAAAGAAAAACATTTCTTCAGTAAAAACAATATTTTATGTGGAACTGAACAAAGTTTTTTTCTTTTCAATCAATAGAAGGGTAGGTTTGTTCATCATTTTTCATTCATTACCAAGACTGGTTGACTGCAGCCCTCTATTTTACCCTGTCCCCACGCTAAATCCTTAATCTCACTTTAAATCTCCTGTTTCGTATCCCATATTATTTGGCCTATTTATTAGTCATTTGGTCTTACTCGTACGGCTATCCTGATAACGGTAACTACAGGGTAATACGTAGATGTAGAATTTCACAACTTCGCCCGAAGTAAGGAATATCTATCCATGGTCTGATACAGGATTCATTCATATGACGGAGGCGAGGATATTGTAGTGGGGAATTTTCGTATGCTAGTATTAATAACGGGCCATCCTTAGGAGGGAATGCGAGACAATTTCTATTAGTTTGGGATACGAAATGGGGACTGTCCAAGAACCTACCAATCAGCTGGTAGAATACTTGAATGAAAGTATAATTCTAGCGGCTAATCGAGGGAAAAGTCCCCAGAGAAAGGCCAAGGGATAAATACATAGACCAAATAAAGAAAGATCTACACAGAAGAACTTCTAGGAATAAGGGAACTAGTATTAGAAAGGGAAGGATGAAGGGGCGCAGTCAACCAATCTTAAGAATGTACGACCAATGATGATCCATTGCAATAATGGAGATTAATTATTATTATTGGCGTTCCACCGGTTAATGTGGGTTTTATTGAGCATATTCTACTCTAATTTTTCGTTTAAATCCTGTATCTCCTTACGTAATCTCTTATCCCTAAGCATAGATCCTCACTACTCTGCCGCCTACCTAAAATGCTATTTTTTCTTCGTTAGTTTTCTTGTCCATCAAGTGCTTCAACTGATAAACATAAATGTGTAGTCGGAGATTCATAAGTATTCTTGGGTAAGATTTACCACTGGATTCTATTTGCCTTATACAAGAAAAAATGGAACTTCAGAACAGGAAAGTAGGGAGTTCATTGGTAATTTTTAAGAGTGATATAAAAGTTTTGTAAAGGAAGAATCTGGTCTGGTTGCACCCATATAGAAATTTAAAGAGGAGCAATTAAGTAAATTGCTCCACAGTTTTTCACTTGATGTTACCATAATATCTTTCGCCCTGCAGACGAACACGTTTGATATCTCTTTCCACGTTAGTGTTCTCTGATAGATTCTAGGGATCATCAGTCACCAACAACCAACAGTGCTTACGGATATAATCAATAATATTGACATTAACAATTAGAAGATTTTAATTTTTCGGGTTTTTACTCCTACACTAAGCTAGATGTAGCGAAACTGATTTCATTTCGACTGATTCCCTGATATTCGAGCATGTTTAAACATGATTTAGTATTTACTAGATGAACCCACCTAATATTTGTCGTAAATTATTCTGCAAGCTCTTTCAAGTTTAAGAAGTGAGTATCTGAATTAGCAATAGTATCATTACGTTTTAGCTATTTATACCTAGTCGGAATCCATTAATTAATAATTTAGTCATTCAGAATATTTTCAATGCTGTAATTTATCTCCACTGTTCCACGAATTTATTTATCACCCATGTTTGAAAGTAATTGGGTTCAAGAAAGCTATACCACTATGGATGCCGTATACAATTTTATAAGGGTATACTACAGGCTTATCCCTATTTTACTAGATTTTCATTGGGCAATTCCGCTGAGCCTGGGTAATATATACGCGTATAGATTTTCGAAAAATTGATAATATGGTTACAAATATTACGTTCACTTGACTTTTAGAAAACTTTCAATGACCATTTATTTTAATAAGGCTTTTCAATCGCAATTCTAAAAATATTACACTCTCAAATATACATACAATAAAAACAGAAATATAGGCATGCTATTTTTATGAAGAAAAATTTGATGCCTCTAAATAGCTCGTTAGAAAAATAATAATTTCCTCCGGGTATTATTTTTAGGCAACGGAACGTGGCTGGGGCTGAAGGATTCCCACCACATCAGCTTAAGTTCCCAGAGTTAATTGGTTTACGTATTCACTCAAGCTTCGTAAATTATGCGCCGAGCGGCACTGAACTTTTGCATAGTAATCCATTCCCCTGCGTCGCATATTCGCATGAATTAACGCATGATAAGGACTAGTTGGTTAATTTTAACTTAGCATCTTTGGCTTTTAATGACCGTTAATCGGTAGACGTTATGAAAATTTTATTCAACTGCATTTCATTCAAGGACGAAAAGAAATATTTTCTCGTTAAGGTTTTAGTGGTCGCTTTGCGTGCTTTAATGAAAGAGAGGTTCAACCAATGTATCACGAAATTTTTAAATTAAGAGGGAATCCCATATCAATGAACAAACTGGCTATCTCATATAATAATCCGACAAAGCATATCGCTCGGCATTAGTAAGCAGCAATCGAATGCCATCACACAACACAGAGAGGTTATTTAGCCTTTGTAAATTGAAAAGGGGCTTAATGAAATGCCCAAATCATCTACGCCAGCAACGATAGGGTGGTTGCTGCCTCATGGCTTTTATAGTCACTTTAATCAAAATTCATGGTTTACCTTTCACCAGCATGTCATATTTCATGCATTTAGCGAATATTAAAACCTATGATATATTTTCCAAAATACTATATCATCATGTTCATTTATAAGAGTTAGTATTGCTCTAGAGGTTATGAAAAACATTTTCCTAAGCTTATACATTTACGTTCTACATCGTAATTTTTTACTTTCAAGAATTGTTCCCTTAGAATAGAGATTTATTTAGAGACATTTTAAATTAGTAAAAATCTTTTCACCTAATAATCACTTGAAAAAAACTAATCTGCACATTTCCATAATTGATACTGATCCACAGATACCAAATCATAATCAACACTGATCCATAGTTACCATATAAGAAGGTCTACATTTCCTTAATTTTGCTTGTCAAAGGAACGCAAAAAATCCTTTGTACGGTGTGAAAAAGAAAGCTTGGGAATCTTAGGCGAAGAGGAATTCAAAGGACCCAACACTTTCCGCGGAGCAATTGCCCTCAATGTTACTTTTCTCCTGTCACTGATCCAGAGATTGAGTTAATTCAGACTCAAAACTATCTACGTAATCAGGGAACGACTATGTTTTTATTATGATGAAGTTGAAAATTACGCATAGGTTGTTTCAATAATTCCAGAGATAATGATTTTCACTCAGTGATTCAACCCGGAGGTTGGTTTGGATAGATGAGGGTAGAGCCACAGGCGTGTGAATTTCACACATTCAGGGTAGGGGGGGCAGTTTCTTTCCCTGGGCCACCTCGCACTCCGAGGATTTTTTGTTCGGGGGCGTCCAAAGGCTCCACCCGGATTTGAACCCGGGACCCTTCGATCAGTAGCTAAGCACTCTACCCACTATGCCACCACGCTACTCCCTAATAAAGTTTTATGAGCATCAAAATGCAGGTGATCCTACATAAAAATAGCTCGACCCTAAATTCCGGTACAAACATCTTGTAAACACACCCAGAGAGCAAAATGGCTACTCCATTAGCAAGGAACAAGGAGCGGCTCGAGCTACTTCCTATACGAGCCAATATGGGAATGACATTTCCTCGACATATCCTCTTCAGGACGCAAGCCAAACTAGTTTACGATTGCAATTTTTTAAATTTATCTACGAGGCATGAGTAATGGCTTCGAGATCTTAAAAGAATTATTCACCCTCTTCACGCCTCTGGGAATCATAGCACTTGAAGAATAAATGCTCTTTTTTCCTCAAAATTAACATTTTCAAGACAAGCAAACGACGAGCACTAATCTCACGGAGTTAAGATTGCTTATGAAGTTTAACGAAAAAAAAACATTTGCTAGAGGACGTTGCCCGTCACATTTAAACGGAAAGTAGACAAAATTGACATTGCAGCGTACTATTTAAACTATCCTCCCAATGTGACAATAATAATGGATTTACTATGTAGCAGTCATGGACTACACATAAAGAGGCTGGGGAGAAAAATACCCCGACTAAAAAATTGCCGTAATTCTGTTATATTGGTAATTTAACCCATTTGAAGTCTATATTGCGATTTTTATGTGAAACTAAATTCTATTGTTGAAATAGTAAATTTTTAATGAATTTGAAGCAAAAAACTCAAATTTTAATCGAAATCAAAGAGTATTAAAAATTTGAATGCAAGAATTAAAAACCTAATTCTTTCTGTCAACCAATACTAAAAACATTAAGCCTATATCATGAGTAAAAGTAATATAAAAAAAGAAAGGAAAGCAAACCTCAGCACTGAATCCACTGCTTTTCTTTTGGAAGTAAAATTAAAATTTGTCAAGGCTTTGGTATGTTTTCTATAGTGAATTAATCCTACTCGGTCCTATAAAACGAGTGCAATATTTTGTTCAAATCCGTGAAAGGGTAAAGCGTTCAAACAAACAAAATTTCAGTTTTATGGAAATAGATTGTTCGCTTTTTCGACTCGCAATCGCACGCCGTTCACATGTTATCCAGTTTTCGCAGCAGAACAAATATTCCCATCGAGGCTTCTTCCGGATGGTCAAACGCAGTTAACACGCTCTTGAAAAAAACTCGATAGATTGATATTTTCGCATAATGAGATTCAAGGTTACGTCACACACTTATTTCTTTTCTTCCTGCGCAAAACCCTCACCTAAGACACGTGTCTGACTCATAAAAACACCTTAAACACAAGAATACACACCCATCACGACATTTCCTTTCTCTGTGTGCACAGCCAAAAAAGGTTGATTCTCGGTGACTGCCCTATACTTCTTGCATAGCTCTAATGTATCAGTTACAGTCACTTAATTCACGCCCTACTGTTTATCCTGATGTGTTTCCTATTATTCCTCCATCTCAGTCTCTCATGCTCCTCATTCACCCATGATATTCTCAGTCCTCTCTCACCATTAACTTCACTATCATAGATCTACTCCTTCACTCGTATCTAATTCATTCTACGTGACCAAACCATCGAAACACCCTCCTTTCATCTTTCATCACACACTCCAAATCAAATCTGAACACCAGAAATGATTTCACAAAATCCACCGGTAGGCCTATTATTTCCAATCATCTGCGAGATTCTATTCCAAAAGTTAGAGAATTGGGTGGGCAGATCACATGGGAAGGGTAGGTTGGATAGAGGGGAGTGCAAATGGAAATATGTATTCGAGATTTTAGTGTAAGGTAGAAAGCTGATGGTGGAGACTTTGAGGTGGAAGCATAAATGGATTGAGGACGTAGTCAGTGGCGAGTGTAAGTTGAACAGGTTGATCACGGAATGAACACAGCAATCGTGGGAAGAGAAGGAAGAGAATGTATGTTTTGCGTGAAATGGGTTGGAAGAAAGTAACTTTTTAAGAGAAAGCATGGGTAATTCGCGTACTCCGAATAACCTATACTAATTGCATACGCTGGGAAAGCATCAGATCATAGTTTTAGAGAAACCTGATGAAAGGGAATGTTGCAACTTATCGTTGGATTTCAGTAAAAAAACAAGCCATAATTTTATACCAGGAATGTGAGGCACGGGAGATGATATTTAAGAATGACTTTCACTTGATTGTGTTCAGGTTGCAGATAGATTTCGGCCGTACGCTCAATAACATTACGGTTGCACGGAGCTATAGGATTTGCTATGGGGGTAAATAAGATGCACAAATGAAAGTAATTTATGGGTCTTCAAAATGGAGGCAATTGTCTATCTTTGGTGCATTTAGGATTATGTGTAATTTCATTTAGGGTGTTCACCAAGCCTCTATCTTCAAGCCAAGCTAAAATAATATGAAAAACGTCTTCAAAGTGACTTATTGGAGGCACCTTGAAAATGATATGTAATTTCTTAGAATTGATGGATAAACTGAGGGGCAACATGGAAAACTTTCCGCCTCACAAGAGAGCTATAGATATCTTTGATTTATTACTTCGAATCCCGATCCAAATTCTCTTTCTCTTGATCTTCTTCCAAATGTTAGCTCGTTTACCAAAACGTATTTTAGAGATACTACAGCGTGCTTCAGTATTCGGTGCTTAACGTACTTTCTCGTTCATCTGTAATCCATATTAGTTTATTATTAGAGGTGATCTACCGGTCATAAGATGGACGTAGGTACAGTAATCCTTTAAAACGAGAGGTCCTTGTCTCCATACACTATTTCGTTCTTCAGCTCGGTATACGCCCTTCCCCTCTTCATCCCATTCATAAAGCCCTTTCTTCCCCTTCCCACTTAACCAGCAATCTTCCCCGTATAACGGCCTTTCAGCATTCCTTCGCCTCCATTATCTGTTTAAACCACCTACGTACTCTCTTCTCCTTGTTTCCTCAATCATTTTTCATCTCTTCACCCATCATTCCGAGTACTTCCTCGTTTGTCTCACATGCCGTCCATCGCATCTCAAAGGAAAATTTTTAAGTTACGCATGCCATGTTTTACATTTGAGGCCTGTCCAAACCCTACCGATGAATTGGTCGAACGTAATTAAGTATATGTGTTCTATGCCAATTAGACCTAATCTTTAATCGAAATAACACTGCGAATGAACATTTTTTTCTCTATTTTTTTAAAGAATATTCCACGGAAAAACTACGTGCGCAAGTAAACATGTAGCGATAAAGGTGCAAAACTGACCATTCTCTCCTTTTATGACCTGCATTGTGCATTAAAGGAAAATAGATCATAGGTAACTATTCATATTTGTCCATACCCTCCCACATTTTAGATTATCGAATACCTCTAATTGCAATATAAACGTTTCTATTCCTCAGGAGAAGAATTTACGAAGAGGTAACGCGCGACTAAATCTGAGTTAAATACATCGCTTTGTCAGATAAGCTAGCGGGCTGTGCTAGAAAATGATGAATATAAGCACAGCCTGCCAACAATCTACACGAACATTAGATGAAATGGCAAATGAATGTTCAAAAAAACAACGTAAATCTACATAGTGATAAAGACCATAATGATGCATGAAAGGCATAAATGATTCTCATCCACACATTTATTCAGACGGAACGGCGGATTTAACTATAGAATTGGGGTTGATTTATGAGCAAGAGACATAGACTTTAGCCAGAAATATATATTCTAAGTATTCCTGGCTCATCTGGGCCAAAAATATTACCGGCAGAAAACTATTTCCCTTGCATATGACAATTCCGCAGAGTGATGTATTATTCCCGGCCTACTAAATACAAATTCGGAAGATAAGTAGTTATTTGTATTCAAAAAGAAAATTCACATCTTAAAACATTTATAGAAAGAAGCCTGATGCAGTCAAAGATACCAAAAACATTCCCGGTAGAAGCCAATTTCCCTTGCATATGACTATGCCGCAGAGTGGTGCAATATTTCCGGCCGAAAAAATGCAACTACGGTAGATAAGTAATTATTTTATTCATTAAGAAAATCCGCACCTTAAAAAAGTTATAGAATGAACAGCCTAATGTAAACAAATATACAAAAAACATTTCCCGCATGAAACCTATTTCCCTTGCATATGCCTATGCCACAGAATGGTGAAATATTTAAAACCCAGTAAATGTAATAGAGGAAGAAGTGCAATAATTTTTATTCGTCAAAACATCCACGAACTGTGGCTCGGTTACTTTCTACGAATGGTCAGGAAAAGGCACAATCAGAGTAAAAATATCTCTACTGTAAAAGTATCAAGTCATAAACCACTAGTTTGTTCTTTGATGGATTTTCCCTCAATTCCAATCTCTCCATAACTGTGATCATCGTTACCGCAATTATGAGTGTACTTTCATATATTTTTATTTTCTTCAATAATATCTAATGTAAATTTCACATTTTATATAATATCTAGTATTACATATTCTTGCACAACAACATTGTAATTAAGTTAGTTCAGAACGAGATACCGATTAGCAAAAATCATTTGGCAAAATTATACGCAAAAATAACTCATCTTTCAAATGGTAGCAAACCATCAGCCAATTTTTGCATTACATCCAGAAATATTTTACTTCACAGGTCGCGTCAAAATAGAACGTTGAGTGGCTTTCATGTTTTCTAAATTATATTTTTTAATATCACTCAACCTAGCACTTTTCATTAAATCTTTAAGAAAAACTTTCGATACTTAAGGATCAGCGCACGGCATCAATTAAATTAGTCAAGTAAAAGCCTCAAATATGAAAATATTTAGTTTTCATTACAATGCTGTTCAGTCACAAAAGAAAAAGAAACTAAATTTAGAAATTAAAAAATGACGATTTTATTTTTTTAATGCACTAAAAAGTATAAATTAATTTTTTAGCAGTCACAACTGGCCAACAACAGGCAGGACGTTATTATTTGTGACTACAAAAATATGGGGATACAATCAACATTTTGAGTACAAATTTTACTATACATATAGGAAACGTGGTAAAGTCTTTATTATTCCAAGTCGCGCATGAAAAGGAATTTTTGGCAGCGAAGCTTACCTCAACCTTTAAAGTAATTTGTTGAGAAGTCTTTATTATCACAAGTTTTTATTAGGACTTGATTGTTTCCGGTGAAAAGTCTTTTGCATCACAAATGTTGGTTGTGGTTTAATTTTTAGTAACAAATAATCACGTTCTGCTTGTTGTTGGCCAGTTGTGACAGCAATTTAACAGCTACTTTCGAGTACATTTTTTAAGACAATCATGTTTTGTGAACATTTTTTACAGTATAATTTTTTTAGTTTTTTTAATAATTTTTCATCAATTTTTCAATCTAACTATTGTTGTTATTCTATGGATAAATTATTGAAAAGTTTACAGTGACATTTTTGGTGAAAAAGAATGGAAAGAATTTTTTGTCACTAATTAACGTTTAAATTTTTGTTAATTTGTTTAAATCAAGTAAATATTGTACTGTCATCCAAAATACACAAGCGGGAAGCATTGCAAGCCAAACGACTTGAAGGAAGTGGGTTCAAAATTGGTTACAAGATTTGACTCAAACAAACAGAGATGTCAACATAAATAAAACCATGTAAAAATGCTGTTGTTACCGTTGTACATGCACGGGATCGGATTACTTTATTTCTGAAACATATTTGACCGAAAATAATTCCTCAGGAAGGCCTCAAACCGAAGACAAATTTCCACAACCGCTTTGACCCACACGGCCACAGCAGTCCTAGAATAGAGTGGAGTAATGCGAAGCATTTAGACGGTACGAAATTATATAGAAGTGGACCCGAGCCTACGGGAGAGAAAGCCTTGCCACTTGCATTGAAATATTGCCTTTTCATCGAAGTTACACCTGTGTGCAAAATTTGAATGAAATCTGATGAGTTTAAGTGGGTGAAAAGTTGTTAAATGTATTCCACCCAAACAAACAGACAAAGAAAGTGGAATAAAACCATATAAAAATACTTTTTTTTTCGTCTTCAGTACAGCTACATTTTATTTTGACTCTTTATAAAACTGCTTTAATTTTGAAAATAAAATTTAAAAAATAGTCTCTACTTCGACGCGAGAAAAATCTCAATTAAACTACTTGGAACATTCCCTCACCCTCTCCGAGAAACACTTATCCTTAATGCTGAATGGGGAACAATCTGAAGGCGACAAAGGAGTAGGAGGACTTTCCAAGGTAGTATAAAAGGACCGCTTGAGGGCGGAATATATTTTGGGGAAGGGGGGGGGGGTCGGGTGCGGGGAAATAGGGGGACGGGGGTGTAGATGAGATGGTGGAGAAAGGTGAAAGGGGTTGGTTCACGGGGGAACATTGAAAAGAAGGAGGCGGAGGGGGGTTGGCGGGAAGTGAGAGCGCCCCCTGGCATTGTGACAGGTACGTGAGACGGGGGAAGAACGTGCATTGTCGAAGGATGGTAGATTCAATATCCCTCAATGCGCCCTCTTCCCGCGGACCAGCAGGAGGAGGAGAGGGAGCTCCCCTATAGCAGCTGTGTGAGCAGTTTCCATCTTTACTCCGTGGAGAAAAAAATAAATTGGGACGGAAGACGAGGAGGAGAAAGCGAGTAAAAAATAAGATTTTCCAAAAAAAAAAAGAAAAAATCCCCGGAGAAGGAGAGTCGTTTACGTGTCAATTTTTCCCTTTTATGGCGCCATAATCCATCTGTGTGTGTAACGCCCGAAAAAAAACCACAGGTGACACGCGAAAACCCCTTTCTTAGGTAAGGATAAAAAAACTGCGAACACTGTAAACCTACATCCGCTAGTGGATGAGGGTTAGATTAGCCATAAAAAAGTAAGAGCGAGAAAACACACCCTTTATTTGTCTTTCTTGGGAGCACATGCATACTACGTAGCTTCCCTTACGACGCATGGCATTTCGGAACTTTGATGATCTTCGATTATGGCCTCGCAATACTCGTTCTTTCTTTTACCTTCCCCTTCCTATTTTTTCCCTTCCCTTTACTGTTCCCGAGGCTATCAAACTGGGTCGTCCATTAACTCTACTTTCATGGCTCATCTCACGAATGCGAAATGATAACAGGGGTGACTCAAAATGAGCACGCAGCACGGAGAGAAATAGCCCTCAGAACGGAATAAAGGCAGCAATCTTTTCCTCCAGCTCTTTTTCACACTGGCTACCACGAAGAAAGCTAGGGCATAACAACAATTAGGACTTGCTGCTCTTTGTATTTACTACCAGAATCTCTCGCAAGAAACAAACTAAACTCATCAGGAAACAATGGAAGCCAAGCCTAAGGTTTTTTAATCGAGATCTCGATACAAATATGCTATCAGCTAATTGCCCATTGTACAAATTTTCTCATCGGTATGACTTAGGTTAATTTCTTACAAACACTTGCTCCCAAGTTTCTATTCGTTTATAAATCTTCTTCCGGACTAGAAAATCACAAGGGAAACGCATGAAACGAACAGAGAATCATTCAAGATAGCATACATGTACAACAACAATAACTAAAAATCAACATATCATTGGTATTGCATTAATAATTCATTATATTCCAATATTTCGTCAATCTGTGCATCCTCGAGCTCTTTTTATGTATTTTTTACAAAATATATATAAAAAAACATAACGCAAAAAAATCACAAATAATGTTATTAGAATAAAAACAGACGGTAATAATAAAAAAAATAAACATGAGCGACTATAACCACAAATTTCAGTCATAAAAGACAAGGTTTACGCAAGGCCGTTAATATTAGGTACTACATTAACTTCATGCTTCTTAAAACTGCTTAAACTTTAAAAAAGGTTTAAAAAAATTGTCTCTACTAAAACTAATAAAGGATCTTGCTCAAAATAAAAGGTTACTGACGCAATACGTTTTAATTACGCTGGTGGCGTGTATGGAGGTGAACTACTGGGCCTTTGGTTTTGGATAAAGAGTCAAATAAAATCAAAGCAGACATTTACGTAATTGCGGAAGTATTACAAAATTACTGGGTCTAACAGCCTCAGAAATATTTATGAGGCTCTCATGGAGTTTCCCACGGAAATTTGCTGAATATTTCATTCTTCTTCCGGGATATCTGCCGCGTCGTTGTTTTTTTGACAACGTTTCTCCTCCCGTCCTGGAGGCGACCTTCTTCGACCTGAAGACACCTTCAGGACGGGAGGAGAAACGTTGTCAAGAAAGACAACGACGCGGCATATATCCCGGAAGAAGAATGGAATACATATATGTATTACGCATTGGTATAGTTTATGGGATTTAAAAAAAAACACGTACGTGTTCGGTTGAAAACAATGTTCGTCACTGCAATGCATATTGGAGAGAATTCATATCGAATCTACACTGGAAAGCTAATGGATCTTAATCACTTTAAACGACTGAATTAGAGGTTCCATTTTCGAACATAAAAATAGAAAGGCTACAATTACGTACGCAAATATAGTAAATTAGCTGTGCATTAGTGCTTGCGAAAATTTTGGGTCTCAGGCCTCGAGCATTTAAGTGTCAAAATTGCCAAAAATTTAAAACAAAATACAAAAACTTCTTAAATTGTTAATCTTACGAGAAAATAATTTCTATCTGATGCAATTAAACCATCATATTTTCCGCGGGAAAGTTTAGAGCATAAAAGTACGTTGTTAGCACAGCATATACCTCAGCAGAACATGCGAATAAAATAAAAGACCTTTATTTAAAAACGAATTCGTATTGACAGTGACATTATTCCAAGACTGATGCATACAATAGCTAAAAGACCTATGCATTAAAGATTTGGTTCCGAGACTTGTACGCATCTATTCCACAGGGTCAATATGAAAGCCTTTAATTCAGTTTTAATATCTCTAGTAATATATAATGACCTGGCTTAATGTGTTAAACTTACGAAAAAATGGTCGGGAGAATTAAGTAACCACCATAACTTCAATGCTAAAATACACTTTACGTGTAAAGTATCAAAAGCTTGGGAAGTATGAGATTTAAAATGTTCATTTGAAATTTATACGACCGTATGCAGTACCTGAAGGGTACAATTAGGGATCCGCCTAAGCTATGATTCATCATGAAAAACGTGGGCTCATTATTATTCCATTCACTGCAGATGCAGATGTGGGCCGTCCACGTATATACGACTCAAGGAATTGCACGGAATCCTTTTAATGGCAACGGGAGAACCATTATCCTTCACGGTGCGCTTATAACGACCGTAAAACATTCTCCTCTAATCCCAAAAATTATGACCGAATAAAATGATAAACCAACGACAAGCTGCTTTAGTGCTTTCAAATAGGCGGTTAAAGATCCCTAGCTACCCTACCACGGTTCGTCGCTGCCCAGGGGGGGAATTACGACCTTTTTATCGTAGGTTGACTTCAGGACAGACAGGATGGTGCCAGTGCTAGCCACCGCTGCTTGCACCACAAATGGCTACTAAAAGAAAAACACGAAAGCATTCAACGTTATTTTTAATCGTTGGACGTGCATATTTTGCCAAAAGGAAAAAATGCAATGATCATGGGAGAATGTCAGAGGCATCACTGTGTGGAAATGTTTAGCATTCAAAATTTTAAGCAAGAAAAGACTCCATTACTTCCACACTTTTCCATTTTTAGAAATGAACCATGGATTCAGCGCTATCAAACATGCACGGTGGGTT
Organism: Pyrrhosoma nymphula; assembly: GCA_963573305.1. Taxonomy (NCBI): domain Eukaryota; kingdom Metazoa; phylum Arthropoda; class Insecta; order Odonata; family Coenagrionidae; genus Pyrrhosoma; species Pyrrhosoma nymphula. The sequence continues at coordinate 115,109,825 of OY754330.1, forward strand.
CCCTAAGTTTTATGGCAAAATGAAAGGAGCCACATACGTTCCTCTGGGAATAGCTGAGTTTCACTTACTGACTTGTTTGAAAATTCAGCACCGCAAACTATTCAGTTGTTTATAAATATGTATTATTATTCGTTTATAAACATGAATCGTTCCTGCCGTACAATACACGGCAAATATAATGTAAAATAATAAACAACGGTGAAAATCGAGGCTACTAAGTACACTTTGCCTACGTACAAGTCATTTACTCAAAAGGGAAGCATATAATGACAAATTAGCACTATGCAACCCAGTTCTCAAATATTACCTTTGAATACGTACTTATAAACAACTGAATAGGTTGCGACATGTAACCAAGAACAAAAATTCATTAAGTGAAACTCAAATTCCTTGAGGAGCGCTAGTGGCTCCCTACATTTTGTCCCAAAACTTCTGGAAACCACTGCACCTTGAAAATTGTACGCAGTGCCATATCCATGGTCGCTCGTTAGAAATGAAAAAGTGCGAAAATAACTGAGTCTATTTTATTAAAATTGTTGAAAAATAATTATCATAATCCATTATAAACTTCCATGACTCAAAAGCGAGCCATACATTTTTCTAGGTCCAAGCGAAAGGAAAAATGCAAGAATATATTCCTAAATTTGAGGTATAAATAGGTATACCACTATTAATGCGATTCAGCGTGAGACGAAAAGTTAATTTAAATTTATCTCAGACAAAAAGGCAATTACTCAGTAATTATTTCGAGGCTTGGACTGAAAAAAATAAAATCTGAAGTCTCGATGACAAGGCCGTTAATTCCTGGCTTTAAGCTCGAAATGAAAACTTCTCCCAAACGCGAACTAAAGAATAGGTTTCAGAATCACGCATAGGAAAAAGGTGCTCCAAAGTTTCTGCGGGGCATTACCGCGGTGGCCAAAATAACCTAAAAATAATTATGTAAATGAGTCAAAGTGTAAAAAAAATACTGCAAAAGGAACGTGATTACAATTGTTTGGAGAGTTACGAACGCCAACTAGAAAAAACATTAAAAAATTATGAACATAAATTTTGAAATCCAAAAAAACTATTAATTTAGTCGTGTTCAGCATAGTTTTATTATTTACTTTCCCATGGCCAGAAGCAAGTGATTCAATATTACGACTTTTCAAATTGGATTACGGCGTTTTTCCAAATGGAAGCATAAACATTAGAGTAACAAAAAAACACGTTTATGCAAGAGTTAAAAAGAATTTGCACATTTTTTGGGCGTGGTGTTTCTTCTCTTCAGTGCTGAAACATGAAGACTACATATAATAGAAGGAACTATTTAAAAGGCCTCACCAGCAAGAGAAATACAACTAGCTAGCTCTTCAACCTAGAGTGACTGAATTTGAAGAACACTGGGTGTGAACCATAAGGGAAACCAAAGACACGCTTAATGCAATAACCCTGAAGATGAGAGCCGAGATAAATAATTTTCTCAAGAAACTGCCCTTTTAAGATCCTTGATATACTAGTCGTGATATATCTTCAAAGGTAGGGAAAATAAAAAGGAGATTTCAATGGATGCAATACCTATACTAGTCACCAACAACGGGAGGTCCTTGACTCGATACAATGTTTCGTACTTCAGCTGCGTATACGTCCATGCCTCTCAATGCATACCGTCCATAAAGCCTTTTCTCTTTCTTACTCTCCCTCGCTAGCGCAAACCTTCCCTCTATCTCGGCCTTAAACCACACTTAGCCCCTCATTACTCCTTAAAATCTACTATATTGCTTCCTCCCAATCTAATCCAGAACGTTCCTATCCACACCAGCCATACCAGGCACCTCCTTGTTTGTCTTTATTTCCGCCCACCTCACTGCACCACATTGTCCTTCACACCCACTTCTTAAACACCTGCAGCCGATTCTGGTTTTTTGTCTAAGATTCCACGTTTCTCCACCATACACCCAACGTCAAACTCCACATCAAAGCCATCGCAAACCTTGTCTTTACATTCTTACAAGAGGTCTTTGCCATCAGCTTCCTCCTATTGCTGAACTTAACTTTCGCTAGCGCAATTGTCCAGCTATTGTACTTGCTACTGTGCACATTTTCCTCCAACGTATTACCCAACAAATCAAACATTTTAAGACAGTGGCTTTCTATAGTTTATTAATTGGACATTTTTCATCCACTGTTAGTTTTTTTATATGAAAACTATATGACAAAAGCGTTTTTCAAGTGATGAAATACGTCCATCGCTGTCGGGGCAACTAAAATGTAATAATCCTACCTAATTTACCGTATACGATACACGTGAAAAACTTTCACCCTGCAGGAAAGTAAATTTAAATTAAATCAAGAAAAATACTATGCTAACAGCCTATGATGAGTGCCAAAGCATTACATAAATTTATATGAGGTATTTTGGCAGACGGTCTTTTCCGGCGAATGACTGTATAACAGATCTATCACAAATTAAAATAACCATTCCCTTTTTAGCCAAAAGATTATAGAATGACTATAGTGAGTTTACATTTATATTTGTAAACGTTTTCTTTGTCAACGATCATGAGAAATTGGTTGAATAATCTGATGATAGTCTTGAGTGGATAAATTTTTCTTGAACTGTTAATCCCATTTGTTAACGCCCTTGTATACATAGTTCAGAGTTAAATAGCTTGCTTAGTTTCAGAGAGTAAGTAATCAAAACTGCTGAGTAAAAATATCGCCGAGTAGATTATATTTGAATATATTCGTCAACTATAGTAACTATAAACACTTAAATTATAGAATATTGTTGAATTAATGCTGAATGAAAGGAAAGACTTTTCTTGAGCAGGCACAGTTCTGAGTTCTCTTTTTCTACATCCAGAGAAACAATGATCATTGAGAATTAATTTACACAAAAATCGTATAACTATAAGCGAAGTGCTGAATAATATTGTCATTACACCCGACGCCCCGACGGGAAATTGAATAATCCATAAAAGTGATGGATGCATGCGCAGGCAGAAGAGCGACGGACCGGGATCTGTGAATCTCCATAATTATACCATTTATTTAGCACAGAAATTGGGATGATAAATGGAAACCATGGAGGGTAATGACTCTTTAAGGACTTACTGCATAACACTTCGCAGAAAACAAGGGAAAATTATCGTATATCAGCCATGGCGGACGAATCGGTACGGCGGTAATAATAAGGATCATAGCCGTGGCCAATGCATAGTTTATGCTTTTGAACCAAATAAGCCACTAGGTAATTGCTATCTTTGTAATTTAAGCTAAGAGAATTTCCTAATATCGTTTGTCCTTAGATATGATAAGTTCAGGAAAACATATTCTAAACCCTGAGTGTGCACGTGAGTGAGATTAACCAGGGTCACTGTTTCACGACACCCCAAGAGATTGGGTGTTCAACCTTTTTAGGTAGATCTATTTTAGTCGTTACGAAGGGCCATGGTATGTGTGTGTGTATATATATATATATATATATATATACTAGCTGTGCCCGGAATGCGTTGCAATACCTCTTTTTCCTTCTAAGTAGTCACACATATAAATAGCAGACACATTTACATGTACACAATAAATGAAAGACAATGATTTTTTGTGTATTGAATTTAAGTATGATAATTTCTATGATACAATTTTCTATGCAATATCTTGAGTGCAAATAATTTAAAAAAGCAATTAAAGAAAATCCTGCACCGAATTCAATGCTTTTCTTATGGAAGTAAATATTAACAGTATTGGGGTAAAAACAACCCCAAAAATTGCCATTTTTATAATTCAGAAACCTTAATGGGTACGCGCGCAACAACTCACCAAAGTTTCATCGCAATCGGATGTATGGTATTGCCATGCATAAAACACGAACAAAATAAACAATCTTTTTTATATATACCTAAGAAGAATAGCTGTTCCTGGCATGCAATACGCATTGCAGGACAATGGACTCATGTTCAAGTCAAAATAAAATTCCCAACAACTAAAATATATCGTAGAAATAATAAGTGTCGTTAAAATTGAGCCTTTACGAAAAAATAACGAAAATAACTTTCAGTCGGGGTGAATATTTTGCGGCGATTCAGCGCTAGTCAGCGGCAGAGAGCGTCTTGGCATTATGATTTCAAAAGACATGTACTCATTGGTTAATTTCCGCCGCCATCTAAAACACATGCATGCATTACAGTGCTTATTTGCATCCAATGCATCATGCTACAGAATCACACAGTTTTACTGCACAGGTGGCGCGCGGCAGTACATATCTGGCTACAACTCGGCCAATATCAAGTTGAATTCGCTGAAACTTGCGCGCATACTTCATCCGAGTGCAATTCAGCTACTGTTCGCTAGTAGGTATTTATTAAAAATATGAACATCGAAATCTACCTGCGCCTGTAGGCCAATGCCGAAAGGGATTATTTTTACCTTGTATTAGCGTGATTTGTTTTTTTTTTCCTTGCTAGTATGTAAAGTGAATCTGCTTTCCTTTTTCCATCTAGTTCATTTACTTTCCTAGTTTTGCACCTTTCTTCATCACTTCCCGTGCTCTATTAAGATTAGGCCTTGGGGATTCTAATTTTTTCTATCACTTACACGACTACAGATATGTTCTTCTCACATTCATGACTAGTTGAGCAACTCAGACGCAATTTCTTGAAACAAGCAGTCTCTGTTTTTTTTGTGTGAACTGCAGCTCATATAAATGCAGCTAATATACCCGATAAAAGATACATACGGCGATTTAAAGAATGAAAGGGGCTTTCTTTTACTATGCATTGCTTTGCACTATTCACAATGCAAGGAATTTATAGGGGGGCCTACCATTCAAAGTGCTAAAATAGCGCATATCGGAATACAGACAGCGGACTACACCAAACACAAAGGGCATTGAACGGAACGATGTGTGCTGGCGAAACGTTCGGTTACCAGGCTGTAGTCCTTAATTCTCTAGGTATACAATCGTCACGGCTTAATGTCTTATAAATGCCTCACGAATCCGCTCAAATCACTAACTTAAAGTCTTAGATTTTCACCACGGAGCAAGTCAAAACTTAACATTATCTGTGTTTGACGCCTTCTGTGAAAATCACCAAATTGAGAACAATCCTGGGTTCGGTTATGGAAGTTCTTTCATTACCTAGATCACTCCAGCGCACATCAAATCTACTTCTGAACTGCTTTTATGCGCGCTTCGTTGTACGCGGGGTCTGATACAAATGAAAAGCACCAGTGCTGTAGAATGATGTGAGGTTTTCCCTGCGAATGAATGTTTCCCGGGGATTCCACAGGATTAAAGGCTCCATATTTGACGAAAAATTTAAGAACGACACGTTCTTCATCAGATTCAGAAGCCTCCTTAATGATTTTTTATTCTTATTTGAACTAAATATCTTGATGGGATTTTCAAGTACTTAAAAAAAGAGAACACCAGCAAATGTACTCCTCTCCTGAAAACGCTCGCTGCAACAGGTGACGAAACGTTGAGCTACAAAATGCTCAACGTAGCTTAATTCGGAAGTACCACTATCATAGAATAATTGTCATTTATCAATAATAGTGGATCAACGGTCAGGTAAAAAAATTGAGTCATTACGAGTACCCATATAACAAAGCGTATCTTTGACCAATATGTGACACTTAGAACTAGTATCTTTCAATGCGTAGTCTACGATTCACACAATTGAATGTCACCTATTCATTTGTCATCAGGTATCATGTACTACTAATGTGACCAGGTTTCTGATCCGATAGACCGAAGCGAACTTTCGTTTTTCCTGGAGCACAGGTAATTTTCCATACATGTTTTTCTAATGAAGCGAAGCATTGGAAGACTTGTGACTCCTACACCCTCTTTTTCTAAACTTCAATTGGATCAGCTTCCGTAAGAGCTTAGGCATTTAGGACAAATTTTTCAAAATTAGGAGGTAATATACGAGTATACCCGTGTATCAATCAAAAGGCCATTCAATGGCGCCGGTTGATTTTCAACGGGAAGGAGAAATACATTAATTGTGGTGTACGATTAATGGAACCATTACAAAAAAAGTACAAAATTCATATTCTAAGTAGCAATCATTGACCACACAATGAGAGGTTGGCGGGTAAAATATCCCAACTATGATACCTCAAAAATTTTAAAATATTGGTTATTAAACTTTAGCCAAGGCTACTTAACATTAATCTTTACATATTTAAAAAGTATATCAGGTGTAAGTTCCCGTTTAAAATCAATGCGGTTTATAAGTAAATTCAAGTTTCTACTGCTGAAATTGTGAAAAAACGACGATTTTGGGGCAAAAAAATCAAATTTTAAGCGAAAAGAAGCGAACACGAAAATAAAATGCAAGAAATAAAAACTATTTTTTTCTATCATCTGGTAATAAAAACTAAAGCCAATATCATAAGCGCAAGTGATTTAAAAAATGAAAAAATAAATCTCTGCACCGAACTCAATGCTTTCCTTAACCAAGAAAAAGGTGGTTAAAAAAACCCACTTACGGACCCCTAATGAACTATGGCCGTTCAAATAGCCCATTAATCTTTCTAGGTCCTAATAAACATTTGTGCGCCAAATTTTGTTCAAATCCGTCTAGGGGTGTGGAAGTCTATACTGTTCAAACAAAAGGAATTTCAGAATATAGATATAGATTATTTATTGAGGCACCAGAAGTATGTACAAAAGAGATAAAATATTAAGGGAAAAGATAAGTTTATTTTAATGTAAATAATAAATATTTACATTACCCCTTCCAGAGGAGAATTTAATTTAATTGGAAATAGAAAATTTTACTTGAAGACCGGTACATATTAGAATTCATGTTTAATCTTTCGGGACACCGGGAGAAACACGACAAAGCCGGTGCTGTCCCGGCCAAACCGGTACATGAGGTCATCTTTGATGTAGCGGGTGTAATACATCATGAATATAGATGTATTGGCATGATAATAGACATGAATACAGAGGAATTTTAAGAATACCAAGACTAGCCAATGTATTTCTTTTACGGAGTCAAGTTTCGCACATAAATGCAAATTCCATGTAGGAAAAATCACCGAAAATTTGGTTCCTCTGCACGATATTGAGGGACTCGGCTTCGAGTTTCAGTCAAGGCGAATGATTTTTCCTCGGTGGTCATTCGCACTTATAAGTAAATACAGATATCTAAAAATAGGTCGCCTTTGATCCTTTGCGTAAAGAGCAAAGAATATAAACGCAACAGGTATTGTGGAAACAAGATTCGTACGGGAAATTTGGGAAGGGATAGCGGAGGCAGGGGTCCATGGTGGGGGAAACGGGGACCCAATGGTATCAAATGGATCGGATATGAATGCGAAGGAAGCCGCGAATCGATTTTAAAAGCCAAACGAACCAGGAAGTTGACCTGAGTAAGGGTGTGGTCCAAACGGGAGCGTAGCAATGTGGGAGAAGGGATTTGCGAGGGAACGAAAAATGACGCAGCGTGGAGGAATGATAAGCGGCAAGGGATCCGATAAAAAAAGGATTGGGGAAAGTGTGGGAGAAAAGTTATTGGGGCGGGGACTAAAAGACCACCAGTAAACGTGTGGGAAATAAATGATAAATCGGATGTTCGAAAACTAAGCGACACCGAGGACTCAACTCGAATCTAGGGGTAAGCATAAATAGCGTACTAATGCGGCCGCGACCATGACCACGATTGGCCGCATGCAAATGATTTTAACAAGGTCATGCTTGTACAAACGTGCTTCAAGGAAATGCGGCCAGCTGGTCGTGGTCGCGGCCACACAGGCGTCAAACTGACCAAGAACAAGCCAATGATTTTTTCGGCCATCATAGGGCATCGCATATACCTGACAGCCAGATATTGGTAACACTCGCGGCCAACCGTAGTCGTTATCACCCGGTGCCAAAAGATGGCTCTCCATATAGGTAAAGCAAACAACCGAATACTCTGCCTCCTCCTATTCTCTCTCCTCTTGTCACCCACTATGTCAAACACTTGCTCGTCCGTCATCCTTTCCGTCCACAAAACTTTCTCTTTTATCCTCCACGCCCACATCTCAAACGCCTGTATCCTCTTCTCATTCCCTTTCCTGAGAGTCCAGATTTCTGCACCGCAATAGTAGAGTACACTGTATAATTTGTTGTACTTACCAACCAAGGTTTCAATTTAGTAAGTCATTCTCTAGGCTTTGGAGTACCTTAAAATGACGCCTGAAAACATAAAGTCTAAGACTGATCAAAGATTAAATAGAAAAATAGTGAGGAGGGATGCAATACAGCCACGAAAAGATAGGAACTCTTCGGAGCAAGAACCTCAAAAAGAGATGATGGTGCATTGTACACCACAAGAAAACGAATTTGTTATAAACATACTATAGGGTGCATATTTAGAGACATTCTAGCGAGGAAGGCCAGTATATAAAACATTTATATAAAAAAGATATCAGGGACAGAAGAACTGCTGGAAATTAAAGAATGACAGATTAAAGAATGCAGTCAACGAAGAAGGATTAAAAGTTTACTGATGATGAGCGCCCGTCATTACGTCATTCTGATTCGTCCATTGCAAATTATTCACTGACACCAAAGACTTGGTGGCAACGAACATGATCATGCATTCCAAAAATACATTTTCTGACATTTCAAACTTCAGTCTTGCTTGTTTATAAATGCAATGGTAACTAAAAATCACATATGATTTTTCAAATAAGAACTCTAATTAAAACGTTTGATGGGACGGCCAGCAAAATCCTTAATAATAACGCAAGAACGACGAAGCATTCATTTACAAGGGAAATCGTTCATTCAGCGTTGGCGTAATTCAATTTCCTCTAGAAATTGCCAGAAAAAGACGATTACGAAACGTGTGAATTAATAGATGTCTCTTTAACATAAGGCATGGACACGAGTGGTAATGTTGCTGTAGTTAAACTAGGTCACGACCAAGGGAGGGAGTTTCTGCGAACATTTGGGACAAGCACGGGATTTTCGTTTCGGACCCAGGACTCATGATCCGTAGTACTAAATATTCAGACAGCGTATCCCACGGAAGGAAATTAAGAAAAAAATCCTGAAACCGATGAATTTTAATGACGCATTCTTTCCCTGAATTATATCCGGCATCAGAAAAAAACGCGTTAAAACTCGATTACGAAACCATGAAACTTAAATTTTCGGGCACACACACACAAGTTTTCATTGGTCTCAAGACATTTTTTTTCGGTCTCATGACTGGGGTATTTTTCTTTTTGCCGTAAATCATATCCAGTGTTATTCTTTCATCACTCATCGCAACTTTGCCCATCTTTTCCTCGACCATCATTTTCAATTTATCACGCGTCTTCTTGGTGGTATAGGCATCTTCTTGGTGGCAGCTATTTTGTTGATAAAAACCTTGGAACTAAGGAGATTGATTTCTTTGAAGGTTAAAGCATACGATACCAACCCTTTGCATTTGCTCTTTAGGAATCATCATGATTATAAAACTGATTTTTCCATAAGCAACAACTATGGACCCTCGTAATAGCAGGATTTCTTTTGATCTACATTCATACCCATCACGTATCCACTCATTCCTGACTCTCTCTCTCCTACTTTTACGGCAATTACTTCTCATGAATACATACTTACTCCATATCGAAAACATTTAAGCAACAATTATGCATATCCTGGAACACTCATGGTTCAGTACCTTTAAATCAAGAGGGTGACATGACAATGTAGCTCAGCATAAATAACTGCTTCCTTAAACAAATATTTATTCCTTTATACACTTAACGTACAAAAACGACTTTATTTACACATTAAAGTGGGTAGGAGCACGCATCCTATATAATGCTGTAATTGCATCCCCAAATAATTCTATTCGTGCACAATGATGATTCGTAAACGCACGAATGATGATGTTCGCACGTTCCCATGATGTATTCGTTCCCAAACGCACGTTCCCATGATGTATTCGTAAACGCACGAATAGGCGATATAATTTAAGTTTTATTTCCGCGGAGAAAAAACGTTCAAAAATCTAGCTACCACGCCCACGCAGAGACAGGACAAATTGAATACACATGTATCCATGCTGATTATTTTTACGAGATTAAGAGACTCAACTCAAGCGACCACACACAGATGACTCCTTGAGGGAAACGTTCGCCCTGCTCGCTGTTTGGGCACAAGGGGGAAAAAACAACGAAACGTTTCAAACTCTACACCAGGAAGATTATATGTGTATCTCTCTGCCTGCTTTGTACTTCGTCGATAGCATGGTGCATGTACCGGGGCCAAAGCGGGAGCGACAGTAATAAAATCGAGGAGATGTCTGGAGCAGAAGTGGCCTCTAGCAGTTCAATGGAACACTGAGAAGGAGCGGAGGGATCGGCACGTGAACCCTGTAGGGGGCAAGGAAATTGGATGAGAGGGGGGGGGGAGGGAAGGAAAAATTTCGACGTGTTGGGAGGGAGAACAAGAGGGGCCATTTCATCGGAGAGGAAATGGGAAAGGACTGGGAGGGGGGAGAGGGAGGAGGCGGGAAAGTGGAAACGGTAATGATTAAATGACGCGCAGGAAAAGGAGATGATGAGGAAAAAAGAAATGAGTTTTCCCACAAAAGGTACAAAAAGGAGTGGATCGATGACGTCACCGGTCATGAGAAAACTCGGGTTTTGGAAAATTTCGACAAACTATAATTCGCCTGAGCCGGTAATAAGAGGAAGAACGAACTCATATGAGCATTGGGATTGTCACAGATAAGTTTAATCACTATCACAATTTGGGTGATTTTTCGGGATAAGATAGGCTCAAACTGAGGCGAGAGAAATTCCTCGACATTTCTACACTCGCGGGCTTACAACTACTCGCACAATTTCATTCTGCATCTCAGCATACGTTTTCCCCTTCTTTGTCTCCCGTTCTCCTCTTTCTTCCTCTTTCCCTCGTACCTCCTCCACTCAATCAAGGCATTTAACATCCCTTCACCCCTTATTACCAGCTCCAATCACCTACTCTGAATCCCCATAAGTCTTTTCACTAAGTCTCCTCTCCTCAACCAACAACACAACCTAGTTCATCTTCCTAACCACGATTGAAGCCATTGGCAAAAACAAAAGATTGATGGATATCACGAAAATCGTGATAGAAAATAGTGATTGAAAAGCTTGCAGATGAATTCTATGAAATTATTCGTATGGATGGAACCATACGAGTAATTTCGTAGGTTGCACCCTAATGTTATGTTAACGCAAAGGAAAAAGGAGTACAAATAACAAATAAGTAGCGCTCTGAAGAAAAAATGAACCTAAAAAAGATGATTCCGAGCTTGCAATGTGTCAACTGCATGTTGGGGAGTAACCGAATTTTATACAAAAAGAGATTGAGGTAATTAACTCGTTTGTATTTAAAAAAAATTGATGGTAGCAATTAAATTATTTTCTGTTTATTCTATAAATTAGATGTTTTTTTCTCTATTACATCTACGGAAAATATTGCATTATAAAAAATGTTTCAATTAGTTAAAATATTATTCCTCATTCATCAAAGTATTTTATACTCTTGTAGGCCGCGAACAACCTGTACACCGCATACGACGTGAGTACGCAATACTATCTTCCAACCTACCATACTCATTCTGATTGGACCAAATCCACTCACCTGTAGGTCATCTCCCCTATAATTATCACCTGCTTCCGAGAAACATACAACGGGAGGACCTATTGGTACTCCACTTATTAAACCACACGAAACCTTTCTGGGAATGACGGCATTTTATGTGGTCTACTAGAAATCGTTTGCCGCAAATGTACCGAAATTTATTAAATAACGCAAACGTGGTCAAACAACGATATGGATGGAAGTACTTAAATTGTATTTCATTGTATGAATGAGTGTGAAGTCAGCTTATGCAGGTAATTCTTGCGCTCACTTACTTCGTCTTCAGGAGTTGTGATACATGACTGGTCATTGTACCTATACTTTTGAAATTTTATTATGCGAAGAAGGAAACTTTAGATGAGTAGATAAAAGAGCGACTTTGTAATTGGAAACAGGTTAGATATTAATAAAATAAATTCATTCATTATACCTAATGAAATAAGTAACTCGGTATGACTCCACACTTTATAGCTCAAACCGAACACGGCTTTGGAAGATAATGCCATTTTCTAGGGTCAGCTAGGGCATATAACGTGTGAAATCATACCAAGATACTTATTTCAATATATACTACATATATAAAATATTTCCACTGGGTATCGCCAGAGGCAGTGTCTAATTGTAATTATGTTAACGTTTAGAAAAAAGGAGTGCAAAGTTTGGCTATTTGCAAGATTATCAATTTCCGGGAGTAAATATATGTACAATAAATTGACGTAGAATATTCACTTATTTTAATTTAAGGTAGTTTGAGTGAGATTTTTCCATAGTCGTAATGGAGACCATATTCGAATTCAATTGGTAAATTTCAGCATCTATAAGAAGTAAATATTGTGATGTTAATGGCGTAAAAATATAGTTATGTATGGCAAAAATTCTCAGGAATGAAATAAATATACCCTCATAAGTCTCCAACATGACTACTTTTTTCGCGCCGTACGATGAAAACGCCATCACAACAGGTTTTTTTTACGATTCAGTAAAAATTACTGCGGTGAGTAATTGATTAATTCTTATAAGAAGTTGATAAACACACAAACTACACAGTTTTTTTGACAAAATCTATGTGTTAAAAATTCCTAATATTTTCTATAATCTCCCTTTGAAGCAAGCATCCGTAATATATCCCATGTAAAAAGCATATATTTATAGGCAAATTGTGCAAAAAATTGTTCAGGAAGGGGTTTTTAAATTTTGATATCATTGGCAAGATGAGTTTCGTTTTCTAAATGGGGTCAAATTCATCAAATTCTTGGTGAATTTATATCTCACTCTAGCTTAAGACGAAATGGAGCAATAAATGGATAAACACTCACGATTTTGTATTTAAGATGCCGCCGTCGGGGTATGTTAGGAAAGTTGAGCGGATATCCGAAATAAAAAGTTAACTGTCGACCAGTAAGCGATCGAAATAAAGAAGTACAGGGACAGAGAAGCCTGCACCAAACCTTCCCTCACGGCGTCAAACGCCGAACGAGTAGAGGAAGCGAACGACCGGGTCAGGCACAAATGTGAATGACCTGGGGCTCCGTTGACCTACATCACCCGGGACGAAGTCAAGCACTCTCCCGGACGAAAACCAAGAGCGTCGGTCCTGGGGGTGGGGGGGATTCTGGAATATGAGTCGTCTCGTGCCAAAATTGGGGCTGAATGCCCATTTCATGGGCGACCCATTTTTGTATGCATTCATTGCCCATTATAATTGGCGCAATCGTAAAATGATTTATCCGTCATTTAATTTATAATCTGGCAACTTTTAGAGAATTGCGTTGAAGAGGTAGTACGTTACGCTGAGATAGTTATAGAAATCATGTAACGATATAGGAGCCTGGGGCTTAAAAAAATTGATTGTGATTGTTATTTGTAGTATTCAGATGATAATTAACTGAATTATTGAAGAAATACTTCACTGAATTTCATCAATTAAGGATAAACAACAAATACCTAAAACTTATCAAATAAATAGCACTGAAATGGACTGAAAAACATTATACATAGTATCAACCACCTGGTAAGTGACGACATTAGGTACTTGGTTGTAGAATGTATACTTCAATACTGCCAGCGTTAATGAAAGGGCTATCAAACGAGAGGTGCCGTAAATAATAAGAAAATTATTATTTTTTATCTGTATTAATATTACTCGGGTAATCGACAGCTTAAGGTAGGTTTCAAATAGAGAGAGGAAAAATACTATGTATTTTTACAGCAAAAAGCCCCCACCCTCTTACACGATTTCTTTCTTCACATCAGCATACGTTCTACCTCTTTTCATCCCGTCCAGTAAGCATGTTTTCTTCCTTCATTTCCTTCCCCTCCGCTTACCCAACACGTTCCCCTTTATCAATAAGATAATGGTTATCATAAACACGTACCATGTCCACAACTTAGAAGAAACATCACACCTTTTGTGTCAACAGCACTTACCTGGAAGAAGATAGAGAAAATGATAAAAATTAGCATTAAATGAAATGACCGATATGATCATTAACTAAACTACTGTAGAGGAACAATTTTTTTGCATCTACGTTCAAAGTAAATTATAATATAAAGCAGCGTTAAACATATTAGAATTGCCAGCCAATGAGCAGTTATTAACATGATTTATATGGAATATGGAAGTGTAGATTGAAGTACGAATGCCCATACTAATCCTTTGTAGTTGTGAGGGCCCCAGTCTCCATACACTATTTCATTCTTCAGCTCGGTATATGCCCTACATTCCTTCATCCTGTTCATAACGCCTATTTTTTTCTTCTCCTTTCACGCTTACAAAAAATACTCTCCTCTATCACGAACTTCAACATCCCTTCGCCCCTCATTACCTGTTCCCACCACCTACCCTCATCCTAATCTCATCCGCAAGTTTCCTCTCCACACCCACCATGCCAAGCACTTTCTCGTTCGTCCCACTTTCCGTCCATTGCACTTTATCCGTTTTCCTCCACGTCCACATCTGAAATGCCTGCGTCATATTCTCGTTCTCTTCCTTCGAGCTCAGTTTTCAGCACCATGCAACGCTACACACAACGTTACACTCTTTGCCAGCCTTTTCTTTACATCCTGACTCAAGGTCCCCGTCATAAACTTCCGCCAATTGCAGAACGACTCCTTCTCTGGCGCGATTATCCTTCTCACGTCTCTGCTACTAGTAACGTATTACCTACCTAAATAATTAAATTTCTGTACTTACTGCAATTTTTCTCCCTTCTACGATTACCGTCATCTTGCTTTCTTTGTCATAGTAAATCTCATTACTTTAGTTTTCTCATGATTTATTTTCATTCCGCTTTTCGAGAATTGATTTTTTATTAATACTTCGACTCCTAAGATGATCGACTGACCGACGCTTGACCATCAGCCTTACGAACCGAATATATCAGCCTTCTCTCTACTTCTATGTCCAGTGCTATCTCTATGGCTCTATTACGATTTGCTCAAGTTATAAGGTTCACAAGAAAAACTAAATGAAAACGGTATCCGTAAGGTAGAGAATGAATATTATCGAAATTATCTCTTTATAAAACAGACATCATTAGTACAACCACCCGTTAATTGAAGGCACAAGGTACTTGGCAGCAGGCGGCACACCTCGGTACTCATCTCTTATTATTCTTCTTACTTTCTTACTAGGATTTCGACTGTTTCCTTCAATAAATTTACAGATTATTTCAGCTCAAAATTTTCCCACTATCTTTTTCTTCGTCTGCCCACACCTCTTATTCCACCAGGAAGCTTATCTCTGGCAATCTTCACTATTCTTCCGTCTTCCATTTTATATAAGTATGTGACCATTACATTCTTGCTTCCATCCGTTTAGCCATTCGTTGATATTCTCATCATGGCAGTCCTTGCTAATGTTTTCACTTCCCATCCCATTCCATGAGGTTTTACATGAAATTATTAAGAGGATTTTAAGCTCTAAGGTTTCCAGAAGTCTACTATTTTTTGCCTCCGGTTTTGTCTCCCCACTTGGGTGAAATGGTCTGACTGTTGCTGTGTATTCTTTCCCTCGGCCCTTCAAGTAATTGGTGAGATAAAGTGCTGTCGGAGCGAAACGGCTGCAGCTGTGGCTGTTTCGGTCAGACAACAGTTTAAAATAACTTTTGTAAACTACAGGTTAGTTTCATGATCGTGCCGTTGCGCTCTGTGCTGTACAGCGGCAACCGATAGCTGAAGCAGACTATTTAGTCTCTTATTCTGTTCCAGTTGCACTGCATGTGTGGCTGCATTGCAGTTACAAGCTACAATTTGTTGGATTTGAATCTGTTGCATGAGATTCCTGGTTTGTTCAGCTAGCACATGCCTGCCCATCGTTGCATATAGAATTAGAACTGTGAAGTACCTATATTTCATGAATCCAAATGCAATTGTTACTTTATTTGAGTAAAATATTTCTTATTACGTAGAATATAGAACTACCAGCCATGTTCTTAAAGCACCAATCGATCGCCTGTTGTTTGGTGTTCCTCTAGCTGTTGTCCGCAACAGGGTGTTTCGCAGAACTGTTTCGTTTTGAAACTGTTTCGGATGCGAAACAGTTGGAATGGCACTGATGTGTTCTTTTAGTGCCACAACTACTTCAAGTATTCAATTGAGGGCTATCTAATGAGATGTGCCGTGAGATAGGAGAACATCGTGAGGAAAGAGTGTGATGGCATAACGCGCGGCGAGAGAAAGAGGAGAATTTCCAAGAACCGGGGAAGTGCGTAAGACGAAGACGAAGGCGGACACGAGTGAGACGACCCCCGAGGCCCTTTCCACTGACCCGAGAGAGGGTCAGGAGAAAGGGCCTGGTCGGAAGGAGGAGGATGGAAGACAACACGAAACAAGGAAAGGAGGGAGAGGAGAGATAATGGTAAGTAGAAGTGTGTGGGAGGAATCTGGATGGGGCTGTATGAAAGAGAAGAGGAGCTGTGCTAAGGAAGATGGGTTCGGGACGACGGAAGGAAGTTGTGATTTTAGCTATTTAAGGCGTCGGGTGAAGAAAGACCTTAAAGGGGGGTGGAAGGAGTAAGGTAGGTAGGTATTTATGTGGAATGGGTAGTAGTTCTGTGTCCGCTCGCTCGCGGGATGGTGTTCAAGGGTCTTGAGGGGGGAGGGTTAAAGGGTGGGGAAATGGCAGGGCGTGGCCAAAGGGGTGAGAAGGAAGAGGTGGAGACGAGACGAAGTTGTCGAGTTAATTATATCGCATCCGCGCGAAACCCCTTAACCTCCTACCCCTCCGCACTTATTGGTTTCGGGGCGCCCGGCCCCACCCATTCCCTTTTACCCTTCCCTTAAGGAAGAAGGCGCAGGAACCCTCCCTCCCCTTATCCAGTACAAGAGGAGGAAGCTTCGAGCAGGGGAGTGGTGGAGGAGGAGGATCGCTCGTAACGCGGTAACTAACTCGTTAATTATTATCTCGTTAGGGTGAGGAGTTTTGAAGTTCGCGGAATTGTGCGATGCATTTTTTTTCTTCCCTCCCCCAGTTGGAACGGATTTTAACGCACGTTCGCAAACGATTGGAAGAGACCGTGGCACCTATGAGGTATTCTAGGACGTGCGTACCAATGACACACGACAGAGAGTTTTATTTTCAGTGGGCTGCGCTGGCATTGGTGGACTCGAAATGAGCGGGAACAATTAAAGAGGAACTTTATACACAGTTGTACTGGTTAATACTAAAAGCTGCGACATTCCCGAGCAACCACCGATTGCAACTGGCTGTCGGAATCTCACTCAGAAAGAGTTCCTTCGATGAGTTGGAGAGAGGAGAAAAATGATGAGAAATCTGCGGAGAAGGAGATACACACACATTTTGCGTCACAACAGCCTGATGAAAACAATGTTGGAAGGAGAAATGAAAGGGAAGAATTACGGTGGAAGACCATGTATACATCAGGCAAATCACAGGACGTCAAAGTAGAACATTTTGTAGAAATGAAGCGATTGGCTGGTAGGAGAGTGGAGTGGAAAGCTGCTACAAACCGATCTTCGAATTAATGACTACCGATGGTGATTTAATAAGATTGAGGCATGCGACACTTTGCTGAGTTTTGATACCTTTGTGCATGGGGAAAAGAAATTACATTATACTCTTCCACGGGTCGAAGGGTCTTCCACGACTTCCACGGGTCCACAAGGGTCATCCACGGGTCCACACTTTACGTCGAAGACCCCCGTTGGAACACGGGCGAAACTGTTGTCCTAAAAAAGCAACGTACACGGTGGAAACCCGAAAATGCAGAACAATTCGTCTAAACGTAGTTTTCAAGGTACCATCAAGGTCGTAACTAAATGACGCTTAGACGTTGAAACCAATAAGTAGCAAAAAAATTCAAAAGAAATTGTATAAAGTGATTTACTTTCACCTTGCTAAACCTACCGGTGATAATGTTGGACACAAGGCTCGAAACCTTTAAGATTACGCAATGCATTATGCCATGTTGTATTACATTATTCCATCTCCGTGCAATCACATTATTTTGGATCATTCTAAATTCACCCTTTCACTGTCGGATAAAATTAAATGTTAATGAGTGTATGGTAGTAATTACGCCCACCTTTTCATGTCTCTCGTAGGGTTCTTTTTTCTTGGTGCATAATATTTGACATACAAGACAAAAAATTACGTGTCTGCGTGTTGCGGCAATAGATGTCAGCCACGATTACATGGGTTAAAAGCACGCAAACTAAGATAAGACACGTGACATTTCTTGCTTTCATATTATCAAATTTAGAGCTCAAAATCCCAAGCATGTATCAGATAGCTTCCTCTGTCCTTGGCCTATCTCCCCCGTTAATCTCGCTGTGCCCTTGCAACTTCAGGGAGGGAAAATTTCCACGAATTACATCTCGCGAGTACTACACATTTGCGAACAGGTTGAATTTTGTCCCAAGCGTAATTTCTTGTCAAAATTAAGTCTTTATGAGCCAAAAAACTGAATTTTTATAATACCTTTCGTTTTAAGAAAAGAAAAATTTAAACTTAATACAAAAGAAAAATACTAGGCACCCCTGAGTACAGGAAGATTAGTTCATCATCTTCCTCCTGATTCATGAAAAATTAAGAAACAGATGTAAACCATTGCAATAAGTGAAAAAAGAACTAATAATGACAATGGAAAGTGACCTGAACGTTACAATCACTTTTCAATACGCGTAAACTTTCAACCTATCAAACTCCATAAGCCAGTACACACATACTTTAGAAAAAATTATTATTTATTTCCTTTTTCGCATTATATGGAATAACAATGTGAAACTTAGGACCCGTGTACATAAAAAGACCATTGAAAAACTGCCAACTTTGCCATAGTCACTATTGAATAATAGTTCCGTCTATAATGATATTCCATGTCCATAAGAACTGTCAGTGAGTTTACAGACTCCGAGTAGAAATATTTCGGCACCTTACAGGAATAGACATGTCTAACTGGGAATAACATCAGTTCTTGAAATATGGAATACGTGTGCTTATAACGGATCTCAAAAACCATGGCGATTACAATTGATTTTTGAATGGATACAGAATGGTAAAATTAACCGTAGTAAGTACAGCCCCCAAAGGTTAAGTTCATATATACCAGCTCAAAATGAAGTATTCTTATAAAGAACACCAAGCGTTATTTGAATGAAATAAATTTATATCCAAAAGTACGTAAGTCCTTAATTAAAATTGTGGGAATTTTATTTCACACATTCATCGTAAATAACTGCAACCTTTTTACATCTGAAGATTGTTCAATCAGTACGTAACTTTTACACAGGGTTTTTAAGCAATAAGGACTTTCAATTGACATAAGCATCGGGATTTCAGGAAAATATTCAGATCACAGCTCATATGCGCCGAAAAGCCCAGAGATAATTCAAAAGAATACATCTCATCAGGAAGAGCGTCTAATTAAGCCATCGATGTATGCCACCATGTTACGTGATATCTCTTGGTGGTAACGTTCAGATGGATTCGCGAACGTTGATATGTCTTCGCGGCACGCGCTACTAACGATGCCGAAGGCACCTCGACGGCCGACAAATGAGCCGTTGAGAGTGGTATAAATTAATTTTGTGCCATATTTAAAGGCACATGCCAAATTTTTCCCACTGAAGTAGTCCTCTATCTAATTTCTATTTGTTGCACGAATTATGTGAAGCTACCTTCAGTTTTTTTTCACTACAAAGCAGAAACTCAGGGTTTAATTAGGTATTAATTTTACTTTTAGCCTGATTTCCCAAAACTTCCCATTTTGACATCCACCTCTTACGCTCTCAACGGCTACAATATCACCCGCTAAGGAAGATATATTCACGAAAAACCCAAGGCCAAGTCCACGACACATTCATTTCCAACATTTTTTAAGCATAAAATATAATAATTGTATCAGAAGGTAATTTCCATAGTTTCCATTTCCTGCTCAGGAAAAAGCGTACTTAGTGGTGAATGAACGTATTGCCTAAGCTATCACATCGCAACTAAATTTCACTGCCATCCCGAATAATATAGTAGAAGACATGTGTTTTTAGTTGTTTCAATTTCCAGCCTACGTCGCACCCTCTAACGTAAGACCTAGTAAAGACAAAAGGCAAAATCTGGCAACCATTATAGTGGTTCAAATAATCGATAGTATTCAATATTGTCAAACGCCATTTCTCAATTTGATTTCAAATGACAAGAGAACAATGGACCAAAATATTAGCTCAATGCGTCCACAAGCGGCTGTGCCCGAGGCATTTCTTATACACGGCATTTGCGCCCCTTTATAGTATGCAACACGTGAGTTTATCGTTGGCTTTTTGCATCCTCCGAAGTTCGTTTATTGGTTAGGGAATCGGCGTAGCTACTGCAAAGATATTTTCTATTTGTTCCTTTCTCGAGAGACAAGAATCGCACACCTGGAAAAGTTAAACGAAGAAAACGTATGAAGATACCGTAGATACATACACACGCAAGTCTTGCACAAGAAAAGGGCACAATACTAAGAGACAATCATTACCAACTTGAATCAAATGTTCAAATAAAATCAGAATCTTATGACATTGCCCCAATCGCGAACCCACAACTATTAGTCAACCGGGCCGACGCAAAACCATCCTGGCTACTCCTTTCAGTCCGTATATCCAAGCTAAAGGCCAACTTCAACTAAGTAACTAATAAATTAATCGATCTTGTGAATCATAATTAATAAATACTGAAATGGTAATATTTAAAACCATTTAATTTGCGATGAATTTTCGAATTCGGTGTCCGAAGAAAAGCGTTCAAGCGTTCAAGTTCAAGCGTTGAAAAAATCACACACAAGATTTTAAATTGGAAATTGCTAAAAACTCGAGTATTTTAATATGAAACGACTTCACTGCGTACTACCCGACAACACTGATAGTTAAAGACTAGATTTTCCAGGTTTACTCATCACAATTAAAGTTGTAATTTTTAAATTTACAAGACGCACATTGCTCACTCGATAGAGAACCAGCCGTAGAAAATGTATTCGAGTTCTAAAAATGTCTCGTTCTCCTTACTCAGTCTTCCGATTAACTACGACGAACAGTCCCAACCTTGGTTCGCTCAGCCCTTCATCTACGTTCAAGTCATTAGCGTCTCTTCTAGGTAAAGGGAGAAAAAGAACGTTTTTCTTTGAAACAGTATCATCCCAATTCGAAACCGGCTATCATTAATGCCATTCAAGTCCTCTTCACACGAATCCGTGCTTCAGACATGAAGGAAATGTTTTAGCATGGGAATGTATGGGAGGCGTGGCACCCGGCGCGCCTGCGTTGGCCTGCTATAAAGGAACGACAGAAGGGTGACAACGGCTCAGGGTCCAATTCGACAGTACTTGATGTTTCAGCGTCCTAGTAATCAAGGATCCAAGGAGGAATTGGATTCTGGACGAAAAAGAATTTCGAATGACACCGGGATTTGAAACCAGAATATTGGTGTTTTGAAGCTAGCGCTAGCAGTACAACCACCATCGCTTTATTGCAGGAGATTAGTAGGAATGAGTAAATACAAATTTAGGATGCCCAGAAACGCGGAGCTATTTTTAAGATGGCTAGAGCATTTTTTTCTATGAACAGATTTCCATCACATTTTACATGCGTGTTTTTATTGTGATATCTATGAAAAAAATGCATTTTACCCATTAAGTTTTTTTGGAAATTCAATATCTCAACACGCAGCCTCAAGGCATATGAGCTATATATTTCGTAATAATTCAATTAAATGTGTACAGATTTTAATATAAACGCGAAATAATACATTTCGTACAATTATAATGATTGCTAACAAATATCAAGTCGTCACGCGGAGTTAAAGATTAGAAAAAACATAATCGAATACAATATTCGCCTAAATTTTGAATAAGATGTAAACTGGAGTAGTGACATTCTTTAATAAAGGCAAATATGTGAAATATAATCATTCCATTGTTTTAATTACTGCATGCAAATTAAATGAGGCATTAAGTATTTTTCAACTACAATAATAATACATTTCGTACAATTATAATGATTGCTAACAAATATCATGGCGTCACGCGGAGTTAAAGAATCGAAAAAACATAGTCGAATACAATATTCGCCTTAATTTTGAATAAGATGTAAACTGGAGTCGTGACATTCTTTAATAAAGGAAAATATGTGAGATATAATTATTCCATTGTTTTAATTACTGCATGCAAATTAAATGAGGCATTAAGTATTTTTCAACTACTTGAAAAATTATTAAAAGGAGCACTCAATGACCAAAATTTACCGATCCAGCATTTTTTGCGAATTACTGAGAAATTCAGTCCTATTAAACAATATTTTTGCATCATAAATATTGCAATATTAACTTAACAAATTTTGCATGCTTCTTACAGCTACTGAAATAAAAAATTAATTCGAATATGGTCTCTGTTATGACTAGGAAAAAATCTCACTCAAACCACTGAAAGAGTGAAAGATAGGTAAATGTTTTGTAAGCGCGGAATTGGAAGAAAAAACGAGAAATATACGGAAGGTCTGGTTGGTACTGGCTTTTCATCCCGAGGACTTGGGTTCGAATCCCTTCAGTTGCGGAGATTTTCAGCGCAATGTTGATCCCTGTGTGACATGTTGTGGAGATCACCGCAAAAAACAAACCCCCATCGTCGGATGGGACGTTAAACTGAGGAAAATTAAAATTAAATTGGATTAGATGGCTAAATACTTCGATAAGGTATTCAACAGTGAATCACCTAATTATAATACTAGAATCAATATAAATTTCCATTGAGGGGTTAGCATCATACAACTCTATATCCACCGAATTGAAGAGCATTACCAATGGGGTTGTAATTAAAAGGAGGATATGGGAATGGTAATATGAATATGGGAATGTTGTAAATATTTAATGTCTTGGATGTGGTACAGAATTTCCATTTACATAACTTAAACTTGATTCGCATTTTGGAATAGCCTTATGCAAAATAAACACTAGAATCATTAATGTGCCTTTCGATGAGAGCAGGCTTATGCCGACAACAAGTTTCTCTCCATTTTTTGCCCAATTGTCGGGAATCCCTAACCAATATTTCTACTTACCCTTAGCAGTGCATATGATCTCAGTTGTCGGTTGCCTCCCGAAATAATCAACCTATTAATAAACAGGCAATCATAGATAACAATACGCAGTAGATTTTGTGGATTCCCCAAAACAATTTACTAAAATAATGTACTACCGGGTACGCCGACTTTCTGGATTTAATTCAACAGGCATTTTCCCATTGGCGTAGTATTTGGAGTATTGGAGTAGGAAAAATAATGTTTTTCTTCGGAACATCTTTTTTGTCCCAAAAATTGTTCATGAAATAATGGTAATTTTACTAAATTAGTGAACAAAATTTCGATGGCATTATTTTTTAAATAAATTATTTATTTCATATGGGATGAAAACAATATCACTGTACGAGACCAGTGAGTCGCCGTCTCTTTCATCTAGGCTGAAGCGCAATGAGCCTGCTGATCGCCGTCTATTCAATGAACACATCAGTCAAACAATGAAAAAAACGTGCGGAAGAGCCGTGATGATCCCATTATCAAAAAAGTCGTTTAATAGAAGGTTTAACCGTGTGAGAGTAAGGTGTATACAGCGAAATTCATGCGTAAATTTAGTGAAAGAGACTCTAAAGACGAGAAATATTAGTCTTAATAACAGGAGGGCACGTAAAGCAGTGCACGAATGTAAGAGAAGCAAAATAGGTATGCAAACATTGGGCGTTATGGTGGGAAGTACTGAAAAAGAGCTAGTTTCCTTGACCATAGTAGGGAAAGTTATTTGAATGTGTCTAGTGTGAAAGGGAGTGGCGTGATGGGTATACATTTGTGACCATATTTAGAATTCACCGATAAAATGCCATTAGGCGACTTGAAGAAATTGTATGCGTTTCCTTTGAAAAACTGAAAAATTGTTAATAAATTTGAGTTGATTGCGCGAGGTAATACACTGGACTAACTGCATGGCTATTGGTCCCATGGCATGAGTTTGCTTATGTGACGTAATAAACGACGGCTTTATAAAAAATCAATTGATAACTTCAAAAATGTAAATAACTGAGGGCTCAGTACAAGAGCGGGGAAAGTCCATTCATTCATGCCTTAACTAACAGCTGTTTAGGATGGCTAGAATCGTATATATTTTTGACTGCAAGAGAAAACCGAGTCCAAAGTTCGAACGATTACATTTCCATGGTAGAAGTCCTCTAAAGCACTGAGTACCGCTGATTTACAGGAGGAGTATACAGAGCTTTGAACACACTGTCCTCAAAATTCTCTTCGATGGCCTTGGTCCACTTCAACACTGACAATGAGCCCTCCAGGTGTGTGCATGCATGCATCTAAATATTAGAGTAAACCAGCACTCTTAGCCACCTTGCTCACGCGAACCCCAAACATCGAGGTCACGCTTGTCAAGATTCACAGACCATTCTGTTTCCACGAACTCGGATGTCGTCGTCTGCTGAGCGAGACAACATCTCGACGCTATCTCGCCACCCCACCTGCGATATCCAACGGAACACCGCGTCGGCAAATTTTCAACGCTTTTTTCTCTCTCTCCATCTCTCTCTATCACACACTAAAAACCCCCATTTTACTCCTCTTACGAGCTGACGGGACGCTTCGCGGCTCGTTAGCCGAAAACCACGCCCCCTTCCCACGCACCGCGCCCCCTCCTCCCCCGTGTCCCAAATGGATACGCCGCCGCCAACGAATGACTCTGCAACTCCTAATCACCGAGTGGAGAAACGAGAGAGGGAACGAAAAAAAAATTACGAGAAAAGGCGAAGGTCGACACGGAATGACTAAGGAGATCCGATGGTTCCTCATTGCGTCACACAGAAGGGGGTGGGGCGCGAATGAAGAAAGCCCTTTCAGCGTTGATTAATATAATCCACTCGCAAACTCCCGAGCCGGAGTGGAGTTGGGGAAAAGACTCTTTGTGTTCCTTCCTCTTCGTTTTTTTTCGGAACCATCCGCCTCTAACATTCCTCCATAACCCTATTTCTCGCACTCTCACAGGGATCACATTACGATTCGATCACACCCACACACATACCCATCACACCGGCGCGGGTGCTAATTACATCCGATGAGGTCTCTTACCTCCCTACTTTCCCACACACACTCAGAAACATCTCTACTATAGTAGCTTGCTGCAACAGCCAATATAGTGGTAGCGAAACATGGTGGCAATAGCCAAAAAGCTCCTTTTCAACGGAAGAATGCACTGCCCACCAACTGAGCGGGGAGGTTAAGATTAAGCCTCAGGGTTTGACTACCCGGTTCCACAAGATAGCAAACTTGAGTTGCAAACTCCAAAATAATTATTGTTTTATTTCTTCAGTATTAAGCAACAACTCAAGGCGGGTTTACAAATTTGATACATGATTATGATAATAAGCATATGTATAGATAAGATTTCACACATTACCTCAGAGTGAGTTCCCCTCCCTCTGAAATTTATTGTATAACGAGTACTTCGTGGCTATTTATCGTTTGTTTATTTAATTTTTGTAACTTTTGGTCCTTTTAAAAAATCAAAACAAAATTAAGTTTTGTTATTATATACCAATTCATAATAAATTTTACTTGATTTGGCGATGTCAGTTTATTTTATTTCAGGATAATTGCAGGTTTACTAGCTAAAGGATATAGCAGCTATATCTTTGCGAAGATCAATAGCACCCAAACCCATATGGCTACCAACTTCACAAATTAAAGTCATTGCATCATATAGTTCTTCAGGTCACAATTTGCAACCCTGTGCAGTAGATCAGCAGCAAAATAAATTTGGCCAGCACCAAATGTTTTTCCTCTTCACAAATTGGTAAGCACTTGTTTCTCTTCAGCCTTTTGAAGAAGGAACGCTGGAATCTTTTTATTTAAAGTTACTTGCATCATTACTATCATCTGTCATCATTAATTTCATGACCAACATTTTCTTTGTCAATGATTTAGTATACAGTATGCATGTCTTTGTAGTCATACACGCTCTGATTGTATTACTCACACACTATTTTCAGCTTCAAAACTTTACGGTTTGTTAAATATTAGCGATATTGAGCCGGACGAGATGCCATCATGCCTACAGAAATAGCAGTCTGCGACAGGATCGCTTGTGGGCAGGTAGTAGGTGTCTCCTGCAAGGAATTTTGTTTCAGAGTAAGTGTGTAAAGATTGTGTTTGATATTGTGAAATTTCGTTTATAATTTCAAAATATGCTCATGAGACAAATATTTTCATATTCGAGTTTTTTATTGGAGAGGAATTTATGCACCCTAATGATTTGTGGTGAAGTGAAACTTATGACTTCAAACAGGCATTGAGAGCCCGGTACCAAAGATTTGTATATTTAATTGGTACCGGGTACCTCTTTTTGAATTGCAGTTTTCTGTTTACACAAAGTACCCTCATATGAGAGCTTTTCCTATTTCAGACCTGACACCAGCTGAATATCACTAAACCAGTTGTCCTCAGCTATGTTTCTCCCGGATTTGTGTATGGGTATAGCTAATCTCATTATAGCATCGCGAGCGTTGTTAGTCACCCAAAACGGACACTCTGGTTTGATTCTCTACGTATACTTCATAGATGTAGCAGTAAAATAATTTGCTATCCGCAAGCACAAACATTTTCACGCAGCATTTTTCAGGCTTTGATGAAATAAATGGGTCGCATCTGCAACTGCAACGTCCCCAAAACGCAGCCAGCATCTCATCTACGGTGACATTATACCCCAAGGCGTAATGCTTTCTGTATTTATTGACTAAACTTCCCCAAAATTCTGTGATTGCTACCAATTTGTGTTTCTTTTCACTGGAAACGGCTTTCCTTGGCGTCAAATATCAGGTGTTTCAATCAATATAGTAGAAACAGGAATCTTCTCTTGTTCATCACAAGATGAAATTCCTCTATCGCGATACTTCGTTTCCCTCAGTTCATCTATATTTAATAGATAAGCGTGGTATACACCTGCTAGATATATCAGTCTAAACAAGGTCCTTACTTCAATAGCATCTGTGTTGCTTGCGTCACGATCTCTGGTGAATTTTGCATGGATTGACTTGATGAGTTTATTTGTATAAGTCACAATTTTTTCGACCATTTCTTCCGTAATGAAATGTTCCCAAGCCGCAAGTGGTGTTGTGACTTTTATTGCTTCCCCAATGACACCAGGCAGTCAAGTATTCACATTTTGGCCCGGTGTTTATCTGCTGAACATTAGGATTTATGCACGACTCCACTTTGTTATATCACAATTTTTCTCACGACCTAAATACAACTTAGGATCACTGCGAATCTCCACGTCTAAGAGGTCTTCATCACTTTGTTCTGTGTCCCAATCTCCTCCCTGACCTTTGGCTCTCTCTCATCAGCCCATTTCATTCTCTTCTTCAGAAGGATCATCACTCAAATCTTCTTTGGACCGTAGCAAATGCTGTACCCTTTGCAGATCACATTCAGAGTCCAAGTGAAATACATAGGTATTATGTGGTTTTGACACTGAAGAAAACGGCATCTTTTGTGAAGAACAAATTGCAAAACTTCTGTTAAACATATTCGGTTTAACTTTCGGATATGAGGTTTCAAGTAGTACAAAACTCGAGAACACCAGAGGTCGCGAGTTATCTGGAGGATGATTACAAAGAATAATGCCGTTAGTCGTGTGTCATCTAAGAGATTCTGAAGTCAAAATTAGAGTATAACGTATATACAGCACGTCATTGAATACATTGCCAGTTAGAAGAGGGAAGGGCTGAAAGATAGCATGAGTCGCTCTCCCACAGCTTAAGCGTTAGTATAATGACATGACATCGTAGGACCAGGATCCACAAGATAGCAAACTTGAGTTGCAAACTCCAAAATAATTATTGTTTTATTTCTTCAGTATTATGCAACAACTCAAGGTGCTTTACAAATTTTATACATGATTATGATATTAAACATATGTAGAATAGAATAAGTTTATTGTTCTTGGACGTTTTCGTCCACTAAGAACATACAATAAAGATTAAAGTTACATATTTGTAAGAGCTCTATAAATTAATGATTAATAAGACAGTTACATTATCATGATCAATAATAACATGAGACATATAACATATAACATGGTACATATAACATGAGACATAACATGAGAGGTAACAATTCAATGAGATTTTGCATAATTATTAAATTAACACCCTTCTTGGTTGAATAGATACAAAAAAAATCTTTTTTTAAAAACAAATAAAGAACTTGATTTTTTTATGTCGATAGGAATAGTATTCCACAACCTGGCCCCTGCCACACAGAAAGATTTTTGGTATGTAGTGGTCCTATGTAGAGGAGAAATCAAATAATCGGGAGTCATTCGGGTGGTAACGTTAGCCATGTTTACTCTAGGAGGAAAAAATTGCTGCAGATAGCCTGGTTGCTGATTTTGAAAGAGGGAATACATATAAGAACCAAGGAAGTATTTTCTTCTGGTTTTGGCCTTCAGCCATGTAAGCCTGGTAAAATAGGGGGAAATATGATCATCCTTCTTGAGGTTAAAGATAAATCTTACACACATATTCAGTAAACGTTCTAGCTTAACATTTAGCTCTTCAGTGATATCATGGTACACAAGACAGCAATAATCAAAGTGGGGGAAAATGAGTGAGGAGATAAGTTGCTGGCGTGTGAGAAGGGGTATGAGGTTTTTCTGAATTTTAAGCTGATGAAGGATCATATTAACCTTATTACAGATGGTTAACACGTGATTTTGCCAAGACAAATTACACACCATGGTGACCCCAAGGTTTTTAACATTATTTGAATACAATATTTCCGTATCACCAACTAATATCTTTGGAATAGCATTAGCGTCGACTTTTCTGAGTAACTTTGAATTTCCCAGAATTATTGACTTGGTTTTGCTACAGTTCAGTTTGAAATGGTTGTTTACAGCCCATACATTGATAGCGTTGACATCCTGGTTTACTTTGGCGATTGCATCATACAAGTCATTCAAATGGCAATGATAGTAAATCTGCAGGTCGTCAGCGTACATCATGTATTTACAGTTTTTAATACAACGAGGAAGATCAAGGACATACAGAGAAAATAAGAGAGGGCCGAGGACAGAGCCCTGAGGGACTCCACAAGGCACATTAGTCCAGTGCGATATATTACCATTTCTATCCTTTACAGCCTGCTGTCGCTCGTTTAGATATGAGTAAAACCAATTAAGTGAGGAACTCGAGAAGTTAAGATCTTTCATCTTTTGGAGAAGTAAGGCATGATTCACAAGGCCAAATGCATTGGTAAAATCAAATAAGACAAGTATGGTGATTTTATGTTCATCAACAGCACGACGTATATCGTCAGTAACTTTGAGTAATGCTGACTGCGTAGAAAATTGTTTTCTGAAACCAGATTGGAAAGGATCGTTCAGGTTATTGTGGTTTAAGTAGTAAGTGACTTGTTGAAAAACAATCCGTTCTAGACATTTAGAAAGGGAGCATAAGTTTGAGATTGGGCGATAATCGCGAGGAGTAGTTGGTTTTTTAACCTTTCTAATTGGTGTAATAAGTGACGATTTCCAAACCTTTGGAAATTCTGCCGACATTAGAGAGAAATTAAAGATGTCGAGTATTATTGGGAATAGTGTAGTAGACGAAGCCTTAATAAATTTAGTTGAAATACCGTCAACTCCAACTGAATTTGTTTTACTGAGAGATAGTGTTTTACGTAAGGTATCAGGTGTTACGTGTTGAAAAAAGAAACCTTCATTATTGAAGGGTACAAGTGGATCCAGATTAGACAGACTGAACACGTCCGCGACGTCATTTACGTCAGAGGCAGCTGTAGAGGCAAAGTGCGTGTTCAGATCATCCAGGGAAAGATCGAGCGTTGGTTGATAGTTGCGCCGCTGCACAAGGCCAAGACTCCTCAGTTCCTTCCAAACCTGGTTAGGCTGAGTCAAGTTGGAAAAGGTAGATGAATAATATCTTCTTTTGGCTTCCGTCACGGAACATTTCACCCTATTCCGTAATGCGATGAATTCAGTATAGGCAGAGGAGCTTTTTGTGCGTATGAAAATTCTACGTAATTTGTCTCGTTCCATCATTTTTTGTTTTAAGTCATTCGTCAGCCATGGGGCTGAGAATCGGCGGGGTTTACATGTACGCCAGGGGGCATGACGATTTAAAATTTCCAGGAATTTTAAATTAAAAAATTCCAATTTAGAATCAATAGAGGAGGAACCAAATAAAGTTTGCCATTCAATAGCGTGTAGGTCAGCTTGGAACTTCAATGTATCAAAGTAATTCACATCGCGGTAAGCAATTTTAGGTGCAATCGAACAAGTAATTTTAAATTTATAATGAATTTCAATTTTATCATGTGCGGAAAGAAAGGGCACAGGAGATTGAGAAAACGCTGAGACTTTTTCTGGAGAATCTACTATACAGAGGTCAAGTAGGGTATGACTATTTTCAGTGTGATGAGTTGGTTGTGTTGAGGCAAGATAAAGATTGTAACTGTGTATAAAGTTCCGTAAGAATGAAGAATAATAGCTTTGCCGTAACATATCAGCATTTAGGTCACCAACTATAACAATATTTTTAAAATTAGGACTGAATGTCATGTAAGCATGCTCAATATCAACTAAGGATCCAATATTAGGAGGTCTATAAATAACGAATAAAAGAAGTTTTGAAAAATTAATGCCATACACTTCAAGGATCATGAACTCTGGTCGGGCTTCATAGGTCTCCGAAGAGGTGAACAGCACCGATGAACGAAGGCGATGATGAATGTAGACGCCGACCCCACCTCCGCCTTTCCCGACCCGGTCGTGTCTGATGAAGCAGTAGTCGGTGAGCTCGACCATGTTATCAGGAATGCTAGGCTTTAACCAGGTTTCGGTGAGACAGATTATATCGGCAGCGCTGGAGGAAAAATGAAACCGGAATTCATCGATGTGGCATAGTAAGGATTGACAGTTAACTAGGCAAATGATAATTTCACTGTTTATGGATTTGACTGTCGGTGGTGAACGAGAACACACGTCTTATTTTAAGGGGTCAAGATCGCTTTCACTGTGTATTGCGATGCGTTCACTGCCGTCACAGACACGAGCAAACACACGGCCATTTCGAATCCATGCATACTTGATTTTCCCTGCCTTTTTTAAATCTCGAACGACCGCATAGAGTTTTCGGTTTAACCAAGTCAAGGATTCATTGATGTAAACAGGTTGGTTAATTGGGCTGCTTTCATTAAGGATATCATTGAGCTTCAGGTTTCTTTTTGATCGTCTAGCATTAATTAATTCCACTGCAGCACTAGATCGTAGGAAACGTACGATGATTGGGGAGGGTCTGGTTGTGCGTTGAGGGTTGGAGGAACGGTTGGGACCTCCACGATAGGCGTAATCAATTTCACTTGGATCAGTTTTGATTCCCAAGGCTACTCCCACTTTACATACCAAAGCCGACACAATCTCACCGTTGGAGTACGGAATCCCATGTATCTCTATGACATTCCGCAGTTGTTCTTGCTCGACACGATTTAAGCGGGCTTCTGTTTCACTTAATTTTCTCTTAAGGATAATATTTTCACTCAAGAGATTGTTCAGGGAGTCGTTGATTTTTGTAAGAGAAGCATTAATCGCCTCGAATGACTGCGCATATCCCTCAACCAATTTTTCCCATTGAGATATGGATTTACGGATTTCTTTTTGTTCGTTACGGATTTCACTCACACCCTTTGAAAGTTCACTTAGTATTTCACTTATCTTCTCTGAAAACCGGCTAGGATCGGTGGATTCATGCTCAGGAACTTTACTTGGCTTGTCGCCGGCACCAGTACAGCTGCTTTTGGTACGACAAACATCACAGTACCATGTTCTGCACTGCTCGCTGAGCACTTTGTAGTCGTCTTCGGAAATAGAAAGACACACTGGATGGTAGAAGCCACCACACTCGCGGCAGGAGAGCGATTTTTGGTCGCGTTTGATAGGTTTGACGCAGGCACTGCAGTTGGGCATTGCGAAAAACGAGGGTTCACAGGAGAGAGAGCGATCCGCACCGCACGAAGGTTGAAGCAGGACTGATATGTATAGATAAGATTTCACACATTACCTCAGAGTGAGTTCCCCTCCCTCTGAAATTTATTGTATAACGAGTACTTCGTGGCTATTTATCGTTTGTTTATTTAAGTTTTGTAACTTTGGGTCCTTTTAAAAAATCAAAATTAAATTAAGTTTTGTTATTATTTTTCAATTCATAATAAATTTTACTTGATTTGGCGATGTCAGTTAATTTTATTGCAGGATGGTTTTTTTGTGATGAGCACCGTTTTTTTCAACAATATTTTAGATAGGTTAGGTTGTAAATCCATTATCTTTGTGAGTTGTAAATTAAATGTGTTGTTATTTTTGATTGCGTGATCTGCCAAAGCACATCATTAAATTTTGGATTTTATCGACGTATTATGCTGGGAAATTCTTTTTTCAGACGCTGGGATGCTTAGCTTATGTGCATTTTGTCACGATCGTTACATGGCATGGAAGTTAAACAACAACATAAAAGCTAAAACTAAGTTAGGAATCTCAACTATTGACCAAGTTAAAGAGTTCTGCTATTTGGGAAGTCAAATAACAAATGATAATAAAAGCATAACAGATGTTAAGAGAAGGATCACCCTGGCCAGACAAGTTTTCCAAAGGAAGCGTAACCTCTTGGTAGACAGCATCTCTCAATTGACACGAGGAGGCAGTCGAAATGTGGTTCTGGAGGATAACTACCAAAACAAGTTGGGTCATGAGAAAAACGAACGAGCAAGTTTTGAAAGAATTAGGTGAAAAAAAGAACGCTTCTCCAATCAATTCGCTCTAGGAAAACTAAACTCGTAGGTCACCTAATAAGACATAACGAGTGCATTAAAAACATAGTGGAAGGAAAAGTGTTGGGAAAGAAGAGGAAAGGACGACCAAGGATGTCCTTGCTCCACAGTGTGATGTAAATC
This sequence comes from Pyrrhosoma nymphula, assembly GCA_963573305.1. NCBI lineage: Eukaryota > Metazoa > Arthropoda > Insecta > Odonata > Coenagrionidae > Pyrrhosoma > Pyrrhosoma nymphula. The sequence goes on from OY754330.1 coordinate 115,142,937, forward strand.
ATGAACTGTGAACTCCTATGGTGAAATGAAAAGAACAGCCTTAGAAAGAGACAATTGGCTACTATGACAGCGACAAGACCTGGCCTTTTGAAAAACGACGAGTCGCAATAATCAACACATCAGACACGTAAGCCATCTGTTCAAATGCTCCAAACACACCAAAATCTCGAACCGCCAGTTACATGATCGAAATTTTCTCGTATGTTTCCAACACAACCCCCCAGGGCTCGAAGGATATACGTATCTCCCTCTTTCTCTCTTGATCAGGGTGGGTTAGTGGGGGGGGGGGGGTTGGAGAGAGGACTCCCCTAAGGGGGGTGGGGAGAGAGAGAGAGAGAGATATGTGGGAGAGGAGAAAAACTTAGTCACACCGCACTACTCAGACACTGCCGCCAAAAGTTTCCCCATTTCGCATTCTACGGGGCGCAAGGTCAATGGGGATGAGGAAATGGAGGGGAGAGTGCGAAGGACGGGGGATCGAAGGGGTGTGGTGAGAGTGAGAGGGGAAAAGGCCAAAGACCACACGAACGAACGTGAGCCCGCGCACAATCGTGCCGCCAACCTCGAAAAACAGGGGGAAAGAAAGGCGAAAAAGGAAGGGCGCGTAGAAACCGCGAGGGAGACATTCATAAAAAATATCAGGATTTGAAAAAAAAAAATATTTTGTTAAAATAAAAACATATAAATATACCACTCGACGGAAACTCCAAGCGCGCAGAAACACCAATGCGACAGAGGAGATAACTTGGGTTCAAAGAAACACAGATGACCCTGTTTGTCTAATGCAGAGGCTGCCTTGACGCTTGAGAGAGGCCATTCGCTTAATGAAATCAAATTCCCGGTTTGATTATATGATCGAAAATCGCAAACATAACCGTTTCGTTCGAGTTAAATGCAGAGTTATCCAAAATTGTATTTTTTTTCTTGTAAGGTACGATGAGGTCTTGAAGAAAGAAAAACACCGGTTGAAATGTTCACACTTGTGTGTAATAAAACTATGAAAACCTCAATCAGTGTTTCTCTTTCTTCAAGATGGATATATTATGTTTTCACATGGTGAGTTCCAGTACTCTTGCAAATATCAGGAACGTAAACTGGTTGCTCAATAAGCTGTACCATCGTTTCCGGGAGGCATTTTCAACATCCTGAATTCGCAAAGTTAACGCCGCAGAGGAAATACGAAAAAGAAGTCGACAGGAGCAGAACTAGAGTTAGAAATAGCACATAGTATAACATTCACATTATACCGCCTAGACTTATTCCCAGCACGAATGCCAAAATTAAAAGTTTATGCACGAAATTTACGGCCAATTCACAGTTTTCATGATTTCAAGGCAAGTAACTTGCCCAATAAACTTGTCAGTGTAATCCCACCTTTAGTCAACCACGTGTATGTGTGTCTGTGTTTGAACGAACTAAAATGGTAAAAATATAAAACACTGATCACACGCTTGCTGTAACATGTCGCGTCGTCTACAGGCCCTTAAAGATTTCCCGAACGACACGAGTGCTTGCGCTTTGTCACGCAATACGACTCGCTTATTTTTAACGATCCGAAACAGTTAACGATAAAAATAAAACAAACACACAAGCACGACCGAAAAATTCAAAGTACGTACACGTATCTCCGTCCTTTCTTTTTATATTTTTCCCGCTGAGATAAAAAAAGGTTCCCCCTTCCCTCGCACACATTATCCATCTCCTTTCCCCTTCCCCCCCTCTCCCCAACCACCGTTTAACTCTCTTGTGTGCCGCTATGGCAGCGAAAAGTAGTGGAAGTATTCCGTAACCTTAACACAATGTGTTAAGGTTACGGAATAAACAAAACACACAAAAAAATAGAATAAAAATAAATAAAAACGGATGGAAGCAAAAATCATTAACTTACACAATGAGGGTGGAGACGTGTGACGACATTCGCAAAGGTGTGGGGGGGAGAGGGAGGACGATGGAGGAGGGGGTGGATGTGGAGGGGGCGGTGACAAAGGAGGGGGGGGGACGAAATAAAAGCCCTCCATCGGCGTAAAATAAAACTAAAATAAATTTAAAAACCACCCCCAAAACATGATGACATGATTCCATTCCCTCTTGATCATCCTCATCCCCAATTACTATACATAATCCTTTGAACGTCCATGATCCCTCCTAAAAAGCCGCTCTGAACGAGGCATTTTACCGCGCACTTTGATTCAGCGTCAGTTTCCGCAGTCGGGCGTTAAACGACATGTGAATCACATTAGTTCGTGCGCGAATTACTGTTACTGAAAAAGTTTTGAGTGGCCATCGACATGAGCTGAGTACAAAACACATTCGCACTAATTTAGTTTTTATGTACAACCATCAATATCTAATACAGGGTCCGTTCAATAAGTATCGGGACTGGTTTCAAAAATCAAAATTTATTGCAGTTTTCATTACAATTACTTAATAATCTTCAAAATACATTCCTCATGCATCGATACACTTAGTTCGGCGCGTCTGCCACTCGTCAAAAGCCCGCTGGAAGTCGTTTTCCGGAATACTGTTGAGAGCCTTTGTCGTCGCCGCTTGAACCGCCTCGATGGAGTCGAACCGATATCCTTCGAGCTCCCTTTTTATTCGCGGAAACTAGAAAAAGTCAGGTGGGGCCAGGTCGGGGCTGTAGGCGGGGTGAGGCAACGTTGCCACGCCTAATTTCGTCAGAAGCTGCCGCACAACAATCGCACCGTGGCACGGCGCCACCCGCGACCCGCGGCATTTCCACCAGCGACAGTTTTTGTTCCTCGCTCTAGACTTTCGGCACCAGCTTCGCGCACACTTTCCTCATCGCAAGATTCTCTGTTACAATGGTGTGGACGATTCCGACTGAAAGGCCGGTCTCCTCACTGATAAGGGCGATGGTTAAACGCCTGCCAGAGTCCAAAACTTTTTTCACTTTGGCCACCTGAGCATCGGTTCGAGCGGTCGTCGGGCGTACGACGCGGTGCTCGTCTTCGACGAGCTCCCGGCCTTCCAAAAACATTTTGTGCCACTCAAAAACTCTTGTGCGGCTTAACGCATCATCCCCATAAGCCTGTTTAATGAGTTCAAGGGTCTCTAACGCGGATTTTGCCGAGTTTAACGCAAAACTTCACAGCGTAGCGTTGCTCGACGGTGCGCTCCATGCTGGCGCGACGACACCACAAAAAATCACACGTCACAAAAATCCACCTTCTGTCTCAACGCATGCCCGGAGGCGAATGAACTGAAGTGCGCCTGAGTGGTGGGGGACCCCTCTACCAAGCCGATAGGTCGGACCCCCATCCACCAAAATGGCTGATGCTACAGCGAACCAGTCCCGATACTTATTGAACGGACCCTGTACATGCAATCATCAGCAGATGACAATGGTGACGGTGTGATTTTTGAAACCATGAAATTGTATTCTTGAACATAATATGTATAAAAACGAAGTTGAAACCTGTTATTGTACATACGTAAAAGCGTACTCAACACGATATTCCCATTCGGGGAGGGCATGGTCAAAAATATTCACTGTCGGTTATTAGACCCAGAAAACTGGATTTGATTTTAATAGTTGTCTCTCGCAAACCTCCTTTACTTCTGTCAGATTTATGCTTTGAAACGCTCTCTTGCAAGCAGCTTAATCCAAAGTAAGTTAACTTCAACGAACGTGAATCATGTTTTGTTAAAATAAATGAGGGAATATTTTCTCCGAGCTTGTGAAAAACATTTTTTAAAGCATCAAATCCTTTGACTGGTTGCAAAAAAGAGAGGGGGCTACCATTACGCAAAGTATTTCACATCGCAAAATAGAGGGAACGCTATTACTAATGCAGTAGCTGCAGTCATTTGATGCTTTTTCGAGGGTTTGCATTTATCATTGACAGATATAGGCTGAGAATATGTACGTGGACGTGGGTAAATATTTAGGAAGAATGCGGCGAGTTTGGACAGAGGCCACGTTCTGTGCGGCAATTCATGAACTCTAGCAGTCACCCAAGCAACACAGCTCAACGCGACGCAACGTTGACTGCGCATCGATCAAAAGAGCATATAAGCATTCGTTACTTAGAGAACAGGAGATGGATGCTAAAGTTCGAGTGGATGGATAAATAAGAAAGTTATACGAACTTTTTCTCATGGTACGCCCGAGAAAATTTTATTTGACACGATCCGTGATAGGAAATGGACAGTTTCAGCAAAGAAAACGTAGCTTTTTGAGGGCAGTTTGACCTCTTTGCATGTAAGAACGTTAACAATAATTTCGAGCGAGCCAAATTGTGAACATTTGCGTTAAGAATCCTTCGCCACCAACTTATGAGAAATGTCAAAGTTACACGATTCGAGTGGCTTTCATTCTCCAAATTCGGCCTAAAACAGTGACAACAACAAATTTGGGGTTGTTGGAATTAAGAAAAACATAAGCAGATTTTTGAAAAACTTTTGACAAAGTAGATCATTAAATTTTGCGTGTTAAGTGCTGCGCAAGATAATTCCTCCCATCAGAAGGCCAATTCCCTGATGATAACCAGCAGTCCAGAATCAGACTGCGCAATAAAAATACACTTTTCAAAACTACCACCCATCACTGTACAGCATAATTTTTTCTTTTCCCTTCGCCACCATGCTTCTTTTCCCCACCAACCCCCATCATAATCCTCCCTTTCCTTCTCCTGTATCATTGGAAAAAAGAAACCCTCCTCGATCCCCTGCACCTCTCACGCAAGACTCCACCCCCTTTGCCTTTCTTTCCCCTTTCATCTTCACAGTATATAATATATATATATATATATATATATATATATATATATATATATACGAGTTCGTGGAAAATCACACACGCGATAATATAAATAAACTATGCCACAGGTGGGGCGGAATGAAATATAAAAACACATAAAAAAGAACACTCACACTATAAGTTGATATTTCGGTTGCTCTAGAACCTTTCTCAAAGATTATTCTGTATCCGTCTATCTTTGAGAAAGGTTCTAGAGCAACCGAAATATCAACTTATAGTGTGAGTGTTCTTTTTTATGTGTTTTTATATTTCATTCCGCCCCACCTGTGGCATAGTTTATTTATATATATATATACTTACATGCTCTCACCCCCCTCACTCTCCAGCATCCCTCCAGAGGCGCACTCGCTCTCTTCAAAAGCGTCATCCAAATCCTCTCGACCCTTATTTCCCTCTCATCCAGTGACGTATCCAAGGAGGGGTCCAGAACGCCCCTTACAACCCCACGAAATGGGCACTTAAGGAAACGTTATATTGTTTTTTAAACAAATGGTGTTGATTTCAATTATTCTTTATTATAAAAAACTTTTTCAATTCATATATTTGTAATATTCAAACAAAAAAACCGTGGGTATTTCTTTCATTAAAAAAGTTGCACTGTAAAATTCTTCTAAAAATCGGCTGTTACCACTCGACAGTCGCAATTGAATTCCTATTTGCCTTAAGTTCATTCATAAGGGTAATATACCGGTTAGAGGTAGGTTTAAATGAATGCCAGAAAGAAATCTTTCAGATTTTTTATAAATCCAGAGCCCTATCTACCTCTAGTAGTTACTCTATCTACCTCTCCTAGTTCATCTCAGCGTACGTCCTATCATTCTTCATCCCGTCCAAAAAACCTATACTCTCCTTGGACTACATCATTTACGTGGTAGAAGGGCATGAGCGTTCCAATGACCCCTAAAGCTGGACCGGCAGAAACATGTATTCACTCTTGGTACCCATGCCATATAGGTCGAAGGGTAGGAGCCAAGGTCGTTCACGTGATGGTATCACGTTAAAATACCGTTGGGAAGCGGGCCTGGGAAGCCCTTCCATCTACCAATTACCCAGAATATTAAATTCAATCATTGAGAATTGAATTCTAATTACCTAAACATGCAGCATTCTCCTGTTTTTCAAAACCTTTCATCTATTTCGACCCCTTCCATCCTTTTAGTCTACATCAGTTGTTTCCAACCTTTTTCATGCCCCACACTTCTAGAAACTTTTCACATGATCTAGCACCCCTAAAGTAATATATCGCAACCCTTATAGTAATAATTTATTTAAGAATAAAAGTAAAGGTCACCAAAACCAATTTGCTTAGTAAATTTTTAATAATATATAATTAAAAATGAAACACATGGAAAATAAAAAATACTACAACAAATTAAAAGTTGCTTAAACCCTACAAAATATTACTCTTCATATAAAAAAACAAGTGATCTCGCACCACTAAAGGGTACGAGCACCCCTGGTTTCGAAACCTTGCTCCACATGGACCAGCTCCCTCCCCTGAAACGTAATTTTGGCGTCACTTCAGTCCCATCCACCCTCAATTCACTTTCCTATACCCCCCTAGTACCCTCCCTTCTTCAGGCTGCTCCTCGCATCACATGCAATCCCCCTTCTCACTCTGTACCCGTGTCTTCTCCTTTTTCCCTTCCTTTTTCCCCTCTCTCTCTCTTCAACCCTCGACACTCAACTCGCCCACCGCGTCCTTCTTCTCTTGCCCTCTTTCCTCATGTCTCTCTACTCAACTCACTCTCCTCTCTTCCCCTCCCTTCTCCTTCCCCAAGGGAGAAGTCCTCTCGACCTTACTTTATTTTTTTTCGCCCTTCACAAGTGTCCGACCGTGCCTACACGGTAGTTTTCTCATTGGACAATAGAGCATGAACCTAAACGGGGCGGCGCGTTGAGACGAGGCGGCTTAATGCGCGCTCCGGAAAGTGAAATACTTAATCTACAACGCAGGGTACATGTGCCAGCCCGTCTATATCGGACTCGTGCCACGGTTAGAGCAGCGCCTTAAAATAGTGAAGTTGAGAGACGGTCACATTCATGGAATGTATTCACAAAGTACATTTGTCCATGATGTTCATGTCCACGTCCAAGTATATTCGGCGAGATGTGGAGGAACAGCATAACGATCTTAAATGAATAAAAAAGTTTGTTCTATCCACTGATTGTTTTGTTGCACCACGCGTTTCAATGTATAAGCGCCATCCTCAGTGGACATATCTAACAAGGTGTAGGTCTTTATTTATTTAAGTTTAAATTTATCTACTTCAAGCACGAGATTTCTTACCATGTATGGCTTACAAATTAACTTCCACGGAGTTCCTTGCGTTTGCGAGGCATTTTTATCATTCATTAACACCATTTACCCCTATACGTCAGCCGAAACTATAAGCTTAAAGAGGAAATAGGCGATTACAATATTATGCACATTCCAAAAGAAAAGAATATTCAAAAAGCTAATTGGCGTGATATTAAGGATTCTGCAATAATAGTTACGTATTGCGATTCGAAGCAATTGAATATAAAAAATAACAACATAAACGTTACTAAAAATGAACGATTTAAAAAATAGACATTAAATTGTCCTAATGGAGTATATACCTTGAAAAAGCTGGGACTCTTGAAGTGGTTAGCAAAGTATCCACACCACTGCGAGCTGTAGAGGGAATTTCGAGAGATCCAATACTGACCGCAATACGAGTGAAACCCAAGCAGAAGTTTCTAAAAACTATTGCTTCCCACCACTGAAAAATGAAACTGAATGCTCTAGTGCATTTCTTTGGAGTGTTGAAAGCGCTCTCCCAAAAATATACGCAAATAACCGAGAAAAGGGCTCCGCGGTGCCAATAAACGACCCTTCGCACGACGCCCAACCGCAGTGCAGGGGGCTGGCGAGGGAGTTTCAGCTGTGGGACACGAGTCATCGCATTCACAAGTCTTTTGAGAATATTTATGCAAAGTTTCAGCTTCCTGGCTTTAAAAACTCACTTTTTGAATTTTGGCCAGCTTTTTTCGATTTCAGCCAACTGTGCGACGTTTCAATGACGTAGTCTGCCATCGTCTTCAGTGTGAATGATTTTTGCCAGAACTTTCATATTTATAGGGTTACATATTTCGTCAGGAACGTAGGAATGCGGATCCTAGGAACCGCAAAAGACAACCTGCCGTTGAAGACACCTGGAGTATACAGCATCCCTTGTGAATGCGGAAAGGTGTACATCGGTGAGACTGGACGCACCCAATCAACACGCCTGAAGGAACAAGAAAGGTGCATCAGACTCTTCCATCCGGAAAAATCGGCAGTGGCGGAACACAGCCTGGAAAATGGCTACAGGATCGACCTTGCTAACACCAAAGTGCTTTGTAAAACAAGGGAGTATTGGGATCGCATTGTGAATGAAGCTGTGGAGATCAGGCTGGAAAGTAAAAACTTGAACCGAAACAAAGGTTTCCAACTTACCAGTGCTTGGAAACCTCCTCTGAGAATGCTAAAAGGATGGTGGGAAAAAAACTGGTGAATCAGAGAAAACCTGGCCAAAAATGTGACCCTATAAATATATGACAATTCTGGCAAAAATCATTCACCATGAAGACGATGGCAGACTACGCCAATGAAACGTCGGTGCAGTTTAACACCATTACCCGGTTGGAAATCCGAGAACTACTCATCCTAAGCATTCGCCGGGAAAGTCTTAGATCCTACAAAGCATTCTTAAATTGAAGGAAATCTGCTTGAACTGCACCTTTTCCGGTACTTATATAAGGACAACGCCGGGAGGGAGCTTGCATTTCTCCTTGAATAGGTTACCAGTAGGGGTGACAAAACGTTGGGCTGACACCGAATACACCTGAATAGTTTTATAGCGCATCATGAGCCGCGAAAGCTTCAATGAAGAAATTTAAAAATTAGCCACAGTGTAAGTGTAGTATTGAATGAAAGGATGAACTACGCTCAAAATTCCACTGAATATGGCCGATTTCGCGCATTTTGATGGCTTCAACATTCCCATCTGCTATCGTACCGTGTGGTTTCATCTGATCTCTACTTTAATCTATGGGAAGTACTACGTTCTTCGCAGTGGTGTTTTAAAAGCGGATGACGTATACACGAATGATACATTTTTTTCATCATTTACTTGGAATCATGGTTATGAAATGGCCTTTACGCATGAAAAGGAACTCATTAAGGGATAATTCCAGAGGTGTGCACGATACTATAATTTTGAATTCGCTATTCGAGATTATGGGAATCGCTGCAAACCCTAGGTATATAAATGCAATTTAGACATGAAACTTCTTAAACGGTGGATGCATTATTCTAGTTACTGATGATGTTTGAAGGACTTAATTTCGAGACCATTAGATAAAAAAAGATCATAACTAACGCATGGTGAGTTCACTAATTGCGTTTATTTTAGTTTAGACATGTTATTATTGCCTCACGGGAGTGTGAATTCTTGCGTATGCTGTCATAAAATATTCAATGTTGACTCGGTATTATCATTACCACACGAGTCAGTTTAGCATACAAATTGAGGTAATTAAATGGGTTAATGTGAATTTAGCCCTGCTCCTTATGCTTGCGATCTCAGGTCTTCTTTCTCATTAATTGTAAACCAAGTATTTGCTTCATCTCTCGCATCCATTAAAACTAATGCATGTTCCTCTCTTTGCTGAACAGTTGATAGTTTGAAATTAACTTCAAGCGGTTAAAAAATGTACAATTAAGATAATGAACATTACCATATTCATCAAAAGAAACAAATAACTTTTCAACAACGGAAATATATTAGTCAGCAATAAATTCCAGCGAGGAGGTAAATAATAAGTGTTATCCAATTATTCAAACTCATCTTAAGAAAAAATATACAAAAAATAAACGGATACATACAAACATATTTACATGACAATCATACCGCAAGGTCAATAATTACAGAAGAATAAAAATATGTTAATGCGATTCAGATATGAAAAGTTCACACGCATGATGAAATAGAATCGTAATCCAACATGGAATACGATATTCTTAAAATTTCTTAATAAATTACATGATTTCAACCTCTTCCCAAATTCTCAAATAAATTATTCGTTTCAATGGAAATAAATAAATAATGCGGTCCTGTTTTCGGCGCAAAGCTTTTTTTTAATAATATCATATAAATAAAGAATGATCAAAGCATAAAAACAAGTCATTGCTTAATTGCGATGAATTTATTTTTACCACGAAGTTATAGCTCCTATGCTACATAATGATGTCAAATGGCCGAAGTTTTACTCTAAGAGAAGAGGGGCTCCTTGGAGACCCGTGGAGAAAATAATAAAAGACTGTACTGTGTTAAAAGCTAACAAAGGTGGACCCTTCAATGTGTGGACTTCTGATACCATTGGTACACTGTTTGGATTCAAGTTTTCATTTTGTTAAACCAACGATCATAATGCCCAAGGCTCCTATTGGGTTACTTTAGTGTTTGTAAGGATTCCTGCTAATGTTACTATGGAAGTTGCTATGCTAGTTTTGTTGATCCTATGCCAACTATGACGATCAGCGTTTTGTGAGATCGAAGACGAGTCACGCCTCCGAGAATTTATAATAGTATTTTCGACAGCAACGGGATATAACTCTGATTCGAATTAACATGCAGCAAGCATCATTATATATGCAAAGTAGAAAATGGTTCAAGTACTGAACCATCATACCTCATAATCTATTCTTTGAAACGATTCAAAACAGCGACGCAAAAATTCACTCCATACCTCAATAAATACAAAGAAATCTACACATTATATCAAAGAAGAGGAGAAAAATACCATCCATTATCATGACTTTAAACCTGCTTCATAGTAAATATCATGTTCAATGAAAGACGTACAAGAATTAACTTGAACACTGCTTAACAATGAACGCCATTCTTTCCATACTATTTCGTTATGTACCTATACTATTGTGATCGAAATATTAATTACGCTTCACGCTAAAATATCGGGATAGAAAATCAAATATTAAGCTCATAATCTTTAAGAAAAATTGTGTATAAAACCAATTACCAGTCCACAATAATCTATTTTACTATACTTATCCAGGCTCTCAGAGCACCATTAATACGAGAAAGCAAGGTAAAATATTTCTCTGAACAATTAGTGCAAAAAATAATGTTGAAACGTGCAATTCCATTTAGTCATCTTTATTTGAGTCTAAAAAATATTTTAAAAACGTAAAATATTTGATTGAGCAGGGGGAAAAAGCTCCAATAATCGATTTGATGACCATTCGACTTCATCATGGAGAGCTACTTGAGCATATGTCTCGAGACGCTCTATTATTACCCTCGAATTGACTCAGGAAATCTTAAGAAAAGGAAATGTGGCTGCTTGATTCCAATTATAGGTCGTTCAACATTCTGTTGACTGGAATATTGGTTCTTATGGAGATTAGTTTCCTGTGTTCATCTCCAAAAGGCAACAGCGATGTTGCCATTTAGCAACAAAAACTTAACATTATGCTATGCAGTACACTAACTGCACATATGGAGTCTTTCAATATGCAATTATTATAGTAACTTACTTATGCATGGGGTGGTGTTGGAAATTGTTACCCGTGTGGCTTAGAGGTTAGCAGACGGAGATTAAGTTTGGCAACAGCGTTCTCCATAAGGCCCATGCTGTCAACTAAATGTGGAACAATCTACTCTACCAACCACATAGAGAGTGAAGAACGAACCTAAGCCACAGAAAAATAAGAAAGAAAGAAATTATATGGGCCCACGCCGATTTTTGAGAACGCGCCTGGAAATAAAAAATAAGATCGAAAATGATAGAAGAGGATGATGGGTAACGTATGCCCCGACAGAGGTGACTGTCTATCATTTTCATATCTTTTCCACTTTACTACTCCAACTCTTCCCACAATTTACTTTCCACCATGAAGACTCCATTCTTCCACAAGTTCGGCATCGGTCGACTTCTTTCATTTCTGCGCCATACCATCCGCTAAAACTCCCCCCGAAGGCTTCCCGATACATACCTAACAAAAAGTTTCATGACTTCCCGAGGAAACGTTTTTCTTCGGTTCGGAGCTTAAATTGGTGTTCAATGTCCACAGGACACAGCATTTCCTGAGAGAATAAACCACTACTGCCAAAACAAATCCCTAGCGTTAAAAAACATTAGCCTCGGGGGGAAGGTAGTCTTTAAAATCCTGTAAATGAAGAGTCGCGAAATAAAATGCAGTGTGCTTCGAGATTTTAGCGTTTTTCTACTGCACTAAAAATTTAAACTATACTTATTAATCTAGCTTTTCTTAAACGGGCTGAAAAATGGAGTCGCAAACAATTCAGTGTGTTTCAGTAGGAATCTGAGCATATTATGAAGGTGATAGGGAATGTGGTATGAAGCATTTCCGGTCCGGTAGACACGGGGTTCATGTAGTGCCGCGCTTCAAACGGATGTGAAAACATTCGTGAGGAGCGTAGCTCTTTATGGATCGGAAATATGGACCATTGGAAAATCAGATCAGAAAAGATCAGGACCTTTCGAAACCTGGAGTTTGAGGTGGATGCTGAAGATCAAATGGATGCATAAAATAGGTAATCAAGAAGATTACATTGGAGTAAAAGGAAAAGACCGTATGGAGCACTATAGAGAAAAGAAGAACTAGATGGTTTGGGGACACCCTTGTGTCTGAGTGGTCTGTTGACACCCCAATGAGTTTGTGAAGAATATATTTAAATGAAAAATAGAGATAAAAATCCCAAGAAAAAGGCCAAGGTACATAACTCATGGCCAAAATGCATATGATAAGAACTATCAGGGAGTAAGGGAACTAGGATTACATAGGGAAGGATGGAGGGCTGCATTCAATCTATCACTGGGTTGAACGACCGATGAATGGATTATGTCGCAATTCCTAACTTACTGACCAATGACAAGGCAAACATTTTATTCAGCACATTTTGCAGCTCCATGAAAAATCCTATACACCGTTACCTATACCTATTGAAAAGATCTGAAACTTCCAGTGGCATACGATTTATTTATTATTCTTCCAATCATACTATCCATGCTTAGGCTTGAATCACCCGGTAATTTTTCATGTATATGTCCATGGATCATTTGAGCTATTGTTTTTCAATGTATTGTTTTCATTTGATTTTCCATGAAAGGGAAAATGGCAGCTCAGGATATCATTTTTCCCTATCACGCTGTCATTTTTGCACTAACTGAAAGAATCACTTCTGTTTTGTATACAGTCCTCAGTTTATTTTTAAGCTCTCACGTGGCCTCACTCTCTCTACCTATTTAATACCTACCGTGTGTTCCGTTTGGCTGGTTACGTATGTGTTCAGGAGCGGAAAACAGGAAGGTCACGAATTCTAGAATAAAAAATGGAGGATCCCTACCATAGCCTATTTACTATCATAGCCATAATACTATCCCGGTAAATGATTTCATTATCATAAAACCATCATTTGAGCTGTCATTGCCACTATCCCTGTACTTGTACATGAAAAATGGCCATGCAAACATGCAACACACTGGTTAAGAGAGAACTACTGGTTAATATTACTACTACTATTAATTTACGAATGCTTAGAGATACTACTTCATACAGAAATCAAAGTAATGCCGGATATTTCAAGCGGGGTGAGGTGTCAGAAATGATGTTATGTTAATAAAAACAAGTAAAAAGTCTACTCTACCTAGTGAGGGTGGGAGATAAACATAATTAATCTATCGCCATTATTCTGATCCCTAATTGTACGCGGAAAAAGTACATTTTAAATCTATCGGTTCTGCAATATATATCCTTTATCATATGTCTGTCATCATTTCTACCAAAATACATAGGCTCTAGATAAATATGTTGAACGTCCGGCCAAAAATTGTCTACTTCGAAAAGCATTTCCCACTCTTCCTCAACTATAACACTTTCCTTTTCTCCTTTCTTCCCTGCACTTACTCTAAACTTCATAAGAATTTTTCCATGCGCTTTAAAAGATTTAATGATGATGCTTAAGCATTGAAACCCATATGGTGATGGTTTTCTAAACTCTGTAGTTCGTTAAAGTTTTTACATGAAAATAAATTTAGAGGTGGAAAACTAAAGATTTTCTGATAAACTTGTTTAATCCAAGAGGCCATTGAACCTTTAGGATCTTTCCAGCGAATAGAAATGCCTACAACGATCCGGAATTACTCTTAAAAACGAAAAATATTAGTCTACGGAGAGAAAAATTTAACTATTCCGGGACACCGTAGAATTAATCGTCAGTCGCCAAGTCAGGAGGAATGCAATAAGTTGGAGTATATTACCAAGGGGTGTGTCGATAACCATGCGGTGCTGCTCTCTGGGAAACAGTATCTTTACTACCGTGCTGTATATAACGTTTTCCCAGCTAAGCGCTCGAAAGGAACATCACGAACCACAATTTCCCTTAATTGCTTTTTGCCCAACCGATCTGGACGTTCTGGTATATGTACGAGGCCTTCCCTAAATTATGCAACTACCATTCCACATTCTCGGAATAAGGGATGTTTACCGCCCTAAGTCCTTGACCTGTCTTTTATCACTTCTTATTACTCCTCCAATGTCATCACGACATCGTAATTTGAGTTCGCCTCAAGTTTCCAAGGATGAACTTCCCGAGATGGTCGGGGACAGGCATCTGACCGCATTAAATCCATCAAATACAGAAAAACGGAGGAATACGTATCCACCTCAGTTCCTAATTTAATCAGTAATATCTCTTCCATTATTTAGGTCAAAAATGACCAATTAACTTCAACAAAGTAAACCAACAAGAAAGACGACGAGGATTTTAAGTAAGGGTAATCATGAGAGTCTCTCGTAAAACTCAATCTTTTCTCCTTCTTAAAACTGAAGTATTCTTCCTTTGCGGCACTTACATGCATTAAAATTCTAAGATTTTTTAAAGTTGCGGAGGAGAACTAGTTATGCATTAGGGCTTGTACATGACGATCTAATCCCGATGAAGAGATGCATAGGCCTAAAAATAAATAATTTAGATGGCGTTACGAATATTTGAGACCTAAATTATTCTGCTTGTTGCTGCCAGGTATATTAAAAGTTACAAGTGAATGTCAATTTAGTAAATAAATTAATAATTGGTTATTAAAGTTTAAGGAAGTTGAACGTTTTGCTCACTTTGTATAATTAAACATTTCTTCCAAAAACACTCAGTAATTGTATGCAGTAATTGGCACAAAGTTTTGTATAACATTTTCCATTAGTTAATCTACTATCTACTCTAACTTTTATTTTTACTTGTCATTTCTTATATTCTAGCATTCAAATGGGATTAACAAAATTAACTGTAGCACATTGACCACTTTTTATTTATACTTATAACATTTTAAAGAGTCGGAAAGCCCAAGATATAACTATTATTCCAAGAGTTGTCAATTGTCCTAAAATTTCCGTACATGATATATTTTTTCATTAACACAATGTATAACAAGGAATAGA
The DNA here is from genome assembly GCA_963573305.1 of Pyrrhosoma nymphula. NCBI lineage: Eukaryota > Metazoa > Arthropoda > Insecta > Odonata > Coenagrionidae > Pyrrhosoma > Pyrrhosoma nymphula. The sequence goes on from OY754330.1 coordinate 115,158,206, forward strand.
TCATTATGAATATTGTTGTTAAAAACAGTTCTAATTCACAGTCTCACAAATTGCTCGGAGATATGGTGACAGCGTTAGGTAACGCTAAATGAGCCATGTTTTATCGGTAGAATATTATATCATCTTGGAGTACAATGGAGTGCAATGGTTGCGTGGATTAATGAAATTTGTAACAAAAAACTCTTCAAAAGGAGATCTTAAGTTCCATTAAGGACTGAAGGTGCTGAGCAATCAATTTTATTTGATCAGATTTCGATTTTTATAACAGCTGCGAGCCGCTGAAAAGAAATTATCCCAATCCCTCGGCACATGAGTTTATTGCCATTCCAACGGGTCTCCATAAATCTTTCACGAGTAATAATGGTGTCCACGTAAGAAGAAATTTTCTCGACAGCGGCCATTACGATTTTGATAAGACAATAATATCTTGGAAAGCTTTAGGCAGAATAAATTCGTTGGGCTAGTTTTCATCTTCGGGAAAATCGTAGAGAGTTTGAGCCCAGAAAAGATTTCCGGGGAAAATCATGATAACCATGGGAATAAATGGGAACATCAAGGCAGAGTATTTTACTTCACGACCTTAAAATATGATAAAATACATGACAATAAGACAAACTTAACTGCGCGAGAAAATTTATAGTTGCATTTCTGGCGTTCGATTTTGACGTTCTGGTCTAAAAAGTAAGATAATCAAGATCGAGCACACTATTTTGATGTTTTATAGCTCTTCTCAAGATTAGCACCACGGTGATACCCATTGCTGCTTGTTTATTTATGAAGAAGGATGACGCGTGCTAGAAGCCAGAGAAGTGAGCGATTGGTGGACTTGATACCACGTGATTTTCAACGACTTACAACTACATATTAATTTTATCAGCACGAGTTATTTCTTCATGAATTCGTCCAAAGAAATATTACTATTCGTTTGAAGAAAGGCCTACAGATATTTATGGTGATAGTCGACGAAATAACTCATTGGAATAGAAAAATGATTTAATTAAAAGGATTATTATCCGTATATTCCACACTTCATTGGAGTAAACACCTCTAGTGTCTTCGGCGTTATATCCACGTCATTATCAAGAGACTATAGTGTAAATTGCGGAAATTTCATTGATACTCTTGCTTTTCTTAAAGGAAGAACAGGAGGAGGGGATTGCTTTTTAAGGAAAAGCAATCCCCTCCGTGACTCCATCCTTGAAAAAGATCTTTATTAATAATTACAGATGAGTCCATTTTAAAATTTGTTAATATAAAGCGAAATACAAGGAATACAAATGTGAGCCTATTCATTTTCCGACCATGCAACAAGTATTTTTTGCAAAACCACTGCGTTAGCAATTAGTTGACCGTAGACAAATGCCTTTAGAGACAAAGGCGAAGGATCGAGATCACCTAGGCAACGGTCTGCCACGATGGAAACACCGGTTCCCGATCAGTCACCGAAGTTAAGCATCGTTGGGCTCGGCTCGAGTTTGGAGGGGTGATCCTCCGATTCGTCCGAGTGCTGTTGCCCCTATCTGCACGTGGCAGACAGTAAGTGCGAAATGACCTTAGCCGTCGAAGCACTTTAAACAAAAATACTATTACTCTAGATCACCTCCGTCCACTGGCCGAGGAGAGGGTCCCCCATTCTGAGAACTTGGGGTTCCAGAACGGATGTAAAGAATATCTTTGCGATTCCTTACCACAAAAGAATTCCGTACAGAGAAGACAGATATGACCACGGTAGCCAGGGATGAAAAACGGAACCGGAACTAACATATAGTTTCGTTCCGGAGCGAAACTACAAGCTCTCTTTTTTCATATGGATCATTCCATGTGGAATCACGGACGAGTTGCCCTTACTATCTCAGGTTTACACGATTTTTTTGTGTTCTTCTTATAAGGCCCTCAGTTTTTGCATACAATTTTTATGAAAAATGTTGAGTTTTTGTGGAGATACTGTGGTACGAAAAAATCTGCATTTGTAAAAAACAAGTCCCAGAATTTTCCCATTTTTGTCAAATCTAAGAAACAGAAAGTTTCGTTAAAAATCAAAAAAAACAAATTACCATTACAAAAAACCATTACTGTATCTTATTCAACAGTCAAATTCTAAAATTTTATTTTTTTTTTAATTCTTAAAAATACTTGACAATTTAAAATTAAATTTTCAAAATGTATCCCACCTTGGATCCATCTCAAATTTTAGAATCTTATATTCCTTTGTATAGGTAAAGAGGCTGCAAAGTTTCGTCATTGCTATATTTCATATAAAAATTTTGTTTATGGCATGCACTTCACCGTGCCCACGCCCATCTGGTGAATAACAGTTAGGCCTTTCGCTACTTGCCAATGGAGCGAGAAATGCACTATGGTACACTTTTAACGTAAGGCAGAAGTGTTACTTCAAAATAAGGTCACTTTACACCATAGGCATTGCTTAAAACAGTTACTTCACAGTAGGGTTTATATAACGGCGGTGCAACTGCCTAAATCTTGCGGCTGATGTGGGTGAATCAGCACGGGAGGTCGCACGTTGACCCGGAGCTTAATGCGAATCAACTATTTCATTTTGATTTTTAAGCGATTATTACCAGATCGGTTTTAAGAGAAGATTTAATTACAACTGTATAAATTAGCTTCCTGTGCTCTCGGCGAGAGCCAACGAACGACTGCCGTCCGCTTCGCCGACAATACCCCAGCCACAGCGTCTCCTTCAACTGGTCTGCGGGTGGCTAAACAATTGCCAGGATCCTGGCGTGGGAGAAAAGTGCAGTGACCTCAGGGAAAAACTAGGCACGCTCTCCTCCAGGGTTCTTCCTCACTTCCTAGGAATTGCCAGGGTGGTGGACTTCTGCGGAATGTTCAGTGTCCGGGGTTTCGTCGAAGCGCCGGTGACGGTCACCTCTCTCCCTCCCCCGCTCGCTTGGCCCAGGGTAATGGCTTACAACCTACTTTAACGGTTGAAAATCTGTACACTGAAAGATGCAACACCCTCAATGACAATACCACGATTAACATCCTTCTGGCATCAATGTCTTTTGTTTAGCTCCCTCGCCTCTTTCCCTTTCATTCCCCTACCTGCTGCCCCTCCCATTCTCTCCCCGACCCATTCCTTCAGTACCCTTTCATTCTTTAATCATTTATCCTATCCTCCATGTATTATGAAAATATTCCTTTTAGGAAACTGAGCTTGCATTATGGAATCGTCAATCATCTTTAGCATTGTTTAGTCTTATCTGTTTGCTGCTGTCGCCGAGACCTGAAAACGCAGGGTAAAACTGTGAATATTACAGTAGGAATTCAAACGCCATCACATGGCCCCTTACCGGGAGGTCGCGAAGTAATGCCACTGTGAGGGAATATTAAACTCCTTCTCGTGATGCAACACATATACAAAATTGTATATTTTCTTGTACTCTCCTGCAGCTCAAACGGATAAGTAAATTATTTTCCTCAAATCTTTCTTTTAAAAATTAAAAATTTTAGAATTTGACTGTTGAATAAGATACATTAATGGTTTTTGTACAAAATGATTTTTAACGAAACTTTCTATATTTCTTAGATTTGACAAAAATGGGAAAATTCTGGGACTTGTTTTTACAAATGCCGAATTTTTCATACCACCGTAAAACCTCTGCAAAAACTCAAAATTTATTCATAAAAATTGTATATACTAACTAAGGGCTTTATAAAGAAAACAAAGAAAACATTTTGTGAAAATCTGTGATAGTAAGGGCAATTTTTGCATTTTTGTCGGTGCTTGGCATAACCCATACAGTTTCCCATATAGTTTCAGTTCAGAACGAAACTAATTGTTTCGTTTACGAAATTGTAGTAGCAGATGAACGAAATATAACGTTCAGGAACCGTTCCTACTCTAGAATAGTTTCGGTTCAAGTTAAGTGGACTTTTGGTTCGTACTCATGGTTCCGGGCTAGGGCAAAAGGGGTGTATAATATTTGTTTTCTACCGGGGATGTGATCAGATATGGAACAATACGTTTAGTTTCAGTACATTGTCCGTTATTGTTTACTTTATGATAAAATTGTTAAAGTGTTGTTTCGCACTATTTCGGATTAATCTACGGGAATTACACAAGTTTATTACTTCTAATAATAATTAGTACTAAATATTCCCACAGTTAAAAAACCTTAAAAACTCTCATCCCAAGAGAAATAGATAGAGACTCTCAGAATACTCGTGACAGGGGAAGCACTAAAAGGTTTCAACGCGAAAGGTTTAAGGGTGAGGTTCTTAAAGGAAAGTGGTCGCTTAACATACCTATTTAACCCACACAATATAGAAAGAGTTGCGATTTCAAAGTATTCCATGAAGTCAAATTTGGTACTCATAAGAAATATAATGTTTTAAATTTAATTACTCCATAAAATACTGCCAGAAACTAGAGTTAGTGAGGAGGATCTCTTGGTTAATAATGCTGTTCGCCATGGAGGAAGGGAAATACAGTAACGTAGCATTGTACCCATCATACTGTGAAAAGATCCCAGGAGCTCGGAAATTTGAATGAGAAAAGTTTAGTTCTAAGACCCACAGATTATAAATTCACATCTGTGCCACAGATATGACCTCCTTGAATGCCCGTATCCCCCGATCTAACTCCTCAAGTTAATCAAGGCGTAGATGGCTCAGTTTAAGTATATACTGAAGAAGTATGTTTCATAATGAAAACGAAAAGGTTAAATTCAGTGTTTGTTTTCACACACAGTCGCACTGGAAACGCCTTATCTATGGAAACAATTATAGCTCCACGAAAGTCAAATGCGAAATCATACGGAACTGAATGGTGTTTACCATGTCAGGGTCAATACGTTCGTTTCGCCGCTATATGCTCCCCTCTATATATCACGTAAACTACAAGTATATCATTAAATTGGCTCTCCGCAGTTGCAATCTCGGAAATTATGCAGCTCATGTGCAACGAGCGAAAGGAAAAGAAGGGCGTACGGTGCCATCGCCATCTGAATGTAAAAAGGAGACAAATAAATGGCACCACAGCACACTGTGGCTTGACACTTGGAAACGACAAGTCTCGCGGTATCCCATGCATAAATCATGTTCAACTCGTCCCTCGGAGATTCTCCTTGCTTGCTCCCATGCATGCATTTGCAGAGAGAGAAAACACAGCCACGGCAACTTTACTTCTTTATTTTTATTCTTCCCATTCCATCAAATTTTCATAAAAAAACAGGAGAGGCACTCTCCGCGACATAAAATCACCAGAACGTCTGCACCGCGTCTCTTAAATGTTTTAATGCACCCCCTCACGAGGATTTGTCGAAGATTCGGCTTTTAACATTTCAGCGGCAGGCAGGAAATGGATCATGTTGGAGCACCGTGACTTGATCCCAGGAAAAATAAAGCTCTTCAGTCTTTCCCATTCCTTTCACACCCTTTTCTACTTCTGTCCTTCTAGCTCCCTGGTATATCCTCCTACAACACAGACCTTATACCTGTGTAATACCGAGGACTCTCTCCACGGCTCCTTGCTCCTTTTCCAAAATACACTACCTGCCTACAATACCTATGCTGGCGCACATAATAATGAGTACAAATTACGAAGATGAAATGAATCTTTAATAATCCCAAAATTAACGGTCCTAAAAACGATCTTTTTTTTGGAATTTAGTTATTATGCTTCCATACCCTAAAATAGGGTTCAATGAACCTTTTCATTTATCGCGTTTGCATTCTCCGAATTTGGAGGGACTTCCATCTTTGCTCATCTAACAACACTCACTCAGTGATTACATTTTGGTTTTTTCTCATAGCGGCAAACGCTCGTCCGTCTATTTATCATTCCTCGTTCACTTTTCGTTGATTTAGTTTCGCCTCCACCCGCACCATTTCTCGCGATCCTCATCTCCCGTTTACTTTCTCGACCGCTCGCCGCAAACACGAAACCCTTTCCCAGGATGTTACCGTTTCGTTCAACTCATGATGAAACTCTATTCTCTCTCTCTCTCTACGTAAAATCATTTCCGCTCTCTCTCTCTCTCTCTCTTCACCCCAAAGCTTTTAGTCAATTATGGCGTGTCAAGAGCTCAGCCGATTTCTAACCGACGAGCTTTGCGTTAAGAGCACCCTATCTCCCCTACCCCACCCTCCCCGAAAGCACGCGTGCGTTCGCGAAATCTGGTGAAGCCAAAACAAGAGTTGCAAACTTGACTAAAACCGGCTAACCACGTTTTCAATGCTTCATCACCCCGTCCATTTTGAGTTCGAGCGAAGCTTTTAAATGAACCTCGCCGTCACGCGCACTTAACGATTCAGTCGTCAAACTCACTCACGGCCCGGCCCGACGTAAGAGGTACCACTGTTGAGTGTGATTTCACAGCCTTCATGACGTCCTCGCCCCTACATTATTGAGAGAGGAGAGCGCGCGCGCGTTTTTTTTCCCGCGCGCGGCAATTCCGTTAACCAATGAACGCGCTCCGCCCTCTCCTTCCTCGTCGTCGTGCGTTCCGTTATTTTCTTTCTTCTTCTTCCTACTTCATCTCCTCCTCCTCTTCTCTTCCTCCTTTGGTTACGCATTCATTCATATATCCCTCGCGCGTCGGGCTGGAAAATTATTCATTCCACCTCCATTGTTAACCTGTGGACAATGAAGGCCTGGCCAGCTGTGTTCACGCTCTATTCTCCGCTAATGCTGTTGTTCTCTGGAGTGCAATTTTAGCTCGTGGCTTGGGTGGTTCACGAAATCTGTGCATCTCCCACATCGTAAAGTTGCTCCCATTCATCTTTCGTTCTAATTACACCTCGTACCTAATCGTAAATTTTACACGCACTCGATTCTGTAATTTGGTATCGTTTTACCATACTACTTTGGAAAGGGATTTTCCCGGCTATTTCAGGCTTTTGTTACATATATATTGATCAAATTCGTGAGACAATTTTCATATAGGAAGCTTTCTATTTGCTCCAGTGCAGTGCTCACTTCGCAGCAGGACAGCATACTTGCTTCAATATCGTTTCAGGCAATGCGCACTTGGCAGCACACTTCAAAACAGACCCGGAACTGAGTTAATGTGAGCCAAGCAATCAAAGAACTTCGAAAATCGCATCGGTGATTGTTGTTGATGAGTAAATGTTCATTAAAGCTTCAAAAATAGATAATGTACAGTTTTGAATTACTCTGTGGTATAAAAATTTACCTTTACAAAAATATAAAATGAACGGCGTTGAGATAAAATTACAAATTATTCAGTCGTGACAACTGTGGAATTACAGAGTTCAACCTGCTGGCATATTTCCGTATGTTTCACCTGCGCACATGGTTCTATTTATGGTCACTCGAGTGCGCTGTGTTTCGATCTGTTCTTACTTCAACGCCACAAATAAAAAGTTTTCATACACTGAAACAAAGTCATGCTTTATTCACCAACTAAAAAAGGAGATTTGAAAGCTTCATCAGTTTTTTTACCCAATGATTAGTCCCTGCAAAGAGTGAGTATTTGCCGCTTATATAAATCCAATGTAATTCATCAATGATTCATCCAATCAGTAACGCTTAGAAGATTCATCATTTTTGAAGTTCATGACGAATGATTCGATTTCCCTATTCTTGACCACAACCTAAAATCAAATTCACCCGGAAATAAAGACGTACGTACATTAATTTACCACAATCACCGTTCAACTGAGTACTTCATGAAGTAATTGGTTTTAACTGGAGCTAGATATAAAGCTTATCATAATAGCGCAATGATTACATATTCTTTAATTCTTTTAAGTGTAATAAGGTTTTCGGATTTTATTACGACTAAATGCGATAGATATCGCTCAGGGAAATACGATGTATTTGATCTTTAAATTGAAATTTCAGTATATGAAGAAAGAACGTACGCTTTTCAATATTTTACATAGTCATCCCGATTAAGATATTATCGCATTCTAAAATACAATGTGATCAGGGTACATTTCTGTTCACAATCGCGAGGCATTTCGAATATATTTTATTCCATTACAAGGTAGAAAACCGTTCTATTTTCGTCAGTAAAGGATCAAAATAAGTTACGACGAGTTTTAATGAAATGCTGGATGTAAACGGGAGAAACTAGCAGAAGAAATTTAAACCTTTTAAACACATCGAACATCGTGTCACATGAAGGGGATCTTTAGATAATTTCACTAGAGTAGTATCAGCGGACTTGGGTTTTAGGTTTTTTTTAACAACAAAGGTTTTATTCCACTGTCCAGTGTAAAATTTTAAACCCTAAGAAAATCATCCATGTCAGAGGAGAGATGCGAACCTGCGAACTACGAGTTGCGAGGCCAGTGCCGCCGTAGCTTTTAAGTATGTTAAACTTTGAGTTTGGCAGAGTCACTAGTCTCAGAATCGACGGTATTAGCAAGCATTGGGCTCGTGGGAAACATATACATTTATAAAATACGCTGATATCTATACTAAATACACTTGGTGGATATACGCTTATATATATACAAAAAAAAAGGCAACGTCCGGAGGTTGGGGGGAGGGAGGCATCCTATAATGGAGAAAACGGCTGAATCGTTGGTTTTGGTGTTCTGATTTTCGTATAGCGTCACACATATCGGGAAAACCCCCAAATTTCCATTCTCGACCCACTGAAATTGTAAATAGAAAATATAAACACGCCTGTACTCAAACTTCCATGTTTAATTTGCATGATAACCATGGAGACACCGTCAACAACATTGAACTTTAGCATAGATGCTTATATTTGGTAAACATTAGCAACAACCTCCAGATAAGACTATAAACAGTGAAGTAATCTACAAAATCATACATAAATAATATCTATTATAATAAGATTTGATCACGGAATCGGCCGAAGTATTGCGATGTGGAAGGTCACGGGAAATCCTCCACAATAGCCTATCTAGAAGATCCACACTTGAAGATTCACCAATACATGACGCGATGGCATTCCTCTCGGTAAAATATTTCGGAGGTATAATAGTTCTCCAATCAGGGTGGCGACTACTGGGAGGGGAGCATCAGTCAGAGTGGACAAATGCAGGATAGGGACGCGAAACGTGAGGTATTATGTGGCGAGTGGGAAGCTGGAGCAGGGGAAGATGGAGAGGGTTCCAGGGAGGAAGGGAATTACATCAGACAGGTAAGGATGGAGGGCTGCAGTCAAAAATTCTTAGGATTGAACGACCAAGGAAAGGAATGAAGATTTGCATGAAAGGGCATTTGCATGTCATTTTTAACGGGTTGTCAGCTTGTACGCCAATAATGGTCACCAGTTGATATTGTTTGCAACCTTTCCGAGAAGCCCACCACTAAAGCATTTTCCACCGTAAAATGTCTGTAATGTCATTTCATTTGTATTATGGCTATTTGTAGAAAAACGTGTCCTCTCTCTGTTTTGAACAACAAAATGTTACCTTGCTACGCTATTTTTGTCGCAAACTGAACTTGAAATTACACTGAGTAAATGGGAGAATGGGAGAAATATGGGGAAAATAGTATTTTTCCACATAATATAAAATCTATTTTCGCGGAAAACTGTAAGAAATAAAAATTCCAGAGAAATTGTATTAAAATATAACATAAGTAACTTACCACCTTATTCTTTGAGTTATTTTATAGTTAATGCAATTAAAGAAATCAAAATATGGTAATTTCATATAAATGGTACTGCGTTCGGCTCCTATGGTTTCATTAAAGTGTTCATTAAAAATAAATCCGAGGAATAATCTGCAAATTTAGTGCCTTAATATTGGTTTTCTATAGCCACCGAGAAAACATCAGCGAAAGCAGGATTTATCAAACCAATTAAACAAAAAGTTGAACTTTCGCTTTTGTTTTGACTCACACAGCCGCGCTAAAGTTAAGTTACTCCTTAAACAATTGAGTTGAGAACTATAGGGACGTAGAAAGTAAATATAAATAACAGATTGAGCATTTTGAAACCGACAATGAAATTGGGTCCTGGTAGTAAAACGCGGAGACTTAATAACAACCCCCAAGCGGAGCCATTTCGTAGGGATTGGAATAGTTCACAGAAAAAATGCCACCAAGTTTCGCTACCACTACAAAGCCATTAAATCCTGATTTAACGTGAAATCAATGAATTCAGCAGTTTAGTCTATCGTCGCTTCACACCTCCAACTTGGTCTTCCATCTCTCCCGACAAAACCCATCTCTCCCATTTCCTACCTGGTTAGTGACGAAAAGATAGAGGGACCTGCACCCACCCTTCCAGCCAGTCCCGTCTCGCCCTCGCGACTGACGTCACGTGCCACGATCTCGCACGAGAGGAGAGAGAGATAGAGAGCAGCCGGAGAGGATTGTTGGAAACCTCCTCATGGCTCTTCGTTGACTTTGAAAGGGCTATGCAATATGGATGCCGGTGCCAAACATCCGGAAAATCCAATCTTCGGCGCAAACAGGTAACTGAATTATGTATTCATGTCATACGCGGTATAAAGCCGAAATCAAATTTAGTCAAACGCTGTCTATAATTCTAATCTCTTAAATAGAACGCAATGTATTTCCACGATTTTGATGGAAATACGCGACTGTATTGTTGCGCTGTTCACAGAAAGTACCTGGTTACCGAGTGTTGCTCGATGTTTACTTGGTGTACTAAGAACTTGTATGCTCCTATTCTTCTATTTATTGTCTATATAAATTATATTGGGCATTCACATAGTGCGATTAAAGGTTTTAATGAAACAAATTTTATAAAGCATAACGGATATTTATTGTTTTAAATGTAGTAGTGATGATGCAATTAGGTAGTAAAAAGCAAACTCAAAAGCCTGCAGAGAAAAGAGCTGCTTCCGCAAATTCGGGCCATTGAGGATTGCACGCAATTGTGATAAAATAATCTGATGATCCGAGTCGACGGAGAAAGGCTATAGCTTCTTCAAGTTGTTCAGTGTAAAAACGTGTAGATCCAGGAAACGAAGAAGGCAAAATAATCCTTTCACCAACAACATCATTCTTTTTTTCAGCCAATTCACTCAAAGATTGAAACGCTCGTACTGTTTTCTGCAAGTATTTTCTTGAATTTGCTTTAATCCATTGGATACGGTCATGTTCCACTCTGGTTACATAAGTATCAACCAGATATTGCGGAAAAAGCCGATCACCGAAATGCAAAGCATATGAACTTCAAAAGGTGGAGATCAGGATTTCTTAGGTTGATGTCTGAAGGAAAATATTTGGCAAGTTGAGGTTTAAATGTTAATCGGTACTGAGCTAGTTCAAATCTTGTCAATTTTTGAAGACTGGAATAAGGTGTTCTTCAAGGAATATTAATACAGAGAATCTAAAATTGCAAAATTTGGGTAAAATAGTGGATGAGTAAAATGTCCAACACGACTGTCAATATTGTTCATGGTAATTAAAGATTTCCCACGTTTACGAATAATTAACTCTTTATCTGGAAAGCTTTTGTCAGCGTTTAGGGTAATAATGGCACAAACTTCATTCTGAGGGGGATTTTAAACCTTCCGTGATCAACGGCATCAGGTAATGCAAAAAGCAACTACCCATGGTGCCTTGCAGGGAATTATGTAGATGTATCCCTATATGTTGCGTTAATTTTGTCCTGGGTTGTACAGGGTTAAAGTTTATAAATCCCGCCATCACTTTTTTCACTCATCTGCCAGTAATTCAACGACTGTTTCAAAATGTTTGCCCTTAACCAGACCACCTTCTAGAGAGAGGAAGTCGACGGTAGGAGAGATGAGGAAATAATTCATGACCGTCAATGGCGTGACTTGGCACACGTTCGCTTTTCGCGTAACTGGATTCTTTAGTGTTTGTTTGATTATCCGTCGGACGCAACATGAGGCAAACCCCAGAGTTAGGACGGGAAGAGGGAGAGAGGGAAAAAAGAGTAACGAGGGTCAGATTTCCGTTTCTCTCGTCTCACAGCGACTCGGGAAGCGTGGAAAACGGGCAGCTGGGCGATGAGACGAGCGCCGTTTACGTCATACCGACGCACCCATCGCGTCAAGTATTTTTTATTAATAGAGGCGTCTTATGATTCGGAACGGATGAAAGTGTAGCATACACATCAATCCATTTACTCGCATGCTTCCAGTCACAATGGACACTATTTTGGTGTGACAGCCAAATGCAATAAAATATAAATTCATCAACATCTACATAGCTGCACATGGCTGTACAGTACATATATACCCTCCGTGCCACCGAAGAGGTGTATGGTAGGGGGTGTTGGGACACCATCCATGAAAGGAGAGGAAATAGGGAAAAGGAGGAGGGAGAGGACAGCGGCGAATTGTATTTCAACGATTTGTCTTACGCTAGTGACACGCTAATTTTTGATGGTGCGTGAAATGAAGGAATTTTTGTGCCTATCATTTCGGCAGTTTAACTTTCTTATTTTGCCACTCCTATCATTTCTAGAGATAGAGCAGCGAAATTAAAAAAAATATCCTCCGTGTCGTACAGTAACTCGCGTGATTGGAGTTCCTCAAGTAACCTAAGGCTAGCGTGTAGCCTCAGAGCCTCTAATTGTTCACAACCTAATCCTTCAATCAACTAAGTGACACTTTCAGTACACTGGTAGCTGTTTGTAACGAAGCGTGCGGATTTCCTTTGTATTTTATTTACTCGCATGGTTCCAATCACAATGGGCACTAATTTGGTGCGACGTCGAAAATACAATAAAATATACATATTAGGAAGACAAAAGAGGAAGTGTTTGTTACGGTGGTTGAGGAAAGGAAACTTCTGGAGGAGATTGGGAGAAGGCAGAGGAGGTGGCTGGAGAAGATATTGAGTTGGAAGAGGTAATGTTAGGCGAAGAGCTGCCTTGGACCGTGATAGAGGGGAAGATGTCGGGTAAGCGGGGAAGGTGAAGGTTAAGGACAGACTTCATGAACAGGATGAAGATTGGTAGGACGTACGTCAAGATGAAGAAAGAACTCGTGTGGATATATATTTATATATACCGGCGCCAGTAAATATCCTGAGGATATTTACTCTCTTACATATAATCTTAACATATTCGGAAGATTTGACTGATAATAATAATTGGTTGGATGATGATGTACTTATGCACTAATTTCAGGTGGGATTTATTGTAATTCGGGGTTGTGACGCCGGAAATGTCGGTGCCAGCTCGCTCACCAATACTTAGATTCCATGGATTCCATTCACATTTGGAGCACTCAATCCATCCCGATAACTGCTATCAGTCACTGTCTTCAATTGCCAGACAGTGAGGGTGGAATGACTTCAGCCAAGTAAGCTCTTTAAAGCATATTCTACTGTTAATGTGTGACTATGCAAACAACTTTAGCTACTTACAAGACGCAAAGTTCAATCTTCTCCCGTATTTTATCATACCATTTGTAGGTAGAGCCTTACATATGTAAAATGCAGAGTATACTCAAATATATACTCCTTTCGTCGTTTCTCTGCAAATTGTGTAATATTTAGAAAAACGTAGTTGATATTGAGAATATCTACGTTTTTAATATTTAATTTCACTATGATGATCCATGAAGATTACAATCATAGCTTATAAAGAATAATACAAGTTACATAAACATATTTTCCAATATTCTCGTTGTATTTAACTGTTTTTGTAGCACAATACTTTTCGAAATGCATTTATTCGCACTCACAACACCCAGCGGAGAATTCTTCAAAGATAATATAGTTACCTAGTTCATGCTATACATCGAGAACGATTAAGAACAACACTACTCCACAAATAGTTACACTAAAATATTATTTAAAAATAATAATATATACTTAGAATGACTATGATTAAAAAACTGCGCAATTAGGAGACGAATGGGAATCAATCATTCATTCATTCATTCATTCATTCATTATAGTAATCTTCCGGTTAGAGGTAGGTTATAATGAAAGTCAGAGAATATCCAACGGACTCTCACACGTGCCGTGCCCTATCTACATCTAGTATTTCTTTCTTTATCCCAGAATAAGCCCTACATTTCTTCATCCCGTCCATAAAACCGATTCTCTTTCTTCCCCTTCCCCGCCTGCCCAACATCCTTCCCTCTATAATGGATTTGAGCCAACCGTTGCTCCTCATTATCCCTTCCAGGCACCTACCCTGCCTTCTCCTAATCTCATCCACAAGTTTCCTCTCCTCACCCACGATGTCAAGCACTTCTTCATTCGTCTTCCTTTCCGACCAACGCACTTTCTCTATCCTCCTCCACACCTACATCTCGAACGCCCTTAGCCTATTTTTGTTTTTCCTTCTCAAGGTCCACGTTTCTGCCCCATAAAATTCCACACTCAATATCAAGCTCTTCAACAGCCTCTTTTTTACATCCTTACTTAAAGTTCCCATTATCAGCTCCCTTCTATTATTGAACGCTTCCTTCGCTAGAGCTATTCTCCTCCTAATGTTTTTGCTACAATGTCCTGTTTCTTCTACCGTACTACCCAAGTAATTAAATTGTTCTACATGCTCCAGTTTGTAACTCCCTACTCTTATGACCAGCCTCACTTTCTTTTTCCTAGAGAATCTCATTACTTTTGTTTTCTTATTATTAACCTTCACCCCGTATTTCTCGTAGTGCTTTTCCAATTCATCTACTAAAGTTTGCAATCCCTTCAATGACAGACTGACCAACGCCTGGTCGTCCGCGAATCGAACCGACTTTATCTACTGGCCTCCTACTTTGATTTCCTCATCTATCTCAACCCATGTCGTTCTTACCATTTCTTCAGCATATATGTTAAAAAGCAAATGCGACAACGGGCAACCTTGCCTTACCCCGCGACCTATAACTGCCCACCCTGATTCACCGTCAGCTACCCTCACCAGCGCCCTCTGCCCCATACATAAGTTTCTGATGAGTCTCTTATCACGCCAATCTATTCCTATTTTCCCCAGTATCTACATTAGTTTCTCCCAGTTTACTCTGTCAACGCCTTTTCGAAATCCACAGAGCAAGCGAAAAAATCCTGATTATATACGTTTCTTTCTATCAGTGTCCTCATTACCGCAATCACGTCTCTGGTTGATCTCCCCTTCTTAAACCCAAATTGGTCATAGCCTAAATAGTATTTCGCTCTGCTCTCCAACCTTCTATTTAGTATTCTAAGCAAAACTTTTGCCGCTTGCAAAATTAAACTGATTTGTCTATACTCCTCGCATTCTGACGCTTTCTTCTTCTTCGGGATAGGTATTAATACTGTTTTCACGAAATCCTCTGGCCATACTCCTTCCTCGCAGATCCTGCAAATAAGTTCGAAAAATGAATCTCTTCCCTTACTACCTAGATTCTTCAGCATTTCCGAAGTTAGGTTATCGGTTCCCACGGATTTTCTACCCTTTATCTCCCTTAATTCCCTCTCTATTCCGCTGTCAAGTAACTCTGGTCCGAGGTTAGCCTTATCTATTGATCCTTCCTCTTCCAGATCTAGGCTCAAGTGTCTATTCTCGATGTCATATCTTCTACGTATTCTCTCCACCTTTCCTAGATATCTTCCTGTTCGATTAATATCTTTCCCTGTTTTGTCCTTAATCTTTGGTATCGAACCCACTGCTTCTTAACCTTATTCTTTTCCATCGATCCTATTGTTTTCTCTGCCGCTCCAGCGATGCCTGTTTTTATAACCTCTCTATTGTTCCCATCCGCTTTGCTTCACCTATGTTCCTTACTACTAGCTCTAGGTATTCCCTCCTTTTCAACCCTTTCAATGCTTCAAGGTTCCACCTCTTTCTCTTCCTACCTTTACAAAGCCTTTTGAATCTAACTTCACACAACATCATCACCAAGTTATGATCTGAGTCCGCATCCGCCCATGGATAGCTACGCGAGTTTTTTACACTGTTCCTAAATATCTGCCTTACCATTATATAATCAATTTGGTATCTCCCAGTATCACCCGGCATTTTCCATGTGTACCTACGCCTTGGGTGATGTTTAAACCAAGTGTTTGTCACTACTAATTTATTTCTTCTACAAAATTCAACTGCCTTTTCACCGCAATCATTTCTTCTTCCTAGCCCAAACCCTCCCACTTCTAATCCATCCCTACCTTTCCCCACCACTGCATTCCAATCACCCATCACTATCAGATTTTTCTTTCCAGGCACTTCTCTTATTTTTTCTTCTAGCATTTCGTACATCTCTTCCTCCCTATCGTTGCTTGTAGGCTTGTATACCTGTACCAGTACGAAATTCGTCGTCCGTGCTTTTATTTCTACCACTAGTATCCTGTCGCTCACCTGTTCAATGTTTACTACCCTCAGCCCCAATTTTGTATTCAGTACCATACCTACCCCTCGTTGACTCTCATCTCCCCCACTATAGATTACCCTGTAACTTTCACTCCAATAGTCCCCGCAGTCCTTCCATCTCACCTCGCACAATCCCAGAGAATCTATTTTCCCTTTCTCCATTACCTGTTTAATATTTTCAAGCTTCCTGGCCCTCATAATGGTCCTTACGTTCCAAGCTCCTATTTTTACCACTTATTTCCTCCTCCTCTTTCTCTTTTCCTTCTTCTCCCTCCTATCCCGTTGTATCCGCCGATGATGATGACCGTGGAGGCCTTGCCTCCACGGTCGTCAGTTCATATTATAGCGTTCAAATAAACAGAATTTTCGGTTATATACATACAAGATATACTATACTGTGATTTTTCAGAAATCTTCTAGGAGCAAGGCCCGGGGCCAAAGCCACCGCACACATTTTCACACCCTCGCATTCTGTATTTCCTTTTTATATCCCTCTGGCGGAATCATGGTTCCCCTTAGCGTTGGGGGAGGGGCGGGAGGAATCTCTTCGGAACGTCCTCCTCTATCGTGTCCCGGACCGATTCCCGCTGACGAAGCAGTGCGTATCGGAAGGCTTATCCTCTTATACACCAAAATGCGTCCTTTCTTCCCATGTGGCTTTTGTCTGCGCCCGATCATGCCACCTGGTCGGATTTTCGGCTATATGCGTGGGAAGAAGTAAGGGAAGGGCAGAAAGTTTTCAAGTGAGTTGATGCATTGGGGGCGGAGGGGGGGGGGGCGGGGAGGTTTAAAGGTAGGGAAAGAGGAGAGAATCTGAGAGAAGGGAACGACATCGGAATATTAAGCGATCGCTTCCACGAAAAGGCATGAATCAAAAGTCGAAAAAAATGTAAGAAATTAAAAAGAAGAAAAAATCTTCCACTTTCTCTCCTCCTTCAAAGGGTTGCGGGAAATTAGGCAGTTTCGTTTTTTTTCATAGATATATAAATCAAACACGCCATACATTCTTCCATCGAAATCGTTCGTTCCCATCAGTTAAAGAGGGTAACGAACGACGAGGGGAACGAATTAAGGGGTAGGGTACTCTTCATGAATCAGGATATATGGAAAGGAGGGCGGACATGGGTACGTATGTGGGGAGAGAGACCATTAGACACTGCTTTATTGTGAGATCCCCGAGAGGCGGGTCACCATACCCGGTTTATTATCACTTTGCTGTATTTTATGGACCCATGGAGAGGGATTTTAATTTCAAGCGTAAATGCTCAAAAATGAACTCTTTTAAACACAAGAAGAAGGTTTCACAGGCTCAAATTCAGAAGCTAGTTTTTAAATTACACACAACCGAAGAAATGAATTCATGAAGAAGAAGACATGAATTTTAGTGACTGGGAGCATACCTGGCCGGAAATCGGGAGATCCGGGTTTGAATCCCGGGTCAGGTGAAGTTATTTATGTTTGAATTCGACTCATTTTCATCTTCCCCACTAAACCCTGTGTTCGTACTTCATGTGTTCCAATCCATTTCTAATCCCTATGTTTGAATGAATGTATTCGCGCCTTTGAGTGTCATGTTTTCGAATGACAGTATATTTGGCCACGTTGGCTCTCTTCTTCTTCGGCTATGTTTGCCTTTAAACGCACTGTTCACCTCTGTATTTGTTGTTCGACTCCTACATATATATATATATATATATATATATATATATATATATATATATATATATATACAGTATGCCAAGAGGGTGGCCGATAAAAAATATACACACGGAAAAAAGAACACTTACACATAAAAATTTTCGATATTTCGGTGAAGTCTAGCTCCACCTTTCTCAAGGTTTAAGGTAGGAATGAAGAAAAGGAGAGAGATTGAGGTATGGGAGGGGAAAGAGGGGGAGACGAAGGTGTAAGAGGGGAAGGAGGGGAAAGAGGGAGAGAGGAAGGTGTAGGAGGGGAAGGAGGGGAAAGACGAAGAGCGGGGAGAGGGCGTGGAGGAAGCAGGGAGAGATGAGATGAGGGGGAGGGAGAAACTAGTGTGATTTATTGAGTCCGGGGGGCGAGAAAGCCTGGTGGATTAAAATACAAGAAGATTCAAGATCTTTGAGCTGAAGGGGAGAGGAAGAAGGGGGAAGGGAAGCAAGTAGACCGACTTTAAAAGTGTTATTGAAAGTGGAGTTGTGGGAGGAGACGTGAATGGCGACAGGGAGAGAAACAGAGAGGGAGGGGCAATCGTTACAAGACGAGCGGTGCCCATTCATTCTAATATTGAGAGGAGTGGTGGATAAGCCAATATAGAAAGAAGGGCAGTATTGGCAGAGGAGGATGTAGACAATGTTAGGCGTGGTGCAGGAGGGTGAGAGGACAGAAGGGAGGGGAAAAGCGAGGAACTTGTCCGGCAAGGGCTGGGTGATGAGGATGGGGCAAGTTTTACATCGCGGGCGGTTGCAAGGGGTGGGAAGGGATTTGGTGGGTTTGAGTGATTTGGACAGGGGTTTGGTAATATTGAAAATGGCGGATAGATTGGGGGGGCGTCTGAAGCTGAGAGAGGGACATTGGGGGAATATTTTAGAAGTGGTTAGGTTGTCCGACAGGATAGGGTAGAGGTTTTTAATAATACGCCTAATAGAGTCCACACCTGGGAAGTAGGTGGTACAGAGGGAGATATTGTTTTGGGAAATGCTATTAGTAGGAGGCAGTTTGGGGGAGTGTGGTTTTTTGAGGATTTTTTTATTGAGAAGTTGCTCTGGATAGCCTCTGCGAAGAAGAGATTGATGGAGGTTAGTAAGGAATTTTATATATATATATATATATATATATATATATATATATATATATATATATATATATATATATTTCCATTTTTTCAGGGGCAGGTATTCAGGAAGTGAAATGAAAATTATGGCATAAAAATACGAGATTCGCAATATTAAGTAAAAGTAGGAATAAAGCTCAGATAGGCCTACATCAAATCATGGAAAAAGAAACAGCACAATTTTTTTCGTACTCAACGTATTCTCCACTACTACCCCATTATTTCGTTAATGGAAAATTATCTGATTACTAGAGCGCATATTAAAATACACACATGCTCCTTTTTATTTCTATTGTTCTGGATCATACCAAATTTAATAGTGTGCCTAGCGTAAAAACTTACACAGGAGGTACCAATTAATTATTGACGGAATGATTTGACATAGAGAACTGGAAAGCGAAACCTATCAACTTATACATCACTAAAGCCCTCAGCGTCAAAACGACTGGTTTATATTTTTAAAAATCTTGTTATTACTTTATTAACGATGAGACGTACGTAAGGATAAAGAATAATTGATGCAACTTAAATATGCACATGATTGAGGTCATCAATTTCCGCGCTCTCGATAAATTGCTCGATTTAAATATAAAAAATGGCTCGAAAAAAGATATGAATATGCAAAATAAATACCTGCCACAAAGACTCGTAACCAAATCCAGTTTTGCTCCACCTGTGAGACTTTCAGAGATATCCCATCCAGCTTACACGAGGATCGAGGATTCGTGATGCATCAGTCATTTTGCGATAGAGACCATCGCATTACTTGCCCCATCAACCCAATTCCACTCCAACACGCCGAAAGACAAATCCACGAGAGTTTTCCTTTCGGGTTTTACTTTTTTTTAATATTCGGTAACAAAGCACCAATTATCGAAAGGTTAACGGGGATAACGAAGAACCAATCAAAATCGTTCATTCCCTCACTCTCTCTCTCGATCAGATTCTAAAACGACCGCAGGACACCGGGGGTGCCAAAAACTCTTTTGTTCGGAAGCCCTTGTATTCACATCTCTCTCTATTCTTCTCTCACTCTCTCTCCCTTTTCATGTATTCAACCTTCCCATTCCACGTCTCCCTCCTACCCTGCATAATGGATCACTCATATATTTTCTTCTTCTTTTTTTAAATACCCCATTGCAAGTACCGCGTCGATCAATTACGAGGACAGAAGCCTTCAGTTAATTCTCGTCGCGATTCTCTAGTTGGGACGCCGAATCACGAGTCTGGGGAAAAAATATTTGGACGACTATCAATTAAAATATATATACATTCTGATCGGTCAGTATTTCCCAAAATCGATCAACCAATTTCTATAAATCGCCTCGTTTCCTCTAACTGAGGCAATTTACGATTTAAAAAAAAAACTTCTCTCAAAAATGGGAAAAGGGTCCGTAGAATTTTTTTTAAATAGTTTACCCGGTTCACATTTTTTTCGTCCCTTCTCTTTCCATGGACGAAAGAGAACCTTTCACGCCCCCCCCCCCTTGATCAATTTTTAAAGCTCATTAAATTTTGGATGACTTATCAATTCATCAATCAAAAATGAACGCAGGGTCGTCTTTGATGAATAATTTAATTATAATAAACTTAATATGCCCAAGGGTGATTTGATTTTTGGGGAGCGAGCGCATATTTCCCACTCCCGGGAAATGAACGCGTTACGAAAACTATAGTACCCTTGCTTTTGACGTTGACGCTGGAGGGCAATAACATAATATCCTTCAGGGTGTATCATTTTGCTCCGAGCTTATTAATTCATCATTCAATTACGTAATTTGTCTCCCAGATTAATGTACTCCCAGGACCCGTAAAAATTAATTTCCACCATATTTTCATCCAGCATTTAGAAGGATATAGGGCATAATTCCAATTACCTAAAGATGTAATAAATTCTATTTCAAGCAAAAAATATCTTTAGTGTTAGATTATTGTGCGTCACCAAGTAACAGTATGACAAAATGGAACCATAATAGTGTACTTTTTCGAGCACATCCTGAAAAATGTCACCTACAGCGCAAAATAATGGCATTGTACTAATTATAAGACAGTAGTGCGATGAGCTCTTATGAACAATTATGAGCCATGCAAAAACAAAGAATGGGACAAATACTATGTAAATATGGGTGCTACACGAGATTCCAATGAATATATCACCTCGAAATCCACCTTAAAACATTTACATACCACAGAACGGTAGGACGATATCTATCGCTATAGTAACTATCGCAGATGTTTCAAATTATTCGTCCACTTTGCCGTCCTCGTATATTACGAGAACGTCAATCGATAGATACCCTGCCCAAGTCCACCCATATTAGATCCAAATAAATGCGAACAATAGATTTACATGCGGCGGGCTGTGATATGAAAAAAAGCCATCACCGTACAAGCATAAAAATGGAGTTATCTGAGTGTCCCGTATTCTTTCAAAAATTCTATATGGTGGATTAGAAGGTTCATAAAACTTGATGATTTGATGTAGTTATTATTTGCCGGGGAGGAATATACACAAAAATTCCCTACAAGAGGATAGTTACAATTATTATCAAGAGTAACGACACGAGCACTCCTACACAATATTAATTAACCTCAACATTCTCCATTTAAAGATAGGTACATGCATATTTTTAGGTTAAGAAATTACTGTATTCGCGAAAAGTTAATATGGCTGCAGTTTTTGGAAGTGAGCATGTTTAAAATGTACGCAGTAAGTACAATATTCTGCTCACAAAACCTAATCTTACATTGCATGCTAGATCATTTTGCACATGGGACAAAAGTGTTCAACTGCATGAAAAATAGAATTAAAAATGAGCAGTTTTTCAAAAATAGCAAATAAATGGATCCTAGCACATAATGATATTCATATTTTTTGTTCTAAAGTACTTGTCATAGTTTAGGTTTGACAATGTGTGTTGAATAATGTATGCAAATAATGAAAGTCACAATTAATATAGCATGTATTACTCGACTTATGATTTACGGTGATTTTAGTATATTTAAGATTGAACTTTTGAATTATACGATCATGGAAAGAAAGTGGACGTGAATACAATTGACGTCAAACGTTTCAAGTTGACGTCAAAGGGGAACAAGATGTTCTCGACTACTTTAAACAGTTTCTCAATTTTAAAAGATCAAAAGATTAAAGAGAAGAGCGGCATAGTACAATTATAGAAATACATGTACTTTTGTCTCCAAGCAAAACCCATCACGTCATTCCCTTCAGGGGTTGGCACAGAGATTAAGTTATTGCTGTTAGACCTAGAAAGCTGGCTCTTTTAAAAATTTACGCTATTATACCATATCTATGAACACCTCTTTTCTTATCTTATCCGTGCACTGCTGCATACCCGCTCTATTGCCTAATGTTCCTCCACTTAAAGAACTCCTTCCACAACTTTCACTCATGGCTTTCTTGGTCTATCCCTGTCTCTCGCATCATTCTCTCCTCTATCATAAGCAGTTTTTTATTAGACTCCCATATATTTTCTCAGCATTGCTAAACCTACGAAGTGCGCTCCATTTCCATACATTTGTCCAGTACCAAAGGATCAATTCCACATTATTTCATCACCAAGTCATTCTTAACCCTGTCCATCCTACATTTGCCGCAAACACTTCTCACGTACTCCATCCCAGCTGCGCTTAAAGCGTACCTTAATAATTTTAAGATGTTAGTACGTATTACTCTTCTCTTAGACTACAACCTTGTCGTGGTTGAAGGGCTTGCATTCTCCGATGACCCCTAGAGCTGCACTGGCGGGAGCATTGCTCCTGGTAGGGTCACCAAAGCCAGATTGGTCGAAGGTTAGGAGACAGACGAATGGTAGTCCGCGCAGCGTCTGTACCTCAGTGAGGCGGCTGCAAAAGGCGTCTGACCCCAGTGGGGCGGCCTCTGAAGTGATGGTGTCACGTAAAAAACACTATTGAGTAAGGCCACGGAAGACTATCTCAATTAAAACAAAAACCTTGAAATTATGGACAGTTCTCAATTGATAATGAATCCTGGCAACTACGGGACTCGGCCAAGAGGGCCGGGTGTCGTGCCCGGCAGCGGTGGGAGCAAGGCCCCTGCGGTCGTCATCACACGAAATCCTTGCTCAGACGTAGCAGCAGCAGAGGAAAAGAAGATAAAGAAGAGGAACGAAACTATCAGAATAGGCACGTGGAATGTTAGGACTATGCTGAGGGCGGGGAAGCTAGAGAATATAAAGCAAGAAATGGAGAGGGTGGGTGTAGACATCATGGGTCTGGGTGAAGTAAGATGGAAGGATGACGGGGATTACTGGAGCGGCGACTATAGAGTAATTTATAGTGGAGGGAATGAAAGTCAGCGCGGGGTTGCATTCGTAATGAATAGGAAACTCGGTAGAAAAGTAGTGTATGCAGAACAGGTGAGTGATAGGATAATAGTCGTGGAACTAAAAGCAGAACCAACAAATTTAGTTATAATCCAGGTTTATATGCCTACCTCTAATCATAAAGAGGAGGAGGTAGATGGGGTGTACGATCAGCTAGAGGAAATAATTGGTAGGATACCAGGAAGTAAGCACCTGGTAGTAATGGGGGATTGGAACGCGGTGGTGGGTGAAGGAAGAGATGGGCGGGAGGTGGGCGATTACGGGCTAGGAAGGAGAAACGACCGGGGCGAGAAAGCTGTGGAGTTTTGCCGCAGAAATAACCTAGTAATTACGAATACATGGTTCAGACATCATCCTCGACGTAGGTACACTTGGAAGAAGCCAGGAGACACAGATAGGTTCCAGATAGATTATATAATGGTACGTCACAGATACAGGAATAGTGTTAAAAACTCGCATACTTATCCAGGAGCTGATGCAGACACAGACCACAACTTATTAGTCATGAAATGTCGGGTAAAACTGAAAAAGATAAGAATGGGAAGGAGGGTACGAAAGTGGAATACGGAGGCATTAACTGGGGAAATGAAGAAGAAGTATCGGGAGAAGGTGGATGAGAGAATGGGTGAGGACCATGGAGTTAGATCAGTCGAAGATGAATGGGGAAGTTTGAGAAACGGAATTATAGAAGCGGCGAAAGCAACGGTAGGCGTAGTGAGTGCAACTAAAATTAGAAAACCGTGGATCACGAAGGAGATGATCAGGGAGATGGAGGAGAGAAGGAAATGGAAGAGCGTAAACTCAGAGCTAGGTAAGAGAAAGTACCGAGAATTTAATAACAGGCTTAGAAGAGAAACAAAGAAAGCAAGAGAGGCGTGGTGGAGAGAACAGATCGACGCGTTAGAGAAATACCAAAAAGAGGGAAGAGCAGATGCATTATATCGGAAAGTAAAGGAACTGACGGGTGGTAACAAGGGAAGGGGAATTACAACGATAACAGACAAGACGGGAAAGATGATCGTAGAACCGAGAGAGATCCAGGAGAGGTGGAAGGAGTATGTTGAAGAGCTCTATAGTAAAGAAACAAGGCCCAATAGGTTAGATATAGAAAGGGAAGACGACATCGACAGCGATGGCATCGGACCAAGTATCCTAGATAGCGAAATCGAAAGAGCTCTAAGAGACATGAAAAGGAATAAGGCGGTAGGAATAGATGACATACCTGCAGAGTTTTTAAAGAGCATGGGGAAGAACGGAAGAGGAAAACTTTTTGCGCTTATTCGTAGGATTTATGAGGATGGAGTGTGGCCGGAAGACTTCGCGAAGACTGTACTAATTCCTATACCGAAAAAGAGTAAGGCAAAAACTTGCGAAGACTATAGGACAATAAGCTTAATATCCCACGCGGCCAAAGTAGTTCTGAGGATTCTAAACAGAAGGCTAGAGAAGAAGGCAAATGAATACCTGGGTGACGACCAGTTCGGGTTTAGGAGAGGGACGGGAACGCGAGACGCTATAGCGGTGATGAGGACGCTAGTAGAAAGAAACCTAGAGTATGGGCAGGATGTTTTTGCATGCTTCGTAGATTTCGAGAAGGCGTTTGATCGGGTGGAATGGACGAAATTAATGGGAGTGTTGAAGAAATTAGGAGTCGATTGTAGGGACAGGCGTCTGATTCGGAATTTGTATATGAACCAGACGGCGCAGGTTAGGGTAGCCAATGGTGAATCGGGTTGGGCCACGATAGGACGGGGAGTGCGGCAAGGGTGCCCACTATCGCCGTTGCTTTTTAACGTGTATTCAGAGGAAATGGTAAGGGAGGCATGGGGGGAGGAGGAGGTAGGAATAAAGGTAGGAGGGGAGCTGATAAAATCAGTGAGATTTGCAGATGATCAAGCATTAGTTAGTCAGTCGGCCAAGGGGTTACAGTCAATGGTGAATGCATTAGAGGTGCAGTGCGAAAAGTATGGGATGCAGATCAATTACAAGAAAACGAAAGTAATGAGATTTTCTAGAAGTAAGAAGGCGGGGCTGAATATAAGGGTGGGAGGGCAGAAGATAGAGCAGGTCGAGCAGTTTACGTATCTGGGTAGTATTTTGGAGGCGAATGGGTTTAGTGGTAAGGACATCAGATGCAGAATTGCGCTCGCTAAAGAAGCATTTTCGAAGAGAAGGGAATTGATGAGGGGGGGTCTGAGAAGAGACGTAAAGAAGAGGCTGGTGAAAACTTAATATGGAGCGTGGCGCTATATGGGTCGGAAACGTGGTCATTGCGAAGGGAGGATGTGCGTAGACTTGAGGCGTTTGAGATGTGGGTTTGGAGAAGGATGGAGAAGGTTAGCTGGATGGCGAGAAAGACGAACGAGGAGGTATTGGATATGGTCGGAGATGAGAGGAAGCTTGTGGCAGAGGTTCGGAGAAGGCAGAAGAGATGGATGGAGGAGGTTTTGAGAGGAGAGGGCATGCTGAAGAGAGTGATAGAGGGGAGAACACTGGGGAAACGTGGGAGAGGAAGGAAAAGGATAGGAATTCTGGACGAAATAAGAGGAGGTAGAAGATATGAAGAATTGAAGAGGGATCTAATAACTTAGGAGGGAAAGCGAGACAATTTCTATTAGGTTGGGATACAAAATGGGGACTGTCCAAGAACCTACCAATCAGCTGGTAGACTACTTGAATGGAAAGTACGTATTAAAATTTTCCCCTTTTCATCTACAAAATATCTAAAAAATACCCTGCAAGCCACCTCAGGGGTGTGTGGCAGGGGGTGAGTAATCACCAACATGCATTACACTATACCCTAGAGTTAGTGTAACTACGACTAATTATGCATTAGTATAAATCGCTTCACTTTTCACTTTTCATTCAGGATCGGCTCGGTACAAAAGAAAACTAAATATTTCGTGTAAAACAAGTGAAACCAAACAGCGTCTGCATTAATTTCACTTCTGGTGATTGAAAATTTTCATCCTCCATCCCGAAAACAACTGTATACGCGGCTTATCGGCACCCTTATGGTCACGAACATCTCAGCCAAAAACCCTTCAAGGTATTCGCCCCAGGCTTGTTTATTTTTTTATTATTATCACGATATTATCGCGGAGGCATTTGAGAGTCATCGATTGACTCAAAGCACCCCTGCTCTGCCGAGTTCATCGTGACCGTTGACGAGGTTGTTGCCCCGTCTGGCGGTGACCTCAGGGGTTTTTCCCATCCGTATCCCCAACCCTCTCCCTACTTCGGTTGGACCGTCAACCTGGTGGGACTCACAATGTTATGTCCCTTAGGGATTTGGGAGGGTATCACGCGAGTTCACTAGTCCACTCTCAGTAGACGCGGAGAGGAAAGTAATCAAAATGTTGGCCCCGGGACAGATTTATGCCCAGTCGCAAGACGAATGAATGAAAGATTCTTCCTCACAATCGATGAAACGTTTAGAAACTGATTGTTGAAGCACTATTGACCAGCGGTCGGAAACAGATCCCTGTACACGATCAACAATTTACGTAATATTCAATTACAAACCGGGTGCGTGTCACTTCTGAGTGTTAACCTATCTCAAGAAAAGGGATGCAAAATGGGTATTCATCATATTCAAACAAGTAGAGAATAGGTTTTAAGGACGGGATGAAGAAAGGCAGGACACACTGAGATAAAGAAATAAATTCTAGAGGTAGATAGGGCACTGCACGTGAAAGAGTGTTCGATTGTCTCTGTTTATTCATCAAAACCTACCTTTAACCGGTATATTACTACGATGATGATGAACTATGCTTGATTTCACACTTTATTTCTTACACCGACCCAGGTTTCGGCATGTCATGCATGTCTCAAGGTGCCGATAATTAATAATAATATCCTGAAACCTGAATCAGTGTTAAAAATACTGAGTGGAATCATACACCGTTACTTGTTTCAACATGAAGAACATAAAGGATTCCCTCAGAGTAGCGCAAGAGACAGTGTCTTATATTTGGGAATGGATAATGTAATATAGTAGGAAATAATATATCAAATAAAAATTACCTTTAATAGGAATAATGGCAAATATATAGTTTTTTAAAATAGTGCTACACATAACTTTGGTTTATTAATTCAATTAACAAAATAAATAATAACAGCCAATGCTATTTTTATGAAGAATAATAAACAAAGAACACATTTTTATGCTCATAAATAAGATTTTATAAATAAGAAGGGTATAAAATATCGTAAAGTTTAATTAGTTGGCGTGCCACAAACAAACCTTTCGCTTGCAATCTGCTGGCATGCGCACCTTGTTACTGATCGCTGCTACAGACTCATTGCAAAGACAAAAAAAAAACTTACGTAAAACTGAAGATGAAAAATCACGGTAGTTCAAACTATTAATTTTCTCGGAATGGAAGTTATAATTGCTTAATTTAAACCCATAATACCTTGATAGCACTTTACGACCTTCGACGTTAAAGGAGATACTAAATATTTAAATATGCCGATGCATTAATCATTAATTTAAATCCATCAGTTATATTAAGTTCTAATTGATTTTTCCACTTTGTTTTTTGCTGTCCTGAATCTCACCTTAATGGAAACCCTACTCAAACCACACACCTACTGTAGTCTGTTCTCCAAAGATCTTTAAGAAAAGCTGAAAAACATCTCACTCTCACAAAACCAAATTAATATCCCAATGCTTCATTCACAGTAATAAAATATTTATTTAGCAAAGATTTTTATTACTGAACAAAAAAATTGAATGCAATCATTGAGGATGATCCGGACGTGGTGTGGTTTCACAAAAGCCATTGATTCATTCCCCGATCTTTGTTTAAATCTTTATGATCGAAGGTAATACTAACATGAAATAGACTGGCAAATTTCTCAACGTTGATCTCCATACGAAGAGTTCACTCTCCAAACATGTGTCCATTATATGTGTGAGGCTTTCCCCAAATATTAGTAGGGCTTTGCGGATGGGTAAATCTTTCAAGCGTGCATAGCAAACTTTCGGCCAGCGTTCGCATAAACACCGCAGTCAAACTCTCGAGCAATTGACACAAATTTCTCGTTCCAATAAACAATTATTGAATGGCTTCCACAAATAATCCTATTAATTGGACGTCTGTTTGCATTCGGGAGTATATCAGGAGTCTCATAAGTTTCAAGAGATCGGATTCATAGCAAATATGTCTTTCAGCTAATGAAAAATGTAACATGTGATATATTCTTAAAAATAATAGGTTATCGAGGGTAGGGCTAAAATAAAAATTCTAATTATTTCTAGCCAACGTTTCGGAATAAAATTACTTCCATCTTCAAGACTAACATACACAATATAGAAGATCAACAACGAATACATCAACCACCAATACCCATACAATTAGAATATATAATTCTTCGGCCAGTGTTACCTTGGAATTAAAATAAAATACATTTAAATTGATATAAGTCCGCATATTGCGAGTTACTTGTGTCATATTTTTATTATTTAATAAGAATCATTTAATAACTTTACAGTATTCGAGTCATTAATGAATCAGGAATAGAAAGACATAAGTAGATCCTTTGAGTAATGGATGTTTATTGTATGTTTATTGAAAATATAAAATATGCAATGAATAATATTGTTGAGTAAAGGATGTTACAAGTTTCTGAACTCATTTTTGCGGTTGTCTTACAATCTGGAGAACACATCCCCAATAAAAATAAAAATTAATGAGACGTTGCCCGCCGAATAACAACGGAAAAAAGAAGAAAATAAAATATTTTGAATATGATTAAATGAATCCTCTCAAAAGATTTGAAAATATCATATACTATGTATCAGTCATTACGCGCAAATGTAGAGGTTAGGATATTAATACTCTAGCAATAGTAAAAATGTATATCTGTTATGTTGATTTTTTATCGTTAGGCGTAAGTGCATTTGGTGTAAGTTCCCATCTGAAGCCCATTATACGGTTTATAAATAAAGGTAAAATTATATTTTTGAAGAAGTGCAAAAATCAACAATTTGGAGCTAAAACATAATTCTTAACCAACCGCCAGGGCCTTTCTGCCCTATGACTCCACAATTTTGGAAAAAATCTCAAAGATTCTGAAGAGATACGACATAGAAGCTGTCCACAAGCCTATAGCTAAACTTAGAGACCATCTAGTAAGAGCGAAGGACCCGATCGGCCTCATGACTCCTGGAGTTCATCAAATCCCACGTGAATGCCGCGAAGTCTACCTGTGTGTGACGGATAGAACAATTTACACGAGACTGAAGGAACACAGCACATATTTCAGGCTTGGTCAACCAGAGAAATCGGTGGTAGTTGAACACAGCATTTATTTGCACCATAGGATTACGTGGAACGACACAAAACTTCTTTAGCGTTCAGGAAATACTTGAGATCGACTCACTAAAGTAGCAATTGAGATTCGGATGAAGAATAAAAATTTCAATCGCGATTCCGTATAAAAAGAATTAAGAACGCAAGAGCTAAGCCTCCGCTGATTAACAGTCTCCGGAGTCAACAATCGGCTTCCGACCAATAAAAAAAAACCTAGCGTTAGTATTTAATTTGGTTGAAATTTAAAATTTGCGACATTCTTTCCTTGAGAATGAGTGACGATTCGTCTCTCGAAATGTCGGCAATTACGAATAGTTTAAACGAGTGGAAAGCCCGAGACGAGTCTTTGATTTTAATTCTTCCAGTCATCTGAGTGATGAGTAACAGATGAAACACAATTCTGGATTCGTGTTTGAAGTTACCTCACAATCTGAAAAACTCTGTCCTCCAAACTTCTTTCTATCCACAATGCACTTTGTCATCCTTATAATATATAATAAATTAGGATTGAAGATATTTCTGCGTTTGAACGCTCATTTTTCGATACAAAATAAGGTCAATTACGATTTTTTTCGAACAGAAAAATTTAAAGTTGATCATCGAACTCTTCCTTGAACTACGACCTTGACGTGGTGGAAGGGCTTGTGCGTTCCAATGACCCCTAGAGCTGGACTGGCAGGAGCAAGTACATTGCTCCTGGTAGGGCCACCCAAGCCAGATAGGTCAAAGGGTAGGAGCCAGACGAAAGGTAGTTCCGTGATAGTGTCACGTTAAAAATACCGTTGAGTCGCGTGGGATACCTCTCAACTATCACTTCCCAGAACATGAAAGTCATCCAAAGAGATCTGATTCCTGGCAACTACGGGACGCCGCCCACTAGGGCGGGTGTCGTGCCCGGCAGCGGGGGAGGCAAGGCCTCCGCGGTCGTCATCACACGAAATCCTTGCACAGAATCAGAATCATCATCAGAAGATACAAGGGAAAGGAGGGAGAAGAAGAAGAAAAAGAGGAAGAGGAGGAGGAAAACAATGGTAAAAATAGGAACTTGGAACGTAAGGACAATGATGAGGGCCGGGAAGCTTGAAAATATTAAGCAGGAAATGGAAAAAGGAAAAATAGATGCTTTGGGATTGTGCGAGGTTAGATGGAAGGATAGCGGGGACTATTGGAGTGATAACTACAGGGTGATCTATAGTGGGGGAGATGAGAGTCAACGGGGGGTAGGCATGGTACTGAACACAAAGTTGGGACTGAGGGTGGTAAACATTGAACAGGTGAACGACAGGATACTAGTGGTAGAAATAAAAGCACGCCCGACGAATTTCCTGCTGGTCCAGGTATACATGCCTACGAGCAACCATAGGGAGGAAGAGGTGGAAGAGGTGTACGAGCAAGTAGAAGAAATAATTAGAGAAGTTCCGGGGAAGAAAAACCTGATAGTGATGGGTGACTGGAATGCAGTGGTGGGAGAAGGGAGGGACGGATTAGAAGTAGGAGGGTTTGGGCTAGGAAGAAGAAATGATCGCGGGGAAAAGGCAGTTGAATTTTGTAGAAGAAATAAATTAGTAGTGACAAAAACTTGGTTTAAACTTCACCCCAGGCGTAGGTACACATGGAAAATGCCCGGTGACACTGGGAGATACCAAATTGATTATATAATGGTGAGGCAGAGATTTAGGAACAGTGTAAAAAACTCTCGTAGCTATCCAGGGGCGGATGCGGACTCGGATCATAACTTGGTGATGATTAAGTGTGAAGTTAGATTCAAAAGGCTTTGTAAAGGTAGGAAGATAAAGAGGTGGAACCTTGAAGCATTGAAAGGGTTGAAAAAGAGGGAATACCAAGAGCTAGTAGAAAATAACATAGGTGAAGAGAAGCGGATGGGAACCATAGAGAAGAGATGGGAGGTTATAAAAACAGGCATCGCAAGAGCGGCAGAGAAAACAATAGGAACGGTGGAAAAGAAGAGGGTTAAGAAACAGTGGGTTACAGAAGAAATGATAAAGAAAATGGAGGAGAGAAGGATATGGAAAAACGTGAACACCGACGTAGGGAAGAGGAAGTACAAGGAATTGAATAATAAACTCAGGCGAGTGAACAATCGGGCAAAAGAAAACTGGTGGAAGGGACAATGTGAGCAAATGGAAAAGATGCAGGAGGAGGGGGAAGTGGGCGCTTTGTACGCCAAGGTGAAAATGTTATCGGGTGGTAAGAGAGGTCAAGCGATACCAAAGGTTAAGGACAAAACAGGAAAGATATTAATCGAACAGGAAGATATCCAAGAAAGGTGGAGAGAATACGTAGAGGAGCTATATGACAGCGAGAATAGACCCCTTAGCCTAGATCTAGAGGACGAAGGAACAATAGATAAAGATAACCTCGGACCAGAGTTACTTGAGAGTGAAATAGAGAGGGCACTAAGAGAGATGAAGGGTAGAAAAGCCGTGGGAACCGATAACCTACCTTCGGAGCTACTGAAGAATCTAGGTAGTAGGGGGAGAAAATCGTTTTTCGAACTTATTCGCAGGATCTACGAGGAAGGAGTATGGCCAGAGGATTTCGTGAAAACAGTATTAATACCTATCCCGAAGAAGAAGAAAGCGTCAGAATGCGAGGAGTATAGAACAATCAGTTTAATTTCGCACGCAGCAAAAGTGTTGCTTAGAATACTAAATAGAAGGTTGGAGAGCAGAGCAAAGTGCTATTTAGGCGATGACCAATTTGGGTTTAGGAAGGGGAGGGGAACCATAGATGCCATTGCGGTAATGAGAACACTTATAGATAGAAACATAGAGCATAATCAGGATGTTTTCGCTTGTTTTGTAGATTTCGAAAAGGCGTTTGACAGAGTAAACTGGGAGAAACTAATGCAGATACTGGGGAAAATAGGAATAGATTGGCGTGATAGGAGACTCATCCGAAACTTATATATGGGGCAGAGGGCTCAGGTAAGGGTAGCGGACGGTGAATCAGGGTGGGCAGTTATAGGTCGCGGGGTGCGGCAAGGGTGCCCGTTGTCGCCTTTACTTTTTAACATCTATGCTGAGGAAATGGTAAGAGAGGCATGGGATGAGCTAGACGTGGGAATGAAAGTAGGAGGCCAGTGGATAAAGTCGGTTAGATTCGCAGACGACCAGGCGTTGGTGAGTCGGTCATCGAAAGGACTGCAAACCTTAGTAGATGCACTGGAAAAGCAGTGTGAGAAATACGGAATGAAGATAAATAATAGGAAAACAAAAGTAATGAGATTCTCTAGGACAAAGAAAGCGAAGCTGGTGATAAGAGTAGGAAGTCACAAACTGGAGCAAGTAGAACAATTTAATTACTTGGGTAGTACGCTAGAAGAAAGAGGACATAGTAGCAAAGACATTAGGAGGAGAATAGCGCTAGCGAAGGAAGCGTTCAATAATAGAAGGGATATGATGACGGGGACCTTAAGTAAGGATGTAAAAAAGAGGCTAGTAAAGAGCTTGATATGGAGTGTGGCGTTGTATGGGGCGGAAACGTGGACCTTGAGAAAGGAAGACGAAAATAGGCTGAAGGCTTTTGAGATGTGGGTGTTGAGGAGGTTGGAGAAGGTGCGTTGGACGGAAAGGAAGACAAATGAGGAAGTGCTTGACAAGGTGGGCGAGGAGAGGAAACTTATAGATGAGATTAGGGGAAGGCAGGGTAGGTGGCTGGAAGGGGTAATGAGGGACGATGGTTTGCTGAAGGTCGTGATAGAGGGAAGGATGTTGGGTAAGCGGGGAAGGGGAAGGAAGAGAATCGGTTATATGGACGGGATGAAGAAAGGTAGGACTTTTGCTGAGATGAAGAAAGAAATACAAGAGGTAGAAAGGGCACAGCACGGGTAAGAGTTCGTTGGATATTCTCTGACTTTCATCTCAACCTACCTCTAACCGGTAGGTTACTGTAATGAATGAATGAATGATCATCGAAAACACCGAAGAATTAAAATTAACCGAACGATTCCCATTCTTTCAACGCGAAGAGTACAATGCCTCAAACAAGAGTTTTACAAATGGTTCATGTTGACAACTCGTTGAAGGTAAATTCTCCATTCTCTTGTAGCTATGTCGAGATTTAATAAGCAAATAGATCCGTCGGAATGTAGAATTGATCGATTTCACCTTCTAAAACCAATAACCAATTTCTCTCCCTACGCTTACTGTATAGTTTACGTAAGTAGTTATAGGTACATATTTCATTCTCAAATATGTACTCGCATAGCATACTTATCTTCCGACTCCCTACAGACCTCAAATACTATTCCTTCATTGCACCCTTTCATTGCATGCATTTGAAAGCAATATTCAATGCTTGAAGCATTAGAGGCACGGGGAGACATAAGTAAGCACCATTCTCGATGATGCGAATCATTTCGAGCATCCGAATCATTTCTTAAAAACTCGCGCAATATACTTTAGAACGATGTGCATAGTTTTTTTTCAGTTTTTTTGCTCCCGAAACGCTTGCCTTGCTTTTTCAGTGTTTTTTACTCTCCCAGTTTGCCATGGCACAGCAGTAATAGGCTTGAAGCCAACTCAAGAATTCCTTCATTTCTTTGAGGAGGTTAGTATTCAGTGGAGTGGGCATCTCAATCCTCCTTCACATAGCTCAACAAATCCGCCGTCTTCGTCAGGTGCAAACGTTGTCAGATGCTAACAAAATTTAAATTAAAGACATGTATCTACCAATGTTTTAGCGAAACCATTTTTTCTCTTTCACGTCACTTTATAAAAAACCTAAAATAAATAATAATCCAATTTTTTCAATGATCAGAGTCTTTTAATAATGCCACACGACCAGAAAAAATGCCTAAAAAATCCATTCTTCGCTCCTTTACTTCGAATACCGGAAATAATCTCTCACCCCTTTCAAAACTACTACAGAAGTACCTACTCCGAAATTGACCACATTTTCAATTTATAAATGATAGAAATTTAATTTTAAAAACATAATTGAATAAAGCAATGTAAACAGCTAGAGACGAAAAGTGACCGTGCCCGGCCCATGTGCTACACTGTGGTGCCCTTAATTGGGGCGCTTGAGCACCAATCGAAGTAAATTTGCTGGCTGAGTTACAAGCGAGAAACGATCAGGAAAAGTATGTCGGCAGGGTGGACAATAATTACCTAAACATCTCACCTCGCGCAACACTGGCCATTCTCCCCAGCAAAAGGACATATCCTAAACAGATACTGGTCAGCACTGACTTACCTGGAAAAGATCAAGAGAAAGAATATATTAACAAGTGCAGGAGGACCGTAACTAAAATGTAAGTGGGATGGTAACTAAAAGCTAGAGTACCCCTAACTCTTACAACTGATTATGTAACTCGCCATTCTATTAATTAAATTACCTACAATTTCTCAATTCTACTTTAATAATAATATATTATTTTTAATAACATTCTATATCAATGAAATATAAACCCCATACAAACATTTTAGTAATATAGATATACACCCTCTTACAATTAGAACAATAGTCTTGATTTGGGTTTTCCGCCTCTTTACAATTTGATAAGTGCAATTATTTCTTAAATTTGTTACAAGCCATTTAGCAAATACCATTTGAATGCTGAAACATAATAAATAACAATAAAGAGAAAATTTAGCGTGTTAGTTCATGTATAATTTTATAATGTCTTATATAAAACGTTGTACTCATTATCGAGTATTTCGTGGCACATATTTATGCCTAAACTCTGGATGATAAATATGCAATCAAAAAGCTATTCTTTTATAAGCATAAAAAGAACTTTTCTTTTGTAAGAGAACGATTAGAAAGGAAATTTTATGGCCTTTTGTTTTTCGAAATACCATCTGACATTAATTTATAAGCACAAAACGTAACGAAAAATCAAAAAATGAACAATGTCATTTAATTATGGAAAATTCTTGGTGTTATATCCGATCGATAAATCAATGGAGTAAATAATAATATTATAAAAAGGTTGAAATACTGCAAGAGATAAATATAAATTGATAGATATTATATAACGTGTCTAAATAAGTTATAAAATGTAAAAAATATCACGAAATAACTCAAAAGAAATGAAAACACGAGAGGAAAAAATAAAGAGAGAAATTCTGACTGCTGTGATTCACACTAATTGTCACAAAGTGACTGTTGTTGATAAAAGAATGGAAGAACGATCCTCAAATAAACCGTCTAAATCAATCAAAAGAGCACAAAAGAGGACTAAAATTTGGCTAAGTCATCCGATTAAAGGTGTTGGCCGAGAGGCAATACGCCAGTTATATTAAGAACGAGCGGAAAGTACCCGTTGAAACTCAACGGGTGAGAAAAAAATTAAACTTATTTTATAAGAAAACCACTAATCCTGAAGAAAAACGGTATGCGTGGTCATTTGAGGAGTTCGTAACCTATTCTGTATGTTTTGTTCGTTGTAGTAGACACGCTGACTGTTTTCCAGGTGCACGGAGAGGTGAGTGACTGTTGGTCCACTTTCATGCACGGGAAACCCAAAAATCGGCCTTGCAGACTCATTACTACTTCAATAAAAACCCAGGTTGATAGATGGTCACCTCGTCCCTCCGGTTCTCTTGAACCGCCTTCTGAATGATTAATAGGTTGATCGCTTCCCTTGTGTACATAAATATATTTGCGTTCAATGACTTAATTGAGTTGCGCAATTCAACGATGATATGTGCGTTGAGTATCTTAATCAGGATTGGAGAGTAGGGCACAATCCAGTGGTTGACAAAGTCATAAGGAGCATTTGCAGCAGTAGCCATGTTTATTTGATCTATAAATCTTCCGTCACCCGGACTGCGCCTTCGGCATAAAGGGTAGCCATAATTATTGGTTTCGGTTGCTAAGTAAAAAATCTATTGTGATTCTTAGTTCACTTGACGATTTTCATGTACGGATGTCGTTCATTGCGCAGAATTTCCGTTCTTCATTCCGGTAAGAAGGATGTAGTGACGTCAGTATAATTTCCTCCATCTTAAAACAGATTGAAGTTTCGAAACAGACAGGTCTATATTTGAACCAGATTTATAGCTGGTTGTAGGTTGGCTAAGAATGAAATTTGTGCGGTTCTTAGCGTAACCCGAAAAACACCACAGAGAAATGATCATGAGATCGCTGGTGGGCATGTTTTGACCATCTAAGTCTAAACTTTGTCGTTTTTCTTTCAAGGGCACATTTTATCGCAAATAAGATATTCATTTTGCTTCAGAAGATTTTTTCGAAAGGTTTTTTTTTTCTATTAGGAATGTTGATGGATATATTTTTAAGTCCAAGGAGGGGAAGCACAGCGGCAAGTGAGAGTCTTGAATAGGCAACTCGATGATTGAGTGAATTTACCTAAGTTAACTGCACTTTAACACCTTTCCATTCAAGTAGTCTACCAGCTGATTGGTAGGTTCTTGGACAGTCCCCATTTTGTATCCCAACCTAATAGAAATTGTCTCGCTTTCCCTCCTAAGGATGGCCCGTTATTAGATCCCTCTTCAATTCTTCATATCTTCTACCTCCTCTTATTTCGTCCAGAATTCCTATCCTCTTCCTTCCTCTCCCACGTTTCCCCAGTGTTCTCCCCTCTATCACTCTCTTCAGCATGCCCTCTCCTCTCAAAACCTCCTCCATCCATCTCTTCTGCCTTCTCCGAACCTCTGCCACAAGCTTCCTCTCATCTCCGACCATATCCAATACCTCCTCGTTCGTCTTTCTCGCCATCCAGCTAACCTTCTCCATCCTTCTCCAAACCCACATCTCAAACGCCTCAAGTCTACGCACATCCTCCCTTCGCAATGACCACGTTTCCGACCCATATAGCGCCACGCTCCATATTAAGTTTTCACCAGCCTCTTCTTTACGTCTCTTCTCAGACCCCCCCTCATCAATTCCCTTCTCTTCGAAAATGCTTCTTTAGCGAGCGCAATTCTGCATCTGATGTCCTTACCACTAAACCCATTCGCCTCCAAAATACTACCCAGATACGTAAACTGCTCGACCTGCTCTATCTTCTGCCCTCCCACCCTTATATTCAGCCCCGCCTTCTTACTTCTAGAAAATCTCATTACTTTCGTTTTCTTGTGATTGATCTTCATCCCATACTTTTCGCACTGCACCTCTAATGCATTCACCATTGACTGTAACCCCTTGGCCGACTGACTAACTAATGCTTGATCATCTGCAAATCTCACTGATTTTATCAGCTCCCCTCCTACCTTTATTCCTACCTCCTCCTCCCCCCATGCCTCCCTTACCATTTCCTCTGAATACACGTTAAAAAGCAACGGCGATAGTGGGCACCCTTGCCGCACTCCCCGTCCTATCGTGGCCCAACCCGATTCACCATTGGCTACCCTAACCTGCGCCGTCTGGTTCATATACAAATTCCGAATCAGACGCCTGTCCCTACAATCGACTCCTAATTTCTTCAACACTCCCATTAATTTCGTCCATTCCACCCGATCAAACGCCTTCTCGAAATCTACGAAGCATGCAAAAACATCCTGCCCATACTCTAGGTTTCTTTCTACTAGCGTCCTCATCACCGCTATAGCGTCTCGCGTTCCCGTCCCTCTCCTAAACCCGAACTGGTCGTCACCCAGGTATTCATTTGCCTTCTTCTCTAGCCTTCTGTTTAGAATCCTCAGAACTACTTTGGCCGCGTGGGATATTAAGCTTATTGTCCTATAGTCTTCGCAAGTTTTTGTCTTACTCTTTTTCGGTATAGGAATTAGTACAGTCTTCGCGAAGTCTTCCGGCCACACTCCATCCTCATAAATCCTACGAATAAGCGCAAAAAGTTTTCCTCTTCCGTTCTTCCCCATGCTCTTTAAAAACTCTGCAGGTATGTCATCTATTCCTACCGCCTTATTCCTTTTCATGTCTCTTAGAGCTCTTTCGATTTCGCTATCTAGGATACTTGGTCCGATGCCATCGCTGTCGATGTCGTCTTCCCTTTCTATATCTAACCTATTGGGCCTTGTTTCTTTACTATAGAGCTCTTCAACATACTCCTTCCACCTCTCCTGGATCTCTCTCGGTTCTACGATCATCTTTCCCGTCTTGTCTGTTATCGTTGTAATTCCCCTTCCCTTGTTACCACCCGTCAGTTCCTTTACTTTCCGATATAATGCATCTGCTCTTCCCTCTTTTTGGTATTTCTCTAACGCGTCGATCTGTTCTCTCCACCACGCCTCTCTTGCTTTCTTTGTTTCTCTTCTAAGCCTGTTATTAAATTCTCGGTACTTTCTCTTACCTAGCTCTGAGTTTACGCTCTTCCATTTCCTTCTCTCCTCCATCTCCCTGATCATCTCCTTCGTGATCCACGGTTTTCTAATTTTAGTTGCACTCACTACGCCTACCGTTGCTTTCGCCGCTTCTATAATTCCGTTTCTCAAACTTCCCCATTCATCTTCGACTGATCTAACTCCATGGTCCTCACCCATTCTCTCATCCACCTTCTCCCGATACTTCTTCTTCATTTCCCCAGTTAATGCCTCCGTATTCCACTTTCGTACCCTCCTTCCCATTCTTATCTTTTTCAGTTTTACCCGACATTTCATGACTAATAAGTTGTGGTCTGTGTCTGCATCAGCTCCTGGATAAGTATGCGAGTTTTTAACACTATTCCTGTATCTGTGACGTACCATTATATAATCTATCTGGAACCTATCTGTGTCTCCTGGCTTCTTCCAAGTGTACCTACGTCGAGGATGATGTCTGAACCATGTATTCGTAATTACTAGGTTATTTCTGCGGCAAAACTCCACAGCTTTCTCGCCCCGGTCGTTTCTCCTTCCTAGCCCGTAATCGCCCACCTCCCGCCCATCTCTTCCTTCACCCACCACCGCGTTCCAATCCCCCATTACTACCAGGTGCTTACTTCCTGGTATCCTACCAATTATTTCCTCTAGCTGATCGTACACCCCATCTACCTCCTCCTCTTTATGATTAGAGGTAGGCATATAAACCTGGATTATAACTAAATTTGTTGGTTCTGCTTTTAGTTCCACGACTATTATCCTATCACTCACCTGTTCTGCATACACTACTTTTCTACCGAGTTTCCTATTCATTACGAATGCAACCCCGCGCTGACTTTCATTCCCTCCACTATAAATTACTCTATAGTCGCCGCTCCAGTAATCCCCGTCATCCTTCCATCTTACTTCACCCAGACCCATGATGTCTACACCCACCCTCTCCATTTCTTGCTTTATATTCTCTAGCTTCCCCGCCCTCAGCATAGTCCTAACATTCCACGTGCCTATTCTGATAGTTTCGTTCCTCTTCTTTATCTTCTTTTCCTCTGCTGCTGCTACGTCTGAGCAAGGATTTCGTGTGATGACGACCGCAGGGGCCTTGCTCCCACCGCTGCCGGGCACGACACCCGGCCCTCTTGGCCGAGTCCCGTAGTTGCCAGGATTCATTATCAATTGAGAACTGTCCATAATTTCAAGGTTTTTGTTTTAATTGAGATAGTCTTCCGTGGCCTTACTCAATAGTGTTTTTTACGTGACACCATCACTTCAGAGGCCGCCCCACTGGGGTCAGACGCCTTTTGCAGCCGCCTCACTGAGGTACAGACGCTGCGCGGACTACCATTCGTCTGTCTCCTAACCTTCGACCAATCTGGCATGGGTGACCCTACCAGGAGCAATGCTCCCGCCAGTGCAGCTCTAGGGGTCATCGGAGCACGCAAGCCCTTCAACCACGACAAGGTTGTAGTCCAAGAGAAGAGAGAGGCGTGTATATCTTTTGAAAATCAAATATATGGTTGTCAAAGAAATATGTTATTGTTGATTTCAGATAAAAATGTGAGATTTTTCAGCTGAAAACATGAATTTCAGACAAATACGAAGAGTAAAAGAAAATCGATTGATAAAATTGGAAACTTCTTTTATTCAGCCATCCGATAAAAAGAATCCCAGCCCAATATCTTGAGTGAAAGTACTTATAAAAAGTAAACAATGAAACCCATGCACCGAACCCAATGCTTAGCATGGACCACCAGGGGTGACCTTCGGGGGCCTTTGGGGGCCCTGAGGGATTATTAGTACCGCATATATTACAACCAGACATGTTTTCTATCTACATGCCAAATTTCAGCTCAATCGGTCCAGTAGTTTTTCCGTGATGGAGCAACAGACAGACAGAGATCATTACATTTTTATATACCACAAAGGATCACACCCTTAACCCTGAAAAAATAGGGTTTTGGTTAATTGAACCCTTCAGAGTTTGTTGTCTATCAGTGACGAACTCGTGTTCCACATTTCATCAAATACGGTCCAGAGGTTTAGGAGGAGATGTGAAATATACCCACATACATACATATTTATATTGACTTTTATACATATAAAGATAAAGATTATCTCATCAGCATTTCCTGGACTACGAGACCATCGTCTTTTTCACTCCCCGAGGCGAAACGCAGTAAAAAAAACTACTTAAGAATATGGGGAAGGGGAACAGCGGTAGACTTCCGCTACATCTGACACACTGGAAAGCAGACATTTGCCACTTTTTTCCGACATGGAGAAAAAACACTTGCACAAAATCTGCAACGAGAAACTTCCCGAACGCTGTTTATCTAACAATGGGCTCCCGATTCACTACCACCGCCATAAACTCTCTCCTATCGAAATTTTGTACTCTTTCTGAATGAATCATGACCGGTAAATTCACTCGGATAATACGAGTCACCGTAATTCACGTAACTTCTTCCCTTATGAATCGAATTATTCGCGCATCCGGACTATATTTTTACACCTAACTCATTTCTTACTGGTCTCATTTCCCTCAAAAGGAACCATCTTTCTATCTATAGCCAACATCCTCCTTTTCCTCCAAACCATCTTCAGGCACACACGCACGCACTCACATGTATGCATAAATAAATATAGTCCAGGCAACGTAACTCATATCCGGATGGATAACGGGACGAAAAATAAACAAAGTATGAAGGTTGATTGTCGTGGAATTGTTGGCAACAAAATGATTTATTTCAACAACACTCAACTTAAGGCAAATTTCGTCGTAACGAACAAAACCATTTACTCATACAACTACTTTTCATTAACAAACAACCAGTTTAAAGCGTTTAAAAATCCTCTTCTGGTGTCTTCTTAATATTGTCCCATCCTCGTCCTCTTACAATTGTAACGCTGTAGCAAAAGTAAATGCTGAAAGCTCATGTTATTGAAGGATGAAACCAGGTAAAATTAAGATTCAATGTTTTGAGGGGTAAGGAAACGTTTCAT
Organism: Pyrrhosoma nymphula; assembly: GCA_963573305.1. Classification (NCBI taxonomy): domain Eukaryota; kingdom Metazoa; phylum Arthropoda; class Insecta; order Odonata; family Coenagrionidae; genus Pyrrhosoma; species Pyrrhosoma nymphula. Next base: position 115,200,164 of record OY754330.1, read on the forward strand.
CAACAATTATCCTTTCATAATACTTACCATTTATTTATTCGTACAGTAACATATATTTAGAAATATTTTTTTCCTTTCCTTGGCTTTCTTTTGACGTATCTCGTCTTCTCTATCCTGCTTTCATATCTAAAATATCAAAAATATTTTTTTCGTCATTTATCAAATTCTAAAAAATGCTGAAATCAGGATTTTGAAGAAAAAGAGGAAAATTAACTGACAGAATTTGAGATTTAGAGTGGGGGAAGGGTATGAAATAGATTGATGAACGATAATAATAATAAAATAGAGAAAGATAACGAAGAGGAGTTTGGTATGTCAAGAGAAAAAAGTGAAGATACTGGAGATAATTTGAAGTTGGCATAAATGTTGCAAGTAATATAGACTATAATATATAATAAGAGAATATAAAGATATAATAAGAGAATAATAAGAGACATTATTAAGCAACGGAATGTCGGGGGCAAATGAAAGAAAAAAGTGAGGATATTATCAACAAATGTGGGATACAGAGAAAAAAGCGTCGAAAGTTAGAAGATGGAATGGTAATGGGAGCTTTTTATTCACTCAAGGGCGTTAATCACTTCGCAAAACAACAGCACAGCACACTTGCTTTCCATTCGTTGCAGACCCTACAAGATATGTAGCGCGCTTCAAAAACCGATCGGAAGCGGAGCTGATGTGCGCTAAACAACAAAAGAACTCCGATAATCGCATCCGACATAGTTATTTTCGATTTTATGTTTCGTAAAATCGTCAAGCATGGATATTATAAATTATTGAATTGCTCTATGATGAATGGCTAAAGTTTTCTGTAATTAAAATCATGAACGAATTCGATAACTTTGCGCAAAACATTCCACAGTGGCCATTGGGAATCTACAAAATACTACCTACCGGCAGGTTACCAAACGTTTCGCCAGCGCACATCGTTCCATTTATCATCGTTCATGTGTTCCGAACCACACTGGAATCAGGTAATTGAATAATAAACTCCCATTATTTAGCAACAGAATACCGGAGGCAGTGATAGAAAAGGAGGATATTAGACGAAAGTGTGGAAGACAGAGGAAAACAATTCAGTCGTTAAAGATTTAATGGCATTAGGCGAGAAAACCGAAAGAGGTGCGGGAATGCGATATAATTCACGGTCAATTTTTGCAACGTATTCAATCCTTTCAAAAAAATGCACCGCAAATCAATAACGGCCAAAGAAGAAGAAAAAGGAGGACGCGGCATCTCCCTATTAGGTTTAAAAATAATTCCCTATATTCAGAAACTCCCGCTATGACACGTCCCGCGTCCGAGAAGACTGTTATGAAAAAAAAGAAAAGCGTAAAACCTGGATTTTGAATCGAGAATACCATGCTCCGTTAAATTGCCTCCCCAGAAGTCCCAGAGGACGACGGCAGAGGGCAGGTGGGGCGTTCGATTTCTCTGCCACCTTTATTCGACAGGGCTTTGACAAAAGCGAACAAACCGATAAAGCAAAGCCTCTCCACTCACCCCTACACTCCCCATCCCTCACTCCAGTCACGAAAGGGGGAGCAGGGCTACCAACTGGAGTGGATAAAAAGCATAAACCTCATTGCCGTTCTCGCCAGTAACTGGGGCGTGGGAGAATTGGAGGAGGGTTGGAAGGGCTTGGGTGGGGGTTTTCGGGGAGTGCATACCCATTTCGCATGGAAAATGACATATTTTTGGCAAATATTTCGAGTATAATGGTAATTATAAGTATAATGGTGTCTGATATTTATCTTTCTTCGTAATGAGGTGAAATTAATCAACTTTTATGTGAAGTTTCATTTCGCTCAGACTACCTTAAATAAACAACAAAATAACAACAAACAAAATAAAAACAACAACAAAAAACGAAAAACGTTCTATATTAGTTTTTCTCGTTATAACATTGTTATTTCTATAGTTATTTTCTTTGGAAACAGAAGAGTACCATATTGAATTGTCCAAAAGAGTGCTTTATTACCTCGAGTACACCATTCTCTAGTGGCTGCACGCTTTTTTTCATCTAAACGATTATACTAATAAATAATATTTCCTAGCGTGCACCCCGTTGTTATAGCAACTTGATCATTAGCTCCTTGTTGCACTGGGTGTGGTCTGTGGCAGACGATGCGGTCTACAGGAATCGGGATGGTGTTGTGACTAGGGTATTAGCTGCCTACGGGTGTTGGATTCGAATTCCGGTAGCGGGGAAAATTATCACCAGTGTACTAATCCTCGGGTGAGTGCTTTGAGGAGAGTGAGTACTCAAGTAGAGTACTCTGTCCATCGGATGGGCTGTTAATACGAGGTCCATTGACCGTCTTTCGTTAGTTATGTGCACCCAGCGGCGGCAGCTTTATCACCTCCCTTTAACTCTTAACTTTCACTCCTACCTTAATAACTTCCAACCCACTCTGAAGCCCCGAACGGTACACAACAGACTTTAAATATAAGCGCAAGGTGTTTAAGAAGGAACCTGCTAAACTTCCGGAGGTGATAGAAAAATTCAAAATCCTGCAGAAATCGAAGATGAAAGACCACGGCGATTTAAAGTCTTAATATTCTAGGAATTGTAGTATCTATAGCTTATACTGTATCCATAAAACCTTTACAGAGCTTTAACTTTCTCAATATTTCAAGATATAACATTTTATTTTACCTACACCTCTGTCGTTATCACTAATTATAATCTACCGCTTATAGTACCTTACAATAGATCTTTCCTTCTCTGCTTTTGCATCTTGAAACGTCTCTTATCTCGCCATATTTCTCTCTTTAATACTTCTCTCCTTTTAAGGGAGCAGGAAACGCATGGCGCTCTACGGAGGACAAACGCCCATCGCATATCAGGACGCCGGCCATATGGACGGCTTTGCGTCTGTCGCATGTTCCGGGGAGACAAATTGACAAGAAAAGGGTCTGGGGGGAAGGGGGAGCGGGGGAGGGGAGTAAAAATGTATTAATGGAGAGGGAATGTGGAGGTGGCGAAGGTGGGATGGAGGGAGAGAAAAGAAGGAAGGAGTGGTGGAGAGTAAGAAGAGAGAGGGGAGGAAGCTGGAAATTGGAAAAATGAGAGAGGGTAGAAAGGAGAATTGGTGGGGAAGTCCCTCTCAGGTTTCGTTTCTCCATACGCTCCATACTTACATATACAATTTCTTACCCATTTCAAACGTCATCGCAAAAGATCTTCGCGTCACAAGTCGGAGGGGAGGGGAAAAAAATAAATCCTTTCCCTCTCCGAACATCTTTTTTGCACCCTGCACCACCACCACCACCATCCCTCACACCACCATCGTCGTCCCTTACCTCCCCATCGTCTTGATCCAATTTACTAGCTTCGAGAACAAAGGTGTTTTCAGAGAGGGTTCTGTTTTGGAGCTCCCTTCCAATGGCGTTAATCCACGAAATCGATAAGATTTCTCTCTTTTTCCCACCACGAAATGGTCGTGGTAGCGCTACTACTCCTTTTCGCTGATTTGCAGACAAAGAGAAAAGGAGCAGGGGAGACGCAGGCACAAAGGTACATCTAGGAGGAGGAAGTAGAGCGCGGGTCAGTTAGTAAAAGAGTATAGGATCAGGCACTAAAAGACTGTCTTTATCAGGGACGTTCTCAAAGAGCGAGATTAAGGAGCGTCCATTGTCCCGAGTGGGACCTTCTTCGAGGAGTGATACTCCAGGTCGATTGTACGTCTTAAACGTCTCGTGGAGGGGTAAATCCTTGCCCATTATTCTTCTTCGTCACGCTTAAGATTGCGTGGAGCGCTGCGCTGTATGACTGAGAGATATGAACCATAAGAAAGACCATTGGCATAGAAGAGAATATAAGCTTTCGAAACTTGGTGCTTGAGGTGGATGTCATAGATCAAATGCATGAATATGATCAGAAACAAGGTGGTGCACCGAAGAATAGGAGAGGACAAAACTATATGGAGCACAATGAACAAGACTGGTCCAGATGGATAGGTGACAGTTACAAGAAATAAGGGAGATAGAGGTTAAAATATAAGAAAAAGCTCTCCGAAGAAGACTGAGGGACAAATACGTAGGCCAGCTAAAACGAGATATGTAACAGATGAGCTACACGGAACCGTTAGCAAGAGAAAGAATAGAATGGAAGGCTGCAGTAAAATAACCTTATGATTAAATAATTAACGCTAAGATGTTAGGCTGTTTCAATCTAGCGATATGTATCGGTATCCGATAGTCAAGAAACATTGATAGTCAAAATAAAATGGTCAATAGTTTCTCATAGTTTTCCACTGATGGTTTCATGCTGTCGTTGGTTTTAACCAATGTTTTCCTTCGATGTTTACCTCCAGTATTCCGTATAATCTTGGCACTAAATGTTCAAGTATTAGAGAGGCATAATTATACTTAGTTCATATAGTGCAAACGCGTATCAGTTGATTATCAGTTAGTGGCTAAAGAGGAAGTAATAATTAAAAATAACATAATCAAAATTGCCTTGGAAACAGAAAAACATTGTGAGGATATAAAGAAAAGGCTGGTGAAGAGTTTGATATGGAGTGTCTCTTTGCATGGGTCAGAAACATTGACTCTGAGGAAGGACGAGAATATGCTGCAGGCGTTCGAGTTGTGGGGGTGGAGGAGAATGGAGAAAATGTGGTGGCCGGAAAGGATGACAAACGAGGAAGTGCTTGACATGGTTGTTGAGGAAAGAAAACTTCTGGATGAGATTAGGAGGAGGCGAAGTAGGTTGTTGGATGGAGCAATGAGGATCGATAGTTTGCTTCAGACTGTGATAGAGGGGAGGATATTAAGCAATCGTGGAAAGGGAAGAAAGAGAATAAGTTTTATCGAAGGGTTGACGAAGGGTACAACGTAAGCATAGATGAAGTAAGAAAATTTATAGGTGAATAGAGGCCTAGATTTGTAAAACTCGCAAGGATTTATACTAGCTTCCTTTTTAATCTACTCAAATCAGTAGATTGCGTTAAAAATAATTATTTCAAAAAGTACCCGTTAATAAATACCACAATATTAAAATTGTTCATATAAAGGATAAAACTATATAGATTGAATAGAGGAGTGTAGATTTTCTTCAGTAGAGTACGAATTACATATATAAAAATATACGTAAAATGATATTAGTAACTAATTGACGCATTAAGTTTCGCTGCACTACCAGTTAATATGTGCAAAAATACAATCAGGTAACCTAAGGTTGATGAGAAAAACATGAATTCGTACATGTTGTAAATCAAAAAATTTTAAACTTTAGTTTTAAATCATAAATGAGATAAATTCACAATGTAAAACATCAATCGAGGTTTTCGTGGTGATAGAGGAGGTTAAAGAGTGCGTGAATAGGAATAAACATTACTCTTAAATAATGTTTCAAGCAGTGCAGATATATGTTGAAATGAGAAAGCTAACTACTTCACAAAATTTTTTCTTTATGCTCATATAGTCTAGTGCCATGATGTTCACACAAATTCGAATATAATTACAGAATCGCCATCGTGAAGCTTGCGAAAATAATAACTGATTGTGAGTGATAAAAGCTCTTACCTTGGCAAATAGCGCTTCCTCGCAGTAACCGAAAGAACTAGGGGTAATTTTAACCGATCATTTTAATAGGTCACGCAGCTCTGTAACTCGTACCATTTGAAAAATACAGATCTTAGAAACCGACGCATTATTTTGTAATCACCCTGCATCATAAATTATTAAATGGTATCGTACTGTTGGGTGTAGGTTTCATCCTCCAACGGGATTAGCAAATAAATAGGTAAATTTTCGAGGAACTACATTGTAATGCTGCACGTTTGTAGAATGCTAGTTTTTTTTCAGTTTATAAATTACGTATAGGAGTATTTTGAGATGCATTATATTTGTTATAAGATATTTGAAATAATCCCAGTGGATGAAAAAATTAAATGTATTACTGTAGCTGAGCGTATCCAGAAGCGTTTTATTTACATAAATAGAGATTGGTATTTTTCAAAATGTTCGATAATTTTCTCCTTTAGAATGTTGTCGCTTGGAAACGAAACATCCACGGAGTATGTTAATAAATATTGTTTATCATTTAACACCATGTCTGATCTGTTTACTACCATGAGTTAATATTTAATAATGGGATTATCCCAGGATATTTTACAATTATGGTTTTCTATTATTTTCATTTGGATGGTATTTATAATATGGTTCAGTAAAATCTGCTATATTTGCTGCCGTGATATTTCAGAGGCTCAATGTGTATAATGCCTTTATTTCATGCCTTTCAGCAGTGCGGGGTCAGCATATGGGTCACGCTTTACCCTCAAAAATTTGGAATTTATTTTTTTTAAACATTAGTATTAAAGTATAGTGTTATATTTGTTTTTATCTAAGAATGTTGAATTGGTTAATTCTTTAGTTTGAACAACTTTTTTAATAAAAATAATTGTAACTTTTTAAACCTAATACACTGTTGGTGCTGTATTTTTTCTGAAGCTTGCAACGCTAAAATCTCCAAATAACGGCTGACACATCTCAGTCGCAATTCCACTCTCAATTACTTGTGCTCAAAAATTAGCTGGTAATTTTTTAAAAGAAATTCACCCCTCTCCTACGATTATACTCAACATAAAACCCCCCCTCAAAAACGAAATCCTGGCTTAGTCACTGCCTTTTATCATAATGTGTGACCGCTGATATTATCATCATATCGAAAGACGATGAATCACACTGATCACGGGATAAACACCTAAGTGCGATGTTTCAATAGAATCGCACTCGATTTTTTTACAACATTGCATGGTCCTACTTCTAGCTATGCGCTGCATTTAAGTACTCTTGGCGTTGCCGAATTTCCTCGCCATAGTCCCGTTTAAAAATGGATGTGATCACTCCTACGCTACCCCTCTTTACAACTCGGCATTTCACTGCACTCTCCATCGCTTTGGTCCGGTCGCGCACTTTTCCCATCTGATATCCATAAAGGGGAAAAATGCCGGTTTAGCACTGGGACCCTAAAACCGAAACACGTGTTGACATTAAAAAAATTACCATTCAAGGTAGCTTCATATACAGTATGCATTGAAGCATCGGACACATTGATTGCATATAAAAGCTTGATGCAGCAAATGAATTAGCTACAGGATCAACGGCAATGGCAAACACTTAAGAGGAAACAAAATCAGTGCTACGCCTGCCTTTTACAGTCACGGCAATTCCGGCAGTATCGTATCTCAAAAACTCTCGAAGAATTGGTGGCACGAGTATCAGATAGGTAAGTACTATCGCTTTGATTTGATAGCTTTCATAGTATTCAAAGCACATATGATCTGAACAGGCAAATGGGGAATGATTCCAAAAAGTAAATACATGAATTATAATAGGTATGAATAAGCGATGGGGATAGATTGTCTACAGAGTAGAAACATCGATAGTTAGCGTCGGTCGATATTGTATCACCAATGTTTTCACACTATCGATGGTATTCTTTGATGGCTTTCTTGAATATTATACTCCATCATTTTCAATAACCTTGACCTAATTTTTTTTTAAGTTTAAAACAGCCAATGTCAGGCATTGTCTGGCAGTTTATAAACATCGATATAAGCGTTCAATCGTCGACATAATTCCTAACGATATACTGTCATCCATGTTTCACACTATCAATGGTTTTATTTGATTGCTTCCTTTAATGTTTTCCTCCATTACATATTTCCAAAAATAAGGACCCAAATATTTCAAATTTATTACTCTTAATATTTTTACCCGCATTATATACAGTAAAACAAAAAAAACCATCTTCCAATTACTTCCTACTGAACATGATACAGATGCCAAATAGCGTACGGTTCACAATATGTTCAAATTACGCTTGATTCATCGTATATACCCAAATGATTGTAATTTTCATCAGCGTTTGTGGGAAATATACTATTTTTTAGTGTTTGTTGTGTTTAAAAACTTTATTTTAGCCACACAGTTTATAATGTGATATTGGTTGATGCTTACTCTACATCGAGAGTTTAGCTTCGATGATCTTTTGATATCAACTATCGCTGTTCCCTTTCGATTCCCACCCATAATATAAATATCCAACATTTAATACCTGACGTGAAATTAAATTTAAAAATCAAACCATATGTGAAGACATGCCACAGTTATTAAAGGATCCTTTTCAAAGTAACGAAAGTACAGCTCCAGTACTAGGAAAATAAAAACTCCGATGTTCCTGCCTAGGATAAAGTGATAATTTTATTTAAAATAATACATTTGATAATTTGATCTCTTAATACCATAAAAAAAATTCCGCAAAAACATCATGGGACATAATTGGACTTGATAGTACATCATCTCTATGTTTCACAGTGTATATATAACGTATTTACTATACTATACAGCTGTGAGCTGCCTGTCCAATCTCCTTCTCTAAGCCTCTCTGTCCTACGCTGTATCTCTTACTACCTCTCTGCTTTCCATAGAAATCCTTATACGGTCCATCCACGATCGCCTAGGTCGACCAGGAGGAGTCCACTGAAATATTCGTTCGGGCCATCGATTTTCTGGAATTCTAAACTTGAACTTATTTAGCCATCACATTCATTTCTTCTCAAATCTGTATATTCAACATTACTGTATAAGTCATTCCCATTATTCATTCATATGTCATTCGATCCGAAATTTGGTTGACTACAGCCCTACATTGAGTGTTCATTCCATATTTAATGCTGGTTCCCTTTTCCCTTGCAGTTATCATCACGTACTTCCCTCTTTATTTGATCTGTGCATCTATCCCTTGGCCTTCCTCTAGGGACTTGTACATCTATTTTTTTCTTCTTTAAATTACATTCTTCACAAACCCATTGTGCCTCATAGTGTGACCAATCCATCTGGTTCTTCTTTCCTGTACAGTGTTTTATACGGTTCATTCCTCTTCTACTCCTCTGTATACTTCTGCATTTCTCATTTTATCCATCCATTTGATCTTCAGCATCTTCCTCCAACACCAAGTTTCGAATGCTTCCAAATCTTTTTTGGCATACTTTTCCAATGGCCCATGTTTGCGAACCATAAAATATCCAATGGTTGCTATCCATAGAGTCGTTCCCATACGAATTCGCCAGACGATTTCGGATCTCATCCACGGATTCGCGCATCTGCAGATATCGCGTTCTTCGTAACATTTTTTTTATAAAGTATCGAAATAAATTCCAAGTAAACAACTTCAGAGAGTTTACTCTTCGGGTCCTCAACATTGCCATCAAACTTACGGTCGTATGGAAGTCGTTTTATCGTTCATTGCAACACAACTCCGGCTTTTTAATAATAACATAACACTACAATTGAATGATTCATAAAAGTTATCAAAGATAGATTTTTACATGAAATGAAGTCCTCATTTGGCTTATTACAAACATATTAATTGGAGCTATTGTACGCTAGAAATCTCAATGTGCCAGGCCAAATTCGAGGTGTTTTAATGTTACTGAGAGGGAGATAAATGAGAAATTTTAACAGCGCACCACTTCAGTGAGAACATGCGTACATGGATTCTTCCACTAAATGAAAGAATAATGCAGTTTCCTCAGAGGGGAAAAAGTTAATCCAAGAGGGATTAATTCAGCGCGTTTAATAAGAGAAAATGTAGCCATCAAAGGGAAATTCTAGGAATTTTTTTGAAAGATGAGCTCCAATAAACGTTGAGAGGGCTGAAAATGTTGAGCTGACCTAGTAAAAAAGTATGATTTCTTTCATGACGATTGCCTAAACATAGGAATTTCAATGACTGGCAAAACTAGATTAAAATACTTTTTTAAAGACCAAGTTCGAAGGTTTCGGAATTAACGATGATGAAATTCATTTTTTATTGAGAGTGAAAAAAATTGTACCTCTCCACTGATGTTTACTTAAAGAATATACAATGCACAACTAGTTTCGATACAACATACGCAAGATGACGCCTTTGCGTCGAAATTAGTTGTGGATTGTTACTTCTTTAATTAAAATTCAGTGGAAAGATACAAAGTTTTTTCGATCTCAGTCACTTAAGACCAGTTTTTCTAACGCTAGCTTAGATTGTGTATGACACTTTTTTAAAACTATATCTTCATGAAAAATTATCGTACCGTACCTAAGAGAAATCTGAAAATTATTTCGGTATACCTGCAATCAAATGCAAGATAATATGCCGAGCCATAACTGGAAAACGATTTAAAATTTCTGCGTAGGCACGAATACGGTCGCGAACCAGTAAATAATTGTCTGCAAATTGCAAATATATATTGACATTTAGCGCCTTTTTACGCAGTTATGCGTCATTAAAAACGTACTAAACATGCTGTCCGCAGTAAAAAAGGTATAAATTTAAAATCTTCCGACTTTAAAAAAACCAAGTGCTATGTTTAATTGCGCCAGTATGCAGTATCTATATGTTTACCTACATAATTACCAACGCTAAGCCCCTTGCCTCTCATTACCTGTTCCAGCCACCTAATTTGCCTCAACCTAATTTCCTCTCCTAAATTACCTCCTGCCTAGCACCTCCTCGTGTAAATTTAATGAAAATAATTAAAATGGTTTCATTTAATTTTTTTATTGAAACAGAGAAAGAAATTTAAAATATTATATCTTTTAACAGGATGGATGATGTGATACTATTACTTAAAAGAGATATTAAAAGAAATTTGTTAAACTTTAAGTACAGTAAATTATGAACAGGATATTTTTAGGCGTAACTTTGTGAAAATACATGGTGACTGACTCAATAGTAACTTTTTAATTTTCACCTAGGATTTACTTTCTAGACGACCGTTTCATCGCATAGGCTTCACCAGTCTTCTTGAAATAAAAACAATTGTGAAAATTACAAGGTTATTATTGATTCAGACAGTATAATAGACAATAAATATAAAATATTCTAAAGTTATGAATATTATCGGTGTTTTAGCCTTAAAAAATAAGGCTATTATTTCTAGCAACATTTTGTATTTCAATAAACAAAAGAAAAGCTACATATCATTTTAATATTTCAGATTTTTTCTCCTGCTTTTCGTGGATATAGCATATCGCCCTCATTTGTTCCCTAACCTATTTTTTAATTTTGACATGGAAACAGCGTCGTTGTGAACCAAATGTTACTAAATCGGTGGCTCTTGGATGCAAATGGATGGATCATACATTATGTGATCATGCTGTGTTTTAAGTCACTAAGCAGAAAACAATATAGAGATGATTAATTTTCCATTTTATAGATTTAGCAGGGACGCTTATTTACCGTTTACAAATACACTATTACAAACGTGCTTTACGAGATATACAAGCAAAAACACACTCAGATTTAAACACGGCGTTAAGATACTCGATCAAATTTGGTATGATAGGTAGGCCTTGAAAAATAAAAATAACGCGAAATATGTAAGGGTTCTGGGTAGAAAGGATATCATCAAACAAGTACCAAAGAATGCATTCTTTAACTACCCCAGAGGAACTTGAAAGGCGAAATGTTAAAAGCAAAAATAATTTTATCCAAGATGCTCTTGATGGACAATACCTTAAGAAGATACGTGAAACTATACCGGAGGCATAGAGATTATGGAGTTCCAATGAAAATAAATATTTAAATCAATTGACGCAATCAGTGACTGGTTAAAAATAAAATTCTCACTCATAGAGCAAACTTAAAATGTATCTTTCGGCAGCCATTTTAAATCACTTCATTAAAAACGTTTACGAGACAAAACACCAACATTTATGCAGTGCATTTAGGGGTTCCCAAATCCATCCGTCGACGTCTAAACTTTTCATCAGCAGCAACACCACGGTTGCAAAAATAGTTCTAAACGGATGAAACACTCCCAAATTCTGCTCCTAGTCATGCGCGCGACCCATGCACAGCTAGTTCTCTCTCCCGGCAGCTAATGGGCCAAAATGATCCTCTGCGTGCCGAGCGAGAAAAGAGGCTTTCTTAAGTGCCCGCGCATGCTCTAGGAGCGAGAACAAGAACTTAGTGTTTTCGAAGGGGATGACGGTGAGGTTGCAGCGAGAGGCCCGGATTCCTTCCCTACACCACCACCCCCCTCCTCTCCCCTGCAATGTACACACTCCTCCCATTTGCGAACAAGTCGAATTCGATAAAGTCACATCGGATTTCGAAGGACCCACTGGCAGGAGACCGTGTCGACAGAGAAGACGCATTTGCGGGGCATGTGAGGTGTAGGTCGAGGGGTGCTGAGGAAGAGATGGAGGTTACAGGTTAAAAGGGAAGAATGGATTGAGTGTTCACTCACTAACCTTATTACAAAAGGCGGTCAATTGATAAGGGTGTACTAAGATAGAAGTAGTAACAGTGGTGCCTATAATCGGGGGCTATGACGGAAAGTGAGACATAAAAGTAATTTTCGGGGTGGGGAAATCTAGGATTGCAGAAAATGTTGTTGGGGAAAAAAATGATTGGCCGCCACGGGACGGTCGACAGAAGTGGATCACTGAGTTTGGATATGACTCGTAGTGGGGAGTACACAGTATCATATATAAACAAATATAAATAATAGAATTAATATTTATGAAAATATGAATATGAAAATTATATTTACATATTAATGATAATTAGATTAAATACATATAGAATGAAAATATTCCTATGAAACTAAACTCTACCCCTTTGGTGGTAGTAAGGTGAATTAATTCGAAGCGCATGTACGTATATATACTTAACCACGCAACGACTCAAGGGTCGGATAAGTGAGTGTATCTCTTTGTTCTGTAGCTCCTCTTATCACTTGGCTTTAGGCATAAGTAACCTATACGTATGCGCGATGAGGCATTGCGCGCACAAGCACACACAAGCAGGCTCTCTCGTTTCCTCAATCGCTCTATCCGTCTTCTCTATCCGTCTGAGAGTCGGGTGTCGCGTGACGCTAGGCTTTCGCGAGATTTTAATCCATCCTTAAGAAGTGTTCCACTTAAAAAATATTATATTGGGGGGTGGAGATGTCATTTAGTCTGAGGGGTAGTGCAATACTGAGTGGGAATACATGTACTCTTCTTTTACTTTTGAAGGTCGTTTTCTCATTATACTATTTCAATTTTCATCTCAGAATACACGAAAGGCAACATGAGTAGATTCATTCATCAAATTATTCGTTTACCATATGCAGTCAATTAGAAAATGGCCGTTTGTATCACTAGCGAAATACACATTTAAAAAAAGATGGTGCATGTCAATGTTTTCATATAGTTCCCGGTGCCATCGTTGCGTATGAATACACCTTCTATCCGATTCTACGACCTTTTGGGAACATATCCAAGTGCGATGCCTGCATGAGACAAACTACAACCCAAAAACGCGATGAAATATTCAGTTGAATTCATTCAGGAGGGGACGAAAAACGTTACTGGGGAGAGGGGGAAGAAACAAAGGTGTGATGGGGGGATTGGAGTCCACCGAAAAAAAAGAAGAGGGGTCAAAAAAAGGCAAACTTATGCTGTCGTCGAAAGGGGAGGTATTTCAAAGTGGACGGTTGGAGGTTCACAAGGGGCCTCACCGCATGTAGAAAAAAACACAGGGTGGATGGGGGGGGTGGGGGGGGGGAGACATCAAAACATAAGGAGATTTATGCGCGCGGACGTGCAGGCGTGTTAGGTAGGTACGGCCACGCCATCGTCACCGAGTTCTCGCTCGACTCGTTGGGCGCTGCTGGTGCTGCCACCTTCATTCATCTCACTCACCCAGTGGGCATGTGTGAAGAAACACCGAAGTCCGCCCCGAAAAACAAGGCTTCAATTTCCGTAAGTCTTACACTCGGTCGTCTCCGAGTGAAAAGAACAGTACTGCTGCCACATTTAGGGCCAGATCACCAAAGGCACCGGGTACGATTAGGGAATACAATAGCTGTGATCAATGTCTCCGAAAACGTCGATGGCTATGATTGATAGAATTAAGAAGGACATGAATACAACGCTATGTTCTTCCTACTTGCAACTTCAGCATGGAACGCAAAACAATTTTACGTTTTATGAGTAGGCAATATGATTTAAAGTTTAGCATGATAGCATGCCTGTATTAAACAACATCGAAAGTTAGTGATGGTTACAGAATACTAAGAGCATAGTACAGTTAGTAGAATCCCAAACGCCGCAAAAAGTATTACTTAGAATCAATTATACACGGTTGAAGGCTAAGGCGAATTTCCACAAAGGTGATGGCCAATTCGGGTTTGGAAGGGGGAAAGACAACTCGGGTTGAATTTGCAGTTTTGTTAACACTAATGGAAAGGAGCCTCGAGCATAGTCAGGACTTTTTTGCTTGACCCGTTGATTTCGTAAAGGCGTTGGAGAGTTAAATAGGGAAAACCATTAGAGATACTGGTAAAAAATAGAAGTAGATGGCTGAGGGTGGGTGGCTGACGGTGAATCGCGATGGGGAGTAATAGGGGTAAGTCAAGGGTGTCCATTGTCGTCTTTTCTTTTCATCATTTATGCTGAGGAAATGGTAAGAGAGGCATGGAAAGAACTAATGTGGGACTCAAATTAGGAGGCCAGCTGATAAAGTCGGTTATATTAGCGGAAAACCAGGCGTGGATCATCAAAGGTCATCAAGCTTTAGTTTATTTAAGTTTGTATCCATGATGAGAAAACCAAACCAAAAGTTTGTGTGTAAACTAATTTATTTTTAGAAATAAAATAGTAGTCAAAATGCTTTTTTATGAAATAGCAAAAAAATGACTTTGATTTTTAAGGCATTTTCAACATACCGCATGACATATATATACGTGAAGTAAAACCCTCGAATTAGTTTGTTTGGTGAATTACTAAGAGGTGCGTCTCGTCCTTAAAAACAAAGTTTGGTGTAATTGATATTACTGTAACTTTGTCATGCTTCTCATCTCTACGTAAGTTTATAAAAAAACACATATTCTAATATGTTCTCTTCTATGACTGGAGAAATATTAAGGGCTCAGTGAAGAGAGAAGGGCTAGGGTACCTTACAGTTTTTCTATTTTTTATTTTACATTTGTATTGGATGGCTCGAGTCGTACCTATTTTATATATTGCAAGAGAGAACCAAGTCCTTAGTTCGAATATTTGACCCTAAATATCTGAAAATAACAAGATCACTGAGTACAGTTGATTTAAGGGAGGAGTATACAGAAATTCATAACCATTTTCTTCAAAATTCACTTCGATGGACATGGCACACTTTGGGTCCTCCATATCTCGCTGTAACTACACTAAGTCAAAAATAACGGGGACGTATTTTAGTACGCTGCAATTGAAGGGGCTGCTTTTCTGAAGCATTGCTCATGATTACATAATGAAATACAATTTTCCACAATTAACATTAACTATAATTACAACCCAGATTTAGATGTTAATACATCATCTTCCGATAGGAACAAAAACAAAAAAATAAAGAATCTTAAATTTCCGCAAATAAATAAATCTTTAATTAAAATCTAGGTATCGATGTTAATATATCATCTTCAGGCTTCACCTACCTGAGGATGATGTAGTAACATTGAAAGCACGGTTGTCATTTAAGATTAATTTATAAGTAGAAAATTACAATTGTTTTTTCAATCATAATCTTTCAAATCAACTCGTTGTTGCTTAAATCTGATGCATTGAGTTAATGCTGATGTCATTATTAGTATGAGTAGGTACACAGGTGAGGAAAAGATATTATAACTAAAGAAAATATCGCTCAAACCAACGTAATTTTGAAACTTTGAATTCCGGTGGCCACCCCGCATCTCCTCCCCGATTTCTTCACGACTCTCCGTATATCCCCAGAATTTCGTCTTATTATTATTCTACCGTCTCATTTTCCTTCAAATCCCATCCTCTCACGTTGGGACATTCTCCAATTCCAGTCACCTACCCGATCGCCATCTGCGTCATTGCAGGCGAAACAAAAAGTGAACGGAACAGAGACGAGAGGTAAAGATAGAGGGAGAGCGATGGGGAGTACATTATCGCGACACAAAAGGGTTAAGAACCATGACAGAGGATTAAGGCAGACAATGCCGGTGTCGCCGCAAGAGTTTCCCAATGGCAAAGCGTATCGTTCACACATCATTTAATTTAAACGTTCTGCTTTTGACGCGTCAAATTCTTTGATAAATTAAGAAAATTGCTCAAATTTTTTTTCAGAAGAAAATTAGGTTTTTTCTCCAGGACCGCAATGCAAACTGGGAGAGTTAACTCTTTCGCTACGGGGACTTCTGATTTCATGTTTATTCATATCTTCTTCAGAACTAATAAAAAACACAATGGTAAAACATGAGGAATCAGGCTATCATTCAAGATAGCAAACATGAAATAGCTAAACAAAAATTGAACATACCTTAGGTCTTTGGTTTTATTATAAAATCACTTTACAATACACCTTTTCGTCAAATAAATAATTCCATTATTTCATGTACGAAATATTAACAATTTTTGTCCTTATGTGCAGGAATGACAAAATACTCATGTAAAAACGTTGTTGTTTGAAAGCAAATTTACCTCTAAAAATTATGAGCAAAAACTTGACATTAGCAGGATAAGGAAAAGTTTTCATTTGATCTTGAAGGGGAAAAACGAACTCCTCAAACAAAGGATTAAAATATACTATTTTTATGCACCATTACGTCGCAGAAGGAAGATTAAATGACATACGCTCCGATTATTTCACGAACATATCACAATTAGACCGCTGAGCGGCAGGGAGGTGGTGCCCCATCTTGCTGGTTGTAATTTCGTCCATCTTCGTCCATTTTTTTTTGCTTTACAGTGACACATTAACCAAGTCTCTATGTTACCTAAAGGATCTTATCCACATCAGAATATGGATATATCATTTTCAAAGTACCTACCTACTATGTGAAAAAAACTCAGAATAAAGAAAGCTCTGAACAATCAGCCTACATCAATGACATAAACCTACGATATAGAGAGAGGAACCAGCCGATCTTTTCTTATGACTGAATAAGCTAAACAAAGATTCTCGTTTTATTCATTATTTCCCAGCCGATTAACAGAGGAAAATACGCGTACAGGTGTTAATTTGGCTTTGCGATATTTACGCTTCAAAAATGTTCTATTAAAAATAGCACACACCCACTGAACAGACCCACGCATTTGGCTGTGGAGTGCGCTGACAAAATGAAACCAGGCGTTTCTAAGCTCAAAGATGTTTTTAATTAAGCGTTGAATGAAGGGGCATTCTTGGGGAGACACCTTGTTACAGCGAGGCAGGGCAGCGTGGAGAACGCGACAAGACGTTGCGGAGGAACTGGACAGAAGCCAAAGGAAGCCGATACACATAACACGGGGAAAAGGTGAGGAGGAGAGGCTGATGTTAAGAAGGCGGGCGGAGCCTGATGGATTGGCCGGGAAGGATGAGAATGGCGTGGAAGAGCATATTGGGGGCAGGGGTATAAGGGATGGAAGGTTGGAGATGTAATCATCGACCCGATGAAAGCTTTACGCTGCGCCCAAATTCTGGAAGAGATGAAATTTTTCTAAACAGCGTGGTGGCAAGTTATTTAGTAAACAACTAAATAGGAAGTGTTTTTTTGTTATTAAGAGTTATAATTTTAAATATCTATGAACAATATTTAAAATTATCATACCTAATTTAAGTTACACGGTACAGCGTTTATTGCCTGGTGACGTCAAAACCAAATTCAAATGGCCATATGGCCATTAATTTTTAAGAGGCGGCGCCAAAAAAAGGCCCTTAACAGCACTTCGTAGTGAATCTGACGTGTTAAAAACCATAACAGATTACCACCAGTAATTTTTATCGACTCGATCTATGGATCGCAAGATTAAAACTTTAAAAGGCAGAATTTTGATGATTCTTAGGATTGAATGGTGAAGAAACTTATATACATAGTTAACCTCTTGAGAAGTCAGAAAGGAAATTTATTCTTCAACTTTGTTGAAAATACCTAAGAAAAGGTAAATTTGAAAGAAAAAATATTACCTAACTTCTGTCTTATGCCACCAAAAGAAACAGAGTGGAAAATAGATTACATTTCTGCGTATAATACCCTTGAACAGGTGACTTAGTAAAAGAAGGTAATGATTTCGTCTGCAGCACGTTGAGGATGAAATAATAAAATCGGAATGATGAGCAGTGGCATGTACGGAGCCATATAACTTGAACCTATAAGGATTAGTTATTAACCTTATAGCTTATTCATCACATTGACTTAAGATTTCCTTCAGAGGTATTCTTTTCACTTCCATCCTCCAGAAAACATACAAACCTACCCATTACACTGTTTCCATTAGTGATAGGCACCAACAAAAGATCTGCATTATCGGGTTAGACCTAAAACTCTGGCTCTGTTTTGATCATAGATAGTTCAATCCTTAGAGTGGTTGACTGCAGCCCTCCATCCTTCCCTAACTAAAGCTAGTTCCCTTACTCCATGGTAGTTCTACTAATGTACTATCCTCTTTATTTGGTATGTGTATTTATTTTTCGGCCTTCCTCTTGGGACTCCTCCCTCTAATTTCCCTTAAGTTATATTCTTCACAAACCCTTCGTGCCTCAGGGTGCGCCCAATCCGTCTGCTTCTTTTTTTCTATAGCGTTCTAAATGGTCCTTTCCTCTTCTACTCCTCTTTATACTGTTTTAATATTTACCATCATGCTTTTCTTTCCTTCCTTCTGCTACAAACATGTTCTTGCTTCACAATATTACTCCTATTCTTAAAACTCCTCGTATTCATCCTCTTCAGGAGCCTCGACCACCACATTCACTCCGGATTATCTCGGCGTACTCCCTCTTCTCACACTAACCACTCTAAAATGATATTTCTGTTTTGTTATTTGATTCGCATCCCTTCTATCATCAGGGCCAAACCAGATTCCAAATTCTTTCCCTTATTCAAAACTCTATTCCTCCTCCATTTACATCAAATACTTCTTATAAACCTAAAACGCACTGCATTTAGCTAAACCTAACGTACCAAACCATGTTTTACTCTAACACAATGATGTGGGGAAAAATACACATTTTTTCATACTGTGATATTAGCTTCTCAATTCAATAGAACGTAACCAGATCACCAATTACTTATTTATACGGACCCATATTAGGTACACAAGCGCAACGAACCATTCAATCAGATATCAGATCCCCAACGATCTAATTTAACCATTATAGGGAACGTAAGTCGGTTAAAGTAATCTATCATCATCATTATCAAAGAGAGACAGCTAATAATATCTTTCTTAAAAAAGGATGCGAATTCAAAAGAACATCGGAGAAGGTAGACGGGAGATGATGCGAGAAACAGAAAATGGTAGATGAGCAAATCATTCAGATTTATGCTTCCGGCCTCGAGGCATCAGTAACTTCAGAACTGACGATATTGTTTCAGATGTATGTTGGGGACATGGGAATGAGAATATGCGAAGGGGATGAGGAGAAGCACACTAAAAAGAGAGTAGAGGTGGCAGGAGAATGTCTCGTTCTTCTGGTTATCTTTCTCCCTTCCCTCTTCCTTTCTCCCCGGAGCAGAATAAAAGAATTATGCGTCCGCACGAAGGGAAATCAGCACTCCTTCAAGGCGTACTACCACCGAAGGGGAAGGGATGTGTTGAGTGCCCAGAATACGCCTACTCTTTCCAATCGGAACTCGTGACAACTGTATCTTTCTTACCTCAAGACCGATACTTTCTTTTCTTTGCCCTCTCCAATCTCGAGCAAAGCACATTTCGATAGCACAAGAATAGAATCCTTTTATCGCTCCTCGACGATCTTTTGCACCAAAGATTTTTTTATTTTTCTCGAAAATTGATACAGGTGACGAATCCAGGGTGATGGGGGGTCCATGGGGTCCGGAACCCCCACCCCCAAATAATTTTGAATATACTTTTGCAAACAGATATTAAAGGAGCAAGTTACATTTGTCCTAAGACTAAGACCGCTGAATTAATTCATTATTCATATTAAACATCTCTTTAAAATAAATACCTACATCTTCTATTTTTTTAACAAAAATACTGGGTTATGTGTTCAATCAGAAGTTTGCACATCTATAAAGTTAAAGAATCGGCTGTTACATCGCAGTTGCATTTGAACTATTAATCTCCAGAACACAAAGCTGCTTTTTATTTTCAAAAATTTACAACCTCCTCTCCTCTCCAGTTATACTCAACATGAATTCCCCCCCTCGAAATTCTGACAACGTCACTGACACGAGTAAAGCTATACCGAAACTTAAAAAAGGAACAGTTTTGATTTAGTTTCAGATTTCTAGGCTCTGCTGCGAGATTCAAAAAGGGACTTGACGCGCTTTGTGAGCAGCTATTTTGTTATAAACACGGGAAGTGTTCGACATGAGATATTCCATGTAAATTCCTCACAAGGAAGAATATTCACTCAATCTCTAGAACCAATTCCCTTTCCAATACCGAGCGAAGCATATTTTTATGGCAAGAATATATTCCCTTATCACTCCTCGACGATCTTTTGCGTCAAGCTTTTTTATTCTGCTTGAAAAACGATAACTGTCGCCAAAAAAAACCCTTAAGTAAAAATACAGGCACTCATAAAAAAAGGTTCTGATTGCTACTTAGATTTAAGGTTTCCCCGTGAGCTTCATTACGAAACTTGACGCTCTAACCTTAGATTGTATTAAAATTGTATCGCTGATTGTAACGACATATTCTGATACATTGATGATATAGGGTTCAATAATGTTAAAATAAATTGAGCTTCAACACCGAAGGACTACTTACTAAAAACGGCATCTATCCAATCTATAAAACTACAAACGTAAGAATAAGTTAGCCCCGGAGGCTTAAATAACGTTCTCGTCTTCCAACTCGGGAGTCTGCGGGCTCAAATCCCTCCTGGGTCAATTTTCACCATCCTGGGCATAGTCGTGTGCGGTCGTGATTGGCTAAAGCTGTTATTAAAATACAGAAATTATTATTAATGAGCATGACTAACAAAAAAATACAGATTGAAGACTTATGTTAATAAAACCAAGGTTATCGTTTGTGAAAGACATTAAGACGACAGAATCACCCTCAAACTTGGAAAACAAAAACTTGCGAAAGTGGAAGAATTTTGCGATTTGGGAAGCAGGATCACCAGCGTCGGCATAAGCAAGTAAGATATTGTCAGCAGAATAGCCCATGCATAAAAAGCATTCTCCAAGATGAAAAGTCATCTTACAGCATGACAATGACGGCTTCGGAGCAAACGAGATTGGACCCAATAGAGATGTGGTGTTACCAAAGAATTACGAAGATCAAATGAACGGAGCAAATATTATGCCACTAACTAATTAAGATTAGGAGCCACTAACGAAGAAGTTCTACGAAGAGTTGGAGAAAAAGTACAATGCAAACTCGGAAAAGAAGGAGAGGGAAAACACATAGGGCATATTTTACGTGAAAGTGAATAACTATAGAGAAAAACCAAGAACGGAATACATCAGTCCAATCAAGAAGAACGTCAGAGTGAATAATTGTATGGAAATGAGTGGTTGGCAGATACGATAGTAGAATGGAGACTTGCTGTAAACCTATCTTCGGATTGATGTCTCCTGATGATGATGTTGAGGTGAGGAAGCATGCATTCTTCATATTATGTACACAGTGAAACCATTACTCAGCGAAATCTCTACTTCTTTTCTCTCCACCTCTTCGTAATACTTCTCCGTTAGTGATTTTCTCCATCCGTTTGGTTTCCATCATTCTTCGATAACAACAAATCTCCATTGCTTCCAATCTCTTTTATTTTTCAGCTGATATTCTCCAGGCTTCACTGCCGAGCTCCAAATATACATTTTAATGAAGTACTTCCCACGCACACACACCGGAAAACCTAAAGGATAAACCTCACACATCATCCACAAGAGTGATTGTGAGGACCAAAAAAAAATAAATAGGCGTTAGGATTGAGTTATAACTTGCATTTCGGAGGCAGGGTGGCATCGACAAACGCGCGCAGTGGGCAAAACTGAACGAACGCATCGCCTTGAAACCCCAAACAAGAAAAAAAAACCGAGTGATGTATGGGAACTCCCTGGGAATCACTCCCAATCCATCTTGCCCACCACACAGCACACCAGCATGCCCCCTCTACCTCCTCCCCTCCCCTGTAGGTATTTATTTTGCCTCTGCCATACGGACGGGAGGACGCAAATTGAGACTCTCTTCTCACGGCTCCCCCCCCCCCTCTCCCACACCATTCATAATTTTAAAACAACCGGAAAATATGGGCTGCACGGTTTATTTCTGGACTCGGAAAAGGACTCCCAGGTAATTGGGCGATGGTAGAGGGGGTCGGGTTCGAGGGGCGGGGGATGGTGGGGGGATGAAGGAGAGGGTGAAAACTTGCCCGCGGGAGGGGGGGAGAGTCGGAGATGTGGGAGGGGAAGAGGCGAGGGTCCAGGTTCGGCGGCTATCGCATCAGAGCCAGGCAGCCAACGCCAGAAGCGACTAAAGGGGAAGTTTCTCTCACCGGGAAAATGCAACCGGGAAACGATGAGCTCAGCTAAAGACATCTACTCTCACACACTTTTCAAAATTAAGAGATGGGATGTGATTTCACGAATTGTGATTTTTCCACGAAGTGATCTTTTCGTGACAAACTCGCTGTAGTGATAGTACCGTCCATTCAACATGGAATGTCCTGGAGGAATTTACACAACATTTTGGCTATCAAAATTTGAAACATTCTCATGAATCGCGTATTGTGGAAACGACGAATGGTTGCAGTTACGCGGACTGTCCATATGCAGAACAAACAATTCATTTAGTATCAATAAGTTTAATATCAGTAAGTTGAGAGAAAAAAATTTAATAATGAAATTAATCTCCAGTCATCACGAATCCTAATTGTTTCCGGAAAAATATCACTGTCCATTTTCCATCCAACGATGTAATTCCCTAATCTCACGTGTACGCTTACATCTAATTGACCACGCCATGCTAGAATCTGCAAAATCATAGCCCAAGTTTTCGAGTTTCTCCGTTCCCTGCAAATGGAAATTAGTCGCTCCAGTCGTTCCGTAGCTGTTTGCCTCTAAGTTATCCTAATATTACGAATCTTGTATTGCTCTCACGGTTGTTTTCCTTCCTGAGCTGTCGACCTCATGCCTGTTACGGAGTGGGCAGTTGCAAAATATACAGGCCAGTATATAAAGTCTTTTTCCAAAATCACTCCCGTGACAAAGTCACAGGTTTATGGCGCTGTGACTGGGTCGGAATTCTCACAATCGGAGCCGTGACGAAGAATCCCAGTCAAATCCCATTCCTATTTCACAGAACCCTGATAGTAGGTCTACTATCATATCTTCCTTTTCACGGAAATAAACCGGACATTCAACATGGAATGTCCGATAGGAATTTACATCGTATGTTCACAAGTTGAAAACTCATCACTTAGATCGGGTATAGTGGCAGAAAACATGGCGGAAGTGGCGCGGAACGACCCATTCTAATGTCAATAACAGCCGTTACCGTCCTAATTTTTTTGCGGAAAAACAGCGTTTTTAATTTTCCGTTCAGCGATGAAATCCCCGATCTATTATTGGGTAGGTTTTCATCTAATCGGCCATACCAACTTTTAATCCACTAAATGTTTTCCCTTGCGTCAGAAAAATGATCGGGGTGGAAATTCATTTTTTTTAATTATCCCCTAAATTTTAGTATAAGATTATTCTCAGAGTCCCTCTGAATATTTATTACTCCAATATTGATATTATAGCCAGAAACTTTACGAAATTTAAGCAGCGTCACAATTTCACTACAAATAATAGAAATGTGACTCATGTTAAATAGGACAACTTAAAACTAACGTATATAATCGATCCTGGAGCTTTAGGTACCCCGTAAGGGTAGCCTATATTTGGGGCACCACCATTTAAAAGAACACCTAGTCACCAAAATAATCTTATTGTTAGCAATTTACAGAATACTCGCTCAACAAGAAAAATAAAAAAATGCAGATTTTCAATATTGTTGTACCACTGTAATGAGGCAAACGTTTTTTTGTGGAGTTGATAGTAATAAGATGGGAAAACATATCGCACACTTTGCAGAAAGTAGATAATTATCAACTCGGCAATGGGGAGTGATAATACAACCAAATAACGCAAGTATCATCAACGATCCTTCGCCCTTGAACTATATCAATTTTCGAGAATGTTGGCTTTATAGAGTATTTGTAATCATGAGAACCGTGATGGATATCATATACGCCTTCATCGAAGGGCTGCTGAGCAGGTAACACCGTTTTCCCCGCCAATGCCCCGCACAACACCCAAATCATCTCCCCTCCACCACCACCAAATCTCCCCTTTGCGAAATTCTTTTGTTTTTTGGAGACTTAGGATAACAATAGTTTGGTAAGCAAGTTTACTTATGTTTGCCCTAACTTGCGTTTACAGGCCAAGATCCTTACTTGCATTCGAGTTACCAGAATATAAAATTATATATGTGAACGGGGCATCAGTCAAATTAAATTTGCAAAGCAACCGCACAGATATAATCAACATCGTTTCATTTCAGCACAGATACATATTTTGCAAACATTAGTATCGGTCTCTAGATATTATGCTATGAAAAGTGAAATAACCTACACAAATCACGTACACACAAAATCTATGCTAATAAGATTTGCATGGTTGGGTAATTTCACGGTCATCTTTGACGGGTTATCACCTAGTGTAAAATGTGATTCTTTTGTCATTTCCATTACTGCATGCATGACGAGTTCCACCGCATAAACAGGCGCACTTAATTGAAATGTGGCCCTAGCATTTTTTTCAACTTCCTTGAAATATTTATTTGAGCACTCACTGTCACTGATCCACGATTACCGCTCCTGCCACCTTTAAGGCGGATCACAAATTCATACGGTGTATTTGTGAATGAGACCTGGCCTTTTGGCTGGAATATTAGGGGTATACGTGAGAAGAATGATGGGGGAGGGTGAGCCTAAGGTGTACGAAATGGACCGGGCTTGAGGTTTTCAAGGAAATCCCGGATGGAACCAAGTTTGTATTATTTATATAGGAATGCGTATACACTCCCAGGAAAAATAAAACTGACGCTAAAGAAAACACTACAACGAACGATCTCTTTACTTGAGACGACGCCTGGTTTATTAAGGCCCGTCCCGCATTTCCTACTCGTGTGTTTACTCAGCCTATCGAGACGCATCTCCTAGGCTTCCGAATTTCTTTGTCCAAACACGAAACGCCATCGGATTCGAAAATACGCCCAACTGGACTGACGAAGTTGTGTACACTTCGGAGATGAAGTTTTGGTGGAAGGATATCAAAGAATATAAACACAGCTCGTGTTACGAGAAGAAAATAAGTCAAACGGTACGACAGGGATGTTCAAATAATTACCGTACCGACGGCAAAACTTGGTTTCCCGAGGGAATTGTTGGAGATATAGAGAGCGGCCGGTTTTCGGGAAGCAATTAACCATATCGATTGCAATTTAAATGCAGTTTTGGTGAGATGGGTACGAATTTTAACTAGATTATCGACCTCACTATCATGTCAGCACGATTATCTCACGTGCGTCAACTCTAATTTTCTTCTTTCAATCACACACTCAAACCGAAAATTTGAAATAATTGAAGGGCAAACAAAAATTATATTATTATGGCTTCAACGTTAATTGATATTAAACTTAAAGTCATTGCAAATGTTACGAACTAGTTACTTCTCTAAGGTGTTTCGTAAACGACAAAAAATGATGCTAAAAAAAGAAGAAATACGACGTGCCTGATAAGACAATGCATATTGCACAATACATTCGGGAAGCAATAAAAAGTATCGATTGATTAAATGATTGCGGCATGATGGAATTTCATATACATAAAAAACTACATTTTCTGGTTCACTATTAAGTCAGAAAAATAGGGTTGTGAACCAGTGATTTATTTGCTGTAAATTAAGGTTTTAAGTTGAAATTTAACTTTTAGTGCTTAATTAGACGTAATTTTCAAGGTTTGAGAATTTGGCACGCCAGAAAAAATTGGTCCAATATTCTAAAAATAGCATGCCAAAAAAAAGGGCTACCATGGTGAAAATCAACATTTAATACTTTAAATCTCTCAGTAAAAATATAAAACTTGAAGGATTTTCAGGCCACGAATAGAAGTTATATATTTTATAAGCTTTTACTTTAGTCCTTAATTAATGACGAGGAAGATTTCTCGGGTGCTCCAACGGGTGCTTTATCTCGGCCGACGCGACGTTTCGAAATATAACTCGCTCTTCATCTTCAGGGCTTGTGAATGAGAAAGAATGAATCTTCATTCAGAAGTCCTGAGAACTAAGAGCGAGTCGTTCTTCGAAAAGGCGGCAGGGATCAAGATCCTGACCCGACGGAACACCCTGAATAACTTTCCTTCAGATGCGAAGCCGGGAAAACACCGGATATATAATTAAATTGATTGAAAACGGTGCGGATAGTTACTTCTAAATGCTTTCGCAAGAAATAAAAGAGGGTGTAAAAAAATTAGAAATGTAACATCCAAAAAACAAATACGTCAACGACAGTGTTTTATGAAGTGCCCATCTCCTTTAAAACCATAGAAATCACCAATTTCCGTGTCCGTTCAGTGATGTAATTGCGAACGTACGTACGTTCGAAAATATGGAACATCGATTACGTAAAGCATGAGCACATAAAAGGATTGTCTCAGCTGGACTTGACGCGGAGGTCTTCCCAATTGATGCCATGCATCCACAGTCGCTCGTTTCGGAATTGAATTTTCAGTCACGTTTGCAGAGCTAGGAGCAACGGAGTAGAAACCGAAGCGTACCTACGAATTGCATACGTCATTGCATGCATTACGAATACGAATTGCATTGTCAATTCGAATTCTCATTGATTTTCAATTCTGTTATTTAAGGGTATGCAATAGCCATCGTTTCGTATTTAAATCATCATCGTAAACATTTTTGGTTTTTGACAGTACTGCCCGTTCCAAACGAAGTGTTTAGTAGCTGATCCTTCCTGGGACATCAAAAATTCTTCTTCCAATGTGTCTTAACATTCGAACATTTTTTAGGAACAAGGTGTTTTTCCGTCCTAAGGATATAGGATCCCGCTACTGCATTCTCAATCCCGCGATTTTCTCACACACACCCACAATACCTAGGGTAAGTCCGGGAGAGATGGCCCCACTTTTTTTAAGTCATCATATTTTTGTTGATTATGGTATAATCGGTTCAATCGTTTATTGTCCTATAATATAATAGATAACGTTATTATTATTTCATAAGAAATAAGTGAAATTTAAATGGAAAATACCTTTAAAAAACCAATATATTTTTTTCTCATTGGTCCATCTCACCCATATGCTATGGGTGAGATGGACCAAGGATATTGGGAGAGATGGACCATAACTAAAAGGCATTAAATAAACTTGAAAAACAATTTGTCTGTACAAGAGAATATTTTAATAACACTCTATGGTTACTAACAATGTTACCAAACTATAAATGTGCAAAATTAGAACATATAAGACACAAGAATCTAACAAAAAGGATTAAACTGCCCACAAAAAATTAAAATGTAATGAAAAGGCCAAGTTTTAATATTGGAATTACTACTAACTCTAATATCCTTAATTTTTGGTTCTACTGTATTTGTTTTTAAACATTTAAGCCCTTTGATAAAGCAAATCTAAATTGTCACCTTTTACTTTTAGTGTAAAAAGTGTGGTCCATCTATCCCAACTCGAACTGGCCCATCTCTCCCGATTGTATGCGAGAGATGAACCATGCCATTTTTCTGCTTTCCCAATGCCAGGGGCGCCGCAGTGGTGTAAAGTGAACCGTTACACATTGTTTTCATCAAGTATAGACATGAAACTCAATGATATGGACAATTAAACACACTCCAACTAAAACACGTTAACTAAGAAAAAATATTTTACTCTCCTGATATCTTTTTCTTTGAATAACTATCAAATAAGCAGGTCAAATCGGCTATAAACAACATACCTGTCTACGTAGTCGTCCATGACACCAGCATGAGAACAGTGGCGCACTAGAGTGGCTACATTCTGAAATATGCAATCAGTCCATCTCTCCCGAGGGGCCATCTCTCCTGGACTTACCCTATATATTCTCTACTATCGTGATTCCTACGTAAATTTTGAAGTTTAGAGCCTGCTAGGCTTCTCAGAAGTCTCATTTCTGCAGCTCTAATTCCATTTTTCATTTCTCTTTTATTAGCATTAATAGAAGAATATATTTTCAATTTTTGCTTATTTTTTCAAGAAATAAGCTCAAAAGTATGAATGGAATTTATATTGTCATTCTGGAAAAGCTATAATGAATACGGTCAAGGCTCCTAATTGATACTGATATCCAAACTGTATTACGCTTTTCCACACAAATCTCCAGTGCGGGAATTATTAATCGCTTTATACCGGTTACTGTTTTGCATTTATCTTCAATACTAGCAGAGAAAGTGTACTTGCAGAGTTTTAATTCACATTTTTAGGTAAGCGTCAATTACATGTATCTTATGCAGAATAAATGCTGAAGTTGCAAGTATATTTTTTGGCCCATTCCTTAACACACACCCTTGTTACTAAAGGTATGCGTATTTTATTGGGAGTTGGTCAGTGTTTTTTATAAAATCTCAACTTTCTTACTACCATTGTCATAACAAAAAAATGTTCTCACCTTAAGGTACTAAATTTCGGAGTATAAACTCTTATATATTTATGTAATTATAACTAATATTAACTGTTTTCCTTACATTGTGTTATAGCCCTGATTATGCTTATATTAAAGAGCAAAATGTTGGCAAAAGCAAATTGAGATTTTTTTAAAAAACATCGATCAACTCTCAATGAAATACACATTCAATAATTAAAAATGATCAAGAACCAAATCAACAAACTTCATACTAAAGGAATACCGGCATATTAGATGTAAATATTGAGGAATTATGTTAATACATTGCCAAGCAAACACCTTAAGTCTTTTCCTGATTAATGACGAGGAGAAGCAAAAAAAGTGTATATATTTTAAAAATTCCACCACACACATATGTAAAACAAAAAAAAAATATTTTTTGCAAATATTTTCCAACCTCAAGCATGGACATTCAGTGAAAAAGATTTATAAAATTTTATTAAAAAATACTCAGAAAGGAGGCATTCGCTGCAGGAAACGGGAAATAACGTTGAATGGTATAAAAACAGATCCCTCGAACAACCAAGGACGGCTTGAACCTCGAAAAAAGATTTCGGGACGTAGACTACGTTTCTTCTTGTGAATAAACTCTCGAATGAGGGGGTGGGCGGGAAGGAGGGGTACCACCACGAACGTAAGACTGCTAAAGGAATTTAAAATGAGTGGATAATTCAACGTATAACTCCGGCCTGAATGCGAGCGGAGACGTCCCAGAAGTTTCCCGACGAGGAACCCAAAGAGGCAAGGGGGGGGGGGGGGAAGAAAGCGATATCCCCGATATCTGTTTGCAGGGACTGCTGCCATTCAAATTATAATGACGTGGACAGAAAACAGCCCCAAGGGAGGAAGGTTGGAGGAGGGGGGGATGGCGACGTAAATTATTGCGTTACATCGTGTGAAATCGAAAAGAAAAAGCTAGGCTAGAAATCGACATTTTCACATCTTATTTGAAATTCGGACATGATCTTCTTGACTCATAAAGCCGCATAGCATCACGTATATTCGGAGGAAAAAAATCCTGGAATTTCCATTTGCGAACCAGATAGATGAATAATTGAAAAATATTATACACGCCTTGACTCAAACTCACAACCTCCATGTTAAATTTGCATAGCAACCACGCAGCTGCCGTCAACAACGTCGAACATTCAGCACAGGTGTTTATATTTCGTAGCCATCAGTAACGACCTCCAGATATTAAACTTTGGGCTGGTAAAGCACGAGGTCATGAACAATTGATTTTGAAGGTATTCCTCTCTAAATAAATGCGTAGTCAATGCTCAATATACTGGAAAATATTGTTTGTAAATTGATTTGACGTCACGACTTTACCAGCCCATAAACAATGAAATAACCTACATAAAACATACAGTAATAAAATCCCGACTTATGAGATTTTCATGATTGGAATTTTTTCCCGTTACTTTTGACGGGATATTAACTTGTATATTATGATTTTACAAAACACGAACTTATGACCTTACGTTAATTCTGCAATAACCAATAGAGAAAAAAACGTCTAAAAATGTAAAGGCTC
This sequence comes from Pyrrhosoma nymphula, assembly GCA_963573305.1. Classification (NCBI taxonomy): domain Eukaryota; kingdom Metazoa; phylum Arthropoda; class Insecta; order Odonata; family Coenagrionidae; genus Pyrrhosoma; species Pyrrhosoma nymphula. Next base: position 115,230,356 of record OY754330.1, read on the forward strand.
AATTTCCATGTAAATTGCAACACGTTGAATGTTATTAAACATGTTAATTTCAATACGACTAACTCACGTTAAGAATACACATTTACATTTACACACATAAAAAGGGTTAGCACTCTATTAGTCAATCTAATCTAACCTTGCGAATTTTTATTAAACAATCATCATAAATTTATTGCAAATATCGATGCAAAATTCATTAAACTAGTGAAAAGGAGCCACAGTCAATTTTTTAAACATTTTATTTTAAATTCTGAAATGAAATGTTATAATTTAAAAACATACAGCAACGTGAAAATAATCGAAATTTGTTAAAACTGTAGGGACTTTCGTAAATCCTCAATAAACTTCGGATGAAACATTTAAAAACATTTTAAACATTAAACCACTTCAAAGAGCAATTTTCTGTGAAAACTCACATTTTTCTCTTTACGTGTTCCACTGATAGATTTGACTTATTCAAGTACCTATGTACATAATTCAAAAGTCTAGAATATGTTTTTTCCTTGCCAAAGAGGTTTAATTTACATTTAAATTTTAATAATTTAACATTTACTAAAAAATAATTTCCTCGCAGCTATTCTGATTACAAATCATCAAACAACACTTCACCTAATTCTCTCTAAACTAAGAGAAAAACTTAAGGTTAAATCCGTACATCGATGAAAATGTTTATCACAAAGTAGTGAGAAGGTATCGCCACAGAAAAAAACCCGCATTGAACCCCGGACCTTAGACTTTCCGGGCCAATGCGCAGGCCACCATGCTACTGTGGAAGAATTTAACAGCACCTAAGTTTTGATGAAAGTTCCGCGGGTAGGTTCCCGGTCCATGTGCATTCATTCTGAAGGCAATGTACGTATTTTCGTCTTAGTTTTCGGCTAATTAAAAATCTTCATTAAGTGGAGAAATAAATACCGACAGCATTTTGAAAAAGAAACACCTATCTTGACACTACTTGCTCCCATAGCTGCGAAGAAAAGAATGTGATGGGATAATTACACTAATGAGGCGCCACATCGCTCGTCACGGAGTTAGGCCGGGCAAATTTCCGATGTTGTTGGAGCTAACCTGAACTGGACGTCGATTGACTTTACACTCGAGCAGTTACGAAAATGCCGACGCTAAATCATACTATGAAGGTCATTCCAGTATCATGATAGCGAAACATGTATTCAGTTGGGCCATGATGAAGACTTTTTTCACGTGAGAGGTCCATTGTCTGTAAAACATGATTCGCGTGTGAGAGTAAGGCAGTTTAAGTGTTTAGAACAGTGGTTCCCTAAGTGGGCATTACCGTCCCCAGAGGATCTGTGCTCTAATGTAGGGGGGCGAAAAGAAACAAGGGGCGGATGGAGGACGCTAGAGGCAGGGTACTAACCGAATAGTACCTTATACATACACGTTCAGGGATGAATATACTTTTTATCTATTGGATTTGAACTAAACATTAATTCAATCATAATAGTTTTAACTTCATTTTATTACCATCCTGATTTGGTTAGGTATTTGGGGGGGGGTGAAAATAAGGGGGCTCAAAAAGTTTGAGAAACACTGGTTTAGACCACCAAGGAATCCAGGGTTGCAAACCATTCTTGCAAAAGTAAAAATGTTCGATCCGTTACTTAAATCTGAATAAAATGTTTCGTCAACCAATCCAATAATCCAATTGTTTATGTGATTCTCCCCAGCGGCGAAGATAATCGATGCGTTAGTTTGCGGTGATCGTGCAAATTGTTGCATGGCGTAGTCCTGATTGTAATTTCCCGCCCTCACAGGCTAGCTGTAATTATATCGGCAGCGTTGCCTAGTACGCTCTGTCCTCTCCCCTACGGTGCATAGCAGACCACTTCCGTTTCGCCTTACCTTCATTGAAGTCAAAGATACATGATTGTGGAGTGAATAGTGTGAGAGGACGGAGTTTGACGGGAAAACCAGGAGTGAACGTGGTGGTAGATATTCTTGAATAGGAAGAATGAGAGGAGTCTTAAGAACAGGAGTACGATTATAAAGCAATTAATGTTTGTGACAGAAGCAAGAACAGAGCAGCATGGAGGTAAAAATTAAATCACTATACAGAGGTAATTAAACACAAACTTTGATAGCTCTATTCCACTGATTTAATAAAAGGTACAACGCGTTTCAGCTGTAAAGCTATCATCAGATACCATCAAGGATTTACAGCTGAATCGCGTTGTACCTTTTATTAAACCTGTGGAATAATGCTATCAAATGTTGTGCTTAGTTATGATTATCCTTCCACTACGTCTCGCCGGACACAGTTACGTACAATACAGAGGATTAGAAGAGGATAGAAATATATGGAGCACTGTAGAGAGAAGAAGTACCAGATGGATTGGGCACACCCTGAGGCACAAGACGTTTGTGAAGAATATAATGGAAGGAAAAATAAATGGAGACGCCCCAAAAGGAAAGCTAAGGGTTCAGTGCATAGACCAAATAAAGAGGAAAGTACATAAGAAGAACTACCAGGGAGTAAGGGATCTAGCATTAGATGAGGAAGGATGGAGGGCTGCATTCAACCAATCTTAGGGTTGAACGATCAATGATTAAAACAGAGCCAGAGTTCTAAGCCTAACCCGATAATTAAGATCTTTTGACGCTGCCTACCACTTCCGCTTCGCCTTTCCTTCATTGACGTCACGCTTGGCGCAGGAAACTGCCATCAAGGGAGCTTTACATTCAAAGTGTTGGAAGATAGCGCAGATCGGAACACTTCAGCGCATACGAGCGACGATGAATGGAACGATGTGCGCTGGAGAAGTTGTGGAGTTACTGTAGTTTCACAATAGTTACGGCAGAATGTTATGCATGTAGCTAAAAATTCGCCCAAAATACGTGTTTAAAAAATTAATCTTTTTATCAAAAAGAAATTCGAAACTATATATTATCCAAGTTTGATGCCTTTGACCAAAGATCAACTCTCGTGCAAAAAAGTGGGTGCGATTGCCGACGTTCCTTTTTCTCAAACGCGCTCCAGCGCTCATTAGCAAAGGCCCCGAGCTGTTTTGAAGCGCGCTGCCTTGTGCGAGAGGTCTGAAACGAATGCTCAGCAAATGCGCCGTTGTTTTGCAAAGTGAGCAGGAAAGCGGATCAGATGGAAAGCTCCCATTCTTTCATCTTTTCACTGTCTCTTTTTCTTTCTTCGGGCCACTAATATGAGCCTGTTCCTTTCCACTTCTACCCTAAAGTTCATCCATGTTTAATATTTTCTCTCCAAAAAATCCCTCTTCTTGTGTCTTCTTCAGGTTTGTTTTTTAAATATATCGTAACAACTTAAATGTAACTAGTTTCTTGCTTCTTTTCCCAAAACTTCATCGTGATCTTCTTTGTTAACTTATTGTCGTTGATCCTATATAAAAGTTCAATCAATATCCTCAATTCTACAAACAATAAAAAACAATCATAATTTTTTTACTGTAACAATTACATTTCCTACATATTTTATCGAAACTTAGTAGTTTTCAATGGACCAAGTAGTTTTCTTCTACTTTTCAATAATTAAAATTGTGTAACTTGAAATTCAATGTAAAGCATGCCCTTACATGTAAGACTTCTAGCTTCACTGCTGTAATATAATGTACCTATAAATTTCAGTACTATTGTTAAGCACGTATTACTCCTTCTCAATGGAGGCTTTCAGGTGACAGGATGGTAAGGAGACGTGGACTCTGAGGAAGAAGGACAAGAGTAGGCGGCAGGTGTATGAAATGCATGTGTGGACGATGGAGTAGGTGCGGTGGAAGGAGAGGAAGTCAAGCGAGGAAATGCTTGGTACATTGGGCGTGGAAAGAAATCTTCTAAATGAGATTAGGAAGAGGAAGTGTAGTTGGGTGGAGGAAGTAATGAGTGGCGAAGGGTTGATAAAGGCCGTGATAGAGGGGAGGATGGTGGGTAAGCGGGGAAGAGGAAGAAATAGAATAGGTTTTATGGACGGGATGAAGAAGTGTAGGACGTGTGCTGAGATGAAGAAAAGTATATTATAGTAAGATGCACATGCAAAAATCTAGATGATTTTCACCAACTTCCATTTGAACCTACCATAAGCGATAGATTACCATAGTGAATGAACCCGAGTTTCGATACATAATGTCATATTCAGGTGAGGAATACTAAACTTGGTGGCAGCATACAAGAATTGGTACATATGAGCCGTCGAGAGCAAGAATGACGTTATATTAAAATTACCATTTTTTTGAAAAATCAGGCTCAGAGTGGAATAAATAAGAGTATGTGGTAGAGGGGAGGATATAAGGTAAGAGGGGAAGAAAGGGAATCGGTTCTAAAAAGGAATTAAGAAAGGTAGGATGTATGCTGAGATGAAAAAAGGGTCCCTGCACTTGCAAAAATCTAGATGAATTACACGCAATTCTATTTACGACTACCTTAACCGGTAGATTACCTAAAATAAAAAAGGATGGTGGCTCCAGTTGCAGATGTGGCCGGAGATGGAGGCCGGAGGGACGCGACGACAGGCGCGTCAGACGCGAAAAGAAACGAGGTGGGGTTAAGAAGGAAGAGGAGATGGAGAAAGGAGTGCGATAGATACGAGAGGGCAGAGACGGCGACAGTGGACGGACTAAAGGCAGAGAGAGAGAAAGATAGATGGGATACGACGATCTCGAGGGACAAGAGGACACGACACAAAAAGGTTTAAAGAAGGTCCTTTCTCCCAGAAGGGGTTAAAAGGAGAGATAGGTCTACCAAAAGCGTGGCGAAGCGGTTCGGACGATGTTTTAAAAAGGATTTGAGACAAGGGAAGTGTTTGAACCAATCGAAATAATTCCGTTCGCGTAACCACGTTAAAAAGTGGCATAATAACAATATAGGATGGACATTTTGGTGCGCTTGTTTGAACCACTTCGATGAAAAACTAAAGCGTCCGATGTGTTGTTTATTGCGTCTCTAATAGGTATATTCAACTCAATCATCAATATCCCGGTGAAGAAAACCTGAGATTGCGTGAGATTTTTACGAATGGTGCAAATACACCAAAATCTCAAATCCTTCATGATTGAACGTACCTGACGCTTTAGTTATACATCCAAGTCGTTCAAACACACCAAAAAAGAGTTCCTATAGTTATTGTACCACGTGACTCCTTAGTTACGTGGTCGGATTTATTTCTAACGATTCAAAGAAAGCCTTCTAGAACTTTCAGTTCCAGTCTCAAATACACGAGTTGTTAAAGGATACGAACCGCAGGCAAAATAATCACGAGGCACAATAAAAAAATACATGCACCACACTTCATAAAGAGTGTTACCCTTTTCGCTTCAGTATGCTACTCACTTCACAACACAGCAGAAAAGCTGCTTTTCATTCGTTTTGGACCTTGTGTAGGAATGTAAAAACAATGGTGAAGCGCATTCTATGGAGGGTATCGTTGTATGCTCCAAAATAATTACTCTTAGAAATGAGAACGAGGACAGATTGCAGGCGTTCGAGTTGAGAGTGTAAAGGATTATGGGAAAGGTACAGTGGACGGAAAGGAAGACAAATGAGGAAGTACTTGTAATGGTAGGTAAGGAAAAGTAAATTCTAGAGAAGATTTAGGGAAGGCAGAGTAGGTGGTTGGAAGAGGTAATGAGGGGCGAAGGGTTGCCGATGTCCGTTATTGAGGGAGGGGCATAGGGTAAGAGGGGGAGGAGGGGAATAAAGAGGATAGGTTTGATAAACGGGATGAAGGGAGATAGGGCGTATGCTGACATGGAGATAGAAATTTGTGAGAAAATACGGTCCTGAAAGATTTTCTACTCTCTTCCACAAAACCAACCTTAACCAGTGTACTACAATAAAGATAATAATAATTAACCTCCTGTTTGAATTAATGAATTACATCTAAATAATGAAATATCCCGGATAAATATTAAACACTTAATAACATACTAACTATTGGATACTGAATATGATCAATCGAGAAAGAACGTCACACAGAAAAAACTGAAGCACGCTGAACAGCAGCTTGAAAATACGTATTGGAACAACGGGACAATATTGCAGAGAAGATCAGGGGTAAGAACAAGAATTTGAATTGGGGATCTGGGGAGACAAATGAAAGAAGGGTATCTACGGCACCCTTGTGAGGTGGAAATTTTCCCGTGCTTCCCTCAATGTGCTTAGTAGGAAATTTTAAGGAATTTCATTTCGCTTCCCAGGTCCTTCCAGTCAGACCCTTCGAAGGCCTTCTCCGACCCAAATCAGACCCTTCAAGCCCTTTTCATTTAAACTCGGCCATGAGGAGGCGAACGCCTTTAATTAAATTATACTTTCATCATCCTAAATGCATCAAAGGCGGAAAATCACCACCATTTCGTAGACCGCAAAATGACTATGATTTCTGTGTCTCCACTTTTTCAAAATTAAGCTGTATTCGGAAGAAGAAACTTATAATGCACAAAAGCTATGTAAGCTGCAGCTAGTTCAATTTTTGGCAGGCAAATTACTCTGAACCACAGCGTATCCGGAGGTATAATAATAATAAAACCGTCTTTGATAAAAATAAAACCGTGTTCATGATAAAATAGTATACTTTGTACTTCACAATGTGTTATTATTACGGAGCTTTTCGCCAGTTTATGGCATCGTACTAATAAAATATTGAGGAAAAGTACAAAGTATTCTAGTTTACCATGAATATGAATACTAATAACATCTACCAAAATGAAGCCTGCTACAGTCAAGCTTGGGAATTTCATTCAGTTCTTTCAACAGCTGACACTTTTGAACTCCTTTAGGTATACTGATGAAAGTTTTCCCTCGCAACGTGATCAACAAGAAATCCCATAGACGTATGTAGACATTAGTTTCTCCCCGGAAATATAAAACTATGGAATAGAAAGAGAGCGCCATAACTCCTTCTTTGACGCAAGACTCGAATGACACTCATCGGTGATTTATTGGCAATCCTGAACATTGCTATGCATGAGCCACATTGTACCAGGTTTAAAAGAATCGCCAAGATAATAACAGTACCAGAGGAAGACCGGGAGATGAAGTGGGAAAAGGATGAGAAAGAAGTTCTGGGAGGAGAAAATAAAAACCAAACCACGAAAAAGCTACCCATGGTTCTCAAGGACCGTAACGGAAGAAGATGAAGCATGGGTTTAAAAAACGTCACTAATGCCTTGGCTAGGAATTTAAAACAACAAACATAAGAAACAAAATATGCAGAGTAGTCCAAGAATATATATTTAATAAGCACATTTTCTAGCCATTGGATCCAACTGTTCCACCATTTTCATTGAACTAATCCATTTTGAATTCAGACTGTACTTACTGTACTCAGACTTACTGTAGACTCAAAAAATTAACATGCATTGCTGACTTAAACCTTTAGAATTGGACTTCATGGAGAAATTTTGTTCTTTCGAACAGTTTTTTCGCGAAAGTAGCATTCATGTTACATGGAAAAACACTACTTTTTCCAAGCTTCGCCCACTATCGTATTTAACAGCATGTCATTTGAAGTTCGAACAGGGAAATAAAATAGCGTAAAAATCGATGGTTTTGTCGTCCATATTAGGAAATTTGTAGAATAATTAGCCAGAATATGAATAAGATGGTAATACATGGTAGAGACAACAAAACACATTTTTGAGGATTCGTTTTCTTTAAGTTTAGTCACGCTTGCTCTAAGCCTTAATAAATTTCTCCTTTCTACCCTCTTCAACAGTTACTTAACACCGTCTTGTTTGTAAACTCTTCAAAACTAACATTAAATCTTAATGATAAGAAATAATATACCTATGACGAATACCCGCATAAAGAAAAATTTACAGAACAATGTAACGATTTTATAACAATCAACTCTGCCAGAGATAAAGGAAAAATAGACTCGTATTATCGTAACTCCTCAAAATGCTAATGTCACTCGAATAGTTCACCGCACACGGCACTTCTGGTTCGAAGTAAGTACCGATTTTCCCAACACCAATTTTACCTACTGTACACTTGGGAATGCCATTCCCTCACAGCATAATACCCAATCTGGGAAAAGGCACGTATTCTGTTCACATAATTACACGAATAGACAAAATGGGAATGCGGAAACAGCAACGGTAACGTGTCTGTGGCATCCGTGCATAAGCAGTCCCGAACGTACCCCTCTGCATACCCACGGCTGCATTACACGGTTTAAGGAGCACGGTTTCCAGAGTTATAAAAAGGGCCGACGTCCACAGGTTCAGTAGGCAAATTGAGATAGGGCTGGACGCGCAGGACAACTTTGCAAGAATAAGGAGTAAGGGGATTAGTAGAAGTTTAGAAAACGCAGCAAAAAGGGGATTCAGAAGGATAAGGGTCTTTTCGAGGCGAGAGTGAGGTGGGATGGGTACGGAAGATACTACTACCACGCAATGGATTACTCAACACGGTGACGAGGACTTTGCAGGGAGGAAATTGGAGTGGAGAGTAGGCCAGTTGGAGGGGAGAGAGAGTTGAGAAAGAAGATTATGGAGTTGGGGCCAGGAGGATTAAAAGAGGCTCGAGTCTAACAGGAAGGATGGAAGGAGGGTGATAGAGACGGGGAGATTAAAGGCGGGTGCATACGTGATTAAAGATGCTTTAGAAGAACGAGGAAATCCATGACGGAAACGGGAAGTGATGAAGAGCATTAGGATTACCGAAAAGACTACTGGAACCAGATTTAACGTCTAGGTAGAAGTGAACATGAGCGATACTAGTGCAGATGTTTAGTTAGTTGGTTATTTGGGGTCGGCGACCACCATCCGAAGAAATGGGTGTTTGCACCACTGAAGTAATGAGGATTAAATGGGTTATTAAAAATACGGGAAATTTCCCACAAATATATACATCTTTAATCCAGTCCTTGGTTTTGATGCATTAGCTACATTGTTACAAGTAATCTATATCTATAAAACTGAAATTCTGTCAGTTTGAACGTTGTAGGCTTCCAAACCCCTTGATGGCTTCAGACAAAATTTGGCACTCATGTTCCTCAGGACGTAGAAAGAATAATAAGCTATTTCAGATAGGCCCAACGGCACAAAGGACCCTTGTGTGGAGCTTTTTTATAAAACAAATTTTACTGCCATGAGAATGGCACTTAACTCGGTGCAGAGGATTATATATTTGCTTTTTTAATTACTTTCACAAGTGATATATGCTTGAAATATTTTGTATTGTATGACTAAAAGAGCAAAACTTTCAGTTATTTAGTTCGATTTTTCTACGTGCTTTTTTCGCTTAAAATTTTAGTTTTTTATTCCAAAATCGTCAATTTTTTACAACATTTTATTACCACCATAAATGTTTATCTACTTGGCCACCGAGGCATATGCTTCGAATTTGGACTTATGACCATGGCACTTAAAGCTCGGTTTAAATGATAAATACAAAAAAAATTACCGCGAGATTACTGAGTATTTTTCTCCACAACCTCTACGTGCGTGGTTAATGACTAAAAAATATTAAATGCATTTTGCACGTCATTTTGGGAGGAATTATTTAATCCTATGATATTAAATTACATTTTTATTAAGAAACATTTCAGATTTGAAGTGGACAGGGAAACTAAGGAATTCCCCTCTTAGTTTCTCCGTCTACACCCGATCCTAACTGCAGATTATACCCCCAACCTCCCCCACTCTCCTTCCTCTATATACATATGAGGTATGAAATCTCGAGCTCGTCTCCTGATAATGACGTAGTATATCGAAACTGGTCGTGCGTTAAACTAGTTTCTCGTGGAAAACTGCAACATCTGTTTTTTTACCTTCATCATGTGATGGTGTACCTAATGTATTGAAACCATGAAATAATAACACCATAGACACCAAGATTCGATACAAAAAACCTAGGTGGTATGCAAAGTTTTATCTATCAGTGGGAAAATTGCACATATATTTATGCACCCATAATATTCAAATTCCACGTAATACCACCTGAATGTTCTGAATTTACAGGGGGTGGAGGTTGGTAACAGAAGAGGTAACGTGGGGAATGGAGGAAGGGTGGAGAGATACCCGGCGTCGACGTCAGCCTTACTCTTTAACAAAAGGCGCCAAGGGGACCACAGTTTAACGTCCAACGAAGGACAACGAAGTGACCTTCAACAGGATGGCCACTCGTTCAAAAAATTCATTGATTGACGAAAATTGCTATTTTCATGAATTTTTTTAATTAAAAGCAGACTCATTCGTAATGATATTTATTTTAAAGCATGGTTAATTCTTAATTCAATGGAAATACTCAAGAGGAATATCATTTACGTCCCAATGAGGCAGCCTTTTTTAAAGTTAGAATTTACATTTTTTTAAAGTAGATTTTCATTTCGAAGTTCCAAGGTTTCAGTCTTAACTACGTGAAATTTCATTTTTGATTCATTCATTCAGAAAAGAAAAACAAACGTATCTTTTCACTGCTATTCAATTATTTTAGTAACAATGCACAACTAGTTTTGACCCATAGGTGTCATCTACTTGTACATAGTATATTATTTATTTATTTATGACCATCGTTGATAAGTTACTAAGGTGTAGGTGGAATAAAGGGAGTAAGGAATGGAGAAGAGTAGTGGGGATGCCGGGGCTGGGTAATGGGTTCGGTATTTGGTGATTCCTACCGGGAATCCACTCTCCTCACCCTAACCCTAATAACCCGTTAAAAAATTTTAAGAAGGACAAGAATATGAAGAAAGACAACTAACATAAATTTTGTGATTTTCACGTTTTTATATCGTAACAAGTAGGTATAACCAGTGTAAGCCATAACCCCATCATAAAGTAAATTCAGTGAATAAAACCATGAGGCTCGAGCAATGAATCGTGTATAGCCTACGATTGAAAAGAGGCCTAGGCTGCTTTTAACCACTTAATATGAAATAAAAGTGAAAACCATTAAGTTAAACTAAATCGTTTAACGGTGGATAATTGACACAAAGTTAAACATGACTCGTTAATCCTAAACGAATTTCCATAAGGAAAGGCGAAGGTATATTGGAAGTGGAAAACCGTAGAGATATGTCTGCGATTGACGAAAATTAATCAATAGCCATGTCAAAGACAAATCATAATATGGTATGTCCCGTCACAGATAACCCATGTCATGGTTTGTCTGTGACAGAAAGAAGAACAGGAAGATAACTAATGAAATGGCTATTCGTTCTAATGTGAGGGTGGTAAATTTCCCACAAATAGACGAGAGAGGAGAAAATTATCATTTAAAAGAGCATGTTGAAGAATGTACTGTAGAAGCGAAACTTGGTGGCACTCGTCTATGAAACGTATGATATCATTGGATGTATATGATACACGAGAGGTTGGACGAAGGAGCTGAGGTCCCTGCGGAACTCCTTTCGTATATTCGTCCGGCCATAAACGCTTGATTCACCTTCAATTACCTTAAACTCTCCACTGGCGAGTGTCACCAAATTCCCCTAGGCAAACAATGAGACGTAACACAGAGTTGAAACTGACCCTGGAGAAAGAATTTCCAGTGGGGCGGGGGACGAAGAGAATCAGCACTAGCGAGAACCGGAGGCATATTAACTGAATGAGATGGTACATCGATAATAGAGATGATGAACGATAGTCGTTTTAGGGCGAAAACACGGATGAGAGATGGAAGAGAGAGAAGGTAATGAGATGGTTTCTGGGTTGATGTCAAGGGAGGAGAGGGGAATGAGAATAAACCCAGCTTGGGGGGAGAGGTTGCACAAAAAAAACATAATTCAGGGGGAGAGAGAGATTCAGGGGAAAAAGGAGAGAGGTTTAAGGCCGACGGGGTCAAAGTATTGAGGATGAGAACAGGGTAAAGAGTGAGGAGTTTGGACTGTAGAGGTGGGCGCCGACGACATTTTCGTTCTTCCGACGCTCTTCCGACGTATACGGCGTAATCAGCGTGGGCCGAATAAAATTTTACCACTTTTCAAGAGTGGATTTCAGATTTTTTTCTTAAAATGACACAAGGATTGCATTATGGTGTCAAGAATAAACAGAATTCAATGACAAATGCTAATGACAGAATGGCAAAACCCAGCATGGCAAGATATCATTGCATCGTACTAAATCCTTTGAGATATTAGGTAGCGTAGTAATTACTGTATTCAATGCCATAGTTTAAAAAAAATTTCTCAGTAAGAAAGGGGAGAGAGGGTTGAGTCCCCGCCTTCTGGCTACAACCGAAAATGTAAGGAAATGCTACAAAAGGAATGACCCTCCGACACGGCTGATTCACGATTTCATCATCGGTTGTTCAATCCTAAGATTGGTTGACTGTAGCCCTCTGCTTCTACCCTATCTTATTCTGGTTCCCTTACTCCCTGGTAGTTCTTATAATGTACTTCTCTCTTTATTTCGTCTGTGTAGTTATCCCTTGGTCATCTTTTCGGGACTATTCCCTCTATTTTTCCTTCCATTATATTCTTCACAAACCCATTGTGCCTCAGGGTGTGTCCAATCCATCTAGTTCTTTTCTTTATAGTGTTCCTAATGGTCCATTCCACTTCTACTCTTCCGTACCTTTTATTTCTTATTTCATCCGTCCATTTCATCTCCAGCATTTTCCAACAACACCAGGTTTCGAAAGTTTCTAACCTTATCTGGTCTGCTTTTCCAAAGGCCCATGCTCCTTATCCATAGTGTGCTACGCTCCACGCGAATGTTTTCACATGCTGTTTCCTCGTTCGTAGACCTAACATCTTTGAACACAGTAGTTGCCTTTGCGTCATTAACACTTGTTTAGCTTGATCTATACAACGCTTTATGTCCGTTGTACTTCTTCCTTCCCAAGTGATGGTACTTCCAGGTTTACAAAGTATAATTAGCAAAAGTGATTGTACTCGCGCCGATTCCGCGCCCAACAAGAGTTCGACGGCGCCGACGTGCAGAAAAGGGCCTTCGGCGTCGTCAATATAGCACGGGGGTGTCCTGCCTACACGTCGACAAAGGGTAGGGCAAAGGGGATTAGGAACGGAAGGAGAGTGGGTGGTGTTGGCTTGCGAATGAGGGTTGACGGAGAAAGGACGGACGGTGGGTGTGAGTAGGGTCCCACGGTCAGAGCGAGCGAGAAAGTGGGTTGGGCTGTGGGAAAGGGTTTGAGGGGGGATCAATGTCGCTCCAGGAGAGAGGTCGGCGAACAGTCTAGCAGTTGATGAAGAAAAGCGTGGATTGGGAAGTGGCAGAGTCCCTCACGTTTATGGATGACTGGGTCGTTTTAACCCATTCAAGGCCACAACTTTATTTTAGATTTTTTTGTTTCCAGCCAAATGTGTCCTTAAGAGCGAAACTCAAATGACAAAGATGAAGTCCATTTTTTGATATAGCAGGACGTTTTCGAGAAAATCGTCGGGAATCAGTGTCATTTGGAAACATGCCCAGGTAGGGGAACACTAAAAAGATTCAAGAATGAAAGAATTCATGCAGTTTTCCAATTTTTAGACTTGCAAGCTTGACAATGACGTAAATGCATTGAAACTGGTCGCATTAAAAACTGAGTTTTTAAAACAGGTAAACTGAAAGAACTCTAAGAAGAATAAGTTCTATCACATCTGCCCTGAGAAAACATCATTTATACTTAAAAGATTATGATCACATGCTATCTAAAAAAGAAACGGAATTATAAAGCTTTTGAGCATACTTTTCAAAGTTAAATTGTGCTTTTCTCTTTCTTATGTGCTCTTCATGCTTTAGGTAGATTATGCATTTTATTATTAATTATACCACTTAATACAAAAAGTAAGCATGTAGAAGTAAAAAATGTTGTATCTTGTAAATTGTTGCAGATTAATAAATAATATTTATTCTTCTCTTAGAGCTCATCATTCAAAATACATGGTCAAATTGGCTGTTGGTACATAAATTTTAACTTAAGGGTAGAAAAGTACCATTTGGGTATAAATGGGTCAAAAACAAACGGCCGATAAAAACTCAATGGGTTGGGCTTTGACTTAAATGAATCGAAAAATTTATAGCAAATATATATTCGTATAAAAAGCAAACAAGTATAAATTTAGAGTTAATTTGTAATGATTTTACATCATGAAGCGCGAATAGAATTCGGAACGCATGTCGTCAGCATATCACTGAGAAGGGAAATGGTGCTGTTATCAGGTGTCCTAGACAAAAGAAAAAACTAAAGATTTAACATTTAGCTCTATATATCTTTCAATGGAGGCTAGTATTGACTAAAAAATAAAAATATAAGTTGTGCGTGTTAATGCATTCAATAGCTTTATTTCTACCACGAATTTCCTATCGCTCAGTACCTGTTCAATTTTTACTATCCTCAACTCCAATTTTGGATTCAGTACAAAGGCTACCCCACGTTGACTCTCATCTCCCCCACTATATATTATCCTGTAACTATAATGCCAGTAGTTCCCACTATCCCTCCATCTCACCTCGAACATCCCCAAACCATCTTTTTTCTCTTTCTTCATCTCCTGCTTAATAGTCTCTTGCTTCCCGACCGTTATCATTGCCTTATTAACCAATAATGTATCGAGCTCAAACATATATGTAACTTTTTGTATGTTCTTAGTGGACGAAGACGTCCAAGAACAATAAACTTATATTCTATTCTATTCTATTATATCATTGTTCTAACGTTACAAGTTCCTATTTCTACCGCTGCTTTCCTCCCCTTCTTTCTCCTTTTCTTCATCTTCTACCCCATATTCCTTATATCATCTGATCACATTGTTGTGCAAGGATTTCGAGTGACGACGAGCGCGGAGGCCTTACCTCCCTCGCTGCCGGCCATACACCCGCCCAGTGGGCGGCGTCCCGTAGTTTCCAGGATTTAAATTTCTTTTAATGATTTTCATATTCTGGATAGTTGAATATTGGGAGGGACTCCCACTCCCGCTTCCCGACGGTGACACCATCACGGACCTACCTTTCGTCCGGCTCCTACACTTCGACCTATCTGGCATGGGTGGCACTACTAGGACCAATATTAATTGCTCTCGCCAGTCCAGCTCTAGGGGTCACTGGAACGCGCAAGACCTTCCACCACGTCAAGGTTATAGTTCAAGGGGAGGGACTTCAGCCGGTTGAATACCTAAATAATAATAGTAGCTCGATAGCCATGCATTTGCTTGTAAACATTACGGAAATGATGCTATCAGTTCCAGTGACAATGAGCACGAGGTAGGGAAAATAATGGCTTCGGCTATCAATCTCCTCACCATTATATAGTTATCACCTAAATTCCTGGACATATACGTGAAAAATGAACGCGGTATTCAGGCTTCAGCTAGCTGGCAATAGACCCTTCGAACAAGAGCAAAAACATGAAATTCCAAAAAATTATACATTTAAACCACCATAATTTTAATGTTGTGACTCATCTCCAGCATTAAATATATAACTTTGTGGAATTGCAGTGTTTTCTTTACCCTGGCTATTTAGGAATTCCACTTAGAAAGCCATCTACTCACCTTAATGGACCCTTCCAATTAAAAGAGCAATTTGCGCAACTTTCACCATGTTTCGCTACCACTATATCCCATCGACGGTCTGGTTTTAAAGACGTATCCACGTCAAAAGTAGCGCCATTCGTTTGAAACGAGCGAATGGCATGGCGTCATGATGTTTTGCGGCGACAGGGGCGCTGTACCCGAGGGATGTTTCACTCACGTACACAAGGAAGGGCAAGACGCACCCTTTGACACGGTGGGAGGGCGAGGGAGGACGAATCGGAAGAGGAGAGAGGGCAGGACAGAGAGAGAGGAAGGGTCGTGGGAGGACGGTGACATCTGTTTTAACACGCAGATCTCGGAGAGGGAGAAATCCACGAGGGACTACGTGGCAAAGAGAGGATTCGGGTGATGGGGGAAGAGGTAGAGAAGGATGCGATGAACACATATAGGTTGGTAAGAGTGATGAACAGTGGAATGAATGGGTGGATCCAATTTTTCCAATTAGCGCGGAATGTAAATATTCCTTTTGTTCTCTTTCACTGTTATCCCCTTTCTTGCCCTAAAGGTAGTAGGAGCGATTTTTGTTTATGAACAGATTTGTGTGAAAATTTGCAAACGTATTTTCATTAGTAATATCTATAGATAAAGGTGATAAAAGTTTCATCACACCGCTTTGGTTTTTGGCAATTCAATGCTAATTTAACGCGTTGCTTTATGGCACATGACTTATACTTGGTAATAATTCGATTACATGTGTACACATTTTCTTCTAAACGCAAAATAATGCATTTATCATTGTTAAAATTGTTGCTAGCAAATATCAATGTCCCACCCTTGAGTCCAACATTCTAAAACAACAAATTTCAATACAGTATCGTCTAAATTTCGAATACCGTGCCTAAAGCATGCTATGACATGCTTTCCTTAAGGAAATTTTTTAAATATAATTCTCGAATCATTTCCATTATTGCCTGTACGGTGAGTTCTAACGCATGAACAGTTGCACTTAAGTGAAATGTGGTTCAAGTTCTTATTTCGACTTTAAAAAAGTACTACTTTCTTTCACTTAATGAACCGCTATTACCGCTCCAGCCACCTTAAGCAGTTGGCTATAATATGGCCGACTACCACGGTCCCGCTGCAGTCTACACGGAAATAAAATCAACTTACAATAAAGAAATTATGCCAATTTAATGGATGACAGTAAAAAGACAAAATGATAAGAACTATATCTGGAAGAATCATTTCTTTTCTACCACCAGGCAGTCGGAGGTGACCAAGCCATGATTCGTTTACCTACACCAATACTCACACGCCTTACTCGAGATTAAGTTTTAAGCTCCATCTGAAACGAGCATGGACGCAAGGGACGTGGAAAAACGGATTAACTGCCAAGACCTTCAGTTTGAACTTCGGAAAATGTAACCCGAATACTCTGTACAACTAGTAGTTATCATCTTCGGGGTGCTTGGTGGAGTCAAAGTCTAACTTCTAAATAGTTTCAAGTGCATTCCTGCGTGCCTGCCTACATGGCAGAGGCGGAATAACTGGGGAATGTCCATAAACCACGTAGCCACTTTGAGGGGGGGAGCGGTTTATGAAAAGGGCTACGCTGGGCTACATGGGGGAGGGGGAGGGGGTCTTACAATAGTCTGGGATACGTGGTTTCATATTGACGCATTTTAATTATTTTTTCTAAAAAGCGCGCGCAATATTAACAGAGAGAGTTCGTTAGACCCTCTCTCTCTCACTCACGGGTTACCACGAGTCTCACTCGCCATGCGTCAATGTCTTGTTTTTGGGGATGGCAGGTCGCGGCAGGTTATTATTAGGGAGTATAGATGCAGGCGAGCACTCATAGTGCGATTCTTTAAGTTCTTTGCGATTGTCTAAACAAGTGAATTGCAATATTGTAATTATTACTATGTCTTTCTAAAGTAATCTTTATGAAGCCTATCGTAAATGTTATCCTAGAGTAATTTCTTGAAAGACCAACTTCAAACGAACGTTAATGTACTATGGAGGACGTTAATAATTATGTTATGTATTACTTTTTTTAACCCGGTGCCTCTCTATTGGCGAAGGGGTTTGGGAAAAGGTACGATATACCACTAGGGGAAAGGATGATTTCTAAAGTGTCTAAAAATAGAGCTACGTGGTATATGGACACCCCTTTATGGCGCGCTGCAAGAAAATCTTGTATTCCTAGGGTCACTCCGTTTGCTCAGTACCCAAGACCCGAATGCAACGTAGCCTATCCATTGGGATCGGACGTGGAAACAAAAGCTGCTTAACCCCTCCCGAATCCACGGCCGTAATAAAATGGAAAGAGCATACCGTATAAATAGGGACATTTACAACAAAAATTGCGTATTACCATAAGGCAAGAATATGGCACTGTAATACGTTAGTAAAATCAGAATGCCTTCACAAATACAAGTCAATTCCAAGCAACGAATTATAATCTAAACAAGGGAAAAATGCTGGAAAGAATATTTATTAATAAAATACTAGCCACTGTAACAACTTTTTAAATTTGGAAATTTTTAAAAAAAGGTCCAATATATCAAAATATTAAATGTAACAGAGACTGAATAAAAATAGGATTAATATTTTTGGCACTACCCAGAATAGATGATATAGGTTGAAAAATCTGATAGGAATTTAAATTTCTTTGAGAAAGATGTAGAAACTAATTGAATTCAAAACGTTAAGAAAGATTTAGAAGGAAAAAACTTAAAAGAAGACGACATTTTAGAGTGAAAATGGATTAATTCCAAGGTAGAATACAAGAAAAAAACAAGGTCAAAATGTGGTCCGAAGAAAGAACAAATAAACAAGACAAGAGAGTGAAAAGATTAAAGAATTGGTTCTTTCCATTCACTCTAGTAAGCTGCCCATTTCGCATCACACAGCTTCGCATCTCGCTTTCCATTCGTTTCAGATCATGCTCACGAAGCAGCGCACTTAAAAACATATCGGGAGCAGAGTTCATGAGCTATAAACAGCAAAAGGACTCTAATGACAGCATCATCCGTGATTACTGATTTTGCACTGATTTACCGTAAAGCCGTTATACAATTATGAGGTTTAGTTTATAAAAACTCTTATTTAAAAAGTTAAAGCTTCTGAATATGTCGGTAAAAACTTTATTTTTGAAATAAGCATTTTGAACGAATTCGATAACTATACACAAAACATTCGGTCGTTAACTACGAGGAACGCTTCGCCCGTACAAATGGTTCCATTCACTGTCGTACATGCCGAAGCCGTATGATGGAATGCCGAAGATGATGATGACCTTTCCGATGGTGCATCTCCCTTATTAGATAGATCTCGCCTGTAGTCCGGATGAAGAGTAGGCAAAAGCGACGGACTTGACGGTTATAGGAGAGATATAAAGTTTATACGGCCGCGTTTCGGCGGAGATGGAGGTGCCAGAATTAAGGAGAGATACGAGAAAGGGTTTTGAGTAGCGGGAGATGGTTAAGAAGACGAGATGAGAGTTGGCGATGAGAATTCGCTGAAGGGGTACCACGAGGGTCGTCGGGTGGTGCTGGGGGACAAGGGACACGCACGGGAGTGGTGTGAGGACGGAGGCATTGGCCGGGGGAGGAGACAAAACTAACAAGACTGGGGAGGGACCTCCTGGGCGACCCCCGTGAGAAGTGGTGGGGACTAGAATGAGGGAAGTTAAATTGGGAAGCACGGTACGGTCGAAGTGTTAGTGAAGGGGAAGGAAAGAGGAATTAATATGAGAGACAGAGAGATGGCACAAGGGAAAGGCACAAGGGAAAGTGTAGAAAGAAGAGTAAGCGGTTTTCTTATATTTTTAGAGGTGATCTACCGCGTAAGAAGGACCCGCTTAGACTGTGGTGTAAAAACATACTTAATTCCACATTTTGTCAAATTAATATAAATTAATACGCGGATAACTTGACGAATATACCGTTTTAGATCGAGTAAAACTGGTTGTTTTTTCCTCAAAACGAAATCATTGAAGAACATTCGCAACATACAATACGATTTCCCGTAGCATTAGAAACGTAAATGCTAATTACTTGTCTCAACATCGTTTCACCGAATCTATTTCATAAACCGCTGCATTGCGAATGAATTGGGAATCTATGTTACAACGCAACATTGCACAAGTACATTGGAGAAACGTCTTGAGGATAATATTAAGAATGGGTGAAATCAAAAAGAAAAAACTTAATTACCTTTTATTTAACCTGAATTACACTAAAATTACTAATCAGTGTCACACTATAACCGGGATTACATTATATTTTGGCCAATACGGTATGAATTGTTTAGAAAACAATTTTTCCAGCCATACCCAACCAACCGTAGCGCCATTTTAACTTAATTACTGCATTTTACATCAATTACATTAGTAATTCTCTGAATTTGCCTGATTAAATGAGCAAGTACCAAAATTTTATTGCAATTCAATTCCCTGAGAGATTACGCGTCTTGAGAAAAGTTTTTCGTTAGAAAAAATTTATATTACTGATAAAATGCTATTTTCCCATTTAAAAATTCCATTTTAGCAGTTAAAATCAAGTAATTTCAAGTTATATTGCGTAAAAAAGTATCGGCGAGGAAAGTTATGACCTTCATATAAAAAAGTACGCACTTTTCTATTACAAGTCAGCACTACAATAGTATAACACTGAAGTCATTTTACAAAGGACACAAATTGAGTTAAGCTTACATGGATTTCAATCTCTACAGCTCATTCTAATGCTCATTTCTCTGGGTTTGAGTTCCTTTACCATACAAAATTACAGTCTTAATTAGAATTAACTAATATTATACAGCCACAGGCCCATGTTGGTTCATTGTTTTAGGAAGTCAGTCGAAAACAGGGGTCATTTCCGCCATTAAGGAAAGCTTAGTATGGGACGGATCAACTGGGGAAGTGGACGAGGAATGAAGAGAAGTCCGGCGATAGCAGTAGCCTACTCTCAACGACATAAACCTAGGAGGCCATGAATATTCTCCAATAAGGAAGTCGGAGTACTGCACTTGAAGTGTTCCCCACATGGCACCCAAGTAGAGAATTAGGATTTCACTGAAAAATCTCCACCACCGACTGGATTCGCTCAGCAATAGGAGGGAACTGACGACGGGAACCCTGAGTAAGAATATAAGGAAAAGGTGTGCGAATACTTAAATATAGGCGCAGTATGAAGCAGAATCATAGAAATTCAGAGATGAGGATTAGAACAGGCTCCAGCGATTGAAATGTAGGTGCGAAGGTGATTGCAGAAAGTGTTGTGTACGGAAAGGATGACAAAAGAGAAAGTACTAGTTTATGGTGGGTGCAGAGACAGAACTTCAGGAAGAGATTAAGAGGAGGTAAAGTGGGTGGTTAGAAGAGGTATTGGTGGGCGAAAGGATGTAGACATGTGTGATAGAGGAAGAATGAGGCTGGAATGGAAAAGAAAAGGCTTTATGGACGGAATGAAGAAAGGTAAAACGTATGCTGCGATGGAGAAAGATATAAAGCACGGAGATGAGTGCTGGCACCTGTAATACATCTAGAAGATTTGTACTTTCTTCCATTGATTCTGTATTAACCAGTAAATTACCCTAATGATATAAATTGCGCATTCCTGCCTGCGCGGCCCAGGCGGAATCATTTGAGGCGCGAATTCAGAAGGCCGTCATTCTGGAGTCACTTCGTCTGCTCAGTACACATGACCTGAATGCAACGTAGCCCACCCATTGGGATCGGACGTGGCTACAAAATCTGCTAAACCCTTCCCGAGTCTCCGGCCGTATTAAATGGAAAGAGCATACGATATAACTAGGGACATTTACGACAAAAACTGCCAATCACAAGAAGGCGAAAATATGGCACTGTAATACGGTAGCGAAACCGGAATGTCTATATACAAGCAAACGCCAAGCATTGAATCATAAATTAAACAATTAAAAACGCTGGAAAGACAAACCATTAATAAAACACTAGCCACAGTAATAACTTTAGAAGCCTGCAAATTTCGAAGTAATGTTGGAATATATATGAACATAGACTCTGTAACATATACCTACCAGTAGAGATTTTTTACTCCCTTTCATTTAAAACTACCTAAGCCAGTAGATGACCCTAATAATAATAACCGTGCGGTAATTTCGCATGGTATTGTACCCTACTGTCACCCTACGGTTGGATTAGAGCGAATAAGCCAAGGGGAGAGATGGGAAGAATTAATATGACATAGAGAACGGGATGGAGACGCAGAGGGGCAAGGGTACAGAAAGTGGAGAGGGGAGGGAACGGGACGGGGAAAGGAAGCGACAAAGTGTGGGGGTTGGTCGGTGGAGAGAGGGAGCGACGGTGGTTGACGAAGAGGGATGAGACCCCCCACTCACAGCGAGTAAAAGTGTTTGCCTTGTCGATAAGGAAAGAGGGAGAGCTGGGATGGGAAAGGCACGGAGAACCAGGCCCTGAAGAGATAGGAAGGATGGGGAAAAGGGCAGAGAGATGGGGGGTTTCGGTGGCGAGGCGGTGGCTGTGGCGGTGGCGTGGCGGTAGCGTTGCGGAGAGTGGTGGGGCAAAGAGGAGTTCTTTTTTTAATCTCGTACGGATGAGGGCGAAGACGGGGTTGGGCTTTAAGGGGACGCGGAGAATAGGAGGAAAAAGACCGCGAGGAAGGCGCCTCGGTCGCCGTGTTGACATGGCTCAGAATTTGAGACCGCGTTGCGGGCGGGCGGGGGAGGGGGGTGAATAAAAAGGATTCGTATGAAAGAATAAAGGGAGAGAGAGGAAAGGGAGGAGGAAATGTATTTGCCCTCCAATTATCCCCACATGGGGAAAAGAGAGAAAGAGGAGCTGAGCGTAAAAAAATATGTACAAAAGGCTAGGGTTACATATATATGTACACATACGTATGTATGTATGTACAAAAGACGGATGGGTGGGAGGGTCTGGGTAAGGAGAGAAAAGCCACCCTCCTGCCCCCACCACCTCCCCCCGGCATTCACCTTATAATTCGAGGATAACACGCTTTAAAGGATCAAGTTAAACCGTCGATATTATGCGCTCTCGCTTTAGCACCTCCCCCATTCCTTTGATTACATTACACAAGTCAAACAGAAAGTTCATCTCACCCAGTTCTCTTTTCTGCCTGTCGGTTTAATTCTTTGGAGTTTTTTTTCAATGGTACACAAAAAGGTGTAATTTTTTTATTTCTTTTCCCTCCTGTGATAGAATTCCGAGTGGTGATTGGATAGCCTTTATCCTTTTTTCGTGTTATCAGAACCCTTTCAGGGGAGCAGTCCTCCTTTCTCTTGACCCCAATCCTTCCCCCCGATTCCTCATTTGTACACGATTTATTTCAACCCCTCCCAAAACCTCCCCGTGTTCCTTGACGAGCCGTGGAGGAGCACTTGGAAGGTAAAGCAGTCATTCCAACTCTCTCATATAACTTTTAAATTGAACGAAGAGATGTTGGAAAAGCTATCGATATAAAGAGGGAAACACCATCCCTCTGTCTATCGGACGACGCGACGTCCCGAAGCACAGTTCGAACATCTTGCTCAAGTATCTTAGTTTTGTGTGAGCTCACTATGGAAAACATTTTCGGCTGGTGCAGTTTTGTCTGTCACGAAGTGAACTTGACGGTGGTACTTGAAGTTAAAAATGAATTTTCAGTCACGTTTTCTGAGTTAAGAGCAATGTAGTCTAATAAATCTTCTCTTACTAATATAAATGTCCCTCTCGCGAAAAAACAGTTTAATTTTTTGACACTGTAAAAGAGTTTAATATATTTTAATTACGTTTGAAATTCAATTCAATTCGAAGTTTATAAATGCCTACTGGAAGATTATTTGAACTTTGAAATATTTATTCCTATGGTATTATATTAAAGCGTAGGTATCTTTACAGTTCGGAAATAATTTACTGCAAAGCAACGAAACCCTCTTCCTTAGAGTATGTGAACAAATATTAAAACTACTGTGTGTGTTAATTAATTGCTTCTTTATATATTTATGAGAATTTGTCAATAAATATTAAATTAAAATGACTTTAATGCAAATAATTATCAATTTTCATGTTCCTGAAAATTATTGAAGTATTAGGAACTTTGAACAAGCGCAAAATTCGATTCGATAGCGTTTCGTCCTGTTAAATCATCTGGTGTGACGTATTTAAAGCGCACTGCCAAAAAAACCTGCTTTTTGGATTGCTAACTGTCGAAACTGCTGATGCATGAACGGGCCCGTTGTTTTGTTTTCTTCGTTCAGAGCATTCAGAGAGCTTAGAGCGCCTAAGCGTAGTCAGTATTCTAAATATATTCATTGGCATCAGCTTACATTTTAGAGGGAAAAACATCTGCAACAAGATTTCTTCAAATTACAATACAGCGTTGAATCATTTTCCCAAATACATGCTTCGAAAACCAAGGTTTTTCAAATATGAACGAAAAAATTTTATTTCATCAAATAAATGTAAAATACATGTCTCAACCAGTGTTACATCTGCTATGGAGTTTGCATACCGTCTTAAATTACTTGGAATAGATTTTTTCCAGCGTAGGGTCATCCCTATGAGGAAATGTTTTTAATAGTAATTGATCGCGTAGCTTAGAATTAAAAATAAATTTTTCGATGAATAATACTAAAACAAACATATACAAAAAAGATAAAATCAATGGGAGTCACATAAGCAAAAACTTTAAAGGCCAAAGAGTCAACTTCATATCTAAACGTTGCTGGGAAAATATTGTGCTGCTACGAAGCGCGTATTTAGGGAATACTTCAAATCTTATCAGCCTAAAAATTTAAGAGCAATCCACAGGTAATATCAACAATGCTACAATAAAAGACAAAGAATTGTAAAAATTTACGATTGAAATGTGAAAACTATAAAATCACAAAGTTTTACGTTGATTCTGTTAAATATGCTTAGGAGTTTCTTTAATCGCTTTACATGACCTTTCTGTGACTATTTATTGTAGGCATGCAAGGCGTGAAGTTCGATAAATTATTGATCTTTTTTTTTTACTATTCTTTATATATTATCTTTATCAACATCGCATTCACATGGCCGTCAAATATCATTATAATTAGCAATATCAGAATAATCTGGACTACCTTATCCATGTCCTTAATTGTTTTTCCTTTGTCCTTAGAGTATAATCATTAGTTTCTCACAAAGTTCATTGAGCGAAAAAATAAAAAGGGTCACAATATACAGCAATACTGAAAAATTTCAGTAACGGTTACTCATTGAAGTATGTTATTTTAATCCTTTGTTATACGTTTTCCTGGCATGACAGGGAATGCGGACGAGTTTTCCCGCCAACTAACGGACTCAAGCAATTTATGAAACACACTCTCTCAGTTAACCTCATATTTATATAAAGGTTATGTAGTACCATGATTAGCATAAATCAGACTATTAACAAAAAAAAAAAAGGAATTAGCATAAAGCTACCAAATGATAAATAATCCTAGTCTTCCGAAAAATTATGTTCAACGGCCGTAGCCACAGCATTATTAATGTATTCGTCTTTGATTCATTACTCAAGCATTATGGCAAAATCGGATATAATTCCTTATACATAATTAATGTTTATCTAATTAGTCTTCAAGAATATAACATAAACATAAATACGAATACAACTAAAATACTAGTATGCGGAAGAGAGAAGTTGAATGCAGAAGTCACAATAAGATGAGAGAAATTAGATCAAGTAGATTCCTTTACCTACCTCGGAAGTACTAACGTGTGAGCCCAAGTATAGCCCAAGCTAAGAAAGAGTTCATGATGAAATGACAACTTCTGTGTTCAAACAAGCTACTACTACGAACGGGTAAACTACGAAGAACTACGAACGGGTAAACAGCACGTGAAATTAGACAGAGTGTCACTCTATAGATCGGATACATGGACCATTGGAAAAGGAGACCAAAAAAGATAAGAAAAATTCAGAACTTGGTGTTAAGAGGAGGATGCTGAAGATCAAATGGACGGATAAAAAATTAATGAAAACTCATTCAGAAGAGAAAAATAGGAAAGGACCACATGGAAAACTAAACAGAAAAGAAAAACCAGATTGACACACCGTGAGGCACAATGGGTTTGTGAAGAATATTATTGAAGGAATAATAGCGAAAAGTCCCAATACGAAGGCAAAGAGACGAATACATTGATCAAATAAAGAGAAAAGAACATAAGAAGAGCTACCAGGGAGTAAGGGAACTAGCATTAGATAGGGAAGGATAAAGGGCTGCTATCAACAAATCTTAGGATTGAACGACCAATGATGAAAGTTGTTTTCTTAAAATCATAAGTAAAATCTTTATTTTCTAATGGACTATTCTCACGAACAACTTGCGTTTCACGAATTCACAATTTAGCAGTCAACATAGTTGTTTTTTCATGAATAATATTTATTTCTTAGAACAACAGACCCAGTTAACTAAATGTATTGAAAATATTGGGTGTAAAGATATAACCTAGCGATTCACCTTGCTCCGCAGTACCTCACTATGGGGTTCGTTAATTACCTACCAGTTCAAGAAGGATGGTTGCCATAATGGGATTTATTTTACTGGGCTACAATTGTTCAACCAACTCTTTGTCTTCGTTAGACAATTCAAGTACTATTTCAGTCGAGCTAGGCGAGTAGTTATGGAGATATAGAATGTGGAATATCCACGGATACAGGATGTACGAACTCTGTGCTTATAAGGATGAATGTTGATGCCTTAATACTAGAACGGCCGTAATTTTTTACCCCTTAGAAAGGCTAACTTAGCCATTTTGGCTAAACTTAAATTTTGGCCAAACATCCATGCATGGGTTTATCGGTATGCGTCTTGAGCAAGGCCTTCTGCTCGTTTTATTATTTCGAGCTTGAGGACGCCTGCCTTCAATGACGAGATGGTCGTGTTATTGTCGCTTCCGTTGGATGACGAGTCGAAGTCGAGACCGATTTCGTCCGCTGCCCTCTTTGCCGCCTGGAAGAGAAACGCCCCTGTTCCCGCACTCTCGTGCTCTCTCACGAGATTGAGCAGGGGGTCCCTGCTTTTCAACACTCGGCATGCCGTACCCAGGACAATTCTTTTGTGGAGACACTCCAGACTCAATATTCCTCTACCACCTACATTGCGAGGGAGATACAATCAGGCGACGGATGATTTCGGATGAATACTTTTATAGATGGTCATCATCTTCCTCGTTCCCCTATCAAGGTTCTGCAATTCTTTGACGTTCCATTTCATGCATCCGAAGGTATACAGCAGTTTAGGAACCGCGAAAATGTTCGTGGCAATGCCTGACAACTCAGAACTCCAGATGTTCCTGAGAGTATGTCTGTATTTGGCGATGAACCTTCCTTCACTGCTGCAACCTCCTGCATTCGGCGCAGGGAGACGCCGAGATATTCATAGATATCATCGTCCTCGGGGTGACGAATGACGCTACCGTCAACAAGTTGCAGGTCTTCCTTGATTTCCGAAAATCTTCCTCTCGTCAGGTGGATGGATGCACACTTGTCCAATCCGAACTCCATCCCTATAGCCTCACTGTATTCCAGTACGGTGTCCAGGGCAGTGCGAAGGTCTTTCGCATTAGAAGCATAAAGCTTCAGATCATCCATATAGAACAAATGGGTGACATTACGCTTCCTGTCACCTGGAACACCAAACATGTATCCTCTGCCTCGTCGCAGCCTAAGGGACAGGGGTAGGAGGGAAATAAAAAAACAGGAAAGGGCTTAAGCTGCCGCCTTGGAAAACGCCACGGTGGTATGTTACCAACTCTGTGGAAACTGACCGCTTGCCTGAAGTCAGAACAAAGCACGTTTTCCAGAGTGGTAACAGGCGTTGGTTGCAGAACACTACATCTGGATGGACCTTTCATCAACTTCAGCATGGCGATCAAAAGGTCATGCGAGGTGGTTTCAAAAGCCTTCTTGTAGTCCACCCAGGCCATTGATAGGTTTCGCTTATGCCGGATGGCATTCCGGCATATGCACTTATCAATGAGCAGGTTTTTCTTGCATCCCGTGATTCCCCGCTTTGAGCCCCTCTGCTCGCACACCTCCTCCCACACAGGTTGGACGTGGTGGAGGGTAAGGTCAATCAAGATCGAGGTGAACGCCTTATATAGTGTTGAGGCAGGTTATGGGGCGGTAGTTCTTTGTAATGAATAAATCGTCCTTCTTAGGTATCAGAACCGTGCATACCTTAGTCAGCCAAGGTGGAATTGTTTCTCTACCATTTAGAAAGGACGTGAAGATTCTGGAGAGGTGTTGGTGGGTGGAAGTAAACTTCTTCCACCAGAAATTATTCCCGGCATCCATTCCTGGAGCCGAGAAATTCTTCTTGCCAGAGAAGGCCTTCTTCACGTCACTTTTGGTGACTGAAAGAGGTCCATCCACATCTTGTAGGTGGTTGTCACAAAACTCTATAAAGAGGCCTATGGCCGGAGTGTCTCCGTTGAATGGCTTCAACGTTTCGTAGATTTCCTTCCAGAAACGTTCAACCTCTTGGACGGGTGGCGGTGATTAGACGACAGGCGGAGGTGGTCGAAAGAGACGGGACGGGTGAAGGAGAAAGGTGTAGTTTTCCCTCACGGCCCTACTCCTCTTGCGGAGATTTTTTCCGGGCAGTGGTGAGTGCTCGTACTCTGTCGACCGCGTGCTGCTTAATAGTAAGCAGCACGCTTTTATTCGGTGTGTGATGGCTGTATCTGAGGCTGCACGCTATGCGCCGAACTATGGGAGTGAAAGTTCGCCCAGATACGATGTATTCCATCACACACTGGATTCTCGACGCCTGTCGTCTCGCCTGCGTGATCTTGGCCTCCAATTGTTCCAGCCTCTTTGCTGCTTTGTTCTCCCAAGAGGTGTTCTTTTGGGAGTGAGCCATAATTTTGGCAGCAACGTAGACCACGCAACTTACCGTCCAAGGATCCGACGTTTCCGTCAGGACTTCGTCGATAACCGCGATCGTAGTTCAGGGACGGCCTGACCCGCTTCCTTCCCATTTGGCAGAGACTCTGACACGAATTCCGTTCTCGCCTCAGGCAGTGGAGAGGCTGCCTGTGTCGGGGAGGGTGGTCTAGCCGGTGGTGTATTCCTCTGAACTGGCGGTTGGTGGAGAGTTTCCTATTTTGCAGGTGGTTGGCATAATCGCGCAGGTTCTGCTGCAATAGGTGGTCATGTTCTGGATGCATCTCACGCCACAAAGAGTGAATCCTTGCCATATACCCCCTGCGATCGGGCTCGCTGGCAGCATGGCATGCAAGGAGGTTGCCCCTTAGGGCTTCTGTCCACTGCATTCGGCTCCCGTAACGGTGGTATTTGTATTGCCACACGCACCTCAACTAGGGACCCATCCAAGAAGGGCCGGTTGTGAGTGGCATTTCTGTTATCTTTCTTTGGAATTAGTATAACTGCGTGTTGGGTGGTTAGCCCCACACGCAGACGTCCACCATTAGCCGGCAAAAGCCATTACCAGGTACGCCACAGGGAGGCTGGTGGTCTGGCTTTCGTACCCTTATTATTATTATAAATAATGTCAATGTGAGGAGAATGGGGTTGGGGGATGAGAAGGAAGGGGAGAATGGGGAGGGAAGGAGGGCAGGGGGAGGAGCGGTGGATGCTGTGCAGACCCCACATGTATATTAGTCCACCAGAAACCTGAGAGCAGTTTTTTATGTCGGTAAATGAGCGCAAACTGACATTTTTCCAAAATGGGTAAGTTGGCCGATCTAGTTAAAATTTCAAAATCAAGGAGAAATATTCAAATAAAAAAACCTTTTGTTCCGCCATCTGCAAGACCATAAAAAACGATAAAAAGACGCCTATTAAAATGATCTGTGGTTACTACTTCCTAAATCGCATTCAATCCAAATACGTATTTAGGTAATATGGCTAAGCCGGCCATTCTAGTGTTAAATTTGATTGTGTACAGATCGCGGAGCCAGCCACAGTCCGATAATCCTATACCTAACCTCCTATACCACTTTCAACCTCAGTGCATCAAAAGTAAGATTGAAAAATTTAAGAGTGAATCTTAATTGTGTGAAATTCACAGTGAAAAAATTATTCGACTGGACTGGGATTCGAACCCAGACCCCCGATTTTGCGCCGAGTGCTCTACCAGTTAAGCTACCCAGGCTGGTAGAACACTCGGCGCGAATGGCGAACGGCGTCTGGGTTCGGATCCCAGTCCAGGCGAATGATTTTTTCACTGTGAATTTCACACAATAGTGTGACCACTAGCGGGTGACTCCGTTAAAGCTACTGCGCGGCTAGTTCCGCAGTTCTTTGAATTAGTGAATCTTAAATTAAATTATACAACAATTACTTATTGCAAAATATAATAGGCAATATTATATTCATAATATTTCCTACCTTTAAATCTAAAGACAGAAAGGATGTTTAGCACCAAAGGTAAAAATAAGTTTGTTATCATCAGAAAACATCAGAATTAAAATAACGCACATACAATATGATAGCGGTAGCCCATAGTCATTTTAATCTCAATGGAATAAAACTTATAAATTCTCCTTTTTTCTTCATCAACGCTGAAAAATGCATAAGGAATGTGTAATAAATAAAAAACACCGGCCTGATTGGAAGCGTTTTCATTCAAGGATATTCATTTATTCTTATATCAAGTATCAACCACAATTTGCACTTGTTACAGATGAACTGTTTGTGAGAGAAAATTGGCAAAATTTCGTTTTCAATCATTGAATAGGAGATGCAAAAGCTATAGGCTAATCTTTTATTAATTTCAAAGTAGAAAAAGACAACGCAATCAAAAGCAAAGCTACACCCAAAATTTAATTATTAACGCCATAAGTACCAATGCGTTAATTGTAAAGTGAGAGATTACCTAATTAAGGAAAAGCATTAGGTAAGAAATCACAACAATCGCAGTAATATTTTTTTAATTTCTTTGCCTTGGCAGCGTAATACTTTAATTTTTTCAAGGCCTAAATTTTACGCCCACATTAAATATGAACCTGAAGAATTATGAGTTGGGGGAATGCAGGACATTTTTAACGAAGTTGGATAATGGCGAATTCTAGAGAATAAAAGAAAATGCAAAAATCCAAGTTGTTAAGTTGAAGTATTTTAAAAAACTTGAAGGAAATTAATAGAGCATTCCAATTTATGATAAAAAATAAATTCTGAGTCGATAAACCTTCCTAAGGATTATAAGAGCCTCGCTTTGAAATCGGCTACCCCAAAATGGTGCTTGCGTTAGCAGTTAGGTGGATTCAGTTGCTAATCCACTGAGGGATAATAATTCTAACGTGATGACGGGTGAACTTCCAGAGGAGCACTTACGAGCTATCGGCAACGTGGCTCTACCCTGCGAGCTCTAAAACGGAGAAAACAAAACAAGGCGCCCGTTTATGCATCGGCATTTCCGACGGTTAGCAATCCTTCCTCTTTTATTTTTGCAAAACGCTATAAGTACTTCACACCATATGATTCAAGGGGAAGAATTGTTTAATATTTGGCGATTTCCAAGTTCCCAATTCTCTAATGACTTTTGGAGTTATAATGTTTCAAAATATTTTAATGAAGTCATTTTGAAGTGAATTTTTATTACTTGAGGCTCAATAACCTCAAATAAAAAAACAACAATTGTTAGCATTGGCAGTAGTTTTAATATACGTTTGTATACTCAAAAGGAAGTTGATTTGTTTGCTTTTTACTAAATTGTTTGGTCATCAATGGAGGTTCAATACAAAGATTGGTTGACTGCAGCACTCCATCCTTCCCTCTCTACTTCTAGTTTCCATACTCCCCGGTAGTTCTTCTTTTACGCTCTCCTTTTTGTTTGGACTACGTTATCAATCTTTATTTAATTCTATCTTATTTCATTCTATTCTTCATCACATAATACAAATTATGTCCTTCGATTATACTCATCTGGTTCTTGTTTTCTGTATTGCGTTTCATATGGTTCTTTCCTCTTCTACTCTTCTGCATGCTATTTCTTTTCTTTTTTTATCTGTCCATTTGATATTCAGCATCGGCCTCCAACACCAAGTTTATACCGCCCATAATCTTTTATGGTCTGCTTTTCTAATCTTCCACGTCTCTGATCCATAGAGTGACACGCTCAGCACTAACGTTTTCACATACTGCGTCATCGTTTGTAGTCCATAGTTTGTAATCCAATTCACTGCGCAAGTAACATGGTATGCAGTCACCCAAACGGGTGCGAAGATATACATATAAATGAAACCACTATACCTACTACTACCATATGCGATGAAACCACTGGCTTACACACCTGCCTGGAAAATATGATATCCGGGTTCATATATCGCTCAACTCAAATGACTTTTTCGAGGCGAAAATGTATCCCTTTTGCGTAAACATTTATGCTAAGTATTTAAGGTAGTTTGAGGGAGATTTTTCCCTAGTCATAATGGAGACCATATTCAAATTTCATATTTTTAATTTCTGTATCTGAAATCAGTATTAAGTAAACATTGTAATATTGATGGCGCAAAAATATAATTTTATATTACAAATTCTAAGTAATTAAATAAATGCATCCACATAAGTTTCCAACTTGACTCATTTATTCTCCCCGTATGGTGAAAAAGCCTTCACAACCGAAGGGTTTTTTTTTAAATTCTGTAAAAATTACTACGATGAGTGATTGAATATTTTTGAAAATAGTTAAGAAAACACACAAACACACCATTAGTTTTTCAACGAAATTTAGGTGTTATAAATTCCTAATAATCCCAATATTCTCACTCTGGAGCGCACAGCCGTAACCTATTCCATAACGCTTATATTTTAGGCGATTCGGTCGAAAAAAAGTTCATCAAGCGGTTAATATTTTGATAACTTTGGAATATGATGAACTATTTAAAGGCGTAGAAAAATAAAGGAAGACAGATATGCGAAATGCAAAGGTATTAACACTTCTCAACGAAATTTAATGTCTCTATGGCAGATCGCGCCCGTAAACTATTTTTTATTGCGATGATAATTAGTTTCCATCTGCTAGCTCTGCTAGCCAGACTCCTTACCATCTCATGCATTCGTAATGAATGCAATCAATGAGTAATTGGGAGACAATTTATTCAGCTAATGCTCTCCAAAGTTCCGGGCAACTAACCATGATTTACCGAAAACGTATTTCATTCACATTTATGATCGCATTTATTGACTGCAAGTCATCATACTTTGCCCCCAATGAACAGGAGCAACGCAACTTTTGCGTTTATTTCCGCAATACCACGGTTTTTGATGAACCGATGAATATGAGGTAAAAGTGAAGAGAAAAATAAGCAAACACTCGTAACATGGCACACATTTGGTGTTATAATTAGTAATTATTCTCGTTCACTCGTGACTTTGATATTGATAGAAACAAACGGATTCAGTATTCCACTAATAAAAGTATTAATATTTCAACCAAGTTTCTAAATATCGGCAGTCGCGGCCGATATATCGGCCGGCATACCGGTACCACTTGAGAACCGTAACCGACTATACTTTCGGTTAAATTACGTATGTTGCGGCCACGTATTGTTCGAATAAGCCCGAGTTATTCTAGGAGGGGATCGTAATTTCTTGTCACTGAATGGGACATTGAACACATTAGCAAGAAAGTCCTCGGACTCTAGCAGTAAGAGGGAATTTCTTCCAGCTTCCCATCCGTCGTAACGCCACCAATGTTTTTTATTTATCTCTTACACTTACCCGTCGCCGTCCGTAAGCAAGTATCCCCCGACATCCGGTACCCGATATTTCACAGCCAAACCCGTATCCCCCGACATCCGGTACCCGATATTTCACAGCCAAACCCGTATAAACCTGATATCCGAATTTAGAACCTTAATTCCGACAAGTGTCTACGTCACTACATTGTCTTCAGGTGTAGTTTATGTATTAAAAATGATACTAGTCAGAATTCAATATGTTTTTCGTGGAAAATGCAATGTTTTTGTTTCTGTTATGATGAAACGGTTCAATCACATCACGCCTAAATCCGTACTTCAAAATGCCTTGATAGTATTAACCAAATATTCACCAGACAACACCACTATTATCAGAAATAGTAAAGTAGCAAATGAAATATTTATGGGAAATATATTTGACTTCACAACCGCGAGCTTTAAAAACAGTAAACAACTAGAACTCAAACAACGAAACGAGTCATAAAATACCATAATTATCCGTTTCATAATGTAAACAAGTGAATGATGTAGAATAAATATGCTTCGCAAAAATAATTTCCAGGGAAGGAGATAAACAGGGGGGTTTTGTGTGAGATAAACACACTTCAAGGGTGTATAAATATCTTTTAAGGGTGAATATGACAAAAGAGAAAGATATTTTCCTTGATTTTTCTAATGCGAGAACTGACATTTTAAATATATTAAAATGGCCATGAGCCAAATCATATTGCGTCAAAATATTCTCAACATATTTCCCAAAAAAATGTAAAAATAGCCTTTAAGACGTAATTCATGTGATTTTTGCCACTAAAATAAATCCGCAGAAACTTTCTTTAGACATTCTGCTCAGCGGAAACAAGAGCCATTTCCGAAATAAAGTTAGCATAACGACATGTATCTATAGCTAGTTTAAGAGTAAAAGTTATGATATTGGAGAAATTGACTAAACTATGCAACAAAAACATTCAATAAAAGAATTGGAACTTAATAAGTTATAACTCGGTATTCCCACTTTGGTAACACTCCACGGAAGTATAGTATATTCGATTGGCTAAGAAGATAACGTCTAAAACTAAAACTTCAACTGGAGTTAAAGAGGCATTTTTGATCAATCAAAAAATATATAAAAAAGGGATTCCTAAATTCCTCTTCAGCCACTCGCCATTTCCCTTCAGCATTAGGCAGTCCTTTATTTCATCGATTCAACACACGAATAGAGTTTAAAATAAAGGGAAAAATGTCAAAAGAAGAGAGAAGGAACATAATTATGGAAAAAATGCTGTTAAGTGCTGGAGCGGTAAAAGGATAAGGAATATACTGGGCTTCTGGATGCTGAATTTTACATAATCTCTATATTTATAAAATCGAATTAAGGCTGGAATTCATATTGAGCCACCATCCTACAAGGAGGCAATTCGAAATATATTTTGAAAATGATGTAAAATTGCTCTGCCCTTGAATTAAAACCCTGACGCGGACGAAGGTCTTGTACGTTCCAACAACCCCAATAGCTGGTCTGACGGGACCAATTACGATTTCTTTCTGATATTCTTTGAGAACAATCACGTATTTCAAGGAAATGCTGGTATTTTTAGGTTGTCTGTGAGCACATCTAGATTAAAGTCTTACCTGTCTAGTTCCTATTGATTCATTTTTATCCATAAGCATTGTGCTCTATTTTAATCAACGCCTGGTTGCCTAAGCAGTAATTACTCCATCTACATCTAAATCGTATCTGCCTCAACATTAAAGGGTAATGGTACATGGAGTATTAATATTAAATTTTTACCTTAATTATTGTTGTCCGACCTGCGGGACAGTAAGAATCATAATGATCGGTAGGATTGATCACCACAGCAACTTACCTGGAAGGAAATAAAATTTGCAATTAAATTTTAATAAAATGTACAACAGATAAGCAATAGCATTAAATACAATAATTAAAAGTAATTTCCTCGATTCTTTGTCAAGTACGGAACAAATTATAATTATAAAACTGTCAAATGAAAAGTTCCCCAGAAGATCCTTTTCAACACCTTTTCAAAATTGACGGAATAAGAATAACGTGTTGCTTCACTTTAAATTTCTTTCTGTATATAATTCACCACAATCGCATCCCGGATTGCCTTCTTATTCCTATCCCGAGCTGGGCATCACCAAATTAGGTAGTTGTCTTCCATCGTCTTCAAGCTTCTTGAACGATTTTAAGTACCATCTTTGACGAGTGTAAAAAAAACCATTGCTCTGAAGCATTAACATTCCGACGCCTCTTTACACTTCAAGGGTAGGGATCAAAACTGTAGTCACGAGTGAATCACTTCGGGCTTTCCCGGTGAATTGAGCACAAGAAGGGCTTTCATCGAGTTTCCATTCCGGGTGAGCGGCTCCATTACCGACTTTTCGACGGCTTACTCAGCCGTCGTCCTCAGGGTGATGGCTCGCTCCTATTTCGACTCATTACCCTGAGGAGTATACCCTGAGGGTAGAGTAGGTATCGGTCATGGAACACTAACCCGGATGGAAAATCTAAAGACCTTCAAATATTAGTGGGACCATAAAAGCTGCGATAAAGCATTTCTATGAACTCCAGACCCTCGCTAGGAAGAGTAGACTTTTTACTCGTGTTTCACAGCATATCGTCATTACTAACATAACACCCAGCTTAAAATGTCCCGCATGATTTAGTTTTCTGCATGAATTAGTATATTGTAGTATTTGTGAATCAATAATATTAGTATTACTTATCATTAGTCGTATCCAAACCAGTGTACTGCATGTTAGCATGTTCCTCAAAGTGACACTCTACTAGTTTCTGGTTTGACCGTGCATTGTTCGCCTAGTGGCCAGGGAAGCGTGAGGAGGCTTGACCTTGAACTTGGACGAGTATCACATATGCATGGTGTGGAATAACCTCGTGACACACACCTTGGAGGTGAATTTCACGCTAATTTGTGGATATTGATGTAGATATTGTTTT
Source organism: Pyrrhosoma nymphula (assembly GCA_963573305.1). Taxonomy (NCBI): domain Eukaryota; kingdom Metazoa; phylum Arthropoda; class Insecta; order Odonata; family Coenagrionidae; genus Pyrrhosoma; species Pyrrhosoma nymphula. Next base: position 115,266,431 of record OY754330.1, read on the forward strand.
CACGAAGTCCTGCCATACTCCTCCTAGTAGATCTTACAAATTAGTACGAAAAACCTTCGTTCTCCAGTATTTCCTACTTCCTTGAGTCACTACGAAGATTTTTTATACACTTCCAGAGTGAAAAGTGTACCATTTAGAATCAGAGCTATGTAAAACTATTCCAAAATCCGCCAAATTAATACATTCAACACCCAGAACACTTCATTAGTCGTCCAGACGAATAGCAACACGCGGAATGAATTTCATTTCCGAGCCATTATTAAATTTTGCCGGGCTATCTTGATCCTCCCAAGCTCAAACTGCTTAGTTGATGAATGGTGAATAGAAGAGAAGAGGAGGGGGATGGGGTTGGAAAAGCACTCGCATCCAGTTAGACGTAAAATATATTTCTCCGGGATCGGTTTATGTTTTTTTTGCGTAGCGCACGTGCCCTCGCGCCTGGCAAGGCCTCCACCCGCAGGATAACTCGTAGTTCGGGACACATAAGTCTCAGGGGCAAGCAGTCCGCCGGAACGACGATTTGTAGCTGGCGTTAAATTGCGAATTCCATCGGGAGATGGGAGGAGGACGCATTTACTCTCTCTCTCTCTCTCTCTCACGCACACACTCACAAAACACACAACACACATTCAACACAGACACACACACACAAGGGAACCGATTGTATTACCCGGAATCTGCAATAGCCAGACGGCGTTGGAGCGGAAGTGACGTCAGGGAAGTAGGGAGGGGGGTACGGCGGTGGGGAGTGAAAGAAGGGGAGGGAGCCGAGGGGGAGGATGAAGGGAAGGGCGGGAGGAATGGGTAAATGTGAGGGGAACTGTGCTGGGTGGGGTGGTGGGGGAGAGAATTGCAAAGGCAACGAAGGACACAGGCTCTGACGCAATAAAAACCCATCGCAAATGGTTCAATTTGGTCGCCGAATCACTCCTCCCTCCCCAATCTCCCTTACTCCTCCCTTAATTAAGACAACCATCAAAGCGATTGCAGTGGAAAGCCGATAAAAACGAACAAATTGTTAACCACCACAGCCCATTCAGTCTCTATCTACGCAAACTCCTGAGTTCGCTGCGCGAGTTACAAGGTTTCGTAAAACGTGTCCAAACGCCCATTGCATGGTGCGTGAAAATGAAGACCTGAGTGTTCCTCACGTCCCTCGTTACTTTGGTCATCACGATTTAGTGCTACAAGAGATTTAAATAATACAGTTTCCAGCCAGTTCAATGAGATAATTACGGTATTTAAGTTTGTCGACGACATGACTAATTATTTTGTCTATCATGAGTTTTGGCCAAAAGTGAAGGTTCAGGATTACGTTTCCAACGTATGGCTTAAGGCGTTTACTAGCATCAGCAGGTTCATAATCTATCCTTCAAATAATCATTGTAATCACTATCAGAATTACAACGTAAACACTTAAGATTTCAATTTTTCATTTTAAAACACCAATGTATTAAGATTTGGTTAATGGCACGTATTGGGCCCAATTAAAAATTATAACTTTGTAATCTTTAATTTCACAAATTATGATCGTTATTTTAAAATGATGTACAGTTACAATTTATTACAGTATATTTCTAGTGGTATTATATTTATTTAAGGATAAGTTCCTATTGGTCTTAACTTGGGTAGCCGTACATGCTGCTCGTAAGAATAAAACGTAGTCTACAGAAACTTTGTGGTATTCCATCGCAACAATTTATTACAGTGAGGAAACTTTTATGTATAAACAAACTTTTATATATACTTTTAAACTATATTTTTTAAAGAAACGTATCGCATCCCTTAATATATACTTCAACAGCAAATGCCTCCGGTGGAATTTGGTGCCATCCTGCGTGAAGAGTTGGACCACTTCGCCGTCTCCTCCAGCAAAACACTCGATGATGACAGCTGAGAAGACGTGGATCCGGAAGGAAATACGTAGATGGTATGCCATAAGGAATAATATCTCCTACTACCTATTTGTTCTGCACGTGGAACTCGTCCATTCTTTACATGTGGTTGAGTGGTCGATTATTGACGACTTTGTGCGCCAACTGTGCAGTGTTGTGGCCTTTAAAAACCGCGAAAAGCTTAATCGGAAGTTACTGCGATTAAAGGAACGCCGACCTGGTTTCAGCTCTAAACTCCAGGCAGTGCCGCGTGTTCATGACTTTCATGATCGAGTGGTTAATCTCTCTCATCATCAGTTTAATGAGGATAATTTGGATATCCCCAGGAAAGGTTTCAAGTATGCCCCACCGGTCCCGGTGACTTCTCGGGACTTGGAACGACTGGCGGTGGACTTTGATGTTGCCTTGAACCGAGTAAATCGCAATTCCAAATATATTGTAGCAAATGAGTTGAGTAAAGTGCGCAAAGGATGTAACTGATTCGCCTTCATGAAAAGAACTAATGTCCTCAAATCTTTGAACTCTATTAAAAGGCAGATAAAAACTGAAGACCTCATTTTGCAAAAAGCGGACAAGGGCAATTCTGTAGTTATTTTAGACCGTGGTGATTACCTTAGTAAATGTATTGACTTAATAAATGTGGCTAATGTAAGTGTTTTGCCTAAAGACCGGAAATCTAAGTTTCATAATGCGGTTAAAACGGCTCTTGGTTCTTCCAACGTTTTATTTCGTCCAAAAGATATCTACCGTTTATGTCCCGCGCTTGTATGGACTGATAAAAATCCACAAGCCTGGTTACCCCATTAGACCGGTAGTCTCCGGCGTGGGTGCACCTAGTCATAAGCTGGCACATCATCTGAATAAACCAGTTACGCAATATACGGCCTTTACACCAAAATATGGTATTAAGAACTCTCGGGATCTCATTGATAAAATAAAAGACGTCAATGTCCCCCACAAAGCACGACTTGTCTCCTTCGATTTTGTTAATCTCTTTACAAATGTGCCACCTTATGAAGCAGTACAAATAACAATTGACCTTCTAAAAGCAGCGGGAGCCACAGAAAGTGTTGTTAAGGAACTATCTGTTCTTTTAAATATCACTGTCAATCAGAACTATTTCCTTTTTAATAATTGTTTTTATCAACAGACAGAGGGTTTAGCGATGGGCTCCCCAATCCCTCCTTTACTTGCTGACATTTTTCTAGATTATTATGAAAATAAACTTTTTAACTCAGGACATAGCCTATTAAATAGGGTAATATACTGGTATCGATATGTGGACGATATTTTGATTTTATGGAATGGGACGGACCGACAGTTCGACAATTTTAAAACGGTTTTAAACAATGAAAATCCAAAACTCCTTTATACGAATGAGACTGATAACAAACGTTCCATTAACTATTTGGATTTGACTATTTCTCTGGTGAATAATCGTCATAAATTTGCTATTTATAGAAAGCCAACATATACTGACATCGGCATTCCTGCTGACTCAAGACACTGCCACTCAGAAAAAAATGGCAGCATTCCATGCCTTGATTAACCGGCTAATTAATATCCCACTCATCAAATAAGAATTTGAGAAATAAAAAAAAAATAATTAAACATACAGCTTTTACACACGGTTATTCACCAGAAATAATAGACAAATTTTTTAGTAAAAAGAAGAAGAAAAATTTTGTTCACCTAATATATTCTGGTAATAGTGGTAAAATGGATTGTAAAAAATGGAGCTCTGTAAGTTATTACGGTCGTGTAACCGAAAATATTGTAAAAGCATTCCCCAAAGATCAATTCTATGTATCATATAAGTCAACCATGACCCTAAAAAACTTATTTGTATTTTGCAAAGATAAAGTGGACTCTATGAGCAGAAGTGGTATTTACGAACTGTCATGCAACGACTGTGAAGGTGTCTACGTGGGGCAGACTTCGAGAAGTTTCCAGACCAGAAGAAAAGAAAATTATAGTGCTTTTAAAAATGACCATGAAGAAAAGAGTAATTTTGCCAAACACCTTTTAACTTGTGACCATGAAAGTGATTTTAAAGTTAAAGTACTGCATTTTACTAATAACAGACGTGAGCTAAATGCATTTGAACAGCTCGAAATTTAATAACGAAATGTTGACCCAGATGTTAATCTTTTAAATGAATACTTGCTGCCCGCCAACTCCCCTATCCTTTCCTCTTTTGTTGTCCATTCCCGTCCTCCTTCCACTCCCCCCTCACCCCACTACCCCCCCCCCAACTGACTGATAGTATATAAGGGATTGCTGTATAATTTTGTTCACCTGATGATGACGCTTAGCCGTCGAAACCCGGGTCGTGTATATTTTTTTGTGTGGTTTGTAAACGTTTCCTCACTGTAATAAATTGTTGTGATGGAATACCACAAAGTTTATGAAGACTACGTTTTGATGTACAGTAAGTTCAAAAGTTTGAGCCCTTCTTTTTACAATTGAAATTATTCCTGTTATGATATCCGAAATCCTGTGACATTATAGTCTTTCCTCTTAAAATTTGATCACCCTTCTATGTAATTAGTATGATTTACAGTTTGTAAGAGTTCCTTTGATAACTTTTTATAAATATCCTGAAGAATGCTTCTTACTTTGGAATTTATAATATATCTAATAGACCACTCTCCGCCGCCTTTTCTTCAGATTTCACTAGTTCTAGTCTTACTGTGTCCGTCTCTTACAATCTTGACTATCTGACTCTCCGTCTCATTGTTAATTGTTTATGCGTCCCTAGTTTCTCTCTGTTGAGTGTTATTTACCTATGCATCCTTATATTTGTATTGTTATTTTCCAAATCATTATTTATATTGCTATTATTATTCAACTTTGATAACTAACTTTGACGAGCACGGAATATTAATATAATTTGGTAAACGTTGGGTTACAGCAGCAAGTAGATATTTAAATTGTTGACTACTGTAACATCGGACACTTGTAATAAATCCTGCAATCCAAAATGCAGCAAGTACTTTATAATCAAAAGCAAACTTTTTACAAAGGTCCACGGAAAATCTATTTTCACTTCCCACACTCCCAAATCCCTTCTTCTCCACTCCCATCCCCCTTTCTTCATCAAAAACCCCTTATTACCAATCAGTAAAACAAAAAATTGCAGCAATTAACAAAAAAGCAACTTCTTTGAAGTGATGAGTGCAAAAAATAATAAGAATAAGGCAAAAAACGCAACGCCAAAGCAGCAAACGTTACACTGCATATAACTAATATTGACAATATCTGAAAATCGATCTTTGAACGCATTGTAATTTTTCTGGAGTTTTCTAAATTTTTAATTTAAAATAATAATTGATCTAAAAGTCCAAGTTACGGGACTATGGGATTAGGATAAATAACCTTTTGAACCCAAAGTAATAAGAATTTCGGCCTTGTCCGTAAATTATTTACAGAGATAACATTTAAAAATTAAAACACATTTTATGCAATATCTGTGGTTCTGATGAGGGTTTTCGGACAATCTTTTTAATATTCATAAAATTTTAAGTACTAAATGATGGTTTTTACTTCGTTTTGATTGGACTGTTAATTTCAAAGTTGCAAAATTACATTTTTTCAATTAAAATAAACAAATATGATACCTTCAGTGCGTTTTAAAATAAAGGAATTTTTCAATTGTTTTTTAAATTCGCAGCCTTTACCTTTATTTTAAATCCTCCTGAGTCAACAAAACTGTCCTTTGGCCAATGATACAGGCTTTTGAACAGAAAACTGTTGTATTTTCATATGCCGGCGATGGTTTCGAGAAAGTTCCCGAGGTCGACTGACGGTGATTCAGTACCATGTGCCAGTCGAGGGTTCGAGAAGATTCCCCGATTCCCTCGAGAGAGTTCCCCAAGGTCGACGGAGTAATATAAAAGGGCGATCTTCGGCACGGCGCGGGGAGTAGTCAACATGCTCGCAACACGGCACCTCGGAACTCTACCACTTGTATTCTCGGAGAAATAAATTAGTATACTCATTGGAAGTTGGTGTTTTAATCTAAGAAAGAAAACACTACATGGTGGCAGTGGTGGGATCCACGTCCTGATGGAAGGAACTACGTTCGTCCTCGCGCCAGGGGTGGCAGCTCCATCCCAATTCTCTTTCGTCGCAGAAGACTGGCCGCGTTGGGCGCAACGCTGGGAAAGATACTGGGTTGCATCGGGGCTGAAGAGGCAAAGCGACGAAGAGCAAGTAAATATGTTAGTTTACGTGATGGGCGAGAAAGCGGAAGACGTTCTACTTAGTCTGAAACTGCCAGCAGTGGACCAGAAGAAGTACAAAAAGGTGTATGAAGGATTCCGTAAGCACTACATGGGACGAGTAAACATCGTTTATATGCGGGCAAAGTTCAACCAAAGATGTCAAAAGGACGGTGAGCCGGTGGATGATTTTATCGCAGATCTATATCGCCTCATACAATATTGCGAATATGGGTCACTCCAGGGTGATCTCCTCCGATATCGCATTGTGGTTGGGGTCTACGATGTGAAGCTGTCACAAGCGTTGCAGATGGATCCTGAATTGACACTGGAGGTGGCTCTAAGAAAAGCACGACAGTCGGAGGAGGTTCAGCGCCAGCAGGACATAGTGAGAGGCACCCAAGGGACGGCGCATCGCGGAGTGATGTCAGATTTTGAGGTTAGCGAAGTGCAGAAAAGGACGAAACCGACTACAAACAGGGAAAGAACTACCGGCCAGAGGACATCACGAGGGGGAGGAAGCCGACAGCATCAGCAGCAGCAATCACCCCGGAGATGCAGCCGGAGCGGGCAGAGTCCGCAACACGCATTTTCAACATGCCCTGCGAGACTATCAACGTGTCACGCTTGCAGCAAAAAGGGACATTGGAGAAAAATGTGCAGATCGCAGAAGGCCGTGGGATCAGTCGTTGTTCGAGAAGAAGACGACGACGGTATTTATTACCTAGGGACGGTCGAAACTAATCTCGAGCCATGGATGGCCAATGTTAAACTGAATGGTGTAGATATTCAATTTAAAATCGACACAGGTGCCGATGTAACAGTGCTAGGATCCCTCGTGGTGGAAGAGGAATTACCTGGGATTAAATTAACTCCTACGGCTAAGCGATTGGCAGGCCTAGGAGGAACGAACTTCTGCGCAAAGGGATTCTTCTTAGCAGACTTGCAGTGGAAAGGAAAAACGTGTGAGGAAATAATTTATGTAACTCCTGGAGGCAGAGAGGTGTTGCTAGGAATTCCTGCGATCCATAAGTTAGGAATATTGAATTGGGTTGGCGTCACATCATTGGGCTCCGAGGCGCCAGAGAAAACATTTCCAGAGTTATTTAATGGATTGGGAAAAATGGAAACGCCGTACGAGATTCGGTTGGAGAAAAATGCTAAGCCGTATGCAGTGACTACGCCTAGAAGAGTACCAATTCAACAATGGGAAAAAGTAAGACAAGAACTGAAGAAAATGGAAAAGGAAGGCGTAATCTCCCCGGTGGACGAGCCGACGGAGTGGTGTTCACCGATGGTCGTCGTTCCCAAGGCAAACGGGAAGATAAGGATATGCACGAGAAACGAGCATGAGAAACTATCTGGTGGCCAGGGATATCGACGGACGTTAAAAACACTGTCGAAAAAATGCGAAGAATGTCTGGAGCGGCGTCCACAGCCGGTGGAACCTTTGATGCCGACAACAACCATGCCGACCATGGAAGGAGGTAGGGATGGATCTCGTGACTATCCGAAACCAAAGCTTTTTAGTTATCATCGATTACTTTTCAAGATATCCAGAGGTGACGCGACTAACAACGACCACCGCGGCTGCAGTCATTGGAAAAACTAAAGCTATTTTCGCAAGGTTTGGAATTCCGGAGGTGGTTAGATCGGATAATGGGCCACAATTCCGAAGGGAAATGTTTGAATTCGCTAAAGAATACGGTTTCCGACGAATCACGAGCAGTCCAAAACTGGCGAGAAGTAACGGGCAAGCAGAGGCAGCAGTTAAAATAGTACGAAATATCTTGGAGAAAGAGAAGGACCCAAATTTAGGGCTACTCGTTTATAGGTCAAATCCACTGGAGACGGGCTACAGTCCAGCAGAGCTTCTAATGGGAAGGAGACTGAGAACGAACTTGCCTGTTTTACCGGCCTCGTTAAAACCATCGTGACCGGACCTTCGAGACCACCAGCAGAAGATGAAGACAAAGAAAGAGAAGGCGTCGGGAAATTATAACCGAAGACACAGAGCTCGGGAGCTACCCGAGTTAAAACCAAAGGACCGCGTGTGGGTCAATGATAAATATTGCTACGGGGAGATAGTCAACCTACGCAGCGAACCCCGGTCATACGACGTGGAAATAGACGGAGGCGTGGTACGACGGAATCGAGCATTCCTAGCAGCGGCCCCACCGGCGGTGCAGAGGAGCGAGTCCAGTTCAACGGATCTCCAAGAGGGTGTAACGACAAGGAGTGGCCGACAGATAAGAAAAACAACTTGTATTTGTGAGAGAGAGAGAATATGCACTACATTTTTCTTTCTTTTGTATTGTTGTGCCGGGTGTTGTATTGTCATATGCCGGCGATGGTTTCGAGAAAGTTCCCGAGGTCGACTGACGGTGATTCAGTACCATGTGCCAGTCGAGGGTTCGAGAAGATTCCCCGATTCCCTCGAGAGAGTTCCCCAAGGTCGACGGAGTAATATAAAAGGGCGATCTTCGGCACGGCGCGGGGAGAAGTCAACATGCTCGCAACACGGCACCTCGGAACTCTACCACTTGTATTCTCGGAGAAATAAATTAGTATACTCAATGGAAGTTGGTGTTTTAATCTAAGAAAGAAAACACTACAAAAACCTTTGTCCTTCAACCATCTATATTGGCTAAACAATTTAATTTTGAAGCTATAAATTTTGGAAGCTCATTACTAAGCTACAGGCCTATAATTTCTAATAATTTGAACTAATAGGGGCCTAAAATTTCAAAACAATTGTACATTTTAAATATGGTAATTGTTTAAATTGATATATATGAAAAATTAATCAATGGAATGTAACCAAACGGCCGTCATGTTGTGGGTATTTGTATTCTCTACAAAGTTTCTTTGACATTTTCTTCTCTTAACCACGTAGTTTTGCTTACATAAATGAAAAACCACACTTTCCGAACTTTAAAATACGACTATTAACAATTCTCCAGTCAGCTGATTGTCCAACTACCTAAATCTCTTATAAATTATTTTATCTATAAACTTACCAAAGGTTTCAACGGTAGCAATTTTTCCCTTCTTCATTTCTAATCCGACTGGACTACGAGGGACGATATGAATTACGTAGTTTTCCACCAGGCAATTAGGCAAGCTAACGCAGCGTTTGACAGAATACATCACATTACATGCATGATTCCGATCAAACATCAGTCTACCTTGTTATCAGGCAGCATAACCAATACAGATACGGATACAGAGAGAGCTTTCGGGTCTGCTGATATCTCGCTGACCATAACGTGTATACGTATACGTCAACGACTAAGAAGTTCATTGGGCGAGATTTATTGGCTCTTAAGAACAGAGTTTCCTCCTGTTCTCCCTCCACCCAGCCTCTCCACACTATAAGACCAAGAAAACACACAGGCCTCCCCATGCACCCTATCTTCTTACTTTTTCCCCTATCCCTAAGGACTCTTCTATCTCCTTGGCGAGGCGGTACACTCATAAAGCCTTGAAGGCGGCATGGAAGCCATTCTCGGAGAAAATATATCACATCATTACTTCCCATAAATCAAGAGAAGAATAAAACCTCATTTTCAATGGGTCTGACCCCATTGGTGGATCAATTTTACGCGGCTCCAGTAAATAACTGCTTCCAAACCAAACGATTTGCATTTATTTTTTTGTTAAAACCAATGGACCTAGGATACTGTGAACGTTATTAGTAACTGTGTTTTAAATGTCTAACACACATACTTAAAATTTTAAATATAATATTTATACCAATTATATCTAATAAGTTGAAATTTACACTCTCTTTTACTGACATTAATGGGAATAATTTACCGTGTGTGCAATTTTAATAAAAAGAAATCGAGCAGGAGCTAAATATTTTCATAGTTTATACGAAAATGAAGCAAATTGGAGCATTACGTTATAAATAACTATTTCCTTAATTTAAAAAATTCCAATTCATTATTAATTTTTTTATGAAAAGTTTATTTTATATCACTTTCAAGTTAATTTGTAGGATTTAGCACAGATTTAAAAGCCCAATTGAATTAATTTCCAATGGCTTTTCCAAAGCGTACAATTGCAGCAATTTCTAGTACCTTATATACTCATGCTTAAAGAGAAAATTGCAAATCAATTTAAACCATTAACGCAAAGCTATTAAATTTGTCTAGAGATGGAATGAACAAAAATAATTTAAAAAACTAAATTTTCGGATGAAAAAGTATCCTTAAAAAAGTTTTCACAAGTAGCGAGAACCGTGAAAGTCGAGAAACAAAATGACTTATGATTTATCATCCCATTCCAAAATGTAAACAAGTGGATGATTTGTAGAGTGAGTGTGGTTCGCAAAAATATTTAATTCGAGAAGGAAATAAAAATGAGGAAGACTGGGAGAAACTTTATTCCATAACTCTCCTTTTTAACTCGGAGTGGTGATCAATTCAATAACGTCGGTGAGAGAAGAGATTGAAAAATTAACTTCCACCCCATAGGTAATGGAACTTTATTTGGAAAAACGCGAAAAGGCTACGAACCCAAATTAAATGAGCAAGAGTTAATTTAATCCTCCCTTTCGCATGCTACCACAGGACGATACGAGAAGACCCATTTCAGAAATTAAAAAAACGAACCCATTTTAATGGGATTTCCGGTACACCTATTCTCTCAGGAGTTCCCGACGGTATATCACACATGTATTGGCACTTGTTTTGACGAAAAAAACTTTTCTCACTCTGAAAGTTATGCAAACTCTCGAAAAATATTTTGGACCCGTGAGTTGAACCCAAATTTTGTAAGTAGAGATTACGAAAAGGGACATCTCTTTGTGATAACGCAAGAACATGAATGAAAAAAGCATTTGACTGATTACAAATTATGTGCATGCATGAAAATACGAATCCATCTCAATGTAAAACGGACAAGTAATCAACCCACTGTACATGGAGATGAGTCTCACAGGTGAGAATAACTAGCTGCATAGGCGCAGCGAAGTTCCCCATGCTCCTATTGAATATTCGCATACTTAATCATTCCGGTCATTAATCGCTACGATCGTCTCCCACCCAAGACGCCTTTTTAAGACGTTTGCTTAAGACAGAAGCTAAACCGAGCTTATAAATGACTCTTTTGAGACACATCCGAACCACCCAAACTCATCAATCAAGCAGAATGATCAATGAATAAAATTAATGAACCGAACCTATCCGGATCCGTTTCCGCCCCCCATTGCTAAATTGCAAAATTTAGTTCATTCATCTTGTCCAACTTATTCTTTCTCACAAAGGTAATTGTATAAACTAAAGATATATCCAAATTGCCCATAAAAACGTAGAAAGTTTTACTTCCTATTCATTCGTTCCGGTCGCCCAGGTGACCATTCACAGGGAGAGTTAAAATATCGTAAACAAGCACGTGTTTGCGATATTTTAAATCTCCCTGTGAATGGTCACCTGGGTGACCGGAACGAATGAATAGGAAGTCAAACTTACTACGTTTTTATGGGCAATTTGGATATATCTTTAGTTTATACAATTACCTTTGTGAGAAAGAATGAGTTGGACAAGGTGAATGAGCTAAATTTTGCAATTGTTTTCGTAAACAAGCACGTGTTTACGAGATTTAAACTCTTCCTGTCGATGGTTACCTGGATGACCAAAATGCAAGCATATGAGTCAAAATGTCTTTGCTTTTAATGTCTATTTAGTTTAATATTTGATTTAAATTTACATGTAAATTACACCTTTCTTGAATTCAAGCTATTGTATGCGAGGATTCTTGGTGTAATTCACTCATTACGAGGATAAATTATGCTTATATTAGTATTCCGCACTTTTATTATAGGAACCTGACCGGTAACGATACTTTACATCGCCATCAAAGGAAATACTGTGATTTAAAGTTGAAAGTAGTATGTACTACCTTCGATAAAGACGTAAAACATCGAAACCAGATAGGGACCTTAAATAAAATTTTAGGAAAGGTATTCTTTATCCTATGTATTTAGTTTTTTCATCACTTATTGTCCTATATTTCTGCTTGCAAGAATATGCGCCCTTATCATTTCCAAAACCAATTAAGATTCCCGTATTTAACCATAAAATTTCCTCAATTCCAATTACATTATTACTCTTCCCTCTACCTACTTTTTGGGTTTTATATAAATTATATCATTCATTTCCGTGTAATCGCACCGACAGTTAAGTCAACAATTAACAAATGCTTCGTTCTAGGACCGATGTACAAGCAAGAATGTAATTGAAAATTATTTGCATCTTCTGCTGTTACCGCAAAAAAGAAATAATTAGATGGTGTCCTAACACACGAAAGGGAAGTAAAAAATGATCCATCTAGCATAGCTATGGCCCGCAATTCTTCCATGAATTTTATGAGAAGTGCAATACTTTTTAGAAATTGTCTATTTTACATTGGAGATAAGCAATAATGATAATACTATAATGCCGTAATAAAAAACTATATTTTCATCTGCACAGCTGATCTATCAATCCATTAGCTGATCAATATCGCCAATTACGCGTCTTAATAGCTTCAATTTGTGCTAGCTGTTATATCGTACCATATGGTTTACTCTAGTCTCTCCTTGAATTTTCTTTTTAAACGAGAGCTGTATGTCGCTTTTGTGCGCGAATCACATCAAAACACAACAGTGCACTTGCCTTCCAGTCATTACCGACCTTGCGCACTTGGTAACGCATTTCAGAACTGAACGGGAACAGAGTTGATGTGCGCTGAACAACAAAGGAACGTCAATAATAGCATCCGGGATTGCTGTTTTTGCATGTATATTCAGTAGAGGTTATCAAACATGGGTGATGTCAAGTTTTAATTACTCTGTGGTAAAAAGCTTATGCTTTTAAAATACTTATTTTGAACGAATGTGTTAACTATACGCAAACAATTCGGCCGTGACTTTAGTGCACCCACAAAATACTACCTACCGGCACGTTACCAAAACGTTTCGCCAGTGTATATAACTCCATTCAACGTCGTTCCTGTGCACTTGAGTGCGTTGATGTGTTCCTATCTGCACTAACTTCAACACCTTCAATTGAAAGCTTACAATAACGCATTCAATGGTGAATAAAAACAAATGTGTAAAAACGAATCCACGGCATACTCTCGAATTAAATAAAAACTCCAAAACGCGGATCTAGTTCACAACGTGCCACACGTTTAAACGCGCGCGTTTCAACGATGGGTCCACGATCGGTAGGAAAAATAGCGAGGAAGGTGAAAGCAATGAGGTGGTGGATCGCACGACGAGGAAGATATACTCTTGAAGCTCCTCTCCGAAATCGAGGAGGGACCTTTCGTGAGTACCGAGAACTCTTTTAAGCGCTTCGTGCTCCTTCCTTGAGTGTTCTCCATAGGCGCGCGCGTACACACTTCTCTGAGATCCAGAATTCGATTGTCGTCTCGAAGGAAAGAAGAAAAAAGGAAGGAAAACGCCATTCGATGTTCAAAAAGAGAGAACACACTCTATTCCAGCTATTTCTTTCCAACCCTGTCAAGGAAGTTTTGCGAGGGGAAAAATTTCTAAACTTAAAAAAACGTGCGGAGCGGATTTTCAATCTAATTTTTCCGTCCCTGGGTAAAAGAGAATAGGAGAGAGAGAGCAAAGAGCTTACTCCTTCCTCACCCTGCCTCTCTCCATATTTACTCTTCCTTATTCCATTTACTTTTCATCAGAAAAAACACAAGTCACAACATGAATTCTCCTTTATCTCTCTCACTCTCTTGATTCCTCCCAACCAACATCCAATCCTCTTGAGGCTTTTCCACTCTGAGACATTCCTGGCGCCGGGCTATGCCCGCGAAACTGCCGGCAACAAATATCGTCGTCTGTACACTAACATCGTAAGCCACCTGGTGTCATGCAATGTAATATTTGCAATAGTGGCAAGAAATAGTGTGCTATTTTTCCTATCACATCGACACTTCATAAAAATAATAGTAGATAATATTAATTTACTCCATGTTATGAGAAAACGTAGGTCTAGATAGGACTTTATTAAAATTAACTCGCTAAATACGATACACAAACATTCCATGCTGGAGTCAAACCCGCGATCTCATAATTTGGCAGGCGAAGACAACCCAGCCGCCACCGCGGCAGCAATGAGAGAAAGAAAGCTGAATTGAAGTTGTGGAAAGGCACTAAGTCTTTCAAACTTCAAAGTCTACTATAAAAAAGATAAGTTTTCAATTGTTTAAACACCGCCGTCATACTTCCATGTGCGCACGGGTTACTTTTTCGCAGCCAAAAATACGGCCATTAAAGTCTTACCGTTCTGGCACCGGAATGTCAGCCACTTATCGTACAATGTAGGACGTGATGTGTACAGGCCTTAAGCCACGATCTCTTGCACAGGAACGCGCAGCAACCCCTTAACCTACAACCGCCATCCCAATTTTTTCTTTCTTTCTTTGTCACTCTGCCGAAACACTCAAGACGACGTAACAATTCTCTCTCTCTACCTCTGCCTCTCTTTCTCAAGCATATCCACACCACTTTCTCTTACGGCATTGAGAAAAAAGTGAGTAAACAAGATTTCATCCCTCTTTGACTTCATCTCCGAGTCCATGTGATCTTTAGCCAACGACAGAGGGAGAGCCGGGAAAGATAAAAGCACGACCGCATCTCATTTACGATGGTAGGATTTCGGCTCAGCGGCGGCGTACATATAACGTAAAAGGGAGGGCTGTAGACACTACACCACAGAGAATCTAAAGAAAGAAGTCATTCCACGTTTTCTGAAAACTAAAATTAAACATTCCCACGAAATATATACGCATACTTATGTATCTGCTCCAGCTAAAACCTCGGGCATTTGGTTTACTCATACGAGATGTCCTTCGTCATGAACTGCGTTTATACTCGCATGAGAAACTACATCCATTCGACATGAAAGGTTCTCAGCCTGACAGTGAAAGATTTGATTTTTCAGCTCAAGAATGAATTTCTTTTTCTACCTACTCCCTCTTAATTTCAATGCATTAGTTTCAACATTACTCTAATTCATGAATATAATCCCTAAAAAGAAATTCTTGAAGGACTGCAAAATACCCACCTACCGCTAATATCACCTTCTCGTTTCATTCGAAGCGTATTCCAGCCACACATTTCTTTAGATTTTGGAATTGGTGGTTTTCAGAGGGAGCTAAATTTGGTGAAAGGATTGGATTTTCAAACAGCTCGAGCTTCAAATCAAAGCTTGGTTTTCTTAATGCGGAAGCACCATTGTGGACAGTTGCATTGTCCTTATGAAAATGACTCATTCCCTTTGCAATCCAGGCCTATCGTCACTAATTTTTTCATCCGTTTGGTCCAAATTACTTGCGTAGTACTCATCAGTTATCGTTTAATCCCTTTCCAAATTATCAATAAAAAGAATCACCTTTCGTCCCAGAAAACACTGGCCCTGTCCTTTCCGTCAGATGACATCGACTTTGTATTTCTTGTTACCGGCTACCACCCACTGCTTCGATAGCTGTTTCGTTTCTGGTGTGCAGTAGTGGATCCACGTCTCATTCATAGGGACAAATTGGTGCAGAAAATTGATTGGATTATTTTTAATAAGGTCCGAGCACTTCGGTGAAATAGTTTTTGCATTTCTTTATTGCCAGAATTATAAAAATTCGGTATCTCTCACGCAAAAATCTTTATCATAGGTAATTCTTGATTTAAAATGCATCGAAATTTTTTTTCTAACATGCCTAAGGTATCATTGTCAACTAATTCAAACACCTTCAATAGCCGATCGGCCGTTACCATATTGTGCCCTCTCTAGGTAGTTTCATCATTGGTTGCAGTTTCTGACAATCCTTCACATTGATCATCTTCAAGACGCCACGCCATCTTCAAGCCACACTTAAATTTAGCCACCGATTCCTTTACTGACGAAAATGAAGAAAACGACTCCTTATAAAACATCACCAGCTTCGGATTAAATTCCGTTTTGAAGAAAAACTAATTTTTATAAATTCACCGACCATTGGTCATAAAAAATTATTGTCCTATTAATACCCAAGTTATAACCTATTTCCACATCAAAGCAAATTAACAGCAAAAAGGTTTATGAATAGCAAAAAATTTTAAAAAACAGCAATTTGTGAAAAGAATTAAATACTACAAAGATAAAGACCTGACAATGGGAGCATAAACAATAAGATCAAGCAATTTTAATTTGTTTCCTCTAGGCTCCAGTTTTAGTTTATATTCTCCTAAAACCTTTTTCCTTTGATGCAAGTCTTTCTCGTTAATCACAAAATCTCCGCGAAACTTGATTTGAGAAGTTATCAATCAGTTAGCGAATTCCTCAGTACTACGCTTTTCTTTCAATTCCTCGGTTTCTCCAATTTCATTCGAAAAATAATTTCTCTCCCCAATTTTGCGAGAGGAATTTATTCAGATTTGTTTACATACATACGTCATTTCATTCCATCGCCAAAAGAAATTAGCCATGCGTATCCTTCAAGCGACGTAAATCCTTACCAAAATACAAGTTCTTTCTTTTTCTCACCATCACAACCGATGGAGAAGGTAAGAAAAAAACACCGGACTTTCGCCATATTTCAGCCAAAACGCAATCACAAAAATTCCACGTCGCAGGAACGGCGATTAAGTCGGTAGCGATCCCTACAGAGCGCAATGGTGGAGAATAAACTCTTAATGCTCCCGCGGTCTCTGTAAAGTGGATTCGGACGGCAAAGCAGCCCTCAGCATTTTCGAAGAGCTCTAGCTCCTCCTACTACGCTTTTCTTTCATTTCGTGAAACGTCATCCGCCCACCGTTGTAAAAATAATAAAAAAGACAGGAAGCAACCAACGATTTCCAGGGTAGATGAAGGAGCATAATTGAATTGCATTAAAAACCACGCTACGCGAAGGCATTATCCCCGAAAGAGGGTGGGGGGGGGAAGAGGAAAGAAAGGAAGGGACGGGAAAGAGATTGCCATTTAATTTCGTTGCTTTCGTTTCGAGGATTCTCTTCGGGGGAGGAGAAAAAAAAGCCTCTCTCCTCCCCCTCCCTCGTCCATTCTATCTTCCTCTTGATTCGACCGCCGGCTGATGGAAACCGCCGGCCCGCGATGGAAATGCTGGCGGCGAGAGGGACGAGGGACGCCGTCAGCCGCCTGCCTGCCCCGCCTGAGAGATTTCCACGCGGGCGCTGGTCCAAATTTATCACCAATTAAGCCGCTTAATTAATTGGATTACTTTCTCATCTAGGTCACAGTTTCCAGAAATACAGTGGCGAGGAGTTTTTCGATAGTCCGGTGAAGTTCGTTGCCAGGATAAATTCGCGATTATGTGAGCATGCAATCAAGAGAACTTTGTAAAGGGTGGTTGTGTACGAAATGGACCTTGTTCGGTAACTGAAATAATGTAAACCGAAAGAACGTACCGCTTCCGTCAACGTATTTTTGATAGTCCGATGCTCGTTGCTCACCAGGAAAGTTTCGATTTCAATTTCCGATTACGATTCGGAGTACCTACTGTGTGAGGAATTCAAGAAAACTCGATAAAGCAAACTGTGCAAAGGTAAAAGAACAAAGGTAAACCTAAGAAGTAATCGCTTTCGTTTCCGTATTTTCGATTGTCCGGCGATCACTATTCGCCAAGAAAGTTCGTAATCCATAACATTATGTGAACACAAACTCAAGAGTACTATATGAAACTTAACGCTAGTGAAAAGGCAATCAGTACAGAATCTAAATTAAGGTGAGGCTAAGAATCTATCAATTTCGTTAACGAATTTATGATGATCTGACACTAATTAGCTTAATGCTGACGAAAGAGGGCTTCCATGTACGAGAACTTAAACAACATGACCTAAGGACGGTTACTCTTTCGTGAACGTAAATAGTTTTGGAGCTACCGACGATGACCAATTAACAAAATAGAGTAACATTTTAACTTATAAAGACTCCGATTACTATGGAGGAATAGTTATTCCTTAATTATAATTAAGAAATAACAATGAATGATCTGTTAATTTTCCGCGCGGATGGTTGGTTTGTCGGGTGTTCCACAGGGTTAGAGGCTCCATCGCTGCCAACATTTCGAAGAACGACTAGCTCTTCAACTTCGAGACTTCTTAATGAAGAGGTAATAATCCTCGGACAAAATATTATTGCACCGCACTTTCCACAGTTCACAGATACAATTAATCATAAAAAATGAATACAATTGTATGACGTTTTAGAAATGTGGGACGTTTCCTAGAATTGATCACCCATAATATATCATCTCTTTATCATAAAACCTTAATATGTAAATCATGTAACATCTATATGTGTACAACATCGGTAGAACCTATCGCAGAAATAATAGCTGTGCCTTCATGCTTTTAATGTTCATCAACAGCTTTTGGGTGTTTCACACCATGCACTACCCATTGCCAAAAGAAAAAATCAATATAATAATAAAATATGAATAACGTACTTAATTTAGAGAAGACATGTGCAGTAAAGTGAAATAAATATTTTTTTAAATAGTTCAATTAAACCCTTTCTGGACGAAATTTGTGTATTAAGAATGGTTATTTTACTTCTTATTATTTAAAAGTAGAGGTTACAGAAAAAACATTTAAATTATATGGAGTACTTTTTCTGAAATTTCGTTATAATTTTACACTGAGTTGAACTTGGCAATTGAGTATTGGTGTATTAGCTAAGATGGCTCTAGGGGTATGTTCCGAACTCGACACACCTGACATTAAAGTGTCGCATTTGAGGCAGAGAGGAAGGATCTTCATTTTTGTAGGGAAGAATGAGTATATTTGAAAGTGATTTTCATTATAATCTGAACTTACGTAGGCGAAATACGTGATAAAAAAGCTGCAAATTTTCGAAATTTTCCTTCGTGTTATCAAAAATAATTTAGATTTTTTTCTGATTTTTTTCAAAAATGATATTCACAGAAGGGATAAAGAGAAAGATACACACTTGACACTGAATCACAACGCAAATAATAATACTCGTTTCATTTCTTCGTAAAGCTCTTTTTTCTAATAATCTTCGTTCTAAGAACTGTTGTAAATATTGGGTCACAATTTCTGCATCGAAAAGCGCAGATAAAGCCATGAAATAATACGCTATCTCGTACTTTTAAATTATTTAATTGGTTTTTAGTTTTTCATCTGTTTAGTAATTTAGATTCACCTTATTTATTACTCTTCTATATTTTTAAAAATAAGTTTCAAGATACATGTGGAAATCAATACGGACCGTCATTTATACAGCTATGAAACTCTTACAATCTTAATCCATAATTTCATTCTAATGTGATGGACGTAAAAGCCAATATATAGCACTTCAACCTTAGTAAGATTCTTAAAAAACAGAAAATACAACACACTTCTATCCGTTACAGAGCATTCTTACAATCTTAATCCATCATTTCATTCTAATGTGATGGACGTAAAAGCCAATATATGGCACTTCAACCTTAGTAAGATTCTTAAAAACCAGAAAATACAACACACTTCTATCCATTACAGAGCATTTTGAAAAATCTGAGAGGAAAGGAAAAGCATCAAATATAGATCGTAATTTAACGTGAAAAATATTGATTTCATCAAAGATTCATATATTCATCCGTTATTCATACGGTCGGTTTTTTAGGGAAGCAAACCCATCGCTGAAAATGGAATCCATAGCCCCAAAAAAAGAGTTGAACTCGTAAATGCTCGACCTAAAAGCGAAAACTCTGAGTATTCGTGCTCGCTTAGTGTCCTAATACAGACTGCTGTATTTGTACTACCTCCACTACTGGTTAGTCAAATAAAGATCACAAATGATAGGTATTCTGTGGACATAAATGAGAGAAAATGAACGATATGTGGATGCAATGGCACTTGTACGTGATCGCTCAAGGTTTATGCGCCAGTCATATCCGAGGTCACTACAGGGCAAAACATGAAAAAAAAGCTGAAAAAATATCTTCCTTACAGGAAATTTATAAGCTCGACTAACTCTTGCGCTCCAATGCATTTTGAATGGGGCTTAGGGCAGCCTTTCGGGTGGTCACTATCGGATTTGCGATGGAAAGAGTAACGAGTGAATAATTCAAAGCGTGCCGCACGTACAAAGAGGTAAGGGATTTGGTCGGAGGAAAAACATTGCTCTCAAATACGCATATTCAAGGTATGGCTGAAACATGTTGGTTCTGTAGATCGTTGAAACAAAAACGGTACAATAAACTCCGAGATTACAGTATTCTTCAAGTGTATTCCGTATTAATACCGTTATGATGAATTTGCGGCCCAGACCCAGTCTTTCATCCGCGTATCTTTTCACATTTTGGGCACCAGTTACTTTTAAAAACTCAGAATATTTTGCGATACCTTTTGGTTGCTTAAATATTCATCAAAGCAGAAATATTTACGAACATTTATGTTTTTAGCTATCCTCATATTTTCATTTGAGTAATTAATTCACCACAATAAATAACGATGATTTTGTTCGGGAAAATTTCAAGAAATAACTTCAGTATTTGCCAACTAAACTTTACATAAAATTACTTGTAGAAGCAAAATATCTCAAATTTATTTAAACTTGCACTTTTAAAGTAATTAATTTTATTACTGCAGTTTTCATCGTTTTTGAATTCCTTTTCCCAAAACTGCCCCCACTCGCGTTCCCGGCAAAACTAACTTTTGCTCTAAAATCTGATATTTATGATGCAATTTGAACCAACAACTGAACCATATTACGTAAGGATAGAAAGAAAACTATTTTAATGAACACAACGTAGTTGCTGCCCAAATTTATTTGTACCTCTTTTAAAGAAATTACACAACTGTCTTCAGTTAAAAGATGTTATTTTTCTGTGTTTTCTAATGGCAAAGTACTAGCAAGAGTAGCCGATACATTTAAAATACGTCTCCGCTCAGCTTTACGACCTATTCAGTCGTCTAAAGGTATCTCCGGAGTGGATATTTCCCAATGAGTACACTTTGAGAAATATACACTCCGTAGTAGAGTAGGCATTGACATTTAAATGAAAAATAAAATATTTGAAATGCCTTTCCTTTAAATTAGATCACTTAATTTTGAATAAAAAGGTAAAAACTTTGTTTTTCCACATTAGATTTTAACAGTGACGACAATGGTTTCGACGGTTAACGTCATCATCAGAAATAGAATTAATTACCTTATGATGACGTTAACCGCCGAAACCATGGTCGTCATAATTAAAACCTAATGAGGAAACAAGAACGTTTTTACCTTTTTATTCAAAATGAATAGCAAATTCAACAAAGTTACGCCGGAATCCACCAACATTAAATGACTTAAGTTTATCCATGTACAAATTGAGATAAAAATAGCGATTTCAAAAGATAAAAATGAGTATAATAAGCTGTTAGGCATACAAAAAAGAGGAGAATTAATATTCCCAGCTACTCTGTACTCCTCCATTTAGCTTAACATACCAAAGATACGTCAATTTTAGAACTTTACTTAATCTTCATCCCACACGTGGTAGCAAGCAATTGTGCCAGACATATTATTTCTTCTCTCAAACACATACCTTTTTTTTATAAAATATGCGAATTTTTTAAGCTATTGTAAAATGTAAATAATTTTTCGCAGTTAAGTGACTTTCCCCGAACACGCGCATTTATCATTTTTATGGTCCATTGAAATTTAAAAAAAATCAATTCTCTGCCTCACTCCGCTATCATTTTGGCCGGGTTATCATACTAACGGATTGAGATATTACACCGAGAAAAATTGGATTGGTAATTGGTCCGCAATAACACTCCACTTGGATCCTGCCAAGTGAGTACAAACCAACCACTAGCGAAGCCTAAATGGGTTTTCATATCCTTGCCCCAGATTTTGTTCTCACCAGGCCCTTCTGAAACCCAAGGGCACACTCTCTATACACATAGATATATATGTGACAAGTTGGCGAGCTCCAGATAGCTTGCAGAGGAAAGGAAATGGAATGGTCCATTATGCATTGCCATTTAAGAGGGGTGACGAAAATGGAGAAACACAAGAAAAGGTGGGGAGGGTGAGAGTGAGAGGGAGGAAGGGGGAACAGATATAGAGAGAGAATAGAAAACACGGAATCAAGTGGAGCTGAAATTTTCAAAAAAAGTAAAGAAAATGAAAAATAAACCCGGAGGCAGGAGAGAGGGAGTAATTTTTATCGGAGAGGCAGAGGCAGTTTGCCTCTCGCCTGAGTGAGGGCCACATCATCGCACACACCAGTTGGGAGGGGGTCGCCCGATTCCATAAAGCCTTTTTTCGACACTCGTTAACATTAAGTCTTTGCCTTCGGCCACGAGTGGGTGCGTGTAAAAAAGGAAGGAAAAGAGGCAGGAAGGAAGACTAAAGCAGTGAGGGTCAAAGGGGAAGGAGAGACGTGTGCGTGTTTATGCGTATTTAAATGTCAATACGGAGAAGTAAATTGAAGAGACAAACGAACTGGAAACAATGAGTTTGTCACTTCTTTTCAGTTTTCCCCTCTTCTTTTTCACGGGGGGCAGGTACGTGCCTAACTAATATTCAACCAATAAGAGTTACTCAAAACAAAGTATTACGAGTCATCCTCCGTCATCTTCGAACTGATTTCTCTTTGTCACCGTTTCAAAACCTAAAAATTTCTACTAACGAGGCATTTGAATTTCTACAACATGCAAAGATTATCATAGATGTAATCATGAAGGTCAAGAAAAATACATCTTGGCCATTTAAAACTTAGGTAAGAAAAAACCGAAGAATTTTAATTCCAAAACCAAACAGAAAAGCATTTGAAAACTTATTTGATTACATAGCACTTGAAATGTACGTCCAATTACCAAATGAAATTTATACTTGGAAATATTAAATTTAAAATTTTTAGAGAAACATAAGTACAGTCTTTTCGACAGAGTGACATTGAATTATCATTTAATTATGTTATCAACATCAGCAATGAGTATGTGCTATGAGTTCCGCTCGATAAGGGTTTTACTGTCTTCATATGTCTGTTGTAAATCAGTGGTTTACAGATACTTCCATTTATATCACTGCTCAATTTACCTTCTGCTTATTTGCTCTTAGTACAGAGTACAATTTGGTGTATTTTGGGTAAGCACGCACTTACTGCTTTTAGAAACTTGCTCAATCATCCATTCATACACCTTTATAGTCGAGCAGCCAAACATCTACTTAACTAATCAAGGAAGGGAAACATTTTTCAAAAATTATCTCTCCTAGGGTGCCTAACTTCACTAATTCTGAAGGTTTTCACGTATTTGACAGAGTGACATAAATAAACAGAAAGAGGAAAGGCAGCAAACCACTCTATGGATTGTTTGCTGACGGTTAAGATGACAATCGAAAAGTGATACAATTTGAAACACCATAGATAGCATGACCCGCATAACTCATGATACCGTATTACAACTAAACGATGAACCCAAGGATAAAGTACAGCGAATTCAGGATTCATGTCTTAGGTTCATCTGAAGTCTTCAGTGGGATGAACATATTCCTTTATTAACGGATAAAAACATCATGGTAAAACATCCGATTGCGCGCATAATTACTTGCTTTATGTATTCCAGTTTGCCTAATTCTCGGTTTCCAAACTCAAATGTATGTATGACCTCTTAAGAAAACAACACTCTTCACGAGTCATGACCAATTTAACCGATGTCTCCCACCTCTACTGTCCCACTCATAGAGTCACAAATTATCATACGTATTTCGCAGATACGTAAAAAAAATTATGCAATATTTAAAGGATGTAAAAAGCCTTCAAAGTACAACATCATTCAAAATCAGCTTCAATAATTACCTACGGCTTTCAAAATAAAACTGGTTTGATCCCTTACACAGAGGAACATAACAGCAACCTTTTACTCATTCACTTTTTGCTTATGATGAAATAAATTGTTTTGTGTCTAATACTTTTTATTTTGTCCCAATAATTACTGATCTAATTGCTGCATACTTTTTTCACCTGGTCCTCAACTTAAAATGAGTTTAATTTGTGCCCATTCCGTAATTGATTAACCTAATGCATGTTCGCTGAATTACTTGAGCAATTATATTTGCAAATTATATCAGCAAATATACATTACGTACATTAAAATGTATCAGAATTTTAATTATTTTTTTTATTGTTTTATTCTGTCACTCATTCTAGGAACACCACCATGCGTATTGTAAGTGCTATTGCTGCACCTAAAGCAAATAATATTATTCAGCACTGAATAAATGAATCGACGGGGAAAACGTATTATTTTATAAAGGTGATACTACTCATAGGGAAAGAGAATAAATCGGTAACTTAACCACCATTTCATAAGAAATTAGGTGTCACAGAATTTATTTTATAACCGTGATAATCGACGAGGATGCTATACGCCTTCCTTGGAGCAGTTTTCCCCGCTAGAGCCCCGCAGTCTGCCCGAATAACCTCCCTTTCAACATCTCCATGGAATTTTTGCAAAATACTTCGGCATAGACATAATGTACTCAGGTGTAACTTAGTGGTACTCCATTATTAAATTAAGGAAACTTTTTAAAGTCAAGGAAAAATTTTTATTTCAGTACCTAGTAGGAAAATTAGATGAATTTTCAGCTCAGCTTTGTTCACATGTAGTTTAATTTATCACGACCATGGTTTCGTTACAGAGTAACATCTTCAGGTGACAAGACAAATCATGGGCTCATATATATATATGCAAGGGGGCAAGAGGGGGATGGAGAAGGTTAGGAGGGGAGGAGAAGGATTCAGGGTGAGGAAGTCGGCGGGGGTGGGGGTTAAGTGGTGAAGGGAGGAGGAGGGGTAGGGTAGAAATTCTTGTGGTAGGAGTCCCAGCGGGTGGGGTCTGGGAGGGTTTAGGCATGTAAATTGATTCTGCTTAAGATAAATAAAACTATATGTGGAAAAAGGTGAGCTGAATATTCATCTAACTCTCCTACTATGAAAGACTTCCACAAAGTTACAGCCGAAACCGTTTCTTATTTCACTAGGATTCAACTTACAATAATTAGAATAGCATTGATAATGACTTCGTAAGTCGAACCCTTGGTCGGAAAGAGAAAAAACATTTATTTGTGGATAAATAAAATTTTCCTTCATTTATAATCCTTTTTAGTTTTTGCAAAAGTTCCATTCACCATTTAGAATAGCTAACCACTCCCCTCAAAGCGAAGTAAATAACATGGACCCCTTGGAGATTCAACGACGCAATCGCACAGTATACATTTCTCTTCGTAATGCATAACATGTTGCAATCGATACATCACAGTATGTCGCACAAACCTAGTCGGCAAAGGAAAGGAGGAAAGAGCAAACATTCAGCCGCCTCTCCGCCCCGGGGAACAATAATACCCTGGACCTCTTTTTCCGGTAGGGTGGAGCTTTTCCTCGAAATATCCCGTTTTTAAGGCTTTCCCTTCCTCCTTTTCCACTCAACCCTTTCCTCCAAATCTCTTCCACACACTCCCCTTCCCACCGCCGACCAGCATCCCTATTCCGGCCCATCCTCACACGCTCAACGAAAAAAAAGGAAGCCTTCCTCGCTTATTTCTCGGCTTGATTACCGAAACTCCCTTCAAACCAAGCCCTATCGCCGTTTGCCAGGCCTTTTCGTCGCCTTAATTGGTAGAATAAAAGAAGAAAAAAACTTTAAAAAATAAAATAAGACCAAGTGTATGTGTACACATGCTATATTCATATGAAATAAATCAATAGGCTACGCATACCCAAACTCTCCATTTTTCTCTCACTCTGACGCTAGGGGCTCACCAATGGAAGCAAACAACCCCACCAAAATTCCCTCCTCGGTCCAGAACAAGAATTTTGCCCTGCTAAGCCGTGCACACACAGGAACATTTCTTGTGCCAGAATTGGCCTGAAATCCTGCGCCCAGCCATGTCGGCAATCGCTAACATTTCACTGTTGTGTACACACGAAGAAACCAGGCAGTGAACAAATCGTGGAGGCAAAATTCACTGCTTGGGTGACTGCTTTGCGACGGATCAGATTGGATTTGAATGGACGACGATAAGATTGCATTAGCGATAGTTGGAGATAATAGTAATATCCTGCATTATTTATTTGAATGCAGTTCATGAGTAATCATTACTTTCCCATCATACTTTGTAACTATAAGTATACAGGCTGACCATGAATCTGTGCATGAATGCCATAAATACATAGAAGAATAAATGAGAACCAACAAAATATTTTTTAATATTTAAATACTCACTGATTAGTTAGGACAATATAAAACACTTCGTTTTCAAACTTTTTCTCTTCATAAAATTTCATTTCACTGTTCACAAACAAATGAAGGGAGAAATGCACACATATTTGCTGCCAGATCTTCAGAAAAACTTTAAGTGCTCTGATCCTTACCGGAGAAAGCGATGCGACTTTGCCATCTGCTGGCAAGCGATTCTATCGCATGCCAGCAGGTGGCATGAGATATTGTTGTGCGCACGGAGAAAGACCGCCAACCACCTTCCCCGCCATCTTCGTCACCAGAAATGTCGCCGTGTGTACAAGGCTTTAAGGCCTGTATACATTTCTAGCACCGGGCATTGTTTACAAAGCTGCCAGAAACAGATAACGTTATTAACAGATATTAATACTGCCCACTTACATCTTATGCCACCAAGTGGCATTCAATGCAGTCGCAATTAAGTGTGGCAGGCAAACTTAACTCGGCGTACTTGGCTTGACTTGGTGCAACGCCGGAGACGAGAGACCATGAAAATGGCGTCTGTCAATTCACAACGACTTGAAGCGGCGTAGTCAGGAGTTGAGCTCAGCTCAGCTTTCTCTTAATTCCAGCCAATAGCATGGCCTTCTGCACTATCGATAGTCGGGAAGCTATCTATTGCTACACTCGATACCCCCTCTCTCCTCGAGTAGCCATATTGAAAACTTGATATGTTCATGCGTAAATCTAGTCGGTTCGAAATAACCCTTACCTATGCAAAAGAATCTCATATTTTAATATTTTTATGGTCCAACGCACTATTTACTATTGATATGGAATATCAACTGAGCAGTTTCGGGAAACTCTCGAGACTCACGCTATCGATAGGCCTCATGAATCGATTGTAATAACTATTTCGGCAGTGGTGCGTTGTGATTGACTAAAAGCATTTCAAGTCAGCCAAGCTGATTGGTTAGAAATTTCATGGCACCAATTTCAAGAAAGCCAAGTTATGCTGAGTTAAGTTGATGTGAACGAGCCTTAGACCTCCATTTCAATATTATCGTCGCCAGTTTATCACCAATTTCTACCCTGAAAGACTTTCTGTTCGGTCAACTTACAATAAAATCCGCTTTCGTCATTACTAAACTTAAGGAAATAATTTAAGGGAAGAAGGAAGAGATCTTATGCGTTAAAAAAATGCTCTCACTGAGCGTTGTGAGAATCGGTAGCGGAGTATGGGGGCAATGCCTGTGCAAAACGTAACGCCAAAGAGGGAAAGGTTCGTGTGGAAGGAGTGGGCTAAGGAGTGATAAGCAGAGGATAAGGTTGGCAACGCTGCCAAAATAACTGCATTTAACACCAAAGGGCGGAAGAGTGTCAGCAGCGCACTTCACGACAGTGTTAATGATTCAAAAAACAAAGCTGGATCAAAATACACTGATACTATTCGCGACCTATCAGAGAATCCCATTTAGAAATTTAATTAAGAGTCGTAAGAAACTCGACAGAGTGCGATAACATTCGTGTGGAGCGTGGCACTCTATGGACCAAAAACATGGACCTTTGGGCAAGCAGACGAGAAATGATTAGGAGCATTCGAAACCTGGTGTTGGATGGAGATACTTAAGACAAATGAACGGATAAAATAAGAAATAAAGAAGTATACAAAAGAGAATAAGAAGAAAGGAGCGTATGGAACATTATACCGATTAGAAAAACCAGATAGATTGGGCTCATCCAGAGGCATAATGGGTTTGTAATGAATATTGCTGAAGGAAAGATAGAGGGAACAGTCCCAAGAGGAAGAACAAGGGATATATACAAAGACCAAATTAAGAAGAAAGTATATAATAGGAACTACCAGGGAGTAAGGGAACTAGAATTAGATAGGGAAGGATGGTATCAACCAATCATAGGATAGAACGACCAATGAATGAAATAAGCTAGAATGTTGATTTGAATAAAATATGGAGCAATATGAAGATGGCAATAAACGTTTGCGACCTTGGGATCCCTGGTAGCCTGGTGGATACTACCTTACTCCCCCGAGTTTTATTGAAGACATTAGGTCCCTTCACAGAGAGCGGTTTTATGCGCAACTGCCACTAAGTTTCACTACCACTGTACGCAATCTTAATCATGAGCTCAAGTTCAGCCGTCTCATGTTCTTATGATCGATGTGAACCATATTCATGCGTTTTTAGAGATCTTGGGGCAAAGGACCGGAAGAAGAAGATCATGAAAAGGAAAACGACGATGTGACTTCCATCAAGAACGAAAAGTCCAGGGGAAGGCCAACAAGCAAAGAGGAAAACAAATTTCAAAATGAAAAAAATAAGAAAACTTGGGTACAATAAAACAGGACTGGAAAGAAAGGAAATAAAAAATGAAACAAGAATAAGTACGAGAAAGAGGTGGTAACGTGGGGTGGAGCTCCCCCACTACGCAGGCATATCAGGTGACTTAACGAGGTCATTTAACTAGGTGCCGACACCACTCGGTAGGCGTATATAGTTACCGTGATAGTGACCACGGGTGACGCTATCTATCTATCTCCCCTGCGCGGAAAAAACAACAATGACAGCCTTAAAAAAAGGCGAAGTTTTAAGGTGGTTGGAGCGGTAATCGTGAGTCGTTGAAGGCACATTCTAATAACATTTCAAGCAAATCGATAAAAATATTCTTGGACCACTTTTCAATTAACTGCACCAGTTTATACGTTGGAAATTGCCAACCATGCAGTAATGTATATGATGCAAGAGTTGTATTTCAAATTTTCGCCTTAATTAAAGCATTGTTTTGACTTGGATTTGCGGCGCGAAATTCGAAATTTACGAGAAAATCATATCTAAACACGCTTTTCTTACTCGGCATGATACCTTGATATTTGTTAGCAGCTATTATAATAATATGAAAAGTATTATTTCGCATTTAGGAGAAAATCTGTACATAAGCAATCGAATTATTTCAAAATATATGCCGTGTGCCATAAGAGTACTAGTTAAAATATCATTGAATTGCCAGGAAACCAAATCGGTAGCATGCAGTTTTTTTCACTTTTATCGATAGATATTACTAATAAGGACACGTATGCAAAGTTTCACGCAAATCTGTATACATACAAAAATCGCTCCAGCCACCTTAAGCGCACGCATCGAAAAGTATCAGGCGAGCCCTCTTTTCCCACGCCCACGCAAGCACGTAGGCTCTCTCTTGAATGAGATACTGGGGTGAAAAGGGATGGAGAGGAAAGGAGTCCATTTCGGATTAATTCGGACGGCGAATCAGAAAATAACATAGAGGGAGAGAGATAGTGACTGAAGCGGAAGAACCCAAATGGGAACTAAGAGACAATGAGCCATTTTACGCGGTGTTGACTTCGTTAAAATTCATCATTTCTCTCGACGGTGATGAGGAGAGTTCAGAGCTCGGCTTTCCAGAATTTAAAAGGTCGAAGAAAGATAAAATGAGAGAGCAAAGTGAGAAATAATAGGAAAGCGAATAGTGCAAAAATCAATGACACTGCACAGAAAAAAGTTGCAAAATAAAGGGCTAGTGGACCTTAAACACTTTCTAGAAAACTATTTGTTATTATTAAGAGATTTTTCCTCGTCATCGTAAAATATTTTTAGCAATAACACTGTTTTAAGGATTTTTAAAAATTTTATGGATGAGTGACAAAGGTATTTGATAGGTACCCGAAAGTTAAGGCTGAATGTGGTAGAAGAGACTCTTTGGTGGAAGAGGAGGAATATTGAAAGTTATTAAGAATAAGAGAGCGTGTATAAAGAAATGCTATGAAATGTATGAACTTAAGGGAAGCAAAATAGGCATGCAATGATAGGGTATTATGGACTAAATTATTAAAAGAGACCCAGTTTTCTAGGCCAATACACAAGACAGCAATAACTAGTTGCAAGTTCTTATGATATGATATGGTATGATAACTACGTACGTATGCTTATAATTTTTATTTATATTCAATATGGCACATTGCGCATTGGTAAATGAGCTGAGATGACTCCAGAGGCTCAATGCCGCACAGAAGTTAAAGGGTTGAAGATGGTTTAAATAATTAACGTCAAGTTAGCATCCTAATTAAACGTTAAATAATTACCAAACAAGTATTTACAGAAAAAGACGAAATAAACTCGCGTTAGATAATATAATAAATTTCTTAAGCAAAAAAGCGAGAAAAATCGCGATTTTGGGTTAGTAAAACAAGACTTCCATAACGCATACGACCCTTGATAAGTTCACATTAGAAAAGCGTGAAAATATTAATTTGTTAAGACTTCGTAGATCCATTAACATCATGTTAACCAAAATTTTGAAAATTTTTGAAATTATACGCCATGAAATGCTTGGGATCCGGTAGGGAATGAGTGATATTGCGAAATGAATACTGCGAATTGAAGGAAAATATACAAAGGAAAGCCGTACTAATAACGTGAGATAACAACGTTACAGCTTTTCATTCTACCATGAATCAATTCCATCAAGTTACACCTGAAAATGCTAATTACACAGCATCCTGATTTCCCCATTTTCAGCGATAATTTGGCCTTAATTGTATTCCTTCTATAAAACAGGCCTTCAAAAGTTTGACCTCCTCCAGGTGTGTCACTACGCTCCTGGGAGACTGGAGTCAAGAGGAAGGAAGGTGAAGGTAAGAGGAGGAGAATGGAGAGGAAGTTGATTTATGCGAGTGCAGAGAGGTTGAGCGTTTGCGCGCGCGGTGAGAGGGAGAGTTACGGCGGAGAAGTTCGCAGGAGCAAGATGCTGGCAAAAAATAACAAGATGAAGAAAAAAACGAACGGGTGCGGATGTAACAAGGCTAACAGGAGAGAATGGCGGGGTTTTTTTTAAAGCATAAGAATTCTGGGAGGGTGGAAACGGAAGGCAAGAACTGGTTGTTTCACGGGGGAAAAGTTTTTCTCGGAAAGGGAAGGGCATAGTGAATATGCTCCCACGGCTTGGATTAACGCAACGGAAGCGGTCTCGAGAGTAGGAGGAGGAAGAGGATGCGTCGCTTGAAAAATTTCGCCTGAATAATAGCGGTGGCGGTTGGCGTTAAGAGGAGCAAGACGCGATATGGGTACCTGTGACGGATGGATTTTACATCGCGAGGAATAATGTTTCTCGAGGTAATTCTCCTTTTTCTCACCCTCTCTTTTCTGCTTTTGCGAGGGTTAACGCTTGAACCTAAAAACTCAATAAAAGCACGTAAAAATTGTTGTTTTTGAAAGTAAATTTATTCACCCGGAGGAAAGTACTACATAAATACATTTTATAAGTCACGTATGTGCACTTTATTCTATCACTACACTATTAAACAAATAAATTTCCAGGAGTACGTTTTTATGATGGACATTTGAAAATAAATTTATACAGTTATCAAATGAGTAAATGGGTAAGCCCTTTGTAATGAACGGAACAAGAAAAAGAGTGATTTGAGTGAAGAGATGAAAGAGAAAAAAGAGAGAAAGAAAAATTATTGGGAGGTAGAAAACAATACTATGAATCTTGACTAAAATACATGCACCTAACCTAAATATGATTATCTACTTTCATTGTTGCAATGAACACAAAATTCATTAATAATTGAAAATGACTTTCTTACGGAAAAATTAAGCTTTAAGAATAATCAAAGAAGTAAAACCATTTAAAAATTTATATTTTTTCATCATCAAAATTAAATATTAGGAAAATTATAAATATCTATTAGTATTGTAGATAATTATAATGCAATGGGCTCATTAAGACAAAGTTTTAATTTTTGTAATGAGAGTAATGTTTGACGCAACAGAAGAAGATACAAAAAGTAGAACGCTCTTGAAAATGAGGCGATAATTCCTACATTTGCTCACGGAAGTGATGAGCCCATTTATCAGAATCGTAGTAAAAAATAAAAAAGGCACGTTTGGACTTAAAATATTTATGTGTCAAAAAAGGGAGTTAATATAAGATACCAATTTCACTCAACTGGTTAAAAGTTTCCAGAAAAGAAGAGATAAATCCAACGGTGACAACAATATCAGTAGCAGAGGTAAAGTGAAACCCGTGAACAAAACTTAGTCACTATCATAAGAATGTCTTAATTTTGAAATTACGGAATACATGGAAAGGGAATAAGGAGTCACAAAAGAAATGAAAGCAAACTTTTGCTAATTTTAAGTCAAGATATTTACACCATTCGTGATTTCAGCACATCAAAATGGGTTTTCTCAAATTATTGAAAATATTGATGTTTTATGTTTTCCATGACATTTTTACGAGGACTTACATGCCCAAGAGTTCAAATAATCCATAAAAAATTGGAGAACAGAGGAGCAAGCTGGTGTTAAAGGAAAGCGATGGATAGCTAAGAGATTTGAGTGTGTTCCCGAGATAAAATATCCATTGATTTATAGTGTACGTATATAACGCATCCTGCGCCGTATCGCCTCTTCGCCACCGTTTCAAGAATTTTGATGAGACCTGGATTAATAAGAGTCGGCAGTTCACAAGAATGCTGACAGATGCTAGACTTGTGTCGATAACCGAAGAGGCATCTGAAGAATAGTCGATAACATGCGCTGAGGGACGGAAGAAAGAGAGACGGGAGAGAGGAATTTGATAAAAGGGATCCTCCTTCCCTCTTTTCCCTTCAATCTAGCCGGGCGAATAAAAAATGACAGAGGGGAGCACACCAATTAATTTCGGATAGCAAATGCGAGCAAGAGCATTCGGCAAGGAAACTATGGAAAAATGTGTACGAAATGAAAAATCAGCACTTTGGTGCCTAATACGTAAAACAATTCATAACGTTGTCTCAGGTCTGAAGTGGTGGAACACGATGAAAGAAGCACTTTAAGTCATTTCTTACAGCAACGAATATATTTGCAACCATTTCTTTTTCATCAAAAAGATGATGACGTAAAACATCTAAACTGGGCGCTTCAAATATGTATCATCGAGGAAAATTGCATAGTTCTTATTATGACGTGGAATGCAATTCAGTAGTAATTTTTTTTTAATCTGAAACTATTTGATGACAGTGACATAGGCTGTGAAAAATCTATTGAGGAATAACTAGAAGGGCAAGGGCCGGCCGCGATGGAAACACCGGTTCCCGATCAGTCACCGAAGTTAAGCATCGTTGGGCTCGGCTTGAGTTTGGAGGGGTGATCCTCCGATTCGTCCGAGTGCTGTTGCCCCTGCCTGCACGTGGCAGACAGTAAGTGCGAAATGACCTTAGCCGTCGAAGCACGTTAAACAAAATTATTACTACTAATAATAATTAGATAATTAGACATGGAGGCATTGAAATCTCGAGTAAATATTTTCACACCACTCTACTTATTAGTCCACTCTAATATCAACCAAAGGGACGTGTGGTAGGAGGTGTAATGACACCAGCCATGAAAAAGGGTAGAATGGAGAAATAGATGAGGAATAAGTAAAGGACAAAACAAAATTTATGTTAACGATTGTCTTCCTCTGTCTCTGTTATAGTAGTAGTTTTTGCTCCTGTTTTGCTCCATTCCTCCCACCACAGTTCATAATATCTTTACCCCCACCTAATATAAATTATGTAACATAAAAAACAATTAAACCCCGAAAATTAAAATAATGCGCTCATTTATTTAGCGATATTAATATGTGTAATTTAATAAACTTTATTGAACACCAACGAATTAATTAAAACAAAATTGTTTTACATAATATAAATAGCATACGGAGCATCACATTTTGCTGAATATTGGTCCTAATTCCCCTTAAATCTACCCTTAACTCCCCCACGGGATGAATTCCCCACCGGTTGAGGACTCCTGTATTATAGTCACTAATGGTACGTGGACAGACCTTGTACCTAACAGTTGGGCGGTGCATTCTTCTCATTTCGACACTTTTATCACTGATAGACATACTTTTCGAGGTTGAAATAATATCCTCCTTGTCATCCAAGAAACTCGTCTGTTTTGAAATTTTCAAGTAATCCAAGCCTAACATGTAACCTTCTGCTCTTTACCAGCTCTCAACCTAGTCATTAGTTGTGTTACACGCACTGCTCGTTTTCACTGGAGCGTGCGACTTTCATTTGTGGTTTATTTTTTTGGCACATTAAATCTTTCTGCGCAGCTTCCCAAATGCTCGAGGCGTGTTCAAAAATTCGTCACATCACAGTCGAGGTCACGGACGAGAAAAACAAATTGCGTCGCAGACGAGAAAAGAAATACGCTTGCTATGTAATGAATACCACGCCTCGTTACCTCCCATAGCCCACGGCTTTTTCTGAAGAGTCAGTAAATATGACGGAAATTCAGCAGCAAAAATCAAGAATGAAACAAAGAGAAAATGGAACAGGAGGTCCCTCGTGAAAGATCAAGGGGAAAACTGGTAACTGTGGATGACGAACTACAGGGAAGTTGAGGCTCGAGAGCGAATAGAAAGGCTGCAGTAAACCAATACTGGGAATAAAAGATTGGCGATGATGGAATCAGGCACTCCTTAGGCTCCTACGCATTTACATATATAATTTAAATACTGCATAAAATAGTCGAGTATTCGGCCGATACAAAATGAGAAACTTTCACTCAGGAAAACTTTCACTCATTGCTTTACTCATGTTAATAGAACAGTTCCAACCATTCAGCCAATAAAATTCCGGTAGGTATAGCGGTGGAAACATTAGAAAAAGTATTGCGCAAGCACAGGGTGCGTTCAGTAATAGGAAGGGATTTATGACGTGCACCTTTTTTTTTCGACCAATTTTTAAACCCTTTTACGTGATTTGCCCTTGAATACCATACCGTGATTTAGAAATTTCGATAGGTTGCGGTACAGTGAGCTTTAACATAAGTTAATTCTTTTTCGGTCTGAACCGTCTGAACGGCCAAGGAAGAAATACCGGGGATAAAGATCTAAAGTGTTGGAATTTAATAATACTGAAATGAGCCTACCTGATGCAGTTGCATCGTGACCTGGTGTGTGCTGGCTTTAATCAGCGGAAAAATGAGCTTTATTTTATACTTGTCCATATCTTAGTCTACTTAAGCAGAATGTTTCGCTCCTCAATATGTAGTCAAGGTATTAGCAGCAGTACGTATTTCATACCTATTTAACACCGACCCTTGCTGCATTTCCTTTGCTGGCTTACGTAAGTGGTATACCGGTTGACCATGGGCATTTTAGGTTGTGTCTGCTCACAGAAATTGAAAGTTATTGGGTACAATAGGTGGAAGTTTCTGCTATGGTACAGCGAAACGCTTTCAGTGCAAAGTGTACTTTCGTATGCTGTTAATATTTACGCGACATGTGGTGAGTGTAGGCTTTTAAGTATTCAATGAATGAAACCATATCTCACTATACACTAAGGTCCAAAAAATAAAATGCCTGGAAAAAGGGCATTGCGGTGAGATGCGGTCACCAGGAACTCTTTGTTTTCCGGCGAGAATGATTTATCGTATCAGGCAATGAAGCCGGATTTTTCTGATGGAGCTGAAAGGTGTCCGAATTTCTTTAAGAAGAGCTGAATAATAGAAAACATGCCTGTTATTGCAAAATCGACTCATTTATTTAAATGAACAATGCATGACATTAATTGACATAATATTGAGAACTATATGCATTGAATAAAAATCACCGCTAAGCGCTGAGAACGATTGTAAATTACCGAATTGCGTACACCTTCCAGGCAATACTCTCCCACTGCCATGGTCTTCGAAGGGTATAATTTCCACTCTTATTACGATAGAAAGCTTGGTAAATCTTAGTATCGTGGTATACTTAGTACGTTTTAGAGTCGTGTAGCTTGGTATCTCTTGATTAAAATGATCTAACTCACTCTTTAGACTTTATAAGTCACATCTCCCTCTCTCACATTCTTCACAACCCATTTATCAAATCTATCATAATTTCCCATTTGACATCATTAAGTGTAAAGGTGAAATAAAGAAATGATAGAACCCTAGGGTTGGTTGGCTCCCGGGACATGGACATTATTCCCAATCGACCACATTGCATGAATCAATTTTGCACTTAATACGTCGATAACATAGTTATTAATGGCGCCATTGTCACGGTACCGCAATGAATTATCTAGAACAATGAAAAATGGAAATGATTTCCAAAAAACACTGCAATTCTCGTAAAATAGATGGACAATTGCGCGTGATGGCTATGTTAGGTGGATCATTTTTCACAAAAAACGGCTTCATATCGTGCGCCAAAATACCATGTTCTTTAATCTATTATTAAGTCAGTGTCATTATATTTTCAAATTTTGATTCGTGTTTCTCCCTCTTCATTGTTGAATTAACTGGGTGTAATCAAATGCAATATGGAGGGCGAGTAATTACTCTAGTTTCTCTCAGGGATTGGTCTGGGCGCTGTCATTACTCTTTTTACCATTAATATTCAACTCTCACTTATTATTCACAGTTTTTCTCAATTGAACGCCATTAAAATGATAATCTTGCGTACTGGATCACGCTTGAGAATTCCTTTCCTGTTTTCAGTCCTTAAGTTAACGAACATTCAAAGCAAACATTTTGGAGGCATCATCCGGAAATTAGTTCCGTAAGAACTTTTCCAAATATTTTCTGTCACGAAATTGGCAAAGTCTTCCTGAGTAACAAAATACTTTGTAAGTGCATGTGACAAAGGAATCTGGGTCTCGTAGCGTTAAATTCAATGAAAAATAAAACCGAGCCATTTCAGGGAAACGTTAACAGAAACTGTATTTAACAGAAAATAGCGAAATTGCCTGGTCACACGTTACTCGTGTCAATAAGGAACCACGTGTTCAGGGGATATCGCAAATAGGTCATGTATACATGAACAAGCGTCAAGTAGTCCTTCAAAATTAGACGTCCTAGGAGGAAGAACACAACTGACGATCGGATAAATGTCCCTTCGCTCGAGGTCACACATGGAACTCCATTCCGCCACTCCGAGCTCCATAGAACACATGCGTAATATGTGGAGCCGGGTTATTTTTTCCCGGCAATTGAGACGACAGTAGGTATAACTCTCTCGAATGGAAAATTTAAAAAAAATCAAAAATACTCCACACCCCCTTTTCCTGTGAGACCATATTGTTATATTCGTTTCCTATCTTTCGTTCTTCCTCACCGACTCTTTTGTGGCTCCAATTCAAGACAGAGGAAATATTTACTTTGTTTTTGAGGGCGAGTTATCAGAGGATAAACTTTCGGTTGACGTACCCAGCATTGCTCAGGCGGACAATATTGGTATTTCCCGTCATGCTCGCTCCTTCTCAGCCACCAGAGGAGAATAAAATACTACGTTGTTTACTTTTCCCGGGCGGGAAGGAGAAGAAGACATCATGCGGCAAGACCTCTGGGTACTCTTGCCAAGATCATGCTTTTTCCGGTTTCTACTACATCTTAACCGCAGTCTCAAACGATAAAAACGGCGTCAAATTCTTATTGCAGCATAAATTAAGCATTAGGAGTTGACCAATAGGTATGCTATATAAAATGGTGGTTCCAGCAGGACTGCATGTTTTCCCAATTAATGATAGTAGTACATTTTTGTTCATCAAACTACTAGCTCCCATTTCTTCTTCAAGCCCTCTATCAATTCCCCTGTCTTCCCCTACAAGTAACGTTAATTCCAAGGAAGCCTCCATTCATATATTATTACCTACTTTCTCACCCATTCAAGATGGCTTTACTCATGGAATTTGGTTGGGATAATAATATAAATGACTATTGGTGGAAGCAGCTATTAGACTCGGATGTTTTTGAAAAAAAGTGTATCTTCCAAGGGCTCAGTTTTCCACTAATGAAATGTTTAATACGACTAATTTCGATTTTACTACATCATCTTCAAGTGAAGCTTTCTAGATACAGGTTCAAATAAAAACGTTAAAAATGAGGGTGAGGGAGGAGAGAGGGACTAATCAGGGCAGGTTGGGTTGGTGTTGGGAGTGGGAATCAGAAAACGTAAAGGCTGGAAGAAACCCTAGGTAAAGAGTGAGGGCATGTGCCGAGGAGGAAGAGGGAATCACGGACAAAAACATGGAAGTCCAAATGTCCAGAGTAAAAATTGTGTTTTCAGGCCAAATAGAATGCTGCCTATTTATCGTGGAAGTGCAAATCCTGGTCGATGGGTGTACGGATCACAGTCTCTCTCGACCTCTGCTCCGTGGAAGCCTGGCCATACACATTGGAGTGCTATTTGCGAGCGAAATATGAGGCTACTGCTATAGAATTACCTAACGTCCATGTGTAAAGCCACCTTCACATTCCTCCCTTCAATCGGTGAGGTAGTGATCATGTTTTTAGGCTCTTAACCCCAGTCATCCCTCGGCACTGAGAGATCGAATCACCGAAGAAATGGATCCTTCAATCGCATGAACCATTGTCCGCATAGCTACGACCGGGAATAATTTATCACGAGGAATTGAAGTAAGGGGAATGACATTGAACTATGCATCATGCCTTTTAGTGCCTTCACTTCATTGGCAGTGCACCGATGTCAATGTAAGAAACTAACCAGTTGGCGCATATTAAAATACGTTTCAATTCATCATGATTCTATCCCTTAAAGTTATGCAGGTTTTACAGTGAGTGGCGGTGTATTTTACGGATTGTATTTTTTCGAATTCACGTAGTTGGAAAAATATTAATTTCCCTTTTATTACTTTGGGTAAACGTTCTTAATTTATGCATCAGATTTGCGCTCTTCGGTCGTATATAACGTACAGAACTTAACTAGTAGATATAGTACATTTCAATCTTGAAGAAAGAGAAACAGAAACAAACGCTGGTTAAAATTTTCACACTTATAATTACCACCGACCTAGGTTTTGGCACTTTATGCCATCATATATCATCAGGGTACATTTTTATATTTGCAAAACAGTACCCTGATGATGCCATAACGCACCAAAATCTTGGTTGGTGGTAATTAAAGGTGTGGAAAGTTTTTAACCAGAGTTTCTGTTTATCTTTCTTCAAAATGGATACATTATACT
This sequence comes from Pyrrhosoma nymphula, assembly GCA_963573305.1. Classification (NCBI taxonomy): domain Eukaryota; kingdom Metazoa; phylum Arthropoda; class Insecta; order Odonata; family Coenagrionidae; genus Pyrrhosoma; species Pyrrhosoma nymphula. Next base: position 115,305,722 of record OY754330.1, read on the forward strand.
TCCACGGAGTCAGAGCCAATACTCTTGCATAATACCTACAGATCATGTCTCAACAAGAATTACCACATCTCCCGACCACACTTTGCCACCATAGCCCCCCTCCTACTGGAAAAAATAGTAGTGAAAAATTTAGAAAGCGCTCCCCGACCCCTTACAACGAACGCAGTGGAGCTTGGGCAAGGACCGGTATCCTCTCACATCATTCAACAGTCTAATCAGCTTTATGGTAGGCATTGATCCAAGCCCACAAAGGAAGCGCCGTATTGTTTTAAAGTGTAATTCACACCATTTTGAATTGACAGAAATCTCCGTCGTTATAATCAGCTTCCGGGTATATAGGCACTTACATAAGCCCACATACTGTTTATGTTGCCCAATTTAACTATTCTCAAGGTATGGGTCCCCATATGCCTGTCTTTTCTGCTTCCTGTGCGCTTCCTAAGGCACCGTTTCTGGGTCCACTCTACGTCTGAGAAATCCGGCCACATGACCCTGGTTAAAGGAGAGTGGGTCTCCATTTCACCAGAATGAATTTGTTTCCGGCTCTTTCCTTGCTTATACAATTAACTCACCGTACATATTTCAACCGGGATATAGTCTTTATGGTGAGCCCATAGATGTAACCAAATGACAAGGAAATATGGAAGTGACACCAGGATTTTAAAGCCTATAACCGGTGTTTTCTAACTAGAGGAACGCTGCGAGTAGAGGATCGATTATGTAGATTTCGTAGGCGTCATAAAAAGTCCTAGCTATGGCGAGGGTCTTATGACGGCAATGTAAGTGGGTGAGGGTTTCTGTTTGGCTGTGTTCAGCGCGTATAAATTACCATTTGGTTATGCTCTTTGTGCACGGATCCCCATTTTAGGGTATTCCTATGACACTATTGTCGGGACTTCGAAGGCCGCTGAGAAATCCAAAACTGGGAGTGTCTCTCTCAGTTTCACCAGAATAAATTTGTTTTCGGTCCCTTTTTGCTTGCCAATACATTACTGCCCACCCTGCCCTGTATATACATTTCAACCCCCCTCTCCTCCACCTATCCCTCCTCCCCTTTCTTTCTCTCACGTTGTCAACCAATCCTCGGACACGTCTCCACTAAAATTCACCCTCCTTTTCTCAACCTCCTACACCGCCTTCCCCATCCCATCCGGCCCCTGAAGAAAGCACCCCTTTCTTTCTTTATTGTCGTGGAGGGGGACCTCCCTATATATACGTATATATCGATTTAAAAACCCCTTCGCCCCTTCATTCTCTCCAAACCAACCCTCTTCTCTTCCACTTCCCACTCTGCTCCTATCTCTCACCCAATCCTTCTGTCTCCTATGTGCCCACCCACCTTTCCGGAGGAGATCCTCCCACGCCTCACTCTCCCTCTCAGCCTCACTCCCCCTTCTCAGCCTCACTCCTTCAGCCTCACCCGCCTCCTCCCCCCCTTTGATTCGCCCCAGCTCCTCCTCGTCGACGCTACACTTTCCCATGCACCGGCACTCTCGCCTTATTTCCACTCAAAGCCTTCTTCCATCACACTCCAGAAAGATCCAGACGTCAGCGATTTTTTTCTCTCTCTCACATTCTTGCCCCCCTCCCGCCGCCACCACGTGTCCCGACGGCAAATGGGAGGAGAGTTCCGGTTCGTGTCCCAACTCTGTTCTCTGTTCGTTGTGCTTGGGATGGGGATGGGAGTTCTTTCTCACAATTTCTCCTCCTTCCCTCCACTTCCCAACATATTTTTTAATTATTGACGACTCTTTCATTAAAAAGTCCTGCGGTGGAATCGAGAATACGGACGCGAAAGTTCACGTTGAGAGAGTGGAAATAATTTGAACACTTTTTGCTGATTACCCGTGTCTTCGATCACCTTCGTTTAGTGTGATCGCGGTGTCACTCTCGAGTAACTTTCAAACGCCAATTCCAGGTTGCATTTAAACCACATACTACTCTCAAAAGGGTCCTGGTAGAATGTAAAGATCCGTTAGCCAGAATTGACAAAAGTAGGGTGTACGCATTAAAATGTGGTGAGTGCAAAGGAGTCTACGTTGGACAGACGGGGAGAAGTTCCGTAGTGAGGAGGAAAGAACACGTAAGTCCTTTTAAAAACAAAAATGGCGCTAAAACGCGATGTCCCCCAAGGGTCTATACAAGGGCCATTGCTCTTTGTCATTTACATTCAAGATCTCCCAAATCAGATACACCATTAAAAGTATCATTTGTACGCTGATGACTTTCAGATTTATATCGAATGCGATCGCAACGAAATCTCCAATGCTATCGCACGAACTAACGGAGACATTTCTTATATATGTGAATGGGCATCAGATAATTAATTCATTGAACTTTAAGTCACAGAAAACAAAGAGCATTATAATAGGTAGAGTACTAAGGTCATAAAAACTGTAAACATGGAATCACTGTCTAAGATTCAAGTTCAAAATGTAGAAATAGAATACACTGATAAAATTAATGATGTAAGTAATGTCGTAAACAAAGCGCTAACCTGGAATGAACACATAGCACATATTTCTAATAAATTAGTTAAAACCTTGCACCAGCTGAAACATTTTCGTAACTTAATGTCCTTACCACTGAGACTTAAACTAGCCAATAGCTTATTGATCCCTCATACTGATTATTTATTATTCCTTGGTGATGTCAAATATTTCCAAATCTCAGTTATCCAAGCTGCAGAAAATACAAAACTGTGATATACAGCACAGTTTTGTATGTGTGCGATACAGCATATAAGGAGCATATTACTCCATACTACCATGAATTAAAAATCCTAAAAATCAAACAAAGAAGAAAATTTCAAATGGGACTATTTTTATATAAACTTTTAAAAACTGAAACTCCGCCCTATCGTCCAGTCTTACTTAAATAATTTAAATGAAAAACAAGGAATACCGACCAGAAATAAAAATAAATTAATTGTAACTTGTCACAGGATAACTATGTACCATTATTTCATTTATGGAAAATACTGTCATATATAGAATTCTATTCCTCAAGATTTAAAGAACATCAAGACAATAGACGGATTTTAAAAAAAATTGTTTTCGTTTTAATTCAATGAAACTTGATTTATATAAATAATTTGTATGAAACGAAAGAATGCGTATAGTGTCTTGATGTGATCACTCCCATGTATAGAAACTCTATTTGGATTTATTCGTTGTAAGTTTTGAGTAGATACTTTGAATGTGATTACCTTAAATGTGATTGATTGACAGATTGGAATGTACATATTTGTTTTCCTGTTCTGAACAGGTCTGTCTGAGTTGTTATTGTAAAACCATGCTCACAGGGAAATTATTCCTAGAGCAAATAAAGAAATATCTTATCTAAAAGTAATTTTGCTTAACATCTAACATGTAAAAACCATGTGAGTGATTTTGATGCTGAAATTCTAAAATTTTGAATGACGAAAGAGAAATGGACTCGCGAGAACAGTTAGAAATTTTAAAACACGTGAACACAACCCTGAGATCACCGTCATAAATGAGTACCTTCACCCGGCCTTTTCCTCTATCCTGACCTCCGTTTCGGGTAAACCGCTCCCTCTACCATTTACCCCACCTTCTCCCGTAGACGTTGCATAGCTATTTCATAAGGAAGTGACCCAAGCACCTGATGATGGTGAAAATTCAATGAAACATGAGTCGTGTGAATATTATAAAAAATCTGTGCTTAAATTTGAATACAAATTTATTTCATGCCAATGAAGTGTTTTTAGCAAATTGGGAGGATTTATGGCAATATAGCTCGGAATTTGAACATAATGAGTGGATAAAATATTCGCAATCTTCGATGAATGAGAGAAGGCAAGGCACAATACTTCATGTACATGCCCTTAAATATGTAGAGTTTCTCTAGTAAGCAATGAAAATTGCTCACAATAAATGTGATAGAGAAGGATTCAGGTTGGATAAGATGCATATATTCTAGGACCCTGTGGACGAAAAAACCTGAGATAAAAGTATGCGTCGGAGATTTAAAATCAATGTAATTGTCTAGGCATATTTTACAATGTTTTCCCCAAACATTGCGTATCTCCCCATGTTATACTTCCAGAGAATTATTCGAACCTTGTTCCGGTAATTAATGTCGGACAGTTTTCAAGCGATTTGTTTACGATTAGCTGCCGCGGGATTGCGTTATCTTCTAGGGAAATGATTGCATGCTACTCAATCTCTATTTTGATGACCTATTTATATAAACTGCCGAAGTAATTAACCCAACAGCGATGAATCAGTTGTATATTAACTAAGGCTAACAGTTGCGACACTAGTGCTTCCGTTAATTCTCTGAAACCAATTCAATGAACTGCGGAACTGGGCGCGCAGTAACTTTAACGGAGTCAACCGCTGATGGACACACAATTGTGTGAAATTCACAGTGAAAAAAATCATTCGCCTGGACCCCTAGATTTCGCGCCCAGTGCTCTAACCAGTTAAGATACCCAGGCGTCTTCTCTCAATGAGATTTTCATGGTGGTTTTAAGGAGCGAGTAGTCTTCACAAGTAACGTGCATACAATGACATGGAGTACCTGTGTGCGAGCGCTATGCGCGGGGTCTGGGTTCGAATCCCAGTCCTGGCGAATGATTTTTTCACTGTGAATTTCACGCAACTCCGCAACCAATCCTACGTATACCCTAGTAAATGTAATCGTAGTCGGTTTATAGTACCAAAGATGAATAAAATCGCGCAACCTAATGTTTATGAAGTATTTAGAGTTAACTGTTCAATGAGTCACTTAAAATAGGATGGAATTTAAAATTACTAATTTATAGGTGTATACGCCAATATTTTTCACTTATTCCGAGTTACAACAGGCCATAACTTGAAAAATTAACCATTGAATGAGCATATACGGTGTGAACACTAACGAAAAGTTTCTAGATCTACGTCGTAACTCACTTAAATATTTGTAGATTTGTCTGAACAGAATTACATACGTGATTCCAGCCGATACCCAAAAAATACTGATGGACTGTAAATTGTGTTAGGATAAGTAAATTTAAAATGAGGCAAATGATATAAGCCAACTAGATGAGGAAAATGATTAATTCTCAATGGCATTATCAGGCACAGAAGAGATTAAGGGCCCATTAAAGATTGATCTTGCAATAATTTCCAACGCTTTAAAAGAATTTTCAAGGTCGCATTACCTACGACAAAACTGCAATGTTTGGGAACTGATTTATCGGAAGGAAACGAATATTGATCTATTCACCCACGGGAAGCCAACGGTAAATCACGTTTCTTAATTAAAACAATAGTTCCGATGAATGTGTTCGTATTGTTCTCAAAAGGCTAACTGAGCGAAAAGGGAGAAACCTTGCATAAAACGTTCCAGATAAGCAGTGGTAGTAAAGAGCCACTGCGATATAAAGGTATTTTGGAGGAATAGAAAAAGGGGAAGAAACTGTTTAGTGAGACGGAGAACACTGAAGGAGAAATGGCAGTATTACGTTTTCTTAACTACACACTAGCAATGACTTCAGGTTATAGGGTCAATGCCTTGATAAAGACGTTATATGCCGAAACCATGGCATGTTTATTGAAGTACTGTGAAAATTGTTCCACTATTTTCCTTACATGATGTAACATCTCCACAAAGTTGCGCCAAAAACTCTCTCCGATAAGGTACCGTAGGAGAATGTGGAAATTCCAGGAACAAAATGTGGGACATGATAGATTCTTAAGGTGGCTGGAGCGATTTTTGTTTGTATACAGATTTGCGTGAAACTTTGCATACGTGTCCTTGTTAGTAATACCTATCGATAAAATAAAAAAACTGCATGTTACCGATTTGGTTTCCTGGCAATTCAATGGTATTTTAACAAGTAATCTTATGGAACACGGCATATATTTTGAAAAAATTCTATTACTAAAGTACAGATTTTCTCCTAAATGTGAAATAGTAAGTTTCATATTATTATAATAGCTGCCAACAAATATCAAGTTATCATACCGAGTAAGAAAAGCGTATTTAGATATGATTTTCGCGTAAATTTCGAATTTCGCGCCGAAAATCCAAGTCAAAACAATGCTTTAATTAAGGCGAAAATTTGAAATATAACTCTTGCATCATATACATTACTGCATTGTGGTGATTTCCAACGTATAAACAGGTGTACGTGGGTGAAATGTGGTCCAAGAATATTTTTTTCGACTTACGTGAAAAGTTATTAGAATGTGCCTTCAACGACTCACGATTACCGCTCCAGCCACCTTAAGTATTTGAAATTTAAAATATAACGAAAAAAGGCAACAGCTAAGATACTGGTCAGTGATGAACCTCAAATGAAGAGTTTTTATTCCTATCAATAGTAGAGGTTAACGAAGAGAAATAGGGTTTAAATGGGATTTTATTTTTCAATATTTGAATAATAGTGTAATATGTAAACGTCTTTTGCAGCGCTACATGGAAAAAAATATTTTCGTTATTCGAGCAAACACCCATTTGTTGGCTGAATATTTGCCTTAAGGAAAGAAATTAATAAAAAACTAATTGCCACAGATACAAATGATTCGTTATTCTGACAAATTGACGTTGGCGCCTGGAGCAAACGGTATCGGTAGGCCAGCATTTGTAACCACAACAAATACTTTAGTGAAGCGAGCAATCGTCTTGCCATAGTTACAAAATTATTTATTATAACTATAGGGACACCAAGCATAAATCAATATTTACATCGGGGAGTTCAGGATGACGCAAAAACAGTAAACGGGTAACAATAAGTAACGGGAGACGCCTAGAAGGTTAACAGTGGACAATTAGCAGAGATAAAGTGGAGGAGTTAAGATCTAAAGGAACGCGAAGGAGGAAAAAGGACCAAGTCGGAGAATAAAAACGGCAGGGAGCGGATACAAGGCGGCGTAAAGGTGACGAAAGAGGAACCAGGAATTTATAGAGTGGCCAGGAAGGAATCGGGCAGGAGACCCAAGATAAAAACCGTACGGCCCAGAAATCTGGGAATAAGGAAGGAGGAAGACCGCGAAACCATATCTGCAGCCACATAAGAGAGACGAGAAGCCCCAGCGTCTGATAAGTGTAGCTTTAAGGAAAATAAAACCAAGAAATACAATAACCTCCATAATTCAAAATATTGCTGTCTGAAAATAACGTAAATGTATAAAGATTGTAAAAGATAAATGACCTCGCGCTTGAATTGATTGATTATGAGTTTTGCAATGTTATTCTTCGATCATGAATTTCTCCAATTGTTTATAGGAAGAAATGTTGTTTTTAGTATGTGTTTTTAACAAGGCATCTGTACCTAATTACAACACTTATCTCAATGTATGCTAACATAAAATATTTGTGAAGTTTTACGAAGACTTGATATGTATTGCCTGATGCTGATACCAATAAAAGTTACATTTCAATATAAAACAGCAGTTATTGTTCAGACCAAAATTCCCATGATGCACTCAGCGGACATTTTGTAATCGGTACCAATGATTTGCTGAAATACCGTATACCGATGCTGCTAATAGTTTTGTAAAGGCTGCAAAATCACTTAGTTGGACTAACAGCTGAATGCTGAAATAACAATGGCCTTAGCTACCGCTACAAATCGGACCTCTGGCGAAGCAAATCGCGTTTGTTGGCCGAGCAAATGTAGGCGCGCCATGAGCAGATGTATTTTGCTCGCTCAACGGAGCAAAGGTAGCAAACGCCATTTGCTCGGGCGACAGTGAGTTCTGCTGTCACTATGTTGACAAACGAATTTTGCTGCAACAGCAGAGGGAATGTAACTTCAACAAAGTTTTTTTCTCCGTGTATAGGTTATCCCTTTAGGTAGGTACTGTATTTACATTTAAGTATAAGGTATTCGATTTTTAAAGTTGGTACCTATGTCGTCAGCATTTTGAGGGCAAGGATCTCGAAAAGAAAAACGCAAGAAAATACCTTGTTCCTAATGCATTGCCTTCCAGAAGTTAATGCTCGGGATAATATGATTTAATTTACAGTAAGTGTTTAATGGTAAAGTTTTTACTATAGCATAAAGCTAGATTTTATCGGATTAAATAAGACTTTGAAGTTTAATCAAACATGCATAAAGAAAATTTAGTATGGAGTGCGTGGACACTGATCTCATGGTTACGTCGAGAAAGAATAAGCATTTGACTGAAAATAAGAAAAATTCAGGATTGCATTTGGCATTCAGCCGCCGCGCCGCACAGTGGGGCAAAACCCCACTTTAGGCGGACAAAAGTCCAAAAATGAAAGTTTGAATTAGGGTTCCTGAAATAGTAGGTTGGGTAACCTGATGTTTGAACTACGTAACGGTGTATTTAACAGGTTGGTAAGTATGCACCTCAGCGTAGAAATGAGTGTCAAAGTGAGAGAATAGCGGAGCACTGGTCCCACGGACGCAGACGCCGAATTGGACGGTCGATATGAAACTATTAGTACAGCACACTGGTTTCCTCTATTTCATTTTTTAAACTTTCAATCGATTGACATAAGCAAGTAGAGTGTGAATATGATTTTAAAATTTATTTTTTAAGAAAATACGCATGGAGTAATTAATTATCACGAATGAAAATTTATTGAATTTTTAAATGAAAAGCTTTAATTTTGTAGAGAAAATTTATACATTGAGATGTATTGTTCATTCAAGTATGAGCTAGATATTGTAAAAGAAATCAACTGCCATTGAGTTGCAAAAGGACTGTTATGATATAAAAGTTATTATGCACGAGAAGCGGATAGGAAATTCATCCGGCCGCTATGGCCACATGGCAACGGGTAAAATATAATATAAACGATGTCATGGAAAGCAAATAAAGTACCGTAAATAATATCTGTTTATGAAGTTATTACTAGTTTGTAATAAGTCAAATTTGGATGCTATATGTATTATGTCCACTCTTAGGTACAAGTGGTGATGTTTGTTGCGCCAGTGCTGAGATCTTTGAAATCTCAGCCCTGTGAAATTTCTGTGCAAATCGTATCATTTTTTCTATGAAATATGAAAATATTTTGCAAAGGTGATTACAAAAATAATTTTGTAAATTTTATAGCAGATTCATTTTCGACGACCATCTCAATTAACGTAAACATTTTTAATTTGATTCCTTCAGATTATTCTACTGAAAAATATTTTTATCGCCAAAAATTGTAAAAATAATAAAATTTGCAAAAAAATCATAAAATACAAAAAATATTGCAAAGTTTATATCAGCTTTCATTTAAGCAATCTCAAAAACATACGCATGGCTATTTTGGAGTTGATTGTAAAATATTTGGCATTTTGTCCGTTTAAAGTGGGGTTTGGACCCACTGTGCGCCGTTTGAAATCAGGATATTAAATAAAATAGTCACGATAAGAGTGACAATGCTATATCGCCCCAAAGCCAGAAAAATTCGTGCTTATTTTATAAGTTCGAATGCAATATAATAGGATTAACGTACGAATAGGTTCAAATACCGTAGCTGTTTTGCCTTTTTCTGAAAAGGCGTAGTCCAGACCAAGTAACTTCTAGTATGGAGGGTATTTTGAGCCTCAATGTTTACCCTATCTTTTTGTCTACATCTCGCACTCCATGCTTCTTCGTAAATCTTTCGATGTTGGTCAAACGGGAAGGCACTCACGACTCGTCATCAGGTTGACGCAGTTTGCGAAAAGTTCACGTCGGAGAAAGAATCCTGGGACCTTGGGTGGTGAACAGGAAGTTAGGTTCATCTGCCGGTCTAAAAGCCCGTCGAGTTTCCTCCTTTTTTCCAATTATAAGTTTCCGCTTTCTGGAACATTAAAAATACCAGCGCTCATCTGTTGCAAACTACCGCATTCATTCGATCCTTTTATCAGACACGGGCACACAAAGCCGATGAAATTTGACTCTAAAGTGGTGAAGGGAGAAGGAGTAAAATAGGCAGTTTGCAAGGGATTGAGAAGGAATATTAACCGAGTCCCAAACCAAAACCAGTTTGTTTCCCAGTAGGAGGGGAGACTCTATAAGGATGAGTTAATGCATTTGAAGAAGAGAGAGACAACTCCCTAAAGTGTGCAAATGAGGAGGAACCCCAACCCACCCTTTCCCCAGTGACCTGGAACTTAAGCCGAAAATCAAGTTTCCTTGCGCGAGTGAAACAGCCTGAAATAAGCTGGATGTTTAACACGACTATAAACGACTCAAGCAGCATCTCATACATACCGCAGTCATTGGAACTAATTCTAGCGAGAACGTATCAAAAATTTACATCATTGAGTAAGAAATTCACTCATGCATTTTAATTAACAACCATAAGAATTGTATTAAATAATTAAAACAAGTCACAATTTACCTTTCGCAAAAGTTCCTGTGCGTCAAGGTAGGGAGAAAGAAGTGTAGGGGGGAAAGGAAAGGACGGAGGGGAAGAGAATCTTCCTCCCCCGTTTCGTATGATTTTGAAGGTTCCGTAGCCCATGTCACAAAATCGTCCTCTGCGCACCACCAGGAACTTTAACGACAGTTATTCCCGTATTTTTGAACAATTTATATTAAAATGTGAGTATAATTCTCTGGAAAATGAAATTTACAGAGAGAACTTGGTCCCAGAGCAATGATCCCAAAATAAATTCAGGTAATGCATGGCCACACTGAAGAAACATTCACTCTTCATTAAGCTTAGGTTACCATGGACACTTCTTCTTTTCAACGTCATATTTTGGATAAATTGTTATTAAATTAAGAGGAGCTACTGCACGTGGCGTGAGTCTCCCAAAGGCGCTACAATTGTAAGTGACATTATCATGAAAATTTAAATTACAAGAGAAGAATATCCAACAACTACGAGACGCTCAGTTATTAGGCGACTAGGCCGACAAGAAAAGTTGATGTTCTGATCTTATAAAAGAAGAATAATCCAACATAGCTGAAGCTGTACAGGAGTTATTTCATACAATTGTGTGCACGGCCAGTGCCGCAATTCTTTGAAGTTCTTTCATACATTTCATTTTGTCTTATTTTTCCCCACCACATCAAGGCAGGAAGAGATGGTGACAATAATTTTCACCCCGAGACTGAGCAACCAATGGTAGACGAAGGGTGAAGAAGATCCCTCGATAATAGGAGGGTGTAGCGTTTGAACAGTACCTCGGTATTTGTTTGAAAATTGTTTAATTTAGTATAGTTTTTGTTTAAATGTTTTATTTATTTTAGTATTGATTGTTAAAATGTTTTGGTTACGAAGTTTTTGTTTGGGGAGAGGGAGGGGTTGTTAAGGAAGAAGGAGAGCAGGTCTGGAAGCTGCTCTGCTTGAGAAAAAATAAGGATAGAATAAAGAAAACGGAAACTAGGTGTTTCTTATTTGTACACACCGTCCGACGCTACAGACGTAGATGCGAACCCAAGTTTTCTGGTGGCAGCGGTGGGATATTTGTTACGAGAGTAGCCCGGCAATAGTGAGAAGACTCGCGAGTCAAGGACTGACCGTTCGTTGAATGGATTTGGAGTTCAGTATCCTTTCGGGGACAGATCATTTGTGTCTACAGTTGCCGAGACGGGGAAGGAGTCACGAGGCGGTTTGTGCTGGACGAGGTGTTGCAGGAAAGAGTGACATCGAGTGGAAGCTATATCCGAGGAACTCCCGGCAGTGACATATTGGATTCTTCTATCGGCAACTGGATAAAAGGATTTGCGATCGGACACGTTGGTGTGATGCTGTGCTGTTGAATAGGTGAGTACCAATTGCCGAATGGTTAGCGTATTTTGAGTACTGCTCTTGACTTTCACGTGTATGATCGCAGTTTTCTCGTAATTTGCGGAAAAAAAACAAACTCTTAAGATTTCATAATGTCGTATTTGGCTAGAGCCACTAAGGACATTTTGAGGAAGATAGCGTATGAAGTCGGCGCTGATGTGGGAGAGGATGCTAGAGTCGTGAAAGCGATATTAGATAGTAAACATTATGAAGAGGAATTTGTTAAATAAATGTTGAAGTTTTTAAAGGAGGAGAAAATATTGGAACGAGAAGCGGAGGAGAAAAGATTGGAAAGAGAAGCGGAGGAGAAAAGATTGGCAGAAGAAATAAGGTTTCAATTAGAAATTGAAAGGCTCAAGGTTTCTCAGATCAACCGCGAATGAGGCGGATCAGAAGTGGAAACTACCCAAAGGGAAACGCCGAAGATAGATTTGACTAGGCATATGGACAAATTTGACCCTAGAAGTGAAAATATTAGTTTGTATATCGAACGGTTTGAAAGACAGGCTGATAGGGCCGGTATTCCAGAACATCAACTGGTGTTTTATTTGACTGGGTTACTACCAAATGAGATTAACGATATAATTTCTAGGAAGCCCCGTGAATGAGCTGATAGTTATGAAGTTGTCAAGGATTTACTACTCAAGAAATATAAATTCAGCGCAGAATTCTTCAGACTGGTTTTACAAGAAGTCTAAATTAAGTGGCATGGCATGGAGTGATGTAGTATATAAACTGACCAATTATTTTCAAGGGTGGATTGAGGGTATGCATGTGAATTCTTTTGAAGAGTTAAAGAATCTGATAGTGACTGATGAAATTAAAAGAAAGGTGCCCCTAGAGGTGCGAGATCACTTGATAGATGAATGGCCAAACTTCAAGGATCCGTACGTGCTGGCTGAGAAACTGGATAGTTTTGACGCTATTAGAGAAAGCATGGGATGGAAAACAACGGACCAATATATCAACGATCAACAAAATAAAAAATGCAGTCCGACAAGCCAATGCTTGATTCTTCAAATCCTGCTGAAGAGAAACGACACTTTTATCAAGAACAGAAAGCTAGACCTGCACCTCCAGGTCTTGATTTTGAGAAAGAATATCAACCCAGGTGTTACGGATGTGGCTCTACGCAACACTTAATTGCGGCTTGTCCAAAGAAATTGGAAAAGGCTAGTGAAGGAAAAGAATGTCAATATCATAAAATGTGGGAATAGTGAAAATATATTTGGGAAATATCTGAGTGTTGGAATGATAAATGGCAATCCAATGAAGATATTGCGTGATACGGGTGCAACAATTGATATAGTGGCCCAGAAATGTGTTTCCCCGCACATGTATACGGGAGAAACAGTGCGGATACAACAAGCTCTAGAGGTACACGATCGATATTTTCCCATTGCTCAAGTAGAAGTAATTGGCGAATTTGGCAGAGTATTGGAGAAAGCTGTGGAAATGAATTTGATCGGGGTATATACCTTTTGGGAAATGCAACTGCAGGGCTAATCGATATATGTAGAGAAAAGCAATGAAAGAGGCATTAGAGAAATGTGGTGCAGACCGGAGCAGCAAAGAGAACTAAGGATGACTGTTTTTCCAGAGATCAGAGTGATCAGTAGATCAAATTTTCCACACTTAATGAAAAAATTACTGGGCTTCACCAAAGGCTGTCATTTATAGAAAGAAGCAGAGAGCAAGAGGAATAAAGATTGCCTAAAATTTCGAAGGAAAATGAAGAGCAGGAGAATACAATCCAAGAAGATAAGATCAAAGCACTGGAAGAAAGGTATCAACGGCTTCAAGATGAGACTACAGCCAGGAAAACATCTGATATAGATGCTGGACCTAGAGACAGGGAAGACATGAGGCTTGATGAGAAGGAGATGGCAGTGAAAAGAGAAAGGAGTAGAGAAGCAGAATTGACAGAGTACAAAGAAAGAAAACATAAAAGGATGATAAATTGGGGAAAGGAATAGAGAAAAGGGACATTGCTGAAGAAGTTAAGGATGCAAATAAAGAAGACCTTGAGAGACAAGACGGGACGGGTACCTCAGGAAAATAACCTAGTTTTGCTGGATGGCAAAGTCACCTTGCAACTGTAAGAAGGTGGAGAAGTGGAGGCATAAATCATGGAAGATGATAAAAGAGAATATGATAAGTTTACGGATGAAATCAAAGAACTAGCAATGAAGGAAGGTCAGGTAGGAGGCAAGAGAGAATTCGTTAAAGAGGAGTGAAAGAAAAGATGAAGAAAAGTTTAGGAAAGGGAAGAAAGAATAAGTGGACAAGGTTAGAAAGCAGGAACAAGACAGTGGCGGGTGGGAAGTAGCAGATTAACTAAGGAAAGGAAAAATACTCGAGAGTAAGTCAAGAAAAAAAGTAGACTTGACCGCGACATGTAGTTTGGGGGTCAAGAGCGGTGTTCGGGGCGTAGCGCCGTTCGGCAAGAGGTAATCCCAAAAGTTTGCAGCCATATTTTGTCCAGAGATGTAATTTTTGTAACAATAATATTTTGTAATAATAAACATTCCTGAACAAAATTCTTCAAAGGGTGGAGGAAGATGGTTCATCGGTAATAGGAGGGTAATTGAAAGGAAAGATCATTCCCGGAGCCTCATTTGAATATTCTCGCATCGACTCACAGGTAAAATACCAACGCCGACGACAGTGTGAAGCTACAGAATAAAAAATAAAATGGCGTCAGAATGACAATTTTATTTGCCTTATCTTGGTGGGTAACGTTAACTTGAAAGTTCTGAACTCGTCTCGAAACATGCAGCAAACTTCCTAACGACTCTAATTAGCCAACTCCCCAAGCAGGATGACACTGCTATTATATGAAGGGATAGCTACATAAGGTTAGCTATTAGTAAAATAACTGTTCCATTCCTTTTGAGGATATTGAATTTCACCCAACAGCAAAACCTACTTAAAATGAATTTTGAGGATATTTCACGGAGTCTCATCCAAGAGCACATAAGAGCAAAATTCCGCTAAAAAATCGTACGTGCGCTTGCGAGTAACTCCAAAAAGGAAATACCGGCGCTATTCCCGCTTTTCTCAAACTTTATCAACAGAGACAACAGCTCATTGTATTCCATATGAACCTTCTACCTCGTGGTTGGTGGCGCTAAATGCACGCTTTGCACTGCTACCGTAACATCTTATGCCAGGCAGTCTTGAACATTTGTTCCTTTAAGGCCGTCAAAATCCACAGGGGAGCAGGACGTCTCTGTAGCTTAATTGGCTAAAGAAATCAGAGATATAGTCCCGGTCAATGCGAATGATTTTTCCTCGGTGGAATTTCGCAACTACTTAGAAAAACAACTAAATCTTTTAAGAATAAAACGTAGTCTTCAGAAACTTTGTGGTATTCCATCACAACAATTTATTACAGTGAGGAAACTTTTACAAACCACATAAAAAATATACACAACCACGACCCGGGTTGTGTATATATTTTATGTGGTTTGTAAAAGTTTCCTCAATGTAATAAATTAAATCTTTTAACATTACGTACTTCCTCCCTCAGTTTATTTGAGCTTAAGCTGGTTACCTATTTAGATCAATATAGGTCATAATTCTCCACCTCATTCTCTATCATCATTCTCTATCATCATTTTCTACCTCACTACGGAACTCTGAAATATGCCGAGACAGATTACCCGGCTAAATAATCCGCATTGATTCCCTAATCTGTAGCTGTAACGTCAATGATTTTCCTAAAATTGAGCAGAACCCCCCTCGGTCTAAGAGTTGAAAACTCATTACCGAATGAAGACGTGACTAGAAGTTGAAAATGGGACATCCACGAAGGAATGTAGCCATTTCCTCAAAAGATCTTAGGCTTTCCCAGCGAATAATATTAGTAAAATCTTATCGGGTTTGCCTTACCCGGTGGCAAACCCGAGAAGATTTTACTAGCTATTTCCTTGATTGAGCATAGCATCGATATATATACGTGAAAGGTAGCACGGTCAACTCCTTTCCAAAAATACAGTTTAAAAAATAAAAAAAAGTTAGTACACCATTCAAAAATATTTCTTGGCCTAGATTCCGCCGGTCCATTATAAAAACAAAACAGGCAGTATATTAAAAGACCTTAAGCATTCACAACGGTGAAAAACAAACATTGTTAATTAAATTAATTATTAGTAAATTTGAAATAGGTCAAATGTTTGCTACCATGGCAACCGCTCTCGAAAAATAAGGGCCTAAAAAAACTACCCAATATGCCATTTGTTCGACAGTTATTTCAATTATGCCATTACCCAACTAAATATACGAATCAGTGCACGTTTTGAATACTTCCTCGAAAACACCTATCACAATAATGTTCTGTACTCGCGGTTGAAGAATTATGTAATTATCAAATCAATGTATTGTTTGAAGTATGTAATTATTTTTACGCCAATTAATTCAAAATTGTGATTCAAGCGTACTCGGCTTCATCATAGAACAAAAATTAATGCCACAAAAAACATAGAAACTATTGTTCCACGTTATGGCGTTAATGATACTGATGGCTGAGAATAATCTGACTACTTTGAGAAAAAAGGACATATTAAAAAACATTTGTCATGATGCGCCTTTTATAACCAGACTCATGACTCTACCTAATAGCAACACTCGCTCTCGTTAAAAAGCGTGGGTTACAAGCCGAAGCAAATAGAAATAAAGTATTTCGTTAAATAAAACACTACTGATGAAAGACGATTCTTTGAAAGACTTAAGGTGAAATATTACAACAAATTTCACAAGAAATTATTAAAATCAAAGCTTTACGGAGTTCAAAGTAAATATTAGGCCCAAAACATTATCTTAATTCGTATTAATATTCATAATTTTTTTTAAACAACAAAAATAATAATCAACTAATTTCCGGGAAAGTACCTGCTTGTAAAGTAACGAAAATATAACTAACCATGTTAATATGTCTTGAAAATATTGCGTAGAAAATGATGAACACGCTTACAAAAGAAACGCTGTGCCTTTCGCGATTTAAATTATTACACAAGAATATTGCATCGCGACGGAAGTACATAATATATATAGGTACACTCTTGGTCATTTGTTTTTCAGTTTGAGATTGAGTTACAGAGCGTCCTAGATTCGATTTTAGCTATGCAGATGGGAATTAACTTCCTAGAACAGAAAATTGCGACTGTGCCAAGAACCGCAGGAGAGACTCTTCGACGCCCGCAACACATTGCCAAACGTTCGCATTGCGGGCTTCTTTAGCGCACACCGATTACGCCATCGCCTATTCATTCCCTCATCTTCATCACTCCATCTCCCTTTCCCTAGATGGAAGAGCTATCGTTAGCACGCACTTGTAATAGATCTTTCCTGCATCTTTTGAAACATGGAATTTCTTGATTCACCTGGTTCAGAATCATCCTATTCTTCTTCTAGAGACATCTATACTGTATGCAGGCTTAGGTAAGGAATGATATATAGGGGGAAGAAATTTACGTTTTGTTAAATCGCAAAAATTATAATGTACTTGTTGCCAAGATTCAATACCAGCTATAGTACTTCGCTTTAACTTGCTTCCTCGGCTAAAGTCACTTCGTACTCACTGCCCGCTAGTTGAAGACGAGAACAACAGCACTCAGGATGAAACGCTATAAATATGAACCGAACTCACAGAATCCTAAAATTGGTAAACGAGCGGGAACCAATATTTCCATAGTGGGGGTCTTTAGCCTAACAATTCAATAAATATAGCTTCAAATCAATTCACTCATTATAATTCAAACAATTAGTATTGTTATCAGGCTCTAACGGTTGACGTAGATTAAAATGAAAGAGAGTTGCAATCCTCAACATTTTTACAGGAGCAGGCCCCTGTCTCCTAGGACGATTTCTTTCTTCAGCACGGCACACGTCCTACCTCTCTTCATCCCGTCTGCTAAAGCCTATTCTCTTCTTTCCCCGTATCCGCTAACCCAAGATCCTCCCTTCCATCACGGCCTACAACATCCCTTCGCCCCTCATTACCTCTTCCATACACCTACTCTGCCTTCTCTTAATCTCCACTAGAAGTTCCCTCTCCTAATCAACCTCGGCATGTACTTCATCGCGCTATCTCCATTCTCTTCCACGCCCACATCTCTAAACAGCTGCAGCCTATTATCGTCCTCTTTTATCAAGAATACACATATCTTCACCATATTACGGTACGCTGCATAATACATTCTTCTCTAAGCTTTTCTTAACATTTTTACGCATCAGCTCCTTCCAATCGTTGAACGATTCTTTCACTAGCGCATATTCTCTGCCTAATCTCCCACCTACTCTTACCATTTTCCTCTAAATTTTTACCCAAGTACAAAAATTACACCACTTGCTCCAGGTTGTGCCCTTATAATTTTATGATCAATCTCGATTTCGCTAAGACTTGTGAAATACATTTTTTTATGTGAACAATACGTTTACTGTCATGAAAGGAATCTAAAGAAACACTAGCAGCCTAGGTAAGAGACTCTTCCCTCAGGGATTTGCGTTGGACAGACAAGAGTAATATTTTTTCACCTCCCCGTTTAATGCGTGCCCGGCTTTAGCCGAGTTCATCTGCCAATATAACGACGCAGGAGATGAGTTCTGGAGACGAAGAGGAACAGCAAGATGGAGGAGAGAAAACCAAGGCCTCAACACAGACAGAAAGGCAGGAGGATTAAGCGAGAGGTCGGAGGTAAAGGAGATGAAAAAAGAGAGACACACGCAAGAGCAAGGCAAGAAAAGTGAATGGTATGTCCCAAGGCTGTGCTTAGAGAGAACGAGGATTAACACGCAAGATGGGATGCGTTTTTTTGCAGATTTGAGAACATATTGCTTTGCGCGAACGTTCTACGCCGTACTACTTGGTTTTTATCGCCCTTCCATACGGTTCTATTGATGCATTAGATCAATAATACTGGACCCATCCACATCCTGCTCCAATACAGGGTAACAATAAAAATAAGGTAGTAATACCGAATCAGCAATATGCGGACAGCAGGAAATTGCTTTCTCTTAAAATAGGACGTATTGACTTCACGCTATTGATAGAAATACACGATTGTATTGCTGTGATGTTTATAGAAATACTAGAAGACTTGCTGCAAGCTTTGCAGGCAGTTTCTGTCTGGTGTGCTCTTGAGGAGCCCCGCTAGAAATTTTACTTCCCCGAAACAGAAAGCACGGGAGCAATATTTGAGAGATATTTACAAATACTGGTAATGAATTATCTCTGAGGTCAGTTTATCGCACATTCCTAAAGCATTCGAAATGGTATAAGTAATACTTCTTAACTTTCGACGTGAAATTTGTACCAATATTGAGACAGCGGCACACGCAAATATATTGAAACGTTTACGACCTTTGGTATTTATCCAGACACTTTAATGTATGGAAAACTCTTGAGGTTCATTTCACTAACGCTAGCTAATCGTATATCTTATACTATAAAACCAAATAAAGGGAACGGCCATATCAAAACAATTAATTGATTATATTACCGTTGAGTTTACAGAAATTTGACATGAACCTTAATGTTTTGGAGTGGCATACATTTAAACATTCACCCGGATGATTTCTAAATATCTTCACTAAATAACTATATTCGCGTAATAGTAGCTATATATCAAGGGATATAAAAGAAAGAATATAAAGTAATACAGATATCGTAGTGCAATCAATATTTACCTGAAAAATATAAATTAACGTTTATATGCCCACACGGTTTGGAACTGATTGTAATTTAGTGAGTACTGTTTGTTTACTTCACCGTTGCTAACCTAAATAAATTCATCGTTGATAAGCAGTTTTTACGGATTATGAGCTTAATAGTCACGGTTTTAGCATTTTTCTTTGCACCACCAACTGCTAAAAATAAAAAAACTACTACCAAATCATAGACAGAGAATCCATATTTAATGCACCAAACCTCATGTCTCTAGCTTAGAACTTGAGAGAGAAATAAACAAAATGGATACAGATTGACTGACTGACTGACTGACTGACACGCTTCAAAATTAATATATATATAGATAGATGCATATTTATTGCTGCATTGTATATAGAAACAAACAAAACTATAACCACCGCTTTCCTGGTTCTAATAAAGCCAGCGAGTTACTCAGAGCTCTGATCTTGGTCCTCCGAAATGACTTTGTTTAATATTTTTCTATTTTATAGAGAATGCCTCTTAATTATATGCCTGTTAATCAATCAAGACAATGCCTGTTAATCGTGGCTATAATTATATTACCACGATCCTATTTTCATTAGAAATTCTCTTCAAGCGTTTCTACGACATATTTACACAACTTATAGTTCATAATTCAGATGTAATTTAACATTTTTATATTAAGTTTTTTTTGTTTTTTCTCGGTTATATTGTACCTGTTTCAAATATTGTGTCAATAAAAATTATTTATCCACTAAAAATATTTTTCTACTTTCACCAAATCATTATATATTACGATAGATTCATAAAATCTGCAGACCACTTAGGGTGACAATATCGTATACATAACAAAGAACAGGTTTCGTTTTTATGGAATGAAAGGGAGGCCTTTCATTGTTCTGAAACATGACCCACCCATAAAAAAACTAGCGCGAACATCTTGCACGAATCTTCTTTGCTGCAATCATCACTATGTGAATCATTATGATCTCCCGACGACTTAATAATGCCTACGTTTTCAAGGGACTGACTAAAAACATGAATGGCCCACTTATTGTGGTCGGCTACGCATTGTACACTGGTTTGAGAAGTTTACACTGCTCTCAAGTGTCAAGTGTTTCAATTTATTCTTTTCGCTCGTTTAAATATTTACTTTAAATTGTCTTTCAACTACCGATTACTGGAAAACTTCTATGGACTAAGTTCTTTTACGATCGTTTATTTCCAACAACGTTCAAAAATACCTCGAGTTAGCCATAGCTGAGATAACTTCATTGCACTGATCGATAAGAAAGCAATTACACGATGGGTTGGTTCCTGAGTAAAATCTTGCGCGTATCCTCCTCAGGATTCTTGGAAATGTCAGCACTTCCTCATCAGTGTTTTCAGGAGAATAGATCTGGCTACATCCTTAATAAATTATGTTTACTATAGGTTACTATAAACACACCAGATTTATAGTAATCAAAGGAAACCATAATATTCATTAAATCCGGATTAATTAATATTAAACATAGAAACCAGTGAAGGGAAAGCATTTGTAGTTAATTAATGTCAAAACAAGACATGAATATCACAAAAAAGCCACGAATGTTGGGGATTCGGGAGAAAACAGGAGAGGATTGAATAAAATTAACGGTGTAAAGCCTCAATTATCCTTTTGACTCTCTGCTCGGGGGAATTTTCGCTATACCAGAGAGACGGGGTATTTTAGCGAATAAAATAAGAAAAACGAGGAAAGGCAAATGGTTACAAAAATCGCAATCGACGTCAAAAAAATATCTCATTCTCAATGTCAGAGTATTTCTTTACGGGTAGGTGTACAGACCATGGAATAGAACTTTCAAAAGCGGGGACGGATCGGAGTGAATTTGGCAGAGGTGGAACGGGCTGATTTTGCGAAGCAACGAAGGAGACAAAGGCGCCGCAGGGGGTTTTGGGATTGAAGTGACAAAGGCGAGGTAGGAGCGGGAGGGAGGAAGGAAGGAATGTTGAGCTTAAGCAAAAGGAACAACACATCAGACGAATCCATTCTGTATAATTGAGTCCACTCCGCTTTCCTTTGCCAGAACATTTGAGTCGCCTCAGGAAACTACTACACACTACAGAATTAAACACCCACCCGCTCAGGAATAGGTGAAAATAAAAGATATTACCACTGAGTCCACGAGTTACTCAGAGCTCAGTTCTTGGTCCTCCGAAATGATTGTTTCATTTTTTAAAGAGAAACACCAGTTTATCGTGGCTTTATATGGTTTTCTGTGGGGGCGGTATCGGGCGCGCAGCCAATGCGATAACCCCCACTGGGTCATTCCGGATAACGTTTCATTCTCCTTGCTAGTTCGGTCGACCCTTCCAAGTACAAGACTTTTGGAGGGCATGATCGCAGAGAGCTTTAAAACCTCGCACAGAGGAGAGCAAACGTCGTGCTTCCGCATCTAAAAATAAAACCGAAGCATTCTCTTTGGTCCAGATAGAATACGGCGCTTGAGGCAATGTCACACAGCTCATGTGTCTCGGGGAGATTTTCATGCACGACGGCTTTTATTAAATAACATCAGTTAACCCGCATCTTTGCTCACCTACGTACAATTCTTCCTATCTTATACCTACTTATATTCATTTTCGTTATGGATGTGAAAACGTTCAGTCAACATTCGATAAAAGTTATTTACTTCCGTGAATATTCAACATTAACTTATTTTTACTGATAAAATTAAACTTCTAACAACATTTGTATTTCTTTGAAATGGAAACTATAATTCCATGCGTCAATATCGAATGCAACGCCGAACAACTAAAAGCGTATTAGTGTATTTATATGTGTGTATTTGTGTGTTATGAAAAAAAAGTTTCAGTTAATGGCTAATATCACATTAGAATGGAATGATTTTGCCTATGTTTCTATTTCATTTGCACATCAATGAAACTAAGTTTAATCACTTTCACGTTTGCGGGAAATCTGGCTATTCTAAGTGTTAAACAAGACGCGGTTGTCTGTGTACAGCGTGATTCACTAAGACCCTGCAGTATGCAGACCCTCATGTAGTAGGGGAAATAATTTTCAGCATTTTCTGTCCCATGAACATGAGGTCGAAACGTCTTAGTTACTGAGCTATGGCAACCCAAAATTTTGTCATATGCATCTTAGAGTTATCATTTAAAACGCCAAAGAAAGAAGTGTCGTAGACAATTAGTTATGAGGTTAAACTTGTATAATTCTTACTGAAGATTTGTATATTTTTTTCTCCTTAGATTTTTTGCTCACTGCTTTCAATTTTTCATGATTCTAGCCTAAATTGCCTAAGAAATTTCTTCTATAAAAAAGTGATTTTTTTTAATTTAATTTTTTTATTTTCATGGATACGAAAAACTTTATCGGGATATAAAATCATGAACATTTTAACTTTATATTCACTCCCGGAAAAATAATTTTTATCGTGCATTTGGGCTGAGTTGTTGCATTTTAGATAATACCATTAAATGTGCTCATTATTTGCATGAGTTCTCACCAATGTATGGAACAGGCATTCATTTAACGGAAAAGGCAATCTCACCAATTGAAGCCTATATTATTCCTTTTTAATGTAACTGAAAGATTAATCAACGAATAATACTGGGATGGAAGTGTTTTTTTCTTACCTAAGAAAGTAAAAAACCAAGCAGAAACAAAGTCTTTGATCGGCAATTATCTGCATGGATTACTGTTTAGCCATTTGCGCTGTAGTATACACGTATTAATGAACTTTGTTATAGGTGTAGCGGAACTTGGTGGCACTCGCTTGTTAAGAGTATGACGCAAGGGAGAGGAAAGCATACTAGTGATCTGGGATAAAGTGGCCATGTCTTCCTCCAGATGTCACTCCGGGAGTCCTTCTGTACCTTTGCCCGCGCATTAACGCTTGATTTACCCTGAGTGATCTCTGATTCTCCTCTTGTGAGTGCCACTAAGTTTCGCTATACCTATACAAAGGCATGAAAACTACACAGAGCTAAGTCTGACCTCCGGGAAAATTAATTAGAGTATACCATTGAGCATAGAAATTATATCCAGGCCAAGTCATGAAAAGCATGAGAATCACAGGGGACTTCAAGGGAGAGGATTTAATTTTAAGCTTTTAAAATATGATAAAATAAACTAGAGTCAATGAGACTTGACTACATTTCAGAATCAGAGAAGTAAGCGATTGGTAGACTTTTTAAATGCTGGGAATCCATTCAAAGAGCTCTTTATTCATAATGTTACCTAGTGCCCGGAATGCACTCAATTAAAGTTTCAAATCCAGATCTCCAGACAAAATGCTGTTCAGTAGTCCGAATAAATTCTTAGCAACACACTCAAAAATTCAAACAATTCTCTCTTGCTTACCTCAATGCCTCCAAATATGTTATGTATGAATGTAATGTGTATAATGAGTAATGATACTTTATATACATATTTGTGTCAAGGGCTCTGTTATTTTTCTTCCACTAAGTTACATCGATTCATCATGAATGAAAAGGAATTAAATTATCACCCGCTCTGGTTGGATTCTACTTAAAGCTCCCGTATCGAGTTAAGGAAGTTAAACATCATTGCTGGAAAGCCAATTCACGCGATTCCAAGGACTCACAAAAATTTGGATTAAACTATAAAATATCACGAAAATCTTAAATTAATAATCAAATTGCTCTTTCACTCAAGAGAATCAGGTGTGTTCCCGGAATTTCATTTTAAAGTTTCAATCCCAAATCCAACAGTTAATACTTGGCAAGATATCCATGGACTAAAATTACGAAGACGTCAAAATCAAATAAGACTTGTTCACTGAGTCTTCACAATTACATGTACCTATCAGTAAAACTTCATTCTATATTTTATCGTATTGTAGTTGATAAGAAAAAAATAAGGCACCATTTCTCTGAGGGGAATTCACGGACAAAACGATATTTCAAAAAAGACTTTAAAAGTGAGCTTGTTTTGGTACGCATTTTAATGAGCTATAAAATTTTCTTCAAGAAAAAATGAAAACAGAACCCGTAATCTCAGAACCAGTTCAACTCTTTGATACGTAGACGACGAATTAGGCCATTCCCTTTAAAAAGGAAGCACTAACTAGAGGAAACTCGAAACATATTTAACGATGCCAAATGTCTCAAGAGGGAGATATCTTCCAAATTTATTAGTAGCTTTGTCTGCGACACGCTCTCGTGTATGAATATGCAGTTGAACGATTTGGAAATACATCGCAAGCATTATTTTCTTGGCACAATACAACTGAAAAACGTATCTCTTAAATAAGTCATAAATATCTAAAAATCCCTCAACCGAGGGAAAATATTACACGACAGAGGACGGAAAAGACGACGATTTAGGTCAATTCCGTTAAATACTACTCCAGTTAACTCGAAGCATATGAACGATATCATGAAGAGGGCGATATCTTCCAAATGTATTAGTAATTGTGTCTGCGACTCGCACTTATGTAAGAGCATGAGGTTGAACGATATTCACACATGTGTACTTTCTTGGAAGAACGCAATAAAAAACATGACTCTAACTAAGTCATATAAATCTGAAAATTCCTCAACCGAGAGAAAATGAGAAACGACAGAGGATGGAAAAG
The DNA here is from genome assembly GCA_963573305.1 of Pyrrhosoma nymphula. Lineage (NCBI taxonomy): Eukaryota > Metazoa > Arthropoda > Insecta > Odonata > Coenagrionidae > Pyrrhosoma > Pyrrhosoma nymphula. Next base: position 115,330,700 of record OY754330.1, read on the forward strand.
AATAATGATATGCAGGTTCGGCCAACGATGAAGTAGGAATGGACGCTTCACGGCTGAAAATACAATGGCGACGGAACATTGAAATTTAGGTCACTGAAATTTGCAAATTTTAAAGCATAGAAAATTTTTGTGTAGCCCACCCATTTTGAATATAAAAATAAAAATTTAATTTTTCTCGAAACAGGAACTAATTTTTCTCCGCACTAGATCCTGAAATCAAGGAAGCCCAAACAAAGTTTCACCCACTTTAGAATTAAATTTGGCATTGAGGAATCCCTACATTGCCTTCTGATGCATTTAGCAGTCTTATAGAGATTTTTTTTTTTAAAGAAGGAGATGATTAAGTCTTATCTCCCACGTGCAGCTTTCCAATCAGTAGGTCAAGACCTTAAGATGGGTTTCCCAACTGATAAATGAAGCACGTTATTTTTAATGCCGAAAAAATGTTTTCGCCGACTGCGAATGTGATATGGGTCAAAAAATCATAACCCTTTATTTTTCGGGCAGTAAAACAATATTTAAAGATCGAAAATAAAAATCAAAGTTTCATAAGCCTCAAATTCTAACTAATATGCCAGGCTTATATTTGCTTATTGCAATTACTTTTTTTCTTAAACAAAGACATTTATCATATAAGTTTACATTTTCCTCATATTGAACATGAGGTATGATTGAAGGACATTCACTATCGTCATTGAATATATTGTTTAAAATATCATTCTCATTGCTCTCTTCGATATCCTCATGCTCAATATAAGGAACATTTGTGTTGCTTTCACCATTACAATTCAGACATAACCTAGTTTTTTTAAACAATATATATCATATCATAATATGATAACATGTATAATTTTCAATCTGTGCTCTGAATGCGTACATGTACGCATTGTGTGTTCCTTATATTGAACATGAGGAGATCGAAGAGACTAATTTGAATGATATTTTAAACAATATATTCAATGACGATAGTAAATGTCCTTCGATCATACCTCATGTTCAATATGAGGAAAATATAAATATAGGGCAACGGCCTGCCACGATGGAAACACCGGTTCCCGATCAGTCACCGAAGTTAAGCATCGTTGGGCTTGGCTTGAGTTTGGAGGGGTGATCCTCCGATTCATCCGAGTGCTGTTGTCCCTGTCTGCGCGTGGCAGGCAGTAATTGCGAAATGACTTTAGCCGTCGAAGGACGTTAAGCAAAAATACGACTAATATAAACATATATGATAAATGTCTTGTGGGAGAGTAACGACATATGTCAATCTTATAAAAAAAGTGTCTACATAAATAAATGATTATTATAAAATGAAAAATGTGTAGACGTTTCTTCCATTTTATTAAACATAAGCTTATATTAAATAGTTAATTGTAAGTAATTACAGTAACTGTGCAGTGAGTCACAGTAATAATAAAAATGAATAATAACAAATGAATATACAATTATATCTTTAAGCTGATAGCGTAGTTGTTAATTATTTACTAAGGTGCCCCAAATTAAAAAAATAAACGTCGAGATTGGTCGATAAATAGCGGAGATAGATCGAATTTGTACGCGCTCCTCCGTTTGAAGTTTCCACTTCATTTTTTCAGGCGCGCGGCAGCTCCGTGATTCACCGCCGCTCTCTACCCCAAATAACAAATGAATATACAATTATATCTTTAAGCTGATAGCGTAGTTGTTAATTATTTACTAAGGTACCCCAAATTAAAAAAATAAACGTCGAGATTGGTCGATAAATAGCGGAGATAGAGCGAATTTGTACGCGCTCCTCCGTTTGAAGTTTCCACTTCAGTTTTTCAGGCGCGCGGCAGCTCCGTGATTCACCGCCGCTCTCTACCCCCTCCACACGTCCCCATGTTGGTTGCCGCGTCCGCCGTGAATACGCTCCACTTTACAATACGCAATTTTATAATAAAAATTAAGTTTTGTGAAAAAAAGTAATTGCAATAAGCAAATATAAGCCTTTTTCCGTGTAACACCGGTAAAATGGTTTCTAAATTTTTAAAAATAAAGTCTCTTCGATTTAAAGAAATAAAATGCTATCTCGGCTCCTATTGGTCGTAAGGACCTATTGTTTTTCATAAATCCGCGCAATTAAATCAACTTTCAGAATATCCAAGTTAGAAACTCGTACGACCAACAGCCGACGCCGTAGCTCTATTTGTTTATAAAAAAAAACGCTAGTCTGAAAAAGTATGCTTTTTAAACGTTTATTTCTATGACTTTTTAGGGTTTATTCGAATTGTTTTTAATACTACATGTAAAATAAGTCTTTAGGGTTATAATCCCGTTGGATTTGACTCAATAATTTCGCGAAAAGATAGCAATTATTATCTTTTAAAAACTGTCTCTGGATAAACAATAGACCATATCTCAGTAAATAATTCTACAGTCACCTTCTAAAAAGTATCATTGTATTCAAAATGACAAGCGCCTTTCTTCAAAGCAATAAAAATAGTGAAAAAGTTATATTTGCAATAAATATTTAATTTACAAAAAACGCCCATTTTCACCGATTGTTTGGCTTTTTTATAATAACTAATTCATCAATTTCAACGTACTATGACTCAAATTAAAGGATTTTTGATTACCCACAACTGTTGTTTAAACATTTCTTTGTGAATCCATTATTTATTGAAATATCAACAAAAACATTAATTCGGCGCCCTATACACAATGACTATTTAGCAACCGCCCATAATATCGAGTGGAACGCACATGGGGGGGTCATTTCATGCCCCCCTCCACACTCCTGAGCACATTTCATCCACTGTAGAATTAGAGTAAGTAAAAAATACCTATTGATTGGACGCCAAACCCGTGGTCGGTTAGAGTAATAGATTGTGGAATCATACTGAGTTACTTATTTCAATATAAATAAGCGAAATGATGCTTTTCATATACTAAGGATAATGGTCGCTAACATTTATGAAGGAGTCACGCCGAGAGAATTATTTGAAAAAACAATTAAAATATAATTTTTACCTAAATTTCGTACTACGTGCCAAATTCTCAATACCTCAAGTCATAACATACTTTAATTAAGGGAAAAGTGTAAAATATTATCCTTTTATCATTTCCATTACTGCATGCATGGTTAGTTTCACCGCATAAATATATGTACTTAAATGAGGTGATACTCTAGTATTTGTTTTTTCAGTTTACTAAAATATTATTAAAATGCGCACTCAGCGACCCACGGTTACCGCTTAACTTCGTGGTGCCATGGTGACCACCACTAAATGAGGAGGCAGGTAGAGAAAATTCACCTAACGTTGCTTGACGTAATAGTTCTCCTTCAATAGGAAGGTAGTAGTGATTCGCAGAAAACGTAACGTAAATGAATTACGACGGAATACGTTTATTAATGGTTTTGTTCGAGATGCGTACGTCCTAGATTTACAGCTTTGGACTAAGGTCGTCGTCGCCACAAAGACCAATCTAATTTGAGACTCAACGGATAACGAACGCATTCCCAGTCTCCCGGACTGTCCACCTTCATTATTCATTACTATTTCAATAATATCCCTTCCGATTTACCCTTCTTTTTCGTTATTGGTTCTTTCACTGCCATCAGGTGGGGGAGATTTCACACCGGATGAGTCATATGGTCAAACATTTACATCGGTTTCCTAGTACTAGTAGTTTCTCCTCTCACGGTAAATTATTTCTCTCAAACTTAGCTCATAATCTGCACACATAATGGGATGTCTAGCTAAAAAAACTATTTTATTTACTTATTTTTCGTTTGGCTAATTAATTTATCATTCCCACAATTATTTTTGAAAAGACATTTTGACTACCATACCAAATTTTTATGGCAAAAAGTCAATATAAGTTTCTTCAAAAAACAGGTTTCCGTAGGGAACTCAAAACACTATCGAATGAATTTAGAATCACAACAACAAGAGAGCATCAAACTTTATTTCCCTTCCTCTTCACACTGCAGCTATTTTATTTTCATATCGATTTGTAGCTAACGGTAAAATATTTGATATTTTCTTTATTTAAGCTCGAGCATTCGCCGAGACTTCTGCCGACTTCGTCAGGCAGCAATGAGATCCTTTATCTACTTTCCTTAATACTTAAAAGGATATATTAGGAGGTTGCAACAATGGACACCGCCAACCATTACCAATTAAGTTTTGGTGGCCCTTTTTCTTGGCGTACGAAAATTGATAACCATTGTCCCTGTTGAGATTTTTCTGATTATTTTACATATGTCTATTGCTTCACAGATTAGTCTAGGGAGGTATAAGATTTATTTAGATTAGCGTTTCTAAATATTTTTCTAACTATTAGGTTACTAACTAACTAGGTTTTATGCAAAAATATTCCCTAATCGTCCCTTTAACTTTTAAATAAGAAAATACTTTACATTTGCTCCCTTTGTTCAATTGAACCCTTGTGTCTGATTATTCTTAGATGGAAGTTAACTAGAAGCTAGAGCACCTTGATTGTATTACCGTTATTTTGTCGTACCTTGGGGAACGATTTTGTCCCGATGAAAATCTCTGATATAGACCTGTGTTTATTTTCACTCAATCAGATTGAGCGGTTTAATACAAGTGTTCCACGAGGGCAGCGTGGTACGACGCTCTCTTTCTTATCACCCTATCATACACTAAGTCGTTCACTCACATGTTCAATTTAAGACGCAACAAACTTATACGCATCACACTGAAAAACTAAGGTATAAAACTTGTTTCAGGTGCTTTTTAATGGCTTTCAAAATCATATTAAATGAATAATTTTGTTTATATAAACCCAGAATATTAAAAGCCTTAACAAATAAAACAAAAAACTATTCGCTGAATATGTATCCAGGATTAGCGTTCATTATACGATGCATTTTAAATATCAACTCTTCCGGCATAGAAAAAAAATGTTGTTGTCAATTTTACTGCCGAAAGAGAATAACTCAATTACAATTCTGTAGTTCAAAAAGAGAAGGTAATGTGCTGGTGGCCGTAAGAGCTTAAAAATGAAACTGCGGACATTCAGAAAAATCATCGTTCAAAACAAAAAAGGAAGACAGAGCAATCTATAGAGATCAGAATTAGCTGCAGTCTCGAAGATTCAATATTAAAATCATAGAAGCAAAATAGAGAAAAACGATTCGCCTCTTACCCCAATCCCCAATTAGTACAAAAAAGAAGGGCAACGGCCTGCCACGATGGAAACACCGGTTCCCGATCAGGTACTGCAGGTTAAGCGTCGTTGGGCTCGGCTCGAGTTCGGAGGGGTGATCCTCCGATTCGTCCGAGTGCTGTTGCCCCTGTCTGCACGTGTCAGACAGTATGTGCGAAATTACCTTAGCCGTCGAAGCACGTTAAACAAAAATACTAGTACAAAAAAGAACCGAAAGATGAAAAATCTAAGTAAGAAATCACTCTGATTTCTTAGGCACGTCCTCACTGAAATGTGCGATCAATTACTTTCAATAAAATAAAATGTGCTTTACTGCAATACAATTTCCTTATCCTCAAATGATATCCTCATGTGCAATCAAAGTCTCAGTAGCTCATGCCCAGAAGTAGGACCATCTTTTATGAAGCCGTCTCATCAGGCGGATTTGCGAAGAAAAACAGGGTCGAAGTCGCCATCTTTATTCTCCATTGCCTAAACTCTAATAACTCCTACGAGACGCTCGACCCAAAGATTTACTGAATCCAGCCCTATCTCATCACACATCTTATCCTGATATATCTTCAATGCTCTCTATACCGCTTAGGTCTCGCCTTCCAATTCTCTCCCAGTGGGACCCCATTTTCCAAACACACATTTATCCCACTTCCAAGAAATCTATTACGCTTAAGGCAAGCCCGATTCATTTTCTCTGAAATAAATTAATTTCCTTCTTCAACTCTCCTGCAAACTTTCGAAGTCCTCATTTTATCGGTCCATTTTATCTTAATAGCTTTTATCCATATTACTGTGAGATCGGAACGGCCTTTTTTATACAATATTTTAATGGGTTTAAGATATAATAGGAAAAGGCATACAAAAATGTATTATTTATCAAAAAGCGAGTAAAATATATCTCTTGTTATGCAACGTGGACTGATATTAACTTTTGCTACACCAAACAATCGCTTTCGTAGAAAAAACCGCGAAAGCACTTCGAATAAAAGAAACAGTTGACGGAGAGTGATACTTTTCCATGGAGAGTAATTGAACCACAAACTCAACTCATAATGTTTAATATATTCCCCAAGAGAATATCCGAAGGATACTCATCCGGAGAACGGCATGTCCAGGAAAGCATACAGTGGGGCATAAGTTTCTCGAAAAGCTGATATTTACGCTCTACTTTTAAGAAAAGGTTAATTAATAACTTGAATTAGGCGCAATTTTCCACAGGTGCCTGAAGATGATATAAAACATCGAAACGCGGGCCGTGTAAAAAAGTTTATCCATCAGTGTTCTATCATCTAAAAGTTTATCTTACTGCAATTAATTCAAGTAATTCACAATAAAAATTATCTACGTAATATCACCCTAATCTACGAATTATTTAGGAAAATGTTAAGCTGAACTGAAAACCCAAGCAGAGACATTTAGTACAAAAGTTTTATTCAATGTTGATTCCCGAAATGTTGCCTACATAATAGGGATATTTGGAAAATCCTTCGATCTCTACTCAGACACTTAGCGTTAACATTTCAACACTTAATTGGCTAGTTCCAATATTGAACTCATAAATAACGATATTTACTTACTTTGCGTAAATAAGTAGTGTCTTCACATAGTCGCCCTTGGGCATTTCTTTGTAACAATGCAAAACGTCTGTTATACCGGGAATACGAGAATATTCCTCAGTGAAAAGGTTTGAGCAAAGATTTTTATCATGATGCAAGAGATCGAATTCAAAAATAATGGAATTATCTCCGAATTATTGCAAAATAAAGAATTTTAACACAATAGAGCTTCCATGTTTAACACGAACGAAAAAATCACAGACCGCCCTTATGTTTATGCTCAAGTATCGTCTTCGATGTCAGTTCTTTAATGTTTTACTCAAACATTTTGATTTTGAGCAAAATATGAGACCAATTGATGCCATGCCAAACTCTCTCGAAGTCGATTGGTGACCCATAACCATGCACTTCTAGTCTTTTAGTCTAGCATGCGTAAAAAAATTGAGAGTTCGCTGAAGTTCGTCGCATAACACGCGTCTTAAGAACAATTTTAAAAAAATTCTTTAAAACATAGCAACTGGAATGCACTTTTGTTACGGCTAGAATGAGCAGGGCAAATTATGAAAACAATTGAAACAATAATGAAAACTAAACCGAAAGAAAGCCTTTCCAAATTCCTAAATGTTGCCAGAAAAAGGAACCGACCCCTGCTTATTGTGTAGATGAAAATTGATCGAGGAATATCCCTAGGAGAATATAAAATCCCTCGTATACACGGGAATGCCAATAACTACGTGTTTCCGAAGTTATGAAAACCTCTCTTAGAAGTGCGGGAAGAGTGTACACGAACTCTTCGTTTATTATACGAATTATATTCCCACTTGACGGAGAATTGAAAAAGAAAAAGGAAGGCAAATCGAGGGACCTTTCGGCTAGCTTGATTATTTTTTTTATTAATTCATTTTTATTTTCAAAGAGCAATAATTATGCATTCCTTTGTGGCAGTGGGAACGAACAATGAAGCGTCTATGGTGGCGGCAGAGGGAGAAACGATAGTCGAAAAGCCCTTTGTCAAAACTCCGGGACAGAGTGGGAGGGAAGGGGTGCGACCCGATTTCATTGGGAGCGTCTTCCGCAAGGGAATACACGTCACAGTAGTTCGGGGAATTTCATTTCAATTTCAAGGTAGGGAAATACAAAAAAGAGGGGAAGGACATAAAATCGGGAAGTGATCGCTCTCCGGTGAATGGGGGCATGTGCTTTAGAATGGGGCCATGGCTTGGTCCCTTTTGAATGGGACTCGGGGTGAACTGTGCGGTGATGGAACGGTTTTTACGCCGGGTTTGTCGATTGGGCGGCCCCATAAGGCCGAGATGCTCTCTGCCAGTTGGCATTCTTCAAGGTGATGCAGAGTGTCCGTATGAAGTAGGATCGTCAAATCAGGAGAATGAAAAAAATTGGGACGGATGAAAGTGCTTAATTAAATAATCCTTCACGCCTATTTTAGTGAGGCAAAAGGTTTATGTTATATTCTTCAATCATTCAGTATAATCGAATGAAATATTACAATCGCCAAAATAGTACCATGTGCTGGTAAAATCTTCTCGGGTTTGCCACCGGGTAAGGCTTTTAAAGGCCAATACTTAGACGGTGTTTAAGCCTTACCGTCTCATCTTTAAGCCTTACCCGGTGGCAAACCCGAGAAGATTTTACCAATATTATTCGCCGGGAAAACCTAAGATCTTTTAGTACCATGTGCTGTCTGTGTAGTAAGAGTCTGAATGAGGATAAGGACATGGGATGAGTAGAAGACGAATGGAGAAGACGTGAAGAAAAGTAATTGAGAAAACTGCCGATGGTACAGGAGGAACGGTAATTGCAGTTTTGAAAAGATGATTCAAAGGTAATGGTACGTTTAGATGTACATGGCAATTCTATAAAATTAATCTTTTACAGTTGAATGTCCTTTTCTTCATACATCATTTTATCCTTCAGCTCGTTTTACGTCTTACCCCTCGTCATCTCATCTATAAACCCTACTCTCTTTCTTCCACTTTACGGATAACCCAACACCCTACTCTCTTTAAATTAGAAAATAATTACCAGAAATATGCTCCACGTCCACAGCTGGCCCTCTATCTCCCCTTCAATAACGTCATCAGCACTTACCTGGAAAGGAATAGAGAAAAAGTATTAGCACAACTAAAAAATCCAACATGAGTATTGACGATACCAATTTAAATCCACTGTTTTCATAGAGTCAATATTCAAGTGCATTTTTTTATAATTTGTTAAATGTAGGAGAGTTTCCAGTAAAAGAGCTGCTTTTAGAGGTGGTCTATCGGTAGGGATAGGTTGTAATGGAAGAGGGAATATATTTTATAGCTGGATGTCCTTGTCACCATACACTATTTCGTTCTTCAGCTCGGAATACGAACTTATTTTGTTCATCCCAATTATAAACCAATTGTCTTTCTTCTCCTACCCCGCTTACCCAACATCGTGTTATCACAGTCATAAGCATCCCTTCACCTCTTGCTACCTGTCCCAACTACCTACTCAGCCTCTCCTTGTTTCATCAAATAATTTCCTCACCCACCATACTAAGCACTTCTTCGTTCGTCTGTCTTCTTTTCCGTCCATCGCACCTACTCCATCCTCCTCCACACTCACATCTCGAGCACCTGCAGTCTATTCTCGTGTTTTCCTCAGAGTCCACGGTTCTTCACCGTACTCTCCAGCACTCTATGTAAGACCTGCAACAGTATTTTCATTACCTACATTCTTACACAAGGTCCCCGTCATAGTTATTCACTTTTCTTTACATCTTTTAATGCTCCCACGTCTAACTTCTTCACTCTCCTGCATACTCATAGAATTTTTAATAATAAATCACATTTCTTCAATATTAGACAATGATCTGAGTCCGAATTTGGGTGAATGCAGTATATGATCATAAAAAATGGGTTGAAATTGATAAAATGAAATCGCAAAGAGGTAATCAGAAGTATGTAAACACATCCCTAATGTCAATAGTTGGGTACTTGGGTACCTACCTTAGTTTTTTTGTAAATGTTTTTCTTTCAGTATTTTGTTTTTTAAAAACCTCCCGGTTTGTCCCAATTAAGCCTTTTTTAACTCAAAATATACCTTCATTTTAAATTGTTTCCATTGGAACAAAACATTATGCATCAGCATATGGCCTGTATTTCTCCATAACCAGTTGTCCAAAAGTTGAAACTTATGATTTATAAAACTATAAGATAAGAAAGTAATTTACAATAGCAAAAAATACTATGTGGATTGTATATGTTATTGAACTACAACGCATGAACGTTCTTCATCTTTTCGTCCGGTTTCGACAGTTGAATAGCCGCATGAGACTAAAAATGACCGCGAGGTAAGTTGAGAACCACAAAAACATTTTTCATTAAGCTGAAATGATCATCATAACTGGTTAAAATTTATCGGAACCTCATAGCGGTACTAGCTGACATGTGAAAAATAAAGAAAATATAGTATCCGAGATATGAAGTGTTTATTTCACATAAATTCAGCAGGTGGGTACCCGGATATTGAACATGGTTGTTAATTCCAGTTATTCACATAAAAAGAGCTAGTCAAATAATGTGCAGGAAACTTAACAACAAGCCGAGAAAAAAGACTAAGATAAGAAAGGTCAATGTGATATTGAAAATGGATTGGTACCTTGGAGAAATTTGAGGAAAAGGGAAACCACAGAATCGAAAAATATTTCTGTAAAGGCGTCGAATTGTACGTAGAACGGGGAAAAGACCGATAGCTATTATAAATAGGACAAGAAGGGGACCTCGCCAGGGAAAGCTATTCCTATTGAAGGACGCAACAGGAATGAAACTGGGCGCAGATGCTCGTCCGATTTAAAAGAGAATAAACCGAGGCAATTAAGCCTTCGACATAAAACTAAAGCACTCGAGGCGCAATATCGAGGAATTCGGATTCAAGTCCCGGTCAAGGCGAATAGTTTTTTCTCAGTAGAATTTTCACGGTTTCAACACAAAGTTTGGTTAGCGACCGCTTTCTAGCTATACGCACTCAAGAATATGGGATAAAAGATGCTATTATAGTCACACCAACGAAATGGAAATACTCCGACTTAAATGGGAAAAATCACCTCTAGCAATGAAGACAACCAAGATAATTAATGGCTAAGTACTACAACTCACGGCGCTGCAAGATTGCGTATAAATTGGTATGCTTAATAGGCTTAAATTGGCGCCGGTTCTTAATAAGGCTTTTATGTTGTTATGTGAGGAGAACGTAGTAATTTTTACAAATTCTTCATAATATTTATTCATAATTCTTCATCATACAAATATTCTGATAGCTCTAAGCTTATAGTAGCCCGGCATGAAACTCCGTCCGTTAAGCTGACAGAATCCACTATGTTCTACTTCCGTTGAACAGTGAACGCCACCCGAAATTGTCAACGCGGCTATTTCAAGGTATTAGACAAACCTTCTGTACTTTAGTCCTCATGAACGTACATGAACTTGATGCATGTAATTTTAAATCTTGTGATGAGTACAACAAGAAAATGCATTAATATTTTCCACTTCACTCGCACGTACTTATCCCATGGTGCACAGCGAATGAAAGCGTGGATTAGCATGGGATTTGGAACGAGGGTCCTAAATATGGCCGATGGAACACATTTAAAAAAGTGCTTTATTATTGAAATGTTTCCAAAAAGACTTATTCTTAATTAACATTTTCCTTACAGCACACTTAGAAGTGTCTCACTGCATAATTGTAAGAGGTTTTCTCTCAGTTCAACATGCAAAATAAACCTAAAACCTATGGAGGACCTCATTCGTTGAATATATCTTAAACATAATTACCTCTCCAATTCAACCTTTGCAGTGATGTATTCCTTAATAATGTGGCATTTTCCCCCCTGTTTTTTGGGCAATTCTCCTCTTTGGACAGTTTCTCCTCTGCGGACTGTTTATCCTCCGGACTTAGCCGAAGGACTTAGCGCGCATGTCGTTTGGGCAAGTCCTTCGGCTAAGTCCGGAGGGTAAACAGTCCGCAGAGGGGAAACTGTCCAAAGAGGGGAATTGGCCCAAAGAAAGGGGGGGAAAATGCCACAACGTGGAAAAACATACGAAGCATGTTCGTTTCATACTTTACCATTACCACAAGATTCATTCAGACTGTTTACCCTCCGGACTTAGCCGAAGGACTTGCCCGAACGACATGCGCGCTAACGACATGTGCGCCAACGACGGCCAAAATGCCTACGACTACAAAATGCAGCGACTACTGCCAGCGACTTCTGCCACGACTTCTGCCACACCTTTCGCCGCACCTTTCGCCGCACCTTTCGCCGCACCTTTCCCTCACCAGGTCCTCCCCCGCTTTTATAGCCAGTAAAGTGAGGAAGGATACCAAAAATGCGGTCATCCTGACCAAGGCAAAAAGGCTGTGATCCTGTATTCTGCGGCCGACGCCAGAAAACAGTTCCTGGCGCTCCAATTAAAAACTGCCACCCTATCTATCACCCATCCCATTATTTCCTCCCCTCCAAGGCTACCAATCGCCAACCTCCTGACCTTACCCATTCCACCTTCGTCCTTGTCGACAGACCCCCTCCTCAGCGGACTCGTGTCTAAGCTCGCCCTCTATTGCTTCCGAGACGCCGACCGGGTAACACCGTTGTGTGAGCCTGCTGACTAAGTCACTTTTGTACTTAAGAGAGAAGTTCAACCTCTCGTACTTGTTAAACTTAAACTATTTTCCGACTGGTAACTTTAACTACGGTCGCCTGGCACTCGACCTATGGGTAAATTATTGTAATTGGTTTGGTTCTATTTTGTGATTTGTAAAATATATTGATAAGTTAAGTTTATGATTGATAATACTTGTGTTTCGTTCGTTTTCCTCATTTTTCTCACCCGAGCTTGGAAAGAGTTTGTGTTTTCAAGAGTGTTATCGGCGAGAAAATCTGCTCCTTCTCCCGATAGCGCTACAATAATAACAATCTTAAAATTCATTCACAATCAATGACTTCTTCTTTATCATCATTTTTGCAGATTGGTTATCTGAAAACAATCATTTTTCCTTATTCATTGCTAGCTCTATTACACCCTGGAATGTATTCTTTCCCATGTCGTTTTTTATTTTGCCCATGTAATCCTTTGGTCTTACTCGTGGTATTTTCCTTTCATTTTTTCCCTCTAATGTTCTAGAAAAATGTGTTGTGTCTAACGCCTATTACGTCCAATACAATTGTTTCTTCTTTGCCTTACTACGCTCCATGTACGCCTTTGTAGTTTAGGTCTTCTGTGTAGTTTTTCTTCATTCTATCACTCCAACTTATCTTCAGAATCCGTCTCCAACAACAATTCTCGAAGTCATCCATACTTTTTTGGTCAGCTTTTCCAATGGTCCAAGTCTCTGACCCGTAGAGTTCCACAATCCATACTAAAGTTTTCGACTACTGCCTTAGAGAATAGAATGATGACGAAGAGATACCACCGCGACGACAGGAACTATGACGACAGACAATTCTGAGTCCAGAGTCTACCAGCCAATTCGTAGGACGGAGAACTGAGCTTTGAAGTGTTCTCTATACAGCACAAAAGTTGGAATCGGGGTTTCAAAGAAAAATGTACTGATTTCGCAGCTAATGCCAGAATTCGAACCCGAGCCATCGGTATGGGAAGACGATGCTCTGGCCACAAAACCGACCCAATTCCGATAGGCATATAGGTTTCCACGGCCTTGTATTACGAAATGCGATGTACTATTCAACTGTTTCCTCGAGTCCATGAAGCCATAGAAGCAAGATTAAAGTCGCGGGTCTTGGTTACGATTGAAAGGGTTCCGAGTTTCATCCACGTTGATTTCCTGCTCACAGACGATACAATAGACCTTTATGAGAACGATCGTTCAGGGTTCAAGATTTGTCGTCGTTGACGTACTTACTGGTCATAAGGAATTTTTTTCAAGCCAGTATAAGGGGCGCAGAAAATACGGGGAGCGGTACAGTTAGCTCGGAGGGGATTTAAAACGGTGCGTAGGAAGAGAATCCTCGATTGAGATTTTCACTTGAAACGATAATGAGAGCAAAGAATTTGACAAAAAAAGGAAATTATACTTTCAATGCTACCTCGACTTCAAAGAAAGACTTAACAACGAACCCGTACAGGTCTTTATGGTCATGATTCAACGCATACTTTATGCAAGCAATATATCACGTAGAATAATTTTACAAAGAGATTTCTCAATATTTAAAAGCTTTAACAATTAAATGATAAAGAAATATTGTGACAGACTTGAAAATTGCAAATTCACATAAAGAGATTAGACTTAAGTAGGCTCACGAAGCAGATTTTTAATCGTGTTTATAGCAGTCGGTATGGCAACCAGTGGGTCCGAGGGATAAAGAAACACATTACAGAGATGGGGATAATGGAAGACATAACACAGGATAAGATTAAATTTTGAAGATAAAAAAAACTTCAATGGTTTCTGACTGAGGGAAAATAATGAAATAAATAAAACATGGACGGAAGAGAGGATGAGAAAGCAGAGCGAAAGAATTAAGAACTACTGATGAGGAAGAAAAACGTGGAAAATAAGAAACGAAAATGTATGCGTTGGGTTATTTTACGTGGTCCTCAGATCGAGAGCAGATGAAGATACTCTAAAGTTATTTCAAAATTAACACTTTTGAGTAATATCAAGTGTAGGCTATTGCAGCTGTCGATAGATGCTGATGAGGCTTTCTAGTTTTGCTGCGTTGGGAGCCTTTTTGGCCCAACGTTTTCCTCGCGTTGCAGCGAGCATCTTCAGGAGCGAAGTGTTTGTTACTGTTACCATCGTCTTATATATATGTGAATTTTGCGACCGTTGGATACCCGTCACTCTTTTGTCAACCGTTGGGGATTTTGCTTAGGTTTTACGTCCCATTGCCGTCTCTATCTTCATCAGTGTTGGTCTTTTTTTAACCGCGACGATAGTTTTCAACTCTTCCACTCCTGGAAACGTACCCTGGCTGGACAACATGACGTAGCGGACTCCGCCGAGACCAACAGCGATGAAGATGAAGGAGACAGCGGTAGGTAAAACAAAAACTTCCCTTTAATAATAATAATAATAAAAATAATATAACGTTTATTGTCGTAGACCCTTATCGGTCTTTCAGACACCTTAGCACATTAATTATCATTTACACAAAACATAATTTAAAAAAATATAATAATGCTTATAAGACAGTGTTTACACAAAATTTACATAATAATAATAATATTTACACAAAAAATACAAGATAGGGTTTTCGCAAACAAATTAAAATTGTTACAACACACAGTGTTACAACAATCATTTCCATTTTAACTTCCTCCCTCAACATCTTTTCGTGATTAATTATTAAGTTTAATTAATTAAGATTAATTATTAAGTAATTAATAGTCACCATAACCAGTGACAAAAGAGTTAAGGATATCCATCGGTCGCAACGCTCACATAATAAGACGGCGATAATAACAGCAACAAGTATTTCGTTCCTGAAGACGCTCGCTGCAACGCGAGCCGAAACATTTAACCAAAAATGCTCCCAGCGCAACAAAACTCGAAAGCCACAGCAACACTTTTGAGCAATGACCTGGAGCAATATTACCAGAGGGAGTTCAGAATTGAATCGAGATATTTAGAATAAATATTTATGCTCTATGAAATACGATAGGCGTTCACCTTTCCTTAAGTTGTTATTGCTAGTCCTCTATATAGACAACAGGAAGCAGAGAGAGTTTCACGATGAACTTTGATGGAACCCGAAGCAAACAGTAGATCCCTTCTGTACGGGAGGTGAAGGAAAGAAACCATCACCATAGAGCGCTCACTCAGCGAGCAAGGAGAGAGAGAAAAATAATTCCACGTAAGCGATGAGCGTATTTTTAACTTTCCGCATACTTTCATGGCTCATAAGGAAGCAACTTCTTTAATGGAGGGCAAAGATTTACAGAGAAAACTTCCGAGTGATGGCATCGCGACTACCTATCCCTGTTAGCAACGCTTAAAGAGTCGACCCTTCGCGTGTTTAACTAGATTGTTTCCCGTTCTCAACTTTTAAGCTAATGAGTGTGCTCCAAGATTTAAAAAAAAACTTATTCTTACGTAGATTCAATCTGCATGAGCTTTCTTTCGTAAATCCTTTCCATACAAGATTACCAGGTGAAAATAATCATCATGTGATTCACAAAAATTAAAAGATACCTACTTCTACTTAAAAACCAACTAACAACTTATTACTGGTATATTTCTAATGTAAATTAAAAATAATAAGTATCAGAGTAAGCCGAGCATCTTAGAGTCATAGACTTTCTTGCTGAATTTCGTAAAAATAGTCACAATTCCTTAGCAAAATAAATTAAAAGATACCAACTTCCACTATATTTACAAAATAATATTTTATAGTAATTCCTTAGAAAAATAAATTGCAAAAAATGAGTAAGTAATACAGCCAAGCATCTCAGGCTCAGAGACTATCTCGCTTAGTCTCATATAAATAGTCCCAATTCGTTATTAACGTTATACCAAAAATATACCAAATTCTACTTTTATTGCAATTCTACTAGGTTTTTTTTGTAATTACTGCCAAGATAAAATTTAAAATCACAAGTAAGTATTAAAGCTGAGCATCTTAAACTCATAAACCTTTCATATTCAGCTTCCTACACTCAATAAAGAACAAAAAACAGTTTGACGAAATACTGAAAGACATCGCCTTTTAAAGGGGCGATTTAAAAAAAAGTTCCCGTTACAATGGTTGTAGTATTATTTCGAAGAAACTGACATTGAACAAGGAGATTGTGCGATTGTTACAATTTTTATCCAAATGCATGTAACACACATTGAAATATGTAAGCCCACAAAATGTAAAAGGAAGTAGGACTCCTCCGTATATAATTTTGCCAAGTCCTCGTCGCGATGTAGAGGAATGCAGTTCCAACTGTCGTTCATTTCAAGGCGCCAAGGCCTCGTTCATTCAACAAAAAGAAATCTACTGATAAAAATGCTTAAAATAGAAAAAAATGAATAAAAAATGAGCCTAAAATTCAAGGAAAAGAACTGCCTTTCAGTAGAGAAGTCTTCTAAAGTGTGTTTCAAGTGTTGATTTTACTGTGGTCTCTTGTGGCGTAATAAAGCCCATGTACTATTACCATAGGGCGTTTCAAGTAGAAATTTTTCAGATATGTGATATTTTTTAAATTCCCACAGTAGAGAGTAAATTGGGATAACGAATGCAGATACTCGAGAGAATAGGAATAGATTGGCAGGATAGGAGACTCATCCAAAACTTATGCATGGCCGAGAGGGCAAGGGTGAGGGTGGCTGATGGAGTACCAGGGTGGGCAGTTATTGGTCCCGGTTTTTGGCGAGGGTGCCCGTTATCACCATTGATTTTTAACAAATTTCCCGAGGAAATGGTATGAGAGACATGGGAATGGGAATAAAAGTAGGAGACCACCTGATAAAGAAAGATTTGCGGACGACCATGCGTTGGTTGGTCGATCATCCAAGGGATTGCAAACTTTAGTAGATGCATATGAATTCCAGCGCGGGAAATACGGAATGATGATAAATTATTAGAAAACAAAAGTATTGAGATTCTCTAGGACAAAGAAAGCGATGCTAGGCGTTAAATTAGGAGGGCACAGACTGTAGAAAGTAGAGCAATTTCATTACTTGGGTAGTAAGCTACATGAAAATAGGCGTAGTAGCAAAAACATAAGGAGGAGAAGAGCGTTAGCCAAGCGTTTCATTTTTAAAGGAGGAGGCCTTGGGTAAGAATATACAGAAGAGGCAGCTTGATATGGAGTGTAGCGTTGCATGGAGCATAAACGTGGACTCTGAGAAAGGAGGACGAGAATAGGATGCAAAGGTTCGATATGTGGGTGTGAAGGATGGAGAAGGAGGACGGAAAGGAAGACAAATGAGGAAGTGCTTGACATGGAGGGTGAGGAGAGGAAACTTGTGGATGAGATAAGGGAAAGGCACGGTAGGTGGCTCGAATATGTAATGAGGGGTGATGGTTTTCTGAAGGCCTTGATGGAGGGAAGGTAGTAGGGCAATAGGAGAAGGGGAAGGAAGAGAATAGGTTTTATGGATGGGATGAAGAAAGGTAGGACGTATGTTGCGATGAAGAGGTAGAAATAAAAGAGGTAGAAAGGGCCTTTTGCGTGTAAAATCTAGAGGATTTTTTTTCTTACTTCCATTTAAACCTATTTTTGACCAGTATATTACTTAAATAATTGAGCAAGATTCGGGAGTGCCAGCATATGCACCAAACACATTCCCATTCAGTAGATACCACAAACTTGTTAAAAGTGGTTTCTAAACTATAAACTTCTTCTTTGTTTGTACTCTTTATTTCACTCATATAATGACGGTAGCCTCCCGCAGGAACTCCTTTGAAGTTACCTAAAGCTCGTATGTTTTAATTCATGATTATACACTTTCTACGTGTATATAGTCAATTAATGTCTAGAAAAATTTGCCTATTTTTATAATTTTACTCGGAAAACGAAATTGAAGGAGGAGATTGACGAAATTAAATAAACGGGCAACCCTGTTATCCATAAGCGCCGTGTTAAATTGAAAAAGAGGAAGGCACAATAGTTGTGAGTGATAGAAGATTACTAAGTGCCTATAGCATACTTTATTTACTTTTTACGTTACTTAGATTACTCTAAGAAGAAGTGCTACTACAAAAGTACCCATGGTGAGGAGCAACGCAGAAACGCTAGACTACTAATCGCAGCGAAGAGGAAAAAATTATACGTGTTGGTGACTACGGTGCCGCTAAGGAACGTTGGAAGTTAAGTGGGCGCAGAGAGAGAGCGATAATGAAGCATTCGAGCGAGGAGTGAACTTGGGAAGGAATATTGCAATTCACATCGCGAAGAAGAAAGAGAGACGACCTCATCGGGGCTCACACACACTATATGGAGCCAGGCGTTGCTCGAAGACAATGAGGAAAGGGAGGAAGGATCGATGGGAGTGACTTCAAGGAGGCAGGGCACACGAGTGGAGCACGAGATGCAGATAATATGAGACGCGACTGCAGGCAATTACGGGGAAATGATGAGGCCGCCCACTTACTTCTAGTTAAAGAGCAAGGACTGGAGAGAGCTAAAGGATCAGGTAGGATTTAACCATAGGTGATGTCAATCAACGGGAAATAAAGTAATTCGTCCGAATAAAATAAAATTTCCAAACATTACGTTTGCACAAATGATGTGGTTCGCAGTCACGCAGTACGCAAGAATATCTACGCCAAAGCGGGCGAAATTCACCAAAAAAATAATCATTGGACTCGATTTCGAAAAAGGATCTCCCAATTGCTGGTCAGGTGTGTTAGCCAGTTTTATAATGGTGGGGTGTTCCTGGCAAACACACTTTACCGTGATTTTGGAGGTCCAGTTTCGATCCCGGTCGAGTCAAATTATTTTTTTTTATTTCAACCGTAATGATCCCACTATCTTGGAATTTTTTCGAATGTTCATCTATTGGCGGATTCTCCTTTTAAATTTTGACCCGCAACCTAACACCTAACTATCTTTTTCATTGTGTTTAGGTTTTCAGCTGAGTAGATTTGGGCCAGATGCAATATATCTATTCACGCGTAGCTTGTAGCAAGTAACTACATTTTGACCTCTTAGATCAGTATATCTCAAACCAGCAATGTTTCCCATTCAGTGAATTCTTCGTTAGAGACAATATAATAATTATCTCTATCAAAGATTTCCGTTTTTGTCTGACCAATTCACAGTTAGTATATCTCACCTTCTTAGATCGGACTATGTTAAATCAGTAACATATGACATTCAGAGAATTCTCCTCCGGAAGCATCATTCAAGAGTTCCGGTCTTGATTATGTAACTAGCATAATGTACCTACATTTTAATTACTTAGGTCGCTCTTTGTTAAACAAGCAATGAATTACATTAGTTATATCTTAGAGACAACATAATCATTATCATTATCCCAGAGAACAGGTTTCCCATTAATCCTATTCGCATGTTACTTACAAAATGTACCAATAATTTGATTCCTTAGATCGGTCTCTTTTAAACCATAAATGCATCCTATGCAGAGAATTCTACTTTACATGCAATGTAATCGTTATCATCGTCCGAGAGTTAATAATTCCTATCAGTCTTAATCACATATAACTTGCAACATGAAACTAAAGTTTAAATCCTTCGATCGGTCTTTGTAAAACCGGCATTATGTGTCATTCAGTGAATTCTCCACTAGAGGCAATATAATCATTATCATTACTCGATGATTCCGGTTTTCTGTCAAGAAGGCAAGGCAGAGAGTGATTAATCCCATTCACCCAATTGAATCCGCTCTCGCGTGTCACCGGAGACGAAGACACTGCGACAAAGCGGAGTTCCGGGGATTGGGGGTGGAGGGTATAGGGGGTTGTAGAGGAAGGAAGCGAAAGGTTAGAATACAAAAGACGGCAGTCAGGCGCATCCGCGGGTTGACTCACGATGAAGTCCCTCCCTCCCCAGCACCGTCTCCGTGAGCGTTGTCTTTCTCCTCTCCTTAATAAGAGGCGGAAAAGTCTCTCTGGATCACGTGCGAGATTAGCTTCTCCATCCTACCAGGCTCGAGCAAGAGGAATTAGAAAAGCGAAAGAGACTAACAAGTAACTTGTGAGTGGATAGAGTAGAAGGAGAAAGAAAAGGGATAGATTATTAGGAGATTTCCACAGCGACTGTGGGAGTCATGATAAATAGAAAAACTTTACGTTTGCATTGTTAAAAAAAATACTAAATTCGTCGATGACAAGTATTAACAATTAAAAACACAATTAAGGTAGAAAAATGCAGGTTATTCAACAAATAGACTTTTTCAATTTAAAATTTTTCAATTTACAGACTTAGGAGCCAACTGCAGCACCAAGCCATTCGATTTATCGAATTTGAACTTAAATAATTCCAGCTATTAGCTTATAGGTGGGTTTACACTGACAAGATACTTTCACAAAAGCTTGCGGAAGAGTTTATGTTGTATTTTTCACGATTCAGTGCCAGATTGGTTGCAGTTTACACCGGAAACGATACGCTTTTGTATAAGCGACTTCCCGAAATTTGGATAAACGGCCGCTACCGCTGTAAACGAAATCGCTGCACTGACTGAAATTACAAACAACTCAAATAATAACATGTGCGGGTGCCATAACTTTATAACAATTCATATTCCGGAGAAGATTCCCTTCTTGTAAACATCTTTTCGCGAAATGGTGTTTAGATTAGATAAAAGAAAGTTTGTTTACCATGTTACACTAATTGTAGCATTTAATATCACGTAACTTTAAGTTTAATTTGTGAAAAGGTATCTTGGAAAGGTATGATTTTAATATTTATATCTTAAAAATTACATGTAGGACAGAGAATAACTGATCAGTACAAAGAATTAAAATGAAATGATATCAATTTAATTTAAATTAATAAAATCAATTGTAGTGAACACAACTTTCGAGAAGCAGAGAGGTCAACATTATTTTCCGAGTCAGTTCCGCACGAATAGGTGCACTTGTATCGGAAGGAAGGGTATAGCATTGTAGCCGTTGAATAAAAATCAGTTTTCTACTTGAATAACACATCTGAAGGAACACTACATCCGAATGAAGTCTAGGATATTACGTAGAACATCAAAACTGGTAGTTAAATTTGATATTTTCTACGCGGAAAACGGAACACTTTTCTCGTATATTTATGGACCAGTTCCTGCGCATCATCTTCGGTTTTACATCAGTAGTAGTTGAAAATCCAGGTAATACCGGCTAAATTATTGATCAAATATCCAATTTGTAATGAAAAAAGTAAATAACTCAGCAGAAATTTATGTGTGGTTGTTATCTATAATGAAAACTATACATAACTATGATGAAATATATATAATAAGTACAAATGTCAGAGATTTCTTTGTACACAACATGTTTGGTGAATGATGTAAGGAAGGGTAGAGTGGAAGGGACGAGAGATGCCCGCGCCGCCTTTTTTTTAATTCTCTTCGTCTGCATGTACATACTAACCAGCAAGCCGCCGCAGGAGTGTGTGGCAGAGGGTGTTAAATCACCAGCCATGAAAAAGGGAGGGGATAGGGACAAGAAATTGTAAGAGGGAAATGTCACTTTCATATTAACAGAGTCACTATATTTTAAGCCCGGTTTTTGTTGCATCAAGCCGAAAATGTCTGCGTAGGCAAACGAAGCAACTGCCTAGAGTCACAGCCTCGAAATAGCACACAATGAAGACAAAGTAAACAGAAAATGTAATTTTTTCCAAAATCATAGTTGATGCTTTTTCCTCTTGGTAGAGCAAACTTCTTTTAATATGTTATTCATTTAAAATCTTACTTCGAATTTTTTTTTATTTTGCTAGTTGAGCGAGTATTTTTTAAATTGCTAAGATTATTTTTGTGACCAGACGTCCTGTTAAAGGATGGCTCCCCAATTACTGGCTAGGCGTATGGGGTACTTAGAGCTCCAGGATCTATTACTTACGTTACATTTAAGTTGTCCCATTTACCATGGGTCACTTTTCTAAAATTTGCTATGAAATTGTGACGCTGTTAAAATCATGCAAGGTTTCTTGCTTTAATATCAATATTGGAGCGATATATATTCAATCATTCATTCATATCCACTCATATGCTATTTCAGTTGTTAGTACGACCGTCTATTTTCTAAAGTAAAAGTACATTCTATAAAGGAAAAAATAGTTTTCTTGTCAAGTTACCAAAAAGTAAGTCCCAAATTTGTTAAATGCGTATCCAAGGGGGCTATTCTGTATGTTCTCGGATTTACTGAGCCTCGAAAGTGACGAAAGTTTGACGTCACAGTCTCTAAAAGTTTAAATCAATTCAAAAGTTGAGATTTGTCGGGGGAAGTACAGTCACATTCACGAATTTTCCGAGGTTCGATCAAGTCTAGTCCTCACTGAATAATGCCCCCGATTCCAAGGGGCTATTAAAAGTTCAGGCCAGGTGGTAGCCACCAGCGGTTTCGCGAATAACGATTTTTTTGTGGGAATAATGATTTAGATTTATTTCGGTAGCGTGTATGCCCTATTTTGCCGCTTCTATCAGTTCTAGGGATGTAGCGTGGGATTGAAATAAAACCCTCCATCACTCGAGTGTGATCTGAATGTTTCAAGCAATCTATGCACATCGTGTGGCCTCCGAGTATTAAGCGGCTCCTGCCTGGTCCTTTCATCAGCTGTGTTATACTCTCCGTTCACTCGCAGGGGTTTGTATCGACTTACTCGTACATAAGTCGGGAATACCTTTATGCGGCTTTTATCGACAGGCACCTAAGGCTTCGGGTAAACGTCCAATCCGACGGAAGGAGTACTCTATATAAAGAGCTCACCTCCAAGAAGGGATTGGTGTCTACAGACCATTTTACAGGAGGTTCTTTATTGCACAATCAGATGTACGTATGGATGTGCATTGAAAATTGCGTCGTGTAAAGCAGTGAATTGCTAGAATACATACACGCAAATGCATAAAAGAGAGATGTGAAAATAACCCCTTGCTCCAATTTCGAACCAGCATTCTCGCACTGTAAAAACAGATGCAGCTTCTAATTATGCAATAAAGTCCCACGTGTAAAAAGACCTTAATGGCCAGTGGTGTCCCATGCTGAGGATGCAAAGGGAAATTAACGGGAAGAATTCTTCGGAAACTTCAATTTCAACAACTGAGTAATTACCTGGATAATAATAATGACAAGGCACCTTTTTATTTTCTTCTCACAGCCAGTCTGATTTCACTCTGGTCCAGATATCTACGTGACGGATATGATCTGTCATGAGGCGCAGAAAGGAAGAACACGCCAGAGAAAACTGCACATGCACCTGACTCTCTCATGCCTCTTCACGGAATAGAAGGTACCACTGCGCTGTGATTCCTGCGACTCTCGTTTGAATGTAAGACACCCTATGACAGAATGTAAAAAAATATCAGAATGTGCGCAGCAGGCTTGGCATCAGGGTCACCAAGTACACGTTCTAGGTGACGACTCCGATCGCATGCCGACGAATCAGGCAATTATACTTTCCTCATATTATTTCATACGTTTTAATCTATAGCATCAAGGAGGTTTTTACTTTAACTGCATTTAATCATTACTTCTCCTTTCAGGGGGTAAACGCCTACCATATTAGCATTTATAATTAGGATTTCAAGACGTTTTAACCATTATGTAGGTGCGCGGGGTATATCAGGCCCCCAGGCATCTATCATTGCTTCTAATTTTTTAACTGTACGATAAATACTTTTGGTATCTTCAGTACCTTCAATGAACTTGGTATGCGCCCATTGCATATAAAATTATTTTTATAATAGTGCTAAATAAATTAAACTTTATTTAAAAATGTCAAGTCATGGGGTCACAGTGACCCCACGCACGTATAAAATTACACTTTCTGTCCATGGAGTTTACATGCTTTAACTCCCTGATTATAATTAATGTGAACCAAATTTTTAAAACATTTCTCCTTCAATATATCTAGAAGTTATTTTTTGCAAGAACAGAAAAATAAATTTAACATGTTATTGCAGGCATGTTATTAAAACTCCACGAAATCATAAACAAAATTCGGTCATTCACATTAATGATGACTTTTAAGGTACAATTAATCGATATTTTTGTATAAATGATACGAATGTTTAAAAAGGATATGTAACAAGAATATTCGGGTGAAATAAGTTCCGAAAATATTATAACTCATTTGTAATTTATTTTAAATTTTGGGGGTCTCCGAGACCCCACGCACCTACTTGCGTGACAAAACCGAGCGTGTCTACGTGACCTTGTTACTAAACCAGTCTTTAAAGATTCCATGTGAACATGTTTTACTTTCCACGGGCGTTTTAATTTCGCCAGCTATGTATGTGTACTCCTCTATTCTCTTTTAGTGCGCAGTTATGTCATAATGTATGAGTTTTAATTTATGACGTTTATCAGAGTAGCATTACGTATATTTCCATGCATTTCTCTGTCAATTATGATGGATTATGGATGACTGTTACTATTACAGCTAGCTCTCCATTCAAGATGTTGAAGTAAACGCAGGTCGGATCACATCAGTGCACTTGAGCGCACACGAACGATAATGAATAGATGGATGCCGCTGGCGAAACATTTGGTTGGCTACATGAACAACTAAAATGGGAGTAACATATTTAAAATGTCACATATAGTTTGAAAAATTTTAAAATTAAACTATTTTATTGGAAATAACTGTTCTTTAACTTTTATGCATATCATATATTATGCCTTTGTATATTCTAGGGTAGCGCATTAAAAAATTAATTCGAACGTGCAGAAACAGCTCTAAAAGCAATAGTTCGTACTATAGCCAGAGTAGGTTACTGTTTACCTTCTTTTCCAATATTCGCAAAGCTGCAAATACTCCAAGGCACTTATATATATATATATATATATATATATATATATATATATATATATACAGGATTCTAAGACAATTCTACTTTCGTAGCGGAAATAACCCAAAAGTCTTGGATTAGCGTCATTCATATAATCTGCGGACAAATGCTTCGTATATTTTGCCCAAACCAAATATAACCCTTTTCAAACTATGCTTTCTTTACTTAGGGCCAAAAATTTTCAATAGCTTGCCACAGAGTATTCAAGTCATTTATAACAACAAAACTTTCCTAAAGCAGGTGAAACTGGCTATTTACTAGTGGAAACATGATTAGGAATCTATTTTAGAGATTGTTTGCTATCAATATACTTTTTTTTGTACCTTTGTGTATTATATTTCTATTTCTTAGTTTATATTACTTATGTATATTATTTTTTCTGTTACAATGAGTTCCTCTTTCCAACTGGAGACATTTTGTTATAATAAAATAATGTGCTACACTGTGCTAGTATTACAATAACATTCTGTAGGTGACCTCACCAACAGGCAAATGCCTAAGGGATCACCTAAAGCTCCAGTCTGTAATTATTTTATATTATGTACAACTTGATGGAGCAATATATATACTATTATATTATATCATATCAAATCAAATCATATATTATATTATATTATTATTATATTACCTATAAAACTGATGATCTCAGGCCTGACCCCGTGGAAATTATGGATATCCATGATGAGAATACCACCTTTGTTAATTCCACAAACTTTCTTACGCTGGCACGACGCGCGTTTCACCACACTGTGGCATACTCATGTGCAGTATGCCACAGTGTGATGAAACGCGCGTCGTGCCAGCGTAAGAAAGTTTGTGGAATTAACAAAGGTGGTTTTCTCATCATGGATTATATTACCTGTCGGTAAATGGCATTTTGTCGGTACAGAAGAGCACCAGTAATGATTATTTAGGTAAAAGAATTTATTCAAATACTTGCTTAAAAAGAAAGCTTGCCGCACAAGGGACTTAAAAACTTTGCAGTTTTTGCTTGCTTTGCTTGGGGAGTCTCTACTCAAGTCACCACCACACACACAATTTGACCGCAAACGAAGAATAAGGAAAGAAAGAAGAGAGGGAGAGCGAGTGAAAGAGATGGAAATGAAGAGAGAAATAGAGAAAGAACGAGGGAGGGAGAGAGCGGAAATTAAGCGCCATGGCGACGAGACGCCGGAAACGACTTTTACGTTCCAACTCTCCTCTTTCCTCTTTTTCTCCCCCTCCCCCCCTCTCCATTTCCCTCCCCACCACAATCCCCTCTTCCTCTTTTAAAAAAAAGACTACCTACTCCGGCAACAACTACAACACAAAACGCTCTACCCTACCCCTTGGAGTAAGGGGAAGGTCGCCATGGGGCGCCGAGGTTCCGGAAGGGGGCTGAATTATGCGCTAGCGAAATCGGTTTGGCCGAGGGGTGAGCGGTAAATGACGGCAAACAACTTCCTGTTCCACAACGTGAAACTTCATTTCGGGATCCAACTACATTCTCTAATGCCCCGTTTACATTACTAGCTCTATGCGGTAGTAACTCCAATGCTAGTTAGCATTTCGCCGTGTGAACAGCAAGTATCGCCTACCCTAGTGAACGTTTTGACCACGCTAGAATTGATAGGGCTTGGCGCTGGTTACCGGCATTTGAAATGCGTGTGAACCTAAGTCAGTTGAAGTCGCGGTTGAAATACGACTTAAGAAAATGGAGGGTCAAGCAGAAAGACGGCAGCGCTACACTGAAATGGTAATTGAAGTTCCACTGGACTAATATAGTCAGCAAGTCCATTCAAAGGAGGATCCACTAATTAAGTTAACATTCTAGACAGATATTCATTAAAGTAAAGTTGGATACTTTTCTACAATTTTTATTTTTTTAAACACACTACGCGTTTCACCAATTTTATGGCATCGTCCGGTGTTAATTGACGATGCCATAAAATTGGTGAAACGCGTAGTGTGTTAAAAAAATAAAAAGTGTAGAAAGGTACCAAACTTTATTATAATGAATATTAAAATTTTCTACAAAGTAGAGCCTGAAGCTGTGAATTTTATTCTTGACAGATATAAAATGTAAATAACACTGCTCCGGTTTGCTTCCGGGGCGCGCAGGTTGATTCATTTGTTTTTTTTAGTGATTCCTTACTCTTCATCAGAGGTCGCCAGCATTTCTACTACGATAAACTGGAAATCCAGTAAGTAAGACCCGACATGTTAACCATCATTCAACTCTAGTAATGTAAACGGGGAAGAACACAGTGGTACTCCGAATTAGCGTGGCATGATGTTACCGGTTTTTCGACTTTTTTTAACAATTATTTTGCGTGCGTACATAGCCGCAACTACCCTAATACCTAGCTCTTTAAGAAGCTTTTTGATTTCATTTCATACTTTCAGGTGCAAATTCTCTATGATCTACCAAAAGGTCAGTTTTCGTTTACAGAAGTCACGATTATACGAATTCCGATTAACCGTGGTACAGATTCTCTAATAATACAGATTTTGTGTCTGTACATAGCCAATTGAGCTCATGCAAACGAAATTCGGAATTCATAAATTAGTTTCATACATTAGGGGATTCACTAACATTTTGACGAGAAGTCCCAAATCCCAAACGAGAAAAATTCAATAAGGTTTGAGTATTGAAATATTTTACTTTTGTAGTACGTTAATTATTATCATAAGCCTATCGTATTATTCAAGAGGCAGCCTCATTCAACTTTTCCTCGGAAAATCGATACTTCATTGTTCATCGACATTTAAGGAGGTTTAGGAGGATTTAAGGATTTAAGGAGACACTGTGAGTCAAAACAAATACTAAATTACACATTTTTTTATATTTTGTCAAAAAGTTCCTGCTTTCACTGATGCAATGCGTTACCTATAAAAACCCAAAAGTAAGGTACAAAATATGCAGATTATTCCAAGAATGTATTTTAAATGAGCGCTTTTTTCCAGCCATAGGAGCCGACTGCAGCGCCATTTCCTACAAACTACCGCATTTTGACTTCAATTACGACATTAATTCTTCAATAACTAGAAAAATAAGGTGGTAAGATGCCTGTACTTTATTTTGATTCAATTTCTCTGGATTATTTCCTTCTTAGAGACAGTTTTCCACGAAAATGGCATTTGTATTTTATGGAAAAATACTATTTTTCCCCGTGTTTTTCTCATTCCCCCATTGAACACCATGTAATTTCAAGTTCAATTACAGAATAAAATATCGTGAAAGGTATTATTTTGTTGTTCATATCAGATAGAGGACAAAGTTTTCCACAAGTAGACAGAATATGAATAAAATGACATTTAAATCATTTCACGGTGGAACCACCTTAATATGCACCGTGCAAGCCAAGCACCTCTAAGGTTTGCGGTTCGTGGTGATTCTACACCGGGCGTGTAATCCTCGTCCCAGCCCAAGGTCGAACCTCCTATGCTCCCCTGGCCTCTAGGAGAGGACTCAAGAGAAGTCGGGGGGAATTAATTCAGGGCTACGCCAGAAACTCGGAGAGTGCAAGTGGCGCGGATATGCTGACATTCAACTCACCGGTTATGCTACTAGTACTCATTATTACCTATAACGTACCTACCTTAGTATAGACAATTATTTTCAGAAACTGCTCCCTACCTGCAGAATATATTTACTAAATCCATCAACGAGCACGTAGTACTCTAGGACTGGAAAATTGCAAATGTCACGCCCATATTTAAAAGTGGTGATAACGAACGGCCGATCGAATAACAGATTATTTCTCTCACTTCTATCTCGCGTCAAATCCTTGAATATATAATTGTAAGTTCAGTTATGAGGCACCTTGATATGCTGAACTTGATAATAAAAACGCAACACGGATTCGGAAAGGGAAAATCTTGCGAAACTCAATTAGCACTTTTTGCCCACGATATTTTAGTTTCGGGTGAAGATATAGTTCCAGTTGACGCTTTTTTTCTTGAATTTAAAAAGTCTTTTCATGAAGTAACCCATTGAAAGGTACTTATAAAATTCAAATCTAACGCGTTAGATGACGACGTAATTCTGAATAAGAGAATTCTTAAGCAAACGCGGAAAAGGGTTTGACGACACCATCTCTAATGAAGTTGAAGTCACGTCGGGTATACCACAGGGGAGAGTCTAAGACCCACTTCTGTTCCTTTTGTACATAAACGATATCGGTCGAGTAGTTGACAGTAAGCTTCGGTTATTTGCAGGTGACGCAGAAGTGTATAGGGAAATCCGTAGCCATAATGATGAGCAGGCACTCACGAAGGACCTCGAGGCAATCCAAAAGTGGTTCGATGCGTGGCAGATAGAAATAAATTTCAAAAAAACTTGTACTCTAATGAATTTATGGAAAAGGAAAACTATCCTAATTACAGCTATTGCAAACAGCATAGCCAATTGGAGATTGTAGAATCCGTTAAATACCTCGGAGTTAAAATGACTAATGATCTCTCGTGGAGTAAACATATTCGAGAAATAACCGGTCAAACTAATCGTAAATTGGGATTTATTTAAAGAGTACTTGTAAAGTGCGACGATAAAGAAGGGAAATCAGATACTTCTCCCTTGTTAGGCCCCACTTAGAATGCGCTGTCAGTATTTGGGATCCTTATGAGGTTGCCATACAAACTGAGTTAGAACGCGTGCAGCGAAGATCGGCAAGATACGTTAAAGGCCGTTACGATGTTCTCGTTAGTACTAATGACCTTTTGAATCAACTGGGATGGGAATCATTTTCAGAACGTCGATTTAAGTTAAGATCTAACATAATCTATACATTCCAAACGAATTAATTTTTTGAAGGCGTTAATATTCTCATTTACGGTAGAATTGATCATGAGAATTAAATTAGGGAGCTAGACTGCAGAACGGACGTTTAAAATGTCATTTTTCCCCCGAACGATAAGAGACCATAACAGGTACCAATGAGACTTATGACTAGGTTTGTCGATAGGTAGTGTAGCTGGTAAGTTGATTTACTCCCAGATGCTTGGATTTCAATTTGCTACCTAGTACTAACAGCACGCCGTGCAGGTTTCTGGTATAACTCCTGTACCCTTGTCCATTTATGTAGTTGCAAAATACATTAATACAAATAGTTTCTCTAGCATTGTTGGTATGCCTATAGTGCAATGCATATTGATCAAATGTCAAATCCTGGCAGGTATTTGCATTTTTTTCTAATGCATCAATAGTGGTAGCTCCATTAACTTTATTGTGGTACAGTGTAATACATGTGGGTCATACCTCACCCCCTACCACACACCCTTGGGGTGGCTTGCAGAGTATTATGTGGAATTTTGATGAATAAATGCACAAAATCATTGATATTACGAATTACTAATTCCGTGCAGAAAACAAAAAATCACGCGGAACAAATTTCAAGTGAGGTGAACAGTCAGTAATAATGACGTCGTTCGACGTCATTACTGGAAATAAGCAAACTGACAACAATCGCGGAAACGATCATCGACATTATTTTATTCCCCGGCTCACTGCAGCGCACATCAAGAGAACTCCCGATCTAGGGACTTATTCAGTAAGGACTCGACACGGTCGAGCCCCGGAAAATCCGTTGATGCGACGTCAAAGCTCCCGACAAATACCCAAAAACTTATGGCTGAACCTTACTTGAAACCAATTGAAACTTAGTTGAAATTTTCGTGGCTGTGACGCCAAAATGTTTTCTTTGTCAACACTCGGAAATTCCGAGTCAAAACAGAATAGCCTCCTCGGGAGTAATTAGATAAGGTCAAGGAATATCCGAGCCTCGAAACTGACGACATTTTGACGTAATAGCCTCGAATATTTCATACAGGGCCACTTAAAAGTTGAGATTTGTCGAGGGCTGTGACGTCACAGCCACAGATTTTCCGAGGCTCAACCGTGCCGAGTGCTTACTGAATAAGGCCCCTGTTTTCAACTGCTTTTCGTCTGAAACGAATTGGAAGCAACTTCGGCGTTCCATTGCGAAGTGAGAAACGCCATAGAAGGAATGGAAAGCTTCCAGCATGATTCCTGGCATAAACTCTCAAGAACTGACAGTGGGAATGAAAGCTTCCAGTATGATTACTGGCATAAACTCTCAAGAACTGACAGTGGGAATCCTACATCTACATGAGAAACCAATATTAAATCTTCCATGGATACGTCACTACAAGGCACCATCTCCGCACGTCACTCCCAGTAACTTACGCGCTAAATGTGAATTACCGGGGAAAAGTGGGAACGGCTGCCACGTAAAGACTCCTTGACGAGCTAACGGCTGATATAACTCAGCCCTCTAGCTGTGAAACAAATTACGTCGTGGTCCAAGGGAAGCGAAAAAATTTTTCCCCTTGCACTTGGACATATTCCAACGCCCTGTTAAAGCGGAGAGGGTGAAGCGTAAGTACGGTCGAAATAATGCGAGGGCGTTGTGGAAGGGACCCCTACAAAGGGACAACCTCAAAGAGTCAACCGTCCCTGAAACATGCTTCAGCGGAAGAAAAGGCCGGAGCATCATTTTATGGGCTGCTGCCGGCATTATTCTTCACTCTCGTGGTGTGATAAAGCTTTGACGAAATATAACGCCGCGTTGTAGGAAAATGAGAGAGAGGAGAAAATTATGAAACTTATATAATGGAGAGGTTTTTAAGAGCGACGCCAACAACGACTTCTTTCCGCTGACTCGCGAGTTGTTTTCGCTGTGAATCACGTCCCACGAACCATCGATAAGTGGCAAGTCTAGTTCCTTTAGATCCACGGAAGCTTTATTTTTTTCCTGATGCGACAAAAAGAAAAACTCTCACAGCGGTAGCGAAACTTGGTGGCAATCACCTGCGGGAAACGAGACTTCCAAGGCTCGTGAGGAAGTGGTCGGCTAAATATTGGAGGGGAGAGGACAGTACCTTGTGGACAAGGCTGCCAACCTAATTTATTCAATGCTGCCAACCTAAAATATACTACCTATTCATTTCTTCCAGTTAAAATTTTAACAGATTTTTTGCATGCTGCACACAGAAATTAAAAGGATAGGTACACCATTAAGAAGGATTTTTACATTTGGCTAAACCATGGCTACTGGTCACGAGGTACCAACATTTATTAGATATACTT
Organism: Pyrrhosoma nymphula; assembly: GCA_963573305.1. Classification (NCBI taxonomy): domain Eukaryota; kingdom Metazoa; phylum Arthropoda; class Insecta; order Odonata; family Coenagrionidae; genus Pyrrhosoma; species Pyrrhosoma nymphula. Next base: position 115,362,953 of record OY754330.1, read on the forward strand.
AATTGGCATTAAGTTTTTAAAATAATGTTAACTACATGCCCAATATGATATATGGGCCGCAAATATTTTTATTCTTTACGATGTATCGTGAAATGTGTTTTAACAATGAAGATTGTTATAAATGTAATCTTTTTCATATGAAGGTTGCCACCACGGGTACCAGGATATGAGGAAACGTCAAGCTCTCACAAAGAGATAAGATGTATCCTTAATGAATCAATGTTGTTTTTTTAAAGGAATATATTACTTTCTTACTTTCTGCAGCTGACAGGGCGGAGAATTGTCATCAGCGTTGTACTCGATAATTTTTGCAATTCAAAGAAAGCCGCAACAATATGAACTGATAATGTTCTAAACACCATGGTTACTTCAAGTAACTTCCGTTTCCAAGACCATTGGCCTCATATGTATGAAATGTTCTCGGGTTCTTCACCGAGTCAGGCTCTCCATACTGGCCGACGTTTCGATGCCTGACTCGTGCATCGTCATCAGGGCTGTTTAGTGGAGAATTCTTAAGAAAAAAAATCTTTTTTGGCGCGCATATACCTGCATGTACCTACGGGCAATTGAATGCGGCGATTTTTACCTTGTTTTCCGTCCTCGTTTCCTCGTGGAAGTCATTTTTCCAACATGGAGCGTGGAATTTTTTTTTAGTATTTTGATGTTTATTCTTTCCTTAATATCACAAGCACTAATTATGGGAGAGAAAATACACTGAAATCATACTATTCTACACAAAATGGGAAATATTTCTGTTACTATTTTTTTGAAGTGATAACTTCTATTGGTCCGTTGGGCACTTATGGCATGGGGTAAAAAAAAGAGCAAACTCGCGACACGTACCGTACCGCACTTTTTGCTTCAGCGACGTAGTTCCAATACCGTCGTCAGACGGCAGCACCGCTGTCCTAACAGTGCGCATAACTGTCACCAGATGGTAGGACAAGCGGTAAACGGGAAAAAGTGCACTGTTTAAATCGCGTACCATATTTCCCTGTTCGTATTGTTTACCGAATCTTGAAATTCAAAGGTTAATAGTTACTCTGGTTATCATAAGTCAATAGTTTCTTTCCTAGAATTCTGTAGAAATAGTAATGAAATCAGTCAAGTTACTCATGAGAATAATGAAAATAACTTGCGAGAAAATGATTAAAATGGGGAAATGGTGATTGAAGATGTAACCAATGATGATGAGAATTGTTAACTAGAATAATTAGAATAGAAGTATAATTAACATAAGAGATATAAATGAGTTTTATATTATTCAGACGCATGTACAATACCTATTTTTCAGATAAATACCTATTTTGTCGACAAAAAATAAAATTTACAATAATGGACTGTTCATTTTAAAAAATTATTGTACCTTATTCTCCTTTATTATTCATATTTATTTGGGAATATAAATCGGTCAAAGAAGTTTTCACTTCCAGCGTGTGGTCCTAAGAACACCCAATTTTTTTCAATCAATCAATCACTCAACAGCCCCGACGACAATGCACGAGTTGGGCATCGGGACGTCGCGTTGGCCAGTATGGAGAGCCTGAACAGGTAAAGAACCCGAGAAGAATTTATACATCAAGTATGCAGAGAAAGTACCAGATCTAACATCAAGTACCTATACCTTGAAAATGGAAATAGTGAACAACAGTATTGATCAGTAATAATCAATCAATTTTTATTAAAAATTAGCAATTTCATTTCCAATACTGTAATTTAAAATATAATTTTACCTCCTTGCCCCTCCAAACTCTCTATTTCAAGTCCGTGGACGCCACCAAATTAGCGCGAAAATTAATCGAATACCATGTCCCAAATGAAAAGTTAGAAGTTTTCCCTACGAAGCGAATAAAATCCATGACCTCGGCGCTTATTAAACCCTTTTCGGGTGACGCACGCCGCTCAAACTCGCTGAGCTTTGGGCAAAAACGAATGCCGAAAAGCTTATTAAAACCATGCAAAATATTACCCCGTACCTGAAAAAAAAATTAATGAGTGTAGGGAAATTGGATGGCCACACCAGCCATCATCATACACACAGACGGGGGATGTAGACAAGCTTTCATTTTCCGAATTCCTTCATATGAAAGGAAACAGTTATATGCTCAACAAATGAAATACATACACGCAAACAAACTTTCAATATTAAATGAACCTATACAAAGCCAAAAATCAATGCATAAACAATGAATTTGATTTTGTCATAGCGAACACCAATAAATTCTGTTTTTTTGCAGTTTTCTTGGCCTCAGGTAACAATAAAAAAATAATTACACAAACTTATATACACGGAAGTATGATTGTCATCCCACATATCCCAAATAGTTTCGGCTTGTTTCTATTATAGTCTCCTTCGCAAATCAAGACGTATTACAGTTTTCGTAGAAGTGTTTGCTTGTAAATGCATAAGGGATAGGGTGTAATGGAATGAGTGCGTAATGGAAGAATGTGAAGTTTATTCATGGGCAATAGCACGTACGAAATGAACGTGCATCGTTGGTTTAGTCATCTGTAGAAAATGGATGAGAATCGTGTAACCAAACAGATACATGATAGAGGAGTGAACGGTGTGATAGGAAGGGGTAGACCGATAGAGTCATGGGTGAATTTGAATGAAGTGGCTCTAAAGAGGAGGAATGTTAGCAGTATTATGGACAGCAGGGCGTTTAGGAAGCAATACACGAGTGTAGCTAAAGCAAGAGAGGTAGGTATGTGAGGACATGGCAGTATGGGAGAAATTATTAAAAGCTAAGTCAGCTTCACAGGCCGATCGCCGAGAGTTCACTTTTTTGTGACTGTAACTACCCCGAAAGGGTGGTTTTCTCCACTACTAGAACATGGTAGGACGTTCCCGAGACCAAAGTGAGTCCGTTATGCGCATGACGTTATCCGGATGACAAGAGGAGCGGACGAATCGAGAATTATCAAATAGGAATAATGGAAGAAAGCTCCGATAAGTTAATTTTTAGCCACGACAGAATGGAGTCAAGTAGATATTTTCATCCTTAAGTTCTAATGTTACAATACATTTGAACGGTAAAAATCGGTATTTGTAGTTTGAGAATACAATCTAGTTTACAGCATATATAACCATAGCAACAACCTATTTACAAATGAAAGTCGAAACTTTTGCCATTTTCAACATTAGGGTTGTCTTGTCTCCGGCAAACCTGGACCCGCTTCGCCCGTGTAGATGTTTCACTGAGAATTATAAAATATATCTCTTCCCTCATATGTTTCTATGTATTTCTGTTGAATCCAAACACAATTATCAAATACACAATCCACTCCGTACATAGCTATCGCCTGATGCAATCGTCACAACGTTCCACTCAAACGATGAGAAACGACATATCTTTAATTAGTAGTACCAAGGTTACGCATGTATAGTTCCCGTTTACCTTGGAATACGAGGCTATAATGGAGAGCAACAATGAACAAGAACCAACATAATTGCGATTGCCACCACCAGCTTTAACCAACCGACAAGAAGTTTGGGGAAGGAGTTTTGACGAGTTACATCCCTCCCCATGTTTTCACAATCGACAATAAATTAGGGCAACTAAGGCACGAAGTTTTCCCCGCGTTTCACGTTCCCCGCACCTTCGCATAATTTTCATTCAAAAAGCCTTTCCTTCACAAGAGGGTGGAGGGCTCTCACGATGGAGAAAAGATGAGTTAATTTACGGATGAGGACGCGGAAGAGGATTTACGACGACACAAGAATAAAAAAGCCTCGGACGGCAGACTGAGGAGGGTATACGCTGAGATAGCAAAAGACGGAGGAGTTGGAGGAAGAGGCGAAAATTTTCAATTTCGGAGGAAAATGAACCGTGATCCCGCACGAAGACACAAATGCAAAAGAAGAAGAAAGTAATCAAAATTTTCATTCCGTGAAATATCTGCCACTTTCATTGTGTATGTTAATTGTGGACCAGATGAAAAAGAGTGTACGAAACGGTAATAATACTAGAATAGAAAAAAAAGACTAAGTACTGCAGGACTACAATGGTGGCGAAACTTGGTGGCAGTCACCTAGGGGAAGTGTAACGGAGGGGAAGGCGTACGTGGAAGTGGAGGGCAAATGAGAACATAGGAGGGGAAAAATTGTATATACCAACACAACTGAATATTACTTGAGAGGGCAGGAAAGTGTCAGAGGCGCGGATTACGATGATAATTGTGAAGGTTTACGACTCAAAACAAAGAAGGTTCAAAATAAGCCTATAATTTTTACATCCATCGGAGAGCCCCTCTTTTCCATTTAATTAATAGGGATAAAGGGATAGAAATATGATGTAAATAACGGATGGAGCATTTAAAAGGTGTCAATAAAGGTTTGCATCCTTGGGAACCATGGTAGTGAAACGCGGAAACTAGCTTAAATCCTAGCTCGGAGCCAGTTCTATAGGTTTGTACCTACTCTTCCACCAAATAGGGCCATTTGCACAACTGCCACCATATTTCGCTCCCACTGTACTTCATGCTGTAAGTGCGTCCAAGAGTGAAACTTAACTCATGGACTACCTATTGCGCTAAGTGCATGAATGGGGAGAAGGTACATAATATAATCGAGGCAAATGGTTTTAGTATAACGGACATCAGATGTAGAATTTCCCTCACCAAAAAAAGGAATGTTCTTAGAGAAGGAAATTGATGAGGGGGATCGGAGAAGAGACAGATGAAAACTCTAGTATGGGTAAGATACTTGGGCCGGTTTACAATTCAGGTATACCCACTTAGTAATTACCATGCACTACATTCATGGCGAGCCTGCGCCATACTTGCGAAGGGTAACGGACAACTAGCAGTTATACGTAGATGAAATTGAAAAATACGTACAACAAATAAGTGAACGCAGCCGTCACCTTGGCATATATAGTAAAAAGAAAGCTAAGAAATGAAATTTTACCAGCAAAGGAAAGTTTATTTGATCACGCAGGAACATAATAAGTATGCATAAACTTAATAATGGTGGGCTAATTAACACATGCATTCAAATTTTCCATCACTATCTCTCGCCAAGTTCGCAACCCTTTCCATGGCAGACGCCATGATGACTAAGTACAACTGTTACGACCAACTAGTAGGCCTTTTCTCCTGCTAGCCCGTACCAGCCCAATCGCGGTGGTGAAGCTGGCCAAGAGGTTGAAATGATGACGTCGACTCCTGAATTTTGGAAATACTAAGTACGGCCAAAACTAAACATGGCCTTGGCCATTGCGAATGAGGATGCACGTAGACTTGAAGCATTTGAGATGTGGGTGGGGAGAATAATGGATAGGGTAAGCTTGCTGTCGAGGAGGGATTTGATATGGTTGGAGAGGAGAGGCAGCAGGTGGCGGAGGTTCGGAGAAGGCAGAAAGGATGAATGAATTTTGAGAGGCGAGGGCATGTTGAAGAGGGTAATGGAGGGGAGAACGCTTGGAGAGCGTGGGAGAAGAAGGAAGAGGATAGGAATTTTGAACAAAATAAGAGGTAGAGGGCTAGAGAAATTTCAGACAGACTAGATGGCGAGCCATGTATTCGAGTTAAAATGAGGTAGCGTCCCAGAATTTGGGATGTAGGGAATAGGACTCTCCAAAAACGTTGAGTCAGCTGGTAGTGAAGGAATGCATGAGTGATCAAATGAAAAGAGGATAGAGATAGGATGGATAAGATTCCAGCTCGCTCGAATGGGCATAGTGGCAACGAATGCACGGTATCTGCCGAGAACATCAATACCCTTCAAACCTCGTGCGAAATTCAGAGTGGAAGAGGTTGCCCGAGTAACTTAATTGGGTTGAACCACTCGGTGTACACTCGAGGGATCTGGGTTAGAATCCCAGTCCAGGTGAAAAGTTTCCTCGCTCCAAAGTTGGCACATTTCTGATAGTAAAAATATATTCAGAGAAACCTCCGGGTGAAAAAATTCCCTTTTGGACCGGCCTAGAGGCGCAGGTAGATTTCGAAGTAACGATTTTTACATAGACTCAGCTCATATTGCTCACCCCTTGCAGTAAGGGTTATTCATATCAAACATCGTCTAAGGCAAAAGTGCTAGATAATACTCAGATCTAAAATAACTTAGACCGAATCTGAAATTGAGCCTACAAAGGAAGTATTGATTTTTTTGTGCAAAAAACCCTATTTTTCCACCCCTTGAGCTAATGGTTTATGTTATAAAAAAATCTATAAAACAAAAAGTTTGATAGCAGTCTTAGGAAATATAATAAATTCAAACGAATGCAATATATATCATATGAAGTGAGTTTTAGTGATTTTTAAGTTTTTCAAAAAACCTTCCACATATCTACCAGATTGGTCCGATTTTCCCACGAACTAGATCGAGATTTTTAACCATATTATTTCATGATTCTATCGGGATGTATATATAAACTAAACATACATGGTATTTGGTGATGGTTTGGGGTCAAAGGAAGTCGCACGATAGTAACGACTACAGAAGGCAGCTTCGAAATCTACTAAAATAGGGAAACTAGGAAGGAGTAAGTATGTCTCTTTCTCGTATGTGGGGAATATCCTAGGTTTCCGGGGAGACGCGAAGGAAACAATGTAGTTGACACTTGTAATACGAGCCGAAGAGAAAAACCTGGGAGGCTGTGTTGGAGTAGGTACGGAAACGTAGGTGGATATAGGCGAGAGAGGAGCGGATATTGTGAAAGCTCTTTGCATAAAGGCATGAAAAAAGGGTTTGAGGGGCTGCGTGAAAGAGAGCGAAATGGGACGAGACTTCCACGGTTCGGACGGCAAATTGAGGGTTCATGCTTGCTTATTAATTAAGTTCGGAGAAAAGTTTGAAACCGAGAGAGGAAATCCTTTAAGTATTTTCACCTTATCTCTTTGAGGACCCCTCCTGTTGCTGTTCAGCACTTCCTATAAGACTGTACTAGATACAGTCCTGAAGAACTCCAAAATAATGTTTTATCATTGATGTACTATTTGTAATAGAATTGTTAAAATTTATTTTACAATTATAATTTTTGATCATAAAATCTATTTCTTGCTTATGAATATGGGAGAAAAATTGACTTGTTCATTTCTAATAACACTTTTCATTTAAATTTGAGGAATTTATTCATAAAACCGCTGATAAAAGAAGTATTTCATGGTAATAAGGTGAAAAGTATACATCATGATTAATTTAAACACCCTTGACGTCTATATATGTGGAAATGCAACATTTCTAAAAAAAACATTAACATTTTATGCATTCTCTATGTACGTACCTCCTTATTAGGCCTGTTTATTCGTAAAACAATTTACAAAAAATTTTCTTAAAGCCAGGTAATTTTCATGGCCGAAGAGGATATATAGCTAGGGAGCGAGGGTTAAATATTACACACGGTCTGCATCCATCTCTTTCTTCTCTCCTCGACGCATATAACATAGCGCGGAATAAGAACCTACACCGTTATGTGCTATAAGCCCGCAATTTTCAGCGAAACCCGCAGATCCGACGGCAAGAACACGATTTATTTTTGCGAGAATATTTTCAACCCTCCAAAATAAAAAGAATAAAAAGCTGCGGTGAAGAGCTGAACGGGAGTTTGGACAAAGCGTGACCAAACACACATCCAACGAACACGTAGCTTTTAATCCCAGACGACAAAGTATGGGGCGATGTGGAAATACGCACGGAAAATGCACCCGGATGCATTCGTGCGGTCTTTCACCAAAACAATGGGGTTCTCCATGAGTGGGAAATACCTCACCCTCAAGGGGAGAATAAAAGGATGATCAGAAGTAACCGTAACCAGTTACGTATCTAGAATTTGGCACTGGGGGATCCATAATATTTTTATAGGTGAATTATCGGGGGGGGAGGCTGTCTGGGACCAGCCTAATGGGGGCTACTGCTCTGGAAAATGTTTTAAAATTATAACCCCAAAACTGTATTTTCTAGCCCTTTTTGAAGTAATTAAAAATCTTTAGTTTGCTGATATTTTTGTATATTTTAATGTTGGTACCTTTACGAAAGTTGCTTCCGGGTGGGGGAGTTGCGGTCCCATTCCCGTCCCTCCGTAAATACACTCTTGACCGGGACCACTATTCAGTGAAATGTGATTATCTGTAGATTTAGTAAAATCTATAAAATTGAAGTTCACTTTATTTATTCTGCAGCGCTTCATCAAGTTTTATGAATGCCACCGATTGAAATCGATTCTTAAAAATGCGCATCATTTTAATTTACTGAATTGAATTATTGTTTCAGAATTTATGGTGAGAGGAATGATATTCTAAACTAAGATGGAATGGGGGAAGAGCAAAAACATGTTGAGAACCACTATAGCCATAGGCATGTAAACCTCGCCATTGTGCGGAGTGTTTTTGCTTCCCCCTCTCTGTAATACAGTCACGCTGAGTCGTGCAGAGAGCCTGCCACACGTAGACTTTCAGGTAGCAATGATAACACAGCACTTGGGGTTCACTGAATCCGTCGGGAGTATGTAACCGAAACTACTCTAGAACGCATCGGGAGAAAACAAAATCCCATTTCGATGTTATTTTATGCCTTTTTTGATTCCGTACTCGTGCACTGGAGCCGGAACCGTACCGCGGCGTCACTTATCAAAACTTCACTCATATATACACTGCGCACCTCACGGCAGGCGATTTTTCCCCACGTACTCTCGTTTGATATTACCTCATCTTCACTGCTTGACGGAACAAACAAAAAAGCCGGTAGAAGGCTGCTATTGAAACGCGCAAAGAATAAAATACGGTACTGTTGATAGTCCGTCATCTCACAAATACTAGAATCCCAGTCATTCGATGATTTTGAACCTTTTGCTGCGTGGTTATTCTCGCAGTATTTTTTTAACAGTCGCAAGAACTCAATGACCGCAAGTTTAACCTTCAAGCGCTCATGCTCGTGCGTCTGGTGGACGCCAGGAGGTTTATTTTATCCTTTTTCTATTCTTTATTCGACTCGAATCCCCCTTCATCTATCTAACTTCCTATTTCAAACATTCCTCCTAGTTTTCCACATTATTGGGCAAGGTTTCAAAGGCAGCTTCAAAGGTAAAATTCTTTAATTTTTTCATGCTTTTGAGTCCAATAGACGCCACGCGAGTGCATGCGTTTCAATTGTATGACGACTTATTACAGTTATAATATTAATAATAATACATTTCTGGAAAAAGGTGTATCTGCTTATAACACATAAATGGCTCATAATTCCTTGCTGTGATGAATAGAAATTCCCATATAATGAATACATTCGATCAACAATAAAACATGTACATAAGGTAAAACTTACAGTTATTAGCCACCCTACAGTTATTGGTCACATGGTGTGTTGAAGACCATAGTAAGAGTACAGTTGGTCAAAATATCACTATTGAAAATTTTTCTATCATTATTGTAAATGTTTTCCAACTGTACTCTTGCTATGTTCATCAAAATACCATGTGGACAATAACTGTACGGTTTACCCTAGGAGGTAAAATGTAGCAAAAATGTTTAGTTTTCATTCTCGATAAAAGGTATTCTCGATATTCATAACTTATATATTTTATCAATTATTTGATAGTCAAATATTTTTTTAAAGCTTGCCTCTTCTGTTATTATCCAATTTATTATTTAATTATACATAACCAGAGTCTGTCAAAAACCGCAGAATACGGGTGTTTTAAAAAGTGACTCGAGTCTAGAATGGTTTTAAAGCAATAAATAAAGGGCAAAAACAATTTTAAAATGGACGACTTAATTCTCAAATAATGTAATTCACGCACATTTATACAAATCTTTCTTCATATCTTGTGTACTTGGTTGCGTTCATTGATTCAGACCCGATTCCTTTTCTTTTGGAATCCTAATTCATTCAGATTAATATCAAGGAATCATTTAACTCTTTAAAAGTTTCGTGATTTCGTTCATTTAATATTTTTACCATTCCAGTCGGAAGTGAAACTTCGTTTTTTTTCGAAACTGGCATTTGGTTTTCACTGCATATGAAATAGTTCAATATTTCCAGTAGTTTGACAGCCTTACAGCGGTAGCGAAGCTTGTTAGCAGTTGCATTCGGGAATAGGTACGTGAACGAGGGGAAGGCTCGAGTTGAAAGGGTCGGCTTAGGACAGATCATGGTTGGCAAAGCTTCCAACATGACTTTTATGACTTTTGAAAATTTCAGGTGCCAGTCAAGTGTCAGAAGTGAGTTTCATTAATCGCTTCTGACACTTTCCTACAATTTTTACCGTCCAAACAAAGCCGAGTTGATAAGCTGATACTGTCCGTAAGCTCATCAGAGATGCCCATCTAAAAAAATGGAGTAAGAGCCATAGATAAATGGAAAGTTGATTTTAATAACAAAATGAGCATTTGGAAGATGACAATGAATATTTGTGACAATGGGAACTATGGTAGTCAAATGTGTAGACTAAGCTACTTCAAAACTTTGTTCATTTGCTTTTGAAATTGTAACGAATATATATAGGGTGGATTGAGTAGCCATTGCAGTCTACGTTGCTGGTTTCAAAACCGGATAAAGGAGGAAGGTTCTACATCAGGTAAGTAACCTGATCAGATAAAAACCACTGTATATACTTACAAAATTTCAAAAATTTCCTCGGATAGAGGATAAATTAATGTTATATGTTTGTCCGAATGCTAATTTTAAGACATTCATCTACGATCGCAAACTAATGATCACATGCTCAATCCAAACACAATTTGGGTAGTTCAACCGATTCAGGTTTGATGTCGTGGAAGGAATCCATATTGAAGTGTCAGTTTCACGGTATTTTTAATTCTACTACGCGGTTTGACGCACAGAGTCATCTTGTACGTGAAATCATATAGAACGGGTCTTGTGCCTGAAGACGATTCTGTGCGTTGAAAAGCGCAGGGCAATAAAAAATCCTGCGGAAAAGTGCGAACTTTTTTTAAAAATTAAATGTTTGTAGATATATTGGCGATTTTTCCATTATCATAATTATATCCAACCCGAAAAAGAATTGCGCGAATGTCATGAATGCATGTTGATAATACCATAATTATACAGTCATTGAGATACGAACAACCATTGGACAGCAGAGTTAGATTAAGTTGTTATTATATCTCATTTAACATCCTAAAAGGTTCTTCCATTACTTCTCCGGCTATTGCATTAATGGCCTATTTAAAAAATAATTGAGAAAGTCATTACCAGGAAAATGTATGGTATAATGCAAAAAGATGCTAAGCATTGTAAGAATTGCCGACAGGTATCGTTTAATGGTTGGGAATCGGTTCAGTTTTATTTGACAAAATATTGAATTGAAGCCCTTCCAAGCAGTCCAATGCTTGCTAGGTCTTCGCTGCTGTGAAACACAATCAAAGGTGTGCGATAACCTTCCCATACGAAACTCATAAAAACACATAAAACGATACACATTCGACTAGAGAAGCGTTCCTTTATGAACTGAACCATGGTACTTGTAATATTGATTCATGCCTCATGCACTATTTTTGTTTTCGTCGAGTTATGAAGATTAATGGATTTGTTCAACGGTGAGCAAGTTTCTGGAGGAGAGCTAATACCACGGCAGTCGAGTGGAATTAATAAAAAGTGACGCGCTGAAGTTTTTCCCCGTCACCCTGTAGACGACCAAGAAGAGCAATCTGGTTTCAAAGGATAAGAATATTCTGAAGAAGGCATAAGGTAAAAATGTGTGGGATCATACCCAGTTGGTTCTGGCTCAATACTTGTGTGGGCGGCGATTTCATGAGAATATCACAGTCTCACCTCGTGTAAAAAGGTATATACTTCGTCCATCATAATAGCGCAGTTGACAGTTACAAATGCAGCCAATCACTGAAGACGTTGAATTTTGGTTGGGGAAGCGAATCACGTTACCGAAGAATTCAAAATGGTGGCGTTTGTTTACATCATATGATCGCGACAACATTGTTTTCTTTTCATAACCTCCTTTGCCAAATCGGTGGATTTCACCTAATTACAGTATTTAGATATTTTTAAGTTTTGTCAGAAGTATAATTAACATACATGATCGAATAACCAAGTATTTTCCTCAACTCCATGCCTGTGTGCATATATGTGTACACATACTAATTAACCCTGTCGTGGTATAGAAGTGAATCATTTCTTTACAGTAGAATGCGTAACACAAATCGTTCTGGATTATACAGTCGAGTTTCTACATTTTTATCACGGAATAATTTACGTGTAATCCAGAATTTCATCGAATTACATTGCACCGAAAAACATCCATTGAAAATTGCGTCGGCAGTAACCCATCTATGATGGCGTAGCGACAACGTCATTTATGCCTCACTGAAAGGCCTTTTCAAGCCTGAACCCTATTGGTTGCAGTTTTGAATGCTCAACTGCGCTATTATAATGTACAAACTATAGCTAAAGTGAAGGCTGGATTATCAAAGCGACCGTTTACGACGCCGAATTTCACATCAGTTTTACGATTGTGAGGTCGAGTCTGATTCAACCCGCCAGCAACTGTAAGGTGGCGCGGCAAGTGTGAGGAATGGATTGTGGCCGCATCCACTCCGCTATGGAGATTTTAGAGATACAAACATTGAAAAGAGCCTCCATGTATGTGAGCCTCCATGAACCTCCAAGCCCATGTAGGACTTGATTTTGAAGATTTCGTGAAAACATTTGAGTGTAGACCATTTTTGCGAAATTTGTGCAACTTTGACCTCATACAAATTGTTAATTGTAGAGTACTAAGAAAAATGCCTCCCCTCATCGCATGCACAGGCCTTTTGAAAATATTTACCTATGCAAATTTTCAACTTCCTGGCTTGAAAAAAATCACTTTTTGCCTTTTGGACAGCTTTTTTCGATTTCAGCCCACTGTGCGTCGATGCAACTCACCGCCATCACCCGAATGGAAACCCGAGAAATCTACATGAAAATGTAAAATTTTACTCCACATAATTAATTATTCATAACTTTCGTGACGGATAGATTCCACATAGTTTCAAGCCGGAGGCCGCTAATTTCGTTATGCAATTATAGGCTCATTTGGCGTAAAAATGAGCGTGGAAAGGTAGAATTTTTAATTCATTTCAAATACAGAACGCGCATCCCTAAACATAAGAATACAATCGCTTATTCACCATGGTAAGAGAAAAATCTCAGCAGTAAAATTTCACACTATTTTTTATGCACACCGACCACGTGTCATTTTCAAAGTATAAAAAAGTGGGATACTCTTGTTTATACACCCAGAGCTAGAAGGGAAATGTGGCGTGGGGTGGTGAATGGCAAGGGGCCGGGCCTACAGAGGGGGAGGGTATTCAAGGTAAAGTGCAGTGAATGTGAGCGGGGTGAGGGATGGCAGAAAGGAAACCGATAGCGGTGAAGATCGGGATTCATAGTTATCAGCACGGATACTATACTATATAGAGGATTTGCGAGTCGGTCACGACAAGTGCTGCCACTAACCGCGCATTTTATTAGGTTTCCTAAGCTGACACTCGCGGCGCTGACACTCGGAGGGACCTGAACATAGTGGCGAAAGACATAATCAAATTCTAAAAACCTTAACTCACTGGCTTCCAAATGGAAAACTAGTGTTTATAGCGATTTAACTCGAAGCAGACGCATGCATTTGCACTTCCAGCAATGGAGAATATCGGGAATGAATAGATCCCTATTCTTTACAGCGCCACGATGCGGACAATGTGGAAGCTATTAAAAAGCTCGCGAAATAACAGCAGAAAACAGCGCTTCTCGTGGCCGACTCGCTAATCCTTTATACAGTATCCTTGGTTATCAGAGGGTCCCAAGGCAGAAGGGAGACTTGGTTTTAAGAAAGGAGAGTCAAGGGTGTGGCAAAAACATAATCAATTCAAAGATTAGCCGGGCTATTAACAATTTCTAATTGCTCAAAAATATCCAACTTAGCCCCTTTGTCTATACAATTTAAAAGAGCAGCGTCCGAGTTACAACCTTTAATATTGAACAATCAATATCATGAAATAATAAAAACTAAGACTAAAATAACATTAATGTAATTTTAAAATGGAACCACCATACCCCATTCCACGTCATAGCCAGCTTAAAACCCTCGAATTTACCCACCCCCCTCCTTTCACAAAACACGCAGGTATCTTCTATCCATAGCATCAGACCTACGCCTTTAACAAAGGAAATAACGCACCTGTCGTAAAAAAATGCCCGACACTAATAGTTCCGAGTGAACTTCCGAGTTTCCCCCTTGAGGTACTCAAGGTATACGCTCCGTCGTAACCTGCGCACCCCAGCACAAGACCTTCGTGTTTACGCCGTTCGGAAGATTACGTCCGTCTTCTCCCGCGCCTTTATTTTCACTGCGATGTTCCCCTCGTCTCGCCTCATCTAGGCTTACGTTGTAAGTACACCCCGCATAGATAGGGTCACCATATCCTGATGTCCCAAATCCGGGAAACATACTTTTGGAGAAACTGAATCCGGGAAAAAATCGGAACACTATTAAAATAAAAAGCAAAGTTTCTCTGCCTGTCCGCAAATTCCCATAAGAAAATGCACGTATTGAATTAATTTCATCCTCTTTCACTCCGATTTTCTTTCTCATAATTAAATTAGAAATACTGGGCGTACAATGTTAAGATGAATGCCAAACGAAAGGAAATTTACTAATAATTCTTATTATTTCATGTGAATTTCGTTTACTGTTCAAAACCGTGAAAACTTTGGTAAAATATTGATAAAATTGCTCAGAATATTGCGCGTTTGCTAAACCGTCCCCATGACTACCGATAGCATTACTGAAGCCGAGTCTCGTAAGCAAATATAGTGAATAAAGACCCATAACGGATCAACTGGGAATGATGAGTTGCTTTTGCCATAAGGAAAGCATATCCCGAGCAATGGAATAGTAATTTCCATGGGGAATATAGGCCAATCATGAATGTATTTGTATAGTGACGGCCTGCCATTGAAAATACATTGCTATATTTATGTTGGAAAACCAATGTTGAGCATCTTTATAAAAATTCAGCATAATTAAAAAATACATTCAATCATTATCTACATAAGATTTCAATTTAAATAAAATTTCGTCACGCATGACGGAGGTTTTTACTAATTGTTTACAAAATTTAAACTAATTCTGCAGAGTTGTTTCATTCTTTGATTTACCACACATACATACCTTCCCATCACGCCATTCCCTTTCGGGGTAGGCAATGTAAAAGAATTTAGTTAGTGCCGTTGGCCCTGGAGAACTGGGTCCGTTTTAATAATTTCCTTCATAATTTCCTATCCTTGCAAACAACTTTCACTTCTCTTAAGGCCGTTTTACACGGTACATTTGTTTGTACAAACTCTTCCGTGAACTCTTGCATGAGGCAAAATGTATCTTGTAAAGCGGCAAATTGTATGAACGCTTGTGCGAATGTCTCAATGCCTGCACGGGAAATAGAACCTGTTCTAATTTCGTTGAGACAAACGTACAATCTCACGTACATTCGTTTGTCCAAAATCTTTCATCGTGTAAAACGGCCTTTACACTCATGCATTGCTTCGTGCACGATCTCATGTTCTTAAGAATCCTAGTATTCCTCCTCATTAGGGTCCCTTCCACCACATTCACCCATGACTTTCGCGGTCTACCTCTTCCTCAAACACTATTCGCTCCACTACAACATATACGTTTCGTTATTCGACTCTCTTCCATTCTCTCGACATGGTCAAACCAACCAATCACACTCCTTTCATATATGTTCATTACTTGAGCATCCAACCCACATTCTATCATCACCCACTCGATCCTCACCTTATCCATCCTACTTTTGCCGTACACACTTCTCTAGAAGGAATGGGAATCCCATTCCCACTGCATTTATACCTACTCTTATGCTAATGCGGACATACCCAGGTCTTGATCCCATATAATAACGCCGGGAGTAGAACACTTTTGTACACTACGATATTCTTTGAATACAAATTCAATCTAAAGTTATTTCTTGTAGCTGCTGTGGATTGTTCTAGTACTAAAAAATATGGCGTACCGAGTTTGATTCTCGTTACAAGCCTGGTAGCTGAACCGTTTTTGGCCCCCGCTAAGTCATTCCTCTGGGCCACCCCCAATGAGAAAAGTTGAAAAAAAAAACGCTGGTCAGTTCGAATTTTCCCACAGGGGTTCTGCAATTCAATCAAAAATACTGAATAGTCCGCCTAGAACCTTCGAAGATGTGTGCTACAATTTGATTAAATGTTCTTAAGCTTCACATTTATCGCCATAAATTTGTCGCCGCGAATTTCTCCATGCAGTGGATCTAAACGGAGATATTCCGGGACATTTCAGCGTTAGCCGGGACAAATGTGCCAATCGAGTGAGACACCGGGAAAGATCCTTCAAACCGGGCCAAATCGGGACGGAGTTACTCTACGCACAGAGGTATGTGGAGAGAGCGCTCCGCATGATGACCAATACAAGAACCTGTGACTTAGGTTTGGTTCGGACAACATGTTGGTTCTCCATGTATATAGCTCTCGCGAAAGTTTCTGGCGCTGAGAAGTTGACGATTTTGGGAAATGAGCTACGGGACTTGAAAATTCTGCGGAACGGGAGATGAAGGTTGTTCAGTGTGGATGGTCAGTAAGAAAAACGTTTTTATTACTGCAGACTCAAGTGCTTTGTTAAGCGGGAAAGCTTACGGCTACCTATGCAGTCCGGTTACGACTTGTCTCACAATGATACCTCAAGATACCAAGAAGGGACTTTGGTTAAAAGTACATATTTTGGCACCCCTGCCTCACTCTTTATCATTCTCTTGTTGCCTCCCACTCTTCCCCGCTCTCGTCCTATCCCTTCATCTCCACCGCTACTACCACCCCTCATTGCCGCTCAGGTCTACGCCAGGAACCTTTGCGACTGCTATACAAGGAGACCTCGCAGGGGAAGGTGTTAAAAACCATAATGAAACCTTTTCGTTAGAAACTAAATTCTTAGATAGGAATACAGGTGGCGAGCTTTAGGCTCCATGTTCGTGCCATGTTCGAGAGAAAAAAACTATTGAGAATCTCACATCTAATATTTCCTACCTCTAATATTTTGCTTTCCGATAAAATTCATAATTTTTGCCAAGTTCAAAAATTAGAAAGACGTTGGATCAAATCAAAAGCAGCAATTGAGACGATTAACAAACGGATTACTTTAAATAGAAAAAGTCAGGAGGACAACTAAACTGCTACGCACAGCAGGAATCGAACATCTGAGCTGCCACTGAGACACTTTGACTCAGAGGCAGCTCAGTATTTCAAGTATTTGACTAGGAACGCAAAAATGAAGGAAAACGCCGATTCCTCGCCAGTGCACGCAAATGGTGAACCGAAGACCCCCCCAATATTTGTTCGTTTTCTTAGGTCAAATGTCAGGTCCAGTCTCTTGAATTCACGCAGATCTGAACGCCATTTTACATTATGTGATGTTGGCATAAGTGAAGACGTCAATCATAATGTTTATATAAATGAGTCACTCACTTTAACCGGAAACTCTATGCCAAGGTGAGGAACCTGAAGATCGAGAAGAAAGTGAAATATTTGTGGGCGAGGGATGGTACAATATTTATAAGAAAAACTGATGGAAGTGACCGTATAACTGTTAGGAGTGAAGATATAATTAATAAACTTGAATAGGATGAACTTTTTTTTGAAGATTTTCGCAGCTCATGTTTATGTTATTCAGGTTTCTGGTTCTGCAATTAAATTATTTTATATTATGCGACAGTTTCGCCGTACTATGCTGCAGGCTTCGTAAAAGCCCGACGAAGCCTGCAGCATAGTACGGCGAAACTGTCGCATAATATAAAATAATTTAATCGCAGGACCAGAAACCTGAATATCTTGAATAGGATGAGGTGGGTACAACTCCTATTCAAAACCCTGTGCATATCAATTCCATTAGTATTTGTCATGAAAACTGCAAATCGTTAATGGGTCATTTTGATGAGTTTCGCCACAATCTCCATTATTATGACGTTATATGTTTATCAGAAACCTGGCTGAAGTCTGAAATCCCGGATGCAATGGTCGAATTGCCTGATTGTAATTTGATCAGAAATGACAGAATAGGTAAAAGAGGTGGGGGAGTAGGATTTTAAGTTCATCATAGTATAAGATGAAATATTTTCTGTGCCTCCTCCTCCCAATATTCTGCCATTCCTGAATTAATTTTTATTGATGTTTCGGTATACAGTGCTGCAAATCTCTTGCTGTATGTTGTTTATTGTCCGCCCAAGTGTGGTTTATTTGCTGAACTTGAAAGTGTATTTTTAAGAATTTATCCAATGTGTAATAATGTTGTTATTATTGATGATTTTACTGTTGATATGTACCTACCGCTCCGATTACAATAGTTCTATCGTTAATAACTTTATATATTGCAATCATCTTGAATTAGTGCCACTAAATCCTACTCATCATACCGAAAGAAGTCATACACTCATTGATATATGTGTTGTTGATGACCTAGTTAAGGTTACTACATATTCTCAATATCCTGTGCCGTTTTGTGTCGGCGCACGATCTGATATGTCAATAATTATATATGGGTCATTCCACCTCAATTCAACAAACGTTTGTCCCTTAGGGTCTCAGATTTTTGCATGCAGTAGAAATTAGTGCATGGGTACAATTATCAACTCAAACTGAATATCCTAAAAACGTTTTGTGAAAAAAATTTTGAGCGAATTATGCAATTTAAATTTTTTCGCATTTTTGGCAAAAATCCGAGCCTTAAATCATATTATCACTTATATCTCCGCTTATAATTGTCATACAGCACAGATTAATAGCTCTTATTAAAGCTAAACCTTTATTAAATGCAAATATATCAATAAAAATTATTTTCTTCTATACCCTATTGTTGTTTATTACCAATATTTAAAAAATTGTAAATAAACTTTTCTCAAATACTCCATCTCAGAATCGGCCGAAACGTTTTTCCGTAATCTAAACATACCCAGCTAACTATTCCAATAATAAAATTTAGTGTAAATTCATAAACGTGTTTTTTATAAATATTTAAACATTAACAATTTTCTCTCGCGCGGCCCGTCGCGTCGGCTCCCCCATTTGGAATATATGCAGCAGACACGCGATGCAAGCCTAAAATTTTCCTAATTGCTCAATGTCGTGGCTATATGAGATAAAAATTTATTATAAACTATAAATGTTAGCAAAAATTGTTATTTGTTCTGTTAAATGGATGTTTGCAGAGAAATTTACCACTGAGGCCCACTTTCTCTGCGCGAAAAATGTTGCCAACTACTCCGACACAATCGATTGAAAACTAACGAGAAAGCAAAATCCTTGTATTTAAAACAAATGTAAAACGGCTAAGTTAGCATGCTTTCCGTAAACATATGATGTCTTGCCTTTTAAGAAGGGGTCCTCTCGGAAATATTTTATTTGAGGATCCTGTTACTCCTGCCTGCAACTATAGCTGAATTCTCACCCCTTGCTTGGACGAAGAGAGTCTCTTCATTAAAACCACTCCATTTGATTCGGGTATTGCTGCATGAAACTCCCTAATGCCTGGTTTACTAACTGCCTGACGAAATCTTTTCGCAAGTACATCGTAAAGTTTTCCAATCTATTTACTATCACATAGAAATACAATGTTCCATAAATCATTCTTCGTCAGATCTACTGTTGTATGGAATGCAATTCCTAACGATATAAAAACTTGTACGACTGTGGAGTTATTCAAGTGCAAATGTTATAATTACCTGCTACAGCAGTAATCAAATTATTTATTTTCACTTTAATGTCACAGTTATTTTAGGAGAATGTAATTATGTCTGTTCTTTATAATACATCTTATATGACGTTTTTATTTTCGTTTTTACTTAATATAAATTTACAATGTCATGTAAATATACTTTTGCTGCTTGGACTGGACTGAGGAATCTTCAAGGAGAAATGTTATAGTTACCTGTTACACCAGTAATCAAACCATCTATTTTTACTTTAATGTTTCAGAAATTTTTGAGAATGTAATTAATATGTGTTTCTGTGTAAATTTTTCATTACGTTTTCATATTGTTTTTATTTAATATCTATTCAAAATTTCATGTACATTATATATTTGTTGCTTTTAGGGGTATGTACCCAGAGCATTGTATACATTTCTTCTACTCTTCTACAAGTTAAACATTCGTGTGAAACCTTCTAGGATGGTTCAAATGAGCTGCATTCTGTAAACACTATCGAGTACCGGCCAGTGTACGAAGTCTTCTACTGGATCAAGTATTGTGCGAAACGGTCTTAAGGTGGCTGGAACGGGGATCGTGAGTCATTGAGTGCACATTTTAATAACTTTTCTAGTAAGTCGAAAATAAGAACACATGTTCAAACCGTGTAAATCACCACGATTGCAGTAAAGTAAATGATGCCAGAGTTATGTATTAAAATTTCGAGTTAATTAAAGCATTGCTATGACTTGAATTTTCGGAAGCGAAAACTATGCTATACAAGTTTCTGCATACATGTTTTTTTACTCGGAATGATAATTTAATATTTACTAGCAACCATAATAATTTTATGAAACATTATACCCCGTTTAGGAGAAGATCTGTACATATGCCATCGAATTATTTCAAATAGCATATATCATGTGCCACAAGGGTAGGTTTAAAATAGCATTGAATCGCCAAGAAACGTATTCGGTATCATGCAATATTTTTGACTTATACTTATAGATACTACGAGTAAGAATATGTATGCAAAATTCCAAGAAAATGTGTACATAAACAAAAATCGCTCCAACCACATTAAAAAGACTGGTCTCAAGAACTAGCAGTTTATTCCATGAGATCGAAATTAGTAATGAAAAATAACGACAGCATTGACGCCATTCCTAATCAATAAACTCGCACCCACGTCACTATCGTTTCCTCACTTGTCACCTATATTTCTGGCCTTTTAGTTTTATGGCCCAGGTCTCGCGCATATCGGGTGTTACCTTTCATCACATTTTTTTTCCTAATCATCTCCACCAACCCAAACCCCCGGACTCTATGCGGCTTGCAAGCAGTTGTTTTTCCCACGCTTTGACGGCCACCGATATTCGAGCTGCGGCGATAGCGGGGAGAGGCGGCAGCTTCGCCCGCCACCCGTAGGTCGGCTGGTGCGCACTTTACGAGAGAACTTTTCGGGCCGAACACGCGGCGCGGAGGAGGAGGAACACGCGGGCCGAGTCGCCACATACGTGACTCTTGCCCAGTCCAAAGGGGCGACAAGATAACGGGGAGCTTAGTAGGGAAGAGGAAACGATTGGGACCCAAACTAGATTGATGGCTGTGTCGAGTTGTGGCATTGATAACTACCAAGTGCTCAGTACATACCATGCTCGGGGCTGAGTTTCGAGCGATGAGAAACGGAACTATATTTCATCTACTTCTAGATATTACCCGCCGCAGAGGCGTGTGGCAGAGGGTATGAGAACACCAGACATGAAATTGGAGGGAATGGGGATAAGAAGGTAGGAGAGGGCAGATGTTAACTGTTTGTTAGCGAGAAATTAAATGAATGAGGGCCTAACTCCTCGAGCATGCGTTTAAGTATCTCTTCTGGACGTAGGGAATTGTTAATTTTAATCGAGCAGAGTTGTTTAATTACCCCATTGCTATGCATAATTACGTCTCCCACAGTTCAACCATCACGACAAGGAAACTGCGTCATGCGTGGTGTCGTCCTTTGTGCACATGCTTTCTAAGCAGTTGTTTAATGTGTAGGCTTAATCGATACTATCAGTGACTACTTGGATTTTTTTGGTCCGTCAGGGACTGTTTTTTTTCTGTGTTCTTCTATACTGGGCCAGTAGCCTCTTCTTCACTAATGCCTAGGTTGGCCCTCAAGGGTCTTCCAGGTATTTAAGCATTTCGTCTACCTATTGGTTATTTTTATCGAGCAATTTTTGTTGTTCTGATTCATGAATTTTTACCAATTTATTTTATGGTACAACTAGTTTCTACGCTTCGGCGTCATCTTCAGGTACCTTGTACATTTGCATGTCCATTACTTTCCATCCGGCTCACAGAGTCGTCTCATTCATTTTTATGTTTGCACGCCCAGTAAAAATATATTCCCATCTGATGCTCTCCTTATATCGTCGTTTCTTTCATAGTTATGTGATGTCTTTCCTGAAATTCTACAGAGTACTCTCATCTCTGTTGCAATCGTCAAAGACTAACTGGCTGAAAATTTACCCTCGAGTTCACTTAGAGAGTAATACCCGAAAGACAGGATTTACACCTAACTCACAGCGCTTTTTCTAGACTTTTCGTAGAACACTAAGCATTATTCTCTTTGTTTTTGAGCGTTCAGAAATGCATATTTTTTCTTTTTATTTGATAGGAAACTAAGACCCTATCCCTATTTCGCACTCAAGGCTATACACAAGAATAAACGCAGGGTTAAATGTTTCTTTGTGTCGCTGGCTTAGCGGTCACCACCAACGGACGAGTTCAGTAATCGTCTATCTCAGCGCAGCGATCTAGCGATACTGCAGAATAAGGGTTACTACAGCGCACCCAGGATAATTTGGGTCCAACTCTCACGGGAGGGCCTTACAAAGGTAAAAGAGGCAGAAAGAAATCGCTATCGAGCGCTGAAAACCAAGATTTAACGCGATGAGAAAACTTATTGGGGGATAACAGGATCGCGCCGCACGAAGCGACTAATACCGCGGCCGTTTGGGCGAAAGCCTTTGAAAAGCTCACGTCCCTGCTCTAATTCGTTGCTGACCCGTGAGGCAGCGGCACCGACTCCTATTCTAAAAAATCCTTCTAAAAGATCGTTTTTTTTTTAATCTTGGAAACTGGAATAGATAAGTGCTCGAGACGTGCGCCCCAAATATGAGGCAAGCTCAAGAATCCTACAGAGGAAACAAAACATGATGACAGTTGCGCAGAAGACCCTTTTCTCGGCAATAGTCCAGTGTCTGAAAAATAGCTCTGCAAGGGGGAGTGAGGTATTCGCGTTTGACTTCCAGGGTACCCAAGGTTGGCGACCTTGGGTACCCTGGTTGCCAGGGTCAAAAATACTCGATCTATTAAGAAGGTGGTAGGAGCGATTTTTAAAATATGTACAGATAAGCGTAAAACTTTATATACGTGTGCTCATTAGTGATACCTATGGATAAAAGTGAAAAAATTGCATCCTGACGATTTGATTTTTTCGTCATTCTGATACCGAACATCCATTTACTAACCATGACAACTCCACCATCCTCCTCCATTACTTACTCCCCTTATTCCACCTTGCCTAGCAAAAATGGCCATAAATAAATAAATAACGATTTTTGAACCAGAATATGACGCCTTTGCGTCGAAACTAGTTATGCATTGTAACTTCTTTAATTAAAAATCAGTGAAAAGATACGTTTCTCACATGTAAAAATGAATTTCCACAACGAAAAGGCCGAAACCTTAGAACTTCGTTGCAAACTTCAAATCTGTTATTCACATTAAAGTGTTAGCTCTTTCTATGCCTCTTAATACCACTGATTAGATCAGCTTCACCAATGCAATGCGAATAATATCATCGTATTTTGATTCAGATTCCGTATGGACCCACAAGTATTGTGGATACAGAAGAGTTATAAATTCACATTTCGTTCCTGCAGTGAAATTCTTTCATATGGTTACGCCTGAGACTGTCAACTAAGTGCAGTTATGTTTGCATATCATGCACTATCCGCTCCCCTCCGACCCTAAGTCAGCAACTTCCTCCTCACTTTCCTTCCCCTCCTTGACTTTACTCTTCGCGAAGGTGTCAGCCACCAAGTTTCGCTACAACTATAAATCCGAATAAGCCTAAAACCTGCACCGTAAAGCGCCTATGATCAAAATAAATGACAGGATCTCGTCAAAAATTTCAAATAACACGAGAAATTCATAATAAAAGTCGAGATCAAAAATCGTTACCATTTTGTCACAGAACCCTCCATTTAATTATCATATATCACCAATGAGGAGGGAATTTTTTTCGGAAGAAAGCTAAGACCACAAAAATGCGGCTCAGGATTTAACGGAGCAAAAGATAAATCAAAATCCTAAATGATACAATTTCACAAAAATAAGTTCATGACAGCAAACTTTGGTACAAATTCTTCATAAGGTTGAAACAGCAATTATGCGGACAGTGAGCAATAAATTATTGGTAGTAGCTTTTAGGAACGCAGATCCTATCGAAAACAGATAAGGAGCACTTAGGGAAACGACCCGGATTCCAAACTACTGTCCACAGCATTTTGTTTACAGCCGAGTCAATTGGAATTTAGGCTTCAGACGCCTTTAATGGCCTTAATTTGGATCGATCCGTTGTGGTTTACGGCTCATAACGTGGGAACGGCGGGGCCTGGTGTTCGACTGCCGGGAGAGTGGGAAGGCGTTTCCCAATGGAATTCCGTGTCCCAAATTGGGTGGACTTGAGGGTGGATTTCAAATTTTAGCGAAAGGTGGAGTGCGTCCATGGAATGAGGACGTTAGACCATAGGTCCACATATTGGCCTCAGCATTATGGGAAATGCCTTAGTAGAATTCCAACCTTCAGTTTCTTACTTACCACAGTTCCAGAACGGCCGTAATTACTCCCTCTGACCTTCAAAGTAAAAATAAGCTCCCTCAATGAGCTCTAGAAATAGCTATTGAACTTTAAATCACGCCTATTTCTTCTTACAAAAATGAAAAATGATTCATGCGGCCGTTTAAGCGAACGTAAAATATGAAAAAGATTGAAAAAAACTAACCGTTTACATTGAATGAGGATCATTAGGAAGGTATAAGAAGACAAAAGGAGACTACTAGTACCTATTGCATAATACAGGTGTGATACTAAAATGTGATAGGTATACCTAAATTGCATTGATGTTAAAAACGCTAATATGGAGTACATCAGTCAAGCCGTATAATACAACGCATCACTCTTTTTACATAAAATAAAAATTTGTTTAATACCTAAATATGTTGATGAAATTCTCATATCCAACACTTAATCACATGGCTATCCAACAATTAATGCTTGTAGATTCGGTAACATACCTTTGCAAATTAAAATTATATTTTTTCTTCGTGATAGTAATGTTTTTCACTTTCTCATAGCTATTATTATTTTAATGACCTCTGCTTAATAAACGCTATTTTAAACACGTTTCGATCGCTTAGAGCCGCATATAACACTTGCAGCTTTTCTGTATATCCAAAATTCCTTTGTT
Organism: Pyrrhosoma nymphula; assembly: GCA_963573305.1. Taxonomy (NCBI): domain Eukaryota; kingdom Metazoa; phylum Arthropoda; class Insecta; order Odonata; family Coenagrionidae; genus Pyrrhosoma; species Pyrrhosoma nymphula. The sequence goes on from OY754330.1 coordinate 115,388,149, forward strand.
TTGGCTGAGAAGGCAGCTTTCCGCTCTTCAGTCCATTTGGCACGTTCTTTTTTCTTTCCTTAACAGGGATATGCTTTATCTCAAGTAACCAGGTTTGGAAATTGACTACGCCATGATCGCCTGTGTAGGTCCGGCCAGGTCCTCTCTCACCGTAGTTGTCCACGGAGTGGTACATTTCCAAGTCATGATTAGTTTAAGAATATTTTGAGACGTTCTGGTGATAGGCATTCTAAAACTGTGGCCGTAAAACGTTAGACGACGATTCCTTATTGAAAGTGACAGTTTTTCAAATTCCGAGCTGGGTTCTGCATTTGGTCTCATTATCAGTCATTATTCACCACTAGAATTTTCATGGGGATCAATAAACTTTCATAAAGTGTCATTTCCTTCACAAGAATCTTCTCAATCTCTCCATGATGGTTGATGACAACGAATTCAACGAAATGAAAGGCTTTAGGGCATACCACGGTGGAGTATTAGCTAAATTTGTACTATCATGAGATTGATTTGGACTGATAAGTGAATTTACAAGATATAATTATAATTAAACGCTATGATTATAACTACTAAAGACTAGATGGCTCTCCAGATCTCATTTGCCACAAATACCAGGACATAGAGAGGGAGATGAATATCCAACAACGATTATGAGTATTTTAACACCTATAGAGAAGAATGGATATAGAGAAGAATTTTCCACATTCATTTTCATTCTTCTTAAAAATGAGCTCCTAGCCTCGTTATCGAATGCTAATGAGTTTACACGGCTACTATCTGGTTCAAGATTTTTTTAACTGCCGCGGTGAATGGTTAAGAATACGTTGAAAACTTCCAGATGAAAAACGGTTTCCTAAATCCGGGATTAATCCAAGGACCTTCGACTTTTCCGACCCAGTGCACTATCCAATACTTTACCAGGAATAAAGAGATTCAACCGAACGCCCCCGTGATCACTCAGCCAATGAGAATGTTAATTTGTCGAATAAACAAACCGCGCGGCTATTCATAATTTTTCGACACTCAATTTCCTTACTGCATGTATATGTACACCACCCAAGGATTTTTTCAACTGGCATACAAGCAGAACTACTTAAGGTCTGCCATGAGGTCCATTTCCCAAAGGGCTAGTCCGATTTTCGAAGTGATGTTTGTGATGCATTTGTACATTTCGTCAGTCGAAGCGATATTCCAGGGGTCCGTCCGGTGAAAGGGCATTAGCGCGAAATGTCAACTCTGTCGGAGGTTACAGGGACATTTAATTGAAATTTTAAGGTTCTCGAAGCGCACTGGGCATTGATTACCCCCGTGCATTCCAGAAATGCCACCCGATAGGGTGGACGCGAATTTTTCCTCATTCCACGGTCTCTCCAATGCCCTGGAGGAAGGATGAAAGAGCAACGTGGAAGGGACAATGATGGAGACTCTTGCAGGGTTGTTCTACTAGTAAATCGTTCGAGGTGAGAAAGGTGGCACTGTGAAAATTAATCACTTCGTACTATTCCACTTTAGCTCTGTATTCCCGATCGATTTTAACGTCTACGCGTCATTTTCAAGGTGATATACACTGATACACGTTGAAATCGGAATATCGGAAATGGAAATGAAGAATATACTTTAAAGTGCCAGACGGGAACTCGTGGAAATGAGTGACAGGTAACATTATGACAAAAATACTTTGCTAATTTCCACATTAAGTTCATTTAACCGATCTAGTTTTTGGCAAGTATTTGCCATTTTCAAGTTTACCTTGACAATTGAAAATGTTTGCCGAAACCTAGGTCGGTTAAATAAACTTAGTGTGGAACTTTACTAAGTATTTGTGTGAAAATATTACCGGACATAGAATTTAAATGGAATTATACAAAGTGACTTTACCATGTTCCACATTAAGTTCCACTGCTATTTTCCACATTAAGTTCATTTAACCGATCTAGTTTTTGGCAAGTATTTGCCATTTTCAAGTTTACCTTGACAATTGAAAATGTTTGCCGAAACCTAGGTCGGTTAAATAAACTTAGTGTGGAACTTTACTAAGTATTTGTGTGAAAATATCACCGGACAAAGAATTTAAGTGGAATTATACAAAGTGACTTTACCATGCTAAACGTAGCAAAATTCCACTACGTGTCCTCAGCCTCAATCAGTTCAAATTTTCAAGGCAATTTCTATTCATTAACTAAGAGATGTGCGGAAATTTCATTAGTGAACAAGATGATTTTCAATCAGTTTTAGAATCATTATCGTCTTTGTATCTCTTAACCCTCGATGAGGACCAATAAGTGTTGAAACGCTGATGGATAAAACCCTCTTCTTATTTTTTAGCCACCGAAGTGAGGGAAGAGGTGAGGGATGGTGAAGGCTGTGATAGAGGAGGATGTTGGGTAAGCGGGGGAGGGAGAGAACAGGCTTTATGGACCGGATAAAGAGAGGTAAGAAGTATGCTGAGATGAAGGAAGAAATCGCTCACGGTAATATAGGCCTGTACCTGAGTAAATTAATGGAACTCTAGTGCAGATATAGATATATTTCTTCCATCTAAATCTACATTAGATTACCTTCAAAAAGCTCGCGACGCAAGGCTTTACCATAACTCAAAACGGCTTCCAAAGTTGGCAACATGTTCAATATTTTGATAAAACTTTTCTTCCGCAATGCTTTCAAAATTCTATGAAAATATCATATCCTATTGTTATTTTGGAAATAACACATGTGGCTCAAGGACCTCTAACACACACATGAATATAATCACTTTCGAGAAAACAAAAAATAATCCTCCTCATTCCAAAACAACAACACTTGTATTTATTTTTTCCACATCCCCCGAAAACAGCACGAACGGCCTTTTACATCGGGTGTAATAATGGACGAACACAAACACCCATCCACTCTGGCGGGACTCGAACCCGCGACCCTTAGTTTAGCAGGCGAGGACTTTACCCCGTCGCCACCGGGGTCGACAAACGACTTCGTTTGCCATAAAACGAAATTGTAATTTATGCGGACACTATGAAATGAGGGAGATAGCTGACGTTTTCTTACGCTATGAATTTCGTGCGTGCTACAAAAAATTATCTATTGTTCCTGGATTACCTGGGAATCACCTTGATCAGACTTAGCGTGTGAGAAACACATACGAAACATCTGAGGTGATGTACGAGAAAAAATAGGATTTAGCGAATTGTTGAAAGTTACTACGATAAAAAATTGGAAGAGAGATGCTACTTTGCTCTGGTTAACCCACCTCTCAAATCCACCGCGAGCATTTTGGTCCCTGTACAGAGAGATTTGAATCGCGAAGTAAATACAATACAGAGGAAAACTGAAAGCTGGGTAAAAAAATTGTACGAGTGAACAGATTGTGCCACACAGCTGATAATAGGATTAGGTTGGGAGCCGTTAGAGACTCTAGGCTTAGATTACTTGAAAAACTCCGGTCTGGTGAGCTTCAGTACGATACGGAGTGTAATATTTTGACCCTGCACTACTCTCTCGAGAACTGCCAGGAGCAATAAAATAAGAAAGACACACTGCTGAAATTATTTGTACAAAATTTCTTCTTTGCACGAACTATTAGTGATTATAACAAAAATATAGTGAAAATAACATATGAGAAAACATTCGCATAAAATTCACTTCTATCCTCTCCCTATTTACCTATTCCCTCCCATGGCTGAAAAAATTTAATCGAAATGTTTCGATGACGATGGCTGTCATCGATCATCGTATTGAGTGTACACGATGATCGATGACTATCGATGAATATCGATGATCGATGAATGTCGATGATCGATGAATGCCGATGATCGATGAATTACGATGATCGGTGACTCTCGATGAACTGTGCAGTAGTGATGAGCGATATATCGCTGTGATTGAATCACCGATACTGAAAAGTAGCAATCACAGCCTGTGACTAAATAATCGAAATCACTGTGACTGTGAATTCGGTGAATTTAGCCGATTTAGCTCAGGCTGCTACCGCTGCTACCAACTGCACCAGTGCAACCAACAAATACAATGCTACCACTGCTACTGCGTATTAACTGTGAATGAACGTGAACGCATACTTATGTATCGTCTACCACAAACTTGAGGAAAAACATGAATTCCACACATCCCACTGTGGCCCTGCCATCGTCCTCAAGGCGCAATAGTTGGGGTGGTTATACTTTCTACATACATTTTAGATCTAAGGCGTTCAAATTAATGGAAAAAAAGAAGATAAATTAGTGATATAAGGATATCGATCATCCTCATCGATGGTTCTCATCGACTCATCGACATCAATGATTCGCATCAACTCATCGACTCATCGGGATCGATGATTCTCATCGGCATCGATGATTCTCATCGACATCGATGGTCGATGACATTCATCGTCATCGATTACAGTCATCGCACCGCGATGACTAAAATCATCGTCGATGACTTCGATTAATCGACTCATCGCACAAGCCTACCCTCACCTCTCAACACGCCCTCCATCCATCTTTTCTGCCCTCTCCGAACCTCCACCACTATCTCTAATTCCTCTACAACCATATCCAAAGCTGAATAATGATATGATACAACAAAGATGATGAAATGATTTTTGGACATACGCTAGATGAAATTTCAAGGTGGTACCTTAACTTAATCGTATAACATAATCTGAACCAGAGAGTCTCAACAGTTAAATTTTAACCAGATGTACGATTCCCACCATAAATACCTACTTGTAATACAAAACCAGCCAAATCCATGATAGGCATAAGTTTCTTTGGCCGGTTTTAGTGATTCCACGAGAAATGTTAGATGGGGTTCTCGTTGATTCCTAAGGTTTGATTTATAGAAAACTTCAATGTGACAATGAGCGTGTGAACGTATCTCTTCATACTATAAAAAATATCGGGTAACACCATTACTCGATGAAGGGGAAGTAAAACGTTAGGTGAATGGTTCGCAAAATTTAATCCTCAAATATTCACTCAACTTGTCTAAATGAATGCCTACATTTCATGAAATTACAAAAAAATACGAAGTTATCACATGGGAAAAAAGGAAGAAAGAGAAGTAAAGTATAATATCAGTTGTTGAATTGAAATGTGGGGAAATTATATCATAAAAATCTTATTAATTACTCCGGACGAAATCCTGAATAATGATCGATGCGATATACCGGCGACGCGACGGTATTATATGACACTAAGTTAACCCGTGAACTTAAACTACAGATTTTCATTATTTACTTTAAAATAATAACACTACACATTCAATATAAGTATCAGATTAGACGACCTAAAGCTATTCAACTATTTCATTTAAAGAATATCCAAGAATATGATAGCAAAATGTGTTAATTCTACGTTTTATATTCTATACAGCAGATGATTTTAAAAGTTTTTGCTATTAATTTTCCTTCTCCGTTGATAAAATAAATATGCCACATTTTTTCCGATATTTAGTCCCATCAAATATGTCATTATTAGTGTAGAAAACAGCGAATTAATCCAATAACTCAAAATCAAATAATGAAAAACTAAATGGTAGGGAGTCAATGAGTCAGGTTATATTATTCCGATATTCGCTTCAGGAAGTTAAGCTTTTTCATGATTAAATTGGGAAGTATCAAAATGGATTTGTAAAGTTAAGTAAGCCTTCTCATGGCATTTTTACAGCTCAGGATAATTATCTATCAAGTCTACATAAGGGAACCATTAAAGATTAACAGAAATTTTGTAAGAAACAAAACCAGGGGAATTCACTCTACGGGAATTTTAAGAAAGCACTCGACGTAGGTATTCTTAACTTTTCCCATCCGTTTTCATGATTATTGAGAAGTTCAGGAAAGATGATTCAATTTATTCCCATGTACAAGAAAATATAAGAATCACCAAGAGCCGGGAGCAAGGAAGTTATAGGTGTAGCGAAACTTGGTGGCACTCGCTTGTGAAAAGGATGACGTCCAAGAAAGGAAAACATGTAAAGGCCTGGTTACACGGTACATGAGAATGTACAAGTTTCTGTACATTTGTGTGAATGGTTTCATGTACAGATTCTTGTACATTCTCATGGACAAGATCAATGAATTAGGTGGCTACACAGTACATTTTTTCGGACAGATTTTCGTACATTTTCTGATGCGCATTATGCGTTTTCGTTTGTTCTTCCTCATTTTAAACCGTTGGCGCGTTATTTAAACCATTTTTTTGCCATGGAAACGACACATTCAGTTGTCATTTGGCTTGTGTTGGTGGTTTATTTGGTTTCGTGCGCTCGAATTGTTTTTGGATTTTGACCTCTTGCTCGTTGCTTGTAACAAAAAAGCCGCCAACACAAGCCAGATGACAACTGAATGGGTAATTTGCGTCGTCTGCCACCAGGTGTCTCTGTAATGAGGTCAACTTGTACGATTGTCTGAACGAAATTAGAACTGGTTCTATTTTCTGTTCAGACATTCATACAATCGTACATTTTGGTGTGGTTACACGGTGAATTTTCGCGTTCATTCTGACATTTAGACATTCACACATTTTCTTGTACATTCTCATGTACCGTGTAACCAGGCCTTAAGAGAGGTGGGATTAAGAGGCCGAGGGTTCATTTAGAGCTCCAAACAGGACACCTGTGGTACCTCTGCCTGCCCCCTCGTCACTCACTTTCACTCCAAGTTTCGCTTTACCTATAGTAACTAAACCATTATCACTGGGGTAAATGTTCAAATGAAGAATTACGCATTCACGCTCACAGCTGCAAATATATGCATCAAATGGATGAATTCCACCATGAAAAAAAATCTGACTTCATCCTAATTAGAACCCGAATTTCCTTATTGCCAGTCAGGTGTGTTAGCCAGCTACACCGCCGTGCCATTTTAATTCAAGGCGTATTTTGGCGAGGGTTTAGAGCGAACTAAACATTCGCCAAAATTAGCTTGAACTAAGATGCCTAGGTGGTTTAACTAGCCGGCACAACATACCGACAATTGAGAGTTTCGGGTTTGAATTCCGGTCAAATCATACTATTTTTTTTCCTCGGCGAATTTCATTCCTTAGCAGAATAGTTGGCAACTAACGGGTGAACCAGTGTCCTGAGAATTCAAACAGATTTTTAACCCGAACCAAAACTCGTAGCAATTGTTCGCTAAACTCATAAGCATGGCAAATACCACTGTTGCTTAACTGTCAAAAAAGAAATCAGTACCTATACTCATAGTATAAACCTGCGATCGGCAACAGATGACACGCGTGCCACTAGGTGTCACGCAAAAGGTTTGTTGGTGGTACGCCCAGGAAAGCGACGATTAAACTTGCCGATATTCAACGCCCTTCCTCTTTATAAAATCTTATCTACAAGTATAAAAACTAACGTATCGATATATTCAACAAGGCTCTGTCCGATTTATTGTTCGAAGTTTTTAATAATATGTTTTTCATATGCCCCATAATTCGATCTCCGTAATACAATTAATAGAGACTAAAGCTACTCAAATATAAATAAACTATTCCATTGTATATTATGTACAATTTTTTCAAAAAATTTATATTTCTAATGGATAATTATCCAAATGAAGGTAAATTTACTTTTTATTGTATCATAATATTATTATGATTGATACATATACAGTGTCCCATTGATCGTGTGTCATTTATAACCTATAATTTCAGACACTTTCTTTCGTGCCACATAGATGACATTTGGTACCTGGGTAGAAAAAGGTCGTAAGTTTTGTTGAGAGTAAGCAAAAGTTTATAAATACGATCTTTTGGCCCCAAAAAAAGGGTCCATTTGATAATCCAAATTTTGTCTTATAGGCTTTCAATGTTGAATTATTCGAAGCACAACAAAGACAGAATTTCTTTGCGAAACTTTCAATTATGAGGTTTTTGGGCACGAGGAACACGATAGAATTGCTTCAGAGTTCGAAAAGCAACCGTGACCCCTGAAAAGGCACAGTCAAGGTCACAGGGGTGAAAAAAGTGAATCGGGGCTACAAATATATCGAACCATAAGTTTAAAAAGGTGCCAAGGTCGATAGTAAGGTCTTCAGATCCCTATTGTTATCCCTTGACCTTCAAGGGTCACTCAGAAGTCAAAGGTCACAGAGGTGACGACTAGCGAATTGGGGCTACAGACGTATTGAATCATAGATTTAAAAAGGTGTCAAGATTGATGGTAAAGTCTTCAGATTCCTCTCGTCATCCCTTGCCCTTCAAGGTTTACTCGGGAGTCAAAGACCACAGGGTTGACCAAAAGTTAATCGGGGCTACAAACGTATTGGATTATAGATTTTTCTCTGTTTCAGTGAATGGTTTCCGATGAAGCCAAATTATTTTTATATAGAGATGATTCTTCCACTCACGCTCGGAATTCATGGGCTGCAAGCAACCCCGACGTGCGAGGTGAGTGGTTCCTCGACAAGCGTGGCATGATGGTCTTCATGGCTATGACGGCTACTCACTTTTTTGGGCCCTAGTGTTTTAGAAGAACGTGAGAAAGAACACTTACCGAGTTATGTACAAACCATACTGCGTCCTGTTCCTCGAGAGAGGCCAAACTTTAGGGTTGGAACGGTCTTAGCTTGTCAGAAAATTTCATGTCAAAAGTGGCATGCGTACCTACACACTTTGGTTACAAACCGCTGGTCTTGGGTATGCCACCACCAGGGTATGAGGCACGGGGTGGTTCCGCATTAGGTACGAAAGCCTCATCCTAGTTCAAGGTCAAGCCCCACACGCTCCTCTGGCCACTAGACGCAGACTAAAAAGCAGTCAGGAAAACTAAGCAGGGACAAACAAGGGGGGCTATTTTGCTATCCCACCTTTTTAATGACTCTTTGTGGGAAGGAGGGAGATCCGTTTCGCTCTTTTAATGATCGGCTCAGGACTACCAGAGGTCCGTAGAAACGATGGTGTCTCCATTTCACGTTCCTTACGACAGGTGAGATGGAACTAATGAAAGGTGGAGGGAAATGAAACGGATCAAGAGTCGAAAGATACGATTAAAGAGTCGAAAGAGCCAGTGAGTTGAGCGAAGAGCTGGTGAGTCAATGAAAAGACCTGCAGATCACTACTTGAGAGCCGAGGATGATCACGCCGCCTGGGTGGCGTAGTGGAACTACAAAAAATGACGTAATTTTCCGTATTTTATCACGAATTCTCACTTCAGTGAAATAACAAAATAACCCCCCTGGTGTCCCACGTTGGCGAACATGCCAACATGCAGTACTAGGGTCAAGATACTTAAACTCATTAGTACTATCAATATTATTAATTCATCATATTTCGAGATACCACTTCATAAAAGGTAAAATAATTATGCGGGGCACCCCACGCCATGGCAGGTTTGAGTGATAATGCTATGTTAATAATCACATTTCTTAAGTCTACTGTCGGATTTTTCGTTATGGATATTTGACATTAGGCTTTAATAAAAACTTACCAATACGCCCAAAACAAAACAAATTAAGCCAATAACTGAAATCGCTTGCTGTTTCCGATTACCACAATTGATGGCTTGAAAACGAGTCCAAGTATCCCATTGCACGTTTAAGTAACCTAACCTGAGAAAAAATAACTTTAAAATATTAAAAGAACTTTTCCTTGGGTGTTTGAAAATAATTGTTGCTTGAGTATTACACTACCGATGCATGAGTCTATGAAGTATTAAAACTTCGTTATCATCAAACAAATACTTTTTCAGCTGTAACTTTTTAGCCGGGCAGTTCCTAGAGAAGAAGCCAAAAACATGGACATTTTTTTTTACTATAACAGCACAAACGAATTGAGCTTTAAAAAATAGTCTTGCATAGACTAACGCAGAATAAACAAATATTGTTGTAGCTCATTGTGACATGAGCCTATTGGTTTGTTAGTACTAAAAGCCTAAGAACGAGTATTCACAGAAAAAATTCGTTTGTTGTCTACCCAGCGGCATTGTGACGACTTCATTCTGACATACAAAGATTATTAGAAAACTACAGACACAAAAATTAAAATATCAACTATCATCCCATGCAGATATAAAAACGTGGAAATTCAAATTGAAATAATAATAAATTAAGCAGAAACATTATACTGCCTATTTTCAAAGCCAACATTATTGGAGGCAACAGTCATTGCTATTTTGATCCCTAATACTGGTATGGGAAACAGCGAAGCATGGATGCTCACAAAAGGGTTAATTGTAACAGCTTTCCTAATATCTCGATTCCGTCATGATTCGCCGTACACGTTCGTGCATCGAATGTTCCTCTTATGGTGAAGATTATACACACTCTACTATGGCTTAGATTATTAAAAATTCTGGCAAATAAAATCTTCCAATTGCGCACGAACTTAAACTCTGAATTCCAGTGCCTACGCTGTAATCTTGAAAAACTATACTTACGTCCTTAGTAAACATGCCGTGACTCTAATGGTATGCTATACCTTAGATTCTATAAATGAATATTCTTATTGAGGCTAGGAAGGAAATTAAAAAAAAAAACAATTTCAAAACCTTAGGGGAAAGAATACTCTGCCGCTGGACATTTCATAGAGCAATTTGAGATGTGGTTGCCTTTCTGGTTAATTTTCCAGGCTAGATAGCACTCAATTTACTCCGACCTTCCTTATCATTCCTGGTCAAAATCGTGAAAAATTCCCTGGTGAAATTTCTGGTCAAAATCGGCAATGCTGCTCTTTATCGGTTAAATATCCTTCTACTTCGGGAAAAAGCCAGCTCCATTATAACCCGCGAATGGAATGCAAGATGATAATGAGGATCGATTGGAAATGCATTGAAAACGTGAAAATACGTTTTCTCATTCACGGAAATTCCAGTCTGATTCTGTGGCTACACTCACATGTAGGTTCATTTGCAACAGACGGCACATGATACCTCCTACATTAATGAATGATAAAAATAATAAGACGTTTATTCTCCATCCCAGAAGAATGTATCATTTACTCTCTTCTTCTTCTACACTTCATATATTAGGCCTTCATTTCGCCTGTTCCGGAATCTTCTGTTTTCCTCGGTATTCCAACGTCTCTCCTTCATTTCGGCCTATACTACTCGGCTTAAATGAAGGTACGGACACCAACCGACTGAATCCTCTCAACGTAGGAAAACAATGGTGTTAAGGACGGCGAAAATTGAATTACTACAGGAGAAAAAGAAATGGCTACGACGAATGGCTGGCATTTGAACAGCCGCGTGACGAAAATGACATCAGGATTAAAATCTACCAGAGCTAAAATGAATTCCACGAAAGAATACGACGCAAGTAAGACCTGGTACTACCCCGCAATGGGTGCAGAAATTGTTATCTGATGTTCATGCTGGCTTCCGTTTTGACATCTGATTCGGGCATCATTTTCAGGACAGTGGAATGAAGGCAAATTCCGAGTCAGATGTCGAAACCTTGGCTAGCATGGAGCCATTTAACAAGGGAGGAAACCCGAGAGCATCGATAAGGACGTATACCTATTTCGACATCAAATGAGAATAGTCAAATTCCACCCGATACTGACCATGAGATTTCATCCACGGAAGGTTAAGAAGGTCTGCCTTATAAAGCCATTAACGCAGCCTTTTTTTGCGTCGTTTTGCCGCCGCGTTGTACGTCATACACCCCGTTTTAATGGCAGCGGAAGCACCGGATGAAAACTAAAGATGGTGTAAAACCGTGACGCGTTCAGTCTTCCTTATCAATCCGGTTCATTGCGGATAGTGTAATTTTTGTTGCGAAGTTTCAAAAGAAGAAAATGGATGCTCACGAAGAGCTTTGGCGATGGGCTGCAACGCCCGAGTTAAACTTTTGACAGCAATCTGAAGATGACCCACAATTCCTTGAAAGAACCACGTGACCAACAAATGACAGGCAGAAAGCGTAGGACCTCACCACCTGCCGCGGTTCCGACGACATCTGACTGCGTCGAAAGTATAAAGATGATCAACTCCGAAAGCAATGCAGCCCGCGTTGAATATGTCGCATCTGGTTGCCTACGCAGTGTTCAGAAAAACGGCTGCACAAAGAAAGAGGTAGCTTAATAGCACAACCGACTCCCACCAGCCCGATCCGGAAAGAAGAAAAACAAAACACGCACGGACATTAGTCTCTTGCGCGCGGCAGTTAATAATAATATAAAAATCTCCCGATTTTTTATGACCGCTCGGAAAGTCAATATTCCTGGAAGTGACGTCAAAGAAGAAACTTCATACCCCCCAGAAATGGCCCATTTAAAAAAAATGAAAGCATCGAGATAATAAGAACATTTTCGATTTCGCAATAACACACGACGACAGGTTCCTCCAACTCTTGAGTGAGGGAAAAGGGATGGAAGGGTAGAGGTTACAAGGGAAGAGAGAACGCTAGCCCAACATTTCCAACCCCACTCCTTTCAATCACACAAACACACGCCTCCTCTCGAGAAATGACGGAAACACCCCCCCACCCCATCGGTGACGCGTCTGACTGGTAATCCGGAGGATTTCATCTCCAATCAAATCCACGGAAACAAAAAAATGCATTAAAATTCCACTGCGGAAAGATGGCATGCGGTGGGCGATTGGAACATTATTCATTTGCTCTTTCTCCCTGTCTGCAGATATAAAAGAATCGGGCGATAACCGGATAGTAGTTTTTTTCTCTTTCTCTTCTTCGTTCGGTCACGTCCTTATAAATGCCAATATTAATCTCAATGCCATTTATATAGCGGCTTGATTTCGGGCCATTTTCACCGAGAAACTAAACATTTATCGGATTCATTATATTTTACCATTTTTTTCTTTTCCATTCCCTTAAATTAGTTTCTTCTTTTTTCTTTACATTGAATTTTAATCTAACAATTGTGATTCTGTATATTTTGGCATTAGTTTTAATGTTTGTTTCCTTATTGCTTATTCTAATTTAACGCAATGTCTTCCTCATCAAATAAAGTCAAAATGCCTTTAATAGAATATAGTTTTTTCTGTATTTGAACAGCTGGTCAAATAAATAAATAATTGAATTATTTTTGCGTAGTTTCCATTGTTACAACTATTTGTAATTAAGTTTTGTATCTAGGCCAAATTGTTTGCATACTTTTTATAACCTTTTTGGTAATTTAAGATAGGAGTTTCATATGTATTTAAATTACATCAAAGTTAATAAATTCAAGCTTTTTTAGGTTCGATTCTCAGATGGATGAACATTAATAAACGTAGTAACACTGACGTATTGATTATGTGTCATATTTCAGCCCTAACGAAGTTAAATATATTTTACGCTATGTCAATAACGATTGTTTAAGTTTTTTATAAAGAGCTACATAGATATATTAATTAAGACAAAACTCAATAAAAAAATAGAAGATTTTCATTTAAATTCTGTTTCACGCGAGAATTTTCAGAGGACAGCCTGAATTAGCATCAGATACCACAATCAACGGTGGAATGAGTTGCTGCGTAAACAAACGAAATCAGCATTATAAGGACGGGTTTACAGTGACAAGTTACTTCATCAAGTTTCTTTTGCAAGAGCTTGTGGAAAATTCAAAACTGATAAAAACGTTTTTACAAGTTATTGCAGAGGCAGATTGGTAGCTGTTTATACTGGCACCAATACGCTTCTGCAAGCGAATAGCTGAAACTTTTAAAACTTCTGCCAGTGGCCTTGCAGAGCCGTTGGCATCTGCAATTTGCGTCGTAAGTCTCCTTCTGCTAGTAGCTTGCGCAATAAACTTGCAAGTGTAAACCCAATTTTAAATTTAATATAGGTACCGACGTTTATTGCAAAGCACATCGAAAACAACAAAGAATACCACAACCACTATTATTGGCGTGTAAAATCGAAGCACAATGTGACATTTGAAAAATTGATATTCTCTACTTACTCTACGATAATCTTGGAAAAAAACACAGTTTTCAGAACGACGACGATCAGATTCGTGATCACCATATCAATTTAATTAAGATTACCTGCATTTACTTTCATTTGGTTCTTCGCAACGAAAGAGCGTCCATTTTGAGACACTGAGGATTTTGGAAGATAAAAAATTTAAGGTAACAATAGAAAGGAAATCTAAGAAGGAAAAGTAGACTGAGGTAATTTAAACATGGACTAAAATGATTACGGTTTTTGGCATAAATCAATAGACCATAATCACGGGGAATCTCGAGCAACAAAAACTTGCGCAAATGGAAGAATTGTGCTATCCGGGAAGAGGGATCAGAAGCGACAAAAGAAGGAAGAAAGATATTGTCAGTAGAATATTCTCAGGTAAGATGACATTCTACCAGAAGAGGAGTCGGCTCACAGCTAGTAAGACAAGTCTGGAAGTAAGGAAGCAATCTATTACAACATATATTTCATTGATTGTTTTTTCTGGACCTTTGTTCTACAATTCAATTAAAAAACCACCACTTCGCCAACATTTCGCTTTTTCATTTAAGCTTCATCAGGGCTTCAGATTCAGGGCTTATTGTTGTTACATAATGCAACCATACTGGGAATAAAATTTCACTCTCTTCTTTCAATTTCACCTGAAGCCATGATGAAGCTTTAATAAAAAAAGCGAAACTTTGGTGAAGTGGTGGTTTTTTAATTGAATTGCAGACCAAAGCTCCAGAAATAACGGTCAATCATAAAAAAAGAGGTCAAGATTATCTATATACAAGTTTAACATATATTTGGAACGCACTGTTACATGCCAGCGAAGCCTAGATAATAACAACTGTCAAGCAAAAGAGATTGAAATCAATGGAGATGTGGTGTTATCGAAGAATGATGAAGATGAAATGGACGGAAAGAATCACCAACGAAAAAGTCTTACGAAGAGTTGGAGAGAAAAGAAGAATAATGAAAACTACTTATTGGAAACATTTCGCGACACAACAGCCTCACTCTCACTCAGTGATTCAACCAGAAGGTTGGTTTGGATAGTTGACGGTAGAGCTCACCCCGGACTAAGCCACATCCGTGTGAATTTCAACGGTATTCGTTTCGTGTGAATGGGTAGGAGGGCCAGTTACTTTCCCTGGGCCACCTGGGAATGTCCAAAGAACTTCACCCGGATTTGAACCCGGGACCGTTCGATCAGTAGCCAAGCACTCTACCCACTAGGCCACTACGCTCCCACACAACAGTCTAATGAAAGCATTATTATAAGAATAAATAAATAGGAAAGAATTGCAGAGGAAGACCAAGAATGTAATACAGCAGGCAAATCATGAAGGACGTTAGGTTAAATAATATAGGAATTTAGCGGTTGGCAGAGAAGAGAGAGGAATGGAGAGCTGCAGCATACCAATCTTTGCACTGATGATGAAGATGATGATGTTAAGGAGGGAGCACTATCATGATGCAAACGCTTGTTTACACGATGCATACACTTTGGAGAGTAGATGCGTTAACGATTGCACGAACGAATATCCATAATTAGAAAAGGGACAATCTCGTGAACATCTACACCCTACCGTGCCAGCCGCCACATGGGGGTCGCGTGGCATGTCGCGCGTCAGGACACCAGCCGTAATCAAGTGAAGAAGTGGGGAAGGGCACTGGGAAAAGGAATAGGATGGAAGTGAATTCCATTCCAAAGGTAGTTTGAGCGAGATTTTCCTCTATTTATAACAGAGAGACCACACTCGAATTGTAAATTCTACTTTACATTTTAATCTCTTGTAAGAAGCACGAAAGTAGATCAATTGATATTTTAGTAGGTGATATACTGGTTGTGGTAGGTTTTAAATGGAAGTAAACAAAAATCCCATCGACTTTCTCACATGAACGGCTCCGTCCCCCAATACATTTTTAATTGGTTTCATTTAATTTCAATTTTTACACGTGCAGAGCTGTATCAACATATAGGATTTCTTTCTTCACCTCAGCATACGTCCTACCCTTCTTCATCCCGTCCATAAAACCTGTTCTCTTTCTTCCCTTCCCTGCTTACCCAACATCCTACCCTCCATAACAATGTATGAATGAAATTATCGGTAAATTGCAAAACGCATAATTTTTCAAGTCGAATACATCGCGAAAAATTGGGACCCTACACAGAAAGACTGTACGTGCAAAATAAATTATATACAAAGCTAAGCCTCACGTTTTCGTTAAAAACTGTACAAGCGAACCGATAGTGTAACCCAGCTGTTGGAGGGAATAGGTTGGGAGCCATTAAGAGTTACGGAGTTACTACGCGCTAGGCTCAGATTACTTTAAAACATCCGATTAGGCAAGTTTCACGTTAGATATATACCTACATATATAGAACTGGAAGAGGCGACCAAATAGAGAGAAACACTGCCGAACTGATTGGCACAAAAATTCCTTCCTTCCTCGCGCCATAAGTGATTATAATAAATACAGCGTGACACATCGTTGACATAAAATTCACCTCTGCCCTCTCCCCCCTCCTTTTCACTATTTCCTACCCTGCCACATACTTCTGCGGTGGCTCGTAGGGTAGTATGTAGACGTAGATGTAGAAAGACGCACATGGAGATGAATTAGAGCAGCAAAATGGAGAGAGAGAGAGAGAGAAGGCCTCTTGGTCTCAATAAACACACCACCCTTAATGTGTATCAAAACACGCCATATACATCCCACGCAAAACACGCACGCACAACGACATTCTCCTTTTTTCTAACACCGCCCACTCCATACCACACACCGCAGGTAACTCACGCGTGAGAAAACGGTCGCCGGGCACGAGGGCGCGTGTCGGCTCTAAATCACGCCCCGGACGCAGACAGTCAAGAGGGGGGTATGTGTGTGGGTGGGAGAGGGTGGGTAAGGTAGAAAGAAGAGAAGGGGTGGAAAACACGAGTCGGGGCGGGAGAGGAGGAGAAGGTCGCGTCGACGGCTTCCCCGTATACGAAAGGGGCGTGCCCGAGTAAGGGGTCCCGCGCCGCCCGTCTCTCAGGCTATAAGGTGCGAGGAGACTTTAAATTAATCATCAGACGGGCTAACTTGGTGAAAATTATCCATAGTAATACGGCGTAGACACTTTGTAATTTTCCACAACATTTAAATGCACCCCAAATTGTTTCAACGTTTACACGGCCAGTGGAGATAAACCACCTTTCCTTTGTGCAACAGTTCATATAATTTTTTCCCCGAAAAGAATGCAGGTAAAATTATATTTATTTCTAAAACTCAGCGCAGGGATATATGCTAACTCTAAATCCGATTTCATGATATTGACATAGGTGGTATCCCACTATTTGTTAAAATGTGCATCTGATTGTAATTGCTAGTATATTTCACAAACCGGTAGAAAAGTTTATGTGAGAATTACGAAACATATTTCCATTCATTGTGATTGAACAAATGATGCGGTGCGCAGTCACGCGCACAGGTACAAAGATATAAACAAAAAAGTGTGGAAATCGTCATGAATAAATCATTTTAATTGACTGGGATTCAAACCCGGATCTCCCAATTCTCGGCGTGCATACGGATCATGTGAAATCGCTGCTTCACGATGTCAAAATATACATGCTTTCCAAAACACTGAACTGATAACAGGAATTCCCCAGATTGTGAACTTAGCGTTTTACATACTTGCGGAAAATGAGCTCAGTTATGTAAGAACGAAGATTTTCGCGGTGGTTTACGATGAACTTCTTCATATTTTCGGGTTCTACCGCGTTGGTTGCTGTGCTGATGACAACAGTTTCGCTGGCAGTAGTGCCAGCGAAACTGTTGTCATCACCACAGCAACCAACGCGGTAGAACCCGAAAATATGAAGATGAGCTCAGTTATGTTTTACGGAAAATATGGAAATAGGATGATTTTACAACCTGTGGTGAATTATCTGGTAAAAGAGGTTGTTCCTGAAAATCATTCTACTTTCCTTCCCATGCCAGTTCCTCCGCCTCCTCCTCAATCGCTTTTCTAAGACTCTGACCTTGGTCCCTCTCCTAGTTCGTATGCACCCACCTATGATTTCTCATCACCACGCCCCCCACCTGCTCTCATTCATTGTATATGTAAAACTCTTGACTCCTCGGTTTAGTAGTCCAAAAAATTACTAGTAAGCGTTGAAACTGGTTGAGGTAAAAATAAGCTGTGTGAGAGATTTCTAACAATAAGTGTCTTCTTCTACTTAAAAGGAGACGTTGAGGAGGGCGCACACGAAAATAAATATGAAGACATGGCTGCGGGGGCCCCAAACATTTTTTTTTAAATTTAGTTTGAGTGAGATCTCATCTCACTAGTTATAAAACTCAAGAAAGCCTCATCACAAAGAAAATTATCTCATATTTCTAGCGATATCAATGCATATGCTACATATTACTTTTCGAGATAATTGCCCCGAAAATAGAAGCCTTTTTCCACGGGAGTCGGTACGGTTGAGTTCTGACGCACAGATCGATTATGGAATGTAACGGTGGGTGCGATATGAGTGTAGTGCCATTCGCAAATTTTATCAATTAGTTTAACATATTAAGTTTTTATACATCCCATAATACTTTTTATAGAATCCCAAAACACAAAACCCCAACGTATAAAATCGTTTCAGGCTTGATTTTGTGGAAGTTCGCTATATCCATGTTGAAAGAACACACAAAGTGTTGTTTTATTAAAAAGTGTGGAAATTACCATTTGTGTGTTCTTTCAACATGGACAAACCCCAAGTTGCCAAGGCGTTCTCAGCGCACGGCGTCATAGAAACAAGTGTAGTTAAAGCTTCAAATATGTGTAGGAATTTAGTTAATATCTAAGAATTTCAGTCATATAAACCGAAATTTAGCGTCATTATCATTGCTATATTTATGATTTAATTAACATTTATTCTTTTCCGCAAATAAAAAATAAAACATTAATTCTAACTAGGTTTATTTTTCCTATTCCACGTAAGTTACCGAGGTTTATGAAACACTGTATCTTCAGATGATATAATCTATACTATTCAACGGCAATTCCCAGGGGGAAGGGGGGCAGACTAACTATGTAAAAAAACTGCCAAATCCATTTAGTTGGTTTTGGTGTCGTGATTTTTCGTATAGCATCACTTCTGGAAATCTGGAAAAAATCCCGAATTTTCATTTTCGATAAAAAGTAAATTGGAAAAATAAACACGCTTAAACTCTTAGGCCCCATGTTAAACTTGCATACCGAAAACGAAGCTAACTACAACAACGTCACTCTTTGGCTCAGACATTTATATTTTTTGCATTATTAACGGCCTCCAGACAGACTATTAACGGTTGAAGAACCTACACATACTTTCGAAGTTCGAAAGTTTTAGCCTTAGTGATGTGGAAATTCCTTTGTTGCCGAGAAATTTAAAAAAACTCTATTTTTTACTGATTATTAAAAAAAGAAGAAACAATGCATTCCTAGTTTCGACGCAAAGGCATCATCTTCAGGTGAAAAGTTAGTTGCGTCGAAGCCAGTTGTGCATTGTAGCTTCTTCAATTAACATCAGTGGAAAAACGCAAAGTTTATTCTCTCTCAGTTACACAAATATGCATAAATAAAATATACACCAATAAGATTTGCATGACTGGGTATTTTTCCGTCATTTAAGACGGGAAGCTCGTAACAAATAAACCTTGGTGGAAATTAAAGTGTTATTCATTTACGTATCTGTGAAAAACAGACAAAAAGTTATTAAAATCAAATTGATGACATTTCACCCAATATCGCTGGAATATTCTGAATTGCTAAATTTACTCCATCGATTCCATTAACTGCTTTCATTCTAAAATAAAATTTCTCCCTAACTACCTACGGGGTCGGATGGCAACCCACGAAAGAAAGCAGTATGGGGAGAGAGGGGGGAATTTAATTTCACGAAGGCACGATATAAGCATGGTCGGTTCAGATTTTCACCGGTTGATAACGATACCACTCAGTCTGTGATCAGCCCCAGTGTGCCCTTGACATGCGGGGATAGAATGCACTGCGCCGAGCAGAGTCAAATTCACCCTACCACGAAAATGAGGCAAGTTTATTTTTCCTACTATGAATTCCATTTTGTTCAACGTCCTGATCACCGAAAAATTACGATACGTATTCAGACTCAAGGTTGACTACGAGTTTCTTGACCCGATTATGACATTACCCACTCATAGATCAATTATTGTAGTAGTTTTATTGCGAATGAGGGCAGAGTTCACCACATTAAGTCGAGTTAAATTGACCCCATTCAGTGTAGGTGGAAAAATGAGTACATTTTCATGCAAAACATTTCATTTTCTATGACTTCCTAGTCACCAGGAACTATTAATTACCATTTGAATTTTAAAGAACTTGTAGAAGTCGGGGTAGTGTGCGATTTTCTTCGGCTGACAATGGATACTATCGGAGGTCAGCTAAGGGATTAGTTTTAGGGAGGATTTAATTCATCAAGCACAGACATGTTAATAATCTTAGCTAACGTAAAACTGAATCCGAAACCTTTCCTAATATTACTACCTCCGATTTTTCACGACGTTGCCTTTACTAAAACAATACACCCTACGTATTTAAACGATGAAACGCGGAATATCTAGTGTTTGGTGGTAAATTCCATCAGCTGATAGTGAGAACGCCCACTAAGTACGCAATCTTGGAGCGGTCTAGTAACTAAGGATCAATTCCACCTTGTAAAATGTAACCACATTGAGATCAGAGGAAAATTAATATTTATACACCAGCTTCGATTTTCTACGACCCGGCAGTCACCTAGCATTCTATCAGTTAAATCAAATGGAGGAACACAAAAGAACCAATTGTCGATTCATCACAATTCCCATCAGCTGATGATGACATCACATTCTCTGCGATAAACACTAGTGTTGGTTTGATAAGTGAGTGAATGTTCACCACTAAAAGCCGTGCTATACGAGTGTTCACTTATATAAGATAGATGAAACAGTTTCCATAAAAAATCAACGATTTTCAACGAATCTCAGACAGAAATAACAGTGGATCCGTTGAAATTTATGAATGGTGTGTATGTGTGTCCAAACCAACGCTCACTGTGATTCGAACGCGAAATTCCCCAGGGACGTAGATGCACGCTATAACCACAACACCACCACGCCCCCTCACGAGCACCTTATATTGAAAAAGACAACATACCTGGACTTTAAAACGAGAGGTAGATATAATAAGCAAACAATCGAAGGAAAAAGTGCTTTCTATATTTGGCGAGAAGACGAGACTTCTGGAGGAGATTAGGAGAAGGCAGCATGGGTAATTGTAAGAGGTAATGAGAGGAAAAGAGATGCTGACTGCCGTGACAGACGGAAGAATGTAGGGTAAGCGGGAAAAGGGGAGGGAGGAGATTAGATTTTATTGACGGGATGAAAAGAAGTATGACGTATGCTGAGATGAAGAAAGAAATGGTGTTAAGAGTTTAGGAGGTTGCGCCGGCAGGAATATAAAAGAGTTTACTCTCTTCCATTAAACTTATCTTAGGTTGTATAGAACCTTAATAATAATAATATAGTCATCCTTGCCTTTGCACGTGTATTTATGTATGTTGTATAAGCGTGCCTTAACGTCCGTCTTTTCCCTGACCTAAATACCCTCGATCTCTCAGCATTATGGAAATTGAACGTTTCCACGAAGTTAAGCCTAAATCTCTTCCACACGAGAATAGCGCTTCATGGAAGCGATGAAGAGAGGAAGGACGTATGCCGAGCTGAAGAATAAAGCAGTGAACATATAGACAAGGTTCTGCAGCTGTAAAAGATTAGTAGAGGTATTTCCCCCTCTCATGTAAAACTACCCCTACCGGTAGATCACCTCAAGTAGTAATAGTAATGAAGACAGTATTCGTTCCATATGCTTCCGACGCACGCGACCAACGTCAACGTGGGGTACGGTTTCGCTGTGGAAAGTCTACGGGGCGGGTCGTTGTGGGAGACAGATGAATAACAATGAAAACAATGGTGGTGGGACTGGTGGGAGGTGGGTGGGTAATAGGATTATCCTCCGCTCACTCACCGATCGTATAAGTGGCCCCGTCCAGCTGGAAGGTAGCGCTCTTGCACTTCTTGAACATGGTCCGGTTGGGTGCCCGGGCCCTCGGGGGCGGCGGCGGGGGCACCGCCCCCGGCTCCCGTCCCCTACCGGCCGCCTCCATTCTCCTCCAACCACACCACACTCTTTTCCTTTACCACCACCACCAACTTCCCTTATGCACGCCGCCGACGTTGGTTACCCATTCGAATAAGGTTACGCTCCGCGTAAAACTCTTCTCGATAAGTCTTTTCTTTCCCCCTTTTCGACGGTGTGCTCGCGGGGAGAGAGAAAGAGATAGAGAGAGAGGGAGTTTACGAAAAAAAAGAAAACAACAAAACAATACGCGTAACCGAACGATAGATATCGGGACAATAAACGCGTGTGAAGGACGACCTTCCTTACTTATCTTCACTCTCTCTTTCTCCCTGTATACTTATATATCTTTCTCTCTATTCAATTCTCTCTTTCTTCCAGCCGGCGTTCACAACGGCGCGAGAGGAGTTCAATCACGCACCACTCAAAATAAGACGAGGGAACACTTGACTCGGTCGAAGGAGGCGGACGATCAAGGCGGCAGCGAAGCAAAAAATACATCAAAGGACACTCCCCCGTGAGATGGAAGGAAACAAATCAAGGCCCATAACGTAAAAGAGCTCGGGTGTGATTGGAACGACCTCGCCGCGGAGGACGGGTGCGATATCCGCCGCAGACGTAGACGAAGCCGGTGAAACCGCGGGGAGCCCAACGGGGGATGTCCCGTAATTCACAGAAGAGTCAGGGGGGAGGGGGAAAAAAGCACACCCCGGGTTAAATTCCCCGCAAGGGAGGGTCAAGGGGGCGGGGTTTGGTGTCGAGAGAAGATTTGCCGGCCAGAGAAAGAGAGAGCAGAGTCGTCAACAAAAGTCGCCACACTTCTGTCACGCACGTGGTGGATGGAAGAATCGCCGTCACTCGTCGATCTTCATGCACGCGGGTATTTGCACGAAGTCGTGTTCGGGGGAGTTTGGAAGTGATCGCCGGCGGAACCCGCCCCCGTCGTTCGCCGCGTCCGAAACGACGACGGAACCGTCCGCTTCGCCTCTACGGCCAACACCAACCAGACACACCACACCACCACCACACACACCAGACCAACCAACACAGCAGAGCGGAGCGCGCGCTGGCCTACGCCTCTCCTCTTCTCCTCCACTCCCCCCTCTTTATGCCTCCACGCCTCACACACACAACGACGTACACACCACTCCCTTCCCCTCTCGACCGCCACGCCAAGCCTCGCTCCTCGCAGAAGGCTCGGCAGACACACGAGGTCGGGCGGACAGGCGTAGGGGGAGTGCGAGCGAGCGCTTTGAGGGAGGGAAGGGAGGAAAGACAGAGTGTGACGCGAGAACGGCTGTAGGAGGGAGGTTCCTCGTGGCGGCGGTGGTGGGGATGGAAAATATTGAGATTCGGAGGGGGGAGGTGGAGGGGGAAGAGGGCTTGTAACAGTGATGGGAAGGATTGAGGAAGGGGTAGGTGATAAATGACAAGCGCCACCCTTCTGTTTACAGGTCTAGCAGAAGCTCGTGGCAGACGGATGCGCAGAACTGTAAGTCACAGATACGGAGAGATAATGAAAAGTCCAAACTCGGAGGGGGGAAAGTTGTTCAAAGCGCAGTTATGAGGGGAAAGAGGAAGGGGGTTTCACGTTTTTGTTTACAGCCCACGCATAATCTAGTGGCTGATGGATGCGCAGAACTGTGTGTCACCGACGGAAGAGATTATAATGAAAAGGATAATGGGATACTAGGAGGGGCGAAATGGGTTTCAACACGGAAGAAAGGTGAAAATGGACAAGCGGCTCACGTCTGTCTCTCTATATCCCTCGCAACAGCTGGTGGCAGACGTGTGCGCTGAACTTTACTTCACCCATGGGGTCATTCCGGCGCAAGGGATGATAAAAAGGGTAATCAGATATTAGAAAGGAGAAAAATGGTTTATAAAACAGTGGAGTGGGAAAAAAGGACAGGCTATGTGTCCACAGCCCCACTAAAGCTGGTGGCAGAGGGACGGAGGTACGTCAAGTGGAAGGGGTGATCAGAAGTCACGTAAAGTGAGGTAAAAGGCTGTTCACCTGCGGGAAAAATGTCTGATTCGCCTCATGGTCAGAATAGCAGGGCGCAAGGTATTCTAAAAATTAGCGAAAATGAACACCAGATGCTATTACCATTCACCCATAGCGACAGACGAGTCCCAATGCGCATCTGCCACGAGCTAACGAGAGGCCTGTGTGCGTGAAAATATATTTGAGAGACTAAGTGACACACTGAGAGAATGGAAGTGGTAAGGGCACATGGAAAGGACGAAACAGAGAGAAGGAGAAATTGTGAGAGATACAGACAAGAGGGAGAATACTGCTGTGTGTCGGCAGCGTCCTCCCTTCGCGCTGAGTGGAAAAGGACTGCCTGGTGGGGTAAGCAACGAAGGGGGAGAAAATAGGGTGGAGGGAGGGGGGAGGCTATAGGGGCGGGGCGGGTAGGGGGTGGAAGGAATGAGGGGTGGGGAAAGGTAGGGGAAGGTGATAGGGCGAATGGGGCGGGGCAGGTTATGCAGGGGATAGAGGGATGGGGGTCTGCCTGGCGAGAGGGTGGGAGGGAGCGATTGAGGGGGCAAAGGGGGTGGTGGGGGTGGAGGTTGGGGGTGGAGGGGAAGAGGGAGAATCAGAGAGGGTGGGGATGGCTCAGGACAGAACGCTCCCCCGTCGGAGTGTTCGAGAGCAGGAGGGACGAGCCGGGGGTTGGTACATACATGCATTACCTGACTGATTACAGAATGAATGGAATATATGGCGCGAATATTAAAGTAATTCCACCGTAAAAATTACAAAATTTTATTTTATTCTGATTCTGTGCACTCGTAGAAAAACGTGTCCTCCTCATCTAATTTGAACGACAACAATATTACCTTTCTCACGATATTTTACTCGCAAATCTTACTTGAAATCACACGGTTTTAAATGTACACAATGGGAGAAATGCAAGAAAAAGAAGTATTTTTACATCTGATAGATATTAACGCCATATTCACGAAAAACTTTTCACAAACAGTGAAACACCTGATTAATTGTAAAATAGGTAAAATATACGCATTTTAAAAACTCATTTTTCGAGTTTTCACC
Source organism: Pyrrhosoma nymphula (assembly GCA_963573305.1). Lineage (NCBI taxonomy): Eukaryota > Metazoa > Arthropoda > Insecta > Odonata > Coenagrionidae > Pyrrhosoma > Pyrrhosoma nymphula. The sequence continues at coordinate 115,413,214 of OY754330.1, forward strand.
TAATTTGTGCGATAATTGAAGTCAAAATGCGGTGATTCCACAAAAATTGCACTGAAATTGGCTCCTATGGCTGGAAAAACGCGTCCTTTATAAATAGGTACTATACTCCTCCACTTATGATCGTATTTTGTACCTTAATTTCGGTGTTCAATAGCTAACGCCTGTCATCCGCAATATCAGGATGTTTTAAACCAATTTAGAAAAGGATGGATTTAGTATTTTTTGACTCACGCAGTAACAAGAGGGGATCTACCGGTAAAGGGTAGGTTTAGATAAGTGACGCCTAACCTTTTTTTTGCTATACTTCGTCCTTTCATCATAATTCAGAATACCATCACCACATTCCGAAACAAATCATCAAAAGGTGGTGCTCGTGAAATTTCAAGGGGGAGAAGAAATAATTAGTGTTGCTTTGTATTATATATAGGTATCCTCCAAAATGACTAGCAAAGAGTATATAACACGTAACAGTGATTTACCATACACATAGAGGTTAGCAAAAAAAATTAACCGACTGAAATCTCGCTGTAAATCTGTTATATTGATCATTTAGATACCATCGGAGCCTCGGGCACAAGTTCCCACTCTATCATATAAGTTGAAAATCCAGCAGAAACAATTCAAAATATTGGCGATAGAGCCAAAAAGTAATGAATTACATAATATTATATTCTTTTTTTATGATACGTGTATATTTAAAAATGCATACTCCCGCGCTATGTGTCAGTTAGAGGAGAACATATATGGTACCTCACTTGTCATCTATTGGAGCATATCTGAATCACTACGTCTATCATTTGAATCATACTTAAGTAATTAAGACACTTGCGAAAGTAACTTGCAAGTACAAATCCACCCTTAATGATGTAAAATTCGGTCAAAAAAGAAACCACATAGGACATCGTGGGCTTTCTTATATAGTTCATTAATCCTTCTAGGTCCTAAGGAATATTTTTGCCGAATTTAGTTCGAATCCGTCATAGGGGTTGGAAGACTATAGCGTTCAAACAAACAGAATTGCAGTTTTAAAGATATACTTAGATGAGAAACTATTCTAATTCCGCAAACGACAATAATGCGAATTTTTCAGAATCCATTTTAACCTGTCACATTCAATAAACTTAATTGAACGCCACAGAATACATTCAAACAAACTACACTTTCACAGATTATGCATTATCCAGAGAACACCACATTTTACCGAAAAGACTTCCCCAAATCCCTCCTAACTCCCTCTGAATTCCCTCAAAGGAAGGGGGGATTCCCTACTGAAAGATAACCCCTGGTTTACATGAAAGTAGGAATAACTACGATCCATGATCCTTTACAGCTGAAAGCTTTTGTATTCACACACCGCATAATTATTCAGCAAGGCGGACGTCATGCCTCTCTTCACCACATTCATAAAGGCTAACACCACATTCTCTTTCCCCTGCAAACCCAACAAACTTCCCACTCTAGGAAATAATTACAAAAAATATACACTACGTCTATAACATACCATCCATTCTCCTCAAATCAGGGAAATCATCAAGCCATTTGGACCAACAGCAGCACTTACCTGGAAAAGGATAGAGAAAGAGGTATAAATTACCAAGCATAGAACCAGCATGAACATTAACGACGCCAATTAAAAGAAGCAGTTACACATCATCAAACGTAGATTATATTTCAGTAGAGAGCGTTAAATATGTGAGAATAGTAGTTAAGTAGCATATACATATAATTATTAGGAAATGGAGCATGTTGGAATTCAACGGAGAAAGAAAAAACAAAATTGATTTCTGCCAAAATTACGTGCAAATTCATCTATTTATTCATTACAGTAATCTACCGGTTAGAGGGTAGGTTGTGATGAAAGTCAGAGAATATCCAACGAACTCTTACACGTGCCGTGCCCTTTCTATCTCTAGTTTTTCTTTCTTTATCTCAGCATAAGTCCTACCTTTCTTCATCCCGTCCATAAAACCTATTCTCTTCCTACCCCTTCTCCGCTTACCCAACATCCTACCCTCTATCATGACCTTCAGCAAACCATCGCCCCTCATTACCCCTTCCAGCCACCTAGCCTGTCTTCCCATAATCTCATCTATAAGTTTCCCCTCCTCGCTCACCATGACAAGCACTTCCTCATTTGTCTTCCTTTTCGTCCAAAGCACCTTCTCCATCCTCCTCCACACCCACATCTCGAAAGCCTATTTTCGTCTTTCTTTCTCAAGGTCCACGTTTCTGCCCCATACAACGCCACACTCCATATCAAGCTCTTCACTAGCCTCTTTTTTACATCCTTACTAAAGGTCCCCGTCATCAGCTCCCTTCTATTATTGAACGCTTCCTTCGCTAGCGCTATTCTCCTCCTAATGCCTTTGCTACTATGTCCTGTTTCTTCTGCCGTACTACCCAAGTAATTAAATTGTTCTACCTTCTCCAGCTTGTGACTTCCTACTCTTATCACCAGCCTCGCTTTCTTTGTCCAAGAGAATCTCATTACTTTTGTTTTCTTATTATTAATCTTCATCCCGTATTTCTCGCACTGCATTATCAGTGCATCTGCTAATGTTTTCAATCCTTTCGATGACCGACTGACCAACGCCTGGTCGTCTGCGAATCTAACCGACTTTATCCACTGGATCCCTACTTTCATTCCCACATCTAGCTCATCCCATGCCTCTCTTACCATTTCCTCAGCATAGATGTTAAAAAGTAAAGGCGACAACGGGCACCCTTGCTGCACCCCGCGACCTATATCTGCCCACCCTGATTCACCGTCAGCTACCCTCACCTGAGCCCTCCATCCCATCTACAAGTTTTGGATGAGTCTCCCATCACACCAATCTATTCCTATTTTCCCCAGTATCTGCATTAGTCTCTCCCAGTTTACTCCGTCAAACGCCTTTTCGAAATCTACAAAGCAAGCGAAAACATCCTGATTGTGCTCTGTTTCTACACATAAGTGTCCTCATTACCGCAAACGCGTCTCTGGTTGCCCTCCCCTTCCTGAACCCACATTGGTCATCCTCTAAATAGCAGTTTGCTCTGCTCTCCAACCTTCTATTTAGTATTCTAAGCAAAAATTTTGCCGCGTGCGAAATTAAACTGATTGTTCTATACTCCTCGCATTCTGACGCTTTCTTCTTCTTTGGGTTAGGTATTAATACTGTTTTCACGAAATCCTCTGGCCATACTTCTTCCTCATAGATCCTGCGAATAAGTTCAAAAAACGATTTTCTCCCCTTACTACCTAGATTCTTCAGTAGCTCCGAAGGTAGGTCATCGGTTCCCACGGCTTTTCTACCCTTCATCTCTCTTAATACCCTCTCTATTTTTCTGTCAAGTAACTCTGGTCCGAGGTTATCCTTATCTATTGTTCTGTCATCCTCTAGATCTAGGCAAAAGGGTCTATTCTCGCAGTCGTATTGCTCCTCTACGTATTCCCTACATCTTTCCTGGATATCTTCCTGTTCGATTAATATCCCTGCTTCCCTGCTTTGTCCTTAACCTTTGGTATCGTTTGACCTCTCTTACTACCCGATAACATATTCACCTTGGCGTAAAAAGGGCCCACTTCCCCCTCCTCATGCATCTTTTCCATTTCCTCGCATTGTCCCTTTCACCAGTTTTCTTTTTCCCGACTGGTCACTCGCCTCAGTTTATTATTCAATTCCTTGTAGTACTTCCTCTTGCCTACGTCGGTGTTGACGTTTTTCCATATCCTTCTCTCCTCTATTTTCTTTATCATTTCTTCCGTAACCCACTGCTTCTTAACTCTCTTCTTTTCCACCAATCCTATTGTTTTCTCTGCCGCTCCTGCGATGCCTGTTTTTATAACCTCCCATCTTCTCTCTATTTTTCCCATCCGCTTTGCTTTATCTATGTTTTTTTCTATCAACTCTAGGTATTCCCTCCTTTTCAACCCTTTCAATGCTTCATGGTTCCACCTCTTTACCTTCCTACCTTTACAAAGTCTTTTGAATCTAACTTCACACTTCATCATCACCAAGTTATGATCTGAGTCCGAATCCGCCCCTGGATAGCTATGCGAGTTTTTTACACAGTTCCTTAATCTCTGCCTTACCATTATATAGTCAATTTGGTATCTCCCAGTATCACCCGGCATTTTTCATGTGTACCTATGCCTGGGGTGAAGTTTAAACCAAGTGTTTGCTACTACTAATTTATTTCTTATACAAAATTCAACTGCCTTTTCACCGCGATCATTTCTTCTTCCTAGCCCAAACCCTCCTACTTCTAATCCGTCCCTCCCTTCTCCCACCACTGCATTCCAGTCACCCATCACTATCAGGTTTTTCTTCCGCGGCACTTCTCTAATTATTTCTTCTACTTCCTCGTACACCTCTTCCTCCCTATGGTTGCTCGTAGGCATGTATACCTGGACCAGTACGAAATTCGTCGGGCGTGCTTTTATTTCTACCACTAGTATCCTGTCGCTCACCTGTTCAATGTTTACCACCCTCAGTCCAAACTTTGTGTTCAGTACCATTCCTAGTGTTGACTCTCATCTCCCCTACTATAGATCACCCTGTAGTTATCACTCCAATAGTCCCCGCTATCCTTCCATCTCACCTCGCACAATCCCAAAGCATCTATTTTTACTTTTTCCATTTCCTGCTTAATATTTTCAAGCTTCCCGGCCCTCATAATGGTCCTTACGTTCCAAGTTCCTATTTTTACCACTGTTTTCCTCCTCCTCTTCCTTTTTCTTCTTCTTCGCCCTCCTATCCCTTGTATCCGCCGATGATGATGCTGCGCAAGGATTTCGTGTGATGACGACCGCGGAGGCCTTGCCTCCCCCGCTGCCGGGCACGACACCCGCCCTAGTGGGCGGCATCCCGTAGTTGCCAGGAATCAATTCTCTGTGAATTACTCACATATTCTAGGAAGTGATAGTTGAGAGGTATTCCCATGCCACTCAACGGTATTTTTAACGTGACACCATAACGGATCTACCTTTCGTCTGGCTCCTACCCTTCGACCTATCTGGCATGGGTGGCCCTACCAGGAGCAATAGTAATTGCTCCTGCCAGTTCAGCTCTCGGGGTCATTGGAACGCACAAGCCCTTCCACCATGTCAAGATCGTAGTTCAAGGAAGGATCTATTATGTAGTAGTAATTAATTAGACATGGTGAGGTTTTGCTGAAATAAATACCCCAGCTAAAATCTCATTGTAATAATTTTAAATTGATTATTTGACGGAAGGCGTAAGTGCCTCTGGCATAAGTGACCATTCCAAGCCTATGTAATGGTTTCCAAGTAAATAAAAACTTAAATGTTTGAAGAAGTGCAAGAAATTTCGTTTTTTAAGGAAACAATTCAAAATTTAAGAAAAAGAAGCCGATGCCAAAATGGAATACAAGAATTAAAAACTTTGTTCTTTCAGTCATCCGATTCCAAATATTTCAACCCAAAATCATGTGACAGAAATTCAAAAGAGCAGAAAAAATCAATTCCAATGTTTTTCTTATAGAATTAGAAGTTGATTAAAAAAAGGGGCCCCTGGGGCCTTGTGAGATTTCTAATATATCTTATTAATACTTCTAGGTTTTAAGGAAAATTTCCTAGGTCCATTTATTGTTTTATTCTTCCATCTTATTTCCTTCTTATTTATTAAAACTACTCGAGATTAAACCTCACTAAAACTAAAGACTCAACCCCCTCACCTCTTACGTAAACGATTTCTATCTTCGCCTCAGCAGACGTCGTACCCTTCTTCATCACGTCCATAAAACATATCGTCTTCCCCGCTTACCCACCACCTCTATCACGGCTTTAAGCAATTAAGCATCCCTTCGCCTCTCATTACCGTTTCCAACCACCTATTCCCCAAGATATTCCCTTTCCTCACCCACCATACAAAGCACTCCCTCGTGTGCCATTCCTTGCCGTCCATCGCACCCTCGCCATCCTCATCCCCACCTACATCTCAAACGCACGGTGCAGATGCATAGAAAATATGGTTGAATGCCATCGTAATAAATTTTTTTCCGATTACGTCATTACCTTCATTTCCTTCGTTTAGAATATTACACAAATCTACTTTTTATTATGTACTACAAAACGTAGTTAACATTCCATTCATTTTTTTTCTCTGCGTTTTCTTGGTACCGACTGTGTTTTCCTTTGTGCTATGCCCCTTGATTGTTTGAAGTCAGGCTTACACTGGATAATTTTTTGCCTAAGTTACTTGCAGCGAGCGATTTCGGCATAAAATGAATATGTAAATGACTCTGCAGGCGGACTTGCAGAAGCTTGTTGCCAGTGGTAACGACAACTACTCTAGCTTTGCATTAAGGCGTGAAAAAGTTTCAGTCACAGTAAAATACCTTGCAATTTTTTCCATAAGAAACTTGTGGAAGTAACTTGCCAGTGTAAACCCTCCCTTAGATCAGAGAAAAATTAAGATATAATTAAAAAATTAACTTGAGATAATTTGTGCGACATGTCATTACATAAAAAATTCAATGAATTTCGCAATCACATTATAAGAAAAAAGAGTTTTAATGAAACCAAAATATCAGCCACTAATTACACTTTTTTAGATGTTTCAAAAAAAAACCATCGGAATGTTTCCACTATGCGCTCCAGAGACACATCACGTGAAAAATGAGGTAATTCTGAAGCACAGATCACGTTAAAAATGTAACCGCGCGTTTCGTATGTTTTTCAATTATTAAAATAATAACTGTATCATACTGTATTGTAACAGTATTTTATTTCAATTATTAAAAAAATAAACGTATTACTCCTCATAAGATTTTTATTTATCATCTCAAACGTATTTCCGCCTTGAACGCATTTACACTCCACGCCGTGCAACATAAATTCAAGTCACAATTAACACAAATGTAACTCAAATGAAAGCCCAAATTATTTACATCACAAAATTGTCTACATTTACCCCAAGCTTATTACAACTGCATAAATGTTAACATATGATTCGAATATTATGGTTAGGGATATCTCGCTCCAACTACTTTGAATGCGCAAAATTCCATTTGGAGAGAATATTATACATCCACCATTACCACCGGGCACCGGTTCACTCCGGTTTTCAATGTCCTGCACCCGATCAGTGCGAGAAATCGAGAGAAATTCCCTTTACATGCACTATTTGTCGACCTCTATGACGTCGTGGTAACGTCCTCACCGACCAACCCGAAGGTCGCGGGTTCGAGTCCCGCCTGGGTGGATTTTCACCATTCAGGGCATGGGTGTAAACGTGTTGTATTTCCGAGTTAAGATGTAAGATAGGAATATGTAGACCTAAAATTCGCTCGCAATAAAGACGCCATTATTATTATTATCACGCCCATGAATATACATATGGATCTAAATCTTCGGCACCACTGTACGGGCAAAGGTGTTGTCTAGCTTTCCGCAAAAGATAGGTTGCGTTGCAGTCGGAATGGTTCCGATTCTGTGTGTCAAAAATGGCCGGTTTAATTGGGAGGCCAATTCCGGTACCTTTATTTCCAGTATCTCCATTTGAATCACGACCTTTCCTTATTAGAGCCACCTTCTCTAGAGTGGCGGCGCTACAATCTGCTTGGTCCTGATTTTTCGGGGATCACTGGGGGCAAGTTTAGGATCCATATGTATATTCATGGTCACGCCATTTAATTTCGGAGAAGGCAAAGTCAAAGAATTTAGTCGCTGTGGTTAGGCCTTGGAAACTGCCTCTCTTTTTTATAATCTCCCCCATAATGCCTTTTCATTTCATGCCTATTTTTCTTTTATTACTCTCGCATTGCTTCATGAGCACTCACCTATTCACAACACTGCTAATAATTTCTCTCCTAAGGGTCTCTTCCACCACATTCACCCATGACTTTCGCGATCTACCTCACACACCATTCGCTCTACTATCACATGTATGTTTCGTTATTCGGCTCTCATCCATTCTCTCAGCATGGTCAGACCAATGAAGCACACTCGTTTCATATACATGTCCATTACTGGAGGATCCAACCCACATTCATCCATCACCCACTCATTCCTAACCCAGTCATCCTACTTTTGCCACACACACACTTCTCATATATCCCATTCCCACTGCATTCAACCTGCCCCAAGGGTTATGCTGATATCCCCGGGTTTTGCTGTTATATGCATTAAATATGTAGAAAGTATACGATCAGTTGTCATGTTGATGTGAATATTTATCTGAACAAAATAAAAAATGAACAAAAAATCGATTCGCCGTTAACGGTAAAAATTTGACGCGATAGGGTGAATAGTTGGGTGGATCATCACCGTCGTCCTCATTTGTTTCGCTAGGAGCTCGGATGCATGTTTTGGTCATTCCCCACAGTGGGAACTTTCCATTCGCTCTAGTGCGCAAACCAATCGCAAAACAACAGCTCTATTGCTTACCATTCGTTTCCAACCGTGAGAACTAAGGCAGCTCACTTAAAAACCGATCGGAGGCAGAGTTTATGTTCGATAAACAACAAAGGAACTTAGATAACCGCATTCACGAATGTTGTTTTGGTGTTGATTTTCAGTAAAGGCGTGAAACACTTATAATTTAAAGTTTTTTTTACGTCTTGGTAAAAAGCTTACGTTTTTAAATACGTTTTTGAACGAATTGGAAAAAGATGTACAAAACACTTACAATTAGTTCAGACTGCTGCATTTCATCTTCTTCATCTACGGCATCAGTCTTGAACATTTAGTCCCTTTTAATCTCGCAAAAATCCACTGGGGAGGAGGACGCCTCGGTAGATGGACTGTCTAAAGCACTCGGCGTAATATCGAAGGATCCCGGCCAAGGCTAATTATTTTTCCTCTGTAGAATAGCACTTGTGGGTAGCTCAGTGAAGTTAATACCCGTGGCTAATCCCGGTATCGTAAAAATTTGTTAAAATAGCCAAACACCTCTCTATGTACTATCAGGGTGTCCGGCGACCTGGAAAACCTTGAAAACCGGGAAAACTCAGGGAAATATTTTGTTCTGGAAAACTCAGGGAATACTCAGGGAATTTTTGTATTTTTCCGAAAAACCCTGGAAAATGCATGGCAGCCGATTTCCATTAAGGCAGAGAGAGAGGTTTAACCTCCGCCTTTGCTTGCATTATACTCGGCTCAGCGTAGCCTTGCGATCCCTGTTCATTTAATACACTTTCCATAGCTGTGCGCCCGCTCGCAGCTTGTGCTTCGTCATCCCACACCACTCTCCCTATGCGCAGTCTAGGGGGCCGATTGCATAACAAGGTAAATTCCACACGGAATAATTTCCATGTAAAATGGCCGCTACGAATAGAATCGGAATTGATGCCGAAATCTGTCACCGGAAACAGAATTTCACGCGGAAATCAAGATTCTGTTCGAAGAGCCGTACGAATGGAATTCTTGGTGTGGCCAAATTTACGAGAAATCTAAACGTCTGAGCATGCGCAGTGGCATTTCCCGCGTTATACGAAAACCATTCGTCCGGCAACCTAAATGGATAATTGGGTATTGTTATATATGTAATTGATAATCCTTTCCAAATTATCTCCACCCTCCTCGTATTAATGTTTGCAGAAATGTTTTTGAAGGAGCGGAAATATATTTTGCGGTCACTTTGTATGGAAACCACGGCCCTCGGGTTTGTAGTCGACAGGGCCACAGTACAGGGGCAATCCAACCTAATTTAAATTCGTGTATTGTCCAAAAAATACAATTTTGTTTTACATAATTAAATGCTTTTGGGCGTTAGATCCGTACCTATCACAAAGCAATTAATTCACAGTTTCCGAAATGTTCATGTAAAGTACAGTGAAGCCTTTTGGGAGAAGAGGAAAGGTACCAAGGCCTCAAGAGAAAAAGAATAACAAAGAGGTACATACTGCAAAAGTTTCAAGAGCTGCAAACCAAAATAACGTAACTTCTTGAAAAGCCGAGAAATTTGTTGCTGAAATTGAATCTGAAATGCACTCATTGAAAAATGTCACACCAGTTTCTTTTATTTACATGTTCTTTATCAAACTAGTCTGAATCTACTTTATTGTGTTCAAATTGCACCTGACTCAGAATTTTGCTGTCAGTTAACCGTTTTTGTTTATTTGTTGGTTGAAATAAAACCCGTAATACTCCACCGTCCTTGTATACTCTTACGTTTTTAACTCAAAGTAGGGACCGACATTTTTCGTTTTTTCATGTTTGGAAAATTATGCCGATTTTATTAGAAATTCATTAAAAATATGTTAGAAACAAAGTGCAGCAAGACCCTGGAAAATGCAAAACATTTGCCTGGAAAACCTGGAAAACTCAGGGAAAAAAGAAATTGAGATTCACCGGACACCCTGACTATATTTGGATTCAACCTCGCGGACGGAGGCGCTAAGCGTGCGCCTTAGCTGCTTCTCTCTCTCTGCATTTCACAAATAAATATATAAATACTCTTCAACTGCCTAAAATTGCTAAAAATCCTTAAACTATCATTCCCTGATACCTACCCGAGTTCATGGTCTGCTTTAAGTCGGTAGATTTCTCTAATAATAAAAAGGAAACATCTGGCGTCATTGTCATGTTTTGCGGATCATTTTTCGAAAAAATGAAAGAAAGACTTCGATTTCGAGCTAAAGAGCGCCGATCCATTTTCTTATATAACCATAGGTGGAATGGGAAATGCATGGGAACATGTGTGAGTGACATGAGTAGGGGAAATGTTGGCGTAGTAAGGGATGGAGATGAAAGGTGTGGAGGGCGGAGACAGTCTACCAGTTCATCTAAGGGATGAAGACAAATATTTAAGAAAATATTCGGAAGATGGCGTGTTGACGTACGAAAGTGAAGACTTTTTTTCTAAATATGGTTAACCTACAGCGTCATCACATTGCAATAAATTAGACACACAATAAAAATACTATTTTCAAGTACACCAATTATATAATACGGCAAACTTAAAACAAAATAAGCTAAGAAAAGACACAAAAATTTATTCAAAATAGAGATTTCCTAATAATCATACGATGAAATTTCAAATTACACATAGCTAGACATAACTTTAATGCAAGCATGCATATACCTATAATTAAATATAGCGCAAGAGAAGGGAATATAGTAAATTATTGAAGGAGACATATTAATATCGTTAGCATTTAAATATTTATACATATTTATTTTTTAACATTATCGCTCATTGCATAATATAGATTATATATACATATTCATGCAAACATAAATACACATTTTAACATTTAAATATATAATAATAAAGAATAAGTGGTATTGTAATACATTTAGACAAGACATCTGGATATTTTTATTCAAGCCTAAAATAATTTTCATTTATAACACAAAAATGCTTCTACATGAATTACTATGAATGAATAACGATTACAAACATATTCATTCAAATTTATAAGAAGAGAAGACATTTATTTACAAGGACGGACATATTAAGAAATAACGTATAAGCCAATAACTCGGCGTACAAAAAGCATCAACAAAACGCAAATACGGGAATTCAGAAATAAATGGAATGTGCACGTAGAAAAAAAGAATGGATAAAAGAAGAATACCCATTAACAAATATGGAAATACATATCGAGAGGCATAAAATCTCTGAAAAGACGTCCAGGCAAGAGACTGAACGACCAAGACTGAAGAAGTTCGGAACGCCTAATACTAACTCAGGAAGAAAAATAATTATTTATCTAACGTGCCAATCACGTGCAATTTTTGCATTAATTTTATGAATGGTACAATACTCTCGTGGAAATCATTTCCATTTCGCGTATTTTTCAAGGTAAATAATTCCGGTATTGCGAAAGTTACGCTACTAGCACCAATGTTTTTTGGCGTAACTGCATAACCAATTGGAGTGCGAAGACAATTTTTTTGGCAAAAAAGTACCCACTAACGTGTCTATCGCGCGCAATGTGTCAAAAAATGTAATACGAAGGTTTCCGTGGCGTTCAGCCAGGGGCGGATTAAGGTCGTTGTTTTGGGGGGGGGCGGTTCCCTACTTTCCGCGGCGCCTGGGGGGTATGCAATACCTCTCAACGAAATGGCGGAGGGCGGACCTCCCTCGGAAAGTTAAAAGAAATGAAGCGCTTGGAACGTAGTTTTGGTGTGGCTTTATTACATAGTAGAAATGATAAATTATTGAGTAAAGCTCTCTAATCACATTTGAAAAACGATGTAAAGAATGCCATTCTTGTGAAGATGCAGGTCTCCCGGGTTTTACACCACATTCCAATTATATTTAAACATTGTATACTGAGCTGGTGAAATAAAAACTTCCATTGGAGAACCACCTTAATGATTACCATCTTTTCTATTTTCCCAGGAATTACGGGGGGGGGCGGACGCCCCCCCCCCCCCCGCCCTCCCCCCTTAATCCGCCCCTGCGTTCAGCATGAAGTGTCTGCTTTCGGGCGTTTCTCCGCCCAGTGTCTGTTTACGGCAATTTCGTCAGTCACCCTGCTGGCGTATTTAGGTATTTAGTGGCAATGCAAGATTTTGGTCCATCTCTTAAAGTCGTGTTTGAACATTTTGATCGTACTGATTAGTGTACTGGTTTCCCACGTATTCTGCCTTGAATATTCTCCTCCAGGCGCTGGAGGTTGTAGTATTTCCGGTGCTTGGCTTTCACAATGACATCCCCGGATCAATCTCGGGGTAGTAGCGGTATTCGCTGCATAATACTTTTGGTTCCTTGATGTCCACCCAGTGTCCAGCTCTTTTTATATCAATGCAATTGTTATTATCTCCAGTTTGTGTTTTGGTAATGGCATGAAACTGTATTATTTTTGTTCCCAATGGAGCGAATGTCCCCAAACAATAAAATTCGTTCCTCATCTTACGTTTACAGCGTGTTAACGAAATGACTGATCCATGCAACATGGCTGGTTGCCCATTTTTATGTCTTCATTATCCCCCCCGCGTTATCTCACCGCATGGTTCCATTTATCCATTCCCTTTATCTATGGGGAAAGGAGACAGAGGAGGGATGTCAGCAGTACGAAGAGGGTAGAAAAAGAGAGCGGAGGCGATATGAGGGGGGTAGTTGTGACGTTAGAAAAGGAGAAGTAACGTGTGAGTCATTTTCACCCCATCTCACACACGAGAGGGTGGAAATGCCGTGGGCGGTTAGGGAGTGAGGAAAATTGAGAGGGCGGGAGGTAGGGAGAGAGGGTGATGTGGGCGACTGGTGGTCTCCGGGACGGAAGCGGATTGGTAGAAAATACACGAGAGAGAGAGAGAAAATACTGGTGAGGCGTGGGATAGACGGATGAGGAATGAGGGGAACATATATAGAGAGAGAGAGATGGATATTCATGGGCGGGCTTACGTTTCAAATTTTTTCGGGCTACGGACACTGCTTTTATCTTAATCTAATCTCCGTCTCTCAAGGTCTACACTGGTATCTTATTCCATAGAGTATTTATTAGTTTTGTTATTATATTTAGAAGCTTATGTATACAATTTAGTTTTATGCCTCTCGACGTCAGATATTCAACAAAATAATGGTTTATCGTGGGTAGGTCTAAATTTAAACTAGTTATTCCTAGCCGATATTTTGGAATTTAATTACTTCCATTCCCAGGGCTGAAACCACGTTACAGAAAGTCAAGAAATAATGCATCAACCACCAATACGCATACGATATATATTTCTACAGGCAGTATTACCTTGTAATGACTTTTTTAAATAAACATTAATTGGTACATGTTCTCGTCTAAATGTACGGACAAAAGATGTGAATACAAAAGCTTATTTCTAAATCCATTTAGTAAACTTTTCATAAATTCCATTTTGTGAACACTTCCGTTAATGCTTTTATGTAGTATTCATAGTAACTGCTAACAAAATGGTTTAAGTATTAATCTTGTGTGCCTTCACATCCCTTGTCCTTACATTTAGAGGAAAACATGTACCAATTCAGGCAGAGTTTATTCCATTCCTTCCAAGGTAATACTGCCGTCAAAATTATATATGTTTAACGTGTGGATGTTGGTGGTTGATTTTGTTGTTGTTGACAACCTGTAACATGGTTGTAGCCCTGGATATATAAGTCATTGAAATCCTGAACGTCGGCAAGGAATAAATCGTTAACTGTTTTGATATATTTGTGACAAGGGGTTTGGTGGATGAGGACACTCTTCAAGTCGACTCAAGACTGTAAAGCTTATGTTGAAATTTTATAGGTTAAATTTCGAACCATATCCCAAAGGGGAGCGGCTATTTTTTTATATAGTAAAAAGTCATACGTAAAGTGGCTGATATTTTTACATCATTGTATAGGAAGGATCTTTTCACTTTTATAGTTTTCTAAGGACTTTCCATTCATATTTTAAAGAATTTTTTTGGCCTCTCTTGTGTTCACAGAAGCAATAGATATTGAAATACATAAAATAATGTCAACCGTTAAAACCCGATTTAAGCTGGACTTCCTCATAGAGAATGTCTCCCACAGTGTACTTTATTATTCCTGAAGAAGTGCCTGTGTTCAGCAGAGGATGCAAAACGCTGAATTATAATTGACCAAAAAACCGAAAATTAGCCGAAAAAATTTCAAAACACAAATGCGATATTTATTTAAAAAAAAAGGCCAATTTCAATTGATCTTAAACTTCTGTTAAATTACTACGGTAATTGATTTATTTTTTTAAATAGTTAAGAATTAATACAAACTATACACTTTGAAATTTTTGACGAGATTTATGTGTAAAAACTCTTAATTAAAAAAAATATCATTTCCCATGGATAATGGCTGGTATTTTTTTGACAAAAAACTCAAAAAGTATAAGAAAAGTGGTGAGTGGCTGATATTTTGTCATCATTGGAAAGATAAGATATTTTTCTTTATGATGAGACAAAATTCATTGAATTTTATGTGAAATGAGATCTCGCTCAAAATACCTTAATAGTCTTCATTCGCCTTCACCCAAGACTTTCACGGTCTACCACTTCCTCTCATGCCATTCACTTCTATATCATGTATCTGTTTAGTTATTCGACTCATTTTTTCCCTCATCCTGACCTAACCAACGATGCACACTCTCTTAATATAAATCCAATACCGAAGTTCATTCCTCAATAATATATTCGTATTTTTAATTCGAATTTTTAATTCGTTTTTTCTTCTCAATAATAATTTACCTTTAGCTTTGAAAGAGTTAAGCATACCTTCATGGTTAGCATCGTGTATTCCATCCACGGTCGTCCTCAACATACCTACCTTTTCATTTTTCACCAAGATTGTTTTCAAGCACATACAGCATGGTTGCTACAGATACACAGAATATGAAATTCTAGGACTTTTCTAGGTTTTCCCGGCAAAACATTTTATTTTCCAGGTAAAAAAATCGTTTCTTTTGAGATTATTTTTTACAGCGCAATAAAAGGAGCACATAGTCGGAATACACGGAAAATGTTTCTCAAAAACTGTAGCGCGACTTTTGGGGAAAATCGGCTTCCTTTCTGATGGCATATCATTCTTAGGTCACGATGAGGACCACATATTACTTGCACGAAATTTGATGGGAAATAAATATTCCACCTTCCTCAGCATGAGGGTTGTAAAAATAGGGCCAGGTATTTTATTTGATGGACCTAATTAACTAATAAGTGCTCTACTACATCATTCAGCCAAGGTATTAAAAGTGCCTGAACTTCTACTCCTGACTATTTGAAAACAATCGGATTTTGATGTAGAAAAACAAATTTTCAGGCTAGTTTCTCATTCTCAATGACTCTTCCAGGTTTTCTAAGCACATTTTCAATTTACATGACTCTTCCACGTATTCCAGGCCTCTAGCAACCTTGATATAGGTAAAAGTATAATACTCATCGAATGGGAAAAGAATACAATTTTTTAATCAGGCACCGTCCAAGACTAACTGCAGAAACTACAAGACACCTGAGCACACCTCAGTTTCCATCTCTCATCTTTCCATCCCCCCCTTCCAATCCCTTTTTCCGATTCTCCCCCTCTTGTACTGGCTCGTGTCCTATCATCCCCTGTAACAAGCCTCTGCGACAACTCACAGGGCAGTGCATAGAAACCTCCCATCTCAGTAAACAATAATGCCAGGAACGGAAAGCGAAAGATTTTTTTAAAAATTATTTACCCGGGCTTAAGGGATTATTTCTTTTGTGGGATTCGTCCCCTTCATCCCCAAAGTCAAGCAAACCCATGAGGATATTCATGCGCGGGCAGGGTGGACGAGGAATCAGGGGATAAAACAGGGAGGGGGGGTTGTCAGCCAAGGAAGTAAGGAGGCAAAGCCAGGCAAAGAGAGAGAGAGAGAGGAAAATTCCTAATGGGAGGTCGGGAGCTTGGAAACGGAGAAGGTTTAACCAAGGGGAAGCGGGGCAGGAGAGAGGAACAGAGGAGGGGAAAGGCGGAATAAATTAGATCTCCCCTCCCCCACAACACAAAGAAAAATGGCACGAGTCGGAATCGATTCCACACGAAACACCGCAACGCGATATTTTTGAAAGAAACCAGGAGATGAAGGAAAGAAGAGGGAAATCACCGCTTTGACTACTGAAAAATACCATAATTTGTCACGTAGTCTGCAAGAATGAAGCAAACGGGAAACACTTGTTTTACGAGAGATCAAACACAGCAATACAAAATACTTCCTTACTGCATTATTCAGAGCCTGATTTTGCATCCGAAGAAAACAAGAATTAAATTAAAATAATTTTTCTAGCTCCAGTTTTTGAAATACGCTAGTGGTGATTTCTCACACCAAAGTGCTCAAGTGTAACGAATAACAGTAGCACTTTCAATGATTCATAGGTGAGTTGTATCTCGAGACCAGCGGTATACAAACTGTGTTCCACGGAACCCTATGGTTTCCAATGAACCTTACCAAGGGTTCCATGAATGATTGTTTACCTTTATTCGCAGAAATAAATATTGTATGTCGATAGGATCCTACAAATGTAAAGAACCAGAGGATTTTCACTAAATTCCATTTTACCCTATCTTATTCGGTAGATTACCTTAAAAGGAATATCTGTTCACTATTTTCACGTTTTACAAGAATATCGAAGTGAATAAGTTTGTATGTAACCTAGAATTTAACTTTAAAAGAGATTAATTTTTTTGCGAATGGTTTCACAAATCATTTTAACACTATAGTATTCAGGTTTCTGGTTCTGCGATTAAAAAAAAAAAAACTCCCATAAAAAAAACCGATAGTTATAAACTCCCTTATACCTGGAAGAGACTTATTCGAAATTAAGTTTTTTATTTTTTTACTTCTCAAAATCATCAACTGCTGGAATTGTTTATTTACTTTTTGAAAAAGACCATTGTTGTTCTAAAAAGCCCGACGAAGCCTGCAGCATAGCACGGCGAAACTGTCGCATAATATTAAAAAATTAAATCGCAGAACCAGAAACCTGAATACTATAAACATGAGCTGCGAAAATATTTAAAAAAAGTTCATTTTAACACTAATTAAGGTCCCTTGAACTGAAAAATTCTTCAAGTCCACTGCTCTAGCCTGAGAAAGAACTGAGGGTTATTAGGTCAAATCCTTTCCTGAAATCCACTATAAATAATAAAGGCTATTTTCAAATCTGCATTATTTATGATGTTGACCAGAGTACTGGGGCTATTTACAGAGCACTGTGCCCGCCACCTATTAAATACGTAATCAAAGCCCTCAAATGAGATATTGAATAACAGAATTTCGATAATTATGTGCTTGATTCAGCATTCAGCTCCTCGACGAACATTGACATTTCTGTAACAAAAGATTTCTTTCTCTTTTTCCCGTGATTTTCTACAGCAGACCGAAAAAGCCAGGCTAGTAAAGTGCAGGCCCGCCAATCGTAAAATCTTGGGGTTTAGCACTAGCGGGGCATGAATTCTGTATCCGTCTCAGATTCGAGGTTGAACGGAACGTTATAAACTTAGGCATTGGATCACCTAAAAAAAACTCCAATCAGATACAATCACCACCACCATTTTTCACGGTCAAGATAAATAGTAAAGCGATCGTCAGGCCCCGCACTGCTCTGTGGACAGTTGAATTTCAGCGGCAGAAAGAGTAGAACGAATAGAATGAACGAACGTAAAGGGGAGAGGAAAATTAGAACAATAAGGTAATGTATTATGCTACTTGCAGTATTCACAGCCAATCAGTAAATTTTTAAATTCTTCAATATTTTCCCTGACTATATCAGTAAAAATCCCTACAGTAAATGAGTGAGTGAGATTATATTCTAGAACTATAATGGCCAGGATCTATACTCTGTATTCAGCACTATAAGAAATGCAACAACACCACAAAGAGCACAGTAAAATGCCAACCAAAACCTCAAAGAATAGACTTGTAGCATTGTCACATGTATAGTGACTGGTTGGAAAGTAGCGTATTATAAATATTGTTGCACATAAGTTCACGTACAAATCGTTTTTAAAAATAGAGCATGTTCTCCACTCCCCTTTTAAACATCACTACACTACACTCATGGCAATTTGAAGCCAAGAAAGCTTTTGGTCTCGCCAACAACTCCTCTCTAGCGTTGTCTGTTTAATGCTGATTCTTTTGCCACTCTGTGAACACAATTCCTCAGCACATCCTAACACCTAAGTCTCGGGGAGTCCTCGCATCCTTGGTCTTCCAATTCTGGCATCCCGTACGCGTTTTAGTAATGATCCATGTTCCCCTCTTATAACATTACAAGACCCCCCCATCTCAATATTCTGCTTTTAATAGTATCAACAGTATGTGGCTCTTCATAAATTTCACTTGTCTCTCTTTCTTTCTTATTCTTCAGGATCCATATATATTAATAAGTTGAGAAATAACCGGAGATACGTTGTTGCACGCAATATGCACCATTTTTACAAACATTCTAAACAAAAAAGATGTAACCGTCGCGGGACGACCGACAGAATCGAAACACAGAGTATGTATGTACACTGAGTATGTAGGAGTTCATTGTATTATATATAAATAAACATATTTGTGAAAATATAAATACGTGAATAATATCTATGCATAAATGATAATAACATGAAATGCACACACACTTAAAATATTCTTACTAAGTTACACTCTATCCCTCTGGTGATAGTTTTTTCATTTGAGTATTCTACCAGCTGATTGGTAGGCTTTTGGACTGTCCTCATCCAAACATCTCAAATTCTGGTATATCGTCTCGCTTTTCCTCCTATAAATGTTCCGGCATTAGATCCCTCCTAGATTTCTCATATCGTTTACATCTTCTTGTTTCGTCCAAAATTCCTAACCTCTTCCTATCTCTTCCACGCTTCCCCAGTGTTCTCCTCTGTATTACTCTCTTCAAAATGACCTCTTCTTTCAAAACGTCCTCCAGCCATCCCTTTTTCCTTCTCCGAATAGTATTGTGAACTCATTCGAAGCGTTTGTACGAGTATATACGTAACCACGCAACAACCATCCGTACGGGAGTCGGGCATTGCCTGATGCAAGGCTATCGCGAGATTACGCCTCCCCCCATCCATAAGAAGGGTTCCACTTCAACTAAGTCTAATAAACAACAGTAAAAATGCAAACTAAAAAAGGTTTTTAGTTCTTTGTTGCACAATCTTTCCTACATTTACCAAAAAAACAATACTCCAAGCGTCTATCCCTGAACTCTTCTGAGGACAGTGTTTTCCTTAGCGGGGGGAGGAGGGGGAAATTAGGGGTTGAGAGGGGAAAAATCAGAGGAGAGAAGAAAATGAGGACGATGACGTCGTGGGGAAAGAAGAAAGGGGAGGAGCGGAAGTTCACGTTAAGGACGGAACGAGGGCAAAGGGAAGATACGAAGACGATTATTCCGCGGATGGGACGAAGAGGGAGTACGGGGAGGAAGATTTCGGGTGCTGTGGAGGATTTGGGGTTTGAGGGTCAAAAGAATAGAGAGAAGAAGTAGGGCCGTGGACGTTAGGGCAGGAAGGAGGAAATAAGGCGAGTCAAAAGACGAGAGCAAGTGAGGGAGAAAAAAAAGAGAAGTTTGGAGAGGTTCGA
This sequence comes from Pyrrhosoma nymphula, assembly GCA_963573305.1. Classification (NCBI taxonomy): domain Eukaryota; kingdom Metazoa; phylum Arthropoda; class Insecta; order Odonata; family Coenagrionidae; genus Pyrrhosoma; species Pyrrhosoma nymphula. The sequence goes on from OY754330.1 coordinate 115,433,185, forward strand.
GGGGAGGGGGGGAGAAATCTATGAAGGGTTTAACGGAGGGAGAGGCATTTTAAGGGTGATGGTCAGATTGGCGGCCAGATTAGGTGGAACGACAGACAACCCTCTAATATAAGAGGGGACGCAAAGGCTCGGGAAGGATACTACGTAAAAACGAACGGGGCATACACGTCTTGGTTAGGAGGGGATTACGATCGACTTGTCCTGACGTTACGGACACGCATAGGTGGCGTTCCGTTTTCCGTCGTCTTCCCATCAAGGAGGAGTGTATTTTATGAATGAAGAGAGTATCAGCGCCAATCGTTGACCGTTATTACAAACGGAGCTCTAAACGGTTGCAAAGTAGCTGTTTATTTTTCTATTTTACGGATCAAAAACGGATGGAGAAGGTGCGGTGGACGGAAAGGAAGACAGACGAGGAAGTGTTGGGTGGTATGGTGGGTGAGGAGAGGAACCTTCAGTATGAGATTATGGGGAGGCCGGGGAGGTGGCTGGAAGAGGCAATGAGAGGTGATGGGTTGCTTAAGGCCGTGATAGAGGGAAGGATATTGGGCAAGCGGGGAAGGAGAAAAAATGTAAAAAGGTTTCATGGACGGCATGAAGAAGGGTGGGACGTACGCTTAGATGAAAAAAGAAATACTAGAGACAGATAGGGTCCTACACATGTAAAAATGTAGACGATTTTCTGACTTCCAATGAAAATTACCTTTAACCAGTAGATTGCTAAAATGAATAGCTGAATGATCCGAATGACTGATGATCAAACCCCGAATAATTCGCAGTAATGCTGACCAATTTTGCTTCAAGAAAGTGAAATAAGTTAGACTTAGGCGAGATTCGGTCATCGCCCGTTGACGGAGCCATCAACGGCCGGCCATCCAAATAGGTTCCACTATATCACAATCACCAAGCTTCGCGAACGCCACCATCCGTTCAGTTACGTCAGGAAACGTTGATCGTAATCCCGGCGGTATAGGGAACGGAGGCTATTGGACGGGAACTATCTTAACCATCCCGAGGGCAGTTTTCTGAATCCTGCCAGCGGAGGAGATTTTTCTGCAAATTTTCTACGCCACCATGATGCTTGAGTTGAACGCAGTCAAAGAGTTCTAATTTCAAAAGCTGAGTATAACTTCCGAGTTCCGTCTCGTACTTATGCTGAGAATACGCCCGAATCCGATCGCTTGAAACACCACCCGAATGACGAATTGGTCTCGTACTCACCGGTCGGACCTGTGCGCGGACTTAAATGCGCGGTCGGTAAGCCCGCGTTTTTCGAAAGGTAGTGCATATATTACCACTATGACTACGGCTTGCGCGGACAAACTCATTTCGTCCACCCCGCATCAGTAAAACCATGAAAACCATCCCAACCTTCAACTCTTATAGGGGGAAATGGTCTTTCAGAAGAATTAACTGGTCAAATTAATCGTAAATTGGGATATGTTAAAAGGACTGTAGGTATGTTAACAGTCCACGTAAAGAACTTGGCCACCTTCCCTTGTTGGACCCTATTTGAAATACGTTGCTAGTCCTTGGGATCCTAATGAGGTAGGCTTAAATATCGAGTTAGCGCAACGCATGCGTAGCGAAGATTGGCAAGATGTGTAAAAGGTCGTGAAGATAATTCCAATACTGTTACAATCCTTCTGCAACAGTTAGGCTGGGAATCACCATCAAACCGCTGGTCAAAATTTAGACAACCTTTTCAGTATCTCTAAATCGCCCAATTTGCTGATAACGTTTACACTACTGCACGAAACCCGACATTCTACCATATATTAGATCATGAGGATAACATTAAAATAGAAATAGACTTCGTAAATGACAATATTTTAATATTTCATTTTTTTCCGTGAACAATGAGAGACTATAATAGCTGCCATTAAGACTTAATAAATCAGTTTTTCGATAGATAGTGTAACTAATTATTTGTTTTTCTCACAGTTGCTTTCTTTCAAGTTGCAAAGTAAAAAGCACATATCGCATGATGCCTGTATATTCCTTGAATATCTGTGAATTAATGTTGAAACAAAATACATTTATTCTCGCAGTTCTATTACATTGGTATTATTTGGTGTAGAGAATGATGATGAAATTTCACCTCCTGACAGGCATTTGCAGGTTTTTTTCTGATGCATCATAAGTTATAGCTTCATTAACCGACTTTAGTAGGATAATGCGTAGTGCACGTTGGTGAAAACTCAATCTTCAACACCCCCTTGAGGTGGACTGCAGGGTACCTACTATGTAGTTTTGGACATATTTCGATTTCCAAATGACCTTAGTCGTCGGTCGACTCTCACGATAACAAATACAGCCACTTAAAGTAACTGGAGAGGTAGAAGAGGACATAAACACTAGTGAGGTGTGCGAGAGAGAATAAGGAACGTTAAAGTTAGGCGTCTGGATCTGGATTTAAGGAGTCAGAGATGGGCGGGGTTCGGAAGGAAGCCGGAGGGATTAATAAGATGGGCGAGAAAGAGAGAGGGATAAAGAGTAGGAGGTAAGAGGGAGAGAAGATATACAATCAAGGGATAAGGGGTTCAGAAATGTGAAGATGGGATGGTATGGTTGGTTACAATGGTACGGGTGTGATGGAGGTTAAGGGATGGAGGAAGGGGAGAGCAGAGAGTCGTTGAGGTCGACTGGGTATGTTTATACAAGGAGCCGGATGACGGCAGGGTGAAGAAGAAGAAGACGATGTTTGATGCCAACGAGAAGGTGAAAGTTAGCGCGGGCGGAAATTTAGTTCCCTACATAGAGAAGGAGAGAGCCAGCCCTATGATAATTTGATTACGATGAACAATCACCGGGAGTGTGGGAGCCCGTAGTCTCGTCATTTCTTGCATCGTTTCCTCGCCATCCACTATACATCGTCGCCATCTAAGAGGCTATAGAAGGGGGCTTGGGCAAAGAAAACGACCGAGTTGACGTCGGGATTCGAGAGTAATTACCTCTTCCTGCAAGAACAGCAGCCGTCCTTCCAAGAAAGCGAGAGAGGAGAGAATTTTGCACGCTTTCATCGCCTTCTGGCCGTAGGAAATTACGGGCTCGGATAATGAACATTGAACAGCTATGTGGCAATCAGGTAGGTGCGGTGGCTACAGTACCGGTATCTCATCTTGAATGACCTAGGTTCAAACCCCAATAATAGCGGGGAATTTTCAGTGGAATCACGATTCCTACTTATTCACTTTTTGTTGAGGACTTCAGGTTATATACCTATTACTCCGTCGGTTGGATGTGACGTTAAAAAAAGCGTTTTTTTGCGTCTTTCCTTAAGGTGGTTCCATCGTAAAATGACATCATTGTCATTTAATTCATACTCTGGTTACTTTAAGAAAAACATGTCCTCTATCTGATATCAACAACAAAATGTTACAACAGAACCTTTCCAAGCAATTTTTCTCGCAAATTGAACTTGAAATAATGTTGTGAAAATGCGACTGTGGGAGAAACACGAGGGAACATAGTATTTTTCTCTCTCACATAAATGCCGTTTTCATGGAGAACTGTTTGCAAGAAGCTAATCTTCCGGGAAACTGGCTAAAAATAAAAAATGCATCGTAGCACCTTATACTTTGACTCATTAGCTAATTACTGCGATGACTGAAGTCATAATGTGGTACTTACATAGAATTGGCAATTATAGTTATAAAATAGTTGTCACGAAAAATATATTCGTGGAATAATCTGAATATGTTATACCTTAATTTAATGCTAACGCATGTCATCAGGAAAGACAGGATTCTTTTAACCAAATTCAACCAAAATGTGGATTTTAGCATTTGTTTTGACGCACAGAGCCGCGTTGGAACCTCCTTAAGAGTAGGCTAATCCCGGAATTTGTTTTCTATCCACCCTTCCTCCAATCCTCGAATAATCCCTTCCTAGACTGAAAAAATATGCAGTTGCTAATTGAATTGAAGTATTGATATTGAAGTTTATCTTCCTTATGTTTCTGCTTTTGTTATAGCAAAGCACTGCTTCATAAAAATAGATTTTCATGTCAATCATTCACCAATACTAAATTCCCTGAAAATACTTTTAACTACCCATTCGTAAAAGTGCATATGACTCAAGTTGTCAGTTGCTTCCCCCGGTTGCTTTCCTCAGTTACTTCTGGGGTTCGGGTTCCTGTGGTAGGCAGAGTAATGGTTTCCCATCCCGAGGGGTCCCGGGATCGAATCGCCCGCGGTGGCAGAGATATTTCAGCGGGATTATCATTGGTCGCATAATCCTAAGATTGGTTAACTGCAACCATCTAACCTTCCCTGTCTATTTATAGTTTCCTCACTTCGTGGTAACTCCACTTATTTACTTCCGTCTTTACTACGCCTAGATGTATGTATTTATCCTTTGGGAGTTATCCTTCTATTTCCTTCAATTATATTCCTCACAAACTCATAGTGCTTCAGGGTGTGGCCGATGCACCTGATTCTTAATTTCTGCATAGTGCTCAATATGGTCCTTCCCTCTTCTACTCTAATGTTTGTCCACTCTGACCGATATTCTCCTCCCAATTATGCCCACCCGGAGATTCCTTTTGGGTTTTACCTCCAGAATATTTTTATTTCAATACAGACGTTGCCCGACGTCCGGGTCGGATTCTTCCCTCCAACTGCACCGTCTACGGGAAGTTAATGAGGTAGTTTCCCGTTGCCTTCCACGTCGCAGTACTCCGGCCGATTCCGCGAACTTCACTCTCGCCCAAAGCTGTGGCTGTTAATACCGGACCGATCTTCTAGATATGTGCCATCAGTGCCTCCTGCTGAGACTGCTGCCTCTTAGCAGAGGGGCCGAATATTTCTTTGGGTAGCACGTATAAAACTCTCGTTCGTTAGTTGAATACTCTTCTGTGCACTCCTTCATATCTTAATTTATTTGTCCATTTGATCTTCAGCATCCTCCTCTATTACAATGCTTCGAATGTTTCTAATCATTTCTGGTCTGTTTTTCTGGAGGTCCATGTATCCGATCCGTGGAGTGCCTCGCAGCATCAAAATATGAATCGGCAGAATGCCAATTCATATTTTGATATTGTGTGGAGTATTGTGTGCCGTGCTCCATCCGTCGGATGGGTCCCTTGGGGCTAAGATCAGGCTAATGCCGACGCTGGGTTTCTGTCCACCCTTCATCTAACTTCCACAAATTACCCTCCCTCACGAACCTATCCACCTATCCTCAATGGTGCAAATGACCTCAGTTCTAAGTCACCTTCCTTCAAAAACCCATCGATCAAATACTCGAAATGAATTAGTAATAAATTCCATCACATTCTAAAAGAGCCTAAAAAGGGAGCAAAAGATTTGCTATCAAAATTAATCGCTATTCGGGCAAAAAATTGAGGGAAAAATAAAACAATCCATCGGATTCTCATATGCCCGTAGAATTGTGTTTGATGACGGACCTTTCAGTATCGGCAAAAAAAGTTTGAAAGCATGAAAAACAGATCTAAGGAGGGATGCGGGCTTGTGAAACGATAGAAAAAAGTTATGATACCTATTGCATATCTCGTAAGCTTTGCAAAATATTTAAAAAGAACCAAGGTTATTCACAGTGCAATCATTCACGGAGGACGAGCATTTTACACAAAACGATGAGCGCATTCTATCCGGAATGAACTTACGCGGTAGAATAACAAAAAAAATATTTCACCCCATCTCCGCATTGAAAACTTCCGATGATAAACTAAACAAAAGTGTATACATATTTTTTTCTATCCTCTCCTCCACCCCAACCCGTCCCACCTACCTCTCCCTTCCTATCATCCCTTTCACGCCGACGGTAAAAAAATACTGAAAATAAGGACCATTGACCAAGTTGGAACAAAACGAGCGCTGGAGAGCACTGTCCAATAAACCGGACGATCAGATAACTCAATAACATACGATGTTTGGCGGTTTCAATAAACACACCCGGTGAGAAGAGAAAAGGAAAAAGGGAGGAGTGGTAAAAAAAACTTCCGTTCTCCATCCTCCACCCTGCGTGCGCACCATAACGGGAGAGGGGATTGAAGCAGAAAAAAGAGAAGAATATGCCTGACCCTTTTATGTGAACACGGTCGCCCGCTTTGGTGCCGCCAAGTTTTCCACGTACGAGCGTGCCAGACTTTAAAAGGGGTGAGATTAGGCGGCGGCGCTGGAGGAAGAAGAAGACGAAAAGGATGACTATGAAGGATGGAAACGAATAAGGAGGGTTTGCAGACGGCAGATGCAGACGCGGAGGTGGTTTTTTTGTGTGTTTAAATATATACGCAGAGAGAAAAAAGTAAATACAAGGAATGGAGTGGGTTGGAATAGTGGGCGTGGCACTTGCACACTGCGGTGAAAAAGGACGCCAATGGGACTGGAGAGTACTGCTGGATTTTTTTACAATGTGTACTCAAGTTTAGGATTTAATTACAAACTAACCAATAGGTATATTAAAAAATTAACTACACCAATAACCGATGGCCGATTAATGGTGGCGTTTATCCTGGGCTGAGAAATAGTAAAATTTTAAAAATGATGAAAACTTTTCTTTGGGAAACTGAAATAATTTGTAACTTGAGTATTACACTACCAACATATGCGTCTAAAAAGTATAAAGATTTCAATACTATCAAACGAATACTTTTAGAGCCATATTTTTTATTTGTAGTTACGAGAGAAGAAGCCAAAAACCTGGACATTTTAACTACACACACAAAATTTAACACACAAAATAAATTACTACTAAACTTTTAGAAAATTATCTTATATATTCTTACGCTGAATTTAACAAAACAAAGATTGGTGTGACTCATTTTTCAATGAGCTTATTGGCTCGGTTGTAATTTAATCCAACACTCGAGTAACCACAGTAAAAAATCGACATTAGGTACCGTATTTTGTGGCCCATTTTAATTGTCATTAAATTAATCTACCGGTTTTGGTAGATTTAATCCGGTAAAGTTTTACGAATGTTGGCTTCTTCAAAGTTCAAACACAATTTCTTTCTTCACCTCCGCATACGTCCTACCTCTCTCCTTATCCCGTTCATCAAACCATTACTCTTTTTCTTAACCTTCCCGGCTCACAAAGCATCTTAAGCAAAGCTATTAGCACTGAATGTTGACAAAGAACCACTAATACTATTTTCTTATTGTTGACTACTAGTTCATTGATTTAATTCAAATATGACTACTCCCGACATCAGATAAATACTAACCCTCGGTTCATGAGACGCAGCCCGATTTCATATAACATATTTGTCTTTAAAAAGTGTCTTCTGAAGAAGATAAAGAGTAGGCAGAATAGGCGTTTGGAGGTAGTACTGTGGAGCAAACGGATACTGAAGGTCAAGATAGAGGGGAGATGCAAGATATGCCAGGAATGAATGAAGATAATAGGCTTTATGCACGGGATGTAGAGAGGTTGAATGCACGTTGAGATGAAGAAAGAAACGTAAACGGAAATAGAGGCCTGCGCCTTTAAAAATCTATAGAGTTTTGCTATCTTCCATTTCAACCTGCCTTAATCAGTAGATTACCCTGGTTATAACGATGAGGAGAGAACTTCGTCCGTCAGATGGACAGTTATAGGATATTTCCCATTGCGTCTTACGTTAGCAAGAGGCTGCCGACGCCACCCGTTTACTACTCTTCCTGACATAGACTCTCCTAGAACCTACACATGCCTTTTCTTAAGATTTAGAGGGTAGATTCCTGCTGAGCAGACTTGAATATCGTGACCTGGGGTGGGATAACTGTTCCTTCTTTCACGTCGTCGTTGTTGCCATTCAAAACGCAAGCCACTCTAGAAGGGCAATGACCAGGTATACTGTCTTAAGATTGCACTCCCTCAGTTAAAATCAGTGATTTGAAAGCACCTGGATCTAAAAGAATTATGATCACGTTTCCGCTCTCACGTTCGCAATTGAAAAATTATGATAACGCGAGCGCAGGCGTAATGAAGAACCGTAATAGCGCCCTTCATCTGGAAGGAGAAGCGCTCATTCATAGCGGAATTCGGTTTAAGGCGCTCCAGTTGTTCAAATAATTTTGTTAATTAAATTATGAACTTCCTGGAAAATCAGGGCTTCCACAACTGTCGGTACGAGTTCCAAAAAAAAGATAATGTGAAACCCTGCTTGGGCTCTTCCTCCATAGATCATATTAAACAAAAAATCAAGCTAATTTATTACTCCTGGATTTCAGGAGAGTCCCTCAAGGAGGTGTTAGATATTCCATATTTCCACATATTATATTCCAGAGTTGCAGCAAAATTTGATCGTCTGTTAACGATGCGTTCGTACATCGAGAAATTGCCACATAAATGGACATTTTCATGAGATTTTAACAACTTTTAGAAAATTAACTGCTACCTCCAGGCAGTGGTTGTTCAAAAATTTAATGATCAGATGCTAAAATATCCAGGGAAATAATCGTTTCTACAGCGCATCTCTTTTAGTTTATCCCCTCCGTCTATTCTAGGGATATGGACGGGCTAGTTTGATGGCTAGAGTACTAGCTTCCCTTCGCAAAGATTCAGTTCGATGACCGGTAGTGTGGAATTCTTATCCCTACTTGTCTCCTGAGTGGAGATATATTTAAATAAAGTTCTCCATCCTTCCGCGGACAATTAAAGAGAAGTACTCCGACCGTATGGTAGGAAGTTAAACCGTGGTTCTGTTGACGCATTTCGTTAAGAGCAGGCTTACACTAACGCTGAGTTTGTCTCCGTTCTTCCCCCACTCCCTAATTCACCTTACCAACCTATCCACCAATAGTCAACGACGTAAATAACCTCAGTCATCGTGAAATCCCACTTAGCCACTTAGGAAAAATAATTCGCCTTGACCGGGACCAGAACCCGGATGCCTTGATTTCACGCCGAGTGCTTCAACCAGTTGAGCTATCAAGGCATCCTCTTCCTCTGTGTATTTTTATGGCCTTAAAGGAATTAGTTTTTTAAGACTGTAGACTGTCGTTCAATACTACGAAGTAGTCCAAAGCGTGCGCTTAGCCCCACAGTTCACGCAGTTAAAGACAAAATTTGAACAACCCGCTCTTTTTGACAAATTTTGAGGACGCCGGGTTTGGTTTTGGCATTACCTTTAAGGAGTCCCCCACAAGTGGACATTTGAATGATTTTTCCTCAGTGAAATTTCGCAATTGCGTGATCTTGTGGATGACTTCGTAAAGGTAATGCCGTGTCCCGTTACCGTTAGCCACGGTATCTCCAAAATTTACCTCAGTTGTCGTTCACGCCCCGAACGACAACTCTTCGCACAGACACAGTGCTATCGCGATCGGAAAAGCACTTCTTCGTGGGGTTTTGGTGTTGTAGCACTCGGAGGATTGAAGATAGGTAAGAAAGTAAGCGATGGGAAGGAGATTCAATGGTTCCCGGGTATAGAGCGTTTCACATATAGTTGACTGCATGAGCCTTGTGCAGAACGCTGTTTCCAAACTTACACTCTAACTTACTACGCTACGCTAACTCTTACACTCCAAACTTACTACGCTTCGTGAGTCTACATACGACAACACGTTGAAATTACGAAAACTACTTTTCTCTTCAAAGGAATAATATTTGCATACTGAAAGACTCCTAAACGCGCAGGTAGCATTCTCACAAGGAGTAGGAGTAGGTAAGAATTTTCATGCATAGTAGTATATTATGAATGCATATATTAAAAACTCTCTTATTACATTTTTTAAGTAATGTATTTTTTATGTTATAAAATTCTCGGCAATTGCTCTCATTATTATTATAATTTCTCATTTATTAAAAACTATATTCGTGCATACCTTTAATTTCATATGCCCATTGAAACCTGTGCTTTGTGAATGTCTGTTTGAACTTGATATTTAACTTGTATTTTCTGAACACCTGTGATCTCTGTTCATATATGTCTTTGTCACATTATTTCATATTGGATGTATTCCAAGAACAATAATATATATATTATTATTATTACGCTAAATTTCCTACTGATATGTGAAAAATCGACTTATAAAACAAGACTAAAAGAGATCCACAAATGAAACGAATCCCCATAATAGCTTATACAAGCGATCGACAAAAAATATGTGTAGTCTTGTCACATTTTACATTAAATTTAATTACGAGCCGGAAGCATTCCACCCGAAAAATGTGGACCTTCCTTAAGGTCGTTTTACACAGTGCACTTGATGGCGTTTGACGCTCAGAAATTGCGAGAACACGGCCACGGAATTAGAGAAGGCGTATGTTTTCCTGTATTTCGTTCATTCATACACGCAGTCATTCTAGCAAGTCCCCGGCTTCAAACGGCACTATTTTCACTGCACCTCCACCCATACATCAGACTGTACAGTAAAGTGTCTTGAGTAAAATGGCCTTTAAGATAACGACGCAGAAATAATGATGTGCATTTATGATATAATGTAAAGATAATTACCTATATTTGGACATGTGTCAATGGTAGCTCTGGTAAAAATGATACATAAAACCTTGGTTTGATAATTAAGCAAACAAAATAAATCATTTCGGCCAACATTGACTGATAAAGAAATAGACACAAATGAATTATTATTACACTATTAATATGATTTGATAAATAATCAGGGTATGAAATATGGGAAAGTTGAATTAAATCGTCGCTATTAGAATTGTCACTGACAAACGTTTCGTCCCGCCTTGTGATATGGGCTGTCGATAGCTGGTCTATCCGTCAACTGAATTTGAAACGCACTTTAGATGGGAAGCACATCGAAGAGGTGGAAATCTTTCTCTGCCGAGGTGTCAGTCAAAGGGATGGTCTCGGTGGAGGTGAAGACATAGAGAAGGGAGAGAAGTTTTTGCGGCCATGTGTACCTATGTTCGAGGGATGAAACTGAGGGGATGACGCAAGGAGAGGGTGGATTATTAGGATGGCGCTTGTTTTTCAAAATTGAGAAAAGTAAACTTTTTTCCACCTTTAAAAAATGATCAACGTGGAATGTGAATTCACTTGTTAAAATCCTGTCATTGCTAGGTATCGGGAACCCGTGCCCTAATGGCATCTCAACGCGTGTTATCTTAAACGCATCTCTTTGCGTCATCATCATCGCCAAAAATACGCAAATTCAGTTTCAGATTACATAGGACCCACGCGGCATGGGTTTCCGTTCACTAACAGTAACACGATTTCAACCACTGAATTCACATTCCACTTCGATCATTTTTTAGGAGTGTGAGGACGTTACTTTTCTCAATTTCGAAAAATAATTGCCACTCTAGTGGATGAGCACTCATGTGGATGTGGGAGGGGTTACAGATGGAGAAATCATGAGGACAAGTGGCAACCTTTATAAGTAGATCGGGGAATGGAATATGGGGGGAGAGAAAGAACAGGCAAAGGTCGGGGCAATAGGGATGAAGTGAGGACTGGCAAGGCACGATGGATGAGGGAGCACATGGGATCAGACAATGTCGGAACGAGGCTTAAAGAATAGAAGCCCGGTCGCCGCCTCCATCGGCTCACACAAATATATACTCGGTATATGTAAAACGCCAAAAAAATAAAAATCCTTTCCATTATTGCCGCCATGCATTTTTATCATAATTTTTATTATTTTCTATAGAGGAGGGCGTTGAAGGTGGGAGACTACCGGGAACTCTACGCGGGGAGGATGGAAGGATGAGGTGGCAGTTTTATGCATTTTTTTGGAGCCTGGAGTTCGTTCTTTGGGGAGTGAACAAAAATAAAAATAATGTAAAATATATAACGAACGGGTATGGGGGTCGGTAGGAGGGAGGGGACAAGTAGGGTATAAGAATAGGGGGATGAGGGAGGATATGGAAAGATAAGGGCAACGTCGAGGGGGCAAGTGTATCAAGAGGGAGCGGGGAAGAGAAGGTGGTGGACTTCGGGGTGGGAAAGAGGTAGGAGGGCATCATACACGAGGGTTTGGTATAGGGGTGGGAGGGATATTGAAGGCAAGGGTTAAGGAATGGGGGTTGGAAGAAAGGAGGGCCGGCCGCGTGAGTGGATGCGCTACCTTCTCCCTCTTTCTCCCGTCAAGGGCGCCGAGGAAATGCTGACTGGAAGACGAGCCAATGGCGGCGCTGATAAGCCTCAACGTTCGCAACAGGAAAGTCTTCCCCCCGTCCCCGACTACGTCGGGGACAGAAACGCATTCCAGCTCGCTGCCCTGCCCGCAAAAAAAAATCTCTTGGCCTCACACCGTCTACTTTGGCCGGGCGTACTTTAAACAGAGGGCAGAGGCAGCAGAAGTGTAGCCGAGGGAAGCAGAGGAATGGTATTAGCGAAACCTGGCGGCACTCGCTTGTGAAGTGCATAACCTGAGGAAGAGAAAAGCATACAAGATATATGGGATAGAGCACCTGAGTATTCCCTCCGGGAGTACTCTGGTAACTTTTCATCAAAGCTTGATTTACCCTCAACGACCTCTAATTCTCCGCTATTGAGAGCCACCAATTACACTCAGACGTATTGTCAAACACACTCATTGTTAGAGCAGAAGAGGTAAGTACCCTGGCCTCCTAGCGTCAATTTCAAATATCATTGTGCTTCATCATCTTCGGTCAGTTTTGCGACGGTCTGGGGGTCTCCGACTTCGACTCCAACACCTCATTTCATACATCATTGTGCTTCTGATGTCAAGTGGAGAACGGAAGATCCGGCACGTGACTAGCTAAGAACCAATGGGAAATGATTGGGTGGAGGGTAACCTCCGAAAATTTCAGTCATCCTCAACCCTCAGTCGAATTTCTCGGCATTTGATTACCATGCTGCACTTCTTGTTCCTACGCTACGCTACCCGCTTGCTATCGTGGCAGATGCTTGAAGCTGAAAAGTGGGCGCGGCAGGACCTCTGTCTTCGTCCCCCCGATTTACATTAGCTCTTACGGGCTGACGCACAAATTTTACAATTTTACGGAGTTTTCCATCGATAACTCACTTTAAATCAGCATGCATTTACTTCTATAAAATGCATTCTTCAAGAATAACTTTTTATTTATTTAAATTAAAAATCACAGATATTCACATCGAAAAACCATGGTAAAATCGGGTAAAGTCACTTGCTCCTAGTAACTAACAAGTGTTTTAAGAGTCTCTTGCTTTAAATTTTCAGCAGAAAGTAGATATTATTGCTTTATATCCACTAGTGCGTCCACTCCTCCGTGCTATCCGAAGACAAGGAAGGAGCAGGGGGGAGCAATATGAAGGATATTTCTGTCGTCAGGTTACAGTTTCATGACTTCATGCCCACTTCATCTACCTCAATTCTCATAATGAATAAAGACACTTGGTAAACTTCCACAGATTTATTTCTTTGACACGACGCGTTTCACCACACTGTGGCATAATCATGTGCAGGGTTCTTCGCTTTAGGTCAAGCATATACATCTTTCCACCAAGGCGTTAGGGAGTGGGGGGAGGAGGGGAAAGGCTAAGGGAGGAGCGGAGAGGGGAAAAGCTATATATGCTTGACCTAAAGCGAAGAACCCTGCACATGATTATGCCACAGTGTGGTGAAACGCGTCGTGTCAAAGAAATAAATCTGTGGAAGATTACCAAGTGTCTTTATTAATTATGAATATCGAGAACTTCCACCATATCCAGCCTGAAACAGTGGTATTTACCTCAATTCTGTTTACCATATCCTTTGTGCATTTTGCTCCGATTGGAAAATTAAAAGAATTTCATTAGAAGCTGTTGCAGTTATTGCCGTTCTTTCGGTTACACTTCAATATCTTAAATATACAAATGATTCCTTTGGTTTTAATTAAATTCATCTATGACTGACTCTAGCAACATCAGTTCAAGCAGGTGGATGTAAAGGCGTGAGCTTCAGGAGATGCTCAAAAGAAAAATAATGCGATAAAAAATCTCTCCTATACAGTGTTTCGATAAAATAGTCCCTCCAACCCGCTCCTAAAGACCAACTGCCCTCGAAATATATAGGGCGAAATTTCCCGGGCTCCATCGCAGAGGATGGTTTTCGTTTTAAATCATTTTTTATTGCCGACAATCATCTTCATTTCTTGAGTCGGATGAGGGAAATACACATTTGGGAAACACGCAAAGCTATCATTAGCCCTGCTTCAGCAATATCGCTCGGGACGTGGACAAGACCAAATAAGCAATAATCACGCTTACGGACAAACGGAAAGTGAAGGAAACGTCTGTCATCTGCAATTTCTCGCCTCATTTTACAAAACCACGACATTTCATCGGTAAAAGACATAGAAATGGTGAAAACAACCGAAAATAAGTACAGTAAAAGCAAGCTGAACTGCCAACCAAAAATTAGCAGTAGGTTCCATTTCATCCTTTCCAAGACGACCGCATCTGAGTAATATAGGGATTGGTAAATAAAAATGCGTCCAAAGGCACCAAAAGGATGAAATTCACTATGAAAAAATCAATTAACTTCACCAGGATTCTAGCCTGGATCTCCCAAATTCCGTTCAGGTGTTTTAACCAGTTAAACAGCCAGTTAGTTAGGTTAGGTTAACTCATCCTATCGAAAATGATTTACTAACGGTGAATTCCATACTTTGGTGTACCTATGTATTACCTTTGCACCCGTGCGCATAACTACGTAAAATGTTGTTTCGCAGTGACTTGAAAAAATCGTCCATACTAACGGAAAGTAAACAATTGCACACTTCACCATTTGATCACCACAATCAGCCTTTCTGCAGATTGCATGCACGTATTCATGCTTCAACTCCACAAGAATTATAATTCTTGTTGAGTAGAAGTTACGTGCTGTACCTACTCTTGTCGAGTTGTACCTGATTATGTAGGAATAAATTGCCACCTGAGAAAAAATCTGCTAGAACAGTGAATCGAACCACTAACCTTTGACTAAGAGGGTTGATTCGCGGACCACCAGGCTAACCAGGGATAGGATCATGATTCCTTCTTTTGCGCTGTCGTTATCGTTGTAAAAAACCCAAATCGCCCTTGAAGGGGAATATACACCATTACTGCTCTAAGGACGCACTCAGAGAAAAAAATGTCTACTAAATTTTCGTGAATTAACTATAAACTTTAAAGCTGGGTACACATTATGGATTAACCCCCACTTGTATTTCAATCTTGTCCGAACAGGAAGGGCAGTCATTTAACATAAAAAATCCATCATACACTATTTCTCAATCGATTGCGTCACAACACTTCTCAGTAAATTAATTAAATTTCACCTCCCATTCCTTATCCAGTACTCAAGGGAAGCAACGTGTTTAATAAGAGACAAATATTCAAAAGGAAATTGGTACGCGCAACGCTGAGCGTCCATGAAAAATCACCAAGGTAAATCTAAATCACTAATACCAACTAATGTCAGTTATGTTGAACGAAGTATGTACATATATAGATATTATTATACACGAGGTTACACCCTCCGAGGTATAAACATATATAGATACATTATATACATATTGTATACGAGGTATATACATATAAAGATTCAATGGTTATGTGGCCTCATTATCGGTTGAGTACTCATTAGCTAAGACAGAAGGATAATTGCGATAGCTAAAGGAGAGTTATGCATATTATAGAGCTCGGTAAAACTGCCTCCACTCGGATCTATTCGGTAGGCCAGTTACAGCCGAGGTGGCCTCAACTACCTTTTCGACGGAGAGACAGGTGGGCACCCCGGCGGAATTGTCTGAAATCTGAGGCCGTGGAACCCTCGATATCGCGCCAAATGCTTTAGCCAGTTCATCAATCTCGTGGATTTTTTAGGGCTTCAAGTGAAATACTTGCTGGGTAGATTTACTGGCTAAAGCACTCGGCACGTTATCAGTGGATCCAAGCTCGCGTTCCGGTCAAGGCGAATGACTTTTCATCCATGGAATTCCGCACGGGTTGAGTGAGTTTTTTTTCACGCTCCAGTTTCTTGAAGACATTTCTACGAGGTCCTCCCGTCCTCCTGCTGAAGCGAGCGATACTCCTTCCCCCCCGCTGACAAACGCAAACTCGGACGAGCGCCCAAGCCGTCAAACAGTGCCCTGACTCGCACGCGATGGAGCAATCAACACTTTCATCGAACCAATGGCTCGGATTAAGCACCATTGGAGGAGGGAGAGCTGTTCATTCTTCTCCATTCCACCCTCAACATGCGACGCTGCTGCACGCTGCCGTCAGCGCTCTCTCCTCCACTCGCTCAACAAGCGCGATAAATGACGAGGAAACATATCAGTCACGGCCGAATCATCGAGAAAACTCCATATTTACAACTGGCTGAAAGCCCATCAAAAATGAATGGCAAAATACCCGGTCGTGCAAATCTTTTTTATACAGATTTTATGTAAACATGTTTTGTGCAGGTTATTTCACTGCTAATACTATAATATCTAGACGCCGCTACTAAGTTTTACAAAATGTAAACAACTGCGCTGGAGTTCAATGTTGTCGATAGCATCCACGTGGTGGCTATGCAAATTAAACATGGGGCTTATTAATTTGAGTTAAGTAGAGTTTATTTTTTCAATTTACAATTTACTCGTAACTGGGTCGAAAATAGAAATTCGGGGATTTTTGCAGGGGTAAAATATGCTAGGTAAGGAATGCGATAGATCTTAAATCGTCCCCAAAGTGCTAGAGTTTTCACGAAAAAATAGGATTTTATGTCAAGCAGGCGTCTCTTTTCTGAGTAAATAGAAATAAATATTTACTTATATGTGATGCTATATGAAAAAAATGACATAAGAACCAACTAAATCGGTTCAGCCATATTCCTCCATCAATATCATTGACCCCACCTCATCCGAACATTTTTTAGCTTTTATTCCCAAAGATTTTTAGAACGCCGTCCTTAAGTGCCGGCCCAAGGCGTGGGCAACTTGTGACAAAACCACAGGCAGGTCGTAAAGGGGGCCCAGTCTGCCAGACCTATTAATGAATGTGAAAAGAGGAGAGATATCACGGACAAAGGTAAAATATCACTAACTTCCTGCAAGTGCTTCCATCCTAAATGTCATTCTTCAGAGTGTTGTAAAAGTGGCTTACACTCAAAACCAACTTCAATGAAGAGCATGATGAATCCTACAGAATTTCAACAGTTTTCTTCGTCCTTAATCTTGTCACCAACCCATTAAAATGAACTTTAGCTGTAACTACACTACATTTCACGGATGAAATTACACCCACCCACAGTAACTGGGTAGCTGTCTATATTGATTTACGGGTGCTGCTGTCGGGCCTGTTTGAAGGACTTCCAGGTAACCTAGGAAGTTGAAATTTGGCAGGAATACTGGGTGTGACCTATAACCATCCGAAAAATAGTTTTAAAAATTAACAACAATTTAAAGTGGCTGTTTTTACCCCAAATTAGTTAAATTTTAGCTTTATAAGAAAAGCATTGGACTTGGTGCAATATCAGTTTAAAACAATTGCAATCAAAATTTTTCTTATGCCTTTTAATCGCTTACACCACATCTACAGAAAATAGTCCCCATAGTTAGAAAAAATTCTCATGTAGTCACAAGGAACATTTTTGCAATTAATGTAATAGTCCCATTTGGAGAAGAATTGGAGTATATGATTGATATATTTTGCACATAAAAATACCCTTTATCCTAACTCCTCTTATTCCATACTCCATGTCACATTTATTTATTCGTGATATGCGTTAACGTCTTGAAAATGTTTCTAGATATTCAAGAGTATGGAGTCAAATTAACAATATTGTGGACGGTACCAAGGAAAATTTTTACTATAGTATGAACCATAATAATTAGTCGTAGTGCATAAAAATAATGCATAATTAGTCGTAGTTACACTAACTATAGGGTATAGTGTAATGCATGTTGGTGATTACTCACCCCCTGCCACACAAACTTGAGGTGGCTTGCAGGGTATTTTGTAGATGTAGATGTAGATGAACCACTTCTGCCATATCTCACTGCAATCAGTTTATCGCAAAACTGCCAAATCAATTCTCAGCCGTGTTTAGGAAAGCCCTTAACAATATAACAAAACAGTGAAATAGGGAAAACAGGCATAATAATAAATAAAGGCACAGGTGGCTTTAATAAGTGAGGTAACTTTTTATCCCCCCCTTCAATGAAATATTCATGAAGTAGTGAGAATTCACAAGGGCGATAAAGCTTGGCATAGTTTATAAGAGATTCGAGTGAGTTGCTTCATTTGATGAAAACTGTGCATATATATATTCTGGATACTTTGGAGAGAGAAAAGTGCTGGATCAGAGAAATTAATAACGCTTAATAACGAACCGAGGAAAAAATACACACACTATGGTACATAAAAACCGTGCCTCCTTATTAAGGTCCTAGAGCTCACGAACTTTGACTGGCTCATGAATAAATTCATCAACAGGATCTAAAAGCACTCTTTAACGGTTTAAGTTCTCCCTGGACGTATTATTCAGGGATACTGAGAAAGTTGGTTTCGCCTCCTTCCATAAGCTTCCCTCACAGAAACCCAAAGGAATCTCGTTAGGATATACCCAACGTGATAAAAAAATATTCACAAAATATCCACAGAATTCATAAAATAACTTGTAAACATTCAGTATTAACTCATCCAGCAATAATTGACTCCACATGTTTTACTTTCCATTGTAAATTAAGGACACATAATAGTTTTAAGTAATTTATGTCTTAAAATGATTTGAATTGATGGCTGGATAGGTGAAGAAGCTGGTGGTGGAGGTTCGGAGAAGGCAGAAGGGATGGATGGAGGAAGTTTTGAAAGCGAGAGGACATGTTGAAGAGGGCAATAGAACGGAGGGTACTGGGGAAGTGTGGAAGAGGAAAGAAGAGGATAGGAATTCTGGAAAAAATAAGAAAAGGGAGACGATATAAGGAATTTTAGATGGATCTAATAGCGGGACATCAATAGGAGGGAAAACGAGACAAGATTTCAGAAATAGGGATGTAGAATTAGGACTGTCCAAAACCTACTAATCAGCTGCTAGAATACTAAAAAAAACCTTATTTTATGTTACTTTAATAATAGCATGTGAGTTTTATTTTATTTTTATGTTATCCCAGATTTTTCCTATGCATGTACTTGTACATACATATCCTGGGATAAATCTATCAATAGGATTTTAAATAAACATTAGATTAATTGCAATTGTTTTTAATTTTATTATTATGATCTTCCTGATTTGGTCACGAAGGGTAATGGTTTTAAAGTTTACGGTTGGGGGTGTTGGGCATGGGTTTATTGAACTAATGGGAAGAGACACTCGAAAAATTTTGGGAAACACTGCTGCAGATATTTTTTTACTGCGTAGGTAGTATAGCTCAATGAAAAATGTTTGGCAAATTTTATGATAGTCATTAAACTCATTTCAAAAGGCGAAACATCTTATTTTAAAAGGCAAATATCTCATTTTAAACAGACTTATGAAAGTAAACAATGGCTCTCTGTGTGATAGAAGGCGGAATATTTTCCCTCATCTTTTTAGCTATGACTAACCAATCGTTTGAGTGACTGTATCTCAAAAATGGTTCTCTCCTCAGTCAACTACAGTGAGTATTGCACAGAAAAGAATATTATGACTTTATTTTACTCCAAAATGTTGACTTATGTTTCAAAAACTATTCTCAATGTTTTTTAACTTTTGGGAAACATATACACTCATTTAGCCATATTCCTCACTGCTTCCACTTGAGTAGTGCAAAAAAAAGGAAAAACAACAAGTTCACCCCAAGAGCACACCAGACAGAGACTGCAGCAGGTCTGCTAGTTTTTTTGTTAACATATTTTGTCAGTCAATTGTCATGGAGTTCTTTGTTAGTTATTTTATACGTAATTGTAGAGTTGCAATGTAGAGTTATGTGTTGACATAGAAAACTAGAATTGTTACCTGAGGAGATATTGGAGTAGGATGCTTGTGAGCCAATAGTCCTATGTTGAAGAGATGAACAAAGAAATTAAGACTAACTATCACGGTGTAAATATTTGTTGGCTTTGATAAACACTTAGAATAATTCATTGCTGGATGACATTAACCAGGCTCATGTTTTAAATATTTTTCGTGGAATCACGAAGTTGCAGATTTTCATTCAAATATGAATCCATTACATAAATGTCACTCCAGAAACTACAAATTCTTGAGTTCTCACCATTTAAAAGCTCTATGTTCTCAATACAAAGCGCTGTACTTTATCAGTTTAAAAGCTTTAAGAAAAATGGATCTCCCTAACCCAGGAATCGAACTATTTTTTTTCAAAATCATAACCAGAGCATACTGGTCTGCTTCTAGTAGAAATTTGATTGAATTCAAATAATTTCCTCAACGAGTTTCAATTTCGTGAAAGTGTCGCGAGAGAAAATTGATTTTGAGACAAAAATGAGTTAGAATATTACTCTGCTGGCTCCATTCACTGAGAGCACTTCGATATGGGGTCGTTTTAACTCCCGCATCCACTAAGTCCTCGAACGTTAACGAGAGTAAGTGTAAACAAGGAAGAGCGTGCGACGGGCATATCAGCCGCTTCTACGAAGGGATTACAGCATTAAATCCAACCCAGCGCTCCTTAAACTCAGGTGATAGTGGCCTTGAGAATGCATTTTAGTGCGATAGACTGGCTGTAACCAACCAACCCTTCAACTTAATTGAGTTTTGCATTCACCACCAGCGACGATATTTTCAGCTATTTGATTAGAGCTTGGAAAAATGTTTTGATAAATCAACTGCTGAAAAAGGAAGTATAAGTAAATACTCTATGGAGACGAGGTTTGGAGAATGGAGACGTCAGACAATACAGACTTCAAATTCATCATTAAAAATAGAGTAGTAAACTTTGTCAACGAAGTACTTAACGTCACTACAGAAGATTAGTTGTTTCTATTATATTCTCGAAGCATTAACGACAGAAATGGCTTTTTAAAATAAAAAAACCCACATGCCACCTATCTCATAATTAAGAAATCGATGTAATTCCATGCTCAGCCACTGGAAATTTCTCAGGTTGTCCCAGTCCACACCACCATGCAGCCATGACATCAACTTTGATGGAGTCATGTTGCTGTGCCGCTCCTCAAATTTTTGGGACCGTCTGACGAAGGATGCTTTTGAGATCCGGATGGAGAGAAATAATTTCAATCGTGATGCAGGATTTTCCCTGAGCAACACATGGCTGCCTATTCTAAGAGAAGTGAAGACCAATAGGGAAAATTGGCGCCAAAATTACGACCACTCAGAAGACACCTGAGCAACTATATATTGCGGAAATCCTTTGGCATTACTATCAGCATCCCTGATGACGAGGGCCGTGTCGGACCTCCAAGCGTTGAAGACTATGGACCATCTCACCCGGCTGGAAACCCGAGGAGCCCTAATTCAACGATTTATACGCAAGTTGCACCGAAGCTGACAAAATCATTTTTCGTGCTAATTCAAATTTTTTTTCAATTGCGATGTTTAATGCTTAATCTTTTTGTCTCCGGATATGGTTCAGTTAAAGTTCTCGGAAAATTTTAAAATTAAAAATACTTAAGCCAACTCCAATTATCAAGAGCCGAAATAACTGAAAAAATTAGGAGATGCATTTTGAGCTATGGTTGATTAATCAGTCAGTAAATGTAAAACATGTAATGAAACTCAACAATTATTTGGCTTTGGGGCTAGAGGGAACGAACTATCGCTCATTTGCGCGTATAACAGAAATTTTCCTAGGGGGGAAAACAATAAATTTTTTTTCAGTAAATTGCTCACCGATAGCGACTCACACACAATCCATGATCCTAGAAAAAGATAGGTAATGAATATAGTGAACTGAATATATTTAGAAAAAAAAACGCAGAACTGAAACTCCTCTACTCCAGCAATATCCTTCGGTAATTTCCTCCTTTCACTTTTCCCTTTTTCATAAAAATTTGCGCCGGTATTTTTTTATATGTACCAGGGGTGTTTTAGCATTAATCCTCTTATGTCTCTAGCGTCTGCGTTGCTGATTTTTTTTCAAAACCCAGGTCCAACCAAAAACTTATTTTTTAAAATATATAATCAGGATAATCCCACGCTTCCATTCGAAACCTCGACCGCTTTTCCTTTGTGGTCAGGGGCTCTCACACCCCCCTCCTACATGACCCCTTTTGTGGCGCCTCCCTAACGCCCCACTGGGGTGACCACCCTCCGTGGGCAAGCCGCTACTCCCCTCTTTCGGGCAGGGGTGAAATTGGCGGGGTTGCGAGAAACATAACTCTATTTTGGCAACCCAATGACGACTACCAAACCCGAAAGAAAAATATATAAAATCTTCTCTCTCTCTCTCGTTGAAACCAATTGGATGTGTAGAACGACAGCCCCATGAGTCATGTCACAATTCGTGCTGCGGGGTACAACAGCAAATCCAATTCAAAGCTGCCGTAAAGAACTGTGAGATAAGCTCTTTTTTCATTAAATAATAATAATAGCTCGAGCGAAGGCTTCCGCGGTGTTTCGTCGATCGCAAAACTGTTGTCACAGCAACAAACAACGCGGTTATCCCGAAAATGACGCTATTTAATAATAGTAATAATTTAGCAATTTCCAAATCGCTACTGAGTGCAGAAATGATATTGTACGCAGTCACGCGTCACCTGACCGGCTAACAGGAGAACTGGGCTCGAATCACAGTCAAATTAAATGACTTTTTAATGATTTTGAAGAAAAAAGGGTTTTTACAGTTTCCACCACTCCTATTTTGTGTTTTGTTTGTCTCTGTCCTCCGCCAGAGGACGGCATGGTTCGTGACCTTCTAACAATGTCCTTTTACCCTAAGGACATAGCGACCTTGCCTTCTAATAGACACGTGCCTGTCTATCAGTCTATTGGCATCATCGGCAGAAAAGAGGCAGTGAAGTGATCAAGAGTGAAGTGGTTTTGGTTAAATTGACGGGATAACCAAGCTGTCCGAATGTAAAACATTAAGTGTCAATGAGCTCACTAATTCTATTGACTAATGTAGAATGTAGTTCAAATTCCACACTGACGGCAGTATTCATAGACTTTAAGTCAAACATGGGGTCAGGAGGTTTATTCTAGTCCGGTCTAACTGTAGTGAATAAGGTATCCAAAAGTTGGTATTCACGGCCTGAGTCTCGGGGTAGTAGTCAAGCCTCGGGCCAACACAGTCCGAGTCTTGACTACTGGGCGAGAATGGAACGCTTGGCAACAACGGTATTCGTCAACTAGCAGCGGTATTTCCTGAAATCTTTGAACTAGTTTTTGGCGCCTCGTAAGGAGTTGAGCGTTATCTACCGACCCTTACCACTCCTTTACTTGCTCATAGATAATTCAAACTGTTGCTTGCTGTACTTGCTAACTGAAATCTCAACAGAATCCTGCTCCCTCCACTTTTGTCCACTACTCCATCAATTTCTTCGTTATTATGTATGGCTTAGGTATGTCGCACTTCATTTTATTAGTTTTCTAAAAGTTCATTATTTTCATTGTATATAACGTAATTTTCCGGTTTTGTTTCTTGATTTAGTGCATTTTTCGTTGTTTTATTGTAAATATAGTATCCCGTTTACTTGGCTTATTAAAATGACCGTGGTAATTTTGTTATGATATAAGGTCGTTCGTTAACGTATTTTTTTATGATTGTAGTTCTCCGTTCACGTTCTGAACACGGCCATAGTTTTTTTTATTTAAATTTATGGATTTATTTAATCGTATAAAATAATTTTGCTCTCATATTTCGATTTCGATTGCTTGCTCGGAGGGGGAATCCTGCAATCTGAAAGAAAGTAGAGCCCTCCACAGTATGGGCCAAGGCACCATATTGTGAAAATAAACTTTTTAAGGTTTAGCGACAAAATATGTAGGCAACCTGGGTAAAACCTACGCTAGAAGTATACGTCAAAATATAGTTTACTCATTTCAGTAGCCGGGGAAATAATTTAGTCAAACTTTATACTTTTGTTTGTATTCATGATTATGTAACATACTTAGTACTTTTCAACAAAATATTTATTCGATGACTCTGTCAAGTTTTTTTTTCCTTTTTATCCTAGCTGAGTTGGAAGTAAACAATACATTATATCGGGATTTAGAAAACTATGTATGTATGAACAAAGGTCAATTTCGTAAATCAAAATTGATAAAAAATCTCATTGAAGCTCTTTGATGTGTTGAGGAAATCCATCGCTTACTGTTTTATATTATAAGTTCACAAATTTTAAGTAAAAAATTAGACAAATCCATAATCATGAAAATTTGATAATTTCATTTTTTGCTCACTGAGGAGATATGTAAACTTTTTTCAATCACTATGCGACTGCACATATGATATTGTACGCAGTCACTCGCACGGGAGCGAAGATATACACCAAAGACGGTAAACTTTGCCATGAAAAAATCATTTGACTTGATTGTCTAACACACCTGACCGGCAATTGGGAGATCCGGGTTCGTATCCCGGTCAAGTCAAATGATTTTTTCAACGCGAATTTCATCGTCTTTGGTGTATAGATATGTCAGCGTTCAATGGATTGTTGGTCCAAGGAACAAAGGATTACGGATTCAACTCTAGGTGAAGCCCATGCAAACGTATTAATCTGAAAATCCTTACGCTTTGATTTTCTGGAAACTTACGTTTTGAAGGATTTCTACTGCAGATGAAACAGATAAAGGAAGGATGGGCACTCATACTTTGCTTCGAATGCCATCGCCTATTTTTAAATACTTGATGAGCTATCTGAGAATGGTGTATATTTAAAGAATAGAATATTTACTTACATATCGAGACAATTCAAAATTATTGCATATTTAGCAACGCAATACTCTATCAGCCTAATGCTAACGTATAATAAAATAATAGTCCACGTAAAATGAATAAGTGGAAGGTACTGCAGGCAACCACGGGGAGAGATGATATATGTACTAACTAATGCAACATTGCACCCGATAGAAGGTGGGTGCAGTGTTGCAATAGATAGTATGGGTTCAACTGTTCTGGAAAGTGTCACATCAATTTTACTATCATCTTCAGACCTATTTCCTCTTCTTCCTAAGCCAATTCATCATTTTTGCTACCGTTACTCCGCAGTTTTTCAAATTGAAAACAATGCTTCTAATATTTCAGTTGTCAACCATCCTCTACCAGTAGTTATACGAAAGAATCTACCTTAATGTATGCGTTATATTCACATACAATAATGTCCACACATTCCAAGGGAGGAATTAGGTGATTACACTAGGAAGGTGGTAGTTACCGTCCATACTTCCAGTACCAGTTTTCCCATCGCATCCCACATATTCCGGTAGACTACTAAACATCGACACTAACTCCTAGCTTAGCAGAAAATATAGGCCATTATATGTGGAGTGCTCCACATTAAACCTCAGTTCATATCAATAATGCACCATCTGGATACCTGGCGCACTAATCAAGCACCATATACGCCATCTGTGTAGTATGACGTATATTTATTGCGCGCCGGCATAGTGCACTATCCTATGAGCTGGGGCTATCTTGGCCGTGTGGTTTGTACACCGTTTGTGTCGTAAATTTTGTCCCTTAATGGAATGTCAAGACTCGCTTCGATCAAAAAACAGGCCTACTTATTTTGCTGCATCCAGCCATAAAGAACAAATTGTGAGAACATGAAGGCCTATCACAAGAGTAATTCAATCATTACCTCTCCATAACATAGGGTTTCGTTGCCATCATAACTTCCGGAGACCCCGAAGTGGTTTTTGCTCTTTTCGAAGCCACATCCGACGCCCATCTGATTGGTGGTCACCCTGATTTCGGGTCATACGTACAGAGCAGACGATGTGAACCAATGATGACGGACTTCTTCCTACACGCTGTGGGTGATTCCACCTGTGTACCTCAGGGTTGAATTCAATCGATGCTATTCAGCAGCGAGCCCTTAAGGGCCCGTTAAAGTATTACGTAGACAATTTATGCCATTTTTGACCACCACCCCCTCCCCCTATGTAAGACAATGTAGGTTTTTACGAACCCCCCTCCCTATCAGTCTTACGTAAGATGTTAGATATTTGTATCTACTCTTCGTTAAATGCTCGCTTTCTGCAGGTTCATCTTTCCATAGAAGCTATCGTGCAGTTTTGAGCACTGGATATCATATAATTATGCAGTGTTGGAGTACCATATTCATTGAGCCTGGAGGTAATGTAGCTAGGCAGTCAGGTGACAGATTAGGAACATTGATTGTTTCGTATTCGCGCCAATCTTTGTTTTTCCTCTATGGCCACAAGAGGGCAATGCATGCCATGACCGCGTCCGCGTATCGTGGAGTTTTTTCTTTTGTTTTTTTGAGTGCGTGTGCAGTTCCGATCTGATTGCCGTCGACATACCATCAGACTTCAAGACACCTCACCGCACCTGCAGTTATTTTTCAACGTTCTATTCGGTAAGTCATGCATTGCTTTTGGCCATAGATCTTACAGTCCACTTCTATGTCTTTTTAGTGATTCAACCAATTTATCTTTTCTCTCACCTTTGGCCAATCGAGGCGAAAAGAGAGGACATTGTTTTTGGTCCTTCGGGCCGGATATTGAATTCGGAGTGAATTTATCTTGTATGGCTTACTTACTTATCTTGGGAAAGGCTTTTGCTTAGCATTTCAGTTTCTTTGTCAGTAAATTGCATTGTGATTTGACAGTAGCTATTTGTGCAGGTGCTCGTTCTATCTTTATTACGCGTCAATCTATCTCAGTGTGAAGGTGTGTATCTATCTCATACTCATTAAGTCAAGTTTCTAATTTTTCTAGTGTTTAGTTGTTTTTGTTTGCTAAAATTGACGTTATCATGCCTCTTGAGGGAGATAGTGAACAAGAAAGTAGTTTAGTAAATGATTTAAGAGCTATTCGCGTATTAAAACGTAACTATGCCGTTACGAAAAGTAGACGTGACTCAGTCATTCGGACAATTGAGCGACTGTACTTGATGTCAACTACGATTTTATCGCAAAGTGAAGAGTTACCAGTATTCTTAAGTCGTGTTTCGGCTTTGCCAGATGATTTTAAGTCCTTTATCACGATGACGAACGAATTGCGTGAGTTGGCATTTGACTTGAATTTAGACGTGGATGCGTCTGAAAGCGAGGTCGAGGAGCGCGTTGAATGCCATTATCACAAAATCAATGCTATCGCGAGTCAATTAACGAAGGAATCTCCTGTTACTGTTCGGGAAGGTCAACCTATTTTCTCTTCCTCAACGCGTCTACCGACAATTAGTATTCCGTCATTTGATGGCAATTTGGCCAACTTTAAGCAATTTTTTGATGTATTTACGAGCCTAATTGATTCAAATAAAACTTTATCTGACATTGAAAAGTATCATTATCTTTTATCGAGCCTAAAGGGTCAAGCATTGGCTGTAGTTTCTAGCATACCCATAATTTCAGACAATTACTTTATTGCATGGCAGACACTAGTTCAGCAATACGAAAATAAGAGGTTGTTTGCTTGTCACTATCTAGATAAATTATTCAGTATACGGATCAATAATGATTCGGTTGATTCGTTGCAGAATTTTTTCGATATTTTCTCGGAAAATGTAAACGCATTAAATGCAATGAAAATTCCAAATCTATCCGAATTTATTTTGTTTTACATAGCCTCTAAAGCCTTAGACAAATCTATCAAAAGGCAGTTTGAGATAGAAAATAATGGAGTGGATTTTCCTTCAATTGTACGTCTTTTAGAATTTGGGCGTAAGTACGTCAATATTTTAAGGACATCAGGGTGCAAGCAAATTAAGTCTGAGCTTGTCAAGAATTCTTACGTGGCTAAAGGGATGACGCAAAAAACTTCATTAATTGCTACATCTCAACCTGAACGTGAACACAAAATTAAATGTCAGCTTTGTGTGGCACAACATAGACTTTATCAATGCCCGAAATTTAATGCATTTAATGTGGCTCAACGTAAGGACTTTATCAAATCTCAAGGCATTTGCTTTAATTGCCTAGCAAGTGTTCATAAATCACTCGACTGTAAGTCTAAATACAGGTGCAGGTACTGCTCTCGTAGGCATCATTCATTATTGTGTGTAAACGGGAATTCTGTTCAAGGTTTAAAGCCGAATTCTGAAGAAGTTAACCAAGCACCGAAGCATTCATGTACCAACGGGGCTTCGAAAGACGTCTCTGATGAAAGTACTCTTTCTTTCAAATCAACTAATCCAGTAGTGAGCTCAATGTCTTGCATGGCGGAGTCTGAATCTAAACATCCTTCTGTTCTATTAGGCACTGCTTTGGCATTAGTCAAGACATCTCATGGAACCTTAGAACCTATTAGAATGATAATTGATCCCGCATCGCAGGCTAGCTTTATAACCACCGAGTGCCAACAGAGATTAGGGCTGCTTCGAAAAAAGATGAGCCTTAACTGTGTAGGTTTATCAGGTACCCCTGTGTGTACTACTCAAGGTGTTACGTCATTTGTAATGAAGCCACGCAATAGTGACAAGGAAATACGGGTATCTGCTATCGTCATTCCCAAAATAACCTCTAATCAGCCTTGCTTTACAATCCCTGTCTCTGTTCGTGAAAAATTTTCCTCGTTGGATTTAGCGGATCCTAAATTTTATAATTCAGGGCCTATTAATTTCTTGCTTGGCGCTGACTTATATTCAGAAATTATGACTGAAGGTCACATACTGCGTGAAAAGGGTCTCCCTAGTGCATGGCCTTCAGTTTTCGGTTATATTCTTTTGGGTCCACTCGCATCAAGAACAACGAATCAAAGTTCAAATGTGATCAGTTGCTTCACCTCTGTTGACAATGACCTGAGTGAATCTATACAGAATTTTTGGAGAATTGAGGAATTACCTACACTTCCTAATGTCTCACTTGAAGATAAAATCGCTGAGGAGCAATTCAGAACGTTACATTATCGAAATCCTGATGGAAGTTATGTGGTACCGTTGCTACTAAAAGACTATGATCTCTCTCTATCCCTGGGGGACTCACAAATTCAAGCTATCAGGAGATTTACGAACTTAGAGCGTAAATTCAAACAGCATGGTGAACTACATGCTGAATATACAGCCTTCTTGGAGGAATACTTGAATCTTGAACATATGTCACCTTCAAAATGGGGATCGGGGAAGTATTATATCCCCCACCATGCAGTGGTGAAACCTTTTAGTACTACCACCAATGTGCGAATAGTGTTTGATGGGTCCTCAACATCCAGTTCAGGAAAGTCATTAAATGATTTTCTTTTTTGGGCCAAACATTTGTTGCAGGAATTGTGGAAACTTAACTTAGGTTGGGATGACCCTATTCCACCTCAGTTATTGAAAGTTTGGAATGATTTTGTTAGTCAGCTCCCTTATTTGTCGGAGGTCAAAATTAAAAGGTTTGTGTCTGCAAACTTATCGGGCGGCATGATTGGGGAGTATCATCTCTTGGGATTTTGTGATGCTTCGGAGAAAGGCTATTCCGCTGTTGTTTATTTGCGTAGTGGAAAACTCGACATGCAAGGTCACGTATCTCTACTCATGGCCAAAACGAGGGTAGCACCCATTAAAACGGTCTCCATTCCAAGGCTGGAACTACTTGGTGCTGTCTTGCTAACAACATTAATTGAGCATGTTTTTCATCCATTATCTAAATGTATTACTATCTCCTCAGTTCATGCTTGGAGTGACTCTACCGTGGTATTATCTTGGTTGAAAACACCTCAGCATTTACTTAAAACATTTGTGTGCCATAGGGTAGCACGTATTATTGATTCTACGGTTGGAATAACTTGGAATCATGTATCTACGAAATGTAACCCTGCAGATTGTGCTAGTCGTGGTGTATTGCCAGCACAGCTAATAGCACATAATTTGTGGTGGAATGGTCCCTCCTGGGTATCTTATCCTTGTAAACAATGGGAAATAATTTCTCTGGAGAACATCGATCATAGCCAAGTGCCTGAATTAAAACCCTGTAGGCCTGTTGTAATGTTTCATACCACCATACCAATGGATTTGTCTTTCATTGATAGGTTTTCTTCGTTGCCACGGCTACAGAGAGTAATGGCCTATTGTTTGCGATACGTTGCCTATCTCAAACGGAAACAGGTTCCTACAGGCAAATTGAGTTTATCAGAACTTTCTGATGCCTTAATAGCGTGCGTTCGTGCGACGCAAATGTTTTTCTATGAACGCGATATTAAACAAATAAAACGGGGTTTGCCTTGTTCTACTACTCTTCTAAGATTAGCTCCGTTTATCGATGCCCACGATTGCCTTAGGGTGGGCGGCAGATTAAAGCATTCATGTTTGGACTACGCTAAGATGCACCCATTGTTGCTTCCAAAAAGCTCTACATTGACTAATCTAATCATAGATCATTACCATAGGGCGTATAATCATGCAAATTCCACCACCCTTGTGAATTTGCTCTCTCAAAAGTATTGGATCGTATCTGCCAAACAAGCTGTCAGGACGCGCGTTTATAAATGCCTTGTATGTTTCAAGCTGCGAGCCACACCTACGTACCCGCTAATGGGTGACCTTCCATCTTCGAGAGTACGACCCAGTCGTCCTTTTTACCACACGGGAGTAGATTTTGGTGGTCCTTTCTATGTAAAGGAATCCATTAGAAAAAATGCCAAAATTTCTAAAGCTTACTTGTGTTTATTTGTTTGCTTTGCCACTAAGGCCTGTCACCTTGAAGTCGTGTCCAACTTGTCTACTGATGCATTTTTAGCTGCTCTTGACAGATTTGTTTCGCGACGTGGATTATGCTCTCACGTATATTCTGACTGTGGAACTAATTTTAAGGGAGCCAGCCGATATCTAATGGGGGTAAACAAACAATTTCACAATATTTTCCTCGAGGACAATATTACTGAGGTACTCGTAAGCAGACACATTACGTGGCATTTTAACCCCCCGGCTGCTCCACATTTTGGAGGTTTGTGGGAGGCCAATATCAAAACTGCCAAGAATGTTTTGCGCAGAATAATAGGGGAACGTTCGTTGACGTTTGAAGAGCTGACAACTGTGTTCGCCCGAGTTGAAGCCACACTCAACTCGCGGCCTCTTACGGCTCTCTCAAACAATCCAAATGAGTTGGAAGCACTGACTCCAGGCCATTTTTTGATAGGTGCACCGCTCCTTAGCACGCCAGAGTCTGATATAACAGAATTAAACAGTAGTAGGTTATCTCGCTGGCAACTTGTGAGGCAAATAGCTCAACACTTCTGGCAGAGGTGGTCTAAGGAGTATTTACACACGTTACAGACCCGGTCAAAGTGGTTTAAAGATCAGCCGCAATTAGACGTGGGAGATTTAGTACTGATTCGAAGTGATAAGTCCCCTTCTCAGCAATGGAGATTGGGGAGAGTGATGAAAACATTTCCAGGTCAGGACGGTCGTGTCCGAGTGGTAAATATTCGCCATACACTAGGAATTTTAACACGACCTGTCGCTCAATTGGTAAAGCTACCAATTGATTCCTAAAAGATCATGAAAGGATATTTTTTCTTTATTTTCTTTGTTATTTTCCTTGTTAGCCTGGGTAGCTCTATATCCTTATTCCGAGGGCGTCCTACCCATCTACAAAGTCTTTGGTGACCGCCCCCTCCAAAGTGAAGATTCACGGGCATCCTTCATTTTTTTTTGTTTTAACTTACCTTATGCTTCTAACACCCTTGAGCTACCCAAAAGAGAAGGTATTCTGTTATTATTTTTTGTACGAAATTGTTGAGCCTTTTCCCAAGATAAGTATTAGTATGTTTTTTCATAACTAAATTTAAGTTAAAATTTGATTCTCAAATTTGGTGGGCGGTTATGTTTCGTATTCGCGCCAATCTTTGTTTTTCCTCTATGGCCACAAGAGGGCAATGCATGCCATGACCGCGTCCGCGTATCGTGGAGTTTTTTCTTTTGTTTTTTTGAGTGCGTGTGCAGTTCCGATCTGATTGCCGTCGACATACCATCAGACTTCAAGACACCTCACCGCACCTGCAGTTATTTTTCAACGTTCTATTCGGTAAGTCATGCATTGCTTTTGGCCATAGATCTTACAGTCCACTTCTATGTCTTTTTAGTGATTCAACCAATTTATCTTTTCTCTCACCTTTGGCCAATCGAGGCGAAAAGAGAGGACATTGATGTAGCGGTTAGATTACGGAAAATACGCCATAAACGAGTAGATGCTCCATGTCACTGTTAAATTTTATTCGGAAACGATACAACGTTTCAAGACGGACAAATATCTTACGTAAATTGGTTCCAGACCCCCTGCCCCCTCCCCCCCCCATAGATAAGACAATGTAAGATGATCACAACCCCCTCGCCCCCCAAAACGTCTTACGTATTACTTGAATGGCTCCTAACTCCATCGAGTACACCTATGATGCGGGCCATGAGCTTGACAGAGTGTCCGGGGTATACATGAGAGTTGAGACAACAGGTCTTCATATATTCGACGATGTCTGGCAAGATGCGGTGGAACAGTATTTTTAACTGAAATATAAAACTTAGTTCAGTCCACAGGACTTTTCTGGACTGGATTGCACAACGCATTTCAACGTCAAAGTATCTTCAGCTACATAAATATTTCAGCAGGTTTTGATATTTAGCCCGTTTTTCCAATTCATTCGCACCCAAGTTCGTTTCAGTCGCAACTGAAAACTCAATCTTGGCGCATGAATACATGCACAAATTAAATGTTTCCCCTTTTCGGAAATCATTTTATGTGAGTCAGTTTCACAACGTAAAGTCTGAAACTTTAACATTTATAGTACGCAAAGTTGGAAAAATGTGAAAGATTTAAGCTTAACAATATTTAATATAGTTTGTTTAACTTACCTATTTATAAATATCAAAAAGATATGTCATGGAGCTTGTAATGTTCAAAAAACAAATGACTAATCAGAATAGAGACAGGAGCTTAAATTTCGATTGTGCTATAACAAAACTTATGCTTGTCGACGTTAATTTCAAGGGCATCAACTCTGTTATGGCCCGACGGATAGCAGATATATTTACAGTAAAGCACTTACGTAAATGTTGCTTTGATTCTAGATTTCCTTATCAAATAGCAAGGAAACTGCCTACCGGAATAGCGTTGACACATTCTCATTGAATAAATAATATTAATATTTAAATTTAGCTATTTACTCTTCATTTCCTCGAATTATTTAAAGCAGTACGAATTAATTTCAACAATTATTCCTACCTTTGCAGCTTAGATTTGCCGCAATGATTCTATTAAATTTCAGAAATTATTGAAATTATTCTGAAAGGATTTTAAATATTAAGTATAACATAGGTTTTCAGCACTTCGTTCAGAAATCATTGTTCAGCATTAATTGCTCATTTTTTAAAAACTCCAGTCTTTCGTTTCTAAAGACACCTAATTTAAACTTTGTGACTTGTAACTGTGAATAGTTATCAGCTGAGGAACCAAACTGAGTGAATCAAATCGATTTGAACTTTTGAATGCAAAATAAAAGTTTCGATAACCCATACCTTGTTTTCAAGGTCGGCCTTATCCACGACCAACGATAACGTCGATCAATAATTCAAACAGTAAGATGCCATCTCAGGAAAGATATCCGAATGCCTATTGAATTATTTTTTTTCATTTTTTACATGAAATTCTCAACATTCTTCACAAGTGTGCAATTTAGATTGAGAATAAAGCTAAGTATATCTTGTCATTGATTAACACCTAAATATAGCGCGTCGAATCAGACGTTTGCTTCAGCTAAAACTGGCAGAAACGAAAAATACGTATACTCATACCTCGGTACCACGGACTATAAGGGGGAACGATCGGTCCGATAAAGCCGATTGTCCATAAGTACCGACACTGCGGTTAGGATACGTTAGGAGTGGCTAATAACAACTATTAGATTACGAAATATAGAGGAATAGATGCAATATTGTATTTTTAATCAAGTACAATATCCAATCTGATATAGTAAAATACCTGTACAGTGTACACTGTACAGTGTATATATACATTGAATACTGCAACAAACGTAGCGCGCCGGACATTTAAACTGAATCGGCTGCTCCAGATTTTGTCCCATGCTTCTGAAATCCGTTAAAAGAAGGTCCGTAGCACCAAGGTATGAGTGCAAATGTATGTTTTATAAAGAGTTTTCTCATTTAATAAAAGAAACTTTATTTTTATATGCTTCCACCCAGGCGAGATTTGGAGAAAATACTTCAACGCAGACACATGGTATCTTGTTATGACTGCGCAGTGCACACTTTCGCCGATGAATACATTAATGATTATGATATATGAAGAGCACAAACACATTTTACGGGAAAAAAATCTATTTATCTTCGTACAGCAAAATGAATAATGACGAAAAGGAACAATTCTGAAAGTATAATTGATGAAGAACGTATCAAACTTTATTTTTAACGATAAAATTATATTTTCAAATAAGAATGAAAAATTGACGTCACTTAAACGGAATACTTAGAAGTGAATAATGGTTCTATACGCACAGAAATAAGGAAACTAGAGGAAGGTATCATTAGCAAAAGAGAGGGCAGTCAGAGAGGGAAATATGACGAGTAGGGAGGAGCCACCAGGAAATGAGAAATGAAGTTAGAATGCAAGGGGAAAACGAAGGCCGCGGGACATCCATAGGGAAGATAAAAAGGCAGGATAAGAAGGTTGAGTGACGCTTGCTGCAGTGTAAACGACTGAAGCAAGGAAATTTGACGGGAAATAAAACCGGATGATAGTAAGGGGCATCATAATTACATGTACAGAGGAAGGAATTCTTCAACAACTCTGCACAAAAACGCTTTTCGCAGAGACATGTATAAAAACTAATCACATAAAATTACCATTTACAGGTAAAAGAAACCACAGCGAGAACTAAAAGTTAAACCCGGGCTCCACGTCAAGAAACATTCCACGGCGGTCTTTGATATCAAAAGCATTGAGCTCTAAAACCGAAATATAACCCAACTGAAGAGCACAAAACGTCAATTCGAATCACATTATATATATGCTCGAAAAAACTTGGCCATAGAGTACTCTAGTAAATAGAGTAAACTAGAGTGCTTGGCCTCTTTGACATTGATTACTTCAGGCTAGTAATTTGCGACAAAATTCCTTCCAAGAAATCTAGGCGTCATTAAATTCGTTCAGACGATAGGTTTCAACACGTCCATTCAATCCGTTCCCAAGAGATGTAGGTAATTTAACCAAAAGGTAAATAAACACCAACAAAACACTATTTTTAAGCTTTTAACTGAATGTTCACTCCCAAACGCTATTCTCGTTCTTTTTCATAATTAAGTGTACTCTAGTTTCTGAGAGTGATCACAGGAAGAATTTTATTAAAGACTACGATTGCTTTTAAATATTTCATTGCAATAACTATGGTCAGTGAAGGGATAAGATAAGAGAAAAATATGCTGCTAGACCATGATATAAATTGAAATAAACGATCGTATTTTTACGAAGAGGCGTAGAATAACCCTGCAAAGAAACTGCGATCGTTGCTTCAAAGGGCTCAAGTTTTCTCCAGCATAAGTACACACGTTATCATCATCATTACAAAAGAGTTAATCAATAGGATTCATTCAATCCTAAAACTGGTCCGTCTTTTTAGCTCCTTTTTCATTTCTCGTTTTAGCTCCGCCTTCCTCATGGGGCTTTCCCTTCCCATTTTCCTTCTTTTCTTTTCATTATAAATTAAAAATACGGAATATAAAGTTCAAAGCACAGATAAAGAGCAAGTAATAGTCACGTTCAGAATTTTTTTACGCATTAAACTAGCCTAATACGAAACTACACTTATGAAAATACCAAGAAAAATAAGAGAATGTGAAAGAGTATAGCTACTGACCTTGTGGAAACGATGGACATCCATCATCAAGAGACAGAAACACTGGTAAAAATAATCCACTTTTATTGAACCTCGACCAAGGTTTCGCTTCGTTGTGCCATCATCAGGGCAGCATACCGTGCTCTAACCCTGCCGTGCAGTAACCTTCCGTGCCCTTTGCCGTACCCTGCCGTGCCGCAACGCGCCAAAAAGTTGGCCGATGTTCAATTAGTGTGTGTGACGTACGAAACTCCGCAGAGGAAAAATCATTCGCCATGACCGGGACACAAACCCGGATCCCTCAATATCGCGCCGAGTGTGTTAGTCAGTTAAGCTACCGAGCCACTTTATTTTAATTTAAAGCCCTCGAAAATCCACTCGGTAGCTGAACTGGATAAAGCACTCGGCGCGATACCGAGGGTTCCAGGGTTCGAGTACGAGTCAAGACGATAGATTTTTCCTCCATGGAATTCGGAACATATGAGCACGTGCAAGTAACTCCGTAAATACTATACCGTAGCAAGTCCCGGTATCCTAAATATTCGTAAAATGTGGAATTTTCACCAGTGCTTATCTCATTTGAAGATAAAAATAAGAGCAAACGAGCGACTTGGGTATGAATCACACGGCGCGGTAATGACTTCCTTGCTCACTTCCCGGAGCAGCTATTGTCAACTCAACGTGAGTAAACGCCTCAAACAGAATGCAATTTGGCTGGGCAAACTGCCATTTAAATTGGTGCCAGCGCGTTTCCAGAGCGTAGGCGAGATCCTGAATTAATAAATCCGTCGCAGGAGAGACGAAATCCAGACGACGCAAGCGAGGAAGACGCGCATTGCGAATGGAGCTTCAGGAACACACTCCCTCACAGGTAGTAGCCCAGAAGGCCGGAGACCATTGAAAATTAGAGCAAAAGTTAAGACCGTAAAATGTGGGAACGTGAGTCTGAAACCCTTTGCAACGCGCCTTGAGGAAATAAATTTAGCGTTCCGAAGATTACTTTCGTTCATCTATGATATTCTGGAAATTCTCATTTGATCAGTATAGTGAAACGATCTACAACCTATGGCTAGCTAGCCACTAGGGGGCACGGCAAGAAAACTAAGATTAAATTCAACTTATATTAAACGATATTTCACGCCCTTCTCATTTACGAAATCTATTTTATACTAAGAAAGGTCCACACTTAGGAGTGGTGCGGACCCGGCTCTCATAAAATTTTGTATGCAACATGTGACACGTGTACACATTTTGGTGGCCAACCACTGGTACTATCCACATCAGACTGGTCTTTCGATATTTCATTCAACATCTGAATTTTTCTAACTGCCAAGAAAGTTCAGATACGTTCCTAGCTAAGATAGTATAGTCAACAGGCACAATAACCCACACGAGTGGGATGATCTTGGTACAATAAGTACAAGGAGACTACTAGATACAACTTCTAATATTGCATGCGGAGAATTGGAAGTTATGAAGGAGAAAATACCTAATATGATAAAATGTAATTGTTATATCATCTTCCAACTCGACAAACGCTAATGCACGCGGCGTATGAACCACATTATTGTCTTCCATTATGCAGCAGCGGTGACTTCTTGGGAGAGTAGGAGCAAATAACCAATCATATTTTATTGTGACCTCCGCTTAAGACATAAATATGTCCTTAAGATAAGTCCAACATGAACCGAATTGTGAAACCCTACAAGGATACGCCAACTCGAACAGACGCAGGTAGGTACCATTCCAGGTAATGATATTTCGGGAGGACAAAAAAACTCGCATTCCCGCCGAAACCTCGGAATTAGATCCTTCCTTTTTCCTCTAAAAGCAGCACTTCTCTTTATTCCCCAGCTTTACGGAGAAAAAAAATATAAAAAAGAGATATGGTTAAGGTGAAAAACACATAAATGTCGCGAAAAATTGATTTTTTTTCGGATTGTTGTTGTGGGCGGGGAAAATAAGAGTGTATGGAGAGGTAACTCCATCACGAAGGAAGAAGAAAATGGAGGGAATAAAGTTCGAAATACATAAAAGGAAGACGGCAGGGAAAAGGGGAAGGCAAGGAAGTGTGATATAAATCAAGATAGCGATAGCGGTTATGTAGACGAGAGGTGCAAAAGATTATCACGACGAAATAAGAGCACCTCACTACCGTAAAGAAGGGTTCAAACAATCTTTCTTCCCACCAAGGCTGGTTCATTGTATTACTATTATTAGGTAATCTATGGGATAAGTTAGGTCAAAGTGGAAATGAGTAAGATTCATCTGGATTTTTACATGTGCCTACCTACCTCTAGTTTTTGTTTCTACATCTCAGCGTACATCCAACCCATCTTCATCCCATACATAAAACTTATTCTCGTTCTTCCCTCTTCCCCTCTCACCCAATATTCTTCCCTCTATCATGGTCTTAGTAACCCTTCGCCCCTCATTACCTCTTCCAACCACATACTCTGCCTTCTCCTAATCTCATTTAGAATTTTTCTTTCCTGACTCACCATAACAAGCACTTTCTCGTTTGTCTTCGTTTCCGTCCACCCTCTTCTTCATCCTCATCCACGCCCCTTCTTCATCCTCATCCTCACCTACATCTCAAGCGCTTGCAACTTATTCTCGTCCTTCTTTCTCAAACTCCACGTTTCATCCCCGAACAACGCTATACTCCATATTAAACTCTTTACCAGCCTCTTCTCCATTTTCTATATATTCCTAGGCCAGTCAGTTTAGTCATTTTATTGTTTTTCGTTTAACTGTTGATATAACTACTACTTGCTGTCCTGCTTGATCGAATTTTTAATCATTTCCTGTCCTCCCCAACTTCGTTCAA
This sequence comes from Pyrrhosoma nymphula, assembly GCA_963573305.1. Taxonomy (NCBI): domain Eukaryota; kingdom Metazoa; phylum Arthropoda; class Insecta; order Odonata; family Coenagrionidae; genus Pyrrhosoma; species Pyrrhosoma nymphula. Next base: position 115,471,737 of record OY754330.1, read on the forward strand.
GTTACATTCTGTCCCTAGTTATAGTCCCTGTCCCTTCTCGCCAAGACCTTTGAAATATACTTTATTTTCCTTATATCTTAGATACAAGATCCCATTATCAGCTTTCTCATATTGCTGAACGCTTCTTTCGTTAACGCCGGCCTCGATGACGGCGTGGTAGACCCCTCGCCTGCTACCTCGAAGGTCGCGGGTTCGAGTCCCACTTGGATAGTTTTTTTTTCCTCTAAGGGCATGGATGTCAATGTGATATAATGAGAGTTAAATGTAAGATAGGGCTTCACAGTCCTAATTTCGCCCTAAGGTAAGTCGCCAATATTATTATTATCATGATTACTCTCCATCTAATATATTTGCTACTTATAAGGAAATAATATCGAGTTTAGGTCATCCGATATGGCCTAAACTCGATTTTACTTCCTTATATCAAATTGTGAGGTCGATATGATTAACAACGTGTTTGCTACTTACCCCATTTTCTTATATCCTACGACCAAAGTAATCAAGTCACTTTTCTTGCTCCTGTTTCTTCCCTCCTAATTATATAACCAGGTTCATTACAGGTAAAATGTTATTTCTTTCAAAATGCTATTTCTCTAAAAGCTCACAGATACTACAATAATGTCCCGTTTCCATCACGCTCTTGTTGACGAAGGTTAGATAATGCTGGGTAACTCGGCCTGCGTTCCAAGAGGGAAGTAGAGACCCACGTTACGAATGACCTGCTGGGGGCCGATTGAGTAAGTTTTCATTTAAAACTTGCGTAGTGGAATCTCAGCACAGTCCGCGTGTGAGATACGCTCGCCACTTCTTGATATATGCAGACCTAGCGTTCACATTAAGATTTCTAACCCGCGTTACCCGCTAACTAGGGTCAGCCAATTATGGTTAGAAATTCAACCATACTTGGCGCTAACTGGCGTTTCAACTACCAAATGTAATCAGCAATTGTAATCAGCAATCCTAATTGTAGCAATGGAAACTGTGAATAAAGAGAGAGAGAGCTCGTCCATGTACCACTCTACGAGCCGCTGCATGAGTATATGGCAGGGGGGTGGGAGGAAGAGTCCGCTGACAACTAGTTACACAAGCCTGGAAGTAAGGAAGCACTTCATTAAAGCATATTTTTGGAGCATGCTCTTACATGGTAGTGAAGCCTAGATAGTAAAAGCGGCCGAGCATAAGAGATTGGAATCCGTGGAGATATGGTGTCACCGAAGAATGACGAATATCAAATGGACGGAGAGACGAAGAGTCGGAGAGCAAATAAGTATCTTCAAATCTGAGAAGGGGAGAAGAACTTACTGGACACATTTTGCGACACATTAGCCTATTGAAAACAGTAGGATAGATGAATGGGACGAATTACGGGTGAAGCGCAAGATTGGAATATATCAGGAAAATAATGAAGGAAGTCAAAATTAAGAACTATATAGGAATGATGGATTTAGCTGATAAGAGAGTTGAGTGGAGAGCTGCTGCAAACCAATCTTCGGATTGATGACTGCCGATGATGAATGGGGAGAGAATAGGGAAGAGAATAGAGAATATGAAGTAGAAGAAGACATGGGAAAATTTGCATGTTAAAGGGGTGTCTTTGTATCACACGCTGTTTTTTAGCCGTTAATGGTGTTTGCATAGAAATAATTTTAGTACCTATGAGTCCGGCAGTGTGCCTATCATATTTATTTTCCTTCTGTCAGTTATAGAGATACAATGTTGTAGAGAAAATAAAATAAAAATACCCACCGAGTAATCCTGAAGCTCGCCTGATCTAAATTTTTCAAGAAATCTTAGCACATCGTGTAGCCTCCAGAGTCTTTAGCGGGTTCCAACCTAATCTTTCCCATCAGCTGCGCTACACTCTTCGTTCTCTTGTATTGTAACTCTCAAGGGAGCGTGCTGCTTTCCTTCGCGTTTCGTTTATTTCGCGAATGGGGGAAAGAGAATGAGACAGAGAGAAGGCGAGAATAGAGGTGTAAGGACGAAAGGGTAGGGGGGGAGAAAGGAGGAAGGCTGAGAGAAACCGGAGGGAAGGGGAAGGAGCGAACTTGAATGAATATTGTATGAGTGAGTCATAGCGGAGACGTGCAAAATGGGCTGAGGGGATTCCTCGGGAAACGGGCGGCATGAAATGGGAGCAGTGCGAGTAGGGAAAGAAGAGATATGGGGGAATTATTAAAGTGACGCCATTGAATAAGGGATGCGACGGCGATTAAAGCGTACGGACAGGGTGAGGTAGCTAGCTACAAGAGTGGCGGCGGCGATGGTTTGTAGACGTGGCGGCGACAGATAGAGGTATGAATGAAATTGGCCGGACAGCTCAGAGGTGGCGTGACGAGCTTCAGGTGAACAGAGTCCTCTACAAAGCGACCACTCAACTACAAAGTTGTGCAGTCAGCACACGCAGAGGACTCTGCGGGTGAAGCCATTAGCGCTTTATTGAGAGTGCCTAGACTACTGTGATTGCCGAAAGAGATCACGAGACGGGACGGATATTCTAACGACCAGTTCTTGCGCATCCAGCTTTCAATTTAAATATTTGAGGAGCGTGAAAACTTTCTTTATTTTCAAAATATTTGTACAATGTATTGTAAACGAAATGCGGTTAATAATTTGGAATTATTACTGACTGAATTTGTACTGACAGAAAATCATAAACTTTAAAACATAATATGTTAACTTTCGATAGATTGACAACACGGTTAGCTATTGTAGAAAATTATTTTTAACACGAATATAAAATTCCGAACATATTTACACATTTTCTGCAAAGAATAAACTCTCCATTGTTGAAAACTAATTACCTACTGCTTTAATTTATAATACAAAGTTCATCAAATATTTTATACCTCATAATTTGCATTGGAAGCCTAATCATATACATGAACTAAAGGTATAGCAGAAGTCAAAAGAAATGTTAGAGATTGGCTAATTGCTGATATAAACAACTTCATAATCTCTTTTGTGACCAAAGTATATTTTTATTTTGAATGGTAAATTTTACTGCATGTTTATCAAATTATAATTGACTAATGTCGTAACATATTTAGGAATGATGAATAATTTTCCTTACTTGCCGCTATATGTATCCGGTAAAATAGAAACTCTTTGACAAGGTATATGGATTCATGGCATCTTGTGTGTATGAAAATATAGGCATGATATTATTTTTTTAATCAATATTATACAAGGCATATTCAACGACATCCATTATTTAAATTGTCGATAAGAAGCGACATTATTCGGAAGACGGATACTTGGAAGCGAGGATGGTGCGTATGTGCCTTTCCACTCCGTTTAAATAAGACTAAGATTTGTGGAAAATCATCGCCTCCATGCCAGATGCTTCACAAAAAAATGACATCGTGCTTCTTCGCTAAAAACCTAAATTTTGCCAGAGAAAATGCTACGGCTGCTTGTCGCAACTTCACGATTTAGAATGGTGTTTTTGGTAGATTTGTTGGATTTATATTCACCTGATTTTGGGAAAATTGTAACATCCATGTGAGAAACTTAAAAAAACTAAAGGTTAGTGCCCGAGACACTACCGCGGGTGTTATTGCGCAAAACAACTTTTCTTCAAACATTTTTTCTCTCGTTCTGTGGATGACATTTTCGGCTTCCTATATTCAGAACTTGACGCTCTGTCATCCTGTAAACATTTTCTGTATGCTACTAACTTATCTTGGAGATGTTTCGACGTTTTCCTCGATATGAAGAATTTTGCATATATTTTAAGACACTCAAATATCTCAATTTTCATTAACCTCTACCAATTCATAAAGGCGAAGGTCAACAGAGGAAAAAAATCATTTCCCTTGACCGGGCCTCGAACCCGAATATCTCGACTTCAGCCAGTGAAGCCAAAGAAACGTTTTTCTCCTCAGCGAATTTTTTGAAGCAGTGTTGAACACCTAGTTCCTTTTTACGCACACAGTATCGAGGGATCCGAGTTAGGGTTCCGGTCAAAGCGAATAATTTTCTTCCCGTGTTGAATTTCACACTCCCGTGCACTTGCGGGTGACTCCGTAAGGGTAATACCGTGACTAGTCCCGGTAGTACTCCAAAATTTTAGAATTTATTTGGTTTCATGGTTTTATCCCTTGGATAGATCGCATCTGTATGCTGGAATATTGTTGTGTAAGCTACCAGAAGACATCTACATCTATCAAGATCAACGAAATACCATGCAATCACCTCCAGGATATTCAGCAATGGATGATAAATCATATTGGCCATTTCAAGTAGGAATAGACGTTAGTAATAATGATAAGTTGTGAAACACACATGTACAAAGTCTATCCTTTACCTGTGATGGTAAAAGTCATCATCATACCTCGGAAGTTATGCTAAAATGCAGAAATTAATAAGAATTAAAGCTAATGTGCTGAACCGATTTAGTTTGTTTTAGGGTCATTTTTTTCGTAGAGCTGAACATATATCTGGAAAAATCCCCAAATTTCCATCTTTCGATCCAGACAACTTGTAAGTTGCAATAATAAACTCGCCTAAACACACACTATTAAGACCCATGTTAACTAATGTTGACGGTAGAAACGACGAAGATACCGTCAGCAAATGTTTACATTTTGTAAATAATCGTTAATGTCCTGTTTATATGACTAGCTTTCTACGATCGTAACTCGAATGCTAGTAAACACCTAGTAACTCTTGCGTGGTAAAAACAACGTTAACAAGTTCAATAGGGTTGGCGCTAACTTGCGTTCACATAGGGAACTTTTTACTGGCTTTCGAGTTACCAGGGTAGAAAGCTAGTAATGTAAACGAGACATGACAGAGAAATTACCAACAAAACATTTTAATAAATTCCTCAATAATAAGATTTGTAGTACTGGGTATTTTTCCTGTCATTCTTGACGGGTTATCAGCTGTAACATTGGAAATTACAATCACATAAAACGTAAAATTAATTATCATTCCTCTTTAATCATCATGAAAAGAACGTCGAGAACGTCGCATTCGTCGTTCGTGAATTCGGAAGGGGAAAGCTGGAGCGGGATTGTCTCACATTCTAAACACATCTCTCACTTCGAGATGTGCGAATGAGACGCGGCTGCGAAATGCTCTCGTTCCGTCGGCCGGAGGGAATGAATTCGAAGCGGCGGGCGGCTTCCACGCATGCCCGGAAGGGCTGAAAACAACCCCTCTTCCGCCCCAAAAAGTTTCGCCTCCGGAGTAAGCACAGGAGTGAAACAAGAGAGAGGGAGCAGCAGAGGGGAATGCAAATAGAATGAGCGCGGCATTTAATACGAAATAAACGGTCGGAGAGAGCAGGAAGGATGAGGCACGGCAGCGGATGCGACGTTAGAGTCAGAGGAAGTGGAAGATATTAAGGGGCAGGGAAAAGGCAGACGTTTTGGACACGCGTATACAACGCACTGAAATACACGTGCAAAGGGTAAGAAGGGCTACACATCTCATACACTAATTAACGAAAAATAATATTATGCATATATGAACGTGTGCATGTAAGTATGTAAAATTCATCTCGAACATGCCTCAAACGATTTCGATGGTTTTCCTGGTGCCTTACCATTCACTCCACAGTCACATATCTGCTTCGTTATTCTCATTTAACTTCAATATTAAGATCAATAATAGGTATTCAATAAAAATCATATAATAAAAATAACACGTATATGGAATTTGATTCTTTTCACACAGATGCACATTAAAATGTTCACAATCGACAATTTGTTTTCAAATAGGGTGCAGTAAAAGGATTTAGTCACTGGGAAAGATTAATGTCTTAATGTGAGATACGATGTCCATTGGACGTGATCACTATCTTGCACACACGAACAGAAATTCGTACAGTAAAACTTCCCTATAGTTAAGCCGTCGGTACGAGAAATACGATGAGTGCGTTGAATATATGTTGCTGCGGGTTACTTTTCTGAAGGAGAAAGTTACGTCACGATCGGGCCCAATGTCGTGAGGCCCATAAAACGCGGCGGAGAAGCTGTGAATTAGACGAGCAAGTTATACTGAAGAAATGATTGATACAATTTCGTACGGGAAGTAAGGCGTGAAAATCAGTTCAAGCTATGAATTGGCTTTACCCTACAATTCAATGAGAGAAGTGTTAATATTGCCCTAATTTTAATAGCTCTGTTAATATTTAAACCAAAATTCAACTTATTTCAATTTCAGCTTGCTCGTTTTACTGTGTTTATTTTCGTAATTTTGCGGAAAACAGATACTTTAAACTGACGAGAATATTCATAAAAATCCAAGGAAAATCATCCTAGAAAATACAGCCGGTTCTTTTGGGGTGCAATAATTCACAAGAAAAATATCGTTGGTGTTCATTATAATTAACTAATTTCCCCAGCCGTCAAAAATGACGACAACATATTCTGAGGAAATTCAGGTTGTAAGATTTTTGATTTGTAAGAAAAACACTTTGTAGTAAGATTATTGATTTGAAAGAATTGTAAACTTTTACTTATCTATAATGCATTTCAACTGTGTGTTATAATTTCTTTATTCCTTATTTAGAAGAGAGGCTCACGGAGTAAGTGGACATTTATAAGTAACACGACTTCAATATTCAGCATTGGTCGTTGTATGGACCAATTATCAAATACGCAAAGCTTTACAAAAAATAAATAATAATATATTTTATAAAAACGCTGACGCGATCGTCTCGAAAAAACTACATTCGTTAATAAAATTAATAAGCTATATTACATTTTGTTTGTTATGTACCTCTCCCGAATTCGCACAGCGATTACTTCTATGTATATTTAACGAAAGAAAAAAGTTCAATAATAAATGCAAAATCGAACTCTGGTGTATTTCTTTCGGAAATTACTGATACCGGATAAATAATTATATAAATATACCAGTGACGTAGCCAGGATTCCGTTTCGAGGGGTTCCATGCTGAGTAAAAGCAGAAAGAGGGAGTGAAATATTTTGAAAATCAGAAGCAAAATTGTGTTTACAGAGTTTAGTATGGAGTAATTTGGAGTGCAACTTAGATTAGCAATTCGATATTCATAAGTCGATTATTTTTTATTTTTTTCTGTGCACATTTCTAAAACAATACTGATCCCACGCGGTTGTTTATTTGAAAATTAAAAACATATTAATTCGAAAGTTGTTCAAAATAAAGGATAAATGAAATAGAAATTCTTAATTAAAAAAGGAACAACCACAATTATCTCATTAAGGTGATTACACATTAAAAAAGCATAAATGTCATATTATTCATACCCTGTACACTTATAGGAAAACATGTCCTCTATCTGATATGATTATAAAATCTCCCCTTTCTAAGCTATTTTCTCGCAACTTGAACTTCAAATTACACGTCGTTTAACGCGACAGTGGAAGAAACACTGGGAAAATGGTATTTTTGTATTTATCATAAATGCCATTTTCACAGAAAACTGTTCTTTAGAAGCAAAAACTCCCGGAAAACTTATCAAAAATGCAATAGATGGATCTTACCGCCTTGTTTCCGAGTTATTAGCTATTGACTGCGATAGTTGAAGTCAAAAGGTGGCATTTCATAGAAATGGCGCGGCGCTTCTATGGCTGTAAATAAGTGATGACTAAAAATATATTCGCGGAAGAGTCTGCGCATTTTGTACCTTAATTTAAGTTTTCAAGAGATAACGCATGTCGTCAGCGAAAGCAGGATTTTGTAAACCAATTAAACAATAAGTACGAGTTAAGTATTTGTCTTTGATCACGCAGTCGTGGTGGAACCTCATTGAATGTCCTTTTTTAAAAACAAATTCAAAATATCGGTGATAGGGGGGAGGGGTAGGGACCCAATGTACCCCCACTTTGCTACGTCACTGGTTATACGCATGCACGACGCGACTGTATATAAGGGCGGTGGGGGTGGTAACAATGGAAGGATTACGGGGAGGAAAGAAACATACCTGAGAGAAAAGGTACACGGCGCAGGGGCGAGTAAATAAAACAGGAGGAAAGGAAGGAGATGGGTTGAATTGGCCCCCGTAAAAAAAATAAGAGCGAGGCTGGGACGATTTTCCTCCACGTCGCCCTGCGTCGTCGTCTGGGAGAGCGATGCAATGCATCAAGGGAAACGCGACCCGCCCGCCGCCGGCGAATGGCTCCTCCTGACGGGAAGAGTTGGAACAACAACGACAAAACGGAGATCATCTTCCTTCCGCCCTTAAATCCTTCCCTCTGCCTCCTCTTTCCCTCCACCCTCTCATATCCTCTCTCTCTCTAAATTGCGTGCGACATATACCGTAAAAGTCGTAAGGCGTTAATTCACGTTAATTTCCCCAGACGCGTCGAGTTTTTTTTATGTCTCCTCTCTCTTTCTCACAATGATATCTCCCTCTGCACGGGAAAATGTCGCTTAATTACTTTGAGAACCTTAGTTCATGTTTTTTCCCCCGCCACGGGGTTACGTTCGAGTTAAATGGTCTCGTCAATCCTTCAACGCATTCTCTACGGTTTAATAGATGATTTTTTTTCAACTGAGAACAAGTACCAAGAGAGTAAGCGTAATGATAAGTGTTCATGGAGAGAAGCTCCGTGAACCATTTAGCTATTTAGACTCCTAATATAGTTCTCCTCTTCTCTTACACCACGTTCACCCTTGACTTTCTTGGTCTGCTCCGTCCTCTCACACCATACACTCAACAATCACATTTCTAATACGTTATTCGATTCCCATTCATTCCTTCAACATGCCAAACCAAATATCCACTCTCCTTTTATATTAGCCCATTTCTGGAGCATCAAAAATAAACTCACTCAATAATTGAGAAAATATTTGTAAATTGAAAGTTTCATTTTTAGAGACGTTGCATGTCGGGGGGGGGGGGCGTTGGGAAAAATACTACGGTTGTCAACGAAGGTCACCAAAAACGGTAGCGTAGTTTATTCACGACCCCTAAGTTATATCATTACCCACTCATTCCTAACCATATTCATCCTACTTTTCGAGGCAAACACATCTCAGGTAAGCCTTTCCCACCAGGTTGATCTGAAATAGTTAAATATCCAAAAGACGTGAGATATGAGAGAGAAGATTTATGTTGTATTCCATCTTGATATTTCTTTAATTAGTCCGCTGGTTATTTGATATTCGACACATCTGAGACATTCGAATGCATTTGGCAAAAACTTGTGTAGCGTGTGAATGGATAGCGAAAGCAGTATCCATACCGAGGGCCCCCGAGGTTGATGACTCTCCTACTTGAGAGCAAACAAACGCCGCGGGGGCTGGCTGCTCAACTGGTTATAAGCTCGCGTTTGGAGGCCCTGTTTCCCAACGAGCAAACACAAGCATGATTGATGGAGGGATCCGGAACTAATAAGAATGCGGGAAGGGATGCTCAAGTTTTCGGGATGGTGCGAGTTCCATTTCGGGGCGGAGGGACTGATATGCTACGATACCTTCACTACAGCAGCGGGTTGCGATTCAGGGCCAAATGTTGATGGGAAGTTGGCAGCCGGAACGATATTTTAAATCGTGCTCATTCCTAAGGCTTGTGACCGTGTTAATAGCAGAATATTAAAATAATGCTCGAAGCAAAGAAGCGGGAATAATCGAATCACAACGTTACATCACATAGTGCACTATGATTAACGATTTTTGGCTGGATTTCGTGGAAAAATTTCATCATTGTAGAAATACAAGAAGAAAATTTTACACCTACTTTCAATCATTCAATTAAAGCATAAAGATTTACACATCGGTTTTGTCAAAAGGATAAGGTAAAACCTTGGTACCCGCCAAATTTAAATTTCAGAAGAGTGTCAAAGTTGGATTTATATTTAAAATTTCAAATACAATATGAAATAAAGTTATTAAACTTTTTGCAAATATAACAGGTTATATTAAGTGTTAAAATTTCAGTAAAAGCGCCTTTTTTATGCAACAATATTCAGGATGATCTCACTTCTTCAGGACGTACGGCAATTCAATTCACACAACGTGCTTCAACGATTAATGTCATATTCAAATATTGAAACACGTTGAAAATACACTTTAAAATGCCGTAAATAATTGATACGCGTTGTGTGAATTTTTATTTTAAGTAAACGGTAGATATTACAGAATTTTCTTCCTTCATTTCAATTTTAAATTAGTTTACATTACGCGATTTACATTGCACATCACATTACATCACTTAACACAGAGGCGGATACATATGGGGGGCACGCGCCCCCCCCCCTTGCGGGGCCGACCGCATTGCCGCCCGCGCCGCCCCGCCAGTCAGCCCGCACACTATTCGTTCGTGTCTTGCGTCAGTCGACTCTGAGTCGAGTTATCAAGCAGTTGTACTTTCTTATGTAGCACGCGCGCGCGTCCGCGTCATCGAATTTTATACGTTTCTGTCTGGCACATAGATAGCTAACCTACGAGAAAAGTCGCGGCCATTCTAGTGATCTCGATACGTTATTCTGTCTGGCAATAGTTCGAGAAAAGTCGCGAATATTCTACTGCTTGTATTTGTTCACACTCTTAAAAAGTCTGGAAGCGAACATTCTGGCACCGAATGTTCTCGAAACAAACTGAGCTACATATATAAGGGAAGCAGAGTCGCTGCCAGGCGGTCAGTTTGAAAGCTACAATCGTCGCGATAACTTGCGCCCCCGCCTGGAGTTTTTTTCTGTATCCGCCACTGACTTAACATAACAATATCCCTTTAGCTATAAAGTATGAATACACTCTTTATGCATCTTAAGCGGAAAAAGTGGAAAACGGCCTGATTGGAAAACGAATTAAATAGATTTTGAGTTTCCCACTCTACCCACACATCTTGAAATGATGTATAGCAAATAATAGTACGTTCATGCCTGAAAATAAAACTAAAGATAGAGATGAAATTTGCGTTTGCACAATATGAGGATCAAATTTCACGTCATTTACGGCAATTCGAGCCAACTTCCTTTGAATTAGGCATAGTTTGCAAAAATATTTTAACACAATAAATTTATTCTGCACGACAATGAGATGAGGTGACGTAGCATAGTCGAGCCTTAAATTCTAAGCGCCATACTTTAAGGCACAAGTTCTTGGTAACTTAATTCAACTAACCAAGATTAATTTGTAATCAAATGTCATTGAGCTATCAATTAGTTTTGCTTGAAAAAAACTTTTTCAAAAGGAAACATAATTACACTTCAATATAGGCTACCACCGGAAAGTACTCCTCTCATTGAGGTGATGTAACCTGCATACAATGGCATAGATTGAAGGATAATAATGGTGGAATGAAGAGAATAATATTTGTTTAAATAAGGGCATTCCTCGTTAGCATTGAATGAGTAACAGAGCTGATTCAACCAGATAATAAAAGCTTAGTAAGGTTTCTCTGAATATAGAGTCACAAAAAGCCAAAGCTATATAATTATGAAAGAAAATGTTATTCCCCTTCCGAGCAAATTGGAATAGTATATAAGTTTCAACTAAAATATGAAGGACATAAAAAAGTCGAAAAGTAATAGATTTATCTTATATAATAAAGTCACTTTCCAAATCAAATCGTTTGATCAAACTATCACTTTGGATAACGACACACACTTCTTTGATTTAAAATTTCTGCGAAATTACAAAGATTAATTTGTCCATTTAAAATAGCGCACAAGTTGACAATTTCTCATGTACATCCAAATCAACCGTAGGAATTTGATTACATCTCGCAGCCAATTAATATTTTACATGTAAGCAAATTCTCTTTTTCCAGATCATGGTGGTCGTGTACACATCATTCGAAATATAACTCAGTTTTTGGACATACGTCACGGAATTTCTTCCCCTTTTTATCATAACGTTTGAAAAGCTTTATAGAACGCCCGCTAACGTAAACCTCATTTTAAAAATGACAGAGCTGGGAGCCCGATTTTCACAAGGGCGAAGTTTCCGTAAGTACAACAATGTTCATTTTCGCAATTTGAACAGATGGCAACGAAATTCATATCAGAAAAAAACTTTGGTAATTTCTACCCACATTCACACCTGTCTTCAATCACCACGGTATAACTGGTATTTACTATCTTCAACATGCGCCATATTTGTTTCCCATTACCTACGGGTCACTTGACGATTATGACGATTGATAACTAGACTACTGTAACTGACGAGCATTCATATGGCAGAAAAAAAGTATTGGGGATAGACAACTATGGTATATGGTATGTATGTTTGTTGTAGTTGTTTGGTTAAGATATACTTATGAAATGTCAATATTTTGGAAATAAAATATTGATATTATAAATATTAATTTATAGTACAATTTGCTTAGTTTGGCTATTTATGTTTTTTTTATGACACGTCGATGTTTTTAGCGATGCGAATAGCGATTGAGAATAGCGATAGCTATTTATATCATTAATCTATTTCTTTTAATCCAGTAATATTCGTTTGCATTAAATATGGAGCATATAACGCAACGAAAGAATCTTCGTTAGACCGAGCATGATTCAATGAAGTTCTGAACGTTCAAATAGATAATTCATCATTAGAGGAACGAAGCCCATTCATCAAGGCACTAAAATGTACATCGACCTTTTTCTAAGTAAAATAAATTCAATCTGATCATGACGTTATACGATTCCTCGTATAGCTTTTAGCTTGACGCTCGACTACGTACTGAAAAGACGACCTCCAAAGGGTCCAATGGAGCACAAGTTTATCGGGGAAAAAAATCAAAGACCTTTAAATTGGCGCAGTGCGCCTTTAGCAGAAATGCCTCTCCAGGCGGAAAGAAAGGCTATTCCAACGCACTTCATGACCATGGATAATCAAATACCCCATGGAAAGTACCTTTTCAGGCGACGATAAAAAAATTTCGATTGATTCGAATTCGAATAAAATTCGCTTGAATTTCCATTTTATCCGCAATCAGAGCTCCACTAAGAAATTTCGAGTATCAAAGTGATTTCTTAGACGCAATTCTAAGACGCATTTACGAGAGCCTGAAAAGATTGCATTCTCAAATAAAACGGGGAAAATAAGCTTATGAATCGAAATACAATTTTTTCGTAGAGAATCGGAGCTTTATAAAAGGAAGTCTCTCAGTTCTCCTCCTTAATTGAATTTCCTGTCTTTGACAAGACCCAGTGATAAAGAAGCTGGGTGGTGCCCAAGAGAGTTGCTTATAAATAACAAGCCGTAAGTAGCACACAGACTGAATACAAAATCAATCACAGGGATTGAACATCAAGCTTCCTTTCCCACACCAATCTCCCTCTTTCGATGCAGGGCCGACGAGAAGAAATACGGCAATATGGAAAAAGAAGATTTCCATTAAACGTCATAGTACCTAAGCTCGAAAATAAACTAGAGGCGAGGAAGCCATGAGTTACACATTAACTTTTCACCCATTTAAATTATAAAGTTAAAGAAAGAGCAAAAAGGAAAAGTTTTGAAAATGTAGAATATAGTCTACCTCAATGCAAGGTAAGCTAGAGAAAACCCTGCCTTAAGATGTAAGATATGACCAACATCGAGAAATAATAAGTCAGATGATTATGTGGTAATAAAGTATATAAGGTCTAATGTTTAAAATAAATCATTAATTGATGGATTTTGGTATACTGATTACATCTTTCTGTGACAGAAAAGTTATTTTTGCTTAATAAATATTAGTTTCATTCATATGTAGATAAGAGAAAGCTAGAAAATTTTCATTATCGGCTATATTTACCAAATTATCGGCCAGAGAAGAATACAGTACTGCCGTCTTTATAGAAATAAGTATTAGGGCAGATAGATGGTTCTGCCAGAAATTTCTGGCTATGCAGTTAAGGAACACATTTATTTAAGGTACATAAATATCAACCTTTACAACAAGTTTACTTAGACGCAGCTGTTAAATAGAAAGACATTCACTTACCAAAAGCGGGTAAAATGTGTCTTTTAAAATATTTCCGTAGTCTAAATACTCTAATTTAGATTCGGCCTAAGCGCACTCGAGATAGGACGATTGAAGTTGTTGAATTTCTTAGTTTGTTTTTGCATGTTAGCCTGTTATCATGCTAGTTAGTTAGTTTATAGAACAAAATATTTAAATTCCTGGAAATCTAAGTTATTCAAGTTTTCTAAAGAATCGTTTGAGTTGGTTTTTTATTCGGAGATTAAAAAGAATCACTCGATACGGACTGCTCTTAGTCGACGCAGTAGCCCAGAGGGGAAAGCACTCGTCTGCGGCTCAGGAGGTCAGGAGTTCAAATTTGGGTGAGGCCTCTTTGAACACCGCTCGCTTTATCCTCGCGGTGTGAATTTATTGTTAGCAAAACTTAGAAGAAATCCACAAAAGAGCCAGGGAATAGATATTGACCTCCACCTTTTATGCGTGAATAGTACACACATTTGGGCTTTGTTAAGGAACAGAGCTCTGTAACCAACCTTCGGATTGAACTCCGAATGTGATATGTATATTTACTTCCCTTTCTCGAGTACTCTGACCCACATGATTACCACTTCCTGCTGGCCATCTTATGTTTTATCGACTCACTCGCTATTTCAACTATCCAAAAATTAGGTAGTTGGCCATATCTCTGATTACGTCTATCACTCGATTTAGTAAAATAACTTGTGTCTATTTTCTCTTTTAGTTTACATGGAAATGGCCCAGTGTAGAAAAAAATTAGTTTTAATATAAATCAGTTGACAAATAAGGGTTTTAGGTTATCATTCATTATTATTATAATTTATATAGTTTCCTTGTTGCTCATATTACACAGTTTTGCTTTTTGCGCTTTATCAAACGATTCTCCAATTTCTTTTAAATAAGGTATTTAGTAATGTAAATTGCTTTTCACATACCGACATTGAACAAAATTAAATGATCCATTTTTTAAAGAAGGCAAATTCTATCAAAATCCAATTAATCCAATTTGGTTGTATCAACTCTAAGAAAATGGTAAAATTGTCCGTAAATGGTAAATATCTTGCGCAATTTGCTCTGCTTGTCCGTCTATCGATGTGAACCTCAAAAATTCAATATCGTCTACTGGAATATTATTTCCATGGCAATTTTTATTCCGCCTCCAAGGGGTAAGAAGAATATTAAAGTAGGAGGGCTCAGACTGGAGCCGGTGAAACAGTTTAATTACCTGAGTTAGTACGTTGGAGGAAAATGGACCTGGTGTGAAGGGCATTAAAAGAAGAATAGCGCTAGCAAAGGTCACGTTCAGTAATAGAAGGGAGCTGATGACTGGGACATTTCGTTGAGAACATTAGGAAAAATATTGAAGAAGTGATTATATTGAGTAATATCGTAGAGTAAGCATGCACTCAATGGTGTTATGTTATTTTCAATAATATATCTTCATCGGAACTCCCATCTCACCCTCTGTCATCGTAGCTCATCTACTCTGAAAAAAATCCGGCTCTACAGCTATAGTCATACCTGCACATTCGGGAAATCTAGCAGTGCATGGGACAGCTATACGCTTAATGAAACCATCCTCCGCCTACCCGTTCGAATATTCTTGGTCAATATTAATGGAATATATATCATGAGGCTGTGTTAAATAGACATCTACCTCTTTCACCCTGATTGAATCACTCTGATCCATTTATTAACCAGTGGAACACCGAAGTAATGCGAAGTAATGCAACCGAACCGAAGTAATGCAGTAACCAGTCCGAAGTAATGCAACTCGGAACTATTTATCGCCCTCTCGAGAATATTGTCGTAAATTATTCTGGAATTTACTTCGAATTATAGTGCCGTATGTTATACTAGATAAGGTGTGTCCAATGGATAAAGAAAGACATGGAAGAGATGAGGAAAGTGGAAGACACAGTTCAGGATAACGCTATATTTTGATTGATTGAAACAAAAATGCAATGGCTTCCGGAAGAAGGAAAACAAGAAGATGAATAAAACCTGGATGGAAGAAAGGAGGAGAAAACAAAAAGCGATAAAATTAGGAACTTTTGAAAAGAAAGAAAAGAAGTGGAAAATAAGAAACGAAAATGAATGCGTTGGTTTATTTTTCGTGGTACTTTAGACGGTCAAAATCGAGAGAAGAAGAAAGGATTTACAATGGATTTAAAAAGAATAAAACTGTCCTAAATTAGGAAAATAGCAGATTGATCTTAAATATGCTGCATTCATAAACGACCCCTTGACTTGAGTTCAAGTCACTTGATTTCAGGTTCGCATTTACCAATAAAAACTATGGAGGAAATGAGATAAACATAATAAAATTATTTGAAAAAGACAGGAGGGACGATAACACATTTTTCCTAACGTACCTACTGTTCACTGAGAAAAGAACACAAATTTACAATTCAATCCAAATTTCTTTGGTAGCCCCGTATAGACCTTTAGATTCTTTATGCTGGAGCACAATAACAAGACGTGCCCTGGGTTGAAACTGGGTTGAAAATTGGAAAGAGACAGGAGATCGATAAATTGGTCTATTTAGGATGGAGACGGCAGCGATCAAATGAGGTGATAGTGAATAAGCTAAATGAGGCAGAGAATACGGCTCGGATACCTTTTACTCCCCTTGACCCATGATTTGTACATCGAAAAGGAAGGTATCAAACAAAGTAAAGAAAATTAAAGTCTGAACAAATATTCTGAAAGTGGATAAGCATGGTGCAGTACATACAGTAATAGTTCTCGCAAAAGTTCCAGGCGCAGACCTGCGCGGAAAGGTGGGGAGGTAGAAGTGGTAGGGTTGAAGGGAAAGGACGGAGGACATGGTACTACTAGTGGAAGGTAGGTCGTTGCGCATCGTTTGGGTTGAACGCTGTGACGCAGCTTTGATTGCATCAAGCGCTAGCTATGTACGGAGTTCATTGTGTATTTGATACTTCTGTGGTATTCGCATACAACAGAAATGCAAGGAAACATACGAGGGAAGAGAACTCTTTTATATATTCCATTGATGCATCTACATGGGTGAACGAGTACAGGTTTGCCGGAGACGAAACAACTTTTTTGTTGAAAATGGTAAGAGTTTCAACTTTCATTAGAAAATAAATTGTTGCTAGGGTTATTTTCGCGGTTACCAAGATTGTTTTCTCAAACTGCTATTTACTTGCTATAACCGATCAAATATATTGAAAATCAGTACCCAAGGATGCAACTGTCTACTAGACTCCATTCTGTCGTCGATAATAACATAACTATCGGAGCTTTAATCGATTATTCCTACGCTAATTCTCGAGTCTTCCGCTGCTTGTGTCATCCGGATGACGTCATGCGCAGAACGGACTCATTTTGGTCACGGGAACATCCCACACCTTGTATTAGTATCGCCATGACGGAGGGGCAGTAAGAGAGACAAGATAAAAAGAATTAGGGGAACCAAGCTACGAAAAAGACACAAGGCAAACACGTAATGTTAATAGGCATGAGGTGAAAATTCCCCATCGCTATTAACGTTTTAAGCAAGAACCTTACAATGAGGACGGAAATCTTGGTGCGCTTCCGATCGTCATTTGCTCAAATTACGTGTCGCCAGTTAATGCGCTGGTGTTGCGAGGTAGGCCTCGGTAAATGTGAGCTTTCGTCCCGCCAGCGTTTTCGTAAATTTCACCAACTTTTAACAGAGATATCGGAACCAAATTCACTTCACTTATTATGCAAACCTTGCGCATTTGTAAAACACTTTCAACACAATAATGCATCATTTACTCTAGGAATGGGAAACTTTCAAACCTGAGAAGTGCGATTTTTCCTCTCCGCCATCTTGTGAAAAAATTCCGTTTCCTCTTATCCACTGTACGTGGCACAGCGATCGAGCAGTTGCTTATCTAGCATATGTACAGCTCTCCAACACAGTTTCTTCCCTCCTTCCACTCAAACTCGCCCCGCAACAGCCATTTAACACAATCATTTTAAGACTAGAAATGCTGGGGCCTACCACGCGATTGCAGCCCCTCTAGCGGAACTTGATTTCTTTCGCGGCCGTTGATAACACGATCGAAGTAGGAGATAAACGTCCTCTTATATAAGGTTCTTGGTTTTAAGAGATCCCCTCTTGAGGTTTCATTGTGAGACGAGTCAAAACGGGACGGCCTGTAGTTCTGAGGCATCCCAATACTCAAAGTGCTTGTGTTGGCAGCAATTAGGTTTTTGACTAACCATCCGGGCTAAGCAACCTTCCTCCCCAGATTCGCAGGTGTTTTTAAAGTTTCATAGCCCATGTCCCAAAAATTTCCACGGAAGAGCGTCAGAAACTTTGCGAAATTTTCCCTAGTCACAGAGATACAGGAAAAATGGAATTTCACTATGGATAGATAATATTTCTCGTGTGATGCAGCTGTCAAATTTTCAGGTACAAACAAGGAGGTTAAAATGAAATGGAGGAGGCATGACCGTGAACGCTCATGGGTGAGAGTGAAGCAAGAATAGGGGTGCTTGGGAGGGATTTTGTGCCGGGTAGGTGTTGCCAAACTAGCCACAAAACATCGCCTTTACTGTGGTTTTTAACTTATATTTGTCGAAAATCGAACGCGACCGCCGAACACGTAAGCCAGAGGAAGGTCTAAACTGTGCCGACTGCAATGGCGGAATTGGCTTCAAGAATCAAGTGGGGTGTCGCCGCCATTTCTTTTCTAACCTCCTTGGGTACAAATCATTTTCGTTATGTAACTTTTGCAATATGAATACAAGCGACCTTTGATTTTTGGGAATTCAAAGCATTTCTATGGTTTATATGGCTGCACACACGGTAAATATTTTAATATTTTACCATAAATCATTTATATTTTAAAGAAAAAAGGACATTTTCTGATGTTTTAAGCTCTCTCAATTCTTTTGTAATTTGCCTTATCAAATCCACTCAGCTCTCCGCAAGACTTTAACTAAGATATAAACGTTGTAGCCACAATATTGACAAACAAAGACCGTGTCAGCCATAAACTTTCACACATCTCAGTTAAACAAGAATCAACAATTAGGTCCATTGGAAAAGAAAAAGAGAGCGTTTTCCTGATATCATTAGAAGTCAGATTCTTTAGGCTACCCGACGTAGTTTTACTAAACTTCTCTAAGGAATACGCATTCATCATATCCACGATCAAAAGCAGGATTGAATTCTTTGCACTAGGGCTGATACACATATCGCATTAGCCCACTGCATTCACGGAGTCAGCTCCTCGCATACCAAATCACACAGTGTAATATTCTAAGAGGTTGTCTTACACTGAAAACGTATCATTCGACTCGAAACTAAAGCTATTGAGCCAAGGAAAGTACCAAAGATGCATGGAAGAGACCACATTATACGTTGCACAATGCATTACCAAATTCAATTTCTCAAGGTTTTTAACCATAATTTTTTAAATAATTATTAGAATAATAAATTTTAACCAAGGTTTTTAGACACATTTACGCAACATTTGTTTTAAAATTGAATGATAATCACACATCAAGATATGTAAAATAATTGAATGAGGAAAAATATGAGAAAAACTAATCAATATGCCATGTCAAAACCTCAAAATATAGCATTATTTCATGTGTCACCACACATATATTTGAAAATATTAATTAAAATTTCTTACTGTTGATTATAATCAAAACTACAATCAATGAACTTGAGTTCAAATATGCGATTTGAGGTAATGTGTTATGTATTGGCCTTAGGAATTTTTTTTCAAGTTTAACACAATATACCATGAAATATTGGAGCATGTTCGTAAAGAGACGCTTAAAGATCAATCTATTGACTAGATTCTTTTCTGGATGATTCTAAGTTCGGTCTTTCGGCTGATCATTGAATGTTTTCTAACCTCTTAAACTATAATAGGCGAATAACGAAACAGATTTTAAAAGAAGAGTGAACGGTGTAAGAGGAAGGGATGGACCGCAAAAGTCACGGCTGAGTGTGGTGGAGAGACTCTTAAGAGGAGAAATATTAGGATACATAAGAACAAGAGGTTGTGTGCGAAGCAATGCATCAATGCAGGCAGAAGCAAAGGAGACTGGCAAGGATATGGCAGCATGGAGGAAATTATTAAAATCGAAGCCAGCTTTCTAGGTCTTAAACCCTAGAATAATCTCTTTTGACCATCCCCACTCCGAAAGGAAACGGTGTAATGGGTACCAATGCATAATCTTTGAAGACAAGAAACAAACCAAGGAGTAATGTCTTAGGACGATCGCTCTGATATGCACCCCTTCCAATGAAAAATTACTAGATTAAGTGGAACAAAAATAGAAACAGTAAATCAGCTCGTGAAATGGAAAATATAGGATGCCGACGCTCATATCGCATCCTCGTGTCGTAATTTCCTTTTCCCGAGGAATTCGGCGTCGTGACGGCGAGGGATTATAATGCATGCAAACGCGCTTGCAACATCCGACCTTAACGCGCGCAGAGCAAAAGTTTTTTTTTCTCCCTCCCATCATTAATGTTTCCTTTTAATTAGCGCCGAGAACCGAACAAGACTAGCGCTCGCGCAAGACAGCCAGGTTCGCAGTCGTCATAACTACGGAGCGCCGTTATTTCCTGCTAGCGAGTCCTTGTGAGTCTTGCATAAACACGCACGCTTGTAGCAGTCATTCCATCCTTAATTTATTACCTCTTCCAACCATTCCTCACGAGCTTCCGTCCTCTGAGCATTCCACCTTTTTATATCCTTCCCTCAATTCACTTCACCTTTTAAAACACTAATTCCCTACACAGATACAATACTAATATTCACACTTATATTCCCTTCTTTCGATTATTATAGCCTATTCTAGATGTGAGATCCACACTTGGGTGGTCCAAAAAATCGAAATTTTTTAAATTTTTCACTCCTCCCCCAGTACGATGTCAAATTACTACGAAACGCCTTGTGCAAAATATTAGATCGTTATGTCCACAGGTGGCCGTGCCCCAAGCATTTTTATATTCGGTATATGGTAGGCAACATAAGCAAGGACCATTGGCATTTTTAATTCTTCCAAGGATCCCTATGTGGGTTAGGATACAGAGGTGCAATGGCGAAGATCTGTTGGCTACTTGCCTCAGCGAGTATAATTGATGTTAAGGCTGTTAAGGAAATGTATAAAGGTATCGTTAAAATGTGCATATGCAAGTCTAGCGTTACTAGAGGGCGCAGTGCTAAGACATGAACTCTCACAGCCAACTTGAATTTTTAGATTGACTGTGATGCCATGAAAAATTAATGGAAGAGAGTAGATAATCTGCCATTAAGAGCGTGCAGCAAAGGGGTCATGCAGGTACTTCAGATATCCATAGCTTCTCTATAGACTTGAGGTACAGGGAAACCTCAGACTGATGTGAATTATGATACACTTAAGTGAGTTAAGAGTGATGGACAATAAATAATATGGGAATGTGTTTTGCTCCTACCAGTACCGATACTGGCGTAAAGGATGCACCATTAAGAGAAAAATTTTTAATTGCATTTTTAATGAAAAAATATTTGATTGCATTTGGCCATCAAGCCAGAAAATGTTTGTTAGGAGACGTACGAGGCCACCACGGCACAATCAAATGCTCCAGAAGAAGCTTTTTAAGACGTTTAGCAATGTTTATATGAATGTGGAGTGTGGACGGCGGAATCACCGAAACGGGAACAGTACGACTTGGTTCGCAATGCAATTAAGGGCGATCGTCTAATATTTGTGACAGAATTTGAAAATCTATTGAATAAAAAACATCTGCGCACTGAAATTAAAGAGGCGCGTAAACAGGCTTCGAGGTATCGAATTTTAAGGAGGTTCCACCGAGACTGTTCCAGTAAAAAAAAATACTTTATTCCATCTTTTTGTTTGCTTTGTTTAAAAATGTTCTGCTTTCGCTGTTCACATACGTGACCTATTTAAAACCAATATTAAGGTACAAAATATTCAGATAAATTCACGAATGCATTTTTAGTGAACCCTTTTTTTTCCAGACAGGAGCAGACTGAAGCTCCATTTTTATGGAATTAGATTCGAAGTTTAAGGCGCTGCTCTCAATGCTGACAGAAATTTCGCGTAAATCAGCCTTTATACCTGGTAGTTAGTCTTTTGGCCTTACTCTTGATTAAATACGTACACTAAGCAATCATTTAGTTAATTCTTAATTTATTTCTTCGTTCTACGTATCTTCACGATCTTTCCTTCTCAGGATACCACTCTTTTTCACTTTCTCCATTTACTTCACCTTTCCATTTTCCTGTTAATCCACTTTGATCGAACTTATTCCTTAATCTATTTACTCTTAACGCAAGTAATCCACTGGTATTATAAAGTCAAAGTACTATGATAACTTCATTAATGATGCTGAATTCCATTAACATTTGTCAAATTCGAGCTCTCCTACATATCTCTTTGCCCCGATAATGAAATACTTCGCCAAAGACGGTGAATTTGTGCAATCGCAATGATTATAAATACTTCGCGTCGATTATGTATCAAAAGATTTCCGTCAAGCGGAGTTCGAGGTGGCCTTCGAAAAAGTTGCTTTGAGTCCGTTAGTCTTATTCAATAAAGAAAACTAAAAAAATTCAAATCCTGTAAACAACTTAAAGAATCCTGCATAAAGGTACGTTATGGGTAGCAATCAACGTGGACGAGCAGTCACATGGTAAGCACTTACAATTTAGAAGCAGCGAGATCAGATTGAGCGCAATTGCGTTTAGGTGAAGTATTTTGAACTCTAAAGGAAGCAAGCGTGTTGATTGAGAAACATTTTATGATTTAAAGGATTTAAGGTTTTCCCGGCGAATTATATAAGTGAAAGTTTCTCGGGTTTCACACCGGGTAAGATAATTTAAATGTCTGTAATTAAGTCTGCATAAGCAGAGCATAGCCTTGACCATGGACATCGTGTCGATTTCCCAAATTCCACACTACTTTCCCGGGCGTCCAAATATTGGGAAAGAATAACGAAAGAAGCGATATTGATACAGATGGAGCAAAATAACATCAATTGAGACAACGGCTTCAACTTAAGTAGGACTTGGCGCCCAGTAATTGACGAAATTCAAAGAACGCGTAACGGCTCCCACAACAATGGGGCATCTGTGGCTGTATATATATCGCTCGACTCATTATCCTGATGACGATGGCTGAGTCAACCATCGAAACGTTGATCCATTTAAATAATCTTACCCGGTGTGAAACCCGAGAATATCGGAATATCCATAGATCATCGAAGAATACGATGGTTATGCCATGTGATGAGAATAGATGGGCAACGAGTTCCAAGGAAATTCCTGAAGGAGCAGGTCTACAAAATCAAAGAAATGGTCAACCTAGGAGAAGATGGATTGATAAATAGTATAAGCACATTATGAGAATGGGAGTGAGAGGTTATGAAGAGATGGCGGAGAACAGGAAACGTCAAAGTGAAGAACTATGAAATAAAGAAGCGGTTTGCAGCGAAGAGAGCAAAATGGAGATATCAAGCCAACCAACAGTCTTCGTATTGATGACCACTGATGTACATACATGGACCGACAGAGTTCTTCCAGATTTCGACTGATTTTTTTAAATGGGTAATTTACAATTAAATCCTAATATCCAATGAAATACAAAATAAAATGAAAACTGTGCTATGCGGTCATCTGGGTGACCATTTACAGGGAGGAAGGATGGTGGACTTCTTTTGTCGACCAAACACTCGAGAGCACGTGTTTGTCGGCTGTGAGCTACAATCCAAATGTGTGTAGTGGAAGCGAATCATGGTGACAGTCAAGCAGAAGACTCTTTTCAGTGGATGATCCAGTTGCCTATGAAAGGGCTCCACACAGGGGAATAAGGCAATCACCACATTCGACTACCAGGGTTTTGGGAACCCTGGTAGTCAAATGCGGTGATTGCCAAATGTGGTCGCAAACAATTGTTGTGAACTTCAAAACGCTTTATCTAAGGAACTAAAATGCTCCATATGGCTGTCAAATCTATTGTTTAGTTAGCATTCTTCAACTGGTCGCGAACTACATCAGCGTATTTTGACCATCCAGTTTAGTTTGGATCGTAAAAACTATCGAGGAACGCACTGCCGATACTTTCCCGCCCTCTTTCAGGTTGAATGTAGCTACGTTAGCAGCATTTCTTACCAAATGCTGCCCTCTCCCCTTCGCTCTCTAGTTGACCCTTCACACGGGTCTTCCTCTCATTGAAATCACGCTTCGCGCAGGCAACCGCCACCAAGTTTCGCTGGCACAATTATCCACGTTTATCGCAGTCTAGCTCCCAGACCACGACGAAACAAGTCGATCACGTCTCTTCCCAGTGATTGGTCAACCAGATGACCGGAATGCCATCAAAGAAGTTTATTCTCTTTTGACATTCATTGTATATTAAGGTGGGTTTACACTTACAAGTTTATTGCTCAAGTTTCTTGTTGGAGCAGGCAACTTTTGTCGTAAATTGCACGTGTAAAGGGCTCTGCAAGCCCGCATACAAAACTTTTGAAAGTTTCGGTAAGTAGCTTGCAGAACTGCATCGTTGTTGCCACTGTACACAGCAACCAATCTGTCCCTACACTTACTTGTAAAACTTTATCGTCATAGTAAAATTCCCTTTTAGCTCTTGAAAAAGAAACTTGCGGAAGTAAATTGCGAGTATAAACCCACCCTCAGGATTTATCCTAATCAATTAATTCAATAGTCAGTTTAGCTTATTTTTATTTATAAATGCATTATTTTCTAAACTTTAATTTCTACCGCCAACACCGATGCTACTAGCACAATACGTGGACCACTAACGATTGAATTTTACTGACAATTATAATAAAAGTAAATCATGATCCTACACACGATCGATACTAAAGTCGAAATTAGCTAAAGGTCCGTAAATGAGCCACCTAGTTACACGCATATTTATAAAAAGGGGTTGGATTTAGCGCTGTGTAGAGAGTTGATGTTGTAAACCTGGCCACAACTCGCAACTGATGTTGGGCAACACTCATGTTTCACTTTAACGGCGTACTCGGAGGTTCACTACCATCTCCGGTTAAGGGTTCGAAGTTTGATGGGCTTCTACGACCCTTAAAGTTCTCCCAGTATCCACCAGGTCCAGTCTCCCGTATATGCGATAATTACACATTTTACAGTAAAAATTGCGATCACACGCATACAATTACGAGAGATAGATTGCAGGACGTAGTTTTAAAACTTATTTTTTCTGCGTACGATAAGGGACCACAATAGCTATGATGCATACTGTCAATAAGGTTAATGGTTATGATATAGGTGGCTATGTTATTTTACTAATTTATTATTTATATATATACGAGTAGAGTGTGTCCGTTGAAATGTAACGGGATGAATAAAAAAGTATAGCTGTTTAATAAGATAAAAAGAATCCCCATGATGAGACGTGCGAATTGCAAATATGCACCATAAAGGATACCATCTACCATTCATTATCCACCCATGGGGAGGATATAGTGAAACATACCCCTGCTAAAATCTCACTGCCTTTCTTTTATTGATCACATTAACTAAGCCATGACGAAAGCCGTTGGCACAAGTACCCATTAAAAACTCATGCTGCGGTTGCCAAAGAAATTATAGTTACTCGTATATTGTTAAAAAATTGAATAAAAGGATTATTTTCGAGCTAAAAGCACCAATTAAAGACTAAAGTGAAGCGTATAGAAAAATCGAAAGCAATAATTAAAATTTACATTTTTTAGCCATCCGGCAGTGAAAGTTTAAACCTTGTCTCAAGTGCAATTAATTCAAAAAAGCAAACAAAGAAAGCCCTGTACCAAGTTCAACGCTTTTTTATAAGGTTAAAATGTATCTGATTCGGAGTAAAAACAATCCCTTTACATTGCTGTTCGGGGTTTTTACTATGCTGCCGGGTGATCTTAAGTCACGCCCAGAATTACTGTCAAATTTCAACTTCCTAAGACCGAAGTACCTAGGTAATTGTATACATTGATTATTTTCAGTTTTCAAAGTCAGAATGGAATGCCAATTAATTTTTATATGTCATGTGCCTGCAATTTTGCAATCATTTTTGCATGTCAAAATGACTGAACTCTTAAAACAAATGGTCCTAGTGATGTAGTGCAGAGTCTATCTCGAATGAGTACAGTAATTGTTAGAAGCCGTATTTCATGTGAAATCACATCCACGTACGTAATTTAACCCTTTCACTGCGATGGGCTTAAATTCCCGTGCGCGAAGATGTTTCAGAAATATCTCCCGGTAAATGAAACTTTTAATGCGAATGTTTGACCTTTTATTTCAAGAAAAAAAATACAATTTACTTTCATTTTCTCTTAAAACCCCACACTCACGTGATCCCACGCATATACGCACGCATTCACGCAGATACTCTGACGGCATCACGCACGCACATGCTGGCACGGAATCAACCACTCGCCTGAATGTACACATACAAACAGGCATACATTAGACCCATAAACATGTACAAACATGTACTCACGTAGTGTGCACACTTAGGCACATAAGCCCACTCTAATGGTGGTATAAGGTGTTGTCGGAGCGAAACGGCTGCAGCCGAAACTGTTTCGGTCAGACAACTGTTTCTAATAACTGCTGCAAACAACAGCTTAGTGCCGTGATCGTACCGCAGCCGCGCCGTTGCGCTCTGTGCTGTGCAGCGGCAAATGATAGCTAAAGCTGACTGTTTCGTCTTCTTTTCTGTTCCAGTTGCACTGCACGTGTGGCTGCGTTGAGGTTGTAAGCTACAATTTGACGGATTTGAATCTTTTGCAGGCGATTGCTGGTTCATTCAGCGAACACATGTACGCCCATCGTTGCAGATAGCATTAGATCTGTGAAGTATGTACCTATATTTCATGAATCCAAATGAAATAGTCACTTTATATAAGTAAATTATTTCTTATTACATAGAATACAGAACTACCAGCCATGTTCTAACAGTGCCGATCGATCGCCTGTTGTTTGGTGTGCCTCTCGCGCCTCTAGCTGTTATCCGCAACAGGGTGTTTCGCGGAACTATTACGTTTCGAAACTATTTCGGTAGCGAAACAGTTGAAATGAAACTGTTTTGTTCTTTTAGTGCCACCACTAGCCCACTCGCACTCACACCGTCACTGACATCCTTGTGCACTTACTCGTTCTCACACAGGAACTAGCGAGAGAGCGGGCGTGACCTGAGAACGAAGATATACGTTGCGCATCAGCACGAAGCTACTGTAGCACCTAATTGAGTTTACATAAAATAACAGCTTAGAATACAATAACAGCTTTGGCATACAATTGTATTACGTGGAATAGATTTAAACATTATGACAGTGTGTTTGACGGTCAGTGAATTCCTGGAATTACCCCCTACCACACGCCCTTTGAGGTGGCTCGTAAGGTAACATGTAGATGTAAAGCAGATTGTTTCCCACTATTTGATCTGGAGGTTGAATGAATGTCGTGGGGTGTTGAGGAAGACGTCGAAGGCTCGTGCGTCGACGCCGTAGCAAGCTAAGGTGGCTGCAGTGCTAACGGCGGGTCGCTGAGTGTACATTTTAATAATATTTCAGTTAAGTCGGAAATATACTTAGACCACATTTCATTTAAGTACAGAGTTTTATGCAGTGAAAGTCACCATATCACATGCAGCAATGGAAATAATACAAGAATTATATTTTACCTTTTTGCCTTAATCAAAGCATGTCATGACTTCTTGAGCTATTGATAGTATTCGGCGCTGTATTCAATATTTCGGCAAAAATTATATTTTAATTTTTTTACGAATCTTTGACTCAGCTTTACACCTGGATTTATTGTTAGCAACAATTATAATAATACTGTTGGCGCTCTGTGTCTTGCGGCGATGCGGTTGCATTCGCATCAGCTGGGCGATAGCGAGTCAGGTCTTCTCGCCAGTCTAGCAGTCACTTGATTGGACTTACGGGCTAAGAAGTGAGTGCAAACCTTTAAATACGGAGAGTCATCAACGAGGCGTCAATTACGGCTCTCCGTTGAAGCGTACGATACGACCTCTTACCGAGTTTTCTGTCGCACGATAGATATCTACTGAGCTATTACGTTACTATCAACTTAGCGTACGATATCAAAGTCCACAGTAGTGCGCGGGATACCGTACGTATCCTCAAGATTTAACGAAAAAAGCAATTATGGTGCATCGTATCAGCCGATATGTGCGGAGCTAACGTTCGTTGCTTTAGCGGCAGTTTCATTCTCGTTGTATCTCCGTATCATGGGTATTAAAGGACGGAATAATTCTCCGTTTTCGTGTTATTCCTACCGGATAATTATTTAGGTATGTTAATGATTTGATTCAATTAAAGCAAATATGCAGTGTGTTTCAGGAGGAATCTGCGTAACTTCTGGAGGTGATAGGGGAAAGGATTTTAAGCATGTTTTGTCCTATGAACAAGGAGTTGTAACTCCTTCTTTACGGAGGAGCTATGGCAACGTAATTTTGTCAGAAGCATTCTGCAGTCGCCATGAAAACTACAAATATCGACGACTTATACTAAAATTAAAGAGACTTGAAACTTGTCACAGTGATGCGTGAGATATGTATCGTTCTTTGCTGCTATTATCAATTCTAACGTAATCTTAATTTAAAGATGGCTCACGAATATTCATAGCAATTTCATCCTTGAAAAACAAATAATTTACTATACATTTATATTTTTAGAGATACCATAAAATTTGTGATAAGCAGTAAATTTAAATTAGTAAATTTACTAAAATAATTTTTCTATTTATTTCAGTAAATTCAATTCTTTATATTTGCTTATGCGGATTATATGGTAAATTAAGTTACGTCATTACCACAAGGCAACTAAGCCAACTACCTAGGCGATTAGCGAGACTAATTAAAACTTGCCTAAGAGAAAAAGGACTGATGAGAATATGAATTGGTCTTGGTCAAGTTGCTGAAACTATCAAGGTTAACAGTCACAATGGCAACAAAGGATTTAAGCGTGCATTAACAATATGAATTAAAGAGTTGAAGCCGTTGGAATAGATAGAAAGGCGAGGGAAAAAATTATTTTTTTCCTGATTTTTTCAGATTCTATTACACATATCAATATAAAATTTGCACGGCCGATTTTGACAAAGCTCGGTCAACCGATAATTTGACAAAAGTTCTCACTTTTAAAATCTTCCAATTTCACACGCCGATTCCTTTTCTACAATCAATTGTCGCGCTGGCCTCACGTGAAACAGCGGAAAAGTTTACCAAAGGGTACAGAGCGGGGAACCACAATTCTATGAGGACGTATCGTACCTTAGAGGTGCGGAGGTGTTACCGAACAACATCTTGGTACCGATAAAAGAACCATAATTGGCGCATAGACCTTTTGTTTCCGCGCTCTCTCGCTTGTGAACCTCGATGGTGAGAGCACGTCTTTGTCAGCATTTTGTAAATCATACGAATTAAATAATTACTGAACATTAAATCATATCATTGACTAATCGCAAAAACGAATATGAAATGGATTCATCCGCGTTTATAAGAAAATCTGCCAGTATTTAATCGAATTATTACTAGATGTATCTCGTGTGCCATAAGGCTACGTGTTCAAATAGCATTTCATATAAAAACATCGGTAAAGAGCAATTATTTCACTTTTATCTATAGCTATCACTAATAAGAACTCGTATGCAAAGTTTCGCTCCAATCTGTACATAGACAAGAAATCGCTCCAACCACCGTAAAGGAATGGATTGTGTGCGGTGGCTACGTTTACACAATTTCATCAATACATATCTACTAGGCGATTATCTCAATAGGGACCAAAACAAAAGCGAGATGAACCGCAAGAGGATTTAAAACGTAAAGTGGAAAAGTTTCATGAGATTGATTCGCCGACCCGAAAGATTTATGGAGCTTCCCATCCCTGGACAATTTGGGAAGGAAAAAGAAAGACTTGGGTGTCGGTTGGGCATGAGACAAGGAAAAAGTCTGACAGTGGTCGAAGCATGTGTCCTTTCAGGACTCGAGAGGCATCGGTGGCTGGCTTAAAGTTAACTTCTTTTCTCCAACGCAAACGTCTCTTTTTTGTATCACGACGAAAGTTGCTTATTCCCACCCTGTACTTTCACTCTCAACTTTAATTTCAGCTTTTATCTCTTTCCGAAAGTACAGCACGAGGGAGCGTGTGTGGTTTACAGCCATTTCCACTCGCCAAGGTTCCCTAGAGTGTTCTCGGCTTCGTTTTACCCTGGCCTTGTTTCTCTTTTTAGAATGTAGATATCTCTCTCCCTATTCGAATTCCTTAGATCACAGAGGTGGCGCACATGGCGTGACGAACTTCAGGACAAGCCAAGCTACCCATGTAAGTCCATTTTTTTATTTACATAAAAATGACACCTATCACGTGTACTATCGGCGGTTTCATAGACCAAATAGCTGAAGTTCTATTATATTTGTTCATGACGCAAAACGTGACTGTTTTTAAAAGCATACATTTGAACAATGTAATGCTAATTATTCATTCTATTCTCTTTTAAATTCACTAGTGTAAACCTTGAACTTCAATGTGCTCATGTGCAAATTGATAAAGGACCAACCAAAGCATCAGAAATTCATATTCATTATAATAAAGTTTAGTACTTTTCTTCACTTTTTTATTTTTCACGAAAATATTAGATCTAAAACAGATTTCCTCCGCAGAGCCAACTAAACCGACAAATTTTAAGTGGTGCTCTCTTCCTTTCTTGGGAGACATTTCACATAAAATTTCGAACCACCTACCAAGCTCTCTGAAAGCCGCTTTTTACACACCCCTAACCCTATCCAAAATTCTAGTGAACGGTAAAGACAAACAGGATAAACTTCTTAAGTCGGGTACCTATACATAAAATGAAATGCAATAGCTGCAATATAGCTTATATTGGTCAAACCGGTTGAAATTTTAAAACACGTATAAAAGAATATGTCCGTAATTTAAATAATAGAGATTTTGTCTCCCTTTTCGCTAAACACCTTATAGAGTGCAATCATGTCAGAGACTTTTCCCCTGAAGTTTTACATTTCCTTCCCAAAGGTTTAAAAATGGATGCATTAGAACAAATTGAAATTATCAGGCATTCTCCAAATCTATGCAATGAGCAGCTTTTTACACATACCTCCCGACTACTTTCTGGAAAATTTTCGTTAAAAAACGTTTACCTTTCTCATACCACCACCCCTTGATTTCATTGATTTTGCCAAGTATTGAAATTTTTGTTGTTATTATTTTCATGTTTTTATTTTTTTACCCACCTTTTCATTTTTGTTTCATTTCCTTTTTGTAATTTTTCTAATGTTTACTTTTCTTTATAATAAAAATTAATGTTCTGTATCTAACAACGACAACAATATAAAAACTTACTTCCTCTTTAAATTAATTGTACAATGCATTGAAAATAGCAATGCGTAAAATAATTAGGAAAAAGACTTTTTCCCATTGATGGCTGCCTGCGCTGCTAACATAAATAAATTTGAAACGGTAATGTTAGATGTATTTCCTGATATCTTCCGGTATTCATTCTATTTAACTCAGAAGACGCTACATATAGTATACAATAGAAAATGTATTTGTCCAGATATACATGATATAAGACACGTCAATATAAATGCATAACACATAGGCTCATTCAAATGGTATGGATCTGGATGAGGACATTAATTATCCAAATATCACAAGCAGTATGGTATTGGACACAAGAATAATATAGGAAAAAGAAGCGTAGTTTAAAATTCATGGTCGTTAACATACCTTCATGCCACACAAAAGTATAACAAAAGTTATTTACACTATATTTATAGTTTAAGCACTCAAGATCAGACGATATGCTTTTAATTGCTCCTACGTGTTTATATCTCTTTGAAATAAGTTTGAGGGGATGGAGATATACAGTCTTATCGGTACCCCGTCAGAATATCACGACGACATCAGATCACGCGACAACAGATACCGAAGAACAGATCACGAAGACAATAGATCACGACGACAACAGATTACGACGACAATAGATCACGATATACAAAAAACGCAGTATTTAATTAAGTGAAAGATAGAATAAACCTAATAACACGGGTTTCACTTCATCAGATATATTTCACTGTTATAATTCCTAACAGCATGAAACAAATCACACTTACACACTTTATTATCATTTAGGGTTATTTGGTTGGGCAACTCGCCGTAGTTTTACGCAAAACAATCACCATTGGGGTGGGTTGGGTAATGACCAAACCCCTTTGGTTCAAAAGGATATTCGTGAAAAAAGAAACGTAACTATCCGCCAAATAACCTCCTCCCCAGGTAGCCTTGAAGGTTACCCGTGCCTCCAGTCTCAAGGAGTTCGTGCGTTTCCCCGCTTGGTGGCACTGTCATCAGGTATGCCAGTAATGTTATCTCTCTCTACATTCGGAACGACTTCCCAGCGTCCCCCTCCCAATTACACATCTGCGGCAAAATATCCGCAAAATATTGAAGGAAAATATATTACAAAGTAATTTTCACATTTTAATCGTGATTTAGTGTCGCGTGATGTGTTGTCGTCGTGATCTGTTGACGCGTGATCTAATGTCATGGATCCGTCTTATCAACTTAACCGCTATTATCCCAATTTCTTAGTAATTCAACATTTAACATGCATAAAACGTGTAGATAAATATGTATAGGCCAATTACCCTAGTGGTAAATCACTGACACTCAAAAGCACTTCTACACAACCACGATTTATTCCCTTCACTCCTCTCCCCCTTTCCTGGCCATTCCAGCACCATCTTTTATCACTCCCATTCACCGCCTCTCGTCCTGCCGACGACTAATTATCAGATGCACGCCCGGACACATTTAACTCCCCTCCAAAGTTATCTGATCCCAGACCCTACCCATCTCAACTCCGATTAGAAGTGTAGGTACCGGATGAAATCACGGGGAATAATCATCATTATATAGCCTGAAAGTGTCTCCTACCTGCATGCCAAAGAAAACCGTAACTCCAATTATGAAGGCTAATTGTAAGAGAAAATGCACATATAATTACTTCAAGTTTATCCTACTGATTATTAAGATCAGATTAAATACAGTGGTAAATTCAGTTTAAATAAATTCGAGCATAGTGGATGGATAAAAGGATTAGCATTTTTCCGACGGGTAAATAAAGCTTTTAATTGCAACCTAGGTTTTGACATATTACATCATCATCTGATAAGATTTCGAGACATTACTTCATCGCCTGATGATGATGCAATGCAAATCAACCTAGGTCGTAATGAAAGTTTTATTTGCTTGAATGAAATTGAGCATCTTTTTATTGATCCAGAACTGTTTATCAGCGATAATTTGTTTACACGGGCCAATAGATATAATAACCTGCTACTTAAAGCCATAAAAATTATCAGACGTTGTGAAACAAAGATTATCTATGAAATATTTCCACAGTTGGTCATGTCTTAGATTTTGGCTAAGGCGAATATTCACCATTTGTTTTGAAATATAAAAATGGCAGTTGATTTAATCTGAGTTTTTATATTTTCTCTAATGTTTCATTTCACTTCATCCAAGTATTAATTAGCATAGTTTATATCTTAAAGTGTTTAATTGTGTGGCAATATTGATTTTTTACCTGAGCTCAGTTTTTTACTTAATATACAACCTAAAACTATCTCATTAATTCACACAATATTCTGTAATCCACTGACGGTGAAAGCAAATAAATTACTAACATTTTTTGGAATACCCATATTCTTTCAATATAAAACCTCCACTTTTACAAACTGCCAGAGAAAAACAACAGCGATAAAACATTTTAGCTATTGTAAAATGTATATCCACCACTTCCAAGAATTCACGCCTGAAACCATCATATTAATTTATCAGAGCAATAAAAGCCCATGCTGGTCCACCATATGTGATCAACTGAATTCCTTGAATTCCCAAAATTATTTCCCCTTTTTTTTAGGAAGCCGAACTTTTTTGTACTTGTGTAAATTTTTTGTACACAGTATATTTAAACAAATCCTTGCGTATTTTAATGCTTGACTTTTACGTTGCCACGTAAATTTTACCGTGTTATAAAATATATTTCGACAAGAATGCGAATAGATGAAATGCAAAGGGAAACTATTATTACTAATGTTCGATTTCCCATCGCGAAGAGATCGCATTTTTCACAAAATTCCACGATGGTAATTCCGGATTTATTTAAAAGCTTATTATCCACCGCTAGGTACCTCCACCGCGCGGAGATTCTGATTATTTCTCCGAAAATAGATGAAATCTCGAGGGAGCATTTATTTGAAGACCGATTAAAAAAACGATTTACGAATAATTTTTGTATGTTTTAATCAATGGCAATTACTCTGAATACGTCGTAGATCTCATTTATATATATGTATGCTATCATATTATTTCCTCAAACTATGGAACCTCGTTGCCTGGGAACATCAAGCTGTGGTTACGTCAATATCTACAAGACAATACAGCAAATGCCTTAATTTTGCTAAACCCCTAGTATTTATATCAGCTTCACCTTTTCAGTATTTCCCGTAGCATTTGGCATTCTCTCAGTCAGTGTTGTCAATCTGTCGAGAAAAGAGCTGTTTCTATTAGTTCCCACGGACGTTGCACTCAAGATGCCAAAATAGTTTTCTTAATTTTTTTCCGCCTCTGTACATATCCATGTTCAAATTGATAGAAAAACTACATCTAGGCACAAGATTTCTTAATGGTTTCCCCGCCAACTTAATGGCATATTTCCGGTCAAGATGTTGAGGTTAACTCAGAACGGGAACACATCAGCACACTCAATCGATCATCAACGAGGACGAATGTGCGCTGGCGTAACATTCGGTAGGTAGCATTCTGTAGGCATACAATAATAACGACCAGGATGTTTTGGGTGCTATGGTTATGGAATTCGTATAAAAATAAATACGCGTATACAAAGTAATATTTTTACCGAAGAGCATTTTAAAAACTATACATAATGGCGGGATTACGATCGACGTATCCTGACGTGACAGAGACGGACGGTGGCATTCGCGGATCTTGGTGATTGTAATGTATTCGAGCATTTACGATGGCCGGGCGTTAACAGAGTCATCAACGGACTATGAGCGACCCTTGTCGACGTCTAAATTTTCCGTCACGCTACGCTACCGGCAGCCAATCAGAGGAGAGTTTTTTCTTCTCAATATTTACTAAATTTAATTTTTCCATATAGTCCATATTATTTTCTTACGTTACAGTGAAACAATTGACCTTCTGGAAGCATAATAGTTGCCAGTATTGCAAGCGTATTCTTCATATTTTGTTTTTGAAATATGAAAATAAACAATCACTTTGCAACCGGTTAAACTCCGTTTGCAAAAATAATAGACAAATGGCGTTTATATTCCCGTCAATCGTAATACACTACTCCTCGACGGGAATACAACGGAAAACTGAACGCCACTGTCCGTTTACGTCACCTCAGAAAACGTCGATCTTAATCCCTCCCTAACTCACGTTCGACGGCATTACTGAAAGGAAACACACAAAAAACATTCGTGAATGCGATTAGCTAAGTTCTTTCAAGAGTCAAATAGCGCACATCAGCGATACTCCCGATCTGTTTTGGAAGTGCTCAGGGTCTGAAACTAATGGAAAGCAACTGCACTGTTGTGTGTTACGAAGTGAGGAGCCCAGTAGAGCGACTGGAAAGCGCCCCAATTTTTATTTCAACCGTGAAACAGGCAATGTACAGCTCTCGCGAAAGCTTATGGCGTTCGGATGCGCAGAAGAATACGTTGTGGAGGGGTAAAGTTTGGCGGAAGGGGTAATGAAAAGGGACATAGGGGAAAGCGAAGACATGGCATTTGTTCCATGCATGATTGCATTTCAAAAATTGGAATTTGTCTGACGCGGACAACACAAACGCCGCGTATCCGAACGCCATAAGCTTTCGCGAGAGCTGTACAGCCTTACAATTTCAACTGATGTCATTTCCAATTTTTTTAAATTGTAACAAAGCCGTAGACTCAGATGCACGCATGAAAACAACCCAATGTACACCACCAAGGCATGTTGAAAAACAGACAAAAGTGCATGTAGAGCGTCATCCCAGCCACAAAACACCTGACTACCGCATCTCACCGACTCTCCCTCCCCCTGATATTTCACACCGTCGACAGCACCACTCCCTCCCACTAAACGACCGATCTCATCAACCCTATACCATCCCTCACCGCGACAATCCCACCCCTTTACTACCTCCAAACACATCCTTTCCCTTTATCCTACCCCTTCTCCCCTCATCCAAACCTAAAAGCTCTCCCACCCTACCCAACAACTCGATACACACAGAGCTCTGCTCCACCAAGTTTCCCCATACAACACGTTCCCCTCTCTCCTCATTTCCTATCTCCCCTGCCCCCCCCTCAACCAACCCCTTTCCAAACCCCTTTAACACCAAATCGATCCCTTACCCTACACTTTTACAACCCTCAAAAACTCCATGCCCACATGTCCTCGGGCAAGACTCCCAGGATCCATGCTACTGCCCCTCCCCTTCCCCTCTGGTCCCCACAAAACCCTTATCTCACACCCTTTTCCGTCTGATAACGAGGCATTTCGATACGATTCCTCGGAAAGAATCGATTCTTGCTCTGTTATCGATGTCACATCTACCTTAGGGTCGTCAACCCCACTCTCTCTCTCTCTCTCGGAGACGAAAATTTTCTTAGTCCTTTCCTAGTTTCGTGTATCTCATTTTATGGAAACCGCTTTTCTCAGTAAATTTCCCTTTATTCCAAACTAAAATATGGTGCCCATTTAAAATTTCAACAATAAATAAAAATAAACTTTCACACAGGATTAAATGAGTCATCCCTAAGCAGCGACCAAAATGTGTATGCCAAGTAGTAGTCACTAACCACACATGGAGAGATCGGGATGAAAAATACACCAGCTTAAATCTCGCTGTAATTCAGTTTTATTGACCATTTAATCTAAGCGATAAGTTCCTCGGTCATTTCCCATTTAAAGCCTTTGTGAATGAAAAATGTTATTGTTGAAGTAGTGCAAAAATTTACGAATTTGAAGGCAAAAACTCACAATTTTAGGCGAAACATAGCATATATGAAACATAAATGAAAGAAGTAAAAGCTTTGTTCAATCAGTAATCTGATACTAAAAATTTCAAGCCTATATCATGAGTGCAAGTGATTTAAAAATAAAAAATAAATATCTGCACCGAATCCAACGCTTTTCTTATGGAAGTAAAAGTTGGTTAAAAAGGGCCCACATAAGTGCCCCTGAGGCCCTTGGGCCCGTCTAATATATCAAATTAAATCCTTTCAGATTTTAAGGAATACGTGTGTCAGATTTTGTTTGAATCCGTCAAGGGGTTTAGAAGTATATAGCGTTCAGACAAACAGAATTTCAATATTATTTGTATAGATTTGTCATTTACGGTGTTTTATTTACGTTAAGCTCGGTTTTAATGATAAAAGGTATAACTATTTCGATAAATTATAAGTCCGGCCGTCGTGAACATCCAATTCCTTTAAAAGCTCTCTCAACACCACAGGGGGTTAAGGACGCCTCGGTAGCATATCAGCGCTATATCGAAGGATCCGACTTCGAGCCCCGGTCATGGCGGATGACTTTTCCTCTTTGAAATTATCGCATTTATGGGTAAATGAGTACCAATTCCATCCTTCACAACCACATGCATAATTTCATTATTTATCTACCGGTTACTCTAGGTTTAAATTTGTTGAAATAAACGCACGTTAGTTCTCAACACAAGCGGTTTATTTGTACGAACCCAAGATGAAGATGTAAAACAATCAATAGCAACAGAATCATGGTTACCTGTTCATATCTAAACAATCCAAATTCGACGCTAGTGTAAATACAAAATAGTAATTAAAACTATGCGCAGAATAATATTTTCTACAAAATTGAATGGAGTACATCTAAATCATCTCATGCAACCGCAGGAACTTGCCCCCTTACAATATTTCATTCATAAACTGGACATATGCCCTTCCTCTCTTTATTGCATTCATATAGCCTATTTTTTCCGCTTCCTTGCCTACTCAACATCCTCCCTGCTTATTAATAAGAAAATAGTTACCAGAAATATGAACCACGTCCACATTTGGCCACTCTCCTCAAATCAGGACGAAAATCACGTTATATACGTCAACAGCACTCACCTGTCAATGAATAGAAAAAAATATTAGCACTTCTTAAAAGACCATCATAAGAATAACGACACCAATTTATAGTCACAGTTACACAGCGTCAAAATTCAAGCATAAAACATGGCAGATCTCTAAATATGAGAGAATTACCAGTAAATGAGCAGTTTAATTATTATTAGAGTTGTACTACCGTAAAAGATAAGTTTAGATAGAAGCAAAAATGTATGCACTAATACTTTGAAGCTGATTGTCCTTGCCTAGATAAACTTTTATATTCTTCAGCTTGGAAAATAAGAATTAATCAACCAATACATTATACTGGATAAGCAATTTGAATAAATTGAAACACTCGTTAAAATTTCCACACTTTCAATTTTGATCGACCAAGGTTTTGGTAAGTTATGCCATAACAGGTGTCGAAACCTCGGTTAGTGGTTATTAAAAGTGGGAGAATTTAACCCAGTGTTCCTTCTTCAAGATGGCTGTAATACGTTTCCAAAAAGGCAGTGATAATACTCTTGCACTTATACTGGGTAAGTTAGAGTACTCGCCTAGTAGCAGATGCAGTCAGATTCTTTAGGTTTTCTGACACTGATACTGTGCCACCAACTTCTCTGAGGAATACGTATCCATCCTATTTAATCTCGTGTAATTCCACGAGCTTAAATATGATTAAAGCTCATGTTTTTTCCGTTGATGAACCATTTCATTTTCATATTAATACATTAGCCGTGTGTTCTTATTAGTTCCAACGCTTCTAGCTTTTTCGCTCAGCTGTTCCAACAGTCCAAGTTTCGGAGCGATGCATTAAAACACTCCACACACAGGCTTCAAGCATTCTTTTCCTGATATTTAGACTAATATTACTCGATATTAAGTTCCTGTTTTTCATCATGAATACCACATTTACTATTATTAGTTTAGTAAATATTTCTCATTAATTCCTGGGTTAGGAGAATGAAATAAATCAGATTAAAACGTCTTCTCAGGGTCAGTGCGGTAAAACTTGTTGAGACAACCGAACCCTTTATTGTTATAATCGATTCGATTGGTTAATAGATCGAGATGTCAATTTAATGGCAAATATTAAAATTGCCATATTCCAACAACTATTTTTATCCTATTAGATATTTCTCATTTTCTCCATGCAAGCGTATGTTTTTGCATAAACTTCAAAAACCTGCGCCTGAAGGTATGAAATAATGATAAGTACGGCCGAGCCAATAAAAGAATTCCCATTCCACAATTGTTCCAAATTGATTTTTTTCCCTGAAAATGAAATTTTAACTCCACTTTAAAAAATAATAAAATCCACACTGACTTTTTTTCAATTGGGCTCTGTCGTTATTGCCATCCGATTACCCATCAAAACGCGATTTCGTTGCGATATGTATACGTACCAATCGACGAATGCAATCAAATAATCTGCTTTCGCTTTAACGAACTACCTCGTTGAACGGATTAATATTTATTTTTGATCGAGGAACAAATTTGATCGGATTAAAAACAGAAAATTTTATTTATTACACTAATTATTCTCTATCCCTCTCTATATTTCTGTTCTTTAATTTACAAAAATGTACCTACGCTTCATTTTCTTCAACGAATTTCAACAATCCCTTTGCTTAGGAAGAATTTCTCCCAAACTGAGAAAAATATTTTTTTTAATATTTTATTGCGCTTTGATTTTACATGCCTATATTGGTAAATACATTGAAAAATAATTTTTAGAATACGAGTCAAAGTGAAAGTTTCAGGATTTACTTTGTGGAACTGCGTCACATGAAATATTTTCTTGCTTTGTAAATTCCACACTATGTTTATTAATACCGACCATGGTTTCGACATATATGTCATTATCATGGTACATATTTCGTTTTTCACTGTCCATATATAATCCAACCGGGGTTGGGTCGGGAGGAGAGAGGGAGGGGGAAAGCGGGGGGCGGTTGTTAGGGAGAGAAGGGAGGGGATGGTCATTCTATGTTTTGGGGAGGTTTTTTTTTCATTGTGAATGATTGGAGGGGTGGGAAGAAGATACGCGCAAGAAAACAAGGCAGGGGATTATGACGTCAATGATTAAACAAATCAAGCAGCATAATAACAGGTTATTGACATCAATTGCGAATGCAAGTCAAAAGTAAAGAAAAAATAAGATTTTAGAATATTATTTTTTAAATACTTGTTTATTATAATACATACGGGAAAGGTCCATTTTCAAGTACTTAAATACACATTTTTATATATATATATATATATATATATATATATATATATATATATATATATACAATTTTTAAATAAGTGGTACCAATTATAAGTTAAAAACAACATAAAAAATAACGCAAATATCAAAATACAAACATAAACTGAGAGTAGATATAATGTATCAAAAGTAACCTTAATCAATTATCATTAATTTCATTAATCACATTTCTTATTTCCTCTATTGTGGTATTAAAATCATCCATATAGTTTTAACTTGAATACATATCTATAACGAAGTTGATGTAATTGGGACATTGGGGAATTATACTCATAATTTAATGAAATGGAATCTAGAAAAAGGTCTCCAAAGATCTAGTATAAGTGAAACGATACGTAAAAATAAGCTAAAGATAAAAGGACGAACGGAACACTTGAATATGATATTGAATGTTTTAAATAATGCAATATGAGTAAAAATTTACTCAAGGTATGTAACTTTAGGTCACATAGAAGATTGTATACAAAATATTATTGTATATTATTGTCTACTATTAAAAAAATACTCAGTTCCACCTTTTCGCATGCAGGTACAAATCTATTATTTAAAAAAAAACCATGGAGTATAGACTTCATGAAAAAAACATGTGCCAATTTTTCCTCCTCGAAACCTCGAGACTCGAAAGTGCCAGAGAGCGATGATACAAGTTCCACGACCTGGCTCTGGTCAGCGCAAACGCTCAGGTCATCGCGATTCCTGCAAGCACCCAGCTTTTATTCGGTCCGCGCTGGTGCTGACATCTTTTTCCACTTTCAATTCGATCTGTGAACATTCCCACCAATCCAAAGTGTGATAGCCCCTCCCCTACTCCTCCAATGGTTAGCTGATTCCCCTCCTGCGCTGACAAAGTGTACCGTGAACAAACTAGCTCTCTTTGAACCTGACCGCGGCCGGAGAAATACGTATCTGCTTGGTTCCAGTTGTGACTTGTGTTCGTTTTGTATAGACCAAGTTTACGGTATTTAGCCTACGGGCTTGTTTTCTATTGTAATAATTGTAGTTATGTAAATGCTGTTACTTGAAGTTAATCAAACTGGCTAAGGTTTTTGTCATTTTTCTCTCGTTTCCGCCCACAAATGGCAGTCAATTCACTCGCGACGTCAAGTTTCAGTGGCTTGCGTTTCAAAAATAGCTTCCACAAATTCCAGTGCCTAGCTGTTGAGAAACAAGGTTACGGTACAAAATATGCAGATGATTAAACGATTATATTTTTAATGAACATTTTTTCCGGCCATATGAGCCTACTAAAACGCCATTCCTATGGAACTATCGCATATTTTACTACAGTTCCCGTATGTTTTGCGATAAACCCAAAAAACAACGATGGATTGTGGCCAATATTTTTCTTCACCATTCAATATCCTGGGAGTTATTGCTTCATTTCCACATATTGTGGCGCAGATGGCATGCATATTTTACAAGGAAATATAATTCCTTTTAATTAAACATTTCCGGGGCCTAATTACTTGATAAACACCAAAGAAGCGATTCAATGCATCATTCAGGCAAGGAACTAAAATCTAAAGTCCTTCAAATAAACCAGACACTGCCTAAAATGGCGCTCCTCATTTATTGAAAACAATCATATTCGGACCATGAAAAGCAAATTTCCAGACTAATTCCTCATATGGCATGACTTTTCCAGGTATTCCAGGCCCGTTTACCATTCCTTTGACTTTTCTATGTACTCGTATTCCAGGTTTTTTAGGCGTGTAGCAACACTGCAGTTGTACCATGGTAATAGAGAGGAGGTGCGAATGAGGGTAGAAGTCACAAACGTTCTACATTGGTTAAAAAGCTAATCAAGCGAAAGAGATATAAGCATTCTTTCTTCCTGCACATCAACCGCAATTACAACTAAACCAGATCAAGACACTATCAAAAACTTACCTCACTAATGAACCCTTTCCTCCCATATTCCTTTTCCCCAAGTCACTCGCTGTTCACATTTTATTTGGTACTGTTGTTTCCATTTCCCTTGGACTACAACCTTGTCGTGCTGGAAGGGCTTGCGAATTCCAATGACCTAGAACTCATTTGGCAGGAGCAATGCCCCTGGTAGCCCCATGCCAGATAGGTCGACTATCACACCCCACAGTCTGCTGAAATAAGCCTAGTAGCGTGAAGTTATCAACGTTTCTGTATCGTGGTTACCGGTTCGTATCGAGCTCCAAAATTCTCAAAATAAATTCAGCAAAATTGATGGCGCAGATCAAGAATATCGGTCCGGTATCAACTGCCACAGCTCCGGGTGAGAGTGAGTCAGAGTGGATAAATGCATGCAATGCCTCGCAAAAAAAATCTGATTTGTTTTATTGAAGACGTTCATGGCGAAGGGGCCGAAATACATTCCCTTCAAGAACGTGACACTCATCCAAAAAAAAAAAACTATGCGAGAGTGGATATAACATGATATAATGATTGTCATAATTGGGTATTGAAAATAAAAGAATATAGGACTAAAAATGAACTGGTAAATCACGACGTTACGTAGACAGTTGGTTAACAAGGTTTTCCAAGTAAATGCCAATTCAATGCTTAATATACCGGAAAATATTCTTTAGCCAGTAAATTGACCTCACGGCTTAACCAGTGCATAAAAACCAAAGCAGCAAAGTAGTTTCAAGGATCCAAAATATCTTTCCGTAAAGGTATAATGCTAAAATTCAGTATTTCTAT
Organism: Pyrrhosoma nymphula; assembly: GCA_963573305.1. NCBI lineage: Eukaryota > Metazoa > Arthropoda > Insecta > Odonata > Coenagrionidae > Pyrrhosoma > Pyrrhosoma nymphula. The sequence goes on from OY754330.1 coordinate 115,514,726, forward strand.
ACTTTTAAAAATGTTTAGTAACTAATGCTATTTACATTTCAATTTCGGTTCAAAATTCATAAAATAATTAATATTTAATTAAGATTTAATGATAACAATTTTATTTGAAAGAAACAACTTATTTTCATGAGATTTACCATAAATCATGCAGGTGATATTAAGAAAAGTACCTTTCATTCTTAGGGGCAGGTCAAGGTTCATGGCTGGCCGATTTCACTGAAATTTGGGAGTTAAGACTCTCCTGAACTCCCCGGTAATTTTAATACCCCTTTTTGGGCCTGTACGGTCAATAGTTAATGAGATATTGGCGTTTAAAGAAAGCCACAGACGGCTGGTGTTTGGTGATATTGTAACTTGGCGTATTGCCGGACCAGTGATCCCAAATTGCAATCCCAATGCATCGTAAATGTATTTCATAGTTTTTGTTGTATTTTTCACCAATTCTACTGTCAAGCATTATAACTTTGTATTTCATTACTTTTAATTTTTTACGTCACTCGGATGTGACATTTTATCTTTATATCCATTTTTATATACTATACAACTTTCCCATATCAATAATTCCTAGAGTCTTCGTGAATTATTCCATTTCATATTAATTCTCGCAGTAGAAAGTGATAGCTATGGTAATACCAACGAAAACAAATCAATGATTTATCAATTTTGGGCAATTTGCAGTAGGTGTCTAACTCCCAAGTTTCTGTGAAATCGGCCGTCCGCGAACCTGGACCTCCCCATGTTAGACTCAAACTGATTCTCCTTACTTTCAATGTTATTTGAAAAATATATTCACGTTTATAATTTCATTTGATTTTGTTTATTGTTTATAGCTCTGTTTATTGAAAGTGAGGAGGTTGTTGAAGAAGGGAAGATTTTTATTGTATAAGAGATAAAATGAAGGCGTACACGGGACTGCTCACTGAAAACTGCATTTTAAGACAAAAACATTGAAACCTATTGGAATTTTATTTTAATCATTATCAAAGTTGCCCGTCGACGTTATACCATTCTGCCCTTTTTTTAAGACAATTGGCACAACAACCCCTGCCACACGACCTTCCGGTGGCTCTGCCACACGACCTAGGGTAAAACGTAGACGCGAATATATATGTATGTTCGTCGGGCAATTTTATTTCCACTTAAACTTCATCTATTAAACACGAGAAGATCGTCGCCTAGAGGTATCACCAAGCGACACTAAAATCGCTTTTGAATGGAAATTGGAAATTCCAGCATGGTTGAATTTCCAATCGGAAATATTCCACGACACTGCTCCGACTGTTATTTTTCAGTTCAATTAATACGTTGACTATTCTGGGAACTCTTGTGTGCGTTTTTTTTTGAGCCGTAAGCCTCTCTCTATCGCGCGAAGAGAGCTCGGATCGATTCAAAAATATCGATCGGTCGTTTGATCCGATGCGGTCATTTCCACATCCCTGCATCCTGCATACGCCATCATCACACCCCACATATTATATCTCGCTTCTCTCCTCTTCAACCTCAACCCTTCCATCAGATCACACACGTTTCAGGTTCAGATACGGTGGATATTAATATTACCTTCTGTAAAAGTACGAGGGCACGAGCTGGAGCAAGTAGATTAATTATTTAAGTAGTACACTATAAGACAATTGACATTAGGGCAAAGGCATTAGGAGGAGCAAAGCGCTAGCGAAGGAAGCGTTCAGTAGTAGAAGGAAGCTGATGACGGGGACTTTGGATAAGGATATAAGGAAGACGCTGGTGAAGACTTTGATATATAGTGTGGCGTTTTATGGGGCAGAAACGTGGACTATTGAGAAAGAACGAAGAGAATAGGGTATAAGCATTCGAGATTGGAGTGTGGAGGAAGATTAGTAGGTGCTGTGGACCGAAAAGAAGACAAACGAGGAAGTACTTGAGATGGTTGGTGAGGAAAGGAAACTTTTAGCTGAAATAAGGGGGAGGGCAAGGTAGGAGGTTGGAGGGGGCAAAGAAAGGAAAATGGTTACTGGAAAACTGGTAGGGAAAAATGGTAGGACGTATGCTGAGATGAAAAAAGAAATATTGTTAGACAAGGCCCTGCATATGTAAAAATTTTAAAGATTTTTACTTACTTCCATGACTAACCTTAACCGAGAGATCTACTAATATGTAGCAATAACGTAAAAATTGTAGAATTTACAATCTAAGAGATGCGCTAAAAAGATGGATATAACATATACCTATCCATAGAATATATGGTGGTAACGATGCTTGATGGCAGTCGCCTACGCGAAGCGTGACGTCAAGGAGAGGACAATACTCTTGCGGAAGGGGTCTCTTTGAGGCACATAAATAAGAAAAATACGGGTAAGTCAAGAATCAGATGAACTTCAAAAAGATCCGCCAGAATTTCAAAACACTATTAATAAATAAACAAAGTGATATCAAGGAATTGTATAAACTGATGGAAGGGCCTCCAAACCCGAAGAAAGACTTCTATTAAGTGAACTACAGAGGCGAAAGTGTTAAGGATATGCTCAGAGAGGGTATTCATTCGGCCCCAGAGTCTACTTCCCACTAGACGGAATTGCACCAGAATCGGTATTTAGTTATCTGTGGGAGGGTATTGTAAGATGATCATGTGAGCAATGGGGGAGTCACAATCACGAAAGTAAGGTGCCCGAGAGCTCTGTTCATAAATGAGTTCCTTTTTTTTGTTTGTTAATTTATAATTCTGAAAAGTGATTCTTCTGTGACGTATAAGAAATTGGGTGTGTGTGGTATGCGTTTGTAATCGTGCGCGCGCGTGCACGTGAGATGGAAGACCGAGAAGACGTCACCAATAGGTACGCCATGTGGAGACTCAAATTGCAGTTACGACCCCGCAACGGAGACCAGCCCGGTGGGAGAAAGAATTGTACTTCATCTACATCTACATATTACCCCGCAAGCCGCCTCAATAGGCGTGTGGCGGGGGGTGTTAGGACACCAGCCGTTTAAAGATAAAAAGGAAACGCTCTAATGAAATTACGCCTAGCATTTATTATAGTCCCTTATTGTTCGGGGGAAAAACGAATTCCCATACCTATCCGTTCGGCAAAATATCTCTCTTAATTTATCGTTTCTGTCGGACCTGGAAATATAGTGGGGTTCTAATATGATGTTCTCCGTGTCGCTCTGAAAGATATCTATTCTCAATTGTTCAAGCAATCTAAGCCTAGCGCGTAGCCTCCGAGTCTCTAGCGGTTCCCAGCCTAATTCGATTAACATCTGTGTAACGCTGTCAGTACGCCCGTAGCTGTTTTTGACGAATCGCGCAGCTTTCCTTTGTATTTTATTAAGTTCCCGGACTAAGTCTTTCTGCACCGGATCCCATATGCTCGCTGCATATTCAAGGTGTGGCCGGACGAGTGCGAAATAGCACCTCTCTTTTACTTTTTCATCCGAAATCTTCCCACAATACGCTTGACGAATCCTAGCTTCTTCAGAGCTCTGCCACAAATATTTCTTATATGTGCTCCCCACGATAGGTCCGAAGTTATCGTAACTCCTAGATACTTCACTTCATCTGTCGCCTTTATGACAACACCATCCACAGCATATACATGGGAATAGTTGGACGACCTCCGCAAGAAATGTACCGCCGTGCATTTGCTTAGATTAAGTTCGAGTCCCCACTCTTGGCTCCACTCATGAACGTTGTTTAAATCCGATGATAAGGTTTCAAAGTCAGAGTGATCACTAATTTCACGATAGATGACAGCGTCGTCGGCAAATAAACGTATTTTACTGCTAATTCGAGAGCATAGATCATTTATGTATATAATGAACAAAAGGGGTCCGATCACGCTTCCTTGCGGGACACCTGATGTCACTTTAACGACATCAGAGCTAATTCCGTCAAGAACTACCTTTTGCTTACGATCACTCAGAAAGTCGCGTATCCAGTTTACTACTGTTTCGTTTAGGCCGCATGACTGTAATTTGTATTAAAGTTTGTTATGAGGTACCGTGTCGAAAGCTTTCTTGTGTTTCTTGTACTTGTGTTTCATCGACTAATATCTTGATCCGAAGGAAAAATTTCAGGAAGGTTACAACAAATTAAGGATGAGTTTTTTTAATTAATTAAATGATCCACCTAACATGGCTATGGAGCGCAATCATCCCTTGAGCTTAATTTATAATGCAGTTCTTTTTAATTTCCTTCCAATTCCTTCCTGACTTCCAATTTGACTTTTTATAGATAACTTACCTATGAAGATAAAGCGTCAATTCTGCCGCAAATACCTACGTTTTCGGGGTAGTAATAGCAACACTGATCCATTCAATATGGCTGATTGTGCATATTAATGGCTTTAATTTTGTCCGGCCTTATGTTAATAGCAGACTAATGCCCACGCCAGGTTTCTCTTCCACCTTTTATACATACTTTAAGATGGCCAATGATACACACTGTATTCAAATGTATCACGATGTAACCTGAAGATTTGACTTTACAATGATGTAATACCTCGAAACCGGTGGCATCAAACAGTTAACTGTGGAAAATTGCAAACGATTCTTCTTTCTCAGCGTGTAAAGTTAGGGTTTTTTATTCATTCTCTCCAATAGAACGATACGTTTTACTATATTTAGCCAGAAAGAATGAATTAAATAACATTTACGCCATTTCAGGGTCGGACCCCCTTAAATCGTCCAAAAAATAACTATATCAACCGACGAAATGAACGGTCTTTGGCCTATGTGAAATTCTTCCACCACGGAAGTTTTGAAAAGAGAACTATGTAAAATTCAACTTCGGAAAATATAATTTATATCGACCTAGGTTTCCACATATTAAGGCCGTTTCCGAACTTGCCAACCGCATAGTTTACTGCCATTCAAGTCATCTTCATCCCTGAGCAGACCGAGTGGAATCTTCGCTTGATACATTCGGAGCAGTCAACGACGGAAGAGACATCATGCGACCAACATCTCGTTAAACATACCAAGAGCAACACCCACAATCAAAACGTTGGTGGATAATTCAAGTCCATCATCGAAAATGCTTCACATTATTATGCGACAATTTATAAGGCAATATTACTTACAAATCCTTTCTGCTAAAGAATAAAATAATTCCCTAATGTAATTATACGACGAATAAATGATTATGCTTTCATTGCTAGGGACTGCTAATGTGGAAGACATATCGCCCCTATCTCTCCTCCACAGTGGATGTTTAGCCAACGAAGTCTTTATACACAAAAAAGGCAGTAGGCAAAAACTCGTGGATATACCTACCGATTATTACACTGTGAACGAGCAAACTACCATCTCTCGCCTGTTGACTGATCAAATACATGCTTAGATTATCATAATGAAAGTTAATTAAATTTCACAATAAAGGATAATTTTTCCCGACTAAGGTTTTTCCGGTATCGTTTTCCATGCCCAGAGGCAAAAAAATCTAATGTTTGTTAGTTGCAACTGATGCTGCCGATGAAATTATGCCGACCTATTAGTATTTTCATTCCAAAAAAAATCTTTTGAATAGGATGTTTTTATTCTTCAAGTGCAAGGGAAATAGATGTAGTGCGTTGAATAAAACAAACTAGTACGGCATATCTTCCATATTTACCATATTCACAGAAATCTTGGGTAAAAACCACTTCAACAGTAGATTCACTCTTGAAAACACGCTAAAATAAAGCGTGTTCATCGTTTTTTCTACAAAAAAATGTGCAAATATCATTTAAATACATGTATTAACAATGAAGCAATACACATTTGAAAATTTCTTTACTTCTATCTGCCACTTATTCTCGTATTTATCACACCCAAACCCTCCAAATTCACATACAGTGAGCATATAAAGACTGCTTTATCATTCACTGGGTTTGTTCACTGTTAACAATGTAGAAAATATTCACACTTGCGGCGTATGTGGTGACGTGAGTTTGACGTCATCTACACCCAATGCTTTCTAGGTACAAAGTGAAGATAGCACGGATTAAGAAGTTTGAAAACGGCCTTAGCCATATGATATTGGCATTACATGTTGAAACCTAGGTCTAAATAAATTATATTTTCTTAAGTGACGTTCATTGAGAAAGAAAGAAATATAAAAAATAGATAAATCACATGTAAACATCTGGATGGTTTTTAATTCCTTCCATTTATACCTACCTTAACCGCTAGATTACTTTAATGAATGGAAAATGGAATTTATGCAGAGTTCTTTTTATCGTTACATCCGTGACTATATCAACTAGTTAAATCACGGGATTATACATTCCTCTTAGCCCCAAACTATCCTTCTCCAGTCTACCACCACCGATCTTAGCCCCACCAAGTTGACGTCTCATCCTCATACCCATGTCCCTCTCCCCATCCTGCAAAACCCTTTCTGCCAACCCTCGACCCTTCCCTGTGCCACCTCCCAAGCGAGATTTCGTACCCTGCCGCCCCCCCCCCGCACCGTCCACACTCCCTCTCCACCTCCTCCTCACCCTACATCTGCCCTCCTTCCAGCAGCGGGCATCCATCTCCTCTTGTTTCCAACCCCCTACTTCCCTCTAACCCCTCTCTGAAAAAGCACCCCTGACCCCTTTTTCCACTCCTTAGAATATGAGGAGGAGGCACGCGGAGGTGCCCTCGTTCGTGAGGAAAGGGGTGGGGTGAGATGGTAGGGGTAAGGATAAAGGTAGGGTGGCGGAGGGGGAAGAGAGAGAGAGGAAAAAATAATACGAATGCAACCGACGCAGAAATTCAAGGAAGTGGAGGAGGAAACAGAAAAGGGGAGGGAAGGGTTAGGTAGGATGACGAATGAGTGGCTCATTAGCACGTGACGACGGGATCCACGTAGAGACACTCCGCGCTCATCCTCTCTCCCTCCTCCTCCCTCCAACCTCCTGGATCCCACCTCGCCACCCCCATCCCTCTCTCACGCTCCTGGATATCCAAACGTTGGTTCGCCCTTCAATCCACCACGATGGCCTGGCAACTTCTCCACGTATACCCTTAAAAAATTAAAAAAAATATATATACAAAACTCTCCAACATAGTTCCCTTCGCGCTCCAGCCTCTCTGTCTACCCCTCCCCCCTGTTCGGCCCCATAGCAACGATCCACGTAATACATTGGTCGGCAACCGATAGGTATGTGTTTACGTTTGCAACATTTTACATAAAATTTAATTACAAGCCGGGTTCGTGCCACCTACAATTGTTGACCTTTCTTAAAGAAAAGGATGCCAAAAGGTTAATGTAATGTAATGATAAAATATCAATTGTAACCATATCGCTTTGGGGACAATGATGCATATAACTAGCAATTAAATTAACAAAACAAATAATTAAAACAAGTTTGACGAAGTTCCAACTCAGGTTTTTCCACATGTAATTTAATATTTCACTACAATGGTTTCGTTACATAGTGTCATAATCAGGCTGATTATGTTACTCTGATGAACACGAAGTTACGCCCGAGGCCGTTTCTTAAAATATTTAAAACCATTATTAATTGCATTAAGGAGAGTAAACTAAGGAGAAAATATAGGAGACATATTTATTTAAACTTCAAACAATAACCCTAACAGAGGTTTAATGCATTGTAGGCTTGATTTTGTGGAAGTTATGCATGGCGGAAGAATTACAATACATTAGTTAAGTCCACTAGCAATATTTATTACTAAGACCCGAGTTTCGACACCTGAAGATGACAATAAGTGTCGAAACCCTGGTCGTGGTAACAAAAATTACAAGTGGAGTTATCTAAGGTATTTTACTTCTTCCTCATAAATAAGATTTATAAAAATGTGAAGAGCATAGAATATCGTAAAGTTAAATTTAATCGTAATTTCTTGGCGTACCGCCAACAAACGTTCCGCGAGCCGTGGCACGCGTGCCATAGGTTTTCGACCGCTGACGTAGAACGTCCGGCACTCATACCCCTTCATTGATATATATCTCCACTATGAAGACCATCTGACTCGCTACCGCCTAAATCATCCAAACCGCGAACTACCTGGTCTGCGACGAGACGCGTTTCAAAAGTAAGAGCCCACATCGCCATTGGAAACATTGATGGGTTCGCACATAGCTAGGTAGTATCAGAAGGGAAGCCATGCGAGAAAAGTTAAGGAGAAAAGAATCAAGCACTATAAGGCAGAATACTGCAACCGATCAAATTCCAAATTGTGTGGACGAATGCAGCATAACAGTCTCCCCAGTATTGTCTCAGAACTCTCCCCAGGTAATCTCCCCACGATCGTCTCGAGTCCCAGTCAAAGCGAATGATTTTTCCTCGGTGTAATTTCGCAATAATGTGCCTTTGCTGGTGACCCTATGAAGGTAAAACCGTGGGTGGCTATTCCCGGTATCCTCAAAATTGGTCTTAGAATAAAATACAAGATCATCGTAATGCTGGGCGACTAAGATGGTTTCAGGAACAGGCTATGCAGCCAAACCCATGAAGTGAGGAAGCGGGAAATTAGTTTTCGCATAGGCATAATTTTTTAACTGGTTAATTTGGGCATATTTCCACCACATCGTCGTGTTATTACAGTAGCACCGCCATAATATTCAGATGGGAGTTTTCTGATGGGAGTTTTCTTTCCCGTATAGCCCTGAACTCTCACCCAGCGACTACCATCTTTTCCTACACCTGGAGAACTGGCTTGAATCTCAATGATTCGAGGAAACTGAAGAGTTGAAAACCTCAGTGCAAGGTGCACCTACCTTTCCTTTTTCCTACTTAACCTAATATCAATCCTCCTCCCTCCCCCTCCAAATAACGCTGACTATTCAAACCTAAAACATTCTGTGCAAATTCACCCAAAAACGGTGACTGTTCTACAAATCCTGGTCGTTGATAAAGAAATATCTGAGAAATTTACAAAGTTTTGAATGAAATCATTTATTATGGCTGGGGGTTTACCTCGCGAAAGCCTAGCGTCACGCGACACCCGACTCACGGACGGATAGTCGTTGCGTGGTTACGTACATACAAGAGCTTCGAATCATTCACAATACTATCACTAGAGGAATAAAGTGTAGTTTCATATGAATATTTTAAGACTACGTATTTCACGTAGTTATCATTAATGTATAAATATAATTTTCATATTTTCAGAACTTTAAATTTTATTACATAATTTTATTTATTTATAATGCCGTGTAATCCCCACTGCCAGTCACATCCATATTCAGTGTTCCACTTTTGTCGGCCGTCCCGCGACTTTTTTGTTTTATTTTGGTGTTACTTTATGAACTTAAACAAAGTTGAGCCGAAAATCGTTTCATTTGCTGAGTGCAAAACTGAGTGCGATGGATTTGAAGAAGATAGTTTCACGCTATCAAAAAGGTTTGGAACGAAATGGTGACTAACTGTAAGTGGTGATATATAGTAAGCGTGTAAATTTTGGAACCAGCCACTAATAAATTTTTAATGTTTTCATTTGTTTTAATTTTATTACCAACCGGCACCCTTACTTTTGAAACGCGCCACATATAAGGGATCTTTAAAAAGAGACGAGCTCAGGATCGTGGAAAGTAAGCATTGAAGCTGAACCTCCACCATGCACGTGTCCGCGATAAGTTCATTGCACGGCTTTGCAGGCATGAAAAAAGACACACACGAGAGCAAAAATATAAAAAACTTGGGGTATGTATCGACCCCACAGGACAATTGTTAAGGGCGGGGACAAAGTCGATTACACTGTTCCACGAGCCAGGTATCTGGGCGAGACGCTAATGATGTCCTTAATTTCCCCTTCTGACTGCACGAACGATGCTACACGCATATATATATATATATATATATATATATATATATATATATATATACAGTATGCCAAGAGGGTGGCCGATAAAAAATATACACACGGAAAAAAGAACACTTACACATAAAAATTTTCGATATTTCGGTGAAGTCTAGCTCCACCTTTCTCAAGGTTTAAGGTAGGAACCGGGAGGTAGGTGTATATTTATCACCCGAGTGATTTTCCTGGAAGTTTGATATATATATATATATATATATATGAGGAACTATTTTCTTAAAAAAAATAGCACGTTATATTACTTCACATTCTTGGATACGAAAAAGATAAAAATTATGCTTCATGAGAAATTCAATAGTGGCCTCATTGTTGGCAATAGTTTTGCGGGCGCGCCCTGAGATGGACAACGTTCTGAATACTACCTTGAAATCCACCTCAGAGGTGTGTGGCAGGGGGTGTTAGGATAGCAATTCTTATAACTTATATATAGCATCTTTGGAGCGGGTTTTATTAAACTGAGATGAATAAATAGCGTTTCCAGACTAGTCTTACTGTAATTCAGCCTTGAAAGTAGAGATTTTAACATGGGTTCTTTAGGAGATTGCTCAGATTACAGCAGAAAAACTTCAATTTTAACAAGAAAGCATGTAAAAGCTTTTAACTAACAATGTTTATAAGAAGTGAAAAGTCCTGGGAAATTGTTTAAAATAAAATATAAGAATCTCACCACCTATTTCTGAAAGTTAATATCGAATTACTGCCGTTACTGAAGTCAAAATGCTCTAGTTCCATAAAGATGGCGCAGCAGTCCTTGTCACGACAAATAAGGCAATTAAAAATATATTCCTGGAATAATCTGCATACATTGTACCTTAATTTTAGTTTACATAGGTAATTCATTTCATCAGTGAAAGCAGGATTTTTTAAACCAAATGTAAAAGGGCCATTTAGTATTTATTTTGACTTGCATAGTTAAAGTAGAGAAACCTGAAACCAGAAGAACTATGGAGGGAATAGTTTTGATAAATTTTGAGCTCATGCATACGTTTTCAAATCTAATATTCGTTCCGCTCTCAGTAAACACGTCATACGATGCAAAATTTTTTCCTTATAGGAATTCCTCGGGACTTGACTCGGGAAAGTGGAAAGACCTTCGGGACGAGCTGGCATCGTTCCAAAAATGAAATTGGCCTGCCAATAAGAGCTTGAGGCCAAACAAATGCGCGAAAATTCTCACCGAGACATTTCACCATTAAATTTCTCATTTTTTTACTCTTGTTTAGAAGTTACATATGAAATCCTGATCTTAATAATTCATTTATAATATTTTTTTGAAATCCATCAAAAGTTTGATCACAAAACCTTTCATCATTCCTTATTTTAATTTATGTTGCGTAACCTTGCGTCTGCATTACTTAATACCTGCTATGCTTACCATCTCCACGATCCGTGATTAAAAATAGATTATTCTTGTTTTAAGTGAATTATGAAAAAATAGGTCTAATTTTCCCCTTTTCCAGCGACAATTCACTACACCTTCAGCTAAGCACAAAGGAAGACCTATAAAGATTTCCCCACAACTCACGAAAGAATATTAATAGTTCAACTATGAGCAGAGAATTGATGCACACCAAGGAGTTAAAGCAAAAAAGAGAGTGAAAAAATATGCAAATACGCTGCTTGCACAATTATACGAGAACTGGTTGAAATCGTCCCGACTTTACTAAAACCAATCGATAGCTTAGTAATATATCATTTATGCCATTTTTAACCAATCTCTTGCCCGTTGCAATCCACAATATACTAATGACGTAATGGGAAGATATTGTTTCAATTACGCTGATCAGACCCTGATTCATAGCAAATATTAGTACAAAAAAAGAAGCCTAAAGCAAAAAATATTCGAAGACGCATCATTATTTCCGGCTGAAGACTCTTCCTAGCTCAGTCATTTATTCAGATTCATTTTTCTCTCACCCAAAATAAGCTGAAATTCTCACTTTCACATATCATTTAGCTATGATGTAACTATGCTAACTATTATCAGCATAATTCCTAAAGATCACTAAATTTCCAAGCCACACTGTGAATTTATAGCAAAAAAAGGTTTTTTGGTCGAAAAAAAAAAAGAAAAATAATGTAAATTAAAAGTCCTCCGGTGTTATGCAGTTCCAAGAAAAACCCCTCAAAAGAATGTGCATCAGAAACGACCTGAAAAACATTCTTCCTCTAATTATAAAAACTCTGATGTATATGACCAAAGTCCTGTATTTCACACCAAAGAGAGTGAAATTTGCAATTAAAAATCATTTAACTTGACCGAGATTCGAAGTCCGATCTCCCAAATGCCGATTAGGTGTGTTAGCCACTGACACCACCAAGCCATCTTAATGAAAGGCACACCTGACTGCGAACCACATCATTTGTGCAAATACAATGATTGGAAATAATGTCCTATGTTTCATTCAATTTTATAAGCCACACTGTGATATGATAGCGACTATATTTTACTTTTCGGCTAAAAGGGAGCTAAATATTGGACATGGGCACACCTAGCGTATTAGTTCCAAGAAAAACTGCTTTTAAAAAAACGCATAAAGATCCAACGGTGGTAGGCAATGACGAAAATCCTTCCTCCAAGTAATATAATTCTGAATTATATGACAATATTCATATATTTCATTTAATGTCATAAGCCACACCGTGATCTAATGGCCACCAAGTTTTGTTTTTCGGTAAAAAGAGAGAAATATATTGGACACCTTGCGCACCTTGGGTAGATATTAGTCCGAAAGAAAAAAGAAAGTGGTAGTCCCATTTCAGGAAATATTACCGACCACCAGATGGTTGACAATGAAGTAAATCCTTCCTCCAAGGTAGGTAGGGCGAGCTGAGAAATATTGAAACGGGCGATGTGGTTCTATTTTTTTTTACCTCTCGACTGAGGTGCCAACCAACCAACGGGGGCAAGAGACAGAGAGGCAGCAGAAAGAGGAAAAATACCCGAGTGCCTACGTAACAAGTTGTCCGAAATTGTTAAGCGTCAAAACTCCCTGGCTGTCCCTACCCCGAGCCGGCCCTGAAAAATGAGCGCGTCTATTAACGTCACCCTCGCCCCTTACTCCTTTATCATCCCCTCTCCCCAACCACCCCCACAACTACCCCCGCCCCATATTCACCACCACCTCCCCATTTCCTATTTGCTTATTTTCACCCCCGTGTTCCCCTTTCTCCATGCAACTCCACTTTTTTTTGGGATTAACTCGATTCTCCACAAGCTGCGGGTTACGAGGGAGGGGGAGAGGGTTAGACACAGTCGGAGGCGATACATATTAACCCATTAGAATAAATCCCCTTCATCCACACCAGCGGACTAAACACTATAGAGGTGGGGATACATGGTGGCAATAGGCTGCGCGCATAGTGGTGTCATGGTGGGAAAGGCTCGTGCGAAAACGGGTCAACTTAGGAGCGGACGAGAGAGGACTGCACCTGGCAGACAACGATGATTACACTTAACTTTAGCTGGCGGAAAAGAGTTAACAGAGCGTTTTACAACAAAGTTTGCGATCCAAACGAAGATGTGTCAAAATACGCTGGCCTTGTTCTAAACCCACCAGAGAAGCCACGATAAATAGCCACAATGAGCTAGAAATATGATGAAAATACCATATTGAGCATTTTGAAGCTGGGGACGAAGGTTTCCGACCTGAGGAACCCTGGTAGTCAAAAGCAGAGATTACCTTACTCCCCCGCGCGTAACTAGTTTGTAGGCAATGAACTACTCCACTAAAAAAGGCCTCATGCGGAACTGCCACCACGTTTTGCTGCCACAATACACTAGGGAGTGAGTATCACTAACTACTAACACAGAAAATATCTTCACCACTACCATCGCTTTTCGAGGGCACATTTATCGTATTACGGGATCATTCGATAATATTTTATTCGATATTATACGGATATATAAGTTAATGCCAATGCCTAAATGCTGTAATCCTTCCAATTCCAGTGACTATAGACCAATAGGATTATTATGTTCCACCGCAAAAATACTCGAGCGAATAGTTTTCGATCAAATCAACACATATATTAACGAACGAGATCTGCTCGACCCAAGACAATCAGGTTTTAGGAAGGGACATAGTACTCAAACCATACTGCTTCGCCTAACTGAAGACATCAGACAGTCAATGGATAATAGACAACTAACTGTGCTTGTTTTGTTTGATTTTTCACAAGCATTCGACTCCGTGAACCACGCTCTTCTATTACAGAAGTTAAAAGGGTATAATTTTTCTGACAGTTTAATAAAATGGTTCCGATCATATCTTACCAGGCGAATGCCAGCAATAATGGGGAAGACCGGAGATACATTTAACTGACTAAACGTGGACACTGGAATGGTGAAAATATCTGTCCTCAGTCCATTACTATTCTCTTTGTTCATTAACGACCTACCGAGATTCGTAATTCACTCACAATATTTTCTATACGCAGACGACTTCCAAATTTACCAGCATTCGACTCTAGAAAGCATAGCATAGAATATTGCTAGCTTAAATTCCGATATTGTCCATATTAACGCATGGGCTGGGACCAATGGCCTAAAACTAAATGAAAGTAAAACTATGGCTATTATTACCGGCAGTAGGAACCTTACATCTAGGATAAATTTTCACCACATCCCAGCAATCACAGTCAAAAATAAAGCTGTCCCCTATGAAGAACACGTAAAATATCTAGGGGTAATAATGGGCAAGAACTTAAATTGAAATGCCCAATATATTAGGATTAAAAGCTATAAAACTATTTGCCAATTATACAAATCCGAAAACCAGTTGTCTACAAACTTACGAAAATCTATCGTAATTGCGATTATTTTCCCACATTTTGATTACTGTTGCGGTGTACTAAGCAATATTAACGAAGAAACAAATAATAAGCTCCAGATGACTATGAATGCTACCGTAAGATTTGAATGTGATATAAAACGGTGGGATCATGTTACTGATTCATACAAGAGACTAAAATGGCTTAAAGTTAGAGAAAGACGGCTTTATTTATCTATTCTCACCGCCTTCAAAATTTTCAAGTCAACCTGTCCTCCGTACCTGTTCAACTCCTTTATTTTCAAAAAAGACATCCAAAACCGGCTAACCAGATCCCATCATTTAGACCTACAGATCCAAGAGCACAAAACTGAAATGTACCATAAATCATATATCGCCACTGTATCAAGAAATTGGAATTCTCTCCAAATAGATGTAAAAACATGTAAATCTGTACCTTGTTTCAAAAGAAAATCATTTAATTCCATATTCACCAAAAATATTAAAGGAGAAAGTGAAAATAATTATTGTAACACTGTAATCAATTTTAATTTTTTTGTGTAAACACTTTCTTGTATTTTTTGTGTAAATTTATTATTATTATGTATATTTTTGTGTGAACACTATCTTGTAAGTATTATTATATTTTTTAAATTATATCTTGCGTAAATGATGAACCAAAATGTCTGAAAGACCGATAAGGGTCTACGACAGTAAAAGTTTTATTTATTATTTATATACGGTAAGGTACGCGGTATTACGATCGACGTATCACGTCGTGACGGAAACAGATGGTTACGTTCGTGAAGCTTGGTGATTGTAACAGAACCTATTACGATGGCCGAAAGTTGACGCCACCCTCAACAGACGATGAGCGAACCTTGTCCAAGTATTAACTTTTCCATCACGCAACGTCAACGGCAGCCAATCAAAGGAGACCTTATATATAAAATTAAAGGGAGTCTCCAAAGGCCGTAAACAATTTACGGCTATTGGAGACTCCCTGTAATTTTATATTTGTCTAGCCGTAAGAGCTCACCCCATTATTGTTATTAAAGAGACCTTGCATAATAAATTTTCCTTTACATACTATCATCTAGTGTTTTAGCTTACGATAGATAAATAACGTTCCTGAATCAATATTTGTTATCGTTTTTGCGGAATATTTATATTTCAATGATAAAATATGAAAAAAACAACAGCTAGTTCACATCCGTTAGGATCTCTGTTTTTCAAAACGGTCAAAGATTGTCGTTGATACTCCCGTCAGTTGCAATGCACTCCATTTTTGACGGGAAGACGTCAGGAAAACTGTTAGCCAAGTCCTTGTTCCGTTACGTCAAGAAACGTCGCTCGTAATCCCCCCCCCTCCAACTCGGACGTAAAAGAAGAGGTAGTGTGAAGAGGAGTAACTCCAAAAGACATAATATAGTAATTTACGGGACGAATCTCAGGATCATTTCACTTTCGCATGTCGGAAACTGAACACCGCCGTCCTTATCCCGTCACGTCAGGAAACGTCGATCGCAATCCTGCCTAACTACGACGAAAAGGAAGAGAGTGGAGAGCTGAACTCCAACGGCCTATATTGATTTAAGGAGATAACTTCAGGGTCCTTTATTTGTGCACGCGGGGAAAACTGAAATCCACCATCCTTGCTCCGTCACGTCAAGAAACGTCGATCGTAATCCCAACCCAAAAAGAGTGGAGAAGAGGGTAGGCGCGTGAGAAAAAATGGGTCGACGCTCCTCTCCCTACACCGTGTGCAGCTACTCTTTCTTTCTCTCCTCTCTCTTTGTTCGTCTGTTGAGCGGAAGAGTGGAGAGAACGAATATGGGTGTCGCGGCGTGAAGTCCCGGCTGGCCCACACTGGAAGAGGAGTCGAGGGGAGGGCATAAAGGGAGGCATGGGGGTCTGGGCGAGATAGTAGGAGGAGACAGCACTGCTTGCTGCTCCCTCCCTCGCGAGGTTAGACGTGACGGTATGAGATCAGTGAGGAGACTGGACGAACGAGAGACTTAAAGGGTAAAGAGGCTTTTGAAGTGATGAGGTCATTGGTGTGGGGTTCGTGTACTTACATTAGATTAAAGAAGAGTCGTGTACATTTCTTCCGATAATCACGAAATATTTAACGTAAAAGGTCCATGGCTTAATTTGGGTGAGATCTTAGATTTCAGAAGATTAGAGTACTTTATGATAATCAAAACATATTTATGGTAAAAATGTCAGCTTAAATTATTGCATTATTAGCTATTTTTATTATCATCATCTGCAAACCTAGATCTGGTTGAGATCTTTTGGTTAACTATTGATTTATTTGTGGAAAGCACAGTGTGCATTAGAATGGCAGGCGGTTCTAATTCACTGTTTACGTTGCTGTCGGAAACAGAGGTAAGTATCACTGTCATAATTGCAGGGATATCATCATATTAATCTATATTCATTAATTAAAGTCTCTAGTATTGGGTGACAACAACAAAAAGAGTAGCATACATTTCTTTCGAAAATCACGACATATCAAAGGTAAAAAAACACGTTTAAATCATTGCATGATTAAAGATTTTATTCATCCTCGAATGTATCGAATTATTGATTTCGTAGTGCGAAGTTCAGTGTGTGCTTTAGGTTGGAGGGCTGTTCTAACTTGGTGCTTGAGTTGATGCCACAAACAGTGGCATTTATCATTTTTACCAGGGTATACCTTTAATTCAATCCCACCAAATATTATTTTCATTATTTTTGGCGTTCCTCCAATCAGGGTAGTGCTATTCTAATAGTGATCCCAAATCCCACCTGGCCAAACATTTGATAGAGGAGTCCCATAGAACAAACTTTGACTTGAAGATCCTCCATTATGAGAAAAAGGGACGACGCCTGGACACCTCAAAAAGATCATCAAAAGAAAGAAGAAGAAAATGAAACTTCTCAATTATGTAGCATATGATGTTCACTCCCCCATTCTATCTTGTCCACCTGACAACCCAAGCCTGTTCTTCCTCCCCCTCCCACTTCCTCCTCTTTCCTCTGCTTATCTCCACAAGAACCCCCCCCCTCCCCTCCCCCCAATAGGCCACACTCCCGAATCCTCGGGAAGGTCACATGTCATTTGACAACACCCCCCCTCCCCTGTTATTCACCTTCAACCGTCCCCCTCCCCTTCCTTATGACTACCTCCTTGTTTTGTCAAGAATCCCTACCCCCCCCTCTTTCCTTTGCTCCTTTGTATAAATATTGCTATTGGAGGCATAACGTGTGCAGACCTGATGATGACGCCCTAAGGAGCGTTGAAACACGTGTTGTGTATTTTACATTAAATTTAAGTGGACAGTACAATTACTGTAGTTTTAATTTTCTTTGTATTCATTTAAATTCTAATTTATACTGGGATTCTCATATTGATTTGCTACTAAAGAAACTTGATTCCCTCTATTTTCTTGTTCGGACCATTCGCACGACTGCTTCTATGGATGTTCTTCTATCACTGTACTACGGTCTATTTTACTCACATATTGTTCCATATGTGCTATTTTGGGGTTCATCCCCTCAAGCTATTTCAGTTTCTCACAAAAGATACTTTTGAGATTGATGACCAATACAAGGCATATTGACCCTAGTCTCCCCCTATTCAAGCAGTTCAATGTGCTGCCTTTTCCAAGTAATTATATATTTACTGCAATTGTGCCTGTCAAAAAGAAATAAGAGTGTTTTGTAACTAATGCTCATGGACATTATCATTGTACCAGTAATGTAAATAACATTCATGCCCCCTATTCTTGTACTCAATATGGGCCCCATTACATAGGCCTTATTTTGTACAACAAATTGCCCACCTGCCTTAACAATAGTATGTGCCTTACAGCATTTAAATTTAAGTTGAGATGTGTTTTACTAGATTATATGTTCTACAGAATCAATGACTATCATTCTCATTGTAAATGTTATTTAATCCCAGATGTGTCCTCTTAAATAATGCATATCCTTTGCATTTTTGTCTTTGGACCAATAAACATTATGATTATTATTTTTTCAGTATGTGCGGTCTTCTTCAAAATAGCGGGACATGTACTGCAAGCCAGGTGCTATCCCGAGAAACGACAATGGACATTCAGCATCAATGTGAAGAACTTACCTACGCATCCCAGGAAATTGTAGGATTTTCCAGGTTTACCTTGAAATCTGTTACGTAACGACTTATTCTAAGTTAACAGCGGTATTCTACCTTCGAAATGGGTTCCAATGGGAAAAAATATCATCGATCTAGCTCTTTTTATAAGGATTTTAGAGCATTTCCAGGAGAATTCCAGTTTTCTCCAGGTTTTCCAGGATATCTCGGCCATCCCACCACTGATGGCGTGGGATTTGAATGATCTACAAAAGTGTCCGAACACACTGAAAAAGGTCCCGCTTAGTACTTATAAATGTTTGGGTCTGAATCTAAATGCGCTGGACTATATATAGGACCCCTAATGCACGAGGTTAGTTTCCAGCCAAATAGGAGCCGACTACAGCGCCATTTCCATTGAATTAACGTATTTTGTCTTCAATGACTGCAGTAATTTACTAATATCAATAAGGTTAAGATGGACAGGTGTCTCAATTCAATTCCCTGGAAGAATTTACTGGCCTTAAACATATTTTTCGCGAATATTGGCATTTACATAAGACAGAAAAATGCTATTTTTCACGTTTTTCACTGACTTTCGTAAAAAAAAAATGTAATTTCAATTTCCAAAATAAAACAGCGTGGATCACGATTCCATCTGTCACGTATTTATCGTAGTCCAAAATGCAAACCACTGTAAAAGGTAATTCTCACAGTTATTGGACTAAGAACTAGTATATTGGCCTAATCAATTAAGACTTGTGATTCAAATCAACAGACAAAACTTTTAGAAGGCCTTAAGCCTCAGAAGAAAACAAATACAAATTAAGCCTTTGAGTAAAACAATTAGTGGTATCGTGTAAATTATCGAGGGCCAACTTTTTATCTCATTAACGAGGGCCACAAAATTTAAAGAATAACAATTACTTTTCGCTCTCATAAGTGCAGTTGAAAAATAACGATAACGCGAGCACACGCATTACGGAGAACTGTGATCGCGCACCTGAATAAGGATATAATGGCATCTCAGTCACTATGTGGTTGAATCACCTTCATAAGAAGAGCAGTTTTGGGAGATGAAACGCAATCTAAAAGGAGTAAAGGGGGGATTACAATCGACGTTTCCTGACGTGATGGAGATGGGTGGTGGCGTTCGCGGAGCTTTGTGATTGTGATGTGGTGGATTCTATTACGATGGCCAGACGTTGACTGTATTTTCAACGGACGATGAGTGAATATTGTCAAAAATAACTTTCCCGTCACGCTACTTTACCGGCAGCCAAAAAGAGGAGAGCTTATTTTCCCAATATTTACCAAATTTCATTTTCAGGATGCAATAATTAAACAGTTTATCGAAAAACCTTCCCTCCCACAAAGTCAACCCTTCAACCATCTTGTATTTTCATTTTCAGATTATCCATATTACTTTTCAACTTAGCAGTGAAACATAATTGACCTTCTGGAAGCACTATTTGTCAGTGTTGTAAGCGGATTCTCTATATTTTGTTTTTAAAATATGAAATTATACAGTAATATTATAGTTTACAGCTCCGTTTGCAAAAACGGTAAACAATTGGCGTTTAATTGGCGTCATTCTTAATACAATCCACCTCGACGGGAAGACGACGGAAAACTGAACGCCACCGTCAGTTAACGTCGCGTAGGAAAACGTCGACCGCCACCCCGCCCTAACAATGGGAAGTCTGCGAGGTAAGTTAAGGCGCGTTAGTGTGGAGGGGGGAGAAGGTTGCCAGTGGCAACGAAGGGGAGAGGGGGCGGGGACGAAAAAGCGAGGGGAAGTGTACCTACCACCTGTGTCAGAGAGGGGAAAATTAATTATCGACTTTTTTATCAACGCGCGGGACGAGATTGAGACTAACTACTACCCCCAGCTCTTCCGCCATGGAGAATCCCGGGGTGATGGAACAATTACTACGGCATCATCATCGCGTTCCGAGAGAGAGATAGAGAGAGAGAGCCGGCGGCCAGTCAACCGGAGGAGTCCCAACACACTATACCATGCGGTCCACAATCATATCATGCATAAAATTTTTTCGCCTCCCTTAAAATTTTTCGTGGGAAAAAGAGAGAGGGAGAGATTCTGAAAAAAAGGAATTTACCGAGGTTTATTGCACTATATAAGCTCACCACCTCCGGTAGTGAGTTTTTATCGGAGAGAGAGGCATTTATCGTGAAATATAGACGAGTTTCAAATGCGTGTGCCTGACCTGGTTTTAGCTCACGGGCAGTGGTGGCTCGTGAAGCTTCTGGTTGAAGCTAAAAAAAAATGCACACGTATTTTGCTATGGGACGATTGAAATTTATTCATGCTGAATGAATTCACTTTGTCAATGTTTCACGATGAGTTTTTTTAACCATACTTGCATTTCGGTTCCAAGGAGGCTAATGTAGTTCGGTGGTTACAGAGACTTTTTTCTGACATATTTCTGAACACAATGGGATAGGGGCAAGGGTTTCCAAAATGACTGACAAAAGAATTCCTTAGGCATTCTTAAGGTAAGGATATGAATACCTATGTCCTTGAGAGGGTTTGATATGTGACTCGGGAGTCGATAAAAAAAGGCTCATCAAAAATCACATTTTATAAAAACCTAAATATAATTTCATTACAAATTACATTTTTACAGATTATGATTCAATTATCGTGATCGTTGGACTAATATATAGTTTTTCAACGAATAATAAACACTGTAAAATAATTTAAAATCAAATGGCGTATTATTTGCTTTTCCTACCATATTTACGTAACAGCAAAGATTAAGGGGTCGATAAAACATTGATACATCCTCAAAAGGGGCCGACGCGTCTCGACGTTCAACATGTTTGGTGACTTCTGGAGTAGGGAATGATTTTTTTTTTTGGGGTCTTGCATCGAGCGATATTAGGACGTAATAGTCCTCTCTTCCATACAACTCGTTGGACGAACACGACGATTCAGATAGTTCAGAATATAATAATTTGGCTTTTGTTTTCGATTTGATTTGCTGAGCGGCAGCTATTGTTGGAGATTGTTTGCAATATTTACTTTCGCTCAATATCCCTTTCGGTTTATCTTAACAGTTTTCTTTGCACAAATTCCGAATATTCCGACGTTTAAGTGTGGAATTTCCACATTAATATTGAATAACGATTTAAAATTTTCCACAGATAAATAAAACTTTCATTACTACCCAGGTTTTTTATGTTGTCGCATCACCTTCAAGTGAAGAAGATGATGTAATAACATCGACACCAAGGAAGTAATTAAAGTAATTCTTTATTTGTGGAAAATTTTAAATAATTAATCAACCCTGGAGTTTTCTTTGTGATGGTCAGTTATAATACCTGATACGTTATTATTATTCAACTACATTCACCGGTCTACTACATTTACCTCCATCTGTTATTTTGACTTTCTCGATGCCCTGGTGTGTTGGCGTTGTACTATTTTACAGTATTAGATGATAAATTTCAACTTTTATTATGATCATTTCATTGATTAAGTTATTCTTCGTAGTTTTAACTATATCCTCAATTCTGAACCACTTCTTAAAATTCAACAATATACTTTTTCCCATGTTTTTGTCATAGAATGTTGAAATATAGGGACAAAACTATGAAGAAATGCCACCTGTAAATTAATTTTAAGATAAGCCAGAATATGCTTTGAGGCAGACATGACGAAGAAAGAATATTTATCAAACTTGTGCAGCGAAAACTTGAGCAGGTGGAAGATTGTTACTATCTGGGAAGCAGAATGACAATCAATAGAGGAATCAATGAAGACATTATGATTACAATAGCCCAAGCAAATAAGGAATCTATCAGCAGAGGAGTCTACCAAGAGGTAGTAATACAAGTCTGAAAGTAAGGAAACACTTTTATAAGTGGATAAGAAAGTAAGGAAACAAACATGTTTGGAGCATGCAACTATGTAGCAGTGAAGCCAGGACAATACCAGCTGCAGGTCATAAGATATAGGAAACAATTGAGATGCGGTGTAAACGAAAAATCAGGATTAAGTGAATAAAGAGAATGGCCAATAGAAAAATTCCTACTAAGAGTTGGAGAGAAAAGAAGAATATTAAAAATTCTGAGGAGGAGAAGAAAAGTTCACGTACTTACTGGGCACATTTTACGACAAAATAGCCTATTGAAAACAACAATGGATTAAGAAATGAATGGAAAAAAGTTACCGAAACTGACCAGAATGAAATGCATTAGAAAAATTGCACACGACGTCAAAGTGAAAAATTATGTGGGAGTGAAGCCGTTGGCTGATATGAGAGCGGAGTGGAAAGCTGCCGCAAACCAATCTTCGTATTGATGACTGCTGATGAGTAGTTGTCATGGGAAAAGTCATCATAGTCTTCAAGTATTAAACTGATCGAGGAAATAAAGAGGAGGAAAATTGGGTGAGGGATAAAGTGATAAAGGAGGAAGGGGATGAACAATAAAGGCCGTTGTGAAAGGAAGAATGCTTGTGAGGTATTGAGAGGGAGGAGAAGGGTAGGCGTTTTTTATTTCCTGATGGTAGATAGGAAGTATGCTGAATTTAAGAGACTGGTCGAGTGAGACATTGA
This sequence comes from Pyrrhosoma nymphula, assembly GCA_963573305.1. Classification (NCBI taxonomy): domain Eukaryota; kingdom Metazoa; phylum Arthropoda; class Insecta; order Odonata; family Coenagrionidae; genus Pyrrhosoma; species Pyrrhosoma nymphula. The sequence goes on from OY754330.1 coordinate 115,537,966, forward strand.
TTACAACTTACAAACGATAATAGTAGTTCAGCAATGATCCATCAAAACCTACCCTTACTTGTGGAAAACAAATAGTAATAAAGCTATTTGAATGTCTAACTCGAATTTGATAGTCTCTGTACCGGTGGAGCGAAAAATAATATTTTCATAGGACGAACGTGACTCATCCCGGAGGTGCGAGTTGTACCCTAGCTTGCATATCAACAGGAAACTATTTAATTTATTTCGTTCAAAACGTTCTTCAACCTTCAGAACCAACGTGTGCTTCAGAACTCCATGTTGTCGTGCGGGTTGCATACTTTGCGGCGTTCCACAAAATCCACCCGCTTTTATCTACGGAAAAGCTAAAGCTTTGGTATTCGGTTATGTCATACAAAAATTAAAACTATGCTTGTTAACGTTTTAGGCAAAATACTACTGGAAAATTGAATCAGACAGACAGACAACAAATTTATGACAAATATTTATCCATTTTCTTTCCGATTCCGATGAGTTATCTATACACGGTCACGGTCTCCTGCATCACCGCACTTCTTGTAATAGTGATGCTAGAAGAAAATTAAGGGTAAAGTTTCAAGGGTAAATTGAAATGTTTTACCCTCTCAGTGCCTCGAGCTGACAAATCTTCTTCTGCTACCCAGGCGAAAATTGCCGAGGGCCAATGAATCGGGTTATGCATGTAACATAAATAACATTATAAAAAATAACACTAGTTATTTTACACAAAATGTTATTGAGGTACTACTAGGCTCAACGCATAGGCGTCATCTTTGAGGTCCTTGAGGATGACACATATGCGTTTGAACTAGTAGTAACTCCATAAAATTCTGTGTAAAATATCTTATGTTCTTTTCAACATTGAAAATGAATTTCCACGTAGTCACGCCTGAAACCACCGGATTTACAAACAAAATCTTCCTAACCAGTAATGCTTTGTTTTCATGTCTTTGAGATGAAATATAAAGAGCACAGTCACTCAAATATAAGACAATACAAGTAAAATGCAAATTCATTTTCCAGATCACTAATTAATGCTTTTATAATCTAAAGGGTAACATTTGATATGATATCTGTTTTTGCGACCACAGTTTTAATTAGAGCAGTTCAGTTTCTTTCAAGAGTTTGGTCTATTACACAAATCACAATAATCATACTGCCAACGTATTAATTTAATTGCAAATTCTAATCGTCATATTTACGTTTACAAAGTATTGAAGCTGTTCTACCTCAGAAGTGGTAATAAACCTAAGGAGGAACCAAAAACTAATGTATACAACCTAAGATCTACAAATATGTACATTTTGCCCAAGCCAAATTTGACCGTGTTCAAACGCTCATTTATCTATGTAGGGCCAACATTATTTTCTAGATTGTCAGATAATATAAGAGGCTCAAAAAGTTTAACATCTTTTTTGAAAAGAGTAAAGAAATGGTTACTTAATGTAGAAAATCTAGATGTATTTTTTTGTTAATAGTAAGGTTAATACTCACTATATTTTGTATGCACGACAAGTTGTGACTAAAAAACAAATTGTTATCTTTTCATGCATTTATTTATGTCTCGTAACTGGTCTCAGTTTACTTATTTTTTCAATTACTCATATTGTAATTTCTCTTGAGGTATCGCAATACAGGCAATGCCTAAAGGGATTCCTAATTAATTTATCCTTATTTAATTGAAATGTAAAATATGCTTGTAATGTTGATTCTAAGGGATAAATAAATATGATTATTAATCAGGCCAAGAAACAATATTTTAGGTGCCATAGTCCCATTTTATGTTTAGATTTTTTTAAGATCAGGTCTGGTTTTGATTCAAACAACATAAGTTGTGAGGTTTTTGCGGTATGTATGTTTTGTTACTTTATATTTTGTATTTAACTGTAGCTTATTAAACATAACCATAAACATATAACCTTATAAACATATTAAAAACCTGTTTCACACGAAAATTTATGTTTATAATCTGTAATTTTATCATTTTTAAGTGTTTTTTTTAAGGTTGTGTGATTTTTTTCAAGTTTTTCATGCATGCATGAAATATTACATCTTCACGTTTAGATACACCACTGCTGTACCATGAAGGAAATGTTCGAAAGCGAAATGCAATGGGATTTTATATAAAACCAATGTTATTTTGTATTTTTGTAGTTGATGATGTTCATGTAATATCAACTTAAATGATTTTATGGTGTTGCATTTGGTTATTGTTGATATTTCCAGCCCTGATGATTAATTATAATTATATCGAAACGCCGAAAATATTTGCAGTGATTTGAATATTTGTCTAAACCCTCGAAAAACCTTAGCCCCGATAAGTAATAATACTTTATATAAATGTTATCCTTCAGATTTCTAAGAGCTTCCGATAAAAAAAGAAGGCAATAAGAGGACTAAGGGTACATGAATCTTAAGGGCTGAAGGAATATTCTCCAAAGGTTTTTTAAAGTCGGAATCATAGTTGCATGTCATGAGAGGTTGACGTAATGTCATTTGATGAGAACATGACCAAGAGAGAATTCAGCGGGTTTCATTCTCATTTTCCGTAATTGGGTTAAGCCTCAATTCCAACTTTTCAATCCCATTCCAAACTCGCGACACTAGCTATCAAATATTCAACCGGACTGTTTCTTGAAGTGTTTAGCGCATACCATGCCTCGGGAGGTTGAAAACTCGGGAGACATTTTATCACCAAGGACGTGTACTCTAATTACTCATTGATCCTTTAAGGAGGAAAAGAGGAGGGCAGTAGGTTTCTCAAGGTTTCGCATGGCCGAGCCATCCAGTTTTTGCCACGAACACCAGTGTGAGCCCACGAAGGATTAATGAGTGACCTGTATTTTAAAGTAGATATCACCGAAAGACTCGGTTTTTTCTTATCGGGCCAATAATTCAGATTATTAGCCGAATGAATTCGCTGTCATTGGAGATGTAATTGAATTTTTTTATCATATCCCGTCATGTACAAACATGCCCGGCACGCTCGGAAGACCAATTATTCTTCGATTCACCCCGTATATATTTACATCTTTCCGATCTTTAGCAGAGGTATGAATTTATGGAATCCCTAAGTTTATTTTGATGAAAATAGTTTTATCTAAATAGAGCAGGTAATGAAATTCAAATATTAAGGAGTAGGATAATAACTACTAGTTATGGACATTTATATGTTGAAGTTAAGGTGGCTCTATACATGGGCTAAGAAGCTCGTTTCAGACGTTTCCCTCTAACCCAGGAACGGCTTTGCCGTGACAGCTGGAGAGTTGCAATTTTTTGTCTTCTGTAGATTAAGTCTTTTGTTGACTGAAGTGGAGTAACTTTATCATGAAGTGGTTGTGTTTTTTTATAGCAAAACTTTGGTTTTTTACGAAATATTTTGGTAATATTCCGGGGCACGTTGCGAAGGCTAGATTCCGAAATGAGGATTTGCAGCCCACTTAAATCAAAGAATCATCTTTCATATACCCAAAAAATCAACAACCATTGATACTGTTTTCGTATTAAGGCTACAGCAATGTTAAGCGTTCAAGCCTGCATTGACAACGGAGTAGACCTTTTCCATCCCCACCGACCACCCCAGTAGGCAACCATAGGCGGCGACCGTTAACTTGAGTTGGCTTGGAGGTTTAGACCCACCTTAAGGTGGCTGGAGCGATTTTTGTTTATATACAGATTTGCGTGAAACTTTGCATGCGTGTCCTTATTAGTTATATCTATCGATAAAAGTGAAAAAAACTGCATGCTCCCGATTTGGTTTCCTGTCAATTCAATGATATTTTAACAAGTACTCTTATGGCACGCGGCATATATTTTGAAACAATTTGACTACTTATGTACAGATTTTCTCCTAAATGCGAAATAATAAGTTTCATATTATTATAATACCTGCTAACAAATATCAAGGCATCATGCCGAGTAAGAAAAGCGTATTTAGATATGATTTTCTCGTAAATTTCGAATTTAGCGCCGAAAATCCAAGTCAAAACAATGCTTTAATTAAGGCAAAATTTTTAAATATAACTCTTGCATCATATAAATTACTGCATGTATGGTGATTCCCAACATATAAACAGGTGTACTTGAGTCAAATGTGGTCCAAGAATATTTTTTTCGACTTGCTTGAAAAGTTATTAGAATGTGCCTTCAACGAATCACGATTACCGCTCCAGCCACCTTAATGAACAGATAACAAAAGTGGAAAGGAATGGAGGCTGCCTGAACCAGACAATATGGAGAAATAAATAATTGCGAACAGAAGCTAAAACAAGTATATACATAGCAGTACCTAGACCTTAAAAGACATATTTCATGGAAACTAAGGCACAAACAAGCAAAAAACAAAGAGAATCTAGGCTGCAGAAATGGCCGTGCTAAGAAAAATATTGGACAGGGCAAGATTAGATAAAATATCCAACGAAAACATTAGAGACCTATGTAAGATACCTCTAATAATAGAATGGACAAATAAAAAGAAAGAAGAATGAAATAAACATACTCGTATATCAAGAATGGACGACTTAACAATCTTCAAGATAGTAAGGGGCAAAATACCATCAGGAAATAAGTTCATAGGTCAACAACGCAAAAAATAGTCGGAAAACCTTAATTCATAACTCATAGAGGCATAATCAGAAAGAACAAGCAAAAAATACCTTCGAAGAAGAGGTTTAATAAAATGAACTTTATGCATGTGAAAGTTGTACTGAAACCGTACCTGGAAGTAAGTAAATAAATGTTTCAATCCGCGGTGGCCAAGTTGGCAACACAGGCAAATCTAAGGTCGCGGGTACAAATCCCACCTCAAGATTGGATTTTGAGTTCTTGTTAACATTTAGATCACAGTTCAGATAGCGCAATGTAACCGTAGAAGTTTAAGCATATAGATTCTAGAACCTCAAGTATGCTTCGACCATATCTCAAGATCAAACCGAGTACACCGTCTGATGTGTAGGTTTTTGGATAGCGCTTACCCAAACTTCCCAATTTATGGGACGTCTTCTCACATGACCTCGTATAAATTTCTCGCATCAGGGGCCTTATTCAGCAAGGACTCGACATGGTCGAACCTCGGAAAATCCGTGAATGTGACGTCACTTCCCCCGACAAATCTCAAATTTTGAATGGCCCTACTTGAAAATTTAGAGGCTAAGACGTCAAAATTTCGTCCCTTTCGAGGCTCGGAAATTCCGAGAACATACAGAACAGCCCTCCAGGTCTCTCTTTGGATTTCTCAAACCCTGCGCCACTTCTTAAATCGTCCAAAATTCCAATCCTCTTCTTTCCTTTTTTACTCATCCCCAGTGTTCACCCACTCTATCAACCTATTCAACAAGCCCTCACCTCTAAACATGGCCTGCATCCACCTTTTCTGCCTTCTCCGAATCTGCCCAAAAACTTCATTTCCTCTCCTACCATTGAAAGCATTTCCTCGTTCGTCTTCCTCTCCGCACAAGATATTCTCACTATTCTTCTCCTAAACTTACATCTCAAATGCCTCCAGTCTACGTAAACCCTCTCTTCGCAATGGCCAAGTTTCCAAACCATGTAGTTGCACGCTCTACATTAGAGTTTTCCTCAATATTTTCTTGACGTCAAAATAGATTCATATTACACTGGCATAGGGAATTTTCTCTTTTTGACTCATTTTTGGGTAAAGTGCGATATTTTGTTCTGCCGTGCTAAAAGCGGTAGAAGTGTGTTGACGTATAAAAGTACTGCTAGGTGATAACATGCATGTGAAGGTATTGGAGAGGGGAATCCTAAGGATTAGGATTAAATAAAATTGAGTAAATTCTATGCGTTGTGAACTTTACAGAAATATCTGTCGGAAATTTAAAAAAAAGTCGTCTTCCGAGTGCACATTCTTTGCCCATGTCACTTTGAAAACAGATATTGTTTCTATATCACCATATGCCCACAAGGCCCCATTTGCGTGCAGGAGAAAAGCCAACGGCAGCGTTTTCAGATGAGTTACAATTAAACAGCCTTTTAATGTAGTTAGAACGAGATATTTCTCTTCTCACTTTAGAGACTATTTTCGAATTGTATTTTTTAAATGTAGGAAGCTCTAAGAGGCATGAAGTAAATATAGAAACAATGACGCAAAAACTTTTATATGGTTGAAATTTTCTGTAATATACTAAATAACCAAGTTCGAGGCTATAACTTGACGTTTTTTACGCCCGCACCGCACGCTGAATACAACTTCAAGACAGGATAATTGAGAATGCATATGAACTACACACCGTTAAGTTTCAGACCTCATTTATGATTCCGAGCGCACTCGTTTGTTTGTGTCTCCCTGGAGAGCACAGCCGAAGCAAATCCCATGGGAAACAACTTTTATTCTTCGGCCAATATCTTAGAAAGTCGTACTAAATGTGGATAATATATTGGTACCTTACCAATGGGACACAGCATTAGCAGATAGAGTCCGTGAAAAAGCTTCGTCTAAGGGTGGGTTTACACTGACCAGTTACTTTCTCAAGGGTCTTCTGCAAGACTTGCGGAGAATTTTGATCTGATGAAATTTTTTCACATGTTAGTGCAGAGACAGACTGGTTGCTGTTTACATTGGCAACAATACGCTTGCGGCATGTGAATTCCCAAAACTTTAAAAAATAGAGCCATTTACACGTGCAATTTACGTCAAAAGTCGATTTCTGCTAGTAACTTGCGCAAAAAGCTTGCCGATGTAAACCCACTTTACTGCTACACAAAGGATAGCAAAACATGAGAGGCCAAATAACGTCCTTCTAGTTAGGGTGAAACTCTCGTCCTCTTACTCTCAATCTATCGGTCGTCTACCCAAGTAGCCTATCATTCTACAAGCTAATGCAGGTTCTAAAGGAATTCTCACGCATGAACTGCTCCCATGGTTGCGTGCGTAATGCCAGTCAGTATCCCACGCGCACCTGTTTTTATTTTATTTTAGTATTTTCATTTAACTTATGGCAGCGAAACCAGGGTATGTCAGGATATGCATAAGTGCAGGCTATATTTAGTTACAATGAGGTACCAGAGAAGTGTTTGTGGTAAAAGTAGGATGGATAGGTTTAGGTATGAGTGGGTCATGAGAGTGTGGGTTGGATGCTCCAGCAATGGGCATGTACGAAAAGAGCGTGCCTACTTCGTTGGTTTGGCCATGTCAAGAGAATGGATGAGGTTCAAATGACGAAACGGATTTATGATTAAAGGAGTGAATGGTGTAAGAGGAATAAGTATTCCCGAGAAATTCATGGGTGAATTCGGTGTACGAGATTCGAAAGAGAAGGAAAACTAAGAGTCTTAAGAGCAGGAGAGCGAGTATGAAGCATTACATGAATGTAGCAGAGGTGAAAGAGATATGGAAGGATTTACTATGGCATTATGGAGGAAATGATTAAAAATAGAGCAGATTTCCCAGGGCTAACAGAAATAAGTAATTTCTTTGACTTTGCCTACTACGATAGGGAATTGCGTGATGGGTATTTATGTATATTATTTTATTTTTTGGCATAAAACATCCGTGCGCCTACGTCACTTCTCCCTTGGCTCTCTCTTTCTCCCTTCACGACTCCCAGGACGGTAATAATTTGCTTCATATGGGGCACACACACACACTCAGGGGTGGAGGAGAGAAAAATATAATGGAACTGGGAAGGGAGGCATGAAATAAATGGCGGAATGCAATCGGGTGTGGTGGGGTGCCGTGGAGAAGTGAGTTTTTTTGTGTGTGATAGTGGTGCTGCTCCAAGAAGGAGTGAGAAGAGGAAGAAGAGGAGAATGGAGAAGATGAGATACACGATGAAAAAGAGGAATGTGAAAGGGCGGAGAGAAAGGGGAGAGACATTTAGCGCCCCGTGCGAATAAGACGAGTGTGTGGGAATCGGGTGCGGGAAAACATGGTGCGGGCGACAGGGTGTGCAGAAGGAAGGAGAAATGTGCGTGTTTCTGTACGGTGGCTAGGGAGTGGTTGGTTGTTTGTCCACAAAACGAAAGAGAAATATTACTTCACTATGGTTAGGCCATATCTCGAATACCCATTATACACTCGCGTTCGAAACCCGTCAAATGACGTGATTTGAAACTCCCTAAAATTGCGTCCCACGTAAATTGACCCAATTCAAATTTACATTTTACAACAATGAAAGAGGAATGGGAGAGAAAGGGGAGAGACATTAACCACCCCGTGCGGATAAGATGAGTGTGTGAGAATCGGGTTCGGGTTATCAGGGTGTAGGCGACAGGGTGTGCAGAAGGAAGGAGGAATGTGTGTTTCCACAAAGAGAAAGAGAAATATAACTTTACTTTGGTTAGGCCATATCTCGAATACCCATTATACACTCCAGTTGCGAAACCCGTCAAATAACGTGATTTGAAACTCCCTAAAATTGCGTCTCACGTCAATTGACGTATTCCAAATGTACATTTTAAAACAATGAACAATACACAATGAAAAAGAGGAATGGGAGATAAAGGGGAGAGACATTTGGCGCCCCGAGCGAATAAGATGAATGTGTGGGAATTGGGTGCAGGAAACAGTTGTGTGGGCGACAGGGTGAGCAGAAAGAAGGAGGTATGTCGGTGTGTTTCTGAATGGTAGCGATATGCGGGGGGAGTGGTTGGTGGTTTGTCCACAAAGCGAAAGAGAGACATTATTTCACTATGGTTAGGAAATGCCTCGAATACCCCTTCCACACACGTTGCGAGACGCGTAAAATGGCGTGATTTCAAACTTACTAATATTCTGGCTCACGCCAATTGGCATATTCCATTCTACATTTTTAAAAATGAACAACATTTTTTATTTTAAAATTGCATTAAAACCTTTACCTTTGTACCTTTACCTGTACCTTTTTTCGTTAACTAAAGCGTTTTTATTATTTTCTTTACTTATAAAAAGTGGAGGACGAATCTTTGAAGGAATATAGGCATGTTTCATTTGCATTAAAAGTTTGTTTTTTTACATAATTAAATATAATTAAAAGGATCCGTACTCAAAAACATTTTTATTCATTAAAATAATTTAAGGCTCCGTAACAAGAGGGTGAACTTCGGGTGTCTTGAGTGGGGGCTCAAAACTAACCAAGTAAATGAACTACGGCACACTTCTTACGAAAGAAATCACACCAAGCCACATCTATGTAGAGGGAGGGGTAAATATAAATGAATCAGGTGAAGTCAAATACATGGGAATCACCGAAATTTCAGGTCTTGCGTGGGGGGGGGGGAGCGCACGAAAAATTTGCTGAACTGCATTAAATAAACTTGGATTTATAAAGCGAATGGCAGGAAGGCTCTCCGATGAAAAAAATGATAGAGAGATACTAACTACTTCGCTCCTGTTAGGCCACATCTCGAATACGCCGCGAGCACATGGGGACCCTGCAAAGAAAGATTTAACACTTTCCACTATTCAGGTCGTATATGCTCCTTAATCCAGTCTACTGGGCTTTTTGAGAAACATTTAAACATCTGGCGACAACTCTATGGTAACAAGAGAAAAAACTCGCAAGGAAGTGGTAAAAGAATGGTGCTACTGCTGATTTTGGAATCTCTTGAACAAAATGTAAATTCAAAGTAGCCCGGAAATGAATGCCTACTGAAAACATTTTCACAAGATAGACAACACTAGCGATACAATATATAAACGAGCGGCACTCGGGATTATATACCTTCCCAAACGCTGCCCGGGTATAGAAAGGAAAGTGTTCGCGATGTATATAAAATACCAAAGAAAGCCTCGCCATTTGTTAAAAATTGCTACGAGCGAACAGAAATGTTACAAGGCTGATGGAAGGACTACGTTAAGATCCTCTAGAGACTCGGAGGCTACACGCTAGGCTTAGATTACTTGAATAACTTCGATCAGGCGAGTTTCAGTGCGAAACGCAGGATATTGTTTTAACCCCGTGCTATACTTCTAGAGATATTAGAAGCGATAAAATAAGAGAGATAAACTAACGAACTGATAGGAACAAGGTTTCTTTCTTTCCACGTGCCATTAGTGCCTATAACAAAAACATAAAGTTACACTAAGACACACAGCATGCAATTCACCTTTCTCCTCCCCTTCTTTCTATTTCATTTCATTGCTGATGTCCTAAAGCCCCCCTTCCACAACCCCCTACGGCGCACAGTGGGGTACGGAGGTAGCGCTCACTTTCAAAATTGTAGAACTTTTGAATGAATTGAGATATTAAAGTAAATCTTTTTTTATTTGAAAGCTAATCCTAAGGTATAGAGGAAAAATATTTATTAAATGAAAAATAGCAATGAAAGTCTGCAGAATGTGTGCGGATGCCGTATTTTTTCCAATTTTTTTAATATACTAAAATAAATCAGCGGAAATTAAATGTTTAATAAAAAAAATTACAACTATTTTTTATCATATTAATTGAAAATAAGATTTAACCAAGACAAAATATTATTTTTATTTTTTTTGTTACAAACAATTTTTTATTAATAAATTAAATAATTGTGGTAGTATTCACGTTATAAAAATTTTAAAAGCAGACTTTTAGTCTTCGAGAGAAATATAGCACAAAAGCATGCATGTGTTTTTTACATGCAGCAAATAGTTTAGCCACAAATCGATGTCAATGTATCGGTTCGCGCGACGTGCTAATAGTTGACCCAGCGCGCGCTGCACAATGTCAACAACAAGATGAAATGAATTACGTTGTATAACGCTCATAATCGTTTATCTCCGTCCAGTTTCAAGATATCTTTGGAAATCATGTGTCGATACAAAGCTAAGAAAAAATCTATTGATAAAAAATGCTTTTTCCAGCCTTATTGCAAAAACATTATGAAAATTAAATTTTTCCGACCGAATTATATATGACGAGAAATCGGAATTATGTACTGTGTCCATCAAAATCGTGAATCGCGGCCACGATTAAATATATCTTTTTAAAAATTATGTCGTTACAAAGCTGAGAAGTGTATGTATTGATAAAAAATGTTTTTTCCAGCCTTATTTCAAAATCATTATGAAAATTAAATTTCTTGCGACCGAATTATATATGACGAAGAATCGGAATTATGTATATTTTTCAGCAAAATCCTGGCTGGATACGATGGTTTTTTTCTCGTTATTTTATGATAAAGTAATGTGTATGATATTAAATTGTTCCTATGTCCGGAACAATTCGTATTTCGCGTGCAAAGGTCGCCGCGGCGGCTCGTAGGGTGGTATGTAGATATAGATATATGACAGCATGGCTCTCACTCACCCTACTGAACTTCTTATACCTCTCTCCTCATCTCCCTTGCCCTCTATACACCCTTGCTATGCCCCTCATCGGAACATCCTTAAACACAGGTACCACAGCATACAGGGCTCTCCGATAACTTATTCTACAGGGTGTGAATTTACTCTATGTGACATGGGAATCACACGAGTACATGTCGTCTTGACGCACGAAAGTAAGTCCTGTTCTTTTTTGTTAGAAATATTCCATCTGTTATCGCAGGGAATAATGAATATGTATTTTTTAAATTAAATATTTTTTTAATTACTTCTATTTTAAATTTTTATAGATAAATCATTACGGTACTGCGACAATTCCACTACTAATATCAACGTTTTAGACGTGTTAACTGCACAAATAGTCCATTCCATATGGGCAATTGCGTATTGACATTCTTCCAAGACTTCCCCGTGCTACCATAAAATATTGTTCCAACTATTCTCTTCTTTAAACCAAAAAGAGTCCACTTTACGAATCGACTTACTGCAACAATTTTAAAATAGTAATTCTAATGCTAAAAATCGCGCTGAACAACCCAACCCCTTTAGATTGGTATATTGTCAGAACAGAAAACACATTTCAAGTACCTAGTTGATTCGACGAATCACAGAATCATCCGTTAATTGTTCTAGTGTTATGCACATATTTTAACGACAGACGGAGAGAAACAAAAAGACCATGCGAAGGTGAATTCACATTATATATTACTAAACTTCCCTTCCGATATTTCATATTTACTCATTCCAAAGTAAAGTCTTTCTAAAAAGTCTTACAATGGGAAATACTAACGAGTAACAGATTAGACTGAAGAGAAATACCTTAATTGGTAATGATAGCTTACATTTACAGCATTTAACCGATTTAAAAAGACACCAAGGTCATGAAAAACGAATTAAAGGACAAGTGCCGTTCCGTTCGTCGTCGAGATAGAACGGGCACCCCAAATAAATACCAAGACGATTGTTTCAGGGTAAAATTCAGCGGAATATTAAGCCACCAGAGTCTAATTATGAAGACAATTTGAAAGGGAACTCCTGTGACAGAAGTTAAAGTTTTACGCGCACACTCTTCATGGAAGATCATCTGCTCGTTATGGCATGAATTCTACGATGCCCAATTATAAGTTACGCGGAGTAAATGTGAATAAAAATGCACGGGTGGCACTTCATTTTGCCCCATTACCTACGCATCCCCAACCAACTGGGGCTGTTCATCACTAACCTTATTTCATCCATACCAGGGGAGAATTCCTTCCGAGATGTTCCCAAACCCCCCACACCTCCCCCTTCTCAGCGTTCCCATGCCGACCTCTCCCCCTCCCTCCTCCTGTCCCGCCCCCTCGACCCCCACACGCCCGCACACCCCATCTGGGGTGCCTCAACCATTCCTTCGCGTGTTCCCCCGTAATGCGTCCCCACTCTCTTCCCCACTTCCTTCACAGCTCCTTCCTCTCTGCAGCCTCTTTCATAACCGCTTACATGAATCCCTCATCTCTCATGTCCTCTCTCTCTTTCTCATCTCTCCACCAAAGTTCCCCCTTTCTCTCTCTCTTCATCTTTCACTCTCTCTCTCTCCCTCTTTTTTAACACGCTCCTTCCCAATTTTCCCATTTCCACCCCCCGAAAATGCATATTTCTTCCCATTCTTCCACCCCACCCCGCCCATCGCGCGTTTAACCGCAAGTTATTATCCCGGGCCATGCCTGTGAGTCCGTTCGTGCGTGCTCGCTTGAGTGGAATGCGACATAGTTTAGTGGGGGTGGGGAGGGCTGCTCCCTTTTGAAATATGACCCATTTGTCCGATTTAAACGCGCTCCATCAAATTTCCACGAGCTGCACGTCTCCGTGTCCCGGGATTCTATTCTTTCGAAATCAGCATCGCGAGTTATTTTGTCTTCCTCTTTGTTGTTTAAAATGGCTTCTGCACAATGCGAATAATTTTAGCAAATTTTACTAGACATTCTCCTTGAACACAATGGATCGAGTACTATAATAATTTTAATACGTAATCTAACGGTAATCTACCGGTAGATTACGTATTAAAATCGGTAATCTACCGGATCGGTGTCAATGGCAGTAAGTAATATTCTCTAGATTTCTTAAAGTACAGTGGCGTATCCACCAATAATATTCCTATATTCATCTCAGCATAAGTCCTACCCTTCCTCATTTCGCCTCTAAAGCCGATTCTTTTTCTTCCTTTTCTTCGCTTACCCAACATCCTTCCTTCTATCACAGCCTTCAACCTCGCCCCTTATTACCTCCTCCAACCACCTACTTTGTCTCTTCCTAATCTCGTCTAGAAGTTTATTATCCTCACCCACCATAGCTAAAACTGAGGATAAAAGCACTGATGAATCATGGAAATATTTCTTAAAAATTCTACGACGGGGAATCAACGAATATATTCCGCAAAAATTGAAATGCGACAGTAAAGAACCTCGCTGGTATAACAACGATGTTAGGAGGGACCTTAAGAGACAGAGAAAATTGCACAACTTGGTTAAAAAGTTCACTACGGTAGGTGACAAATCGAAGGAACTTGAAGCAAAAGAAAGTTACGCTGCGCAACGCTCAAAAACTAAGAAATCAATGCGTTCTGCATTGCTAAATTTCAAGAAAAAAGTACTTGGTGAATTACTCGAAGAAAATCCGAAATCTTTTTGGTCATATGCGAGAGAGCTTCAGGGAAAATCTTCAACCGTAGATTCGTTATTTGATAATGATGGCAAACTTGTCACCGAAAATATTGACAAAGCTAACACGTTAAATTCCCACTTCAAAAGTGTATTCACCACAGACGATACTGCATGTAATTTTGAAATACAATTCACTGAGGAACCGATGAAAGAAATCACTATTCAACGTGATGGGATAACTAAACAGCTACAGTCGATAAAAAATAGTAAATCTCCGGGTCCGGAGGGAATACCCACGCGTGTCCTCAAGGAGTTAGCGCCACAGATCGCACCGTTCTTAGACATAATATTCAAGAAGTCATTGTCTGAAGGAAAGATACCATTAGACTGGAAAATTGCAAACGTTACACCGATATTCAAAAAGGGAAACAGACACGACCCAGGGAACTATCGACCAATTTCATTAACGTCGATTATAGGCAAGATACTCGAACATATCGTCGTTAGCAATATCATGACGTTCCTGGACAGTCGTAACGTCCTCCATGGCTCTCAGCACGGCTTCCGGAAAGGTAGATCATGTGAAACACAACTCGTGCTCTTTCTTCATGACGTTCTCAAATCTGGCGAATCGAAAAGACAAGTTGACGCATTATTTCTAGATTTTAAGAAAGCTTTCGACACGGTACCTCATAACAAACTTTTATACAAATTACAGTCATGCGGCCTAAACGAAACAGTAGTAAACTGGATACGCGACTTTCTGAGTGATCGTAAGCAAAAGGTAGTTCTTGACGGAATTAGCTCTGATGTCGTTAAAGTGACATCAGGTGTCCCGCAAGGAAGCGTGATCGGACCCCTTTTGTTCATTATATACATAAATGATCTATGCTCTCGAATTAGCAGTAAAATACGTCTATTCGCCGACGACGCTGTCATCTATCGTGAAATTAGTGATCACTCTGACTTTGAAACTCTATCATCGGATTTAAACAACGTTCATGTGTGGAGCCAAGAGTGGGGACTCGAACTTAATCTGAGCAAATGCACGGCGGTACATTTCTTGCGGAAGTCGTCCAACTATTCCCATGTATATGCTGTGGATGGTGTTAACATAAAGGCGACAGATGAAGTGAAGTATCTAGGAGTTACGATAACTTCGGACCTATCGTGGGGAGCACATATAAGAAATATTTGTGGCAGAGCTCTGAAGAAGCTAGGATTCGTCAAGCGTATTGTGGGAAGATTTTCGGATGAAAAAGTAAAAGAGAGGTGCTATTTCGCACTCGTCCGGCCACACCTTGAATATGCAGCGAGCATATGGGATCCGGTGCAGAAAGACTTAGTCCGGGAACTTAATAAAATACAAAGGAAAGCTGCGCGATTCGTCAAAAACTGCTACGGGCGTACTGACAGCGTTACACAGATGTTAAACGAATTAGGCTGGGAACCGCTAGAGACTCGGAGGCTGCGCGCTAGGCTTAGATTGCTTGAACAATTGAGAATAGATATCTTTCAGAGCGACACGGAGAACATCATATTAGAACCCCACTATATTTCCAGGTCCGATAGAAACGATAAATTAAGAGAGATATTTTGCCGAACGGATAGGTATGGGAATTCGTTTTTCCCCCGAACAATAAGGGACTTCAATAAATGCTAGGCGTAATTTCATTAGAGCGTTTCCTTTTTATCTTTAAGCGGCTGGTGTCCTAACACCGCCCGCCACACGCCTATTGAGGCGGCTTGCGGGGTAATATGTAGATGTAGATGTAGATGTACCCACCTTACTCGTTTGTCTTCCTTTACGACCACCTACCATCTCCATCCACCTCCACACCCACATCTTAAACGCCTGCAGCCTATTCTCGTCCTCCTTTCTCAGATTCCACGTTTCTGCCCTTTACAACACTAAAACTTCATATCAAACTCTTCACAAGCCTCTTATTTATATCTTTACACAAGGTCCCCGTCATCAGCTCCGTTCAATTACTGAGCCCAAGTTTTATTTTGCTAGCATGGGATGGAAAAACTTAAAACTCTCCGACACTCATTTCCGTAGGCCTACCTCAACACAAATCATTTAATTTTCTGTTGGGTTGGGTTTACGTTGCAGCATCTAATATTACTATTCTAAATCCGCTAACGGCCTTCAGTTGTATAAAATGAATAGCCTACTTCAAGAATGACATAAACACCTAAATACCACTATCACGCTGACTCACTAAATATAAAACGAAGTACTAGGGAAGCATTTTTTCCGTGGAACATTTGGCCAAAGCAGTAACTTCCAATGTAGGTCAACTCAAATTCCCTCCGTTTTTTCACCGCATTTTTCACTCCCTCGTTAACGACTCAAATGCTCTCCATTCAACACACATCAGCCGTTGCAGTGAAATTGGTTCTCTCGTCATTTCCATGTCGATTCAATCGAACGTTTTCCAATACCCTTTGGGTTAATGGAATGAACGCTCTAGTCTACCCAATTCTCCAGCTGATTCACCAGGCATTAACTTCACTATCTATTTTCATCGCACGGCTTTGCCTCGTCTACTCCGAGTGTTATTACACCAACCAATCGCTCACTTTGAAACTATTTTCCATTAGAAAACTCTTACTCGATCATATTCTCATATACTAATTCATTCCCGTTTGAATGTTTCCGAAAATTGTTTTTTTTAATGGACTCACGAAACTGAGGTTCCTTCGGTTGATTTCGGTGAACTCTAAGTGATCAAATCGTCATTGCAGAGACTCTACTTATTAAGAAGATAAGAACTGATTATGATATCACTAATATATACAGTTAAAAGACAAGAGAATATGCCGTCTTGACGAAAAATGTATAGCCAGGGGTGCAATCACGGTTCTCCATAACGAATGCCCTCGCGTTATCGCTATTTTTCAATTTCATCGATGAGAGCGAAAACGAGATCGTCATTCTTATACTAAATAACACGTTCATCTAAAACTTAGTGGTATTCCCTCACTAAATGTATCATCAGGTGAAAAATTTTGCAGACCACAGAATGTCAAAAAACTACACGACCATGGTTTCAATGTTTAAGCCTCATCTTCAGGTGATATGAAAACAAACAACAACTCCATTAAATACTAAACATTAAGACGGAGGGTGGGGGAAATATCGGGAAGAAATATGAGGATGAGAAGGAGAGGGGGAAAACTTATTTTACAACAGTCGAAAGATTATGCGAATAGGCGGGAAACAGAGATTCATTAACTCTGGGATGACGATTTATTTTTAAATATTTCCAACTGCTGTAAAACATTAAGTTCAGGTTGGTCCTAAGTAAAGTGCAACACATTCACATTGAGACCACCACTCTGATGGTCACAGTTTAAAACAAAGTTTCGCAAAGTTTCTCTTTTCGTCATAATTGTTTTTAAAAGCATTTAAACCCGAGTCGCTTATTTTTTTACATTAGTGGATTGTCAACGTTTCCACCTGATAATAAATTTAGAAATTCTTCAACGTTTGTCAGGTTCTTTAAAACACTAGTTTTAATTGATGTAGCACATTCTTATGGCAGCGACTGTAGGCATCTAGAGTGGTATGCTTTTCTTATAATAATAACGACGACGCGAAGGAAGGAACCGTGATCCCAAATTCTGTTCTTTCGCGAAAAACCATCCGACGAACGCATATCGCGCGCAATTCGTCCATTATTTTTAGGAATAATTTAAGTACTAATTTAAAAGGTATTTCATTTAGCACTTTCCTGGATATATCATTGCGGTACCATGACGATTCCTCTATTATTACCTATGTAATAGGCATATTAACTCCAAAATGTATCCATTGAATATGGCCGATAGCCCACTTTAATAATAATTTCAATACCCCACTGCGTGTACCGTATGGTTCAATCTATTATCTTTTTCATCAACGCAATAGTAATTTTTCCCCTGAACTACCGTTAAGTCGAAACTTTTAGCTACCCATCACAACTTATGCCTCTACATTATCTTAACCCTGAAATTTAAATGTCTCACATTCACTCGCGCCTTCTGCGTATGTGGAAATATTTGTGTGGAGCGTGGCCCTCTATGGATCGGAAGTATGGACCATTGGAAAAGCAGACCAGAAAAGATTAGAATCTTTTGAAATCTGGTGTTCGAGGCAGATATGGAAGATCAAATGGACGGATAAAATATGAAATGAATAAGTACACAGAAGAGGAAAGGATTATAAGGAGCACTAAAAGAAAAAGAAGAACCAGATGAATGTGGCACACCCTGAGGCACAATGGGTAAGTGACAAATATAATTGCAGGAAAAATAGAGAGAGAAGTCCCAAGAGGAAGGCCAAGGACCAAACGAAGCGGAGTGTACTTAAGAAAAACTACCAGGGAATAAGGGAACTAGCATTTGATGGGGAACGATGTAGGGCTGCAAATCAACCAATCTTAGGATTGAACGACCAATCGCCTTCCGCGCCTTCCGATATCTCTGTTATTTCCATCGTTGTCTCCTCTTCACACAACATCTTTCATGTATGGTCTTCATGTGTACCGCCTCTCTCAACTGGAGTTCCATTCACTTTTTCTGGCGTCTCATCATTCTCTGAGAACATTCTTTGCAACTCGGGCGCATTTTACGTTCCTTGACGTCAGTTTTTGCTCCCCACTCAGCTTAAACTGCTCATTCTCCTTATAGAGACATTTATAAAAATCCTCCAAACTAAGCATGTTGAACTACAAGGTGATTAAAAAAGGACTTCACAACATTTAAAGTTGTATCACAATGACTTATAAAATAGTATTTAAGTAATATAAAAGGTGTTCGGTTGGAGGACCTTTCACCATACCGAGTGCGATAATTAGGTTGGACTGTTGTAATGGAGCTTATTTCGTGAAACCAAAACACATGGGGAGCAAGTTTTGCACCTGTAAAAGTAGCCATTTTGCGCTTATTGCTAGCGCTATCGGTGATTACATTGAGTACTTTGGCATTACTTGACTCAACCTTGATGTGTTTTGCTGCTAAAGTACACCTTGTTACCAAGCTGCATGTAAACAAAAGGAAGTTTCATATAATTTCAAAGTTTTCAAGTCCTTATTGAAACAATCTGTATAAACACAAAACAAGGGAACTTCCCCGAGAAAACCGCAAAAAAACACCTAGCCCAGGTAATCTAACCGCGGATATTTTCGCTTACCGTGCCATGGAGCAGCCAATAAGTTACCAAGCTTCCTCATCCTCGTGGCAATTTTTGAAGGAATCAATATGGAGCTATATCTCAAATCACCCGCAACTTATTCTCTTTCTCATTCTTCAGAATGCATGTTTCTGCATCCCACAACGCTACACTCCATTGTACCCCTTCGCCCAACTTTTCCTGACATTTTTACGCAAGGTCCTCGTCATCAGCTCCCTCCTATTGCTTAACGCCTTCGTTGGGGCAATTGTCCGATACTATGCTCATTTACCTCCAAAATTAACTACCCAAGAATACACCGAAGAGGGTGAAATTCGCCATGAAAATATCATTTGACTTTTATATATTTACACCATTGCGCGTGAATGTGTGCCACATAATTTGTTGTACCGTAATGGTTGAAAAAAACTACCCAAGTTATAGGAAAATTATACTTTCTCCACTATACACTCTTCTATTTCTATGAGCAACCTTGTATCGCCTGTTTAAAATGTAAGTGGTCTCAGGATACGGATGGATGCAGTCGAACGCCAAATATCTAGACGCAATCTTTTCAATATAACAAATCGCCAGGATTTTTCTTATATCTCTTTAAGCTATCGTGTAAGATATCAAAAGAGCTGATTATTCAAAAAAAAATAATAACGCCACGACTTTTGATTAACTGAAAACGCCATCTTCGCTGATTCATTGAAGAATGCAGTTCCTTTCAAACTTGTTTTAATTACGTTGGAAATCGCGTCGCCTCGTACTCTTGTCCAAAATAAACCAAGTTACAGTCGAGCCCTCTTCTCTCTGATCCCGATTTTACATCAAGGCCTCTGGGGTGGGCGGTGCCATTCAATTTCAGCGTTTGATCCTCACTGTCTCCCCGTTAGCGTTTTATGTAGACTTTCCTCCCATGTCACGACTAAAAGGAAACTTGGTATTTAGATTACGTATTATCTTCAACAACCCCAGCAATTTTTCACCTCTTCTTCCGGCATAACGTTTTTTGGTCATTCCAACATTTTCGGGATTAAATTAAAACGTTTCAAGAATACCTTCCACTTTTTGAGTGACATGATCTTCTATACTATCTAGGAAATAAGTTGCAACTGAGGTTTCCACTCCTTAAGGATTCAGATGACTCCATTCTAGGTTTGCCTTAAATGTGAGGCAAAAATTCAGGACATCACTGCGTCGTAATGTCAAAATACATAGATACATTAAGATGCGTTTTTAGAAACTTAATATTGTCATGCTACAATAAAGCCTCATGAAATTTGTTATTGTGCATAAGATAATATTCTGAGGGCAAATATATTTTGAAAAATATGTATCATTTACATTTAACTGCGTTTTTAAGTAACCTCAGTCTTTAAACCAATCATATTTCTGTGGACTTACCACATTTTTAACAATTCATTATTTTAAAAAAGTGCAATCACGAAATTGCAGGCGTAACATATCTTTTAACGTACCTTCAATCATTAGGGCTGCCCCAATGGATTCAACTTTCAATTAAATTCCATCATCAGTGTAAAAGATAAAAAAAGCATTGCCAGTAAGGTTTGTCAGACGTACAATAACTGTGGCCTTCATGATATAGTTTTACCATTATTACAACACACCACTAATGTAATAAGTTCGGTATCGTAAAACAGAAAATCAGGGAAAATGTTATAAAAACTGTTAGAATTCAATATAACAAATACAGACTAGCTAACACAAAATATTCAGGATAATTGTAAATATTTGTGAAAAATTCATCCAAAACACTTTCTCACGAGCCAAAATTCAGGATAATTCCTCTTATTCAGGACATAAGGCATCCTGCACCGTTTTTATTACCCTTCCAACCACTATGGCTTCAGAACGAAATTAAAGAAGATTCTTAACAAGCGGGAGTTTCAAAAAATCGTTCCCGATGAAAAAATGTATCTTTTACTATCCCTCTTCACATCTCATCTCTCATTTTCTATCAAAAGTCTTCTCTTCCCCCTCCATCCAGCACTTCATCCCGGCATCTAATATTTTTTCCATCCTCCAACAACTCCCATCTTCATGTAAGGAAACTCTGCAAATCGTATTCCTTCCTATATACAACGTCCCACAGCATAAAATCGAAAATTGTGCAGAATTTGAAGTCTGGAGGATCAGGCTTAATTTAAAAATGGGGTACATTTCCAATTGTATGAGGGAAATAATCAGTTACTGCTAGGAAAACAAGCAAGCAAACAGGCTTGTAGCCATCAAGGGAGCTATGATCGAGTGGAGAACAAGGTTAGAAGTGAAGTAGGGGCAAAGAAAAAACCAGAAGAGATGACCAAAGAAGAAACTAAGAAGACCAAGAAGAGGAACTCGGGTCCAATTGTGGCATTAACGCCGCGTATTATTTCTGTAAATTTTAAAGCGGAATCACGAATTTTATTTTGGATCAAGCATGTATAATTTATTTTATTCTTTGTTTTTTTACGATACTTTGATTTGTTTGCATCAAGAAATAAAAGGATAAAGTTTAGAAGTTTGAAGAGGGGAAAACGCAAGTACATCCTTCACCTTTAATTAAGCCAGAACCTGGCCAGCCCGGATATGGGTGGACCAGGATTGGGGAGAGAACAAGAAGCTTCCAGTTCTCCGATGCTCTTCCACCCCTATCTTCGCCATACATTCACAAATCTTCCCCTTCCCTCTATCGTTGCATCAGTATTGATTTTTTTCAGAATTGCTGATAAAGGTATGTAAAAGTGTGAAAGAAATTGGATACATTTCCAAGAAAATTCTAAAAAGAATCTAGCTTAAGTCCCATTTATTAGATGATAAAGAGATTATTTGCACTATTTTTTTAAGAGGATCAACAATCAATATCTTTTTCGGCTAGTGGTACCTGAGCGGGGCCACATCTCAGGCAGTCGATCTTTGGGTCTCAGGTAGCCGGTCTTTGGGTCGACCCTCGCTCGCGAGAGTCATAATCCTCGCTCGTGGTGGGACCTCGGTCGGCCTAGGGTCTCCACACTGCCCCCGCCCTCGCAGCGGGAGGGGAGCCGCACAAAACTGACCGTGTGCACTACATTTAAATATTTATAAACTTAAACAGTTTGCTTAAATATGTCTTTTTCTTCGTGTCAATCGCCCGAAGACGTTTGCGAACGTCTTTTGATCGACTTTCTACGGTAAAAATTAAGGTTTTCCATGCTGCCATTGGAAATATGGCGATGGGACGTGGCAACGCTGCTTGCATGTGGCAGCATTTGGCGGGATTTGAAACAGTAATTGAGAGCTATTGCTAGCGTTTAACGCAGGAAAAAAGAAGAAAATGACGCAGAAATCTTGCATCCCAGCATAGAGATGAATAACAACGCGCATGGTCACGTAAACTTTCATAATACCGATTATGCGAATTGCAAAATACCGTGATGTGTCAACACTTGGAGCAATCAGGTAACTGGAAAGGATGCTGTAGAACACCAAACCGAGGGGCTACGAAAGGTTTACTTAAAAGTCGCTCTTATCATAACGCCTAGTATAAAGGCCGTCTTACCCGGGGCTCTCTACTGCGCAGGCTGGTGTATGGATGACTTCGCAGTGAAAATTGCGTCGTGTAAAGCGGTGTACTGCGCGAACGCCTACGCGAATGTATGAATGACTGCGAGGAAAATAGCCCCTGCTCTAATTTGGTGCCCGCGTGTTCGCAGTCCGTGAAGCACCTCGTTTAGCAAACTGTTATTTAATAAAAAAAATACTTGTTTGTTGCTACAAATACACATGTAGACATGCTCTTGCCATTGTGCGTTAAGTTGAGAGAGATATTTGTAGGCTGTTAGTGGCATAATATGGCAGAATTTAATAATTAAATATTTCTGCCAATGAAAGGGAGATCGCTTACCGTTACATATCATTTTGTAAATAACTATCATTAGGGTATTTAGGCGTACAATGATGATTAATGCATTCTAGTAAATTACTGAAATCATGCATGAAATTTAATAAGCTGTAATTGCTCACACAAAACTTTAATGCACAAAATCACCTACATTCTCCAAGCGTGAACGAAAATTATGCCGAGAGCGCCGAGAAATATTATGAGCGCTGAATTTGAGTGTGCGGGGATGAGAAGGAATGAGAGGAATGGGAGTTTAAGGGTTATGAAGGAGAGGAGGCAGGAGGAGGAGGTGGCGAGTACTTAACTTATGAGAGGAACGTGCCCGGCAAGGGATGCCGTTCGGGTGGTGGAGGAGTGGGAGGAGGAAGAGGAGGAGGCGAGGCGAGGACTTAGGTGTGAGATGAGAATGCGAAAAGGAATGGACGACCGGGGTCTGATGAGATGGCAAAGTGTATGAAGATGATGAAGAAGAGAGAGTGGATTGGGGTATAGCGGTATTATTAGTATTTATTATGGAGATTTTCCACTAAGTGAAACCATTTGGATCTTTCCGTTCAAGCAGTTGAAGCTGGTGCGGATCAGAACACATCATCGCACACGGACGACGTTGAATGGAACGATGTACGCTTGCGAAACATTTTGTTTTTGGTAGTATTTTTTCTCTCTCCGACGATTCTGGTGGTCAGTATGCCCCTGTAATCCCGATAAGTTATTGACTTGTCTTCAGGTTTTTCAGGGGTCGAACCACCAGAACCTGACAAACACCCTGGGCTAGTGAAAAACCGACCCAGGTGGAACTCGAACCCGCGACCCTCGGATGATCCTCGGCGAGGACTTTACTTCGCAGCCACCGGGGCCAGCAGTTACTTTTCTATCATTCCCTTTAGAACCGCTGGATCATAATCGTCTATATAAAAAAGTTTATCGTGGCCCTCTCAAAAGCGCACACAATTGTGGAAAGGTCCCGTTACTTCATGAAATGAAAAGAAAAAGAGGTTAGTGGTAGCTGAGCGGGGCCACATCTCAGGTAGCCGGTCTTTGGGTCATTATTCTGATTCAGTGATTAAGCAACAAACGTATTTATTAGGTCTTTTTATTTCTTTATCGCGCCAAGCCATGTTTATCGTCTATCCAACATTGATCCACGTCTCGTCTGTGTACACAATCTCCCTTAACTCACGGCAATATCTTTTCAACAGTCTTAAATAATTATGAAGCCAACGAATAATATCGTCTCTTTCAAATATCAAATTTCAATCGTCTTTTTGCGCATTATTGTTTACATTGGTTTGCTTTGGTTTCTTTCTGTTCAATTTTCAAGGGAAGGCATGGATATAGAGGATGCAAGGATATATTAACACGTCGCCAAGAAAAGTAAAGTCGGTAACTAGGGATAGATTTAATTTTTTGGGTAGACACTTGTCTTTAAAAATATTTCTAATATTATTGCGTAAAAATTGTACGTACATTAATAAATCATGACATACCAAATCTAGAGAGGTTTGACCCTGTGAACTTCATGATACTAATCTCCTGCGTTAGTAACTACCTACAATATATATATAATAAATTATATACACAGCTTATATCATCAAGTTCCTGGTTGAATGTAAAATGAATTTAACGAGTGAAAAATAAATAAATATGGTGAAAGAAATTTAAGTTGAGTGAAAAAATAAGTAAATTTGCTATTAGCACTGTTATGAGCACTGCATTTTAGATCCTCCCATCTCTTATTCCAAGATCGCACTGCCCTCCTTGTCTCTTTCCTCACTCCTGCCTTTCGCACCTCCAAACCCCATTCTCCGGCGAAAACTTCTCCCCCGTTCTTCGGTCTTCCATTCTGCGCGTCCAATCTGAAGGGAGACTCAAAAGCACACTCCAAACAATGTTAGTGCATAAATCCCCTTCTCCTCTCCGAAGACATGGAAAGAGGTCTCCGAAGTCATGGAGGAGGCAAGCGCCAAACAATAAGAGAAGGGAAGAAGGGACCTTGGGTCAGGGTTGGAAGGAGTTGGGATTCGCGTGTTTTTGGGTTCCGTGGGTGGATATGAACGGAGGGGGTGGAGAGTGAGTGGAAGAGGAAGGGGAGGAGAAAGGGTATGAAAGTTTTCCCAAAAGCGTCCGTTTCGAGGAGACAAAACCCACCCCATCAAACCCTTTTTCCTCCTCTCGACGTGTACCCCTTTACACCTCCGATTTCTTACCAGCTCCATCCTCTACGAAACTTAAAACCTTTAGCCCATCCCCACTCCGAAATTGTTCTTTTTGTTCAACTTTTAATTTCATCACTCCTCGAAGTGCCCCCGTGCTTTCTCCAGGGAGAGAGAGAGACGACAACCTTTCCCTAACGCTTGCACTCTCGTGAACCCCTACCAACTAACTTCCCGTCGCACGCTTCCCAAAAGCGCTTACTTGTTGTCGCCCTAATCAATCTTGGTTGTTCATTCCTTTTTCCATCCCTCCTTAACTGTCCCGCCGTTTTAAGAAGGCTCTATCGCGACGGTGTGATTCAAAACAAATACTAAATTACACATCATCGTTTGTATTGCTTGAAAAATTACTGCTTTCTCTGATGACATGCCTAACCTATTCATCATGAAGTATAAAAAAAGGTAGTCTACCGGTTAAGGTATGTTCAAATGGAAGTCGGTAAAAATCATCAAGATTTTTACATGTGCAGGACCCTATCTAACTATAATGGGGTCTTACCATTCAAGGTGTTGAAGTTAGCGCACATCGGAACACATCGGCGCACACCAACGACGTTGAATGGAACGATGTGCTCTGGCGAAATGATTAGTAACCAGCCGGTAGGTAGCATTCAATGGTAGAACAGCAGTCACGGCCAAATTTATTGTGTAAATTTGTTGAGTTCATTCAAAGTAAGTATTTAAAAACGTTTGCTTTTTGTCGCTGAGTAATTAAAAACTTTACAATATGCATGATTGCCGTCTTTACTGAAAATCAGCAAACTTGACAACAATCATGGATGCCATTATCCACGTTTTTTTGTTGTTTAGCGCACATCAACTAAGCTCCCGATCTGTTTTGAGGTGCGCTACCTAGTGTGCAGAATCGGTAACGAATCGAAGGCAAGTGCTCTGTTGGGCTACGAAGTGATTAGCGCACTAGAGCGAATAGAAGGCACCCAATATTAGGTTTTTCATCTCAGCATACGTCCCAACCTTCTTCATCCTGTCAATAAAACGGATTCTCCTTCCCCTTCTCCGCTTGCCAAACACCTTTCCCTCCATCACAGCCTTAAGCAACACTTCGCCCTTCATTACTTCTTTCACATACCTACCCTGCCTCCACCAAATCTCATCCAGAAGTTTTCTTTTCTCGCCCACCATGCCAAGCACTTCCTAGTCTGTCTTCCTTTCCGACCACTGCACCTTCTACATCCTCCTCGATACCCCCATCCAGAATGCCTGCAGCCTATTCACGTCCTCCTTTCTCAGAGTCTACGTTTCTTCCCCATACAACGCTACACTCCATATCAAACTCTTCACCAGCCTCTCCTTTATATCCTTACCCAAGGTCCCCATCATCATAACTTTCCTCTTCCTTAGATACTAGAAAACAAAATGAAGATTCCAAATATGCAGATTATTCAACAAATATAATTTTAAATAAATACTTTTCATAGTCACAGAAGCAGCACCATTTCCGTCTAATCAAGATACTTTGACTACAATCATTTTCATTTTTTGCTAATAGCAAAAAAATTAAGATGGTTAGGTGCTTTTATTTTACTATCATTTGATTTCCTCGGAGCTTTTAATTCTTATGAAGAGTTCTTATAAAGAGGCGCCCTCAATTGTGTGAAAGAAATGCATCATTTACATTTCAACCAGCTGATTGGTAGATTTAATTTTGAAAAGTCTTTATCCTAAATTTCCGATTTCTTGGACTTACCCTCATATAAGCTCCACACAAATCAGACTACTCTTCAATTCATATAATACCCTCTGCTTCTCTTTATATCGTCCAAAATTATTATTCTCTTCCTTGCCCTCCCTTGTGTTCTCCCCTATATCACCCTCTTCGACATGCTATCCCCTTTCAACATTTACTCCGTCTACCTTTTCTACCTTCTCCGAATCTACTCCAACTAAATCCTTTCCTTTCCCACCATATTCAACAACTGGTTCGTCCTACTCACCACCCAGCTCACCCTTCACATTCTCCTCCAAACCCAATTATCAAATGTATCTAGTCTGCGACTATACTCTCTCCGCAGTGACCAAGTTTCCGACCACGCCAGCGCCACGCTCTTCTTCATGGATTTCCGAATAAATGCAAGGACTAAAAAAACAGAGAAATGATCTAAGAAAGAAATACTATGGCGTGGGTTAATATTAATGAAGCCTCTCAGGAATAGTGCCGTAAGTGGAAGAGCGAAAAATTACGCAAAAGCAACTGGAATTCTAAATTCTCACTTAACATGCACGTTTCATTGGTATACAAGACTCGCTTGTCATCACTTTAATGGTTAAACAGTTCAAAGTTCATATCATATTGAGAATAATCAACTAATAAATTACGATGATAGTACAATGGGTCAATAACTGAATATGCCGCACACTTCCATGGGAAAATAGTGAAACCAGCCACCAATGGGTTGTATTTCCTCTTGACTCAAGTCCTCTCTTAGAATGCTGAGACTATGAGGCAGGTATTTAAGGTGGTTGGAGCTATTTTTGTTTTCGTACAGATTTGCGTGAAACTTCGTATGCGTGTTCTTATCAGTTATATCAATAGATAAAAGTGAAAAATTGCCTGTTACCGAATTGGTTTCTTGGCAATTCAATACTATTTTAACGCCTAGTCTTATGGAATATGACATGTAGTTTGGTATAACTCGAATAAATATGTACAGATTTTCTCCTAAACGCGAAGTAATACGTTTCATATTATTATACTGGTTCCTAGAAAATATCAAGGTATCATTCCGAGTAAAAAAAAGCATATTTAAATATTTTATTTTCCTTACATTTCGAATTTCGCGCTGAAAGCCGTAGTCATAACAATGCTTTAATTAAGGCAAAAATTTTAAAACATAATTCTTGCATCTTTCACATTACTGCATGCATGGTGATTTCCACCGTATAAACAGATGTGTTGAAGTGAAATGTGGCCCAAGAATATTTTCCGACTTATTTGAACAGTTATTAAAATGTACACTCAATGACTCACGATTACAGCTCCAGCCACCTTAATAATACATCCGTTGAAATTATGATAAACCGTCTTGGAATATATTCTCTCGCTAAGAGTTTTTAATTAACCTAAAAAATAATACTCTTTTCCATTCCACTTCTGCATAATTGATTGAAAAGATTCGACTTGAAGGATAAAACCTTTGATCTCACTTTTCCCGCAGCACAATTGCTCGTTAGTCTACGCATGCGCCATCCTTAAGGTAATCTCCCTTGATAAAACTCTACTTTAAAACTGCATAATTTTTTCGCCGTGAAGAGAAGACTTTGAGACTTAGTAACACTGATATGACAAATAAGACATTTTTTCACTCTTCATACACGAATAAGTCTTTTGTCGTCCCGTGCAGTTATTTCGTTTACGGCAAAAGCAGTGCACTTTCGAATAAAAGGGACCGAGAAAACATGCTTCCCAAGACAGCTGGTATTCAAAGTTTTACCTATTTCCCTCTCGTACTTTTAATTTTCTGGATTTCCAATTATATCATGGAATCGATTGTACAACCTACTCAGCTTTTAACTCACTAACCGAAATTGGTACCCTTTGAAGCTGGAAAAATATCAGAGAAGAGAAAAATTAAATCATTTGGCATATTTTTTCAGTTGAATAAAACAAGGAGAAAAGAATATGACATTAAATTGAGTAACGTTGCATCCCCGCAGGGTGATGACGGATTTTAGGAGATTAACTATCCAAGGTAGCCTATAACAAAGTTATCATTACAGATATGAGGGCTCAATCAGCCAATCTGATAAATTACCAGTCCTCGTTATCCATTTTGCTTCCAAATTAGCTGACACGAGTTTCTTATTTGACAATATTTTCTCTAGGAAATTTATTTCATCTTCAAGCATAATCACCTTCTCAGTTTGATGCCGAATAGGTATATATATATATATATATATATATATATATATATATATATATGTATAGACATATAGCCGAAATTATTATAAAACTTAAGCACAATTAACTCTGTTTGAGTAAAATAATATATATCTTTGAAAATTATGCATATTTTCTCTCGTCTTTTTCAACTGTCATTCAATCTTTCCTTATTTTTGAGTTTTCTAAATAAACCTGCGTCCAAGGTTAACCAAGATAAACTTATGAACCTTCTGCAACGTGTCTCACTTGAAGGCTACAAGATAGCTGTTTCCCAAAAGTGACAAAGGGATGAAGTCTTGAGTAAAAGAGCCCGTGACTGATAATTTCCGCAGTCTCACCAGGCCTCAAGGCTACCTGTCAATCTTGGATCTGAATCTGAAGTTGATGACTTTCCAAAAATATCTAGCGGTCGATATGGGTGTTCGAGTGACTCAAAATAAAAAAGTCGATTTCCCTAGCGTTACCCCAATTAATGCCCAAATTATACTTTTAGGTTTTAGGTAAATAGGTTTTTTCAACATTCAGCCACAGATTTTTTTAAATTTACTAAATCACGACATAAGTTAAGGCATTCATAGGCACTACATATAAGTTAAAGTTGAGGTGAGAGGCATGAGATTAACTATTATAATTATGCAGGTTGTTAGGATTTGAAAGGAAGGCATTTTAAACATAAATAGACCGTAGTAAATATCTTCAGATTGCTCCCATAAGAGTGAATCTAGTTTGCACTCGACTAACGAGCGACTGAGCTTCATATTACTTGCGTATTTTTCGAAATAAATATTGGACGTTAAATTATACAAAGCTGTTAAATAGAACCAGTTGCTTAATTTAACCCTTAGACGCTAAAGGAACTAAGCTTCCTCGGATCACCTTAAAACACTCAAAACACGCCGATATATCGGTTCATGCAGGAATTTCCTACTTTGAACTTTTTTTATAAAAAAATAATTGTTTTATCTCTTAATGTTTTGTTCAAGCATTTTATAATGAGCGTCTGAAAAACTCCACGTAAGTACTAGGCTACACCGAACGCCCTAAAAAATATATAAATATTAAATGCCACAAAGGTAGCCGATTAAAAAAATAAACACAGGGGGAGACACTCTAAAATTAAATCCAATTAATGTCAATGGGTAGTCTTGCCATCTTTCTCCAGGGAGAAATGGACAAATAAACAGATTAAATTTTCGAAAATTAGCCGCGAGCTTTCTGAAGGTAGAAAAGGAAAATGACATGGGAGCAAAAAGGTTAATAAATCAGCATTAGATAATAAATAATAAAAACATTGACCAGAATAAATATCTTTTGTCAAATCTCTCGCATATAACGCTGTAACAGTAATTTAAACCCGCCTCTGAACCGTCGCCCCATCCAAAACGTCAATGCATTTACAAAAATGCGCAAATATTCCTAGAAACGAGAGCTAATCCAGTTTTCATTCTTGAGGTCAAAATAAAACCCAAAAACGTTTCATAATTGCAATGGCAAATGGACGGAGTATGACGATTTCACATTTCAAGAGAATCCAGACGCGCGCATTCAAAATAAAATCTAGCAGTAGTTCTCGTTGAAGGCACTCACTTCATAAACGCTGCCTGTTTCCTCAATTTCCATAAAATGACACTGCGATTCATCGAATGGCAGTGAGTGGGGGCTAGGGTCCAAATTAGCGAAATTCACTTCAAAGTAAGTGCACGAGCCTTGTAGTCCTACTCTAGATACACTCCTCCCGACAGAATCACTCTTTCTTTTTCTGTTATTTTTGTTGTCATGACGACACGTTCCCGAGCCGAACGGAAAAATGAAAAGAGCGATCGACTGCTACACCATCTACACTGCTTGAGCGAGATTTTTCCCTAGTCATAATAGAGACCATATTAAAATTTAATGTCTAAATTAAAGGAACTTCAACAAGCACTAAGTAAATATTATAACATTTATGACACTAAAACATTGTTAAATATATAAATACTCATTAATTAACTAAATATACATGTATAAGATGTTAACTTGACTGATTTTTTTCACGTCATACGCTGAAAATGCCTAAACAACCGAAAATGTTTTTGCGATTCTGTAATAATTTCTGCTTTGAGAAGCTAATTTATTTAGCTTTAAAAATAGTTTTTAAAACATAAAATTACACACTAAAATTTCTGACGAGATTTATGCGTTATAAATACCTCATTTTTTTTAAATAGGACCTCCCTGGAGAGAATACCCGTACCATTTCCCATGGAAAATGTATTTATTTATTTACTGGAATCTCCCATTTATATTCCTGGTGTTTTGGGAAATATCTTGAAAAGTATAGTGCAATGTGACTGATATGATGCTATTTTATTAATTTATTTATACATAAATAATGTTTTTAAATAAATTGTTTATTTAATCATAATTTATAATAAATACATTCAAATAAATAAAAACTGCAGTGAAATGTGGCTGACATGATGTTACCACTGGAAATATCAGATCTTTTTCTTAAAAAAAAGAGGTCAATTCCATCGAATGTAATGTGAAGTGATACCTCGCTAAAACTACGTCAAGTATTTCTTTCCCTCCAATGCTTTTGTTTCCTACCTGCGAAATACACTGAACTCACGAATCTTCTATGCCCACCCCTCCCTCCCCTCACATCCTCTCAGGCTCTGCAGCTTCAGTAGTGGTTACCTACCTACCTATCCTGTCTCCCTTCAGGAAACAAACCAAACGTTGGAGCCTAGCCTGACACTATCACATTCATTCCACCTCATCATTGTTTCGGAGCAGGAGGTACTTAAGGAGGTAGTGCGTCCGACTTCTGATCCAAAAATCACAGGATCGAGACTAGGGGACGGAAAATACTTTCCAGTCTTCAGAAAAGTAATTTTTGAACTTTCCGGACCGAAACAACGAAGAGACCCATCCGCGCTGCTAGTCAGAGTCAATGGTGAAAGGTAGCGATTTCAGCAGAAGGCACTGATGGCGCAGATCAAGAACATCTGTCCGGTATCAGCTGTCATACCTACGTGCGAGAGAGAAGTTCACGGAAAATGACGCAGCACTGCGATGTGGAAGGCAACCGGAAACCACCAAATTATCCTCCATAGAAGACGTATTGTCTATTCACAGACTTGCGAAAAGCTTTGCATAAGAGTCCTTATTATCGATATTCATTGATAAAATCAAAATATTTTCATTTTTCTGATTTGGTTTTTTTTTGGCAATTCTTTACAATTTTAACACGTGGTCTTATGGCACACATAGATATTTTTCCTGATAACAAAACGATCAATAACAAGTGGACAGATTTTATTCTTTTCACGAAACACTATAGTTCATATAATGATAATGGATTATAACAAGTATCAAGATGTCATGCCGAGGCAAAGATTCGAAAAAATACAATTTTCACCCAAGTTTCGAATACCGCGCCGCCAACTATAGTACAGTACGCAGAGTCATATTCCTAACTCTCTGAAAATTGGCATTTAAGTAGTTTACGGCGTATAGAAATGGGAAAAATTGTTTGGTGGAATTCCGTCATCAGAACTATAAACATTTAGCATTTTAACCCAAGGTTATTTTCGATTTTCTCGAAAAGTATGGGCGCTATTCACAAACGGTTCTGACAGGGTGAAATAACACGTATTTCCGCATAAAATAGCATATTTAGGGTTTTTTCCAAGATTTGCACGATTTAAAGAAAAATCGAGAAAATTTGTACCATGTAAAAAATACGGAGACCAATAAATTGGCATTTAACAATTAGAAAGTATGTAAAACATATTAATAACATTGTTTAATGAAATTCATCCATGAAAATCTAGTGAACTCTTGTTTCTTAAACAATATAATTGAGGAACCAGTTCCCCAGGCTGAATGATTATAACTATAGCATCGATGGAATGGATTAGACTTTTGAGAAAAAATGAAAGGTTGATTATATAAACATATTTAATACTTTTCTATACTACAAAAATTCATCGTCTTCCTCAAGTTCATTTTGAGTTACTGGAGCATCGGTTTCATCATCGGACTCATCGCTCTCACTGGCTCTCACTGGTGCACGAATTTGCTAAGCATGAGGCACACAATTAAGTGCAGAATAATCCGTTATTCTTCATTTGTAGGGCAGTACAATCATGGCTCACGTTCATTTTACAGGTTCAAATAACATGTACCTACCTACTTTGCTGATGAACGTTCTCAATCTCCAAAACTGAAAAATCTTTACCAAAGCCTCACTTTTACTAGTTAAATTTGAAAACTCCGAAATGCCGGCATGTAAACACACGTCGAGTAACAACAATAAACCACCGGCTTCTGTCGTCTCCCGCAGCGCGGCGCTCGCGCAGCAAGGTGCCTGAAGAAATTCTCGCCTCATGAAGTCGAGAAGGGGACTACTGTTGGGATGAGTTCTTTTGTCCCGATAATCCAAGCATATGCTCACTATATGGAACGTATTGGGGAACTCGTCCTCTTGCGTTTCCATGCAAAAAATATTATCTCGAGTCCTGTAGTTCGATAATATTCTAATTTTATCTCAAAAATTGAAGAATTTGTGTCTTTGAGCATTTTTGAAATCTCAACAAATTTGTCGATCCCTAGCGAAATTTGAGAAACAGAATCTTCAAGACGAGATCTCGAAGATCAATTTCCTTATCTTTATTTTTCGATAACTTTCTTATTGACCCGTTTATTCTCTCATGTTTGAGAAACATGGCGCGTACCCGTGACCCTATAAAATACCAAGAAAGTAAAAGAAACTCCATTTTTGTCCAGTTGAACTGACAAAAATTTTAACGATCGCAATCCAAAAAGTATGGTACCTGGAAGCTATATGCACAATGACTCATGCTATCATCCTGGAATTTGGAAAATATACTGTATTTTAATAGCTTAACTAAAATTTCGAGTAAAACTACCCTGAAAACAATTGAAACACATACTCAATGTTACCAAATTAGGACCTTTTTCAGTAAAATTAAAGCCTAGGGCTTCATGAACATCACGCACTTTGGTTTTTGTAAATCCAATGATTTTTACCGAGTTATGACGGATTCCGTGGGCCATGGGAATTCATGTATTTTTCAATGGCGCGAAACCTAGGAGTCCCGCGCGTCATGAATATACTCAATGCCATTTCCTGACGAAATAACGTACTTTGGTGAAAAATGCATTCCTACCTTTTTTGTCGAGAATTTCAAGCTATTTCCCGTTGTTGACTCCAATTTCGAAAATATTTCATACTCTTCGAGGAAAATGGGTAAACTTACATTTTTCTGTTTAAATTCAAATATTTTTGGGTTCTGATAACCGAATTCCGCAAAACAATTTTTTTCTAAATTGTATACGCCCTAAACTATATATGTGCCAATTTTCAGCAAGTTATGTATTTTGTCCGGGTTAAAATCACCATTGACTGGACTACTATTAATAGTTTTAGTCATAAAATTCTTTAACTAGTTCAAAAATAAGGTTAAACGCGGACAAATATAGGGTTGGAACATGGAACGTGAAGTTCCTAGTAGTAAGATACACGAATCCATTAATTAGTTAGCAAGGGATACGATATAATGGAAGACTGCAGTCAACCTATCTCAGGATTGAATGACTATAATGATGATAATGACCATTATTTCCTCAATACTGGCGATGAAGGGCGCATAGACAACGCAGAAGAACATTTTAAATTATGTGCGCAAGATGGATTTTTCTAAACCTGAGGTGATCGCCGAGTAGTGAAAACTAGGATTATTTGATTAGGTATCATATGCATCATAGGTACTTTGCGTATAGTAAGCCGAAGGATGGGAAGGAAATTTGAAGACAACCTCTCGGAAAACCTATTTGGATTTAGGAAGAACAGAGGAACCAGGGAGGCCCTACTCTGCCTGAGATTAATAGCAGAGAAAACGATAATTTTTGTGAACAACCCACTGCATGTGGCATTCGTGAACTTGAAGAAAGCCTTCAACAAAGTTGAGTGGAACAAGATGTTCGGGCTGATGGAAAAGCTAGGAATAGATTGCAACGACAGAAGAACAATCTACCATCTGTGCAAGAATCTTGTCACCACAATGAGAATGAGAGAGAAGAAAAATTGAAAACTGAAATTTAAAACAGAGTAATACAAGGACGCAACCTCTCACCAACACTGTTCAACATATACTTGGAGAGGTAAATACGAGAAGCACAAGAATGGAATTGAGGTAAGTACGAGGGGTAAATACGAGAAGCACAAGAATGGAAGACTGAATGGAATTAAGATTAACGGAGAAGAATTAAACATGCTCCACTTCGCACACGATTTTGCAATCAAAGCAGAAAATCGTGCCTATCTTCAAATATTGCAGAGCACATTGGGCCAAGTTCTTCAAGAGTATAATAAGAATATAAATTGGAAGAAGACCAAAATCCTAGTACGTGGACGAGAGAAACAGAATGCAAAAGCCACGCTAACAGAAGAGATGTTAGAGAAAGTGAATCCTTCAACTACTTCGGAAGTACCTTCTCGTGGGACGGAAATAGTACTAAGGGCATGATGCGTAGAATAGCCCAAGATAAGAAACCGTTCAAGATGAAAAGGTACTACTGTTATCAAAGAATATAGGACTGCGAACAAGGAAAGAGTACGAAAAAACGTGTGGAGTGTGGCGCTCTATGGATCGGGAGCATGAAACATTGGAAAAGCAGGCCATAAAAGATACAATGCATTTTAAACATGGTATTGGAGGAGAATGCTGAAGATCAACTGGACGGATAAAATAATAAATGCAAAAGTTTACAGAAGAGTAGAAAAGGAAAAGACCACAAGGAATACAATACAGAAATGAAGAACCAGATGGATTGGTCACACCCTGAGGCACAATGTGTTTGTGAAGAATATAATTTAAGAAAAAAATAGAAGGAAAATTCCCAAGATAGAAACAGAAGGTCGGGATTACGATAATTTCCACCAACACACGGTACACCGACAGTTGAACTGTTAGATATGAGTAAATATAAGACGCATGACATAAGATCTGCATAAGTACGCGCGCACACAACACATACTATGATACAAAACTTACAAACTGCTACCCCCCCCCCAAGATTGCTCCCTGGATACACCCCAGCCCTGAACCGTCATTAAATCATCTCTAAACAATCATTGAACCGTCCCTGAACTGGCATTGAACACTCCCTGAGCAGTTCCTGAACCATCGCTAAACCGTCCCTGAACAGTCCCCGAAGTCCCCGAACAGTCCTCAAACGGTCCCCGAACAGTCCCTGTACAAACCAAGAACCTTATAAGAGGACGTTTATCTCCTACTTCGATCGTGTTATCAACGGCCGCGAAAGAAATCAAGTTCCAACTAGAGGGGCTGCAAACGCGTGGGAGGCCAAGAATTTCTAGTCTTAAAATGATTGTGTTAAATGGTTGTTGCGGGGTGAGTTTGAGTGGAAGGAGGGAAGAAACTGTGTAGGAGAGGTCTGTATATGCTAGAGAAGCAACTGCTCGATCGCTGCGCCACGTACAGTGGTTAAGAGGAGACGGCATTTTTTCACAAGATGGCGGAGAGGAAAAGTCGCACTTCTCAGGCTTGAAAGTTTCCCATTCCTAGAGTAAATGATGCATTGTTGTGTTGAAAGTATTTTACAAATGCGCAAGGTTTGCATAATAAGTGAGGTGAATTTGGTTCCGATATCTCTGTTAAAAGTGGGTGAAATTACGAAAACGCTGGCGGGACGAAAGCTCACATTTACCGAGGCCTCCCTCGCAACACCAGCGCATTAACTGGCGACCCGTAATTTGAGCAAATGACGATCGGAAGCGCACCAAGATTTCCGTCCTCATTGTAAGGTTCATGGTACAAACCCTGAACCGTCTTCCTTTCTTTGACCCAACTCATTCTCTCCACCAGAATCCACCCCACCTCCTCCACACCCCCTTTCCACCCCCGCCCACAGCATGTCACCTGCTCCTCTTCCCAAATTAATTTCCCTTCGCATTTCTCTGTTTCACGAACCGTCCCACCATCTCCTCCTTCCCTCCCTCGCTCATAACAATGATCTCGAGAAGAGAGAGAGAGAGAGAGATTGAGAGAGAAAGAAAAGTAAAGAAGAAGACGAGAAAACAAAAAAGAAGAGAAAATCAACAGCGCTCTGTCTGCTTCAGTCAACTTTTTGTCCGAAAGGGAAGCAAACGGGGTTGGTAGGTAGGTGTCCCCTTTCTGAAACACCGAAGACTGACGTGTTTCATTTTTTTATCTTCCTTCTCCTCCAACACCGCCGTTGTTGTAATTCTTCGCGCCTTCGTGCAAGGGTGGCAGCACAGTACGGTGCTATACTTCTTTCCCGTAATTTGCACTACCAAAAAAATGTAACGTCAGCAGGTCATCAAGCCAAAGATTGGTTTGCTGCGCAGCCATCCACTCCCCTCTCCTCTGCCACCCAACCGCTTCATTCTCACACAGTTTTTCACTTTGACGTCCTTCACTATTTGCATGACGTATTCCATTCTTGGTGCTCTTCAGTAATTCTTCCATTTCATTTCTCCTTCTTGCAATTTACTCTATGGACAGTTGCGTCCCAATTTGTTTCAAAAAGCTTTTTTTCCTCTTCTTTTCAGAGTTTTCACTATGCTCCTTTCCAACTCTTCGTAGAACTCCTTCGTAGGTGATTCTCTCCGTCCATTTGATCTTCATCATTCTATGATAACCACTCATCTCCATTCATTCCAATTGTTTTATCATAATCCCGTACCGTAGAAGCTAGTACTTAATCGTACTTTAATGGCACGAAGACATCTCACCGTAATTTCGTACCACAAAATCGTACCTCTGAAGTATAAACTAAAAATCTGTTTCCATTTGGAGGCACATCACGAATGCTACATTTTGTAAATGAATGAGTATTTTAAAAAAATGAATCGAGTCGATCGCAAGTCGTGCGGCAATTATTTCGCACCATTTTGGTTTTATTATGTAGAGTACAGTCTTATTACTGCGGATCAGTCTCCTGAGGCCCATTTTTAACTCAGCTTTCCAGTGGAAATGGAGTGAAAATTGTAGATGGTTTAAAAAAGGGCACGAAGAATTGCATCACGATTTCGTACCGTACCCTAAAAAATATTTCGTACCGTACCGTACCCAATGCCAAACTTGAGTTCATCTCTTCACTTCTCACCCTATATCTCCCCCACCTTTCGTCATTTCTCTTCTTTTGCTCTCCCCTTCACCCTTCACAATTCTCTCGGCCGCGGGTAGCTTAGCTTGTCAGCCAAAGTGGTACAAAAAAATGCGAAAGGGATAAGAATTCTACAGGAAAATGTCACCATGATTACGTAACGTACCCTATAATACATTTCGTACTAATATGGTTTCGCACCGCACTATATTTACGTACCGTTCGATAATTTCATATGTTATACAAATTCTGTACTGTACCTACTGCTAACTATTCTTTCATCTCTTCATTACTCCCTCTATATCTCGCTAACTTTTCGCTATTTGTATTCTTTTTCTCTCCCCTTTCCCATTTTTTCGTAATTTTTCCGATCTCTCAGCATCGTGCAACTAAGCTTTCCAGTAGAAATGGTACGAAAAATGCACGAAATAGGTACCGAATGGGTACGAAATATGTAAGAAAATGGTTCTAAAAAGTATCTTACGTAATCTTAATAGACGTAAAGGGTACGAAAAATTATTTTATGTTTTCATACCGTACTGATAATATGTTTTGTACTGTACTGTTAAAACAGTTTCACACTTCACCATAATTCATACCGTGCCGTAGTTTCATACTGCACATTATTCCGTAGTACCGTACAGTAATTTTTACCGTAACGTAACTTATTAACGTACCGTTATTTCGTACCGTACTGTAATTTCGTACCGTACCGTAATTTCGTACCGTACCGTGATTTCGTACCGTACCGCAATTTCGTATCACACTGTGATTTCGTACCGTAGTGCCAACCGTGCCTTCTTGGCTTCATCACTTACTCTATATCTCCCCTACGTTCCCGCCATGTCTCTTCTTTTGCTGTAACTCTTCTCCCCACTCTCTCCTGCTACCTGACTCCCTCTCAGATATTTTTTTCGCCTTCTTTATTTCTTCCCTCCGTGCTCTACAAGTCGTGAGTGCTGCTTTTTTTCTTGCGTCCTCCTCGGTGCGCTCGCTCGCCTATTTCAACCGGGAGAAACACCCGGGATTCGTCCCAGTCGTAAGCGAGCAGCTGAAGTGGCAACGGCGCGCGCCTGTACACATAGATACCGTGTTTGCAAACGCGGGACGTGGTGGGAGAACCCGGTTGCTCTCGGGAGAGAGAGATAGAACGGAAAGAATGAACTTTAAGAAACGATGAATCATAAAGTTGCAAATACCATTTAGAAGTCATATATTTCGATGACGGGACTGCTGTCTTTTACCTACCCATAAATATATCATGAGTGCGTGTCTTTCCATGACAATTATGATGAAAATGAAATAACTTCCAAGGAAAAAAGATTATTCTCGTTCTTCACTACTCAAATGGTATTCACAAAATTGTAATGTACTTCGTAATGTAATTGTAAAAAAAAGGAAGGGCTAGTAATGTTAGCTGGCAGTGAAGATTCTTTAATGGATGTTAAAAACATTTTATTTAGCGATTGTGTTTGATGACTAGCAAAAGGTAATTCATATTTTTTAAATAAGAATTTTATCTCCTAAGGAAAGTCTTAATAATATCATGTTGTACACCATTTCTTTCTTTTTGTAAATTCATCCAGACTTTACTTGCTAGTCACTTCATCACAGGACCTGACGATATGATGAAGCATTGCTCAAATGTACCTTTAACAAAACATAGCACTTATTTTCCTTTCAGCAAGTCATGCATATGCACAAGAGGATATTTCGAGAGATTTTGTCGGTAACGCGAATACTTATGAAATGACGCTGTGAAATGCAGCCCAGTTATACTACAATACGAATCGGAATCACAAAAAAATTGTTTTAAAGTGGAATTTATCAACGGGAAACTTTCAATTGGAGTTGAGTCGATAAAACTAAACGGAATCCAGGTACATCTCGGATATTATCTTATGTACCACATTTTTGTTGAGAAGTGCTACTCATCAAATTTTATATCTTTCACCATAAGTTATCGGAGGAGGCTTCTTCAGTTCCTCAAGGGAGGCATTTTGGCTCGCATGCCTTATTTTTCTCAGGTCAACATGGTCGCCTTACAAGTTTGAGCGTATTACAACAGATAAAAACTTGGTAATCTCGTATTGGACGAGAACACAAAGATGCCGTAGAATCACTATCGGATTTTGTCAATCATCGCCACGACAGAAGTCAGCTCCATAATAGGATGAGTGGGAGGTTTTTTAGGATATAGAACTGCTGGAATAACCGTTCCCGTTTGTTTTTCGGGCCAGAATTGATGCAGAGGCTTCATAAATCTCTAAAAAACTAGTTTTTACATTGCAAAGATAAATTGGACTCAATGAGCAGAAGTGGTATTTACAAAATCTCATGCAACGACTGTGAAGGGGTCTACGTGGGGCAGACTTCTAGAAGTTTCCAAACCAGAACGACAGAACATTATAGTTCATTTAAAAATCACCATGAAGAAAAGAGTAATTTTGCCAAACACCTTTTAACTTTTGACCATGAAAGTGATTTTAAAGTTAAAGTACTGCATTTTACTGATAACCGACGTGACCTAAATGCATTTAAATAGCCCGAAATTTTAAAACGAAATGTTGACTCTGATGTTAATCTTTTAAATGAATGCTTGCTGCCCGCCAACTCCCCAATCCTTTCCTCTTTTGCTGACCATTCCCGTCCCCCTCACCCCACTATCCCCTCCCCCAACTGACTGATAGTATATGAGGGATTGCTTTACATTTTTGATCACCTGATGATGACGCTCAGCCGTCGAAACCCGGGTCGTGGTTGTGTGTAATTTTTATGTGGTTTTGTAAAAGGCTCCTCACTTTAATAAATTCATAAATCTCGTAAAACCGTTAAATATGCCAACAAAGGGCACAATTTTATCTGCAGTAAAATACACCAGGTGCCAACAGCATGCCTCACCTTACCTTTGAAACGGAATGAAGCCAGTTCGCGTTCACCAGTTCTTAGGATTTAATCACCTTATTTTGTACATGAAGCAGTGCCCGAAAATTAACAAAGTCAGAATATTATGGCAATATGGCGTGTAATTTGAATATGATATATGAATATTATCATAATCAAGGTAATCTAACGGATAGGGTAGATTAAAATGGGAGTGAGTAAATATTTTCTCGATTCTTGCATGCGCACTGACCTATCTACCTATAATATTTCTGTCTTAATTTCAGCGTACGTCCTACCCTTCTTCATCCCGTTCTTAAAACCGATTCTCTTTCTTCACCTTCCCCGCATACTCATCATCTTCCCCTCAATCATGGTCGCGAAAACCCTGATAAGGGAGAAAATGGGTTAATGACTGGTGTGAAATTTTCAACAGATAAATAAAACCATTACTCAGACACAGGTTTCAGTCTAGATACATAATCATCATATCACATCGTAGATACATAATCATCACCTGGTAATGATTTTTCTACAATGAAACCTAAGCAGGCCATGATTAAAGTTTTTTATTTGTGGTAATTCGCAGACGGCATACCACTTTCTAATAATTATTATAAAGTGAATGATTATTTTCGTCATAACTCATCATTACTAAGATATGTATTTCATCTTTGTTCTTCCTCATAGCTTCCTGCATAGAGACAGGTGGGTAAAGCAACAGCCTGAAACGTCGCGGTTTCAATTTCCGCCACGAGAAAGGACGCAGAGTCAGGTTTTAGGAGAAAACTAAGATATTAATGATTTGGCCAAAAAAATCAGCAAGAACAAGACGAATTTTCACTTTTCCTTAACTAAGATGTAAATTATTCTACAGAAAAACAACGTTTGTTTTCATCTTGAGAATTCGCGTTTTACATTAAACCTTTTAGGATGTACAGATGATATTCCACCATTCCGCAGACGGTGGTGAGTTAGACATTACGGGTTGGCTGCAAGACCGACGCCTAAATCGTGCGTTCAGACAATGACTTCTTTGACAGATTTCAGCCGCGGGTCAGCTTACGCTGCTCTACCCCCGCCAAAGGAGGCGATGGCTAAGTGTGTATCAACGCTTGGCAACTACGCCACAAAACCGCGTCATACAGTCTGAAACAAACGTAGACCGATAGACGCAGTCAGGCATAAAAACGAATTTCTACAGGTAGTGTCTTAGATTCTCATTTAAGTACCCCTAAAACTACCGCGAATACCAGGACCAGCTTAACACAAAATTTTCACCCGGGCGAGAGAATATTCCGTCGCCCCCCCCCCCTCCCCGCTTATCAAACCCATTCACCAATTAAACGTTGTTGTAAAATATATTATTTTACCATCACGGCGCCCCTTCCTTTGCAGCGCCCTGGGCAGTCGCCCGTGTCGTCCGGGCCTGGCGAAGACAATTCTCAAATGTGGCGGAAAAGAAGTGCTTGTCTAGACGACATCTGAGCCAAAAACCCGTAATAGGTGGTGAAAGCCGTAGTTTAGCTTTTACCCAACTTAGCCAATGCCTAAAATTCGTACTTCCTCTCAACCCTTTTTCTTTCAACCACAATTGAGGAGTTTCCTTCATAATTCTATCTACGCCTCAATTAATAACACCCGAAATAAAATGGAAGAGCGCCCACAACAAATTATCGCAGTCATATTTGTGACATTATTCATCATTCAAAAGCTGATAGTGGCCATGGCATAGGCTTAGACCTGTGTCGCGTAAAATAAATTACATCAAAACGTAACAATGATGGCGCACCTATGGCTCAATTTCATACATCAACGAGCGAGCCCTCCAGCTTAATAGCAAGAACTTTTAGAGAGGCTCAAGTATCAAAATGATGGATCTCTTGGGCATATTTACATCACATGATTCTTCTGGCATAGCGTGATGGAACGGTTTTTCATATCAGCCTAACACCATGGTTTCCACCCGAAGGTCGACTATGACCGATTGAAGGCTTTGTTGTAACAAAAGCCCTCCCGCTTGTGAAATTTAGCTTATGCGGCGGTTCCTTTCTCCTCAAAGTCTCAGATTTTCCAGAAATATCCGATACTCAGTAGGGAATTCAGCCGTGATGTACATGAAGGTGTCCACATACATTTCAGTCAACAGTATCCGGCGATATGCTGAGGAACAGCATCTCCGACAGTGAAAATTAACAGATGCGGTATTATCCACTGTATTTTACCATTACAACACGTGAAAGGGCCTTCGCTGCTAGTTTGAGTCCACGTCCCAATTTCAAGGGGGCTAGTTCACGACCCCCGAGATACATATGTCTCTCGGGGATCGTGGCTAGTTCTACCGAGGACCTCTGGCAGGCCGAGCTGCCTGTCTCCCTGGTTTTCATTGACGTCACTCTTGATGGCCGACCGCTCCACGTAACCAGAGGCATCGGCTCTACCTCCCCTAACTTCTTCGCCTATGATCTACTTAAACCTACGAAATTCTCACCTCAATCTCTTCTCTCATCCCATCTCTCTGATAATGTTACTTTGGGATCAGGAGCATAATTAGAATTTGGTATCACTTGGTTTGAGTTTGGTGATCGCAAAATTAAATAGACTTGTTCTCTTGGTCTCCGCCACCTTCTTTACTAGTCATTATTAAGGATCTTAAACTTAAGACTAGAGAATATAAATGACTGCCGAACAGACAGCTGAAAACCTCCTTCCTCCACACACCATTATTGGTCACAATAGTACCTCGGCAAGATACCCGTGCATAAAAATACAACATATATATACTATTGTATGAACTACTATTTTTGCTACAAACATTAACATATAAATGACAGGTGACTTTAAATCCCCTGCAAACACACACATATGGTGGCAATGGGACGTGACGCATAAATATAAAAGGTCGATTTACGATTTGTTTAAAGTAAAAATAAGGGTTTTAAATGCATAGAGGTCATAACGATTTCATAGAAAGGCTGTTTGACGAAAAGACTCGTTAATATAGTTAATAACATCCTTCAAGTCTTGCATGCATTTAATTAACTACGAAAAGAGACACAAATCAATATATTGACGGTAAATTACCCCGCAAAAAATTATAAGCATCATCCAAGGGTCGTCCTCGTTTCGTCTACTAATTTGAGAAGAGAATGAAATCTGTAAGCTCTAATGATCTCACTACTTCATCAAATATTACCCTTATTTTTACATCACTTAAAATTCTAATGAAATCACGGATAATTTAATATTACTGGCATATATCTACAACACATTTCGTCCTCTCTTATTGTCTTTGTAAGAGTTATCCCCAAATGTCATTCAGAGACACTTGTTGCGAATTACGCAAATTTTAAATGCATCATCTTTCACTCATACACTTTTTATTGCACAGTAATATTCAATTTTCCAATTGCATATCAATCGCACAAATGCTAA
This sequence comes from Pyrrhosoma nymphula, assembly GCA_963573305.1. Taxonomy (NCBI): domain Eukaryota; kingdom Metazoa; phylum Arthropoda; class Insecta; order Odonata; family Coenagrionidae; genus Pyrrhosoma; species Pyrrhosoma nymphula. The sequence continues at coordinate 115,582,479 of OY754330.1, forward strand.
TTAATTTGAAAACCAGCAATGGTTTCTTGTGTTTATTAATAGTGTTAACAGTAATTCCTACTTTCCAGATTTATTACGAAGAGAAACCCATTCATAATTTAATACGTTTCCATTACATTCTTATTAAGTTGGCGTCCTTATTTACAGCTTCCTGCTTCTTTAACTCTCGAGAACTGTTTATTTACTGTGCCTAGTCTTTGACTACAACCTTGTCGTGGTGGAAGGGCTTGTGCTCCGATGACCCCTAGAGCTGCACTGGCGGGAGCAATGTTCCTGGTAGGGTCACCCATGCCAGACTGGTCGAAGGTTAGGAGACAGACGAATGGTAGTCCGCGCAGCGTCTGTATCTCAGTGAGGCGGCTGGAAAAGGCGTCTGACCCCAGTGGCGCGGCCTCTGAAGTGATGGTGTCACGTAAAAAAAACTATTGAGTAAGGCCACGGAATACTATCTCAATTAAAACAAAAACCTTGAAATTATGGCCAGTTCTCAAGTGATAATGAATCCTGGCGACTACGGGACTCGGCCCAGAGGGCCGGATGTCGTACCCGGCAGCGGTGGGAGCAAGGCCCCTGCGGTCGTCATCACACGAAATCCTTGCTTACAAAATACAGCAGCAGAGGAAAAGAAGAGGAACGAAACAATCAGAATAGGCACGTGGAATGTTAGGACTATGCTGAGGGCGGGGAAGTTAGAGAATACAAAGCAAGAAATGGAGAGGGTGGGTGTAGACATCAAGGGTCTGGGTGAAGTAAGATGGAAGGATGACGGGGACTACTGGAGCGATGACTATAGAGTAATTTATAATGGAGTGAACGAAAATCAGCGCGGGGTTGTATTTGTAATGAATAGGAAACTAGGTAGAAAAGTATTTCATGCAGAACAGGTGAGTGATAGAATAATAGTCGTGGAACTAAAGGCAGATCCAACGAATTTAGTTATAATCCAGGTTTATATGCCTACCTCTAATCAAAAAGAGGAGTAGGTAGATGGGGTATACGATAAGCTAGAGGAAATAATTGGTAGGATACCTGGGAGTAAGCACTTGGCAGTAATGGGGGATTGGATAGAATGGGGGAATAGGGTGGTGGGTGTAAAAAGAGATGGGCGGGTGGTGGGCGATAACGGGCTAGGAAGGAGAAACGATGGCGGCGAGAAAGCTGTGGAGTCTTGCCGTAGAAATAACCTAGTAATTACAAATACATGGCTTGGACATCATCCTCGACGTAGGTACACTTGGAAGAAGCCGGGAGACACAGATAGGTTCCAGATAGATTATACAATGGTTCGTCACAGGTACAGGAATACTGTTAAAAACTCGCATACTTATCCAGGATCTGATGCATACACAGCCCACAACTTAATAGCCATGAAATATCGGGTAAACTGAAAAAGATAAGAATGGGAAGGACGGTACGAAAGTGGAATACGGAGGCATTAACTGGGGCAATGAAGAAGAAGTATCGAGAGAAGGTGGATGAGATAATGGGTGAGGAACATGGAGTTAGATCAGTGGAAGATGAATGGGGAAGTTTGAAAAATGGAATTATAGAAGCGGCGAAACCAACGGTAGGCGTAGTCAGTGTAACTAAAATTAGAAAGCCGTGGATCACGAAGGAGATGATATGGGAAATGGAGGAGAGAAGGAAATGAAAGAGCGTAAACTCAGAGCTAGGTAAGAGAAAATACCGAGAATTAAATAACAGGCTTAGAAGAGAAACTAAGAAAGCAACAGAGGCGTGGTGGAGAGAACAGATGGACTCGTTACAGAAATACCAAAACGAGGGAAGAGTAGATGCATTATATAGGAAAGTAAAGGAACTGACAGGTGGTAATAAGGGAAGGGGAATTACAACGATAACAGACAAGACGGGAATGGTGATCGTAGAACCGAAAGAGATCCAGGAGAGGTGGAAGGAGTATGTTGAAGAGATGTACGGTAAAGAAATAAGACCCAATAGGTTAGATATAGAAAAGGAAGACGATATCGACAGAGATGGCATCGGACCAGATATCCTAGATAGCGAAATCGAAAGAGCTCTACGAGACATGACAAGGAATAAGGCGGTGGGAATAGATGACATATCTGCAGAGTTTTTAAAGAGCATGGGGAAGAACGGAAGAGGAAAACCTTTTGCGCTTATTCGTAGGATTTATGACGATGGAGCGTGGCCGGAAGACTTCGCGAAGACTGTTCTAATTCCTATACCAAACAAGAGTAAGGCAAAAACGAAGTAAGACTATATCGGCCAAAGTAGTTCTGAGAACTATAAACAGAATTCTAGAAAAGAAGGCTAATGAATAACTGGGTGACGACCAGTTCGGGTTTAGGAGATGGACAGGAACGCGAGATACTATAGCGGTGATGAGGACGCTAGTAGAAAGAAACCTAGAGTATGGGCAGGATGTTTTTGCATGCTTCGTAGATTTCGAGAAGGCGTTTGATCGGGTGGAATGGACGAAATTAATGGGAGTGTTGAAGAAATTAGTGGGTCGATTGGAGGGACAGGCGTCTGATTCGGAATTTGTATATGAACCAGACGGCGCAGGTTAGGGTAGCCAATGGAGTATCGGGATGGGCCACGATAGGATGGGGAGTGCGGCAGGAGTGCCCACTATCGCCGTTGCCTTTTAACGCGAATTCAGAAGAAATGGAAAGGGAGGCATGGGGGGAGGAGGAGGTAGGAATAAAGGTAGGAGGGGAGCTGATAAAATCAGTGAGATTTGTAGATGATCAAGCATTGGTTAGTCAGTCTGCCAAGGGGTTACAGTCAATGGTGAATGCGTTATAAGTGCAGTGCGAAAAGTATAGGATGAAAATCAACCACAAGAAAACGAAAGTAATGAGATTTTCTAGAAGTATGAAGGCGAGGCTGAATATAAGGGTGGGAGGGCAGAAGATAGAGCCGGCCGAGCAGTTTACGTATCTGGGTAGTATTTTGGAGGAAAAAGGTTTTAGTGGTAAGGACATCAGATGCAGAATTGCGCTCGCAAAAGAAGCATTTTCGAAGAGACGGGAATTGATGAGGGGGGTTTGAAAAGAGACGTAAAGAAGAGGCTGGTGAAAATTTTAATATGGAGCGTTAGGGTGGCCCAAAAAATACTTTTTTTTTAAGTTTGTGGGGCGACTGCATTTTATGGTGCAACTTCATGTATCAACGACCCACAAAAAAATTCGGCTCGATTGCACAATATTTGACCCTGCCGAACCGTGTTTAAACATTTTCGGCTCGGATGTAGGAAATGTTTCCTACTATACAGGGGCTATTTTCCGTTTTCTCCTGTATTCTACTGCAGAATTGTTGTTAAAAAGAATAAATACAATCCTTGTAGATAAAAATTATTATTTCAAATGAGTTATTTTAATATCAATTTGTTAAAAATGGTTTACATAAAATTTACATGTACATACCTAGACCTTTTCTTTTCCATACTCATCAAACATTCTTCTATGCTTTTGCACCACGAGTAGCAAATGCTGTCTCTCACGTTCATTACAGGTAAGATTTTTCTTTAACAGATAATGTTTGTTAAGGGACACACCGGTGTCATTGCTTGGTCATTGAGAATGGAGGATGTGCGTAGACTTGAGGCGTTTGAGATGTGGGTTTAGAGAAGGATGGAGATAGTGAGCTGGATGGCGAGGAAGACGAACAATAAGGTATTGGATACGGTCGAAGAGGAGAGGGAGCTTGAGGCAGAGGTTCGGAGAAGGTAGAAGAGATGGATGGAGGAGGTTTTGAGAGGAGAGGGCATGTTGAAGAGAGTGATAGAGGGGAGAAAACTGGGGAAGCGTGGAAAAGGAAGGAAGAGGATAGGATTTCTGGACGAAATTAGAGGAGGTAGAAGATATGAAGAATTGAAGGGGGATCTAATAGCGCGCCATCCTTAGGAGGGAATGTGAGACAATTTATATGAGGTTGGGGTGCAGAATGGGGACTATCCATGTATACCTATCAGCTGGTAGAATACTTGAATATAGTCCTTCCGCAGTGGTCTTTGACCATGATTTTAGGCATTTTGATCATTCGTGGATAAACATTGTGTTTTGGACCGCAATCTTGGCAAATGAATAAGCTTTCTTCATTGTAAGGGAAAGTAGTAAGTTGCCATCGGCATAAAAGGAGTAGAAGACTTTTAAAAAATGAGTAAATGGTGACTTGCCTCTCCAAATTGAAACCTGTTTCTTTGAAAAATATAATCCCAGTAGCAAGGATATCGTGAGAAAGTCATTAATGAGTTTTATGCAAAAAAGCAGTGATTAATGGTATTTTTCCATTTTGCATTTTTCTAGATAAATCATTATGGTACCATGACCATACCGCTACTAATATTGACGTATTCAGCGCATTAACTGAACAGCTGATCCTTACACTATGGCCGATTGTGCATTTAAATGGATTCAGTATTATCCTATTGTTTGATATATTCCCTTCAATAATATATACGAAGGAGAGAGGATAAAGAAACTATTAAAGTTTACTGAAACCTGTTTTGGAGAGAAGTATTCTGAGAAAGAGGGGAAGAGGTAGGATGGTTATTTTGAATGTAATGAAGAAGCATAGGAAGTATACTAAACTGAAGAGACCAGGGATTGTGAAAAGAAGCAAAGGTTCTGTCTGTATCGGGAGTACTCAGCCGCCTTGTACCTTGCCGCCAAAATATCTGGATAGCAAAGCAGTAGTCACACACACTAGTGGTGCAATTCGCGCATTACGCTACCGTCGAGGGATCGGAGTCTCATTCTACGGTAAAAAAATCAGACCAATACTATCCTTCATGGCAGCAACAAAACCGGGCACACATAAAAATATGAGACTTCTAGAAATAGCAGAAATGAAAATCCTCAGAAAATCTGAGGGAAAACCTTATTTGATAGAATGAGAAGTGAAAACATTGAAAAAGAGTTGCAGGTAGAGAATATCAACGAATGGGTACACGGCCGGAGGCAGGAATGGAATGGTCACCCAGACAAAATAGAAGACGGAAGGATAGTTAGAATTCCAGAAATAAGATTCCAGATGGAAGAAGAGATGTAATTCAGACGACAGAAAAGTTCGCGGAACAATACAGAGAATGAATAATATAAGGACTCGCTGAAGGAAACAGTCGAAAGCCTAGGAAGAGAGTGGAAAGAAGTAGAATTCTCGACGGGAGAGTTTATCGGAGTTAAAATTGCCAGGAGTAAGCTTCCAGGTGGAAAAATAAGTGTTGTGCAGACCAAGGAAAATATGGTGGGACATAATGAAGATGGAATAAACTGAGGATTTACGGGAGGAAATAGGCGAAAGACTTGTAAGAATGTGGGAAGAAGAAGAAGCTGCTTTCCAAAACTGCGGAATGTTAAGATCGGGGAACTAAGCATATATTCAAAGACGATATTAATTTCCCCCTATTTTATTACAAGATTTCCGCAGCAAGACTCTCTCTTCTATCCCTCAGTGCATTTCTTATCTCCCTCAGCGCATTCGTCTATTTACACGGGACGAGCGAGTGAAAAAGAAAGAAAAGCTGGCAGGAAAATGTTTTTTCTTTCTCTCTCCCTGCACCTCCAACAATACGCTGCGCTCTTTTTCTTCTTCTTATTCTTCTCTCAAATAGACGAGAGCGCCGATAAACCTTTCAAGAGGCCATCGGAGTTGGTCTCCCCCAACACACTCCTCCGAGAGGAACAAAAACGTAAGTGCCACTGGGGCACCTGTCTCGCCTTCCTCTGCTCAGCGCACCCAGGCGTCTTCGTCGTCGTCGGTCGTCTTGAGTGCTCTGCCATCGCGCTGCCCCGGGCAACACACCGTAGAGTGTGCCCGGGGCCGTATCGGAGGAAGGAAGGTGGAGGAGGGAGAGAAATGACGCGAAACGGCAGAGTAAGGGAAAAGGAGCGCGTGCCTTGAGTGGAGAGTATGGAGGTCTAAATGAAATTACTTGGGCGCCTCCGAGATGGAGACGCTGAGATGCACCGAAGGGTGCAGAAACAAAGACACTACTGTCAACGTAAAAACGCAGCAACATCACTCACAGTCAACAAGGTGGGCAATAACTCATTTACCTACCGTTTGTGCCAATTTTCCCTCCTCGAAACCTCGAGACTCGAAAATCCTCGGAGACTCAGAAACCGCAGAAGACTTTCGCGTCTCGCAAAGTGCCAGAGAGCGATGGGACAAGTGCCGCGACCTAGCTCTGGTCAGCGCGAACGCTCAGGTCATCGCGATTCCTGCAAGCACCCTGCTTTTATTCGGTCCGCGCTGGTGCTGACATATTTTTCCACTTTCAACATTCCCACCAATCCAAAATGTGATAGCACCTCCCCTACTCTCCCCACTCCTCCACTGGTCAGCTGATTCCCCTCCTGCGCTGACAAAGTGTACCGTGAACCAACTAGCCCTCTTTGAACCTGACCGCGGCCGGAGAAAGACGTATCTGCTTGGTTCCAGTTGTGTCTTGTATAGACCAAGTTAACGGTATTTAGCCTACGGGCTTGTTTTCTATTGTAATAATTGTGGTTACATAAATGCTGTTACTGGAAGTTAATCAAACTGCCTACGGTTGTTGTCTTTTTTCTCTCGTTTCCGCCCACCAATCGCAGTCAATTCACTCGCGACGTCAGGTTTCAGTGGATTGCGTTGCATGTAGAAGAATGAATACGCTCATATCGATGGCTAAAAGCAAAAGCATTGTATGCCCATACTTTAGCCCAAATGAGGTAATGGTATTAAAATAGGCAGAGGTAGTGAAAAAAAGCTTAAAACTGTTATTGTTGCCTAATAAAATATTATCTAATGCATAAATTCATGGGACTGTCGAGTATTTAGGGGTCTTTGGAAAGTTTTCCCCCAAGTTCTTAATCTTATTTTTGGGTTTCCGAAAGTTTTCAAAAGTGGACACACAATGATTGTGCTTTTAGCTATCGGTATATTTTATAATAACATTTCATGCACAATATTTACAACCTTTTGAGAAACGCGGGCTTACCGAACGAGGATGTTAGTCCGCACAATTTCTACCAGCAAATACCCACTTCAGTACTCTGGTGATGTTTAAGGAGGCCCCACCGCGGCTGTGTGAGTCAAAACAAATCCTACATTCCACCTTTTCGTGTATTTAGTTAGAAACCCTTGGTTTCGCCGATGATAGGCGTTACCGAGAGAGAACCAAAATTAAGGAACGAAGTATGCAGTGTTAGGGTGATTAGGGTGCTTCGACGACTAAGGTCATTCGCACCACGAAGTATGCAGATTATTCCATGAACATATTTTTTTATTAACACTTTTTTCCAACCATAGTGACAGACTGCGGCGCCATTTCTATGAGATTACAGAAATTTTTCTCCTCTACCTCACTCATCGTAGTAGCTAGCCAAAAATTAAAAAAATAATGAGGTAGACTGCCGATATTTTATTTTTATATTATATATTGGCAAAATTTTATTTTTTATACGATTTCTCGGGATAAGTTAAAAAATTAATAGTTTTACTTGGTGGAAGGTCAACATATTGATAGTGAAATGAACTTTCTAACTTCCACAGTTTATTTCAGAATGTCTAACCGGTTTAGGCAGTTACGCCATGTAGGTACCTATCATTACACCAATACCATTGCACCCTCCGGCAGGTAGAATCCTTAAGTACCTGAATGTACCGGTAGATGGCCTAACTGCCGGAACCGATTGAACATTCTGAAATATTTTCCGCGAAAATGGCATTTATATTATATGGAAAAATACTATTTTTCCCCATGTAACTCCAGTTCTCCCATTTCAATTCATGTAATTTCGTGTTCAATTTGCGAGAAAAAAAGCGTGGAAAGGTAAATTTTTTGTTTTAATATCAGATAGAGTACAATGTTTGACGGCAAACTTCTTAAATCGCGGGCCCGGTGTGGGGGAATACTATGCGTAAGTCGATGTTACGATTTTGTGTGTACCAAAAAAAATTTAATGGCTTTCAAAAATATAACGCAAATCCAAATAATAAATGGTTTAATAGAGCAATGCTGTAAGAATGTTACGCAACATTAAACTTAATCGCGTGACATCGCACGTTGCCACAACAAAGATAGCAATTTGTAGCGGAATATAATTTACTATTGTGCGGCATTTCGCTGTTACCTGAGATGTCGTTTGACAGAGCTTGATAAGCACTATAGAATAATTTACTAATAGTGACAAAAGTGGCAAAAATTGAAAAATTATACATTGATAAAGGGTTGAATTTGGGTAATTATTTTCGACAATTTTAAGCATGTCCAAATGTCTTCAAAACAAAAAAGTGAATAAATATCGCCAATGATTACAAAGTGAAAGGAGACCTCAAAAAAGGTCCAAAAAGACCTCAAAGACAGCAGCAGAACGAATGTGGAGGATGAGGCAGCGTCGACAAGTGGAAGTGAACAAGAGTCGAACGAACGCCGCAACACCTGATGAAAGTTCACACGCAATACATAGATGTCATTATTAAGGTTGAACCGATGGAATACGTCGAAACACAAGCAGATGAAACCTTTGAGGATCGAGATCCAGCATTTATATCACATATAACTTTGACTAGGCATCTTATGGCAACAAAATGGGTTGTTTTTGGAGTTTGTGACCGCATATGGTTCCAAAATGACTTAAAACGGCCACATTCAGCTATGTTGCAATTCGTGATAAATAAATAGAAGACGTTTAGTTTGTTTCCCTCATTTTTTTCATATCAACACTCAGGTAAGATATTTTCCGCCAAAAGCCCCAGCGGTAGTAACTGCGTAACTAACTACAATGTTACACATTTACCACTAGTAACCAGAATATGAATGAAATGACAATCGAATCATTTTACGGTGGAACCACCTTGAAGCGGGCGAACTCAGGTGTTTCCTCGGAGACCTGGGGCAGGATAGGCGGGAGTTAATCTGCGATTTCATGCAGCCGTTTTAAGCGTCTTTTTGCCGCTGCATTTTGAGTCACACACGTCTCCACGGGGATGGCCTCCTTAAAGCTCCCTCCAGCGGCGAGAACTGAAGCCTTGATGACGGTCGGTTGAGCGCATTCCCCCATGTACTGAGTATCAAAACATTGGTGATTCCTACACCTTTTCTGTAGGCGTGAAAACTCGTAAATTTCGTCATTTTGCTGTCTATTGACACCTATCTGTTGATGCTTTCCCAGCCTCTTGAGTTTAATGCAGTTATTTTGGCAACGCTGCCTATCAGGCGCTGACTTCTCCCCTCCTCTCCTTAGCCCACCCCTTCCACACGAACCTTCCCCTCCTTCACGCCACGCTCCGCGCAGACGACGCACGGCCGAAATGTTTCGCTACCACTATAATCGCAATTTACTCATGAACACCAACATTATCTCAGATATTATGGCTATTTTGACGAAGAAAATATAGGGTTATATGGGGGTTCAATTAATTTTGTGTATCCGGTGATAAAAAACTCATTTTACCTAATCCAAACTTAACAGCAGAAAACATTCAGTTCTAAAATATCATTAGGATGGAAAATTCCTCTTTATAAACACCCACACTAAAAAGGTCATCCTGCATGCCTGACTTACTTTACACGAATGAAAAGTATCTCTGTATATAGTGTAGTACATGCATGCACCCGCTTGAAAAGTGAATACACCCTGTAACCTTCATAGCATGCGACGAGGTGCATATTTTGCAAAAATCCTCCTCAAGCATCTACTAGGTGGGTGGCAAGGTATTAAGCCGCTGAATACACGCAAATACAAGATTGCGCGTCTTTTTTCCAGGAACCTTTTGGGATTCGCATTCCCTAGCATGTTGATGTCATCGTAAAGATATGATTAAAGATTTTTCCAATTCTATCGAAATCAGGAGCAAATAGTGGAGACTCTCGTATATCCCTGCGCTTGGGAGAGTGTATTCTTTTCTACATATGCATATACTTTCCGACGAATCGTAGAGACGGTCATGAAAAAAATTAGATGCAAAACATTTTAATCTTTATACCAACAATTTTGAAGAGTAGGTTTTTCAACTATTCCCATCAGTATAACAGGTGAAAAGTAAACTTTCAGCTCATTTGAAGTAATACTGTCAAACTCACAATCATAAGATCCAAACTGTTAGTCTCAATGACAAAATGATCAAGTATTCCGTTATTTAAATAAAGTTATAAAGCAAAAATATTACTAACATTTCCACCTAATGTAACTGCCATTCCAGGAAAACCGGAATATGTATGAATTACAGGAATTAAACACTCTTGTTTCCAACTCCACACAGGCCTATCATTGTCAAAAAAAATTAGAATTCTGTTCGTTTTCATTTCCTGTAGAAGTACATTCATCTGTATCAGATTCACTATTCGAATGGATAGTATTGCGTAGACATAAACGCTTTGGCCTAATTATATCATCCTCACTGCTTGAATCACTATAATCAATATAAGAAATAACTCCGTTCAACTTTCCCTGCGAGAATTCTTCTTTCCACTTTCTTCCTAGGTGTACCCCTCTTCCCTTCAGTACACCATTATATTATTCCATCTCTATATTGTCCCGTTATATTTTCTTTCGTCAGCCCACATCTCATCTTCCACCAGGAAGCTTATCTCTGTAAGTCTTAACTATTCTTCCGTCTCCCATCCTATCAATGAGACCATTTAATCCCAACTTCCACCCGTTCACCCATTGAATTGATATTCTTTACATGGTAGTTCTAACTGAAGTTTTCAATTCTCATTCTATCCAGTAAGTTTATTTCTTCATTTCTGTGGTTTCTATTAAGTCTCTTAGTTGTATTTGCCTCCGATCCTGTCTCTGGAATATATATCAGTACCGGTTTGACTGCTGATTCGATGGTAGTCATCCGACAGGAAATATCCTTCAAATACGAAGGAATAGTGTTGTTCCGTCGAGAATTTGGAAGGAAATAATACAACCCAAGGGGATATAAATGTTTGCTCTAGCACCAAGGAAATCCCTCTCCTTTGCCAGTCTGAAACCCCGTTTTCCCCATTACCAACACGCCTTTCTCTCCACATCCGCGGAACTTCCAAATCCCTTAGGAAGCAAACATTATTCCCGAAGGCCGCATCCTTCCCAATCCTCGGAGGACCACACCGTTTGCTGACCACCTCGTACTCCTAACTTCTCTCCTCCTACGAGGAGGGAGACCCCTATGCTTTGAGAGAAAAAGGAAAAAAATGCCTATATTTTACGCAACCACCAAAAATACATACAATTATAGTGGTAGCGAAATATGGCGGTAGTCAAGCAGAAGGCTCTTTTTCAGTGGAAGAGTCCATTCCCCACGAACTGGCACCGCATGGGGGAGTACGTAGTCGCCACGTTCGACTACCAGGGTTTTCAGTATCAAAAACTTTCTTTTCCAACTGTATAATGTGAAATCTGTTGGTCACATCCAATTTCTAGCTCTCTAAGGCTTTCTAATTCAATGGTTTAGTTTACCCTCTCCGATGTTTCTTCCCCACGCGATTTATGTGATAATTCCACTCCCGCCTTCTTTTTAAAGTCCACTCGTTAATGTTTTCTGCTTCGCAAGTCTTTCTTATATATTCTTTTCGTTTTCTGTCCAGTAATGTTTAACCGTAATTTTCCGAGGTACATTCCTCTACAAGTAGTAATTCAATAAGAGAGTAATTGACAAGAAAATTTAAATTAAAGATTTATCCAAATTGTCAATAAAACCAAAGGAATTTTTACTCCCATACATGCATTTCGGTCGCTCGGGTGACCATCGAAATGGAGAGTTTAAATCTCTTAAACACATGCGTGCTGTGTTTAAGAGATTTAAACTCTTCATGTCAATGGTCACCAGGATGACCGAAATGTATGCATAGGAGTCAAAATTCTTTTGCTTTCCATGAAAATCACAAATACCTAGTATTTTCATCCCACTGAAAGAAGCACGAGATAATTTAATGTTGTAAGAAACAAGAATGTACCTAAAGGAAAGCAACAAAAAAAGGATTGTGTGATAACTTTACCGTCGAACGAGAATGAAAGCAAGAGGGTCGAAGAAAGAACAGGCGATCTTCCTCCACTATATAGAAGGTAGAAGAAGAAGATGGGTTGCGGACAATATCAGTGTAGCTTGATTCTTCTTCGATAAGATTGTAATCATTTCCTTGAAAGCGATGCTGACACTCTCCCGCTCTCAAGTTAAGGTGTTTGAAGCGATTATTACGTACAGATAACCATGCGTGCGCTCATTAGTGATATCAATAGATAAAAGTGAAAATATGAATCATACCAATTTGTTTTCATGGCCATTCAAAGGTATTTTAACACGTCGACTTATGGCATATGATATATATTTCGTAATAATTCGATAACATATGTACGGATTTTATTTTAAACGTGAAATATTGTATTCCTTATTGTTGATTGTTGCTGACAAACATCAAGTATTCATGACAATCCCAATATTTTAAAACAACACATTTCAATATAATTTCGCGTTAATTACGAATACCGCGTCGAAAACTCTAGTCATAAAACGCTTTCATTAAGGAAAAATACTTTAAATATAATTTTTGTACCATTCCATTACTTACGTCTCCATTGTATGATGATATCAAACGGTGCAGAGCAACATATGCACATACAAGAAATGTAGGCCAATATTTTTTTTTTACTTGCTTAAAAAATTATTAAAACATGCTCTCAATGACACGATTGCAGCTTCAGCCATCTCGCATGCAATTATGTTTCAAACGGTGCCCATCAAGTGCTGTCCTCTTCCCCTCCGCTCCTTGGGCATTTTTGGGGGTTTCTATAGCTGCTAGATGTTTTCCGACTGCGTGACGTGGAATTCTAGGAAGCCTCTGTAGCTTTATGAGGTCCATCGCGGCTATGTAATTCAACACAAATACGAAACTCCACCTTTTTTGTTTTGCTAAAAAAATCTGCTTTCACCTATGCCATGCCTTAGCTGTAAATTTATATTTAAAGTAAAGCTATAAGGTAAATAATATGAAAAAATGCAGGAATTAGTTCACAAGTGGGGATATTTTTCTGTCCCTCTACCCCACCTCAAACTACTCCCACTGGAATACAAATTCTTATCACTATATTTACACTGTTTGAATCTTCAGAATTTTTCAGAAGATACCGGTCCTGGAATCCGGAAGAAACCGGTCACAGGAATAAATGAACTGCGGAAAGTTCCAAAGGTGTGTAATTTAAATGGGGATTAATGCGTGTAATTTAATATTCACATAATTAAGAGATCCGATTGTTCGAATAAAAAAGTGCGAGCCTCTAAAATTGGGCTAATCAACATAAGTACGACGGCAGTACCTAAAGACCTGGCTGTATATTTTTTCTTAACCTTAACCATAAGATTGTGTAGCCTTAACGTCATTGAGATATTGACTGAGAGTTTAAATGTCAATTGCATTATCAATGGAATGGCGTATCCACACCAGTTATCGTGCAGAGGAAATACTATATAGCTTCATAAAAACATAGAAACCGGCATCATAACAACCGGCCCTAAGAATGACGACATGAGTTTCCAAGTCCAGAATTTGGTGGGAGACGTTTTAACCTAAAACGCATAAATATTTTCCCTCACGTTATGAAACCGTTCCTTCGCCGCTCAGATAGCCTCCCGCATCCTCACTGTCGTCCTCGCCGCAACCCACGGACCAATCCCATAGGATGTTACAACCCCTCACTTTGAGACCACACTTCCCCACGGTTTCTCCTTCTCTCACTTCCTTCGCCACTCCGCCCACTGAGCGCCTCCTCCTCCACCTCCAACCTCTTCCTCTCCTCTCTTTCCTGAAGTGAGAGGGAAGAGAAGACCCCTTTGCTTTGCAGAAGAAAAGATTCTTTCCAAGACCCCCATCCGAATTCAATTGCAAGGAAACGCTCTCATTTGCATCGGGCATCTTCCAAGGTGTGCTTTTTAATACGGAAAGATATCTTACGTAAGAATCGAATTATTCCCAAGCCCATCGAAATCAACAGGTCACCAGTGGAGGCAAATTTACATCAAGGTGCTTCGATAATGCTTTGAAAACGTAGTATTATCTGTTTATAATCTAGGAGGACAGAAATAAGCTTCTTTTAACCTCCATTTATCTCTTTGGTGAAGACTCACCGCTCCATCTTACCAGGACTGTGCCGCACTAACGAGCCCACTCCCAAAACGTTACCACGAAAGTTACCAGGTAAAGACAAATTATCAGGTTGGCTCATATCATACGTGAGGTGATCTACGAAGGTAGAAATTTTAAAGCGTTCTTATTAATATAGAGTTTTCCACATTTAGTTGACAGTAAGGGCACCATGGAGAACGCTGTTGCCGAACTTGCGTAATGTTCTCCTTTTGGCCACGCATGCAACCATTGCCAACACAGCGCTGAATTAAATTAGTTTAGGGAAGAAAAATTGAACGCCCTATAGCAAGAGGCGGTTAGAGAGTTACTATAGTAGGAATCGAAGTAAATACTACAACATGTATATTTTCCAAACAGGTATATTAGGTAATACTAATTTCAACGCATCGGCGTCATCACCAGGTTGAAATTTATAATACCTAAAACAGTCTGTTGGAAAAATACTATTTTAGATGATACTTCGGTTAAATATGGATTTTCACAGAGCCTGAAACCATTGAATATATCAATATAGGAATATTTAGTAGTAATGGCAAGAGGCAAAAAGATGCACAGCCCACACCACGAATCCGTGCTTCACCAACCCTCTTGTACACGGCCCCTCAACTACCTACACAAACCAACCCAACCCCATCCACTGACCACCGTGACCTCCTCTTCCCATTCCTCTTTCCTGAAGTGAAAGAGAGAGAGAAAACCCTTTGCTTTGCAGAAGAAGATGGAGAAGAAGGAATAAAAAAATACTCTTTTTTCACGAGAACACCACCATCCTCAGGAAAAAAAACCCTACCGAACCCTCCGCTCCGACCTCTCTTTTTCTCTCTCTGCCCACTCACGGGGAGAGAGACTTGTAAACACATACAGCCCCCACACAACCCCCCCGACCCGTGTTCCCCTCAACACCCGACCCCCCAACTCCATCCTCCTGCCCGGTACTCCACCGACCAACTGCCCGGGCGCCCACCACCCCACCACGCGCCATGCCCTCGACTCGTCCCAAGGTGGGTGGAGGAAGGGCACTTCCCTGTGACCTCAGCTGCCGGAGGTTTGAGGTGAGGAGGGCAAAGGAGAGAGGGAAAGAGGCAGGGAGGAGGAGATAGAGGCATCGCCTTGCTGCCTCCTATGCATCCTTCTTTACTTCAAGGCGCCCTTCTTCCTCCTGCTCCTTTACTTCAAGGCACCCTTCTTCCTCCTGCTCCTTTACTTCAAGGCACCCTTCTTCCTCCCCCCCCCACCTCCCCAACCCCTCACCACTTTCCTCGTTCGTCCGTCCCTCCCCCCTCAAAATTCTAAGTACTCTCCTCCCTCCTTCTCCGTCGTCCCACTCTTTATACTTGTTACTCTCACACAGAGGTGGAGGAGTGGGATGTTATAATGATGGACACCGCTGGAGGGTGAGAGTAGTGTTTTTGGGGCGTGTCCTGGGGAGAGCAAGGTAGACCAAGATTTTTCGTGTTTTTAAAGAAGGTTCCCCTACAAAGTGAAATTAATGTCGCTTATTTTCCACACCTGCATTACTTGTAGAAAAAGGTAAGCACCTCTATCTGATAACTTCAACAGAACTCTACCTTTCTTTATTTCAAAAGTTATCACGAATGAATGTAAGGTAAAAAAATGGCTCCTTTGTGATAGCGAAGAAACATACAGCATAGTTTCAACAAAGTTCTTTTTTTACAAATGGAACTTAATCATAAGAGGTGGAAATGGGAAAGAAAAATAGGAGTTCTTCGGCCATTCACGAAGGTCGTATTTGTGAAAACCTGTTTCAGGTTATAAATATTCCAGGAAAATATGTAACAAAAATTTTGAAATATCTTATTTATTTTTATTTCAATGGTGTTTTCTACCTAAATATTCAACCAAGCATTTCCTCGTTCATATTCATTTCCGTCCCCAGCACTTTCTCCATTCTCATCCAAGCCCACATCTCAAACGCCTGTATCCTACCCTCGTCATGTTTTCTCAGAGTCCCACGTTTCGCGCCTTACAACGCCCCAAACTCCATATTATACCCTCTACCAGCCTATTCTTTGTATAGCCTTACCCAGCCTTAGCCTTAACAACAGCGGATAAAAAAAGATTGGAAGCAATGGATATGTGGTGTAACCGAAGAATGATGAAGATTAAATGGACGGAGAAAATCACTAAAGAAGAAGTCCTACGAATAGCTGGAGAGAAAAAATCATATTGAAAAGTCTACGAAGAGAGAGACAAACTTATTGGTCACATTTTGCTACACATGAGTCTAATAAATACAATATTTTAAGGAGAAAAGGATGGGAAGAATTATAGAGGAAGACCAAGAATGGAATACATCATGCAAATCATGAAGGATGTCAAAGTAAATAATTATGTAGGAATGAAGCGGTTGGCAGAGGGGAGAATGGAATGGAGATTTGCTGTAAACAAATTTTGGGATTGATTATTATGAAGTTACATCGCCTGCAGTTAATTCCAGTTCGTTTTTCACATCAAATGCTTTATGCTAGGTCACTAATGCTTGAGAGATAAGGCCTAACTATACCAAAGTAACATCTCTGTTTGCGACCGAGGACCATTAATATGCGCTTAATGGAACCGTGTTTTCTTTATGCAGGTACGAAAATGTTTCAAAATCTGCTTTCCCCAGTCTTTATGGTGGGAGGAAGAGGTGAGAGGTTATCCCGTCAAATACCCTGACTCACGGTCTCTCGTGAGATATAGTGGTAGAAAAACTAGGTGGTAGAACTAATTGGTGGTAGTAATAATAAATGCATATATAGGTTCTACATCTTCGAAATTCCGTGTGAGCCGCCTCCAGGGTGTGCGGAACGCAGCGACTACACACCAAGCGCGCAGTTCATTTTAAATAATATTCAAAGATGTTTGCCGGATTCAAATTTAAGTGCAGTTAAAATGAAGATGAAACTTAATAAGAACAATAAGAAATAGAATAAAAACAACAGCAGGAAATTTGGGCCCCTCTGTAGACTTTTTCCTCATTAAGGTCTGTTAACATAAGTTTTTCTTTGTTATTTGAATTACGGATTGGGATAGGCGGTATAGGCCCCGCATGCACCCTGAGGACGATGGCAAACCTGATGAACCACCATTAGGCCACCAAATAAGTAAATAAATAGAAACATCACACGCCCAATTCCAAGGTCAAACCCAACACGCTCCCCCAGCCCCTAGGCGCAATCCAAAAAACAGTCAGGAGAACAACAAGCACGAATAAACAAGAAACTAGGAGAGTGCTACGTTGGTGAACTAGCTAACAAGTCGGACACCGGTTAAGATACTTTCACTAATTAGTATTACTAATACTATAAAGTCATGGTTGCTACGAGATACCAGTTTATGCATAAAAACCAAAATACGAAAATGTATGACGCCAGGGAGATGGTAGCGTACAATTAGGTGCGAACAAAGGAGCCTAGGATCCCATCGGGTTTCTCTTGTTAGCTCTTATTGCTCTTCAGCTTCAACTAACTTGCAAATAAATTTTCAGCAACGAAAAAGGCTCCCTGGACCCTAAGAATAAGTCGGAAATATATTAAATAAGTGGTGACACGCGTAAAGCGCTAAACGTGGGTCACACAGGGAGACATTTCAGAACCCGTGTGAGTGAACACTTAAAAGTTCCTTGCCAATAGAGACCTCAGATCCCATTTAGCTGAACATCTCATGGAGAATTGTCATCATTTGGGACTTTCAGGTGAATATACCACGATTTTAAAATAGAGGATATTGCCTGGATGCGTTGGGGCAGTGGGAAATAATAAAAAAGCGAAAAAATCAAAATTCTGAAATATATAGGACTTCAGTATCACTCCACATCCTACCACTTGACCAAAACCTGATGATGTGTCAACACCACCATCCCCTTTATCCCCGCATCCGTTCCTTTCATTCCAACACCCCATGACGGACTCCAGTTAAAGGAATACAACAAAGGACCTGAATCATCTACCATTATCCTAACCTCCATCCATCCCTCTCCTCTACCCTCACGAACGTCAAAAATACTTTCCCCTTCCAATAATGACTACCAACAATAACCAGAATTTGATTATTGTACCAGATGATGGCGATGCATTATACCGAAACATGTGTTGTGATAGTAAAATAAAATCAAGTAGGCAGTACTGCATCTGTTAATTTTCATGCTCATCAACGCTTTATTCATCCTCATTAACCTGTAACTCGATGTTGGCGAGTGCCACCAAGTTTTGCTATATCTATTAACAGACTCACAGAATAAATGGGTCAAGCTAACAGTAAATTTGGACTTGTTCAAATGCTACTGGATAACTGTTAAGATAAAGTTAGGGAGTAAAGCGACTCCTCCCTTGTTTGACCTCATTTGGAATACGCTGTAAGTACTTTGGAACTACGAAGTAGGCATTAATTTCACTGCTGCAGGCCTACTGTAATAACTAGGACGAGAATGGCTATCAGAACGTCGGTTAAATAATTATAACAAATTAATAAAAAAATATATAGTCTTGGAGGATAGTTAAAAGATTTTCTATTTTTTGTCGTCAAAAACATTTTACAAAACCCGATATACTACTGTAGATGAGAGCATGAGCACATTATTAGGGAAACAGACTGCAGAACGGATGGATTTAAAATGTCATATTTCCCGCAAACGACTAGGGACCATAATAGCGGCCATTGAGAAATTGTTGAGAATATCGGAACTAGCCACGATATTACCATTGCGGAGTCACCCGCGTATGCACGTTAAGTGCGGAATTCCACTTAGGGAAAAATCATTCGCCTTGACCGGGACTCAAACCCGAACTCCTCTATATCGCGCCTCTGTAACTAAACTGGCATTCAGGATTAAGCAGATGGATATGGGTGGTACTTTTCGGAATTTTTCTACTCTAAGCATGATTAAAATAAATTACTTAAAACCATTCCGTTTAGGTTCTTCATTACACCGATCTATTTGGAACTCTATTGCATCATTATCTCAGTAATATTAACCATTTTTCGGCCTATGCTACCTTGAAAATGACGTAATAGACGTTGAAATTGACGGTCAAATAAAGAACCTAAGCGGAAGAGTACAAAGAGATTTGTTTAATCAAGCTGTCATAGAGATTTAATAATTTATATAATTTGATAATTTAGATATTTATATAGCTAATAATTTTATAAGCTTTAACTGCTAATGCATATATATGACAAGTCAGTTAACAGCGCGTCTCCCGAGATTTCTGTATGACTCCTTTATCTCTGTGCATCTATCTAGTTTCACAAAGCACCATTACTACCCATAGTTTCCATAACATTTCTAACTCATTAGGTACTGCATGTAGGTGGAAATTCACCCCCTGACACAATCTTAAAGTTATTCGCTAATCAATTAACACTCTTAGTTTCAATGGCATTTGCACATTTTGGGTAATGCATGTTAGTGGAAATTCATACCATACCACAGACCCTGGAGGTAGCTTTTAGGGTGCTACCTAGATTTAGATGAAAGTTGAGTTGCGGGGGCAAAAGGGTAAATTGAACCTAAGGAAATGCTTCATTTTTATTCAAGTTAGTTTGAGGGAGACATCACTAGGCATAATATTCAATCAATTTTGCCCCCATTTATAAATAAAAAGATACCATCCGTATAATGATCCAAAATATCAGCCGCTAATTACGGTACACGCGGCCTCGCAGGCGTCGTGATAACGTCCTCGCCTGCCAACCGAAGGTCGCGGGTTCGAGTCCCGCCTGGGTGGATTTTCACCATTCAGGACATGGGTGTAAATGTGTTGTATTTACGAGTTAATTAGTAAGAAAGGACTGTGTAGACCTAAAATTCACTCGAAATAAAGACGCCATTTTTATTACTTTGCGAGATATTTTCCAAAGATTAGAACCTGTATTTCATGGGATACGGTACCGCTACGCACTCCAGAGAGACATCATTAAAAAATGTCAACGTTTTGACGTACGAATCGCATCAAAAATGTATCTGGGTGCTGCTATTAAGTTTCCTCAATTATTTCACATACATACCCATCACGCTGTTTCCTAACTCTTTAAATAATTGTCAAAGAAGTTAAATGCTTGGTGATAGGCCTGTATAGCTGACTGCAATTCGATAATTTGCTCCACACTGCCCAACACTTGCATACCTCCCTCGCTTTTATCATATTCATGCATTACTTCATGCTCGCTCTCCTACTCTTTAAGACTCAAAACATTCTCACTCTTAAGAGTCTCTTCCACCATATTCACCCATGACTATCTTGGTCGACTCCCACCATTTTAATCATTCACTCTTCCATCATATATATATTTAATATATTCGACTCTAATCCATACTCTCAGTATTAGCTAACTAACGAAGTACGCTCCCCTCATACATTTCCATAGCCAGAGCATCCATACCGCATCCATCTTTCTTTGATCATCAAATTGTTTCCAACCTTTTCTGCTTCCCTCCTGCTTTTATCACACTTCTCACATAATTTATACACAATCTATTTGGCCTACTCTTATATTTACTACGCCACACATAGGTTTCCATGCCATACTATTAAGTGAGGAGTACACAAGTACAGAGGGCGTCTTTAGAAACGAGTTTTTTGCGATTTTATAAAAGCTATTTCGGAGGGTAAAATATTCATTTTTTCTTCCTGGTAAATTTATTGCTCACTATTATACTTTTTATAAAATCGTAAAAAATATTTGGCTGTGAAAGAGTTTATAGTGGGCTTTGTGAAACAAATAAATGAAGTTAAAACCACAAAGATGTAAATATCGCCCACTATTGAGAAGTTCAGTCATAAAAACCCAAGTTATTATTCGTTAATATTAATTTTAATTATCTATATTATTACAAAATAATTTCACTCAAACTACCTTAAATATTTTTCTGCGACGTTCGGCCTTACCCAAATTAATATATTGCATCCATATACTGCAGAGTTCGACTTTAACCCAAAAGCTCAAAAAAATATTATGCATTTACTGCGGATATCGAGTATATCCCCAAAGGTTATCGTATCCATATCAGTAAATATACTAATTTAGTATTTATCGGTAACTTTACCAATAGTCATAGAGATTCTGCATAAAACAAGAAAACCAAATTTTAAATCTTTAATACAAAAAGTATTGAAAAGAAAACATTTTTTTATATATTTTTTTAAGATTCGACATATATTAAGAGTAACACCCGTAATGAGTTTACACAGGGATATGGTTAAGGTGTCCTGCAGGTCAAAAGAGGAGGAAAAGAAGAATATGGAGAAGCTGTAGAAATAAAGGAGCCGGGTCCTTTGGGTTCCGTGGTCCAGTGTTTTCTTTTGGAGGATCCCTGCTCTGAAATGTTGGGGTTGGTGGCGACGAGAAGAACACCCTCCCACCTACCCTTTTTCTCCGCCCAACACCACTCCTTAAGTGATGTCGACACTTGAAAAATTCTAAAAATGATGGGGTGGGGGTCTTCTTTCATTGTGCCCCTCCTTCTTTTGCTCTCTCTCCCTCTCTTCTGTCAACTCTTGCTGCGGGTGCTACCGTGTTGTTTTTTTTCTTCTCTCACTCTCTCACAAAAAAGGGCCTTTTCCTCCGCGGAATTTTGCGGGACGAAACGCCAAGAGAGAGAGAGAGAGAGGTCCATAATGAGAGAACGACGGGGAGGGGGAGGAGGATGAGAGAAGGAAAGATAATGGAGACGAGAAATGAAACTTCCCCGCTTATTATTTTTCCCTCCCCAATTCTTTCACTCCTCACATTTTCATTTTCTTTTTCAAACTAACCTCTTGCCTTGTACCCGTATAGCTCGTCCTCTCACCCTCCCACCATGAGCGATAAATTTTAGTAGTGCATGTTTAATGAATCATAAAGAATGCGCTGATGATTATTTTTCGTAAGCGAAGGAGAGCGAAAAGAGGTGGCGGGGAATCACAAATGAAGTGGTCAAAAAAAAAGTTTCGATCGGCATTCCATATTCTGGGGACGTTTATTTATTTGTTTTAGAGAGAAAGTCTACTGGAAGGAAAACTGGAATTTTCATGCTCACTCCGGGGAGACATGAATAATTATGCTTATCTTTCGTTATTTTTTAAGGTGATGTTGCCTAGAATTTTAACATAATTTTCAATTATTCGGCGTGAGAAATAAACTAGGTTTATAATTGATCCTTCCTTTGAAAGATATACGAATACGAGGTGAGGAAAATTTTTAAGTAAAGACAACATCAAGTATTTTGGTGAATGGACCACATCAAATTGGGCTTGACAAAGAAGGAAATTTAGGACGAGCAAGAAAGACGGAACGGACTAGTTTTTCACCAGAAGGACGGGAGGGGTCATTTGACCCATTTTTCGAATTCAAAAGAATATATTAGCAATTATTATTCATTCGATTCCTTTAAAATTTTACCTTCTTAAATTTCATCTATATTTTTGTGAGGTACAACAATAATTACGCAATCTTTATTGTGCAATTTTTCACAATAAGTTATAGATACCTAGAAAAACGGGTATGGGTAATTTGACCCCTCCTTCATTCGATGGAAATCCTGCGTTTTCTTGCCAATTCTTTCTCTTTTAGGCATTATATTATGAATTTGTATTACTTTATACAAATCACACTCCATTTATGCAACGATTAGTGACTTTAATCTTGATTTGCATGTCGATAGATGCATAGTCATGATTCTCATAGTTAAGCCTTTGCATCGCTACCGAAAAAAAGGTCAGCAATGAATATTTGCATACTCCTACGTAAGACGAGGTGCATTACTTGTAAGCGTTTTGAAAAGAATACAGGTGTAGCAAACGTATATATTTAGTTGTAGGTATTGGTTTAATTATTACAAAAATTTGTGAAGTCACATGCTCCACCCGTAAAAAATCAACAACCGAGTATTTTACCCCCTATTACTCGCATTCCAATATATAGAATTTTAGAGGGCCGCAAATGTAAAGAATTAGTCCTACCATAGTTCGTTCTCATTGTTTTGAAATTCAACCATGATGCCATTCGCACAAAAAAATCATTTTTGTAGTGTATAGTCACGGCCATTTTCCGTCCCCTATCATCGATCCTGTGATCTTTCGATCAGAAATCGCACTCGCCACCCCATTAGGTACTGCGCCATTGCTGCTCCGAAACAATGATGAGTTCCAAATTTGGAATGTGTCACGTGTGGCTAGGCTACAGCTTTAGGTTGATTTCCTGAAGGGACACGGGTTAGGCAGGTAGGTAATCACTACTGCAGCCGCACAGCCACATGTGGGGAGAAACATTGGGAGGAGAATGTCAAGTTGGTAAGGGGGAGAAAGGGGTGGACATAGAAGAGTCGTGAGTTCAGTGTGTTTCACTGAAAGGAAGAAAAAGCATAGGTGGTAGCATCTCTTCATATTTCCGTCCGGCTCCGAATCACATCTCAATGGCACCAAAGAGAAACAAAAAAGAAAGAATGATTCTTTCGTGGGGAGTGATTCTAGAGTACCACTAGAAGGCTCGTGTAACTACTTCACGCAGCGAAGTATAGTTCGCTAATTTGGACCCTACCCCCCAATCACTGCCATTCGATGCATAGCAATGTCATTTGAGGGTAATTGAGGAAACATGCGGCGTTTATGAAGTGAATGCCTTTAATGGGAATTACTGCTCAATTTTATTTTGAAAGCATGCGTCTTGAGTCTCTTGAAATATTGCGTCCTCATACTCCATAAATTTTCCAAAACAATTGGGTAACGTATTTGGGTTATATTTTGGCCTCAAGAATGCAAAATAGATTAGCTCTCGTTTCTAGGAATATTTGCGCATTTTTTTAAATGCATTGACGTTTTGAATGGAGCGACGGTTTGATGTTCCATGTACGAGAGATTAGTCAAAAGCTATTTATTCTGGTGAATGTTTTGATTCTATATTATCAAATGCTGATGTCTTAACCTTTTTTCTCCCATGTTATTTTCCATTTCTACTTAGAAAACTCGCTGCTAATTTTCCAAAGTTTAAACTGTTTATTTATCTTTTCTTCCTTGAGAAAGATGGGAATACAACACATCCAAATAAAGGGGATTTAACTTGTGGGTGTCTCTCCGTGTTTCTTTGTTTTAATCGGCCACCTTTGAGGCATTTATAATTATATATTTGCTGTGAGTTTTCTGTGTAATATTTTACTTACGTCTACGTTTTAAGATGCTTATCATAAAATGTTTTGAATACAACAAGGCAAGATATAAAAGTTTAATTTTTTATAAATAAATACAGTACAGGCTATTGTATATAATAAGACGCGTTATCCTAAAATGCAAATATAAGACACCACATCACAGTTGTTAAGCCAGAAGGATTAGCTCAGAATGCATGAAACTGAACAAGGAAGGGGAAATGGAAGAATTAGAAAAAAATTAAAGGAATATTTAAGGTAGATCCTCGGTTTCCAAAAATGAGACAATGGTACAGGGAGGAAGAGGAAAAATGAAAAAGTAGAAATGATTACAGATACATTACACGAGAGAAGACTGAATTTTTATACGTTTATAGGCACATTAAAGAATGAGTGGTTATTGACTTACAAAAAATGTTCAGCTATATCACAAAATTAAAGACAACACCAACATGGGTTAAGAAAACAGAAAAAGATATAAAGGTAGTTTGCATCAGTCTAGAATATCTCTGGAATTAAAAGTTTTTTTAAGGAAGGTTGATGGATTTAAGGGGTTCCAGGAAAAACAAATTCAAAAAACCAAAAAAACCTGATCATAATATATGAGGAGGAACCACACAGTAAGAACGAAGAAATTTTGGCTGGAGAAGAGAAGAACTAACAAGCAAACCAATTATTTACCGCGGTCCGTAGTAGGCCCAACTTGAAAATTAATAAAGAAGAAGAGAACTCCTTTTACAGGATATTTTCTCCACATCTCCGAAATCCATCGATGAAAAATATCTATAATGTATTCATACAGTTGGTTTGATAGGGTTTTTTTGTTTTGTTTTAGTTAAGTGAATGTAAGAGTGCTCTCAGAAGCAAACTGTAGAGAAGCTTCTCCGCATAAATTAAAACTTTAAGCGGGGCCGTCCATGAACTTATCATTTATTCGGCAAATACATCTGATGGCACGATTGGAGCGCAAGGAAAAGTATATTGCGATAATTTAAAGCTGTTTGTTTAAAATATATGATCCAGCCACGCGAAATCAAGCGAAAATTTAATTTTTGGAAAGCTGGCCATTGATAGCTATATAATAGATCCAGAATTTTTTAGCCAAGCTCAAAAGGTGAAAGGAATTCTCGGGGACTTAATTTTGTGGAATGAACTCATCATTTATCAAGAAAATAAAATATACTTGATAATTTTCAATTATTGCTTATTTTTTAGACATGATCGGTTTCGATGGCTACACATCATTGTCAAAGGTATTTGTGAAAGCATCAAAAAACCGATCACGTCAAAATAATATTAAGTATGGAAAATTACCAAGATTTATTTTCCTCCTGATTGTCACCGAAAAGATCAAATGAATTACCTTTTTAACCGTAAATTGGCTAACCATTGCGATCATTTTATAATGTCAGTTAATTTTGTCCAAAGAATTGAAAGGCTATTTCACTTTTTCATATACTCGCAGGCAGGTACTTCGGAGGGTGCTCGTTAAGAGTGATCTACCTTTCAACATTATTATGACGCCAGCTCCCCCTTGCGTGCAAGAAAGGAATTTCGTCTCCTTTTACCGCCCCCCCCCCTCCCACATATATGCACGTGAACTGAAAGCTGAATTCCAAGAAAACAGTGTGGAAGATATGCACACACTTGTGCACACAACAAGAAGGGTTAAGACAGGTGAAAGTAAAGCTCACATCGTATAAAAGCCCTAAGGCGTGTGGAAAATACGAAATCAAGGCGGCTGGACCAGTTCCTTCTCATACGCTACCTCAACTTCAACGCAAACTTTGGATACTAAGAAAATTGTATCTCTTGCATTCAAGGTTGCTACTCCTCTAACCATCGTCTGAATTTGAATTATATAATTTGATTAAGGCCCAGGTTGTTTAGGATTCCTGAATATGCTCGATTTTCAACAATTTTTAAAAACTTCAATAGCATTTATGCAGGGTAGGGCATATTACGATTTTGCTGAAATTTATCATCATTATATAACACGCAAAAAAGCAAATTTTTCGTCATGGGACGTTAGGATATTCGAATAATAGTTAAAATCGATCCACTTTAATGAACACACCACCGAGATACAGAGACGATAAATTAAATATATTATGCTTATTTACATAACATCTCAAAATATGGTTGGATAAACGTTTAAGATGAAATTGAAATGCATGCCGTACGAAACCGCATTATGGATATGGAATTCTGAACTTCAACTCGTATAATATTCAATATAAATTTAAACAAACTTTACTCTCGTTTTCTCACCTTATATTTTAGTCAAGGGAATGTTCATTTCCAGCAGATGAGACAGAGGAGAAGAGAAAGAATTTGGAGCAGCTGTTAAATTCTCAGATAATTACTCGGAAAATCTAGCATTCCCGCTAGATTTTCCGAGGGTTGAGAGGGCTAAGAGGGTTTTTAAGAGAATGAAGATGGAACTAGGGGCAGCAGGTGTTGGTGGAAAAGTCTCGCTCAATGAGAAGTCTAAGCAAAGTTCTCAAACGAGGAAAGTAGCACAGATGAAACCAAGTCGGTGACTGAACTGACAAGGACGGATTCTGTAGAGCAGCTAAAGATAGTGCTGTCAGTTTCATTGAAAACCAAGAGAAGTAGCAGAAGCAGCGTTTCTTAACCTCTTCAGCGGGGTGACACACAGTTTACGCGATCGCGCTACTGCGATATGAAACGAAACAATAAGTCAATTTTTTTAAGAACAGCGAGAATTATATGTCCTTCAACTTGACTTTAGCTAACCACTCCCGAGTCCAAAAAATACTTTTTTATACCTGCAGCTGATTAAATGCTTATATGTTGACCGATTTAAACATGCGTGAAGAATGCTCTCATATGATGTAGTGAAGCATGGACAATAACAGCCGCAGAGCAAAAGATGTAGGAAAAAAATGAAGCTGAAGAAAAAAAAACGTGATTAAATAACGATGAATTTCAAATGGACGGAGAGAATTACCAACGAAGACGTCCTACTAATAGATGAAGAGAAAACACGCATAATGAAACCCTTGAAAAGAAGAAGAGACAAAATGATTGGAGCCGTTTTGCCACGCAACAGCCCATTAAAAACAATAGTTGAAAGACAAAATTATTACAATAATTATAGAGGAACACCAATAATGTAATACACCAGACAAATTATGTAGGAATAAAGTGGCTGGAAGTGGAGAGTGGAGTGGAGGGCTGCAAAACAAACTTCGGACTGATTAATAATGATGATGATGATGGTCAAAAAGAGAGGAATCAGGCGTGATGTTGTGGAAGATGAACATAATAAGAACTCAGAGAGTTCTGATGATGATGGTCATAAAATTAACTTTGTCTTTCTAATTCTTTTTCTTCTGGCTGGCTTAGGCAACAAAGTAGAATGTCAGGACAAGCCATTTGAGGTACCTTCACCGAGAAATTAGTTACTTTTAATTACGAATAGCGAGTAGAATCACGAAATTTAGGAGAGCCAAAATACAATCTTATATACAAAATAGAATGCTTATTTTGTTCATTCTTAATGCCCGCCAATACCATTCATCCGATTGCGATGAAACTTTGGTGAAATGTTGTTTGCGTACCCATGAAGGTTTCTGAAATATAAAAATGGCAAATTTGGGGGTTGTTCTTCCCCCAATATTGTTAACATTTACCCCCATAAGAAAAGCATTGAATTCGGTGCAGGCTTTTCTTGGATTCCTATTTAAAATTACTTGCACTCAAGATATTGGATAGAAATGTCTATCATAGAACGCATAAAAGAACGCAGTATTTAATTCTTTCATTCAATTTTTTTATACGCTTCTTTTTTGTCCAAGAATTGCGTTTTTATCTCGAAGTTCATCAATTTTCTTCCTTTTCAACAATACAAAATTTCCTTGGCAACCAGGCGTGATAATATCCATTTAATAGCGATTTCGCGAATGGCTATTTACTCCAGCAGCATTTAAAGGACAGGTTCAGTGACTAATTTGATAGTTGTAGTCAAACGACTACAGTTTCTCGTTCGCCTTGCCTTCTCAATGACCATCAACAAGGCACAAGGTCAATCGCTTCAAGTGTGTGGATCAAATCTGGAAAATCCATGCTTTTCAAACGGTCGTTCAATATGTTGCATGCTCACGAGTGAGACAGCCGAAACATTTATTTGTTTTTGCAGAGGGCGGTAGGACCAAAAATATTGTGTATCCGAAAGCACTCGAATCAAATTTTCAACTCTATTTTAATACACACAATATAATTTTATTTCATTAATTTTGAACGTGCAAATGTTTCTACTATGTATATGTGTGCCTACTAAAAAAGAAAAAGAGGCATTGCAATGCATGCCGGGCACAGCAAGTCTTCTTCTTCTTATATATAAAAAAGAACTTTTGTCTGTTCGTTTTTTTATGCACTCCAATACCATTCATTCGATTGCGAGGAAACTTTGGCATGCCGATAACAGCTAGTATAATATAAGGATGGGAAATAGGCTAATTTACAAAGAGGTGAAAATAAAGCACCTCACAGCAGACAGACGAAAATTTTATAAAAATGACGGCGGTAAGGGACCCTTACTAAATGTATGGACACATCTGAGTATAGAAGAAGCCTAATAGAGAGAATAAAAAAGAAACTGTCTAGCTGGAATGAAATAAACGCAAGTAGTTGGTAACGCAAGATCAGCATCATAGCCAGCAGAAAGGGATTGAGTTATTTAAATGAGCACTGCACATGTTTTCCTTGTATACCTATGCGCCGTTGAGAGCGAGAATTATGTAAGTCAAAAATACCACATTTAGGAAAATGAGGGCTAAAGTAAAATAAGTAAAAAATTATCAAACTCTAATAGCTGCTTTCTATTGGAAAATCAACGGAAGCTGCACTCACACCACTCATGCAAAAAACATAATTTCAGAGATAGGAATGCTTCTGCACTCCTGACTAATATATCGTAAAGAAAACTACTCACACCACTTTTCCTTCATTTAACATTTCACTTTTGTAAATAACATTTCACTTTTGTAAATGGCTCATATATGTGTATGCATCATTCTCGATAACTCACTCAAGTGGGAGAGGTGGAAGAGGAGTTGGTAGAACAGGCGGAAGGAGGATAAGGTGGAGAATGGTAACGGACAATTGCGTCTCACGTGTGGCTGATTTTGAGACCACCATTTCTAATAATATTCCATTGTTTATTATTTTTGATGATTATAGTTCTTTCGCCCAACTAATCCATCGAGATAAAGAAGAATAGGAGGTATATAGAAGACATTTTTTCATATAAGTAGCCCGAATGTAAATTAAGTGACATTTAAGTCATTTTACGGCGGAATCACCCTAGACTTGACTTTAGACGACTAGATATGGGTTTTAATCTACGTCAACATCTGCATATTACCCTACGAGCCCCCGCAGAGTGGTGTGGTACGGGGTGTTTGAACTCCAGCCTTGAATGGGGTGGGAATAGGGAAAAGGAGGAGGGGGAAGACAAAGGTGAATTGTACGATGACGATGTTTCTATCTTAGAGTCTTGCCGATTTTGCTATATCACTAGTAGCAAGTGGAAAGAAAGAATTTTTATACCTACCACTTTGGCAGTGAATCTCTCGTATTTGATCGCTTCCGCCAGTTCTATAGATATA
The DNA here is from genome assembly GCA_963573305.1 of Pyrrhosoma nymphula. Taxonomy (NCBI): domain Eukaryota; kingdom Metazoa; phylum Arthropoda; class Insecta; order Odonata; family Coenagrionidae; genus Pyrrhosoma; species Pyrrhosoma nymphula. Next base: position 115,612,339 of record OY754330.1, read on the forward strand.
CAGCGCGGGGACAAGATTATATCCTCCGCGTCACTCTGAAACTAGTTCCACAAATGGTAATTATTCGAATATCAATCTTTACAACGCTTCTAGGACCATCGCGAGCCTCACCTTGATCCCTTAAATAGAGGGTTAAGATTCTGAAACGCTTAAGTGTGGGCACCGCGGGGTGAATATGAGGGGATTAGCCTATAAACGCTTGGGAAACCATAAATCGATTCTGATGTGTCCTCCCGGACGTTAACTTGGACCACCACCCAAGGGAAGGTAAATTGAAAAGAGCCATGTGGCATGCCTGGAAACCTTTTCGGTTGGACCAGATGGGGATGAGAGGTTTCTGAGGTCGTCCGGGGATAGATATATGTGCCTCTTCCTTCAGACCGCGTGACGCCCTGTGACATTTCCCATTAGCTCGAAACCAACCTTGAGTCCGATCGGCCCAATTTCCTTCTCCAAATTCGTCCGACCGGAACCTGGACCGCGGGTTCCACCGCCTCTCCTATCGCCCACAGACTCCACACCACCACCTCTTCTTCCCCGCAAACTCACCTCACCCGGAGCCCGCTAGAGTCATCGTGTCCTTTCCCCACACGCCAAAGGCATACCACCACCGCCCCCACCACGGCCATTTCCTGACTTCCCTTCTATCGCTATCTCAACCCCTATATATCACTACCCTCTCAACTTATCCTCTCGCGAAACTTCCCGTAAAGTGTTCAATTGGGTTCCCCAGCCGAAGACACCTTTGGTGTCAACCTTGGATGTAATCGATCATATTTGCATTTTGATGGAACAGCTAATGATGTACTAAGGTAACATTGTAACATGACTTTCATACTAACTACTAACTAAAATAGCCTAAAAAACCTCCTTTCGGGGCAGGAAAATTCAAAGAACTTAAGTCATTGCTGTCGGTTCTAGAAAATTGGCTCTATTTTAATAATTTCCCCCATAACACCCTATCCTTACACACCTCTTTTGCTTCTCTTACACCCATGCGTTTATTCATTCACGCTCTCCTATATGGCAGGAAAAATATGGCTAGTAGTTTTCACATAATATAGAGGCTATTTTCGCGAAAAACTGTTCATTAGAATCAAATAAATAGTCCCAGAGAATATAATGGCATTGCAATATTGGCATCAATCCATCTCCGCTTTTAAGCTGTTAGCAAACTAGTTGAAAATCCGGTGGAAAGAGGCTAAAATATTGGCTAAACAGCCAAATATTTATGAATAAAGTAAATAATTAAATATAAATTAATGCGTGGTTTTTATTATTAATGAAAACAATATATGTAACTATGGCAAGCAATATTTGTATTATGTCTAAATATCAGAGATTTATTTTCAGACAACATTTTTGCTGAAGCAGGCGGAGCTGTTACTAAGCATTTTCCCTTGTGTGTATTTTGAAAAATACATACGCCCGCGCCATGTGTCAGTAAGTGGATAACGTACATGGGAGCTCACTTCCCATCTATTGGCGCACATCTGAACCACAACGCCTGGTAACTGAATCATACGTACGTACGGGTAGGCTTTTTTGTAGATAACTACTAAAGCTAAAGAAAAAATGCTTTAGTTCAATAAAAATGGAACAGTACTTGACTCATAATGCTAGAAAAAGTATTCATTAATAAAATAATCGTTGAATAATCAACAAATATTGAATCTAAATCTAGTTGCCAAATAGCAAGCGACTGCCATAATGGAGAACAATATTTTTTAAATAGTACAAGCGAGAACGTGGACTTCAGCATTTGTTCTGACTCACAAAGTTGCGGCAAAACTTCCCTAAACATTTGTATGACGTATAAATCATCTAACATTACGATCGAGAAGCTAATGGGTGCCAAAGTATACTCTTAACTGTGAACACAAAATTACGACCATTAAAATACGGAGTAGCAATTGATTGAATAAACTAACAAGGCACGACATAACCATGCCTACTTAAATACTTAAATTGTTGTTAAGGAAGCTGATGACGGGTACCTTGTGTATGAATGTAAGGAAGAAGTTGGCAAAGAGTTAAATATGGAGTGTAGCCTTGCACGGTGCAGGAACGTGGACTATGAGGGAAGAAGACGAGAATAGGTTGTAGGCGTTTGAGATGTGGGTGCGGATGAGAATAGACGTGGTGGACGGAAATGAACACGAACGAGGTAGTACTCGATATGGTGCTCGAGAAAAGGAAACCTTGCAAGGAGATTAGGAGAACGCAGAGTATGTGGCTGGAAGAGGTCATGAGATGGTTTGTTCAAGGCCGTGATAGAGGGGAGGATGTAGGGTTAGCGAGGCAGAAGCGATTAGGGATAATGGACAGGATGAAGAGAAGCACTGCGTATGCCGAGCTGAAGAACGAAACAGTGTATGGAAACAAGGACCTCCAGTTTAAATATTAATTTCAGTACTCCTACTTTCATCTAAACGTACCTTAACTGATAGACATCCTCTAATAATTTCATCTTGAATTCATATCACTAGATATCCTTATCATAACTTCGATCATAGATTTCACGGGAAAATATATTATTGGCTTTTCAAGAAGTGTGGAATTAAATAAAACATATATACCTTACTTCAAAATCATTTCAAATTATACTGATCTTATATATTTCTACACTCATTCGCGATGAAAATCAATATTGCAACCATATTTTAGGAATGGCTGGCCAAAATTTCAAATTCTCCTCATAGCTATCGATCGGTAAAATTTTAAGCCAATCGTCTTACATAGAGACTTGGCCTTGTCAATACTAATCAGCGATTAGCTTAAAAATTAAGTCTTCTTATCTCCCTCTCCTTCTTATCTCCTGACGTTAATACCATCTTAAGTAGATTCTTACTGGCCACCATTTATTCCAGGAGTCGTTCCCCTAATGGGGGGCGTATTATCTCAAGTTAAATCAATACGCTTTGTTATAATACATTATATGCCAGTAGGGGGTTCAAGTAATCTATAAATAAATAAATTTAGAAATTTTCCGATCAACACACGGCTTAGATTGCGTCAAATAAGGATAGGCATAGTAGGGGTTCAGCTCAAGGTTTTGGTAGGTTTATTTCTTAACCCAAAAACAATTTATTCAGAACGATTCATCATAAACAATTATTAACTGTTCACTATTTTTACGCCTATTAAATTTACCGGAAAAAGTTTCAAGTTACTTCTTATATTGAAAATGATTCCCTGAACGTCTTAAAGAACTCCACTAGATACGACTGAATAAATAATCATCATATATCTATGTATACAAAGGGAAGGGCTAAACTTAATGGCAAATTCTCACAATTGTCGTCATAAATTTTGACCACCATAGGTTATTTCCTCTTTCATAAGTATTGTTTAAACCTTAATTTTCCCTTTTACTGAAGGATTTTGCTTTATTGACTAGTTGAAAAGCCTGCGGAGATAGGCTAAAATATTGACTAAATAGACAAATAGAAATGAATACCGTTCCTAATTAAATATAAATTAATGCGTTGTTTATTTTTTAATTAATAAAAATTTAAACAACTTAAAAATCTCCTTGACAGCTCGTAATAATAATTCCAAATTTATTTATTTTTGAAAAATGATACGTGCATTTCGAAAAATGCATAGTCCCGCGCCATGAGTCAGTTAGTGAAGAATGTATATGGGAGATCGCTTGCCAACTATAGGCACACATCTGATTCACAACTGAAACATAGGTAGGTACGTACGCGGAGCCTTTTATATATTAGAGGGTTACACTCGAGTTTCGGCTTTAATTACAAACAAACCAATAGGCCTATTGCAAAACGATTCACACCAATATTTTTCTGGTTTATTTTGCGTTCGGCTATGAGAAAAATGTATTTTTAAGTTCAGCATTAATCTTTTGCGTGGTTATAATAAAAATATCCAGGTTTTTGGCTAGAAATTCCTCACTTAAAAAATTTAAAGCTGGAAAAGTATTTGTTTTATAGCAAAGTCACACCCGCTTTTGCCCCCACGCTCGCTGAGAAGACTTGCTAATCGCGCTTACCAGCATCAACAGCACCCCGCATTAATATTACTCCTTCTAAAAGCAGCGTCACACTGTAAGTTTGCCGTGGTTGCGGTTTCCGATAACCACGATCGGCAGTTTCAAAACAAGTTCAAGTTTTCTGTAGCACGTTTATCCTGGGCTGAGAGAAATTTACTTTATAAAAACGATAAGAACTTCACTTTGTGTAATTAAAAATAACTTTTAACTTGATTATTACACCACCAACTTTTGTGATTATAAATTATCAAACAGTCGTTGCTATCAAACGAATAATTTTACAACGGCGAAATTTTAAGTGAGAAGTTCCTAGAGACAAAACGAAAAACCTGGATATTCTCCACTATAACCACACAAAAAAGTACTTATGAACTAAAAACATTGTTTCTAGCCTAACGCAGAATAAAACAAGAAAAATATTGGTGTGACTCGCTTTGCAATAAGCCGATTGGTTCGTTTGTAATTAAAGCCTAAACTTGAGTACCAATAGTAAAAACTCCGACAATAGTACTGAGTGAAATTTTACCAAATGAAATGCTTCATTCTAATGAACATTTATATGATAACCACCGATCGGTGATCCACTTCATTTTAAGCATTGACGTTAAATATCTGTCCAACGATCTCCAGAAAAAGATTGGGAAAAATTAAACAGGAATCGATGGAGAACTTTCGATAATAAAATAATAGGCGCGCCAGCGCCGCACACTGGCTGAGCAGCGAAATAGTTACTTAATCATCCTGGGGAAAATATTCGAATAAATCAATTTTATCCGCTACCAAATAGCTCAAAATTAGCTTCCTACATAACATTGAAAGGCGTAACCCATGTGTGGTAAGTGTTCATGAGTCATGAGTGATATTTACATGAGTTTCCGTCGTGACTGTGTGAGTCAAAACAAATACTGATAAAAAGATATGCATATTAATTTTTCGATTTTATTTTTTACCGGACACTTTTTCCGGATATTTGATTTGAGGGTTAAATTAAATTATATTCAAACAAATAGCTTGACATAAACTACTCAGATATAAAAATTTTAAGATTAAAAAGAAAAATTATGCAATTTTAGAAAAATAATTTAATGGCTCTAAAATCAAGGCAACTGATTATATTTTCATTGATATAACGCAAAAAACTATAAGAGAACTAACAGGAAATATAAGTTAATAGTTATTCACTGTTAATGATGTTACAGTATATTTTGCTTAAATTCCCGTATCAGTTTTTCTTTTGAATGCATGATCTGCCCTTTTTATGTCCGTATTAACTTTTTATGTAGGCCTGAAGATGTCTGCAAATACGCATGAAACGTTGATTTTGGTAAAATAATTTAACTTAAGACCAGCAAGTCGATACCTAATGTAAGGAAAAGATTCTTTGCGGAAGAATTAAAATTTCTTAGTGAACTCCACTAATCATTTATTATCACGACCTGGGTTACAACATCACCTTCAGATGACACCAAGTGTTGAAACCCGGGTCGTGATAATAAATTATTAGTGGAGTTAACTAAGTTATTTTAATTCTTCCGTAGCGGATAACGTCCACAAAATCAAGCCAACAACAGTTTCTCTCCGTAAAATATTCTTTACTAATATTTTTACTCCAACATCAGGGTATGCTCACCATAGCTAACGATCCGCTGTCATGGATTTCCGACAATAAGGGTGAAAGGCTAAGGTATCAAAGTGGAAGTTACATCTGTGGCAGGGTTCGTCCGAGCTGATAAATTACCAGGCGGTCATTGAGATTTATCAAAAACTGCTGCATCTTAGTTATTAAAAATTAATGAAAGTTAACTGATAGACCCAAACATACAGTCCGTCGTATGAATACATACTTCGGACTTCTGTAGGAATTTTCAGGATGCAGATTAGGTGGTTGAAACAGGAAACGAGAAGCGAAGGAATGCTGAAGGTCATAATAGAGGGTCGTATGCTGGGTAAGTGGGGAAGGAATGAAAAATAGTAGGCCTTATGGAAGGGATGAAGACAGGTGGGACGTATGCTGAGATGCAGAAAGAAATTAAGTAGGGATATATGGTCCTGCGCCTGTTATATACCAGAAGTTTTTACTCTCTTCGATCTAAACCTACCTTAACCGGAAGGTTATCCTAAAAATAATGAAATAAAAACTTATAGTAGCAAAATATATCTCCAAATTTGAAGCATTGATGACTCCAATTAATATCTCGTGCAACACGAGTTTCCGAAATTCACCACTAAAAAAAATTATTCTAAACTAGTACTAGGATTCCATTCCAGAACGATTTGTTTTTCATTCTAAAGTTGGCAAATTCGTAAACACATTTTTATTTCAACTCCATATGCAATTTCGATGCTTTGTTTTTTCATTTACGTCTACTATTACATGAGTTTTCCTTCATGACTAAGTCGTTCACAATCAAGTAGAATTTAGTGTGTATTCGAACGGAAAAAGAAGCCATGTGAAGCGTTCAGAATAGGAAATACCAGCCATTGAAATGTGAAACACTCCATGTAACGGTAAAAATTCTGTAATTTCGGCGCAGCCACTTCTCAGCGAAAGAATGAATGCGTCGCCTCTTGCACGTAACATCACAAGGATAGAAAAATATTAACTTTCCACGATGAATTTGGAGTAAATGCTTCCGAAGCAGATATTCGCTCCATATTAAAAAAATTAGGTGGTGCTAGAATATGCGATCTTCACAACAATATCACACCTTATATCGCACATCCACCACGCGACCGAAAATACCGTACTCGTCGGAAAAGAAGATTTTACTTCCTCATAAAATATAATTATCAAAGTAACCCATTTGAACTGCGTGAAACTTCCCCCAATTTTGGAGTAATTCGCTATTTTTCAAGTTATGAATCGTAAAGAAAACGAATCGTAAAAAAGGTATCGTAAAACTGCATCTATAAAACAGTTTGAGGATAATTGCTTTAAGAGTACAGGCACGGAGAAAGAAAGTTCCAGGGTGCTTCGCAGCTAAAACGAGACTAAAAAAATTAATTAAGTTAGCTCGTAACAAAACTCGCACTTTCTTCAAACTTGAAAATACGTAGTCTTGCTCATTCCTCCATGGGGAAAATAGTACCTCAGATTATGAAGAAACATTCATAAACTTGTTCACGGTGGTAGCGAAACTTGGTGGCAGTTGTCGGCTGAGGTGTGACGTCAACGAGAGGAAGACGCACGCGGAAGAATATGGCAAAGGAGTAGATAAGAGAGGAAAGTACGAGGCAGACAATGCTGCCAACCAACCTGAGAGGGCTACAAAGAGTCATGAGCGCGGTACACGACAATGTTTATGATGCAAACAAAGCTGCGTCAAAAAAAAACTGATATTTTTCGCAACTCATCGGAGAAGCAGCGGGAAATAATCCAACATAAGAAGAAGTCCAGTTCGCTAAACGAATACGCCTTCGAATGTCATTCCCATATTTTATCTGTCCTTCCAAGTGCTTGACCTCGTTATAATTACCCTCCCCTCTCCAATCCCTATTTCCCACAACCCTTCACGCCCCCAATCTTACACCCACCCCTTACCGTTGAAACCCGTTTTTCACAGTATTTACATTTCAAATATACGGGGGCAAGTACAAATACTTCTTTTATTTGTTTTATTTCATGCTCCCATTTTCTTATATCTCTTGAGTGATGGGGATGTTAAACCTGAAAAAATCATTTGGGAATTTTTCGTAATGAGATCAAGGCAAAATTACTCAAAATTGAAATTTAATGGAATCATTTTCCGAGGTTACCGAAAATGCGTGACATACGATTAGGTTAACAGCAAGACCACCATGGAGCCGTGGAGCCCTTTTAGAATTAAAATTAACTAAACTCAATAGTTTTGTTACTGTAAGTGCACTTTCGAGTACAAATAAAAGCCTCACTCACTAAATAAACCGTTTCTAGACACGCTTTGCATAACGGGGTGAAGTTCACAACTCGTCGTACCTTGTCCGCGTTTTTCAGTTTTAACTCTTCCGAGTAAGCAGTGGTTGTTGAAATGAGGCGAACGACAGCTGAGGTCTATGGTGCCATTAAGTGCAGGTGGGTAGTTTGGTAAATACCAGAAGCAGCTTCGGGGAATGGGGGCAGGGTGGTGAGAATCCTGTCAGCATCGGAATTACCCTTAAGGTGGTCGGAGCGATTTTTTGTTTATGCGCTGATTTGCGTGGAACTTTGCATTCTTAATGCTAATGATATTTATGGATAAATGGGGAAAAATATACATTTCACAGATTTCTTCATTAATTTGGTAATTCATGGCTATTTTAACACGTGGCCTTAAAGCACATGAGCTATATTTCGTAATGTTTCGATGAAAAATGTGCCAGCATGTTTCTTTCAAACGTGAAATTATGCATTGCATATTATTATAATTGTTCATTTCATAACAAATATAAAGATATCATATCAATTAAAAAATCGATTAAATAATTTCTCCCCTAATTTCGAATATCGCGTCGAAAAGTAAAATTAAAACAGCTTAATTAAGGCAAAAAAAGTAAAATATAATTCTTTAATCAATTCTATTACTGCTTGCATGGTAAGTTCCCCCGCATAAAGAGATGTCCTTAACTGGAAAGCGGTTCAAGAAGTTTTTATCGGGTTACTTGAAAAATTATTAAAATCTGCGTTCAATGATCGCCGCTCTAGCCACCTTAACAGGAGGCACCAAGGGAATAAAAATGTTGTCCCATTCGACAGACGCGGTAGTGTTTCCGCGCATCTCCACATTTCCTATTTTATTCAACGCTCAGGTAGGTACCCCTTAATAACAGCCATGCTCAGATTATGGGGTGGAAACTCACTGCTCGGAATTAAAATCTTTTCCGGGAACACGGTATCGTGAAGCATCGTGACTTTTTCTAGTTCAATTGGTCTCACTGCAATCCTTGGGAGAAATTTTTCATTTTCTAATTCCTAAAAGCAGACCTGAATGAAATATAGGCCCAAGATTTCCGTATAATAGTAGCGAAACATGGTGGTAGTTACGCAGAAGGCTCTCTTCAGTGTACAAATCCATTTCCTATGAACTGGCTCCGCACGGGGATTTTAGGTAATTTTTCTGCGTTTGAATACCAGGGTTCCAAAGGTCGCAAACCTTAGCTGCAAACATCAAAATGATCCGTCTGTTACTAAAACCAACTATCTATCTATCTATGACTCTTAATTCAATTGTTTATAAGGGCTTCTCCGATGGGTTGCGAACAATGACCATGTGTTTGGGCTTAGCTTCATTCGTAACGCAATTATTGCCCTGAAACGCGATGCTGACACTTTGCCATCCTTTCAAGTTAAATGCAATTATGTTGGGAGCGTTGCTGTACTTTCCTCTCTGCGACACCAAATGTTACAACCGATATGCAAAGACGGCAGTAGAAATAATGCACAGAAAAATTGTAAAAGTTATTAGCTTGAACTCCAACTCATTGGTGTGACTGTTCATTACACCCACAAAGTTTACGCCCAGGATGAAATTTACTTGGGGTTCACTCTGCTGTCAATAACCCGACGAATTTTAAGGAAAGCTTTCTAGCTTTACACATTGGCCGACACACGACATTTTTTCAAAGAGCCAGAAACCTGAAGGCATAATAGATTTATGTTGCCTACGGAGATTTCTCTCTCTACAAGCCCCGCTAAAACATATTGCAAGATTTCAAATTCTTCGAAATTTTCATCCGAAGAAGCACTGCATCGAGGCAAGCCACAAGCATTGCTCTCTACTTTCCAAGCTGGTCGATTATGCAAATGTCATATGCGTAATAACTATTGTTTCTATGACGACTGGCAAAGTGGTGCGATTATGAAAATGTCATAGGCGTCATAACCACGTACCTGCCGTCAAAAAGTTGCAAAATAGGAGTGCTTTTGTTTATTACGAAGGATATAAAATCAATTACCGTGAACCTTTCATTTATAAATAATATTATACCATCATATTTACTCAGACAGAAGTGGAAGTCTAAAACTGTAGTGATAATGCGATACAAATTTGAAGTGCACATTTTTCATAGGTACATAAAAGATTTTTACTATCATCATTACAGAAGATATGTGCAATTACACACATTTCATCTTAATTATACCATTTTATTGTCCACAACCGAGTCACCGTCTAATTATATCACTATACGATTTTTAATTGTTTAACTACTGGAACAAAAGCGAAACTTGCTAGGGGTAATCGCGATATTATGCAGTGTGCATACTATATGTAGTTATTCAACACTAAATTATGACTTACGCAATGAAGTGCATTACTTATATGCTACTATGATATTTGGTTTCTAAATTACATGACGTATTTCTCACTTCGTTTAAAAGTATGAAATTCACTTTATTTCAATGCTCATTCAATATACCATATGGACAATTATCGCAAACTTGTAACTGATAACTGCATGTGAATGGACATGGGTTAGTATTATTCCCACGAACAAAATTCATTTGCGCGCCTAATTTTGCAATAAAAACTTAATACAAAAATATATATGCAAAGTCTTTAGTTAGGTACCTCATTTATAAAATATTATCGTAATTTTACTCTAAATATTAACCTACTATTTATTACGAGACCTCTCTGGGATCCTTACCCCCCGTTATGTGATATTGGTCAAAATATGGGCACTTCATAGTAACTGCTGATAATATAGTATATTCCTTAACATACATTCTTTCATCAACTTAATTTATATAAAGAACTAGCCAACACAAAGCTTATACAGATTTTTTTCATGCTTGAAACACTCGTTTACGGCGCTTGTTGTTAGTTGATAGTTTTCATAGTGACTGCGATTCCCGATAGTCAATTTTTTGTATGGGACATAGAGATGTGTCGGTGATTTTCATTGATTCTATTGGTTTACGAAGGGCTACCAACCAACTAAGAGCTAATTTTTGCCCCCCTTCACTCCGTAGAGTCATAAGCCCTACCACGGGGACCTACATGATCACTCGAACGTCATAGCCATCATAAGACCCCCGTCATAGCTATGATTCTTATAACGCCTTTTACATTTACATAATTGACCCGTAGAACCGTGCAATTCGTTAATTCCTAAATTATAAAAATGAACGTTGAGCAATTATTAATAAATGTAAGTGGTTGATTATAAATCCAGACTAGAGCGTAAAATCGTTACGAGTGACTAAGTAGTTAACTTGCACCCTAAATGGTAAGCACCCTTTTTCGCACTCAGGTATTTAGAAATTCTAAAAAAAACTTAAAATCGATCCCTCCTACCGATCACAGAAATTTACTCTTAACGTTTTTAAGATAAGTAATCCCCATTATGTGATCCCCATCGATATTTGAGCTGGTGTGACTATCTAATGTACATAATTATAAAAATTAACGGGTTACTCCACTAAATATTTTACAACTCTAACAAGGAATCGTCCGAGCATAAAATTCAAAATGCTTCCACCAATGGTTGACATTCAAATCTTTTCTGGGTAATTGGTATAAGTATTCCAACAGTGAATACTGTATCTCTACGCTATAATGAACAGTAAGGCTAAACAACAACACCACGAATAACATATTCCTGTGAATGTAACAACTGATAAGTAACAACGTATCTACACTTACAACTTATAACCTAGGAAATCGCTATGAAGCTCAAAAAAAGTAAATCTTCCCTGCCATGTGACGAAACTATACAAGAGGATTCAAATGGGGGAGAAAAAGCATTTGTTTGCCTTTCAGTCAACTGAACATTTGGAGCCATGAGCCGAGCAGGTGTCCAGCTGAAGCCATGATGAAAGGAGCGACCGCCTGTTTCAAGTGGATGCGAATGACATCGCACGGTGGGTGAGATGAAAGGGCATTGAAGAACACACGCAGGCTGTCAGGATTAATCAACTCTTGAGGATGATCGCTCGTCACTAAAATTCCATATCACCATCTTCGGTACTGTCTCCGCGCGGCTGGACGAGGTATAAATCATTCATTCATCATCTTCTTTTATAAGTAAACCCTACCTGGTTTGAGCCACTAAAAATATCCTCGAAGAAATTTCTGAATAATAGATAGACAAAGTGCATTCCTACATTTGGTTCTTGGCTCTACAATCATGTTAAATATTTTCATGGTATAGAAACCCAAGTTAATACTTCTTATCGATAACGTAGGGTCACGTCAACTAACCGGCTGTCTGATGCATTTAACAAAATCTTAACTTTCATTTGACGTCATGTTGATGTAAAGGCAACGTGATCTTGCTGTTGACTTTAACCGGACTTCATAAAACCGGGCCTAGCACCATCAACATTCATAAAAAAATTACTCGAGTGGTAAGTTAAACCCCTATTCACACACGCAGAGGCTAAGAATCGATCACCTTTCAACGTTTTTTATCCATTTCATTAAACAGAAGGAGAGGATCTTTTAATGTGGTTTTATTAATTTAATATGTTATACTTCACCAAATACAACCAACGCATGCCACGGCCATGGGAAAAATCATGGAATCAACTAACCAGATTCTTCAAATAGTTCAAAAACAACGATTTCATGAGTAATTTGGCACTGAATCATCTCACAATCCTATATTGATGATTTAGTTTACAGAAAGAACTGTAATTGTTTGCTCTAGCATCACTGAACGCACTACATAAAAATATTCTAGACAAACAACTTTTTAGATGCAAACAATTTCCTTTTGGAAAAGACGCAAACTCCCTAATTTTGTATCTCTCCATTCACAATTCCATACAGCATTAGATAAAAAAAGGAACGAATACTCTTGTCAGTAAGCACAAGGAAACTGCCTCCGGTTGAAAATCCCCCCGAAATAATGTATGAATACTAGGGACGTAGTCCCCCCCCCCCTTCCCCCCTGCGAAATATTTAATTTACAGTAAAATATTGGCACTGAAGAAAAAAGCTATTTTTTAACCTATAATTTTGTATTCATTTATTCTTCTTCTTGAAGAACTTTTGAAATTAATACGTCAGTAATTTAAAAAACTATAGTTTTTGCATTCTTTCAGATGTTTGCAAAGCTCAAAAAATCTTAAATATCGGCTGTTTCACCTCAGTCGAAATTGTACTCTTGATTACATCCTAAACACACAAATTTGCTCCTAATAATTTTTAAAATTTTATCACCACCTTGCATTCAACATAGACCCCCAGGAAACGGAATCCTACGTGTACCTCACTGAGGTTCACTTAGACACTACTCGAGCGAGTGCGTCCTCGAAAATCAACCAGTCGAGGCGGGGTGCTCCGAATTAAATATAAATCCGGTTCCTCCACGCAAAACAATTCGCTGGCATCATCCTTTCGATCACTCCCTCCAACTCTCCGAAGAGTCATCCGATGCGGGCCGCCCAAAACATTAATGGAAACCCCACCAAGTTCTCTCGCTCTCTGCCCTGGAGGCCCTTTCTCTTTATCGTTAAAACGGGGGAAACGTTTTGAGGGGGGCGAGAGGTGGTGGGAGGGGGGTGACATAGGGAGAGGGCGGTGGGAGAAGAGGTGGAGGACGGAGGAGAACTGGCGGAACGATGGAACGGAAGAGAGGAGGAGGAAGCGAGATGGATTGCTCAATGAGAAGGGGAGGTGAAGGGATGTTTACTTCCATTTTCTGACGTGGGGACAAAATGATCGATTACTCCATATTGGGGAACCATTGAAGGGAAGAGGAGGACGGGTCTCTCTATCCCTCTACCCCCAATGAAATTAGTCCATTCATTCGCTTCCATTCCGATTTTCATTCACATCATGAAGCCATCCATTGCCGAGAAAACACGGTGTTATAGCTATTATGATAAAATAAAGAGCAGATCCATAATGCTATTCATTTACCTCGTCGTGGCAATCAATACCGTCGCGCCTGAGATGCAACTAAAGTGAAAATATTTTCATTGGTCGTAATAAATTGCATACGTTCTGCCTTTGCAAGTTTATGCACTTCACTTGCGTCAATATGCCATTCATTCACTTCCAATTCAATTTCATTTACATCATGAAGCATCCAGCCAGGGCTTAATGAGCTGCATACAAAGAAAACACGACGCCTTAACTATGACGAAAAATTGAGAGCAATTCCAAGAAGCTATTTATTTACCTCGTTGAGGAAATCAATGCCGTCGCATTGGAAATGCGGCTGAATTAAAAATTCATACTTACATATCCATCATTCCATTCCCTTTTGGCAAAGGAAAATTCAAAGAACTCAGTTATTGATGTTGGGCTTAGAAAACTGGCTCTCTTTAAATAATTTCCCCCATAATTCCCTATCCTTGTGTTACTCTTTCGCTTCTGTGTCATTCCAGCAATTCTTCATAGTCGCTGTCATTTTCTTAAGACTCTAAGCATTCCTCATCTTAAGATTCTCCTCAACTACTTTCACCCAAGAATTTCTCGGTCTACCCCATAGTCTCACACCATTCTCTCTCACGCCATATACCTGTTTCGTTTTTCAATCATCGTCCATTCACTAAACATTAACAAACCAACGAAGCACACTCCTTTCATCTTTGTCCATTAAGGGAGCATTCTTTCATGACCCTCTCATTTCTAACCATATCCTTTCTACTTCTTTCGCAAATACTTCTCAGGTACTCCATTCCCACCGCGTTTAATCTACTCCTATTTTTATTCTGACATACCCAGGTGTCACTGCCACACAATGAAGTAAGAAGGGAAAGATAATGATCCCATTTACACCAAAATATTTCCAGTAAATGTAAAAAAGAAATACTGAATGCATATGCATATAATTTCAGCAAAATTATTTCGATCATGAAACATTACATCACCACATATTTCTCTGTTCGAGAGAAGAAAAGAGTAGCGATTTTCCTTAAAGTTAGTAGACTATCACGTAGATTTATACGAATAACTAACAATTGGTTGGACATAATAATGACTACGTTAAAGTTCACAACAGACATTTGTGCCATTGAGAGCAAGGATGGTGTTTTATCAAAAAATGACCTTTTTTAAATGGGGCTTAAAGTAAAACAGATAAAAAATAAAACTATAAGTTCTGCTTTAAAGTGGAAAAATAAATATTCAAAAATATAGGCAAGACTCACATGACTCATGAATAAGACATATCACGCATATAATAGTTCTGCGTACCAACCTAAAATATGACCAAAAAAACTACATAAACCACTAACTATTGTTCTCGACGGCTCATTTCCTACTCACGACATAAACATTGCAACGTATTATGTCATCTTCAAGTCTTCCATTTGTCCTGAAACCTAGGTTGTTGACATCTTTGGCTGAGTTTTACAATTTTTTGTGATTTATGTCCTTGATGGAGATATTCCACACAGTCGAACCAGAGACGGAATTTTTTCCTTCCGAATGATATAATGTTCAGCGTACACTGTCGATGCGTACCAAAATGTAATGAGAGATTGGGCGAAGGTAGAATTCGGTTTTTGGTGGATACACAAGTTACTCCACAAAGGCGCCGTGTTACTTTGTAAATAAACTTGGGCATGGACGGCTACACATCCGAGAAAGGTCTCTCTTCATACAAAGCCAAACGCTAACCACTCTAAAACGGGCACTGTGCAATGAGAATCCGAGGCTAATTGATAACAAATTTACTCAAATCGGATCGCTGGGTCTTGTTTGCATGACAGTTTCTCCTTCTTCTTCCATCCATATCGTTTTATTTGCAAAGCGGGTCCTCCCCAAAGTTTCCTCTACTTTCACGATAATTTCTCCCGTTTCCCTCTCCAATGTTTTCGCACCGACTCCCCAATCACTTCGATAGCTGGCGCCACCGTTGAGTTCGAGCAGCTTGAAGATCAGCAGCAACAAGTTGAAATCGCGCGCACGGGAAAGCCGTATGAATAATCTTCCCATTCACGTCCCTTGTAAATTGTTGATTTTCATAAAATCGACAAAATATACACCCTAAGGAGATTCCACCGCGACTCAGTGAGTCAAAACAATTACTCAATTCAATCTTTTCGTAGTTTTGTTGCGCAAAAGATGCTGCTTTCGCTGATGATGATACTTTGGAATAGGAAAACAAAATTAAGTGACAAATTATGCAGGTAATGCGACGGGTATATTTTTATTATTAACCATTTCTCCATCCATAAGAGTCCATTACTGCGCCATTTCTACTAAACTAATTCAATTAAAATTCAATTCTTAGAGTTATTTTATAATATATCATAAATGTAGAAGGGTTCATGCACTAATCTCATCAAAATTTAATTCCCTGCAAAAATTCCCTTCCTGTAAACCGTTTTCCGAGAAAATGCCATAGAGATATTAAATATGAAACATACTATTTACGCCAATTTTTCGTTCAGTCTCACATTGAACACCGTGTAATTTCGATTTCATTCTGTGAAAAACAAACGCGGGAAGAAGTTTCCACGTAAAATAGAGGGCAGCTTTTCTATTCAAGTCTTCATCATTAATTAAAATAATATTTACGTCATCTCACGGTGGTACTATATTAAAATCACAATTTGAGTTCCAATCCATAGGAGTAAAAGGGGACTAAGAGTTTTCGTAAAGGTACGAAGGTTCCAGTTTGAAATAGGATTATTATTCAACTGGCGACCCAAAAAACGAACTATTACAGAAAAGTACACAGAATCGTCATGCTTTCACACTCTTAGAAATTGAGTTTGGAATTTTTCTCGGAATAAGAACGTGACCGATTTGTGATACGAAATTGGGATAAAATACCAAGTGAGCCCGAAAGAACCGATATAGAAGATCAACCAGCTTGAAGCAGTAAGTCATACGTCATTTTGATATTTATAACCCAGACAAGGGTCACGAGGAATACGCATTGGAATGGAGGAGAAAAATATTAGAAAAGAGACAGAGAATGCGGTTTGGGCTGCATTCTTGTTCACTTCACTGATCCGTTATTGATGAGCATATCAAAGCTTCGGGGCGGCAGACATCATTTTCAGCCTATTTATATTTCCAAATATGTTCCTAAGTACGGTTAGCAATAAAAGTTTAATAAAAAATCAAAAGCAATAAATAGAAAATGAAATGAAAACTGATTAATTCTGCCGATCAGAGAATATATATAAAACTTATCATATCTATTTCTTACCCTTCCCCGTTTTTCCAATAATACATTCCACGAATACATTTTATAGACAGGATACGGAAGAGTAAGATGTATGCTGGGATCAAGAAAGAAATGTTATAGGTAGATATATAAGTATATATATAGAGAGAGAGAGAGCCCTGCACAAGTACAAATGTAAAGGATTTTTACTCTCTTCCATTTAAATATAACTTAACCGATAGATTACCTAAATAACAAATAATAATAATCCTGAACTCTGACGAAACCACCGATTTTAAGTCGTGAAGCCACATCAACATAATTATAAAACTGGACGCGTTTTTTTACTGAATATTTTTTAACTTATATAAAATAAGTACTCTAGTAGAAAACTCAAAATGCTTCCACAAATGGTTGAAAAAAAAATTTTTGTGTAATATTTTAATCCTTGAGTAGGCGCGCTCAGTTCTCTAGTAGACGCGTGAGGTCTGGCAGACCAGCAAAATTAAAAATAAATTACCATTGAATTATAATATTTTCTGCAATTATTCCTCCCGAATACTCTATTTACAAATAATTTTTTACATTAATAACACCCATACAACAATATTGATTGATTTTACATTAAAAATCTTCATTATCAAAAATGTCCGAATGTTTACGTTTAATTCCGTGGAGTTCTAACAACTGCCTGCAATAAAATATTAAGACAATTTT
This sequence comes from Pyrrhosoma nymphula, assembly GCA_963573305.1. Classification (NCBI taxonomy): domain Eukaryota; kingdom Metazoa; phylum Arthropoda; class Insecta; order Odonata; family Coenagrionidae; genus Pyrrhosoma; species Pyrrhosoma nymphula. The sequence goes on from OY754330.1 coordinate 115,630,103, forward strand.
TTTCTATCTCGCAAAAAAAATAATAGATATAATGAATGAGAACATATTTTTTTAAATTTGGTTCACATTAATTAAAATTAGGGAATCATAGCAAATGGACAGAACGTGCACATTTAGTGGACACGCACCCCCATGACTTGAAAATTGCAAATAAAATTGAAATTATTTGATATTTTAAAATATTTTTATTTGAAGATACCAAAATATGTATATAATATATATTTTGGTATATATATATATATATATATATACATATATATATATATATTAAAAATATATTTGACTGACGATACCAAATATTTTGTTGTAAAGTTACAAAATAAGAAGCAATGAAGATAGATAGATGAAGCCTTGGGGTCTGACGGACCCCGCGTGCCTACTTTTAAGGACTAAAGTCCTATAGGATCCACTATAATGAATAGTAAGGCAAAGAAACTGAGCCGACCGTCGCGTCGTGTCGAACGGCGAACGAAAGGGCAGCTCGGGTTAAAACAACCCAAAGACCCGGTGAGTCCGTCCGTCGTGTCGAACAGGGAGGCTCGGGTCTTAATCAACCCGAACCCGGGTCACTTTACCGGGGGTCCGATGCCAGTACCACTTCCTGCCGTTGCCGGTGGCGGAGGAATTGTTCCCATGCCGGCAGGGCTTAAAAGGAGAGTCCCGAGGACCGACCACCCTCTTTTTCTGGGCTCGGATTTCGGATTCGCGGGTTGCTGGTGCCTACGCCCTCGGTCGTCCGCCGCTGCTCTGGTGGACGTCTTCTTTTCCTGCCATCGCCAGCCTGGGTCGTATTCCTCGACCCCGACTTTCCGGACGTAAGGAGCCAGCTTATCATTTCCATTCCTCCATCCCTTCACCGTGTCTCTCGGGCGACAGGTTTAGTTTTGTTTGTGCTCTGCCCACAGTGTTGGGGTAATAAATCTACTGCCAAATTAATTTTACGCCTGTAACTTATTTTCCGTCACCAACCCGGCCCCCGAGTTATCTCGATCCCTCGGACAACGGTCCAAAACACCACAAAGATTATCAGTCTGTGAATGTTACGACGAGTCTGTGAATGTTACGACGAGTAAAAAGGCGCGTCAACACACGCAACTTAAAACCTAGGATATTTGGCAAAAAGAAAAATCGTTCAAATTCTCGATCGAGATCTCACAAAACACTTTCAGAGAAAAAATTCATCAGAGTAGGTAATCTACCTGGTAAAGGTAGGTAATAATTAAAGTCAGAGAAAATCCTCCAATCATACGCGCAGGGTCCTATCTACCTCTAGTGTTTCTTTCTTCGTCTCACCGTAGGTCCTTACCGTCCATAAAACCGATTCTAACTTCTTTCTCTTCCCCGCTTGCCAACATCCTTCCTTCCATCACTGCCTTCAGCAAACCATCGCCCCTCATTACCCGTCCCAGTAACCTACCCTGCCTCCCCCTTATCTCACCCAGACGTTTTCCCTCCTCACCAACCATGCCAAGCACTTCCTCGTTTGTCTTCATTTCTGTCCATCACACCTTCTTCATACTCTTCCACACCCTCATCTCGAACGCCTGAAGCCTATTCTCTTCCTCGTTTCTCAAATTCCACGTTTCTGCATCATACAAGGCCTCCATATCAAGCTCCTCACCAGCATATTATTTTTCATCGTTACTTCAGGTCCCCGTCATCAACTCCCTTCTATTACTAAACGTTTCCTTCGCTAACGCTATTCTCCTCCTAATGTCTTTGCTACAATGCCCGTTTTCTTCTAGCGTATTAGCCAAGTAATTAATTTGCTCTACTTGCTCCAGTATGTGCCCTCCTGCTTTTATCACCAGCCTCGCTTTCTTTACCCGTGAGAATCTAAATAATTTTGTATTACTTTTTTATGAACATGAGATATCACAATCCAAAAAATTATAATTGCCTCGTCCATTCCATCAGGATTTGAGGTATCTAGTAATAACTTCTGAAAATGGTGAAAACTCGCTTCGCATCATTAAGAAGTATATCTTCAGAATAGAATGATATCCATCATTGTTGCCCAACAAGATAGCGACAGTCAAATCCAATAAGGAGCGATGAACATAAAATAAAATATTCCATTATCAGAGGCAGGCAGTAAATTACTAAGCAATCCTTCCCTAAAGAAGCTATGTATCCGCGGCTCAAATCAGAGTAAAACCATATAAACATTCCAAAAATAAAAAGTCACCAAAACTTCAAAGACCAACTCAACGTGTCTGCATCTTGTAGCTACAAAAGAATCTTACGCGACTAATAGAAAAAATTGTGATGCTCTAATTGGGTTTTTTCATTCCACGTCAAATTCAGGCAAGAAGTGACAGTGTTAGCCGACATATGATCCTATTTAGCCAGATTCCTATCAAGAGTCTCGTTGACTAAGGAAGTTTGACTGACATGCTTACGCATGATGCTGTCAAAATATAAACATAAACCACCAATCTTGATGATGACTCACGCACTGACATGCAAAGCAATGGAAATCCGAAAGACTGGGCAACTGGATAGGGTTCTTGCGAGCAGCATTTTTATAGTGTTGCTTGCCATAAACTGGACACCCATTTGTAATGAAACGCGCGGGAAAACGGAGTTAAAATTTCATATGGTACTAGCAATGGGTTTCACATCACTAGTGAGAACCTTCGGTAACCAACCAGCATTGTGCGACCACACTGCACGAGATTCAACTCCGTCCCGGAAGACCAGGGAGAAAAAGTATTGATATACGAGCAATAGGAAATATTTTGCACACTTTAGCAATGCTCCCCCATTAAACAAATGTATGGCAATGTATGATGAAAACGGGGAAATCACTCCAACCCACACACGCATGAAAAAAGTTTTATAACCATGCAGCACCAAGAATAAATAGAGTGTGAGAATAGATTAACTAAGTAAATAGATGGAACTACACGGTTCAAGAGCACAGGGGAGTATTGAAACCATTAAAATATCGCGATCAGCCTTATTGAAAGGATCACTTGTGTAGCTAATACGCCCAAAACATAGGTAGACATTAGTATCAGAATTGTCGCGTAACCATTTATCAAGGAAAATGAAAAATGGAAATAATTTTCTAAAAAAACTTCGTTTTTCATAAAGTGAAGGACAAACTTCGCGCGATGGCCATAATGGGCTGGATCACTTAAGACAAGAAAACAAGCCTCACTTTCTTGGGTCAATATACTCTCTTCTTTAATCTACGGTGAAAGCCAACTTCTCTCCGGATAATTGCGCGTGGACAAGTTTCGATATACGAGCCACATAGGAAATACAGTTTGCCTACTCTAATACTGTTTTCTCCCCCATTAAAGGAATGAATGTATGGGCATGGGCGTAATGAAAACGGGGGACGCATACTCCATATCAAAGCACGTATGAAAACGGGAGTTTTAAATTCACGCAGCGCACCCACCGAGAGTAGGCTTGCGAACCAACAAATCTACCCAGCTCCCAAAAGCGCGCGCGCGAGAAACGCCATGAAACATGAGCAATTAACATCCCAACAGGACAACAAAAAAATGATGCAGTAGGTACAGGCAGAAGAGAAGTCGAGACGAGGAAACAAAAAAAGAACACACGTCCGGAACGCCAACATTGAGTGTGAGAGAGATGGTGGGGAGGGGAAAAATCGACGTAAACACGTCACGTGGAAAAAAATGAAACTCACCATGCGCCAGTGAGACAGAGAGCCGGGTGAAGGGGATGTAGTAAATGACGTATGTAGTAGTTACGGACAGAGAGTAAAGTCGGTACACGGAAAAATGCGATCGATACACGAACATCGTAAGAGTTGGAGAAAAATTGACGTAAAACAGTTCAAGAATTCATTCATGGTGTAGGTACTACCACGAAGTAAGTAGGTACTTAGTATTGGATCTTAATCTATTTGATGGATCTAAATGGACTGAGACCATCGATAACTATTTTTTAAGGTGGTTGGAGCGGTAGCCGCGGGTCATTGAGTAGGTAGGTACACATTTTAATAATTTTTCAACAAGTGGTAAACATTCTAGGACCACATTTCATTTAAAAGCACCTGTTTATGTGGGGGAACTCACCATAATTAATGCAGTGATGGAAATGATACAAGAATTACATTTTGCCTACATTAAAGCATGCTATGACTTTGAAAGCTATTGGCAGTTTCCAGCGCGGTAGGTATTTGAAATTAAGGTGAAAATATTTTTAAATATGTGTTTTCGAATATTCGACTCAACGAGACACCTTGATCTCTGTTATCAGCCATAAAAATTATATGAAATCTATTACTTAGCGTTTAGAAAAAATATGTACACATGCAATCAAATTGTTACGAAATAATTGTATCTCCTGAAAGGAAAGGCACAGCATTGAATTACCGTAAAACCAAATTGATTAAATGCAATTCCATTCACTTTTATCTATAGCTATTAAAAATAAGAACACGCATGTAAAGTTCCACGCAAATCTGTACGTTTGACAAAAATTGCTCCAGCCACCTTAAGCCCAAAAGATGACACTTACACCTTTCAATAATAACGGCACGAATTTGTCTCATAAAATATCCTTAATGCATATGCAGGCAGTAGAAACGTAAATTCACAAAAAAAATATCTACGCAAATTTTATTTCAGACATGCAAAGAAAAGAATCAGTAGTGAAATGGATATAACGGATACTTTTCCGGCTATATCGCCAGCATCTTTGCATGTCTAACGTCACGCGTCTCATAGCTGCAGCATAGACAATCTCCAAATTCTTTTTGGTCTTCAGATGGTCTACCAACCATTAAACCAACCAATTTAACCAACCATTCCTGACAAACAGGTGAAAAGACTATACATAAAATATGACGCAGTAAAAACAGGAGGAAAGCCGATGAAAAGCGTCAGGAACGCGAAGATCGCATAATTAGTGGAGGAAAAAGATTGATAAGAGAAGTAGGAATAAAATCTGCCATGTATCATTGGCAGGTGTGTGAGAAGCAGAAAAATATGTGTAGTGGTATCAAAACTTGGTGGCAGTCGCAGTCGCGAAGAATGACGTCAAGACGGAAATGACACAATTATGTGTGAGGCAGAGGTCGGCAAAGTAGCAGATGGGAGGTGACAGCACATGGTGGACAGCAGCTCGTTTTACGACGAAGATTACGATCCAAACAGAGCTGGATGTAAATACGCTGATAGTGTTCGCGACCCATCGGAGAAGCCCGTACTCAACTGAATAATGAGCTACATAGACTTTAATTAATGCGAACAACAGAATGAGCATTTACAAGCTGGCAAGAAGGTTTTCCGCCTTGGGACCCAGGAAATCAAACGCGGAGACTACCTTACTTCCCCGTGCGGAACTAGCTTACAATCAATGGACTCATCCACTAAAAAGGGTCTTCTATGCAACTACCACTATGTTTCACTACCACTGAAATATACGAAGGTAACCCTAGGAATAATAAGTGTCCGGAATGGAGAACATCGAATAAGTGGTACGAAAATATCGACATACCAACGTCAAGATTAAAAAAACAACTAGAAATAAAACCCACCATGTGCCATTGGCGGGCGAGTGGGGTTTCCGTAAATGATGTCGTACAAACAGTGAGTAAGTCGATACGGGTGAAAAAGCTGTTCGGGACGTTAACGTCTTAAGTGGCCGGAAAAGATCGGTAAGGAAAAACGAAAGCAAGCGAAAAAAAACACCCACCATGTACGACCAACGGGTGAGAAGACTGTAGTGAATGACGTAGTGAAAACGTAAAGTACGACTATGGAATTAAAGGAGGCGCCCGGATCGCGAACATTTGTAGCGAAGGTGGAGAAAAATCGCCAATAAAAGGCAAAGCTGAAAAAGTACCTGAGCGAAGCCGCTGGGCTACATGGGCGGGCGTAGTACATAAAGCTTCCCTTTTGTTCGAGTGCGCTTCTAACCAAGGAATACCAAGGCGCACATGCTTCCCGTTCGTTTCAGACCCCGGACACTAAGCAGCGCACTTCAAAACTGATGATCGGATTCAGAGTAAAAAAGCAACAAAAGGACTTAAAAATTGCACCCACGATTGTTATTAATTAGTTGATTTTCAGTAAAGGTGTCTAACGTGGATAATGCTAAGCTTTTGATTAATCTGTGGTTAAAAAAATCTTGTGTTAGCCATGTTGAATGAATTCGATAAATATTTTTTTTTAATCGACCGTGACTATCGTGCCCCTAAAGAATTCTACCTACCGGCAGGTTACCAAACGTTTCGCCCGCGCATATCGCTCCATTCGTCGTCGTTAGTGTACGGTACGGTAAGTGCGCTAACGTGTCCCAATATGCTCTAACTTCAATGCCTTGCATGGAGAGCTCCCAAAACGATGTAGCAAAAGACAAGAAGACAAATCCAGGCGAGAAAGAAAAAGCTTCCCGGAACACTTTCACATTGCAAGCTGCAGGAACAGAAATTAACATACCAAACGTCGTCGCGCGGGGGAAAAACAAGCGAAAAACAAAACTCGCCCCGCGCCATACAGAGTGGAGTAAAGAGTAGAATAGTACGGTGGAGGTGATGAACTGTTAATAAGCCCGTTTCACACGATACATGATCAAGCAAAGGACGTAATATTTACGCTGGTACTAGATATTGAGGACGGAATCCAGTATCATTGGTGCCGTCCTAGAATGTGTCACACAATTATTATACTTGTACTGCCGAGGAAACGGTATTTTCATTCATATACTGACCTGTGTCTATTATAATATAAAATTGACAAATCTATGGCAGAAGGCGATCAAAACATTGACTGGGACATTTTTTATTGCTGATTTCGTAGTCTGAAAATTACTGATAGCCGCAAGGAGGTACGGATGGCATTGATTTAAAAAAGTCATTGATTCAAACCGCGCAGCGACTATATAAGCTAACATGATTGGTCGAAGGCCCCACTACCAGAGGCTACTTGCAAACTAGTCCAGTATCAATAATGCAATGAAGTTGCTCAGCATTCACGATAGCGATTGTGCTTTCCAGCCAGCATATTAGGTTGGCTATACTAGGTACTTAATAACTTATCATAATTACTAACACCTCACTCAGCGCAAGTTAATGTTTCAGGCTTTACTTCTTGGAAACGAATAACATGAATTTAATGATCAACTTGTAAATTCCACGCCTTATTACTTTCACCGACAATGTTTTATACACTCCTTGTTTTCCAAATATATAATGATGATATATATCGAAACCATGGTCGGGGATAATAACAAAGAGTGGATAAAACTGATGGTATCAGGGCTAACTTCGTGGAAATGATAGATATCCATGTTGAGAAAAACCAACATTGTAATTTCCATAAACTTTATTTCGCTGGCACGACACGCGTTTCGCCTCACTGTGGCATAGTCAACCTAGAAGCACGTCGTGCCGGGGAAATAAAGTTTGTGGACGTCACAAAGTTGGTTTTTTTCAGCATGGACGTAGTGTAGAATTCGCCCATTGATCCATCATTTCACCTCACCCTGCATATACCTGTACTGAAAAGCTATCATGCTAGCGAGCGGGCATCCTCGAACTTGTGCTGGAACAGGTTTCTAGAGAAAACGGGATTTTTTAAGTAGTACTCACCGTAAGACAGCGCGTCCGCCGCCGACCTCCTCCTGACACCGCCCCGTCCTCCGAGATGCATCCCGCGACAACTTATTATCCCGGTCGCCGTGGCGGTCACACCTCCTCCCTCATTAGACTCCCTCCGCGACTTATTCCGAGTCCCGATGATGAGGGCCGTCCGCGCCGTAGGAGGAGGAGGAGGTTGAGCAGCAGAGTAGGGAGGAGGACCAACACCACCGCCACCGGCGCATGCGCCCTCGCGCGAACCCTTCAGGAGACCTGCCGACGACGAGGAGGGCCTCACGGCGGCTGCCGCAGCGGCAGAAGAGGACGAATTGGCGGAGGAGGTAGCTGCTGCACCGCCGCCTCCCGTGGCGCGACCCACCGCCGAAGAGACGGACGGGAAGAGACAACAAGGGCCACCGCAGCAGTAGGCTGTGTAGTCGGAGGCGTCGGCACCCGGCCTCCACAACAGGCACACTCCCGTACCCATGTTTTCAGACAGGGGAGAGTGAGAGGTGTTGAGGTGGAATGGGAGGGTGGGAGAGAAAGAGAGAGGGAGGGAGGGCCCTGAGGCGGTGGCGGAAACAGGAGAGGTTGGGGGTGGTGGGGAGTAGAGGACACTTTAACTCGAGCGGTGAGGGGAGGTGAAGAGGGAGAGCTGTGTTAGAGGCGGTTTATTGGTAGGTTGCTGTCGGTTTTTTTAGGGCAGGATAGGTGGAGAGAGTAGGTGAAAAAAGGTGTATTTTTATTTTTTGATGGTAATTAGAGGGAGGTAGATGCAGAAAGAGTGGGAAGGAACCACGGGAAGAACAGAAAGTAGATGTGGTTTATTAGTAGGCCGCCGTCGGTTTTTTTTAGGGTAAAGTAGGTGGAGTGTGTAGGTGAATAAAGGAAGATTTTTAAAAATATTTTGGTAGAGATTAGAGGGAGGTATATGTTGCAGCAGGGGTGGGAAAGAACCACGCGAATGGGCAAATAAAATTAGATGCGGATAATTGGCAGGTCGACGTCGGTTTTTGAGGGTAGAATAGGTGGAACGGTCGGTAGGAAAAAGAGGGGGTAGGGGTAGTGACTAGAGGGAGGTAGGTGTTGTGGTAGTTATGAAAAAGAATCAGGGGGGGACAAAGATTAGACGTGATTTATTGGAAGGTTCCCGTTGGTTTTTGAGTGCAGAGCAGGATGGATGGAATGGAAAGGTGGAAAAGAGGTGGAGTTTTTTAGTTTTTGTTAGCGAATAGAGGAAGGTAGATGTTGTAGTAGAAATGAAAAAGAACCAGAGGATGGACTAAGAGTAGAGCTGGTTTATTGGTACTTCCTTGCCGGATTTTGGTGGGAGAACAGGCTGGAGTAGGAAGATGGAGATAAATATAGTAGGAGTTCTTCAGGATGATCAGAGGTAGGTAGATGTTTTTTAGTATAATTGGAAAAAAGAACCAATACGTTGAGTTCAGAGTAGAGTTAGTTTAAGGGTAGATCCCCGACGGATTTTTAGTAAAGGTCAGGGCTGTGTGAAAGAGTAGGATTCCGAGAGTTATGTGAGGATTTTTCGAGCTTTGGGTGTGGTTTAGAGGGAGGTTGACGTCGCAGTAATCATGGGACAGAACCAGTTGGGTGGGCAGTGAGTGGTGTTGGTATATCGGTAGGTCACCGTGGGTTTTTTTTATCAGGGTGGGTCAGAGTAGATGGAGAGGGAAGGTTGAAAAAAGAAGGCGGAGCTTTTTTGAGGTTTAAAAAGGGCGATTTGACGAAGAGGTCACAGTGGTGATAGAACAGAACCAGTGGGGATGGGCAGGAAAAGGGTTATGAGAGGGATAGGTACAGATGAGGGGTGGAAGAGGAGTCAAGAGTGAGGTTTTGCAGCGGAAAAATGGGATAGCAGAAAAAAAATAGCAGGGGAGCAGGAGAGGCTGGGAATATTACGAGGGATGGGGTGAGAGGAGGTTTGGGAGGGTTGCAGGGGGTGTGAGGTAGGGAGAGGTTGGACTCGGGCGCTCAGACGTGAAAAGGGGATGAAGGTATTGAAAATTCGAATGGAATTCCACGGGTGTGGGGGTGAGGCGAGGGGGAGAGTAGGGGGTGAACGGATCGCGAGTAATGATATGGAAGAATTGAATGGGGTGGCTGAGGGTGGTCTCAGGGAATAGGGTGGGTTAGGGAGGGGGAGGGGAGGATGAGGTGTTGTAGAGCGACCCCGTGGAGAGCAGTGGTGGTTGGATTGAGAGCGCTGCCTGCCGCTTTCCCCGGACGATCGGATGAGGCGTGTGTATTAGACCTGAAAAGCTGGAAGCGGAAACGGAACTTGATTCTTTGGATGTACCTCCGCGACTGTGCGCTTCAAAAAAAATATCAAATTCTACCAGCAGTAGTCTAGAAATGCTAAAGCAATAAGCACCTAAGTATTAAATTATGAATGAAATATTTTTTTCTCTTGTCAAGGACTACATTGGAAATGTTTAGACATTTTTTTAGGATAAATTCAGTTATTTTGCTAAGATTGATGTTAATTTTACAGGATTCAATGAATGCGTATTATAAATGATAAAAGTGGTCACTTTCTATAAGAGTTTCTTCACATCAAAACCGTTGCATTTCTCGCATATAAAGTTCATTTTAATAAGAATTCTAATAAGAATTAAATTATAAATTAAATATTTTTCTCTTTTTTAGGATTACATTGGAAATATACCGTAATTTATTTTTGAGGCTAAATTCAGTTAGTTTGGGCATTCAGTTATCATTATATTGGTATATAATTTTACCAACCTATGAAAATAACCACTTTTAAACATTAAATGACGAAACTGTCAATCAGTCGCTCTATTAGCAGTTAAAAATCATCCTCCTCTGTTGATAATAACAAACAATTCAAATAATTTTACTGTGTAGATCGGAGGTCCTAGTAAATGTACATTCCCATGTCCCACATATGTACATTCCCATGATTTCGATAGATTAAATTTAAATGTCCTTTTATACCTGATTCAGCACTCGAATATATGTGTCTAGAAAAACGCTACGTTTCAAGTTCGGGAACAAATTATGTTAAAAGAGTTTTTTCAAGTAATTGTCGGTTCCTTGGAAAAGCAAGGTCCGTACTCCCAAGTGTTAAAACAATAGCTGTTCGATGAAAAGTGGAAAAGTTCAATAACTTTTCATTTTAAAATAAAGCGTTTCAACAGAATGAAGACCTAAACTGTTATATCCTCTGCGAGATATTTAAGTTTGGACGGAGATTGACGAAATAAGTAATGTTTATCTCATCCAACGACCACTGGCCATATCCCTTAAGTGAATACAAAAAAACTTTCTTGTGTGCTTTCAACTATCCTACCGAGCAACGAAGTGCACAGCAAAAATTACCAAGTTTGAAAAGAAATGAACTTTGCAGTTTTCCACACGTTTTTATTTTTCCCCAACCGGTTTCAACGAATACTCGTCATTTTCAAGAGGTAAAAAAACCACGATGGGATCAGTCTTTCACATTTATACCATTGACAAAAGAAGAGGGATTAAATTTATTTCGTCGACGATTAATTTTATTTAAAAATTACAAAGTTTCGAGTGGCAATAATTCCTGCTTATTTGCCTATTACACAGATAAATCGAAGGATTAGAAGTTCTTAACTATTTAATGCATGAAAATGATGTTATGCCAAAAGGATGCATTCCGAGTTGATGAAAAATTATGCTCAAAATGATCATTCGACTCGAGGGCTCGCACTTAAGGATTGCAATGAATGGTGTATGGTCAGCTAAGGGTTATGTCTGCCATGATCGATGGTGAATAGGGACAAATTTCAACTTGCGACCTTTTACACGGATTTTAATATTCTCATAAATAATCTTCTCCCAGGAGACGTACATCCAGAGACCTTGGAGAGACGATTAATTCCAGTATTAAAATAAAACACAGTTAAAAAACAAAAGCATCGGGTTTTGGTTTGTTCGGGACATTGATCCTATTCATTACGCTCAAAATAGTTTTAATTACGCATTCTTGCAGGAAATACAACTTTTGCAGTGGCAAAAAAATTTGTCTTATAATTTATTTTATGATATTAAATTAAATTTATGACAACTTTTTATATTGCCAACAGATACATATAGTCTAAGAGGTATATGCAGTCAGCAGGTTATGTTCATTGTACACAGTGGGCTAAAAACATGTTACAATTTTTCATGGAAGTAATGAAAAAGGAACAATGTAAAATTTAACTAGTTAAAACGTAATTTATTTTATTACAAATGCAATCTTGAAATAAACTGTTTTATAAAGTTGAATTTTGCATAGTTCTTTTTTCATCATTTCCGTGATGGAGAAATTCCGCTTAGTTAAGCCTGAGAACGTTCATTTTACTACCATTTTTTATATTATTGAGGAAACTCCTTTTTAAATGAAAAAAGTACAGACATTTTTAAGTAGAAAACAGGTGTATGAATAATTATAATGAAAGAGTAAGAACACAAAGCATTTTAATAAACAGAGAAGAATTTATGGTTCACTAATTCAAAATACTTCAAGGTGATTAGTACATTAAGTTAGGATTTGTTCCTTCAGCAATAAGTTAAACAGTTTTAACTTAAATCCCGGCAGCGAGGAGTTCTTCGAGTGCATGGGTAAGAAGGTCTACAGTTACGTAGATGGCACACTGTAGAGAAACTCGACCTCGACAAGAGCAGGCTCTTAACGATAGGAGCCTATGTAACCCTCTTCTGACTTCTGATGTGGCCAACGGGATATTGCAATTGAATTTCACCCCACATAGCACCCAAGTGCAAATCGGAATTCCATTGAAAACTCTCCACAAACATCTTGTTATGAACCCGTTTTCACGCATATGACTTCAACCCGTATTATAGACATGGGACGCATGCTACGCCCAAATATTTAAGATAATAAGTAAGTCTAAAGCATTTCGGGAATTAATACACAATGGCTCATTATGGTCAATGGTGATTTTCATGCGAGAACGAGATATTAATATCACGTAATGCCCAACTTTTCTACATTAAACTGCAAGCGTCACTAATGGACCGTCAATAATGGGCAATTTTTTTTCCGCAGCTTGCATCATAGTGGTTCATTATTGATTTAATGCCTAGAAGCATTATCATATATAATTGTTCCTGAGATAATGAAATATAATATAGATCAACCACATCACTCTTCATATGAATATGCCACGTCATGCAATATGCGAGACCCGTATCACGCATGCGTTGATATATGACATATGAGCGCATTTATGCCAATTTTCTAATCACCACGCAAACTTCATTCTTTACGCCTGACCCATAATTGTTATCCCTTGGAGTTAAAGCACGGCACGGATTTTATGTGCTCTATGCTAAACAGGGTACGGCACAGCACTCCAAATCTAAATCATCGACAGTCCGATCCGAGGCATAAAAATGATGATGGCCCCTTTTCCCTTTATCAAAGGTTAACGGAGCAAAATCATGAAAGCATAATTCTTGAATTTTTAGGAATGAAAACTCATTGCAGTTAAAATTAATGACCAAAATCAAACTGCTCTCAGTCAAATTATCAAATTGAAAATGATTCCTCGAGTACTGAGAAAGAATAAGCCTGCCTCATATTCGTGAATGGTCTCCTATTCTAAAGGGTACTAAATTTTTAGAAGGACTTATGTACGATAATGGCCTTCTGTGGATGAAACTAATGAATGCAATAAAGGCTAGAAATACTGTGAGTGCGTAGCACGTGCACTCCAATCTATTACTTCTAAGATCCACAATGTCGATTAAGGCTTTCGTAAGGTCTTTCATCTTCCTATTCAATTAATGCGTTGAAATCTCCATTTTCTCAGAGATGATTTCGTTAGGAAATCATGAGCGATAAATTGCATCAGCCTCTTAAAAAGCTAGATCCAGCTAATCTTTAGGAAAATAAATGTCACTTTCTGCGCTGGAAATACCAAGATTACACCATTTGAGGAGTGGCTTTGAAACACTTATGACAGGTATCAGCATTTATGGGACCAAGAACATTACAGTGCAAAATGTACAGTAGTTTATTACACTTTTTTCGTAAATAAAATCACATTGCTGAAAAATATATATCTATATGAACAGTCACCACCATTCCACTTTCAACATTCGCAGAGGTCTTAATGCAACTATTGGAGGCAAATTCACCCCATTAATAGAAAAATGCGGTAGGTGAGTAAAGCCAGAACTTTCATTGCGTGATACCTCGCATGACTATGGCCCCATATTTGTTCCAGAAAAACTCCCGTTAAATTCCGTCTGTAAAAGTCAAATCGTTTCATTTCCCAGAACACGTTAACGGAGATTTAATCAAAAGAGACACGTAGTTTTCTACAATAATGTAACTGACTTTTTTTGGCATCTCTACACAACATTAGAAAAGAAAAAGATTGCCGACAACAGGTGGGTTTATCACTTAGAACGACAATGTGGTGTGGATGGGTTTTCATTTTTCCACCGCTAAATTCAATCATCACGTATCGAATTTATTTTAATTTTCTATACAGTGAGCTTCAGTTTTGGTGGGTAAAAATAGCAAAACAAAATCGCATCGCCTAACCATAGACCTTAATCCAATGTGGAACACTTTTTTCATGCCCAAGGCAGGACATCATTCCGCAACTCTAGTGTGGCCGGACCGACGGCGTCTTACCGACCTAACTATCGCGGTCTGCAATTTTATTCTAAGAATTTCATTCGGGTATTCTACCAGCTGATCGGTAGGTTCTTGGAGACTCCCATATATCATTCATATAAACATATCCATCACTTCATTCCCTTTAGGGGTAAAAAAAGTCAAAAGACTTACTTATTGCAGTTAGCCATAGAAATCCGCCTCTTATTTTAACAGTTTCCTCCATAATGCCATAATATATCCTTGCATACCTCTTTTTCTTCTGCTATACATTCATGCGATGCTTCATACACGCTTTCCTATTCTTAAGACTCCTGTTATTCCTCCTCTTCCACCACATTCACCCTATTTCTTTCCCTGTCTACCCCTTAATCTCTCACTATTCACTCCACCATTATATCTGTTTCGTTTTTTAACTCTCTTCCACTCTCTCAACATGACCAAACCAACGAAGCACACTCTTTTCATATATGTCCATTACTGGAGCATCCAACCCACATTCTTTCATAGCTTAACCCTATCCATCCCACTTCTCCCGCAAATACTTCTAAGGTACCCCATTCCCACTGCATTTAGCCTACTCTTATGCTTATCCTGACATACCCAGGTTTCACTGCCATATAATAAATTCAGAGGGACTACACCTTTGTACACTGCGATTTTCGTTCCCTATAAAAACACACATTCCTAGATATACTCCACATACTACCCACGACATTCCTTCCAGCATTTGCACGCCTTTTACTTAATATTTATAAAGAATAAATTATTCATGATATCATGGAAATTGTATATATGGTAAGCCCACAGTATTCACGGATAAATCATCGTCAACCTATGATTATCCTATGAGTATGCACGCATGGCATGTACACATGAGGCAATTACGTCAATGTTCAGAGAGACAACAAAGACAGCAATCCCGATGACATTTCAGAGTCAAAAACTTCGTAAACACACACACCCTTTGCTTGGAGGCAAACTTCACAAGTCGGAGAATCTTACCAACGAATTATCTTGAAATAGGGGGAAGGATAAACGACTTCTATGCGGATGTGGAAATGACTAATGCCGCAAAGCTTTCCACGTCGACAAGAAATCTTCATTGCAAGCAACAATGCAAGTTCAAAGCATTAATTATAATGGCAAAATAATGAAAAACAAGTAAGTAATATTAGTTAGGAAGCGAATTAAGAGTATTCATTATAAAAGCCTGAAGCTGTGAACTGAATTAAGAGTAATTTGAAAGCCTTAAATCAGAGCATGTTGAGGTAGGCACTTTGTTTCCCATCTTAAGTCATAAAAAATTTGAAGGAAAATTATTATGAATCCGGTGCTAAGAGTGTAAGACGAGAGTGGAGGGACGGTTTTGTCAAATCGTATCTACACCGGAAAGCACCAAGATTAAATCTCAAGATAATATAATGGGCAATCAAGAATATAGGCATACTTCTTTTAAATGCATAAAAACAATTGCAGTAAAATTTAATATAGGAGCAAAAAGCAATTAAAACTAATAAGGCAAGAGGATATATAGCTCCCTTGAAAAAATACACTAAAATTACTGATAAAATGACCCTACATGATTAACTGTGCCTATGCCTACGATATGGTAGCCATTTGGCTATTCAGTAACATCTTTCAATAACTACGAAATGCGCAAATGATATGGTACAAGCGCACGGTTGCAAAGATACACCAAAGAGGAAGAAATTTGCCATAAAAAATCATATAGCTTTACCGGGTTTCGAACCTGGATCTAACAACTGCCGGTCATGAGTGTTAGCCAGTTATAGGTATAGCAAAACTTGGTGGCACTCGCCCGTACAGAAAATATTGTCAGGGAGAGGAGATCATACAAGAGTGGAGGAATAAAGATCCTAAGGTTCTCTCTAGAAGTCTCCAACTGAGCCCTTCGATAACTTTCCCCGCTCATCGACGCTTAATTCGTTCTCAGTGACCTTAATTGCTCCACTGGCGAGTGGCGCCAAGTTTCGCTATACATATACATGACCAAGCCATCTACACTCAAGGAAAATTTCAGCGGGAATTGATCCAAATTAGGTGCTCTCGTCTCTATTCCACATAGCAGAACTTAAATCCGCCTTAAGAACTGAAAGTCGCACAGGAAATCCGGGTTCGAATCCCGGTCAATCATCACTAGCCGCTCAATCCTAAGATTGGTTTTTACTGCAGCCCCCCATCCTTCCCTCTCTAACGCTAGTTCCCTTACTCCCAGGTAGTTCTTCTTGTGTATTTTACTCTATATTTGGGTTATGTATTTATCTCTTGGCCTATGTATCTATTTATCTCTTGAGACGTTTCCCTCTATTTTTCCTGCAGTTATATTCTTCACAAACTCATTGTGCCTCAGGGTGTGCTCAATCCACCTGGTGATTCCTTTGTTTTTTGTGTTTCATATATTATTTCCTTCTTCTACTCTCCTGCAAACTTCTTCATTTCTTATTTTATCCGTCCATTTGACCTTCAGTATCCGCCTCCAACACTAGAACTCTAATTCTTCTAATCTATTCTGGTATGCTTTTCCAATGGTCCATGCTTACGATCCATAGAGGGCCACGGTCTACACGAATGTTTTTACATACTGTTTCCTTGTTTGTAGTCCTAACTTTTTTTAATACAGTATTTTCCTTTAATTCAAATGTTTTTTTTCGTGGGAAGTTTCACCCTCTTTGTTTTTTCAGTAATATCCTTCCCTTAAAGCTAATGACTTTAAAATTGTTCAAAAAATATTCAAACAGTTCCCACAGTTACGTTTGCTTTCAATTACCTCACCTCTTTTCTTCTACATATCACAGTGTATACAGTCTTGGCATACAGTCTTATAGACCAGTCTTACTTACTTATAGTACAGTCTCCAAATTCACCTATTTCCTAAAACAGATAATAATTATTCGCAATCAAAAACAGAAGCTGTCTCTTGTCACTTACTAAGGCTTGGAAACATCTCGGAATATGTGAGACTTTCACTTCCATTTAATAATAACTGAGTTCGGTTCAATGATGAATAAATTAGCTGTTCCCACCTCTTCAGCATGGATATCCGATTTCAAGCGAATTGCAAACTATGGAGGAATTTCACTTTTCCATACGTGCATGGATATTCAACTCCTCGTTTCTTGGAAATGAGAATCAACCACGACAATCAAAAATAACGCACTTTCCAATGGAAGTAAATAAGAATCTTCCATGAGTTTCCGAATGAAACACCCCACTTCTCTTGTTGCGGGGTCTCGCTGCCAGCAGAAGAAACAGCCTCACGGGCAAAACTACGTAAAATATGACACATGTGGGTGGGGATAAAACCCCCTTGTGACCGGTGACAATTCGTCAATCTCCGGCCCCGCACATTTTATGTACACGCTCCATATTTTTTACTCTCCCGGGGCCACTAAATTTGCCATTTTTTCGGCGAATTCGGACACTGCCCTTTCCATTACTTTGCCGAAACTGCAGAACAGGACAAAACCGAAACACGAGCGATATTTTTTCCCCTAAAAATAGAAAGAGACACATTTCATATTTGATTTTGACAGCACCGCTGTAGTCGATAAACAAAATTCTCTCCCTACGGATCCTCACGATGAAGTTGGTTACGCAGACGAAGGAGGTGTACAACCAATAGTGTGTTAAAAAAAACCTTTCTCTGGTTTTAGTTTGACCATCATAAAACCATAAAAAATTCAACTAGTTACATCACTAGACGTAAATTATGCAACATATATTTGTCTACATATGATACGTATCGAAAATTATAGCATACTTAACAGCGAAAAGAAAAATGTACTACCCAAAAAATTATTTAGGTGTTCTCTATTTAATAATTCCTTCTAAAACTTTCATCACATGAAATGCAGGGCTATTGAGCATATAAATAAGGGTTATATATAATGCAAAATAATTTTTGAAAATAAAAAAGTCTCAATTCCCTAGAAGCTATACATCAAATTCACAGAGTCCGGAATATTTGAGAACTTGAGACAGATCGAGGTGTAATGCCGGAAAACCTATCTTTGTAAGTGATGGATATGTATAAAACGAGAGTACTCCGTTAATTTGGCTATGCTGAGTAAATGGATAAAGTTGAATTACGAAACAGGTACATGATAGTGGAGTGAATGGTGTGAGAGGAAGGGGTAGACCAAGATAGTGATGGGCCAATGTGGTAGAAGAAACTCCATAGAGGAGGAATATTAGGACCCTTAGCAATCGGAAAGCGTGTATGAAGGGACGTAAGCAACCAATCATCTGACTGTTGACTTCAGGCAGTGATAAAGGGTCAATCCATGTGAAATCTACCAGTTGCTCGCGTTTTTGATTTTCCTGATTTTTAACATGCTAGTCTGCCAGTATTTTGGGAACTCAAAACACAACAAACAAAACACTGCATTAAATCTATGTGAAAGGAAACGGGAAATCAACACAATAGTCTCCCTAGTAGATGCCGTCTTGCATTCATATGACGTGACGGCATTCCTACCGATAAAATATTCCGGAGGTAAATAGTTCCCCAATCGGATCTCCGGGTGGGGACTACGGGGAGGGGAACATATTTCAGCGCTGACAAATGCAGGAAATGAACAATACTAAAATTCTAATATCAGAAGAACCGAATCTATTCAACGCAAGTCTGTGCGTTATATTTCCAAAAGGTTCAACTTATTCAAAGATGAATATAGTCACCAAAATCTGTTACCACTATAAAATATCACTTTCTTACATAAGCGAAGGAAGAGACATAACGTTACTTTTCTTTTTAAACTGATAAATAATATGATAAATTCCTCTGAACTCTTAGGTGAAATATCTTTTAGAGTTCTTTCTCAGTTCACTAGGAATGATTTGTTATTTTGTACAAATCACCATACCCAAAATTACGCCTACCGTTCTCCTATTGTCCGAAATTATGAGAGATGGAAAGAGTTTAAAGAAATATGTCTATTTCTGATTCACTTTCACTATTAAGAAACACGTGACCTCAATACCGGAAGTGTTATAGCTAATACACCAAACCAAAGAACCACTATTTTTCACTTATTAGCACTTACTTTGTAATAAATCTGCATTTGTACGCAGATTCATTACAAAGTATTCTTATAATTTTCCTGAATGTGCTTTCATTTCTTCTTACTGTACGTTATTTTCAATGAAAACTTTCGGAAATGGTTTGATAATGTATGTATCTGTTTTACCTCAACATTGGTATTTTTCAGATGTTCATTAATTGTGATTTATGTTGCTACTTCATTTTTTTCTTATCTTTTGGGTAACATACCACAGTTCACTTTTGTTATTCTTGATTTAATGCACATATTTCTGAATCATCGTCTATAGTGATATCTTGACTAAAGGGCAACCACCCTTTGAATAATATGATCTGATCTATTCTAGTCTATAACTATTATTTATACTCAATCGGGATGGACTGAATAACCATACATAACAAACGACTGCAAATGACGAACACAAAATAAATTAGCAATCCAAAAAGAAATTAACAGTTGAACCAAAAAAATAAAAATGAACAAAAAAACAACGCTATC
Organism: Pyrrhosoma nymphula; assembly: GCA_963573305.1. Taxonomy (NCBI): domain Eukaryota; kingdom Metazoa; phylum Arthropoda; class Insecta; order Odonata; family Coenagrionidae; genus Pyrrhosoma; species Pyrrhosoma nymphula. The sequence continues at coordinate 115,649,877 of OY754330.1, forward strand.
TGTCGTTACCATCAACATTACTGACGTCATCGATCATAGCTATTGCGCGCGAAAAGAATGATATTTCAAACCTGTCCATCCTGCAACATATCTCTATAATTGTACACATGCGGTCGAACCTACCAAAGTAGCACGGAGGTTTTAACATGTACTCTACCTATCCGGAAAGGTTACTCGCATCATATTTGCTCAGGAAATTAAGCATTTATTTAATATACGCTGTGAAAATGATTCCCGTCCCATATATTTCAATGGCCTCATTATTTTGCTAATGTTGTCACAACATCTAACTGCAAACCTGGCTGCTCGTCGATCACGCGATTTAAATCCGATTTCAAGCTTGTTTCATATAGAGATCACAAATATTATACTTGTACTTTAGGTTGGCCAACTAGTGAAAAATAACAATTATTACAATAGCACGAATCTTTTAATATGTCGTTTTATTCCTGTAGTAGGTCTCAAAACCCCAGTTCTCAACAAAGACCAAAACGCCACTGCGAAACTACAAGGTCTCAATCTGACAAGAATGAACGCAGAGTTTAGAGAGAGAGAGATAACATCTTAAAGACTGACAAGTAGCTCTGCTTTTTCATTAAAAATGCGATAACCCTCGGAGACAACTCGAGTATTAAGGGGGAGGGAGAGATGACGATGATAATAAATAAAAAATAACGAAGAGACACAGAAACAAACAGTAAAGGGAGAACACATTTGCATCCGCGAGAGAGCCGACGCGCGCGGAACATTCTCTCAAGAAAGAAATCCTCTTAATTCGTGCCATTTGGATTCCTTCTGGCGTGTCACACGGACGGGTCTGAATTGCTTTTCATCGCGAAAGAATTGAGTCCTCTGAAATATGACGAAGAAGCGACTGAAGGAGGGAGAGACGGCGACAAGAAAATATATATATATTCATAAAGGAATTTACGGCAGGCAGTCTTCAAAAAAAGGTTGAATTTCAGAAGAATATCCCTCCTCGAGGGTTCTTTCATAAAATGAAGAGATAAAAGTAATGCCACTCTCTTTCTCTGTCTTTCTTTAACGCGTGAATCATCCCTTCGACTCGAATGAGTTTGATGCGTGCGTGTCAAAACTGAAATAAATGAAAGGATACGTTTTTTTCCTCTCTCCCTGGATATTCTTGATAAATAAAATATTCATGTATTTAATATTTTTATAAGGGGCCGGTGTTACCCAGGGGTGGCGTGATTAACACCCCTGGGTCTGCAATCTGAGAGTCGTAGATTAGAGACCAAGGGAATGCTAATAATTTCCTGGTATTGGGAAAATATATTTACGGAAACAAATCTGGAACGAGACAACGAAATTTTTCTACAGCCTACATGCTGTAAAACTAAAACTACTCGATTCCACTGCTGTGAGGCAACAGTCTCCGCAGAAGGCACTGAAGGAGCAGATGAAGAAGATCGATCCGGGACCATCTGCCACACCTTCGGAGGAAGAGTGAAGTTTACGGAATCGGCCGGAGTACTGCGATGTGGAAGGCAATGGGAAACCACCGCATTAGTCTCCCTAGAAGATGCAACCTTGCATTCACCGAATCCTTTTGGAAAGCCGAAAACGAATCTTTCACCGAATCTGCCTTATGGCATTCCACCCGGTAAAATATTACGGACACAAAATAGTCCCCCAATCGGATCTCCGGGTAGGGAGTACTGGGACAGGAACATCAGTCAGAGCAGACAAATGTAAATTATTACGTCTATTTCTTATTACTGTTACTGTTGTTACAAGTCCCTCCAAGTCCCAGGAAAGCATGAGGTTTCACTGCCGTCAAAATGGTCAGAGACTCGGAAGGAGTTGGGCGTGTTCGCAGCCATGACCGACGCCCATCGGATAGGTGGCTATGCTGTGTTCGGGCGATGCGTTCACGGTAGACAGACTGACCCCAGGATTACAGCCTTCTGCATACGTGCTGCAAGTGATCCCACTTATGCCACGCAGGCAGAAATGCACTTGATGCTATTTAGCAGCGAGTCCTTAACCGCAATGATAAGGCCTACCAGTTTAACAGAGTGCACGGGCTGCTTTTGCCGAAGTTCAAATATCAGGTCTTGATACTTAGCCCGTTTTTCCAACTCCCTCGCGTCCATGTTCATTTCAGTTGGATCTGGAATGTATCAGGCTTGGTGATATCAGGCTTGGTCGCCTCCTTGGTCGCCTTGGTTGTGGAAAAGGAGTATTTCCACCAGATTGTGCATCTATCGTTCTTCACGCCGGACTCTATATCTTCGGGGACATAGGGCAGCAGAGGTATTTCGTCGATGTTATAATAGTGTAGAAGGTGGACGTACAACACCCGCACGGCCACGTTGGGCGAGACTATATCTGTTGGCCTGACGTAGAAACTGCAAACGGAGAGAGGTGATTCAGGGTCTCCGGCTGGGCTTGGCACACCCTGCATGTCGTTTCCGTAACCTTCGTCTTGAGTATACGGCAGCGGTACGCGACGGTGTTTATGACACAATCGAGGCAGGCGAGGACAAAATCTTCTGTCTCAGACTTTAGACAGGCGGAGTTTAGGAAGGCAAACGTTGCCTCTTTCAATTGCCTATGCTTTTCCATGTTTCGATAGAAACATGCATGTACCGGCTTATCGGTGTACACCTTGAGCAATGCTTTTTCCTCACCTTTTTTATTTCGAGCTTGAGGACTTCTGCCTTTAATGACAAGACAGACGTGTCATCGCTGCTTCCGTCGGATGGCAGGTCTAACAAGTAAGTACAGACCGGTTTAGTCGGCAGCCCTCTTTGCCGCCTGACAGAAAAACTCACATCCTCCCGCACACTCGTGCTGTCTTACGTGACTTAGCAGTGAGTAGGTGTTTTTGAACACTCAGTATGCTGTACCTAAGACTACTCTTGAGTGAAGGCACTCCATAATCAATAGACCCCTATCGCATACATTGCGAGGGAAATACAATCTGGCTACAGAAAATTTCGGATGAAGACTTCTGACGATGGTCATCATCTTCCACGTTCCACTATCGATGTTCTACAACTCATTGACGCTCTATTTCGTGCATCCGAAGGTATACAGCAGTGTAGGAACCGCGGACATGTTCGAGGTAAGGCCCTTGTTCTTGCCGGACAGCTCAGGACTCCTGATTTTCCTGAGAGACTGTCTGTACTTGGCGGTCTTTCTTTTACTGCTGCGAACTCCTGCATTCGGCGCTGCGGGACGTCGAGGTATTCGGAACTCTCATAGTCCTCGCGGTTATGAATGACGCTCAAGAAAACGAGTTGCATGTCTTACATGTTCTCCGAGAATCTTCCTCTCGCCAGATGGATAGATGCACACTTGTCCAATCCGAACTCCATCCCTATAGACTCACGGTATTCCAGTACGGCGTCCAGGGCAGTGTGAAGGTCTTTTGCATTAGACGAATACAGCTTCTGGTCATCCATGTAGAAAAATTGGTTGACCTTATGCTTTTTGTCACCTGGAGCACCGCACATATATCCTCTACCTCATCGCAGCCTAAAAAAATTCAGCATGATGTACATGTGATCAATGGATGCATCAAGTGGTGGAATTGATCTTTGTATGGCTGTATCAGGATGGCCTCCTCTTTTATTTTAAAACAAGGTAACTTGAAATAGCCTTCTTCTCCAATATTTCAGGCATGATCCTTATCTTTGGCATTTAATGAGAATTTCTCATTCATACTCTCTGAATTTCCTGATGGTTCAGACATATTATTATGTAATGTTGTAAATTACTCCCATTTAATGCATCAGAATGCTTTTTCTATTTTCCGATAAATCGTGAAACCGTTTGTGTGGTGATGAGGGGCGAATGGTTATTTAAGGTATTTTGAGCGATATATCACTTCATTTAGATTTTAATGAATTTGACCAAATTTTAAAGAAAAAATTCTCATATTTCCAATGATATAAAAATTGCCATGCCAAACTACTTATCGAGCAAATCGCCTAAAAATAAAAGCTGTTTTACATGAGATAGGTTACGGCTGTGCGCTCCAGAGGGAGAATATTGAACAATTAGGAATTTCTAACGCCTGGATTTAATAAAAAAACAAACTGTTTATCATTTGCATGTTTTTCAAATATTTATAAACATTAATCAATTTTTACAGTTTTGCATAAACAAACCTTTGTTATGGAGGTATTTTCATTATACGGTGTGAAAAAATTATTCAAGTTAGAGACTTATGTTGATATATGTATTCAGTTAATTACTGAGAATTGTATTCCTACATAGCTATATTTTTGCACCATTAATATTACAATATTTACTTCACACTTCTTGCAACGCTGAAATTAAAAAATAAAATTCAAATATGGTCTCCTTAATGACTACGAAAATATCTCACTCAAAATATCTTAAGGCTGTGAAAAAGGGAAGGATATTGGGTAAGCGGGGAAGAATGAGAATAGGTTTTTGGCATAGAGGGGTCCGCACATGAAACAATCAAGTGGACTGTTACTTATTTCCAGCCTTAATCGGTAGATCGCCTAATAGATAAGTTAACTATATAAATTATGGCAATTTCTATTCACACTGTAGGATAAATAAAGGAAAAAATTCCAAAAGCTTTAAAGCATCCTCTCTCTTCTTCTTGAAACTTTCGGTAACTATGACAGGAACTTTTGCATCACATCCCCCTCTTGCGCTTTAACGGATAATTTTCAGTTTCCTCCGAATTCGATAGGGAGGCGAGAATTCTTCTGACTTATCCCCATAAATCTGAAAAGGCACGGACTAAAGCTGAGCTCTTTCCCGCACCCGAGGCCGTAAACTCGCTTTTGGGGGTCTTCCCGAGTTCCGAAGTGGGATCGCAAAATTTCCCGCAAAATAACACCCTGAAGTTACGCCGTCGGATGCGAACGTTTCAAGCTGGAATTATTTTGCGTGCGTGCAGGGCTGAAATAAAATAAAATGAAGAGGAGACTACTACCGCCAGCCTGAATCATCCAACAGTTTTAAAAGTTGAATCGGCGTTGAGAAAATAATGTCTATTTCATTTCCCGCAGGAAACTTCGGCGTGAGTCCGCAACGGAGACGGCAGATGTTTTATTTCCCAAGGAACGCGAGAAATTTTAATTATGAATATCATAAGTTGAGTTTAAATTGATATCAAACCTATAGTACAGTGCATGCTAGTGAAATTTCACGTCCTGACATGTATTTGCTGCTTTTTCTAAATCATAACTGTCACTTCATTAACTTTTTTGTTTTATCAACTGCATTAGAATATAGGGTAGTGAATTTTGGTGAAAACTCACCCCCAGTCACACACTCTTGAAGTGGCTTGAAGAGTATTATGTAGATATACGTAATAAAAGCGAAATATTCAAGAATGCTTATTTCCTAACCTCTTTGAACCATTAAAAAAAGTAAATATTTTAAAGAAAAGGTTAAAATATTTCAAATCGGACGCAATGTATCAAAAACTGATATTATTTAAATATAACTGATATTTCGAAGAAAGAGCATGAAATAAGTTCTTCTTTATACACTTGTATTTGGACATTTTAGCCATTTTATGATTTGATTTTACTTGAATATATAATAATAATGATAATAAAAATCTCTATATACCTAACAGCCGAAGCCAATTACTAGGTATTTATTATATTGACGAACTCACACAGCCATGCCCTGGGATGTGTAAATTTCCTACCCAGGCTGGATTCGAACCCGCAAACTTGTTTGGGAGGCGAGGACTATTAGCCCGCCACCACCGAGGCCGACTAAAATAATATTTTACTTGAACTTTATATGTTACCACCGGGCCAATTGCTAACTTGTGACGATGTTTTAATATTTATAATAATATAACTAGAAATGCTCATGTGAAAAAATAGGTTGTAGTTAAATATTGAACTTTTGACTAACTAGAGGTAAATGTCTTCTTGTAAGCTTTCACCGTACACTCTATAACTGTATAATACCTAGCCAGCGATCGCAATAGCGTGTGGGAAGGGAACTTGTGGCAAGATCCATGCAGAAGGGAGGGGAGGAATCGGAAGAGGGAATGACGAAAAATAATACGTGAGCAAAGGAGTTTCGAATACCTCGTTTCCACAAAAGACGTACACATATAGACCGACGTGACCAACCAGCATGCATTCCCATCACTTTAAGCCCACGGGAACATTCATTGTGCCCTAATTAGCCTGCAATCCTGCACCTGGCCATGCCGGATGGAATGACGGCAACCGATGTGGAACCACGTTTTACTACTGTGAATACACGAATCCATAAGCAGCGACCAAGTCGTAGAATCCATTATACCCTTTTTCCCAACTCATGGCGGGTGGACGTCACAGAGCGAGTAGCCAATCGAAGGAGTTTCCCCTTCCACCTCAGTTTCTGACTCCCGGCGGCCGAACAGCACTGTCAGTTCTTGTAAATAAATCCACGTCGGGCTGTGAGGAGCCAAGTTAAATACTGATTTTGAGCCCGAAGTCTAACTCGCACGCAGTAAATTTGGCAACATGGACAATACAAAACCGAAATGAACCTCACTTGATTCCGATAGAAACTGAGTTCCCTGCCATTGCATTCCATACCACTCGTCTGTGATTGGCTGGAAAAGGGAAAGGAACAGCAGCAGATTCAAGGTCAGCCGTCACGAGTTGAGAAAAATGGTATAAGCGCGGGAGACTGTTTTACGTATGAAATGGATGACGGTATACGACGAGATTCAAATGATCATCGCCATTGTTGCTATCATGCTTTTGAACAGAAAATATTCTCGTTGATCGTGTATATGTGCATTTTAACTAACAATAATAAAAATACACAAAAATAAAAATATAATTACCGTTAATAATCATAGATTAGTTGCATCACTTCAATAACAAAATCGTCCTCTTCATAACATTTTATTTATCCTCCTTCACAAATAAATGAAGTCGGAAATGCGTAAAACTTTGCTGCCAGATCGCTAGAAATATTGAACGTGTTCTAATCCTTACCAGAGCAAGGCAATCGCAATCGGTTCTTTCGTATACCAGCAGGAAGCATGATATTTTATTTGAGTGAATTCCTCTCGGGTTTCCAACCGGGTTAAGGTCTGCATGATGTACGCCGACGTTTCAAAACACCGGGAATATACCGCATTCCATGTGAATGTGGCAAAGTGTACATCGGGGAGACTGAGAGAACCATAGAAACCAGGGTAAAGGAGCATCGACGCCACCTGCGACTCGATCAACTTGAGAAATCGGCCGTGGCGGAGCACTGTGTACAAGAGAATCACAACATCCATTGGGAAGAAACCACCCAACTCGGGAGGACCAGAGGTTATTGGGACAGAATAACCAAAGAAGCCATAGAGATCCGGCTTCATCCCAATAACATGAATAGAGATCGAGGACTGCATCTTAGCAGCACTTGGAACCCGACCATAAAAAAGGCGGGAAACCCAACAAAAATACGAACCAATCAGGGACCACCTAGGTGAAGGAGGAGGTGTATATATATCGGAACACCACTGACATCGGCATCATCAGCCCTGAAGATTTTGGGAAAGTCTCCCAACGAAACGTCGGCGTACGTCATGCAGACCTTAACCCGGTTGGAAACCCGAGAGGAATTCATTCAAGTAATTCACCGGGAAAAACTTAGATTCTTCATGAGATTTTATTGATCTCACGGAGAAATGTGCTGCTGTATAGACACTTCCCGCGCTGGCTCTGGTGTCAGAAATGTTGCCGTGTGCACATGGTTTTAGCGTGATAGGTTTCAATTTCACGAGTATGCTGCTCACTAAAGGAGTTAAAGCGAACAAGAGAAAAGATAGCAGTTCATATCAAGCAATATTAGAAATCTCTTATCTTTGAGACCTTGTGAGAGAAGAAGTAACTACAAGAGGCAGTTTCCTCATATCACCCACCCTACCACGCACTTCCTCATTTGTCTTCCTTTAGGTCCAGCATTTTTCCATTCTCCTCCACAACCGTTGATCTACATTGGTCATTAAATCAAAAGAAAAAAATTCCGGCGTTCACAGGCTAAGGATAAAATTTTATTTTCTATTATGCCCAACATGTTATCCAAGTACACTATCAAATAAAACAGCATATTGGCCAACACTTAGAAAGAGAGTATCCAAATAGTGAATGTGCATGGTCAAATATTGCACAGTGGCTGAGAAAATCGTAATGACGGCAAAATAGTCCGTATTGTTGAAATCGAAGGGTTTGATGTTTTCATAGTGAACGATGCTGATGAAGTCTATTCCAGCTCATTGTCAGCCGTGATGACGATGTCAGAGTTAGCCATCGAAACGTTGACATCGGCCGCTTTCCCGATCCGGTTGGGAACCGGAGAATACTTCGTCAGCAACTATTGTATCGCGGGACACATATAGCCTATAGCGGGGCACCTATAGCCCACACCCTAAGCTTCATCAGCAGCCCGCACGTTGTAGGTACTCCCGCTCTATTTGAAAGCATTGATTGTAATCATGATTGCATGGAAACTAAGAGGGAACAACGATAATTATTGAAGATGTTCCTCCAATCAGGGTAATTTTTTTATTTCTACGTTGCTAAACAATTGTCAAAGTTTCTTTCCCTTAACTATTTCTCTGTGCAGAATCTTGTAGAGCTCTTAGATTCAAATACCGCTTTACCGCGTATGAAAATGAATGCTCTTATGCGAGTATTCCCCTAAGTGTTATGTATTCATTCTATAATATTTCAAAGTTCTTTGCTCCCATTTTTTACAGTAGGGTCTCTAAGAGGATCAGTTCATTTTTTGTGATGCGGACGTTTCCTTTTGAATGTCACCTAGCACTTATCATTTATTTTCGCCGTAGTCGCTGCGTTGAGTATTTTCAGCACAACACAACTGAGTATTAAATACCTTGAAATTTACTTTGCGCTAATAACTTCTGGTAGTAATCGCTAGGCTGAGGGAGAAAGACTCCATTGGGTAAACACAAGATAGTGAAGGGATGACAGATATAGAATCCAAATTTATTTAACCAAAGATAATAAAGGAATGCAATCAACGTAATCCAAATGAATTGTATACTTTGAAAAAATTTGACTGGAAAAACTGGCTCCAACTGAGCATTCATCATTTCTCTTAAAAAATAAGAGTTAACAAGCACGTCATCTACTTCAAAGCATGCGCCATAAAAGCAGCAATATCTCATTCAAATACAAAGGTAAGTAGAATTTCAAGTTTCTTATTTCGCAAATGTGGGCCAAGATTGATTTCCAAGTCAAAAATTCAAGAATACAAGACAGTAATGCCATAAAATGATTTCTGCCCATTCAGGAACGCAGTTCGAGACAAAATACAAAAGAATTTGGGATACAAGCACGATCATCTTGCCGTTCTCAAATCTTTCCCACCGGCTAATTACCAGCAGGATACCCAAATCATTAATTAGGTGCAGATTCGAGTTCCTTTCAGAGCTCTCGAAATACAGAAAGAAACGGGCACCCCAAAAGGTTTCAAAAGCATCAAGTACCAAGCCCATTCATTTGACGGAGATATCATTTCGTAGCCCAGTTCCAAAACGTGATTATTTTTTCCGAAATCACGCTTTTTGCTTCAAGTTTTTCTCCAGAAACCGAGTGTCCAAACTTACACTACCTACCTCACTCAAACCACTACAAAATTAGATCATTTTTTAAAATTATCACGTCAAAATTTTATTCCCTCTATTGCAAGGATATCACGCACATTTTTTACGCCTTTCGAACTAAACTTATAGGCCCCACCCCAAAATACTACTCTATGAAAACAGGTACATGTGGGTAAGCATTGCGTTTGGATAATTTCACCCTAACCTATGATTACGTAGCATCAGTGACAGTCTATTCTCTTTAATGCATTAATAACAATGATAATAAGCATAAGAGTTGGCCAAATGCAGTGGGTATGGGGCATGTAGGAAATGCTAGCGATAAAAGCAAAATGGATAGGGTAAGGAATGAGTGGGTCATGAAAGAATTTGAAATGGATTCTTCGGAAATGATGAAATATGATAGGAGCGTGGATCACTTTGTTTGACCATGAAGAGATAATGGATGAGAATCGATAACGAAGAAGAATTCTTAAAAAGGAATGAAAGGTGAGAGACGAAGGGGCAGGTTGAGAACGTCATGGGTGAAAGTGGTAGAAGATAATCATAAGAGAAGGAATACTAGGATTCAAAATATCATGAGGGCGTGTATGAAGCAATTTATTAGTGTAACTGAAGCAAAATAGATATGCAAGGATAGGGCAGTATGGCGAAAATCATTAAATCAGAGTCAGCTTTACGGGCCCATGACCGTCCACCAAAGTCGCGTAAAAGTTCACTAAAAACTGATGAGGTGGCCTACCACAAACAGCAGAATGAGCGAAATATATGAAGGCACCACGTTTCGGTATGGGCTAAAATTATGGCTCTACAATTTTTAGAAATGGGTAGACTCCGATATCCATTGATGTTCACGTGAGCGTATGCTCAACGCGATCCGTTACACACAATATGCCTACTGCCAAGATAATTTTTCGTGGCCCAGTTCCAATGCGTGTTTATTTTTCTGAAATTTTTATAGTGAAATTTTTAAATAGTGAAATATTTTTCGCTTCGCTTCAAGACTTTCCGCAGAAACCAATTGTCCAAATCTTATACTACCTACCTCATTCAGAAGAAAAATCGGGCAATAAAAAATCTATGTTTACAAGTTCTTGCCCACTATTAAACCATTCCGTAAATCCTTGTTTCATGTTAAGCTTTCGTGAAAAAGTTTCGTGCAAAATTGTTACATAAAAGTTTGGCAAAAAAATTAATAAAACTGTTACTCCGAAATTTTTACCGCGAGTGACTGGAATAAGATACGTTGACGTGACTTTGCATTGTGGTGATGCATAAAAGAGACTAGGGCTAATCGAACTAATAATATAAAGTTCGTCGGATGAAAAGCAAAAAAAAATGTTTTACTTCGCTCTAGTTAGGCTAAATCTTGCACAATACACCGTGAGCATTTGTCTCCCTGTGCAGAAAGATTTAATACCCCATGATAAAAACAAATAAAATGGAAAGCCGCAAGTTTCGTTCAGGTCATACAACTTTCAGGATGGCATAAGGGAATTAGCACCGTGCAATCTTTAGAGCTGACAGAAGCAACAAAATAAGAGAGATGCACTGCCGAACTGATAGGTTAAAAAATATCTTCTTTATACCCACACAAATAAAGGGCTATACCTAGACACTCTATTGACATACATTTCACTCTCTTTCCTTCTCTCTTCCAGAATTATTTCTCTATTCCCTCACTTTTTCATGGCTAAAATCCAAACACTCCCTGTGCCAACCCTAGCCACAGTTCGCAGGGTAATATGCAGAAGTACTCGTAGATAAGGTCGGGCCAAATTTTCTTGAGGCTTGATTTTTTTTCTTTCGGTGCAAGCATAACGCTTACGAAATTTTGAGTCAGTAAAGCCTTTGTAATCCGCGCCGCAAGGGGTGCCAGGGGTGTCGTTAATACATATAGTTCGTTTCAAAGCTATATGTATTAACGTTCGAGGTGAATAAGTGGGAAAGCAATCATAAATGCGTTCAAAATCCACTATAAGTCAAATTTATCAAAAAGAGCGTTAGAAACATTTTAGGTTCTTTATATCTTTACTTTCCGGATATTCCTCGCACTTCGGGTTTGCCAAGTTTCAAATCAACAGCATTATAAAATTGAATTAAATAACTCATATTATTGAACTATCTTGGCATTAATCATATTCTACGCCTAAAAAAGATTAACCAAGAGATGAAACAAAAAGGTCAATATGGAAATTTCACCGAAGATTTGTTTGTATCAGGATGATTTTTTTCTGTTATTATCAGTAACCTGATAGCAGTAGGTACTAATTTTTTGTCCACCTTTTGTTAATTTGTTTTGATAATATGAGGGGTCAGCTATTTCAGCTACATCATATACCACGGACAAAGACATGATAACGGCACCTGCTTGCTTGTACTCCGACAGGTCATTCCAGAAAGGAAATTCGGCCCCTAAAAACCCTGCCTCGACTCAAAATCATTTGTATTATCATCAATGGGATTAGATATTTACGTGCAGGAAAGCTTTTTGTTTTAATAAACCACTCTCAACCAATGAATAAAAAATTGAAACCTTTGGATTCAACCATAATTATTAAAAATCTCATTTCCTAAATATGCACCGCATAATAGTTATATACAGTTGGTATAACTTTAATATATTTTACATTAAAGGTTAAAGCAAAATTTATTCTTAAAAATTTGAGAAATATACTTCTATTGAGATATTAATTAACCCACTATGCCGCATGTAAATAGATATTCGTCGTGTATAAATCATCCAGCCACGTCAAAATATCTTCCTTATCCTGCAGCCATTTTATTTACTCGATCAAACTGCATAAATAAGCATTATGCACGAAACTCCTCGAAACTTAAGCTGACGTGTATCACCTGACAGATTGCCAACTAATATAAGTAAGCCAAATGTTTCAAAAGAGAATCGTTAACCAATTTTACGTATGATAAAATATTTAAAGGTGATAATTAAGTGTAAATATTTTTAAGTAAATTGATTCACCGCAGATTTTACTTAGTAGAGTTTATCTATCAGTAAAAGCAGGTTTAGATGGTGGTACGAATACCTATTATACCTACAGCAGAAGGTTCTTATCTTCACCCGCTATTTTGTCCTTAAGCTCAGCATATGTCCTGCCTCTCCTCATCCCATCTATATTCGCCTCCCCGGCTTACCCAACAGCCTCCCCTCTCTCATAGCCTTCAGCATATCCTCACCTCTCATTACGCGCTCCAACCACTTACCCTGCCTCATCCTAATCCCCTCTAGAAGTTTCCTCTCCTCACCTTCCATAGTTCATTTTTCGTCTATCTTTCAGTCCATCGTACCTTGCCATTCCCCTCCACACACATTTCAAGTTCCTGCAACCCATTCTGATTCTATTTCCTCAGAGTCAACGTTTCTGCACTATACCGATCTATTATTATGCTTTTCCAATTTCATATTAAAATTAAATGATTGAACAAAAAGCTTTGGTAAAATTATAATGAAATAAATCAACCTGAGTAACGAATTTAATATGGATAAGGTCGGAGTCGATTGAAAAATGGGCATGTATGTATGTACAAAGCATCTATCCAGAACATGGGCGTATTTTCGGGGGGGGGGGATACCCACGGGCCGGACCCCATTTGATTTTGAAAAGGGTACTTAACTTTGATAAGGGTACCAACATTGATAGATAAAAAATTAACGAACTAAATATATTTAAATACTTCAAAAAGGACTGGAAAATGCACTATAGTTGCTATAATTTTAAAAACATTTCCGAGGGATGGCCCCCCATTGGGCCCTCTGACCACCCTTAGACCAGTACTTCATCTTTCAAAAATATTATAGATCCCCTCCCCCAATGCCAAATTCTATATGAGCCACTGATCAAGAAAAACTCTATATTGATGATAAAAACCGCCAAGGAAATTATTGAAAAGCTTTTCAGTGGATTTTCCGCATTTTGAATTTTCCCACACTAGTATTTCCATTTCTTCGAAGTGAATTAAAACTGAGACATTCACACCAACAACAATTTTCAATTCATAATTTATTTTTTCAACTATTGGCGATGATGAAATACTTTGAGAGTACAACATCCATCAGCGACTCATGCATCGACACGCCAGCGGAAATGGAGGGCATAGACCCTGTGAAGATTTCATCTTCAGCATTCGCCGGTTTAGCACGACGATATCTTATGCCTACCACAAAATAGACGGACGAGGAGTCAGAAAAATAAAACTCGTGTTATATATATTTTTATAAAAGCATCATCACTGATACTCCAACGCCAATCCATTTATACCATCAGTTAAAATGTTTACTTTTTTATGAACATTTTCTTGCATTAAAAATACTCAGATTATTCCTTTTCTATATCACTCATTTTTATATAATTATATGATGGACCTATATCTCCAGATGAAAAAAATAATTACATTAAAAATATTCTTGTATTCTGAGATCCCTTGAGCGAGATTTTTCCCTAGTCATAATAGAGACCATAGGTATACGAAAGAGGAAGAAATGTTTTGACATTCATAATGTAAACATTTTTTTAATATGATTGAAACTCTCAGTAATGTATAAGATTTGAGCTTGACTCATTTTATAAAGCCGTTCGCTGAAAACGCCTTGACAACCTAAGACTTTTTTCCGACTCCGTGAAAATTACTGCGGTGAGTAATTAATTTATTTTTGAAGAAGGTTAAGGAAGCATACACACTACACGATGTTAAATATCAGGCACGGTCTATGAGTCAGAAATTCCTCTTTTGTTGTATCTTTGGAGTGAACACCCGTAATATTTCCCGTAAAAAACCGCTTGCACGTTTTGGCAAATATCTCGAAAAGTAGTATGGCAAGCGGCTGGTTTTTTTTGTGTTAACTGGAAAGGTAAGATCTTTTTCTTTCTAATGAGGCTAAAATCATCAAATTTTGTTTAAAGTGATATGTCACTTAAACTACCTTCAGAACCAGGAATAGAAAGAGGTAGGCGAATCTTGTAAAGTTATTGGAAATATTAAATTATTATTAAAATATGCTATTAAAATATTAACAATATTAAAATATGCTATATACAACATTGCTGTTTGCAACGGATGTTACACAATTCTGAATTCATTTTCGCAGTTACCTCACAATTTGGATAGCTCTGTCCCCGTAAAAATATTTATTAATTGCTTAAAATATTTTTCGCTATCGGAAATGCATATATTTTTCCATTATACAAAAATTATAATTGAAAATCTAACAGAAAATCCATAAAAAGTGATTTTTTTACTCTAAGGAAGTTGTTCTGATTTCGCGAAGGATATTAAAAAAGTTCTTAACTACACTTTAAATAAAAAATAATTTTTTTTACATAAAGGAATCTCCAAAATAATATCAGTAAGTTTTTTAAGTAAGGGAATCTCCAAAATAATATCAACAATTGTCCATTTACATGAAATAAAATTAATAGAATTTTTTACATTATTTACAAATTTAATATCGATAAGTTTCAATAAAATTCTTCCTTAGCTGTCCACTATTTAAGACAAAGCCTCCAAATCAATTTCAATCACTGCTTTTCAAATTATGTTTTTACACTACAACTACCCATTACCTCACACTATTTCATTCGTTGGCTTAGAATAATCTGACGTCATTACTTCTGCTATATTCTGACTTAATTCATTCTTCCTGAAATGTTAGGAATTATACCTACTCTTTGAAAGTTACTTCAATTTCCAGGTATCATCAAACTAAATTTCCAATATCCTTTGGCCTAAACTAATTAATCCCTACATTTTAAAATAAGGTGTTTCAAACACATATTCCAAGGTGTTTTGGGCATTCCAAAGTCAAAGCATGGTAGTTTATTCAATAAATTTATGTAGAATTAAAAAAGCTATTTTCCTTATTCCAACATACATAGTAAGTTTCATAAAGTTATTAACGTGATGGTAGGTGAAGTAACTTTGTCGAGTAGTAACGCAGTTAAAGCATAAATCAATTTGTATTTACCCACGCTGTTTTAATATAAATTACCGGTTTCGATGACACAATATCATCATCAGAGTTCGACTACACGTTCAAGTACAGTTGGCGCAATAGGTATATAGGACGGGGTATGGGGAGGGGTTGGACTACATTGCAAAAGTTTTATAAATCGTGACTGTATGACTGTTTTTGCTAAACACCTGGTAGATTCAAAGCACTCATCTGATTTGAAGTCTTCGATTTTATATTTTTTTGACAAATGTGTTAAGCGATATTCTTAGAAAATATTTAAAATGTTTCAGCTTTTAAAATGTGTAGCCATAGACTTTATATGACTCTGCTCTGTAAAAATTACCCCTCCTCATTTTTACCGTCCCTTTACCCTTATCTTTTAATCATTGATGATATTTTAATGCATTCCCTTGGGTATGTTGTCCTAGTGTTGAATTACCGACCTAGTCCTATCCCCCTCTCCAAGATCCTTCGCCTTCAACCCCTACCCCGTATCCCGTCCTACACATTACGTCCACTGTAGGTACTTGAGCATATAGTCGAACTCTGATGATAATGTTTTCACATCAAATAAATCAGTTGCATAAAACAGTGTGGAAAATTAGAAATAGATTTATTCTTTAACCACAAAATTTCGCCTGAGACTATTGATTTACCTGCTACGCCTAGGACACTGGTTCCATAATGCCCCATCTTTCCGCTACTAATACATTCATCCATTCCTTCATACACGCTCTCCTATTCTTAAGGCTCCTCATACTCCTCCACTCTACAGCAATAACGAACCTCTGCCTTTTAAATATAAAATATAATGCCTACTATTAAACCAGGCCACTTGTTTAACCATTTTGAATACATCAATCTACTTATAAACTCATTCTGAAAGCATTCGCAGCCCTTTTTTTTCAGTATTACAAGCAAAAATCTTCGAACTGCTCACTTGTATCCGTACGTTCATACGAGTAATTGGCATTTTTCACGTGCCGGAGCACGGCAGCATACGAAATTGGAAATAACTGATTCTAGGAGGATAACCTAGGTTGGTTGGAGGCCTACGTTGGAGTTTATGGGGCAAATAATGAAGGAGTTAGGCTGCTCCACGTATGTGCAGTTGAAAAGAATGGCACAGGACCGAAGCGTATGGAGAACTGCCGCCAACCAACCTTTGGGTTGATGACTTAAGAAGAAGGAGGATAACATGAAAACACTCGAGAGGACTTACCTACAAACTTTTAACGGGAGGAGGATTACTCGATGGCTAATTATCCATATACCACCCTTGTGCCATCAATTCTTCCCCATGAACACACTACCTAATTGCTCCTCATCCAACCTATCTTCCCACTCTCTCCCTCTGGCCAACGTCAGCTCGGTCCTCTCACCCCTCCTCACCGTTTCCCAGCCCTCCATGCTGTTTCCCGGGGTCCATTCTCACGCCTCATCCCCGTAAAACCACCACAACCTAGGCCCCTGACCTCATCCTCCCCCTTTCTCCTCTACCCCTCCCCTTCCACCCTTATTCTCTCCAGGGAGACCGGTTAGCTGTGACGTCAGAGCACAGAGAGGTTTGAATAATTATCATTGCTATTGTCAATACATTGTTACATGTGGGATATTGACCGAATGGTAATATTAAAACAATCAAGTAAAATATCAAATCCTGAAATGGTTATAATGCCCAAATGCAAGTGTATGAAGAAGAACAAACTTATTTCATGTTATTACTAAGAAATATCAGCTGTGTTAAGATCTGAATTTTTTCACCTTTTCTTGAGAATATATACATTTTTTTTTGGGAAGGGCTCAAATAGTTTCCCTGGTAGATCGCTCCAGTCCAGAATGGTTCTATTTAAATGAAAACTATTCTACGTTTGTCCTTAGTGTGTATACACACGCCTCGTCTAAGAGTTGGCGGCCATTTCCGCGAAGAATGAGAAAGTTTCAGCACATTCTTCTCCCGGGAGTGAAATAAAAACACTTTTCCCGGGCAAGAACTGGGGCTGTGGGACCGGTCAAACCATCTCTTTTTGCCGTTCGACCGGCCAATTTATTCTTAATTATTAACCATGATAAAATACTACTGAATATTATTCAATGGCTTCTGGATTACCTTTTTGGAAATTTATGGTTAACCGAAGTAAAAACTACGATGTATATTACCACCTGAATATATTTTGTGAAAAGAACACAGTTGTGTTACTCCATGAGATCTCTGTGATACTTGGATTCTTATCATCACTGTATTTTACAACTGTTTGCCAAGTCTTCTTTGACATGATCTAGCTGTTAAACCATCTCGTTCTCCGATCAGTCGCAAATATGTGCTTCATTTCTTCCATTCTCAGATTCTTCGTTTTTGATGCAAAGCATTTTACTGATTTCTGTGACTTTTTCATCATATTTTCCCCCCCATTGAACAATATTTGCGAACAGACTTATTCGGTAGACTGGCGAAATTTGTATAATGCACGATACATTATCCTCAAAATGTACTGTATCAGTCCGTATGTAAAATTATGTAAATGAATCAGTCCGATCGCAAATATTATTGATTGAGGAAATATTTTGAGGGAAAAGTCACAGAAATGGGTAACATATTTTGCATTAATAACGTAGAGTCTGAGAATGGAGGAAATAAAGAACGCAATTGGGACTAGTCCTTGAATGAGTGGATTTAACAGCAAGATAATGTCGAATAAGACTTGGCAAAACAGTTGTAAAACACAGCAATGATAAGTAGCAAATAATTACTGAGTTCTTATAGAGTAACACAAACGCATTCTCTTCACAAAATATTTATTCTTACGGTACAGATAGTTTCAGCACATCGGAGCTATCATCAGGTACCTGATTCCATGAGGATGAATTTTCTACCTATCGGAGCCTTGAAATCATCAAACAATCCCTCGAAAGAATATTTACGTGCAGTACATAGTAATCGTACGATTTCGAACTGTTTTTATGCCAATTCCCACATCATAAACGATACGAGTTATTTATATATGTTTAAAAGTTTTAAAGTGCAGTAAACTTACATTCTCTCAATCATCAAGTTGCCTATTCAAGACTTTCACTCGCCGCTGTGTTTCCCCTCCTTGGACTTAAAAATATATCCATCAACATACCTTTTTTTTAACGAGGGTAGGTGAAAATCTCTTGTTAGACACTGTGAACCCGTAGCTCACAGTAGTGTGGGACTCTAACCCACTAAAAACACCTCCCATTGGCTACAACTGAGCAAGCTCATCTAGCAGCTTCTCTTTCATGCTAATCAACATGCCTGATAGAAAAAAGAGTTAACTTTCGAATATATCTTCTAAGGCAAGAGGAATGTCTTCTTTGCGAGTAAATGAGTCCTCGCATGAGGCAAGAGGAATGTCTTCTTTGCGAGTAAATGAGTCCTCGCATGAGGCAAGAGGAATGTCTTCTTTGCGAGTAAATGAGTCCTCGCATGAAAAACGACAAAGGTTAGACATGGATGCTCAAAGGCATGCCCACCAGCGATCTCATAATCATCTCCCCGTGGTGTTTCTCGGGTTAATCTAAGAACCACACACATTTCATCCTAACCCAACCTACGGACGGGTAACCAGCTATAAATCTGGTTGAAATATAGACCCATGTGTTTCGAAAGTTCTATCTGTTTTAACATGGCGGAAATTTTAATGACGTCACTACATGCTTCTTACCCGAAAGAAGAACGGAAATTCTGCCCAATGAACGACATCCGTGCATGAAAATAGACAAGTGCACTAAGAATCTCCATGTATTTTTTATTTAGCAACCGAAACCAATAATTATGGCTACCCTTTATGCCGAAGGCGCAGTCCGGGTGATGAAGGATTCATAGGTCAAATAAGCATGGCTGCTGCTGCAAATACTCATTTTGACGTTGTCCACCGCTGGATTGTACTCTAATCCCCAATCCTAATTAAAACACTCAACGCACATATCAACGTTGAATTGTGCAACTAAATTCAGTCATTGAACGCAATTATATTTATGTACACAAGGGAAGCCATCAAGCTGTTGATCACTCAGAAGACGGCTCAAGAGCACTGGAGGGACGAAGTGACCATCCACCAACCTGGGTACTATTTAAGTAGTGATGAGTCTGAGTGGCCCATGCACCTGGAAAACGGTCGGCGTGTCTACTACAACGAACACAACATACAAGATAGGCTACGAACTCCTCAAAATACCACGCTGACAGTATTCTTCAGGCTTTGTGGTTTTCTTATAAAATAAGTTCAATATTTTTCATACCCGTTGAATTTCAACGGGTACCTTCCGCTAGTAATAATGGTAAAAATATATTATTTCGCGTTTAGAAGAAAACCTGCTCATTTGTTATCGGTTTATTACAAAAATATATGGCATGTGCCAAAGGACAACGTGTTAAAATAGCGTTTAAATTCCAAAAAAAACGTAATTATGCAATTTATTCACTTATATCAATAGATATCACTAATGAGAACACGTATGCGATGTTTCACGCTAAACTGTAGATAAATAAAAATCACTCAAACCAACTTAAGAGGAGTGTTAAGAATGGGAGAGCGTGTGTAAAACAATGCGTGAATGTAATAGAAGTAGAGGTATGCATGAATAGGCTATAATGGCGGAAATTTCCGAAGGAGAACCAGTTTCCTAGACCTAGCAACAAGGACTACGGTCTTTGACAGTGCCTACCGCAAAAGAAGAGGTGAGATTTGGCATGTACGTAGAAATGTATTCATCGGAGAGAGACTTCGATCAAGTTCCGGCTGTCGGTGGGTCTCGCAGTACCTTAAACCTCTCAAGGAAGTATGACAACCTGGGTTGCATGATTTGGAGTACTCGTTCCCTCATGCGGCAGAGATCACCAAGTCATGTACGGTATATTCAAGGAACCTTTAGTTGAAGACACGTGTCTTCATCAACCAGAAATCAAGCGAGATACATTTATATTTGCCTTTACATTATTAATCCTTTTGCTGGAAGAGATAGCAGAGGATGAAATATTCAATTCTGCCACATAGAAGAGCCGTAATGGAATAGATGATTATCTATTAATGTGACGTGCGCTGCAAATTACACGTAATAAAAATTCTAACACTTTGGTTAAGATCTCGAAAGCGTGAATAGAGGTCAGGAGGATACAGTCTAACCAAACTAAGAGATTAACTAAGCATAGAGAGAATGATTTGCATCCAAGAACCCTCATTTAAATGCAATCGAAACCCGATAAGCGCTATTCAAGTCCCAGCAGATACTCGAATTCACTAACCTAGTGGTGATGCCTTTAACTCGGGGACCCACATCCTTCGTTTGACAAATGGCTTCCAATGCTTCAAGTCCAGTGTATCTCGAACCCCCAAAAGAAGAAGATTCGCAAAGGAACTCTTCATTTACATCTAGCTTATGTAAAAGACAAACTTCATCAGATACATATTGGATAAAAACCCGGCTAAAATATATTCTTAACTTTATAATAATCATCCATTATACTAAATAAAACACGTGATATTACATTATTTTGTTCTTCAATTATAGTTTCATGGTGTTAATCATAAGTACCGATTTAAATCGATTTATTAGGGAGAAAAAAGAGAAAAAGAAAATTCTTCTAGTTTTAAATAAACAGAAAAATAAACTTAAACATAAAGCTTAATGTAATGTCCACTACATACATATTTATGATTCCCACCTACAGTAATTACTAATCTGGGTATAAAGAATCACACAATATGTTGAAAAGACTACATGTGACACCATTCTCCCACAAACTATGACAACTATGCAGAATATACATTATGCCTCATTTATTTTTTCTCCAAAATCGCAGCCTTGAGCTCCGAAATTCATATGAAGTTTTGTAAAATAGTGAACTTATTTACGAACCTAAAGAAAATTGCAAACGACATTAACGCTGGGGGTATGAATTCGCAACCAGAGCACATATTTTGGATTATGCAGAGAGCCCCAAGTATTTAAATTCTCGTTAAAGTAACATACGTTTTCAATTAACGAACTCCTGAATTGCTTCAAAGTTCCCCCCCCCCCCCCACGGGTTCGGTCATAAAACTAGAGTTCTAAACTCCCCTTATGACCAGGAATCCGGGGATGAAATGCTTGAAGGGATTACGAAGGGAAAGAAAAAAGCCAAACCTTTGCCCGAAATGAATACTCGAGTCCTTCAGTCCCATACCGTCTCCCTCAAACTCACAAAAACACCCTCATTTCTCTTACTTAGCGGAGGTATATAAATTCGCCAGATCATCCTCCCGATTGATTCTTCAAACACGGAAAAGGAAAGGAAATCCCTGGTTCGTCCAGGATGAAAAAAACTTAGCGCTTCATCCATGATTCAGGGAATGGATGGGGTCTAAAGCCATAGTCGTCTCACTGACCATCGCAGTAAGGTTCTAGGAGACAAAATACCACAAAAATAAAAAAGAAAAGGCACCTTGTCCTAATAAATTCGATATTTTGATCGCGGATCTGGGGTGGGATCAATTTTCCTTCTTTCGTGTTATCGCTATCGTTATTCCAAGAGCAAACCGCTCTATAAAAGAAATTGTTACAGTTGAAGTCCTTAGAAATATATGAAAACATCTCCTCTCCTTAAATGAAAACATCTCCTCTTGAGTCCATAAAGTTGTGTAATTATCAAATTATACGACATGATAGAAGGGGCAGAGTTGGTGGTGGTGTATGTGTGTATTTACATGATAGTTTATTGTACAAGATACTGAAAAAATCAGACTGTATTCCTTTTAGGCCCGAATACATTTTCTTAGAAATTGTGGGCAATGAAGGGAAAGCCTTATTCTGTGTAATTTATAGCCCTCCAAAAACGGGTTATATGTCAGAATGCTTTGAACCAACGCTCTACAGTTTTCTCGCTACCTACAAAAGTGTGATTTTGTGCGGAGATATTAACATCGACATTCTGAAGAAATCTCCTGAAAGTGCATACCTCAAAGGATCTTATATTCTGTTGTAACCTGTGTATTATCCCTTATAAACCTACCCACAATCTCACAAACAGCAGCACTCTCTTGGACCTCTTCATTGTCGACGACTTAACGAAGACTGAAGAATACGGACAGCTTCCTGTACCTTTCTTATCAGAACACGACTTAGTATACATCAAATATCGCTTCCAACATAAAGGTCATAATCCTAAGAATATGTGCTTTCGTAATTTTAAGAAATTCGATCTTGTCAAATTTGAATCTTACTTATTAAATGTTAATCTGGATACATTTTTTGGTTCTCATGTAGTGGATGAGAAAGTAGAAATATTTAATTCTGTGGTCATGAAGTTGCTAAATACTCACGCCCCATGTCAAACTATAGTGCCTAAACATCAACCGTCTCCATGGCTAACTCCGGCATTAAGAAAATTAATGTCACGTAGAGACCGCCTTCGACGCAATTATCGACGCACTCTTCTGCCCCACCTGCATAAAGAATATAAAGAGATTCGAAATAAAGTGCAGCAGCTAATCCGAACTGCAAAACAGGAATATTACAATGAATGCTTTTCGGACAAATGGGACGTAAAATCCACCTGGCAGGAGTTAAGGTGTCTCGGTATCGGAAAATCTAGGAGACCCTTATCCAACACAACATTCTCCCCAAATGACCTCAACACTTACTTTCTCACACCTGCTTCCAAGGAAAATAAGCAGAATGAAAAATCTGATGACTCTTATTTAACTGACAATTGCCCTATTCTCACTGATACTTCATTATTCTCCTCGTTTGATAGTGAAAGGCTGTATTTACCGCAGTGTACCCCAGAAACACTTTTGCGCTTGGTAAAACCTTTGAAATCGAACTCCACAGGTGTTGATGGTATAAATGCTAAAATGATTGAACACATTCTTCCAGCAGTAATAACCCTAATCCTAGATATTTATAATTGCTCCATAAATTACTCCACATTTCCAACTCTTTGGAAATCTGCTATCATCCGTCCTATCAATAAAATTCCAGCGCCCAAAGATATGTCTGATTTTAGACCTATTGCAGTGTTGTGTGCTCTCTCTAAACCTCTTGAGCGCTTAGTGTATAACTCTACAGTAGACCATCTATATCGGCTAAACTTTTTTGACAAATATCAATCGGGGTTCCGTAAAAACTATAGCACTCAGTCTGCACTAATTAAAATAACAGACGATATTTGTCGATCAATAGACGAAAGAAAAATCACAATTCTGGTTCAATTTGATCTTACAATTAGTAAAGCCTTCGATTCTGTATATCATGATATTCTACTAAGACGCAACTCAAGTTTTCTCCCTCTGTGTTTTTTTGGTTTCACTCTTACCTGTCCAATCGACAACAGGCCGTCAAATACGAGGATGGTAAAGAATCAGATTTTCTACCAGTTTTCCGGGGAGTCCCACAAGGCTCAATTCTCGGACCCTTATTGTTCACCATATATATCAAAGACCTCACCAGCTCCATAGCTCACTGCAAATATCATTTTTACGCGGATGACTTACAGATTTACCTTGAAAGCTACCCATATGGGCTTGACCATGCCGTTGAATTGATCAATAAAGATTTTCAATCCATTTGTGACTGGTTAGCCATTAATCGGCTTAAGCTAAATCCAAACAAGACTAAGTCGATAATATTTGGCAGTCCTTCCAATCTTCACTTTATCTCTATGAGTGACCTTCCTAAAATAAGAGTACAGAATCTCCCTATAAATTATTCGAATACTTTGAAAAGTCTTGGAGTCCACTTAAATAATACCTTGAGCTGGCGGGAGCATGTTAAAGCTATATCTAACAATGTGTATAAGACACTGTACCAATTGAAGCACTTCAGACATTTGATCCCTATTTCACTTCGTCAGAAGTTGGTTCAAACTCTTGTATTCCCACATTTTGATTATTGTTCAATTATTTTCTCAGATGTTAACAAAGAACTCTGCACTAAGTTACAGCGACTTCAAAACTCCTGTTTGCGTTTTATTTTCAACATCCGTTACGATGAACATGTTACGCCTTATTATAGAAAAATAAAATGGCTGAAATTGGATAAACGCCGCATACTTCAAAAGGCTTTATGTTTGTTTAAGGTACTGAAATCCAAAACTCCGTCTTATTTGTATGAAAATATTATATATAATGCAAATGCTGGTAAGAGATCAACTCGAATCACTGAGATATTCTATGTTCCTAAATACCAGTCTTTAATATTTGAGCACTCCTTCCTCATTTCTTCCTGCAAGCTATGGAATTGTTTACCTGAAAATTTTAGAACCTCTTCTACAATTTCGATGTTCAAGAGAAATATGACTGATCAGTTATGTAAATTAGCTTAATCTTCTTATTTATCTAATCAATATGGTCAATTCTTGAAATGTGATTTCATATCTGTGCATTGCAATGTTGAATGAGATTCGTCATGCTCTTTTGTTATCATACTGTTTGATGTTGTGTCTATTACATTATATTTCATAATTCTTAATGCAAAATGTGTAAGCAATGCGATTGATAATCTATGTTGCCTGTTTTAATTTCTCAATCCTTGTGTGATCTTAAATCTGTGCACTGTTACCCTAATTTTCACATATTATTTATCTTCTTAATCATTGATTATTGTTGGTTTATATGTGGTGTTCCATAATGCAATTTGTATGTATGGCTGTCACCATTGGCCCCATTTGTTGTGGCATGTAATAATATTTAAATGTTCCAGGGGACATAAAGTCCCAGAACAATAAAGACTTTTCAATTCAATTCAATTTCAATTAGAACGCACTCGCCAATTAAAGCTGGTGATTTAAAGTACCTGAATAGATTTGAAGAATTAATGGTACGGAGATGATGCATTTGTTGCAAATCCCACTGCAATTACATAGACTCCTGGATAACTTCTATGTAGCTGCAAGGAGAGTGGATTTGAGGATAAATGCGTTGAAGGCCAAAGTAGTAGTTCTTCATAGGGAGAGTGATAAGAATAATTGTATATTGAGAACAAATGATGAAACAAATGAACAAGTATACGATTTTGAGTACCTTGGTCGAATGTTTGCGAAATATGAAAGGATAGATAAATGAAGAGATTGTAAGGCGAGAGAATGCTAGTAGAAAATTCGTAGGTCATATGTGGAGTATATCTAGGAATGAGTGTTTGCCTAGGGAAGCGAAAATCGGAGTGTATAAAAGCGTTCTCCACCAAAATGTATTATATAGCAGCGAAACCTAGGTACGTCTCGATAAGCATAAGAGTAGGCTAAATGCAGCGGGAAAAGTAGGATGGATAAGGTTAGAGCTATGAAAGAATGTGGGTTGGATGCTCCAGTAATGGACATATATATGAAAGAAGTGTGCTACGTTGGTTTGGCCATGTCGAGAAAATTGGAGAGAGTCGAAAACCGAAACAGATATGTGAGAGTAGAGTGACTGGTGTGAGAGGAAGAGGTTGACCGCGAAAGTCATGGGTGATTGTGGTATTAGAGACTAAAGAGGAGAACATTAGGAGTCTTAAGAATAGGAGAGCATGTATGAAGCAATACATGAGTGTAAGAGCAGCAAATATTGTTTGTAAGGTTATGGAGTTATAGAGGAAATCACTAAAAGGGATAAGGAAGTTTTCTAGGGCTTACGGCAATAACTAAATTCTTTGACTTCGCGTTCCCCTAAAAGGAATGACGTGATGGGTATGTATTTATGTACCGTAAAGACCCGTGATCGCCCCCGATCGTCGTTCAGCTGCAAATTGCATTTATTTTTAGAGATATACGCAGTTGAAGTTAGAATCTTAATATTTTTAAGTATACTATTATGTTGTGAAGCCTAGGAAAGGGGAAAGATGAATGAGTCGTTGATTCTCTGTTATCTCCTCACTCATTTGCAGGAAGGATTTGGATACAGCACCTATTCATTTTGTCGCGTCTTTTAACAATGAACAAAGTTGGATCATTACGTATATGAAAACATGAATTTTCGGATTCATAGATCTAGCAAACCTAACAATGAATAATTCGACGCGAAAAACTAATTGAAAGCAAAGGCACCGTATCTCTATAATTTTTATACGCATCTCACAAATCTGATCGTCGTTCATCTGCATATTGCGATATTTTCGTGGTAAACGTTGTTAAAGTTGAAAATATCAATTTTTCTTTTTTATTACAACCTTGACGTGGTGGCAGGGCATGCACGCTCCAATTACCCCTAGAGCTGGACTGGCAGGAGCAATTAATATTGCTCCTGGTAGGGACAACAATGCCAGAAAGGGCAAAGGGCAGGAACCAAACGAAAGGTACTTCACGTGATGGAGTCACGTTAAAAATACCGTTGAGAGGTGGAGGTGGGAGTCCCTCCCAACTATCAATTACCCAGAATATAAAGGTCAATCACTGATAATTGAATCCTGGGAACTACGGGACACCGCCCATTAGGGCGGGCGTAGTGATGTGATGACTCGGAAAAAACCAGACATTTTGGAAAAAACCTTTTTTTCGAAACCTTTTTTCCGAGCCTTGGAAAAAAGTGGGAAACTTGGGAAATTTTGAACAACAGGTCGAAAAACTAGATTTTTCACTAATAAAGATAAAATATTCAATTTTAATTAACCATAATCACATTAGCAACTACTACTAATAGACACTGATGACCATACGATTAATATTTTTGTTGAAAGTCATTGTAATTAAAATCCCAGAGTTATGATCATCTATATAGATCAGTTAGCAGTTGCGACAAAAGTAAATGAGGGCCTGTTCTACAGATTGTGTTTCCTCGATACTATCTAGTTTAAAGTAATGTAATTTTAGTGACTAAAAGACCCCATATACTCTGTTTACAAATTAATTCATATTAAGGATTGTAACACTTCTTTAAAAATAAGGCTGAACTAATTTGTTTACGCTTGAGACATACTATTTTAAATGAATTTACATTTCTTTGCTTTAAGATATTTCACACTACTATAGTAAAATTGCTAAGCAGATTAGCAAACTGCTGATCATCAGTCGGTATGTCTCACCACACACAGAAAACAAGGCGAGTGACAAAAATCTTAATAATATTAACACTAGTGCGCACTGAGAAATGTCTCCCTTTCCATTTTGTGCCGTTAAAATCCAGTGCAAAAGGATCCATTCCAAATCCAAAGGACTCCATTACTTTAAAATTATCAAATGTATGTAGTATCTAGCTATTTTCATCAGTTTTCTCTTGAAAGCTCTGTCTTTGACAAGGAGACAGATTCCTTTTCTGTGAAGTTCCCTTTATTCAGAATTAAATTTAGATAGAGGGAAGGATGTTGGGCAAGCGGGGAAGAGAAACAAAGAGATTAGGTTTTATGGACGGGATGAAGAAGGGTAGGACGTACGCTGAGATTAAAAAAGAAATACTAGAAGTAGATAGGGCTCTGCACGCATGAAAAATCAGGAGGATGTTCTCTATAACCTACCTTAAGCCAGTAGATTACTCTAATGGATGAAAGAATGGTACAAGTTATGATTTTACATGCTGGTGACAGTAGTAGTTTTAAATTGTATTTATTCTCGACCTCTTTTTATATATGGTGAAAATGTCATGACTTTAGTAGTTATATTTTATAATGTTGTCGACAGTTATGGAAAGATACGTACCTACTCTATGCATGAAGTATTTTCCGTTAGGAGGTGTTAGTAAAAATAGATAAATTTCGAATTATATTAATACCGATAAGATAAACTAAAAAACAATTATAGTATATTGACAATTACTATTCTGAAAATATTTTTTTTAAGTCTTTACTGTAATTGAAATGTTAATTATAACGAAATTGGGTATTTTCCAAAATTTTAAATTTAAGTTTACGGATCTTTATATGTTACTTAAACTCGAACTAGCTTGTGGAGTGAAAGTAGTTTTAAAATTGATTCAATGTTAATTGAGATATTTAAGATTAAAATAGTCGAAATTTCAAATTTTTTACGCCGCTGCGAAACGGAATCTGATTGGCTTGACTTCATTTTCGCTGAGCGATAGACGGATGTGAGGGAGAAAGTGAGTAACTGTAGAAGATCTACCGTATATTTAAAGAGTTTTCATTGAAAACAAAGACTATGGCGTGCAATGGTTTTATTAAAACCACATAAGATAATTTACCCAAAGTGGATATGTTTATGGTAGGCGTTTTAATGAAGAAGGACGAGCGATTTAATGCTGCGGAAATTCGTTGAGCTTAAGTCCAAAAAATGTAAGCCTAAAGTTTGCTTTTAAAATCGTCATTTCTGTTTTATATCATTTTTGATACATATAATTATGTATTTGGTGTATGAACTTTATTAACTGTTTTTCCAATACACTCATAATCATTATGATACTTCTTTCTTTATCGAAGTCCATATCAGTCCATGCAACAGTAAACAAACAGTATCTTAGTAACATATCAACATAACACAGTACTCGCCAAATGTCTGTGCTGCCAATACTCGACACACCTAAAACGTTAATTTTTTATTTGCTAATTAGTGATTGTTTGTAGACGAGGTTTCTAGAAGTGGCTTATCTGCTGCAGAAATGCCTAAAAATAGATTCTCATCTCCTAAATGTCTATTCAAAGTTTAATTTTTAAGTGTTGTTATATTATAAAGCTTCTCGTGAGAGTTATGGTGATAATGCTATAGGATACGTCCAAGTAAAGAGAGATGGACCACTGTGCACAGTCATTGCAAGAATATGTCCAGAACACAAAGTGCGGAGTAAAGCATACATTTTTACGGGTGGACATTGAGGAATCCAAGGAAGAAATTTCAATCATTCAATGTCGTGATTGCGTGAATAAATTTCTTGTTCGGTGTTTCAACCGATGTATTTGTACATTGTTGCACAAAACACCATCTTTATCCCTTACTTAGGCTGGTATTCATAGTCACAATAATCACAGATTTAATTCAATCATTGATTATATCTCTGATTAATTACAGTTTTCAATTCATAGTCGCTCGAAAATCTCCAATTGGCCAATCTCTGTTTCATGAATCATACATTCATGAATCGTTGATTTTTAGGTATTCATAGTCGTCAAAAAATCATTGATTATTTTGTATGTATTCATAGTCAAATAATTATTGATTATTTGGGTGAATAATCAACGATCCATGAACTACGGTCTGGAGCGTAATTAATTAAAGTTTCGATGACGCATTCTTCATGCAGTCTCCGAAACACCTCGTATCTTATGCTGTTGTTTTATGATTAATTAGTTGTTTGATATTTAAAAAACAATTATGGACAGATTAGTGCTATAATGCTTTAAATTGGGTAAGGAATTTGTAGGCTGTTCGAGTCATATTATGGAAGAAATTGACGATAAAATTATTCTATCGATGAAAGGGCTCTCGCTTCCCACTATCCAAATAACTTTCAACAGGGTTTATTTTAGCGTACGTTAATGATTTGTGCACTTCAATAAATCAATAATACCGTGCTTGATACTTATCAAACGTCAATTGCTCGCTTAATAAGAATTAATGGAATTATTTCCCTCAATACTTTCCAATTGCAAAGAGGACACTTTCGTATTTATCATAATTGACGATATCTGTACTATTTCTCACCCAAGCCATGAAGCCTGAACGGAGATATTTAAATAGTGATAGTTTTTGCGCGTAAATAAGACATTCAGGAACGATATAAAGCATGCAAAAATAATTTATCCGAAGCAAGGCTTCACAGGCAAATTTGAAGGCATTTATAAAAAGCTTTTTGTCACCTATTGTTTAGTACAGGTGTGATGGACGAGTGGGTAAGGTATCCAGCTTTCTGTATATGAGGCGTAGGTTTGCTAGTTCGATCCCAGCAAGCCCCAAACTTTTTTTTTGACAGAACTTCATTTTTACGCTCATGGTTTGCAATATTTTTTTGGAATAATGTCTAGGAGTTTTACCACGTTTTTTATTTCAGCAAAATAAAGATTAATATTTAACGACTTCTTGAACAGTAAAACTTGTCTCTGAGGCGAATTATTCGGAATCCATCATCTGGGAGATGTCATTACATCACGATAATAGATATTTGGCATTAATTACTTGATAATTACCTATATTGCCGCATAGTAGTTATTATTATAAATACAATATTACTGGGAATAAACAAGATTTTTTTCCAATTCACTCATGCTTCTTCACGTTTCAATCAAGACATAACTAACTTGCAGAAAATGATGAAAGGAGAAAATTGCTGAATGTACCAATAAACACATAGAAATAATATAGTGTATAACGGAAATTAACTGTGCAAAGATCTCACTGAAGTGTTTACTGGCTGAACTAAAGTCTCTCCGATTCGTGTACAAGCTTTCCATTTTTGACAAAATTTCGGGTGAAGGATGAACCACGGGGTAAACATACTGGGTAGATGCTTTTTAAACTTCGTTGGCAATTAATAATGGAGCTTGGTTATATATAGAACAAATATAGGTGAATATGTTTTAAAAAATCACTTTTGCATTTGAAGTGCATTTGAAGTAGCTATACCTACTGAAAATCAGTTGTACATCTCATTCTGTAAATCAGTTAGAATGCAGCCCATTGTAAATGAGTTGAAAAAGGCCTGGAGTGCAGTTGTAAAGGAGTTGTATTGAAGAAAAGTTGTAAATCAAGATATGTTAATGAGTTTCACATTAATCGGGGAAAGCATTCAAACTGTAAATAAGTTGTAATGGAGATTTTATTTCTTGAGTTACTTGGGAACCAACTTGCGTTTCGTTTACCTCTTTAAATACTCAGGAGTGATGGATTTTGCTTGCATTGGAACATTTCATCTTCCAATGAGATATATCAGGGATGTTATTAATTCCTTCGAGCATTATTCAGAAGAATAATTCTAGAGGAGATTTAGGTCTAAAAAACTGTGATGGAACTGGAGCTATCCGTTTTTTTGTTCACCAAAATTTCATTACGAAATCAATTAAAATAACTTTAAAGATCTCAAGATCCTTAGCAGTGAAGTGTCTTCCAGTAACTTTCTTTTCCGCTTCCAATCTAAGCGATTAATATGTTTGAGTAAGAAACTTCGCATCGCATACCTACGGTTTCAAAATACCGCCGATAGTCATGGACCATATTACGATGGTGATTTGTTGAAAAATCACAACTACGAACAAATCATTGTGTGCAGAGAGTAAAAATTGCGATTTGAATTAATATCGAATTATTTTCAAAGGAACTCTTTATTGAGGTATTTTTAGGATAATTTAAAACTTATAAACAAGCTAAAATGTATAAACAACTTCAAAATCAATCCGTTTAAAAACCAAAAATGACAGGTACCTTGCATTTCTCATAGCACGTACAAATAATCATAGATTCAATCGTTAGTTGACGAATCATAGATCCAGGCCAATAATCAGAGATTCACCAATCTCTGATTCTAGAATCAATGATTTTTTTCCGTTTATGAATACTTGGCCTAAATAATCAGAGATTGGAGAATCATCATAGATTCGTGAATTGTTGATTTTTTGCCAAATAATTTGCGACTATGAATACCACCCTTAGATGCCATTGAAAGGCATATCTAGAAACGCGAACACGTCAGAAACTAATTTCGCCGCATTTGTTTCCACTGTAAGCAAAAGGAAACGCCTGGGTCTAAATGTAAACAGCGAAAATGACGTCACAGGCCATTCCGTTGTTTTCGGAGTGTGCTCGGGAGCTTTCGTAACCTTCTACTTTCTTTAGCTTTTAAAACCGAAATTCATACAATTTGATAAGACATTTTTTAGCCAATGCAATAAGTTCAAGTAACTGAATCATAATATCGATAGTTTGAAATACGTAGAAAATACCCAATTATAATACGAAATGTAGTATTTTTATTAATATTTACAACTTTCACTGCGTTTATCTAAGAATTAACGCAATTTAATGATGAACGACAATCAGAGGCGCGATCACGGTTCTCCATAACGCGCAAGCTCACGTTATCGTTGTTTTTCAATTGCACTCAAGAGAGTGACAAAGCCATTCTTCAATTTAGTCTGGTGCTTTGAATCAATAGTTTTGATTAATGGAGGGCGTTCTTAGGACAGTAACTGTGAGCGTTGCCATTCTAGAGCGGTTTGCGTTTTAGATAACGATAACGACATCGCAAAAGAAGGAAACGTGATCCCACACCACGTTCGTTATCAGCATAATGATCTCATTAAGATGATGTTGGTTCGTACATTTTCCTTTACCAGCTTCTTGGTATCAAAATGGTGTCCATTGTTTGCCGGGTCTTACCCCTAACTCCACTGTTCACTAATTTTATTTAAGCATTTCGTGCACAGCCAATTATGAACATCAATCATGCAGAAATCATTCGATATATTCTAAGAAAAGCATCGACTCAAACATGTATTCTGTCATCATTGATTTCTCTATTCCTTGAAAGCACACATAACCCTGACCGCAATGGAAAGTTTAGCCTCAAAGACAAATTAAATACTTTTATAACCGAATGGTTCTTAAAAGATTTTCTACTTCTCTAGAAAAATAAATTCTCCCGCGGAAAATTTGACCCATTAACTTCACTTATACGTACACCACAGAGGCAATATGGCCATTTAGAAAATGGGTCTTGATTACATTCATCCTCAATACATACTTATGTGATGAAAGGCAAAATAAATTACATTTGTACCTAAAATAATCTTTTATTTCGAAGCATCTCCCAGCGTTCTCAAGACCATATCCAATCCTCATTAAGTAGTTAAGGACTCTCATGACCTTATTCCTCGCGGTTTGCGAAATATATTTCTTCGATTTGAGACAGAAAGACCTTGAGACGGTATCACATTAAGTTAATCCTTCCATAAAAAATAGATTTACACAGCATATTAATCAACTATACCCAGTAGAATGAAGGCATTCAAGAGGTGAGAATGCTCATTAGATACCGCTGCATAGTGCATTACAATTATAAAATAACCAAAGTATAACATGAGAATTTTTAAAAGAAAGGGATTTCCTCCTGAATCATGGTACTACTAATTGGACGTTCCTGTGACCAAAAGGAGTCCGTTCTGCGCATTACGTTATCCGGATGACACAAGTGGACACGAGCAGCGAACGACACGAAAACCAGCACAGTAATAATGGATGGAAGCTCCGATAATTAAGTTTTTAACAACGACAGAATGGATTCAAGTAGGTACTCGCATCCTTAAGGACGGATATACAACATATATGATCAATTATAATTAGTAAATGTTTAGTTAGAGAATACAATCTAGTTTTACTGTGGAAATAACCCTAGCAACAGTTAATTTCAAACGAAAGTTTAAACTCTTGATTTTCACAGTGAAAGTTGACTTTCTCCAGCAAACCTGGACCCGCTTGGTCCGTGTAGATATATCAGTGGGATATCTTTAAAAAACCTCTCCCCTCTAATGCTTTCTCCCATTGCTATGCTCAAGTTGATGCTAGTAAAGTTGCGTGACCTTTCATTGGGGTATATATTAATGTTTACTTTCCCAAGTTGATTTAGTGCAAGTTTATAACATGACATTGAGGTATTTGTGAAACTTTTACCTTCTCAAGTTGTTGAAAACCTTACATTAAGTTGTACATGAATTTTTCGCCTTTTCAAGTTGATATTTATACAAGTTAAGAGCCTGACATTGCGGTGTTATTGCAAGTTAAATGCAAAATGTTTGCCTATCATAAGTTATATGACGCGACGAGTTATACGTCGTACTCAAGTTATACCTAATAGGATTATTGCAAGTTGAAAAACATGCTTTGAGGAAAAAAACAAAAAGATTTGCCTATATATTTCGAGTTCTGAAACAAACATATGGGTCATTCCACCTCAATTCAACAAACGTTTGTCCCTTAGGGTCTCAGATTTTGATAAAAATTGGTGTATGGGTACAATATTAACTCAAACTTAATACCCTCAAACCGTTTTGTGAAAAAAAATTCGCGCAGAGAAAGTGGGGCTCAATGGTTAATTTCTCTGCAAACATCCATTTAACAGAACATATAACAATTGTTGTTAACATTAATAGTTTGCAATATATTTTTATCTCATTTTGCCACGACCTTGAGCAATTAGGGAAATGTTTAGGCTTGCATCACGTGTCTGCTCTATGTATTCCAAATGGGAATATGACGGGCCGCGCGAGAGAAAATTGTAAATGTTTAAATATTTATAAAAAACGCATTTATGAATTTACACTAAATTTTTTTTTTAATAGTTAGCTTGATGTGTTTAGATTACGGAAAAAAAGTTTCGGCCGATTCTAAGATGGAGTATTTGAGTAATGTTTATTAAACATTTTTTAATCACGGGCCGCGCGAGAGAAAATTGTAAATGTTTAAATATTTATAAAAAGCGCATTTATGAATTGCCACTACATTTTATTTTTGGAATAGTTAGCTAGATATGTTAAAATTACGGAAAAAATGTTTCGGCCGATTCTGAGATGGAGTATTTGAGAAAAGTTTAATAAAACATTTTTAAACACGGACCGCGCGAGAAAAAATTGTAAATGTTTAAATACTTGTAAAATACGCATTTATGAATTGCCACTAAATTTTATTTTTGGAATAGTTAGCTGAATATGTTTAGATAACGGATAAAAAGTTGCGGCCGATTCTGAGATGGAGTATTTGAGAAAAGTTTATTAACAATTTTCTAAACATTAGTAATTTACAACAATAGGGTATAGAAGAAAATAATTTTTTATTGTTATATTTTCATTCAATAAAGATTTATCTTTAATAAAAGCTTTTAATCATTCTTTTATGACAATTAAAAGCGGAGATATAAGTGATAATATGATTTAAGGCACGGATTTTTGCTAAAAATGTGAAAAAATTAAAATATGCATAATTCATTCAAAAATTTTTTTTTACAAAACGGTTTGAGGGTATTAAGTTTGAGTTAATATTGTACCCATACACCAATTTTTATCAAAATTTGAGACCCTAAGGGACAAACGTTTGTTGAATTGAGGTGGAATGACCCATATATGATACGAGCATCTCTTTAATGCAGTAAAAATGATAATATACTTAATATTCTCTGTTGTGTCATTTTGTCATTATAATATTACGTATTTCTCACCTACAAAAGGAAATGTTGTGCCTTAATATATTTGTAATTTTTTCCAATTATGTTGCATCATTATCTTACGGCTCTTTTTTATGTATTCATATTTTCAAGAATACCTCTCCCTCTGATTTTTGAGTTATTTCTTTTGGTTACGTGCCCCGCGTGTTGACACCTCGCAAGGCTCGCAACTTCCGAAAATTTCAAGATTCGCGACAAGTACTAGGTGTAGACACGATCGGTCTTCCAAGTGGAGTCGGGAATCATAATCGACTCGATATAAATCGCTCAGATAGGAGTCAACTCCGATGTGTAATCGCCGCTTACCTTACGTAAGTAACTGTTCCGTAACTAGAAAAACTTTTTCGACTTTAAGTTTTCCAGTTCCGGTGACATTTCGATTTAATCGAATTTCGACTGTTTGTAATATGGCATGGCATAACGTGCCGAAACCATGGTCGGTGGATCAATCAAAGTGAAGAATTGAACCAATGTTTTTCTCTTTTCCCTATTATGAAGATGGATATTAAGAACTTCCACAAAGTTATTGCCAGCACTCTTTCATAGATAAAAAAGAAGTTCTTTTAAGGGTATTTCTCAACGACTAACCAGTGTTTCCTCACCTCATTCATCGAGGTAAGCATGCAACACAATACGACACTCAAGACTGTACCTCGCGCTTTTAGGAAATATGACTTTAAATAATATATTACTTCCAAAACAGGATTTCCAGATGGAAAGACGGGAGTCGAAACTTTTTTTATCCTTTCCCACAGCAACAACAAACCATTTTCCTGGTAAGGTTCCAGGTTTTTTTATCAGCAACTCGAGTATGGACGGCCACCTTGATGGATACCGGTAATGATCCATCCTACTTTGGCAAAAGACGCTTAAAACGTTTATAATCCTCCCTCGCCTCGGGAAAGGAAATCCGATCCGTCAGCACCGCCAGACTATTTATCTTTCTATCAATCCCTCACTCTTTCTCTCTCTCTCTCTCCCACGTATTTCCTTCTTGCATTTCTTTCCCCCTTGGTGACTCTCATTCCGAATCGGCGAACCCGCAATACCTCTTCCCTAAACCTCTATTTTTTTCCATCCCCCTCTTGAAAATAAGGAGTGAAACCCCTTCGCCCCTACTTCTTTCCTCACACCTCCTCCCTCTTCCCTGAAACCACTCCCTACTCCGCGACCCTTCCACCCACACACTCTTGAACTCATCCCCCTCTAGTGCCCTGGCATATATCTCTCGCAAAAGTTCCTGGTCCTGCGAGAAGTGGAGGATTCAAGGGAAATGAGCTAAGGAACTTGCTCAAACTGCTGCGAAACGGGGAAAGGAAGGCTGTTCAGTTGTGTGGAGGGGAAAGAAAACCTTTCCAATTTCTGCAACCACGTATGCTACGAGAAGTGAGATGATGACTCTCTTCTGCCTGCCATCCCGTTCCGACTCGTATCACAATGAGACCCCAAGAAAGGGTAATAGCGATTCGTGATTTTAGGTCAGTCAGAAAACCGTTCTAATTCCTGCAGACACAAGCACTTCGAGGAATGGGATGATGACTCTCCTCTACCGGCCGTCCCGTTTCGACTCATCTCACGAGACCCCAAGAATGGGGTAATGGCAATGTGTGATTTTAGGTCAGCCAGAAAACCTATCTAATTTCTGTCAACACAAGCACTTTGAGAAGTGGGATGATGACTCTCCTACCTGCCGTCCCGTTTCGACTCTTGTCACAATTGGACCTCATGAAAGGACATTGTTATTTAAGGTTAGTTAGAAAACCTTTCTAATTTCAGCCAACACATTCACTTATAGAATTATAATTACTCAAAGCTACCTTTCGCCCCGTTTCGAATCGTCTATCAATAAGACCTCGAGATAGGATCCCTAGTGGTCTGTCAAAGCGATGGGTATTTTTAATCACTTGCCTCACGTGTTTGCGTGTGCCTCGTGCTTTTTTCGCCGAATAGTTTGGCTCACCTGACTCACTGTCGTTGCCTCCCTCTCTTACCCTCTGCCGTCCTTTCCCTTCTCCCCTTCCCTTCCACCTACCCTTGCCGGCCCCGGTGGCGGCATGGTTAAGTACTTGCCTGTCAACCCAAGGGTTGCGGGTTCGAATCCCACCTGGGCAGAACTCCCAGGGCATGGTTTTATGTGTTCGTTGAAAGAGTTATATGTAAGAGAGGACTTGATAGTCCTAATATCGCTCAAATAAAGGTAATATTTTAATTATCCTCCTTTCCGAGCAGGTCAGCGCCAGAAACTTTTGCGATAGCTATAACCCCCTCTCTCTCTCTCTCTTTCATCTTTCTGCTTCCACCACCACCACTCCGTTCCTTCAAACTTCCCTCCCTCTCCCCCTTCCCCGGTTGTTTCCACCCCCTCGCCGCCTGTCTCCTCCAACCCCTCCTTGACTCTCCCACCCCCCACACCACAGATCGATATATGGAAGGCTGACGGAAGAAGAAGAAGGCTGAGGAGAGTTGAGACGAGAGTGGGCACACGAGAGTGAATCTCCACCTCCCACTACTACTGCTACTACTACTTGCCTCTTGGGCTTCCCCTCTTCTCTCTCTCCTCTCGTCCCTCCTTGTACACGCCTTCCTCCTCCTCCTCCTTCCTTCGCCCTCGACTTTGCCCCCTCCCCCCATTCCTTTTGCCCCCTGTCTCTCGTCCCCCCCCTCTCTTCTTCCCAACCCATCTCTCCTCTCTCTCTCTCCCCAGCCAAATAGCGCCCACTCCCTAATAAGGTCACGGCTCCTTCAAACTCACCCACCCACCACCACCCACTCCCTCTTACTCCGCCGGCCCCCACAGATCCTGCCTACTCCTTCTCCACCACCCCATCTCAACCCCTTCCCTGGCCCTTCCTTCCCGTTCCCCATCTCCCCTAGTCTGGCTTCACAACATCCCTTC
This sequence comes from Pyrrhosoma nymphula, assembly GCA_963573305.1. Classification (NCBI taxonomy): domain Eukaryota; kingdom Metazoa; phylum Arthropoda; class Insecta; order Odonata; family Coenagrionidae; genus Pyrrhosoma; species Pyrrhosoma nymphula. The sequence goes on from OY754330.1 coordinate 115,688,411, forward strand.
CAAGGCTGTGTTTAATTCCATACCCGTTCTTTTTTTTTTAGCAAAAAAGAAATATACATACATATACGTGTATACATCACCCGACGATTCAATTCTCTTTCGGAAGGGGGCTGGCTGGGGGTTTTACTTCGTCTTGCATTCAAGTACTTCCCACAATCACAGACAATGATAAATAATAACAAAAGTTGCTAATGTAAGACAACTTGGATTATTAAATATCAATATTTACGTTATCATGATAAACTATTATTAAAAAGTGAATGAAAAACAATACATACTCTAACGCTTATAAATTATGTTGCCATAATCAACACTAGATGATAGCGCCCTGTTCGCATCAATTACAAGTGTAAGAATAAGTCATGCGAACGCCCGGTTTGCGCCGATTAAGGTAATTTTTCTACCCGGGCAAAACCTACCAGGGTAATTTATCTTCACAGAGCTGTTTTAAGCCATCCGAATGCACCTAATTATAAGGGTAGCGAAACTTGGAGGTATATGAAGAGAATGACACAAAGGAGAGGAAAGAGTACAAGAGAGATGAGAGGCAAGAAGACGAGTCTTCCTCCAGAGGTCTCTCCTGCTCAACAACTCTTTGATTCACCTTCGGTGACCTCTGAGTTCTCCGCAGGTGAGTTCCACCAAGCTTCGCTATGTCTATATAAAATGGACATGTGATCAATCGTCATACTCGTCAAATGACTGGGAGGTGATGAGAAACAAATATGGTGCATGTTTAAGGTGGTAACTACCAGTTGCACCATGGTGATTTAAGACAGGTGCGAATACGGGTATAGATCGTTCCACGTTTAGTTGACAGCCAGGGCCTTATGGAGAACACTGCTGCCAAACTTACGCTCCATGTTCACAACTCTAGGCCACCTAGACAACCATTTCCAACACTGCTCTAAATTTATTCAAGTTGTTTTAGACAGTAATATTTGCATATAGGAAGACTCCTAGACGTTCAGCCAGTAAACAGTAGAGATTTGTGTTGATTTCCCCGCGGCTATTGGCAACAACGCACCAGCAGCCTAAAAGAAAACCACACAGAAAACGAATCTTCATAAGGGCCCATACTGTGTACTAAATGTGGAATGCCCGCTAGAAATAACCAACATTTATACAATGGTAAAAACTAGTAAAGCGAACGGTTCATTTAAGGATTAGAACGGAATCAGAGCAGGGGCTATTTCCAGGCCATTCATTCACGCAGGCACCCTTGTTTTCGTGGTTACGGAATGAATTTTCCATGGGACATACATTCATGAATTAACCCCGCGCGAGCTCATGCATTATGTAACCAGGCTAAATACCATGGTCATGCGTTAGAATATCCATTGGACCATCACTATTAATTATCACCTAGCTAAAACCCGTCCAAAATGACGCTCCACTACATGGACAAAAATTTAGGTAAGAGGCGTGATGTGGTGGAATTTAGTGGATTTAAAACCGAATCCAACTCTCAACCAGAAGTTCGGTAGTCTTATAAAATCTAATTAGTAAAAAATAAAAAATATTCTTAATGATTCCTCAATTAAAAGTGTCTCGTCTATACATATAATTCAAATAAAATCAAGGCAAAGATCTCCTCAAATTATCTTTAATTAGTAATCACTTAATAAATTCATGGGCCTTTTCCTCATTAAATTTCCCAATATCTTATTTATAGCAACATGGTAACCAATATAAATATCCATCACATATATCGGAGAATATTTATTTACTTATCTATATTTTTTAATCATGGGCACAAACCATTAGGATTGAAAGTAGAGATATACGATTTTTTGAGGTTGGATCTACGATTTGAACAATATATATTTTTTAATATAAAAATTAAACTCATGATCAATGAAATTGAATTGAAATCAAAGGCAAAGGTTCCTAGGAGCGTTACAGACTGACAGATTATATAGGTAATTATATAGCTTGATTGATGTATATACCTTACCTAAACATTCTAAGAGGTAGATAACCTACTTTTTCACCAAAAATAATTGAGAGGCCTAAATATCATTAAGTGCCAACATTGCGGAGTTCTATTCCGGTCCCAATTTTTAGGAAAAACATTAACTATATCTCACTCTAAAAGCTATTCAGGAATTCTATTCTTTTTAAGCTGTGAGCATTTCTGTGCTTTTCTCGTGGGACAAAAATCGTACAGCAATCCGTCACTAAATTTGGAAAATTTTAATGAGGCTTTGACTAAGATGATTCCTCACTTTGAGATAAATGAACCGTAGCCCTTGAGCTCTTCAATTATGACACTTCAAATCTTAAAAGATCCCCTTGTTCAAGGGATTAATAGGTATGCTATATTTTTATCTTTCAATCGGTGGTGTATTTATGACGATGGCACCGCAATCCACCGCAGCATATGATAATACCTTAAAAATGACAATATTTTCATTGACCTCAAAGATTATTGGTAGTTCCATAAATTAAAGGATTGAATAGGAACCAGACAGCACGATAGAGCAGAGGAATGCTTCTTTTCTTCCTCTATCTTTTTTTGATGACAGTAATAGGTTGTCAGTTGAACCCATAGGGGAAATTCTAATGATTCAGTATAGAGCGTAAAACATGTAACGCGAGCAGTTTGACGATCATGCTATGAAAAATATTCACTGTCAACAAAGGTATCATATATGTTTGGTTTAATAACTCATGATATTTTCACCACAGATGCAATTTCACATTGCATAAATTATAATTTCACTCAATGATTGAAATTAGGTAACACAACAAGCTTGTTTAACCTATTTAATTTTTTATTTCATAATTCAAATAATAAAAAAAACTATGAATAGATCTTTATTTCATTAAAATGTACTAACTACTTAGTGTTATTCTGAATTTCCACCTCACCCTTGTGGTAACCCCAGAGAGAGAGAGAGAGTGAGCGGATGGCATGAATTGAAAAAGAGAATGCATGGGAGCATACGAAACGATGATATCACGAAACGATGCACAAGGAATATTGTAGCCATTTAAAAGCGCAACCGGCATTAATGGATAGGTTATGTGCTTTACACGCCAAAACATAGGAATTCTTAGCGATATTGCCGCTGAATCATAACGATTTTTCCATGAAATATAAAATGGAAATAATTTTCAAAAAAGAACTGCATCATTCGAAAAATTACATGGACAAATTTTGTGTAACGGCCATGCTAGGTGGAGTATTTCTCGCAAATAAAGCAGGTTCCACTCTCGTAACCAATGACGCCATCTACTATCTTCTTTGAGGAGGTTCTAACGTGATCATTTGAGTTAAAAAATACAAATTTCACCTTTTTTGCTTTGTTTAAAAATTCTGCTTTCGATTATGGCATGCGTTACCTATTGAAAACCAAAATAATGGTACAAAATATGCAGATAATTTCACAAATATATTTTGAATTGACACTTTTTTCCAGCAATTGGAGCCAACTGCAATGCCATTGCGACAGAATTGCCGAATTTTGGCATCAATTGTCACACTGATTACCTAAAAACTTAAAAAAAATGATAGTAAGATACCCATATTTTATTTTTATTCAATTTCTCGTAGTATTCCCTTCCCATTTACAGTTTTCTGCGAAAATGACATTCATATTATGTGGGAAAATACTATTTTTCCCGTGTTTCTCCCATTGAACACCATGCAATTTTCAAGTGCAATTTGCGAGAAAAATAGCGTGGTAAAGTAGAATTCTGTTGTTCATATCAGACAGAGAAAACGTTTTTCTACAAGAAATTAGAATGTGAATGAATTGGCATTTACGTCATTTTTACGGTGGAACCACCTTTATCTACGGTTCTCACAAAACGTCGAGGCGCAGAATGGATACACAGATTTTTCAAACGATCACCAATTTTTTTCACCCCACACAACGAAACGAAACAAAACGATGTCGGTAGCTTTCCATTCGCTCTAGTGCGCTAATCACTTCGCAAAACACGGCAGCGCACTTGCCTTCCATTCGTTTCAGAGCCTGCGAACTAGGTAGCGCACTTCAAAAACAGATCGGGAGCAGAGTTTATGCGCACTAAACAACAAAAGAACGTCGATAATTGGAAACGCGCGACACTTTCTTTCGTATTGTTTTTCTGTGAAGGCGTCAAACATGGATGTTGTAAAAAAAATTATAATTCCGTGGTAAAAATCTTAGGTTTTTGAGTACATACTTTGATCTTATTCGATAACAATACACAAAACATTTGGCCGTGACTGTTGTGCACCCATGGACAGCTACCTACCGGCAGGATACCAAACGTTTCGCCAGCGCACATCGCACCGTTCAACGTCGTCCGAGTGCCCTGATGTGTTCAGATCTACGCTGACTTCAACTCCTTGAATGGCTCCCGATTTCTCCACGATAAACCACGACATTGATAAACCACGACATCAAACAGCCGACCCGACCTCATCCTCTCAAAACTTCATTTCCCCTCCCCCCACTCCCCTCGCCCAATCTCAGCTTACATCCCTTATCCGTCTGCCCTCCTCCCTCCCATTTGTCTCTGTATTTCTTTGAAGTTTACTTCTTCCCTCCGACTCTCTTTCCCCCCTTCAAAAAGGAAGAACGACAAATATTTGCGAACGTCTCCTCACTCGCTCCATGTATCGGTTTGGGATTTCCTCTCCCGCATCAGTGTCAAGTACACAATGGGTTGACAACATCCACCGCAGTTTCCTAAAAAAAAATAAAACGATTCCTCTTCCATCTCTGTTCGGGGCCATCCCTTTTGATCGCAAAGCTTCCAACGTCCAACACTTCCGCAGCTGGTAGAGACATGGGCAAAAACAAAACATAAGAGTACGCAACAAGATTTTCGATTCGACTGTCTCTAATGCGTAACTTGTCAATAAATCGGTGACTATCTAAGAAATGCGTGCTTATGAAATCGTTGATGATAAAACTTCTCGAGACATGGTTCCACTCGTACCTTTTTTTAATTAAGTCTGATAAATGAATCAACGATCCACTTGGCATAGAGATTGCGCGCAAATTGTCTATAAACTTTATACATAATGCAGTGTTTTTTGAAAATTATTACCATTTAAAATTTTAATGTACAAACCATCAAGAAATAAGGTCACATAGTGCTGGCCAACATATTTATTTTAAAAAATGTACTTTCTTTAATATCAATTTTCACTTTATTATGCATTTTAATATTTAAATAATACTGATTTTTCATTGAGAAAATTTTATTCACAAAAATAAAATTCCGGATATAAATTCTTTGACTTGACTTGCACGCTTGACTTAACACGCGCACACAAATCGCGGGGTCGTAACCAATGAGTCATTGATGACCCACCCAATAATTATGTAAATATTGATTCAAGACTTTAAGAAATATTTTTCCTTGTAGTTGGGTAAGGTATAAAAGATATTAAAACATAAAGAATATATTTGAAAAGAAAAAAGATCTGGGCTTTTATGGGCTTACTGCACAACGGATACACTCAATATGGCCGAGTGCGCATTTTAATCGAATTAATATCTCACCATGCTATCGTATCGTATGGTTCCGTCAGTTCCATCCATAACGCATGCATTCAATCTGCACTCGAATTCATGAGTCGGTACACTTAAGTATGCTTCAATGTTAAACAAAATATACGAGATGCAGATATATTGCCAATGGTTTAAGTTTATAATAAAGGGATACGAAAAATTTAAGTATAATCATAGTTAAGATAGTTTGAGCTAGATATTTCTCTAGAATTGAGACCATGTTCAAATTTTATTTTATAACATAAGCAGCTGAAATAAGATTGAGGTAAATATTGATATATTACAGCGCAAAATTCTTTATTATGCCAGGGTAAACATGAGTACCGTTCAGAAACTAGAGCCCGAAAGCCACGACAATTTAGAAAATGTCTCCTAAATTCTGACTTTGGGGACTTTTCGTGAGAAAGGTATGAGAGATAGAAAGAAACGGATGGTAGAAGATCGTAGAAAATTTAAATTCCAGTTGTAAATTTTTCGTCAATATCTAATTTCTACCCACCGCTTAGTTAGCTAGACCCCAAAATCCAGAGGTATGCACAAACAACGAACGTAAAATCCGCCATTTTTTATTTATTTTTTGGAGGTTAAAGATAAAAATTCCCAATTTTATGAATTGTTCCGTCGGTCACTCACGCAAACGCATCCGCGTGCCAAATTTCAAGGTTCCATTTCTAGGCTAAATGCAGCGGGTATGAGTTACCTAAGTGTTTGCAATAAAAGCAGGAGGAATAGGTTTCAGGAACGAGCGGTTAGTGACAGCCTGTGGAATGAATGTTCCAATAATGGATATATATGATAAAACCGAACCTCGTGGATTCAGCCATGCTGCGAGAATGGATGAGAGTTCAATGACTAAATAGACATATGTTAGTGGAATGAATGGTGTAAGAGGAAGGGGTAGACCGAGAATTTCATGGTTGAATGTACGTAGTGGAAGAGGCTCTTTTGAGGAGGAATATGAGGAGTTTTAGGAATAGGATTGCATGTATAAAGCAAGGCATGATTGTGGCAGAAGCAAAGGAGGTTTACAAGTGTAGTGCAGTACGGAGGAAACTGTTAAAATCAAAGCCAGTTTTCTAGGTATAAAGCCGGGAATAGCGCTGTGCCATACCAAACCCCGAAAAAGGAACTTCATTATGGGAGTGTACGTATGAAAAATCTTTGTTTTATATTACTGAAATTCTTTGTAACTAAATAAATATAAATATTTGGGTGTTTAACATGACTCTCCAGCTTCAGGCGGAACGTTGAAAAGGCTTTCACAACCTAAGGATTATTTTGCAATAATCAATTTTTAAAAATAGTTGAGAAAGCATACGAACTGCAAGTAGTTAAATTTCTCATTCCATCTATGCGTTTTATTTTACTTGCTATTTTTTTTATTCTCTCAGGAGCGCACAGTCATACCATATCCCGTGGAAAACGACTTCTACTTATTTTTTGGCAAATATCACGAAAAGTTATACACCGAAGACGGTGAAATTCGCCATGAAAAAATCATCTGAAGTTCACCTTGAATTAAGATGGCTTGGAGGTGTAACTGGCTAAACACACCTAACCGGCAATTGGGAGATCCGGGTTCGAATCCGGATCGAATCGAATTTGAATCCAAATTATTTTTTTATGGCGAATTTCACCGTCTTCGGTATATAACTTCGCACCCGTGCGCGTGACTGCGTACCACATCATTTGTGTATATGCAATGATTGGAAAAAACGAAAAGTAGTGCGATAAGTGGCAGATATTCTGGTACCATTGGAAATGATGAGATCTTTTTCATTGTAAAGAGGTTAAATTTGTCAAGTTTCAGGTGAGCTCATATATCGCTCAAACAACCTTAACTGGTATTCTGTCTAGAGAGAATTGCATTTGTAAAGGGGAGCCTGGATTGGTGTTTGAAAACTGAAAGAGAAACACGCGAGTTTGAACTTTATAATAACAAAAAAGAATGGAATTATTAATTTTACAAATCAATTAAGGTGGGAGAGAGGATCAAATTACTACTTGGCACCTGTTTGAGTTTAGGATGGGGAGGATAACTCGGGATACGATTGCGGTGATGAGAACAGTTTAGAAAGAAACATGGAGTATAATCAGGATCTTTTTGCTTGCTTGGTTGTTTCGATAAGGAGTTTGACAGAGTTAATAGGGAAAACTAATCCAGATACTAGGGAAAATAGAAATAGAAGAGTGAGATAAGAGTCTTATCCGAAACCTGTATATAGCCCAGAGGGCACAGGTAGCTGACGGTGAACCAGGGTAGGTAGCGGGGAAAGGCAAGGATGCCCGCTGTCGCCTTTGCTTTTTAACATTTATTCTTAGGAAATGTCAATAGAAACATGGTAAGAGCAATAGAGACCTACGTGAACTAAATTAACAGGCCAGTTGATAAAGTCGGTTAGATTCGCGGACGACCAGACGTTGGACAGTCACGTGACTGCAAGCTTTAGCAGATGCATCAGAAAATCAGAACGGGAAATACGGAATGAAGGTAAATCACGAGATAGCGTAAGTAATGAGTAAGGACCAAGAAAGCAAGGCTCGTCATAAAATTAGGAGCGCACAAACTGGAGAAAGTAGAGCAATTTTATTACTTGGGTAGTACGCTAGAAGGAAATGAGCATTGTAGCAAAGACATAAGGAGGAGAATACCGTTAGCGAAGGAGATCTCATGACGTGGGCCTTGGGTAAGGATGTAAATGAGAGGTTGATGAAGAGTTTAATATGGAGTGCAGCTGTCTACGGGGCAGAGACGAGGACTGTTAGAAAAAATACGAGAATTGGCTGCAGGCGTTCAAGACGTAGTTCAAGGGTGAGGATGGAGAAGGTGCGGTGGAAGGAAAGGAAGACAAACAAAAACGTGCACGGTATGGTTGGTAAGGAAAGGAAATTTTGAGATGAGATTAGAAGGAGGAAAATAGGTGGTTGTAGAAGTTAATGAGGGGCGAGGGGCTTAAGGCTGTGATAGAGGGAATGATGTTGGGCAAGCGGGGATAGAAAGCAAGAAGAAAGAGAATAGGTTTTATGGACGGGATGAAGATGGGTAGGATGCACGCTACGATGAACAAAGAAATATCATAGACTGATACGGCCTTACACATGTAAAAATCTGGAGGATATTCACTCACCTCCTTTTTAACCTACCTTAACCGGTGTATAACTCTAATGATAGTAAGATAATAAGAAACACGCGCGTCCGTTTCAGAGGAGGCATAGTTAAAAACCAACGTAGTCACAAGTATATTAAAATAATAGTAAAATTAATCGGCGTCTCACGTCATTGAACTTAAAAGTGAAAATGGATAGGTGCCTATATTTCATTACCAATTTGTTCATTCCAAGTATTTCCTCAATTTAAGCAGATTTTCGCAAAAACGGCATTAATAACATCAGTCTGCATTTTGGATCATTTTGCCAGATGATTTTATTTTTATTTTTTTTCATCAACCTGAATACAGCCTCGAGGTCCATTTTACATCAGGCGTTGTAACAGTGAGGACAACATACACAACCATGTCCTGGGAAGAGAAAAATCCTCCCAAGGCGGGACTCGAAACCGCAACCTTTGGGTTGGCAGGCGAGGACGTTACCCCGCCGCCAACGACGCCGACGAAAATATGACACCGATTATTTAAAAATAGGAGTTTCTTAAATCAATTTCTTATGCTGATTCTAAAAATGACTTCCATTTTTTTCTATCACGTCAGGTTTTTACACAAAATAAGAATTATGGTTTCAAGATTTAACTACTGTAAGCACAGTTATATTAACATAAATTCACGCAATGACAATGTTTGTAAACAAAAATGAACGAAGGGTGAATTACACTTCCTAGGTCACACAGCAATAGCAGCAGTTGTACCAACCTAAGACTCATTAGCTTGGGTCAACCTTAGGCTCATTAGCTTGTATTGAGAAATATCCCTCGATCAATAATTACCCAATGGCACATGTGCACTTATCATTAATCTTAGAAGTTAAATTGGGTCCATTCTGAAAAAAATGTACGTGATAGAAGAAAACTAAGAACAGTTCTGAAATCAGTACATCAAAGTTAACTATTATCACTTACTAGTTTTCAGGCATCTGATATCATGCAGGCTAGTGTAATAGATAGAGAAATATTATTCTACCCATTTTTCACCCATTATTGCGTATAAAACCATGCAATTTCAATTTCAATTTGCAGAAAATATCAGCGAGAAAAGGCAGGATTTTGTTATCCATATCAAACAGAGGACAGATTTTGGTAAGTAGCCGAGATTAAATTAATAGAAATGACATTCAAGCCTGTGGAGCCACAATAAGTTCTAGACCGTAAAACTGTATGGTTGTTTCCGTAATGCCGATGTTCCTCGATACATGTTCCTTTACGTTTTCTGGGTTTGATTGATGGTATCAAATGCATAGATTAACTCGCTATTTATCCAATACACTTGACTGTGGAAGACCGCAAAATCAGGGATCGGAAATTATTTTCTTTCGCTCGGAAAGCCCGGGATTGCCTCAGAGACGCCCGCGCAAAGCCTGTTTCTTCCTAGTCTGGAGAAGCCAAAATTGAAAAGTTTTATTGCTGTTGTCTCTCAAGAGAGGCTATGCATTAATCATTCAATGGAGTGATTTTTAACACGAAACTTACGGCTTACATAGAGTGAATTATAGATGGCACTCTCCGAAGCTACTTGAATCTCTTTAAGGAATAGCAATTAACATTCTCCAAACCAATTGCAATTAGGATGTCGTGAGGGTCAACACGCCGCCAATCTGGAAATACATCCATTATTCATGATTTCTGGGGAGTGGAGTCACATGTTCCGTGGGATCAATTTTGCACCGTGGAACTCCAACGAAAGTTCGGATGTTCCCCGGATGATGATTCCTCGACAATATTTTAGAACAATATTCAGATAAAATATTTTATCAAAGGACTGTTATAAGATCTGGAAAGGGCATGCATGCATCGACAGGAAGAATGTATTACTTTCATTATTCTATCCCCTTCAGGTCAATATTCCACGAGGAATTGACTTGAATGAAATTAAGAACAATAACATTATATAAAAACTAGAATAGTTATAGCTATAAATTATGATGTTCCTAAACGCTACAATAAGTATTGAGGAGATAGGTTAAAAAGCGTACTTCCTTATATTTTTAATGAATTGTCAAATGATTTACTGGATTTAGGTGCTAAACGCGACGTAAAGAAGAAAGAATAAGTAAAATGGTTTATTCATTTAAGAACCTCCTTATGACACCGAATAAGTCTCACAGAATAAGACTCCGATTGTGACAAAATTAATGTAGTGGTTTCGGCTTTATAAAACATGCTAAATTTCTTCAATAACCTTGTTGTAAACATTGAATTTCTATAGGTGTACGTGGATTTAACTTTTTTTATTGGGACGACTTCTTTTGCGTATCCACAACTATTGTTTCTTCATCTCTGAATCATCTTAATTATTGTAATCAGGCCAGTGACGTAGCCAGAATTTTGGTTTGGGGGGGGCTTAATCTGAAGCCTGGGGGGTCCTCTCTTACGACAATTTTATTCGTTATTGCAGTTTATTTATGGCCACTTCTTCATAGACAACTGCTTTGTTCTTACCTTTTTCCCCTCTCGAACCCTTGTATTTTTCATTCAATATAATACATGGTAAAATTAAACTAACTACATGATTTGAAATTTCAGGAGGGGGGCTGAAGTCCCTCAAGACCCACACTGGCTACGTGCCAGAATCAGACAGAATCCTGCGTTTGAATTACCTAATTAACCCATTAACGCCTAGCGTGTTCATATGATCACAGCAAACATTGCTTGCTCTACATTGCTCTCTTTTCCGTATTTCTCGTATTTTTTTAATGCTGTTTTGGTAACAACATCTTGATATATTAATCGTCCTCAGGACGAAATATTAAATCAATTCAACTGAATGTATTTGATACACAGCTTTCTCAATGTGGTGGCCTACCCTAAACTGCTCCGCGTGAATGCATGACTTTAGTTTACTGCATAGTACAACAGCATTTTTCTTCAAATTCTCATGCACTTCAGTACACGTGCTAAGAATACTAGAATATACTCTACAACTTAATATTGTTGTAAAATATTCATCAATGATAATATTATTTAGAAGAAATGTTACGCGTGATCGTATGATCACGCTAGGCGGATACCGTAGCAATAGGGTTCCACGAGGAAGGCAGCGTTACGAACGCTTTTTTCGATAAAGGTAATAAGATATTTCTTATTTGGGACATTGTAATAAATTGCTGGTGTTTTGTAGCTATCATGTTATTATTTTTACTTTATGGTTGTGAATGAAAAATTGTATACCGATCATTCATTGGTGTGTCTGCATTGAAGCTACTTTGTGGCACATTTTCACAACTCTCGGCTGAAGCGTCCCAACAATTTTTATCCAGGTGCTATTTTACAATGTAGCTAGTAATAAAATGAGGAATGAAATAACTATTATATAATAATATCAGCTAGAAAGCCATGAAATCGGAGTGTGGAATGCTACGATGTAACAATGGTGATTCACGGTTTTTTTTCTCTGCACAACGATTCAACTGAAATTTCATTACTATGTAGGCAACTTCAGGAGATAGATGCTCTGTTCTTCTAATAAAAAGCTGAGCTATTTCACATCAATTTACTACGGCAAATATAATTGAAATGTTTACAAATTATTCATTCAACGCGTCTAGTTTTATGGGAATGACTCTTCCACAAGTTTTATCAGCACTGGAAGATGACAACGACGACTTTTTAGGCATCTACATAGAACCTCCGGAGAGGAACGTGTAAAGATGTAAAAAAAGCATCATACGGTGATTTTCTAAGGGTAGTCAGGGCATCAAATCTTTCAAGGATAGGCGGAGTGGATATATTTCTTTTACTCTGTAGAGTTATTAAAACTGTTTCTTGATGAATTATGATGGTAAGGAAAAAAAGCTAAAAAATCCATTACTTCACCTCCTCACACACGTTCGAATTCATGTATTTAAAGTGCAGCCCAGATTTAGGAGGCTTTTATGTAGTTCGTTATTTATTTCGTTAGTTTGTTATTCAACTATACAGCATAGTTATCCAGTGGCGAACCTCTGTGTACTCAAAACTAGGCAGCTGCCCAGGACCCCAACCTCGGAGGGGATTCTGGCTACGAGTCGAAATAGTATACATTGAAGGCACAGGACGGAAAATAATGTAAATTTTGTAAAAAAAAATAAAAATGGTAATTCTCTATTTCACTGTTAATTCAATATTCAAAATTTTTTAAAAAATTAATTAATTAAAATTAAACATACATCAGTCAATTTTACCTTGATAATGACACATAAACGTTGAAATCCATTGATAAAATAGCGCCTAAGTGGAGTAGTACCAAGTGATTTTCTGATCACCATGCTAAACGTGGCAACGTTCCACAAAGTGGCGCCTACCTCCCATCAGTTTATTATAAATAAAGTTTGTACTCTGTAAAACAAATTACTTAAGAAGGGGCCGTGTTAAGTGCTTAGGGGCCCTGTATCTATAATTCCGGACCTGCAGTCATCCACGAGTAAAATAATGGTTATCACTATAGGCTGCGTACAGTGCACAGGCATGACGACCGTCAAACTTATGTCGAAGACTTCATAAGTTTTCACTTTATGGAGGCACCATGAAGGAATGAATGAGCTCACACGCGTTTATTTCCAACACTTCATGAGAATGCTTAACAATGAGCCCGTCCTCCCATTAACCTTTAAGGGTAGTTACGTCGTCAAATGCCACAAGGGCGGCGCGCACGTATGGTCCGATATATAGTATACCCTGAGAGTCAAAGAGAATAATTTCGCGAGCAAGAAGCCACTTGAGGGAGACTCTCCGTTGATAAAACCGACCCCCCAACCACCGCTTTCGTTTCCTCAGTCCTTCCTCACCTCTCCTTTTCTTCCCGGGGGAGGGTTAAACGAAAGACGGGGACCATACAACCCCCCCCCCCCACCCAACCCCTTGATCTCCATTTCGTCCTCCATACCTCCTGGTGGAGCTCATAGCCTGTAAACCCTGCATCTATATCATTCCCAGCCGCACATCCACCCTCTCGCCCTAGCTCTTGTTTCATTCCAAGGCTGCTGTCTCCAAGCCACCCCAACCTTATACCCTAGCTTCCTTTCCATCCAACATCATGCCCGCGTCTTCCTCCCAAGACCTCATTTAGCGCTCAAATACTCCTCCACATTTCGTTCCGCACCAGTCAATACTCGCAAGAAAATAACCGAACCGACTTTCCCCACACATAATAGAAAATACAGTGTGATGGAGATGTTTTATGAAATAATAATAACTTTACACAATGATAACTAAAGATAAACGAAAGACGGGGGAGCTGTATTTTTAGCTAAATTATAGTCGCTGAGGAGCTGTGTGCGGAGAGGATTTTTTCATGGCGAATTTCACCGTCTTTGGTGTATATTTATTGCGTATTTGGTGTAAGTTTTTGGATTATCTTAAAAAAAAAGTTTTCACTTCTGTCTTATGTTGCTGAGTAAAAGTGCCTTGTTTTGTTTGAAAGTAAAATTGTTTTTTTTTTGTTTTAGTTCACATGTGCCAAAGTTGAAAGGGATTTGTGTGTATTTGTTAGGGATTCATTTTAAAATAGTTACGGACTGTGAGGCATTTGAGCAAACCCTAAGGAAAGATGCTTTAGCTCCGAAGGTTGCTAGGTGGGTAATGGAACTTGAACAGTATGATTATGAAGTTGAGCAAAGAGAAATGGAGGATGATTTGTCCTCGTCCGGGGCGGACGAAATGTAGGATGGCCGAGTTTTGGGATCAGGATTTTGCATTATGCTTTTCATTTGTTTGGATGCGCAAGGCGCCATGTTGTTTGATGGTGAGAGGAGAGTTGTACAATGGCCGCTAGACGTGTGTGGGCGAAGCCGCTCTTTATTAAATGGTGTTTCTCTTCATAGTCCTTGGATTTCATTTCTCACACCCCACAATTTTTATATAAATATATAAAAACTTTGTCACAAGTGCGACTAAAAGGTAAACACATAAAAAGACATGTAAATTTTGTTGTTGTCATGGGTTGTAAATTTTTCGGTGGATCGCCGCCACCTTCTTCAGCGAAAGGTATAGGAAGAATCAGAAGAATCAGAATATATATATATATATATATATAGTTGTGGGGTGTGAGAAATTAAATCCAAGGACTATGAAGAGAAGTATAAGCTAGCAACAAGGCGTTGAGGTTGAGGAAGGATAGGAAAGTAAATCAGTGGACACTCACTGGCAGATGATCCATGACGACACCGGTGTCCACTGCTTAGGGTAGCTTTCGGGCTAAGGACCCTTCTTCAGCTGGAGGAGAGAACTCCTCCCTCCTCCAGCTGAAGAAGGGTCCTTAGCCCGAAAGCTACCCTAAGCAGTCATACGTCATTGAAATACGAGAACTTTACCACCAATGGAAATAAGGTAAAGGGTAGGCAATATACACATCGTTTACTTGAGCGTAAGGTTGATATCGTTGATATAATTTCACTTCAGGGTAGAAGTAGAATTATTTAGTGCAAACATCCGTTGTTAAGCCACTTGTTCTAATTATATCAATATATAACGCACGTTTATTAGGGAACTGCTACGCTGGTATGCCTATGCGCATTATTGTGAGCCAGTATGTTTGTCTATGTAATTCTTTCAGTTGATACTTCAGGATATAATTTCTTTGTTGTAACTACTAAACTTAAGCTCGTAGATTCTGCGGAAAAATCTTCGCTATTTGTTCTTTTCGTACCGATTACACACTACAGATGTCATCACAACACAAAATTCTCTTTCAGGTCGTCAGCCGGTCAGCATTTTTTTTCCTGCTGGTGTGACATCGAGGCATGCACGTTCATGAAACTTGGTACGTGAATATGGATTCCATGAATAATTTTACGAAAATATTTAACGTGGGAACAATAGGCACGTGGGAATAACGTGGGAATAACGTGGGAACAAAAAGGGCTTAAGAAAAAATAAGGAAGGAAGGCCGTTTCGTGAGGCCACATAGTGCTGCCTTACTTAGCTATTCTCACTTAGAATGGCTTACGTCACTTAGAATGACCCAAAATCCTTTCCCCTGTTCCTGGACATTTTTCAACGGAAAAACGTCTAAGAAGTGTTTTTTCTACGTGTATTCGGCGTGCGAGCGGAAAGAGGCCCATGTCATGGAACAACAGTGCAGACGATAAAGGAATTTCTACCGTTTTCGCCGCTGAAGACGGTTGCAAAAACCGAAAATTTCGCGATTTAAGTATGCCTCTCTCTTTTTGTGTCCATCGTGCTCGTCTCTATCTACGAATTTTCCTCCCCCTCCTTTTGCGTGTTTTACGGCGTTTCCAACACCCTGAAGGAAAGGAAATTTTGTACGACGCAACAGTGGTAGTAAAATACCGGTGGATTTATTTTCTGATAATAATTTAAGTCGTATTTTTTTTTTATTCACACACCACGTCATACATTCATTATTTTCGAGCCATTTAAGATCTAAATTCAAGTATTTAGGAAAACTCATTGGGACAAATGCATTAGACAAAGAAGTCGAAACTGGCGAGGGCAAGGGAAATGGAACTGGCTTACCAACTAACAAAAACATGCATAACAATAAATGTATAACCATAAATGCGAAACTGAGGTTTTACGCTGCAGAGATATAAACCTGAGAGACTTTTGCATCATAAAATCTCTGAGTAAACACAGCCAAGCAAACGGATGAATTACAAAAGAAGGAAAGAATAATGATGCGGAAAATTCTAGGATAACAATTTTCAATGGAAAATGGAATTCGAGAAGCATTAAGAAACTTTATGGAAAAACAAAGAGAATGATAGAAGCAATTAGGAAGAGATGAAAAGCCCTCTAGTATCAACTGAAGAAAATTGATAAAAAGATTGACTAAAAGAGTATTGAACTTTTTTGACCAAAATTCAAAAAGTCAAATGACGTGGACACACATGCCAACGGCGGACTTGAAGGAAATGAACAAAACAGAGGAAAAAATCATCATCATCATCTGAGTAATCTACCATTTAAAGATAAGTTGTGATGAAAGTCAAAGAAAATACAGAAAACTCTTACGCGTGCAGCTCCCTATCTACCTCCATTATTTCTTTCTTCATCTTAGTGTAAGTCTTACCTTTCTTCCTTCTTATCCATTCTCTTTCTTCCCCTTCCCCGCTTGCCCAACATCCTTCCCTCTATCAAAGCCTTCATCAAACCATTACCGCTTCTAGCCACCTACCCTGCCTTCCACTAATCTCATCCAGAAGTTTCCTCTCCTCTCCAACTACGTCAAGCACTTCCTCATTTGTCTTCCTTTCCGTCCACCGCACCTTCTCCATCCTCTTCCACACCCACATCTCGAATTCCTTCAGTTTATTTTCGTCTTCCTTTCTCGAAGACCACGTTTCTGCCCCATTAAGCGCCACACTCCATATCAAGCTCTTCACCAGCCTCTTTTTTTACATCCTTACTTAAGGTTCCCGTCATCAGCTCCCTTCTATTATTGAACGCTTCCTTCGCTAGCTCTATTCTCCTCCTTATGTGTTTGATATTATGCCCATTTTCCTCTATCGTACTACCCAAGTACCTAGGTAAATTTTTCTATTTGCTCCAGTTTGTGTCCCCCTACTTTTTTCCTCGCTTCCTTTGTCCTAGAGAACCTCATTACTTTTGTTTTCTTATGTTTAGAGGAATAAATAGGAAACAGAAATGGATTCAGGAAGAATAATAACTATCAGGGTTTCCACGAAAATATAAATAAGAATAGAGCTGAGATACGGACAGAAGGAAGAATAGAGCAAGATAAACGGAGATTGAAAACCTACTGGAAGGATAGTATGGAAAAACGGAAATCATGTTTACGCTATTATCCATGGTCCATAGATGGCCACAATCGAAGAAATGGGGTCTTGCATGGATTTCAGCAGCAATGGAATGGATTCAAGAGAACATTCAACCAAATTTAACCCCCAAATTCAAACAAATTTAATTCCTTAGATTGAGAAGCTTACCTCATTGGCTTGAAGTGGAAGGCTTTGGCTTGAAGTGGAAGCCAAAAATAAAAATATGCGTCACTAGAAAGAATTCCATTACTAATACACAGTTCTTCATTTTACGCGACCTCATCTTTTAAAATGATACCACTAGGCTATATAATAAATATGGAAACAATATATGCGTCACTAGAAAAAAGCAAACAGTAATTTTCTAAAGCAGAGTCATTTTCATCCATAATTAACTACATATTATAAACTGAAATCACCATGATTACTTCGGCCAATAATGAAAATCATAAGCACTGAAAATTATTCCCCACAGAAATAATTTCTCCCAACCAAGTTCCATTTTCCGGCTATGCATGTATTCTCTCTTTTTAAGCACTTAATTTGAAACGCTGCCATTGCTGAATTTATATGAATCTCGAGCATTATAAGTGCATTAATTAAATTTCATTTGGTGAAGTCAAAACCTTGACAACTATATGGGACCATTCATTAAGTACTGCAGCGTCATATTCTCCCGTGACTGACAATTCTATCTAACGATGGATCGGAAAAAATATAATCAGAGAGATTGATGAAAACACAAATCACACTTTTTAGGCATTATTTTATATTTTTTTAACTCACAAAAATATTAAATATTGCAAATTTTGTTCAAAACTTGTCGGAATAATGACTTGACGTAGGAAATAAAAATTACAGGAGTGTAATTTAGGGCATATAATACCATACTGCACACACCCTCCGTTGTGATCCTGGCGTTGATACACAGCAAGAATAAGAAAAATATAGCCATATTTTGTGCTTCTTTTTTTCTTTACTAGGCCTCCACAGAATCATATTCCTAGGTTAATGTATATTCTTTTTATGACATCTATAATACGTAGTAAGTTGAAATCAATCGGCGAAGGACACTAACTCGGTGGTAAGAAATAAAAGAAAGAAAGGCATCTCACATTATAAAATGCGATATGACAACTATGAGTCTGATTGTCGTTCATCTGCCAATTGCGTAATTTCTGAGATAAAAGTAGTTGAAGTCGAGAATATAATTTTTGTGTACTTTATTTCTCTATTATTTTACATGACGATAACAATAATAGCTTTAGAAATTTTAATTGATTTTTGAATATTTTTGTTCAATATTCTATCACAGCTGAATAGTTTGTTGCATTGATTTAATTCGAAATTTTATTTATTCTCACTCACACCACCTAGCGGAGAATACTTCAAGCATAAATACGCATTTTTAACAACTTTTATATTAGGAATAACGCAATCGGCATCAATCCCCCCTCACACCACCTAGCGGACAATATTTCAACCATAAAATACGCATTTCTAACAACGTTTATATCAGGAATAACGCAATTTGACGACGAAGGAAGATTAGATTCACAATCAGCATATTCTCAATTTTATAAGGAAAAGGCGCATTTTCTTTCATTTGGGTTATTCACACCGAAATAGTAGATACACTGTGGGTTATGATTTTTAGTATTTCGTGAATTAAATTTAGTTCTATTATTTAAAAAATCAGCATTTCAAAATTTCTCTTCGCCTTCCCCTTGGCATTTTTCCTTCTATTTTTCCTCCAATTATATTCTTCACAAACCTAAAGGTCTGCCACATCCATCTGGTTCTTCTTTTCTGTTTAGTGTCCAATATGGTCCTTTCCTATTCTACTCTTATGTGTACTTCTTTTTTACTTTTCCGTCCATTTCATCTTCAGCATCCTCCTCCAACACCAGATTTCGAGAGCTTCTGATCTTTCCTGGTCTGCTTTTCCTCCTACTACAGTGCCACGCTCCACACGAATACTTCTACGTGCTGTTTTCTCATTCATATTCCTATCTTCATTGAACACGTAGATTGCTTAATTATTATTTATTTATTTCCACATCCCCGAAAACAGCACGAACGGCCTTTTACATCGGGTGTATAAACATGTAACAATGGACGAACACAAACACCCATGTCCTGAGTGGTGAAAAATCCACTCAGGCGGGACTCGAACCCGCGACCCTTGGTTTAGCAGGCGAGAGGACTTTACCCCGTCGCCACCGGGGCCGACAATTTTAGCGCTTTAGCGCAATTTTAGCGACGAGATTATGAGCGCTTTTTTAGCTTGAGCTATTCCACGCTTAATGTCCGTTTGTAAAATTGCTGTAATAGTTACAAAATTGATTATTTTGTGGCCCAAAACTATAACTTTAGGCAAAAACATAGTGTATGCAAAACTCGAATGCAATAACTAAATACTCAATTCCTTCAGTCATCCGATCCCAAGCCTGTATCATAAGTACTAGTAATTTCAAAAAATAAAAAAAGAAACCTCTGCACCGAATCTAAACACTGGTAAGTTTATTGCACAAGTTACTTGGAGCAAACGACTTTCGACGTAAATCGGTTCTGCAAATCCGCTTGCAGAACTTTCCAAAGTAGGGGAAAGTCACATATGTACAGAAGCGTATTGTTGCCCGTGTAAACGGCAACAACACTGGCTCTGCAATAACTCATGGAAATATTTCGTCGGAGTCAAATCGCCCGCAAGCTCTTGCAGAATAAACTTGCGGAAGTTACTTGCCAGGGTAGACCCACCCTTAAGGAAGTAATCCACAACCACCGAAGGGCCATTGATCCTTTCTAATATAGGCTATATTAATCCTTCTGGGTCCTAAGGAATATATGTGCCAAATTTTGCTCGACTCCCTCAAGGGGTGCGGAAGGTTCTAGAGGGTTCAAATAAACAGAATTTCCATTTTATAGATACGGATTTGCGAGTTTTCCAAAGCCATGTTAGGTGGATCATTTTTCGCAACAAAACACAGACCAAACTATCGTGAGTCAAGGCGCCGATCTCTTCCTTAATATATGAACTATAATCGTTTGACGGATTTTCGACATTCATAAAAATATCAAAGATTCCGATGTTGTAGATGAGCGGCTTCTTACCGATTACGCCCAGAGGTCCTTTATGGTGGCAGCGAAGAGCAGGAAACGAAAGCCCGTCCGGATGAGTCAGGCGGATGGCATCGCGACATTCGGCGAAGAGATGGGAGATGCACGAATGAAGTCGCACGTCTGACAATGAGCAGCCTGACGGCTCCCTCCTCTGTCTGCCATTTCCCAACACCTTTTGAGCCCCCCTGGAAAGTAGGACAGACAAAACACTGGGATCAGTCCCGGAGGAGAAGGGTAAAACGCCGGTGAAATTATTAGCCGAGGCTTCGGACGCATATTATCAAAGCCGTGATAAACTTTAGGGGAGATAAGGGATAAAGAAACTGATTGTCGCACAGGACCGTTTATCCCAGGCGATATAGATACTTAGGAAAGCGTGATCGATGAGCACAACGTTATTAAAAATTCCGGTCGGGAACGTGACTATTTTCGTCCCCGCCCTGTGAATTCTTTCGCACGTTTAGTGGTAGTGACACATGGTGGCGGTAATGACATATATATGGTGGCGAGACGACAGACCAGCTTTCGAAAAGCGTATGTCGCTAGCGGCTGACTAACAATCAACAAGCACGTCCCGAAAAAACAAACACCTTCCAGCATATATAGGTACAGAAGATGGACGCCCGCTATTCATGCAATTTATTGTCGTAGCGAAACATGGCGGCAGTTGCGCTGGTCTTTTGCGCAAGGCTTTTCAGTGAAAGAGTCCATTCCTTACGAACTGGCACGACACGCACGGGGGAGTAAAGCAGTCTGCACGTTTGAAAATCAGGGTTCCCAAGGTCGCAAACCTTCATTGCCAACTTCAAAATGATCAATCTGTTAATCACATCATCTTTTTACCTCTCCACGTCCCGGTTTTATTATTTCTGCTAGGCGTCTTAGACTTAGCCTTCCCGTTAATTTGATGTTAACTGAGAGTTCTGTTCATTTTATTAGATCAGACTGTTGGTTAGTTGACGTGAGCGATGGGAGAATGTATTTTTACGTGAACAAGTAATTTTAGCCACCTTCAAAATTCAATCTAAGGCATAATTTCCGGCAGTTAAAGGGTTAAAAATATAACTTGATCCTTCTTCCAACTGCCCTACATTGAATTCAGGGCTACCACAATGGAAAGAAAACCGAAGAACATTCATCCAACAAACGTCAAATCCAAAGGACAAAACATTAACAATAAATACTAGATACATAAAACCAACCAGTATTATTACCAGTAATATTTCTGCTAGATTATTACACACCACACTGAATAGCTCCATTTCATACTATTTCAAATTTTTCCACATTGACTGTTTTATTTATTGCTAAGTTTCCACGAATTTCCTATGCATATGGGTTAAATGGCTGAGCACCCTTCCTCATTTCACTATTGCAACTCAATATTTACTCTATAACTCAAAGGTAACACAAGACTGCATGGCAACTTCTCAAGATCAGGATTAATAACCAGGTGCTCATGCAATGACCCTTCTCCTTCCCCCCTCCCAGTTCCCACTAATGCACAAAAACACGATACCAAATTTGAAGACTGCTTCACGTTCTCCATTTTGCACCTCCCCTCCCCCTCCCTAGAGCTATAAAAACGGAGCTAGCAACGATCTGGGCGCACACATGGCCCAGGTTTGAATAAAGCCCAATATCCTTTAAATATGTCCAACCCTGCCGGTCACCCCTCCGCCCTCCCCCACTTGGAATTTCCCTCGACATATTTCCTTTAGTCTTTCTTCAGCCGAGACAAAATTCCCTCAATACTGGATTGACCTTCCTTCCAGCTGTTCTCCTGAACAGCCTGGTCGCAGAAGGGACAGACAGCAGACAGAGGAGTCTCTATCCCCCCCCTCTCTCTTCTCTCTTGGAACAACAGCGCAGACAGCTAAGGCGTTCCTACCATAGTCACTGCTGAAGGCGGTTGCAAAAAATCTATGAATGGAGAATCTGATGCCACCAAACTTTCAATAGTTGTTATTATCTAGGGTATCTAGCAGGTAGGTTTAAACGAAAGCGAGTAAAAACCATCTCGATTTATATATTTGCCAGGGCCCTATCTATCTAGCATATTTCTTTCTTCATCTCAGCATATGGCCTACCCTTCTTCAACCCATCGATAGTACCTAATCTATATATTCCTCTTCCCCGCTTATTCAACACAATAAAATTATATTCATTGGTGTTTATGCAGTACTTTTAAAAAGGGTCACATATCAAGTGAACAGTTGACTGATATTCACTGAATCATGAGATAGTAATTCAGTAAAAAAATGTACCATTCTTTGCTAAAGCTCTGGCTATAGAAGCTTGGGACTTGGAACTATTTTTTATCGAATTAAAAGATCATTTGGAAGACAAACTATGATGAAAATTACAAGCCTCCTCAGCAAGGGCAGCCACATCTTTTTTACAATCTAGGTCAATAAAGTAGCAAGGCTGGTATGAAGTTCTGAGGATGAAAATATTTACTAATGCTCTCATCATTACAATTTGGGAAGGCCCTTGTGAGCACACTACCCACAATTCCTCATCTCTTACTACCTCTTACATGAAGATTAATCAGTAGTTATGACATTAATTCTGATATTTTAAGTTTTTCCCATTAGAAATTGCAGTCCTCGGTTTAGATCTTCTGAAAATTGGTTCAAGTAACATAGAATACCAATTCATCTTAAGAACACAAGGTATGCAATAAGGTAAGGAGATTTTCTAAAATAAGAATGCAGTTACAATATATTAGGAGGGCACAAATTAGAGTAGATGGAGTATTTTCACTTATTTGGGTAGTAACTTTGAAAAAATATTTATATATATATTATACAAAATATTAGGAATAGATTTGCAAGTACAGAGAGTACTGACATGAGAGAACTATCCACAGAGACCATGTGTATCATATGAAAAGGTTAGCAGAGATTTTAATATGAACAGTAGGATTATATGGTGCAGAAATCCTGACAATCAAGGAGGTTGATAGTGCAATAGAGGCATTTGAGATGTGGCCGCAGAGAACGATAAATAAAAGACAAAAGAGGAAGAGATGGGCATGGGGGGAAAGAAACCAGGGTTGCTAAAGCAAATTAGGCAGAGTTATTGGATGAAGGAGAAAGGAAATGAGGAATAGAGGATGAATAATACTTATTATAGTGGAGAGGGTGTTGAGTAAGCAGGAAAAGGGAATAAAGGTTAAAGGATGAGGAGAGATAGGATGCATGCAAGAGTTAAAAAAAAATCCTATAAGGAGGTAGGTGCCTGTGGTTATAATAGAACAGGTAGTTACAACTTAACTATGTGCTTGATAAAGGTTAGACAATTACTTCAAAATTATTAACTCTTTGAGTGCTGGCCACTTTATTTTTTTCTGCTGCAGCCTGCATCAGTGCTGGCTATTTTTACTTATTTGTAGGAATATTGGTAAATTTTGCTGTAAAACATAGGAAAATGCAAAACTGCCTTTTAGTTTATTACTAAAATTTATAACTTCATCATAGTCGAATGATTCCTCAAACGGGAGTTAAATTTTATTATAGCATGCCTATTTAATGTATACCACAAATTTGTTAAAATTAAAAGGAGCATAATATTACATATGTTGCCAGCAATTCTCAGGAGACTTATGGCAACTTAATATGTATTACGTTGTTAGCACTCACAGTGTCACAGGTCTTTTAGAGACTAAATGATTCTAGAGTGTATAATAGATAAGAATAGGAATTTTATTCTCACTTAGGTGCCCACAGTCCCATTGCTCTAGGATAAAATTAATCTTTTAAGATTCCTGAAATCGACAATTTTTCTCAAAAAATGTCTTACAAGGCATTCTAGTTAATTTTACAGCATTGGAATCACTTAGGTAGTAGGGATAATGTGTTCAAACTTCTTTTGATTGGTTACAGCAGGGCTATTTGCATGCCTCCTGTTTTCAACTGTTTATCGTGGGATAGTCTGGCCAGGTTACTCAGGCAGCAAATATATTACATGAAAGCACATACCTATGAAGGGCATTTAGGCAGAGAAATATGATTCTAAGCTAATAGTTGTGTCGATAATAAAAAGTAAAAATATATCAAGTTTGGTCACTGGATAGAATGAAGATTAAACTTAGGTAACCTACGGGTTGAGGTATTAGGTATAAAAAGTGGTCAGTAAAAATCCTTTTGATTTTCACAACTGCAGGGCCCTATCTGCCAATAACATTTCTTTCTTCATGTCAGTGTACATCCTATCCTTCTTCATCCCAATCATAAATCCTATTCTCCTTCTTCCCACTCCCTCTTGCCCAACATCTATCCCTTTTTCATGGCCTCAAGCAACCCTTCGCCCCTCATTACCTCTTTCGGGTACCTACCTTACCACCAACTACCCTGCCAGCCTCCAATTTCATCCATAAATTGCCTATCCTCACCAACCATGTCAAGAACTTCATCATTTATCTTCCTCTCTGTCCACCTACTCCATCCCCCTAAACACCCTCATCTCAGTACCTGAAGCCTATTATTGTCTTATTTTGTCAGAGTCCGCATTTCATCCTCCCACAATGCTATATTCAGATAAATAATAAAAATATGTTCCTACAAAGATGTCTGCTGGAAACAGAACAAGTGATATAGTACTGTGCATCCATATCTTAGATATGGGAATACAAGAGCTTCTGTTAGGCTGATTTTCAGTTCGATAAGTGCGATATGAGTTTCAGTTATTTCCCAAATTTTTCTTTGTGTCCTCATTTTTCCAATACATTGAATGCAACATAATATTCTTGGCCATTCAAGTGAGTGTTGAATAGGCACTGTAAAAAGCAGTCTTCAAGTTGACTTGCCATTAGCAAGATATAGAACTTCCATTGAACCAAGAAAAAACAATTATTCAATACCAAAGAAAAGTCATTGGCCAAATGGGAAAGGGGAGATCAATGAGGAAGATAAAATTTCAACAACAAATATGCACTCCAACAGTTCACCATTTCAACAAGGATTTTTAATACTGACAGACTTCCCCAGACCCTTTGGACTAGGATTACCATAAGTCCTCATTTATGTGGACATGTCCGTATTTTCGACTTCTAATGTAGCATCTGCGTACATTTTTATGACTTCCGCTAATGTCTGCTTTTTTCATTTTTGAGAAGAAAGATCTTATGGTTTTTGTTTTCATCTCGTATCACCATATCATATATTTTACATCAATTATTGAATTATACCATCAGGGATCTTTTTGGGTGCTTACGATTTAGACCTATAGCCGGTGAAAGACGGTGGTGGTTGGGGTTGGGGCAGGGGTCGGGGTGATGGTGGCTGGGGGGGGAGGGTGTGCCATGGAATATAGCTATTTGTCAGTATATAATTGATCAAATAATGTTCCATTTGGCAGTACTAAGTTGATCAATTCCGTTGAGGTTGCCCGCATTTTGGGGTTTCAAAATATGGTAACCCTACTTTGGACTGATCATTTGAGTGACAAAGGTTCCAAGAAGGACGATTCTTCCATGAAAAAGAGTGAAATGGCAAATTTTCTCATGGAAGCGGGTAGGGATTGCAGTTTGTCTAATAAAACTGGATACAAAATTCAAAATCAATATCCTTGATTTTCAGAGTTTCTCACACTTTCTTTTATTTATCATACCCTGAATGCTCATAACTGAGCTTTTTATTCTTCTCTTCAATGCATCATAAGGTATTTTCTGGTTTATGGCAGCAGTAGCACATTTTGCATATGTAATGATCTTCTAAGGGTACATAAGACACTGGGCCCTAGAAGAGCTATGGTCGGGCTAATGTTTCATTGAAACTTGTGCAGGGATTATGGTTCATTTAATTGTAAAACTCCAATTTTATTTTTACTTATGAAAATGCTCCTCATTTCCCAATTCTGTCAGCACCCTGTGACAATACCTAGATATTTTAGCAAACTTATTTCTAGTTAAAAGCATCAGGAGCTTATTGATCAAATTCTTCATGTAAATTTTCAAGCACTTGCAAATTGATTAATCATGTTATAGAGATGACAAAAAATGTTTCATCTTAAATAATTATCCATTTCCTCATTGAATAATCTAAAAATATTTTGCATTAAAAAATAATGACTTCCCATATGGATTTAAAACTGGGATGTTAAAAATGATCAAAACAATTAAGGGTAATATAAATTTTTGCATGCTTCGTAGATTTCGAGAAGGCATTTGATCGGGTGGACTGGACGAAATTAATGGGAGTGTTGATAAAATTAGGGGTCGATTGGAGGGACAGGCGTCTGATTCGGAATTTGTATATGAAACAGACGGCGCAGGTAAGGGTAGCTAATGGAGAATTGGGATGGGCCATGATAGGATGGGGAGTGCGGCAGGGGTGCCCACTATTGCCGTTGCTTTTTAATGTGTATTCAGAGGAAATGGTAAGGGAGGCATAGGGGAGGAGGAGGTAGGAATAAAGGTAGAAGACATGAATTTGCTGATATTGCCATTGCTGATAAAATCAGTGAGATTTGCAGATGATCAAGCATTGTTTAGTCAGTCTGCCAAGGGGTTACAGTCAATGGTGAATGCGTTAGAGGTGCAGTGCCTTAAGTATGGGATGAAGATCAACCACAAGAAAACGAAAGTGATGAGATTTTCTAGAAGTAAGAAGGCGAGGCTGAATATAAGGGTGGGAGAGCAGAAGATAGAGCAGGTCGAGTAGTTTACATATCTGGGTAGTATTTTAGAGGAGAATGGGTTTAGTGGTAGGGACATCAGATGCAGAATTGCCGTGGCTAAAGAAGCATTTTCGAAGAGAAGGGAATTGATGATGGGGGGTCTGAGAAGAGACATAAAGAAAAGGCTGGTGAAAACTCTGATATGGAGCGTGGCGCTATATAGGTCGGAAACTTGGTCATAGCCAAAGGAGGATGTGCATAGACTTGAGGCGTTTGAGATGTGGGTTTGGAGAAGGATGGAGAAGGTGAGCTGGATGGCGAGGAAGATGAACAAGGAGGTATTGGATACGGTCGGAGAGGAGAGGAAGCTTGTGGCAGAGGTTCGGAGAAGGCAGAAGAGATGGATGGAGGAGGTTTGGAGAGGAGAGGGCATGTTGAAGAGAGTGATAGAGGAAAGAACACTGGGGAAGCGTGGAAGAGGAAGGAAGAGGATAGGAATGCTGGATGAAATTAGAGGAAGTAGAAGATATGAAGAATTGAAGAGGGATCTAATGGCGGGACATCCTTAGAAAGGAAAGCGAGACAATGTGCATGAAATTGGGATTCAGAATGGGGACTGTCCAAGAACCTACCAATCAGCTGGTAGAATACTTGAATGAATGAAATGATATAATAGATTAGATTGTTATTGGGGGGGCCTTCGTCAGGAGCCCGGGCACTTAGACCTTTCTTGGTCCATTGTGCCAACCCCATGCTTGTCTGCCACTTGCAGACAGGGGACAAGAGCACCACGGTAGAGGTATGGAGGATTGACCTCTCCTCCGCCTCGCCCCAGTACCAGGGATGGAGGGTGTACTCCCTCTAACTCTCCCGGTCTGGGTATATCTCCCACCGGCCTCCCGGTGGTCTGGAGGGAGTATTATCCTCTCCATCCACGCCTGGTGCAGGTATGGAGGAGGGTCACCCATCCAACCTCTGTCCGGGCCCAACGTTGCTTAACTTCGGTGTTCTCATGGGAACCGGTGTTTCAACATGGCTAGGCCCTTGCCCCAAATGATATAATAAGAAGAATATAAAAAAAGGGGTGCTAAATTAACCCTTTCATCACGAAAGAATGACACATATGAGCCATGGATGTATGCTTTCCAAGGGCAGATGGCTCAGTTTGAGTCTAACGTTGTAATAGTATCCATGCTATATAATGAACTTTGTATTTTTTCCACAGAATTTATTAATGGTGCATTGCATTTCGCCGATGTACGGCATCATCAGGTACAAATTCTCAGTTTGTATGCAACCACAAAAGCGATTTTGTTCCCGAAATTTTACACATCCTCTCCAAGGGATTAAAAATGGATGCTCTCGAGCAAATTGAGATGAGAAGGCACTTGGCAGACCCTAACATGGCTCTTTGTAATGAGCAATAGTTCCCACAGTCCTCCCCACTCATTTCTGAGAAACTAACCATAAGAAAAATCAACCATTCAAGTCATCTGTTCATGCTCGCACTTCCAAGCCACTGTATAACCGCCTCCTCCCTCACTCAAACCAACCCCGTAATTATGACATCAAACAACAGACAATAAACAAAACAAACTGAGAATTTGTACCTGATTATGCCGTAGATCGGCGAAACACATTGTACCGTTTATAAATTCTGTGGAAAAAATACAAAGTTTATTATTTAGTATGGATACTACATTTTTCCACAAAGTAAAGCCTGAAACCATAGAGTGTGTTGTAATAGTAAATGATGCCCCTTGAAAGACTCCCACCGTCCCCTAGAGCTTCACTTTTGCCCACTCCACCATCAGCTTGGGCTGGGCTCTCGGAGGGTGCACATCCCTTGTAGGTCTAATTTTTTCAAGAACATTTTTCCATTTACAATCTTTTTTATGTCCTTCCACCAACACTACCAACTTCTACCAACACCCTTGGGAAAATAACTCTGCATCGAAAGTGTTGAGTGATTGCTTCAGAGTTATCTAAAAATCAGATTAATTGAGCCCCTTAGACTAAAAGCAATTTCATAATTAAAAAATAAGTTGAGAAATTCATTGTAAACTATTTTCATAAAAATTAACATTTTCAAAATATTGAACTTGAAAAAATATGGCATACACTATCTAGAGGTAATTATTCATTAATGGGATAGTAATATTGAGGTCACAGGTCTATGTAAGTGGCTACTGAAAATTATTCACAAGCTAGTATATTAGCAAATAAACAATCGACAGAAACATAAAAGTTAATGATACATATACTATATATATACTAGTATACTATATGTGGTCGATTTAAAAGTTTTACTTGACTATGTATGTAGTTCTATAAGCATTGTAATCTTCATATAAAGTCACAGGGATATGTACTGAAGAAGAAAAATGTATATCCCAGAAGTGATAAAGTAAACCCTTAACATGAATGAGATGCTAGGAAAAGAAAATTCCTAATTTAAATTTTTTTTAATGATTCTGACATTAAAAATCGAATTGGTTGTATACACCTATTCATATGCTCTCATTCTGCATTAAAACTACTATTTCATGATTCTATTCAGAGTGCTCTGGTATTTGAAGTAGTTTTATTAAATTATAACAAAATGCATTTTAGCATAATACAGGAATAATGCATTTCATTCTTCCATCTCTCAATTCAGTCATGACTAGGTGCACCCCTAGAAACTAATTGTAGAGAAAAATGAATGCATATTTACTTGAAACTCATAGAACGCTATGGTGGTAATGATTAAACATACAAATTCAACATTTTAAAAAATCATAAAATTATATATGTAACAACAAAGCCCTTACTTATCTAACTAAGATTTAGTTCTTAAAAATAGTTCATTCCTAAAATCATTGCCTTCTTCATAGTCGTTGCAGTGTTTGAAATAATGTTAAGTTTTTTAGAACTCCTATATCTGTCAGTTTTGAACCCGACTTCACACGCACCCTAGAATCACCACTAAGACAAACATATTAAACTTTAATTTTTTTGTTCTTCGCATGATTTTATATTATTTTTCAAAACTCTAAAATTGAGTTTAGCCATTTATGGTTAGGAACCTTGGTTATGACAGAAAGAATATGAGTATGGCCTTGAGGCTTAATGCTAACTGATGAGGAGGATGAAGTGTAGATATGGTAGGAGAGGAAAGGAGATACATAGATAAAACAAATAAGGAGGCAGCAGAATTGGCTGTAGGATACATCAACAAGTATGAAACATATTGAAGAGAGTGACATGCGTAGAACATTGGGTAAGCAAGGGAGAAGGATAGGAATATTGGATGGTATGAAGAAAAGCAAGAGATATAAAGCATTTTAAAAGGATTTACACTATAAATTTGAAAGTTTTGTGAAAGGCACAAAGGAGAAAACTCCCCAAGTTTGGGAAAATGAAGGGCAGGACCGTCCAAGGATCTATCATTAATTTGGTAGAATGCCTATGATAATCCACTGCTATCATGAAGTGCCATCCCTCCACAGTCACTCCCCATATTTCTCCTAATGATCCCCTGAATTAACCCTTTCTCTGCAAATACCAGGATAATACATACACTGCAGATTTTTCATCCCACGTGAGCAAAAGCCATTTATGAACAGCATTAAATGTTCCTATGGAAGAGAATGAAAACCATGTTGACATGGACGTGTAGTAAGAGACCCCACCTTACAGGACTTAGGGCCTTTTCCTCAGCCTGTGGGCAGAGGTAATCATGACGTTTTCTCTCAATGACAGCCCTACTCACGATGTGGGTCTGTAGTGAATTATATGTTTACCCAGTGGATATACTAAAATAATATTTGTTGCACCCAGAAAATATAGACTCAGACGTGCATTTCTTATATTCCACTGAGCATTTACAAAATTATAATGTACATACACTAAACCTTATTTTTAACCCAATTGTTTGGGAGCATCCTTTAAATAAGAACTTGGTAAATAATTACAGTAGAGCCCTGTTTAAAATTTTAAATAACAAATATTTTAAGTCAATTCACCATGTAAACAAATAGTAGATCATCGACACATGCGATTAGTTGGGCTGACACAGAGGTGAAGGGTCGAAATTATCTCTGCCCACTGTCTGAGGAAATATGCAGTAGCGTACAGATGGGGGGGGGGGGGGTTTAGGGTTTAAACCCCCCCCCCCCCAAAAACATGTTTACCTGAATTTGTTTTCGTTTGTTTACCTGAACTAGTATTTAGAATTTTGCTTATTGGGCTGAAGAATATAGTTGAATTGTCTTCACGGAAAGAGAATGTTAATTTATTATTGTTTTAGTAAATTGTAATCTAAATATCATTTTATGATGACGCACATAAATATTAATGAAACCCCCGCCCCCCCAGAAGTAAACCCCCTCCCCCCAGAAGTCAAACCCCCCTCCCCAGAAGTCAAAACCCCCCTCCAGAAGTCAATCCTGCATACGCAACTGGAAATATGTAGTTTGGCATCCTGAGAACTTGGGTTCCATAACAAATGAAAAGCATGCCCGTTCAATTCCTTACCACTAGAGAGTTTCATTCAGAGATGTAAACTGATATCCTGATGGTTATACTGATGAAAGGAAGCATACCCCATCACAAGAACCTGGCTCAAAAGGTTTAATGCCCTGCATATTCAAAATTTCCTCTTTTTATCTCAGTAAGTAATATACATCCTGCTCTTATACTATAGGTATCACACTTCAATATTATTAATTTTACCTGCCCATTTCCTTTTCAAAATTCTTCTTGTGCACTATAAATACAGGGCATTTTCTCTTCAATATCTCTGGCAATAGTCTACATATATGTGCCATACAACAAATGTGACCAAACAAAGCACCTAATAATTCTTTGTTTCAATATTAGATAAGCATTTCTCTTCATAAGTTCTTTATTTTTCAAGAAGGCTTCTAAATCTGTTAAAGTGCTCATTTAAATTTTGCTTCCATTCTACCTGCCTTGCTTCCTATAGCAGAATTCACCCACTGACTCAATCATCGTACTATTTATTTTAATTTCACAATTTGAACTTATTTATACTCCCATTACCATGACCTGTTTCCTTTGTACTTAACCCTAAAACCTGAATCACATGGTAATTTTTCATATACAAGTCCGCCAATCATTTGAGCTGTACTTTTTAAAAGAGCAGGAAAGTGATAGCTTAACCCTTTTAATGCCAGCAGGCCGATATATCGGCCCAACTTTAAATACCTGAATATAATGACCTTCCTTTAAAAACCTGAAGAGAGCCTCGGCATTCTTCGCACATCCTACCTGAAATGGGCTGGCAATATAAGGGTTAAGCCATCATTTTCCCAATCAATTTGGTAATTATTTGCTGTAACTGAAAGCATCATTTCCATAATGTTTACGATCCTCATTTGATAAAAAATCACATGTGGCCTCACATTCCCTATTTGCTGCTGTGCATTCTGATTGGCTGTAGTACAATTCACGTATGACCTCAGAGACAAGAGAGGAGAGTCATAAATGATGAAAAAAGGGATCCAGATCCCTATCATTGTCACTATTCCTGAAAATGACGGCACCACTAAGCCATCATTAGAGCTATTATTGCCTCTATCCCTGAACTTGTTAGTGAATAATGATCATGAACTTCAGGCTGTAGGCTCCAGCTGTCTTTTTATTTTATTACCACTGTTATGAGACATTTATGGCCATTCTAGCACCAGAAAGGGTAAGTAGTGGAATATTATAATAATCCAGGTCCACCTTTTCCCATGTTCAGGGGGAAAATTAGTCATTTTCAAGCACTAAAGGAGATGCTTTGGTTAACATTTGATTAATTTTATGAATTTCATTGAATTTGCACTCCACTTTCACATTTATGATTAATTTACTATCAAACAATACACAAATGCCTTGATTTTTAGTTAAGTCAATTTTAATGTCAAAGTAAGGAGGCAATGTAGTCATAAACATTGCTCAAGAAACGTACACTCTTCCATATTGAGGACCATGATATTATGACAGTCATAGTTGACTTACACTGTCATTGCATGAACCTTATTTTTTACATTCCCTGTGCTGCTGTCTTTCCATGCTTCTGTGTCTGTCATTGGATGGAACTAAGGACCAGATTGTCTTAAAGTAGAGTACTTGGGAATTTTTAAAATGAGGTTCATACAATAACAGAATAAGACGACTAACAATGTTATTATACATTGGTCCTCAAATAGTCAGGAGCGGAGGATGCTCCAGAATAAAAAAAATGATTTTGATGAAAGAGCATTTAAACCTTTCTTGAGAAGGATGAACCACAAAACTTGAATAAGGAATAAAAGAGGTGCAAAGATGATGGTAAAATGTACATGAATATTTTTCTTTTAGTTGCCCAACAAAGCATAGAAGTACCGTAAGAAGTAAGAAGTATTTCCCACACCTTAATTTCATTCCATGTCCTGTGAGAATATTGTAAGTGACTCGGTGCTTTGTCTTGCATTCTGTTTTTTTAACTAAATTATGCATTGCAATATCATCGGCAAACATTGTTATGCATAAATTTACTCCTCCTCTTCTTTCTCCTCACATTCCTTTTATAACTTTTAATATACCTATACCTACATATTGATTTAATTCATTAAGGTGCAATGAGGATTGTAGACACTATGTCTGACTCCATATTTGATCATTCTCCTCCATTTACATAATCATTGAAAGACAGACTGCTGCAGACCAATCTTAACCAAGAGCCCTCAAGAAGAAAGATGAACATGCCTAAGCTATCTCAAACAGGACACACCACAAACAATGGCCATGTAAACTAAGTGCCAGGTGGGATTTTTTTAAATGAACATGATGATATGACAATAAAACAGCTCATGCATATATTAATGCACCAAATAACATTCTAAGGTCTACCATTTATGATGATTGTCTTGCATTTGCAATCTTAGTTGCAGGAGAAAAACATGGTGGTTATTATTACAAACCTTGCATAACATAACAGCCCAGTGTAATGACCAAAAGATGTCTCAGATCTACTTGTAGTTTCCTCTACCCAACATGTACCTTTTATAGCAATCCTTAGTCTAAATAACTGTCATTCAACCAACGTCAACCAACCAACCACAATAAATGATGGCAGTATGTGCTCATTACTTTGCTCTTGGAGTATCATTAAGGTGAGCAGATTTCTGATCTGCTAAACCAGGACAAACTTCAGTTTCTCCTGAAACACAGGCAATTTTCCATACATGTTTCTCTAATAAATTGAAGAATTTGAAAACTGAGTCCTACATGGCTCACTTTTTTTGAGTGTCAACTTCCTAAAGAGCTAAGGATATTATAAATATGGGGGAAAAAATGCACCAAGCGTTCATTAAGTTGATGGAAGAATAAAATAAATCAAATATTAATAGAAAAGATATACACCAAGGAGAAGAAATTCACTATGAAAAAATGATTTGGTTTCACCGGAATTCGAACCTGGATCTCCCAATTGCCGGTCAGGTATGTTAGCCAGTTACAACACCAAGCCATCTTAATTCAAGGCGAATTTCGACAGGGGTTAATGTATACTAAGTGCTCTCGTCTCAAGTCCACACAGTGGCACAGGAGTTTGCATAAGCCCCTGTAAGAATTCGCCATTAGTTAAGATAGCTTGTTGTTGTAACAGACTAACATACTTGACCGGCACTTGGGAGATCCGGGTTTCGAGTCTCGGTCAAGCCAAATGATTTTTTTCATGGCGAATTTCTTCCCCTTGGTGCATATCTTTGCACCCATGTGTACCACATCATTTGTTCAATTCAATGATTGGAAAATTAATGGAAAAATTATTTATTTTATTTCAAAGTAAATAATAAACACTTTTAGTGCCACTTTTAAAGGAGATTTCCATTTATTGGAAATTTGAAGACAGGTATAAATCAGCTTAATCTTCTGTGACACCAAGACAAATATGTACCCCATAACTGGTACTGTCTCATTCAAATCAGTATGTGTGGTCAACTTATGTATCATGTAAGAGCCTTGAAAAGTCAGATACATATTATTGAACCATTACCATCAGAAAGAAGTGCAACAAATTCAAACACAGCTATAACACCATGATTTAAAAGAAATGCAGCACATACTAAGGAAGAGCAATAACCAAGTGGCATCGTAACTCATCCCAACTACAGGGATGGATTAAGGTTATTGTTGTAGGTGGATGAATAGCTACTTTCCGGGGGGTAAGGAATACCACCATCATGACCACCATTTTCCCATTTTATCAGGAATTATGGGAGTGGCCACCCCTACCCTCATCATTCCCGGAAAAATAGGAAATCCCCCATAATTCCCCCCCACGGGCCCCTTAATCCATCAGTGTTCTACTGACATGGTTTATCGGAGGGAGGCATGTGAGAACAGAGCAAAGGAATAGAGTTAGGAGGGCCAATGCTCAATTCTTAACCATGCTGTCTAATTATCGATGGATAAAAAGATATGAAATGGTCCACAAATAAGAGCAACTTCAATCACATCACAGATTTCAATGTACTACATCATAACAGTGTAAAACTGAAAGTTCCCCGAGACCAAAGAAAACACATCATTCATGATCAAATGCTTAGGTTATGTTAACTCTTTTCTTCCATTTCAAGGACCAGTCTTCCCATGAATCTCTAATGAAAGAGTCTGAATGGAGAGTCCAGATTCTTGGTGCAGTGTTGAATGGATGTTGCACTACGAATGTGCCCCTTCGCATTCAATCATTGTTATTCACGATTTTTGCAATAATATATGTATTTGGATCACAGTTCTTCAGCCCCCGTACTCACCTGAGTTGGCCCCTTACGACTTTTTACTATTTTCTAGTATGTAATCCTCCCTCAAGCAACGAACATTTGTCACAATCGAGGAAATAAAAAAATCACTGGATGATCAAAACAGGATTCTGAAAATTGCACTTTCTTCGTGATTCCAGCAGCTGAAATTCCACTAGGAGAAGTGAATGACTAGGCAGGGGTAGGAATTTGAAGGGGATAAAGGTTAGTAAGTCGCAATATTTTTTAATAAATTAATAAAAATCAGCCTTGGAACATTTTGAACAGACTTTCATTCCAAGTGTTTGGGGGAAGGAGGGAGTTGCAGAGTACAACAGCATAGAAGGTGGGGTGCGGGGAATAGTAGATGAAGGTTTGCAGAGGGAAAGGGGGGAGGGTATCTAAGGAAGCTCTTTTACTCACTTTCCCACCTGATGATGATGCAGTACAATGAAACCTCAGCAGTAATTAAAGTTGTTCTAATTTTTTTAAAATTGAACATCTCTTTATCCATCCATTATGCTCAAATTCCATGCAATATCGCCTGACTCTTCAGAATTTGTTCATAATATCTAATGTTAAAATAAGTTATCAACATAGTCATAAACCCTGTGCAAGGCACATGAGCCCTTCCCTTGTTACCCTGGAAGGGGGGACCCTATTCCAGAAGTACTTAAGTAAGTCCTGGAACATTTCTTGGGTGAGAAAATGTAAAGAGGAACTACAAAAAAGGGAAGAAAGTGACAGTCAACCATACAAGAGCATTTTCCCGACAGGCACCCGAGAAAATTTAAAATACATTTCCTGCAACTTAGGGGGTTAATGAGGCATACAGCACACTTTTTGTTAGAAAAGAAGTCAAATTATTAAACATATATTAATTCCTTTTCACTTAAAGTTTTCCCAAGAAGTGAACCCCACCTATGATAATTATAGCAAGCAAAAAGAGATAAAATTATCAACTATCCCAAGAGGAAACAAGTGCAATTAATTACAGAAAATGGACAATGTATCTTTCTGCATTTGATACATATTTAATATCACCTAACAAACGAAATACATACATGGTAACATAAAGTACTATAAAATAAGCAAAAAATACATTTTGAATTTTGTATTTTAATAAATGAATAGGGAAATAAAATTACCTCTTTTCCTTAAATTTAATAATCAAATTGTGATTAAATAGGTTTCGTTTGTATTATGTCGTACATCCTAATGGAAGGGTGTTAAATTGACAGACTGCTCTGGGAGATTCATACTGAAGCCTCACCAATGCTACTATTTGAAAGAGGTGATGTAGGCTGAATTATAAATAATAACTTTGGCAAGTTAAAATATGGTAACGCAGTATAAAGAAGGACTGTAGAATGGATCAACCTAAATTCAAACAAAAATTCTCAAAGAGTAGCTTTTCTCAAGCTCTTTTCATAAAGCTTTTTTTTGCTTTCCATAAAATTATAACATATAGTAGGTACCTACTATACAAGGAATAGCAGGAATACAATTTTCAACCATATTTCCTAACTAAATTGTGATGTATATTTGATATTCTTCATTTCGACCTCATCTAACTTACATTTCTTGTTGTTTCCATGGTTGATTAGAAGTCAAAACTCTACTAGGTAGGTACTCTCGGCCAATGTTTCAGAATCTACTTAAGTGCCACCATCAGCGCTCAGAGTGATTCGTATTATAGAATATCTACGTATGTCATTATATAAATTTGTAATTCAATATCTGTTGAAGGTGGAGGTACAAAATATCCAAGAACATGACCAAGGCCGTCTCATCGAGACGGCCTTGACATGACTAGCATCCTTGTTACAAATATTTTATATGATACCTTGTCCAAAACAGTTCCATATCATCTACTAGTACAGCATGCAACATGGGACGATCATTATGCAAGTTAGTACACAGGTAGAGGCCATGATCCTAAGACCGAGGATGCAATGAGAGGGAGAGTTAAGATCTATTGGTAGGTACTCTACCTTATGGTAATGTGAAATTCACATGCTGAGGTAAGGGGTAGTTCCTTTCCTATGCGCCACGCAGCACACTACCGTTCGCAGAACCTTTGCTGACAATTCATAATCGTAAGTTGAAACCGAGCGTTCCGATCAGAAGACTAGAAACCTAAAATCCGTGGTTCTGATAACGTTGTCTGTCGAACTTAGAGCGGTAATCTTTGTTTTAGCGCCTAGCGCATCAGTGCCATCTATATGCACGTCCGTATACACTGGGGGTGCGTTCCGAATCGCGCATGATGCGCGAATCCGAACGGTCTTGATGCGAAGATGGCGCCAGAATAATCATGTTCAAAAGACTGCGTGAGGTGGAAGCGGGTGGAGGACTGACTGCTCTGCGGTATAGCACGCGATTATCCGTGCCCTTGATTAAAATGTCTCTCTGGTGAATTTTTAAAAGCGTAAATACATATTGACATCACGATAAAATGGAAAATATCAGTATTTATGTAAAAGAACGTGTGTACATGTACAAATAATATGCTTCACATGCAAGAACGTTGCATACATAATGTTTTTATTATAAAAAATTATCCCCGGATTCTAGTTATGAAATTCAAATAACTTACATATCTCAGGTAAAAATCTGAAATTTCCTAGTCCACTCTCCTGAAACTCCCTTGCCCTCTCTACTGACATTCATGCAATGCAAATGCAATGTTACTGAGACTAAACAATATTTGTTCCAATTCCCTCACGTTACAATCAAGACGTAGCTCATCATCATCATCGGTCAACGATCCTAGGATTGGTTTGACGCAGCCCTCCACTCAATTCTTCTATCTGCCAACCTCTTCATATTGACGTAACTCCTCTCATTTACATCCTTCACAACTTGCTCTATATATCTCATGCGAGGCCTGCCTTTTCCATTCTTCCCGTTCACTTTTCCCACGACGATTGTCTTCATCGAGCCGTCGTGTCTTAAGATATGGCCTACTAAGTTGTCCCGTCTCCTTTTTAAGGTTTTCAGTAGACATCTCTTTTCTCCCACTCTTCTTAAGACTTCTTCATTTGTCACTCGGTCGATACATTTTATCTTCATCATTCTTCGGTAGCACCACATTTCAAATGCTTCCAGCCTGGACTTCTCTGCTGCTGTTATTGTCCATGCTTCGCTGCCATATAGTAGAATGCTCCAGATGAATGTTCTAATGAAATGTTTCCTCACTTCCACACTTGTATTTGTAGCTGTAAGCAGGATCTTCTTCTGGTAAAATGCCCTTTTTACTTGGGCAATTCTACTGGCAATTTCTCTTTTACTTCGTCCATCGCTGATTACTCGACTTCCCAGGTACCAGAACTCTTCCACCTCCTCGATGTTTTGTTTTCCTAGTTTAACATTGGTCCTGACTTCCATTCTCCTACCGCATACCAATACCTTAGTTTTCTTTTAAGTGATCTTCAGATGATATCTGGCCATTATCCTTGCCATATTCCCTAGTGTCTTCTTTAAATCTACTACTGTTTCTGCCATGACTGCTATGTCATCGGCAAATCTTACCATGCTGATTTTCTCCCCGTGGATATTCACTCCCGGAGA
This sequence comes from Pyrrhosoma nymphula, assembly GCA_963573305.1. NCBI lineage: Eukaryota > Metazoa > Arthropoda > Insecta > Odonata > Coenagrionidae > Pyrrhosoma > Pyrrhosoma nymphula. The sequence continues at coordinate 115,727,904 of OY754330.1, forward strand.
CCTTTCTTTGACTTTTTGGATGGCTTTCTCGATGTATACATTAAATACTACGGGAGACAGTGCACAGCCTTGCCTCACTCCTTTCTTTATGCTTGCTTCTGTACTGCTGGGTCCTGATTTAATTATGGCCACCTGGTTTTTATACAAGCTGTGGATAACTCTTTGGTCATTATATGACACTCCAATTTCTTTCAGAATCTTTAGCATCATGTTCCAATCCACGTTGTCAAATGCCTTCTCCAAATCCACAAATGCAACAAAGGTCGGTCGATTCTTCTCTATTCTCTTCTATATGAGTAGCCTGAGGGCCAAAATTGCTTCTCTTGTGCCCTTGTTTCTTCTGAACCCGAATTGGTCCTCATCCAGGAACTCCTCAGCTTTTCATTCTATTCTTCTATATATGATTCTCGTCAATATCTTCGAGACATGCATCGTCAGGCTTATGGTTCTAAAATGTTCACAGTTCTCAACCCTCTTCTTTTTGGCAATAGGGATGATTATGTTCTTCTCGAAGTCTGTGGGTATCTCTCCTGTAGAGTACATGTCGCAGATGGTATTGTACAGCTGAGTAAATGTCTTCTCTCCGGCATTTTTAATTAGTTCGGCAGGAATATCATCTATTCCCGAAGCCTTATTTTTCCTCAGGTCCCTTAGTGCTGCGTCAAATTCTGATCTTAAGATTGGGGCTCCCAAATCATCCGTATCGACTTCATTTTCCTCTTCGATGGCTTTTGCGTTGAGACTGCTTCCATTGTACAACTCTTCCAAGTATTCCTTCCATCTCTTCACTTTATCCTCATGTTCAATTAAGAGTTCTCCATTCCTGTCCCTGATGCTGTTACATCTCGCATCCCGTTTCTTGAAGTGATTCCTTACCATCCTGTAGGCAACTTCCACATTTCCATTTGGGAGGTTGCTTTGTACATCTCCGTAAGACGTGTACATCAAGACGTAACTAAATTGCGAAAATCTTGAAAGGATAAAATTGCTGAATGTACCAATAAATACAGAATTAATATACTGTATAACGGAACTTAATGACGCAAAGCTCTCAGTGAAGTGTTTATTGGCTGAACTAAAGTCTTTCTGATTCATTTGCAAGTTTCCTATTTTTTCCCAAATTTCGAGCAAAGGAAAAACCACGGGCGAAACATACCGGGTACATGCTTCTTCAAATTCGTTGGCAATTATAATAATGGAACTTGGTTATGAATCAAATATAAAAAATAATTTTCTTTATACTAACAAGTGGTAGTCTAGTGGTTTTGAAGGCTGATTTTATTTCCGTGTAAAGTTCACCCATAGGTGTACGATATTGGACAGTGATGGAAAGTAATTGATTGCAAGTAATCCGAGTACCGGTAACGATTACATCTGATTTACTTTTACTACTAATCGTTACTTTTCTCCAATTGAAATTTTACTCGCACTTTACTCCAGGAGAAATCGTTACATTTTTGTAATCGTTATAACTCTCGAGGTAATTTTTAATCGGCATGTAATTGGTCATTGATAATGTAGATTACTCTGGTTTTTTTATTGTTTTAGACTGGATGACCAGTTGTTCACAATAGGTTATTCTGACTATTTGTTTCAACCCCTATCCATTTAGTTTATTCGGAAGCCTGATCTCTACTAGAAACATTTTCCGCGTAATATGTTTCACGATTTACGAAATCTTTATCGCAACCAAACTTCTAAATATCGAGTGTCGCTGCCGATATACCGGATAGTATAACAATACAGGTTGAGAACCGCAACTGAATAAATTCATTATTATTAACTAAATTATTTTATCGCTTTGGAGCGCATCGCCCGATATATCAGTTGTCACACCGATATGCCTTCCCGGTATTTTAAAAATACGCAAAATATAATTCGCTGGGAAAATAAATCCAATTCCGATTTAATCGGTTATTTTATGCATAATTACAGCTGTCGGTCACCTTACCCTATTTGAAGCTCCGAGAATTCTTATACTGGTATATTTTAACACTAATGACTGTAATTATGCATACCATGTAAATTTATATGAGGGTTTTAAAATTATTTCAAAATAATTTTCCAATTCTTTCTAAATAATTTTTAATTTGTTTCAAATAGTTTAAAAATAATTTTCAAAATAACGTATGAAATAAACTTAACATATTATTTTACTATGAAATGTAAAAACAAAAAATTTTCATGCAAAACTTGTCTCAGCACTTCCTACATATGCATAAATATGTTAAATCAACATAATGAGATGACAGAAAACGGAACTTTAAAAGAACATTACGTCATACATTATTTTAAAATCTTGAAAAAATCGCTTAGCAAACAGGTGTCGTAATTGAAGAAATCTATCGAAATATCATCACAAAACAGTAAACAATAACCATTCGGTTTACTTTGGACTGAGGAATGTCACCGCACGGGTTATAGCAAAACAAAACAGTAAATTAAAGTTTTTTAAGCCATTGTCTAACTCGCTTAACACATCGAGTGAGGGTGCACGTAAGGAACTAAGTATACGTATCCACTAGCCAACAATCTTTTGAAAGATGCCTTACCACATGCCCATTGGGACCTTTTAATTTGCTATGGGCACCATTTTAATAGTGCCTAGGACATAAAAAAATAAGCAAAAGGCCTTCCATATAGCTTTTAAGAACTCCACCGAGACTTTAGAGTCAATTAACAACTGCACTTAAATCGCGAAAATATAGACTGTTGACTGGTAAGTTTGAACGGGAAATGCACTTAAATCTACCTTTCATTTTCAAATATTCCGTCCACTTTTTTAATTTTAACGGGCGACATTTCAAATGGAACGTAATAATATTTTTTTCATGTTTTCAGGTATTATAGACGCCGAGTGAGTACTGGTGTTTCAAATTTCAGATGACTCATTTCAGTTATAGGTAATATATTTAAGCGCAATAGATTTATGCAATGCATTCAATAATTATGTCTGTTTAGAACATGCAAAAGGTTAACATACTCCTTGCTTTGATAAATATTATGGAAATATCTACGGTATCTAACATTATTAAAGTAATCTACCTGTTAATGTAGGTTAAAATGGATGTGAGCAAAAGTCCTCAAGATGTTTATATGGTGAGGGCCCAATTTGCTTATGTAATTTCTTTCTTCATCTCTGCGTATGTCCTACCTCTCTTCATTCCATCCATAAAACCCTTCCCTGCTTACCCAACCTCCTCCCCTCTAACACGGCCTTCAGCATCCCTTGACCCCTCATAAACCTATTCCTACAGCTACCTACTCTGCCTCCTCATAATCTCACCCAGAAGCTTCCTCTCCTCATCCACCTTACCAAGCACACCCTCGTTTGTCTTCTTTTCCGTCATAATTGAGACTGAAATTGCAATTTTCTGCTCGTAAAATAAATTTATTAGGACCCAGGTTTCGCTGTAGTACATCATCATCAGGTGATGAAACACACCTGATGATGATCTAGTATATCGAAACCTAGGCCGGAATAAATCTATTTTTACCAGATGAAATTTGCCATGTCTGTCTCTTTGATGTTGAAATTCCACCTCATCACACCTGATACTTCAGTTTTTATTCCTTTCAATCTACCGCAACAATAAAAAAATACAAAAATGATGAAAAATGTAACAATGGACAATATAGAAAGTAATCGATGTAGTACGTCCACTTTATTTAAAAATACACTACACGTGTTTCGGCTTTTCACTAAGCCATCTTTAGGTACTTCAGGTTGGTCATTCGTACCTGAAGATGGCTTAGAGAAAATCCGAAACACGTGTAGTGTATTTTTAAATAAAGTGGACGTACTACATCGATTACTTTCTATATTACGATGTTCCACCACATCTCGCCTGACACCGTTGATTTCATTAACAATGGACAAGGCTGTGTTCCTGTGTTTGTTTGTGTGTGCGATAAAGGTATGTAATGTTCATATTTTATGTTATGTATCACTTATTATAGGAATAAGTAAAATATTTTAAAAGCTTATATTTTTTTTCCTTGCAGCTAAGTATCTTTCTCTCGATCTTTTTTCTACGTCCTGCTTCAACTCTTTGTGAGGTCTTTCAGCGATTGTGCATATATATTGCTATGGCTGTTGTCATTATTTATGTGGTTTTAGTGACTAAAGTTGTATTTTGTTGTTAATACATTCATCTTTATGCTACATCGGTCAATGTTAAAGGCTTTCTTGTTTTTTCGTGATTAGCAAATAAATAAAGAATTTAATAATCGTCAAACAGCTAAAATAATCAACAAAATTGGTCCTCTTTGAAACAAAATATCTCCAAAATTAAAAGTCCTACATAAAATATGTACGTTTTTAAGTAAATTCGAAGGCTTGAGAAACACAATGGTATGAAAATCGCTTTCGTAACCTCTAAAGTAACTCCGCTAGAACAAAAGAGTCCGTGTGAACCAAAATCGCACCTTCGCTATAGACCTAACGTCACTTTCACCTATGATGTATATTATCCTCGAGTTCATCGAGCTATTTCTCCTTTTTCCCGTCCAGCTTTTCTCGAGATTCAGGAATGGTAAATCGTTAACATTTCATGAAACTGGCGGGAAGAAATCTCTCCTGGAAACACTACCTCCCGGCTTTCCAGGCGACTTCTGGGTCAGCGGTAATGCAACGTAAGCACTGGAAAAGGGAAAATGTGCTTCAAAAAAATCGCAGCGTCCAGCGCTTAAAGGAAGATTGGGTGTTGGGTAATTGGGTGTTTTATCATCAGATTCGCAGGTTATTGTACAGCTCCAACCCTATTTTCCCCAATTCTGGGACACCCCGTCACTTTCCTGAACATCACTTGCTCGCCATCATGTCTCTCTAAGTTTCTCAAACAATCCGCCTCTCCCTATGTTGTCCGAAATTCCTATCCTTCTACGCGCTTGCTAATCCCTGTTAGAAAATTACCTACGAAATTGAACCCCCGTTTTCCCTAGAAAATAATATATCTCTAAGGGATAATTTCCCTTGAATGCATTTTCCTAGGGAAATGCTTTTGAAAGTGGGTTACAGTGTAGAATATATTTGTTTTACACCAAATGTAGTTGACTTTGAGAGGTGATTTTTTTGTAATAGTTGCACAAATTTATTTATTGTGAAATATATTGTCAGTCTCATTATAATTCACTGTGATAACTCTATGGTTGTATAAATGAAACTATTCAGAATTTTATTTTGTTTTTATGAATATATATTTTTTTCCTCGAGAGTAGGTAGAAGATATGAGGAATTAAAGAGGGATCTAATCGCGGGACATCCTTAGGAGGGAAAAGAGACGATATTCAATGAAATTGGGATGCAGGATGGGGACTGTCCAAGAACCTTCCGATCAGCTGGTAGAATACTCAATAAATACTGGTGTAATTTTTCCCATGCCGGTTTTTTCTAAAGTATTATTTTGTTCTAGCGAAATTACAGATCGAAGTCTTTCACTTCCAAAGAAAAAAAATCCAGGAAAATATTCCCTAGAGTTGAAGGGAATTTCCTTAGGAAAGAAATTTTTCTAAGGTAGTTTCAATTTTTCCCTTGCTTTTCTCTATGTTCTATTTCCATCAGGAAAACCTTCTCTCATTTTATCGCCCGTTTCAGCATGCCTTTGCTTCTCAAAACGTCCTCAGTCTATTTTTTCTCCTTTCTTTGAATATCCGCCACCTTCATCTTAGCTCCTCTCTTCGTCCTGTCCATAAAGTCTATTCTCTTTCTTCCCCTTCCTCGCTAACCCAATATCCTCCCCTCCATCACAGCCCTCAGTGTCCATTAGCCACTCATTATCTATTTCAGCCTCCTACTCTGCCTCCTAATTTCATTCAGAAGTTTCCTCTCCTCAACCACCATATCAACCACTCCCTCCTTTGTCTTACATTCGTCCACCACACGTTCTCCATTATCTATTACAACCACATTCCAAAGGCTTGCAGCATATCGTCGTCCTCATTTCTCTGAGTCCACGTTTCTGAACCATGCAACGCTACACTCCACAATAAGCTCTTCGCCAGCCTTTACAGCCTTACTATTTACTTCTTACACAAGTCCCCGTCATCAACGTCCTCCTGTTTGTGAACACCTACTTCGCTAGCGCGATTCTCCCCCTAATGTCTTTGCCACTGTGACCCATTTTTATCCAACCTACAACCGATGTAACTAGATTGCTCTACTTGCTCCAGTTTGTGTCCTTCTATTTTAATGATCAACCTCGATTCCTGTGCCCAATAAATCTCACTTTTTGTTTAATAAAGATTTATCTTTTAGTCTTATTTCATATTTCACGCACTAATTTTCTAACGCATCCACCAAAGCTTGTAATCCCTTAGAAGATCCACTAAACAACGCCTGGTCGTCCGCGAATCTAACCGACTTTATCAGCTTCCACCATTATATACTTGAGAAAATGTGTACCAAAATAAATATATCAGAAATGGCCCCAAATGGCCATCGACATCAAATTTTGGGTTAGAGAACCCGATGAAGATCCTTGACGTTTTGAGAAAACAGATTTTTAGTATAGTTTGGCACGGGATTTTCTTATTTTTTTGGTAAACCACCCCTTAAAAGCAAAATCCTCGTCCACTAGGTTTTAATCTGATCAATTTCTTTCCACCCCAACACCAACTGATGTAATTATCGAATTTCCGCCCTCGTAAAGCAGCAGAAATTGTTTTATCTTCCACTAAGGTAACTAACGGAGGAACAGACTTTGAGGATAAATAGACCCAATCCCCCTCTCGATTTTTGAGTCGGTTAGTTTTTAGAAAGCTCTTGAGTCCAAGAAGCCTGTTGAGGTTCTGCATAGGTTCAGCCACAAAAACTGAAGAGTCTTTAAAATCACAATAGAAATAAAGCGTTATGAATCGTACTGTATTGTTCAATAATCTCAGTGAACGACTTTTTTTGCATTTTTCATTATATTAGTATAACATTTACGGTAAGAGAAAATTAACTGGTGACAGTATAGCACGTTAAAAATTTATTTGACGGTGCATTGGCCTAATTGAGAACGCTGTTGCCAAACGTACGTGCATTCTCACCTATTATCCAAGCAGGCAACCATTTCCAACTCCGCGCTCAATTTATGTAAGTTTCTTTACGGATGTATATTTGCGCATTGAAGATCTCTCAGAAATGCAGGTAGTTGTAGTACGCAGCAGGCAGTACTGCATAGCACTCTGTTAGTTTTCCTGCTTCCATCGGCAACATCGCACCTCCGGCCTTATGGAGGTTAACACAGGAAACCATTGAGGTAGATGGAGAGTACGCGTTCTATGGTGGCCAATGCTTGAAGCTGTAACCGCCATCTTTGTTCCCCCTGTATTTACTCTAGCGATTTACGGGCTGAAGCAATAGTTTTGCAATTTCACGATGTTTTACATCGATTACTCACTTGAAATCAGAATGCATTAACTTTTTGAAAATCTATTCTTCATATCATCATCATCTGAGTAATCTACCGGTAGGCTATGATGAAAGTCTGAGAAAATCCAACAGACTCTTACACGTGCAGTGCTCCATCTACCTCTGGAATTTCTTTCTTCATCTCAGCGTAAGTCCTACCTTTCTTCATCCCGTCCATATTCTTTCTTCTCCTTCCCCGCTTGCCCAACATCCTTCCCGTTATAACGGCCTTCAGCAAACCATTACCGCTTCCAGCCACCTACCCTGCCTTCCCCTAATTCATCCATAAGTTTCTTCTCCTCATCAACTAGGTCAAGTACTTCCTCAAGTACTCAAGGTCCCCGTCATCAGCTCCTTTCTATCCGCTTCCTTCGCTAGCGCTATTCTCCTCCTTATGCCTTTGCTACTATGCCCATTGTCTTCTAGCGCACTACCCAAGTAATTTAATTGTTCTACTTTCTCCAGTGTGTGTCCTCCTACTTTCATGACCAGCCTCGCTTTCTTTATCCTAGAGAATCTCAATACTTTTGTTTTCTTATGAATAATCTTCATATAGTATTTCTCGCACTACTTTTCCAATGCATCTACTAAAACTTGCAATCCCTTCGATGATCGACTAACCAACGCCTGGTCATCCACGAAGCTAACAGACTTTATCAGCTGGCCTCCAAATTTTTCCCATAATACTTCTTATAAATTTTTAATTATATTTGAAAAATTGTTCATACATATTATTATTTGTTTAAATTTATGTTAATTCGTATTCCCAGCGAATAACTTGAACTAACTAACAAATGTTTCAAGATATATCTACCTTAATTTTTCAACAGAAGGAGGATATTCTAGCCACTTGCACGTGCTTTCCAAAGGCAAGCATGGAAAGAATAGGGGGCAGCAATGTGGTGGATATTTTAGTTGTCAGGTTACAGTTTGATGTTGTCGTGTCCTCTCCATCAACCTCAATGCAGGAAACAATTCTCCTAAAGAGCCCATGCTGTCAGCTAAATGTGGAACTCCCGAGAGATAGAAATCATTGTAACCTGTGAGATAGTATATTTTTCATTCAAATAAACATCTTTATTTCATCTGGGCCATAATACAACAGTTTTTTTTATTCATTTCATCAATCAATGGTGTTTAAAAACAGCTTTGAAGTCCACACACACACTACACAGACGCAGACAAATGCACTGATAAATCTAAAGTTGAGGCCGAGTTTAGGAGGTCATACCTAGTCCTAGTATGTGGATTAGAAGTGGGACCAAAAAATGATACATTCGGCTTGGCTGTGAGTTCAAACTTACCAATACACCGATATCGATTACTAGCTTTTTACCAAGGTAATCCATTACAAGGATAAGAATAAGTAGTTAATGCAAAGGCCCGGTTGGCTCCTAGCATGGTAACTTTTTTTACTCAGGTAAACTTACCTTGGTTATCTATCCACAATAGTTGTTTTCTGCCATCCGAATGGACGTTATTTCCAATGTTTAAGTGATCAATTGTCATCATCTTCAAGTGAAGGTAGATGAAGACAACGAAATATGGTGCACTGCAAGCGCACGCACGGACATTTAAATTCGAAATACAATGTAAATATCAGTTGTACCATGGTGGTTGAAGACATGTGCGAATACGGGTAGAACTTAACAACGTTTTACACAGTGGTAAAAAGCTAGTAATGCAAACGGGGCCCTACGGACTATTATACATGTTCTACAGTTATAGATAATTGCATTATTCAAAATGCTGCTGTATGAAGAATACAAACACTAGATGAGTAATAAGAGTAATCCTAAATATTTTTACCGAGGTATTACAATAATCATGGTAAAAAGTACCTATGATGCATATTAGTTTACTTGAAAGCCTGAAATACCTAAAAATATTTGTGCAATGAAATTGAGATGATGAGAGTACCTGTAATATGCGACTTAAATAACGTTGTTTTCTACGTGAAAGGCAAGAAATCGTATGTTATCCATGAGGCTTGTATCCTATGTCTGTCTTATATTAAGTCATACTATGACACTACCTTGTTGCCTTGCCCATGACTGTATCTCCAGGTAGTGATGAGTATACCGATTTGAAATTATTTGTATATTTGCAGAACCTATATGGTGTTGAGCCAGAAATAAGTTATGTTGACACAACGGAAACTGCCGACCAACCTTATAAGGTTTGGCAGGACCGTATAATGTGTCAATAATTTTATTTTCCACTATTGATTTATGAATTTTTAAAGCCGGTTGGCAGCGAGTTTGCGGATTACTTATATTTTGAATATAAAAAATGGAAAAAAGCTACTTCACAACCATTTAGAGAAATCCGTTCGTATGAACGGTCAGTAATTGGCGCTTATACTCAAGTCAATCGTATTAAAATCTCCTCCTAGAAGGGAAAACAACAGAAAACTATACTCTACCATCCGTTTCCGGAACTTCAAGAAACGTCAATCGTAATTCCGCCCTTAAGGCTGCCTTAGATTTGGTCTAACAAAATTATAAATACACTTATAAGATTCTTGTTTAAACTGTTTTTTTTTTAACATTCCACGGTACGGGAATCCAATTTCTCCCCTTATTCAATTTCCGACATTTTCAATTTCTAGTACACGACAGCAACTCCTCGGAGGATGGGGGATATTTTAAGCTCCGTGTTCGATCGGAGACCGTCCAGAGAGGAGTTATAGCGTGGCTCAGGAGATGTGAAACTAAAAATATATAAGTTTTCTTATCCTGTGAAATCCCCCGTTTATCCGAAGATAGAAGGATATACGGATATACCTATATAAATTCTTTCTCAACATATGTTTGCATACTTTTTTTGTTTGAAAATGGGAATACCAAACGCTGCGAAATAATGCAATTTTCATTATTCGCTGTATGACGCTACGATGTCAAAGCAGTCAAAATAAATAAAAGAGAAATCTCATACGATTGGCAAACGACATCTGATTGATTTGCCTGACAAGCGGATTTTTCTCTCCGGCTGAAGTGACATTTTCCATTAACACGGAATGAAAGTGATTTGACCGCTGAATCAGGGATTTACTGGAAACGATAGTTGTGTGCATAAAAGGTCTACCATTATCTAAACCACACCAGGCGATACATTTTTAAGTACATAGAGTGATTCTGCCAAACCAAATGGACCAGTAGGATCAGAAATGAGGAAGTGCACAGAAAAATAGAAGAGGATATAACCATAACTATGAGGAAGAAAAGGTCCAGATAGATGGGATGCATTTCGAGACGATGGATTTGTAAATAACCTAATAGATGTGAAAATGATAGGGAAAACCCAACGAGGAAGACCGAGGAACATTTACTTGGACCAGGAAAAACGAGATTTGAAACAACAGAACATCAAGGAGTTAGCAGGGGAAAGGGTAAAATAAAAGACTATAATTAATAAATCTTAAGATTGAATGACAAATGATTATGCCCATGATTAAAGCATCAATGACGAGAAAGGAGGCTTTCTAAACTTGGGGCTGGCGGTGGATGCTGAAGATCACATAGACGGATAAAATCAGAAGCGAGAAAGCGTGAAGAAAAATAGAAGAGGAAAGTGGGAAAGTGTTATTAACCATGCTAAACCCTTTTTATCCTGCTATACTACCCCCATTTGGAGTACAATCACGATAACAAGGATGTAGCATAACTTGGTGGCACACTCTTTGGAAGAGCATGGCCTAAGTAGCGGAAAGCATGTAAGAGAGGTGGAACCAAGGGACAAAAGGTCCTTCAAGAGGTCCGTTCAGGAGTCCTTTGGTACATCTGCCTGATTGAATCACCCTCACTGACCTCACACTTTCCACTTTCAAGTTCCACCAAGTTTTGCTATGCCTATAGGCCATGCTTACATTCATCTATACATTCCCATCAGGCGATTCTCTCTCGGGATAGGGAAAGTCAAAGAAAATAGTCATTGAGGTTAGCCGGGTTAGCCTTAGAAAACTGGCTCCCTTTTACTAATTTCGTCCATAATGCCCTATCTTTAAAAAACCACCTCTTCCCTTACACTCATTCATTGCTTCATATACGCTCTCTTATTCTTTAGACTTCTAATATACCTATCTCCTCTTTAGAGTCTCATCCATCACATTCACCCATGTCTTTCGCGGTCTTCCTATTCCTTTCACACCATTCACTCTACCATCATATATCTGTTACGTTATTCGACTCTTGTCCATTCTACCAACATGGCCAAACCCACAAAACACACTCCTTTCCTGTTTTTTCATTACTGGAGCATCCAAATCTTATTCTTGTATCACCCTCTCCTTCTCAACCCTATGCATCATCCTTCTGCCGCAAGCACATATCAGGCACCCCATTTCTTCTGCATTTAGGCTACTCTTATGCTTATCCTGACATACCTATGTTTCACTGCCATATAATAACGTCGGCAGGAGAAAGTTTTTGTGCAGCGCAATTTTCGCTTCCCTAGACAAACAGCCATTCCTAGAAATACTTCTCATACTACCTACGACCACACTTTGATGCAAAAATAAGAAGTGACGAAGAATTCAAAACGGGTGAAGGATTGAAGAAGCTTTCTCCTAAATTTTTGAGTTCAACGAATACGAAAGTACATAGTTATCCTTCTCTAAGGGGATGACAATTGCCCCATGTAATTACAGGCCACTTACCTCCACCGTATGGGGAGGCTTATTTAGATCCGCACCAGCACTGACTGACAGCACTCAGTTTCAACAATAAAACATTTTACTATAAAATGTTCAGATTAGAGCATTATAAAAGCAATTAGAGTGAAGGAAAACATGGCGATGGGAAATTACTATTGTTTTTACTCTGTCAAAAAGGTCGGACTATTGTTTCTTGGGATATTAGGCTATAATAAAAAGGGGCATAGTAGCAAAGACAGCTTGTGAATGTACATTTTTTTAATGCAATAAAGCATGTTTCCTGGTCTAAAAAAAGTAGCAAAGACAGGAGGAGAATAGGGTTAGCGAAAGAAGCGTTCAGCTATGACAGGGAGCTGATGGAGGAACCTTGGGTAAGGATATAAAGAAGGTGCTGACAAAGAGCTTGATATGGAGTTTAGCGTTGCATGGGGCAGAAACGTGGACTCTGAGAGAATGCATTAAATTACTTGAAACCTACCCATACTTAGTACAAATTCACTGATCTTCACCGGTTTTTTATTGTATAAAATATTTAGTAATCTGCTACAGTGAATTGAATGTCATAATACCTTTTTGTCATTGATTGAAAAATCCTCGGGGCAAATTTCCGGTAATTTGACCTCTTTCCTCTTATTCATTGGATAGCGCTTAAACGGTCTCTCCGCCATTTTTTTGTTAGAGCCTCTTTTGGAAGAGATGGGTTCTTAAAAAATCAAAAATTAGATTCCCCAGATCGAAAACTTTTAGAATCAACACAAAGTAGCTCTAAATTAGCAAATAAAAAGTCATCTACAGAGGTTTTGGCCATTTTTTTTCGATTTCCGCCCACTGTGGAGCGGTGAGGAGAGTGGGAGATTGAGGAGGGGGGCATCGACTGACTTGAGACATAAATCTCAAGGAGCAAGCCGATCCCCGATGTCTTCAAATTGGAGAGGCTTAACAACAGGAATCGTAGGGTCCTCGGAAAGAGATGCAAAAGATCGAGAGGGAAAAGGATTATCATGGAGACATGAAAAGGATTTTCATGGGGATAATGGGGAGATTTCCATTTAATGCGTTGAATACAGCGAAGATCGGAAAACATCAGCGTACAGCACGACGTTGAATGGAACGATTTCCGCTGGCGAAACGCTTTGTAAGCTACAGGTAGTTAGCATTCTGTAGGTACTTCACAGCAGTCTTGGCCGAATTTGTTTAGTATAGCTATCAAATTCGTTGAAAATATGTTTAAAAATGTAGGCTTTCGACCAAAGGCTACTTACAAATTTCACTAGTACTGCAGTAACAGACGCCCATACTGAAAACCAACACAAAAACCATCGAGGATTAAATTGTCGATGTTCTTTTGCTATTTATCGCGCATCAACTCCGATCTTCATCTGTTTTAAAGTGAGCTGCCCAATGCGAAGGGTCTAAAACTGATGTAAATCGATTGATCATCGCACTAGAGCGAATGGAAAGGTTCCAAAGATTAAAGAAGAGAGTATATGGTGTCTTGACATACGAAAATGAACTGGTGTCTTCGTTGTGGCAGGTCGTTACCCTTATGATCTTCAGGAGATTCCCATGCGACTGTGTGAGTCAATGCAAACATTAAATTCCACCTTTTCATTTGCATTGTTTAAAAAATAGTGATTTAATTTATGACATTGCTCTTGCCCCGTTCACTCTACTAACGTAGCGACCGTGGTTCGTACCGTCGTGGGCGTTAATCACCATGTGAACGGGCGTTGTTTACGTCTTTAACGGTTGAACCACCATAAGTTATGTTTTTTACGTTTAATTTGAATTGGCCTAAGCACTGCCGATGGGAGAGGGTAATAACAGTAATAAGATTCACCAAAGAAAATGTGTAATGTTTGTGTGAAATAAAGGTAAACATCTTTAGAATTGACGGGATTCAAACCCGAATCTCCCAATGGCAGGTAAGGTGAGATAGCCAGTTATACCACAAAGCTATCATAATTCAAGGCGTATTTCAGTGGAGGTTTACACGAAAAAGACGGTGACAATATTAAATGCATCTTCATTCGAGCGAATTTAAGGTATGTTTAAGCCCTTTCTCACTATTAACTTTTAGCATGTATTACACATGCAGTAGTGAAAAACCCACACACTCTCTGTAAAACAAATGTAAAAATTCACGAGCTTGAGATTATCTGTCTTCTAAACGAGGAGTCGAAATTCAATTCCGTAAAATGCACCTTAAAGCTTGTTTATTTCCACGTGTTTTATGTACGTTTAAAATTCTATCACCTAGGCTGTACCTCTACGAAATTTTATTTGCAGAGTCATGGTTCAAGCCAATTCGCTTCGAAGTTTGTAAATTTTCATTTGTTTAAATCACTTTTTAATAGAACGTTTGCAATTTTTAGAGTAAAAACACATTGTTTTCAGTTAAATGTTTCAAACAAAATTGGATTTTTTACTTTAAAATCTCAATATTATAACATGAAACGTAGCAGAATACCAAGCGCTCAGAATTGGGCTATCAGATTTTAAAGTATCAGGCGAAAGTTTGTGGAAAATTGTCACAGATTGCATTGTAACAGAAAACACTTTGTAAATATTTCCACACCAATTTTTTTTTTTTTATTCAACCGACCTAGGTTTCGGCAAACATTGCCATTATCAAGGTAATTACCTTGATAATGGCAATGTTTGCCGAAACCTAGGTCGGTTGAATAAAAAAAAAATTGGTGTGGAAATATTTACAAAGTGTTTTCTGTTACAATGCAATTGGGCTATCAATTTTTACATGCCAAAAAAACATGATTTTTTGCTAATAAAACTTCTTAAAAGTACAGGTAGGGTGACAAACTTTTTAACGTAGATACACTAATAAACGTAAAAATGAGCGATCTCTTAGGTGTATTTTACTGCATCATTCAATTCCGTTTCTTCATTCAGAAGAGAGGGCATCTCAAACTCGGTTATCTCGACATTTTTTACAGACAGTCGGTGGTACTCGAACCCGTGACCTCAAGGTTAGAAGGCGGGGACTTCACCCCACCGAGTAGAAGGGTAGGTTCAAATTGAGGGAGAGGGAAAGGAGTTTGGGTTTGAAGATAAAAGCGGGGGTTGTTGGAGTGGGTGGGTTTAGAAGCGCCTCACGTCACTGGCAAGGGAAGGAGTCGAGAGAGAAAGAAAGGAAGTGGTATTAGGAGCTGAGCAAATAACGCTGCTCCGACAACTACCACTCTGACCCATTTCAAGTCGGTACACAAAGCACTCGTAATCCCTCCGCGCCGCGACGATCAAATATTTATCCTCGCTTATAATAACGGTCATTACACCGGTGCACTCCAGATCGTTGGGAGACCCTGACTATAGAGTCACCCAAGATGGAGAAGGAGAGAGATGTTATTATAAGCGCATGCTATTATAAAAATGCCACAAGTTGGCTATTTGCCATGTAGTAATATTCATATGAATATATATAATGTTAAATTATTGATTGCCACCCCCACGTCATATAGTTTTTTTCAGGGAAGTAAACAAAATATTTTTTTTAAATCAACTATACAAAATAATTCAATTATACAAGATAAATTTTCTACAACTCTTCTTAAAAATATTAATATTGTAGGGAATGGGCTCAAATAGTTCTGCAGGATGAATGTTGCAATCCACAACAGTCCTGTTGATGAATGCGAACTTTTTTACGTTGGTCCTTTGCGACCGACATTTCACCTTGTATTGATGACCATATTCCCTATTTAGCTTGGGACTTGGGTTTTCCACTTTCTTTCACATTTCCCCCCGTGCTTCTTCTTCTTTAAGTGTATGGAACAATCCGCAGAGTCTGTTAATTTTCTTTTCCCCTGAAGTGGATCCCATCCCAGTACATTTAACCTTTCAGTTACACTCTCTGTCCCCTTATGTTTCCCCACTACATACCTGGCAGCAATTCTTTGTAGTATGTACTTTCTCAATGGCTTTTATTTGCCCTTCTTCGTGTGGGTCCCAGACTAATGACACAGTTTCCAAAATTGGTCTTACCAGAGTCATATATGCCTTTTCCTTAGTGGTTTTACTGCTCCCCTTGAGATATCTCATCACCAAATGCAATGTTTTAAATGATTTCTTGTATTGTATGAAGTATTTCACTTTTTCCTCCACCCTAAATCTATGGTTAAATAAATACCTAAACGTTTGAACCTATCACTTTTAGAAATAAGTATAAGATGGCGAAGTAGGAGGAAGAAAAAGAAAGGGCAAGAAAAATAAACCGGGATAGTGGACTGCTTTTTGCGAAGAGATTTCATATATAAACTTTTGGAACGAGTGAGCCAATTAAGTAGAGACGATTCGTATAAGAATCCCCCACCCCCAAGTTTCTTCCTTTTTTCTTTTTGATCCCTCGAGGGCTTAAGATTCCTCTCGGGTGCGCGCCGCGCCCTTAAAGACGCTTCTTTTGTTTTCGGATCTTCTTCATCCGTTGAGAAACGCGTACCGTTTAAAGGATGAAGGAGAAAGGCCGAGGTGATGGGATTCCTTAATTAAATACCCTCGTATTAAGAATGCATCCGCTTTTTTCCCGCTGCCGACACGTCGTAGATATACTAATCAGTTAACATTCGCCGTTACAAAATTATTCTTCTCCTTCTTTCACAGATCCATATCCCGCTCATAAGACCGGAAACTGAAGTCAATTACACCAATGAGGATAGGTAAGAAATGGGAGAATTATTTTAGGAACAGCTAAAGTGTGGAGAAAGACCATAATTCGGATATTTAAAAACAAAAAAAGTAAAAAACGGATCCAAAATTTAACGTCCCATCCGACGGATGAAGTGTTGTACTCAAGGTACTATCCTCATGGCTTCGAGCAGTGAGCGGGATTTCACTGAAAAATCTCCGGCATGTCTTTACATAAGGCTGAAGAAAACCAAACAATTCTTTCTCTGCTTTTTTCTACCCCCCCTCCTCCTCCCCCAAACTTGGGAAATTGCAATCACTGCAATCCCGAAGCGGCGGATGGTCGCATTTCCAATTAATTCACACTATACGCAGCACAAAACATAGATATTACTGTCCCATCGTGTGTTCGTTCACCACCACCCCCCAAATCTCTCCCCTCCCACCTTCGACACCTCTTAATGCGTCTCTTTTCAAATGCACTACCAACGTGCGAAACTTTTTTGCGTCAACTTAACGTGGTTCTAGCTCGGTCCGAGTCGTGGCGCACGCAGAACTTTCCACATTTACTTTTGCTGTGGACTGTACGTCTTTAAAATGAAACTGTACCACCGCCATGACCGGTTATTAGAAAGTAAAAGAGTTGAATATAGTATTCTTATTCATCATGTTTTCCGTACTACATGGTGTTATACGGGGCCGGCATTCCCATCCTTAATCTTTCTCTTCAATTTCTTACGATTTAAGGCATCCTCCCGGCACCACCCCGTCTCCCTTAGGTCCTCTTGTCATTTTGTCTTTCCATCTGTGTTTTGGCCTAACCCTCTTTTGGTACTCTTCCAATATGTGACCTAGCGGACAGAAAGTGATTTGCCTCCATGATTCTCCAACCATTCATTCCCTACCCATTATCCTACCGTTATTTCTGTTGTTTTTGATTGCAGAGTCACTGTCCGTCGATTCTGGGGCACGATTACCCGGGAGAAGTCTTCCTCAATTGTATCTCCATTTCCTAGCAAATCTATCTTCGTCAATTTGTATTGGTTCTGCTGCAGTGCCAAACATTTAATCTTTGCTTTCTATTATTTTGGTACACCCTTCTCTGCACACGTACCAATCAACTTATGTGAAATGAGACGATCCAGTCATGGTTTCAGCATATTTAATAGGACTTTCACCGAGAAATAAATTACACAGCATCCAAAATCTGGCGCAATTAAAGCTTGAAATTCATCTAATTATTATAATACATATAAAGGAAAAAATTGTTTTCATTATGTACACTTCTCGAAGTTTGGCATTCTTTTAGTAGTCAACTCAACACAGGTATAGTATTTCTAATCTTCTACTAAACTACAGCCATTTCTTCGATACATATTATTGTCCCTACTAACTCTGCGTGGTTTAGTATTGGGAAGGTTAAACTAATTGAGAACTTACTTACTTAAGTAAACAAAGCATATTAGAGTAAATAACAACATAACAAAGATCTCATCTTGTTCTCTGCTAGAGGGTTGTGGTAGGTTGATCCCAGACATGAAAAGGGCGCGGTATATCACATATTGGAGGAGAACCCCACTTTATCTTCCCCTCCACATGAATTCTTTCCACTCTTCCGCAAAAATATTCCTCATCCCTTCGTTCAACATGACCCAAGCACCTCAGCCTTCTTTCCTGAACCTTCTCTCCAATAGTTCCCACCTTTACCTCAATGATGTGACCATTCCTTTTCATGACACAACACTCATCCATCTCAGCATCCTGATCCACGCCAACTCCATCCTTCTCTCCTGGGCCTTCGTGATTGGCTCTGTATCAGCCCCGTGGAGCATCTCCGGCCTCGCTACCGTCTTATAGATGCAAGTCTCCCTTCATGTTTACAGCTCACCCTTTTGTCACACAGGACCCCACTCATCATTCGCAGCTACAAACTGTAGTTAATTTTCTTACCCCTGAGCTAAATAAAAGACATTAGATCACATCAAAATCATTGGAGTTTCTCCTCGATATCATATTAATTGAGAAAGGTATGTATTTTTACATAGGTGTTTACATAGGTATTGAGAAAGGTAGGTATACATGTATATTTAGCAGATATAATCAGTGCAGAAACGTGGACTCTGAGGAAGGAGTACGAGAACAGGATGCAGGCACTCGAGATGTGAGTGCGGAGGAGGATGGAGACGGTGCGTTGGACGGAAACGGAGACGAATGAGGAAGTGCGTGGGTGGAGGAAATGAAGCTCCCGGAGAAGATTAGGAGGGGGCAAGGATTTTAGGCAAGTGAGGAAGGGGAAGGAAGAGGTAATAGGTTTTATGGACCGGATGAAGAAGGGTAGGACATATGCTGAGATGAATAAAAAAATTATCGGTAGATAGGACCCTTCAAATGTAAAAAAAAGAGGTTTTTACTCACTTCCATTTGAACCAACCATACCCAAAAGATTACCCTGACAATCTATATATATATATATATATACACAGTATCTTAGGAAGTGATGCGCCTCCCCCATCACCCCTTCTCCCCCTCCCGTTCGCTCGTCCAACAATATCCCTTGTTCCTGCGGCATTATGACCCAGCCAGTCGACATCTCGTTGAGGAATAAGCCTTTGGCTTCGAAAGCTCCGGAAAAAATTTTTCTCGTGTGAGTGTTCTTTCTAAGTGTTTTACTTTATTAAGTGCGTCACAGCTAGTGACACTGTTTTATTTATGCATATATATATATATATATATGCATAAATAAAACAGTGATACACTAAACAAACACAGAAACACGCAAAAAGGACACTCACAAAAGAAAACTTGTACGTTTCGACGTCAGGACGCCATCGTCAGCGGTAGAAGAATCACCCGTCGAATGATTCTTCTACCGCTGACGATGGCGTCCTGACGTCGAAACGTACAAGTTTTCTTTTGTGAGTGTCCTTTTTGCATATTTCTGTGTTTGTTTAGTGTATCACTGTTTTATTTATGTATGTGCATCGTCGCCGAGAGCGATTTTCTACCAAGACATTATATATATATATATATATATATAAATGAATTCAAACTTACAGGAGGTAGGAGAAAGAGGAAAAGATAAAGAATTCGTTCTTACGGGAACGTTTCGAACCAGTTGGTCCTTCGTCAGCTCTAGAAGTGAGCAGTTAGTACTGCCCTGGGGAAGGGGAAGGTAGGGGAGGAAATGTGGGAGGGGAGGGGAACTAGGAGGGGAGGGGAACTAAGAGGGAACAATGTTGCACCTGGCTGTTTTCGGATGGGAGAAGTTTCAAGCAGGGAGAATTATAACAATGTTGCAATACTGAGGGCACTAAATATTGAGGGTCAGTGACTAAGGGGGGGGGGGAGAAATGGAGTGTGGGGAGGGGAACTGGAAGGGGTATTCAATGTGACAATGTTGTGTCAGCTGATCAAAGGAAAATTTTGAAGTAGGGAGGAGTTCTTGAAGGGTGAGAAATGCATCAGTGTTGCAAGGCAGAGGAAAATTATAATTGTGACAATAGGGGGCAGAGGTATTCATGGGATTAATGCAATACATTGATTCCGGGTGGGGAAAAAGCTTTACAAAACCAGATCACGGACATCTCAGTATTTCTCAGCTGTGTGTTCGAAGTATTGGCGGGAAGGGTATTGAGGACGGAAAGAGAAAAGCATGAGTCGAACTGGAGTCCATGTTTTGAGGCGTGCCTAGGGACAGGGAAGTGGGGAGGGGAAGCTCGGTGGCCGTTCATACGGATAGATAGGGGCGTGGATGTTTCACCGATGTAGAAGGCGGGGCACTTATTACACTGCAAAAGGTAAACTACATTGGAGGATATGCAGCTGCCATGGGAGGAAATGGGAAACGGGATTGGGGTATTGGGACTTTGGAACACTGAAATATTTCGAATTTAAGGGCAAGTTTTGCACCTGGGTCTATGGCAGGGAAATGAACCGGGATCTTTGGGAGGAATCAAAGTGGGAGTGGGTTTGGAGGGACGTAGAATACATTTTAGGTTTGCTGGTCTTTTGAAAGTGATAGTGGGACATTTGGGAATTAAGTCAGCAGTAAGGGGACTGTCGTGCAGAATGGGGAAAAGCGACTTAAGGACAAGGTTTGCCTTATGAAGTCCCGGAACGAAGGTAGTGCAAAGGTTCAAGGGCGATTTAGTGGTAGTTTTAGGGGGTGGAGCATAGGGCGTGGTGGAAGGTAAGATGCGTCGCTCAAGGAGAGAGGAGGGATATCCACGTTTAAGGAGGGCAGTTTTAATATTGGCTAGGTGATGGTCAAGGGAGTTTTGGGAGTTACAGATGCGGTGCACGCGAATAGACAGGGAAAATGGAATGGCACTTTTAGTATGATAGGGATGGCAGCTGTCGAAATGGAGATATTGTTGATTATTGGTTGGTTTAATGTGCAAGGACGTCAAAAACTTGTTATTAGACAGGGAAATCTCAGTATCTAGGAAAGTTATGTGGGTGAATTGGGTGGGTCAATTGGCGAAAACATCCAAAGATTATATATATATATACAGAATGACTGACACGTTACAAGATTAATATATATATATATATATTAATTTACTACTTTTACGGGCTAATCTTGGGGGTGTTTGATTCCTATAAACCCCCCGCCGATTCCAGTGTTTCTTTAGTAGTCTAGATAGCTTAGTGGTCAGAGCAGCAGGCGCGAAATCGGAAGGTCCGTGGTTCAATTCCCGGTCTAGACGAATTTTTTTCACTTGGAATCGGCCATCATTCCATCTTCACATCACCATTGTGTTGTTTAATTTTATATGTTTCCTATCCTCTTTCTTTCACCACCTGTTTGAACGAAATATTTATTATTTACGCCTGTGAGCGGTTTGAGTGAATGAATGAATGGTTATATATATATATATATATATTAATCTTGTAACGTGTCAGTCAGTCAGTCATTCTGTATCCATTTTGTTTAATATCTCTCTTAAGTTTTGAGCTCGAGAAATGAGGTTTGGTGCATTAAATGTGGATTCTCTGTCTGTATGATTAGGATATTTTAGCAGTTGTTGGTGCAAATAAAAATGCAAAAAACCGTGGTAAAACTGCTAAACAACGATGAATTTATTTAGGTTAACAATGGTGACGTAAAAAAACAGTACTCATTAAATTACAATCAGTTACAAACCGTACGGGCATACAAACGTTGTTAATTTATCTTTTTCGGGTAAATGTTGATTGCACTACGATATCTGTATTAATTTATTTTCATTTCTTTTATTTCCCTTGAGATATAGCTACTTTTACGTGAATGAAGGCAAAATTTGGCAATTAGTTGAGTTGAAAATGAAAGATACAGTTAAGTGTGCCAACGAAGCTATTTAGTGAAGAAATTTAGAAATTATCCGGGTGAATGTTTACGTGTATGCCACTCCAAAACAATAAGGTTCATGTCAAATTTCTGTTAACTCAACGTTAATATAATACATTAATAGTTTTAATATTGCCATTCCCTTGATTTGGTTTTATTGCATAAGATATACGTTTAGCTAGCGTAAGTGAAATGAACCTCAAGAGCTTTCCATGCATTAAAGTGTCTGGATAAATACCTATGTCGTAAACGTTTCAATACATTTGCGTGTGTCGCTATCTCAATATTGGTACAAAATTCACGTCGAAAGTTTAGAAGTATTACTTATACCATTACGAATGCAATATGAATGTACGAGAAACTGACCTCGGAGATAATTCATTACCAGTATTTGTTAATGTATGTCAAATATTGCTCCCGTGCTTTCTGTTTTGGGGAATAAAAATTGCCAGTGGGGCACCTAAAACAATGCCTTGACTCTCTGTGTGATGGAAGGGTGTGTCTCTCATCTTTTTAGCTATGACTAACCAATCGTCGGAGTGACTGTATCTCAAAAATGGTACTCTCCTCAATCAACTACAGTGAGCACTGCACAGGAAATGAATATTATGACTTTTTTTACTCCAAAATGTTTACTTATGTTTCAAAAAATAATCTCAATGTTTTTTCATTTTTGGGAAACATATAAACTCATTTAGCCACATTTCCCACTGCTTCCAAAAGTAAAAACACCAAGTTCACCTCAAGAGCACACCAGACAGAGACTGCCTGCAAAGCAGGCAGCAGGTCTGCTAGCAATAATGAAAACTCGGTAAAAGTAGTGTAATAAGTGACTAATGTTTTGATAGGTATCATTATAAAGATGGGATATTTTACTTTATAACGAGTCCAAATTCAATGGATCCTCTTCGTACTTATATCTCGGTCCAACTTCTATAACTTGGGCTTAAGTTTTTCCGGTCTAACGTTTTGGAATTCCATTCGGTTATGAAATCAGGTAAACTTTGTATATTCATCTTTACTTTGTACTTTTCCACACTTTTGTATAGACTAGATTATAATTTTTATCGCATTGTGGACTTTACAAAGCTGTGCATTGCGCTCAAATTGATTATCACGTTATTTTTTAAAATGCGGTCCGCATCTAGAAGCAATGAGAACCTTAAAAAAGACGTTGTTTCCTTATCCCACTCGCCTCTGCTTTCTCTATAGGTACCTTTCCCCTCCGCTGACATCGTAGTGGCCCACGATGATTTAAATTTTAGGCAGTACCACTCACCTTGTTTTAAGCCTGTTTACTCACACATTTTTCCCCATTTAATGCCAAATAATATACATGAACATCATTTTCTTAATTTGAAAGCTTTTGACGAGTTAAATAATATGTTGCACTGATTTGTTCCACTTCACTTGCGCTTCCTCATCCTTTAATCTTAGCTTCGTGACAAAAGGAAGTTTCGTAACGATTCTCTTTAACATTTCCTTTTCTCCCGAAGGTCTTCACCTGACATTCGACAACTGATCGCTACGAAATGGCCCCGATCAATGAATGTACGGAATGGAAAGAGCGGCATCTAAAAATATTTCTTCATGATTGAGATCCAAGAACGAAAACTTCAGGGACCTTTTCCGCTTTCCCTTCCCCTATAGAAGGATGGCATTCCACGAGCTATCAGCGACACGATTCCCTCAAAAACTGAGAATAGACATAAATACCTCGTGAAGCTACCGAAGCACCACCTGAAACCAATACCGATCGCTCCTTCCGGATTCCCACGCGAATCCATCAATAGAGGAGGATCACTAGGGTTTTTTTCTTCCCCTCAATATTTTATTTTTATTCTTTTTTTTTCGGGAGAGGAAAACCCAGAAATGATTATACCTTACCGGCAGAAATCGGCAATTTATTCGGCCGCCGATCAACCCCCTCCACCCACACCCATTTTCTACCTATAACCCTTACGCAATCCCTTTTTTAAAGCTCCCCACTCTCTCCAGAGGATTCGCTCGCACTCAAACTTATCGGGGAGATTTCAGGAGGGGACGACCGGATGCGACCCTAAATGACACAGACGGGCTATTAATGCACACTAGTCGTCCCGCGCCCATTACTTCACAACAATTCAAGGCACATGCATACTTTCTAAATGGTACTTGCACGTGAAGTCCGTATTCTTAAACGCAGAAGACCAAAATTTAGTCGACTAATATCGTTGTTTTACCAAAATATTTCAGGTTGAAAAATTACGCTCTCTCTCTCTGTGGCGTCAAAACACTACATCATCGGGAATTCAATGAGATATTTAAATAGGTTTTTGGACAGGTAGAGTAGGTAATTAGGTTATTTTCTCCCTAATACTTGTTTTTCATCTGCTAAGTAGTACTTTGTATTTTTCCTGTATGATTCTTGTATCTCTGTGCAATTATGTAGCTGCAAAATAAATTAATACATTTTGTTAACCTAACATTGGTCGCAAACCTATTGTGTCCTATCCGTTTTTGTGAAACCTATCCATTTTGGTGAAATTTCTCCTCCTAACAGCTAGTTGCAGGTTTTCGCTAATGCATTATTATTCTTAGTTTCACTAACTTTATTAGACCACTTTTAAAGACACTGGGACTTGCGATGATATTAACTTAACGGAGTAACCCACTAGTGCACATAATTGCGAAATTCCACAGATACCACATAATTCGTCGAACCCGGATCTCACGATATCGTGCCGAGTGCTTTAACCAGTTAAGCTACCGAAGCGTCCTCCCCAGTAGCGCGATATCGATGGATCCGGGTTCGAGTCCTGGTCAAGGTGAATGATTTTCTCTCTGTGGAATATCGAACGTTGTTAGGGCAGAGCGTAATGCGTGTTGGTGATAACTCACCACCTGCCACATACCCTTGTGGTGACTTGCAGGATATTATATGGATGTAGAAGAATATTGCGTATGACGTCACGGAACGGGATTGGTGCGAAAAATCTGACGCGTTTTTATGTGAAGTTCAGCCGATTATCTGTCATGTTACGCTACTCAAATGTGAGGAATGAATTCTATGCATGTTCCCAAGTCAACACAAACCTTGAGACGAATGTTTTCGGACAATGAAATGCGAGAGTTGATGAAGTGACTTTGTCGAACTAAAAGGCGATTCTACGCGACACTTGTTTCAATGCTGAAAATTGCAATTCAGCTTGAGAATTAAGGTTTCTCGGGTGTTCCACTGCGTTAAAGGCTCCGTCTCCCGACGTTTCGAAAACCCGAGACATGGGCGTATTTACGTGGGTGACGAAAGGGACCGAGCCTTCGTCCCCCACTCACAGGCAGGTTTGTTAAGGGTACCAACATTAATATTTAAAAAATTAACAAACTAAATTGTCATTCGCATCAATCGCCGGGAAAACCTCAAATAATTCATCGATTCGGTATATTCAAAAACTGGGTGAAGT
Organism: Pyrrhosoma nymphula; assembly: GCA_963573305.1. Classification (NCBI taxonomy): domain Eukaryota; kingdom Metazoa; phylum Arthropoda; class Insecta; order Odonata; family Coenagrionidae; genus Pyrrhosoma; species Pyrrhosoma nymphula. The sequence continues at coordinate 115,753,367 of OY754330.1, forward strand.
GGTTATTTGGCCTCTCATGTTTTCTTATAATTTGCGCAGCACTAGACATTTGGAGGTATACACGGATTTTCAATGTTGTACTAAACTGGAGGAAGTAGATTTTTTTATTTACTTGGGTAGAGCGCTAGAAGAAAATGGGCATAGTAGCAAAGACTTTAGGAGGAGAATAGCGTTATCGAATGAGGCGTTTAGTAATAGAAGGGAGCTGATGACGGGAAACTTGCGTAACGTAATAAAAAAGAGCCTTGATATAGTGTGTACCATTGTAAGGGGGCAGATACGTGGACTGAGAAAAGAGGACAAGAAAAGGCTGTAGGCGTTCGAGATGTGGGTGTGGATGAGGATGGAGAAGGTGCGGAGGGCGGAAAGAAAGAGAAATGAGGAAAAGCTTGACATGGTTGGTGAGGAGAGGAAGCTTTTGGATGAGATTGGGGGAGGCAGGGTACGTGGCTGGAAGCGGTCATGGTTTTCTCATGGCCGCGATAGAGGGATGGATGTTGGGCATGAGGAGAGAGGGAAGAAAGAGAATAGGTTTTATGAACTGGATGAAGAAGGGTAGGACGTGCGCGGGGATGAAGAAGGAAATACTAGAGGTAGATAGGGCCCTGTATATGTAAAAAAGAGGGATTTTCTCTGACTTCCAATAAAACCTACCTTTTACTGGTAGATTACTTTATTGTAATACCACATTCAAGCTAGTTCCAGATGGGGTGATAATCGTAGGATACATTTTTACGAGTGATGTTGCCCAGGTTGCCCAGATATGTTGACGGAGTGTCTAAACATATGCAAAGAAACATCGCCAGTGAGTTCACCGGCGGTAAAGATCAGAGAATGTTGCCTTTGCCGTGTTTCCCCCTCAGAATGAAAGATATCGCTCCATGTGAACGCGCATCAGCCAGCATAGAGAGGATTTTGACAACAAAGTTAAGGTGGCAGTTTTATATGAGTCAAGTCTACATGGAAATGACAATGACAGTTGGCCACATTATTATCCCCCGCTACGATTCTCGGCGCAATTAAATAGAGTATTTACACAGATTTCGGGAACTGCGGAAAATGTAACCTCGGTACAAAGAACCCCTAAATCCAAAATTTTACAGTAGTACAATCCCTAATTATTAAATACATAATAGGCGATTAAAAATCAAGCTTTGACTACGCTCAAAACGATCTGCATTCTGACAAGGTTATTACGCGATAATTAATGCGACAACCAATGGTATGTAGTTGGATTAAGCCTCTATTGACCCAGTTACCAATATGCTCGGTATTATTCACAATTTTGGGTCAATAAAGTTGTAAGAATTAATATATTTCCATTCAGCATCCAGAACACGCTTATGAGCACAAGTCTCGGCTGTCTTCATATGGGGAAATACATCAAAAAAGCAACGATTCAATGGCTGCGCATCCTGGCTGAGCAAATATCGTTGCGGAAACAATGCTCAATAAATCCTAAATATTAAATTTAATAGGCAAAATTAGGTTATGATAACTCAAATATAATTTCCCTCATTATAGACTTGCCTTTGTTTTCTCCTCCCTTCAAATGTTTTTTCCACCATCTTTTCTTCCTTTTCTCCCAACTTTCGGTAGAAATAACGTCATGAGACAATCTCAACACCCATTCCCCAGGCGGAATCCGAACCCGCAACCATTAAATCAGGATCGGAGGACCGGAAAATTTTAACCCCGGGTACTGGAGACCGCTCAATCATTTCAGGGGCTCTTATTTCCCTAGGCGATCTATTTTTGGGAAATTTTTGTCATTAAATGTTGATTTGTAGGACAAATTTTTCATTTTCCGTATCCTTATAGTGGTGTCACCTCTTATGCTGTTAATTGGCTATTATGACTTTCACGGTAAGGTTGCTAAGGTTTCAGCTCACACATCTCTCACACCAATTTTCCCAAATTGCTCGGAATTAGTTTCTCTGCTCTCATCTTGCAATTTATTTATTTCTTGAATGACATTCCGCTATATATGCTACATATTGCATAAAAACTTCGATTAATTTAATATAACTTTATGGGAGTGCATTATCTTCATTGAACTAGCCGAATATTTTCAAAACAAGCCGCCTATTGTTTTTACCGCAACTTTATTTCTCTCACGCAGAAGTCCGTTTTCAGATTTATGTTATGTTATCTGAAATATTAACGTCAGAGCCCATCGTACTTAATGAAAAAATGTTTTTGTATATTTTTTTGTTTACTAACGTTAAGTTAAGGTTAAGTGGCAGATTTTTTATTCGATTCACTTCAGTTGCATGTATTTCAATAATTGAGTGGACGAAAAAAGTATATTTTTCCTGCATCTCCTCGAAGCTCCAAGGAATTCTTCTTCTTAAGCATTTATAATAATTGTTGAATAGCTGAGGAGTAAATATTTCAAGTGTCATCTACGCTTTCCTTCTTGTTAGGCTCCATCCATCAAATGCAATGAAACGTATTCCCCCTTGCCTGGTTTGAATGGTCTGTCTTCACCTTTTCCAGAACATTGAAATGAATTCAGGCACTATTCTGCTTTAACTTCGTCCAACACCCACAGCTTTTAGCTATCCCGTTTTCTGTAGGTTTTAGAATCCAAAGACAGTCTGATCGCAACACAGGTGGTTCCCGCGATTATTTTCGGAGCGTTATAAATTACAGCCAGAAGCCTGATTATTACTAAGTACGGGGAATGACACAAAACTTCCGCGAACCCATTCATGGGGGCGGAGGGGGGGAGGAGGATGGTCCTTCCTCCTGTATTTATAGGTGTAGCGAAACTTGATGGCACCCGCTTATGATGATCATGACGCAAAGGAGAGGAAAGCATGCATGAGATGTGGGTTGAAGTGACCGAGCCTCTTTCAAGTCCTGCGGGAGTCCTTCGATAACCTTGCCCGCTCATCAACGCTTGGTTTACGGTCAGTGCCCTATAATCCTCCGCTGGTGAGTGCCACCAAGTTTCGCTATACCTATACATCTCCAAACGAAAGGTTTTCACTACATGAGGGAAGAAAAACTTAGATGGAGGTAATTTTGAGCTCCCGTCCTGAGCACCAACCTAAAACATGGGCGAATTTACGGGGGCGCGAACGGCACCGGACCACCCAGAAGCAAATTTGTAAATTAAATACCTTTGCTAAGGGTACTTACATAAATGTATAAAAAATCAGCAATCTTTAGATACTTCATAAAGAGCTATAAAATGCAGTTTTGTGGTTGTAATTTGTAAACATTTCCCAAACCCTCCGGTACTTCATCTATAAAAATTATTCTGGACCCCTTCCAAAGTCAATTTCTAGATAAGCTACTGTCCTGAAGGCAGATGATAAATAGCCCAAGTCTGGCCGGACTTGGCTATGAGAATGCTTAGGTTTTGGTATAAAACAATGAGATCGAGCAATTATGGGGTTTATTCTTAGCACTTTTAGCCCTTGAAGCTTTTTTCGTTGGGCATCAATCTTGTAAATAAAAGAGCGGAGACAATTAAAACTATAAAAGACTTCTAGGGACCACGTAAATGGAAATTGATTTTCTTTTGTAAAAGGGGTTAAAGGGAAGGGTCAACTGAGAAAAACCTCTCTAGCACGACTTTACTCTAATACGGTTAGCACCAGACAATAATCAGATACACAGAAATTGTATCGTACCAACGGCAAAAAAATTAGACAGGTGCAAATATAAAAGGGCAACGAATCTACGAATTAAGAATGCAAAAACATGAATTTTGTAGCCGTAGCACCAACTTACAACAAAAATCCTTTGAACATTTCAGGGAAAACCACATTGGATAGAGTGATAGGTGAAATATAAGCAAGAATTCCATGTAGGGGATATCAACTAACGGGTGAACGGGAGGAAGCATGTACGAAATCGTCACATTGAATGGAAGACGAAGGAATAGTGAAGAGTGATAGAGAAGAGCTTCCAATGGGAAGAAGAGGTGTGGGCAAACCAAGGAAAAGATGGCGGGACAATGTAGAGATGGAATAATGAATGGAAGACTAGTTATGATTGACCGAGAAAAGCTTACAATGGACAGAAGAGGTGTGGGCAGACCAAGGAAAAGATGAAGGGACAATTTAGAGATGGAATAATCTGAGAACGTACTAAAGCAAACAGACGCAAGCCTGGGAAGAATATTTGAAGAAGATTAAGACATTTTTTTCTGAAAACATAAGCCATATAGGATAACCTACGCGGGTCTAGATTTATACGCATAACACATGACACACGTTCGTCTCATATTATACTTAAACATACGGCAATGGCTAGAGTGTTGCTACGTATATTCTCTCTTTCCATAATTGAACGTCTGAGTAGAACAACAGTAATATTCCAAAAAATACAAAAAAAAGTTAAGATAGCCATTTTGTAGTTTGAATGTAGTGCTATCGTATAGCGGAAGAACAGTAATATTCCCGTCCTACCTGTCGTTGAAATAATGCTTAATAGTTTGCAATGAGTGGAAGAAAAATAACATTCCAGGAATGTTACTCTTCTTCCACTCAGACGCCTCGCCGTGCTCGCCTAGTACTAGTTTCTACCACTCAGGGCGCTGTCCTCTCACAACTGACAGTACAATAATATTGTTATTTTCGTTGAGTTTGTTGTTGCGAGGTTATATTGTGGTGAAAGCTGTGTTTAAGTTCAAGAATTCTTTAAAGTCCTAATAAACTCTTTATTGTACAGATTGCCGGGAAACGAAAGAACCGAAACAATTATGATTTCATAATCAGTAAATGGACTCACATTTAAAAGAAACTCATTCTTCTATATTTAAAAAAATATGTTTACTTCTCCCTAAACATTATTATTTTTTCCTTTTTCATGCTAAATAAAAGAGTTATGTCTCAAAAAATAATTAAAGAAGCTGTTATTTATTCCTATTTTTGATAAAAACTGTTTTGAGTGGAAGAAAGATAATATTCCATGGCACATTATAGTAAATAAATATAATTCTATGTTGATGATGCGGGGCACGTCTTCCCATAAACGAAGACCGCCTCGGCTGAGTTAATCGGCAGACTACGTTTATTAGTAGTACTAGTAACAATAATATTTCCCCGGGTGTCCTAGGGCATTGATTGGAGGAGGGAGAGCCAATGATAGATGAGAGTACCCTCTTACCTCCGCGGAGTGAGTGCTCCGGAGATGAACAGAGAGATAGAGTAATAGAGGAGAGAGAGAGGGAGGGAGTGCCAGAGCTCAGCGTTCGTGGAGGGGGGGGTGGCAGGGGGTGTAGGGAGGTGGAGGCGGAGGGGGCGGCCCAGGAGGCGTGACTGGGCGGGAAGAGCAAAGTGCCCGGGGGTGGGGGCGGGAGAAGCCAGCGGGCAGCGAGGGGTCGTCGGGCGGGAGCGGAGGGAGGGGGCAAGGCTCCTCCGCCGCCGAGGCCTCTGCAACTCCCTGCCTACCGGGGGTCGAGGGTGCGCTAGCTCTCGCAGGTGGGTGGGTGGGTGGGAGGGTTTGGCTAGGTTCCGGGGTTGTTGGAGAGGCCCACTGGGAGGTAAGTTCGCGGGGATTTTGCAAATAGTTTTGGAGGGAAGGGAAAGAGGGAGAATTTTTGGAAGCAGCAGTGTAGAAAGAACCAATCAAAAGATACGCCGACCGTTGGAGCACTAATAATGATAATGATGATTACCGGCAAGAACAGGTGGAGGTTCCGGATTAGTTTAAAAAGGGAAACTCACAGTGATTTTGAAAAGAGTCTCGCGGGAACATAATTTTTGGAGATATGCAAGCAGCAGTGTAGAAAGGATCAATCAAAAAATACTCCAACCGTTGGAGCACTAATAATAATAATGATGATAACCGGCATGAATAGATGGAGGTTCCGGATTAGTTTTGAACCTGAGGTTCATGGGGATTTTGCAAAGCTTTTTGCAGGAAAACAGATAATTTTGAGAGGCTTGTAAACAACAGGCTAGAAAAGATCAATCAAAATATATATTAACCGTTGAAGCTCTAATAATGATATTGGTGATTATGATATCCAGCCAGAGCAGGTGGAGGTTCCGGATTAGTTTGGAGAGGGAGGCTCGCGGGGATTTTGCAGAGAGTGTTGCGGGGGAGAGAGATAATTTTTGGATACTTAAAATCAGCTGTGTAGAAAGGATATATCAAAGGTTACCCTAACCGTTGGAGCACTAATAATGATAATGATAGTAACCGGCAAGAACAGGTGGAGGTTCCGGATTAGTTTTGATCGGGAGGTTCATGGGATATTTGCAAAGAGTTTTGCAGGAAAAGAGATAATTTTTGAGAGACTTGAAAGCAGCAGGATAGAAAAGATCAATCAAAATATAAGTTAACCGTTGGAGCACTAATAATGGCCTTTAACCGGCAGGAAGAGGTAGAGGTTGGGGTTTGGTTTGGAGCGGGATGTCTACGAGGATTTTGAAAATAGCTTGGGAGGGATAAGAAGAGACAGAATTTTTGAGATTTGTAAGCTTTAGATTACAAATGATCAATCAAAATATACCCTTACCGTTGCAGCACTAAAAATTATACTGGTGATTATCATTATTAGGGCTCTGAATACACACGGAGAATCTAGTAGGTTTGGCAGATGGATTGCTTGGGGTTTGGCTGCAATACTCGGGCATATTTTTCTCAAAGACATCCAGATTCTTATTTGAGAACCGCGTAGAGGGAAGACACTTACTAGTAGAGGGATAAACTGAGATCGAAAGTCGATATGACAGTACCCGGAAACCCCGACGACAGGTTATCTCACAATCTTACCACTTTCCTCTTAAAAAATACTTTTCTTTCCCCAAAAAAGCTACCCTTATTATTCTATTTTTATTAAGCCTGTTAAGCTTCAAATACATGTATGATACGATTCAGCAAGCTTAAAAAATACGATGAGGAAAAACTCTCAGCAATATTTTATAAAACAATGCCAATTCCTTGTGGAATACACGCGGTTAGATCGAAAAATAAGCTTTGAAGCTAAGACTTTTTTGTGCTCGCTGTATTCTTCAATTTCAACGGCTTGACATTAATTATTGCCTTCAGGTGGAACGGGCATAAAAAAGTACTAACAAGAGGGTCTACGCCGTTTCCGTGAAGCCATTTGAAGAAAATTCTCGTTTTTTGTAGCGAAACTACTCATTGGAATTTCACCCCAATAGTGCACCAGTTCAAACTCCACTGGTTGTTCGTTATTTTTTTTGCCAAAAACAACACCTTTATGATGTCTCAGACTCCATATTCGCCGGGCATGCCCCCCTGCGACTTCTTCCTATTCCTGAAGATATAAAATCTTAAGAGGACGACACTTTTCCAATATTGAGGAGACAAAGACAGAACCGATGAAAGGGCTGAACGCCATACCGAACACTGCGTTATAGAAAGTGCTTTGAAGATGGGAAAAATCTCAGCCACAAGTGTATTACACCTGATAGGGACTACTTTGTAGGAGGCTAGTTTAATATTGAGTAATCCATAAAGATTTAACAAAAAACGAAAATTAGGACTATATTTAATCAAAACTCGTACGGCAGAGAGAATTGGACAATTACAAAAGCAAATTAACAAAGATTAAAAACATCTTAAAAGAATTTTTTTAGGAGAGCTGCTGGATATACACGAACGGAGAGTAAAATAAATATCTACGGATATAAGACAAGAACCCGGCGAACAAACATCAACGAAACGATACAAGAATACAGAATTGGATAAAGAGAGAACACGTAGAAATAAAGGTCGAAGGAAGAGTATCCAAAAACTACACTTCAAATCTGAATGGAGAAAATGACCTCTGCTTCAAAAACACGATAACCTGATAGGTGGCGCACCGGTCTAGCAAACGAAACTGTCGCGGGTTCGCATCCCGTCTCTGACTTTGTTGCTGTATTCATCTTGGAGATATGTCTAGTAGTCTGGCGTCTTTTGAGCGGTCAAACTTATACAAATATCACACCTTTACACCTGAGATCCTATTTCTAAATGAAATACTAACTTTGTTTCCTTCCACAGATTTATTTTCTTGGTACAACATGTTTCGACACATCGGTGTCATCATCAGGTACTGATGATGACACCGATGTGTCGAAACATGTTGTACCAAGAAAATAAATCTGTGGAAGGAAACAAAGTTAGTATTTCATTTACGAAATTCAACTTCCACCTAGTTGAGCCTGAAACAATGGAAAGGATCCTATTTCTATATGACGAATACAGCAGCTCGATGCGGAATACGAACCGAGTATTTTTGCCTCCCAAGGCCAGCGCGTCACCTTCCTGGATCCAGCGGGAGAATTGAAATCATATATTAGAGCAGACATGAGGAACCTGCTCTCGGATCTGGCCCGCTTGATGTTTTCAAGTGGCCCGTGGGCTGTTTTCCCAACTTGTCACAGTTTTTAACAATTAACTACGTTATTACACAGTCTGACCCACTGACCAGAAGAAAGAGTTACCCATTCCGGCCCACTCACCAAAGAAGGTTGCCCATGAGATACGTATATTGAGCAGTTGGGAAGCTCCAAATAAAAAAACTACGTTTTTACGGATCCGACGACCTCCCCCGTCGATCACCTAAAACCCCTGTTACCCAATCCGACCAACAGAACACGCTCGGAAGGGGAATGTCACGAGATCCACGGCGAATAAACGGTAACATCATGATCAAAAAAACGTCCACGAAAAATGAACAGCGTCGCCGCGCAACCACGCGCTTTCCACGACGACAAGCGCAAGGATTTCCCGCGTGTGCGCGCCGTGTGGACAAAAACACGCACGCACGCGCGTGTTACGCAAAACGGGTTTCCCTTGACTCCTCCCTTAACCCCGCTCGCCAAACCGCAACCCCCTCTGTGAACGTGGAGAGCAACAGAGCCACACACACATACACACAACACGCTATATAGTTCACACAGCAGACTCACCTACCTGACGGAAGCGCGCACTCGGGGCTCTCACAATCCTATCCCTTCGCCCACTCCGACGATTGGGGGGGAGAAGTCGTGTCTCCACGGCGCGACTCCAGGAGGCGCCACGGTCTGGGGCGTGCGTGCCGGCCCGCGCACCCACGCTTCACCCGGCCGGAACCAGCTGAGCAATGAGCCAACAGGTAGCGCCGCGCCGAGCCGGGGACAGGGAGAAATGATTGTGTGTGGGGGAGGGGAGGGTGTATGTGGGGGGGATTATGTGAGGGTGGGGAGGGGTGTAGGAGGAGTAGGGGTACATTATGGGGTGGGGATGGGGAGGGGAGGGATAGAAGTGACGGCAGCAGACTAAATGGAGGGGGAGGGGGGAAGGTGGGGAAGAAAGGGAACTTTGGGGGAGAAGGGTTTGGGTGGGGGGGGGAAGAGAACGCACAGGGTTCGGGATAGGGAGCGTGGGTGAGATAGGGGGCGAAAGGTAAGTTATAGGGGAGATGGGTACAAGGCTCTAGGGAGAAGGGGAATGCTTGCTTATTTGGGGGAAGCGACCGACAACTGAGGTCAATGTGTAGTTTGTGGTAAAAGAAAGGATTATTTTGGGGATATGACCGGAAGGGTGGAGAGAAACCCAGAGTCGGTGCTGGCATGCTCTGAAGAGTGAAAGGCCCTGCAAAGGGATGGATCCCTCGTTTTACGTCATATCAGACAGATGGAGGAGTCCTAGGAGTCGATTCTCGAATGCCGTGATAGCTAATGTGCGCTAAAATAACTATGTTATCGCGTGGTTTTTGTAGATTCAGTATTTTTGAATTGAAACATCCCACCCGTATGCTGTAATTATCGCATGAAAAATATCAAGTAGTGGTGTGACAGTTAAGCATAAATGAATCAACTAAACAATTCGATGAATTATTTCACATACGATAATTAGCACGGCGATTGAGAATTGACCCCCAGACCTCCCGCAACCACCATCACACCTCTCCCTCCCCCAAGGATGGATGCATTTGGAGTCCTTAGGAGATTTCCAGCTATAGTGTTGAAGTTAGTACAAATCGGAATACATGAGCGAACTTCAGTGAGCACGAACGACGATGAATGGAACGATATGCGCAGGCTAAACGTTCGGTTACCCCCCGATATGTAGCATCTGCGATATAAAAAGCTACGCGTACGCACGTATGATTCAGTTGCAAGGCGTAGTGATTCATATGTGCGCCAATAGATGGCAAGCAAGTTATCATGTACGTTCTCCACTATCTGACATATGGCGTGTCCGAATGAATTTATCAAAATGCACAAGGGTAACTGCTTAGTAGCAGCTCTACCTGCTTCACCATAAATGTTGTATACATACAAATAAATATTTGACATTCAGTTATTATACATTTTTAACATAGTGATATATATTGTTTTCATTGATCATAAAATCCACACATTAATTTATATTTAATAATTTACTTTATTCATTGCTTTTTGGCTAATTCACCAATATTTTAACCTGTTTCAGCAGGCTTTTAAACTAACAGGGAAAATAAAATTTTGCCATTAATTATAAGGTGGATTGAGTTTTTTTTGCAAAGTGAGTGGAGAAAAAAATGTACCGGGGAGGGTTAGGAAATCGGCAGGGGAGGAGAAGGAGCTTTGACGGGGAGGGGTAAAAAGGGTGCAAGGCTCGCGGAGAAGAGAAACGAGCCCGGGAGGGTTAGAAATCGGCGGGGAGAGATGGCTTCGACGGTGAAAATAAGGGTTTGACTGGGCTGCTGAGGGGGGAGTAGACGGGAGGAAGGAAGGGTAAATGGGGAATGGGGGAAGGGTTGGGGGTACGCGAAATCGGTTTGAGAGGGGAGAGGGTTGTTGGAAAAGGGGTTTGGGATGCGACCGAAAACAAGGTGGTGGTGAGAGAGGGTCCGCCATCCAGGGTTTTACAGCTTTCCATCTTCCCACTGTGCACCCCTCTAGCGACTCCCCTAAAACCCTTATCTTGCTTAATTCCAATGGATTAAAGAAGAGAGTAGATGCCGTCTTGACGCACGAATGTGAAGCCTGCATTTTGGGGGAAAATGATTTATCTAACATGGCTACCGCGCACAATTTGACCGTATATTTTATTAATAATGTCGTGCTTTTTAAAAAACTGTTTCCATTTAGTACTTTCGTAGGTGAACCATTGCAGTACCACCACTATTCTGCTGCCGATACTCCTATGCAGCTATGTTTTCGGAATATTAGATGAACAACTGATCCATTCAATATGGCCGATTGCGTATTTTAATGGCTTCATTCAGTTATCCCCCTCCATATTCAAAACTTCCATAGCTCCATAAATTGCTCACCCTCACCCTTGGACCCATCCACCCCTTAACCTCATCCGGAAAATCTTTTAGCTAATTCCATACAAAAGACCTGTAATATTGGGAGCATTCCATCCAAGAAGTGGAAGTTAACGCGCATTGAAACGCATCAGCACACTTTAGCACTTACGAACGCCGGTGAATGGAACGATTTGCGCTAACGAAACGTTCGGTAATCTGTCGGTGGGTTGTAAACTGAAGGGCACGGTCGAATTTTTGTGTCGAGTCAGAGAATTCGTCCAAAAAATGCATTTAAAATCGTAAGCATTTAACACAAAGAGTAATAAAACTTCAAATTTGGGTGCTTTCCATTCGTTCTGGTGGGCTAATCACTTCGAAAAACACAGCAGCGCACTTGCATTCCATTCGTTACAGACCCTACACACTAGGTAGCGCACCTCAACAACTGATCGAGAGCAGAGTAGCTATTAGTAAACAAAAAAAATGAAGTCCGTAATCTCACCGACATTTGTTGTTTCTGTGTTGATTTTCCGTAAAGGGGCCAGAAATTGATATTGTAAAGTTATGCTAGTGCTCAGTAAAGTTATGATATTGTACTCAGTGGTAAAAAGCTTACTTTTTTATTTATTTATTTACTATTTTATTACTTTTTTGAACGAATTCAATAGCTGTTTACAAAAGATGCGGCCGTGCCTGTTGTGCACCCACGAAAAGCTACCTACCGGCGGGTTATTAAGGTTTCGCCAGCGCACATCGTTCCATTCAACGTCGTTCGCGTGCGGTTAAGTTCGCTGATATGCCCAAGCTTCAAACTCTAGAATGGAAAACTCCTAATATCCTTGTTTGTCGCCTTTACTTAAAATCAACAAATAAACAACTATTTCGTGTGCCAATATCGAGGCTATTTTTTGTTCAGCGCACGTCAACTCTTGCTCCCGATCTGTTTTGAAGTGCGCTGCGCAGTGCGCAGATTCAGAAACGAATGGAAACGGATTGCGCCGATATTTCTAGCGATGTGATTAACGCACTATAGTGAATGGAAAGCGCTCATCATAGAAAATTTTTTCCTTTGCCTCGATTCTATTCCGATGCCGTTCCGATCCGCCCGTTCGATCACTCCGGCAGTGATGCGATCGGGTTTTGACGAACCAATAGGAATGCGGGCTTCATAACTGCAGTCCCCACTCCCCTGCACACGTATCTGTGCCGTCCTGTCTGCTCCTCCTCCTCCCTCTCCTCCCCCTCACACACCCCCACCCCACCACCCCACTGCAGCCGAAAGGGGGTTGAAGAAGATGGAAGATTGAGAGTGAAGCAGAGACAGAGAGAGAAATCCGGGGGCTTCCGCCGACTCGATTGAGCGCTGGTGCACGCGGAACCTCTGACGAAATTTCTCGGGGGGAGGAGGGTTATTGGGGCGGTGGAAAGTGGGTGGAGTTTGAGGAAAACGATTTTGTGGGGTTCCGACCGCGAAAAGGAAATTCGTCGCCACCCTATAGAGAGCCACCCCGCGGGATAATAGCACGGCATTCGCAAAACCGAGAAAGTGTTAAAGACGTTTCATTACGTAGCCTCCCGACTCCCATAATGGTCTCGGCCATCCCACTCGAAGAGCGTCACAGAAGGGGAAACTGTCGTTCCTTCTAAAGCGGGTAAGCGGCTTGCTTCACTTTGGCCCGTTGGGAAGTGTTTAAGGGATTGAGGTGATGCGAACGCCATCAAACAATGAAGGTGCGAAGCGCTCATTATCATCAGTCTCGTGACGGAGAGAAAATAGTGGCCCCTGGGGCCTTATTCAAGAAGTACCCGACGCGGTTGAATAGCCCAATAAAATCTCTTTTTTTAATGGCCCCATTTGAAATTTTCGAGGCTCTGACGTCAAAATCTCGTCACTGTCGATGCTTGTAAATTCCGAGGTCATACAGAAAAGTGCATCAGGTGCCCAATTCGATCGTGTCGAATCCTTCCTGAATAAGGCCCCTCGTCGACGTCAAAATTTCGTCATTGTCGAGGCTTGGAAATTCCGAGGTCATACAGAAAAGGGCACCAGGTGCCCTATTCGATCTTGTCGAACCTTTCCTGAATGAAGGACCTGGGGCCTTATTCAGTGAGAACTCAACACGGTTGAACCTCGGAAAATCCGTGGATTTGACGTCACAGCCCCCGTCAAATCGCGACTATTGAATGGACTATTTGAAACTTGCGACGCTTATTACGCGACGCAATCTTCAATGCACATACATATGTGCATCAGATTGTGCAATAAATTGCCTCGTATAAATCGACCTTTATGCCTCGAACTATTATTTTTACTGCAGTTTACCTTGCTAAGGAATAAAAGACATGTTGATGAAGAGGAAGAGATCAGATTTGCGGACATAAGGCTCTCCCAACAAGCTCTTTCCCACTCACGCTCGTCGAGCTAAAAAAAGAGAAAAGAAAGTATTCACAGATGGGAGAACACAGGAGACACTCGATGCCTTGCAATAAAACGAGTCCTAACCTCTGACCTTAAAGGACGGCGATGCACACGACGCGAATACGTCCTGCGAAAGGGAGGGAATATCGAATATAATCTTACTCGAAAGCAATTCAATCAACCCGAGTATTGATGGATTATTATCGACTGCCTACTTCTCGGGCTATAATCAAATGGCTGCAAGGCTCGATTTCGGGACCGGCTCAACTTCGTCTCTTCCCTCCAGAGGGGCTATTCTGTATGGCCTTGGATTTTCCGAGTCTCGACAGCGACGAAAATTTTGCGTCACAGTCACGAAAATTTCAAATAGGGCCATTCATAAGTTGAGTTTTGTCGGGGGCTTTGACGTCACACACGCGATTTTTCCGAGGTTCGACCACGTCGAGTTCGAACTGAATAAGACCCAGGAGGCCTTATTCAGTAAGGACTCAACACGGTCGAACCTCGGAAAATCCATGGATGTGACGTCACACTTTAAAACATATCGGGGGCAGAGTAAATGTGCGCAAGACAATATAATAACTCGAAAAATCGCAACCGTAACCGTTGCTATTCTTTTGACTTTCAGCAAAGGCGTGAAACACGGATGAAGTAAGTCTTCAATTAAATTGAAGTAAAAACTTACGTTTTAAATCCTCATTGTTATACAATTCCATAACTATGCACAATACATTTGACCGCGACTTTGGTGAACCTAAAGAGTGCTACCTACTGGCAGAATACCGAACATTTCCACCCAGCACATCTTGTCTTTTATCGTCGTTCGTGTGCGCTGAAGTGCACTGACATATGCCAATCTGCACTAGCTACAACACCTTGAATGAGAAGTTCACAATTTTCGGGAAAGCTCTGCATTATTCATAAAAATTTAAGTACGAATTGCGAGCGGTGTCCATGTTGCTTGGATCATTTTTCGTAAATAAAATTAAGGAAACAGCATTCACTTTCTCGCGTCAAGACATCATCTACTCCCTTCTTTAATCTATAATATGCGTCCCTCTTTAACAAGTTGACTCTCTCTCTCTCTCTCTTTCCAAGCACGCACCTCGTAAGAGGTCTCTATAAGACTCGAAAATGAGTTGACAAACGGAAGACGAATATAATTGAAAAAGTTGCAAAATTGGAAGTTTTCCGGGAGCAATCAAATTAAAAGACACTCGCGGCGGCAACGATTACCCCGGGATTTCTCGATTATGAGAGAGCAAGGGAGAGAGAGGGAGGCAGAGAGAGAAGGAAGAATCGACTGTGTTTACACGTTCGATCGCCAGGGAACCGCACGAAGTCCGGTCGCCATATCCATCCCAGGTCGGTCGAAGCAATAAAAAAATCGGTGAATCCGACATCTTTTCCACAGGGTTCCAATCGAAGTGAAGGTTGCTCTACTATAAAGTAGTGGTGAACTTCGGTGAACTTTTGCCAGGGGCTCGAAACTCGAAGGGTTAGGGCACTAAACGGTGAACGTTGAGGGCACAGGACGCGGAAAAATGATGTCTACATCTACATCTACAAAATACATTGCAAGCCACCTCAAGGGTGTGTAGCAGGGGGTGAGTAGTCACCAACATAAATTACTATACCCTATTTAATTTAGTGCAACTACGACTATTGATGCATTAGCATAAATCGCTAATGCTTGTCAGGAGGCGAAGCCTCACAAGCATTAGCGATTTGAAGGTCAATTTTGTTTTTAAAAGTTTGGAGATTCATCTCTCAGTCTTTCAGTCATTTTTATAAAGTGATATTAAAATAAATATTTTTTAATAAGGTTGAGTTTTGTTAAATTACTAAAAAGTAAAAAATCGGTGAGTCTGACATTTTTTCCACAGGAATCTAATTGAGGGGAATGTCGCTCTACTAGCGACGAAACTTATACCTTGGGCCCGAATCCCGTCTAGGGGACGAAACAGTTCACGTTGAGGACACAGGACATGGAAAATAATGTCCATTTTGTCAAAATAAAATGCTTTCTAAATACTTGTCTACTTCATTCCAAAGTCTGCTACTCTATTTCCTAAATTGAAATTAAGTAGCATAAAAAATATTAAGTTCGATTTTTGTCAAATTACCAAAAAGTAAAACATCGGCGAGTCCGGCAGGCTTTCTATATCTGACATATTCTCGACTATGACCCAATCGAAGTAAGATTACCCAACTAGTGCAATTAGGTTTGCAGCATTGTCTAACATGTGCTTTCCTCTCCCCTCCACTTCTTTACCAACCCTTACCACGCGCGCCTTCCCCTTCATGACGTCACGCTCCGCGCAGGCTACCGGCACAAGTTTCGCTATCACTGCAGAAAGACAAAGATTATTTCGGAAATGGACGAGGAGTTGATGGAAACCTGGCGTCTTAATTGAGCCTACCTTAAACGAAAATAAATGGTAAGGTCGTTATTTTACGTTCCATCGGATGGATAGAGTACTGCACATGAATTGATCTCCACGCTGCACACAATTGCTAGATTCTACTGAAAAAAGATTTCCACTACTGACGAGATTCGAAATTGAGGACCTCGGAATGGGAAGCCAGTCTTCCAGCCGGTTCCCCAGAATAACTACACAGGTGATACTTACGGTATTCATACGTAAATCTTATGTCCGTCGGTCAAAAATGTTTTGATAACAAATATTTACCGACGATTAATCAAAAATATTTTCAGCAAACGGGTTTGCGTCAGAATTCTGTTCCGGGCGTACTCAACAATGATGTAAGTATGCTGTACAGCCGAGCGCAAAGCCGAGCATTGAAGTCCAAGTCACTGACCTTATCTTTTCCTTGAGTACGCCCGATAAATCTTAGCCTTGAGCCTTATTGAAATACTCTTTAAGTAATCTTCTTGTTACTTCAACATTTATTTTTACTTTCTCCCTGAATCTTATCACGAATGTACTTTTCTTTTGACACACTTGTTAGAAGGTGGCGTTCCCATAATATACATTTTTTATTTGCTACCTTTGCCTGTAAATGATATTGTTTTTATGTAAACATCGACTGAAAAAAAACAAATGCTGGAAAATTGGCTTTCTTGAAAAAATGGCTTTCTTTCTTGGATTGGAAAAAGAGGAATTGCTGTGCAATGATCGGCATCCATTTTGTAGGAAGAATATACATACTTATAGTCATGATATCAAATTAATTGCTTGCTTTCTCCATTTTTCTCGGACGTGGTACCCAAG
The DNA here is from genome assembly GCA_963573305.1 of Pyrrhosoma nymphula. Classification (NCBI taxonomy): domain Eukaryota; kingdom Metazoa; phylum Arthropoda; class Insecta; order Odonata; family Coenagrionidae; genus Pyrrhosoma; species Pyrrhosoma nymphula. Next base: position 115,770,222 of record OY754330.1, read on the forward strand.
TTAAGTGGATCCCATGGAGTTGGATGTGGCATCGAACTCCAACGTATTCATTAAAAATTCCTGCCACAGCCAACTAATTGAATGGCGCGCCAGCGTCAATTTAAGTTGGATACCAAATCCAATTCTTAGGTTGCCTTGTCCAATTCTTTTTTTGGGTGAACATACTACTAGTTTTCTAGTGTTCTTGTAACTAATTTAACAACGGACCTCTGCAAGGAATAATTCTGCTCCTGAACTACAGTGAAATAATATCACCAATTCGGTCAAATGTACGCTGCACACAATAGGTCCTGCTTAAGGTTCTACTATAATACGTCATACCTAATCTTATTACAGCTGTTGGTAAATATGGCGAGCATAAATTTTCTTCTCAGATAGTCTAAATAGTCTCTGACAGGGAAATAGTTGAAGCGCATGTGCGCAGAAAAACCAATCAAAGGTCGCGTTTCGTCAATAAATTACAGAGTTACCTAGGTTACAGAAATTCACTGAATATTGGCACGCGCATGCGCAGTCCGAGTCTGAGAATGTTCAATAATTATTCATGAACAAATTCACAAATTCACGAAATTTACCGAGGTACACCGGATTTGTGGGCCTCTTTGCGTCCTATGAGCAGGAAAATACGGTAATTATCGCATCAGCTGATATTTTTTTCCGGCGTACCATCTGACGGAAGGTTTCTCGGGTATTCCACCGCGTGAAGTTCCCATGGTAACCTTCCTTCACGGTACCTTATTATTGCTGCAAAAGACCATAGTACGACCATTTTTTTTTAATTTTCGTGAAAGGGAAATTGTGTGTGTAAAAGACTTCACGCGAGCAACGGGTTTTCAAAGGGAACACTTCAATTTCTCCAAAAAAAAAATCATTCTGACCCGATCTCCCTCTTACAAACCATGGCTGCAGCACTTCCACCCGAAAAACGTGTCTCGTTTCGAATGCGGTTTTATCTCCGATGTCAACCCCAAACCTTGTGCCTCCCAGCGCGCCGTACCCTCTCTCTCTCTCGCCCATCGAGAACGTTCGATTGGGGGCGGTGACGTTTTATTGGTTCCAATCTCCCACCCGAATTATTAAAGCCGACTATCTTAACCATCCCACTCTTCCCCCTCCTATCTCTCTCTCACCGTCACTTTAAGTGTCTCCCTAACCTTTCCCCCACTCCCTCCGGAGAGCTGGCTCTTGATATATTTAACGAGACTGAACCCCCAAGAACGCATCTGGTTCCCATAGTCATCACGGAAAAATGGGGATCATGCATTCATTAATTACAAACAAAAACTACTATCTGTGAGAGAAGTTCATTTTTCTCCATGTTAAAAGCAAAGTAACGATTGTTATATCTTGCACGTGAACTTTATTTTTAAATTCTATCATTATTTTTCAATCGGAATCTAAATTAGCGTACCTAATTTTAGTATTTTTTAGGGCTTGGTCAAATGATCAAATTATTTATAGGTACACCCATGGCCGAAGTTTCGATTTATTTATGAATCTTCATCAGGGCAGGAAATATCATGAAAAATCAGATGAAATACAGGAACATCACTAATGTTAACACACGTATACACCATCAACTACAACAATGCCTCATACAATATCTTTTTATGTATGTATACATAAAAAGATTTATATATATATATATATATATATATATATAAATAGACTATGCCACAGGTGGGGCGGAATTAAATATAAACACATAAAAAAAGAACACTCACAATATTAGTTGATATTTCGGTTGCTAGAACCTTTCTCAAAGGAAGACGGATACAGAATCTTCTCCTGAGGCTTGGTTTGGTTGGCTTGGAATGAGGCTTCTGTATCCGTCTTCCTTTGAGAAAGGTTCTAGCAACCGAAATATCAACTAATATTGTGAGTGTTCTTTTTTTATGTGTTTATATTTAATTCCGCCCCACCTGTGGCATAGTCTATTTACATTATCGCCTGTGTGATTTTCCACGAACTCGTATATATATATATATATATATATATAAAAAGATTTATATATATAGTATAAAACCATATTTGTATGCGAATATATTTATATATATATATATACATACAAATATAGTTTTAAAAACACAGGCACACGGAAATAAAAAGAAAGACACTCACAAAATATTTTACGTTTCGACGGTCAGGCCGTCATCGTCGGCAACAAGAGACTAACTAGTGATCTGTTACCTCGGGGGGAAGGGGGGAAGGCGGAATATGAGAAGGGAAGGGGACTGGTGGGGAGCGGGAGCGAGGGGTGGCTATTGGTCAGTGGGCCAAATTTAGCCCGGGCGATTCAAATGCTCTTAAGTTCCAAATGAATGCCATCTCGCGTGTATACTTCCCATCGCTAAACCTTCAATAAATGTTTCTCTCTCTTTATATTAAAAGCCCTCCCCGAATCAGCAACAAATATCGAATTGAGGACTCGAGAGATGGCATTCATTTGGATCTCAAGAGAATATGAATCGCCCGGGCTAAATTTGGCCCACTGACCAATAGCTACTCCTCGCTTCCGCTCCCCACCAGTCCCCTTCCCTTCTCCTGTTCCGCTTCCCCCCCCCCCTCGAGGTAAAAGAAAACTTTTCAATCTCTTGTTGCCGACGATGATGGCCTAATAGTCAGAACGTCACGTAAAGTACATTGTGAGTGTCCTTTTTGTTTCCATGTGCCTGAGTTTTTAAAGCTATATTCATATTTGTATTTTTATTCGCCGAGTGCTATAACTAACTCGGAAGCTTTCACGAGCGTGAACACAAAAAATAAATATATACTTCGTCTTTAGGGTGACTAAAAAGAAGGAACCCATAATAAGACACTCACACGGATTTTGGAATATTTTTGGTCGATCGCCGCCACCTTCTTCAGCGAAGCACATAAAATTGTGAAGTCCAATGGTAGTGTGAAGATGGAATGATGGCCAATTTACAGAATTTTTTTTCACTTTTTGGGTACTTTCATCTTATGCCAACCTTTTTATGGGCCGTCTCGAAACCACTTTCTTAAAAAACCAAACGCTTAAACCTATCTTCTGGGTCCGCTACATTGACAACATATTCGTCCACTGGCCTCACGGCCGTGATTCTTTATCTTCTTTGATTTCCACAATGAACACTCCATTCTCCACATCTTCCACTTCTGACTCCTCAATTACGTTCCTGGATATTAATATTCAAATTAAGGATAGTAAATTCATCACCTCCGTCCACAAAAAATCTACTAACAACGAACAATACCTCCATTTTAACAGCTGTCGTCCTTCTCACAACAAACGCTCCATCCCTTATTCCCTCTCTATCCGCGGCCATAGGATCTGCAACAGCACCCCCTCTCTAAAATAATATGCCGAAACTCTTTATCACTCCCTCAGAGAACGCGAGTACCTACACAGAAAAATTTCTTTTAAATAAAATCCTGCCTCCTACTGCCAAATTTACCCCTCGGACCAAGACCCACCAACCTGACCAACTTAAGTTTGTCACCACATTCTTCCATGGAGCACACAGAATCAAAAACATATTGAAAGACCTGTATCCCATCATTAAAAACAACACCTCTACTTCCCTCCTTCTACCCTCATGTCCCAAAATTTCCTATAAGCGTCCCTCAAATCTGCGAGACATTCTAAAATCCAATAGACCCCCCCCCCCCTCTACCACTTTCCTCAACCTGCGAACGCCTTAGGTGCTAATGCTGCTCTCTCCTCCGCCCTTCTGCCTCCCCCTTCCCCAAAAGATCTTCCTCTACGGCCGATTGTACCACCAGCAACATCATCTACAGCCTTTCCTGCAATTTCTCCCCTGCCTTCTACGTGGGAAAATGTACCAGCCCTCTCAATATCCGTATGAACAATCACCGCCATGCCACCAAAACTCCACCTTATCTTGATCCCATCCCCAAATATACCGCCTCCCACTACCAAACATTTGACGATTGTTTTTCACTAGAAATCGTAGAAGCCCTTCCCGAATCCGCCGGTAATCTTGATGTAAAAATTCGAGAGTATGCTCACATTTGGGTAACAAGGGCATTCGAAAAGCCCGGGCTAAACCTAGCCTTTCTCTCACCACCACAACCCATTCGCACTTACCCCTCCTCCCTCTCTGCTCTTTCCTCCCCAAGGGAACAGAGCAGATTCTTCAGTCTTCTACCGCCGACAATGACGGCATTACCATCGAAACGTCCAAGTATTCTTTTCTAAGTGTCCTTTTTGCGTGTTTCTGTGTTTGTTTAGTATATCGCTATTTTATGTATGCATATATATAATTATAAATATATACTCATTCATTCGAAAACATGACGCTTAAAGGCGCGAATAAATTCATACAATCATAGAAAATGGAAATGGATCATCATTATTAGAGTAATCTACCGGTTAGAGGTAGATTATGATGAAAGTCAGAGAATATCCAACGGACTTTTGCACGTGCAGTTCCCTAGCTATTTCTAGTATTTCTTTCTTCATCTCAGCATAAGTCCTACCTTTCTTCATCCCGTCCACAAAACCTAATCTCTTTCTTCCTCTTCCCCGCTTACCCAACGTCCTTTCCTCGATCACGGCCTTCAGCAAACCGCCGCGCCGCCCCTCATTACCGCTTCCAGCCACCTACCCTGCCTTCCCCTAATCTCATCCACAAGTTTTCTTTCCTCACCCACCATGTCAAGCACTTCCTCATTTGTCTTCCTTTCCGTCCAACGCACCTTCTCCATCCTCCTCCACACCCACATCTCGAAAGCCTTCAGCCTATTTTCGTCTTCCTTTTTCAATGTCCACGTTTCAGCCCCATACAACGCCACACTCCATATCAAACTCTTCACGAGCCTCTTTTTTACATCCTTACTTAAGGTCCCCGTCATCTGCTCCCTTCTATTATTGAATGCTTCCTTCGCTAACGCAGTCCTCCTCCTAATGTCTTTGCTACTATATCCTGTTTCTTCTAGCGTACTACCCAAGTAATTACATTGTTCTACTTGCTCCAGTTTGTGACTTCCTACTCTTATCACCAGCCTCACTTTTTTGTCCTAGAGAATGTCATTACTTTTGTTTTCTAATGATTAATCTTCCCCCGTATTTCTCGCACTGCTTTTCCAATGCAACTACTAAAGTTTGCAATCCTTTCGATGACTGACTGGCCAACGCCTGGTCGTCCGGGAATCTAACCGACTTTATCCGCTGGCCTCCTACTTTCATTCCCACATCTAGCTCATCTCATGCCTCTCTTAACATTTCCTCAGCATAGATGTTAAAAAGCAAAGGCGACAACGGGCACTTGCCGCACCCCGCGACCTATAACTGCCCACTCTGATTCACCGTCAGCTACCCTCACCGGAGTCGTCTGTCCCATATAAGTTTCGGATGAGTCTCCTATCACGCCAATCTATTCCTATTTTACCCAATATCTGCATTAGTTTCTCCCAGTTTTCTCTGTCAAACATCTTTTCGAAATTCACAAAGCATGCGAAAACATCCTGATTATACTCAATGTTTCTTTCTATAAGTGTCCTCATTACCGCAGTCGCGTCTCTGATGGCTCTTCCCTTCCTGAACCCAAATTGGTCATCACCTAAATAGTTGTTTGCTCTGCTCTCCAACCTTCTATTTATTAATCTAAGTAAAACTTGTGCCGCGTGCGAAATTAAACTGTTTGTTCTATACTCCTCGCATTCTGACGCTTTCTCCTTCTTCGGGATAGGTATTAATACTGTTATTAATACTGTACGATATTTTCTGGCAATACTCCTTCCTTCGGGAAGGCCTTCTGCGATTTCTAGTGAAAAAAAGTTGAGGAAACTGGTTGAGGGGGCGGTTGGTTGGAGGGAGGGTCTAGTGGATTTTAGAATGTCTCGCAGATTTGAGGGACGCTTATAGGAAATTTTGGGACATGAGGGTAGAAGGAGGGAAGTAGAGGTGTTGTTTTTAATGATGGGATACAGGTCTTTCAATATGTTTTTGATTCTGTGTGCTCCATGGAAGAATGTGGTGACAAACTTAAGTTGGTCAGGTTGGTGGGTCTTGGTCCGAGGGGTAAATTTGGCAGTAGGAGGCAGGATTTTATTTAAAAGAAATTTTTCTGTGTAGGTACTCGCGTTCTCTGAGGGAGTGATAAAGAGTTTCGGCATATTATTTTAGAGAGGGGGTGCTGTTGCAGATCCTATGGCCGCGGATAGAGAGGGAATAAGGGATGGAGCGTTTGTTGTGAGAAGGATGACAGCTGTTAAAATGGAGGTATTGGTCGTTGTTAGTGGATTTTTTGTGGACGGAGGTGATGAATTTACTATCCTTAATTTGGATATTAATATCCAGGAACGCAATTGAGGAGTCAGAAATGGAAGATGTGTAGGAAACTGAGAATGAAGTGTTCAGTGTGGAAATCAAAGAAGATAAAGAATCACGGCCGTGAAGCCAGGGGACGAATATGTCGTCAATGTAGCGGGTCCAGAAGATAGGTTTAAGCGTTTGGTTTTTTAAGAAAGTGGTTTCGAGACGGCCCATAAACAGGTTGGCATAAGAGGGAACCCTCTTACACCTTTGTCTCCCCCTCTTTGCCCTCCCATACCTCAATCTCTATCCCTTTCCTCATTCCTACTCATTACCTTGAGAAAGATGGATGCCAATACCACCGAAATATTGGAAGTTTTATTTTGTGTCTTTCGCTTGTTTCTATATTTTTATCGACCAGCCTCTTGGCATATTTTATATTTATAGCTCGAGTGATCCTTCAAGAAGTTATATGTATATACATATACACATTTGAGTGTTTGTTTGTCTTTTATTCAGATCTACAGTTTTATTCCAATTGCGAAGAAATTTTGAACTTTAGCAGTTCAAAACAAAAGAAAAACTGTAATTTGCATTTAGTTTTGAAAACACTATCCCAACCCCCCATTTTCCACCCCCTTAAGCAAAATTTTAAGGTGCAGGTTTGCGGTTTACACACGATTTTCTTGAAACGGTGAGTAAATCACCAAAGTGGAGGGTAATATTCTGAAAGCCCATAAAATTTCCAACTAAATTAATTGTTACTTGTTCCGATATTGTTATTAGACTCCGAGTAATTTAATGCCAAAGTTGAACATTCATTCCGACCCACCAAGACGGGATATTCGACCCTTTCTGCGCATGCATGGCTTCTTTCATCCGTTCCCTAGGTTGCCCATTGGAACCGAAAACGTAGAATGCAACTCGCCTCTCTTAGTCAATATGCATACTGCACTGTGTAATCTTTAATGTCAGCGGATACCCATTACTAATCACTTATACACCTACTTCCAGCGTATCGATTTAATCATTAATGTTAATCATTGCAGTAAATATCGTGGGAAATCGGATGAAACAGCAGAACACCACTTAAGTTACGGACATAAATACCATCAGCTACAACAGTGACATGGATACGAATTTTTCGTGGGGGCGGAGGCCATCGATCGATATTGTATGAATTGATATTGCAAAAATTTGTATCAAACTGTTGTGATACATGGGTGTAGTCACGTTCATCCTGAAAATACGACGAGTGATATACTACATCTACATACTACCCTGCGAGCCACCGCATGGGCGTGAGGCAGGGGGCGGTAAAGGTTTAAAGGAGATATTGATGTTATTGGGATTGAAGCACTTCAAATGCTCATATATGAAGAACTAATGAATTTAATTCCTAAAAAAATGCCGGAAAATATCTGTCGGTCACCCATGTTACATACAGGCAAAACATAAACTCTGGCCATAGGGGGGGGGATTAATCCCCTTTCTTTCGCCCCACCCCCCGTTACTAATCTACTGTACTACAACAATACTACATACCATTGGTATTATATTAAAAATATCGCATTACACTCCACCGTCAATCAATCCGTTCATCATCCAGCGTTATCTTTAAACGTGAAGCTGCAAAATGTGATGCATGCGCAAAAAACATGAACACAATAACAGAAAACTTAAAAAAAAACCTAACCCCGGATAAGTTATAAACTTATAAACGATTATTTACTACGTTTATTGTAAAATTCATCTCAATCCTCTGCAGAAAAACATCTTCAATTTCTCCCATTCTCTATATCTAATGACATTTCTTAAAATAAGAGGAGAAAATGGCGCTTTTTTTATTTTGGCCTCAAGCTAATTAAAAAAGTCAATACGGAATATCAAAGCATGTGGAATTAATGGTAGCACAGCCAACTGGGATTTCATATATTTCCGCAAATTGTGAGTCAAAGGTAAATGTCAAATGGCTCCGGGAAGTTCGGATCCGTAAGTCAAAAGTCCAGTATCCTCTGACGCCTTGACTTAGCCAAGTTTCTCATTCTCAATAATTACCCTGAAAGAGACATTAAACGTAAAATCATGGGCAGCTTCAATGTGATTCTCATTAATTATCATCGTTTACACCTATAATTGAGATAACTTAGGTTCGGTGAAATGAAGACACAGACGCCGTCGAAAAGGTATAATAAGGTAGGGGAACGCTCTTAGAAGCCCATAAGGAAATAAATATAATAATGAATTAATAGCGGTAGCGAAATATGGTGGCAGGCCTATCATAATTTTCATTTTGCATTCCATTCTTGGTAATCCTCGGCAATTCTCCGCATTCGTTGTTTCTTCATTTATTATTTTATGGAGGGTCTTGTGTCTGAAAATGTGCAGTCGATGCATATATTATATTATTATATATTGATGAAGTTCACAGTGTTTTTTGACTAGGACTTGAAAAATTTTGTATTTGAGATGAACAGCATAGGAATCAATGGGTAATATACATTCTTCTCCATCATCTATGGCTCTGGGTTGTTTTTCCATTACACGTCTGGAGATATTTCCTGTTTTGGAGTTGAAGAAGTCGTCAAGCCAAGTTTGTAAACCCTAAGAGCACACTACGGGTAGTACAGTAGCTTCCGCGTTTCACTACATGGGTTCACAAGGTTGCAAACTATTATTGAAAATGGGGTTTGGCAGATACGGAGACGAACGAAGAGGCGTTAAATATGGTTGAAGAAGAATTGAGGCTAATTACAGTGGTTGGAGGGATTTTGGTTTAGGTATGTACATATTTGCGTGAAAACTTGTATACGTGTTCTCATTAGTGACATCTATTGATAAAAGTGAAAAAATATCAGCATGCCAAATTGGTTTGGTGCCATTCCAATGTCATTTTAACACCTAGCCTTATGGCATATATTTCGTCATAATTCGATAAAATATGTACAGATTTTCTTCTAAACGCGAAATAATACCGTTATTATTAGAGTAATTAATACAAACTAATATCAAGGTGTCACTTCGAGTCTAATATTCGAAAAAAAAAGTATTTCAATATGATGACGACTATAAATTTTGAATACCGCACCGAAAACTCGTCTTAACATGCTTTGGAAAAAATGTAAAATATAATTCTTCTATTATTTCTATTGCTGTATATGTGGTGAGTTCCACCGAATAAACATATACACTTAAATAAATGTGGTTCAAGAATTATTTTTTGATTTGCTTAAAAAATTATAAAAATGTGCAATCAATAACCCACGATTACCGCTCCCGCCACTCTTAAGGAGATTGAAAGGAGGAAAGAGAAGTGGTTGTAAGTAGTGATAAGCTGTTTAAGAGGGCAATTGAGGTGACAATATTGGGAAACAGGGGAATAGTTATAGTGGTCGCGAAACATGGCGGCATTGTTTCTGTCAAAATTAAAAAAATGGCTCCTCTGCCAAGAGAGTGAAGACATCGAAAAATTGTTAAAAGTTGTTGTATAGACATAGTGATTATTACTTTGTTATTTATACTGTATTGCCATTGTTCTTAATCATCTTTTATTTGTATTGTTGTAAGTGAAAATTCTTATAAATTATTTTACTCTGTTATAATTCCGCACACAATATGTATTATCTCTAATTGTTTTTCTGTTATCAGGTTAAAAAAAATGATTATACATATGCACCAGCCGCATCATGTTAATCAATGATGGTAACCCCAAAACAGGTTTACCTATGGGGTATCTAAAGTCCACCTTATTGTTTTTTTCAAATATTGTACTTTGTTTACTTCACAAGTGGAATAAATATTATTATTTTTCGTTACAGTTGTAACATGACCCTCCGAGTCCCCGGCAAGCATCGGGTTTCATTGCCGTCATAATGGCCGGTGACTCGAGAGGGGTTTTGCAGTAATCGCAGCCACGTCCGACGCCCATCGGATGTGTGGCTACGCTGCTGTCGGGTCATGCGTCCGCAGTAGACGGAGTGACCCCAGGATGACGGCCTTCTGCATGCGAGCAACTAGTGATTCCGCCTGTGCCACGCAGGACGGAATGCACTTGATGTTATCTATCAGCGAGCCCTTAACTCCACCGAGCACACCTATGATGAGGACCACCAGTTTCACAGTGTCCGGGGTACATCTGCCGAAGTTCGGAAAGCAGATCTTGATATTTCGTCCGTTTCTCCACCTCTTTCGCATCCATGTTAGTTTCAGCCGGAGCCGAAAACTCGATCACGAACATGGAGCGTGTGAGGTGGTCGAGGAGAACGATATCAGGCTTGGTCGCCTCCAACTGCCTGGTGGCGGAAAAGGAGTAATTCCACCAGATTGTGCATTTATCGTTCTCCACGACGGACTCAATATCTCCAGGGGCATAGGGCAGCACAGGTGTTTCGTCGATGCCATAATGGTGTCGAAGATGAAAGTATAAAACTCGTAGGGCCGCATTGTGCCGAGCTAAATACGCTGACTTGGCGTAATAACTACAGCCGGAGAGAAGGTGACTCAAAGTCTCCGGCTGGGCTCGGCACGCCCTACATCTCGTGTCCGCAACCTCCGCCTTGAATATAATGGGTGCTTTCCAATTAGGCGACTCCCAGCGACTCATGCGTCGCTTGGAGGCAACTTGGGTCGACTTCCAATTCGGCTAATTGGAAAGCAAATATCCATGCGCAGGAGTCGATGCGCAGTCGCAATTTTTGAAACATGACGATCAAGTATATGAACAAGTTAATCAGATTGTTTTCTTTTGAAAAAAGTCTCAACTGTTGACAGAAACTTCACCAGTGGATTCATTATTAATAATGAAAGGTTGTCGCATTAATTTTATGCATTGGCCGCCAAGATGTGACGCATTATTATAGAAAAAATAGTTATTCACTCTTCTGTAGTCCTAGACTCCTGTTGACCATTTTAATACAGTTCGCTTATTATTTTTTTCCGTGAAATATAACAACATAGCTCTCAACATGATAAAGGAGAAATACAATCTCCTTATGCCAATTAAGTTTTCCTTAATTACACTCCATCAAAAACAGTACAACAGTAAAGTAAGATTTAACGCTTTCCCGGCGAATTGCAGTGATGAACTCTTCTCGGGCTCTACACCGGGTGAGTGATTTAAATAAGGTTTATAAATAAAACATAATTTAAACCATCGGTGAATTAAATGCATTCGCCAGATACTGTTGTACTGATGAACTCTTCTCGGGCTTTACACCGGGTGAGTGATTTAAATGTTGCCGACGTTTCGGGTAGGGACTCGTTACCCACATTTGCCTTGAAGATGGGTAACGAGTCGCTACCCGAAACGTCGGTAACATTTAAATCACTCACCCGGTGTAGAGCCCGAGAAGAGTTCATCAGTACAACAGTATCTGGCGAATGCATTTAATTCACCGATGGTTTAAATTATGTTTTATTTATAAACTATAAATTCCTTAAAAGAGGTTTGGTTTTCAATTCTATTTGGTTTACAACGCACTGTATAAAAAGAATGCTGTAGGTTCAATCGAAGAGATGCCCCCGTCGATAATTAATTTAAATATTTTTAGGTTAACTTAATTCTTATGAATCACGCACTTTTATGTAATACAAATAACGTGAATTGCCATTAACTATGATTTTATAAAACGAATATTTAATCGTGCTGCGTTTAGTGGGTTTTCCAAGGATGATGGGAAATATTTTCAATTGGACCAAAAGAATGATCGATTATGGAAAATATCTGCCTTTTATTACTATTTCCAGCGTATTTTTCGATTTATATATGTGTGAATAAATGCCTACGAGCAGGGAAACCAAACTAGGCCTTTCTTAAATACAATTAGTACACATACATATGTATTTACGTGATATTCATTATAAATGGCGTAGCCATTGTTGCAGCGAATTTTTCTGGCCCAATGAGTCCCAAATGACCGGAATCTACTCTACTTTGAACCATGACAATAGCAAACTCTCCTTTCCAGCGAGTCGCTTTGAGTCAACACGCGTCAGCGACTCCCAGCGACACGGAACAATTGGAAAGCAAAAAAGTCGCTCGGAGTCGACTCACGTCGACTTGCGTCGTTAATTGGAAAGCACCCAATGCGGCGGTACACGAGTGTGTTTATGACACCATCCTGGCACGCGAGGACAAAACCCTCGGTCTCGGACTTCAGACCGGCGGAGCGTAGGAAGGCAAACGTCAGCTCCTTCGATAGCCCATGCTTTTCGATGTTTCGATAGAAACCTCCATGCATGGGCTTATCGGTATGCACCTTGAGCAAGGCCTTCTGCTCGGCTTTTTTTATTTCGAGCTTGAGGACGTCTGCCTTTAATGACAAGATGGTCGTGTCATTGTCGCTTCCGTCGGATGACGGGTCGAAGTCGAGACCGGTTTCGTCCGCTGCCCTCTTTGCCGCCTGGAAGAGAAACGCCCCTGCTCCCGCACTCTCGTGATCTCTCACGAGATTGAGCAGGGGGTCCCTGCTTTTCAAGACTCGGCAAGCTGTACCCAGGACAACTCTGTTGTGGAGACACTCCAGACTCAATAGTCCTCTACCACCAACATTGCGAGGGAGATACAATCTGGCGACGGAAGATTTCGGATGAAGACTTCTATAGATGGTCATAATCTTCCTCGTTCCCCTATCGAGGTTCTGCAACTCGTTGACGTTCCACTTCATGCATCCGAAGGCATACAGCAGTGTAGGAACCGCGAACATGTTCGTGGCAAGAACCTTGTTCTTGCCTGACAGCTCAGAACTCCAGATGTTTCTGAGAGTCTGTCTGTATTTGCCGGTGATCCTTCCCTTCACTGCTGCAACCTCCTGCATTCGGCGCTGGGGGACGCCGAGATATTCATAGCTGTCATCGTCCTCGAGGTGACGAATGACGCTCCCGTCAACAAGTTGCACGTCTTCTTTGATCTCCGAAAATCTTCCTCTCGCCAAGTGGATGGATGCACACTTATCCTATCCGAACTCCATCCCTATAGCCTCACTGTATTCCAGTACGGTGTCCAGGGCAGTGCGGAGGTCTTTCGCATTAGAAGCGTACAGCTTCAGGTCATCCATATAAAACAAATGGGTGACCTTATGCTTCCTGTCACCTGGAACACCGCACATGTATCCTTTACCTCGTCGCAGCCTGAGGGACAGGGGTAGGAGGGAAATACAGAACAGTAAGGGGCTCAAGCTGTCGCCTTGAAAAACGCCACGGTGGTATGTTACCAACTCGGTGGAAACTGACCGCTTGCCTGAGGTCAGAACGAAGCGCGTTTTCCACAGTGGTAACAGGCGTTGGATGCAGGACACAACCTCAGGGTTGACTTTCATCAACTTCAGCATGGCGATCAAAAGCTCATGCGAAGTGGTGTCAAAAGCCTTCTTGTAGTCAACCCAGGCCATTGATAGGTTTCGCTTATGCCGGATGGCATCCTGGCATATGCACCTATCAATGAGCAGGTTGTCCTTGCATCCCGCGATTCCCCGCTTTGAGCCCCTCTGCTCGTACACCTCCTCCCAAACCGGCTGGACTTGGTGTAGGATAAGGTCGCTCAAGATCGAGGTGAACGCCTTATATACAGTGTTGAGGCAGGTTATAGGGCGGTAGTTCTTCGGATTGGACAAGTCTCCCTTCTTAGGTATTAGAACCGTGCGTCCCTCAGTCAGCCAAGGCGGAATTGGATTTCCACCATTTAGAAAGGACGTGAAGATTCTGGCGAGGTGTTGGTGGGTGGAAGTAAATTTCTTCCACCAGAGGTTATTCACGGCATCCATTCCTGGAGCCGAGAAATTCTTCTTGCCAGAGAAGGCCTTCTTCACGTCACTTTCGGTGACTGAAAGAGGTCCATCCACATCTTGTAAGTGGCGGTCACAAACCTCTTTAAAGAGGCCTATGGCCGGAGTGTCTCTGTTGAATGGCTTCGACGTTTTGTGTATTTCCTTCCAGAAACGTTCAACCTCTTGGACGGGTGGCGGAGATTCAACGACAGGCGGAGGTGGTCGAAAGAGACGGGACGGGTGAAGGAGAAAGGTGGCATTTTCTCTCACACCCCTACTCCTCTTCAGGAGTTTTTTCCGGGCCGTGGTGAGTGCCCGTACTCTATCGACCGCGTGCTGCTTAATGGTAAGCAGCACGCTCTTATTCAGCGTGTGATGGTTGTACCTGAGACTGCGCGCTATGCGCCGAACTTTAGGAGTGAAAGTTCGCCCAGATAAGATGTATTCCATCACACACTGAATTCTCGACGCCTGTTGTCTCGCCTGCATGATCTTGGCCTCAAACTGTTCAAGCCTCTTTGCTGCTTTGTCCCCCCAAGAGGTGTTCCTTTGGGAGTGAGCCATAATTTTGGCAGCAGCATAGACCACGCAATTTACCGTCCAAAGGTCCGACGTTTCCGTTAGGATTTCGTCGATAAGACCATTCAACTGGGGCAGGTGGTTACCCCGCAGAGAGATCTTCCGGTGGATGTCTCTCTGCCTAGGTTGTCCATCATCATAACATATTGTGCTTAATAACCGCGTTCGTAGTTCAGAGACGGCCTGACCAGCTTCTTCCCCATTTGGCCGAGAGACAGACACGAATGTCGTTCTCGCCTCAGGCGGTGGAGAGGCTGCCTGTGTCGGGGAGGGTGGTCTGGCCGGTGGTGTGTTCCTCTGAACTGGCGGTTGGTGGAGAGTTTCCTTTTTCCACAGGTGTTTGGCATAATCGCGCAGATTCTGCTGCGATAGGTGGCCGTGTTCTGGATGCATCTCACACCACAAAGAGTGCATCCTTGCCATATACCCCCTGCGTTCGGGCTCGCTGGCAGCATGGCATGCGAGGAGGTCGCCCCTTAGGGCTTCCGTCCACTGCATCCGGGCTCCCTTCTGAGGTGGTGAATTTTCATTGCCACACCCAACTGTACTAGGGCCCCCATCCGAGAGGGGCAAGCATAATTTACATGTTGATTTAAAAAATTCAAGATTGATGATTTCATCTATGATTGATGATTCAAGAAAATCTTGTATTTGCCAACATTCCACACATTGTAACAATGTAAAATTGTACACTGATGAATAATGAATAAGTAGCAAAGTAAAATATGGATAAATAAAACCTGTTCAACATTTTTTTCCTCCAATATTTTACTTCAAATCCTTGTGTGCTCATACATAAAAATTGCTGTGAATATTATTATTGCAGGTGATATACTTATTAAGACAAGTTTATATACACAGTGCTCTGCTAATCCTTTACTATTTCAGGCCTTTATCTCTTTGCTCAATTTCATTCTTCAGCACCGAAAATGTTCTGCTTCTCTTCATCATATTAATAAAAGTATTTAGTGAACAGGAAATGTATGTTTACATTTCTAGTTTTATCAGGTAACTAGGGAGAAAATTTACATGTGTGTTTGACCATCACCTTATTCCCTCTTACAACCCCTCTCTAAGTTTTATGGCCTGACCATGATCTAAAGGCTTTTGTTTGTCCAAGTTTGAATGGGCACATTTCTTTATTATTCCAGAGTTGGGTGACTACGGAAATTGTGCATTACACTTATACTTTATACACTACCAAGATTACGACCATGTTGCCTGCTTACTTTAATATTTAGGATTATGGTTGAAAATCAAGGAATTTGTTTGTACTGCTTGGCTTTAAAACAATCAGTAAACAGCAAGAAAGATGAATGCAAAGTGCATTGTTGATAACACCACCATGTGAAATAAATCAATCCTCAGCTATTGCATCTCCATCAGTGCTCTACAGTAACTGCTCCTCCCAGCCTGTGAAAATAGGATGACCGGGATTATAAGGGTCCACTAACTGCTATGTACTTCCTTGCCTGCCCTACAAGGTGATTGCACTCCCTTCACTTTCATTAGCACGTCATGGTAGTGAAAAAATGTGGCAGTGGAAGAGTTTATATAACAAAAGTTCTTATAATGGCCACGACATTTGAACCTTCATTCAGTTACCTCATTGAGACAGTGGGTGGACTATGCAAGGTGTAGCTCCTACACTTTGATGTGGATGTTTAAGGTAATGAGAGTTGAAGGGTTACTCACTACAAAGGGTTGAAGGGTTACACTGTGATAGAGGGGAGGATGTTGCATAATAGGGGAAATGGAAGAAAGAGAATTATGGACGGGATGAGAAGAGATAGGATGTATTCTAAGATAAAGAAAGAAATTACATAAGGAGTTAAGGGCCTGTACCTATAATAATGTACATGAATTTTTACTCTCTTCCATTTAAAGATACATTAACAGTTAGGTTAATCTAATTATAATAATTATACATTATACTTCATATTATTTTCTAAATCGTAACTCTAGCCAATATTTGATCACATGTGACTTTATCCTATTTATATCTAATTATACTCTGATTGAATATTTATTTCATGCTCACATCACATTTTCATTTTATATGGAATAGCTAGTCACATTTCTCTGCACAGAATTTGTTGCACTCTATGTAGTAATAACATGCAGAGATGCCGCTAGTTGGCGTGAGAGAGTTGGTGGCAATTAAAGAAAATTACGATTAACTGAATATGCCTTTAACTTATGCACATCTTGTTGATAAACCTTATTTATTTACTTAAGAAAGGTCAACACAACGCAGCAACAAAGGGGCGCTTTCATGGGCCCAGCTAGTAATTAAATCTTATGCAAAATGTGGCACACATACAGATGGCTTACTGCTGGTCTAAGGTGTTAGAAGACCCATTTTAATTTTTCTATAAGAAATATTTACACAGTGCTTCTTTTATAGATAAATACATACATTCCTACCCATAAAACGATTTCATTTCAGGGTAGGCAAAGTCAAAGACCTTAGTTACTGCCATTAGGCCAAGGAAACTGGCTGTCATTTAATAATTTCCTCCATAATGCCCTATCCTTGAATACCTACCTAGTTCACATCTATTACATTCATGATTGCTTCAAACACACTCTTCTATTCATAAGACTCCTAAATATTCCTCCACTTAAAGAGTCTTTCTAACACATTCACTTATGACATTTGCAGTTTACTCCTTCCTCTTCCTCCTTACTCCACTATCAAATTGAGGAATTAAACTCATATTTTTTTATCAGCCTCTCCCTAGTACAGCCAGCGCACTTATCTCCTTGTCTTTAAATTTAACAGTACAATTCAATCATGACAATTTTTATTTATAAATACCTCACTCCGATACCATACTAAAGGAATGAATAAATAAATGAGGAAACCGGGATTAGCCACGGTAGTAACCTTTACGGAGTCACCCACAAGTGCACAGAAGTGCAATATTCCACAGGAGAAAAATCAATTAATTAATTAATACCTATTAAATCTAAATCCACCAGCCCTGACATCTTGCCCATACAAATTATTCACCTCTGCCATCTGGCCATCTTCCTTAAAATTATTCAACTTGATGACCACTCCCTGCTACATTTCCTTCCCAATGGAAAAAGGCATACGCACTTCCATCCAATACCTACCTAAGGTACAAATCCCAGCCAAACCCAGGGATTTCAGGCCAGTATCCTTACTGTGTGCCTTAGCAAAAACTCTGGAGGGGATTGATACACACAAGTCTATGAGTATCCACAAATCCACGTTTTATGGAGCCTTTCCGATCCGGTTTCAGGGATATGCACAGCTCACAAATCACTCCGACAAAAATAATTGAGGACATCAAACTTAACATTCATGCTAAAAAATTACCATATTAGTACTTTTTGATTCAAATAAGAATTGCACAAGAAGAAAAAATCTTAGATTTGCAAGTAAAACATTACATTGGTTTTGATTGTATTTATCTGACCATCAGGAAGCTGTACACATCGGTCATGGAGATGTATCAAACTCCCAAAGGGGTTCGTACTCTCCCTTCTTCTTTTCACCATTTCTATCAGGGAACTTCCCTCATTTATTAGACACTGTGACTACCACTTTTACGTGGATAACCTACAAATATACTACCGTCATTCCGTCTTAATTCGGACAGGGGGTGTGGAGTCGGACACTTAGCAGGGCTCTCATAAAAGTATTGTGAAATCTTTACAGTTCATGCCATGTAAACCCGTTGCTTAGTATAGCATACCATACATTGTATACTACGAGATGCTATGCAATGAGTTTACATGGCACAAACTGTAACAATTTCACAACATTATTATGACAGCTCTGCTCAGTGTCCAACTCCACACCCCTTTTCCAACTTCATCTACATCTACATATTACCCCGCAAGCCGCCTCAATAGGCGTGTGGCGGGGGGTGTTAGGACACCAGCCGCTTAAAGATAAAAAGGAAACGCTCTAATGAAATTACGCCTAGCATTTATTGAAGTCCCTTATTGTTCGGGGGAAAAACGAATTCCCATACCTATCCGTTCGGCAAAATATCTCTCTTAATTTATCGTTTCTGTCGGACCTGGAAATATAGTGGGGTTCTAATATGATGTTCTCCGTGTCGCTCTGAAAGATATCTATTCTCAATTGTTCAAGCAATCTAAGCCTAGCGCGCAGCCTCCGAGTCTCTAGCGGCTCCCAGCCTAATTCGTTTAACATCTGTGTAACGCTGTCAGTACGCCCGTAGCTGTTTTTGACGAATCGCGCAGCTTTCCTTTGTATTTTATTAAGTTCCCGGACTAAGTCTTTCTGCACCGGATCCCATATGCTCGCTGCATATTCAAGGTGTGGCCGGACGAGTGCGAAGTAGCACCTCTCTTTTACTTTTTCATCCGAAAATCTTCCCACAATACGCTTGACGAATCCTAGCTTCTTCAGAGCTCTGCCACAAATATTTCTTATATGTGCTCCCCACGATAGGTCCGAAGTTATCGTAACTCCTAGATACTTCACTTCATCTGTCGCCTTTATGTTAACACCATCCACAGCATATACATGGGAATAGTTGGACGACTTCCGCAAGAAATGTACCGCCGTGCATTTGCTCAGATTAAGTTCGAGTCCCCACTCTTGGCTCCACACATGAACGTTGTTTAAATCCGATGATAGAGTTTCAAAGTCAGAGTGATCATTAATTTCACGATAGATGACAGCGTCGTCGGCGAATAGACGTATTTTACTGCTAATTCGAGAGCATAGATCATTTATGTATATAATGAACAAAAGGGGTCCGATCACGCTTCCTTGCGGGACACCTGATGTCACTTTAACGACATCAGAGCTAATTCCGTCAAGAACTACCTTTTGCTTACGATCACTCAGAAAGTCGCGTATCCAGTTTACTACTGTTTCGCTTAGGCCGCATGACTGTAATTTGTATAAAAGTTTGTTATGAGGTACCGTGTCGAAAGCTTTCTTAAAATCTAGAAATAATGCGTCAACTTGTCTTTTCGATTCGCCAGATTTGAGAACGTCATGAAGAAAGAGCGCGAGTTGTGTTTCACATGATCTACCTTTCCGGAAGCCGTGCTGACAGCCATGGAGGACGTTACGACTGTCCAGGAACGTCATGATATTGCTAACGACGATATGTTCGAGTATCTTGCCTATAATCGACGTTAATGAAATTGGTCGATAGTTCCCTGGGTCGTGTCTGTTTCCCTTTTTGAATATCGGTGTAACGTTTGCAATTTTCCAGTCTAATGGTATCTTTCCTTCAGACAATGACTTCTTGAATATTATGTCTAAGAACGGTGCGATCTGTGGCGCTAACTCCTTGAGGACACGCGCGGGTATTCCCTCCGGACCCGGAGATTTACTATTTTTTATCGACTGTAGCTGTTTAGTTATCCCATCACGTTGAATAGTGATTTCTTTCATCGGTTCCTCAGTGAATTGTATTTCAAAATTACATGCAGTATCGTCTGTGGTGAATACACTTTTGAAGTGGGAATTTAACGTGTTAGCTTTGTCAATATTTTCGGTGACAAGTTTGCCATCATTATCAAATAACGAATCTACGGTTGAAGATTTTCCCTGAAGCTCTCTCGCATATGACCAAAAAGATTTCGGATTTTCTTCGAGTAATTCACCAAGTACTTTTTTCTTGAAATTTAGCAATGCGGAACGCATTGATTTCTTAGTTTTTGAGCGTTGCGCAGCGTAACTTTCTTTTGCTTCAAGTTCCTTCGATTTGTCACCTACCGTAGTGAACTTTTTAACCAAGTTGTACAATTTTCTCTGTCTCTTAAGGTCCCTCCTAACATCGTTGTTATACCAACGAGGTTCTTTACTGTCGCATTTCAATTTTTGCGGAATATATTCGTTGATTCCCCGTCGTAGAATTTTTAAGAAATATTTCCATGATTCATCAGTGCTTTTATCCTCAGTTTTAGCTACGAAATCCGTGTACGAATCATTAAGCATCTCGCCAAATTTGATGAAGTTGCATTTATCAAATAAATAAATATTGCGTTTCGGTTTTACAGCTGACTCTACTTCAATTTTTAAGGTTGCAAAAATTACTCTGTGATCACTTATGCCGTCAATAATATCGAGCTGTTTTATCAACTTAGGATGGCTTACTGCAAAAAGGTCTAATATTTTATTTCCTCTCGTAGGCTTGTCAACTACTTGGGAAAGTGAGTGATTAGCAAGTGTGTTGAGTAAGACCTCGCTGATTTCCCTATTCCTAGAATTCGGTTTCACAGTGTATGAATCCCAATTTATAGATGGCAGATTAAAATCTCCCCCAATAATTATTACACTTTTACTGTCTCTCACAGTAAATGCGGATATTTGATTATCTAATTGGTAAATAACATCAATTTTGGAGTTTGGAGGTCTATAGAAAGAGCAAACATGTATACTCCTTTTGTTTCGTTGTTTAATTGTACACCACACACTTTCTATTTCATTGTCAGTTATTTCGTGGGCGGTGCTGTGTAAATGTGATTTAACTGCTAGAAATACTCCGCCACCTGCCCTATCGCTTCGATCGCATCTGTAGATTTTATATCCTGGAGGAAAAACTTCGCTGCCGCTTAAATCCTCAGTAAGCCAGCTCTCCGTTCCTATGACCACGTCTGCGTCCTGAAATATATGCTCGATTTCAGCGCGCTTGTTTTTAACGCTACGGCAATTAACTACTATAAAGTTAATGTCATATTTTGTCGATTGAGTGTCGGTTGGTTCTTTTCCACGCTTATGGGTATTAGGTGGGCAAATTTCACTGGAAGTGCTTATTACATTTGATATAATTTGATATAATAATAACTTAAGATGGAATAATAAATAATAACTTAAGATGGAATGACTGTATTCTTCCAAACTAACTGAGCTAACTCAGGCTGTTCAACTAATTAATGAGGACATTGAGAGTATATGCTCATGGGTCTCAAAAAAATAAATAAATTATTAATCAATCCAAAACAAAGGCCATCATTCTGGACAGTCAAAGAAATATCAAAATTCTACCTGATAATATCCCCAAGGTAAATGCTCTCCACTGACTTAGTTGTTACTATCAATCAAATTCTGACATGGACTGAACAACTATCCCTGATCTCCCACAAGGTTTTAAAGGTTCTCCATCAAATGGTACTTAGCAGTGAGCCCAGACGAAATATCAAGACCTTCTCATTGAACTTTGGCAAATGTACCCTGGACAATCTGTGAAACTAGCGCTCAGTGTGTGCTGTGGAGTTGAAGACTCGGTGCTAAGTATCATCAAGAGCATTCCATCCTGCATGGCAGAGGTAGAATCAATTGCAGCTCGCATACAGAAGGCTGTCATCCTAAGGTCACTCTGTCTGCTGCACACGCATGACCCTAATACAGCATAGCCTCCTATCCCATTGGCATCGGACATGGTTGCAAAAACTGCCCCACTCCTCCAAAGCACCAAGCACACCTATTATGAGGACTACTAGTTACACGAGGGGTCCGGGGTACTTTTGCCAAAATTCAAAAAGCAGGTCTTGATGTTTTGTCAGTTTTTCCACCTCTTTTGCATCCATATTCGTTTCAGCCAGAGCTGAAAAGTCAATCACGAACATGACGGGTGTGAGGTGGTCGATGAGAACGATATCAGGCTTAATTGCCTCCAACTGCCTGGTGGTGGAGAAGGAATAATTCCACCTGGTTATATATTGATCGTTCTCCACGACTGACTCAATAATACCAGGGAATAAGGCAGAAAAGGTGTTTCGTCGATGCCATAATGGTGTGGCAGGTGAAAATATAACACCCACAGGGCCGCGTTGTGCCGGGCTAATTTCCCTGTCCTCGCGAAGTACCTGCAGCCGGAGCGAACGTGACACAAAAGTCTTCGGATGGATTCGGCAAGCCCTGCATCTCGTGTCCGTGACCTCCGCCTTGAATATAAGGCAGCGATACACGAGTGGGTTTATGAGTCCATCCTGGCACGCGAGGACAAAAGCCTCGGTCTCTGACTTCAGACCGGCGGAGCATAAGAAGGCAAACGTCAGCTACTTCGATAGCCCATACTTTTCCATGTTTCTATAGAAAAATCCATGCATGGGCTAATCGGTGTGCGCCTTGACTAAGGTGTTATGTTCGGATTTTTAATTTCGAGCTTGAGGAAAACTGCCTTCAATGACAAGATGGACGTGTTATCGTCGCTTTCGTCGGACGACAGATCGAAGTCGAGACCGGTTTCGCCCGCTGCCCTCTTTGCCGCCTGGAAGAGAAGCGTCCCCGCTCTCTTCTCAGGAAATTGAGGAGGGGGTCCCTGCCTTTAAACACTCGGCATGCTGTACCCAGGACAACTCTATTGTGGGCACATCATGACTCAATAGTCCCCTACCACCTATATTGCGAGGGAGATACAATCTGGCGGCGGAAGAGTTCGGATGAAGACTTCGAAAGATGGTCATCATCTTTCTTGTTCCCCTATCGAGATTCTGCTACTCATTGACGATCCATTTCATGCAACCGAAGGTGTACAGCAGTGTATTCTACAGCGAATATGTTCGTGGCAAGAACATCACAGAACTCCAGATTTTCCTGAGATTGCCTGTATTTGGCAGTGAGCCTTTCCTTCACTGCTTCAACCTCCCGCATTCGGGGTTGGGGGACGCCAAGGTACTCATAGCTGTCATCCTCCTCGAGGAGACAAATTATGCTCCCGTCAAGTTGCACGTCTTCCTTGTTCTCCGAAAATCTTCCTCTCACCATATGGATGGATGCACACATGTCCAATCTGAACTCCTCCCCTATAGCCTCACTGTATTCCAGTACGGTATCATGAGCAGTCCGAAGACCTTTCACATTTGAAGCGTAAAGCTTCAGGTCATCCAATTGGAAATAAATGGGTTACCTTATGTTTCCTGTCACCTGGAACACCGCACATATATCATCTACCTCGCCACAGCATTATAGCCAGAGTTAGGAATGAAATACAGAACAGTAAGAGGCTCAAGCTGTCGCCTTGAGAATTTGCCACGGCAATGTATTACCGACTCTGACGAAAGTGATCACTTGCCTGAAGTCAGGATGAAGCGCGTTTTCCAGAGTGATAACAGGCGTTGGATACAGGACATAACCTCTGGGTGGATTTTAATTTACTTCAGCAAGGCATTTAAAAGCTCATACGAAGTGGTCCCAAAGGCCTTCTTGTAGTCCACTGAGGCCATTAATAGGTATCACTAAGGCCGAATGGCATCCTGGGATATTCACCTAGCAATAAACAGGTTGCCCTACAACTGGCGATTCCCCTCTTTGAGCCCCTCTGCTCGCACACCTCCTCCCACACACGCTGGACGTGGTGGAGGATAAGGTCGTTCAAGATCGAGGTGAACGCCTTGAATACAGTGTGGAGGCAGGTTTTAGAGAGGTAATTTTTTGGACCGGGCAAGTCTCTCTTATTAGGTATCAGAACCGTTCGTAAATCAGTCAGCCAAGATGAAATTTATTCTCAGCCTTTCAGAAATAACGTGAACATTCTGGCGAAAGTGGTTGGTCGGTGGAAGTAAACTTCATCCACCAGAAGTCATTCACGGCATCCATCCCTGGAGCCGAGAAGCTCCTCTTTCCAGGGAAGGCCTTCTTCGCGTCACATTCTGTGACTGAAAGAGGTTCATCTTCAGGCTTGTAGGTGGCGGTCACAGAACACTTTAAAGAGGCCTATGGCCGGAGTGTCTCCGTTGAATGGCTCAGACGTTTCATAGATATCCTTCCAGAAACTTTCAACCTCTTGGACGGGAGGCGGAGATTGGACGAAAGGTGGAGGTAGTCGAAGGAGACGGAACGGTTGGAATAGAAAGGTAGAGTTCTTACTCACGACCCTATTCCTCTTGGAGTTTTTTTCTGGGCCGTAGTGAGCGCCCGTACTCTATCGACCGCTTGCCGCTTAGTGGTAAGCAGCACGCTTTTATTCTGTGTGTAATGGTTTTATCTGAAGCTGCGTGCTATACGCCGAACTTTGGGAGTAAAGTTTCGCCCAGATGAGATGTATTCCATCACTCACTGAATCCTCGACGCCTGCCGTCGCGCCTGCGTGATCATGGCCTCTAGCTGCTCAAGCCTTTTTGCTGCTTTATCCTCCCCCGAGGCGTTCTTTTGGAAGTTTCCTTTTTTCGCAGGTGGTTGGCATAATTGCGCAGATTCTGCTGCGATTGGTGGTGGTTTTTTGGATGGATCTCACAGCACAAATATTGCATCCTTGCCATATACCTCCTGCGTTCGGGCTCGCTGGCAGCATGGCATGCAAGATGGGCGCCCCTTAAGGCTTTCGTCCACTGTATACGAGCTCCCTGAACGGTGTTGGTATTGTTATTATTATAATAAGGTACTTTTGTAACATTCCCCTCAGAGTCCCCGGTAAGCATCAGGTTTCATTGCTGTCATAATGGCCGGAGACTCGGGAGGGGTTGAGCAGTTTTCGCAGCCACGTCCGACACCCATCGGATAGGTGGCTACGCTGCTTTCGGTTCATGCGTACGCAGCAGACGGAGTGACCCCAGGATGACGACCTTCTGCACGCGTATAAATTCCGGCTTTGCCACGTAGGACGGAATGCACTTGATGCTATTTAGCACCAAATTTGAAATTTATTTTTTTTTAAATTTAGGAGAAAATTTGAGTGCCTAGGCAATTAAGAGTGTACATAAGACATTGTTTCAGGCGTTACCTAGTTTAAATCTTTGATATTATTTGTATTTAAATATAACTTGTATAATTTATAATGTATTTAACCTTTAATTATACCGACGTAGGTTTTGACATATTAGTTGACCTTGAAAATAGCGTGTTTTCGGAAAACTGAGTCAGCTAGACCAATAAACTGTGAAATCATACCGAGTTACTCATTTCAATATGAAGCATTAAGAAAGCAATTACAACTGAAGTGTAACGGCCGATATTAGAAGATTTTAGCTTTTCAAACTTCTGAAATACCTAATACAAAACACGTTGTTTTTTATGTTTTTACAAATTCCAAACATATTTATTTAAAAAGTGGTTCTAAATAAAGAACATTTTTAATTCAACATTCTAAGTTTTTTAAAACAATGTAACGTTGCCCTTCATTATCACTTTTTAAAAATAAAATCAAAATTTCACCGAGGTCCGGTCCCTGGCTATGTCATTGTAGATTATGTAGTATCATGCTTTGCACAAAGCACCGAAGTAGGGATAACGATTTTACTGAAAAACCACTGCCACCGCCGGAATTCGAGCCAACGGCCTCGGGAGATGGGAAGCCAGTGTTCCTCCCACACCACCAAATCGTACCGTGATGAGTTTTTTTTTTCTTTTGGACCGTCGAGAGATGAAAAATGTAGGTGAGGGATTACCTTTGGGACGGTAGGTGAGGTGTAGGAGACAGGAGAGGGAAGGGAATGGTGGAGGTGATGGGAATGAGTTTTCGCTTTATATTTTTTGTTCAATACCCGGGGAAAGTAGCGAGTGGGGTGAGTGGACCCCATGCAGCGAATGACCTGAGCCCTTGCTGCCTGCAAAAGGGTTCGGGGACGAAATGAGATGGAGCACGCGAGAGGAAGAGAGGTTTGCCATGAGGTCAGCTGGTTTGTTCTTCAGGGAGGCGACAAACTATGAACTACTCTCCATTTCAAATGTTGTCACCCAAGTTTGAAGCGTTAACTACTCGAACACCAGGAAAGATCTTCCATTCACTTGCAAATCAAATTAAAGCTTATTTTTTACGTTTATTGATAGTGAACGGTTTTGTATAATACTTATTTTGAGTAGCTCTATTATATTAAAGTAGTTTGAGCGAGCTCATCATCATAGTAATCCACCGGTTAAAGGTAGATTATGATGAAATTCAGAGAAAATCCAACAGACTCTTACACGTGAAGCGCCCAGTCGACCTCTGATATTTCTTTCTGCATCTCAGCATAAGGCCTACCTTTCTTCATCCTGTCCATAAAACCTATTTTCTATCTTCCCCTTCCCCGCTTGCCCAGTATCCTTCATTCTATCAAGGCCTTCAGAAAACCATCGCCCCTCAGTATTGCTTCCAGCCACCTACCCAGCCTTCCCTTGATCTCATCCAGAAGTTTCCTCTTGTCACTAACTAGGTCAAGCACTTACTCATTTGTCTTCTTTTCCGTTCATTACACCTCCATCCTCTTCCATACATACATCTCAAATGCCTTTGCCTATTTTCATCTTCCTTTCTCAGAGACCACGTTTCTGCCCCGTAAAACGCCACCTCCATCTCAAGCTCTTCACCAGCCTCTTTTTTACATCCTTATTTACGGCCCTTGCCATCAGATACCTTCTATTGTTGAATGGTTAAACCTTCGCAAGCGCTCTTCTGTTCCTAATGCCTTTTCTACAATGCCCATTTTCTTCTAGTGTACTACCAAAGTAATTAAATTGTTCTACTTGCTCCAGTTTGTGTCATCCTACTTTTATGACCAACCTCGATTTCTTTGTCCAAGAGAATCTCATTACTTTTGCTTTGTTATGATTAATCTTCCTTCCGTATTTCTTGCACTGCTTTTACAATGCATCAACTAAATCTTGCAATCCTTTCGATGATCAACTAACCAACGCCTGGTCTTCCGTGAATCTAACTGACTTGATCAACTGGCCTCGTACTTTGATTTCCACATCTAGCTCTTCCCATTGCATCAGCATAAATGTTAAAAAGTAAAGGCTACAACGGGCACCCTGGCCATACCCCGCGACCTATAACTGCCCACCCTGATTCACTGTATGTTACCCTCACCTGAGCCCTCTGCCTCATATATAAGTTTCGGATGAATCTTCTATGACACCAATCTATTCTCATTTTCCCCTGTATCTGCATTAGTTTCTCCTTGTTTACTCTATCAAACGGCTTTTCAAAATCCACAAAGCACGCCAAAATGTCCTGCTTATACTCTATCTGTGATGTGATGTTTTTATCTATGAGGGTCCTCATTACCGCAATCGCATGAAACCCTCTGGCCATACTCCTTCCTCGTAGATCCTACGAATAAGTTCGAAATAGGATCGTCTCCCCTTACTACCTTGATTCGTCAGTAGCTCCGAAGGTAGTTCATCGGTTCTCACGGCTTTTCTACCCTTCATCTCTCTTAATGCACTCTTAATTTCGGTGTCAAGTAACTCCGGTCCGAGATTTTCCTTATCTATTGTTCTTTCATGCTTTGTATCTAGGTTCACAGGTCTATTCTCGCTTTTATATAGCTCCTCAACGTATTCTCTCCACCTATACTGGATATCTTCCTGTTCGGTTAATACCTTCCCTATTTTGTCCTTAACATTTAATGTCGTTTGCCCTCTCTCACCACCAGATAACATTTTCACTTTAGCGTACAAAGAACCCACTTCCCATCTTCCTGTAGCTTTTTCATTTCCTGCCAATGTCCCTTCCACCAGTTTTCCTTTGCCCGATTGGTAACTCGCCGGAGTTTGTTATATGATTCCTTGTGCTACATTCTCTTTCCTAGGCCGGCGTTGACGTTTTTCCACATTCTTCTCTCCTCCATTTTCTTAATCATTTCTTCCGAAACCCTCTGCTTCTTAATCCTCCTCTTTTTCAATCTTCCTATTGTTTTCTCTACCTGTGCTTCGTTTAGTATCGAATAAAAAAAATAATTGGATAGGCAGACGCCTTAATATTTTACCATTCAATTACACGGGATAATGTTCTGCTAATAATTACTTTTTCGCAAAAATCTCATTTAAATAAAAAAGAAAACTATAATTTTCCCTTAGTCTTATTTCCGTCCCGTATCTCAGCCTTGAGCGGACCCGAGCACGCACACTGAAACGCCACGACAGTAGGTACCGAAGTGGTCTCGTACTCGCCGGTCGGACCTGCACGAACTTCCATGCGCGGTCGGCAAGCCCAAGTTCCTCGAAAGGTACCTAGTGCATACACTACCCCACTGACTTCGGTGAGCGCGGACCTACTCAATTTCGTCCGGTCCGCGCAGTTCAAACATCGTTCCCTCCGCGGTAGCTTAGCACCAGCCTGCTAAATTTGCTAAATCTGAATTATGATTTCAGAACCCCAAAACAGGTTTCACCTCATGGGATACTATTTTATACTAATTGGAAAATTATGAAAATTTATATGAATGTTTTCTATGAAACGTAGTGGAATAATTTTTAAAAATTACCGTAAATTGACAATTTAGGAATCTTACTCCATTATCGGTAGAAATTCAACTAGCATACGAAATACATTTGGATTGTATCACGAATGATTTAGCTATGGAACACCAAAAAATAATAACTATATAATTTTGTATTTGTTTTTCTAAGAAAATAGAAATTATTTTTACTAAAACTTAACTGAATTTTTGTGCCGCAATGAGTGTAAATAGTAGATCTTTTTAATACTATGGAATTTTTATGGAATAGTGGAAGAAGTGGAATTTTTAATACTTTTTAATATGCACTTCCCAAATAATAGGGCGGCAATCGATGGACCGCCCGGGACGGCACGTACTGTGGCCACGCCCCCCCCCCCCCCCCCCAACTCCCCTCAAAGCAGTCCGACCGGCTCGCCTCTCGCTGAGATTACGTATTTCGCCATGACATCCACGTGGCGAGTCATTTCTCAATGCGGGTTTTTTTTTATAATATTCCAACGCACGCGGTGCGGGAGATGCCCGCCTACGCGACGATGCGAGACGCCGAAAATAGAACGCGTCTCGCCAGCTCCCGAATACGATCCGAATCCCGGACTACTCCTTGAGCGATGCACCGATGATCCAAGAGTAGCCGATATAAAAAAATTGAATCCCTTCCCCTTCTTTCGCGGATCTCAGTGTAGAAACCAGGGGGCTCAATCACTGTTCTCCATAAAACGTAGGCTCGCGTTTTAGTTATTTTTTACGATAGTGCTCATGATAGCGAAAAACTTGACGGTTATTCTTCAAATTTCGTCAGGTGCTTTAAATCACTAGCTTTATTAATTTGTGCAGCGCGTTCCTGAGGACAGCAACACTGAGCATAGTCATTCTAGAGCGGTGTGTGTTTTGGATAATACTAACGACAACACGAAAGAAGAAATCGGGATCCCACCCACCCAATGTACTACATATAAGATAGAGGTGTTAGGGGTGTAAGAGAAAGGGGTGGTCCGAGGATGTTATGGGTGTATGTGGTGGAAGAAGAGACTCTAAAAAGGAGGAATATTTTTGAAATAGAACTATTTAGAAATAGAAACAGCTTTAATGTTTTGGGAACAAAGACCCTTGGAACATAATTTCAAAATAATAAATATAAATATGAAAATAACAGACACAAATAATAAATATAATTCAATTTGTGCGAGTCAAAAATATGGTGTTCAGGACACAGAGGGAAATTATTAATCAGTCAAGCTCCTTTTGAACCTGGAGACGTTCCTAGATAATTTGATGTAATTTGGCAGGGAGTTCCACATTTTACAAGAGGAGATGTAGAATGATTTTTCGCATTTAGCTGTGCGGTATTTGGGGATATGAAATGTTTTAGCTATGCGTGTTGATCTCTTAGCCGGTTGGGTATTAAATATAAAAGTTTCATATAAGTATGATGGAGTTTTCGTGTTGACTACTTTAAATAATTGTAAGGCCTTTTGAACCTTTCTTCTTTGCTCCAGTTTTAGCCATATCTACTTTGTGGAGGAGTCTTTGAGGACAAGAGATTGTGTATGAATTAATGCACGAGTTTAATTGAATCACTGGACTCTTTTTGAAGAAAGAGGGTGAGAATAGACCGCGGGCATTTAAGATGTGGGTGTGGAGAAGGAGAATGGAGAGGGGTGCATAGGACGGTGAGGAAGACGAACGAGGAAGTGCTTGGCATGGTGGGTGAAGAGACTGCTGAAGGAGATTAAGGATGAGGCCGAGCAGGCGTATCGCATAGATTGAATAAGAGACTAGATGGAACCAACTTGTACGATAACACAGATGGGGACTATTGAAGCCATTAAAATGCGCAATCGGCCATATTAAATGTCCGTCTTCGTGACTACAGGCTTCAGTTTTCTACTGCCTTTATATTCCCTTCTTAGCTCAAAACTCCCTGGACTTCGGATAGCTTTTAAGGGCGGGGGTTGCGTGTGTGTATTTTTTCAAATTTTTGGTTGTTGTGTGTATGAATTACTATTATTATTTTCGTTTTTTATCATCCATATTTAATGTATTAACTTTGTAGTTATAATACAATAGATCAGTTTTGTAGTTATAATACGCCAAGAACATAGGAATTATTAGTGGAATGTTTGCCGTAACGTAATGAAGTATCCATTAAAATACAAAATGGAAATAATTCAAAGAATGGAAATACGAAAAACCACTAGATAATTCATTGAATTTATAGAAACATGGACATGTTAGTCGGATATTTTTTCTTGAAAAAAGACGGACTTCACTTTCGTTCGTCGGAACGCCATCTACTCCATGGTGGATGAAATAAGTGATTCGCGGGGATTTTGGAGACCTGTCTAGGAACCCTGGGGATTTCGGGATGAGGGAAAAAAGAGAATAGGCTTTGAGGGTGGAATTAAGAGGCATTGAAGGAACACCGATCTGAAGAAGCTGATAAAACAAAAAAAAACATTCGTCATTTATTTATAACGAATTTATGAGTTCATAGACTTTTCTTACTATAATAAGGTGGCTGGAGAGGTAATCGTGGGTCATTGAGTGCACGTTTTAATATTTTTTTAAGTAAGTGGAAAACATTCTTAGGCCGCATTTCATCTAAATACACCGTTTAAGTGCACTCACCGTACAGGCAGTAATGGAAACGATACAAGAATTATATTTTTAAATGTTTTCCTTAGTGAAAACATTTTATGGCCAGAGTTTTCGGCGCGGTATTCGATATTTAGACGGAAGTATATTGATACATGATTCTTTCGAATACTAGACCCGGAGTGACACCTGGATTTTGCTTAGCAGCAATCATAATAATAAAAAATGTATTATTTTGCGTTTAGAAGAAAATCTGTACATATTTCATCGAATTATTACTAAATAAAAACATTTGCCATAGGGCTACGTGCTAAAAAAGCATTGAATGGCCGAAAAACCAAATCGGTATGATGCAATATTTTTCACTTGTACCTATATCTATACTATTGTACTTATATCTATACTATTCACTTGTACCTATATAGATACCACTAATGATAACACCTATGCAAAGCCTAACGCAAATCTTTACATTTACAAAAATCACCCCAACCAACTGAAAAAAGTATAACACAACACAAACACCCTTACGTTCAAAAGTTGGCAGTTTTACTTGGTGGAAGGTTGTCATTTTGAGAGTGAAATGAACTTTGTAACATCCACAGTTTATTTCAGAATTTACAACCAGTTTCGACAGTTATGCCATCTTTATGGACCTGAAGATGGCGCACCTGCCGAAACCGGTTGTACATTCTGAAATAAACTGTGGATGTTACAAATTCCGTTTCACTATCAACATACACCCATACCCTGGATGATGAAATAAGGCACCCGGCCGAGGCCGGACTAAAATTCGAGACCTCAGGATTAGTTGGCGACGAATTCGGTGTGTGTAGTTATCGAATTCGTTCAAAATAAGTATTTGTAAGCTTTTCATTGCGGAGCAATTAAAAACTTAACGATATCCATGTTTGACCCCTTGGCGACGGACAATCGATTCAAAAACTACTATAAGGATGCAATTATCGATATTATTTCGTTGTTAAGCGCACATCACCTCTGCTCTAGATCTGTTTTTAAATGCGCTACCTAGTCCGAAGGGTCTGTTATCATCATTATAGTAATCTACCGGTTAGAGGTAGGTTATGATAAAAGTCAGAGAATATCCAACGAACATACACGTGCCGTGCCCTATCTACCTCTAGTATTTCTTTCTTCATCTCAGCATGAGTCCTACCTTTCTTCATCCCGTCCAGAAAACCTTATCTCTTCCTACCCCTTCCCCGCTTACCCAACATCCTACCCTCTATCATGACCTTCAGCAAACCATCGCCCCTCATTACCGCTTCCAGCCACCTACCCTGCCTTCCCCTAATCTCATTCACAAGTTTCCTCTCCTCACCCACCATGTCAAGCACTTCCTCATTTGTCTTCCTTTCCGTCCAACTTTCTCCATCCTCCTCCACACCCACATCTCGAAAGCCTTCAGCCTATTTTCGTCTTCCTTTCTCAATGTCCACGTTTCTGCCCCATACAACGCCACACTCCATATCAAGCTCTTCACGATCCTCTTTTTTACATCCTTACTTAAGGTCCCCATCAGCAGCTCCCTTCTGTTATTGAACGCTTCCTTCGCTAGCGCTATTCTTCTCCTAATGCTACTATGCTACTATATCCTGTTTCTTCTAGCGCACTACCCAAGTAATTCAATTGTTCTACTTGCTCCAGTTTGTGACCCCCTACTCTTATCACCAGCCTCGCTTTCTTTGTCCAAGAGAATCTCATTACTTTTCTTTTCTTATTATTAATCTTCATCCAGTATTCCTCGCACTACTTTTTCAATGCATCTACTAAAGTTTGCAATCCTTTCGAAGACCGACTGACCAACGCATGGTCCTCCGCGAATCTAACCGAAATTATCCGCTGGCCTCCTACTTTCATTCCTAGTATTTGGGATCCTTATGAGATAGGCTTGGAAACTGAGTTAGAACGCGTGCAGCGAAGATCGGTAAGATTCATTAAAGGCCGTTATGATAATCTCGTTAGTGTTACTGACCATGTAGATGAACGTATCTTGCCGATCTTCGCTGCACGCGTTCTAACTCAGTTTCCAAGCCTATCTCATAAGGATCCCAAATACTGGCGGCATATTCTAAGTGGGGTCTAATGAGGGAGAAGTGGCTGATTTCCATAACTTTATCGTCGCACTTGCCAAGTACCTTTTTTAACAAAGCCCAATTTACGATTACCCTGACCGGTAATTTCTCGAATATGTTTACTCCACGACAGATCATTAGTCAGTTTAACTCCGAGGTATTAAACCGATTCTACGGTATCTAATTTTATGTTGTTTATGCAATAGCTGTTACAAGGAGCGTTTTTCCGTTTCCAAAAATTTACAACAACGCATTTTTTCAGGTTTAATTCTAGCTATCACGCATCGCAACACTCTTGTATTGCCTTGAGGTCCTTAGTTAGCGCTTCCTTCTCATTAAATCATCATATGTTACGATAAACTTAGTAGTGTTACCGAATTGTTGAAGGAAATAGAGTGGGAATCTCTAACTGATCGAAGGGAGATATACAGGTTAAATCTTTTGCACAAACTCGGAGCCGACAGTTTTTTGCCGGGCGTTCAACATATACTGCTAGAGCCAACGTACTGCGGTTTAAGTGATCACAGGAATAAAATAAAGGAAATTGACTTACCAACCGATAGACTGAAAATTTCATTTTTCCCACGTACAATAAGGGATCATAATAGTTGCGATAGATCAATCACATGAAACTCCCACCCTCAATATGTAGAGTATAATTTTCACTTAAGCTTAATAACACCACATCATTACTAACTCTTCACACCGGTCGATTAGTCCGGCATTATTTTATTTTGTTCTTTGCATGAAGTAGCATCTCGTAGTATTCATAAAATAACAGTATCAGTAATATTTACCACTAGATGTGTCCATTGCATTTCTATGCATGTTTGTATTTTCTTTTACGTATCACTCTCCCAGTTTCCGGTTGGACTGCGCACTGTTCTCCTGACTGCTTTTTGGTCTGCGCCTAGCGCCAGGGGGAGCGCGCGAGGTTCTGATTTGTTCTGGGATGAGTGCTGCATGCTTGGTGTGGAATCACCCCGTGCCACACACCCTAGTGGTGGCTTGCACGGTACATCGTAGATGTAGATATTTCGCAGCAACTGGGATGGGAAAATCTTTCAGACCGTCGATTAAAATTTAGACTCAATCTATTATGTAAGTTCCAAACCGGTCTATTCTCTGACGACGTTGTTAATATTTTACGAAATCCAACATACTACGGTAGATCAGATCATGAGAATAAAATTAGGGAACTAGACTGCAGAACGGACAGATTTAAATGTCATTTTTCCCACGAACGATAAGGGACCATAACAGCTGCCAATGAGACTTTTATCTAGGTTTGTCGTTAGGTAGTGTAGCTCTTAGTAGTAGTAGTACTCCCTAATACTTGAATCCTTATCTTTTACCTAGTACTAATAGCACGCCGTGCATGTTTTCTGCATAAGTCTTCAGTCTCTGTCCATTTGTTTAGTTGCAAAATACATATCTATTAATGGTCCCTCTCAATTGTGATAATATCTGTAGTGTATTAGTGCATGCTTGTGAGGCTTCGCCTCGTGACAAGCATTAGCGATTTATGCTAATGCATAATTAGTCGTAGTTACACTAACTTTAGGGAATAGTGTAATGCGTGTTGGTGAATACTCACCCCCTGCCACACACCCCTGAGGTGGCTTGCCGGGTATTTTCTAGATGTAGATGTAGATTCCCACATCTAGCTCATCCCATGTCTCTCTTACCATTTCCTCAGCATATATATTAAAAAGTAAAGGCGACAGCGGGCACCCTTGTCTTACCCCGCGACCTATAACTGATTCACCGTCCAGCCTGGTTCCGGCCCGCCCTGATTCACCGTCAGCTACCCTCACCTGCGCCCTCTGTCCCATATACAAGTTTCGGATGAGTCTCCTATCAAGCCAATCTATTCCTATTTTCCCCAGTATCTGTGTTGCTGGTGCACTTGATAAAGGTTTCAGGTATCACGCGAAGGAATTTATAGATAGGAAAATAAGGTACTGCAATTCCACATAAAACATATATTGTACGATCCGGGTTTCGCCACAGTGCAGCATCATCAGGTACAACATTCAAAAAAAGGTCACTATATATATACACAAATGTTGGGGAAGGAGGGGCGGAAAAGGACAGGTGTAAGGGAGGGAAGGAGTTTGAGTTGCGTGCAACACCCAATAGGTGCTCACCCCTTCTTCACTTCCCTAATCCTTCGCCCGAACCCCGCTTACCTTTCCAAGCTTGCACTTAACCCCCAGTGCAGCAGCCTCCCCCAACCGTGACCTTTTTCTTAATGTTGTACCTGATGATGCTGCAACGTGACGAAACCCAGGTCGTACAATAAATGTGGAATTGCAGTACCTTATTTTCCTATCTTCCAAACCAGTATCTGCATTAGTTTCTCCCTGTTTACTCTGTCAAACGCCTTTTCGAAATCCACAAAGCAAGCGAAAACATCCTGATTATACTCGATTTTTCTTTCTATAAGTGTCCTCATTACCGCAATCACGTCTCTGGTGGTCCTCCCCTTCCTGAACCTAAATTGGTCATCACCTAAATAGTTGTTTGCTCTGTTCTCCAACCTTCTATTTATTATTCTGAGTAAAAATTCTGCCGCGTGCTAAATTAAACTGATTGTTTTATACCCCTCGCATTCTGACGCTTTCTTCTTCTTCGGGATAGGTATTAATACTGTTTTCACGAAATCCTCTGGCCATACTCCTTCCTCGTAGATCCTGCGTATAAGTTCGAAAAATGATTCTCTCCCCTTATTACCTAGATTCTTCAGTAGCTCCAAAGGTAGGTTATCGGTTCCCACTGATTTTCTACCCTTCATATCCCTTAATGCCCTCTCTATTTTGCTGTCAAGTAACGCTGGTCCGAGGTTATCCTTATCTATTGTTCCTTCATCCTCTGGATCTAGGCTAAAGGGTCTATTCTCGCAATCGTATTGCTCCTCTACGTATTCTCTCCATCTTTCCTGGATATCTTCCTGTTCGATTAATATCCCTGCTTCCCTGCTTTGTCCTTAACCTTTGGTATCGTTTGACCTCTCTTACCACCCGATTACATTTTCACCTTGGCGTACAAAGCGCCCACTTCACCCTCCCCATGCAGATTTTCCATTTCCTCGTAATGTCCCTTCCACCAGTTTTCTTTTGCCTGATTGGTCACTCGCCGGAGTTTATTATTCAATTCCTTGAACTTCCTCTTGCCTACGTCGGTGTTGACGTTTTTCCATATCCTTTTCTCCTCCATTTTCTTAATAATTTCTTCCGTAACCCACTGCCTCTTAACCCTCTTCTTTTCCACCGTTCCTATTGTTTTCTCTGCCGCTCCTACGATGCATGTTTCTATAATCTCCCATGTTCTCTCTATTGTTCCCATCCGCTTTGCTTCACCTATTTTCTTTTCTACCAGCTCTTGGTATTCCCTCCTTTTCAACCCTTTCAATGTTTCAAGGTTCCACCTCTTCATTTTCCTACCTTTACAAAGCCTTTTGAATCTAAATTCACACTTCATTATCACCAAGTTATGATTTGAGTCCGCATCCGCCCCTGGATAGCTACGCGAGTTTTTTACACTTCCTAAATCTCTGCCTCACCATTATATAATCAATTTGGTATCTCCCAGTATCACCCGGCATTTTCCATGTGTACCTAACAAATGTAAAACAAGTGAACTGTTGTGTTGCGAATTGATTTGCGCACTACAATGAATTGAAAGCTTTCAATAATCCAGGGGTAGGATCCATTGGCGGCTCCAAAGGGGGGGGGGGCAGTAGGGGCCACTGCCCCCCCCAAAACTGGCGTATTTTATTATCTTTTTTCATAGACCTAAAACTAAAAGCCAAAATTATTTTATGCTGTGAAGTACGATGGTAGGCATACGTCTTAATCTAAATAAAGAGTTTCTTTTCCATTTTGCACATAGTTGGTGATAATTTCCCGGGACGAAACCCCCGGACTCCCCTTTTCCAGGAAAGTATTCCATACCTCCAAAGCCCCCCATAAAGCGAAAACATCCCCCCCGCCCCCCCCCCCTCCCGAACCTCTGGTCTGGAGCTGTCCCTGGTAGGAACACGGTTCCTTCTTTCGCGTTGTCGTCATCATTATTCACAATGCAAAGCATTCTATGGGATCAATACCCATAGTTACTTTCCTAGGAACGCACTCCATCATTTTAAAGTAGTGATTTCAACCGTCCGACAAAATATTAAGAATGACGGTTAAGTTTCCGCTCTCATGAGCGCATTTGAAAAATAGCAATAGCGCGATCGCACGCGTTAATGAAGAACCGTGATCGCGCCCCAAGATCTTTAAGTACATTTTCAGTCTCAACTTGTTTTCTCAGCTCAGGATTGCGATCGTGGCGGTGTGGTGGCTAAGAGCATTGACTCTCCATCCCATAGGTCCAGGTTCGAATTCCGACAGTGAAGGAAATTTTCCGTTGGAATCAAGATTCTTACTTGGACGTCGTATGGAGATACTTCAAGTACCGCACACTGTATGTCCGGTAAAAGGTTAAATATTCGAACCATGGCGCCTTTTGCTAAGAGTTTACTAATGCCAACGCCGGGTTTCCATCCCATTCAATCAATTCGTTTGTTTAAATCCGAAGTGGACGAGTGATATCTAAATGATGCCGGGTGGTTTTCTTTGTAATTGGTCACACAGTATAGGGAAATTAAGTGATGTTAATAATATTTTAGTTCCGATTTTTATTGGTGTCATATAGTAAAAAATGGGAAATGATGTTTATATTAACCACTTAAAATTATTTAAATTACCAATTTCAATCACCTCGTACGTGATACATGATGTGCCTACTTTTAAATCATTGCCTTTGTAACAAGTGTGGACAGAAATATCATCACTATTGATAATTTTTGCTACGCTGGTATAAAATAGTGTAAAAGTGTTAATAAAAAGCTTTGTAATTAGTCTAGTTTAAAAGCATCGCTTTTGGTAGTGACGCTATCAGACTATTAAAACTATACATGTATGAGCAAGATATAATCAACTTATATTTGACATATGTGCTCGTTACCATTTTTTACATATGTGTTCGTACTCAAAGGGAACACACACATGCATGTCCAGACCAAATGTAATGTGTACATTATGTTTCTTTCATTTTTTCGTTCTTTAGTGATTCAATAGTTATTTCTGTCATATAACTATATAATATTACATGAGCATGTTCTATGTATAAATTATCGTATAGTCTACGAATGCCTAGGATAATAAAGGATATTATTATCATTGTCCATGGCGTCCTAACCTTACGAACCAACCTATCTATCCTGAATGGGGCAAATTACGTCATTTGTATATATCACCTCACCACTAATTGCGCAACTCCACCGATGTACTACTGAACCAAATTACAGATAGGTACTTTACTTATGTTATGAATAGTGGGATACTCGGATTCATATGGTGAACGATAGCAATGTCATTGGATTCCTAGGAAAAAGTGACAGGGAGATGATATGTACTTCACTCTCTTAAGGCCACATCTTAAGCACGCATTTGCACACAGAGCACAGAAATACATACCTGACCAACTCAACATATTAAAAAGGCTAGCCGCGCGTTTGGCTAAAAAGACAATGTTACGAGAAAACAAAAAGTGAGACAAAGCTTTAGTTATGACTGGGTTGGAAGTGGCTAGGGACTCTGAGGCTAAACGTAAATCTAAATGTCTCACAAAAAAATTCTGACCACACAAGTTTCAGAATTATATGGAGGATATAAGCCCTGAAGATGAAAAACGAGTTGTTCTTCTATACGTCGGCAGAGACGGAGCCTCTGACCCGGTGGAATATCCAAGAAACCTTCGTTTAGAAGATACGCCGAGAAAAACATTAGATGATTCATTATTGAGTATGCAACTTAACCCCCGCACTACATCTCTATAGAATTGGAAGAAACGACAAAATAGGATTGATAACAAGTGGAAGTCTAATGTAAGACTTTCTTCTCGCGCACAATGTACGACTGCAAAAATAAAATACATACTGACTCAACAATTAGTATAAATTCGACAGTGTCGGGCGATACATGGTGGAACAGCATTTAAGTACTTAAATAAAACTACAGTAATTGTACTGTCCACTTAAATTTTAATGTAAATAATACACAACACGTGTTTCAACGTTCCTTAGGGCGTCATTATCAGGTCTCAACGCCCTAAGGAACGTTGAAACGCGTGTTGTGAATTATTTACATTAAAATTTAAGTGGACAGTACAATTACTGTAGTTTTATTTAAGTACCAACAATTAGTAATTGTATATTCAACACGCTTTCGTTCCCGGTCATAGCTTCGAGAGCCACTACCGTTATCACATACAGTAACAGCTGTTATCGGGTAATTATCATCCGGGTAGTTTACCGATTAAGGTAGGTGTAAAT
Organism: Pyrrhosoma nymphula; assembly: GCA_963573305.1. NCBI lineage: Eukaryota > Metazoa > Arthropoda > Insecta > Odonata > Coenagrionidae > Pyrrhosoma > Pyrrhosoma nymphula. Next base: position 115,810,023 of record OY754330.1, read on the forward strand.
GGAAGGGAGTCCCCCTCGCTGGTATCTCTATCTTGTCGTGATGAAGGGGCTTGCGTGCCTAAGCGAACCTGAGAGCTATGCCGGCGGGAGCGAAAGCTCCTGGTAGGGCCACCCAAGCCGGACAGGTCAAGGGGGATAGGCCAGACAAAAAGAGGTACCCTGGTCCTCCAGGTTGGGGGTTGGGCGTGGGGCTAACAACCCCACACCGTAAAAAAAATGTTCTGTTACGAAACCCATAAAGAAGCCTCGGAATACGGACGGATTTAAGGATGATGACACTGGCAAACGATCAGGAATTCGAAAACGGAATGCAACATTGACCTTAGCTACATGGAATGTGAGGACCATGCTGAAAGCTGGAAAAATGGCAGAGATCGCTGAAGAAGTATTGAAATATTGGATGGATGTAGTGGCGTTACAAGAAATAAGATGGAACGGAAATGGAAGAGTGGATACAAAGGACTACTCAATGTTCTATAGTAGGCCTAAACTGAGAACTGGGCAATGTGGAACAGGGTTTATCCTTAATAACAAAATGAAGCAAGGCTGCTTAGGGTTTGAACCTTTGGGGGATAGAATATATAAGATAAGGCTCTAAGGACGTTTTAGAAACTTATCTATAATCTCAGCTTATGCAACCACAGAAGATGCTAATGATGATGAGAAGAATGCTTTCTATGATCAACTGGATAGAGAATGCAGCAAGATACCTAAATATGATGTGTTGATTCTCCTAGGAGATTTCAATGCAAAAATAGGAAGAGAGGACTTCTTGCAGCATGTAGCTGGAAAACACTCTTTACATACCGAAACAAATGAAAACGGAAAGATGCTAAGCCAGCTGGCAGAAGCTAAAGGGCTAATAATCAAAAGTACCTGTTTTGCACACAAAGATATTCATAAGGGAACATGGAAAATGGCAGGTACAGGAGTGGTCAACCAAATTGATCACGTTCTGGTTTCCAGGAGACATGCATCTTCAGTCGTTGATATAAGGTTTGCAAGAGGCCCTAACTGTGATTCAGACCATTATTTGGTAAAGGCCAAGCTCAGGGAAAGAATTGCGAATGTGGGACGTATTAAAGGACCCAAGAGAATACAGTGGAGCGTGGAAAAGTTCAAGAAACCAGCAGCTGTAGCCCAATACCAGGAAACCCTGGGTAAGAAACTGGAAGAAGGAGCAGAGAACCTGAGTGTAACTGACTCAGTAGAGAGAAAATGGCTTAATATAAAGAAGGCTATGGAAGAGGCTGCAAAGGAGACTATAGGAGAAAGAAAGAGAACGAGGAATGAAGAATGGTTTGATAATGAGTGCAGAAAAGCTATAGAAAAGAAGAATATAGATCGAAGGAACACTATCCAGAAAGAGACAAGAAAAAATGTCGAAAGATATAAAGAAAGCAGAAGACAAGCAAATAAAATACTACGAAAAAAGAAAAAACAATTCTTAAAGGGGTATATGGAAAATATTGAGGAACTGAACACAAAATGAAAGTAGAAAGTTATACCAGGCAATCAAACGGATGACAAACAAATTTCAATCAAGAACAAATGCATGTAAGGATAAGAATGGGAGGTTGGTTGGAACAGAGGAAGAAGTACTGGGAAGGTGGGCCGAGTACTTTAAGGAATTGCTGAATGTCAATGAGATAGATGAGGAGGATGGAAAAATGTTGGACATGAGGGTGGACACCAAGATTAGCAGGCCATCAATTGAGGAGGTTGAGGAGTCGTTAAAGCGGCAGCGGAATGGGAATGCTCCAGGGGAAGATCAAATTGTACCGGAGTTAATCAAGTATGGAGGAAAAAATTTAACAAAGAACCTACATAGACTGATATGTGAAATCTGGGAGAAAGAAGAGATGCCTGAGGAATGGAAGATTGGTTTTATTTGCCCTATCTTCAAGAAGGGAGATAAGTTGCAATGCAGCAACTATAGGGGAATCACATTACTAAATGTCACTTATAAGATACTTTCTTGTATACTGCAGAGGAGACTTAACACGTATGCTGAAGAAATCCTTGGTGAATACCAATGTGGCTTCAGGCCGGGAAGAGGAACAACCGACCAAATCTTTGTAATGAGACAATGCATGGAGAAATGTTATGAGTACAACATTGGCCTAAATATGCTTTTCATTGATTTCCAGCAAGATTTTGATAGTTTCAATAGAAGAAAAATGTTGAATGCATTTGAGGGATTTGGAATACCAAAAAAACTAATTAAGTTGGTAAAAATGACTATGGAAGGATCTCAAGCTAAGGCTTATATATGGGGCAAGACTAGTGAAGCCTTTAAGATAACAACTGGAGTAAGACAAGGAGATTCTCTATCTGCAGTACTATTTAATCTGTGTCTACATGAAGCCATGAAAGAACTGAAGTTAGAGGGAACAATTGTGCATGAATCTACTCAGGCCTATGCCTATGCCGACGACATAGTTCTAATGGCACGGAGTATGGATTCTCTGAAAGAAATATTCAAAATTTTAGAACAGAAGAGTAAGAATATACGGCTCAGAATCAATGAGAGAAAAACAAAATACATGAAAATGTCGGCCACAGAAGACAGAAGATGGACTCAAAACGTTACATTTCGGCAGTACAACTTTGAAAATGTAAAATATTTCAGTTACCTCGGTACTAATTTATACTGTAAGAACTCAATGAAAAAAGAGATCAACAAGAGGATAATGGCTGGAAATAGGGTTTACTTTGCTAATATTAAGCTCCTGAAGTAAACTCTTCTATCTAAGGAGATGAAAGTCAAAATCTCTAAGACACTTATCAGACCGGTCGTGACATACGGAGTAGAAACGTGGACCATCTCCGCTGGAAATGAGCAAGCTCTGCGGTAATTTGAACGGAAGGTTTTGCGAAGGATATATGGCCCCGTGACAGATGGGGTAACTTGGAGGATAAGAACAAACAGGGAAATAGATAATATTATCAGAGGCGAAGACATAGTGAGATTTGTGAAGACCCAACGGTTAGCTTGGCTAGGTCATGTGGAAAGAATGAGTGAAGACAGGATGCCTAAGAAGCTTCTACATGGAAATATGGATGGAAAGAGAAAATGAGGAAGACCAAGGAAAAGATGGATGCAGGATGTGGAAGAAGACATAAAGGCTATGAGGAATTTTTAGATGGTGGGAGAAAGTGCAGAACAGGAGAGAATGAACAGGCGTCTTGAGGGAGGCCAAAGCCCATACCGGGCTGTAGTGCCGAGGACGTAACCTAACGTAAATGGAAGGGAGTAAAAATCCTCTAGACTTTAACAAAGCAGGCCCCTTTCTCCTTACATAATTTCTTTCTTCATCTCAGCATGCGTCTTACCTCTCTTCATCCCGTTCATAAAAATGTTTTCTTTGTCCCCTTTCCCCGCTTACTTGGGTTTCTAGGGTAGGTACTCTTTCACTCACGTGTTTCGTGACATAATGGTCTTTACGGCAACCACTAACCGACTCGCCACGCGATAAAATCTGATCCAGAAGAATAGCACGAAAAGGTAAATACTACAAGTTATTTTGAACAAATTAATCACACTATAAACAAAGACGCATGAACTGAGGTCAAAGGAAATCTGAAGATCCTTTAGCTTGGAGGCATTCAAATATTCCTCGATGTTCATCCGAAGGCAAACCCGGGGATTCTATTATCATTTTGACTTCTAACTAACTTCTCAGTCTACGCATCGGAGACAGCTGGGCAGGAGTATTCAGCGTACCGGCACTAGCTGCGGATCGTCCACCAGAAGTTGGCAAAGCATGTCATTAGCAGTCCCATTTGATGATTCCATGGAAAAAATTGGCAGGTCACTGACGGCTAATTTAGCTGGGAAACGTCAATTAAGCCGGGCAATTTCAACTGATCGCAAATAAATGCTACGTGAACAGCTTCTTGAACAATTACATTATTTTTTTGCATTCTGTTAATATTTATAATATTTATTCCATTCAGTAATGACTGCTCCGCAATTTAATTACTAGTAAAAATTATTTCCCAAAGCTCGACTAGCTACTTCTTTTTTTTTAATCATAGGATTGACCACAACCTATGACCGTAGTCAAGGCAGATTTTATGGACACAAATCGATATTACAATTTTAGTTTTATCTTAACTCGACGTATAAAACGGTACGAGGAAGATAAATTCTAAATTTTACTCACAGTTTACACATCCCTTTAGTCCGGTAGCTGGAGCACTGGCCTCAGACACGTCCCGACGTTGGCGAAAACTTTACAGTTGTAACTAGAATCCTTCTTGAATACTACGTGGAGAGTACTTCAATTACAGCATTCCGTTCGTTGGGTTGTACTTTCAATAGTGGTCCTTTAGCAAAGAGCGGACAACTGCTGGCACCAGGGTTTACTCCTCTCTTCCGTCGTACTTTCTACTCCTATCCAATTACTAGAGCACTGAAACCTCGAGCCTGAATACTCTTTTAAGCTATCGCAGTCATCCTACGAACGTTGCGCAGCGAGGCGAACATGTTTTCGGAAATGGATTAATGCGCGTGCAGGTATGATACCGCGAGCTTCCCCAGTAAAATAGGGTTTCCAGCCCGCCGAGCAAGGCCATTCCCGAGTTCTCAAATAGGCCCAAAAAACATGGGCGGATTAAGGGGGGCAGGGGGATGGCCGCCTCCCCCCTCTCCGTAATTCATGGGAAGATAGAAAAAATGGTAATCATAAGGTGTTCCATACCCACAAGACTCCCAGAAAGTAGGAATCCACTCCTGTTTTTGGGCCTATGTGAAAACTCGAGAATGGCCTTGCTATATTTATTAATATTGCGGGTAAATTAAATTATCCTATTAGTCGAATGGATAAATCTTGCCTTAATTTTTATTATCTATTTCGAAATATTTTTATTTTTAATTTTTTTGCCACGAAAGTATAGTTGTTTTTAATTTTTCTCATTTCTGTTTTAGAATTGTAAAAACACATATTATATTAAAATTATTGTAGCATCGCCTTAATCTGTGCCTTATTCTTACATGAGTCGCAATTCTTCTATTAGCTCGGGCCATTTGTCTGACTCGTTAGTCGATGCGGCAATTAGAAGCCAGAGTTCTAAAGCTACCGAGTTCCGTCGAGGCTTGAGGCACAGGCTGTGCTTGAGGGGTGTACTGGAGAATTACGTCATGAGTATTTGGGGGAAGAAGATTCAGTTACCCGAGCGAGCTTGGCAAAGATACGAGTCAAATCTACCTCGCTCACTTTGCACGGTGGATCGAGCGAGCTTTTTGGCGCTTTTACATGGCTCTATCCATAGACCAAGAAACAGAGGTGAAAAATCACCTAAAAATCGAAAAAAGTACTAGCTGCGATTTTTTTGTGCAAATGTCTTGGGGAAGCTAATATAAAAGACTTCTCATCTCGTGGGTCACAAAATTTGTGGTACGTCATTGTTTTTCTCGAACAATTACATCGAAAAATCGTTTTTTTCTGTTCTTTACGATATTGTGAAAAAAACTATAGAATTTAGATAAATATGTTGTACAGATGAATTGTACGTGATGAACAGATGTATAAAATGAGATGTTGTAAATTACAATCTGTCTCTAAACAAAAAATTTATTGCAAAAGTAAATGGAAAATAAGTATTTTTTATAATTGTTTATTACTTTTTAAATCATTATTAAAAATACACTAAACTCTCTATTATTTGGAGATTTCATGGACTATAAAAGTCTTCAAAAGATGGGTCCGATCGGTCAAGTAGTTTTTGCAAAATTCTTTTTGTTTATCCCGTTTTCATTAAAACGGGCCATTTTTAATTGGCTCTACAATTGGCTGAGCAACCACTAAAACATTTTTCATGGTCTCATTCTCTTCGACAAGCCTCAAAGTGTCACCTATTTAAAAAAAATTGGAAATGGATTGCAATTTATCTATGTATATAAAATCGTTGTAGAACAAAGTGCACTTTTTAAGCTAATAAACAATTAGAATATCTCCGTTATTTCTTACGGTTATTTAACAAAGCATACCATTTAAATCTAAGTTTAAAACACAACTTTAAAAAAAGAAAATCTTTCTACGACCAATTGGAACGGAGATAGCAATTCTTTTTCTTTAAATCACAGAGCAATTGTTTATATACATTAAGCGTTGAAATGTTCGCAGTTCATAAATGAAGATCTAATCTTTGTAATACAATGTAATTGAGTTTTACTAATGCAAAATTAACATCTCACGAGCCGTTTAAAGTAAGTATGTGCGCTGGAAGCTTGTCGGGGGTCATGGTGGGGATAGCTTTATCGTCTAGTAAAACCGAGAACAGATCTTAAAAATCGGAGCGCACTTGAAAAATGTGCAATATCTCGGCTTCTAGATATCGTAGAGCCTTCATTTTTGTTTTAATTCGGGGTTATAAAGAAAGTGCGTTGTGGCAACGTTGTGGACTTGTCGGAGGTCTGTTACAGCATGTTTACAACTTACTAACAGTGGAATTACAACGAGATTGAGCGGCATGATTGCCGTTGAGCAATCCTCGGGACGTTCAGCGCGCATTGTCACGTTACGAATACGGTGCAACGACGTTGGAAATAAGTTATAAAGAAAAAGCGTTGTGACAACGTTGTGGACATGTTGGAGGTCTGTTACAGTACGTTTACAACTTACTAACAGTGGAATTACAGCGCGATATCCTGTGCGGCTGCTTCGTCAGGGGTTCAACTGCCCAAACTCGCGGCTCGATTCTCTGCATACATAGTACATAACTTATAATTTTTCCGTTACGGCACCAAAGCTTTCACAACATTGTTCATCAAAAGGCCTACAAAAGTACGATTGCGAACATCAAGGATACTGTGTCTGTTTAGACAAGTGGCTATTAGATATTTTCCAATTGTCTTTAAACATTGTATATTGAGCTGGTGGAATAAAACTTGCATTGGAGAACCATCTTAATGATTACCATCTTTTCTATTTTCCCAGGAATTACGGGGGGCAGCCCCCTCCCCCCCCCCGCCCCCTCCTTAATATGCCCCTGGCAGTAAGTATACGTATCTGGGTAGCAATTTGGAGGAGAATGGTTTTAGTGGTAGAGGCATCAGATGCAGAATTGCTCTGGCTAAAGAATATTTTCGAAGAGAAGAGAATTGATAGGGGGGTCTGAGAAGAGACGTAAATAAAAGGCTGGTGAAGACTAATATGGAACGTGGCGCTGTATGGGTCGGAAACTTGGTCATTGCGAAGGGAGGATGTACGTAGGCTTGAGGAGTTTGAGATGTGGGTTTGGAAAAGGACGGAGAGGGTGAGCTTGGTGGCGAGGAAGACGAACGATGAGGTATTGGATATGGTTGGAGAGGAGAGATAAGAAGAGGTAGAACATATGAAACATTTTAGAGGGATCTAATGGCGGGACATCCTTAATATGGAAAGCGAGACAATGTTTCAGAAATTGGGATGCAGGATGGGGACTGTCCAACAACTACCAATCTGCTGGTAGAATACTCAAAATGAAAAATCAAATGCCGGGTCATATGAGTCGGGATCAGTAGGAATTGCTTGCTTTGTTTTGAAAGCGTGTGGGTGGTATGATGCAACCCATCATCTTGTGCATAACATTATCAAATGCGCACAAGTTGGTGTAGTAATATTGCGATTTTAATGAGCAATTAATTTTATAGAAGTCTACATAAAATAAACTGAACAATCCAAGATTTTGTTTTATTTAGATTCCCTCGACTTCTATTTTCTCAATTTATAATTTCGTAGGACCTTGGTAGGTACTGTGCCTAAAGTATCAACTGGATAGGACAGCACTTAATCTCATTACCGTATTATGGCTAACCCTTTGCTTTTACTGAAATAGTTACATTGGCAATGTTCACTCCAGCTAGGAGAGGTACGGTAATTCAAAGGATAGAGAGCTGGGTCCTCCATGATCTCTAAGCAGATGCGTTATAACGGATCTCCAAAGAGTGTGTATTCGCGTTATCGTAATTTTGTTACCGCTTTAATGGATACGAAAAATGTAATAAACGTTCTTCAAGCTACTCCTGTTCTTAACAATCGCAGTTCTTGCGTTTTCAGAGTCGCAAGAACTATGACTGCGATCAGTTCGAGGAAATAGACGTTTGAATTTTTTTATATCAATAGTGAAAACGCGCCTCAGATCTTCGAATATTTCGAAAAAAATAATATACGTATTTTTGATGGAAGAAATAAGACATATGGATGCATAAGAAGAGACAAGTTCACAGGACGAAGCCTCACTGTCGACGCACAAAACACTGATAGTTGTTAAATTGCAGAAGTGGCCCTATCCGAAAGCTTTAAGTGCAGTCCAAATCCGAAACTTTATCGAGAAAGATCATGTGCTTGCCGACCCGGTTAGAAACTTCATCGAGACTGAAGTAACATGACGACCCGTTACGTAACTTCTTTGTTTCGTTCCGCACCCGATCGCATCCCTGTCTTCAAGTCTCCCTGGACCACTAAACCGTTGCGGTCGATCAAGGAAATAGAAATCACCCTGTGAAATGGAAAGAAAGAGAAACTCCCAACCTCCATCGTTGCGTTCATCAGAGAAGCTCAAGTCGCCAGCGATCGATTCAGCACAAACAAACCAGAAGGGGAAAGTGCAAGCGCAGGGATGTCGGAGATTTGAAAGGGGTTTTTGGCGCTCATAATGACCACTCCCAACTACGCATTTGAAACTCTCAATTACAGCCATGGGCGTAATTTCAGCTTTTTAACTGGGCAAGGCAAGAACTACGGGGGGATATGGAATACTCCCCCCCCCCCCAGGTGAAAGGGGGCTCCGGGGGACCTCCTAAATTAGGCATGATTAATGAAGAATCAAGAAAGTTCAAGAAAGGGCCGTGCATGTAGAATTGTATTTTCCAATTGTTTGTAAATTATTCAGATTTTTACTTCAAAATTCTGGGGTGGTAAAATACTGGGTTGGACAGTTCTGGGGTGGCAACTGACTCCCCTTGCCACCCCCGAATTATGCCACTGACTTCAGCTCTCGTAAAATCTAGTGGCAGACGCATGCGAAGAGAACGCTACGTCACGGAGGATGAACCTAGCGGTAGGAGTATAAAACTTGTTGAAGCGATTATTGCTCATGAACAGATTTGAGCGAAATTTTGCACAAGTGTTCCTTTAAGTGATATTTATAAATTAAAGTGAAAAAATTGCATTTTACCGACTTCGCTTTTTTAAATTTCAGTATTTCGTAATAATACAGTTAAATATCTCCAGATTTTCTTCTGAACGCGAAATGTTACATTTCATATTATTATAATGATCGCTAATATAATCAAGGTATCACGCCTAGTCAAAGATTAGAAAAAAACATTGAAATGTCATTTTCGCCTAAATTTCGAATACCGTGCCGAAAAACTGAGTCATCACATGCTTTAATTAAGCCAAAAAATAATTATTATATAATTTCAAATACTGCATATATGGCAAGTTACACCACAAAAACATAAATATTTAATTGAAATGTGGTCCTAGTTTATCGAGTAGGTTAAAGAAATTATTATAAAGTGCACTCAATGAACTACTATTACCACGTTCCAGTCACCAAGGATGGAAGGATCCTCGAGGAGAATGTGAGGATTAGAAGTGGGTATAATTGTTTATAGCTGTAGCAAAACCTGGTGGCAGTTACACAGAAGATCCTTTTCTGCGCTTTGGTCCAAAACCTACAAAGTACAAACAAAGCCCTTTACGGGGGAGTTCGGTAGTGCCCATGCCCATGGGAACCCTGATAGACGCAAAACTACGTCGCAAACTTCAAATTTTCACTCAAACTGCCATTCATTTCCACTAAAATGCTCTTAATCCGTAGTATGCTTATGCACGTCAAGCATTAAATAAACATACAAGAATTCTATCGGGCGGTAAAAGAACGAATCCGAAAGATCCAAGCAAGCAAGTTATGAAAGCAATCATAGGCGTATCTAGAAGCGTGTGAAGGGGGGGGGGGGTTTACATGGGGAGTATTCCATACTTCCCATGTTAAATTTTTTATCAATTGGGGGGGGGGGGGGGGTACAACCCCCCTGGAGACGCCTATGATTAAGCAGTAGTTCCTATAACCCGAATATAAGTATACTTATATTCGGTTCGGTATACCTAATGAGTTCCACAACTTACGGAATGTCATGACTATCGATTCCACAGCTAAATGTTTGTTCAACTAGCCATTAGACCACTGTAAATAGGCCTCCTTAACGGGTTTCGTGTCGAGAGAACTCCGAATCATGCATAAGAAATATCATAAATAAAGGTTGATCGCAGACTCCAATTAAGTCGGCATTGTTGAAGATTCCCACTCTCCACCACCCCTTTCCCAGATGACCCGCACCAAAATTGCAGTTAGCAGATGTATGGTAAGATCACGTTGACCTGTGTACACCAGTTGAATTCTTCCGTTGATGGCAAAGACAAAGTCCGTGTCAATCCCAAGATATTTAGGCTTTCCACCACATCGATAGCATCCTCACTACAGTTATGCTGGTATAAGTGACGTAGGTAGGGGGAGATGAATTCCCCTTTGTCCGACGTTTTTTTCCGGCATGCCATGAGCGACCGTGAGTACCTAACTGTTTTCCGGCTATTTTTTTAAGAATTAAATTCATTGGTTCTACATATATGAGCAATCGAAGTTCATAAATCCTAATAACATCTTGAACAAATTTACGAGATAAATAACCGTGGGACACCGGCTGAATGCGTTTCATACTATGAAAAACTTGTGCTTTCTACTTTTAATTTTCAACTATTCAGTATAGCTTAAATTACACCCTATTGAAAATGCCCCATTGGTTTCCTATAGTGTTTTCAGAAAATACTAGAGGCATTATGTACATTCCTACAGGGGCGGATTTTGATCGTCGTTCATTCTTTCCGCGGCGCCTGGGGGGTATGCAATACCTCTCAACGAAACGGGGGTCCGGGCGGACCTCCTTCGGAAAATTAAAAGAAATGAAGCGCTTGGAACGTAGTTTTGGTGTGGCTGTATTATAAAGTAGATGTGATAAATTATTGAGTAAGGCTCTCTAATCACATTTGAAAAACGTTTACAAACGATGTAAATAATGCCATTCTTGTGAAGATGCAGGTCTCCCGGGTTTTACACCACATTACAAAAATATTTAAACATTGTATTGAGCTGGTGAAATAAAAACTTCCATTAGAGAACCACCTTAATGATAACCATCTTTTCTATTTTCCCGGGAATTACGGGGGTGGGGGGCCCTGCATTCCTATAGGAATTAAAATTTCCTACAGGAACAATAAAGGTTCCTGTAGGAAATTTTATTGGCATTTTCAATAGGGCAATATAATTCTACCTCAACTTTACCGTCATGTTACCCTGAAATTCCAGATATATGTATAAAATCTATGTTAAAAATTATTATTAATGATAATCTAGATGGATGTTGTTAAATTTCACATAAAATTTTTTTTATTATTATTTTTTTCAAATTTTCGTCAATATGGTTATTTAGACCGTGCGCGACCACTGTAATTCCAGTAGCCCTCTCGACTTATTAAGGTTCAAATACTTAAGAAGGATTATATTTCATTCAGGAAAAAAAATAAATGAATGCTACCATCCTAATTTTACATTTTTAGCTTGAACACAAATTTTGTTTGACTATACTTTCTAATTTTCCCTCAGTTTTAAACGATCTGACCGAAACATGTTATCCTGACGATAGAACGCACGTCAGTAGACGAAGCCGATTGGTCCCAAGAAATCAAGCAAATTTTAATACATCCATCCACTCTGCTACGTTCTTTTTGAGTTCGCACCTATATCTTCCTGCGTACTGTCTTTTTTGTTGGGCCAAACTCTGGTACAAATTAAAACCTATCGAAACCACGTCAACCAGTCAGCTGATCGGACATACGAGGCTGGCAGTTGGGAGAGGAAAGGTTGACAATACGAACTAGCGTGGCAGCGGAAATCAACCCAAAACGCATCTGCTCAAACAATTTGTTAGTACTTTTTCGACTGTAGGAATTTGTATTAAAATCAAAGTCGCGCCGTAGTTTATACCTCGGCGGCGTAAATCTCTCCAGAGCTTTAGGCCGACGGCGCCACACTCCTCCCCCCAGGCTGATAGTGGAGGATTGCTACTTACAAGGAGTCAAGAATACCTTAAGATTACCATTTTTCCCATTTTAACAGAAATTATGGGGGTCAGCCCCCATAATTTCTGATCCTTGATCCACCACTCATTAAAATTTCATAGTAACTAAATTTCCAAGGAGCTAATTCAGCTCCGTTATTGGCAGATTCATCTCGAACTTTTTCATGTTTATCTCAACCCATCCCACTCAAGTATCATGTAACCTTATCTTACGGGAGAAAGGGTCACTTACTTTACTATGCTGGATGAAGTGGTCACATTTTCTCAGGGGCAGGTGAAATGGCTCTGGGGAGGTAACTTCATTCCAAGGGCATGTCTATTGCGGACCTTATTTGCAACAAAAATCTAATTTTAGTTCTAAAGCATGCACAGAACTGACTAGATTCATATATCAAATGTTTAAATCCCACTTAGGGAACTATAATTTTTAACTAAGCACTTTGGATATCACATGCTATTGCCCACCCTCTCCCCACATGACACCTTTGCTTCATAACTCGAGAAAAAAATGATCTCTATAAATTTAGTTAATTCATTTAGCAAATAATCAAGTCTCTTTCCAGAGGATCAAAAATCTTTTCCAACAGACATGCATTTCAGCATTAATAATTAATCGATACTACGTTATTCAACTTCACACTTTTGTTTCATACTAGGCAAACCAGGGCAGACAGCAATTACAACGTACGTACCTACCTCATTAATCATTTATAACAGAACTATAATTAATTCCAAAAGCTATTTATTTAACAAGTGTTATTAATTTTAGGTTGCAAATTGTTTTCAATCCACCTGCTTTTTGCATTATTAACATTGTTGACTCATACTTTTTAATGCCACCCCTATCACATATCATTAGCATGGATTAGAGACGTAACCTGTATCATTTAAGAGAATTGAATGGAATCTGTTAAACACATTGAATAGGAACTTATTCTTTAAAATACAAGCTTCATATTTACTAACTCCGGGATGCTTTCAATTCTCACTCTAAAACAAGCTCAACAACAAAATGAAAACTTGAGTAACTACTAATTATGAAGTCACTCCTCTTTTAATCAAGAACTGCATACAAATACCGGTACTTGCAAAATAGTCAACGACACCTGAAAACACAAGTGCACATCTACATGAGCACAGGGGTACCTATGATTGCTTTTAAATTACTGATACCTGTGGGCCTAAAACTTGGTGAAAAAAATGCCAATTTCAACCTTGGTCCGAGAGCATTAAATAAAAAATTCAGAACTAGAAACTCTATAGCTTATTGTTAATTGCAATTATATTGAAAACATTTTCCCTCATTTTCATTCAAGTATTCTACCAGCTGATTGGTAAGTTCTTGGACAATCCCCATCCTGCATCCCAATCTCTGAAACATTGTCTCATTTCCCCTCATTGGGATGTCCTGCTGTTAGATCCCTCTTAAACACCTCATATTTTCTACCTCCTCTTATTTTGTCAGAATGCCTATCCTCTTCCACACTTCCCCAGTGTTCTCCCCTCTTCCCTTACCCTCATTAACTGTCATAAATTAAATCACAAAACCATCAAGCTACTCAATCAGTGAAAAAGGGCAGTATTTCCCTAATATCATTTTAAGCCTATCATTCAATTTTAGTACATAAAATATCCCTTCAGAAATGAATATCTAACCATGAGGCTAAGAAAGACAAGGTGCCATATGCCACCGGAGGGATCATAGTAACAGTTTAAAGAGATGAGATTCAATCATTGAAAGCAAACGCAACATAACTTAAGCCTTGAAGGCAGAGCAACCTGAAACTAACTGATACTCAATTGGCAGAGGTGAATTTCACAAAATGATGTAATAGCAATGGCACCTTTAAAATTCACATCTGCAGTGATGATACAGCTTAATTAAAGCCTGAATGTATATCATTTATCTCGAAGTTCAATAACTATGGTTTTAAGGGATCCACCTTTATGACTGCATCTCTAAGCAATCTACCTTCATGAAAATTGCAACGACTGAAATCTTTCAATTCAATAATACACTACCATAACACATAGGCACATCAGATGGATGTCATCATTGAACCACAAAATTTAGGGCTTGATCAAGCATTTCACATGACACCATATCTGGAGCCACTTTACTAAGCAAACCCCAAAATGTGCAGCATCAACACAAGACATGCAGCTTTCCATTAAATATAGCAATGACTTCAATCTAACATAATTTCTACACATGCTGCATCGTGCACGGGCATAATATCAGGGATTAATATGTGAAATTTGAAAAAGCTAATTTTTTTTAGATTTTTCTATTGTTAAACTTTCATACATATAATTTTGTGAGAATAATTTTTACTTTGTCCATAAAAATTGTACCAAAGTGCTAAGTGCTCCAAACATCACATACGCTCTACTTGTAACCATCCTTCAAATCTTATAATATGACACAATATAAAATACTTGTGAATCTGAAATCAACTAGACATGTGAAGCCAAGAGAAAAATCATATAATTTAATGTAGATTCACATAATCCTACACCCTGAGAATAGTCAGCTCTTAAACATCATGGTTCAACATTGTTCCAGCAACATATTTTATGACCAAAGTCCACTTTTTTTAACTTTCTCAAATTCCTTCTCAATGGCATCCGTCAGCTGCGGAGCTTACTAGATACAAACTATGACTCATGAATCACTTTACAAACAAAACAATATTTCATTAAAACTTTACTGACTTCCCTTTTTTGATTATACAACACTGGGATTGCTTGTTCAAGACTTAATGAGCTTCCAGCAAATTAAACATGCACAGCAGGGCAAAACTCAATCCTCCATTTCCCTTGCAACGCCCACACATCTTGGGTTCAAAGTTAACAAAACTGTTACAAACCGCAAAAAGTTTCACTGGCCACTTCTTTAAACATGGGTACACACACTAATGATAGCACTACAGAGAGGTTTGTGATTTCTCATTCAAAACATCATCGATTATAGTTGTTCACATGAACTTTCCCATTATAAAACAATGAAAAAATGCAATAAAAAGCAAGGAAGGAGCAGCAGAAACAACAGATATCACACCAAACTTGAGGGCAGATATTTTTAAAGGGGGCACGATTACACCCCAGTGGGGGCGATATAGGGCATATTAATATATCATTACCGGCACACCACAGAGAGATTGGGGTGGAAATGTGGGAATAAAAATTCCTCAGTAGCCAGTGCCTCTATTTTTTTGACCATTTGTAATACACACCAGCCGGTTCGTTCAATCTTGTCATGGGTCTTCCTTTGCAACTGCACCTTAAGTACATGGCAGCTGACTATATGAGAGAGTAGCTGGCTTACTTCCTACACCCATTTTTTTCCCCTTTCGGAAATGAGAATAATCAGCATTGCTTAAGTGCTACACATATGTTTCACTATACTTCCCTACATTTTTCTCTTTTGAAGCAAACCACAGTGGCATACATAAAGATTGACTTTCCAACACTTTCGAAACCCTGGCAACACACTGTTGAAAACAGTTTTAACATGAGTTTATTTGAGATTTTATTTTTTTTTAATTACCATGAATGGAACGAAGACCTTTAGATAAGCAACTTCTATTTCCATTAGCTGTTTTTGTACAGACAACATTGATGAGAGTATGCAGCCAGAAATGCATACAATCAATGTGAGTTAAGAAAAATAAATGTTGACATCAAAACCCGTGTTTAATTCATTTGCTGAACTCCTGGCTTGGATGGAAACTGTTATAATGACAGAAGAAAAGGTGCTTGAATTATTGAGCAACTCCTTAACAATTCACAAAGCAATGCCCTTCCCTTTAGTCTTTCTTGACAGTTTACAATCGTGGTCACTAAGCAAGCCAACAGTAAGGCACAGGGCCTAAGATTATTTCATCTCCTTCACAGATATTGATTCCCTCTCATTTGCCCTACAAAAATTGTTAATGCACAGCAACTGGTTAATAACATGACTGTACAATTACACACTATTATCCATAAACAAGAAGGCATTGAAGAAAACATTAAAACATATACATAAATCTTTTTTCTTTCACAGTTTAAACTGAATATACCGGTATAAAAATCACTTCATGATGATACACAGACCAGTTATGACTTGATTCACCCATTTTTTAATGGGTTCACATTTACCATAGTTTATCATTTATTTTTTCTTCATAATATAATATATTTCCGAGATAAAAAACAGAACAAACACTTGCACAAACATTACACGAAAAAGCTCATTAATTATCTTTTCTTAGATACCACCTTGGGCACAGTAATAAATGTAACAACTATTTATTTCTGCACTTCTTCCGTAAAATCCATTATACACTTAACCATCCCGCCACCACACTCGAGATGGCAGGCACGAATCCCATCAATTGTACTGGTCAGTATCGTGCAACACTTCACTCACAACAACTACATTTAGTGATAATAATATATGAACAGAGGTGCAGGACAATTTAGAACAACAGAGTGGCTTTTTTTGTTTTGAGCATCCCCCAAAGAGAGAAAAGTATATAATCAATACACCAAACCCCCAAAAAATCAATAAAAATGAAAACAGATAAACACACACCAAGGCATTCTCTCCAGTCAGTATATATCACTTACACGAGTTGCGACTACAAAA
Source organism: Pyrrhosoma nymphula (assembly GCA_963573305.1). NCBI lineage: Eukaryota > Metazoa > Arthropoda > Insecta > Odonata > Coenagrionidae > Pyrrhosoma > Pyrrhosoma nymphula. The sequence goes on from OY754330.1 coordinate 115,826,786, forward strand.
AAAAAACTTTAATCTCAACGAAATGCTTAGAACAAGCTCATAATCATCATTTAAAATGTCCATCACTGAAAGTTTCATTAGTTTAATGTCCAAGGGACAGCATATACATAGTCACAGTAATAATTTCTCAAAGAGACAATAAGTTTTGTGAAGCCACAAATATACACCCACACGCATACACACATTTTAACACTCATTAGACACCCAAATAATGCACTAGCATTCACAGGGAATAAAAAGATTTGGAAAAAATCAACAAATTACCAGCATTTCATGCAGCAGAAAAATTAATTAACCAGGGTAAGGCTGGGTTGGGACGTTTTACGAGGGAGAAGATGGTTTTAAGGGAGACTGGACAAAGAGGCACTTGTGCAGGTGAAATAAGATAGAACTTGAAGGAATACAGGCTAACTGGCTTTAGTCGGATGAGGAAAAGAAGAGGAGGTTGGAAATTATTCAATAAAAAATGCTTCACACAATGCAGATGCTACCACAACTGAGGCATATCTTAATTGCAAACATTGCACTGAGTTGAAACAGTGATTGTTTTGTACATTACACATATGACGATGTTTATCTGTTGTTCAGAAATGCAATGGAGTCAAATTGTGGTGAAAGACCCTTCCCTTGTGGCTCGGAGGTCAACACACACTGGCACACAAATACAGTTCACCAATGGAAACAACATTCTCAGTAGAGAACTTTGTACTTGATACATACAAAAAAGCAATTTCAATGCATTTGTACGTTCTTAAAATCTATAAGGACACTAGTCCACAGGTTGGATGATCTGACCATTGGGTCAATAGGCTGTGCTCACTGTTTTACAGCGAAGAAGGAAGATGACTCCAGATGAGATGGCACGCACATTGGCCAATGATCTATCTAAAGAGTGGCAATGAAAATGGCACAAGGAAGATGTAGGAATCCTCACTTTGAAAGAAGCCAGCCAGCCCTACCCTAGATGTCAATGTGTATCAATTTAGCAATTCCCTGCAGAAAACTTAAAAATAAAGGCGGGAAATGCTTCAAGACAGACGGAAATCCGTAAGGCAAACATTTGAACCTTCATTTTTAAACAGTCATGGCAGAGAAGTAAAACAATCACTAGTAGAAGAGGACAACACAATTTTTTCACGAGAAAATACATATAGAAGACCTGAATACAATTTCATATGAATGCTAACGCTACCCCCACGACTATGAGGGAGCTATTATTGAGTGTTTAAAAACTGTTTTACAAACCAACAAAGGATAATGATGATTTCTAGCCTGTTGCTTATACCTGAGAAAAAGACCCGGAAAATTTCGAACGATCCTGGAGGAGTTACCCAACCTTCAGAGCGCTCTTAGAATTTTAATTGATTTACCCGGCAACAGTCGAGAAAATATAAGCACGCACACACACCCACACACACAATTATTTTACACACGTACACAGATAAAATCATTCAGTGAACTGAGCTTCTTGAAACTATACCCACTCATGCATGCATTATGGAGGTAGGCTGCTTTGTACTATAATATAAATCCTTTTGTTTGCTTCCCTCCATTCAGGTCGTCTCCGTGCAAAGGCCAACAGAGCCAGCTATATATAAATTGTACACCTGTGTAAGCAAGCACACAATGATCAACATATGTCATGCACTAGGAGACATAAGTGAGTAAATTGATAATAATCTCTGTTGCTCCCTTTTAACATTAGACAATACATTAATTGAGAAAAGCAACTTAATGGCATCACATAAAATTACCTGAGTTGTTTTCAAAGCAAAAACTGACCATGAAATGGATAAAAATTTAAGTTGGCCACTTATAATAGCAAAATAAATTGGTTATAGTGAGGAGTTGATGAACACACAAGAGAGAGGTTTATTTGTACTGTTTGTACTATCGCATTATGTTTTCACCTTTCACTGCAAACAATGCAGATTTGTGCCAAAAAAGGTTATACTAGAGACTATTTCAAATGCAATGGCATCAAATTTGAACATCTCAAAAACAGGCTCCATTATCAGCTTAGGTTACCCAACTTGGTAGAATGATGTATCGAATGAAAAGGAATTGGAGGGAGGGGGGGGGGGGGAGGAAAAAGCGCTAGCAGTTGCCAGTCACTTCCTCAAAATTAGTAGTACCACACCACTGACTACAACTCAAATAGAACTGGGAAAAATAAAACAAGGGCCTGTTACAAGGGCTACGTTTGTTTCAAACGGTTCACAAGACTTCAAACACGAAGTACAACTACAACCAACTCCACCAGCACCTCTTGTTAGGCTAAACAATTACCGAAGGACTGAAATATTGTTGCAAACGTTTTCTTGAAGTGCCACAAACAAATTAAGAAAAAGAGAACCCTTAAAAAAGAAAAAAGATAGGTGAAATAATCAATGATCCATGAAACAAAGTTGACAAAAAACATTAATGGATGCACCCTGATAGAAAAGAGATAAACAAGATCCCTAGGAAAATATGTAGAAGTGAACAAAACAGAAAAGTTAAAAAATATACTGAAGAGTAAAGAAAGGAGTGAAAAGATCAAAAAAGTGTCAATAAAAGAGTGGTAGAGGGGAAACTCAATTCCTTCCTTCATTTAGAAATGGATTCCCTCCGAGGCTAAAACAGAGCTTTCACCACAATTCAACTAATCAACCGAGTTGCTTTGGAGTACAATGGATAAAAAAATCAACTCACGTACAGGCCAGGCATTCCATTATAAACATATCATGCACCAACAAATCCTTCAGTTACACTGAATACATCACTTTATAACAATCATACATGATGGATGCATTAACACTGAATTTTTTATACCTCAAGTTTTTGAAACGTTAAGGCTACCATTAAGAGATTGGTTAAAACCATATATTTTCAGATAGATGAACAACTGAAGCCAAGCTTCATGGTGCTCCTTGTTAGAAAAATACAAATTTTGGTAAAGCACAATTTGTTAGTTTGATAAAAATTATAGTCTGATACCCTTAAAAACATGAGCAACTTTAAAATATTCAATTTTAAATCCAAAAGATTACTTTTAAAAATCATATTTACCTCCACCAATGGTTGTCACTGATTCAAGCTATCGAAAAACTCAGATGATAAGAACACCACCACATTACATCATCAGAAAACATAATCTGAAGTAATTGATGATTCAGATAATCCACAATACAAAATGGAAAAATCAACAGAAATTAGGGGTAGAAAAACATTGTATACCTAATCAAATCAACGGATATCCAAATAACACGCCAAAGGGACAATGGATTTTGATTCTAACAACCACAGTTGTACTGAAAGGTTGTACCAATGGTCGTCGGTTTAATACATTTTTAGTTTACACCATTCCAACAACGACAAAAAACCAGTGGTACACTAAGTCACGAAAATCTGTAAAGAGATATATGTACACACTTAAATAACCAGTAGACAGGTATACACCACACGCACACCTAACACTCAGAGCATGGTTAAAAATCATCGAGATGCAATGCCGATTCAACACATTCAAGATTTTTCTAAACATTAATGGCCGTCAGCCTCTTAAGAATAGCAAATACATAACCATTATGGCTAAAGCCCTGTATCTCCCACACCCTCCCTATCACTCTTAAAACTGCATGGCATGCCATCGGGACACCAGGCAACAAGGTGCTAAACATTTAAGCCCGTTGAAAGTTATCTCATTACAAGATTACCAGAATTGTGCTTAGAAACCAAGCATCAAAAAACCACATAGGGACAATTTCATTGCCAAACCACACCTACAGTAAGAAAAACCAGTCGAATCTTTAAAGAATCTGGAGTGCCCAAGAACCCCAGAGAAGATAGTCCCAAAATTAGGTCAATTGCCCTGAACTACTTCTCCTGCAATAGACCAATCTGTCGACACCAGCCTACAATCAAAGCAGCCAAACATGTTACGTCATTCACGAAAACTGTGACAAACAACATGAATTAATACCAATAATTAAAAAAATTATCTTGGAACACCAGCATCTGCTTTGCAGATTTATAACCACCAGACACTACCTGAGAACTGTAGTACAATGGAGACATTGTAAGCAACTGACAAAATAAGTAACCCTTTCTTTTTAATCAAACAACTCTTTTCATTTATGAAAAAAGGTGTAAAAGTGTAAATATGCCTATTCACTTCATAGGTAAATGTATACGTATCTGCAGGTAAAAACGTGTATTCTAAAAATGCAATATTTTAAATATGACTGTATAAAGTGTAATGCCTTAATATGTGCCATTATATCATGTAGATATCTGTATCAGATCTGAGGAATCGCAAAACAAAAGGAATAAAACAATTCTGGCACCGCTCTAGCAGCACTCGTGTAAATACTGGGATGATCATCTGAAAACAGGAGCCTCTTCATTTATTAAAAACAAACTCGGGGGTGTGCAAAATATGGGGAAATGCCCTTGAGGTAGACATTAGCTGCATGCACATGGGTTTCCAAGAGGAGAGCCCTGACGCATGCCCATGCGAAAAATACAGCACAGCGTGTAGGCTCATCACAAGTGAATTTACTTTGATCCACTGTTCATAACAAAAATCCTTGAGATTATTTCAAGCTGGTTGCAAGAGTGTCGAGCAGTGTAATTAAATTTGTAGGGCACCAAATATTTACACTGAAAAACATTTGTGTATAGCAAAAAAAATAACAGGGAGGGGGAGAATTCACCAGATTTTCACGTAAAGAACGCCCATTCTTCCATTGAGCTGATGCAGATTTTCAGATAGTAAAAAAACATGATGAGAGGTAGTTTCAACGCTATCATACAACTTTTTCCAAAATCAGAAATGAGTGGGAGGGGATGATAACAGCAAATTATGAAAGTGAGAATGGTGATTCCGTCACAGTGTGTTCACAAGAGTGTGACTATGATGGAGAAGAAGATTTCAAGAAGTCAAAGGAAAATCAACTGACATTGTGACAGAGTGGCATAGAAAGGAGAACATCTTAAGAGGAAAAGACAGCAGGACGAATGAATTTCAAAGAAAAAAAAATGTTCGCATCAACAATTTAAGATAAAAGCCTAAATCTTGAGAAGGGGATAACAGCAAATCGAGAAAAGAAAATAAAAAATAAAAACTTTCAACCAGCTTAGCACAAGTCGAAATATTATAACATGTTCTTGCAGCTTTAAAAATTCATGCCTGAGCTGAGTTTCCTTTGAAGCCTTTCCTCCTTTACCAAAAATAAAATGCTATTACATTCACTGTTGTCAAAAATCCTGATTTGGCACTGGGGTTATATAAAGGGTTTTCTCTCTTAAATATATTTATATATATATATGTATAAACAAATTATCCCTGAATAATCTCCGGCCCGACCTCGCTCTTTGCTCCCAACAAAAGGGGGAGAGGTAGAGAGTGGGGAGAGGCGGTCTCAAATTTGTCCAATGGCTGCGAGCGCAACATGTGTGTGTATGTGAGAACAAACTGTTGAGGGGGGAGGGTGAGCACTCAAAGAGAGAAAACACAAAAATTGTCCTTTTCTGCTACATGTTTCCTGAGACGTCAAAGAGATGAGACCTGTTGCACTTCAAATGACTAGCTTTATATTTTAAAAAATAACTTTACTTATATTCCTCAATCACTATGAACTCCACAATCCTCTCCTATGCCTCCTCCTCCTCCTCTACCGCTACTTGTTTCAACAATCAAGACCATAAAATATCAATTTTTTCCGTTATCAACATAACTTAAAAACACACAAGCCTTTTCACAAAAGGCGACAAAACTTTTGTCAAACAATTCGGTATTAGATACCACTATGAATCCCTTTTTAAAACCCTGCACAATTCAACTGTATATAAACAACAACATGCACTTACGATTAAAATAAAAATGCATTTGATGCATTGTATAATGTCTTTTTGAAGATTTAAAAAATAAAACCGAGAGGAGGTAGCACCTAACAGAATTGGGGTGAAATCATATGGCTGGAAGACATTAAGAAATCCATAATCAAATATCCCTTTTAAGGAATAAAAAGCCTTCACGACTAATAAAATGTTTTCAAGGTGTAGCTCTAAAAAAAATAAAATGACATTAACAACTGCTATTAGTCAACAAATGCAAAAATTCCATCCAATTCAATCAACCAAACATGAACAAAAAAATACTACATCATTATTACACATTTTTACAGTAGACTGGTAGGAGGCAAGTGCACGGGAGGGGTATACTTAAGCAGAGGAGAGTGAAGCTTAGGAAAATAATACCTATATATATTTATTTATATATATATATATTTTCACCCCCTGCATTTCCCTGAATGAGTTTGTAATCTCCCCCCTCATTTGATGCAATCAGAAAATAAATCCACTATTATTACAATATTTACATGACCCATACCCCAATAGAAAAACTAAAAATATTCTCTTAACTAATCATTTAAAAAGAGAGCAAGAAGAAAGTGGGAAGCAAGCTACTGCTCGCCACCGACATGTGCCTACAAATCGAGAAAAGAAGTGCATTTGTCAAGAGACCAAAAAGAATTGTATTAATAATAATTATAATAATGTAGATCATAAAAAAACAGTTGAACATACATGTAAATTCGATTGTTAACTGGACACTAATCATTTCATATTTGTCCACTAACAATACTTTTATATATATATATAATATATTTACTTTATTTTATATATATTTGTCTGTGTATATATTATATTATGTATATATATATATAGAAGATCCATTGAGGTATTTCTGTTATCCTGATTGGTTTCTCAATAAAAATCGCAGAAGGCTGTCACTTGCCAAAATTACTTCCCCATGCCTTTAAGGTGGGACAGCACACTGGGTAAGGGATCCGACCACACGACTGGTCAACTAGGGTTTGGGTAAGGGTTTAAAACTTATTTGAGGAGAGGAGTGGAGGTGGGAGGGAGCATGGAAATGGTCATAGGGTAGCAGGTCGGTAAGGACAGGGACTAAGGTTGGACAGGAACAGGGAATGGGGAGTGTGTGCTAGGGAATCCAATGTTATTGGCAACAATGAGACATAATGGAGGTTTAGGAATTTGGATAGTGATGCAGGGGGCAACAAAATCACTGGATGCAGTGACCGCATAATTCTTGATGTGATATGTGGTACAAAAAAAGGGAAAAAATAACGTATAAACCTGAGTTTTCGCTGTAAGCATCTGTAAATATATAGCAATATAATAATATTGAGGTAATTAGCAGTGGAGCTCCGTGATCTGACACGAGGATAATGTGGAGGGTATTCATGTGTTTGTTAGAGGTAGATAATAAGAGATTCCGTTTTCTCTTCCGGATATTGTCTTCTCCTCTTGGAAGAGGTTATATTCCTGGGATATGAGGCCAGCTGAGGGGGATAACAGGGAGGTGATGTCTAGGAGGGAAGAATGAGACAGGAGGCTGTCGTCATCTAACGGGATTGCTTCCGAAATGAGCGAAAAGAGCACCTTGTGTAGTTTACTTCAGCAAGTGCTCAATCATCTCACCTTTCTATGCTATCCCTAATTCCCCTGTTCTCATTTTGCCACGAACGCTTTTAAAGCCAACACCAACATCAGGCAAAAAAATAATACATGGTTCCACAGCCGCAACTTTAAATAACTCCTTCCATCCCTGCCGAGTTTCCCACAGAATTACAGCCACAAGGTTTGTCCCATGGAGGTAATTTTATAACATCCCTGCAAACCACCATGGACAACATATTTACAGTGGGAAGCAAGACAAAGTAGACAGCTGGGAGGTTTTTGCCGAAGGGCGAGGAAAAGGGAGTAGAGGGGGGTTTGATTTGCGACACCTGATTTTTCTCAAACACAGCGGAGAGGTAGTTGCGATGATAACAGAAGCTGTTCCTTATTGGATCATTATATCCCTAATTAATACATGTCCCTTCAATTCTTCACCATTAAAATCCTTGTTACACGTTAGATAAAAAAAGTAAGTTGAAACCTGAGCTGAGTTGCATGGCAAAAAAATTGTGACAATCAATAGCATTTCACAGGTAGCCTCATCATAATTGTACTGAGGCAGAACCTACATGCATGGGCCACCTGCCTGAGTCATGGGAACCCACCTGCCCCCATGCTAGAAGTCCCGAGGTACAACATTTTAGACTCTCCTTATGAATTCGAGAGTATGACGCGATGCTTGCAGATTCAGCAGAAAGTTGAACCCAAAAAGACTTGAGAGGCAGGACAATGTGGTGGGTTGTCTCCCATTTTCCTTTTACAAAAACAAAGGTCACCACTTTTTCCCTTCTGACTTGCCCCATCCAAGACGTTTTTGGGGACAATCCACCATTCCGGCCCCATTTCTTTACTGGTTACTCCCTCCTCCCCCACTGTGATTGGCAACCTGCTGCCCTCCACTGCCCACAGGGTTGCCAACCTGCTGCTGCTGTTGCTGCTGAACTGCAGCTGCTGCTGCCTGCTGGAAAGCCTTGAGACTTAGCTCCGTCTTGTGTTCCCTGGCTATGTGCCGTCTCACTGTGTTGTTCCGAGTGAATGTACGGGAGCAGAATGGGCAGGGTACCCGAATTCCCTGATGTCTCTGGCGGATGTGAGCACGAAGGTTAGTCTCATAGCCATAGAGACGCTCACAGAAGGGGCATTTTAGTTTCTTCCCTATTAACAAAAGAAAAAAGGCACCTCAGCAAAATTACTTAATAATATGCAAAGTGAACTTTCATACATGCCAGCTGCATTGTAACGTATTTTTGAGATACAGCATGAAATTTTGGCTGTACGAAGACACTATAAACAGACAACAGTTGTCTAAGTATCCAGAAGTAGAATGACTGGAAAATGCACAAAGATAGTGAGGAAATCATCTGCAGTGGTAGACAAGTTTACACACCTGGGGAGCATCCACCTCCAACTCCATCAATTTGAACTTCTATTCATTTTAACTTGTCAAAATGTAACAACAGTTAATTCAGTGAAAAATTGTGAATGATAAGACCATCTAGCTCGCTTCCAAATACCACCACTTTTAGTTCATTCAGTAAATAGTTTGCGAACAATTAGACCATCTAATTTCCTGCCAGACAGCACCACTTTCAGTTCATACAGTGCAAGACACACTATACCAATATATCTGCATGCTGATTTAACTTGGCATCATTAATAAACACAGCAGGTTAAGGAAATGGCCCAGTAAGAAATAATTACATACAGTAAAACCCCTAAATTGCACTTTTCTAGGGACCCTGAAAAAAAGGTTCAAATTGCAGGAAAGTGCAAATAGTGGGAAAAGTAGAATTTTCACTTCTTCAGTCATGTTCCTTCACTGGAGTAAGGGTAAAAATAAGAAATAGACTGATAAACTGAAAAAGAGCAGTGTCATAATTTATTCTTTGAAGTAGCTCTTCTCATTAATTTATATACGATGAAAAAAAAGACATTGAACACCTTAGATGAATAGAAATGTGAAAATTATTTTTCTCCTTCATTATTGATACATAAAATAAGGGATTACTACATATCGCACAAAATCAAGATCAAATGAATAAATAAAAGCTAAAGTAACAGCTTCTTAAAAATTCACTTCACTCATGGTAACTGTGGACCCTACCCATAAATAATAATAATAATACATATATTAACTTCAGAAAATAATATTTTTGAATCTATCCAACCAACCATTGGATGCTGTGAAATTTTCAATTCCCAATCTTGTGGCGATGTGCAGAGCTTTTTCTCGTATGATGACGTATATATAGGGATATTTGAAGACCTAGCACTCAAAAACCACTCTTTAAGTAACCCTTCCATTTCTTCATACTTAGAGTTCTTAACATATTTTCTCTTTTTAGGCAAAGTACCGCACTAGTTGGCTTGTTTCAGAATCCCATCGCGATTTCTCACAATTTTAGTATTTAGCGTAGAGATAAGCAATCGTAGCAGTTTCGCTAGATCGACGCGAGTTCCACCATGAGAATCGACTTGTTCTAAAATGTCAATTGTCTCCTTGATTGAAAAAGTCCATTTTCCTCCTCGCTTTTCCATTGCCAAGCAGGATAAAATTACGTCCCAGTTTAGTTGAGGATGACTTAACAACACATGAGTATCTGATCAGCCGTGATGTTCAACTAGTCCAAGCAATTGTTCAACTAAAAAATAAACTTTATGATTCAGTCTAATTAAGGTATGATAACGCCAGTTTCGATAAGTTTAATTCATTTGTAGCCTATCATAGTTATAACTCGGGAATCAAGGCAGTGCAAATGATCTCAGTTGTCCACTAGTACGAGTTCTTTCATTTTCTATCGTGTCTGGATAAGAAACCATTTTCATTCTCCAAAGTTTCTACTTAGGTAAAAACTGAATACTCCGCAGGTTTAATTAAATTGGATAAATTACGTAGTTAGCTCATAGCCTTACAATGTATTCATTTCATAGCTTGAATCATTTCCTGACGAGTTGACGTAGTTCCAATTTCTGCTACGAGTGGCGCTGTAAACTATCCCCGCCAAATTCAAATTCTTTCTTCAAACAGGTCCAATTACTGCTCTCTTTCGTATTTTTCCCGCAAATATGTGCAAGACAAAGTCAAAAAGTGTTTAACAAAGGATTATATGCATGAGTAATGGACTTTGAAAGTTAAATTTTATTTTGATTGAGCGCGTTGTGGTTCAAATTGCGGGAAAACTGAAAAATGTAGTCTAAATTCGGGGTTCTGCATACATTGGAAACAGGAAATGGAATGGGGCTTCGTAAAAGTGGTGTAAATTGCGGGAAAACGTAATTTCCGATAACGCAAATACAGGGTTTCACTGTAGTTATTTTGAAAAGTAGACCCCTCACACCTGGTGAAAGAGATGAAGCAAAAGGATTTAGAAAATTTGCTGTCCATGAAGATGAGCAACTCATTTTAAGATGGAATTCCAATGAGAAGGAAGAAAGAAAAAAATTATAGTTACAACAAATGACTTTGCATACTTTGCAACAAATGATTAATTGGTTTGGTAAATATTGGTAAAGTGGGAATACCAGGGGGATTATTTTATCGCATCTACAAATTCAGTACCATAAATTGTACAATAGCCCATGATAAATACTAAGTAGAAACTTTTTGAGTGCTACTCAAAAATTTTGGGTGATCATGAGGTAGACTACACATAAATACAGTGAACTCTCGATTCTCCGGACTAATGATGGAGAGAGGCACGAATAATCAGAAAACACGGATAATCTGAACTTTCACTTTCATTTCTTATAATTTTCATAATATACGTAAAAAAATGATGTAATATCATTTGCGCACATAGTCCATTATTTTAGATTGTTTCATGGACTAATTGTGAGTTTTCTTCAACCGACTGCGTATCTTTTTAGCAGCGATAATGCCATTGTAGTCATATTCCCACTGCTCTGTATACTGCAGCAAACCATCTACGAAGTTTAGTGCCTGGCTGTGATTTATGCATTTGCTGCCCCCCTCGTCTTCATCCCTGCTACTTCAACTCTCCCCACTCCCTTCCTCTCCCCCTTGTCCGATCGCGGTGGAAATAATATCGCTATCAGTCACATGCTCGAAGCCCGGGACACTTTCGTCACTCGTTAGCCATTCTTCTAAGTTCTCCGCATCAACATTTTCCAATTCTTTCATGGTTTTAACTAAACCCCCCAACTGCACTTCAGTTTCTGAAAATCCCCAAAAATCACCTTTGAGGTTAAACAAAAGTTTCCTACAAGAACGAACTAGTGTAACAGGTTTCACTGAGGACCCAGCCTGTGACACCGTGAATTTCATCCAATTTTGCCATTTTCTTCCAATATTTCAATAAATTATCATCTTTATTGGCTAGCGTCCTGAGAAGACAAACTAGTTAATTCCTTTTCATTGATGTGATGACGCCGTGATCCATTGGCTGAAGTAAGGAAGTGACGTTTGGGGGTTAAAAAAAACTTCGCTTCGCTGCACTGCGTTTTGAGAGGCTTGTTATGTCGCCGATGGCTCTGACTAACTCTTTTGGGTTCTACATGATTCTTAGAAGTTATCTTGACCATCACAGGGCGCTCGTTCGTATTTATGGTCTTTCTTTTGTCTGTTATCTTTTTCCTGCTGACAGCTTGTGAGCTTGAGGATTTCCCTCTCCCAGGCACATTGGGAGTTGATGAGGGTCCATGGTTATCCCTTAGCTTCGCAATAGTGCTTCTGGAGTATCGTATTACCCACAGCTGCTGGATTTGCCTGTTCATACTTCTTTACCGTTATTTTTTTTTCCATGCGTCCTTCTACTCGATGATTTTCTTCTACTGCGCTAGCATTTGAGTTTGATTTCCTGCATTTCCTCTCGCTCATTTTTTGACCCATCACATACTGTTTGGACTTTGTCTTCAGAAATAATTCCACTGTGCGTTTATTGTTAATCTCTCTGGACACTTCTAGATTTCTCTTCTGGTATTGACCCTTGCATTCATTTCTGGACTTTTTACTGACCTCTGCGTTTGATTGGTAGCAGGTCGTTCTTTGGATTACCTGAGCCAACCTCAACAGTGTTTTATTCGTTTATAGTCCTGCGTGTCATCTTGGACTTTTCTCACAGCATTTTGGGACTGATTATTTTTACATTTACCAGTGCTTTATTTTGGCTGTCTTGTGGCATCCTTGTAACTTAGGCTTTATTTTGCCCTTGGATTATCGTTGGCTTATTCTCCACTGTCCCTTTTGAGACATTCACTGATTCAACACCCAAAAATACATGAAGAATGTATGTATTTTTCAAGAAGAGCATTCCATCGGAAGGTTTTTGAGAAATTCTGGAAGAAAATGAGCACAGGGATGAATTTTTAGACAATTTTTTCCGAAGATTACCCTATATCCCTCCTTTCCCCAACCTCCCTATCACGTCGCCATAAAAACTCATCGATTTAAATAAATAATAAAAAAATTCTGAGCGATGGCTCTGTTTGAAAGAGAGCGAGAGGAGAGGGAAAGCATGCAAATTTTAGGCACTGAGGAGGAAGAGGAAGATGCTTCTAGAGCTCAATCTGCTAAACCATCTACGTCGGGCAGGAGCCTCTGCTAAAGAAAAATAATTTCCAAGTTGACCTTCAGAATCTGAAGATTGCTCAAATGAAGACGTTTTACCGCCTTGTGTAGGCTTCTGCGGGTTGATGGATGTGATGATTAAGCTGAGGACATTGCCTAAAATGTCTATGTTTTCTTTTACTCAGGAAACCAATTTTATGAAGTTATATGTAAGTTCATTTAGGATCATTTATGGCGAAAATAACGCGATTTGTTACTGCCTAAAAATGCCTATTTTACCTGTTTTTGCCTTTTTCTGCTGGTATCGCCTATTTAAGGGCCTAAAAAAGCAATTTTCTTTTCAACGTCGCCAAACTTCTCTTTAGTGCAGAGCTTGTCTGTTATTTCAGTTCCTTTTTTTTCTAACAAGGTTGAAATAATGTCATTAAACATTCATAAAGAAAAATCAACCAAAGTATTATTATATAAAGAGTAGAAAAACAACTAAGGTAATTTAACGTGATGCGTACATGCGAAGGTTTCAATTGCCAAAATCTCCTTTTTATTATTGCTAGTGTAATGGCAGATCAACTTCAGGCATACTGCCTGAAGTTGATCTGCCTTCACAGCCAGTATTGATATTATGGGGAACTGCATGGGCTAAATACTGCATTTTCTCTGTAGATCAAATTATTGAAATACGTGAGGTATGTGACAGGAATAATGTGCGCCTCCGATACATAAGTTCGAACGTCTTTTTCACCCACTTAAAGGTACACTATTGGGTCATTTCATGCCAAGTGGTCTGGTGGTCCCCGCTCGACCATCACTGATTTCAATGAAATTTTGTATGGACATTCACACATATCCCCAATAAATATTTGTAAAGTTTTACATTTGCCGATGGTATACTTGCTGATACAGTAAAACCTCCCTATTTCGAACCTCCATATTTCGAAAAACCCACTACTACGAAGTCATGGCCCCGGTCCCGGGACATTCCCATATACAATGCATGCAAAAAAACCTCCCTTAACAAACCTCTATAATTACGAAACCTCCGTAGAACGAAGTACGCGCGTGGTACCAAACATGGAAGTTACCTCTTTTTAACAAATTGTGTTGCCAGAAATATTTTTTTCCTGCATTTATAGTTAATATTACCATCGATATTGGAATAATTTTCGGCGTTTCTCTTCACAGTGACAATGTTTGGGTGATTTTTTCCATCGCAAGTGTAGCTCTCAGTAGGATCCCAATGAATGGCCTGAATGCGAAACCTGTACTCCTTCCTTCAGCTCATAACTTTGCGATGTGCAGCAGCATTAATAAGTTTCTGTTAAAACGTATGACGAAATTTACCGCCGCAAGTTGTCATTTGCATCGCATCGTAGAAGTTATCATTGCTGTCGACCCCTTATGGATCACTCAGCAGCGAATGTAACGAAAGCAGCGATGCACGGATGTTAGTTCTTGGCAGGAGATTTCTAACACATTTTTTAAATATTTTTAATCTGAAACTCTTCGTATGCTGTTGGGGGCGAGGGGGTTCCGAGATAATGTTATCAAAGCTTTTAGTTTTTCCTGAGGTCCTACTTTTATAACTTTTTGTCAGACGAAAAATCTTTGTTTGTAGCACTACAAAAAGCGCGTATTTCCATCCCAATTCTCGGCCTCGGCAAAAATTATGAGACCCTGAGTTTGAGGCCGAATATTTAGAGAATGCCGGGGCCGATTGTAATGAAACAAACGCTGACACGTATTCTGTTTTATTTTCCGTTGAATGGTTGTAAAAACTATTTTGATCATTTTTTGCGAAATGCTCTTTCTCGCGTGAGATGAATAAAGAGTCCCGTTTTTTGAACCTCTAACAGGAATGTCGAACTTTGCTGGATTACTGTAGAATTACTCTTGGTGCAATCTTCGTCAGATTTTAACACAATATTTCCTCAACTTTTGTTGGTGTTTTTTGAAAGTTTCTGTTGGAAACTGTATTTGTTATAGTGTTGTAGTTAATTTTGCGGAACAAATTTATCTCCGTTAGTACGGGTCGCAGGGGCATGGTCGTGACACGGTTGACTTTGCCTTGAATTCAGTATTACAGTAGTTTTGAAAACATTACCAAAGGAATAGTTCATAGAAATGTTTATTCATATCACATTATAACAAGGCTTGCGCGCCTTCAGCCAGCGACGCAGACTCTCAGAGTGCACTTTTTTATGCCTTATTCCTGCTGTTAGACAACTAAAGAGTTGAGCATCCATAGAAAAACTTTTCACGACTGCATTCTCAGGCTGGCAACACTTGTGTCTCCTCACTCCTGTTTTTTCCCGATGGAATGAAATATCATCAGTGGTCTCCCCGCGGAGGGAGGGATTTCCATTGTTAGGTCACTAACTACGTTTTGCAGGCTTGCACCTATCCAGGCACATGAACCCCATGGAGTAGAAATTTTGAAACTGAGTGAAGTAGCTTTCAAGAGGGGTGAGAGTCCACCTGCTTCTGTTTGCGTTCAAAACAAGTGGCGTCCGTAACGAGAACGATTCCTCATTCGCTTTCTTATCACCTCTGGCGTCACGAAATCGAGAAATAACTCACGTGATTGGTTTAACAAATTGGTTGGTTCAACAAGGTTTCATTATTTTGTAAATATGACTTGGGTTTCCGCATTGGACGTCATGTTCAGGTAAAAATCCCAGCAGTCAGGTCATTTATCTAGGCTTTGAATTGTTTGGGACGGGAGGGGAAGCGAGGAGGGGTGGAAGAGAAGCATATTTTTGGTTGAGGGAAGGGGATCCCCTGTCGCGTGGTGTGCGTGAGAGAAGAGAAAAGGGAAGGACCCCCATAGTTCTGAAGGAGTGTTTGCGAGGGGGGAGGGTCCATGACAACATTGTAGTTGATGAGGAGGATTAAGAGGTGGAGTTTTTCCCCCATAAGCGGTCGGTTAATTAGAAATGGGCGTTTTGGGATGGAAGGTTTAGGAGGGGGGAGGTCGAAAGATACAAAAAATCATTAACCACTTCTTCATCTGACCATACACATTGTAATATTTCCACATGCTCCCAACACGTTACGTCCCTATACTTTATTTTTAACCCTTTCGCTACGAACAACATTTTAAAATGGCGTAAATGCCCATGTGTCAACGGTCAGTTGCTAGTTGATGCAGTGGAAAAACAAATATAAGTCATGTAATTTGCAAATTGAGGGTTGTAAGTATGTTGCCTTATGTTTAGCTCTACAATTACAAATTTTAAACGGAGCTCTACCGTTATTTTTAACGTAGTTCTTGTACAAAGGAATCTCCGAACTAATTTTTGGCAGTTATTTAGTAAGTAAAGGAGTAATTTTTTGTGAGGTTTTTAGTTAGTTAGCGAGTTATCATGTTTTTAGGTACACAACTAAAAGTCATTTTTTCATATTAGTTGACGGCCATATTTGTAGCGAATTTAATTGTTTATTTTTCCCTGTAAAGGTTTTCCCATTAAATTTAAAATGTCATTTTTCCCGCGAACGATAAGGGACAGCTGCCTATGAGACTTTCAACTAACATTGTCAATAGGTAGTATAGTTAATAAGTTGATTTGATTCCTAACGATTGTATCCTAATCTGCTAACTAGCACTAACAGATCGTCTTGTATGTTTTCGGCATAACTCTTGAGTCTCTGTCCATTTGTGTAATTGCAAAATAACTATATACTAATGGTCAAACATTTACAAGACACCGGTGATCGCACGTTGTACTTAAACGCAAGGGATTTCCAGTTTTAGAATTTAAAAGAATATGATAGCCGAATTAAAAGGATCCAAAAACAAGAGTTCCCTAGACCGTACATCTCATGAATTAACAGAGTGAAAATTACTAAGTACAGATTCTTTAATTCGCGTTCTGTTGATGCCAATAGCCCGACTAAGAATATTTAAAATTTTAAATAATTTCTATCGTTGAGTAATGGAGAAAATTATTTACGAGTGCGAAATACAATAACGAAATTATTTGTCTAACCATTAATATGATTTTGTTTGCTAGAGAGCTTAATATTAATGGTAGAATTTCGTTTAAAAGCTATGAAGGGACTGCAAAAGTAAAAGAATTCTCTTCCGATGAAATATATCTCGAGGCTGCAGCAACAATGTTTTTCGCAAAACCATTGCATAAACAAATAGTTGACCGTGTCCGCATGCCGTAATGGGCTTTTCAAGCGGAAAGGGGCCAGGATTATCTCCGCCCGGTGGCCGAGAAAAAAGGTCTAACACCCCGCTGGGCCCGGCCCCAAGTTGAGGAAACACTTACCTGAGCAATCCTAACCGAGTGAAAGCTCCGTTCTAGGAATACAAAGAAATCTTTGTAGCATTTGTGAGGGAAGTAGCATTTTCCAACTTGTAGCCCCGTCGCGAAAGGGTTAACATGCAAGATTACAGGCTAATTGTTAGTCAAAACTTTTCGGAATAAGTGCGGTCGGTGACCTTGACATGACAAAGCAAACAGGTCTGAGAGCGGGCGGAGTAAGGGGTCATTCAAGAATAAAGCAAGACGAGAAAGGGGGAGGGGATTTACACTCTTCTTACATTTTCTTACGTAGAGTGTTTTCGGGACCCTAGATAATCCTAATTTAGATTTTGTTTACTCATGAGATCGTGGCTGAATCACTAATAATCGCAGTTTGTAGTTTTAATACTGCAACCAGCGCGTATTTACACCTGGGTAAAAAGGATACATTTATTTTTTATGTACAGAAAAGGAAAACAAACAGCGGTTGTTAAGAATTCAATGATTGCTTAAATACTGGCTTGTCATCGGGTTATCAGGGTGTTTAATCCCTCCGCCAGGGTCCAAAACATCTCATGTTATATTTAACGTAGTGAGCATTAAAAACATCCAAAAATATTAACTGGCATATTCTCAGTAAGCCCGGATTGTGCATTAATTTGGTACCTACTTGAAAACTATGACACTCAAAAGCTTATGATTGTTTTCAGTTTATTTTTAAACCGTTGCCAAGACTAAATTTTGCCTGGTCACCGCCATTTGCATGAGTTGACTCTGGTCCTCCTGGATGCCGTGTCGTTACATGTCGACAGGTGATAAACTTTGGTTCCATCGCCGTGCCTTCAATATGCTGAGCCGTAGCATCCTTGGCCGTAGCAAAATTCCAGTATCCATGGCCATAGCCATGGATAGCTGTAGCCTCCGAGATATACAGGCGAACCCCCGAATTACGATCGTCATCTGCTTTCCAAAAGTAAGCCTAAAATCGTGTGTGCTCTTATGGAGATAAGTGAACACATTCTAATATAAGGTTATTATGGCAGATAATTCTTTGCTTGTGCCGTAAATATTTGTTAAATGAGATAATGCATCATAGCCAATAGCTGCAGAAATTCATAAATCATTGCAATGTGATTTTATCACAACATAAGTTCACGAAATTTAAGGCGGCTTATAGAAAGTGATCAGATTTTTACTTGCCATTTATTGGATTTTATATCCCTTAAGCAAATAATACTTTGCGTACCATGAGAACATAAGTTGGTTATGTAACGAAGGGGAGCGTCAAATGACTATCTGAAGTATATGACGTCTTCATCCTCCATTGATATTTTGCATCGCATGACACTCATAATCAAATTTAAGCCATCAGGATTCGTTTGTCCTTATATTATCTGCATAAAATTGAATCAAATTGTCTCCTAAATCTACCCAATTTGGTTTCAGGTTTCACGATGAAGAATGCGAGGGAAATATATTCACAGCATTCGCAGTAGAATTAAAATTCGCATCAAAAATTTTCCTTGCTGGTTTTCGAATAATAATTGTCTTAAAAGCCCAGATAAAATAAGACGAATGCTTTTCGAAGTGCTTAAATATTTTATTAATGCCATGAATGATATGAAAGAATTGCGAGCGCAGGGCAACAGAAGATGAGAATCATGGAACATACCATCAGCAGTGGCTGTGCTGCCAGACTTGTGACTACCCTTTGCTCCCCCGCCAGTTCCTCCTGAGTTCCACAGGGCGGCAGCAGCTGCTACCACAGCAGCCGATGTTGGACCAGCAGTAGCATGTAGTGGCTGTGCACTTCCAGCTTCATACCGTCCCCCTCCTCCTGCATCACCCTCACCTTTCACAGCTGTCTCGTCAATTGGTACTACTCCTCTCAGCCACCCAACTCCACCCACTCCAGGCTCACTTTTTATGCGTAGATCTGAGTGAAGTGACAAGCCACATACTTCATTAACAATCATTTAAAACTATGACATGGACTTAAATAAGCAGCAAGTCAGTGATGACACAGCCAATTCTTTTTTCTCTAGGTTTTGAAAATTTATCCAGAAAAATTGAGAAGTTTTTCAACACACACTTACATGCCCTATAATTTAACTAAGTTTTAATGCATATACTTTATTTTAATTGTGGATATAACTGCCAGGCACACAAGAGACATAAGTCTGTTTTGTACAATTGATGACTTGTTCCTAGGGATCTATCATTTATCTTACAGCATCATAAAAATGTGCTCCCTTTCAGTTCTGCTAATACTAGATTTTTAAGAGCTGCAGAATTTTTTTCTGACAGCACAAGTTCTGCTGCAAATGTGGGTGAGATGATAAGTGTATTCATCCACAATAGCAAAATTCCATCTATACATCTAAATCAATACAATGTAACGAATATCCAATTTAATAAATTAGGTCAGAATCTATATCAGCAGACTAAAAGAAATTGTCAGATATTAAAGTCTGAGTTCTTAATATTGGCAACATTTTGTCCCAACGAGAATATCTTAATTATACATATGTTTGCATTTCTAAACAAAAAATTGTGCTAAGGATTAAAATTCAATGGCAAAATCTCTTGTATCACCATTTTCACAAATATCAACACAGAATACACATATACCTACAATACTGAGGACTAACATCTAGTCGAGACCTCAATGAGGTGCCATGCACCTTTAGTTTGGTATTCCACAATTCATTTAGGTAGTTTTTCTACCAGATTATTGGTAGGTTTTTGGACAATTCATATCCCAACATCCTAAATACTGAGACATCATTCACTTTCCCACCTATAGGTGGCTCGCCATCAGACATCTAGTAAATTCCTCATGTGGTCCACCTCTTCTTATTTTGTCCAGAATTCCTATCCTCTTCCTTGCTCTCCCATGTTTCTCCAGTGTTCTTCCCTAAATTAACTCCTTCAACTACACCATAATGCAAACCCAGAGTTTACACACACAATTTTTTAAAAGTCAGCAGTTAAGAGCATGAGTTATTATTAGTTTAATATATCAAGTTTACACACAAAACGCACCTTCAACCTTAAGGTCGATTTGGAAGCTGAGATTATTTAGTTCTAAACAGTTTCTTTCCCTAAAATGCTAAAAGAGTTCCAGGAAAGCTACTTCCCAGGGTATCTAAGTACATGTGTACTGAAATAGTATAAGGATGAAGCCTGGGACACTTCAATCAGTTGGACAATGTTTTACCCTATTACCTGCCATGTCACTCATTGTATATACAAGCTTGATGCAATGTCTTAACATTGTATCAAGCCATAAAATACTCGTGATACTCTCATTATATATATATCATCAGAGGAGAAAAATGGAAGGGAGAAAACAAAAAAACTATTGTATCATAGAAAATTAGCTTAACCCCTCAGTGCCGTCCTGCATACACAGTATGCACGATTAAATCACCGCATGCCACTGTCATGCATACCCAGTAGGCTCCCTGAACTTCTGGATATAATAATTTTTCTTGGTCAGAAATTGCATAGTTAACTCATCCAATTTACTGTATTTTGTGACAAAATGTTTTTTTTCTCCACCATATAATATGCATAGTACAGTAAAACTCCAATTATCCGAACTACAACTATCCGGATTGCCAATTACAGCGGACTCTCGTTAGGACCTTCCTTAATAGCACGTTTTCCTCATTTGGACGTTTCCTCATTTCCTCAGGTCCATGTCACAGTGCATGTAAAAAGCTATGGTTAGCATGTTTTGGTTACCTCTTTAGCACATTTGGAGGAGGACCAAGACAAATTGTTCTAGGGAAATAACCGCCTCGTGGATTAATCGGACTATGGATAAATCACAAGAGGTTTACTTCTCGCATTAAAAAAGATTATTATAGTTTAAAATACTATTTTGATAGTCATATTATGGTTTTAAAAATTGTTTCAGAAGTAGGAAAAAAGCAATATCAAACATAAGAATCACATATTCAACGCTTGGCAAGGTCCCCACAAGCAGTGCATTTTATTGTGATATTCATTTGTTTTATCACTATCGCGACTGTCGCCGTTGTCGCCTATGGGATAAAAACTGCATGAGAATCACCCCATGTGATCATCATCTATGTCATCATCAAAAACTACAGCCCGAATAACATTTTTAATGCCAATGAGACGGGTTTATTTTTTTAATTTTCTTCCTGATAAAACACTGGCTTTTAGAGGAAATAAGTACCATAAGGAGGTAAAATGAGTACGAAGAGGCTGACTGTCCTATGTAGCAATGAAATTGGAACGGAAAAACTGATTCCGTAAGTTAATGGGAAATATAAACATTACACATTCTTCAAACATGTTCAAACATTACCTTGGACGTATGATTGCAACTCTAATGCCTGCATGACCACCACTACTTTCGAAAAATTCCTGCTAGCTCTGGATGCAAAGATTGGTGGATATTATCGTAAAATTTTGTTGCTTTTTGATAACTGCGCAGTACATCCAAGACACAGCATTTTTAAGAAATGTTAAAGTGGTGTTTTTCCTCCAAATTGCAAGAGCATTCTTCAGCCCCTCAAACAAGGCATCATACGATGTATGACGCATAAGTACAGGAAACTACTTGTCAACGAGAGGTGGCCAGCCTTCGAGACAGAAAGTAAAGTAAATATTCTGAAAGTGAAGCATTTTGTGAAGCATGCCCGCGACTCCGTCAAAGCCAAGAGCATAAGAAATAGCTTTCGGACCTCTGGATTTCATCGCAGCATAAACGAGGACGATTCTGCGATGCTGAGTGACGAGGCATCACATGAGCACACCCTCAAGGGCTGGGATCAGCTGTTTGGAGAAGGGAAGGGTATGACCTTCGCCTGTGACGCCGATATCTAAGTCTGCAGGTTGGTTGTTGGAACTTGTAACTACTAAAAATGAAGCTTTATTTACGGAGATAATTACGTAATAAATGAATAATAAGTATTCCAAACATACTCTTTCATCTTCTTAAATGTAATTGAAAAAGACGGTGAATCTCATTATCGCGTATTTTTATCAGTAGATTGATGTCAATAGATCGATGACATCTATGAACAGAAAGGAAGAAGACAACCAGGAAAGACGAATCAGAGCCCAAACATTTGCAAAAACAGTGGAAGCGATGGCGACAGTTTGTCAGTAATCACGAAGTCGATGAAAGTGTGATTAATACTTAAATAAAAATAGACTATACTATCAAAGAATTGGGGCTCAAAATGATAAAAACGAAGCACCTTGGACAGATTCTTCCAGCCACTGTAAGTTTATGTATTTCCATTAAATTATGCATTTTTGTTTGTAATATTCGTGGAGAACACGCGGGAAGTTCCATTTTTGTTTTGTTACAAGCAATCAAGTTTATGCCATTACGCACGGGAAAGACAATGTTTTTGGGCCAGGAGCTCAATTTGTTCATGTTTTCAAGGAGTTCTGACAATCCTTATAATTCTATAAAATTTAATCGATTGTGGCGATACTTTGTGGAAATTGGAGATAGAATTCATTGTCACAAAAACACGGTACATTGTAAATGATGCTTTAGTCGTCGAAACTAGTTGACTGCAATAAAATAATTAGTGGAATTTTGTAGTGTTTTTGTGACAGTGAATTCTATAAAATTTGTTCACGAAATTAAAATTTTCATTATGATAAACACAAATATAGCATTTTCAGTGCAATCATTGTAATAAACTACAAGCAAAATAGACAAAGCACTATTAAGTGAGAAGTGGGCATTCGTGCCGCAGATTCATCTGTCTTCCGACCTAATTATTTCATTGGAAGTGCGAAGAGAAAAATATCGCTAGGTGGCTTCGCTAACTTTGCCATTGAACTTTGTGAAAGCAGCATCTGTAAACTAAATGTGCTGTTTTGTTATTAATGATGACGACAATTGGGTATTTTCCAAAATTTTAAATTTAAGTAAATGTATCTTTATATGTTACTTTAATTCAAACAAGTTTGTGGAGTGAAAATAGTTTTATAATTGATTCAATATTAAATGAGATATTTAAGATTAAAATAGTCGAAATTTCAATTTTTTTACGCGGGTGCGAAACTAAATCTGATTGGCTTGATGTAATTTTCGCTGAGCGATAGACAGCTGTGAGGGAGAAAGTGAAGGACTGTAGAAGAGACCGTATATTTAAAGAGTTTTCATTGAAAACAAAGGCTATGGCGTGCAATGGTTTTATTAAAACCACATCAGATAATTTACCCAAAGTATATATGTTTATGGTAGGTGTTTTTATGAAGAAGGACAAGTGATTTACTGCTTCTGAAATTCGTGGAGCTTAAGTCCAAAAACTGTAAGCATAAAGTTTGCTTGTATAATCGTCATTACTGTTGTTTTTCATTTTAATGCATATAATTCTGTATTTGGTGTATGAGCTTAATACTTGTTTTTCCAATACACTCATAATCATTATAATACTTCTTCTTTATTTCTCAAAGTCCATACCAGTCCATGCAACAGTAAACAAACAGTACCTTAGTAACATATCAACATAACACAGTACTTGCCAAATATTTACGCTGCAAATACTTAACACACTTAAGACTTTAATTTGTGATTGTTTTTAGAGTTTTTTATAAGTGGCTTCTCTGCTATAGAAATGTCTAAAAATAGATTCTCATCTCCTAAATGTCTATTCAAAGTTTCATTTAAGTTTTGCTTTATTATAAAGATTCTCTTGAGAGTGATGGTGGTAATGCTATTGGATACGTCTAAGTGAAGAGAGATAGACCACTGTGACCAGTCATTGCAAGAATATGTCCAGAAAACAAAGTGCGAAGTAAAGCATACATTTTGCAGGTGGATATTGAGGAATCCAAGGAAAACATTTCAAACATTCAATGTCGTGATTGAGTGAATGCATTTCTTGTTCGGTGTTTTCACCGATGTATTTGTACATTGTGGCACAAAACACCATCTACTTATGCCATTTAAATTCACCTCAAACACAGAAAAAAGTCCAAAACTAATTTCACCGCACCAGTTTCCACCATAAGCATAAGAAACGCCTGGGTCTAAATGTAAACAGCAAAAATGATGTCACAAGTCATTCGGTTGTTTTCAGAGTGTGCTTGGGAGGATTCGTAACCTTCAACTTTCTTTAGCTTTTAAAACAGAAATTCATACAATTTGATTAGAAAACTTTTAGCCAATGCAATAAGTTCAAGTAACAGAATCAGAATATCGGTAGTTTGAAGTACGTGGAAAATACCCAATTGTCGTCATCATTAATAATTGAGTACGCATCAGCGTTAGGTAACATATGTATTTTTTTGGGAGGCAGAATAGGTGGAAAATAAACTATTTTTACAATAACTGATCACCAGTTATCGACGGCATGAGCTCAAATTAGTGGCAGGATAACATTCCCTGCAAGTTATGCAACTTAACAGTACGTATTTGACTTTCCATGGAAAGCCTATCCTGTTTTGCATGTTTTCCTGGTTACCACATTCAGAATCCAGGGTCCCTTCAAGATTGTGTTAACGAGAGTCCGCAGTATCTGAATCGCTTTTAGGGGAAAAATCCACAAAAATCGGCTTTTTACAGTCATGGCAATAGGCTATTCGAAACATGTATTGTATCACTTATATCGTTGATTTCGCTTGAAAGTTATTGGTTACAGCACATACGTTTCTTTAGCGTTCTAAGATAAATCCTAAGTGAATCCGTTAAGAAGTTTCCAAAGAAATTACCTTTTTTTGTGAGTTATTCACTTAACCGGATGGGGTCCAGTCCCAATTGATCCGGATAATTGGAGTTCTACTGTACTTTTAGGCTTTTAGTTTTTTTTTAATCTTGCGATTAAATTTACTGCCAAACACGTGAATAAATGAATTTTGTCTCAAAAATTCTCACGTTCATTCTTTCGTACTATCTTGAAAACAGCTGCCTATTCTGCTGGTGAGTCATCATTAAGGGTCAGCTCCTTTAGCATGAGATAGGATATCTTCCCCATTAGTTCCATCTCTTTCCTCTGTCTGTTCCTTGTGCGTCATCACCTTGAGCCCTATGAATGTTTGCTTTGTATTGTCAGTCAGAACCTAAGGGACCATGTGCTTCGCTCTGCATTTATTCGCTCCCTCTTTCATGGACAGTAATCAATGAAGATAAGAGTCCCTCTTATAAGCAACATAAACTGGGACCCCTCAGAATCTTTGCTCATCCCTCGATGGAGTTTCCAAACTAAGCATTTATGTAGTCCACTCGAATCTTTCATGCTGTGTGGTGTCCTTTCATACTGTGTAGTGTCATTTTCTTCATGTGTACTTTCTGCATGCATTTAATTTTATAAATATGTATCCCTATAATGAGTTCAACAAGTTGAAAAATACCATTTCCAAGTGACGAGGAAATAACTGAAGAATTACTTGAAAGTGATTCTGATGACAGTGTGTTTAGAAAGTAATGGAGAAAAATACATCTATGATCAGTCGCAAATTGATACTCTGCAGCCTATTTACGATGACGTTGAGGATGTTGATGAAGCAGAAAGTTTTGTGTGGAAGGGAATGAGAGATTCTTTAGGTAATAGAGAAACATTTGTTGGTGGTTTTGGACCTCAAGACAAAGCCAAAACTTTGTCTAATGCTCTAGATATTTTTCAGCTATTTTTTGATGAAGAATTTGTTCATAGTATTGTCCTAGAAACAAATTTTTATACTCAGCAACAGATTTCATCAAGAGAGACCCCATTTTCAATGAAGTCAAGAATTACCACTTGGAAACCAATGACAGCAGAAGAAATATACATAACACTGGGACTATTCATGCTCATGGGAATTGTGTAGAAGCCAACACTTTTAGTGCTTACTTTTCAACAAAGAGTTATATCGACTCCAGGTTTCAGAGATGTGGTTTCAAGGGACCGATTCAAGATAATTTGTAAATTTCTTCAGTTCCACAACAATGAAGAAAAAATCAACAGAGTCCTCCACAGTTAAAAAAATATTTTTCCATAGTTTTTCTGCAATTGAACATCTACATGAAAAATTTCAGATATTTTTTAGCAAATTGCAACATTACAAAACATGAGTCTTTGACATTGCGGCAGGGCAGGCTATCCTTCAAGCAATAAATTACTCTGAAGGCATCAAAGTATGGAATCAAGACCTACGAGCTTTGTGATGCAAATACCGGCTACCTATGGTCCTTTCTTGAGTACACAGGTAATGATACTCTATTTACCTCAAAAATCATACCAGATAACTCAAACAAGACAACAGCAATAGTTTTACACCTGGTAGAACCACTGCTAAATCATGGATGCTGCGTTTGGATGGACAATTTTTATAATTCTTCTGGGGGGCTATTCTCTATGACAACAGTATCCAAAGGCAAAAAAGAGACCTGATAGCATCTATGTGAGTTCGACTAAAACAAATTCATGGGTGGGGTGGAACTCAAGGACCAGTTATTCCATACATACTTGATCGAAAGTAGGGATGGGTCAGTTCCACTTTTTTTGTTGCAGTTCGGTTCTTAGCTTTGGTTCTCGGTTCCAGTTCTTAATTTAGTACTTATTTTCATTGCTCGATTTTAGATAACAAGAGAAGTTTTTTTTGTTTGATTCTTATGCATATCTAGATTAACAGATCACGTTAATTAACTGCCTAATTGCATCCATAGGGTCATAAAATTTGCAACATTATGAGACAAAATTATGCTATATTTATTAAAAATTAGAGAATCCAGATAACTTATTCTCTTAAGAAGAACAAGCAAAGAAAAGATAGATACAAAAATACAGCAATCAGTATTACCTTCTTGTAAAAAAGGACTCCTGAATATTCCTGCAAAAAACTCTTAAATTTTACACACTTGTATTTCATTGAAATATGTATCATGAAATGGATAAATGGCTGATTTCTTAGGATGGAATAACCTTCAAGCACTTATGCTGAAGATGGAAACCTCGGTCTGATTCTCCATGAAAGTGAACCGTCACAGCTATGGATTCATTACTACTCACTTATGTCCATTAATGTGTGTTGCAGCTACAAATTTAACATCTTCCAATTGTGCTCTGAAATTCATACTATTGTTTCATACGTCTCTTAAGTTAATTTATTTCAAATAGCTTTTCGTGAAGGAATTGTATAGCGAGGTTCTAAATGAGTAAGTGGCCTCCTGAAGCCTATGTTTTCAACTACACTAAATGGCTGCAGATCTAAGTATACCATTTCTGCATTTAATCGTGTAATTGCTATAGCTCGTTGATCATGGTGTTTACATTTTTTTTACTTAATTGAAGACCTGTGCCAAAGTGGACTGATGATGTTGACTTAGGGCCAGGTTCGATGAACTTAGGATAATGAGCTCCTGAAGTGGAAGCAATTAGTGTAGATGGACTTTCCAGAGAACTGCTGTCACAATGGACTTCAAGGCTAAAGACAGGCACTGCTGGATTTTCAGCTGGAAATGTTTAAGCCATAGTTGCAACTTTACCAGTTGCAAGGAGATCACATTCAACTACACTTAATTCTTCATCACTGATGGCACTCTGCTTAGGATTAGTGCTCACAAATGTTTTTATTGCATTTGCTGAAGTATTCCGTTTCTTTGGAGAGAATGCTGGACTCTTGCAGCAAAAATAAATTTTATGCTTCTTTTGCACATGCTTTTATAGATTAGAAGTAGGCTTACATGAACCCTTGGATATCTGACCTGCCCTTAGGC
This sequence comes from Pyrrhosoma nymphula, assembly GCA_963573305.1. Lineage (NCBI taxonomy): Eukaryota > Metazoa > Arthropoda > Insecta > Odonata > Coenagrionidae > Pyrrhosoma > Pyrrhosoma nymphula. The sequence continues at coordinate 115,854,735 of OY754330.1, forward strand.
CCTATTCTTTTTGGCTTCAGTTCCAGTTCTAAGCTCAAGAAACGGTGGAACCAAGAACCAAAGAACTGAACCGACCCATCCATAATCGAAAGGAAACGCCACAACAAGTGGTATATGAAGTTATTTATGAGACTATTGAATACAGCAATCATAAATGCAAATGTAATTCACAGGGAAAATACAGATAAAAAATTGGACCACCTTTCATTTGGTGTGCAGCTGGTCGAGGGAATATTTTTGAAATATGCAACTACATACAGGCAATGTGTACCAGGCCTCACTTCTTAGACAATTTAGCACCACGAGTCACCTAAAAACATTTTTTGAGGATTTCTGCAACTGGGAGAAGCCAAAAGATTTGTGCAGTTTGTACCAAGCATGGGAAAAGAATAGACAGCATGTACTGGTGTGAATCATGTGCGGGTTTGTGTTTGGATTGCTTCGAACCTTATCGCACGAAGCAGAATTACTAAGGTAAAGTCATTTATTTATTCTAATACTAATGCTTTAAACCACAAAATTTTTCTCTGTGAAATGATTAGGTAATAAAACTCTCACAGCTGAAGAAATAGGAAGTCATGAATTTCCATGTTAGCGAAACTGGTTATATTGAAAGTAACCGCATGATTATGAAATCTTTAAAACTTTTTTACAAAGTTGTAGCATGTACTAATTAATGAAATGCTTAGTACATTAAAGATAGTCACGAAACTGAAAACAAAATTGTTACATTTTAAAAACTGAAAATGTATCCATTGTATTAACAGAACGAGATAAAATTAGCAGTAAATATTAATCCTAACTGTTTTTAAAATTAGTGCATAAAACAAACTATTTTAAGCAGGTTTACAAAAATGTATAATGCAAAAGATTATTATCAAATGTAAGCATGCATATAAGGTGAAGTCATTTAAATCTCCTCCGGCCGCTGAGATGTGATTTAATTAAATGTCCTCCGTGGTTGAGGGGTTAATATCACAAACTCATCAGCTGAAGAAAATGGAAAAAAATTAACCTTCAGTCAAAGTTTTCATTTACCCACATACAATCTCCAAAGAGAGAGTGAAAGGAATTTCAAATATACCTTCTGGACAGCTATTTCCCCCGCCGTCCATGTCAGCTGCTTGACTTTTACCCCTATCTCCCTGATCATGAGATGCAGCTGCAGACGATCCGAATGGGGGAGACACTGCCCTTGGCTGGGTTCCTCCACTGAATGAGGACCCACCCCCTCCATCTCTCTGGCCACCACCTCCCCCACCATCCCCTGAGCCAAGTGGTGTAGACCGATGTGGCGAGACAAGAGCCATGGGCATTTTGTCATCTGAAGGTCCATGTGTCTTGCATTCCCTGAGGACAGAAGCTCGTATGCCAGGAGATGCTCCCTCAGCTCCTGGTGATGGGGTCGGTGCTGGCACGGCTGGTGGCGTGGTTCCGCCATCACCGGCAGGACTCGACAAGGGGCGCGGCCTGTGGTGATCCACTGTCCCCGCCCCTGTGGTTTGCACGGCTGGGATGCCACGGGGCCTCTTGCGATCGTGCGCCGAGGTCACCAGGGGCGATGAGGTAGAGGACGAAGATGACGAAGAGGGAGAGGATGATGGGGGTGGGAGGGGTGCCGTGGCGGCAGGGGAAGACCCTGGATTGCCAGCACGGTCGTAAGGTCTGTACTGCGGGACAAAAGGTGAAATCACGGAGTATGGTGGACCGGTGGACGAAGGAGTGGTGGCATTGGATGTGGCTGGGGCAGCAGGGGCATGCATCAGCTCCGCATCATAGGGGGGAGATCCTGGAGGGGACGAGGGCGGTCCCGGCCTCGCAGAAGATAGCCTCGGCTGCTTCCGTGTGGTGGGTGAGGTTTCGGGCGTGGCAGAGTGGGAGTGGGCGTGGTGAGGAGGCATGTGGTGGTGGGTCATGGGGGGATGGTGTTGATGGTGTTGAGGTGCAGGGTGCGGAGACTGAGCTCCGTGATCAACCGTTAGCCTCTCATGCTCTATTGATAGGCCCTTCACCTGAAAACAAACAAAAAAAATGAAAGAAAATTGGCAATGACTGTGGAAGTATTATATGTCTTGAAGATTCAACCCCTTGGTATATAAAATGAGTATTTTTACCTTTTAGCTCAGCAGTATTTTTTATCATGTTGTCACTTTCATCATTTCTACCAAAACAGGGTGGGGTTTAAATAACAGCCTCCTTGCAACCCTGAAACTCTCATGATCTGTAATTTTCCAGTAATGTTGGCATTGCTAGATTTATTACCTACTAGCTATGCCCGGCATGCATTGCAATGCCTCTTTTTCTTTCTAAGTAGGCACACATACACAAAGCAGATACATTTACATGTTCAAAATAAATTAAAGAAAATAATTTTATTGTATGAAAATAGAGTTGAAAATTTTATTTGAATGCTTTCGGATATTTAATATTTTTGGTCTTACCGCCCTCTACAAAAACAAATAAATGTTTCGGCTGTCCCACTCGTGAGCATGCAACATATAACTGACCCTGTGAAAAGCATGGATTTTCCAGATTTAATCCACATACTTGAAGCGATTGACCTTGTGCCTTGTTTATTGTCATTGAAAATCCAAGGTAAACGGGGAACTGTAGTCATTTGAAATCAAATGGCATGTCGGAGGGAATGATGGGAATACGTTGAATAAGCACATCTCCTTTTGAATTGCCATTCAGAATTGTCGCCTCGATGACGTTTGGCAGCAGTTGTTTGACAGTGAGCCTGTTTCCATTGCACAATCGTAGTGCATAAATATCATGCAAAAGAATTATTGGTGCACCGAGTTTGAGAGACAATTTGTGCGGTGGTACACCAGAAAGATCCAACGAATTTAAAAACTCAATTGGATAATTAAAAATCTCGTCCGCATTCATGACGCTGTCAATCGATTTGTAGTAGACAGACTTGCCCGAAACTTTTTCGTGGATGGCGTAGTTGATTGCATTGACGTCGGAGTTTTTTGCTGCCAAAATAGCACGTTTGCAAAGCCACTGGTGATGTTTGTAATTGGTACAGTTCTGTTCAAAAAAATCATACCGCCGAAAATTTCTAAGTCATCAGTTTTTGATGATGTGGCATCGTGGCTGAACCACGCCCCCCTGTGACGGAGAACAACAAACTTTCCAAGCGGAACGAGAGCCCTCTCTCCCAGTAGCTGGGGGAGTTGAACCATCCACGGAAGGAAATATTTGACCTGGGAAAAGGATTATTTCCGAGGGGAGGGGTAAGGTTTCTTTTCTTGTGATGTGAAGAAAAGGGAGATCGCGGGGTGGGGGAGCAATAAACCCTCCGAGCGGAACAACGGCCCTCCTTCCGAACTCACTTGCCGAGAGGGAACCTCCACTCGAAGGACGATTTTGAACTGCTAAGGGATTTCTGAGGAGATGGGTTGGATTTCGGACTCCCGTTTGGTTATGCGTGAGCGAGAATGAGTAGATGAACGATCGGTCTGTCGGCCAAAGTCACCAGATATCTCTCGTAATAGAAAGCTACCATGAAGAAGCCAGGACTCAAATATCCATTGAAAGTATTTATGAGAGTACGGGGAATAATTCAGCTGCAAATTACATATCTTCCATTATTTTTTTCTCTAGAAAAGGCTATTACCACGAATCGTCGCTCGAAGAGATCGAATCGTGTCGAAGAGAATTTATGAATTATTTTGGATTCGTTAACTCTTAGGTTATTCTTCCGCTCCCTTACGTGAACAAATTAAACGTCTCCCTCCCCGGAGCTCCTTTAGTTTCTTATAATTATTTTTCATTTATACGCGTATTCATTGACGTAGGAACTTGTCAAAAGTTTGACCTGGAATTATATGGCTGCGCTTCTTTCACTTGAATTTTTTCCATCGATAATAAATAAGAATCAGTATGCATGTCAATTTTCTTTGGATGCAAATAGACCAATGCCATTTAATTATAATGCTGGAATGCCGTGGAAACCAGCTAGGAAATAGGTAAGCTCAAAGCCTGTCTTCATTCAACTATTACTAAACGAATAAAAATGGATGGTTGCTACGCACTGACGAATCGTCATACGGACTCAGCATTTACTTGATTGGTCTGCGGCAGTTTACCCACCTTTTTATATCAACTAACCACTTTCTGCAGTAAAAAGGTCATGACTTAAAAAAATAAATAAAGGAAACGTCCTAAACCTTAAAGTCGCCCGAACCGCCGTCCCATATCCAACCGCCGTCAACCAGCATCAGCTGAAAAGACATAGGAAGATGCGCATGCGCGCAGTGAAATATGCCAGCCTGCCTTCACAATACCCCATTTCCTTATAGCATACATAATTTTTATAGAACAATACATTGAAAAATCACATGTACGGTATAATGTCATTAGTGAATACATAATATACGCGTACTTGAAATTCTGCATTGGATAATAAAACGATTGAATTCACAAGAAGGATGAGATGAGTGCGAAAGGTGCATTTTTCAATCTGCACGTCCTTCTTTCTGAGCCCGGATTTTCACGAAATTATTTGCTAAAAGAATTTGTTATTAAAAGCTCATCGTTTTAAAATTAAACAATTGTTTGCGCAGAAATACATCGTCCATAGAAAATGTTTTCCCTTAATGCTTTGCAAGGACAGTTGTGCGCTCAAATTCGAGCCTGACATTATCGGTTACTTCAGAGCAAAATTGGGTGATCAAGTTTCGATCCAGAAAATATTACAACTTTTCAAATATAATATAGATTGCGATATCACAAGGACTTCCAGATAACGAAAATGCGTCAAACATTTGAAATTTTTTTACATTAATGAATATGCGTATAAATAAAAATGCTCATAAAAAACGAAAGGAACTCCGGTGATTGAGACCTAAGATTAGCTTTTGTTTTCCATGGCTGCTTGCATCTGTCGTGTGCGAGGGATCTTGGCGCGCCTGAATTTCGCAGATCTCCGTCTTTCTTCTTACTCACACATCACAACAAAAGAAACCCTAGCCCTCCACTCGAAAATAATCCTTTTCGCAGGCCAAAATTTTTCTTCCGGGGGTGGTTCAAGTCACGCAGCTACGGGCAGGAAGGGCCGCTTGGAGAGGTTAATGCTCTCCGAGGGGGGCGTGGTTCTGCCAGGTTGCCAGATAGTAAAAAATTTGGGACTTAGAAATTTTCAGCGGTACGATTTTTTTGAACAGAACTGTACCAATTTGAGGAAAAACTTTCTGAATTAATTGTTCAATCGATAGAACAATGACATAAAAGTTCAATGGAATTGAAATCTATTTTGTGTCTGCATAAACTTGTACTTTTCCATTACCAATGTTCAATAGCTGTTTTGAAAATATGGGTGATACATTGCGCTGCAGATTTACGCACATTGCTCGTTAACGTAAGTTTCTACACGTCTCCAAAGATGCGACGCTTTGATGCAAGCGTTGAGTTCATCAGCTGGTGTTGAATTTTGGTATTACTGGTCTGTCCCACTCGTGAGCATGCAATATATAGTTGGCCACGTGAAAAGCATGGATTTTCTAGATTTAATCCACACACTTGAAGCGATTGACCTTGTGCCTTGTTGATGGTCATTGAGAAGGCAAGGCGAACGGAGAAATTGAGTCATTTGACTACAACTATCAAATTAGTCACTGAATCTGGCCTTTAAATGCTGCAAGAGTGAATAGCCATTCACTCTTGCAACAATGAAATCGCAATTAACACATTCAATGCGGGTCACGAATTTAAGGGAGACGCTAGAAACAGAACCCATTTTTTAAATGGCCTAAAGTTAAAGGACCACGTCAATAGATGTGATCCGCGCTGAATGTGTTAAATGGATATTCACGCCTGGTTGCCAAGGACATTTCTATTGTTGAAACGGAAGAAAAATTGATGAATTTCGAGATAAAAATGCAATACTTGGACACAAACGAAGCGTATAAGAAAATTGAATGAAAGAAATACTGCATTCTTTTATGCGTTCTATGATACAAATTTCCATCCAATATCTTGAGTGCAAGTAATTAAAAAAAGCAATTAAAGAAAAACCTTCAAGCCGTTCCACACAAAACGTATGATAAAACGAATTCTCTTCATAAATTTTTTTTCGTGAATTTTTCCAATGTTTTAATAGTTATTCTGCTATTCGGGATGGAGACAAATCCAACAAATCAAAGATCATAAAAATCAGTTCAGCAGTTCTTCAGTTAAAAATGGTGTAACTAACCCAACTTTGTTTTATATATAGAGATTTATAGGTAATGAATCTAGTAAAAATCCAAAGGGTAGATCAAGTAACTGATGAGAGAAGCCATTTAGCAAGCTCAACATCAAGTCAAATTCAGTAAGTTGACCATAGGCACAATCTCAAGCACTACGTTAATAATAATAATTTCTCTATTAGTCACAGCTACTACCAATTACAACTAATTCAATATAAATCTAGATGAATTCACAAAACCATGCACGGTATGGTAGGAAACACCTGTGGGAATCAAACCCACAAACTTTTGCCTGGCAGGCAAGGATAACAATGGAATTACTTCATAATACAACAATGACAAAAGTTTGCAATTACTCATTGATTTTATTTACACACCCAGTTACGTAACTATGCAACATCTTCAGATGATTTTACAGAAGTTGGCATCGATAATATTCCCATCGAGGATTGTGGAGATTGGGGATTAAGGTGAGGGGGTATTGATGGAAGGGGAGGAAGGGCTTCTTCTTGGGATGGAGAGTCTGTGAATCATTAGTGGGTGGCCTGTGGAAACCTGCCCCCCCCCTTACTCCTCCATGAATACATGCACAATTTGAACTTCTGTTGAATCACCTGAGGATTTTCTTCTGCAGAGAATTCATACTCTACAGACTTTTTTTTAATTATTCCTGGATTTTTATTCTACTGAAAATTATTTTTGATTAAAATAGTAGTTAGATTAGGAAAGAAGACTTTTGTTAGAATCAAACAGCTAATGAATCAAAATATGACTCATAATTAGTAGTAAATAACAAGCAAGCCCTCCCTCAGCCTTCAGTGGGCCTTTAAGTGATTTGTTGTGATTGAACATGAGCTTGTTTGTTTACAAATGTTAATATTTACCACTGATTGTTGAATTTTTAACTTTTTATACATATTCACAGTAGTGATAATAAGCCCATCCATGTAAGTGACTGGTTTTGATAGCTACATGACATTTGCAAATGATATTTGCTTTGTGGGCTCCTGTACTATGGGATTGTTTCCCAACAAATGGAGCACTGTGACTATCTCTCTAGGAGAGAATTAGCTTCCCCTCGGGTAGAAAATTATTCTTACGCCTCTGCCATGGCGAGGGAAGTTTAAAGCCACAGTAAGGTAGTGGACTCTTTGTCCAAGGCTATGATGGATTACTGACTGGTTATCTGCCCCAAGCATTTTTTGCATAGGCCATGTAAATGGGAGCACATTAAATAATCCTGCATGCATATGAAACATTCCTTTGAACTCTATCAATTCTTTCCTCCACATTCCCTTCCATGCATTTATCAAATGGTATACACCACTCCATTGAACATGGATATTAATAATGAAACAAAAAAGATATCGAAGCTTAAGTCTATTACAAGACAACTAAGAACAGATTTCTAAGTGTAGACCACACTACACTAACTCACTCATTGCCTCAAGAACTGATGTGTTGTTCTTCATCAACAGTTAAATATAATGCAGTTGCCACAAAAGAATAGTGCTCATGTATCTCAAAATAATTGCATCAAGTTGGAAGTGGAAGAAGTGGAAATCAAAAGATGGAATACGTAATGCTTTGGTTGTTCACACCAGGATTCATGAATTCAACACAAATAAGCATAACTTATATATGCAATAACCCCTTGCAAAAGTTAAGTAGATTATAAGCAAATGATAAACAACTGGAGAATCTTGGATAAATAACATATCAAGTAAAACTATGGAGGGGCATTATTATATAAAAATAAACATCATAATGTTTGCAAACAAACACCTAAAATCTCCACAAAACTAAGCTGCCATAACCCAGAAGTACACAATGGAAGGCACGGGAAATGCATATAAGAATGAGACAAAAATTTTTATTGCCACATGGGTCTTCCATGGAGAACTTCTCTTCCCCAAAAGCTTCAATGCTATGTGCTTTCATCCCGACTTGGAGAATACTTCCAAATCCATTGGGAGATCAAAATGGATAAAATAAATAAATTTTTTCTCCCGGCCAAAATGCCTCAAGTTACAGACATGGGTCCCAGAGCTGTGAACTTGCACAATACAACTAGCATTGCAATATTTTCCCAAACTCATATGCATTTATAGGCCTCACAAATTACAATGTCATCACAGTGATAGCAAAAGTATGAGTAAGTTTTAAAAATTATTATCACTGAAGAAAAATTACCAACCACCTTACCAAGATGACAAGATCTCAAGTGTAAAACTTGCTTACCTGCAAACATTCTGCTGCCTTGAGAAAACTGGACAGGGAATCCTGTGATACATGCACCTCTCCCCTGTACATAAACTGCAGAAGGGCAGCAAGATTGGCTGAGGACGTACCGTCGAGAATGACCAGGAGGCCAGGGGGACAACCACCCCCTCCTCCACCTCCCATTCCCCCACCTCCCCATGCCCCACATCCCGACGCCCCCTCAAACAGCTCCTGGAAATGTTTGCTACATGCTGCAAGAATTACTCGATGAGCCCGAAACGTTACTCCTGAAATAATACAAAAAGATTGATTTTCATCAGCTATGAAACAAATATATTCATTTTCATACAGATCAAACATTTTGAAACAGTTGACACAAAACATCACTGAGTAAAATTTCACAGAAACAAGGAAAAACATTACAACTAATTCAACCATTTCTTTCAATTAATAATTTTCAGGGCGCAAGCCACAACTGAGATATTAACAGTAGACAATAAATACACCCTGAACATAATTTTTTTGGTCAACAATTCCCTAGTGCTCCAGCCATCACAAAAACAGCCAATGCCCAAATGTATCACAAAATACAGCCAAAACTTAACTATGGCCCCAAATCAATAATTTGGAGCAGCGATGTATAAATTACTCCTGATGGTGAATGGTAAGTCTCCAAACTTCTCATTTTTCACATTCTGGTGAAAATGGTGAAAGGAAAAAGAACAGGAAGATATGTACCAATTGCTGGAAAACACTGAGAAGTGGCAGATATGCAGAGTTGAAGATATGTGTTCAAGATCGAAAAATCTGGATGAAAACCAATACCCATTCTTCCCTAGAGTAGTAACCAGGTGCTGTTTCTCCAAGGGAGTGAGTCTTTGTCTGAAATGGAATATGCTCTATGAACGAGGGAAGAGATGATGCCTGCCACATGGCAGAATGACCCATGATGATGACATGGGATACGGGGCCAATAGCATTACCATTCCATATTCTAGCAGCTTGACACAGCACTGTAATGAAACCATTTTAACTATTGATACTTGATTGCAGGCTTTGAGTCCATTTTATGTCCTTATTGTGGTTGCACATGTGGTGAACAAGATTCAAACTGGTAATAGTAATATTATCAGCATTCCTAGTGTTATAACTACCCAATTCAGCCTTGTGAGCTTGCTTAGCCATCATCATAATCAACCTCTGTTTACACAGGGATTGAGTGAGCATGCTTCCATAAGCAAGGATTATTTTTTTCGAAAAACATGATGGGAGAGATGAACTACCTCCACTAATATTAGACCCTATCCCTGAACCCTGTCTGACTAATGGTTCTGCGTCTAGAGCTCCAAGCCTTGAGGGAAATTCCACTGCTGTAAGGGAAGGCCTTGCTGTAACAACTGACAGTATAGAACCTCAGATGACAGACCCTGGGGAATCTGCAAGAAGGAGCCGCCCGAAGCGGGACACCAGACCTCCTTATCTCAGAGATAATTTGATTAAATGAAAGAGTAAAAAACTTACAAGAATGATAATGAGAAGGCTCCTTAGCCAATAAGGTGCAATGAGGAGTAATTCACCTAGTATCTGAACTCTAAAAATAGTGAAATTACACACTGTTTTGTGAATGTTACATTAGCACAGTTTAGGTACAGAAATAAATCAGGCAGGACTCAAATTAATGAGCTTCGAACAATATTCTGTATATTGAGGTTATGTAAAATATATTGAGAAATGGAAGCAGTTCTTTAATGCCCCATAGTCATTAAAGTAAAAGTGATACAACATCCAACAACAACAGTAATATATTTCTGGCAAGCACTTGGAAACTTGAATGCTGTATCAGGTAACGCTTGAATATGGTTAGGGAGTAAAAGAGGCATACTGTTTAGGCCACTCCCTCTCCTCTAATGCATTCTTGAGTCTACATGTAAATTTTGAAAAATATTGACGTGCTATGAATGGAATAGTTATTTCATTGAATATAGAGTAATTATTTTCATAATGCATATCCTATTCCCCTTCTGCCCCAATATTCTACTTGCATAAATGGTCTTCTCCATGCTTCCAATGTTATAACTGCACTTATAGAGGTCCAAGCTTCATTACATACGACTACCAATATGGAATAGCTGGCTTTTTTCCTGGTAGAATGCCTTCTTTGCTTGCTCTACTATGCTCACAATCTCTTTCTTGCTTCTTCCATCACCAGTGACTCCACTTCCCAGATAGCTCTTCCCTTCAACTGTGCAAATTTTTGAAGCCTGATGGTGACTGTCTAACTGATTTCTTCCACCAGCCATAATTTTGGTTTTCTATACATGTTCAATATATTTTCTATTTGTATTTCTTCATAGTATTGTTCATTCAATTCAGCATTCTCATCTTTTGTGTTCATTCAGTTCATCATTCTCATCTTTTGTGTTCATTCAGTTCAGCATAGAATTCCTGCATCATTACCAAAGTGAACCAGACTCATTTTCCTCCATGTTATTAGTTATTACTTAATTTCAATTGCTGCTTTTTCACAGTAAATATTTTAAGACTATGGGCAAAAAAACACCCCAGTGGTACACACTTCCCCTATCCTTTCCTTATGCTCAAACCTCCTGGTCCTGTTACTCTCGTCCTTTTGAATTCCAAAATGCACTTCATTGGAATTAAAATGTGATCCAAGGTCCCTAAACATCACTGAAATATTGCTCTATGCTTCACTGATACTCTTTATAACTACTCATGAAGATTAAGTTTTATGGAAAGTATGAAATAGATTAAGAATACTCAGCATGCAATAAATACATAGTTCGTTTAAATACAAAAAAGAAAATCTGCTCATTGACAGATTTGTTACTCATATATTCTACAAGAGAAATAATAGTTTCCTATTACGAAATATTTTTCCTTGAAACAAATCAATATTTCCATTATAACAACTAATGGAAGACACTGAGCAAATAAGCTGCTCTGCCGAAACATTTGCCAATGATTCACCATACTTCCACACAAGGGTGGAATCACTTACAGCCACATAATCTTTGCTTTTACTTCTGAAGCTTATATTTACCCACAAACTTATAAAGAGCTAATAAACCATAATTTTAGCCCAAAAGGAATCTGCAAGTCAAAGAGGGCAAAATACACTGCCCAATAGAGATGGACAATAAAAATTATTGCAATTTTAAATGCTGAAACCATCACTTTCAAGTCACCATCAAGTCGGCCCACAAGGCAAGCATGGCTGTGCTATTTAAATGCCCAGCTCACCCGAAAAAGCTTCATGGGTTCTTTCGTAGGTGAATTGTTTATGGAGTGGGATTGTAGTTATGTTGGCATTTAGTGGCAGGAGATCATGCGAGGCTCTCTTGGTGAGTCGTTCCACAAACCATGGAAGTCCAACTGACTCACAGGAGGTATGGAACGCATTAGCAATACGTGAAGTTTGATTTCAGAAAATACAGAGATAGCCACTAATTCCATGTGGACTGACTTTTGTAAGTGATAGTACAATTAGAATTTGAAAAAATGATATAAACAAAAAAAAATATCAGAATATGATATTATTTACGTGTAAAGATCAATGAAGCCGCACAAGAAGCAGATCAATTTCAAATGGGAGTAAATTTTCATTCTGTAATTTTATTGCTCATTTCATCATTTTGTAGTTTTATTTCAATTCCAAAGGCAATTTGGATGCTCCTTAGAGACATGGCGTCAATATAACAACTCATATTCATAACACAGAAGTACTTGACTTCACCTTGAATGAAACTCCTGTATCTCATGTGTATGTACCCTACTTACAGCAGACTTTGGCACAGTAAAATGGTACATACTTCAAAGTGCACATTCTACCTTAAACTGATATTCATACCAGTAGTGTTTAAAGGTCTGGTTAAATGATCAAAGGAGACAGACAGCTAAAACTCTGGTGAGTCCTAGCCTCTTCATGTGAGGCTGAGATTGAGGAAGACCATCATCAGGTCTACACTAACATCGAAGCTAGGTATATTACCATATTTGCTATTGAATAGAACTTATAATACCATAGGATGGTTAGTCCTGTGTAGTGATGGTTAGATGGAATATTTTCACGACATCACGCTTCTGGGATATTTAAGAGTTATTCGTTTCAGTGTTTTAGCAAAGAGTTTGCATTAGTAATGGTGGGTCATATTGGATACCATTCCTTGAAAACAACCATAAGATTGATCAAATATGAGCAAAGTAATTCCACCACAAAAATGCCAGAATATAGGATAATTGGCACTTTTGTTGCTTCATTTAAATTTAACTCAATGGCAATTATTGATTTGGGCCAGAGGTGTTTTCCATGCTCGGATCTTAGTATCATCCAGTCTGACGGGAAAATTTTTAAAATTTCATCAAAGTGAGTTTTGTCCCAGTATAACTATGTGCAGTGGTAAAATTCAAAAAGGCCAAACTGTAAACTCTGATAGAAATCAAGCTAATCTCTTCAATAATTCAATTGGGATGTTATGTTCACTATGGTTATTAGGGGATTGAGGTGGGGAGAAAACTTATGACATAGTGCACACAAGGATAGTTTATATACCACTGAAATTGAGAACATCAACTTTTTCGACCCTGTATATTGTTAATTAAATAATTGTTGTCTTCTGAGTTGCTTGATTTCTGCATATATTTTGACCAGCAATTTAAAGGCTTGTATTTTTTTATCCTATGCATAATGTTCAACATTTTCTCCACAATGAATTTTAATCCCTTAGCCAACAGGCATAAATCATGGTACTTTTTACCACACAGATCAAGTACTCATGTTTCCCAAAACCTGTACTTTCACACCTCATTCCCACCCCTACCTTCATCCACCACTGCAAGTTTGTTTCCATAACTACCACATTTTTCTTATCAGAACACGTTATTTCTTCAATATGTTATCACACCTTTTGCCTCTCTTTGCCTCCTTTTTCCCACTATATTATGACAACAATAGTTCGATTGGCCTTCATCTTCATTACTACCTACCTACCTTCATCCTACCACTCATTTGCTTTATATACACAGCCTTTCTACATTCCTTTACATTCATTTCAAATGTCACTCTCTATTCTAACTCCCACTTAAAATATTTCTTCCCCAAAAAATCCCCACCCTTTTGTTCCCATCCACAGTTCTAGCTCTATCTCCGTAACTCTCTCTGGACCTATGCTAATTGATTTACACCTCAGGCCATCCAGAGCCACTACAGGATCCAGATTGTAGAAATAAATTATGCTGAGATACTGTATATACTCTGAGATAGTAATGTATCTGCACTGCTCTGATTTTAGAAGGTATACGCGATGCCTTCCTCACTGGGACTAAATATTAAAAGGCTGGACTAACATTTTACACACAATTAAGGAATGGTTAGCACATACAAGTGCTCTCTTACCTCTTGCAATAGTCACAGCCTCTAACCCAAAAGGGCCTATGCCCACAATGTTTTACTTCTTTAAATTTGAATAAAGAAAAATTTCCTTCATGATGAATATAAAACCTAGTAATCTTCCACAGATTTATATATATGGCATGATGCATTTCACCTAGCATTCTTTTCCAAACCTCTGCAACCGATGTTTCTTATGTATCTCCCTTCTCAATCCACTCAAAACCTTAACTCTCCCCCCTTCCCTTTCCCCTCCCCACCCTTACCTTCCCCCTCACACTTCGGTCTAGGGCTATACATCTAATACCCTATCCAAAGAACCTAGCACATGATCATGCCACAAAGAGGTGAAATGCATCATTCCACATAAAGAAATCTGTGGAAGATTAAAAAGTGTTTTATTCCTCATTAATATTGACAACTTCCACCAGGTCCATCCTGAAAGTTATATTTAAAAATTTCCTTGGTTCTCCATGGCTTATTTCAACATGCATGACACTAACTTGTAAGTTTAGATCATTAGCCTTCTCAGTATCTTAGTAGCAGTGATCAATAGTAAAGATCAAAGAGATGATACCCAATTTAAGCTCTCAAACATATTTGATGGGCTTCCATTTAAGAAAACAATGATAGTGAAATAAAAACAATATTTTCATCAATACATACTTAAAATCAGTAAATATACACAACTAGAACATGAAAAATTATACTTCAACAACAATAATCATAAGTAAATATGTAAATAATTGGGAACAAAAATATAAGTATTCATTTCATTGGAAGTATTACTATCTTCTTTACAGTACTGGAACTCTGATGACAAATTAGTCTGACATAGCAACACGATTATTATGGTGCCCAAACTGGTGTATAAGCTAGTAGCTAACTAGCCACCACACCAACTGGATCCCCCTGAATTCTTCTTTTACATATGATACTACAGAGCCCTTTCTTCCTCAGCATTTACAGTTACCTTCTCATTTCTTATTTTAGCCAGCCAGTTCATCTTAGCATTCTAACAAGCCTTCCATTCTATTATGGGGTGGTATCATGGTTCCTTCTTTCGTATGGATATTGTTATCCCAAACACTAACTGCTCTATAAGGGCAACACACACAGTTGTTCTAAGAACGCACTACATTAATTAAAACTAGTGATTTAAAGAACCCGACAAAATTTGAATAATGGCAACCAGGTTTCACTTGTTACGAGTGCATTTGAAAAATAATGATAACACAAGCATACCCATTATGCACAACTGAGAGAATCACACCCCTGGTTTATTTCTCCAGGGCTACACTTCTTCAACACTAGCGCTTCTGATTCATAGTGCCAGAGCCTATACACATGCTTACATATACAGCTTCCCAAGTCATATCTTCTTAAAGAGTATTTTAGCTGCCTCTTCATAATGAATGTATTCCTCACTTGATCCATCCTCTGCATGATGTCCAAGATGCCATACTGCTTCTAAGGTCTGTGAATGGTTTTGCTGGCAATATCATACATGTAACAGAGCAGGATGATATGTTTTCCCACTTCTCCTTTTATAGCTTCTTTGAAGTACATATCTGTCAAAGGGAACTAGTCACTGGTTACAACCTCGTTTGACTCTTTCAAATGTTAACAAGTGCCTTCTATGAGAACATTGGTAACTTGTTTCTCATTCCTTCATCTAGAGCTTGGTCCTATAATTGAAATCCATTCCCAGTGCCTGAAGTAGTCACAGAGTCCAAACATGTAGTATAAAAGTTTACTAAGAGAATTACTTTTTTCTATTACATATGTACTTTCTCAGGCATAGCACATTCTGCCCAAATACAGATTGATTATCTAGTGTGATTTCCTGTACTTGTCCAGCATTCTTCATCTTAGACTTTCGGAAGTATGTGAAGCCCAACTGTTAGTATGCTACTAGGTAGTTGCATCCATTAACCCATTTCCTTAAACATAATATCCATTTCAATCCTCTTAGGATCTTCAGGAATTTATCCATTGTCATTGCAACCTTTGATCATTCTGTGTTCTGTTATTTACCCTTTTCTCCTAGCTCTGTATTTTTTCTGTTGATCATGTCTGCTCCAGGCCTTTCCTTTTTCAAGTCTTTTACAACCCCATTGAATTAGGTCTTACATACATGGGCTATGTTCATTACCATCACCCTTGATCCAATATAAACCATCATCTCCAGATTTTGGCCCATTATATAGATTTCTAAATATATAATTTCCAACAGCTTTATTGTCTCATCCTCCAAAAGCTGATTTCTGTCCATACTGATTCTTGTTTTCCTTTCTCCAAATTCCTCCTCAATACCATGCATGCAGTTTCTGGTTTCTCTTTATGTTTTCTTGACTTATTAGCAGCTGCTTTAATTTCTCATTGGTTTATTTCCATTCTCAGATGAATTGATTCCATAACTGCTTACCAAGGTGGGCCTTAACCTCACTCATTAGGTTTTTGAGCTGCCATATATAAGGTCTATGACCTATTAAATTATCCACAGCTTTTTTTGTTGACCGTAACAATTAAGAGTAATTCATTTGCTACTTGTGCAATCATCTTTAGATCCTTCCATCTTGTTTTGCTGCCAATTTTTTCTTCTTCTTCCAGTTTTCCCTCAATGGCAGTAATGGATTTTCTCTGGCTTCCTTCCCTAGATAAGGTACTTGACAGCAAATACCAGAAACTTGTGGAAGGACTTGAACCAAATGATTTCTAGCAAGACTTCGAATATTCCTCCTCTTTAGAATCTCTTCCACCACATTCACCCATGACTCTGTCTACCCCTTCTTTTCACACCATTCACTTTACTATCATATTTCTGCTTTGTTATTTGACTCTCAGCCATTCTCTCAACATGGCCAAGAAAGCAAAGCATGCTCTTTTCATACATTTCCATCACCTGAGCATTCATTTCACATTCTTTTATGACCAACTCATTGCTTACCCTATCCCTATAACATTTAAGGCAAACACTTCACAGATACCCCATACCCACTGAATTTAGCCTATGGAAAAACTATTTTATGAAGATTGTTTAAAATAAATATATTTGTGGACAATACATGATGCTGCTCTTTCCTATTCTTGTGAATGTACTCTCTAAGGAATTCCAGCCAAACAAACCATAGGTATTGCATCTAAAGGGTACTTGACATATTAGACTTCTGATATTCTTTTTTAAATGTCCAATGTTAGAGCGGAAATCAGCTCTGAATAGAAAAAATAATGTCCTCAAAAAATTCCCAAAAGGTTTCACGGAAAATCTTTGAGGCTCTTTCAAAAGAAAAAAAATATCAAAACAACTAAGTGCTATACTACCAAAGGGCAATATTAAGAGCTGGATTAAGAAACATAAATAGATGAAAGCATAGCCCACAGTAAAATCATTCTGCCATGGTGGAGGGGAATTGGTTGGTCAATGTTCTGGCAGAGACAATGAAAACACTTTATTGTTGGAAATTATGATTACTGTAGTCAGCAGGCAGAAAAGTTACTATCTCAAAAGGCTTTCATATCAAGGGTATTCGAAACAGTTGTAAAAAATGTACACATGGAGTAGATCGTATACATTCATGCTTAGTCCAACTAAGGAATAAGTACACAGAGAAATTTCTCAGAATAAAAGTCAAAGAGCAACAAGTGAGTAATGCAAAAGCATGAATACAAAGCGAGAGGAGATTAAGGGCTCATTCCCTCAATGGTAAAAACAGCAGGAAAACACTCAAAAGGCATTTGAAAATGTTTAAGGCTTTGCTAACTCCAAATCCATCATATATCATGAGTGTTTAGAGGATTGAAAAATTTCACTGAGAAACGCTTGAGGGAACAATGACATCTCATGACAATTTGCAGAGAAAGTTTGAATTTGAAAGAATGCAAGAATTGATATTATATACACCAAATCTAACATAATGAGATCACCTAAAAAAAACAATTGCTCTTATAACACAAGATGTCTGGATAGCTTTACAATCACCTTGCTATAGACGAAGTAAGAAGTTCCAAAAATTGAAGGAGCCATCATTTGTTAAAAGATGCAAAAGCTAGATGGATCAATTTATGGTAAGCACATAAAAAGATGGGCTGATAATTCACTACTTTAGAACTTCAAAGGTATAGTGATTAGTAAACAAATCTGGAATAAGTAAAGATTAAAATGGGCACTCAACAAACAATTAAGTTCATACCAGGGGTAGGCACATTAATGCTGATAAGGTACCATGGAAGGCTTCACATGGAGAATATATATTATGTAATAGCCAACTTACTAAATGAGGTAAACAATTTACTGGATAAAATCAGTAAATAACATTTACTTAATTATTTCCACAAAATTTCTAGCAACCATTCTCCACAACTGCTTATCAAGCTCTAACTACTTTCTTAGGGATATTATACCTATTTGATCATTTGTTCAACTTTAAACCTAACAGGCAGCATAATCTTCCTTAATGGGAAAATAATGAGAAAAAAGAATTATTATTCTCTTAAAACACCATTGGAAACAGGTGTATTGCAAAAATATTCCCTTAACAGGAGTATACTAATCTATCCAAATTTTGGAAAGAATTAGGCTACCTATTATCATTTCAGTACTATAATTGTAATGCACTATCTTTCAAGAAAACGGTACATATATGTTTACTAACAAAATTAGCTCTATGATAATACGAAACATCTAAATGATGAATAAACCCCTAGATTTTTCAAGAGTTTTAGCACCCGACGTCCGTACATATGTAAGGACGGAACATTGACATTAAGGTGGGCGTCATGCGCTAATTAATAATAAAATAAGCCCACGAGAATACACAGAATGTACCCAATCAACATGAAACGCTGTACGTGATATGCATTATGTTCTCAGCTTGGAATAAATTACGAAATCCATTGCTTATGCAATGAAATAAATTCTGAACAGCCAATAAAAATTTGTTGTCCCCACTTGCGAGTGCAGAATGCTTTTTAAGAGAAATCAGGTAATAGCATTCGACAATCAACATACACAATCGCAAAATTTCGCACACAACATTCCGCATTTATCAAAAAAAAAACAATAGAGAAAATAATCAGTTCCACCGAAGAAACAATTTTTTTCTCACCGAATCGCACTGGTAGAGCAAGCCATTACCCCAAGCATCCGTTACAGCGGCTTCTTCGCGAATACGTTTGCAATTCCGTTCTTTAAGCATTCCACCCATTCACAACCTGATTAATCCCCCGCAATTGGCGGGATAACAAAAAACACCACAATATTTTTATTTTTAACAATTATGACCTTTGAAACGCATTTGGCGAAGATTGAGGGAGCCTTTAACAACATTGCGAATTTTTACACACCATTATTAGACAAATGGAAGAACTGTCTGAATTAAGACATTGTAAATAAACTTTTTAGACAACCGTTAATTAATTTACACCGCATAAATGCAATTCCAACTCACCTTCACAAAATAATGTCACATCTGTTAGGCTTTCTGATTTGTATAGGTTCCCAAATGCTGTTGCCAAATTACTGCCAAAACTGTTCCATTTCAAACAAAATTGTTGTTGCGAATCCATTCCTGGTGTTACATGGAATGTTTAAGCTGCAAAAAAATAAAATTCACTATAAATGCACATCAAGCTGAATGACCTTCAAAAGCGTTTGTAACTTAAATACACAAAACTGGCGCACATTTAAGAAAGCAGAAGCTGCAAAATAAAAAATTAAAACACATTAACTTCAATATGGACACTATGATTACCCACTCACACAATCCACTTCAATCGAACGGCAAATTAATTGCATATAGCATTCAAAAATAAATATTTTTTGAAAAACGAGTAATTACAAACAAATAAGCCAACATATCAATGTTATTTCCAGAAATACAGCAATTGCAATGATTTCCATTCAGTAAAGTTCATTAAGAGTCATATATTTCATGTCAAGTGCAACCGTACCATTCTGTCTCCTTGGCAAATCACCTGGCCATAAAAAAATTGCACGGTCCAATACGTCCGAAGTGAATATTCCATACGTTTAGCTATCGATCTAAAGCCTGTTGCACTAGGTAATGCACAAATTCTTATTTCAGATTTAAAGTCATTTGAGGACAACAACAACTATTGCGAAACGCCATCACTTGATATTAACGAAAGGCATTCACTTGCAACCATCTTGACACGATTCATGCAACTGCGATGTAACATTCTGCCCCCTACATGGGTACTGTAAAATTTCGGAATTTGCCCTAAATTAAGAAGCCAAGTCCCAATTTAGCACTTGCAGCCATCAATTCGGCAAAAAAATATCAACGAAAAACAAACTTCTGCATCTACCAGTAAAGCTAGAAAAACATGTAATTATAATAACTAAAATCTCCAACCTGTGCATAAAAAGAAATTCTTGAGGAGCAGCCGGAAACCGTTAGGTATGTGGTATGAAAGTTATAGCAAACATTTTGCACTGATAGATATGCACACTGCTAAGCCAAATTAATGGCTCGTGTTCGTCTATTGGTTCACAAACTAAAATTTTCCCTGGTAATTTTGCCGGTAATTTGAGAGCCTGTCTATATTTTAGTTGCATAAATAATGCACTTTTGCAATTACTTGGAACATAAAATTTTCATAATCCCTCTAGTGGAATCGAAATGAACTACGCTTACGTCATAATTCTTTCGGCCACCATATTGGTTAAGGCTAAGGTGCAGGGCGAAGTATACAAATAATTTGTGAAAATGTTAAGTGTAATATCAAAATCTAGTAATTTGTCGCCTTACTTAAAAGGCACAACACAAGTAGTAGCGTCTCAAATTAAAACCGCCTTCACCCCGGTTGTTACTGAAACCGAGAAAATTGTTGTACAATCCGGGCAAGTATTATCTGCGCATTCATGGAACCAAATTTTGCCGAGAACTTCTCCCTCTGTGACATCTGGACCCACAGGTTAGTTATAAAGCATTTTAATGCAAAGCTTTAGCTAAGTATAATCTGAAGTGATTAATTTTTTCATGAAAAATTTCAGTGTCAACCCAAGTCCGATATGCCCACACTGATATCCAAGTTCCTGACTTTACTAAGTACAGGAGAGATGATGTGAAGGAAACACACGCAGTTGCTAAGGAAAGTGTTGCCAGCCGAAATTCTTTTACATATCTAATTGTGGGAGGTGAGGCACTATTCTTATTAATATATATCAGCAAATGTTTATCAGGCAATTGAGCCTATGATCGAAAAAATCATCACCGTTTTACAATGTTACGTTTCATTCTTCCATAGCGGGAGCAGTTGGCTCTGCGTATGCAGCGAAAGCTGTTGTGACGCAGTTTGTTAGCTCAATGAGTGCTTCTGCCGATGTTTTAGCTTTAGCTAAAATTGAAATCAAAATGTCTGATATCCCAGAGGGCAAAAGTGTTACCTTCAAGTGGCGTGGCAAGCCACTTTTCATTAGACACAGGTTAGAATACTACTGCAGTGTTTTCATGCTCTGAATTGTAGTGGTAACTTCATAGTGATTCCACGAATTTGGTCATGTATGAGTTCACGTTCCGGAATGTTTTCGTTTACTTTAGATTTTGTAATGCCATATTTTCCATGTTTTTTTCCCCAGAACTGCTGCTGAAATCGAAACGGAGAGAGGAGTAAATATTTCCACCCTTCGAGACCCTCAACACGACGACGATCGAACGAAGAAACCTGAATGGCTTGTCCTAATTGGTGTGTGCACTCATCTGGGATGTGTTCCCATTGCCAATGCTGGAGACTTTGGAGGGTATTATTGCCCATGCCATGGATCACATTATGATGCATCAGGTCGTATCCGGAAAGGACCTGCACCCCTGAATTTAGAAATACCACCATACGAGTTCCCTGAGGAGAATTTATTAATTGTAGGTTAGAATTCCGAGGAAAAACATTCCACTGGCCACCAAAGACCTATCCTGTTAACAGAGAACATGATTAGATGCTCATATGTTTTCTGCTTGGCTAATCTGATATTCTTTGGAAGAAAGACAAAATCTGCCAGTGGATAGGGAATAATTTATTAGTGAAATTGTTGGAACTTATTTATGAGGTATGTACCTACCAATATTGTAAATAAATAATTCGTGCATTGATAATGCATTGATTGGACTTTTATCCTGTCTTGATAATTTCGTGGAAGAGAAACAAAATAATAATCTTGGGCATCATTCCCTTGGCTCAATTGATGAATAGTGGCAAGTAGTATAAATAGCTATCCTGTGCATCAAATGTGTGTTGTTTGTGAATGTGAGTGTGCTGCGGTAGTTTCAATTCAGATTGGTTTCAAGGAATGAAGTCGTTCTTTGTTACTCTCCGAATTGCTCATTTTCTAAAGTTGTTGTTTGTGATGGTGTAATAAAGATCCATGGCAAGTTATTGATTCGAATGATTAAATTAAGCCAATGATGGTATTCTTGGATGATAGTCAATATCACAGTTCATTATCAGGAAAAGTCCCCTATTTTGATAATTTATTATAGCATCTACTTTGGGACTAATTTTAAGCTGAAATTTATGCTGCGTTACATTTACTCAGTGGTAATTCCTTAAGTGTGTCTACATAAGTTCTTTCACGTCAGAAATTTCTCTTGCCAATAAATATCTTATACAAATTTTAATTTATTTGTTCTCGGATTTGGCAAATAGATCTTCATTCTAATCTTGGCAATCGCAGGATATACCTGGCGATGTAATGCTTTCCTAGGTTCAAAACCTCAGGCAAGAGACATACCCTATGCCTTGAGGTTTAGGATTTAGTGTTCCTGATTTGTTATTAGCTGTTCATCATGGACTCCTATATCCTAATTTTAGGTGATTGGGTAGTTAAGGCTTGAGGGACATGAAGGAAGCTGGTACCAGTAGCTTACTTTGGTCCTAAAGGTTATAAGGTTGTCATAGCTATTAGAATGCAGGGACATATAAGACCAAATCACAAGGAAATCAGGCAGTAATCCTTAGGAAAAGATCCTAGCATATAGTCATGTGTGAACTTTTAATGTAGTACACAGATGTGAGAAAATTGTCAAAGAATAAATAGGATTTTCCCTTAGGTCTTTCGAGATAATTGGAGTAGTAGTAACATATTCAACCTTCACTCACTTAAAATTGTGATTGTAGTACTAGTTCCAATTGTGATTAAGTCAAATCACATTAAAAGTGTTTTATTTGATGTTGGCTATGACATTTGAGTAGCCTCATTTATGAAATGACCTCATAGTAGTAGAAATTGTTATAAATATTTTAGCCTGAAGCGTTCAGATGAATTGTTTTGCATTTTCGGGTTTCCACCGCGTAGGTTGCTTTTTTAGGACAACAGTTTCGCCCGTATTCTGTTGTCCTAAAAAGCAACCTATGCGGTGGAAACCCGAAAATGCAAAACAATTCATTTTAGCGTGAAGTTAAGTTACGTGACTTTCATTTTGTTGCACATGTTTGGGAGATGATTTATCAGCTGTGTGTAAAAACGGTCTAGTATGTAGTATTGATAAAACAAGGAGAGATCGAGCATCCTTTCATCTCAGCTATAATTTGTGGATGGCCATGAAATTTAAGTGTTAATTTCCTTGTGAAATAAAGTATGAGAGATTCCAATGAAGGGTTTATAAGGATGAGCATTGAAAGTACTGAAGGGAGTGTCCTCTTGTCTTTTATCGTTCTCGACTAAATGTTATTTTCGGTAGCAACTTATACAATTGCAATACTCTAAGTAGCCTTAGTGCTTTCTTATCACAAATGATAGTAATAATTCCATTAACCCAGGGTGCAGTAATGCAGCTGCAAATGCACCAAAAATTTCCCTGGTAAAAGTTTTAAGTATAGAAATCTTATCACTGATCCCAAATCGCTCTGAGCTAATGAAAACAATAATCTCTCAATGTCGTCTTCCATTGAATGTGCACTCATTAATGCCACATTTTGTAAGGAAATAATTCAAATTACTATTCCCTGAGTTGGCATGAATCTTTATAGGTGCTAACAAGTGATTTTTGAGGTGCAATATCGGCGTCACCTCGGTAATGGGCGTACTTGAGACGACTTAGTAGTTTTTTTTATATTACGGATGCTTTTCTGATGGGTGGAACGGGAATGCGTAGTCTAAAAACAACACGCAAATGTAAGAGCGCATTAGTGGCTTGGTCTGTGACGTCATCCGTTCCTTGTTTCAATCGTTAAAATTAGGGAACGTTCCATAATTTGCCCTGGATTTTTCTTTTTTTATTTAAATCCTGTAATCGCTAACTACTCTGGTGCATCGACGAAGAATCGCCTTTTCCTGCCAAGTGGTCGTTATCAATTTTGAATCCCGCTTACAGAGCATAGAGTAGACCTGTTTTTTTCCTCTGGTATTGGAACCAGGGATGTTTGTCGCACGTGTTAAATGTTTCACGCAAAATTCTTCACGATGCGGTGAGATAAATGTGTAGCCCAATTCCTCCCGAGAGTGACTGTGCTATCCTGAAAATATTTGGCCGTAAACCACATCGAAGTAATTAATATGCGATTGTGCTGCATTGCGAAACTTAAGGGCGTCGCCGAAAACGATGCACGAAGCCGGCAGCGTTGCTTAAGTCCTCTCTGCGGGTGGAATTTCGTTGGTCACAGGAAGGGTGAAACGACTCAAGGTCCTCTACTCCGATGCTGTTTGGGGAGTAGAAGTTGCAAGCGACTCGAAGTCGCATGGTGTGCCCGCGAACGATTCGTATTACTGAATATTCACGTACATACCCTTAATTCGTGCATTAGGTCTTTAAATGATAAACGACGGATATTGGATATCGTTCTTTTGAGGAAAA
This sequence comes from Pyrrhosoma nymphula, assembly GCA_963573305.1. Taxonomy (NCBI): domain Eukaryota; kingdom Metazoa; phylum Arthropoda; class Insecta; order Odonata; family Coenagrionidae; genus Pyrrhosoma; species Pyrrhosoma nymphula. The sequence continues at coordinate 115,879,373 of OY754330.1, forward strand.
ACACTAAAAATAATGCTGTAGTGGCTTGCTATTGATATTAGGAGCCGTGTTGTTGTCGTGCAACCTCAAAGCACGCTGCTTGGGCACAGGAAGATAAATATGCCGATTGATGCTTCCGCGGGTAAGCCAGTTTATGCTCTGCATAACGAATCAACATCAAAGCGTAGCGTTTTGGAATACATGTGGCTTACATATGCAAAAGTTGTTCACAGTCGATTTAGCGTGTTCGTTGCATGGCAAGTTCTCAAGCTCCAAATTTTATTCTTTGGAATCACACGATATTTATGTGGGCATTTTTTTTTCATTGCGCAGAAAATTTTCGGGGTGATGAATGATTTTTTTGTTTTGCCATCCTAACAAGTAGTCGATCTGTGACGGAAAATGACTGAAAAATAGGTTCTCTGGACTATGAATGGAACCACAAACCTTTGGCCCCATGGCTCGATTCCCGGTCCATTCACAGGTCCGTGGTAAATATACCGACTCAGGAAAACGTTTTTATTTTTGATAATTTCCAACATCTTTTTAAATTTGCCGTTCTTCTAGATGTTAACAAAACCTTGCATTACTTATTATGTGCCGCAAAGGTTAGTTGAAACATTTTATGTCATGATATGTCAGCCAATGCCATATATGCTCCTTTTAACTCAAAATGAGCAGAGATGGATCTCGTGCGAATCCCATTAATTTGCTCGAATATGAGGTTAGTGGACATACATAAAGGATTTCACTCTTGATTTTGAGTTAAAACCCTTAAAGGTGTTATAAGTGTTCGAAAATACCTCTTAGAGTGATAAATTTTCCCGGAAATTGGACCAATTACGATGTAAATAATCAGCCATTTATAAGAATAGAAATGATTATTCGGACCTAGATTCGGACTGGCCCCCCTAACTAACATGCTAATCTTTTTGTGATAAAATTGACTTTGCTATGCTCTGCACTTAGGTGAACCATTTATACCGGTTTCAGCACTAATACGCGTTATTATCAAAAGGTTTATTACAGCCGAAAAATCTTCGCTTGGTAAACCTCTCGAAACCCTTAGATGCTTATTAAAATCTAAAATACTCATTACAATATTTGTTCGTGCACCAAAATGTCAAAATTGCGCAAAATAAGTTCGCCAATGGTTGCCTTCTGCTAAGCTTTTGGCACAATGCAGGCTCCAGCTTGAGATCTTCGGCAAAGCTTGTCATGTCAGTTTTGTGTGAATCAACTGGAACCTTAAAGTTTTTTTGCAATTATAATTAAGGGATTCAAATAGCGTGTATTAATAGCTTAAGACCCTTATGGCAAATGGTGTGTACAAATTTGATGCGGATTGAGTGAACGTGTAACCTTTTTACATTGACCTAGAATAGCTCAAAGGGTGCGACAGGCGTTAAAACGGGCTTTTTCTGTTACCACCTCTATGTGTAAGATAGGAAAATATTTTTTTATTTAAGGTAGTTTTGAGCGAGATTTTTCCCTAGTCCTACAACATTTAAATTTTTTTATTTAAGCGTCTGTAAGAAATAAATATTGTAGTGTTAATGGCGTAAAAATATAGTTATATTTGACAAAAATTGTCAGTAATTAAATAACTATATCTACATTAGTATTTAACTTGACTCATTTTTTCACGCCGGACGGTGAAAACGCCTTCATAACAGGAATTTTTTTTGCCATTCTGTAAAAATTGTAATTGATTAATTTTTATAAATAGTTGAAAAAACACGAACTACACCGTTGGTTTTATGACGAAATCTTGTCGTTAGAAATTCCTATTTTTCCGCATTTTCCCTCAGGAGCAGAGACGGAATCTATCCCATGTAAAACCAGTCAAATATCTGTGGATAGATGAGAGTTTTTTCCTTAAAAAGTGGTAAAATTCTAGGCAAAGTGATATCTCGCTCAAACTACCTTCATTATAACGGGGGAAAGGAGGAGGTGAACGCTGATAACAGCCGCATAAGCGTCTTCCTAGTGAGGAGAGTTGATACTCGAGTGCATGTAATGAAAAAATTCCTTTACTCGAGTGCACGCAATAAAAAAACTCAGTGCTGCCTCGTCAGTAGCTGGTCTCCCACCTTTAGCTGGCCCTCGCCTCGTGTTGCGAGTTTTTTGGGCGCGCCCTCGTGCGATTCGCCGCAGCCCCGGCCAAAAACTTCGTGGCCTGGCCCTCGAAAGCCCCGCGGGCAGTCCATTAGGACGCAGCTGCTTCAGAGGAGTGGTCGGGGTAAAAGTGTGAGTTTGACATCTAGCCGACGCTTGCCAAAAATTTTAGCCGCGAGGGAATGCTTGTGCTGTAGCATTTCGGTTGTGGAAGACGGTGATACAGGAATATCATGGAGCTGAAACATGGAATCGAGGATGGTTCGTTATTTTGAATGCAACAAATTCATTTTTGCAGGTGATACTTGTGTATTATGTCTTTGGCAGCCTGATCTTGTGAGATGGTGCCGTCCAAAACGTTTACTGCAAACTTTTGACAAAATCGCGGAGTTGGCATTAAAATATAAATCTTTGCGGTGGTAGTTGACTTGCAAAAAGTTTCTATTGACTCTGTCACAGTAGACAAGCATTTTGATTTGGACGAAATCGCCTTAAAAATATGTGGTATTATTGTTTTGGCACGGCTACAATGAAAAAAGAAAGCTTTGAATAATTTATTGTGTCTTCTGCTTTTCACAACGATGCTCCTATAGAAGCATCAAGGTGATCATCGCGTTTGACCGTATGGTTGTGGAGGGAAAAAAGATAAATCTTCACTTGATTTAGTCACCCGAATACATGTCCATGCCTTGGTCCACGACTGTCCGGATTGAGTGATAGAGGCCAATTTGGATTGTGATATTTAGACTGGGTACGCATTTTTAAGGACTTACAATCAATGTCGCCTTGCAATAAAGCTTACCGTGCATCACAAAGCCTTTCAGGTTGTTTTCCAAGACTAGCACGCTGCTTGTATATTTCTAGAACCCTATTTCTTTGCGAGCCTTGCTCTCACCGACTTGCCCGGCATTGGAGTAGTGCATGGTCCCCTACGCGTCAGGGGTCATATAATTTGCTCCCAGGTTTTATGATCCTATCTGTATTCTCCGGCCGTTTCGATAGCTCAACCAATAACTGTGCTCGCGGAACATCATATTGGAAATTTACCGGTCAATAATAATGATAGCAATATAGTTATTTTGTAGAGCTCATTATATGAATCCAGTATTTTAGACCATAAGAGGCCACTGTGTTGTACTTATCCAGAGAATCGAGTTTAAAACGCGTACCTGTCATCAATTACTAATCTCGTCTTTACATAAATATGTAACTACTCTTCTCACCATTCTCTTTTCCGTAAGGTGGTCAAATACCTAAATAATTAATAGTAACAAGAAGGATAATAAAGATTCTCCGTTGAAGCAAACTGATGTCATGGATCACCTGTGATTTTAGCGCAATATATTCAACGGTATACATTATTTCTATTAATAGTCAGGGGGTAGAAGAGAAAATCTAAACCATGTCGGAGCTAACCTTGATTCCACAGAGGCCGTAACGGAAGAAAAGTAGAATAGTCTAATGTATTTATTAAGTTGCCGATACAAAGCTCGAAAAAACTCCTGTGTTGCTTCACTAAATTTATTTATTCTCAAATGCAGCGTTAGAAATTACTTAGGAAGCTAAGGTATTAATGTTATGACGCAGAAAAGCGATGGCGATCAATGAAATAGATTTAATATATACTGAAGATACTTTTTCTCATACTTAACTTCCAAAAAAGAACAAAAACTCTAATATGCATCGCCTACCGACGTATGTACAAAGAAACAACACTGACACAACAAAATAGAACATATTTTATGTGAGAGGAGATTTGGACATAAAGATAATTTTTAGATAGGTACACCTAAAATGAAAATAGGCCGAACACTGATAATTCACGTTTTTAAGGACATGAATAAATTATTTTTCAGAAGCATTTGACCCTCCTTCCGTGACTCTTTTAAAAATGGCTACTTATGACTCGTTAAATAATTATCACATATCACCTGAGTAAAAATCTTCTCATTAGATAGTAATTTTAAATATTTTTGATATTTAGTGGCGATTGGAATGACTTCTAAATAGTGAGTAAACTTTAATTTACTCGTACTTGAAATACTCAACTGTCACAAAACGTTGTATTAATGCTTATCATTACAAGAAAAGTTACTTGAGCATTATCCGATTACTTAGCGGTTTTGATGCGGGGCTTATTTACTAACATAATTTTATTCACGTACCGGCTGGCCAAGGGAAAATTAAATATCAGCCCGAGATCCTCAGTAGGTACTGGAGGTAATTGTTTTTCCCAAGAACCAAAGTGTTACGTGTTTCAGTTGAGGCAGGCTACAATTCCTCGCCATTAGTCTTTGCGTTGGACTAATTAAAGAAACTCCCCCGCGACATTGTGAGTTAAAACAAGTATAAATCCCACCTATCTGTTTGTGTTGTTGAAAAAATACTGCTTTCACTGATAACATGGCTTAGATATTATAAAACAAAACTAAGATGGAAAATACGCAGACTTAAATACGAAAACTTTTTTCAACAAAGGGAGCACACTGCAGCGTAGCAGTTAACGTATTTTAATTTCAGTTGTAGCAGTAATGTACTAAAAACTCGAAAAATAGTATGGGCAGGTAGAAATAGTTTATTTCCATTAAATTCCCTGGAAAATTAGCTTCTTAAGTAAAGTTTTTCGCAAATATGGCATTTATATTACGTAAAAAAAATACTCTTCCCCATATTTCACCCATTCTTACGATCAACACCCTATAATTTGAAGATCTACTTGGGGAAAAAATGAAGTAATGATTCAGCTGATCATATCAGAGAACATGTTTTTCTATACGTAGCCATAATTTGAATGAAATGATAATTAAGTCATAGCTGGTCACCTTAAGTTGGAGCGTTATTAATTGAGTGCACATTTCAATAATGTTTTAAGAACGCCTATAAAGAACTCTTGGATCATATTTCATTGAAATGTATCTTTTTATACGTTGAGTCGTACCATACTGTCTGTAATGGAAATTACACAAGAATTGTTTTAATTTTCTTTCTCAATTAAAACATGTTGTCTCGATTTTTCGGCGCGGTATTCCAAATTTAGACGACATTTTATTGAAATATGTTTGTTTCAAATATTGGACTCGGCGTGACACCTTTATATTTGTTCGAAACAGTTATGATAATAAAAAAATTATTATTCCGCGTTTGGAAGAAAATTTGTGCAAATTTAATCGCATTAGTACGAACTTTAAGTCATGGTCCCTAAGGCTACGTGTTAAAATAGCAATGAATTGCCAAAAAACCAAATTCTTGTGATACAATTTTTTCATTTTTATCTTGAGATATCACTAATGAGAACACGTATTTTCACGCAAAGCTGTGCATAAGCCAAAATCGCTTCAACCACCTTAAGTATACCTAGTGCATATCCGGATGCCAAAGTGGATACTGGAAACGTATGAACAACTGGTCGGACCATGCCAGTGGGCCAACGGTTGTACGCTAGAGAAGATACATTTGTTCACAAGGAAATCATGTTTTTTTTACAACGCAGAGTGCGTTCTTGCGGTGGTTATGCAATTTTTAAAATTCAGATAAGATGGTGGAGTCGATCTCTTTTGTCTTCCCTATCTATTTCGATACGGAAAATGCAATTCCGCAGATTATCTACAAGTCCAAGTCTTGGTTACAAAAGAAAACAGAGGGCCGCCCGAAATCTCAACCAATCGCTAGCACCGACGCGACGCCCTGATGATAACTCCACGCTTCAAAAACCTAATCGACTTCGCCCTCGCGGATGTAATACACATCAGGAATTGATTCGAAGGGCGCTGTAAAGAGGTAATTACAAGCCGATTCGCCTCCCGGCCACATCAGGCAATTACTGCACGCGCGGAAGATGCGAACTATGGTGTGGATGAATTATATGCACATAGTGGTAGCAAAACTTGGTGGCAGTCACCAGCGCGAAGCGTGGCGACAAGGAGGTTTAGGCTGGTGTGGAAGGGGTCGGCTAGGGGTAGAGGGGAGAACGCATAACATGGTAGGCAACACTGCCAGCATAATTGCATTTAACTTAAGGTGACTTGAGCCGCAATCGTGGGTCATCAGCGTCATTGAGTGCACATCGAAATAATTTTTGAAGTTAAGAGGAAAAAATCGAGGACAACATATTATTTAAGTACATATTTTCGCGCGGTTGAACTCATAAAACATTCAGTAATGGGGATGATGCAAGAATTATATTATTTATTTTTTATTTTAAGCACGTTGACTTAACTTTTCTACTCGAGATTTAGGCAAACATTATATTAAAATGTTTTTTTCGAAACGGTGTGACTCCTTGATATTTCTTAGAAGCCATTATAAAAAAATGTTATACTGTTTTGCGTTTGGAAGAAAATCTGTAATCGAAGTATTACGAAAAGCATGCCATGTTCCATAAGGCTACGTATTAAAATAGCATTGAAATTCCAAAAACCGAAATCGATAAGATGCTATGTTTTATACTGGAATAGTTGAGAGGCCTGCTGAAGCAGGCTAAAATATTGGCGAAATAGCCAAAATGTAAGGAATATATTAAATGATAAAATAGAAATGAATGTGTGTTTTAATGAAACATTTTTCATTAAATTTACATTTTTTATTATTATTTTTGATAATTTCATGAAAAAATTATAATTAAATATGGTAAACAATATACAATATCTAAATTTCAGAGGTGTATTTGTATACAACGTTTTTGATGAAGCAGACGGAGTTGTTACTAAGCAGTTTCCCTAGAGTATATTTTGAAAAATGTATACGCCCGCGCCATATGTCAGTTCGTGGAGAACATATATGGGAGCTCGCTTGCCAACTATTGGTGCACATCTGAATCACTACGCCTAGCAAATGATTCATACACGCGTACGCGTAGCCTTTTATATTGTATATTTCACCAATAAAAGCACGTGTGCAAATTTTCACGCAAGTGTGTACATGAACAACAATAGCTCCAACCACCTTAAGAGGGCAGGAAAGAATCATCAGCGCATTTCACGGCAATGCTTATGATCCAAATATAACTATCAAAATACGTTTATTATATTTTCAAAACATCGGAGAAACTTAACTAAACAATTAGATTGAGAGACTTAAGGTGGCTGGAGCGGTAATCGTGGGTCATTGAGTGCATATTTTAATAATTTTTTAAGTAAATCGAAAAAATCCTTGTACAAAATTTCATTTAAATGCATCTGCTTGTTTGTTACACCACACAGGCATCAATGGAAATGATACAAGAATGATATTTTAAGTTTATTTCCTTAATTTAAGCATCTTATGACGGGTTTTCGGCGCGGTATTCGAAATTTCGAGAAATTATATTGAAATTTTTTTTTTTCGAATATTGGACTTGGCGTGAGACCTTGATATTTGTTAGCAACAATTATAAATATAAGAAATAAATTCTTTCACGTTTAGGAGAAATACTGTGCAATGGAAAGAAATTATTACGAAATATATGTCATGTGCCTTAAGGCTAAGTGTTAAGATAGCTTTGAATAGCCAAAATACCAATTCGGTATGATGAAATTTTTTTCGCTAATAAGAATTGATTGCTCCGAAGCAGCGGCGTAGGCAAGGTTCCATCCTACATGCTCCTTAACATTTCCCAGTGAGTCATGCCCAATGTTTAACATACCTCATTTAAAAAGGACTTGAGTGAATCATTATTTCCTCTTTTCGTTCAAACTATAATGAGAGAATATAAATAGAAAACAACTGATATTCAGAGAAGACTTTTACTTGTATACGTAGAACTGTAAACACCTGGCGAACATTTAATTACCGTAAGTACATGTGTCAACTTGTCATTTATGATTTAAGATCATCATCATAGAATCATAATTAAATCCATGGAAATAATGCGTTAAGTTAAAAAATTCATATTTCCAGCAGTGGACTTCTGAATGGGCGAACTAGGCAGCTTCTTAGGGCCCAAACATCGGATAAATACCGTACGTACGAAATGATATACATTGAGGACACAGGACGCGGAAATAATATTTATTAGGTCAAACGTTTTGTTGGTATTTGTCTATGCCATTTCCAAGTCCGCTTGTTTGTTTCAAATTGTTAAAGCACGAAAAATAAATTGAAACAATGTTTACTTTTTCTTCAATTCACAAAAAGGAGGTCCTGACTCTTTTTCAACAGCAAAAAGGAGGCCCGGAAGTAATTTTCTACGTGATCATCGTGACTCATTTTTTTGAGTCTAGTAAAAAAATTATAAGACTCCAACGAAAGTTCAGCGAAGAATAAATGACCGACACGCTTGATAATTGACTAGATTCATTGGTGTGATCTAATGATATTAATTTTCACATTTACCTCACGTTAACAAGACACCTAATAAAAATTATGCGTCAACATTAAACGATTTTGGGTTTGTATATATTTGCTAACATTATATTTCAATCGGAATCACCTCCTTTTCTTTCCAAAAGATAGATATTGCTTTTAGTTAAGCCTGAATGAAAAATTAACATGTATTTCCTTTGTGTACCACTTCCAAATATGGAATCCGTCAGCAGTCACCGACGAGTATTTCATATGGTTTGGGCCTAAGGGACCTACTCTGCGGCAGAACGTTTTCTGGAGTTGCACATCACATCCTTGCCCGAGGCAGAGAACCAGCGACCTTTAAGATAAGCTGTCGGCTTCGCTTCCCACCGCATTATTCTGGCCAGCGAGATGCATTAAGAACCCTCTCCAAGTTGAACTCGAGAAATGCCTAGCGTGCGTACCGAAAAAAAGTAATTTTTACTGTCTCAGCGAAAATTTCTAAATTATGGAAGTCTGTTCATGTTTTGACACCACCTCGGCGCAAATTCTATTTGTGACCGTGCTAATCATAGTTCTGACGAGTGTTTGAGACGTTTCTAGGAAAGCTGGTGAGAAAGTGATCGAGAGAGTTTGAGGAAGTACAAGTGAGAGGAATGCACTCCGCCTGCAGGAAGATAGCTGCCTGACATTGGCGACGAATCCGTGGTGTTGCTCGTAAAGCAATGGAGTTGGATTGCCCTGGTGCCGAATGAGGGCAAGGGTTAAACTTAGTGTTCCCAGCTTGGCATCACGTAATAAAATGCCGGAGGGGAAATCAATACAGATAGCTTTCTTCGCCGAAGATCCCGTAACTTGCTCGCACTCCCACCTCCTTTGAAGATGCGTTTCAGAGTAAAAATGAACTCATCATCATCACCAGATAATACATTTCAAATGTCCCATGCTCGTATAACATAGATGCTGCAAAATTGAACCAGTGTATAATTGTATATATATACAAACATATTTTTTAAATATGACCCGCCTAAGAACACGTACTCGCATTGTATACCTATTCTGAATTAAATAACATTTCCCTCGAGATTGTTTTATAAGCCGAATTACTTTCTGGATCTTTCTTAGATCATAGTCTTTATATATTTTAACTCAATGGCGAAGATACTTGTATTGGTGATTGTTGTAATAATCCATACATTTTTATTTACGGCTTTGAGTCGTGTGATTTAGAGAACTATGTAAGTATATTTTTCCCCGGCAAGATACTCTGAAAGTCTTCATAGTATCTAAATATTTAGTAAAGGAAATACGTATGATAGTTAAGAGTGCACAAATTAAGTTCCTCCAGAATTTTGCAACCAAGCTCGAAGTCAAAAGTCGAAGAAACTTCTTAAAAACATGTCAAAAATCCATGAAGGCATTTTTCTTGGAAGAGAACGGCTATTTCCTCGTATGCACCTAAAACAATGCTTTTGCCGTATTGTAGTCAGAAACATATGACGTGGAGTTTAGGTATTATTTGCACTTTCTATTAAAGGTGTGGTTTCAGGATGATTGGTCAGCACTAATTGGCAACCAAAGACTAACTGACATCGAAATAAGCAGAAAAGATAGGTAGATATCAACAATTTCCGGTGTAAATGAATTTCGCAACGGAATATAAATTCATCTGGACGTGTCGAGTTATCGGAGATAAAAGAACAGCAAGCGAGGAATAGATGAAACTCGGCCCAGCTAAGTGCCACGATAGCATTTCCATGCGAACACGGTCATCAAAAACGCTGACCTTTAAATTCTAAGGCCCACACCAATCTAGGAATGGCTTAATGTCTACTTTGTTGGCAAGCTGCAGTTCGCGTTTGCAACACTGCAACATGCAGATTTAGAGAATAAGAGGATGGTTTTATTAATAACCAGCGAGTGGAACGAGAAAAAAAAGTTATGCACCATGAGCTGCACAGAAAAAGTTGCAGCCAACCTGAAAAACTATTCCTAGACCAGGAATGAGGTCACGCCGAAACGACTAACTGTAGTGGTAGTGAAACACGTCCCGCCGCTGATGATCACTCGGCCATTCAGTTTCTCGGGTGAACGCATTCGAAACTCGTTCTCATCATGATTCCGGTCGCTGAATAATGGACATAGAAATTGGTTGATGCCAGCTTTAACAGGGGCACGTTAATTTTTTCTCGCCATTAGGAATGCTTACCACATGTTAGTTGATTCACGCAAACAATGAATGTTTAAATTCTTTGGAAATTCAGCTATTGATGAAAAAAATTAAAGTCTTTGAATGCGTATTACCTGTTATATTGATGGAGATCGGCAATTATTCGTGGAAATTTCCAACTATGGAAGACGAAGGACGAGTAGAAGAAGTTTGGACGATGGAAAGAGAGGCAGTGGGCATTACAATTTTAAAAGAGACCTGATGGCGAACCGTGGATGACAGGGATAGGAAGAAGATAACCCTGAAATTGGAATGCTAGGATAAGGACTGTCCAAAAAATCTAGTAAATCAGCTGGTAGAATACCCAAAACAATGAGAAAAGACGAAGTACCCATAGGCGTCAGGGGTCAATGAAGAATGTATCTTGTTCTACGAATGTATATTTTTTTTACCGAAAAATTGATCTGCTTACCCAACAGCCGTGCATGTGAGACAATTAATTGGAAATTTCCTTTCATTCAGAATGATAGCACTCATGTTTGGTTTAATCCTATAGTGTGATTTGATTTTCAGATAGCAAGAAGCCACAACGTTGATCATTTCTACTAACTCCAGTTCAGATTCCTGCGTGTTATCACGTACTCATCTTTTTTTGCATACCTACACGTGAATCTACATTTCCTACTCTTCTCACCGTTCCCTTTTGTGATGGGAGCGCATTGGGGGCACGTTAATTTGTTTGTAGCTATTAGGAAGACCAAAGTAACCATGCACGTCAGGGGAGATGAAAATCGCGCTCCTTTTCTACGGATCTATATTTTTTTACCGTGAAATTGATCGGCTTACCCAACAGGCGTGCATATGAGACGATTAATTGGAAGTTTACCTTTCATTCAGAACAATAGCACTCATGTTTGGCCTAAGTCCTTGCTGTGATTTCTGAATTTCAGATAGCAAGAGGGCACTGCGTTGATCCGGTTACAAACTAGTTCTTATGCGTGCTTGTTATCGCATACTTTCAGCGGCGAACTTCAGCATAGGCAAGCTAGGCAGCTGCCCATGGGCCCCAACCTCGTAGTGGGCCCCTAGGGGACGAAATGGGACGTTAGGACTGCCTTTCATGTGAATTCCTTCCCTTTCAATAAAAAAATAATCTAAGTAGATTTCCGAAGTGATGTTATTATGACCGTTTGACGCCAGGGTGTTGTGTTTGAACCATTCGAGATAATTCCGATCGCGTAGCTAATGGGTCACGTGGAATAATCAGGAAGGTTTCGAGATTTTGGTTTATTTAAAATTTAAACCACTCGTAAAAAATCTCACGCAGCCTTCCCAAGCGAGTTTTTCTCGCGGGAATATTGTTGATGGAGTTGAATATCGCGATTAAAGACGAAATGAACAACATATCAGACATTTAAGTTATCCATCCGAGTGCTTCCAACACACCGAAATCTCGAAAAATTCGTGATTGTACCACGTGACTCCTTAGTTACATGATCGGGATTATCTCTTAAGCAAGAGAAGAGAATATCGAGTTCAACAATTTTCATTGTTGAACTCGATATTCTCAGGCGTAATTTGGCGAATTCTGTACCTGACATTAACATGTAACCGAGGATGTCACCCTTGCGATGAAACCGGTCGTCTGCAAATGATCCATTGTGAAAATTACAAAGTTAAATTATTGAATCAGTCTTTTCATTGTTGTTTGATGTGACAGTCGAATTCGAAAGAGGGAGTGAAGTGCGCGCCCAACATTCGTCTCTTTTCCGCATACGTATGTACGATCTACATCACACACTCTTCTTACTCTTCCCTTTTGTGGAAGGCGATCGAAAGGCTCAATAAAATGTATTGTAGTACGATGGATAGTGTCCATTAAAACAACGTACGATGTAACGACATCCACTAAGTTAAGTTGGCAATTTGAGGAGACGATCGGCGATTCAGGTACCTTACGCCATCAAGGGTTGGTGGGTGTTTGGAAAGGAAGAGATTATGTGAGTATGAGGAGAGAAACCCGGCGGCAGCACTAGCCTACTCTAAACGAATGCCACCATGGGATCCACAACTTTAACTTCCAACACCTCGGATGGAGTACTTAGCTTCAAATGATCTCCTCATAAACATTCATATAGGGATGGTGAGTTCACTTAAAACTCTTCGTCACTGCCAGGGATTTGAACTCAGACATTCGATATGGGTGGCCAGTACTTAAGCCACACCATCAAGTCGATACTTTCATTAAATGTTCACCTCATAAGTCTCTCTTCGCGAAAAATCATTATGAAATTCCAAATACACAGGTGGCAATTAAAAGTGAGATGTCTGTGGCTCCGAAAATCACATAAGATGAATTCACCGTGAATTTACTTAAATTTAATTTAATTTATATTTTTAACACTATTGGAAAAACGGGTCCTTTGTTTGACGTGAACAAAAACACGTACATTTTCACTCTTATTTTTTTCTTCAATTTGAAGATTGAAATCACATGTTGTCAAATTAAAGACTGGGTGAAACATACATTACATACCCATCACGCCGTTCCCTTTCGGGGAGACGAAATCAATAAAGTTTAACTCTCGGTAATAGGTCAGCAAAGCTGAGTCGGCTTTACTAATTCCCTCCATACTGCCCTATCCTTACATACCTCTTTTTCTTCACTCAAACTCGCGCATTGCTTCAATACACACCCTCATGTTCTTAAAACTCCTAATATTCCTCCTATTCCTCTTCTGCCACATTCACCCATGGTTTTCGCGGTCTACCCCTTCATCTCGCACCATTCACTCGACTATCATATATCTGTTTTTCATTCAACTCCCTTCCGTTCTCTCGACCGGGCCTTACCAAAGAAGCACCATCCTTTCATATATCTCCATTGCTGGAGAATCCAACCCACATTCTTACACCACCCACTCATTCAAAACCCTATCCACTCTAAACCTGCCGCAAACACTTCTCAGGTACCCCATTCCCACTGCATTTAGCCTACTCTAATGCTTATTCTGAAATACCGAGGTTTTGCTGCCATATTATAATTTCGGGAGGAGAACACTTCTTTACCCTGCGATTTTCGCTTCCCTAGACAAACACTCATTCCTTGATTTGCTCTCAACAAAAATTATTATTTTAATTCTATTTGAAAAAGAACGTGAGTGATTTCCGATGAGAATAATCGATCGATATTGAATGGTATTTTTACTTGTGCGTTCTGCCGTGCACTCATGCGCATATTGCTGTAAATGTCGAATATTTCGGATCGATGCAATTTATATATATACTCACGGAGGGCCAGCTGCTGCTCCCAAGAATGCAAGTCGTTATACTGGGAACGTCTTGGCACGTTCTCGGCGCTGCATCGCCGCGTGATGACTGACGAGCAGCGAAAATAAAATTATAAATCACAGGAGGATTGTCCCCATTAAATTTCAATGGGAAGAAGAAAAAAAAATTGTCGCATTAAATTATTCCTCCCAAAATGACATGACTTAATTCTTTCTGGCATCCGATACTAAAAATTCCAATTCTATAACGTGAGTGCGCGTAAAGTAAAAAGGCAAGAAAATAAACCCCTGCGCCGAATCCAATTCTTTCTCAGGGTGGGGTTTACTGGCAAGTCACTTCCGCAAGTTTCTACAGCAAGAGCTTGTGAGGAATTTTACTATGACGAAAAAATTTTCGTTTCATGCAATATGTAAATAAATAGATAGATCATATAGATGGTCTTCAGGTATTGTTCTCGGGCTCTCCACCAGGTAATTGGCTTCATATTGGCCGAAGTTTCGGAAAACGGCTTGTTTTCTATTCTCAAGGCGTGTTACTCTCTCTATGTAGGATTTTACACTAAACTGAATTGACCGTTTGACGAGTCCAACAATTAAGCTCAGGTGTCATCTGATTGGCTGATGTTCCTTTTAAATCTTTTCTGTTCTTTCCTTATGTCTTTCATGCAATTTAATATAGGTGCTCAATTATTGCTCAGATGAAAGCCAGTATCCCAATTGAAATTTTTTGGATTAAGGTGGATTTCGATGGCTTCCTTGATTATGCGGTCCCAGTAGCGTTGTGAGCGGCAAAGAATTTTTGCATCTCCGCATCGAATGGCATGATCTTCATTGATGCTATGTTCCGCCACTGCCGACTTCTCTGGTTGCGCTAATCTAAAATGCCTTCGGTGCTATTTCAGCCTCGTCTCAATCGTTCGCCCTGTCTCCCCCACATATATTTTTCCGCACTCGCATAGAATCTGGTAAACCCTGGTGTCTTCAGGCCGATAGGATCCTTCGCCTTCACCAGTCGGTGCCTTAATTTAGGTGGTGGTAGGTGGATAGTTTGGATGTTATACCGTCGTAGAATGCGGTGGATCTTGCCAGATATGGTTGAAACATTAGGGATTAAAGCTTTGGCCAATGATTTTTCAGTCGGCTCCCCCGGGCAACTCTCCTGTTTCGTATTGGAATTACTTAGGGCCTTAGAAATCTGTTGTCTGCCATAGCCGTTCTGTGAAAATGTTCTTTTTAGGTGGTCCAACTCGGCTGGGAAGCTCACTTTATCCGATATTAACTTGGCTCTATGAACCAATGTAGATAACACGGCGGCTTTTTGCGATGGATGGTGGTGGCTTTGTCCGTTGAGGTACAGGTTAGTATGAGTTGGCTTCCGATAAACGCTATGCCCTAGGCTTCCATCTTCTTTCCTGCGGATTAAGATGTCAAGGAAGGGAAGTTAGCCATTTTCTTCTTTCTCCATGGTAAATGTGATGCTCGAGTGTTGGTTGTTCATGTGATTTAGAAATTCCTCTAACTCAACTGTACCATGTGGCCAAACTAAAAAGGAATCGTCTACATATCGGAAAAAACATTTTGGACGGCGGGGAGCTGAATTGAGAGCTTTTTTCTCAAAATCTTCCATGTAGAAGTTAGCTATTTCCGGTGATAACGGCGATCACATGGCGACCCCATCCCTCTGCTTATAGAAAATCTCCTCAAAAGAAAAGTAGAAAGAAGTCAGCACGTGATGGAAAAGCTTGACTGTTTTAGCATCCAATTTACTCTCCATCAGTCTCAAGGTGTCAGCAAGAGGAACCCGAGCGAAGAGTGACACCACGTCCAGACTAACCATCAAATCAGTCGGATCTAAACGAATATCCCTAAGGGTTTTCACAAATTCTTGCGTGTTCTTCACATGGTGTTCACTGAGGCCCAGGAATGGCGTTAGGATGCCCGTTAGATATTTGGCAACATTATATGTCGGAGAGTTTATTGCACTAACGGTGTGTAGTTTGTATGTTTTTCAAATAGGTATTTAAAAATTTCGATCGGGACACTGGCTTTCATCTGAGCAATAATTGAGCACCTATAATAAATTGCATGAAAGACATAAGGAAAGAACAGAAAAGATTTCAAAGGAACATCAGCCAATCAGATGATACCTGAGCTTAATTGTTGGACTCGTCAAACGGTCAATTCAGTTCAGCGTAAAATCCTACATAGAGAGAGTAACACGCCTTGAGAATGGAAAACAAGCCGTTTTCCGAAACGTCGGCCAATATGAAGCCAATTACCTGGTGGAGAGCCCGAGAAAAATACCTGAGTATTATTGACCGGGAAAAGCTTAAATTGTATAATATAGATGGTAGTTTAAAATTGCTTGTTGGGACACATTCATGGCCATCCTGAGCCGCATGTTGCCCAATGCACAGTGGGCTCAAATCGAAAATCGCCAGACAAAAGTCCAAAATTGCTTTTTTTGAGATAGCGTCTTGAAACTTCGCACATAAACACACAAGTGATTAGTAATTATGGAATGGTAAGCCATTTATCATAGCTCTAACCCGTTACTCAGATACAGAGGCTCAAACACAACCAAATTTCCTAAAGAGCGCCCGCTCTCATTTTTCTTCGAAAATCTTAAACGTTGAGCAGATATAGGAGTAATGGACGGGTTTATATGAGATAAAAAACTTTTTCATTTGTAAACAGGGTACTTTACCTATACTATGCATAACTTTCAGACGTATGTGCTCATATTTGAGTGCTATTATGTCACAAAATGTCGGACCCTTATTTTAGACAAAATTGTACATAAAGTAGACAATATAATCCTTATTCGGAAAATGGTCTCTGAGATACTTCATCAGAGTATAAACTAAACATATGTCTAGATTATTCCGTAAAAATATTTGAAAAAAGTTTGCGACGCCGAGAATAAACTCGATTTTTCGATCGCGCGTCGCGGCCCGGCTCCGCGCAACGGGACCTGGAAATACAGTGACTCCGTTGGATTGTTCAAGTTGTGTGAACATTAACTCCTCGAATTCAACTTTTTCAGGCTATGAATGTTGTCACTGATTTCTAAAGTATCTAAACTGAAGATTTTGCGAGGATATTGGATCGAGAGAATGGATCAGTGCACGCGTAACTGCGGTACATTTGTTTTTCTTTGGATAATTTTCTTTTTTCGCAAACTTTTTTCAAATATTTTTACGGAATAATCTAGAAATATGTTTAGTTTATACTCTAATGAAGTATCCCAGATACCATTTTCCGAATAAGGATTATATTGTCTACTTTATGTACAATTTTGTCTAAAATAAGGGTCCGACATTTTGTGACATAATAGCACTCAAATATGAGCAAATACGTCTGAAAGTTATGCATAGTATAGGTAAAGTACCCTGTTTACAAATGAAAAAGTTTTTTATCTCATATAAACCCTTCCATTACTCCTATATCTGCTCAACGTTTAAGATTTTCGAAGAAAAATGAGAGCGGGCGCTTTTTAGGAAATTTGGTTGTGTTTGAGCCTCTGTATCTGAGTAACGGGTTAGAGCTATGATAAATGGCTTACCATTCCATAATTACTAATCACTTGTGTGTTTATGTGCGAAGTTTCAAGACGCTATCTCAAAAAAAGCAATTTTGGACTTTTGTCCGGCGATTTTCGATTTGAGCCCACTGTGCGATGGGTTGAATACGCCCGATTTTTAGGATTTCAAGGGCTTTGCGAGACTAATGTATTCAAGGCGCTTCCAATCACTTAGCTTTGATACTTGAAAATACATATTGCTGAGCATAATGTCGCAAATAGGTGATATTTTCTCGCACTAACATACTGTCTGAGGTAGGCGCACCGCAGAAGTAGGCATAAGGGATTTAACGCAATGAAGACAGTGAACGCTGTGCATTTGCTCGATTGTACGGCAACTTTTGTAATAACTTAGCGATATAAGCAAGCTCTACTCCATTCTCGCTCGTAGTCAACCAAAACTATGGACTTTCGAATTTGCCGCCGTTATCACCGAAAGAATCCAATTTGCATCTCGCGTTCGAAGTTCGGGTTCGAAGTTCGAATATTTAGTCTAGGATACGCTTTCTTTCGTGAAGAGCCGTGGGCACTTTTATAATTTTGTCCACGTGTCTTAGTCTTTCGTCATGCTGCGAATCAATAAAATTCAGACCATCCATACCCAGGGTCCTGATTCGAATCCTGGAGTCACTCTGAATTCCGGCACAGTGCAGTAGTCCTTCAATCAGTATTTTTTCTGAAAGATTAAGTAAATGTCGAGGCTGAGTTTCCCTCCGCCCTTTCTCCTCTCCCTGAATTCCAGTAAAGTCCTATCGGACACCCACCGTTACTCACCTAGTACTCAGAGCAATTGCATATGCGTCGCCCAACTATATCGCTTAAGTTGCTTACTTTGTTTCCTGGTAAAATAAATACGCTTGCCATTAATGAAATAAGTATTTTTTTAGAAATATGCAAAGCCAATGGTAGAGGGAGTTTTCCATTCATGGTGTTAAAGGTGGTTGGAGTGATTTTTGTGTATGGGCAGATTTACGCGAAACGGCTGCGTGTGTACATTCTTGAGGGAAAATATTGAATACATTAGGAATTTCTAACGAATAGATTTCGTCAAAAAACTAACGGTGTTTAGTTTGTATGTTTTCAAATACGTATTTATAAAAAGTAATCAATTACTCACAATTTTTACAGAATCGCAAAAAAACTTATTTAATTACTGAGAATTAGTTTGTCATATATAACAATACTTTTGCGCCATTAATATTACAATATTAACTTCACACTTCTCACACGCGCTGAAATTAAAAAATAAAATTCAAATATGGTCTCCATTAAGACTAGGGAAAAATCTCGCTCAAACCACCTTAAAAATTCGAATTCCGCGTCGAAAACCCAAGTCATACAAATGATTTGGAGAAAAGTTTAAAGTATAGGTAATTCTCTCATCATTTACATTGCTACATGAATTATAATTTCCTCCGTATGAACAGATGTTCTTGAGTGAAATGTGGTCCAAGAAATTTTTTTCGACTTGAAAAGTTATTAAAATGTGCACTCAATGACTCACGGTTACCGCTCCAGCCACCTTAAATTAGCGGGGAACGCTTCAGCGCTAACAAACGACGTTGAATGGAACGATGTGCGCTGGTGTAGGTTGCATTTTGTAGGAAAAAACAATTCACGGCCGAAATACACTTTTTAATATTAAAAAAATCGTTCTAAATATAAATTGCTTGAAAGGAAAGATTTTTACCACGGAGTAATAAAAAACATTCCTTTTCCATGTTCGTTGCTTTTACTGTAAATATCAACCTCAAGCAACAATCGCGGATGCTATTTTTTAGTTTTTTTCTTCTTAAACAAACTCCGGTGCGTATTAACTCCGCTCCCGATCTGCACGCCACCTCGAGCGCAGGGTCTGAAACACGAATGGAAAGCAGAGTGCGCAGTTGTGTAGCGAAGTGAGCCGTACACCACAGCGAATGGAAAGCTCTCAATGATAATGCATGACTTCTCATTTGTTTTGACTTGAGCATCCACGAGAAAACCTTCTCAAACCTTTACTCTGATGTGCTCACATGCATACATACTTCTTTTTTTATGCAACAGGGAGTAAGACATTCTAAATAATTTCATTCCTTATCATTTTTCTTACCGGAGGTCAAGCGTTTTCCTATGCAATAGTTACGGTAATGCTCTCGCCTTTCTCACTGAGACATCCGAAAGCTTAATTCCCCTTGCGACATGCCTGAAACCCTTCTCCGAAGCCTATGTGGGATTTGAGACATGATCGTCGAATTCCACATCATGTTTCGATCAAATTGGCCCTGTTCCTGAAGGAACAACTTTAATCCAACGCAAAAAGGATAGGGTGAGACAAAATTATGTATTTTTACTACGAGCGATCGGATATCATTCATATCGGTACAGAATACAAGCAAGCGGGGCTGTCTGAGTTTTATCAGGAGGGAAACCCTTTCGGAAAAGGCGCATGGGGACCGGAGGGAATGATTTAATTCCCCTCAATTCCCGCAGAAGATTACCCTTAATGTCGCCCAGTGCCCGCCGGGATATGGCTCAGATCCCCGGCGGAGAAAGTTCCGGCAGTGGATCGAAGCTTTTCGTACAGAACGAGGCCCGTAAAACCAGGATTTGATTCCGGGGGTGGCAAGGAAGGGAATCACCTCCTCCCAGAAGTAATGAATGGCTATCTAAAACGCCTGGAATCATTTGAAAAATTTTTAACGCATGCGCTCTCGAGAAACAATCCGAGTGCAGTGCGTCACAATTTGAAATTTCTCCATCATGGTGGGAGAAAAGTAATTTAGGCACTATTTATACTCCCCTACAACAATTCTTCATTTCACGACCCGGGTTTCGAAAAGCACCCGAAGGAAAAGACCTGAAAATGACAAAGAGTTGTTAAAATCGGGGTCGTAGAATAAAGAAGTTCTATTGCTAAGTGGATTTGTGTAATGTGACAAGGGGTGAAATTCTTTCGCGTTGTCGTTATCGGCATCCAATACGCAAACCGTTCTAGAGGAGAAATGTTAACAGCTCGTGTCCTAAGAACGCATTCCTACAATTCAAACGAGTGATTGATAGCACCTGACAGCACTTTAAGAATGATGATCACGTTTTCGCTCTGGTGAGCGCAATTGAAAAATAACGATAACGCGAGCGCACGCGTTACGGAGGACCGTGATCGCGACTCAGACTTTTTTCTTTTCTCCCCATCTCAAGCTGATATTTAGGGCTTTCCTCCTACATAGCTATGGGTGGATAAAAAGATTCGCAATGTAGCAAAAATGAGAACAACTTCAATTAATACACGTATTTAGATGTACTACATCATCTTAGGTCGTGGTGATGATTTAGTGTATCGGAATTCGGGTCGTAATTTAAGTTGCTCTCACTTGTGAAAATTTGAGAATATTTTCTGGCATTCATAACGTTCTAAATCATCGCAATTACGCCTTTGTCTTCTCAGTTTGTGCTGCATAAGTACTTAGGCCCGGTTTTACTATGCCTGGTTTAATATTTTCTCGGTTGGATATCAGGTGCGGGTATGCTTTGCAGCCTTCAATTTTTTTTTGCAACTAACTCTGCTGCGCTTACAAATAGACCCTAACTCTCATTTAACATCAAATTAACGTAAAGGCTAAGTCACATAACAGTTGAAGCTGACAGGACGTTTCAACACAGGGCCATTGCATTTTCATTTCCTTCTATTCCATGAATAATTCTTCTCTCCATTTTCAATTTTAAAAAGAGCGAGAGAGGCAGAGAGAGAGAAGGAAGGAGAGGGAATATTTTTGAGGGAAAGGTCGAGAGCATTGTGGGTCGCTCGATTTGTTCCGTGACTGCAAAGAGAGTGAAAGTGAGGCAATGACCCCCAAGGACGCTTTTGAGTCAATCGAGAGAGAAACTTCAAACTCCTCGGGTGTTCTTATCGACTCGCTACGCGCGCGCATGAAGTGGTGAAGCAGAGAATTCTGCTACCCTCTTTATTCTCGTATTTTCACAAAACCCCGAAGTGAAACGTGACCCGCCAAGACTAGGGATTAGATTTAATGTTCATTTAGACAGAAATGGGGCTTGAGTTAGTTACGAGCGTACCTTTTCTTTCGCTTCGGATATTAGGTTCCAATCAGTAATGTGATTGCATACATTGTACCAGAGCTTGGGGAGAATAACCATTTAATAGGGGTGAACGGAGAAGTGATTGAACAAGATGATTTTGTGCACTTAGACCGAATGTTTGTAAAAAGATTGAAGGATTGATGAAGACATTGAAAGGTGGGCAAATGCTGGAAGGTAAGTCGTAGGTAGCGTGTGGATCATATCAAGGAATTAATTTTTATCCAAGGAAACAAAAATTGCTGCCTGCAAAAGTGTGCAGTGTACACTCTCCCACTTTATTACATGAAAGAGAAACTTGTGTATGCCAGGATTAAAGTAAGGGTAAGCTAAAGACAGTAGGTATGGTGTATCTGAAATGTGTTTGCGGCGAAAGGAAGAGGGGTATGGGGTATCTGGAAAGTGTTTCGGTAAAAGTAGGAGGGATAGGGTTAGAAATGAGTGGATCATGAAAGAGTTGGTTGAAAGCTCCATTTAAGGACATATATGAAAGGAGTACGCTTCATTGGTTTGGTCATGTTGAGAGAATGGATGAGAGCCGAATAAAGAAACCCAATATGATAGAAGAATGAGTGGTATGAGAGGAAGGGGTATCCGACAGTCTTGGGCGAATATGGGGGAAGACACTCATAAAAGAAGGAATATAACGAGTTTTTAGAACAGGAGGGTATGAATGAAGTATGAGCGTAGCTGAAGCAAAAGAGGCATGCAAGGATAGGGAAGTATGGAGGAAATTGCTAAAGCAGAGTCAGCTTCACAAGCCTATCACCGACAAAAAAACGTTTTTTGACTGAGCCTTCTCCGAAAAGGAATGGCGTGATGGGTATGTACGTACTCGAGTAGTAATAGTAATAAAAATTTAACGTGCTTCTACGGCTAAGGTCATTTCGCATATACTGTTTGCTTTTGCAGACAGGGGCAACAACATTCGGACGAATAGGAGAGGATCACCCCACCAGATTCGAGCCGAGCCCAGCGATGTTTAACGTCGATGACTGATCTGGAATCGGTGTTTCCATCGTGGCAGGCCGTTGCCCGCATGTATTCGATTCAAGCATCTCGGATTTAATTTCCTCCACAAATTAAAAGGGGATGAAAATAAGAAGTCTATTTGATCCCCATTAAAAGACCCTGGCGTAAATTATCAAGAAAGATTATATGTGGTTCGAAACAGGTTATAGTGTGGTTATTATGCCTAACAGTAACTATCGAATCCGGAAGCTCATATTAAAGAGTTATTAACACGTAAATTGACCGTGAAATATTTAGGTATAATGAAAAACGAGAAGGTAGAGTCATAAATGGTACACTATTAGCGTTTTCTGTGTCCTCCTAGAGTTCTAATGATAATTGCAAAGCCGTTGATCCCAAAATTATTTAAAAGAATAGAAACAAAGGTGAATCAATAATTCATTTCTCGATTCACTCTCCGTGACCAGTAGTCATTACGAATAGAAGAAAATAAGGGAGCACTAGGGGTAAGATGTGGTCCAGATGGATGGGCTAAACTAAGGAGACACACCGAATTTTAAAAGAAGGCAATAGAAGGGAAAGCCCCACGAATTATACCGAGGGAAATTTTGACTAAAAGTGTAGGGACTCAAAAATAAAAAATTGGGCTGACAAAATAGGGCGAGCGAAAACGGCATATGAAGTGGAAAGAGCTACTAGGACATAAAGGAGTCAGCATGGGAAAAGATATATGGAGGACTGCAGTCAACCATCTCAGCACGGAATGACAAATAATGATGGTAGCCATCACTATCCACATACGTTCGAGAGTTAGCGATTCTATTCGGTAACAATACTCTTTTAGCAGCGGTCAAGATACTTCTAAAAGTCCTCAAGGACCTCCATATTTTGGACGTGCGCGCAGGAAGTGTGAAGTGATCCGTTAAGTTTTTGAAAATATTTTTCAAACGTCCGCATGCTTGGAGATGCCATCTTAGGCCGAAGTTAATAGCCCAATGAAGAAATTTTCAGAAACAACGTTTAAAAAATTCTTTTCGTCATTATATGCGTGGCAACTTGAATTTCTTCAAAGAAACTGTATTTTAAACGAAAAAATTAAAAAATTGATGATTTTGAAAGAGATCCAAGACTGCATCAGAAGGGAATGATGGGAAATTGACGTCACTGGCCATACTGGTCCTTCGAATGCCTTGGTGTAGTTGCTTTTGCTCCCTAAGACATTTCTACGTACGTGACGCTTATTAATACTACCAACGCACGAGCTATAGATTTATACTGCTTAGAATTATTGGACGAAGGAAATGATCTTTTGTAACGATACGAAATAATACAACGAAAAACTCTCTTAAACTTAAACTATTCTTGGTTCCGAAGGGGAGAAAGAGAAACTTGGTTTACACCTACGTGTGCATCACGATAAAATTTCTCCTCCGTCCATTCTTTTATATTCTATTCTAGTATATTATACTGCTGGGAATTCAATGGGTAGAAAAATATCATTCCCTTGCGTATACGTAATAGAATAAGTAGCCTTTTGAGTAACTTAAATAAATGATGCAGCAATTTAACATGCCTCAATAAAAATATACAATATACATTGTATATTTTTTAAATAAGAAAAAATATTGCTCTACGCTAAATTAGTCAGAGTAATGAAATTGAACTTAGAAATAGGTTCTCAGTTTTAGCAGAAGAGAGTGAGGAAGAGGACTTGACAGTAAGGCAGGAAGAAGTGGAAGAGATGTGGAAAAGTTTTAAAACTAATATTAAAGAATCAGCACAAGAAGTGTTTAACATGAAAAAAACTCCCAGAAATCCTTGGTTCAATGAGAATTGTAGGATGTTAGTACAAGAGAGAAAAGAGGCAAAAATTAAAGCACTCGATGAAAAAACACAAGCTACCAAGGAAAGACATAGACAGGTTCAACAGGGAAGTGAACATGGCACTCAGGGCAGAAAAAAGAAAGTAGATAAACAATACACTTTCAAGGGCAGAGGAAGACTGCACACAAAATAACACAAGGGATTTTTGTAGAAAAGTGAGGTTTTTTCAGAAAGGTTTTAAACCTAATGTAATGGGAGTGAAAGACAAAAGTGGAGTGATAACGAGTGAACCAGCAGGGCTCCTTGAGAGTCTGGAAAGAATAATTCTCCGACCTTTTAAACTGGGATGCAATCGAGGGAAATGAAGAGGTACAACAAGAAGAACTAAGTTATAGAGCAGGTGAAAACTTTTAATGTATGGAACCAACAATAGAAGAAATAAAATCTGCATTGAAGACCTTTAAAAATGGCAAAGCGCCAGGTGAGGACGGAATACCGATAGAGTTAATAGCAAATGCAGGCGAGGAAGTAATCTCGTTCCTGTACAGATTAATAATAAAAGAGTGGAGAACTGAAAAAATGCCCAGAGAATGGTGTGAAGCAGTTATTGTACCGTTGCATAAGAAAGGAGATAAATTAGATTGTAAATACTACAGAGGCATATCATTAATCAATACAACATATAAAATACTTTCTAAACTGGTGCTAAACAGACTTAGGGAACAAGCAGAGGAGATGATAGGAGACCACCAGGCGGGATTCAGGAAAGAGAGATCAACGACAGATCAAATATTTATTCTGAAAGAGCTGGCCTCAAAATATTGGGAATATAATAATAATCTGTTCCTTATGTTTATAGACTTCAGCAAAGCCTATGACTGATAAATAGAGAAAAACTTTGGGCAATAATGAAGAAATGTGGATTTCCTGAAAAAGTTATTGGATTGACAAAAATGTGTGCGAGTGAGTCTAAAGGAAAAGACAAGTTTGGAAATGAGTACACTGATACGTTTGAAATAAGCACAGGAGTGAGACAGGGAGATGGCTTGTCACCCCTCCTCTTTAACATAGCATTGGAAGAGGCGCTAAAGAGGACCAGAAATGGTCCAGGAGGAGCCAGGATTCCAGAAAAAAATAATCTGTTGGCCTTTGCAGACGATGTAGTGATTGTGGCCGAAAATAAAGAAGAGCTTAAAGAACTAACTACATTACTTTTAATGGAAGCCAAGAAAGTGGGTACAAGTAAATGAAGGCAAAACCAACTACATGAAAATAAGCAGATATTCGGCAAGATGAAGAGGAATATTTAGAAATACCTACTCAATTATAAGTTCAAAAAAACAAATCAGTTCAAGTACTTAGGGGTAACAATAACAAGTAACAACAAAGAGGAGACCCGACTTGCAGCAGCTGAGAGAACCTACTGGAGCCTAGTAAAACTTTTGAAGAGCAAACTCCTATCACGAAACACAAAAATTCGTATCTATAAAACAATAGTCCAACCAGTACTAATGTATGGTTCCGAAATATGGTCGCTTACAAAAAGGTCACAAAAAAACTGATAACGTTTGAAAATAAAGTGTTGAGACGAATATTCGGCCCCATTAAAGAGGGGGAGACATGGAGAATAAGAAAAAATAAAGAGTTGAGGGAACTATACAAAGGACCAGATATTGTGGGTATAGTCAGAAGCAGACGACTAAGATGGCTAGGCCATGTCCACAGAAGAAGTGACAACACAATGGTAAAAATGATATAGAAAGGAAAACCGGAAGGCACCAGACCACCAGGGAGACCAAGAATGCGCTGGAGCGACGAAGTGAAGAAGGACCTGGAAAAAATGGGAGCTCAACTCGACACAGCAGAGGACAGAAGGGCATGGAGGCGAGTGGTTGGCGAGGCCAAGGACCATTTAGGTTTTCAATGGCCACAGGAGTAAGTAAGAGTAATAGTAATGAAATTAGTAGCAGTTACATGCATCCAGACTGCGGCCATATGTTACTCAGGATACCACGATACGATAATTTGTGCAACAGAACTTATTACTTATAGTATCCCCTCGCTCGTATTTCAGCATAATTTTCGAAGTATTTTTAACTGACAGACGCAATTTATTTTCTTTTTTTGCTCTCTAGGACGATTCTGGTGGTCCGTATGCCTCTACGATACCGATAATTCCGATAATTTGCCTGTGTTTCAGGTTTCTCAGGGGCTGAACCACCAGAACTTGACAGAAACACCCATTTCCTGCTAGCTATCGTGCTGCGCTTTCAGGAGCACGTGTGTTTTTCACAATATCGACACTGAAGGAAGGTTTATCTTCTTTTGAAATTTTTAAAAAGATATTGGAGATATGTATCAATGCTAAAACTTAGATATAGGTCTCTGCGAGAGTAGGAATATGTGTGATATGGTTGTTCGCTTTTTTCCTCTCGCATATATAATTTTAATTTCGTTTTATAAAAACAATGAAACAAATAAAAACTAGATATTGTAAAAATGGGCATTTATAATGGATACTGAAAGTTACTCTTTCCTCTCTTTGAGAGCAAGAAGATTTTCGTTTCGACAAAAGCGTTTTTCTTATCACCGATTCGAATTACCCTTTTCATAAAAAAAGAAATAAATTGAAACTAAAGATAAAAAGTGGCACCTAAGACTAAGTTGCGCAGTTTTTATTGCGCTAAGTTGATACTAAGTTGCGCTGCGTAGGGTGGAAGTAAATTAACACTGGAACTAAGCCATTGGTCTCTGTAAAGAGCCGGAAGATATAGTCACACGTGTTTTCCTTACCGCAGACACAATGCGAATTTCGACTCTCTCTTTCTTAAAAAAAAAGAAAGCAATGGAAACAGGCCCATCAAAACGAAGCTGGTCTTGGCGATTCAATAAAACAATTATCGGAAAATTGCTGCGTTTATAAGGCCACCGTTTTTCTACTTGTTGGTGTTCAGGTATTTTTAAACTCGCACTCTGGTGTGCCAGTGTGCTTTTTTGCGCTTGGGGCGTCGACGAGCAAACTTGGAACACTGTCCTTTTATTTTAATCTTGACCGCGTCATTGAGGCTGCTTTAATTTATGACATTTTTTTAAAAAGCTTCTCAGCGGTCGTCGTTTTTTAGTCCACTCATTCACGAACCACCGGATTGAAAGGGCATCATATATATTGACCCTTTAGGGTTCATTGGTCCCCTCTTTGCTTAGAAATCTCATCGGTCACCATAATTCTCTCTCTCTATCCCTCCCCTTTGGACCCTGGAGGCTTTTGCGGAATATGCATCACTAATTTATGCCAAGAAATCGATCGAAGCGAGCGAACAGCGAAGCGATTTCATAGTTGATCAGGTCACGAAACCCCTTCGGATTTTTCCTTCTCTCTCTCTCTCAACCGAATAATTCTTCAGCCCGTCGGATATTGTGTGTGCCGGACGGGTGAGCGGTCGTCGGCCTCACGCAGCTGGACGAGCCGGGATCGACCCCCGTCACCTCGAATATTTACCGTTGTCGTTTCTGTGCGAGGGCCAAACGTCATTAGTCATTCATGCGCTAAACATTTCCTCCTGCAGTGATCATCTGAACGTGCATCTGCGTTGCGCATTTAAGGTGGTTGGAGCAACTAGAACAAATTTAAGTTATATATTTATGGACAGATTTGCGTGAAACTTTGGATACGCGAAATCATAAGGAAAATCTATAGATGGATGAAAGTATCGATGGATGGATATGGATGAAAGTGAAAAAAAATTTCGGACGTTGACGGTGTCGTCAACGGACAATGAGTGAACCTTGTCAAAGTTTAACTTTTCCGTCACACTACGTCAATGGGAGCCAAGTAGATGAAAGCTTTTTTTATATTTACAAAATTACATTTTCAGATTGTTCATATTACTTTTCAACTTTGCAATGAAACATAATTAACCTTCTTGAACCATTATTTGTCAGTATTGCTAACGGATTCTTTATATTTTGTTTTTAAAGCATGAAAATGAAGTCACTTCGCAAACGTTTGCAACTTCATTTGCAAAATCCATGAACAATTGGTGTTGATAGTCCCGCAATTGGTGTTGATAGTCCCTTCAATCGTAAAATACACTTCCTTGACGGGAAGACGACGGAAAACTAAACGCCATCGTTCGTTAACGTCACGTCAGCAAACGTCGATCGTAATCCCGCCGTCAATAGGGAACGGAGGAAGGGTGGAATAAAAACCGGCGTTGCCATTAGCCCACTCTTTTACGAAAGATGCCAATGGGACCATATTTTCACGTCCCATCTAACGGACGGAGTACCTCACTTGAAATGCTACACCGCATAGAATCCAAGTAATAATTAGGATTCCACTCTCCACCAACTACGGTATTTTAACCCAGGCCCTCGAGATGGAGAGCCAGTGTTGTAGCCGCAACATTGACTCGATATCACTTCGGTAACGTATCACCAGTCCTGTTATGGTAGAAATATTTAGAATACAAATTATAGCGTTGTCAATGTTAGTTGAAATTGATTTATTTCCTTTGAATCCTGGTAGATAAACTGAAAGGTACAGTTTTATTCCCATAAACCCAAAATAACCATATACGTCGTACTCAGCCCCCAGAGTGGTGTCCAAATAAGGAATAAAACGAGTTATATGAGAGCATGCTCAAAACTCAATTTTTTTCTAGATAACTCCAGGAACCCATATCTGAGGTTTGACGAATTTTACCGGGTGAGATTTTTGTTTTAAAACAATTTTTTTAACTACTCCGGTTAACTTCCGTTCGATTCTTGTTGCATCTCCTATTAAAGGTTTATATCGAAAAACAAAAATACGAATATATTTATGAATACATGTAGAAGATTTGTAGGCGAATAAAAATTATTTTTCTATTAACACAGAACCTACAAAAATGCAAAAACCACCGAAAAATTAATTTTTCATCAAGAAAATTTATTTGTACTACGCGTTTCGGGTCACTTATCACCAGTCAGTCACTATCATCAGTTAACCGAAACGCGTTGGGAAAATAAAGTTTCTTAGTGGAAAGTAGCTTCTATTCCCTTTTTTAAATATGAAAGCCTTCCAATATATCACGTCTGAGACTGTCAATTTTACTGCCGTTACTTATAAGGATGCACGCAATATTGAAAAATAGTCTACAATTATGTTATATAATGAATACTGGAGAACTGGGAGATTACAGATTCATTGACATGCATCATTTAAATCACAAGGAAATTTCAAATTTAATAAAATACTGGACCAAGGAATCCACATTTTTACGCGTTAGCAATTCAACAGTTATTCCTAAATTGAACGATTAGTAGACGCTGATGACCTCAATTTGAGAATGTAACCGCTGAGCTTATTCGAACTGTAAAAGTGGCATAAAATTCAACATTCATAAGTTCACAACATTGCTTTGTAATGGGTTTTCAACCACATTTTTCACACAAAGATAAATTGTTCCCATAGATGGAGGGTTGAATTTTTCCAAGTATCCATTGACCAAATATATCAAAGCGGTTGGGCCCGAAGGTGCCATTCCGTCATGATTCTCATTTTCGCCATTTTCAAATGGCCGGATGAGATAAATGAAATCTCTGACTTATGACTGATGACTCCCAAGACGATTGAGGGTAGGGATGGGACGTGTAAACGTGTACACTTTTACACATCTGGAGGCGTGTACACGTTTTATTTTTCTTGAAAAATAATACACTTTAGCATCGTCCGCCTTTGTTCACGAATGGCCGCCACATTCCCCCCTCCCCCGGTCACTTAATATGACTTGTCTCAAGGTTAATCGTTATGAATCAGTTTACACGGTACTTCCTGGAGTCTGGATCGCAGTCGATGACTACTGTCACCGCCTGCAGTCACATCTTACTCCCTGTGACACAGTTTGACCTTAGTAGGCTGCCGTTTTTGCAAGCATCGGTACGGGACTCCAACACTCTAGGCCTACATACCTGTAGGCCAACCGCAGAACGGAATGTGGGGCCAGAGACTAACTAATGTACGTCGGGACAGGTAAGACGTGAACGCGCCTGAATAAATCGCGTGTACTCGTTTACTGCAATACACGCTTTTGCCCATCCCTAATTGAGGGTTTCTTTTACAGCATAAGCCACTCTATTAACGGCAAAATACCTTAGATTAGAAAAAACCAGTTTTTGAAGTTTTACCCAGTAGAAGTGGTCTAAGGAATTTTATGGGTGAAAAATGTTTCCCTTATGTGTGCTTTAGAAACACTAACTGGCAAAAAGTCTGTAGTCAGTGGTCAACTAAGGTTTGACACAAGGAAAACTATTTTTGACTAAGTATTACCAGAGGTTCCACTCATTAGAATATCACCACCTTAGGTATTATACCGAATGAATTTTATACCCTGTAATTTTTCTAACCGCTTCGCGGAACATTTCATTATAATGCTATATTATATCCAAGTACAGTGGACCCCCGCTTTACGATGGGTTCACATTACGATGGTTCACTTTACGATCTACATGCTAGGAATTTCAAAGCGCGCTCCTGATTTTGCGCGCGCCCTTTAAAATTTCCCATTTTGACGATTCATTCATTCAAGTATCCTACCAGCTGATTGGTAGGTTCTTGGACAGTCCCCATTCTGCATCCCACCCTCATAGACTTTGTCACGCTTTCCCTCCTAAGGATGGCGCGCTATTAGATCCCTCTTCAATTCTTCATATCTTCTACCTCCTCTTATTTCGTCCATAATTCCTATCCTCTTCCTTCCTCTTCCACGCTTCCACCCTTCTATCACTCTCTTCAACATTCCCTCTCCTCTCAAAACCACCATCCATCTCTTCTACCTTCTCCGAACCTCTGCCACAAGATTCCTCTCCTCTCCGACCATATCCAATACCTCCTCGTTCGTCTTCCTCGCCATCCAGCTCACCTTCTCCATCCTTCTCCAAACCCATATCCCAAACGCCCCAAGTCTACGCACATCCTCCATTCGCAATGACCAAGTTTCCGACCAATAGTGCGCCGCGCTCCATATTAAAGTTTTCACCAGCCTCTTCTTTACGTCTCTTCTCAGACCCCCCCCTCATCAATTCCCTTCTCTTCGAAAATGTTTCTTTAGCGATCGCAATTCCGCATCTGATGTCCTTACCACTAAACCCATTCTCCTCCAAAATACTACCCAGATACGTAAACTGCTCGACCTGCTCTATCTTCTGCCCTACCACCCTTATATTCAGCCCCACCTTCTAACTTCTAGAAAATCTCATTACTTTCGTTTTCTTGTGGTTGATCTTCATCCCACACTTTTCGCACTGCACTTCTAACGCATTCACCATTGACTGTAACCCCTTGGCAGACTGACTGACCAATGCTTGATCATCTGCAAATCTCACTGATTTTATCAGCTACCCTCCTACCTTTATTCCTACCTCCTCCTCCCCCCATGCCTCCATTGCCATATCATCTTAATGCACGTTAAAAGCAACGGCGATAGTGGGCACCTCTGCCGCACTCCCTGTCCTATCGTGGCCCATTCCAATTCTCCATTGGCTACCCTAACCTGCGCCGTCTGGTTCATATAAAAATTCCGAATCAGACGCCTGTCCCTCCAATCAACCCCTAATTTCTTCAACAGTCCCATAAATTTCGGCCATTCCACCCGATCAAACGCCTTCTCGAAATCTACGAAGCATGCAAAAACATCCTGCCCATACTCTACTAGCGTCCTCATCACCGTTATAGCGTCTCATGCTCCCGTCCCTCTCCTAAACCCGAACTGGTCGTCTCACAGGTATTCATTTGCCTTCTTCTCTAGCCTTCTGTTTAGAATTCTCAGAACTACTTTGGCCGCGTGGGATATTAAGCTTATTGTCCTATAGTCTTCGCACGTTTTTACCTTACTCTTCTTTGGTATAGGAATTAGAACAGTCTTCGCGAAGTCTTCTGGCCAAGCTGCATCCTCTTAAATCCTACGAATAAGCGCAAAAAGTTTTCCTTTTCCGTTCTTCCCTATGCTCTTTAAAAACTCTGCAGGTATTTCATCTATTTCCACCGCCTAATTCCTTTTCATGTCTCGTAGAGCTCTTTCGATTTCGCTATCTAGGATACCTGGTCCGATGCCATCTCTGTCGTCTTCCCATTCTATATCTAACATATTGGGCCTTATTTCTTTACCATACAGCTCTTCAACATACTCCTTCCACCTCTCCTGGATCTCTCTCGGTTCTACGATCACCTTTCCCGTCTTGTCTGATATCGTTGTAATTCCCCTTCCCTTATTACCGCCCGTCAGTTCCTTTACTTTCTGATATAATGCATCTGCTCTTCTCTATTTTTGGCATTTCTCTAACGAGTCGATCTGTTCTCTCCACCACGCATCTCTTTCTTTCTTTGTTTCTCTTCTAAGCCTGTTATTTAATTATCGGTATTTTCTCTTACCTAGCTCTGAGTTTATGCTCTTCCACTTCCTTCTCTCCTCCTTCTCTCTTATCATCTCCTTCGTGATCCACGGTTTTCTAATTTCAGTTGCACTGACTACGCCTACCGTTGCTTTCGCCGCTTCTACAATTCCATTTTTCAAACTTCCCCATTCATCTTCCACTGATCTAACTCCATGTTCCTCACCCATTATCTCATCCACCTTCTCTCGATACTTCTTCTTCATTGCCCCAGTTCATGCCTCCGTATTCCACTTTCGTACCCTCCTTCCCATTCTTATCTTTTTCAGTGTTACCCGACATTTCATGACTAATAAGTTGTGTGTGGCCTCTGTCTGCATCAGCTCCTGGATAAGTGTGCGAGTTTTTAACACTATTCCTGTATCTGTGACGAACCATTATATAATCTATCTGAAACCTATCTGTGTCTACCGGCTTCTTCCAAGTGTACCTACGTCGAGGATGATGTATGAACCATGTATTTGTAATTACTAGGTTATTTCTGCGGAAAAACTCCACAGCCTTTTCCCCGCGGTCGTTTGTCCTTCCTTGCCCATAATCGTCCACCTCCCGTCCATCTCTTCCTATACCCACTACCCCGTTCCAATCCACCATTACTACTAAGTGCTTACTCCCAGGTATCCTACCAATTATTTCCTCTAGCTGATCGTACACCCCATCTACCTCCTCCTCTTTATGATTAGAGGTAGGCATATAAACCTGGATTATAACTAAATTCGTTGGATCTGCCTTTAGTTCCACGACAATTATCCTTTCACTCACCTGTTCTGCATACACTACTTTTCTACCTAGTTTCCTATTCATTACGAATACAACCTCTCGCTGATTTTCATTCCCTCCGCTATAAATTAGTCTATAGTCATCGCTCCAGTAGTCCCCGTCATCCTTCCATCTTACTTCACTCAGACCCATGGTGATACACCCACCCTCTCCATTCCTTGCCTTATATTCTCTAGCTTCCCCACCCTCAGCATAGTCCTAACATTCCACGTGCCTATTCTGTTAGTTTCGTTCCTTTTCTTTATTTTTTTTCCTCTGCTGCTACTACGTCTGAGCAAGGATTTCGTGTGATGACGACCGCAGGGGCCTTGCTCCCACCGCTGCCGGGCACGACATCCGGCCCTCTGGGCCGAGTCCCGTAGTTGCCAGGATTCATTATCATTTGAGAACTGTCCATAATTTCAAGGTTTTTGTTTTAATTGAGATAGTATTCCGTGGCCTTTCTCAATAGTGTTTTTTACGTGACACCATCACTTCAGAGGCCGCCCCACTGGGGTCAGACGCCTTTTGCAGCCGCCTCACTGAGGTACAGACGCTGCTCGGACTACCATTCGTCGGTCTTCTAACCTTCGACCAATCTGGCATGGGTGACCCTACCAGGAGCATTGCTCCAGCCAGTGTAGCTCTAGGGGTTATCGGAGAACGCAAGCCCTTCCACCATGACAAGATTGTAGTCCAAGGGAAGAGTTTGACGATTCAATTAAAGTTTAAATATTGGTTAAATAACATTTTAAATCATTGAATTCCAGCATATTTCGTACCTATACTGTATTTAGTATCACTGAAATCATTGGCGATGATGTAGTTAAACCGATCCGTCGTCCGGTAACATACTGATTCACTTTACGATGAAATTCGCATTACGATCGGTCCTATGGAACGGATTACCATCGTAAATCGTGGGTTCACTGTATGTAAAACATATAGAAACACCCATAGCCAGAACTTATCACATGAATGAATTTTTTCATTAAAGAAATATTCCTTGTGTTGCAACCTTGTTGGAAATAGTACCTATCCCTAAACCATGTTACAAAAATGTATGTTTTCATATTGTTTTTATATTTCGTATAGTCCTGATTTTATTTTTTCAACTACGATGATGCACTATTTTGTATGAACTTTCGTTTAACATCGTATTTTTCGTAATTTTGATAGATTGATTGATAAGATCGCTGCAATAGCTTAAGTTCTTAGCGCTTAGGATGTGTATTTACGCAGTCTAACACAACGGTGGTCAGTTTTGTTGGCGTGCTCGGAGAGAGTAAGTAGAGAGTTTCGAAATATAATCGTACCTTCTTACCATAAACAATGGCACAAACGACAAGTTTTAGCATCAAGTTAAGGGTGTAAATACATTTTCAACCGTGGATCACGAAGGATATGATAAGGGAGAAGGAGGAGAGAAGGAAATGGAAGAGCGTAAACTCAGAGCTAGGTAAGAGAAAATACCGAGAATGAAATAACAGGCTTAGAATATTATAAAGGCACAATGAAAGACACCAAAAGGATAAAAAATATAAGCATGTAAGGTATTAGAAGACATCGGAAAGAGAATATCACCACCATAAGTGTTCCACCAAACGAATTTTAGCTCCTATAGTTTCTCTAACCATGGGGAGTCTTGCCTGAAGGTTGATTTTTCATAAAACTACCCATCTTTCCGATAGATATACCTCTCATATTATTCGTACATTTTCCTTTCCTTAATACCGTCTAAAATTCCAATTCCTTTACTCTTTCTCTGACGCTCTTACACCTTTGCAGAACGTATTTACCGTTCAGTGCCTCTCCAATCGAGGTATCAAGAAAACAGACATAGCACCAGTTAATTTAGAGGGTTCGGTAAGCACTTCTATGTAAGTCCTCAGCAGTTTTTTTAAGTGACCTTTCTGGAAAAAAATATGTACACAAAGGAATAACAAGGTTTGGAATCCGACAGGTTTAACAAGTGTGAATGAACTCCTCCGGCTAATCGATAGCCTTATACTGAAGGTCTCTGCCAGGTTTATTTCAAGAGTCAAGGACAGAAGACCCTTATCTGGCGTGAATTATTGGTTATTCACCCCCAATACTGCAGCTTTAGACTTGAAAAAACTATGATTGAAACCACCATGGTAGCGTTATGACTTATTATTTTAATATTATGGCCGTTTTACACGATGAAAGATTTTGTACAAACGAATGTACGTGAGATTGTACGTTTGTCTCAACGAAATTAGAACAGGTTCTATTTCCCTTGCAGGCATTCGCTCTTGCAGGCATTCCTAGGCAGACATTCGCACAAGCGTTCATACAATTTGCCGCTTTACACGATGCATTTTGCCTCATGTTAGAGTTCGCGGAAGAGTTTGTACAAACAAATGTATCGTGTAAAACGTTCACGTTACACGTTCAATGAGATTGCATTGGCAATGTGGATTGAAACAGAATGCTCACAGCTTCGAAGAGCCATTTAATGCAGGCATTAAGAAGACCACCTAAAAGCATATAATAAATCATTTCTTGTAACAGCTTGTCACATATGGAATAAGATGCCAACTGATATTAAAAATTGTAGATCTGTTAAAACATTTAAAATGAAATACAATGATTATTTACTTTCCCGGGTATAACATAAGTTACTCTTATTATTATTATTTTTTCTTCAAATTTGTGTTCATGTTATTATGGTTCCTTATTCATTGTATCATTTTTCTATTGTTAGTTATTAAAACATGAGTTTTTTGCGTTAATTTACATTTATAAAATGATAAAAAGTTTTTCCTTTTGTACTTGAAAAGTTTGAAATTATGAAAAGTTTGTCCTTTTGTACTTGTAAAAGATTGTGCCTGCAAAGTGTTTTATGATTATCTTTGTTCTTTTGGATTTTTTGTCCTGAACAATAAATATTTTTCTTACTTTTTTTTCTTACTTTCTTACTCTTACTAAAAGTGATTAATATCGGCGGTAGTGCGGAGGATAAGAGTACGGCAAGGTTGTGTTTTTTATTTGTGAATTTGACCTGTTATCTTCAATATAAATATTGAAGATAAATTTATATTGACGAGTAAATAATGAAACAAAGGAAAAAATCATCAACGTGAATAGGGGTATGCAGACAAAAAAATCAGCGTGCTGCGCTTTGCTGATGACATAGCTATTCTGGCATAGAAGAAATAAGAACTGACGAGAATGATTCGTGCTCTTTTGTGACAGTATGCTCTGGCGATAAATGCTGCAGAGCAATGATGATAAGAGGAAATGGAAATCGGGTTTTCTCGAATAATGTTGAAGATTCAATAGATGGAGAGAATCACCAATTAAGAAGTCCTACGAAGAGATAGATTTAAAAAAAGGATAATTAAATATCTGAGAAGAAGAGACAAAGTT
The DNA here is from genome assembly GCA_963573305.1 of Pyrrhosoma nymphula. Taxonomy (NCBI): domain Eukaryota; kingdom Metazoa; phylum Arthropoda; class Insecta; order Odonata; family Coenagrionidae; genus Pyrrhosoma; species Pyrrhosoma nymphula. Next base: position 115,916,229 of record OY754330.1, read on the forward strand.
ACTGAACACATTTTGCAACATGAATTGTCTGTTGAAAACAATAATGGAAGGAGAAATGAATGGGAAGAATTACAGAGGAATGCCAAGAATGGAATACTTCACGAAGTATTCCATTTTTGGCATAAGTATCACGAAGGATCCTAAAGTGAAAAATTATGTAGGAATGAGGCGGTAGCTGGTAGGAGAGCGGAGTGGAGAGCTGCAGCAAACCAATCTTTGGATTGATTATTACTGATGATGATGACAGCCTACATAGAAACAGCAAGGGTGATGTATCACATTTAAGCATGAGAGCTCATGAAGGCATCATCAATATTCTGTTTAACTTCACCGACTAAAATTTAGGTAGGTACTGAAAAGCCTCCAAATTCGAATACCTATTATCAGCTGTTACCGCCTAGGGTAATTATTAGTAAAATTTTTATTTACAGTTGAATTAGAGTTTGGAGAATTTTTATTAGCATTGTGTACTTTTAAAGGTTGGAGATAATAGATTGGTTGAAGATGCTAGCTCAGTGGGATCTACAATAAGCCAAAATCGTACTAGAAATTAGGTGGTCAAGAGTCCTTCACCAAATGCAACAGCCAATAACACTGAGGTTACTTGGGAAACTTGTAGCCGAAGAAAGTTTACACAAGCCATTTACACATGCTAATCATCGATGCCACTCACAAGTAATTCTCCTGGCACAAGTGGTTGGTACAGTTCTCACTAGTGTCGCCAATCATCTTCCGTACTAAGAGAGAATTATTGCGACTGGAAAACTAAAATAGGGGAGAACAAGGAGAGAGAGAGAGAGGAGTGCAGTGGAAACCCCAAAAAAAGAAGAGAAACTTATCGGACACAATAATGGATGGAGAAAACAATAATGGAAGGAGAAAAGGAAAGATAGGAAGGGAAGAAAAGGAAGACCAACGATGGCATTCACCAGGAAAATGATGAAGAACGTAAAATAATATGAGATTTATGAGCTCTACGGCCTCAAATGTAAGAAATATATCACACCAATAGGCCATAGAGATTTTTTAATGACATTAAGCAACTGTTATGTCTTCTTTTTCAAAATTTGGTTTCGACGTTAAAGAAATCGGCTTAGCCTCTTCTGCGAAATTGCTCCGGGACCGAATCTGGATCCATTTTGCCTTCAATGCTAGATCTTCACAGGCTCACGCACTTAAAATTTTAACTTCTTTTTCTAACGCTTCGCCTATGGTTTGAACTGAAATTAGTATTTTTACCAATGAGTAAAGGGCAGTCGTTAAGAACACTTTTACTAGCCAACTTTATGCGGCCGTTGGAGTGTTATATTAATCGGGCTATTAAGGACATCAAAGAAAAGGCTTGAGTAGGAATTATACTAGGGTTAGCTGATAGGAGAGTGGAGTGGATAGCTGCACCAAATCGTGGTTCGTATTCGTGATTGCCGATGATGAAACGCATAAAGTTTTTAAAATGGTTGAGTATTTTTCTGAAAATTTAAGGTTGTCTATGGCATAATTTCATGGAATAGATATGAAATAATTGTTATACGATTTAAGAAAACGTGAGACCAAAATATTAAACGTTGCCCAATCCTCTCCTCACCCACCATATCAAGCACTTCATTGTTTGTCTTCCTTTCCATCCACCCCACTTTTTCCATTCTCCTCCACACCCATATCCAAAAAGCCTGCAGCCTACTCTCGTCCAATTTTATCATAGTCCATATTTTTTCATCGTACAACGTTATACTCCATATTGAACTCTTCACCAACCTTTATATTCTTACACAAGGTCCCCGTCATCAGCTCTCTCCTATTACAGAGTCTCCTTTGCTAGCGCAATTCTCCGAAAGTTTTTGCTAAAAATCCAATTTTCCTTTAAAGTACAACCCAAGTATTTAAAATGTTCCAATTTCTCCACTTCTCCCTCTCTCCATCTCTCCCTCTTTTACGACCAGCCTTACTATCTTTGTCCTGGAAAGTCTCACAAACTTTGAATCAAATAAATCTACCATTTAACCTACACTATAATTTTCACTAACGTTTTTTTAAATTTGGTGTCACTAAATCAGTGTCGTCGATTCATTGATAGATATGAATTGTCCATTTTAGGGATAATTGGAAGCTTTGAACAACGGCACTCGGTCGCTGAAACCACGGAACGAGAAAAAATTGAGTGGAATAGCAATAAATAGTTTAATTCACCGAGCCAATGCAGTAACATTGTTATAAAATGCAGAAATGAAGAGGCTGGACATCTAATTACTTTTTTTCCTCATGACCATCCTAGATGAACGGAAAGCTGTTTAAAATAAATAATTCGCGTCGGATTGAACGGAGCTGAAAAAGTCCATCATTTTTTTTCAGCTCCGTCCATACGTTGTGTGAGGGTGTGTCAATGTGTGTTTGAATGCGTATGCACTTGGATGAATGTGACATTCCCGAAATAAAGTCACCCCAAAGTCGACGGCGATCGACATATTCATGCGAGGGAAATCGCTTCGAGTTGTGAAACTCTCCCAGCAGCAGGAGAGGAGAAAATTCGGAACGAGAAGAAAAATTTATTTGGGGACTCTTTTGGTGGAGCCTCGGGTGAAGAAAGGGAGTCGTTCTTCCTCTTTTCATATTTTTGGGGAGTTTATGGAGATGGGGGTGGGGGGTGGCCACTAAGAAGTGAGTGTACACTATGAAGTAAGTAACGACGGGGAGGGTGACTCGTCGGCGCTGTATGAAACGAAGGGGGTGCAACGAAGGGAGAGGACTACGACAGTAGCTTATAAGAAGACGAGGGTTCTCGAACTCTCCTATTACGTCCAGTGGTGTTACAAGGTGACGATTTCCGCAGTCATGAAGGTAAGTGAGTGCACCATGTCAATGGATTTTCTTGTGTGTGTGTGTGTGTGTGTGTTTTCACCAGGGATTTCTCTTGAAGTGACCGAAGAAAGGATTGTCATTATATTGTGTTTTGTCACAGGATATATGTGCGGGATTACATTGTTACGAGATATATACGAGGACATAGGATTATAAGTCAATGAAACAGAGACAATTGTTCAAGGTATACGGTCAATAATTAGGCTCATCGTTCTCTTTCGAAATAAGACGAATTATTTCAATGGGCGAATGCAAAAATGATTGAAGTCACATATGTGCCATTTGCGAAACACAGAAACATTAACGCAATTGCTTCACCTCTCTCTCAAGCATAGCTTTCCACATTGAGTTCCGCACCAAAATCACCTACCGTAACGTGTATCACACGGTTACCAAATATATTAAGTACCATGGTTCGGCGGGAATCTGGTTGGTGTGATGGCTCTTTCCATCCCTAATGGTCCGGGTTAGAAAACCAGCTGTAGCGTAGATTTTTCAGTGGGATTCCGATACCTAAATGTGGTTGTCTTGTGAGAGTCAAGTGCAGTTCTCCGTATGTCGTTAAACTGTGAATCACTGCCGCCTTTCGTTAAGAGTTGATATTGCCGACGCCGGGTTTCACTCCATCCCTCAAACAATCCTCAGTTGTGGGTCGCCACCCCGAAATAACCAACCGATCACTATGGTTCGGAAGGAGAATAAGATCCCCGTCGTACGATGCTGCCGCTTTTAAATCCTTCCGATGCTAACGGGACAGATATCTACTATAAATACTTGATGCAGACAGTAGGAAAGAAAGTTCACAGAAAATACAATCATAATATTTTAGCTATGCAAAAAAAATCAATCTTGAAAGGGTTAAGGTCTGCGAAATCCAGCCTTAGTTGACTTCATTCCCTCCAGTTCACATGGCCATCGTCCTCAATTCCAATACTAACGCTTAACCCTTAAGTAGGCACGCGGGGGTCTTAGACCCCACACATTTACTATTGCTTCTAATTTTTTAACAGTAGGATAATTTTTTTTTTAATTTTCAGTACTTCCAAGAAACTTGGAATTCACCCATAACAAATAAAAATATTTTTTATTTCTAAATAATTTCAATTTTACTTATAATTTTTCAGTCAATGAGTCACAGTGACCCAGCAACTAACGTTGCACGTTTTGCCCATAGTATCCATGTGCTATAATTCCCTAATTTTAATTAATGAGAACCAAATGAAAAAATGTTCGCAATCAATATATCCAAAAGCTATTTTTTTCGATAAAAGAAAAAAAATTGTTTTAATTGGTCGATGCAGGCAAGTTATTAGAACTCCACGAAATTATACGCAAATATGCGGGTATCTACGATATTGGTGACTTTTGGGGTGAAATTAATCAATATCGGTGTATAAATGATACTAATGTTTAAAAATGATGTAGCACTAGAATATTCGGGTAAATAAGTTCAAAAATCCAATAGGCCATTAGTAATTTATTTTGAAGTTTTTGGGGCCGGCAAACTCCCACGCGCCTTCTTGCTGTTAAAGTTGCATCAATCTTTACTGTAAACTTCTTTGAGTGTTTATATTCTAAATTGCATGCTACCATATGAGCAATGGATCTTCCCAGAAGCTTCTGCTGCAATCTTCACATTTAATTCTTCCTTGCAATTCTCGAGAATATAGTAATCTAATCTCACAAAGAGCTACTCTCCTAATAAAAAATTATGTGGCGAGCTATCAAAAATGGAATGAAAGTTATTTGATACATTCATTGGATTCATTCGCCGTATATCACGAGCTACCAAAAAGATCTCCACGAAATACCAGTTGCTCGCAATCAACCGTTTGCCGACCTTTATTTTATGCCATCCTGTCCAATACACGCCCGATAAATGTGTGATTCTTCTCATCATATTTTATTTCGTTGAGTTTCTTCGTTTGCTATTCGACTGCGCACCTTAAATATGCCTAACTCCTCCGTGGCTCCACATTTCCATTCAATCCAATCGTGTTTCCTTTGCTGCAATCATCCATGCGTCATAGGTATTGAGAAGTAGAATTGATATGCATGCATCCTTGCTTTCCTGATTCCTAGGCTCATGTTTTTTAAGTAGTGAACGGATTTATATCCTCGTAGAGTGCCACATTGGCTTCCGCTAGGCCGCTAACTATATCTTCCTCCATTTCTGGCGATCATCAATTCCGAAATAGTGCAAAGCTTACACTTCTCCCTGTGATCGAGTGCCTTAACTTTATATTCAGCGAATTTCGGCATCTTTTCATTCTTATTACAAATTACAAATTTTAATTACAAATTTAATTACAAAAATAAATTACAAATTTTAAAGGCGAGTATTCGAGGAGGTTCGACCGTACAAAATCTTCTAATAAAGTTGAACTTCCGTCACGCGAAATTCTGTAAGTCGAATTTTAGATACATCTAATGATTTCTATTTACGTTGCATTAGTATATATTACGCTCAGCTTAATTGCACTTTTTATAAAACTTGAAATTTCTATGACTCAAAATATTAGAAGTTCCCAAGGTAATTCGACTCATCGGAGTTCGGCTGCATATTCAAAAAAACTACCGGCTACTTTTGTCAGAATCGTTGGTACAACATTCCTTACCTGACATTTAATGATATTTTTTAAGAACTCAATTGACCTGTATCTTTGAGAAACTGAGACGCAAATATTTTTACACCAACTCGTTCAGTTTAAATTGCGTCTCATCTAGATTAATGTTAATTCCTTGCCACAGTCGCTACGTCATCGAAAAAAACAATATGCTGACATTTTACCATCAATTCATGCATTTTCAGCGTTTTTTTTCGTTTAATTTATATTATCCTCCAGGTACGTGTTGAATATTCGTTTCGGAAGCAAATACTCATTTCTTATTTTCTGCATTCTCACTATCGAGTTAGGATTTAATGATGTCAAATGGTCCCCAAATTGTATTCTTACCACTTTGCTGTTATCATTATACATGTCACGATGCCTCCTTTATGCCACAACAAGGTAGTACATTTCAGTCAGAATTATCGGGAGGTTTATCTAAATTCATGAATACTATAAACACGTGTAGATTTTGTTCACTTTCTTCTCCAGACGTCACCCAATAGAAATGATATACCTACCCACTAGTTCCCAAAATCCTAATTGGCCTTTACTTACACAGCTGCAAAGATTATATCGCTCGTACTTTTTATATCACAGTCAAGACAGTCCACGGGCAATATCACACCTACATATTACCCTGCGAGCGACCTCAAGGACCTGTGGCAAGGGGTGTTAGGATAACTGCCATGAGAAAAGCAGAGAGTTGGGAAAAGGAATTGGAAGAGTGAAAGGACGAGAGTGACTCGTATGTTAAATGACGAAGTGTCTCAGGGACTCACTCTGTTTTATATAATTATAATCACTAATCGTGCATGGTAAGAAAGAATTTTTACCCAACAGTTCGACAGGGCATCTCTCTTATTTTGGCGCGTCTATCAGCTCTGGGGAGAGTGTGTGGGGTTCAAATTAATATCTTCCGTGCCACCCTGAAACACGCATGATCAGAATTTTTCACGGAATCTTGACCTTAGCGTGTAGTCTTCAAGTCTCAACCGGCTCCCAATCAAGTATTATATTAGAAATTTCACTTTCACTGCTCCTTGGAAGAAAATTTCGGATGAAACATGCGGATTTGCTTCGTATTTTGCTTACTTTTTGTACCTGATCTTCATCAGCACTCATCAATCCAAAGATTTGTGTGCTGCAGATCTCTTCTCCGTTCTCGTTTCAGCTCGTTTTCTTCACATTTAATTTATGGATTTTTCGTAATTTGCTTCACATCCCATCCATTGGTCTTACTCGGCAATTCTCCTATTTGTCACTTTTTTCATTTTAGATTTCAGGAGTCTGTAAATGTATCCGAATGTGCTAAAAATAAGGTAGTCTCTCTTGCATCGTAGAGTGTTCACCAAGCATATATTTCTCCACATCTCGTCGTAGTAATTCTTCATCGGTGATCTTCTCCGTCAATACGAACAACTTATCTTCGCCCATTTGATTTTCATATGTAAGGTATTGTCCCTTATTATCTCCGATTTTGCTAAATATTTGTCTATGGGTAGGAAATACCTTAAAATAAATACACTAGTACAGTTGTAGCAAAATACACCATAGCAGTTTTATGTGGTTCGTCTGCATTAAACTTTTTCACATTTTTTGGTAAAACTTCGTGTCTTTAATCATATTTTTCCTTATTCCTCTGCTTCTAATTGCCGTAGAGCAATGATGAATGACTCATGTTAAAGCTAAGTAATTTTAAAAAGCGATTTTGATAATGCACATCGATTTTATTGAAATTTCCAATATTTGTTGAATTTTTATGGACAAAAATTGTAAAATAACGTTTATTATAAGTGGATATGCAAAATTAAATCTGTTTACGCACTTTTTAAGAACAAAAGTCAGTTTCAGCGCCTTTTTACAGACAGAGAGTAGAATGTTAAACACTTTTGGTCCAACAGACAAGTAACTTCGCCTGAACAGAATTATGTTAGATTTGGCAAGGGTACCAAATTCACTTAGCAGGAGTGAGACTTTTTCGCTACGAGGATTTAGTTACCACTCTTCATAAAGCAAAATCTCAGCACTTTATAAACATTCAAGTGCTTCTGCCTTAGATCTTTAAATAAAGTAAAGGAAGGTTTGTTTCAATTCTTGTTAAATATCACTCTTAACAATCCTTGTTTCCATGAGCACAGCAGGTGTTGAAATGTGCTCAACAGCTCAATACAAGCCGAACTTCATGTCAATGGCTTCTACTTCCTCATTTACGAGTTTGGCCTACCGTGGACCGCGGGAAACAATTGGTTTGCTTTCTTTTCCCCTCCCAAAATGTCTTAATTATTTCGCTGTGGTTTCTCCTCCTTTCTCCTGACCAGGTGTTTTTGGCCATGCTATCGAAATATCTCTTTGTTCGAGATATGTACTCGATCGATGCCAACTTCCTTCCAATCTTTTTTTTTGTTTGCTCCACACAATTTGCTGTCATATCTAATTTGGTGATATAGGTGAATATGTTATTCGTTAGTCTACAATCACTCATTCTTAAGGCGTGTGCATAAAATTCCAGTCTTTTCTTGCGTATTGTTCCAATAATTATCTCCAACTAAAGGCAAAGATTTTTCCTCCATGTACCGTCGTATTTTTTTCCCGAACCAAGGATCTTCTTTATGATTTTTCTTTCTTTCTTCTCAAATTCCTCCATTTCCCCTTTCTTTCCATCATCAGTTGTTATTGAATTATAAAGTCCTTCTGGCTTTACAACTGTGATACGAGAACGCTCAATTATTGTTATCTACACCGTACTAACCTTTCAATGGCTTTATTGTATAAAACTGCCCAGTAAAATGACGCGTGCCGGTATCCCGCCACTCTTGGCACGAGTCATCGCTTTATCTTTCGTTACCCGCGATCGCCGACGAGCAAAAGTGTGGGCGGCCTCAAGACGGGAGGTCGGGCGGTGGAAGGGAGAGGGGGGGGGCTCTCGGTGTACGCCAAAATCGACTCTGCCTTCACAAATACCAAACTTACTATCATAAAAAGCACAAGATAGTGAGTTCAACCCACGAACGCCGCGATACGAACCTAGTAACGCAACCCATAGGCTAATAAATTAGTCGAAAAAGAGCATTAAGTTCTTCCTTGAGGTGTGTTACACTTGACCGCGTGAATGTCCTCAATGAATGTTCTGACGTATGTACGTTTGTAATATTCCACGTATAGTGAAATGATAAATATTTGTGGCTGATTTCCCCGAAAAAGCCGAGGTGCCACATCGTGCTAAAACTACGCAATGGCCGAATTCCTCTCGTGCTATCCTGAAAAAAATACCTCAGAAACTCATAACTGTTTCAAATTGATAGCAATTCAGCTGGAATTTTCAACCTAATATCTACTTTTAAACAAAGATAAGAAATAAAACAGCGTATATCCGCAGTTCTTCAGCAGTCTTTATCTGAGCATATATCCACGAAGTATTTCATGCGAAGATTGCGGAATTTATGCGTAGGCGACAGTCTTATTTCAAATACTATGACACACTGCCAAGTATCATTCACATTTTAGCTCCAAAATATTTTTGTATACACCCAGGAGCCTCTTGAGCGAGACAATTCACCGACTTCTAGAAGAAATATTCTCGATATTCAAGTCGAAGTTAATCAATTTTCTTAACACCAGGATGTTACCCAGAAAATGAAGCCTCCGAAAACCCACCTCGAAACTTTTATCAACAGCTGTCACCATTATGTGTATTAGTGGTCTGTCAACTTGAGGGGTATTACTGAATAATGCAGTTAAAGATACCAATTTCTGGCTTTCTCTAAAATTATCCTAGAACGACATATCATCCCAATTCCTTTTGTTGCGAGTTGTCCAAAAATAATAAAATCTTTCGACTCAAAATATCAACAGAATAATGTATCTGGAAACTAACTTATATCAAAGTTTTATTTTTAAGGACAATGAATTTGGAAAATAATGTAACTCAATTGATTTAATACACAAGATCGAACCATTCCACGTGACTTCAATTATTTATAACTTCGGACAAGAAAAAAGACAATCTCTTAAGATGGGTAACGTGACTGATTCCTAAAAAAAACTGAAAAAAACTGCCGAGTTCACTGACCTATGAAAACGTAAATATGGGTTTGCAGACATGACAGCTTCAGGCTTACCAATTGTCGCGTTCATATTCATGAAATATTTAAAAAATATCTTTTGCTTGACGAGATAAATTTCCCCGACTGTGAAAAAATAAGACATGAAAGGACATAGTCAAACAATAGGAGAAAACCATATGGAGCACCATGATGAAGTCAAGGCCCAGATGGATGGGTCACACTTGGGGACAAGACGAATTAGCGAGAAACATATTTGAAAGGAAAAGACGAGGAAGACCAAATGGACAATTACGAGGCCGTTATAGGCCAGCTAAAACGGGATTTCAAACAGAATATGTAAAAGGGCATCAAGGTGGCTGGAGCGGTAACCGCTGATCATTGAGTGCACATTTTAATATGTTTTTAAGTAAGTCGAAAAATAATTCCTAGGACCACATTTCAGTTGACTACATCTGTTTATGCGTCAGAACTCATCACACATGCCTAACGTAAATGATACAAGAATTATAATGCAAAATTTTTGCATGTCATGACTTGAATTTTCGGCTCTGCATTCTAAATTTAGGCGACTATTATATTTGAATATGTTTTTCAAATATTTGACTCGTCGAGATACCTTGATACGCGTTAGCAACCATTATAATAATATGAAATGTATTATTTCGCGTTTAAAAGAAAATCTGTACAAATGTAATGGAATTTTTACGAACTATATCTCATGTTACGTGCTTGTCACATATCTCATACGTGCGTATATCTCATGCGTGCTAAAATATTATTGAATTACCAATAACCCAAATCGGTAAAATACAGTTTTTTCACAAAAATCTAAAAATATTACAAAAAAGAACAGGTGTGCAAAGTTTCCCGCACGTATGTACGTGAAAACATCGTTACAGCCACCTTAAGGAGTTAGTAGTAGAATAGGTAGAGTTAGCATGGGACACGTTGCAGTCAACCTATATTAGGATTGAGGGTCAAATGGTGATTAGAAAAGAATGTTCGTGCCTAATTATATTCATTTTTTCATTGTCATAGGTACGTCTCGAACTTTGTTAGGCCTAATTTCCTCTCTCTCTATCCAGACCTGCAAATGAGTACCTACGTAGCGTGTTTGCGAGAGAATCTTTAGACATTAAACTCGTTCCAGGCCATTCCAAATGATGATATAATTGATAAACTTTGAACAAAGCCACGCAATTCATTGTAGCAAATCTATTTTAACGACGTGATTGAGACATTTGGAGGCTAAAGTGACCCCATCCACACATATATCAAACCTATTTACTCTCAAAGTTTATACCTCGTTTGGTTTGTTAACCATACACATTTCTGGGTTTATATACCAAATTTGCATGCACCTTAACTCCTCTTCTGCATTGCTTTTTGTTATATGGTGACTCGCGTCGATTTTCGACTCCAAGTTTTTTTTTAAGTAACAACTTATTGCCTCCATTTCTTATTTCACCAGTGTAAAAACCTCAAAAATACGTTTTTTCTTAAAAGAATGGTTTATCTGCAATTGATTCCCGTATTTTTTTATTTCCGGTTTGATTCTTCATATCTAAGTGCGTTTCACGCTTTTTCCAAAAATATTTGCATGCTTGCCTAGGACTGATTAATCTTAAGCCGATTTAAGTTCAGATCAGTTGAAGATCCTGTCACGTTGGTTTGTGACCAAACATTAAGGAATACATGATTGAAATACTGATAAAAATTGACATGATTGACTCATCTCCCGATATTATCCCAAACTAAAAATAATCGATCCCTCGATTGCCCTACAGTAATTTGAAGAGAATACAATTTTTTTCAGAATGGCTGTTCGGATATTTTGAAAAGAGAAACTGAACAATATGTTAAGCAGAAGTAAACGATGTTTTACGAAAGAACGATACATTAATTTCGTCAGCTAAAGGAGAAAGACGCCCAGAGCAAAGATTGACGTTAATACTATCTTAACGCGCTCCTGAGCGGTCAGTTAGATTCGAATATTATGCATTCGTCTTTCACACTAACAAGCTCTCCGAAACGCTTATGGCTTTATGTAATACATATTTGCGAGATACCAATCGTCTAATTCATAGCGATGCATCTAACTTATTCATTTTTTTAATGTGCCAATTCAGCCAAAAATACTATATTTACAATAAGCCACGATCTAAAGTTGCTAACGAATGTTTTCTGACGAATTTTGATTATGAAGCATCAAAGGTGTATAAATTGAGGTAGCTGGAAAATATTTTTTGCAAGCAAACTGGTTTAATGAAGATTCTCGTGTTCAGAGTTCATCCAGTTGGTTAGTCTGCTTAATAATATCACGCTTTGAAGCAAATTAAAATAACTGGAATATAGTAGCAAATTAAAATAACTGGAATATAGCAGAGCTACTCAATCGTATTGCTGATTATTTTGTGATGTTTTTACATTTGTGTACCTATTAAATAGACTGGATTCTCACGCTTAGTGCAAAGTGATGAATGGAAGTTTTCAAATAACTTTATTCGGTTTTATTGTTGTACTTATTAAATTTTCAGCAGAAGGAAAATGGAGTCAAAAGCGTCTAACAAGTATAAAATTGCCTATGGTTAATGTGCTTTTACACTGGCAAGTTGCTTCTGCAAGAGCTTGCGGGAGGGTTTATGCCGACAAAACATTTTTCACTAGTTGGCTTCACTTCGGCAAGCGGTTAATGGTAACTTACGCAGTAAAATACCAGTGTAAACCCATCTTTACACCGTGATTTTTCTGCAGGCTTAAGAGATCATTTGCCTGTAAAAAAATGAAAATTTTTCTGAAAAATGAGAGACAGTGCTTCCGACTTTAGCTCTGTAAAACATTTTAATACATAAGAAGAGAGACAGACAAAACTAAAGAACTCCACGATTACATTTTTTTCTGCGAAGCCATTGAGTTCCGGTTGTGAAGAATGATAGTTATCGTGCAATTGCAGTGTTATCAATTTGTCACCGTTCTTCAGCGAGCCTGTTGAATTTCCCTCTGACCCAAAGGGCTCTTCTCAATCGTGACCTAAGATCTCCCTGTACTACGGGACACGCCGTTTGCCATGACCTATTTCCCAGCTGTGCGACAAGACTAGTTAACGAAGTGAAAACCAAGATCGCAGACCAACAAGAATGTATAAATTTAACTTCGCAGAGACGAAAGTAACAGCAAGTTTTGTGAGAGATGCGAAATGTAGGTGCCGTTTAAATACCATAATAATGCAGGCAAGGAATTAAATGCTAATTCAACCCACCGGGGATGATTATAAAATAAAGAGTTTAAATTATACATCAAGGTGGATCAAGGGAAATCATATCACGATTTGATTGCAATTATGTTCTTAAAACGCGGTTATACTTTATTCCTGGTACCCCTCGTGCGGGAAAAATAAGCTCCTTGATACTGGCTTCACCTTGGCCGTGGACTTCTCCATTTGATAGGAGCTGCGAGGTGAACAATTTCTTAGAATTAAGGTGGCTCAACACTGGTATCTCAGTACACTCCGTTGTCTCAGGCGTGACTTAGTGGAATTTGCTTAACATTGTAAATGAAAAGTATAACTTAGTTATTCCACATAGATGTATCAACACAATACGACCTAGGTTTCAACGAAGCTCGTCATCATCAGGTGATTAATAAATCTATGTGGAATAACTAAGTTATACTTTTCATTTACACTGGTATCTCGGAATTAAGGTAGCTCAACACTGACTATGTGAGTCAAAACATCATTACATTTACATTTTTACATTATTAATTTACATATTTTTATTTATTTTGTTTAAAAAATTCTGCTTTCGCTGATGAAATTGGTTGCCTATTGAAAGCCAAAATATGAAGATTATTCCACGACTATATATTTTTAATTACAATATGTGTCCAGCCATTGGAGCCAACTGCAGCGCCATTTATATGAAATAGCACATTATGATTTCAATCACGGCAGTAACTCGCTAATAACTTTTAGAAATAGGTGGTTAGATTTATTTTTACTCGATTACCCAGGACTTTTCCCTTCTTGTAACTAGTTTTAATTAAAAGCTTATACATGCATTCTTGTTCAAATTGACGTTTTTATGCTGAAATCTGAGCACTCTTCATAAGAGCCCATGTTAAAAACCTCCACTGTCAAGGTTACAGTAATGCAAGTCAATTACAGTAAAACTAGCCTGGAAACCCTATTTTTCATCTCAGTTTATAAAACACAATGAAAAGATGGTATATTTAAGATTACAAAATTTCTGGAATTAGTGACCCTGATGTCAGAGCCACCTTACGCAAAACGAAGTTTTTTCGTCGCTATTGCATCGAACTCTAACGCTAAAAACTTTATTTCATTAATCTCGTAACATTTCAAATATGCTTTTACAATCTATCTCAAACTCCAAGCCCATAAATGATATTTTTCGATGGCCTAATCTTTTTATTTAACATTTAAACGTACCTTAACAGGTAGATTACCCTTTTTTCTAATAATAGTTATAGCACAGTAATGAATGTTAAGGAAAAGGAAAAAGGTCATAGATGTAACAGTGCCAATTACACATCACCTACAACAGTCATATAGTGATAAATAAACAAATACTGGGAATTGGATGATGAAAAAGGAAAAATGTGGCAAAATGACAGTGTCATTATCCTTCCTAATTTTATTTACAGTAGTTCCGAAAACTTGTAAACCTAAATAAAATAAATATGCAACCTTATATCATTAGGCAAATACAAAATCTGGCATACTAAGTACATGTAACTTCCTTGTGAAACTTGTTTAATCTGCCAAAAATTTAAATACATAAGCCAATAACATTCAAAGTCAATTGATGAGACTTAATTCCTTTGAAATAAATACTCGGGATAGATGAACTTTTCCTTCCTTTGGCGGAGAAGTGTAAAATAAAATAATGAGACCCCCCACACACTGTGAAATTGACCTTAATTTCTCACGGGAAATGAAATGGCTTTAAAGAGACTGAGAAAATTACAATGGAATCACCATAGACCAAAGCACCCATTTAGCGATATGATTGTAGGTCCCTCTTAGAACTGAGGCGCCATTTTAAAACTTTCGTCGTTAGAACAACGGCATCTAATAGTTATCAATCATTTCAGTGGTATCTCCTTGCTTAGCTTCTAAGTGAGCTGACGACAGCGATCGCTTTCCGAAAATCTTGCTGTTGATCCTTAAATTAATGTGCGTAAACTTAACTTAGAATAACTTAACGTATAATAGAATAGTAGGCATTGCCGGTCTAAATTTCATGACTAAAATAAGAAAATTATTGTGCCTCCTTAAATTATACCTACACATGATGCAGAAACGTGCACCATGAGAAAAGAAGACGAGAACAGGCCGCAGGCCTATGAGATGTTGGTGTGAAGGTGAATGGAGAAAGAGCGGTGGACGGAAAGAAAGACAAACGAGGAAGTGCTTGGAATGGTGGGAGAGAAGAGAAAACTTCTGGAGATGATTAGGAGGAGGATGAGTAGGTGGTTGGAGTAGGTAATGAGAGGCTAAGGGATGCGGAAGTTCGTGATAGAGGGGAGGATGTTTGGTAAGTGGTTAAGATCATGAAAAGAATATGCTTTATGGGCGGGATGAAAAAAGGCAGGACGTATGCTGAGATGAATAAAGAAATTGTGTAGGTAGATAGAGGTCCGCTCCTGTAAAAATCTATGGAATTTTACTCATCAATGTAACCTACCTTTACCGGTAGATTACCCTAGTAATAATATACGTACGAACAAAAATTATTCCTAAAAAGATGATGTTCTCCATTTAATATTAGTGAATAATCCAAAGCATCATTTGAGGTGAATGAATGAAACAATTATAATTTTAATAACTTATCAATTTTGAAAATGTTGTAAACTGTAGCAGGCTATTAACTTAAAATGCCTCTATGGCCGTGAGCCGCATTCTTCCGTTTTTAGATCACGTCAATTGACGGGATTTGCAGCTAGTGAAATCGATTAAAACCGCTAAATACAATTTGCATTATAGCTCTTTTTTCTAATTAGTTTTAACGACAGATGTTGCCAGTGCGTCTAAACAAGTTAAGGAATAGTGCCACTTATGGGTACCTATGCCCTAAGCGTATATTACCGAATGTTGAATTAATTTTCACCACAATATTAACTAAGCTCATGCGGCCAAATATTCTTGCTCACAGATTTACCCACTCAACAACTTAAGTGAACAACATTAACAGCACCAACGCCTTGAAACCTAGAAAAACCACGTGCACTCGAGGTTTTCAGGAGATAAGACGCGGAACTTAGTATGAGACGCTCTAAATGTCACACGAAAAAATTAATTTCCGACTCCAGTTTTGTCTCCGAGTCATTTTCAAGGGCTGCCTTGAAAACGATTTAGATTACCTTGAAAATAGCTAAAGAGCCTAGGTTTACCTTGAAAATGGCTGCATAGACGCGTGTCGGATACTCACGGCTGAACCAGGAAGTGAATAACTGAAATACTGATCGGAAATAGTTAGCTTTTTCGTTGTTAGGACTAAATGACGGTTTTTTTCACTGAGTACCAGTTAAAACCATGAGCTTCGAAGGTGGATCCTACAATCGATGCAAATGGCGGTCGCACACTCATTATACTTAAATTCAGAGGCTTAGGTTCTCAAACGAATGAACCATTTTCACTCTAACCTTCGAGAACAGTGCGATAGTGGTAGCGAAGCAATGTGGCAGTTGCGCAGAAGACCCATTACAGTGAAAGAGTTCATTCCATACGAGATTCTTATATTAGTTTTCCGCAAAACATTATCATTCGCGTATGATGGGAAAGGAAATATTTTCCAACGTTGTTATTAGTTTTTCCAAGTTTTATTTGCAATAAAAAACAGCCCAAAATTGAAGGGTTCTTTCGACGTTACTAGATATAGGATACGTTTTCCCCCAACTAGCCAGAGGATAAAAACTTTAGGCAGTTGGAGTCATTTTTGTCTATGTGCAAATTTGCGTGCACTTTGTTTACGTGTAATTATTACTGATATCTACAGATAAAAGTAAAAAAATGCATGCTGCCATATTTGGTTGTTTTAAAAATTCAATACTCTTAGCTTAGTGCTTATTTTAACTCTAAGCCTTGAGGTACATGATATATAGATGCACTTAATAATTCGATTACATATGCACAGATTTCCTTCAAAACGCTAAATAATATTTTTCATACCATTATTATAGTTTTTAAAAATATCAAGGCGTCACGTGGAGTCAATTATTCGAAAAATTTACATTTAAATATAATTTTCGCATCAATTTCGAATACCGCGCGGAAAACTCAAGTCAAAACACTCTTCAATTTAGGAAAAAATGTAAAATATAATTTTTGCATCTTTTCATCACTGCATGTATGGCGAGTTCCACCGCATATACAGATGTACTTTGGTGAAAAGTGGTCCTGAACTTCTTTTGGACTAGCTCATCGAATAATTATCAGAATGTTCACTCAGATGACCCACGATTACCGCTCTAGCCAACTCAATAAATTCAAACAATTTTTTCATTGGAGCCTTTTCTCGAACAATGCGAGTGGAGAGACTCGTCCACGCCCATAGAAAACGCACCATTCCTCCGCCTGCCGGCTCATCCCCTTCCTTCCCACGCGCGTCCTCAAGCGACGAAGAGCGTTGTGGGTCACGGAGAAAGCCAAAGAGAGAGAGAGAACGGCCGAGAACACACCTTCGGGAAGGTCCACTCTCTTGGCGGTGGCTCAACGTGCATTCGCTTTAGGCAGTCCGGCCGCGCGCATGTGTGAGTGAGCGTGCGTTTGGTGCCGGGCACGCTCCCCACCACAAATCCGGCACACCACACCACCACTCCTCCTCCCACAGTGCTGCTTGGATCGCTCGCTCGCTTTCTTGCTCCGCTCAAACTCTTTCTCAAGGTTTCATCTCATCTGGCGCCTGCTGCCCCTCCCCCCCCCCCCCGTACCTCTCACTCGTCGTAATTCCGACGAGTCGCACCTGCTTACGTCCCGATCGGCCACCTTGATGGGCATGGGCCGCAGGACTCCTCCGCTCTGCCCACCCCATCTTCCCGAAAATAATCCACCCCGTTAAATTTACCATCCGGTTAACGCAGAAACAAATCGACGCTGAATTACCCTGTGAGTGAAGTGACAGACACTCGAGCTTAGATAAATCGTTAGACACCAAAGGCGGTGAAATTAGCCACGAAAATATTATTTGACTTGACCGGGATTCGAACCCGGATTTCCCAATTGCCGGTCAGGTGTGTGGTGTGGTCAGTTCAAGTGAACATTTGTTTACGGAATAGTTATAAAAACTTTGTTAACTCCACTCATTTATTTAATAACACGACCTGGGTTTCAACACTTGGTGTCATCTTCATTAGAACCTGGAACCTGAAGATGACTCCAAGTGTTGAAACCCGGGTCGAGTTATTAAATAAATTATTGGAATTAACAAAGTTTTTATAATTATTCAGTAATGGATCAATTCCACAAGGTAAAACCTACAACCGTTTCCTTTGTGAACTTTTGTTTGTTCAAGTGAAAATTTGTTGGCCTTATAATTCATGTTTGGGCGCCATTCTCTATTCAGCAGGGGTTCGTGATATTGTGGCCAGCTATTTTCCCCCGAATGATACTCTGGTTATACTCAACGCATTCGCATAAGTTATTCATCATTAATTAAAGATGGCTTGGTAGTGTAACTGGCTAACACACCTGACCGGTAATTGGGAGATCCGGGTTCGAATCCCGGTCAAGTCAAATGATTTTTTCATGGCGAATTTCACCGTCTTCGGTGTATACCTTTGCACCCGTGGGCGTAACTGCGTAGCACATCATTTGTGCAGCCGGAATGATTGGAAAATCGATAAATCGTATTTCCTCCGGGACTAAAATATAAAAAAATGCTTCGAGTTTAAAAAAATTCGATTTTATAAAAACTACGAAGTGCGTACCTGCAATAAAAAGATCAACAATGGAATTTATTTCGACTCATAAAAAATAAATTTGGGTCATAAGGTGGCTTTACACATGGAAGTTACTTCTGTGACAGTAGCATCTATCAGTAGTCGCTTGCAATCGGCAACTTGATGTCTAAGCACGTACTTCTATGGCAGTAGGTGTGAATAGTGGTAGTAATCGACCGCGGATCGCACTTTCATGGAAAATGTACTATTTTGCCCGCAAGAAGCTATTTGATTCTGCGATGAAATCGCATCGTATCCAGTGAAATTCTGACCACGTTACAGCAAGCTGGTATTAAAAAACGTAAACAACAAATTAATTTCCTAGAGGAGAACTTACTCTGACTTATGCAAATACCTTTTTTTTACCTGAATATGTTTTTGTAGCTAGAGATTACTCTATGGTAAGACTTGTGACTGTTCTTGCACGGAATAATAAGAAAAGAAATCATTTTTATACTAATAAACTTCATATATGTACGAATATATTAAATGTAATTAATACACAGTTATAAACACCACCAATGCCCGTGAACTGGAAGAATGCGATGCTTTGAAACATTGATTGCCGAAATTAGATGGTTATCAAAATTGCCATGCGCATTGTCTTTCCGTCGTTTATTTCTTTGGGAATAAACAGGAAGTAGCGTGTAGATAGTACGATCCTTTCAAGTAGAGATATACATCTGAGCATCGCCACACTCGCCACTTCCAGCTGCTTATAGAAGTTCAGCGATAAGCAAAGGTTCCGCACACTTATTTCGCCCGATGCAATGGATGATTTTCGCCCCCAGGAGCGCAGAAACGTCTCTTGCCATGAGTTAACGAGGGTTTTACACTGGCTAGTTTATTGCGCAAGCTGCTTGCAGCAATGAACTGTCGACGTCAATTACAGGTGTAAACGGCACTGCAAGTTCGCTTGCCGAACTTTTAAAAGTTTTGGCAAGTCTCTAGCAGAAGCGTATCGTTGCCAAAATGTAAGCAAGAACCAATCTGTCTCTGCAGTAACTCGTAACATCTTTTTCGTCAGGGTAAAATCGTCCGTAAGCTATTGCAGAAGAAACTAGCGGTTGTAACTTGCCAGAGTGAATCTACCCTTAGACGAATTTTGCATAATCCTAGGGTGTAAGGGGAGCATCCAAAACGGAATTTCCGAGGAATACGCAGATCGTTCCTCCATTAAGTCATTTTCAGCGAGACCTTTCTCAGGTCTTAATTACGACCATTTGTGAATTTTTATTAAAAACTTCAAGCAGTATGCAAGAAGAACGAGGCAAATAAAGTAATATTGATATCGCAAAAACTTTTTTAATACATACGATTGAACTTATCAATAATCAACTAATAATGCACATTTAAGCCTTTCGTTTCATCTATACGTTTCACACTCACTCATTCACCGCACACTCAAAATCGCGTTCAGTATCTCTCGATACTGAAAGATTTAAGTTCACTCTACATTCGTGTCAGACGCTGTGCACTGGACAGCGTACTACAGAACAAGACGGTATCATCCTTGATGCGTGCCGAAGGGTGTTTGAGAAGGAAAGAACGTGGATAATCGCAACTGCGATTGTTGTTCACGTGTTGATATTCAGAAAAGGCGTCACACACGGATAATGAAAAAATTTTAGTTACTTTTCAGTAAAAATCTTCTGTTTATTTAGAGGTATTGTGAAAGAAATTCGATAATCTTCAAAACGTTCGGCCCTGACTATTGTGTACCCATAGAATTTTAACTCCTGGCAATTAATCGAACGTTTCGCCAGCACACATCGTTCCATTCATCGTCGTTCGTCTGTGCTTAAGTTAGCTGAAGTGTTCCGATCGGCGCTAACTTCAATACCTTGAATGGAAAGTTTCCAAAGTAAAACTATGATTCCAGAGAGCATCCTCGAACTTGTGCAGCATCAAGTACATATTGAGTGAAACGGGCTTGCGCTAACGTTAATTAGGAGTTGATGGGAACTTTCTATTCAAGGTAGTTAAATTAGCGCAGATCGCAACACATAAGCGCAGTTGAGCTCACACGAACGAAGTTTGAATGGAACGATTCGCGCTGGCGAAACGTTTGGTAACCAGTCGATAGCTAGCGTTCTGTGGGTGCACAACAACCACGGAGAATGTCTTGTGTACGGTTATCGAATCCGTTCAAAACAAGTATGTAAAAACGTAAGCTTTTTACCACAGAATGATTTAAAACTTATCGATATTCATGTTTGACGCTTTTGTTTAAAATCAACACAGAGACAACTATCGCGGATTTGATTTTCAACTTTATTTCGTTGTTTAACTCACATCAACTCTGCTCCCGATCTGTTTCGAAGTGCGCTACCTAGTGCAAAAGGGTCCGAAACGAATGGAAGTAAAGTGTGTCGTTGTTTTGCGAAGTGATTAGCTCACTAGAGCGAATGGAAAGCTCTCCAAAGTTAAAAAAATGACGATTTAAAGTTTGGCCTCCCATCCTCCCACGCCGTATCCCACGGCATTTGATCTCCCAGTCCCATCTTTGCCAACCCCCGAAACACTTCGTGAAGAGGAGTATCTCCATTCTCCGCTGCGTCCCCTCTCCCCCCCCCCCCCCCCATCCCTTCCCTCGTCCTCCCACCTCCCGCGTCCTCAGCATATGGACCCCGCACGCAGTGGTGTGACCCAAGGTCCCGCATTAGAACACACACACTGTGCAGCGAGTATATTCGGGCGGACCTTGGGTGTGACCGCGCTCGGATACTCCTCACAGATGTGGGCGCATGTGTGGTCGCTGGAGAAGGACGCAGCGGTGGGCTTTCGACTCCACGGTATAACGTAATTTTTTCACGTATAAGTCCAGGGGGCTCGATCACGGTTCTCCATAACGCGTGCTCTCGCGTTATCGTTATTATTTTAACAGCGCAAACGAAAACGTGATCGCCATTCTTCTAATTTGGTTCAGGTTCTTCATGAATCACTCGTTTTCAATTGATGGAGTGAGTTCTTTGGACAGTATCTCTAGACATTGCCCTTCTAGAGTGGCTTGCGTTTTGGATAAAGATAACGACACACGAAAAAGGATCCGTGATCTCACCCCAAGTTATCAATTGAGCTGTAATGGAAGTAAAACAAATGGATTTTGCAGTTTTCCACAAGTGATAGGTTTACTTCACGACTAGTTTCGACGGACGTTTTTTTCCATGAATCATGGAGCAGTTCCTCATTTCAGCCCTGAATCGGAACTTTCTATTTAAGGCATAGCTTTCAATGATATGGAAAATGATAGCTTACGGTGATTCGGCCGCAAAATGACTTCAATGTCATTTAATTCATAGTCTGATTGCTAACAGAAAAACGTTTCCTCTTTTTTACTTCCATTTCGTTACTCAATATAGTCCGTTAAGATCCCCTCTGGCAAGCATCTTCTATGTGTCTCGCAAACAAAATACGCGAGAAGAATGCTTCCGGAGAACGACGACACATTATAGTTGTAGCAACGTGCAGTGCTTTCCATAGATCACACTAGGTATACATTTTGTATTAAGCATTCTTTCTGAGTGGTCTTTTTTCGGTAACATAAACGCTAGAGATTTATGTCATATCGCTCGGCAAAATTATAAGAAAACAGTAAGAATACTTAACTACAAAAGTTAATGACCCTTCGGAGATTCGAACTCACAACACTCGGTCAACCATTTAAGAGGGATTGCAACGTCTACCACGAAGACATAAATTATTCAAAAATGATCAGAGGGAAGGGGAAGGAAGGAAGGCTATTGACCTTGAAGTTACCGCACCTATTTCCTAGGAATTCAAGGGCACACCTTTTCTATAACCTTAGTCTACCAATCACTGGTTGGCCATTGAGATGATGGTGGGAAGAATTAATTTTTTGTTAGGGCCGGGATAATTGGAAAGAGGGTTAATGAGAAAATGTTTGGAGGGCAGTTTTATTCTACTGAAAATGATGTACTTTAATTCATTCTCTTCGACCAATCTAGCTATAAATTCATCTTTTTTATGATTCCCATTTATTTTTTAATGGAGAATTCTTTAAAAAAAGTCTGGTTTCCGGCAAAAACAGCCACCTTTGTTATAGCTACTGTTATGGCACTTACACGGTGTTACGCGGCTGCCTTAAAATTTTCCTATCAAATTAAGAACCACATTACACACTAATCTGAAAATTCTATTCCTCAGTAATCGAAACATGATCCTTGAGCATGAAGAAATGGGCACCCCAATTCATTAATTCCATCCTACAAATAATTCTTACTAATTAGTTTGACACGTATTTTCCATGTGAGAGGAATAGAAACTTTATAATTAAGTACCACAGGGTTAAGGTTTCTTACCGCAAACCTATTCGGAGTCATATTAAGATAAAGATAAAATTCTTAAAATGATTCTTAAAAGATTTCCTCAAATAGGACCCGAAACAATATAATAAAATCAGTAATGTAAACTACTTTGATTTTTTATACCCTCAAGATGTTTCCCCCTCAAGATTTTTCTGGCTTAATTTTTCTCCTTCTCTTAAAATGTAATACAATTGATGTCTTATTATTTCATAATTTATAATCTACTTACATCAACAAACGAATTTAAAAACTGATTCAGATTCACCAATCAACGCTCTGGTTGGAAAGATAATGCCTTCGATCTTAAGGCTACCGTAATAAAACGATATGGAACATTTGGCCCAGGGTATCAATATATGCGTAGTGTAGATGGAACTGTTCGAGCATCTAGCACATGAAGCATGAACATAGTATCGAGTATTTTCAAGGAGAAAGGTTGGGGACTTTTTGAGCAACGACATTAAGATAATGCTACTTGAAATCTTTCCCGTGGAGGGCGGCATGAGTCGTATGATTTGGAGACTCGGTGACTGCAGGAAGAGGAATGCGCGCGGACAGGAGGTCTTTCATGCGTGGGCGAGGTGAGGGATGGGATGGGTGATCTGGGTGGAGAGAGGAAGACTAACGAGAGAGCGAGAGAGTGTTGGTTTGATATGGTGGAAGGGAAGAAGAGGAGATTGGCGGAGAAGGCATTGGTGCGGATGAAGCAAACAGAATGGCTTGGAGGTCGCATTGATAGGGAATGGAATGTCGAAGGGGGAGGGAGGTGATAAAGGGATGAATGTTTGGTAAACGTTGAAGTGGCAGAAAGAGAACGGGGCCCAAGCTCGAAACCGCTCGAGTTCTCGTGCGGTAACGCACACGAGTAGGGGTACGCAGTATTGTGAACGTATCGATTCTCCGATGTAGGAAGAATAAAAAAATAATAAGTATCGACACAAGTATCGCATCGCGAAAAAGTATCGGTACCACTCGGTATCGAACTTCATTACTTCCAGGGCTTGAGCTGAGATCAGTAAAATAGAATTTCCCAACCTTTCTGAATGCTTTACACTTTTTTTTTGTAATGTCATCATTTGAGAGCCAACAAAATAACGGAAAATGCATCAATTTCGTTGGCCAATGTAGAGCTGCAGTTGTGCACCACTAATAGCAAAAACTACATCGTAAATGCCTGGATAAGTATGAAAAATAAAATATCATAACTTTTATTATCCTAACCTTGTTTTATCAATGGCACGAAATTGATAAGGATGGTTCAATTTTAAATGCTTCACCAGATTCGTTGTATTACCGGAATATTTCAGACTTTCAACATACGTTGCATTTAGACACTTAGAAATATTTTTTAGGTAAAAAGGCTTGAAACTTTGGGGAGCCATAAAAAAATTAGATAATAGCGAAGCAAATGAATAAGATAAACGTAACACTGAAATAACCAAATTCAGTACAAAGGTCACATCGAGATGCCGATCCATACAGCCACACTTCGGGATCTGTTGTCAATATCGATAGCCGATACTACCAGCAGAGCCTTCTTCTACCGACTTTGGCCGTCTGAGGACCACGTTAAATAACCCAATACATTCATTTTCGTTTTTCATTTTCCACTTCTTTTCTTGCTCTCCACTAATCCGGGAACCCTTGAAGTTTTGTATCACTCTGCCAAATTCAGTTTCATCCTGTATTATGCCTTCCGTTATCCCCTCCTCTTCCATGTCTTTCTTTATCCTTTGAACCCACTGGTTGCCATTCTCACTCATCAGAGTATTGATACGAGTAAAATATCAATTTCCAGTATCGAAGCAAAATTTCGATAAATCGCATCGGTAATATCGGCACATCCTCGCTCACGAGCTCGAGCAGTGGAGTCGAATGGTAAACCCGAGTCGCGCGGGAAGCAGTGTGCATGAGTTCAAAACTGTCGAGTGCGACAGGTACCACGCCGCTCGAGTGAGAAGATGAAGGTGTGGCAACGTCACAGGAACGTGCTCTTCGATTGGAGAGGTATCACCAACTATTTCACACATAGTCAGCTTGTCATGAACTACAAAGTGATACAATATTATCCCACGAGTGACAACGTTAATATAAAATGGAAAGAATGAAGAAACCCGAAATTAGTGAGGAGCTCGACGGAAGTTATTGGCGGGAAAATTGATAGTCATGATGTCACACATCCCGAAATTCGACTATTTATGTAGAGTGCAGGGACAGCCTATCAATCAATAGGAAGGATACACGAATGAAGGAACTCATAGAATTCTTAAATTTCCAGGTAAACCTAGGTTAACGTGGTTCTACTTACAATTAGTCTCGAGTAGTAATTGTGGAACTCGGCAACGCGTCCGATATTGCATATCTTGTTGCCACATTTGTGCCATGGTCAATGGCAAGCTTTTTGAGCTAAGGTCCGTGAGGTGTGCAATGTAGCAAAAATGGATCTTGCAACTCTCGATACCGAATGATCCAAAAGTTCCGTAATAGACACACTGGTCTAATAATGGACTCCTATTTCGGTGCGAAAAACCAAATGAAAGAAAAGGCACATCATCTTGATGTATTTTATATGCTGCTCAACAATCTGATCGTCTTTCACTGCAAGTTGTATTAGTCCTAACATAAATGTGGTTGAAGTCGGAAACATCAAATTCGTACAACATTTATTACGCTGTGTTGTCACATGCCTATAAAAGAGGTAGTGTTCTTCTGTATTGTTGTCGATATTAATTTCAAGATTCGTTTAATACGTTTGAAGTATTCTCCGCTAGGTGGTGTTAGTGCCAACAGATACATTTCGAGTTAAATTAATGCAACATAAACTATTAAGCACTGAGAGAATATCGGCTGCTTATGAAAATAATTTTTCTAAAGATTTTTCTACTCTTATAGGCATGTAAAATCATTGTGAAATATAATATTATAAAGATGATATTCTCTGCTTCAACTATGTTTATTCCAGAAATAATGCAACTTGAAAATCAATGATAAAACAGATCAACGACAAGCTTATATAATTCTTAAAGATTAATTATGCCTTATTTTTACACGCTCTTTCGCACCTAAATAGTGTACATAATGAGGATTTTAATGGGACTAAAAGTAGCAAATGGTTTCGCTACAATTATAAAATTTCGTCGCTAACTCCGTATGCCCTAGGTTTTACTTCCTTCCGCCGGGAGTAACGACATTAAGGGATAAACTGGCGACACACACATAGTCACACCTAAGTAGGTACATGTCGAGAGAACATCACTATCGAAAATGTATCTATCACCTGCGCAATATCTTATCACCTCGCTTCATTGTGACGGTAACGAAATTAGTCTCTTTTAGGCAACGATATTACCGTCGAACATCGTAAATTACTACATTCAGAATAGCTATTTTCCTTCGATAGTCTTTTCGACACATGTCACTAGCATACCTAAATCAGTTACAGAATAGGGCGATCATGAATCTCTCCCGCGCTGTGTTGTCGTTATTGATAGCGAAAACGAGAAGCTCCATTTTTGCGATCTCATTGAGAGTTCCTTCGACTTGCTCTGCAAATACGAGAACAGTGATTTTTTAAAGAGCAGGCGTCGTTTGAAGGGCGTTAGTCCAATTTTTCTCATTCATTTAAACGGAAACAAAAATTACGATAACGCGAGCGCAAACGCTATTAAAGTCCGTAGTCGAAACCCTGATCTGAAAAAGCTCCGAATGCAGCCGCTGAGAAAAAGACAATTTTCGTCCGCGATATCCGGAGGGCATACAGGGAAGAAAACATCCAGAAGTCGAGCAATGGGGCAGCAATGGACTCGGTGGGTGTCCACTCACGAAGAAAGGCAGTAAGATTGAGATGGGAGGCTGTGAGAAGTGGGATGATGATCGGCCGCGGGGTTTTATTCAAATGCGGCGGTCGTTAACGGCACAGCTCTCCCACCCACCCACTCCTTTACCGAGCCATACTTACGCATAAATCAGCGACCAAATCAAGAGCGAGAGCTCACTTAAAATGAGGTGCATCAGAGAGAAAAGGATTAAAAAGAAATAAAAGGAGCAATGAATGAGCACCAGCGAGGAGATGGTCGTAAAAGCGTCTCCCCAAGCATAGGAAGGAGTTCAAATCCTTTAAGGTGACCGTAAAAAATTACTTAAATGTCATTCAAGTCTTTTTTTTGGCAACTTAATTACGAAAAATGTGTCCACTGTTTGATGGGAACGACAGATTTCTACCTTTCGATGTAATATTTTTCGCAAATTGACATCGAAATTACACGGTGAAGCGTGGTGAAAAATTATTCTTTTCATCCTTATATAAATACCGTTTACGTGAAAACTGTTCATATGAAGCTGATTCTCGCAGGTGATTGAATGGTGAAAAAATTAAGGCACTAATACATTTTAGTTTTTGGGTTACTGGCAAATAACTACATGAACTGAAGTCAAAATAATACAGGTCGAAACAAATGGCGCTGCAGTCGGGCTTGGCTACAAAATTCAGAGAATTTTGGCCTCATCAAGAAGAAAAAGATATCATCTCCCTAAATGACATTATAAACATTATCTACTTATACCAATTCTTTTCGAGATGCTTATCTTAATATAGAAGCCATTTTCCATGAAATATGATACGACTGTGCACTCCAGATGGATATTACATATTTTAAAAACGAGCAAGTTCTGATACACATATCGCACCGGAAACGTATCGGTGTGTGTAGTTCGTATGTTCTATTTACTACTTTAAAAAATGAATGAATCATTCACCGTGATATATTTACTTAAAAATAAATGAAAACATTTGGCTACTGAGGCGTTTTCAGTGTATGTCAAGCGTATGTGTTCAAATATTGCCTGTAGTTCCTCAGATGTTCGGCCATGTAAAAAAGTTTTTTCTTCATTAATATTGCTATATGTATTTCATGATTCTTACAATTCCTAAAATAAAATTTGAATATGATCTCCAATATGACTGGAGAAAAATCTCTCGCCGAAACTACGCTGAAGGTGTAATAGTTTTTACGCATCCCTCGGAATTCCAAAATTGCTTGCTGCAAACCAAGCTCCATTGTCTCACTCTTCGTAAAAAATAGGTGTATCTGCACTTGAAAAGGCGACGAAAACATATCCATTACATCGGTCGAGATAAGTAAGCGGAACCATTAATTTACAGCTGAACTTCTGTAGCTTAAACCTCTGTACATTGAATTTCCGATAGATCGAAACAAATTTCATTTCATTTGTCTTTTAGCTGTACGTCAATAACTTTTCTGCAACTCTAAGTTTACTAAAAATTTCAGAATATTTATTTAATCGTGGAATTAGCGAAACCGTGACCCCGTCGCAACAGAACGAAAATACTGCTCTCAAAATCTTTTGTGACGAATCGACCATTCACCACCTTAATGCAAAGCACAGAGCATTTTTTCAATATTCAACCATGATATTAAAACACA
This sequence comes from Pyrrhosoma nymphula, assembly GCA_963573305.1. Lineage (NCBI taxonomy): Eukaryota > Metazoa > Arthropoda > Insecta > Odonata > Coenagrionidae > Pyrrhosoma > Pyrrhosoma nymphula. The sequence continues at coordinate 115,944,494 of OY754330.1, forward strand.
CCAAACCTTTTAAATTTCCTCGATGTCATGTAAATTCGCAAAAAGATAATAGCAATCATTCATCGCGCAAACTCTACCTGTTTCCCCTGCAAATTAATGTCAGTTATTGTAATCCGGCGTTTTATTCCGATTGCTATTTCAATTATAGCCTTATCCATTAGTGTGGATATTGAAGATACTGTGTCAGCCTTATCCAAGAGCAGCTACTACAAGAGCCAATTTACCAATCGATAATAATATAAAAAAATACTTTTAAAGACGAATTATTTCGTCAAGATTCAACATAGGTCTTGTCACACAATATTTCATCATTGTTGCGGAAACTACGAAACTTTTTAAAAGTAAAGCCAAGCCTTGAATCCACTGATTGTTTTCTTATGTCCTTATTATGTACAAATGTACATATCTTCATAACTGGCACGAATGCGGCTACTGAAGCCGGAATGATATTATCTATTGTAAGAAATAAGTATCACGAAAGAAGGAATAAACGAATAACTTAAATATCAATTTAGAAAGCTAATTAATCGGATAAATTATCAAAGAAACAGCTTTGTTTCACCCCCACTCCCCAGTATCTGTTGTGGATTGACAGCTTCAATTAGTCCGCTTGAGAACAAAAACTATCTTCCATACATTCCTTATGGCGATCAAGCGGCAAAATTCCAGATGTTTTTCTTTATGTAATACTTATTTCCCGGTAATAGCTTCACGGTGTTCGTGCACGAAAACAAGTCTCCGAAATCGTTCGCAGTTTTTTGTCCGTGATTTCTCTGCTTTAGAGCATTTTATTCATTTTTAAAAATCAACTACTTTTACTCCACAGTAGCTTTGAAAGAATGTTCTTCAAAGCTTCCCGAGTTATTTCAGCGTGTTGAATCAAGGAAAAATCATCAAAAGAACGACACTATTTTTACCTATGTAAAGACGGAGTGGAGTTTCCCTGAGTAAACTCACCACATTGGGGATTTGGGCTTAAAAAGTTTGCAGACCATCAGTCAAGCAAATAGACTTAATTTTAAGCTAGTGTATAATAATTTCATAGACAGAGGAGAAACATAAACGGTTGGCTACCATGAGATCGATTGAGAATACGAAGATACAGGGAAGAATTTAATTTTTATTACCGGCAATCTGCCCAACCCTCTGTTAGCACATGATTACTGTTTTTGCTTGCGTTTATTACAAGCATTTATTTTTATCCTTAGTTGGATCTTCGGGCAAAAGCTCTGAAGGAGGTCAAAGAGCTTTTAAGTCTTTTCATTTTGGTTTAGTACTCTGGGAATTTTCTTTCTGTCCAGAGCAGCGTGCAATGATTCCCACTGTTATGTAGTTACGAGCACTGATTTAAGCATGCAATGATTCCCACCGTTAGTTACAAGGAAAAAGACGATTCATAATATCCCTGGCATATTTTGCACTTTTATTAAAATTCGTACTTTTGACGGCACTTTTTTAAATGGGCATCATAGGCCGTAGTGCCGTATCCGCAAATTAGGCTGTAAAAATGATTAACACAAAATTAGTTGCGGATACGTTTAATTTACTGTAAAAACAAACCATTTTTCCACCTATAATTACATAATTTATGCTAGGCTAAGCAGATTCAGTTTAGAACGGCGACGATAACGAACTAAATTTCCGTTTAAAAACAATTAAAGTTTTTTAGTGAAGTCAAAGATAATTTTCAGGAATTCCAAACGTGACTCCTTATTTCCTGCTATCCTATTAAATGATTATTTTTGGAATCCAATTGATAGGAATTTTATTGCCCGGAAATGACATTAACTCGCTTAACGCGCTTCTCTCGTCAATTTTTAGCGGGATAATATTACTCGCACACCGGTTCCTATTAAGTAAGAGCAAATTATTATTATTTGGGTAATATAACGGCTACAGCAGATCCTAATGGAAGTGAGCAAAAATCCTCTAGGTTTTTACATTCGCAGGGACCAGTCTCCTTACGCAATTTCTTTCATTATCTCAGCGTACGTCCTTGCCCTTTTCATCCGTCCATAAAATCTATTCTCTTTCTTCCCCACTTACCCAACATCCTCCTCGCTATCACGGCCTTCAGCAACCCTTCGCCTCTCATTACCTACTAGCTCCAACCACCTATACTCTGCCTCCTCCACAAGTTTCCTCTCCTCACCCACGTCAGGAAGCACTTCCTCGTTTGTCTACTTTTCGTCCACTGCACTTCCTCATTCTCCTCCTCCACACCCACATCTCAAATCCCAGCAGCTTATTCTCCTCCACTTTTCTCAAAGTCCACGTCTCTGTATCATACAAAGCTACACTCCATATTAAATAAACTCTTCGCCAACCTTTACATTATTCTTCTTTTTTCATTTCTTCAATTAAATTTATATTCTTCCCTTAGGTCCCTGCCATCAGCTCCCTCCTACTGATGAACGCCTTCTTCGATAGCGCATTTCTCGTTTTAATGCCTTGGTTACTATGCCAATTGGCCTCCAACTTACAACCTAAGTAATTAAATTGCTCTACTTGCTCCAGTTTGTGCCCTCCTAATTCTATAACCGGCCTCACTTTCTTTGCTCAAGAAAATCTCATTACTTTTGTCGGTGGGTAATACTTCTGCCATTCTTCCTCCTGGGAAAAAGTTCTATCATGACCTTCCACTCGCATATTCACTACATAGCTGTAATTTCTATCGATACTAGCACAAAGCTTCCGCTATGATGGTCCAACGAATATTCTCTATGACCATTACTGTCATTGCAACTTCTAAGACAAAAACCTGACCTAATGGTTTAGATTAGATTGAACGAAGAAATGATTAATTATAAAACGTTTTTACTAGACAGACTTCATCAACTAATGTCATTTATAGCACAATTTAACTATTGGTGCCTATCGCACTCTATGTATCTGAGGCTGCACTGTAACCGAGGGGAAGTGAAATGGGCCGATTGTAACCTTCGGTTATTTTTTCAAGCTACTTCAAAAGAAGCATGTAATCAATTGTAGTCAATTTCATTTTCAAATTCGGAAAGTGAGGTATGCTTAAAAAATAATGGTCTGTAATTGATCAAATATGCTGGTCCACCGCGCCTCACCTGAAATGGTAGATTTCAATTGCATCAAAACGAAAAAACGCCGTACAGTATTACAGTAATGGAAAACCACAGAGTCAAAGCGTTTGGTACACATTTAAGCCTTTAGCATGACGTTTCGGTATTCCAAGCATTTTTAAACTGCTAGGAATACCCAAAATACCATATTAAAAAGAGCCCTTTTATGTTATTAATGCATTTTGTTTGCGGTACTCTGTGTATGAATTTACAGCATTTCGACGGGTCAGAAAATAAATGAAGGAATGCATGCCGTTCCCTTGTGCAAGTTTTTTGTGGTGGAGTGATTTACTGCAATTGTCATCCCAACCCGAAGTAATTTTGAGACGAGAAATTCTCGATATCTGACTAAGAGTTTCATCCTACGTGGACATAGCCAATTTTCTGGTTTGTTCAACATAAAAAAACGGATTACATCAGAACGACAAAATTCTGTACGTTGGCTGCTAAGGCGAGAAGCACGATGGCCGGTCTCAAGACACCAGCCTGAAATTAAAATTAATGCTTTGTGCCTGTTAATCAGTGTCAGGCCTGTATTTCCCGCTAGGATCAGACTAGAATAAGGATCTCGTAGTTCATTCAGTAAAATCACATTCCTACCGTCTTTGCTATGGTTCAAATCGTGTCGCTTATCCTCCAGGGGTTCCCGTATCAGATGTCGCATTTCCGCATGTATTCCGCGTTCCTTCACGACAGTCACCCATGAGAATCTTAGACGATATAAGGTACATATATATGTATAGGTGGCCGGGACGATTTTTGCACAGACTTGCGCTTACGTGTCCTTATTGGTGATATCTCTAGATTAAAATGAAAAAAATGCATTTCACAGATTTTGTTCTTTTCTGAAATTCAATGCTGTTTTAACTAGTAGCCTCATGGCACATAAGATATATTTCGTAAATTTTATAATCATAATAGCTTATTTACTCCCACATGATTAATACAATTATGGGTAAACAAAATAACGGGAGCTTTGGGTGGTCTCCAGGGTAATAAGATCTGAATTGAGCCACCAGAAAATTACAGAAAATGTATGCCATTTACAATAAAAGCAGTAACAGCTGCATAATTTAAGTTCCGTGGAAAATACCATCAAAATAAATACTCCACAGTTTCTTGAGGAAAAAGCCAGTCTTTGGCCCGTTAAAATTGTTTTTTGAGAATTTTATTATTTTTTATTTCAGCGGGCAGAAAATTAAATACATTTGGCCCCATGTACAGAAAGGAACGTTTATATAATTTTAATCTGGTCTGTTTGTTACAATGTTTTACTCATTCCTTAAATTCATTTTATATTTGCCGGATACACTCAGCATATTGCTACTTTTGACATAAAAATATTAAAACCTTAAATAAATATTTTGTTGTTAAATAAATCGATTTCATGCGTATAGATTTTCTTCTAAACAAAAAATAACACATTTCATATTATTATAAAGGTTCCAAAAAAATATCAAGGTGTTTCGCCAACTCGAATATTCGAAAAGAAATACGTTTGAATATAATTTTCACCTAAATTTCGAGGAGACCTCATTGCGAGCAATTTACATGAAGGAAAGTGAAATGATACCCCAGAAATCGGAAAGTTAGGTTGAAGACTGTCCAAAAATCCCACCAGTCAGCTGGTAGGACACCCAAAGATGATGATTCACGCTGCGCTCAGCAAATGCGTTATTCCGACGGATCCAAATGATCAATTCGGCGTCGCCATTCGGAGCAGAGGCGCAGTGAGGGGGATCTTGTGGAACGACATGACGCCACCACGCTTTCTGGGGGGAAGAAACGCAAATGCAAGCCCAGTGCTTGTGCCGAGTGCGGCTTTACAATTATTATGGGCACGTGTATCCTCCCCCTTCCCCAGCCCCCTTCCCCTCATTCGTCCACGGCGTGGGAGGAGAAGTTCACAGCGGTCGTTGCGCTTGAGAAGAAAAAGAGAAGAGTGGTCGGTCGGTCGGTCGCCAAAAAAGTAAGCACGCACGCACTTCAAGGTCCAGATGGGGGGGGGAGGAGGAGGGAGGGAACGAGAGGAGTGCTTGTGACCCCTAAGGAGATCAACATGCACTCTCTGACGCTTGCTCGCTTGCCCTTGGGAGTTACACACACACACACCAAACGCACGTACTTCCATCTCCCTCCCCTCTCCCCCCCCCCACCCCCCCTCTGCATTTTTGGGTACCTCGTTTTCGCCAGTTCTCCGCACGAAAGATTCGCTCTCCAGAGAGAGAGAGAGATGAAGTAACATGCGCCCCGAAACGCTTGCATTCCTTTAAGATGGTTGGAGCGATTTTTGTCCATCCACAGATTTGCGTGAAACTTTGCACGCGTGCTCTTATTTGCGATATCTACATGGAGAAGGGAAAAAGTTGCATTTTTCCGATTTGTTTTTTTTTTGGCAATACAATGTTACTATTTGAACAAATAACCTCATGGCACATGAGATATATCAACTTCGTAATAATTCGACTATATATTCACAGATTTTCTTCTAAACGTTAAATAATGCATTTAATATTACTGTAATGGTTGATAGTCAATATCAAGGTGCCACGCCGGTTCAAAGATTGGAAAATACGTCGTCATCATTGGTCGTTCAATCCTAAGGTTGGTTGACTGCAGCCCTCCATTCTTCCCAAACTATGGCAGTTCCCTGACTCCCATGGAACTGCCATAGTTTGACTCCCAGTTCTTATGTACTTCCCTCTTTATTTGGTCTATGTATTCATCCCTTGGCCTTCCTCTTGGGACTTTTCCTTCTATTCTCCCTTAAATTGTATTCTTCACTGACTCATTGTGCCTCAGGGTGTGCTCAATCCATCTGGATCTTCTTTTCTGTATAGAGTTCCACATGGTCCTATTCTCCTCTACTCTCCTGCATACTTCTTCATTTATTATTTTCTCCGCCAATTTCATCTTCAGCATCCTTCTCCAATACCAGGTTTCGAATGCTTAGAAAAAAAAGTATTTCAATAAAATTTTCGCCTAGATTCCGTATACCGCGCCTAAAACTATCAATAGCTCTAGTCAAAACATGCTTTAACTAAGGTTAAAATGTAAAATATAATTCATGTACTATTTCCATTACTGCAACGAAATCTACCGTTCACAGATCTGTCGAGCTATTGTGGTCCCCAAACGTAGGCGGTATTCGAATATGACATTTCATCCCGCGGATAAGACCTCATCTAGAGAGGAAATTCGCATCGCGTACGTAAGAGAGCGCATTCCATAACCGTCTTTTCTTTTTTGTTTTTCGAGTGGATTTGGTGGGGTTGAGTTTGTGGATTGGGCCTCTCGCTCCCTTTACATTACCACTCCCGGACGACCTCAGATCCCATTGTTGGAGGCGTGGGGCGTGGTCACCAATGGGGGGTGGGGAGAGAGAGCGCAGGGGGGGTCATAGGGTAAGAGCAACTCTCGAAGTCTTTGTCGGCATCTATTAATACCTCATAAAGGATACGGCATTGAGGAATAACGAGCCGCGTGCTTTTGAGTTTTCGCGTGAAAACGTTTCATTTCGGTCCGAAAGGAGTTCGGACTTCGCTGTGTAGCGATGAAGGGTGTGACGCTCTAATGCGATAATCCTTTCGCAACACAACAGCGCACTTGCCTTCCGTTCGTTACAGACCCGGCGCACTAAGTAGCGCACTTACAATCAGATCGGGAGCAAAGTTGATGTGCGCTAAACAACAAAAGAACGTTGACTATGGCATCCGTGATTGTTGTCAAGTTTGTTAATTTTCACTCTAGGCGTCAAACATGCATATTGTGAGGTTTTTAATAACTCTGTGATAAAAAGCTTACGATTGTAAATACTTATTTTGAACGAATTAAATAACTTAACACAACACATTCGGCTGTGACTGTTGTTCACCCACAGAATGCCACCTACCGGCAGGTAAAAAAACATTTCGACAGCGCACATCGTTCCATTCAACGTCGTTTGAGTGCGCTGATGTGTTCCGATGTGCGCTATCTTCAACACCTTGAATGAAAAGCTACCGATAATAGCGTTCTATAACTCATTCAAGGATTCGCACATTTCTGTAAAAGAGGAACATTTTGTCTTGCTCTACGCTAGTTTTTAATAATTTTATTTTGTTTCACATATCATATTTGATAAATCTCGCCCGAAGTCCGATTTCAACAGAATTGGGAGAGTATGATAGAAAACCACCGTTTTATAATAGTCTCAGAATCAATTAGAATAGATTTAGTCGTTGGAACTAGTCGGGTCTATAAAAACTGATGTGGAAAATGACAAAGCGTAGTTATTTTACAATAAGCACAAAGCAGATTCTCCCTTAAGTTTCGCCACCTACTGTTAACCAAAACTCATTTTGGGAGCAGAGATTAGCATTTGGAAAAATATACCCCAACTTGTTTAGGATAGGCCATTCAAGACACACCACACTGGGACGTTTATATCCGTTTAATGCTTAACTTTATCGTGCACATTTTATGACTTGGGAATTAATTATTTTACAACCTAGAGATAAATGGGATAGAGGAAATTTAGAACTGAATGCCGCCATTGTCATGTAAATACCTCAAGCCTTTTCCTACCGAATAGAAAGGAACTTTTGTCACCGGAATCTTAACGATAAAATTCTCTCAATGAGTTACACTGCAGCTACCGTTTTTACGGATCAGTTTTAACGGTCCTGGCTCTCATCTTCCACTTGAATGACGACCTGAATTCTAGAATTCAACAATTTAATGTTTGCCCAAACAAAAGCGACTACTGCAAATCATGCATTTGTTCTTTCTTATATTCGATGGATCTCCCATTTCACTTACATTCATCTGAAAGAAATTATATAAATAAACAACGAGCTTACTACATGCCTAGTCCATGACTGTAGAAATGAATTTCTTTGACAAACGCTTGGCCGTATAAATGGTTTCAAATAGTCATAATTCAGCTGTATCATATTCTCTGACTCTTTTTCTCAGCAAACATTCCGTGTTTCGCTTTAAGTAAACTCCTAATCTCTCACTCAACGAATAATCATTTGCCAAAACAAATAAAACTAAGGAAAATCAGTCTCAAAACAATAATCACAAGAATAAGGTAGGTATTTTTGAATACATTCGACACATTCTCCAATGCATGTCAGCGATTAAGAAATACACGTAAGAAATTATCATTTGACGAGGCTTGTATCAAATTATTCCCAGTGAAAGAGAGACGCATGACGAAACTTGATGTGATGCAGCGTTATTTTGAACACTTTTAAGGCGGCCAGGCCGTTAGAATTCACAAGCCTAGGAAAGGTCGGCGTTGCACGTCCGCTGGGTCCGAACACAGTTGGCAAGCGACCGTTGACTAAGGAGATATATTTCCAGTCGGAGAAAATTTGAACATGAGCTGCAGAGGAACCAGCCTTCAACGCCAATGCGTCTTCGTATTCAACGCCAATGCTTGCTTTTCCTTAGAGATTTTTCTTAAAGTGGAGAAGGCGAATGGCGGGAATAGTAATTGCTGAATGAGGTACGGCTACTTTTCTATGTCCGTAGTAGATTTGATGCAGTAACGATTTTCACCAACTATTTCCTCGGTAAATATTTATACTTCTGGGTCATTCCATTTTAAAACAACAAATGGTGGTCGCATCGACATATCTCAGACTTCAACGAAATTTGGTATGTTGGTAGTGGCCACCTTTGGAACCCACAATACGTTGACTTAATTCATAGGAAAAAAATGTAGGCAAATGGTAACAGTTACGACGCGGAAATAATAAAATTTTACGCCCAATTTGTACAGGCTCCAACGGTTAATTTAAATAGCACAGAAGTAACAATGGTATTAATAGAAATTAAAAAGACTGTACTTGAAGAACTTGAAGACTGTAAATGAAGTTGATCGCCGAATTTTCGGAAGTTTTAATACTTCTTTAACTGCTCTAAATGAAACTTCAAGTATGTAATTTTTTCGCCAGTTTAGGCAGCAAATAAACCAAGAAGGACTCCAAGCAATGAACCATTATTTGTTGTCTTAACACTCCAGCATATGTTGTGTACGAATTAATAAATAAGGGCTTTGACCAACCGTCACCTTGAAAATATCCCAAGAGCTTGAGAAATTAGAACTATAGACGTAGAAATATAAAACTACAAATCGAACTTCTATAAATCATATGTCCGATAATTACAAAGGTACCTATTTCGCGTAAATTCTTAGATATGTAAACAACTTTTCGATCAACTCGAAATTCCCAAGAATTAATTAGTTCCGGATGTACTTCGAGCCATCAAAGTTCGACTGCATATTTATACTTCCACAACATTAGATTCTCACATTAATGTCAAATTTCCAATTAACGGAGAAAAAAGTAATTCAATTGCCAGTTTTAAAAATCAACGTCATCTTATAGACTTGTTTGGTTAGCATTATACTCTTTCGTTGAATAACACGCCAAGAATGAACCTGTTGTGCTAGTACAGGCATACCTGAATAATTAAGCCGTGCTTCAGGTGTACATGTCAGCATGAGGAAAATTTCGAGTATATAATTAAGCATTCAGAAATCAACTCAGAAACGTAAATTTAACAGTTTTGGGGTTTTCAGGCAATTCTTTGTGGTACTTGATAGAATAGAAGCATTTATTAAATATAACATTTTCCACAAAATAATTTACTGAACTGGCCGACCAAATTTTCAGCTTACGAAGCCATAAAAAAAAGGCCGTGACAATGACTTTGAAAATCGAAACTTTGTTCGGAAAGATAACAAATAATTATGTGGACAATACCGATTTTACCTCATTATTTAAACTTGGCACAGAAATCCTCACTGCCTACCAATCCAGGCACATGATCGATGATTGAAGTTGAATGAATACACCTCTTGTTCCAAGGAATTTTGAACAGGACACTCCCCATTACCGGTTGGTGAACAATGGGGACCTGAACGCCGGTGATAACTCCTCCGCGGCCATATTCCGAGAAACGATTTTCACGCCAAACAAGCTGCATATTCGAAGAAAACGAACGTAATTTCGCCGATCGACACCGTAAAAGACACGGAAAAAGAGGTTTCTTGGTGTCATTCCTATGCTTCCGCTCGAAGGACAGCCCGGAATGTGCTTTTCTCGCGGGTTAAACGCATTTTATCCCTCTGGACAACATGAGGGAGGCCAAACTATTCTTCAAAAAAGGGTATCGTCGACTCTGGCTCCGACCAGAGCTATTCTTCTTCTTCTGTCTTAGCTACTGAATCCAATTTCCTCCACGTTCACAGGCTCAGAAAAATTTAAGAATACTAGCTAACCTCTGTTCATTCTCTCCATCCTTCTCCAAAACCACATTTCTAAAGCCTCCAATCTGTCCTCGTCCCCTTTCTTCTTATACCAAGTTTCCGAGCCATACATCGCTATATTCCATGCAAGAGTTAAACCCAGTTTTATCAACGATCACTGACTCAGAAAAAATGCAAGAACCTCAATTTTTCCCCTACATCCTTCTTCAAACCCACTTAATACATTAAAGTTTTCGATTTATTCTCATCCCCTTTTTCCATACACCAAGTTTCCGAGCCATTCAACGCTACATTCTATACAAGACTATTGAACAAGTTTCCGTCTCTTTACATCTTCACACCTTTACTCTAAAGAGTACTTCTAATCTATACTCTTCTTTTAGTAAAAGCTTCCTTGGCCAGAGCAAATCTTGTCCTTATGTCTTTGCTACTAAACCCAGTTTCCCCCACGACCACTAGCTCAGAATAATGCAAGAAGCCAAGCGTGCGTCGTCGACGTGACGCAGAAGGAGGGGGAATGGCAGCCAGCAGTTGGCCCGGGCGCGCAACTTTTGAAAACCTGTACGCCAGAATTCAGCGGGGAGAGTGAAGTGTGTGTGTCCGCCTTTTTTTCTGGCTGCACATTTTCGAAAGCCTTCTCTCTCACTCCGGGCGCGCGGACCACGTGTTCCGTTTTTACCCGTGAATGCGGTCACTCGACAGCGTCGGTGGTGGTGGGAACACTAGTCTCTCGTCGTACCTACCTACCAACCAACGAGGCAATCCGACACGAGGCAGCAAAAGAGTGAGTGTACAATTAAAACGAAAATAAATATCGCGAATCGAGGTCAATACGAGGAGGAAGCAGAAGCAATGACGATAGAAAAAAAATGTGCCAACCATCGTACTCCATAACACGAAAAGTCAATCTTAGTTATCCTTATCAAATGAATTGAAGGACAGTCCTGCTTACAATTTCCCCCGACTACGTAAAAATATAATTTTGTCTTCAATATTGAAGTATTGGAATCGAAATTAGCATGGCGCGATTCGAGGCCATCGCGAGGAATAAGAAGCAATGAGTATCAGAAACAGTCACCAAACATCGTTAACTAACACGGCAAGTCTTTGTAGTCAAATAAAATGTAGGCCCATGAAGACTCTTCCCAGTAATTTCCCCTACCATCTTACCAAAAGCTTCCTTGATTGAACATTTCATGGCGGGAGAGGAAGGAGTGGACTGAGGAATCATGTTAGTGTGAGTTGAAAGTGTCTCTTAAGGGGATTAATAATAAGAGTCTTATGAACAGGAGAGCGTGCATAAAGCAATGCGAGAATGCGGCAGAAGCGAATGAGATTTGCAAGGATAGGGCAACAGAGAGAAAATTATTAAAATTAAACCAGTTTCCTACCCCTTACAGCAATGGTAAAGTTCTTTCTTCGACTGTGCCTACCCGGAAAAGGGAATGGTGTGATAGCAATACATGTAAGTGTTCCTGTTAAAGCATCAGAATCGAAGAGAAATTCGGCAAATGATTGAAACAATGGGGTTAAGCTTCTCTCTTTTACCCTTTGGGAGCTTGCGAGGAAAAATTGATTCCCCCCATCTCTCCCTCAATCTCTCTGCACTTGGCACGCGATATATGTATTTTTGATTTTCCTTTTCTTGGATTTTTACTTGGATTTTTTCTAAAGTTCTCTCTTTCTCCCACTCGCTCGGATAAGAGGCGCGTTGCAAACCGCTTGTTTGAGCTATGTGGGGAGACAGAGAAAAATAAATAAAAATGATAAAATAAAATGTTCCTGGCGAGGAGAGAGAGAAACGAAAACCTGAAACCAGAACCCTCCTCCTCCTCACTCTCCCAGCGTACATAAAAACTTGAGAAAGAGGGAATCGCCAAACTTCGTCCGGCTAGGTAGGGGGGGACAGTGAGAGGGAGAAAGAAAAGAGAAGACCTCCTCCCCGTTTTAAAAGGTCTATTTACACGATGCGTACGAGTGCACTTACCTTCGCGAGCAGATGCGTGCCAACATATGCTCATTCATAATTGCATCGCGTAAAAAACACACAAACAACTTGCGCGGGAATGCGCTCACACATAAACATGAAACGACACCTCATTTACTTCCAATTTCGCGTTCCGTTTGCGAATGGAACGTGCTAGCCGATTACATATTCTTAATAGCGAAATAAGTATGCTCTAATATCACGCTCATTATGTACAAAACATATTCACATTTCGACTTCTCTCTGTAAGAATTGAGGTATCTATTCTCAGAAGGCAGGTTTACATGGTTACTCCCACACGTTAATGCGTTCAACTGATTCTACTGCCAAATTGCATATTTAAAATCCAAGGCAGCTTACGCGAAAACACGTCCATGAAACAGTCCCCGTTCTAATGCTGAGCATTTTTTATCGCCTGTGTCCCAAGTACCTGCTTTCGTGAATGCATGCATTGTATGAAGTGGCAATCGGTGACTATTTCCGAGAAAGTTACATGGAATGCAATGACTACCATACATAACCAATCACCACTTTTTTAATGTCATTATTACATGTTTTTGATACGAAAAATGTACTATAATTTCATATGCATTATTGCACATCGATAAAATATTTTCTCCGGGATTTAGCAACGTATATGACACGGGAAACACGGTATTTACGAGCCAACTTTTTGGTGTTCCAGCCCTCCTAAAATAAGTACAAAGAATGATGATTGCAACCTTAAAATAGTTTCACACCTCGCGAAAAGTAAAGAACGTTTTAGTTACGGTGGGTGCCCGGCAGAGACTTGGTCGAGTGAAAATTCCATTTCGCGCGCTCCTTTTCCTAGCGGTATCCCGCGCTACTATATTTTCCCGCGCTCGAGCACGTGGTTATCAAAACCATTTACGTTATTCTTTTTTTTTCTTCTTCATATTAAAAGGGTTTTGTGCACCCTTTAACCTACCACCCGCTCCTTTTTTTCAATTTCACAGACCCGCCCATCCCCTCCCTTTTCGATAGAGCCTTCTCTATATAGTGGGTGGGCGTTTTTTTTTGCTTTCTAATCTCTTTTTTAAATTTCTTCTTCTAAACATCTATCCCGCACTCTCTCTCCCTATCTTTTCCACCTCTTCTTCTTCTTGGGGAGTGGCCCTCTACTACTACTCTCTCTAATAACAGGTCCGGGGCTCTTTTACGGTTTGGCCATGAAAACAAGGGGGCACGTGACCTGTTGCCGGGTAAGGATTCCGGGGGCCCCGCTGCTGCGCTGGTCCTTCTTCTCCCCGCCTCCCTCAGTCCCCTCCTTCAAACTCACTCCGTGGATTTCATCGTTTTGGGCGGGCAGTGTGCTGCGGTGGTAGGGTTATAGTATGAGAGAGGGAAGTGTAGGAAGAAGGGGAGAAAATGAAAGGGAGGAGGACGGGGGGGAATGGTTAAGGGAAGAGAGGGGGAGAGAGGGAGGGAGGGGGAGAGAGAGAGAGCGGGCCAACACGAGGAGCAGTTGCCCCACGGTGAAGAGAGGTCGCCTCCTCCCAAGAGCGAAAAATTAAACGAGAAAAAAATTTAAAAAATCACCTCCCCGCTGTCCTTGAACAAGAGCGAGGAACGTAAGGGGAGAGAGAGAGAGAGAAAAAGGAGCGTGGTGTGTGTTTGCGCTCGCCTGCGCGCGTGCATATATGTGACTGCGTGGGATTTGGGATTGCTGTACATACATATGTGGCGGATGGGACACTATCGATGCCTTCGATACTCGACTCGTCGAGTGTCGCGCTAGTACTTTCCACGCTCCTATGACAATCGAAGTACTTTTTCTTGAGGACGGCACGTAGCCGCCGAAGCAGAGATCGGCGGATAAATATTTGTGGCACGTACTCGCTCAATACTCGATACGCTCTAAAGTATCGATTGTCACTCCCGATATTTACGGCATCTAGTAACGTGCGGGTACTTTCCAAGCTAGCCAAGCATTCACTTTTCCTTGAGAATGGCACGTGGCCGCCGAAACCTCAGGGGGCGAATAAATATTGTGGGAAATACTCGATCGATACTATCGCATCGAGGGCTAATCTCGATATTTATGACATCGAGTACCTTACGGGTGGTTTAAAAAATTGGCACGTGGCCACCGAAACCGTGGTCGGCGGATAAATATTGTGGCAAGCAATCGCTTAGTATCGAGTGCTACTTCCGATATGTTCTGCACCGAGTATCGTGTAGGTACTTTCCAAGTTCATCGAACAACCGAAATTGGTACTTGAGAAGAGCACGCGGCCACTGAAAACTAGATAAAAATTGCGGCAAATACTCGCCCGATACTCGATGCTTTGGTATCCTGTGCTGCTATCGAAGTTTACCGCATGAAGTATCAAGCAAGTACTTTACTCTATCTGTCATTGTTGATGGTACTTTTCACGCTTAATGGAAGAACTTCACCGCCAGAATGGCACGTGGGCCACTGAAACATGGGTCGGTAAATATCTAGTGTGGCAAGCACACGCTCGAATCTCGAGACTAAAATACATTTAACAAAAGATATATAGGGTATAGAGCATTGGGCGTGTACTTTAAAAGTTCTTATGCCATTGTCATTCACAAATTAGATACTTAGCAAATGGCACGTGGCCGATTAAACCTTGAACGGATGACAAAAAACTATAATTATTTTCTCCATTCTCAATGCATAAGCATCCAGTTTCACCCTAGAAATTTGAGACATTCGAGAATTACTTTCGACACTCTTGCTGACTGACGCTTTTCGCTAAAACACATGCGGAGTGTGAGATGCACATGGGACACTTCAGATACCGCGACACTTCAGGCATCGAGTGTCATGCGAGGTTTGTAAACACTCCTGCATCAACATTCTACTTAACGGTCGGCCCAAGGGCGAGATCAGTGTGTTGGGATACCAGCCATGAAGGAAGGATTGGAAAGGTAATATGAATTAGGACGGGGTAAAAAGAGAAACGCATTTTGGTGGTAATCTAAGGTTTAGTTCTATCCGAATTGTATAATAAAAAATCTTACTAACGAGGTGGTAGCCATTGTAATGGGGAGTTCTTGTACGTATCAGTTTAAAAGTGCATCTCTCTTATATTGCCGCTTTTTTTCTGTTCTACAGATTAGCAGGTTGGGGGGAGGGCAGGTTGGGAAGGGGGGGGGGCAATAAAGCAATATTGCAAGTATTGGTCCTCAGAAAGGTTATACTTGTGTCAAGCACCGGAACAAGTACTAGTAATGCCGTTTCGCAGCTTAGTAGTCAGGCAACTATCGGTTTAAGGCGAGTATAGTACATTATGTGGCACTTCATGACCTTATAGTGGACCAGGATCAGAACGGTAGCCTCGAGAGGCTACCGGACACCTTTCACAAATGTAGAGCACAAAAAACAGGTGTGCCGGAAAAAAATAACGCCTCTCTAGCTCTTATAGTTACCGAACAGCACGAATTCCAGGAAAACTCCAGTATTTCCAGGATATTTTCGTTATCCCACCTAGGAGCACTTGGGACTTTTGATATGTTCATCTCAAAGGGGTCCTGAATACATCTCAAAAGGTCCGGCTTTGTTATAAATTATTTACGGGTTTAGGTCAAAATTTGTTTATTTTTTCTGGGCTATTTGTTCTATGCTTCTCAAGACTGTTTTCCAGACATTAATCAGAGAAAAACCGGATTCACGGTTGAGATTCTGGTTTTCCACATGCGAAGCACGTGTAAACCCCACATTACAATTCAAGCTACATTAATACTCAGAGTTTCTATGATATCGGTGGCTTAAACATAATAATAAGCTTATACCTAAGCTGGTGAAATTCCACCTCATGACAGATATTTGGAGGTTATTCCTAATTCATCAATAGTCGCAGTTTCGTTAACTTTAGTGGGGTATATGGTAGTGCATGTTGGTGATGACTCACCTCCTGCTAAACATTCTTGAGATAGATTGCAGGGCATTATAGATACACGAACAGATACGTTATGTACAAGCAGCGACCCTATGTCGGTTAGAAAAAGAAAGTGAAAAGCAATCGGCCGATAAATGGTGGCGAGTACCTAGTGTGTCTATAGTGTTGCGTCCCTCACGTATGTATGTACATCCCACACATAAAGGTAGTTGGAGCGATTTTCGATTTTGGACACATCTGCGTGAAACTTCGCATGCGATTTCTGATATCTATGGATAAAATGAGAAAAATTGCATCATACCGATTTTTTTTCGGTAATTCAATGCTATTTTAACATGTAGCCCTGTGGCACAATATATATTTCGTAATAATTCGATTGCATATGCACAGATTTGCTTCTAAACGCGAAATGATACATTTCTCATTATTATAATTAGTGCTACAATATCCAGATGTCACGTCAAGTCCAATATTAAAAAAAAACGCATTTCAATATAACTCCGTCTGATTTTCGAATACCGCGCCGAAAACTCACTCGTAGCATGCTCTAATTAAGGAATGTGAAATATATTTCTTGAAAAATTTCCATTCATGCCAGTGCGACGATTTCCAACGCATTAACAGATGCACTTAAATGAAATTTGTGGTCCAAGAATTTTTTGACTTACTAAAAAAATTACTATTAAAATGCGCACTCGATGACCCACGATTATTACTCAAGCAACCTTAACATATCTACAATTACATACTAGCTCTGCAAGACGCCGCATGGGAGTGCGGCAGGGGGTGTTAGTACACCAGCCACGTAAAGGGAAAGGGGAGAGGACAAAGAGGAATTGCGTGCCAACGTGCTGTCTCACTGTCACCCTCTGTTTTTATAAAGGCCGTTTTACACGGGGCACGAAATTGCACAACTTCAAACTGCATGTTTTTCTAAATCGGGCGTGCAATCATTTTAGAATTAGAGCAGGGGCTATTTTGCCATCTCGCGTTCATCCATTCGCGCATGCGTTCTTGCAATTCACGGCTTTACACGATGCAATTTAAAATGCACGTCTGTACGTAGATCAGATTGAGCAATTGCGTGCCCCGTGTAAAACAGGCTTAATAGTTACTAATGGTGCGTGGGAAGATGGAATTTCCGTACCTATCAGTTCGGCAGTCCCTCTCTCTTATATCGTCGCTTCCATAGTTCCAGAGATAAGAGTACGGGATTAGAACGATGTCCTCCGTATCACCCTGAAACTCACATTATTTTAACTTTTCAAGTTAGCTGAGCAATTAGCGTGTAGCCTCTGAGTCTCTATAGGCTCCCAACCAAGCCCTTTCCATCAGGGTGTTCAACACCCTGATCGCCCGAAACATTTTTTTTTACAAACGAGCGGATTTTTTGCACTTATTGACTCTTTCAGCCCTCTTCTACAGCGTACTGTTCATGGATTTTACTTGTTGATCTTTTTATATACAGTGGTTACACCAAGTTTAAACTTTGGAAACCGCAACTTTGTTCTTCATTTAAAGCCATAAATGTGAAATATTTCCTCACTCATTGCTGTATCAAAAAACTAAGAAAACGTACACAATGGCCGTAAAAAGAAACCTGTGGCAAGAAAGGGCTGTAAATAAACTTTGAATTATTTTTTTTGTGCTGAAAAAAAATTCTTAAGGACTTAAGGGATTAAGCCTTTCTGTGCGGGGTCTCAAATGCTTGCGGCATACTCGAGGCAGGTCTAAATAGAGCTAAAAGCTAGCTAAAGTGGCACGTCTATTTGGGTTAGTAAAAGAAAGTGGAAGATACCCACTCGCTCCACTCGACGCGAGTATCGGCGGTATCGGAGTAGTATCGAGTCTGGTCCATGCCTATTATGAACTTATATAAATCTACACACGCGCACACAAAAAACCACGTGGACATATGTGTACGACTAAAAGATTTCTCACTAACTTGCGGCGTTGCCTACAAGTTTTGGCGATTCCCAACCTAGCTTTTTTCCATCAGCAGTGTTTCACTTTCCGTTCCCCCGAAGCATTTTGAAAACCTTTTTAGTGCCAGCCTGTATTACCTGGTTTGTGTGTAAAATGCCCGGGCAATTTTAACGCATATGATTGATTTGAAAAAAAAAACATATATTGCATTGCGTTTGCAACTTTTCGTCAGTGGTGATAAAGAAGCATGATATTTCCTGAAAAAGTGTCTAAGAAAGCTAAATGACGCACAGATTTGAGTGTCCGAGCGTAAAAATGCACGGCCGATATATCTGCCCGGGGCATTTTTCGCGCATATCCCACGGGCTGGCTAAAAGAGTTAACGAAGCGCGCGGCTTTCATAGGCATTTTATTAATTTCCTGTAAAAAGTCTTTCTGTGCAGAGTTCCAAATGCTCGAGGCGTGACCTAAATAGAGCTGAAAGCTAGAACAAGCTGCACACCAATATCGAATTGTAAAAGAAAGTGGAAGATACCCGCTCGCTGCTACTCGACGCGAATATCGCCGGTATCGGAGCAGTATCGAGTCTGGTCCATACCTATTATGTATTTCGATAAATCTACACACGAAAATTAGGTATAAATATGTACACGACTAAAAATACCATCAATTTCACCTGCTGAGTGTGTCGCCTGCAAAGTGTCTGGCTGTTATACCCAACCTAGCCTACTGTGTTACACACATTCGCCCGTAGCATTGCTTTAACGAAGCGTGCGGCTTTTCCTTGCATTTTGTTTACTTCGTGTATAAAGTATTTCTGTTCCGGGTCAAAAATGCTCGAGGCGTGGCCTAAATAGAGCTGAAAGCTAAAACAAGCGGCACACCAATATCGGTTGGTAAAAGAAAGTGGAAGATACCCGCTCGCTGCTACTCGACGCGAGCATCGAGTCTGGTCCACGCCTATTATGTACTTAGATAAATCTACACTCATACAAAAAAACACGTGCACATATATGTGCACGACTAAAAATGGCGAGCCTCTCCCCCTCACACCATCCTCTCTTCTCTTCCTTTCGTTTGCGAGCAGGGGCAGAACCCGTTCCAGGCCCTCCTCAGCGTCGTCGTCCTATTGGTGGCGGTGGTGTCGCTGGCCGCCTCGCAGCAGGTGCAGCTCGGATTCGTCGCGGGGCAAGGTCGGCCCCGGGCGGCCACCGCGTTGCAACGGGTGAGGGGGAGGACCGATGGAGGAGTCGAGGTGGGGACGCCCACTTTTCGGAAGCAACCAGCGTTAAGGTGAGGAAGGGACTGGACGCTGATTAAAAAAAACATACACCAGCCAGCAAGCGAGCGCGCACACGGAGGACTCGGAGCGGAGTTGAAAATAATAATAAATAATGATTATGATAAAAGAAATGAAGAAAAAAAGAGAAGGAAACCGAAACTCCTTGGTTTTTCATTTAATTTTAAAATTTCAATTATTTTTATTCTCTCGGAAGCAAGAGAGATCGATGCCCTCTCTCATTGAAAAAAGCTTTCATTCCGCAATTGGTCAATTTACGAGCACATATAAAAATCGCCAGATATCGATCCCGTGATGAAAGAACCGAACACACAGTTATAACTCACACATAACTTGAGTATGCGCCTTATTACATCGGACCTAAGAAAAATTAATAAGTCCCTTAAGTATAGAAAATCCGTGCGTGATCTTCAAAATCCGTGCGCAGTCAAAAACTCATTTGAGGAGAAACCTACGCTTCAATCTCCTTTCGGGTGATTGATTCTTGGTTCGTCGACGTTTCGCCTCACATCCACGAGGCATCTTCAGGTCAAAGGTGTCTAAAAACAGTGTCAGATTAAGGGGGTTGCTTGGGGCCGCCCCCTGTAATTCTTGTTACAATGTGAAAAATGGTGGTCATAAGGTTCATATTCCATACCCCCAAGACCCCTGGAAAGTAGCAATCTGCCCCCCCCCCAAAAAACGACTTTAATCTGCCACTACCTGAAAACCACTCCAGGATGTGAAGTGAAACATTGTCTACCAAGCAACGACACAAAATGGAATCCCACGTGAATAAATTGAAGAAAATAAACAGACCTCATGTTAACCTCAAGAATATCATTTGAGTTTAATAGGTAGGCCTCACTGAATTGATGACGATGGTAGACGTGAGAAAATTCTCCACAGTGCAAAAATACTTCACAAAATGCTATTAATTTTGATCTATTAAAGAGTCCATATTTAATATTATTCTCTCAGATGAATTCAAAGATGCTCTGCAGTAATTAGAGGGAGACAAAACAACTATATGGAAGTTTCCCTTTGGTATTATATGGATAGTTCAGTGTAAAATTAGTCTCAGTCCAATTTTCATTTCTTTACTTACAACTGTTTAGGATGCCTAAATTCGTATATGTTTTGTGAAAGAGCAAACCAAGTCCAAAATTTGAATTTTTTCCTCTACAAAGCGGCAGTTCTCTAGAGAACAGAGTATAGCTGATTAATGGGAGGAATATATGGACTTTTAAACACATTTTCCTCAAAAGTCTCTTCGATGGACTTAAGTCTACTTTTACACTGACAATGAGCCCTCCATATAATGGATAACTACCTTCCTCACAACAAGGAACAACCATCCCGATGGTCATGAGTTTGAATTGTACTAACTCATTCACTCATCTACCATTAAATAAGGAAAGAAAGTTAGTTCTGTCCATAAAAATCTCACAAAAAGCCAAGAGTGGTTAATTAGACACCAAAAGCATACAAACCATTGAGTCATAGTGACAAATGAAAAGCAAGAGAAGTGCACTAAATAATTATAAAACAGATAAATCAATGATAAAACAACACTGAATAATTTAAATTTTAAGAGACTG
Source organism: Pyrrhosoma nymphula (assembly GCA_963573305.1). Lineage (NCBI taxonomy): Eukaryota > Metazoa > Arthropoda > Insecta > Odonata > Coenagrionidae > Pyrrhosoma > Pyrrhosoma nymphula. Next base: position 115,965,536 of record OY754330.1, read on the forward strand.
GAGTATTTCACTAATGTTATGATCTGATGCACTGGAAGATTAATTTGCACAAATAATCACTAGAAGAAATAACTGCTAACAGTGCTATGACTACTGGAGCACAGAGAAACCACGATGTATGTACATTTGTACACTAACATGTTTGGACGTAAAGATAGAATTATTGTCCCATAGCTCCATATGAGGAGTTGTCAAGATGTTCTTCCCTTTGCAAATAAAACATCATACTGGTAATCTACCAAGTAAATGGTAGGCCTACCAACACTCCAGCCAATAACTTCTCCAAACTCATGGAGTTTCCTCTAATATCCTCAACAAAAAATAAGCATCCATTTTCCAATATTAAATCCCATTCAAATTCTTTGTACCCATTGCTTGACTTCACACTGTCCAAAATTTCTTATTCAGAATATGAACGTTCAGAACTTCTATGAAGTGAAGCCTGCAACCATAAAGTTTAACCAAGATTTCTATTCTCCCCCTGCCTCTCCTAGGCTAAACAAACATTCACCCCTCTACCACCTGTTTAGCATGTCACTGCCCCTTACTATGTCCTACAGCCACTTTTGCTGCTTCCTTCTAATTTCTCACATCAGCTACCCTACCTCTCCTACAGAACTTCCCTTCTGCATTTGACTTCCTCCAGCCTACCCTCTCCATTCTCCTCCACAACCACATCCCAAAAGGCTCCTGTTGGTTCCTCTTTTGACAGTGACCAAGTTTCTGAAACATGCAACCTGACCAACCATACCAAAATTTTAACTAACCTTTCCTTAACTTCTTAATTCAAATTTCCTCTTATCAGTTCCCTTGTTTTCATTCAAACCTTCTTTCGCTAATGCAATCCTTCACTTTACCTCTGACCTACTACATACACTCATTTTAACCCAAAATATTCTACTAGATAAGTTACCTGTTCCATCAGCTCCAATTTATGCCCATTGGTCATAATAGCCATTCTTCTTTTCCTCCTCCAGAAGAATCTCATTGCCTTAGTCTCTTTAAGAGTAAATTTTCATCCCAGACTTTTTGGACTCGCACTCTAGCATGATTATCATCGACAGCAGTCCCTTGGCTGATTGCTTAACTAATGCTTGATTGTCTGCAAATCTAACTTCATCAGTTCCTCTCCTATCTTCATTTCTACTTCCACCTCTTCCACGCTTCTTAACAATTTCCTTGGAGTAAAATGCATTGGAGGGAAATGGTGACTGTGGAAACCCCTGCCTCTCTCCTCAGCCAATCACTGCCATCCAGATTTGCCATCTATGATCCTGAACTAAATAATAAAATATAATCTATGCAAAAGTTCATATTTTGGCAAAGGAAAACATGCATACAGGAAAGGCAATTTCAATTTTTCCCCTTCTGTTGATGCAATTAACTTAGGAGCTGCATTTAGCTGACATAATAAAAAATGCACATATAAGTGCACAGATAATGCACTTTTAGTTTTATGCATTTAAGGCTTAGATTGATGCACCACATTAATATCAACTATTAATGGTTGCTGAAGTCCAAGCATATCTCATGACCCTTTTTAAAGGTGTGCCTACAGATAATTAACAATGCCCTTAAAAGGTTAAGGACATTTTTATATAAACACAGACTAATTGGAATTTCACAAATTTATTTGGTGTCATATTTAAGTCATAAAAATATCAATTTCAGGCCAATAGCCAGGGCTCAGGTACTACAGAGAGCGAACAATATTCCTCCGCCACAAGAAACAGTTACCTTTGGACAGCAGAGTGTGACACAACAACCAACGCAGCAACCACTACAACCTGTTGCCACACAAAGAGTGGTTCCACAAGCAAACCTTGGGGTTCCAGTGACCAACCAACCAGTTACAGTGGTTCAAAACGCTATTCCACAACAGCAGCAGCAAGCCTTTAAAGGGCAGCAAAGGATTGTACAGATTCCTGCTGCACAACCTCAACAAGTCACTGTGAGCCAGCAAAGACCGACACAAGTATTCAGGCAGCAGCAACAACCAGTAGCGCAGAGGGTGGTACAAATACCTGCCCAACAACAGGTTGCCCTGGGTCAACAGAGACTCTCACAAACAGTGACCCCACAACAGCCAGCCATCATCACACAGCAGCAAGGTGTGCAAATACCACAACAGCAGCAACGGTTTGCTGCCCCCGCCACCAACAATGGAAATTTTTTGCAGAGTGACCCACAGCAGGCAACCAGAGATTCTGCAGGAAACACTGGCTTTGCCCAAGATGCATTCCCAACACAAGGAAATGTGGGAGTACCTCAGACGATCCAAAGTCAGAATCCTTTGCCAGCACAAAGGAAGAGGGTTCGAAAGCAGAAAGTCAGGAATAACAACAGCAACATTGGAAATTTTCCTGATGATCTGGTAAGAGGCTCACTAGAATTATGAGTGCAAAATATTCAACAACAATGAATATTTAGCACACACACATAAATCTCACACAGTGAAATTATACTTTCTATTAGCACATTGGCACATAAATTTTTACCACAAATTAAATAGAACAAGATTGATGAATCCAATATGATTAGGTGCAATTGGAATATAATGATTGATGCATAATTTACAATTTTCCACAGGCTAACACTTTTGTTACAACTCAAATTTCGATGTACTCCATTAGCCTCGGGTGAAAAGGTAGAAGATAAGTTAGTTCAGTCTTTATTCTCAACCTTTTCACCTGACAATGATATAATTCACCAAAACATTGGCCAGAATAGAAAATTGTTAATTATATGGTCATCCATTTGAGTAAATGATATAAAAATGATGTTAACAAACGTACAATTGAAGGGAAAGGTATTCATAGTACATATTTAGCACTTCAAAAATTCCTAAAAATCCAAGAAGTACATAATTTTGCACAGGTAAATAAAAAAAAAGTCAAACTCAATTTTTAGTAATTGAAATTATGGATATTCATCACAAATGACAAAATGAATAAAAATAAGTATGTACTTTAAAAGGGATATCTTTATCTTTGGACATCTAGTTGAAGTTGTACCGGAAATATTAGGTAAATACATTATTTGTAACATACCAAGATATGTTTCCGTAATTTCCCAATTCTTTGCCCAAAAGACAGAAGATGAGCTGGAGGCAAGGAGAGAATGGGAAGAGATATTGGCCGAGCAGGCTCGAAATGCCCATTACAGCTTTTCATCCACAGTGGAGGATGGACTGAATGACCAATTAGTGGCAAGGCAAGAAACCAGGGAAGGACTTCTCACAAGAGGCTCTTATTCATACAGCGATGGCTTCTTCCAGCGTACTGTTCACTATGAAGCAGATGAAAATGGATACAGAGTGACTAGGTGAGCTTCATTTCAATATTACAACAAGCTGACTTTCATACACTTCCGGAACATTCAACAGTCCATTAATGTGATGCACTGCCACTAGACATAAATTGTATCCGAGCTGATATCTCTTGTCACTCACAAAATATTATGTATATAATAATAATAATATCTTTACTGCTAATACAGAGCGACAGTAATTCCTTGATTAAATCTGCCTTGATTTGAATTTCTTCAGCATCAATGTTGTCACTGCTGACTGAATGATACTTTATTCCACATAGTGCATTAGTCATTACCACGATTCCCAAGGAACTTGAAATCGTCATGTTTTTCATTAAAGCATGGCAAAACTGAAAAAACATGGCAAAAATAAAAATAAACAACTGGAATAACTCATGAGATACATCACGTTCTGTGTTCTGTCGTATTCAATTCAGATGAATATAACAATATTTCAGCACACAGTGATGTTCCAAATTTATCAATACAGACTCAAATCAAGGATTCACTGCAGAATACCACAGGCAACAGATAAAATAATATACGAAGGATTACCATTTATATTATACCCTACGTAATCATAAGTCACAGATCATTTTTCACAAATAATTTAAATTTCACACAATAAAAACAGAGTCTACTAAACAAAAACTACCATCATCAAACTTACAACTTGAAAAGTTTACATTCTATAACTCTTTGTAAATCTTCACTTCAAGAAACAATGACGTAGGTATATAATTACAATCTCATTGCTAATAAACAAAAAGTAAATGCATTTTGAAAACACTAACTAGGCCACAATGATGTTTCCTTTCATATTATGTGACTCTCTTGAGCAGCCAGGACATCCAAGCTATCGGGGATGGGCCCCAGCCTGACCCGAATGGATCAGCACATGTGACAAGTGAATTCGGGAATGCACGCAATGAATATGCCATCACAGCAGCTGACCTGGCTCCTCCTGCACCAGAAGAAAGCATCACCGGATCAATCTAAAAGAAAAGTAAATCTCATCTCATTCATAAATGCTAAATAAATGAATTTTACTTTTGCAAAAAAGTTAGAATAGCATTTGACTTGGACTAAATTTTCTTTAGTTACATTATAAGGCCCTAAGAGTGATATCAATCTGGATCAATGATGAATCACTTAATATGAAATAAAAAAACTATCCTTAAAATTATACCTCTCATTAATTTCAGGTAATTAGCACATAGATAATTATACTCATAGAGTACAGTAGCAAGGTAAGTGGAAGAAAAAATAGATTATTGCTAATGATATAAATAAATAAATGCTTGTTACTATAGGAATTTATAAAGTTATAAATTATTCATGAAAAATGAATGAAGACAGGAATTACAGCAATACAAGTATTTTTCATATGTCCTTATATGGGAGTGTGAATTTGAGTACAACTTCTCCAAAACATCTCAGTTGTTGCTTTTGCATGAGTACATTCTAAGAGCAGCATACTGTGTATTTAGTTTGCTTCCTGTCATACACTGCAGCTAACGATCTGTTGTATTTGGAAGTACATATAAAACTGTTGTGGTATGAAGGCAAAAGCTAGTATTTTTTCATGTCTACACACAAAGGTCCCCTTTTTAAAAGAATTGTTGAGCTCAGGAGTAAAAATTATCCTAAGCTAATGTTATTTTTCATACATAAAATAGATAATGATTTTGAACAATGGACATAGCTCGTACATTCAACTTAAAATTTTGAAATCTAATTTTGCTTGACCACTGATACCACTGATAAAATGATTGGCTGTGTTCATTGGTAAATGCTATGTTTTCCTGTTTGGTCTCTGCTAACAAGAAACACAATACCTCTACATATTGTCATGCTGAAATAAGACTGTTGGCAATTATTATGACACTTATTAATGTCGATTGAAGGCTTTTGCAGTGATTTATGACTGCTAGGAAGGCTTCTGAGATCATGCAGCCAAACTTGGGACCCTTTCTAGCAGGAAACACATTAAATAAAGGAAAAGAACCCATAAGTATATTTTGTGAGCAATAAATTCACCTAATGAAAATTATAAAACAAGGGCTACATATGACTGAGTCAATATGAAAATATATGATAATATAAACATAGGTATGTAAAGTGTAGCACAAAATCAACAATGAACGGAACATTGTAATTAATTAAATCATATTCTGTTCACAGGTTCAAATGATGAGTTCACCTTCCACTGGCAAACCATTCCAGTAATGGCAGTTCCTTTATTTATGAGACAATAACAAAGCCTCCTCTGCCTTGAAGAAGCAAGATGACTCCATAATATGAGCCATAAAATATCACATGTATTTTATGCAAAATATTTTTCACAGTGATTCTCTTTTTCCCTAAATATCGATTGAACAGAATGATGATGTGTATCAAGTGTTCCATGCATACAAAATTTCAAGAGTAACCTTCTCGGCGAACTTATTACAGTTACATTTTGTGCATTGCAATCCTGAAATGCCAATTTTAAAAATGAAGGAATGTAATATTTTTGTAATTAGATGTACAACTTGAGTTTTATTAATAAAACTACATAAAAATGAATAACACAAAGTTATTCCCTTGGTGCCATTCACAATTATATAAAAAGAAATTTAATCGAATGCAGTATCAAATTTCCAGAATGGCTGCCTAGCTCAGGCTACTTTCACGCATGTTTCAATTCATTAAACACAATTTCAACTAATTGTAAGTTAACCAACTCAAAACTTAAGGTGTGATTCTTACTTTTTAAATGTTGATTTATGCTACCATACAATGATACAGAAGCATGCCAATGAATCTAAATTAAATTTTTAATACAAAATAATTCTCAATTTTACTTTTTGGTAAAATAAATAAATATACATCTCAATGATTGCTTTTTTAAGCAGAAAAAACTGATCAAAAGGACAAGTAATAATAAAAATTACTGTATTTTCCAGACTATACTCGCTTTTTTCATGCATATACCGACGAAAACAACCCTGCATCTTATAAGTCCATTTTCAACAAAATTTTTACTAAAGATCATCTGGTTGAAATCTGCATGGTATGAATCTTATAATATGATGCAGGTAAAAATAAACACAATGACATTCCAGATCACACAATATCACCATATTTGTTTTGGTGTTCAGTAAAAGATTGCTTCTCTGTTTCACCATAAATAATATCGAAGAGAAATAGAGAGGTCATTCATTTTTTCTTATTCTGTTGCCAAGACTGGCGTGTCTTACATGCCCTTGCATAATATTAGATGGAAAATACAGTACCCAAGGAGATGGGGGACAAAGAAGACAAGGAGCCAAGACCACCTCCTCATCTATGTAACTGGTCACAACACTCAAACCATCCCTTAGTAAAATGACTCACAAAGCATGATCATTAGGTTACCTCATTTGCAATCAACAGCGAAGAATGTCCACTTTCACTTTCACACAAAAATATTATATAAAAGGGAACACTAATATTGAATGAACATAAATGAAAGTAGGTACCTAGCTGTGAGGGAGAAAAATGAGGAATTCTCACATAAACCTTCAAATATATATCTTGAAATTGAAAATAAACAAGCTTAACTAATAATTGTGTCGAAGAATTTGGATGAAGGAAGGCCTTAAGGGCTGATAGACATATTTCGTAGTGTGAGTGGTCATGTGAGAGCTATGTTCAAATACATAGATTCAGAGGGGTTAACAAACCACCATCATTTGGTATGCCAACAATGAATGGTAGGATATTGTGGACAGTCTCTACATCAACTACTCAATTTCAGGTAATGTTTAAAACACTACTACACCTGAGTATGCATCTATTTGCACACCATGAAATATCTTTTGAGCTCCAAAATTTCTCATGCCTTCCTAAAGTACTACCCTTCTTCCTCTCCCACATTAATGGATTTACCCTTTCTCCCTCTGTCACCTCCCTGAACTTTCCCTTCTCTCAATACGTCCTCTAACCTTTTTTGAATCATTCTCTGTCTTTTCCACCAATCTCCTTTCCTCCTCTGTCATCTACCATACTTATCAATTTGTCTAGCTCAGAACCCAGCTTGCCCTCTCTATTCTTCTCTACATCCACATCTCAGTCTGGGAGCATCTTCTTCCGTTGGGTTTCCAATAGGGACAAGGTAAAAATTCAAGACATCACCAATTCACAATCACATCAAAGCAATTAGGCATCTTTTTTTTGGTATCACACCATCATCTCTACATCACAATAACCTCTGCGATACCTGAAAAAATGCATATGTAGAAAGTGACGTTGCGAGTTTATTAAAATAATGTATGCAAAATGAGGCATTGAGTTATTATAGAAATAGGCTAAGTATGAGCGAGAAGTAGCCTATAGTAGGTAATACATAGACAACAGATGGATCAGTCAATAATCATTCCATGAATAATAATTTACGTGTGCATCGCTGTCGTCGCTCGCCTGTCTTCCACTTCCAAAGTTCTTCCATCTCCTTATGCAAAACCAGCAGCATTGATAACATTCTCCCTCAAGGGCATCCCTTGAATATAAATAGCCGAATAACAATAGAGATAGCAGCAGAGGGGAGAACCTTCACTCAAAGCCCTTTTCTCAGAACAGCTGACCAGACTCAACAGGGCTGGGAGAGTTATCAGGGGTTGGTTGTTTACTTATGGACTTGCAACCTTCTTAGAGGCATCCACATATCAAGTATAAGAACACAAAACACGTAAAAAGAATACTGAGGACATGAAGTGCTAACTTGAGCAATCTCATTGTGTTTCTTCACTATATATCTCCCGCTTGGTTTCAACTGTTATTTTCTGCTTGAGTTGCACTTAAGAGATGGTTCACACTACAAACTATGCCCTTCGTCAACAATACCACTTCGCATCAGAGACACTTGAAGACTGATATTCACACAATGGTAGAGCACATCAGCAGCCTGTAGGAGATGGCAATGCAACACAGATTCTTTTGATATCCTGGTGTGAAGTCATAAGGGGCGTGAATTTCGATGCAAATTTAGATAAGCCATAATTTTCCATCTCTATCATTCAGCAAGAAATGTTATGATACAATTTAACTTGTTTCATTGATGTAATTTATTATCTCACAACAGCTGTATCCATTAAGCAATCATATCAGTGCTAATCACCACAACATTAGCTCGATTTGCTCTAATCGCACGAACAGCCCTTTAAAATTCCAAGCATGCAGATCGTGAAGTGAATCCAAGGTAAAGTGAACCCATTGAAAGGTGGGGGTCCACTGTATATAAAATTTTCAGAATGAAAGATAACAGTTTTGGTATGGTTTGCTATAAAAACTCAGGATACCTCCCCATTTTTTTAAATTACCTAAGCCGGAATGCACCAAAATACAGAATAATCCCACTTTTCCAGGACGTATGGTAACCCCAATCTTTCTGCAATGACCAAGCCTACACACCACATAACGCCATGTTCCACATTAAAGATTTAACCACTCTTTTCCTAATGTCATTGCTCATGGTCCCCCTCATCAATTCTGTTCCCACATATGCTTTCTTGGCCAATGCAATTATAAGCCATGGAGGTACCATGTATTTGGCATTTCAAAAAATGTAACATGGCTTTGGCATTAAAATCCACAGACTTTCAATTGCATACTCAAAATTAAATCCAGCCAGCAGCACCTGCAGCAGGCGTTCTGATCAGTACCTGAAAGGTAACTGGATCTCACTGGAGGGGGTAGGTTTTGATGGCTGTTTTTACTCAGTTATCTCTAGATCATCCTACTTTACAACTCTGCATTCTTTTTGCAGTACTGAACAACCTTTTGATACTTTCAGTTCGATAAACTTCGCATGATCACCAACAGTTAAACATACTGTATTTACAAATTTTGATATGGGGAGAAGAGTAAAATTTTTGAGGAAATTTGTTTTATCCCCTTCATTTTTGAAACCTCCTTAACACATTCAATGTGGGCCTGATTTTCATGAAAGTCGTCAAAATCGGCTCAAAAAAAGTGAAAGCGCTTTGGAAGGGATCGACCACGTCAATTGACGTGCTCCGCATTGAATGTTTTAATCTATAAAATAACAAATTTCCTTTTTCACATTTAATCTCTTGAAACCTCTTCCAAAGGAAATAACAAGCTTTACATTCAAGGTATATCCCATATTGGCAGATAAAATATTCAGCTTCACCTGGAAAAAGGCACTAGTAACTGAATGTTGATGTACCTTCAAAAACAACAACCTGAAATGAGGTAATCTCTCACCTTCAGTCTATTAAATCAAAACACAGATTAATGCTTGAGAAGATGAAGACTTAATTCACAAATTTATAGTTTTTAAATGCTTAAAGAAAAGGGAACTGCAAAAGTAAACTGAAACATGAGCGGCTGTTTTCAGCAGATTTCATACCAATGATTAGGGAATTTTAAAGTACATAATTTCGTTAAGCATTATAGGGATTGTCATTATTGAAGAGTTTCTAAACAAGTAATGACCCAGTGTGATAAATATAATGAAAATTTTTCACTCACCTTGATAATTTTCCTTTGGATTGGAAGGACAATTTCAATCATGTTCATTCAAAATTTCCTTTCCAGTTTCGTCCTATTAAAAATAGAGATGAGAGTTTAAATACATAAGAACAAAACCAAGATTTTGGAACAATATCACAGTAGAAAGAATCAAGCAAAATTTCCATCACTGAGGTGCAAACAGAAAGTTAGACTCCAGTCGTTAAGAACTTAAAAAAGAACAATACATAAGAGAAATAAATTAGGTTAATTAGAATGGGGGGATAACTTTCTGAACATTGCAGGTGCAAAAGTAATGCTATCAACATGCTCATGAGATAATGCAACACTGAGAAATTTCATAACTCAGCTCTTCAGGAAAAAAAATTCCCCCATTTCAAACCATAATTATTTTCACCAAAATAGACAAGCAAACTTTTTCCCTAAGATCAATTAAGGCATTTTGTAAATTGAAGGCAAAGACTCAAAATGTACTGAATAATTACATAAATAAGATGAGAACAAGAACTAAAAGTTAAGATGAGACTTATGGTGCAAACAAGAGTGAGCCCATCATTGAACTGTGGATACATTGCTACAAAGCATGTAAAGAAAAAGGGAAAAACTAGCTGCAGCAGATACACTAAAAATAATTTCAGGACTATTGGCAGACTAGCCCTCATCATACAAAATACCTTAACATTAATCACAATTGCACTAACAATCACAGCCCCATAATTAAAACACTTGATCTTGATTTTCCCAATTATACATACTGAACCTGCTGTCCCACTAATAAAGTATCCTTAAATTTAAATGTTAAGAAAGAGAAAACAAAGCTCAGGGCCGAGATTCATACCTACCCTAGGGAGAAAATCATCAGTGATCACAATATGCTCAAGTTGCAGGCAGATGTAAAATTGAAGGAAACCAACCGAATTGCCCTTTGTGTTATAGATATAGTTGAAGAGGTAAAACTCTGAATAAATTGATCAAAGAATGATGGAGGGACATCAAACAAAGAATATTTATGGCACCAGAATAAACATTCGGAAGAAGGAAAACAGTAAAATATTATAAGAAATATAATTTTTCATAAAGCAAGAATAGATAGGGAAGAACAGATGAAAACCTGATGCAAAAACAAGTTAAAGTTTCAGGCTTGTGCCATAGTTGAATAACAAATATTTTTTTATGAAATTCACAGCTGAAGTGGGAGGTGATGCCACACACTTTTTAGAATTGACTATACTCCTCTCAGAGAATAAAAATGATCTATCAATCTACAGGAAATTGACCTAACTGATTTCCTAATTCTAATATAAGAAATTGACTCAGGCCTTACTTTATGGAACTACGTCATTATAAAATAAAACAGAAAGAAAATACAGTTCCACACTAAATTTAATACTGATGCTGAAACCATGGTCGGTAATAAATTTAGCGTGTAACTGACAAAGTTATTTCTGTTTTATTTCCTAACTCTTGTCACCACCATTTTCATAAGCTGTCAGCCTTCAATGCTATGATATTTCATTTCGTCAATGTATCTATGAGTGATGTCAGTCTCACCAAAAGGAAAAACAATTTTACAAATATGTAGTGAAGAGTAATTTAATGCAGTAATAGTGACTGTTTATGTATCATTCAATGTTTCGAATTTAATGATGGTCAGAAATAATAAAGAAAAACACAGAGAGGCCAAAACAATCTTAAAAATATGAATGCACCATAAATATTGAAAAACTATCCTAAAGGTGCATTATTTTATCCATCTTCGAACGGAACTCTTGTATTTCCATAACATTTATATTTCCTCCAACAGATTTTCACACAATTCAGCATAACTGTGGAACCTAACCCACATGACAGAGGCTTGGAAGTAAGGAAGCACTGCATGGAGCATGCTCTTAGTGAAGCTTGGACGATAACTGCAGCAGAACGAAGAAGAATGGAGGCAATGGAAATGTGACACTATATAAAACTTTGAGTAACAAACTGATTGGACACATTTTACATCACAACAGCCTATTGAAAACAATGATGGAAGGAGAAACGAAATGAAAATAATTATCAAGGATGACAAAGGATGGAAGCAAATCACACATGAAGAATATTGAATTGAAAACTTATGAAGGAATAAAATGGTTGGCTGAGAGGAGAGTGGAGTGGAGAGGTGCAGCAAACCAAATCTACAGATTGAAGATTGCTGATGGTGTTGAAATTCATATAAAAGTCTATGATTTCAATTCCGGCATTCACCACTATGCTCTTCAATTTTTTTAAAATTACCACACTACACTAGATCAGCCCATATTTCTAGCATTTTCAGATTATTTCAGATTATGCACAGTTTTACCTCAAAGGATCTTCACCCATAAAAAACTTGGGAGAATGCAGTGTCATCGCTCCTTACAAAAACACAGCTATGGGTAAAAATAAATACCACAGAAAATCTATCTTAAATATAGATGAAGTGCAGCTGAACTTCCGAACAGATGGCAGAACATCAGGTGAGAAACATAGTTATGGAAAGAATTCACCTTCTTGGCCTCCCTTAATGCATTGATGATGTCATCCTTACTGCTCTGTTATAAGGGTAATAATATTGGTTAACATTCCACCACAGCACATTATATGTACATAGCAGGATTGCTACAGACCAGAGATAATGAAATTCCACGACTTTTCCAGGCCAAAATTTTCATTGTTCTAGGTGAAAATTCCATTCTTTGGAGTGTATTTTAAAGAAGGAAAAGGAATAGGAGCACAAGATATTAACACTTGCACTATGAGGGAATAAAGTTTACCAACAAACAGAGTACCACCACTATCGCTCTGGGGGAAAATCTGCTTCATTTTTTTAAGGTATACACCATACATATTATTCTTAGTTCTCGGCCCCGACTAGAGTCACGAATTACCTGTGTACAACCAGAGGAGATACAAATATTCCATCTCCCTCAGCATGAGTGCAAAGAATAGGACCACAAAGTTTATTTTATGGGCATTTTTACTTGATAAACACCAAATAAGAGATCCAATGCTTCATTCAGGCAAGGAACAAAAAACCTTAGTCCACAACGACAGTACCTAAAATGGTGCTCCTCGCTAATAAAAAAATCATATTTTGTTACATAAATTTTTCATGGGTATTCCACCAGGTTATTGCAGATATTGCAGATATATATTTGCAGATATGAAGTCTATTACCTGGTGGAATACCCATGAAAAATTTATATCAGATTCACCCAGAAAATCTTAAATAATTACATAATCATATTTTGACTTTGAAAACCAAATCTCCATATGAATTTTCCATGACTTTTCCATGCTTTCCAGGCCTGTAGCAACCATGATACATAGATGATAATAAATATAACAGTGTAGTTATGTCTCCATCGAAGTACCCTCAAGATTTTAGCACCAAAAAAGAAAATGAACATGTCTACACGGCTGCTATGACCACAGGCAGTGACAAACCGTAAGGAATGGGGCAACATGTAGAAGATTGAATTTCATTGTTAATGTCAACTCATTCCTACCCACAAGAACAAGTTTTATGAAGTGGCACTCAGGGCCAAATTACAATGTGAATAAAAATACATATCACAAAGTTCACTGGTCAATATACGCGGTAGAAGCCCCATATAACGTGTAGGGCATATAACGAGAAGCTCGACTTGGCGAGGGATGGCCAAAGAACGATTTAAAACCCTATGATTTACATGTAAAATAAATCGGTATTAGCAAGGACAACAACCAGCCTCCACTGGGGTCGTTTACTATTACGAGAGGCAAATGTCTGCTTCAATCTCAGCAAACGTGCACAAACTTGTGCTCATGTCCTCTGTCATTGAAATTGCATGTCTTGCAGTATTTTTTCTGCACATTTTGACGTTCAAGTGCACATTTTGGACATTCTCGGCAAGCCCATATTCACACATATAAATTCCTCGAAATTCCGTGCATTTCATTGTTCTTTTGTCATCCTCCCGCTTTTTTTTATCAAGTTCAGTCCGACTGATACAACATCATGGATGGGAAACGAAAGTTGTTGGATCAGAAAACTAAAATACGAATTATCAATGAATGCGAAAGAGGCGATGGGTCCAAATGTGAGATAGAGAAACAAGTTGGCATATCTTCCTTGACCTTATTCACAATTCTTGAGAATAACGAAAAATTTCGTGGTGCAGTGCTTCAAGAAGGACGTCCAAGCAGCCAGAAACATTTGTTGCCAGGAGAACATACGCAGTTAGAATCTGCCCTTTTCTTGTGGTTTTGCCAGCAGAGATCAGCCTGAATTCCGTTAAATGGCCCATTGATGAAGGCAAAAGCAGAGTATCTAAGTGAGTGGCTCCGTATTGACAAGTTCAAATGTCCCGATGTTGACTACGTAAATTGTTATGAATTCGGATTCCCTATATTTTAAGTTATCTACATATTGTATTGTCTTTTGTAATTGTTTCAAACATAAATATTTAAAACAGGTCAAGGATGATTCATTTCGATATACAAGAAAGGTATATACTATAAATCATACGTCTATCTCGCAGCAGGGAGTGTAGTCAGTATTCATGGTATTCATTATCAACAATTTCCCATGAGATGTAAGTACAGCAGAATATATTATGTGTATCGTGATGGAATTCATTTCAGAACTTACAACCTTCGGAACTTCCTGCCTCCCACTCGAAACACAGCAAATCACGTATATGTACCATGAAATACCTAAAAAATAGTGAGCCATAAAAATGTTGATGTGCCCTGCCACCTAGTGGCTGCAATGTGCACTATCGCTTGAAAAATGCGTGTTTCGTGGGAGCCAATACCGTATTTGCTATTGGTAAAAAGTTTCACATCTTATCTAAACGCAGTCGATCCATGAAAGTCCGCGTTGTGTTCCCGCTCCATGCTTACAACTGTCATAAGTGGACTTGCTTGTAACAATTATGTTTCCATAAATTCAAGAGAGTATTCCACGCATAATTATTGTAATAATAACACAAACGACAGTATACTGTTAAGGGCTAATAGTAAATGCTGGTGATATTGGGCTCTATGATTCTGAAAAGCCGAAGTCAGCTGTTTTCTGAGGCGATCTTACAGACGTTCAAGTCCTCTCCTTTATTTCCACTATTTAACTGGAGAAGATAGCAGCGATAGCAGCCCAGTGCTTGCATAGAACAAAATCCCCGTAGGTTATATCTTGGTCATTAAGTTATTTAGCATTTTTGCAAATTTCAATTAATAGAACTTTCTCCGAACCATATATCCGTTTTTATACACTTTTTAGAGAGGTAGGAGGCATGAAATTATTTCTTGTTTCCGAAGTGTTTGCCGTTTATAGTCCGTTGCATTGCTATTACTTGCAGCCGCGAAATATTTGGTGCACCCAAAACATCGGGGCAATAACAATATAGCAATTCGCAGTACAGTACACGTGTCCTGAAGTGTCAAATTCGACGTTTAATATTCCAGAGCATGACATCTAACATGGAATTTGATGTCATCGAAAGTGAATCCAATCATTAGTAATTGAAGTGTTAGGAAATATGATTTTTAATAGCTATCTTAATAGAATGTTTTCGCCACTCACCAAAAATTCCCACAATAATAGCTAAATTAGCATTACAGTTGTAGGAATTGGCTATGGAGTGATTATTAATCATTTTCGGTATCAACGAGAGTCCCACTTAGTGAGTGATTTTTCGGGTCCTGAGAGCTCTCGCTATATAGGGCTTCTACTGTACTACCTTTCCCATGAACTACAATATACATATATACATTTTGTGCTTCATTAACCATTAACTGAACTAAATGGTTGCATGCAAAACCACTGCTTATCAGGATAGTTTGACAAAGCCCACCCAGAAAAATGGGTAACACCCAATAATATGAGAGTAGGTATGCAAAACAAATCTCTCCTAAGACAAGGGGAATACGCACAAACATTTTGTTGAAAGATAACATAAGAGAACATGACGATATAACTAAAGGTATGAAGGGTAAATGGGTATGAATGTTATCTTGAATTAATCAACTATTAAGATAAATGGATCTATTTTGTCATATACAACCAAATAATAGAAAACTTACTGTTTCCACAATGATTTGCTCTCCTTCCTGGAGCTCAATACTTTCACCAGTGGTCAAGATGATGAGGGAACTCCCAGGAGGCAACTGTAATGCTTCTGCACAATCAGTGGTGCCATCCGCTCCCACAAAGGACACGGTGCCATCTTCACCCTCTTTCACAGTCACTTCATTTTCCACAACCATTTCAAGTGTGTCAGGCTCAACGTCCAAACCATCGTCAATGTCCTTTGAGCCTTCCTCTAACACTTTTTCAATTTTTATAGTTGTTCCTTCTGCCTCCATTTCTTTCCTCTCTCTGACTGATGCTTCCTCAATGATAATGGCATCACCATCTCCCTCACCTTGGGCTGAATCGTCCCCATTTTTTTTCCGCAACTGCTGAAGACGTCGCCACAAAGTTGTCTTTGGTACCTAAACACAAATAGAAGGAAAACTAAATTCTCTTATAAGATAACATATTTTACAACCTACATATATGAAACATAGGCATATAAGTCACACTGCCATTTCTGCCATAAATTTTGAGAAAAATTGATAACTTAGATATAAAACTAAAATATCACTTTGACTGCAGACCTAGCATGGGAGAAACACAAACGGAACATTTGCAGCAGTGCATTAAGGAAGCTAGTATTTATCAAGTGAAGTTGATGTGCTTATTCACAGCACTGATGTTTTTGCCTTTCTGTTTGCTGAGTTCCCCATCATGTTTAAAGGGTAGAGTTATGCGCTGATTGTTCACTTTCAACAAGAAATTCAACAATGCCACAAAAATGAATGCAGAGGTACATATGTACTTCAATTCAGCATAATGCATATGGAATTTAGTGATCTGCTTTTCGTCATTTTACTTTTCGTAGCAATTTTTGAGAATCCAGGTAACCTGTAGGTAACCGTTTCGCAAAATTAATGCATTCCACGAGGCCAATTGTATCGCACAAATATTACATAACCAACATGAAACAATTCTACAATTTTTTCTCCTCAACTTATACTTGTGTCAGATTTTTTTCAACATTTTTGGCCCAAAAGAAGATTTCGACTCATAATCGAAAAAATAAAGTATACATATAAAATATTCGATCCTGAACTATACAGCTATATGCTGAGAAGGTCTATATTGTGAAAAAATTATTGGATTAAGCAGCTCCGATACTGATATAACAGTAACCAAATATCGGCCAGCCATATACGGAACTATTATCGGATCAGCCCTACTTTCCATTATCCTACAATATTGGGAGCTTAAAATTCAATGTGTTGAAGTTAGCCCAGATAGGAACATATCAGTGCACTTCAGCACACATGAACAACTTTGAATGGAACAATGTGTGCAGGTGAAATGTTCCGTAATCTCCCGGTAGATAGCATGCTGTAGGTTCACTATAGTTACAGCCGAATTTTTTGTGCATAGTTATCAAATTCATTCAAAATACCTATATAAAAATGTAATATTTTTACCATGGAGTAATTAAAAACTTGACATTATCAATGTCTGCTGCCTTTACTGAAAATTAACCAAATAACACCAATCGCAGATGTGATTATCGATGTTCTTTTGCTGTTTATTGTACATCAACTCTGCTACCGATCTGTTTTGAAGTGCGCTGCTTAGGGTGCAGGGTCTGAAATGAATAGAAGGCAAGTGCACTGTCATGTTGTGAAGTGAGCAGTGCACTAGAGCAAATGGAAAGCTCTCATTGTTTGTGGTAAAACTGAGAAGCAATTTTTCACCAAATGATTGAAACAAATATAGCAACATACATAGTATGACCAGGGACAATAGCACACCCTGGCATGTCATATTTTCCTTTGTGACATATTCTTACGACATAAGCAAACATCACTACCAACTGTCGCAAAGTTAACACTATGGCACTATAGCATAAGCTACAGAAGCTACATAGCATGGCTAGGGAAGATGGTGGTACATTCAATCAAGATGATTACAATGGCTTAACTGCCTCATCATGCAAAAATGCTGGCAATCCTGTCAAGGGATGATGTGGGTATCTTCACGCCTGCTAATACAGCAGATAAAAAGCACTACGTTGAATTTTATAGGAAGTTCAACTTTTACTTTTTCAGAGTTTCTTATACTTTGTTTCAATATTTAGACTTGCACCTTTAGTGATTTACTGATTTACTTGTGACTCTGGAAAATAAACACATTTTCCTTTTTACTTTGAATAACACTTGAGTCATGAATTTTAGTCTATATTTTTGGCTAAAAAGAAGACTTCAATTTTTATCAAATTATACTCAAGATATATAGTATATTTCATTTGAGGATAACTGGGTTCCATGTGCCATTTATACAATTTCACATATACTATTCTCTGAATTTTGGATGGAGAAAGAGTAAAAAATTCATGAAAATGGGCAACAATATTTTGTACCCAGAAACCCTAGCTGCTGGAATACTTGAAAGTTTCATAATTCTAAAGAAATTGATCAATTTTAAGGTTGAGCATCAGGCTCTGGAAAAATGATCGGTATATGTATCAAAGCATCCAGTCTGCAAATTCCTCAAATTCACCTGCTATCCGCTCATCTTCAACCACCTACTTCACATATATTGCTACGCTACAAATGTGCCTTTATACTAACCTTTCATTTTCTTCATAAACCCTTTTTCTTTTGTAAACCATTCACTTAAACCTGTCAAGTGCATCTATTTCTCAACACCACGTTCAAAAACCAGACCTTTTCTTCCTAGTTCCCCGAGATGGCGCAGCTGTCGACAAGTTACTCCTCTTCGCTTCACACACATCACCCATGACTTTTCCCACACTTCAACTTAAACTATCCCTGCTTTTTGACGGCTTTTAGAGAGTTGAGGGATGGGTAACCTCTCGGAGCTACCCTATCATCTTTGGAGGTACCTCATTCCAGTGCCTCATACGGAACTTTCATCACCAACTCGCTGCTCGCCATTTTTTTACGCAAAAAAATTGCCATTGGAGTGGGTTGGTTGAAAAGGGTGTTCGTAAAAATAAAATGTAACTATCCACCAAATAACCTATTTTTCCATTCAGAAATGGCCATTGTGAGGCTGTGTACCATCCCACCCTAGCACCCCCGTTTCACTCCACAGGCCTGCAAACTTGTTGGGGGGGTTGGGTAAGGCCATATGTAGGAAGTGAAATTAGTCCGTATCCCTCTACCGGGACTTCCGAAAATCTTGCAATATGGTGTCAAAATATCACCAAAAATATGCAAATTTGGTAATTTTCAAACTTTATTTTCTCAAAAACTAAGTATCTCACGCCTTTCATTCTTAGATTTATTAAATGCGCATTCCTTTCACTTTCCTTTCCCATTTCTCTAATACCCCTCACTTTTCTACCTTTCTCACAAAAAACTTTCTCCCAGACTGGACCCTACGATTCATTTACCAAATGATCTAATACTAAGTAGTCATTGCATATACTGATGTGCCAGTATACATGTACAACTGGATATACATAGGTAGGTTTGATATAAGTAAGTATGCCTCAAAAGAATAAAACAGAGGAGCAATTGATACCTGATATGTTATCGCAGCAAGGGCATGGGTCATTCCTCTCTTGAGGCAAGCTGCAACAGCCAAATCCAACTGCTCATGAATGATATTCCCTCTTCTGTTGATGTCATCCCTTCTTTGAGAGCCAGAGGGGATCCGACCACTGGCGACTAAGCGTGATCGCTCACGGAAGAGGGTTGTCTTAGGAATCTAAGGAAATTCAAGTATGTACCTTCATCAATAAGTAGAAAACACATTAGGCATGCATTACAAATAAGCACAAAAACATGATAGCAAGGGATTCAAAAGGGATAAGGAAAATACAGTAGAGCCTCATTTTCCACAATTAATTTATATAACTTGCAACTATGCTCAACTGCATTAAAGTCTGACTGAAAAAAATGGTTTTTCAATTACAAACTCTAAATTTTTTATTTCATGCAGTCGTACCTCAGTCCCTGAGGACAAATTTCTATGTTTATACATAATATTTTTAATATTAATAACTTATTGTAATAAAAAATGCAGAAACGAATGCCTATTCAAAGCATAATCTAACACAGTCAACCACTGTATTTTCCTGCCACCACGTTGGTGAAAAATACAGCACTTAATGTACAGCCTTGCAGCCAGCCACTGTATTTTCCTGCCACCACGTTGGTGAAAAATACAGCACTTAATGTACAGCCTTGCAGGAGGATCCATTAAAGAGCAAATCATATATTCATGGCAACACAGAGCAGGTGCATCACATAATCCTTAGATTTTTACACGACTGTCCAAAAAAACAGAATGTTATGTTTTCAGTGGCTGGCTATGCATGTATGTTTGTTCCACTGTAGCAACTTAACGGCGGTACCGATTTTTATGCACAAACACTTATTTGAACCGCTACCTTACTGGCAGTGTCATAAGCTACATAAAACTGGAAGTTTACTTCCGGTTTAACCAGAACTGTTACATTTGCACGTTAATATTACCGTGGTAACCAAACGTATCCATAGATTTCGATGTGTGACCATTCAGTGGACTTTATAATGTGATTATGAGTATCTTAGACTATATGTTATTGGAAATTTACTTCTGGGTTAGACCAGAAGTGTTACTTTTGCATCAGTATGACCCTTCAGTGGACTTAATAATACGATCGCGTGCTCAATAGACAATACATTTTAAGAATAAAAATTACAATATTTTGTTTTCTCATTTCTCTGATTCATTGAAATAGCTCTAATGTCATGTTGGATTACCTTTTATATTAATAATAATTCACTAAAAAGAACAAAATAAAAAATTATTAAAATAAAAAATATTAAAAAATTAAAAACCACTACTGCAAAAAGTAACATTAAAAAGATATAAACAAGATTGTTTTTTGCTTCGTTGAATAAATATTCATTAATATCTGTTAATAATGTATTATTACGAATAGGTGTTGGTGGTAATCTGCAACCACATCTGTCACCTGGTATGCCTTTTATCAATTGGGAAATATTGACCTTCGATTAAAATTTTCAAAGCAGTCGGGGGCTGTCTGTATATCTCTATATATTTGTTATGTTACACTGTTTAAACAGGCCCCAACTACATTGAAAATTTTAATCGAAGGTCAAAATTTCCCAATTGATAAAAGGCATACCAGGTGACAGATGTGGTTGCAGATTACCACCAACACCTATTCCGCTATTCGTAATAAAACATTATTAACAGATATTAATGAATATTTATTCAACGAAGCAATAAACAATCTTGTTTTTATCTTTTTAGTGCTATTTATTGCAGTCATGTTTTTTAATTTTTTAATAATTTTTAATATACATGGAGATAGCTGAAATAAATGCCGAAAGCTGTTCTATTTTAAAAACTTAACCAAAGGGAAACCTTCAATCCAGAGTCCGGCAAAGTCACTCACAAAACATTGAAAAGCTTTGGGAATAAGCAAAGTGGAGAAATAGATAACATCACAAAACCATCACACGTGGTTTGTAATCCTAATAAGAAAATGTAGCTCAGTCGTTTATTAGATACATACTAGTGTAATAAGATCACTTGAAGGTTATGTGTTAAGAATATACCAATTATTCACAATACTAGAGGGGAAGACGGGATAGGAAAATTGATTGTGACAGACAATTGGTACATCTTCCTTTCTCCGATGACTACAACGTTGTCTTCTAGGTATACTATTCTGAAATCTCCTATTTACATTTATTTTAATGTCTCCTTCTTATCAGATCACCATTTTTGTTGTTGACTTACTACTTCTAAAGATTTCACAAAGCTTTATTTTTTGCATCTTGATTTCATGCATTTAATACAATTTATAATTATGTTAACTATATTCATTTATTTAAGTTCCCTTAGTTGCCTTATGCCTCCCACTAGCATTTATTGACTAATAGAATATGTCTAGTATCAACAGTCTACAATTGTAGAGAATTTCACTCATTGCAATAAATCATAAACTATGCTGAATGAAACAAAAAAAGACCCAAGTTTATGAGGTTCATCAGTCTCACTAGGGAAGCTAAAAATGGAGGCACACATCAACACTGGCATGTTCAATCCCTCTGGGCCCCATTCTACCACCCCAAGGTTACATCTGAAATTCATCTTGCATAGACAGAAGCCCATGACCACTGAGTTCCTGGTCCCCAAATCCTCCTTACTCACTCAAACTTACCCCATACTCCAACACACAATATGCTATTTACCTCAGCTCTCGACTTCTCTTACTATGTGTGCTTACTTAGATAATGACTACAATCATTTGATGATTGTATTTTGTTTGTCTAAAATATTCAAATATCTTGAATAATAAGATGCTTTTTAAGTCCATTTGCACCATCTGATCTTGAGAACACATGATTTTCTCAGTTCTCAATAGCATTGGGTAACATCAATGGCACCTACTTCAATTTTTCACTATAAGCCAATAACTCCCCCAATGATGCTAATCCGAGCATGCTCAATTTATTAGAACTGTATAAGAGAGAACACCTTCTTCCATCTGATGATTCAAACACTTTTATGGTAAGTGTTCATAAGAAAATGTACATGACACAACTCCAACACAAAAAGGGTGATAGCTTGCTCATTCTAAACATGCCATAATAGAGCCACGATTGTAGGGACTCAACATCAGGGATAACTTTCATTTGTGCAAATACATAAACTGCTGCCAGTAAGAACTATTTATTGGGGAAAAAATTACAGACTATAATATCCCACTGGCAGTTGCTAAATAGAAATAAGAGTATGGGAGGGGAAGGGATAAAAGGGGTCTTGCTGGCTGAGAGATCATGGCATACATAATCAGCAAGATGTCAGATGATTAGCATTCTCCTGTAGCTCCAAGCCTGGCAGTAACAACTTGGAGATTATGCATAAGCACCAAGAATTAGGTATTACTCAATGAGTCATGGCCCAAATGATGTGTATTAATTACATCGATAATGGCAACTGTGACAGTTAAACTTCTAAGAATCAGTGATTTTTGAGTCAATGTTTTCCTGTTGATCAACTAAAATACATGTGGGATATTAGAATAAAGTTTTCCATGTCAATGCAACATGAGGTCAATGTTGAAGAAGTGACCGTCATGTATATTACAACAAGCAATACTAGGAAGGATTACTACTGAAGGATTGAAGGAACTCACAAACCAAGGCCTCCCGAGCGACTACCCTAAATTGGCAGAATTCTGTTTAAAAAATTTATATTTCATGTGGAACTGAGAAATATATGAGCAAAGGGATGAAGGACAATCTCCTGTTATCGCCAATCTATACATACATGGAGAAATTTGAAAAAGAAGTGTTAAACACCTTTGACCATCACCCAACAATTAGGTTAAGATACGTTGATGATACATTCGTCATTTGGCTACATGGATAAAAGATACTCAAGGAGTTTCTATTACATCTGAACAGTCAGCATCCTTTGATCCAGTTCATGATGGAAATGGAAAAAGATGGACACCTACCATTCCTGGATGTCCTAGTCCAAAGAAAAGATGATGGTACACTTGGACATAGTGTGTACAGAAAGAAGACTCATACCGATCGATATCTTCGCCCATGCTCACACCACCATCTACAACAGAAGGCTTCTGTTATCAAGACCCTGTTTGATCGTGCCAGAAAAGTTTCCGATCTTGATTCTATCACACAAGAAATACACCATTTGAGGAGGACATTAAAGGATAATGGATTTAGTTTCAAATTAATTGAAAGAGTGACATCAAAAAACCTAAAGAGAAGGAGATTTCAAAACCTCTGGGATATGTTATGCTGCCCAGGGCTGCAAGTGGTCCTACCGGTTGATTTAATGGAAAAATGACTTATTTTTGCCCAAATAATGACTAAATAATGACTAAATAATGACCAAAAATGACCAAAAATTGACAAAATACAACCAAAACCTTACTGAAATCGGCCAACATACTTGAGTATGTTTCCTAGACTCCTCCATTCTCTGCCAACTCGCAAACTGGCCAACTAAGCAATGAAAATCTGTAAAATGCACGATTCAAACACATATCTTGTACTCGCACGTCTTCAATTCGCGCATTGCAAGGGATTTTTAGGGTCCAGTCGGCCGCCAGTTGGGGAGTTGGCAGAGAATGCAGGGCTCTGATGTTTCCTGGTACATATCGCGCCTTTGAAGAGGAAAAGTAATTGAACACCGTATTAAAAAATGTGTCAAATAAAACTTTATTCACATGAAAGTAATGCAAAATAAAAAAAACTCTTACTTTCCAAAAAAAATAACTTGCACGTACTTCCTAACTAGAAGCGTAGAGTAACAAAATAGTATAATAAAATATTTACTAAGTTGAGTGATAAATATAATGTGATTACATGAGACACGTTTTCCAGACTAGAAGAACAAAACGAGGGGAAAAATGCAAAGCATTAGTAAATACGTATTTATGTGCCCTTGGGCTTGCGGGAGAAGAAGTCCGATACAAGTTTAGAGGTGCACTGCTCCACCTTTTGCTGAGTTTTCTCAACCTCCTTCCTCTTTTCTGTAGCTTCTTTTCGGACTGTCTCTGCTCCTTCAAGCATAGCTTGGGCTACAGCAACTCCCTCCATGACTTTCTTTTCTACAGCAGTTTTAAGCCTTTTGGTGGCTACCTCAACCAGCTTATCTGACCCTCTTCTTTTCTCTTCTTCATAGCTTTAAGCCTTTCCTGCTGATCACATAATTTCTCTCGCTCGTCTTCCATTTGTTTTAATTTTTCCTGTTCTTTTGCTCTTCTTGCCAACTCCTCTTCAGCCATACGACTTTCCTCTTCCCTTTTCTTCTTCTCATTCTCCATGTGCTCACAATACTTCACGTGAGCACTAAGGGCAGAAGCTAGCAATGTTCTTGTCATTAGAACATTCTCCGGTTTGTTGCCATACTTCCTCATAACACCCTTCACCACCATGTATGAGTCAAGTGTCAGCTCAGACATTGAGGCTCTATCGGAAGTAAGCGTTCGGCCTATTGAGGAGAAGTTCCATTCAATGCCTGCCTGCCCATGTGAAAGGCACAACACACACTTCACAACTGTGGCCACAGTAGGGTACTTCGGTTCCCCGGTGGATCTCTTGATACGGAAAAATTGTGCCCAATACTCATCAATTCGCATTTCCTGACTACCTGGATCATCCTTTTCCATTTGAAGCATCCTCCGCTCATCCAAGAGGACGTCAATTTTTACCTCATCTGAAAGATGGAGCTCCCAAGCGATTGCCGCTGTCACTTCTTCGCTTCTATGCCGCTGCTTTGCTTGGATGTCCTTTCATTGGGGTGAATACACCGGCAATGCTTCTCAAGCGCTTTCGTCTTCAGTGCCGATTTCTTAAGGATGTGTGAGCAGACAGCGACGTAGTGGTCTCTGGCTTCTTTGAGGAACTCTAATCGATCCTCTCATGCACCTGAACAAGACAATTGACAACAAACGTGTAGGCCCGCTGACTTCCTTATGCTCCCTATGCTTTATGTACTGTATTCCAGCTTTTTAAATCTACCGCGTGCAGCTCACTGCCTTCTCTGCAGCCGCATGGCTCCTCACAGGAGTCTCCCGCACAAGGCTCTGTGGCGGCCCGTGATGCACAGGAACTCGTGGCAGATTTAAAAAGCAGAATACCACAACAACACAATTCTTAAAAACTGAACATGTGACTGACAGCTTTTGGGAATATAGCTTGGAAAGTAGCTTCGATCCCATCACACGAATTTGCAGGGAAGCTGGAGAGACAGCATTTCAAAAGCCAGTACACAGCGGCAACGTTTTCACTGTCAGCTGGGTACGTAATGCGAACTGGAGCACAACTGGTTGTCAGCACCTCTCCTGCTGAGGTTAAACCAGGGCGCTCAATTTCAATCCGAAGCTGACCAGTTGATAGCTTGATGTGACAGGCATCTTTGTGTTTGTCCGATTTGTAATGTTGTTCAACGGCTTGAAAACCTGCCGTGACAGCAATCTGACTCATACATACAGTGCAGAACGCCCTTTCCTCCGAATCTCCTGCACGGCACCACTCCTTAATAAAATAACCGTTGGCGTCCTTTTCTAGCCAAGTAGGCTTAAAACGGCACTTCCCCGTTCTCAGCAGGAATCCTACGAAAACAGAGTGCATGCTGATTAAAATTGAGAATACATCTACATCTACATCTACATATTACCCTGCGAGCCACCTCTAGGGTGTTTGGCAGGGGGTGACAAGTCACCAAAATGCAGCATGCAAGCGGACCGCCACATGCACACCGCACGGTCATGAATATTAAGGATACTAACCAATTCCATCATTAACTAAAATCCATCATACAGCATGCAAGAGAATCCCCACATGCACGCCACACATGTACGATGACACATAATTTTCTACATGCTACTTAAGAGGGCAATCTGCCTATGAAGCTAGAACATGCAAAACATGCTGTGATATTCAACGCCCATACGGCAGACTCAGTAATTTGGATAGTGACTGGACCATAGGGGACAGGGAAGTTCATCGAACACCAACGACAAGGATCACTCACCTCGTATTGTAATGGACGCAACAAAAACAACACGGCCATCACCGGAACCGTACCCAACGTAGAGTAGGGGATGGCCACTAACAAAGCTGCCTTACGCTGGAGAACACACTTCGTTTCCTTTGGGCACTATGCGGCAACAGAAGCCTGCGTTCGGCTCTCGCTCAAAGTCTACATTCGTCATTCGGCTCTCGCTCAAGTCACTCGGCTCACAGCGAGCGGCCGGCCAGCAGACTTTGCTTCTCCTCCCCCTCCCTCCCTCCTGTTTTGGTTGCTATCGTCGCAGTCGCTACACTTGCCCTGTTTCATTCGTAGCACTGATGTGAAGTTTGTCACATTTTGGACCCTTCCTATTACTGTATTTACTCGCATATAGGACGACTTCAAATATAGAACGAGGTAGGATTTTAGAGACAAAAAATAAAAAATTGGACTTCCTTACTCATTTATTAACATAATGAATAAATTCCGTAAGTATTACGAAAGACGTTTTGGGGGAGAGTAGGGGGTTGGGATTATCTTACATTGTCTTACGTACGATGGTCTGGGGGTCTGGAACCATATTACGTAAGATTCTTGTCCGTATTGTAACATTGTATCTTTCCTAAATGAAATTTAGTAGTGGTGGTGGAGCATTCGCTCGTTACTTTCGGACATTCTGTAATCTCACTCCTACAACAATGCTACTCTTCTGTCACCTGACTGCCTGGCTACATTACCTTCATGGTCAACCAAAGCAGGCTGTATGCAGGAGGCATTGATTCCTTCCAACGATTGACTCCACTACATTGTTGTGAAAGATGTAACAAAGATGCTAGTCAGAAATTGTTGATTTGCGCCTGGATACCAGATGACACGGCCGCCACGCCGGGCTCATCTATACATTCGCTTCTGAAGCACATGTAGTGTGGCGTCGTCTGCCACCACAAAGTCAAAAATAGCGACAAGTCACCCGTCATACAATATTATTATCGCACCATCCAACAAAGGTGACTTCGATTTCGACCTTGACACTAACAAAAAAAAACAGCAAAGAAACCTTCGCTCTCGCACATAGGACGACCCCGATTTTTTAAGCGGATAAAAGTGACATAAAACCTCGTCCTATATGCAAGTAAATACGATATAATAATGACTTTTAGTAGTGACTTTTTAGCATAATAATGACTTTTAATGACCAAGATCACAAATAATGACCAATAATGGTAATAATGACCGACTTGCAGCCCTGATGCTGCCTTACATTGCAGGTACGACCAATCGCTTAGGTAGAATAAGGAAAAAGTATAACATTATCACAAGATACAGCACTACCTCCAGAGTACGAGATCATCTACGAGGGACTAAAGATCCATTACCACCCACAATGTATGAGGGTGTGTACGAACTTCTCTGCAGTTGTGGTAGATCATATGTGGGGCAAACCAAGAGATGCCGATTAAAGGAACATGAACGTGCAATTCGGAAGAAAGACTGGTATCACTCTGCCATGGCTGAGCACATTTACATTAGAGGAAGGTCAAGCCATTGACATCAAGATGGCAAAAGTACATCACAAAGAAAGCAGTAACTTTCAGCGGCTCATAAGAGAGGCGATTGAAATAGAAAAAAGACCAAACAATATAAATTGAGAGGATAGTTATAAACTCCCTTATACCTGGAAAAGACTTCTTCAAAATTAAATTTTACTTCTCAAAATCATCAACTGCTGGAATTGTTTATTTATGTTTTGAAAAAAGGCCATTGCTGTTCTTAAAAGCCCGTCGAAGCCAACAGCATAGCACGGCAAAACTGTTGCATAATATTAAATACTTAATAGCAGAAGCAAAACTGTTGCATAATATTAAATACTTAATTGCAGAACCAAAAGCCTGAATAACATGACATGAGTCTCCAAAAATTTGAATCAAAATATGTACATATTGAGGTAATGAAAGATTTCAGGCTTTCCCGGCCCGTGGGTATATATTGACTTGCACCTCTAGTCAAGGCACCAACCTCTGCCTAGAGGACAACGCTTGACTCGAGCGCCAAAGCGTTGGCTGCCATGGACCTAAATACCCGGTGTAAATCCCGAAAGATCACTGACATACATTTTAAGGTAGTTTAAGCGAGATATTTCTTCAGTCATAATAGAGATCATATTCAAATTTTTTTTTAATTTCAGCATCTGTAAGAAGTATGAAGTAAATATCATAATATTAATGGTGCAAAAAAAGAGGCACTCCGGGAGTGCCGACAGAAGTGAAAACTTGAAATAACGTGAGCATTTTTGAATGTAGGGAATAATTTCTAATGAAGTGTTTTATTAATCAGTAGAAAGTAGTTTCATGTATATAATAAAAAAAATATTCATTTATTGCGCTATTGTACACAATTATTTTACATAAAAATTGTACACTTCAGAATAATCAACTTTCATCCATTATTTCAACAACTCTTTCATCATCACCGCCATCATCATCGGCAATATCTAAAACTGATACAATAGGCTTATGGTAACTAAAGTAAGAAACGAATAATTTTGATTTGAATTTGCTTAAATGTCTTGTAAATACTGCATCAATAGTAGTTTTATATTTCGTTGTGCCAAGATTGCGATTATTAGACATCGTTAAACCAAACTCACTATTTAAAAATTCAATCAATGGTAGATTTTTATTATCTGCAAAGTTTATGTTTATGTATATATGAATAAGCTACTAAAATTGAACGTATTAAAAGAAATTGAGTTATATTGTACTAACCTTCACCATTCTTGTATCGAGTACACTCTCCTGCACGAGTATGGACTATTATATTATCCGGCACAATATTTGTAGCAACCCAAATTGAATGAACTAAACTGTATATTAGATATATATAATGTAATATGAATAAAATTATAATATAGTTTATTTGACGGTGACGCGAGTCCAATGGCTTTTACCCATCCACAAAAGTGTATATACAGAATATACAATTACACATATATTTAGTAGCGGTGATGGTGACGGTGATGCGAGTCCAATGGTTTGTACCCATCCACAAGTACTGTATATATAGCGAGTATACTGTGTATATACAGAATATACATAATTATACATATATGTAGTAGCGGTGACGGTGACGCGAGTCCAATGTCTTTTACCCATCTACAAAAGTGCTCAACGCGACATAAGAGGTTTTCACTTCAAAAAAAATATATATGTAAATATATTCATACAATCATAGAAAATGGAAAGGGATACGAAAACATAAAAGGACGAACACAGGGTTTGGTGGGGAAGATGAAAATGTGTCGAATCCAGACAGAAAAAAATTTCACCTTACCCGGGATTCAAACCCGGATCTCCCGATTTCCGGCCAGGTATGCAACCAGTTACACCAGCAAGGCTACTCAATCAACTGCTGAATTTGATGGGGTTTTATGTCACAACCCATGCCCAACTTTAGTGGCCAAGAGATGGCGCGCAGGAACTGTTTCACCCACCATATAGGAGACAAACACAAGTGGAAGAGAAGAGGTAAAGAGGAATACAAGCATACAACAAATGCAGAGGTGAACAGTGCGTTTAAAGGCACGCATAGCCGAGGAAGAAGAAAAGAGCCAAAATGGCCAAATATACTCATTCATTTGAAAACAGATGCTCAAAGGCGCAGTTGATTGAGTAGCCTTGCTGGTGTAACTGCTAGCATACCTGGCCAGAAATCGGGAGATCCGGGTACGAATCCCGGGTAAGGTGAAATTTTTTCTGTCTGGAATTGACACATTTTCATCTTCCCCACCAAACCCTGTGTTCATCCTTTTATGTGTTCCTACTCCTTTCCATTTTCTCAGTAATTAAATAAATATATCCACATAAGTCTCTAACTTTACTCATTTTTTCACTCTGTATGGTAAAAATGACTTCACAACAGATGGTCTTTTTGCGATTCAGTAAAAATTACAGTGGTGAGAATAAATTATTTTTTATAAATAGTTGAGAAAACATACAAACCACACACCGTAAGTTTTTTGACAAAATCTAGGCATTAGAAAATCCTAATTTTTTCAATATTCTCTTTCTGGAGTGCACAGCCATAATCTATCCCATGTAAAAAACCTTATATTTTTAGGCAAATGGTTCAAAAAGAAGTTTGACAAGGGGTTAATATTTTGATATCATTGCAAGGATGAGAATTTTTTTCTTAAAAATGAGGTAAAATTCTAGGTGAAGTGATAACTCACTTGCCTTTACTATGTTCGCAATTATTTGTTAAAACTAATGTATATGACAGGCTTCATTTAAATACAATAAAGAAACATGTAAAATACAGTGGAAGTCCGGTATAGTGAGTACGGCTTATTGCGAGAATCCCGTTTTAGCGAGTGATTGTCTTTGTACCACCAAAAGGCCTATGTTTTACATGTAAAATAAAGTGGATTTAGCGAGGCCAAAAAGTTACTTCCACGGTATACGCTCGGTATTACGACAGATATCTCTCGAGGGTGATGCACCACCTAGCAAAAATTAACTATTTTGTTTTGTATTATCTGTTAATTAAACTAAATATTCAAGATGTGAGCCATATCTGCAACACCTAAAGCCAGTTACGTCCAAACATTAGTGATATACGGCCTTGAGTACGCAGTGCGCGCTCCCATTCCGCGCTTCCCGGCGGTGGTGCTGGCGGGGGCAGCTCTTCCGGCGGTGGCGCTTGCAGGGGCGGCTCTTCCGGTGGTGGCGCTTGCGGGGGCGGCTCTTCCATCGGTGGCGGCGTGCGGGGCAGCTTCTCCTGGCGGGATGCGGCTTCCGGGTGCGGGCGACGGCCGGAACAGTCCAAGAGTACTCCGGGCCGCAAGAGTGCGGGTGGAGGAAGAGTGCCGCGAGGTTGGCTTGCTTCGACCGGATGCGGGAGGAGGGAGACCGCTGAGGAGTGATCTCTCTGCGACTGCGTTCCCTAGGACTCCCTCCTCCGTTGTGACTGCTAGGGTCCGGAGGGGCGCCTTATATGAGGATCCTGTGCAGGGCGGCGAGCTCCGTGAGAGTCACGTGGGGGAAGGGGCGAGCGTCGCTCTCCTCCTCCGCGCGGGGGAGAAAGGGGTAGAGGGGAGGTGAGTGGGGGAGGGCGTGACGCACGGGAAAGTTCGCCACGTGGACACTCGGCAGGGAGAGTGGGAGTGAGTGCGGTGGCACGTGAACAACGAGCAAGTCCGCCGCGTGGTCCCTTGGCGCGACGAGTGAGTTTGAATTATGCGCCACCGGGTAGGGCAAATCATGGTTAAAATTCGAAAATTTGATAAAGTTGATATTATCGTCATGATATATTTGCAAAATTATCCAAAAACTACAGTATACCTAATATTTTAATTCCGATTAGTTACAGTGTCTTTACAGCTTTCTTCGGCGATCGAAAAATAGAAGAACTGGAAGAAAAACACCGAGACTGGATGAATTAATATTTTATGTAATGGAAAATGTCCTGTTTCTTTCTTAAAATTAGTTGATATTCCACCAGATTGTGCCTGAAACGACTTTTTTTGCTGTTTACCTTCGTCAAATACCATGGAAACAAAAGAAAAACGGTAAATACGAACGACTATGAGAATTAGGTGGCTTTATTCAACACTTTCGGATACAACGAGCGCTCGATTTAGCGAGTGATTTCCGAGGGATTATGAGCACTCGTTAAACCGGGCTTCCACTGTAGTCAACCATCACGCATTCTTATCACCTCTAAATTTTACGGACTGATTTTATATACACGTATATACAACACTACCTCCTATATGATATTATGATACCTTTACGGTTATATTACCTATTTTTGGTACCTCCAATGATGTACAATAAGGTTTTACTTAAATTCCTCTATATAACAGTTAAACCATAAACTTGAATTCAAACTGTTACCCCATAAACATCGTTTTCAATTCAGCCTTTAATGTCCTTGTTGTTCCAAAAATAACAGAAACAAAAAAATTATAACATAATAAAGAGTACATAGAATTAAAAGTTACCTAAAGATGCGAAACCAATGGTGAATGAAGATATTCATGCCAACGCAAATACGGCAATAAAATAATGTAGAAATTTCCACAGGAAAAATCGGCCTGGACCAGGAATTGAACCACAGAACTTTGGCTTGCTGGGCCAATTCGCAGACCACCACGCTACCCCTAGTATCCTCCTAAATTCCCATGGAAATTAGGAAGCCTGGGTAGTGTAGTGGTCTGCGAATTGGCCCAGCAAATCAAAGGTCCGTGGTTCAATTCCCAGATAAGGCCAATTTTTCCTGTGGCAATTTCTACCCAATGGTGAATTTTCCTCAATTAAGCCTTTACCTCAAAAATATACGAGATAATTGCTGCACTATCCCTCAACTGTTGAGATTAATGCAAGATGATAGACATACTACAAAACTGTACAAAAATATGTACATTACATAAATATTAATGTCAAAAAAACCAAAATAAGGTTAGAGGAATAAATTAGGAAGACAAGGTCAATTTCAGACAAGGAGTAAAAACTGGAGGAAAAGGAAGAAATTTGCACTCTGGGAAATACAGGGTTTGTATAAAAAGTAACCGGACTGTGCTTGTGACGCCCAGGTAAAGCGTGCGCAAACCAGTTGTTGGTGCTATAATGGTGTTGGGGGATCGAGGGAAGGGTAGCGGGCCCGAGTCAGTTGCCTGCAGACGCTTGGAGGGTTAGCATCATGCGAGAGCTCAGTGCGTGTTCAGTGACCTCGTCGGAGTGAAAATGGAGCGTACCATCGAGCAACATGTTAACATCAAATTTTGTGTCAAACTCAAGAAAACGACTACGGAAACTCTTCAAATTATCAATGAGGTTTACGGTGAGGATGCTTTATCCAGAACTCAAGTCTTCCAGTGGCACAAGAATTTCCGAGAGGGCCGCGATGATGTCCACGACGAACAGCGCCCCGGACGTCCATCAACCAGTCACACGGACCCAAATGTTCAAAAAGTGCGTGATGTGTTGAACACTGACCGTCGTCTGAGCATCCGAGCAATAGCAGAAGAGGTCGGAATTGATAAGATGACCGTTCACGATATTGTTAAGAACGATCTGGGCATGAGGAAGTCCGTCCGGAGATTGCCGATTCCTGGATCCTCCACCACGACAATGCGCCGTCGCACACCTGCCTGCTTGTCACCGAGGAATTGGCCAAACACTCGAGGGCGACGTTGCCACAGCATCCCTACAGCCCAGATACGGCACCACCGGAATTCTTCCTATTCCCCAAGATCAAGAAAGTACTGAAGGGGACGCGGTTCGGGACTCTGGAAGCCTTTCAACTCGCTACAACGAGGGCTCTAGACGTCTTACACGCTGTCGACTTCCAGGGGGCATTCGAGCACTGGAAAATCCGGTACCAAAGGTTTATCGACTCCGATGGGGACTACTTCGAAGATTTCTAGAGGAAAAGTGTAGAAATTTTGCCAATAAATATGTTTTCTGAGCTCAGTCCGGTTACTTTTTATACAAACCCTGTAGGATCACAAGTGAAGGATGACGCAAGGAGGATAAGGTGAGCAGAGAAGCATAAGCTAAAAAGGAATTGTATCATTATCAAAGTCCATTAACAGCTAAATATCAACAAAAGCTGGGGAGTAAGGAAACACAACGTTAAAATACATAAAAAATCTACATATGTATTTGGAGTGCATAGATACACTACTATAGGGCAGTGAAGCTTGGGCTACAGCAGCTGAAGAACAGAAACTAGAAGCAATGGAAGAGAAGTGTTATTAAAACATGATGAGGATCAAATTGCTAAATAGAGAATCACCAATGAAGAAGTCCTCTGAAGAGCATGGGAGAAAAGACGCTTGCTAATAACTCTGCTTAGTAGAAGTGACAAACTAATTGGACACATTTTCAGAAATGACACCCTCCTGAAAACTAAAATGGAAGAAGCAACGAATGATAAGAAATACTGAGGAATACCAAGGAAGGAATACATAAAGCAAGCTATGAAGAATGTGAACATGAGGAATAATGAAGGAATTAAGCCGTCAGCTGAAATGAGATTGGAGGGAGAGCTGCAGCAAACCAATCTTTGAATTGATGACTGCTAATACTGATTTAGATGATAGACATCACAAACAATCATCTGAGGCTGATCATCTCTTTCCCTATTGATTTCTCTCATTTGTGACGTATGCAGGAATCATTATAGCTTCACAAAGACATTTTTTTACGGTTTTAATAGGTCCTGATTAAGTTTTTCAGTTATCAGAATATTGTGTTTGCCACTGTAGACAATAGAGAGGTTGACTCAATATTGTAACAAATTAGGATTACTTTTCACACTTTATTGCTTAGAGGGGTATATCAACAATAATTTCTAAGCTGATACCATGGCGAATCTACACATTATAAAGGGTAAGACTAGAAGTTTAGGGTAATATGTACTAAGGTGAAAAGGGCTGCAAACTTCTCCACCAGCCCTTCCAACATACCTGATATTCTCTGAACACTTTTGATATGCTTTCTCCCCTGATAAGAGCTTCTATGGCAGCCTGCCGCTGTTCCGTAGTATACGGAGGACAACGAACAACTTTCTCTGTCTTCCTGTGATATTGAATAGTCCCATTCTCCAGCTCTCTTTTCACTTTCCTCCAGAGAACTGTTTTTGGTATTTTGAAGTGATCCGCAGCTCTCTTGAGACTGGTACCACCTGCATTATCAATTTTATTTTGAAAGTACTTTGCATATATTTTTTTATTAGCTAAGACATATGAGAAAATTAAACTACCTAAGAGGATGAACAATGATTGACAAGTGAGGGGGGATACTGAAGAATAGTATCATGCTCATAGTGATTACTAATGATGGTGGTTTTCCGACATCATAAGCCTAAAACAATATTTTCTGCATGTTAAACACGAGGGAATCGAACTTTTTATCAATTTTCATGCACTTTGAAATCATAATTATGAGGTTCAGAAATTACTTCATATTCTCTAAAAAGTATATATGTACATAGTTTAAAATGATCCATTCCTGACTTTTTCCAGACCAAAACCATCACAGTGTTATTTGCAGAACCTGGAGAAGATAAGCCCTGAACAATATTAAAATTAGCGTGTCCTTTCATATTTTCAGCATAATCATTTCTGAGAAACTTTGTCAGACACACTGGATAAAATTAAAACATCATAATTTACTTATTCCACAGGTTATTTTTAGTAATAACCAAGGTAATTAAATCCCAAAAATATTTAAATAAATACAGCAGGGGGTCTAAAGCACAAAAATCTAAAGCACAAAAAGCAGGGGGATACAGTTTTTTCAATTTCAATAATACACAGAAGAAAAAGAGGCATCCAGATTGTTAAAATTATTCATTAGTGTTAAACAGAAGGCCTGGGGTCAGATCAATGTTCCTTCCTTGGCATTGTTGTTCTCGTAATCCAAAATTCTAACTGCTCTAGAAAGCAAGTCTCTCATCTACAATCCTAAGCATGCCTAAGTCCTAATTTAAAGAAACTGACCAAATTTGAATAATGATGTTCACGTTTTCGCTCTAATGAGCACAATTGAAAAATAAAAATGACTATAGTACACGAGTTATGGAGAACTGTGTTCGCACCCAGGGTAATGGACTTTTGTTCAATGAACTACCAATTTAGGAATGTCAGAAGGATACTATATATTACCACAAATATTCAGGTGTTATCCTACATAGAATTATGCAATATTTTTTTATGCAGGCATATATGTACGAAAAAAAGGCACCACTGGTATAGCTGCTACATATAAATCTTTTCTCTGAGAAAAACTCCTAAACTATTTATTGAAACTCTCTTGCATTTGCAACCCTGTTGCAAATGCAAGAGAGTTTCAAGAAATAGTAAAGGAGCACATTTTACAATGTCAAGCAATAAATATCATCATATACATAAGTGAAAATTTTTGGTAATACAATACTATAAAAGAATCAATTCAATTGCTAAAACATTGCCACAATTTTAAACCCAACAAAAGAATAAATCAAAACATTCCTGGTTTGGTCTACTGAATACACCATGTAAGATGCTAAGTCCCAGGAAATAGTATGAGTACATGAAAGTAAAGAGCTCAATAAAGATCTACTTGCTTTCCTGTGCTTTTTTTTGCCGACCATTCCTTTGCCACTTGGCCTTTGGTCTGGTATCAATGAATAATAAATAAATTATCCGTTAACATTTATTACTTGATGTTGAAGAAGAAAAGTCTTGATTCTTATTTAAAAGGTTTCAAGAAATATGTTTTTTACAGTGTTCATGTGGGTGCTTAAGAAAAGGAGCTATGGTTTTGACTGTCTGTTTTTTTTTCGGACAACCTACATGCATAAATAGGCCTTTACCTTGGACAGCTTGTATGGCTGCAGACATCATTTCTCCGGGGTATTCCTGACGAGCCAAAGGCAGTTGTATCCCAAGACCACGTGCACGTACATACAGTGTGGAACGAGGGATGTGATGAGCAGCTGCAGTCTCCAGTAAGGGGCGTCCCCTTCTCAGTTCATCCAGAGCTTCCGAGAGAGATTCTTCACTGCAAAGATATTCAAACTTGATCATAAGTCATGCCAAAGCTAAAAAAAATAACGTCATGTACAACTTTCCTTCAGTATGGAGGCCCACCTATATTCCTTTCTGTAACGTTGCTTATGAATCTTTTTCCTAGGAGTGATTTGAACCAAACCTTCACATCTTTTCACATATCGAGGAAATGGTCGAATGGAAGACTGCAATAAAAAATTATAATTAAAATTAGCTCCAAAATCATGATAAAATACAGAGTATCTTTGAAGATCAAGTACATAATAGAAATATTTTGGGACTATGCATATGTTGAGGTATAATAACTAACAAGACATTTTTTGAATACCTGAGATGACTGGTTCACAAAAATTTTCAAAGACAAACAATCAATGAGGTTCTAGTTTTTAAAATATTATGCACGCAAAAGTACAAAATAAAGAGCAGGCAGGCAGTAGAGCAGATAACTGGGAAAAGCTATCAAAAGAGAGCAAGATGAGTCATATAAAACTACTAAAATAGAGATCAGTCATCATCATCAGTAATTATTAGCCCAAAGATTTGTTTGCTGCAACTCTCCAAACCACTCTCCTACCAGCCTGGTGCTTCATTCCTACATAATTCTTCACTTTGAGGTCCTTCATAATTTGCTTGATGCATTCCATTCTTGGTCTTCCTCTGTAATTATACCTATTCATTTCACCTTCCAACGTATTTTTCAAAATACTGCTGTGTAGCAAAATGTGTCCAATGAGTTCGCCTCTCCTTCTTTGCAGAATTTTCATTAAGTATATGTATGTACTTCTTTTCTCTTCAACTCTTCACAGAACTTCTTCATTAGTAGTGGAGAGATCTGTATCCATTTTAAATAGGATTCACTGTACCAGTACCGGACTGATACAATGAGGCCTTTACTTTATATATCGAACAATTAATTTTGACAATCCACATGCCTTCTTACAATTCAACAAAAGAAATGCGTTAAGAAAGGAAATTTATGGGGCTTTTACTTGAAAAAAATTTGTTAAAGACCAATCTGAGGAGCGTCAGTGGGAAATAAATCTTTCTTCACAGCCGTCAATGCATAGCCAAGGCAGCAGGAAGGGACCCACCCGTGATCGTGAAAAGCCAGGACTCACCGGTGGGTCCCGACACCCATGAGGGTGAACAGCCAGAACCCACTCGTGGGTTCCACCAATGCAAGCATGTCATAATAATTTATCTCCTTACCTTACCTTTGAAATTGGAAAATTATATATATTTGTTACTGAAGTCATCAAACATGCAAAACCTACTGAAGCTGTCACCCATGTTTCTTTACCTTTGGGTTTTGAAAAGACTTGTAATTTATACTAGCATGTCCAGGGTAATGGCTGGGAAAAAAATAACCACTGTGTTTTGCTTAATAATTAAATTACGTTATCTATTAATGAGTGAATCATTATCAAAAGGCCAATACTTGACACTAGTGATAGCTTGTATATTCACTATCCTATTTCTTCAACACTGTAGCCTAAAATGAAGTTACTTCATCTTATAGAGTGAAATTGTAGATTCCACAGGAACCCAAATAGAATGGTCCAAATCTACAAGTTGCTCTTCTGTTTCTTCCAGTTTCGAACATCCCAGTGCATGGAGCCTACCACGCCAGATAGCACAGACTTCAGCGTACATACTTTGCACATGGATACCATCTAGTGGTCAGCAGGATATTGCAGTGCATTGTCGCTGATAGGGACTGGATACTATCCATTGACGAGCTATGGATCCGATAGAATTAAGGCATGCAACGTCTGCTGCGAATGGTGTACGAAGAGGAATCACCAGCCATACATCGTATGTACAACATTAGGCTGGTGATTCCTCCTCCTGCATTGGCTCAGTTGTGACATGATACATAGTAAACAAAGCTAATTCCAACTATGCACTTTCATTGCAAGACCTCGGTCATTTATCAAGTTCAAATTTTTGACAAATAGTTACTTGCCATGCAAAGCACTCACAGAGCAAGTCACTCACAATCCAAGGTTTTGCTGTACCATTACTACCAATCTTTCAATTGATGACTGTCAATGATAATGAATTTCCTTACCTTTACCCCATGTAGAGTAATTTTCTTTTCAGTACCATTAGTACTTTCAGTCTCATCCTTATCATCCGTCTCCCCTCTAATAATTATTAAATTATGATCATCAGAAAGTTCCTCTACATCTTGCGTTCTCTCCACAGTCTCTGTTCTGACTTCTTCACCTCTGCAAATCTCCACCACTTCTTGGTCAGTGACCCTAGATACTGAGTCAGTTTCATCTTTTCCTGCAGTTACTTCATTCACAGCTTTGATGGCCTCAACTTCTTCCACAGAATTGGCTTCAGGTGTTGCGTTGCTGGGGAAGACATTTTGCTCAGAGACAGGATTTCTACTATTGGTGTTGTCCTCACTGGCCACACTTTCCATCAACTGCTCAACACTTGAAACCCCCTCAAACTCAGGTAAACAGCTGCTAACCTTTTGTGTGATCATTAAAAGAAAAAAAAGTTTCATCAGTGAGAATACAGAAACAAAATCTAAACATTACAAAAAATATTTACTGCTCAGTAATAATAGTTTCTATGTTGACCAAAGCATACACCAATTTAATATATTTAATGAGATAGACACACAATCAAGCACTGGGTGGTGAAAAACCACCCAGGAAGGATTCAAACCCACAACCTGAGGATTAGCAGGTGAGGACATTATCCAGCCTCCGCCAAGGCCGGTTAACAAAACTCTTAAAAAATTAAAAAAGAGAAAGTCAGGGAGAGTGGTGAATTCACTTCCCACAAAGATGAAATGTATGTGTGTAATCTATTTATGCATGTCCCATGTACACTCATGTAAGATGCTCATCCAAAGTTTTACAAAGTAAAGCACAAAAACGCTTTCCAATGCACTGAGATTATATAAAAAGCACAAGAGTTTTCTCTCCTACTTTGAGAGAGATAAAAGGGATGTAAGAAGCTAGGGTGAAAGAAAAACACAAGCAGTGTAAGAAAAGAGAAGTTTTATTTAACGATTTAAAGGGCGTAACCAGGGAAAGCTCTTGAGGATGGGGGCGATTAGTATTTGTGCCCCTCCCCTCCACTTGGCGACTCTTACCAGTAATGATCGCCACAGTTGTTCCTCGGAAAGCGTACCTTTAATAAGGACTTTACCTATAACATGTTAAAACCGATTATGTGCGCTTGATTTGGATTTATCAAAATTTGAATGTGGGATATTAACCCATCAATGACGAGTGACGTTGTCACTACATTGGGCACAAACTTCACATGCTGTCGAGCGTCGTAGTAACTACGTCTCAGCGGTTCCATTTAAATCATGGGAAAACCAGCGATGCCATTTAAATCTCCTCCAATCTACGAGATAGGATTTATTTCAGTCTCCTCCGGGCTTGAAGAGTTAAAATTGAGCTTTTTCTCCATTGTTGAGGGGTGGGGGGCGAACGACCCCCCCCCCCAACTTTTTTAAATTAAAAAAGGTAAAATGTCTAATTGAGAGGTTTTTAGAAGACATCTATAAAAAAAACTTAGGTAGAGATTTCACTCAACTTACCTCAGATAAGCCTCTAATTTTTAAATCATTAGCAATTTTGAGAACTGATGAAAATCTGGTGGCCAAAACACAAAGTTCTCCTCGGTAGATAAATTCTAAAACAGATTTCAAGTCATCTGGATGCACGTCACTGAATATAACGGTCGGATGAGTATCTTCTGCTGTAGCCAAAATTTCCTGTAAAATTTTAATAAACCAATCAAGAAATAAAAAATGGGCCAATTTTATGACAATGACTATTTCATAAATGGACATTTATCACAATGAAAAGTGCAACAGCATTAGTGCATTATATTCTACATTTGGTGGAGATGACTATTTCCTGTGGGCTATGTCTTTTTATTTCACAGAACCCACACTTGTGACATGAATAGTGCCCTATAAAATAACTTTCACACTCTCCAATATATACTCAAATCAGCCAGCTACACATCACTGCCTCTGTTACCAATTCATTATAGAAACTGTTTGACAGCCTTCACTGTGGTGGAATACTCATGAAAGTGAGACCAAGGATGGCTGGGCTCCATGATACATCACCACATAAATTATTACATGGCTGGCCTTGTGAGCAGCCACAATGCAGCTTAGTAGGTGCTTTAAAATTTTTAAACAGACGGGACAATTTTTTTCTGAATAATGAAAAGAGTATGAAGGCCTAAATGAGGGGCCACTTGCAGGCATGGTTAACAAGAAGCTATTTTCTCATTCATCATGTTGTCTTCCTGAAAGATCCAGAGTATGGTTATATATTTAATTTCCATTGATTATGGTGTAAAGACACCTAAATAAGAGAAAATAAGTGTTGTTTCAAACCATTAGTGGTCTTTACGAAAAAGAAGTAGCAGGAGGGAGGAGCTAGCAATAACTCTATTGAGGATTGGGCACAAACTAATTCCTATCAGTTCACAGAGGGCAAAATCTTTCTCGCCAACATGAGTGCAACTCCCTCCTGCCAGTAAGGGATGAATTAAGAGAATGCAAAACGTATGTGGCCTGATATCAGGGATTACATTTTGGAAAGATCTTAGCAGTGATTCTAACCAGATGTATTATGTAGAGATAATGCTAACATTAAAGATACTGGCATAATATGCCTATTGAAAGTATGAACCTCTACTCCTTACCGTCAATTATCTCCTTCTGGAAAGATACATGATGGTATCTCATGTGCATTTAGTTACTAATGATTTTTTTTTTAATTTGAGAAGTAATGGGCATATTGCAGTGAAAATGACTGTGTTATTGATGCACCATTATCAATGAAACTACTTCAGAAAATTGAACTAAATTTTATTTAACTATTTTATGATGGATGATTAAATTATTGGTTGATTGCCCTTGATTCTTCAACTATGCATGATGTCATGGCATTTAAGGCTGCCTTCGAATGAAAAAAAAATGCATAGAAATTTGATCTCATAAGCAGCTGAGATGTTTTCATGCAAGCATAAGCAAAAATAAA
This sequence comes from Pyrrhosoma nymphula, assembly GCA_963573305.1. Lineage (NCBI taxonomy): Eukaryota > Metazoa > Arthropoda > Insecta > Odonata > Coenagrionidae > Pyrrhosoma > Pyrrhosoma nymphula. The sequence continues at coordinate 116,007,558 of OY754330.1, forward strand.
ATCCAGTGTCGGCCAATATAATGATTTCATGATATAAATTAAAAAAATGATAGCAAAAATCTTTTAAGAATGCTAACTTCATGATTATGCAAGCATTATGGGAGACTTTGGAATTAGGCTCTGAGGGCAGCTGTTGAACATGTGTCAAGATAAAATACAAAATAAGGAAGAAAAGACATGTTCAGAGAGGACAATATCTCGGAATGTCCAATGGAAAAGATGAATTAGGTAGATAGGGCCCACCCTCAAACAGTGAATTGCTAATAAATACAAGGAAGAGAAAATAAATTGGAAGGTCTTGCAAGAAACACCCAGGTTTTGAAAGATTGGGGCTTTCACAGCAAATGCTTAAGTTGAATAGGTCTCGGGTTTCCAACCAAGTGATGATGTTAAACTCCACTGACATTTCAATGACATAGTATGTCATCCTCTTCATGGTGAATATGATGGCAGACTAAGTCATCGAAACATCAGTGGAACTCAACACATTCACGCAGGTTTTGTTATTTGGGGAAGTGACTGATGACTGAAGTCATTTGCAGTATTTAGTATGCATATGTGTTGGTTGGTGAGGGAAGAATTAATCACTTTTTTAAGGCCAGGTTTCTCTCCTCTCTTTATTCACTTCCCAAATTCTTTCCTTACCAATCTATCCTTGCTGGCCTAGTCCTATCATAGCTCTATCCTAAACCTAGTGACTTCAGCTGCCGGTCACCTCCCAAATAAACCAATTTATTCTTGAATCTCCATTTACACTCATCATTGCATATTAATGTTCATGATACGAAATACAACTGTAATTTCATGCAATTTATTATAATTACATTAATTATAATTCATATTTATAATATATACCTATCCAGCATAATGTGTCACTTTTGGAGTCTGGAATGGAATGAAAAAATGGAATTTGAATAAACATTTTCACATAAAAGACGTTGTTTTGTATTCTTACATTGCTCTTGTTGAGATAAGTTGGCTCTAAGGAGTATGGAAGATATCCTATACCTGCTTTAGAGCCACCCTATAACAGTTAGTATAGCCCTTGTGCCAGCTGGGTTGAGGTAGGCTACGTACTATTTTCTTACTTAAGATTTCCATATGAAACGAGCAAGATGCACACACTATGCTAGATGGGTAGGAAAACCAGGGTTCCTATATGTGGAAGTGCCTACACAACAATGCCAAGTGACATAAGAGCTGAGCAGTTGGCTACAGAGATGCCTGCAAAGGCTACGTAGGCAGCTACTACAAATGACAGCTTACATCAATGATAAATAAGAGAAATCATAGGTACTTATATACATGTGTAGTCACAGGGAAAAACTGCATAGGCACTTCATCTTGGGTTTCAAAACAACAGTCGCTAAAGATAGAAAACATAAACTGTGAAATAGGAAGCAACCATTATATAAGAATAAGGGTTACAATATGACGATGCTTTTAAAATACACCTCTTCATCAACATTCATCAATAAGAAATTCTTCTGCAAGCCAAATAAGTTTTTGTAGACTAAGCAAGTTAGACAGACTAGGAGTATTAATGGCAAAAATTAACGTGCATTACAAAGCAGTGATTTCCAAGAATCAAACATTTGTGAGAAGGCACTGATTTTGCAATGGGTTAAACAGAATGGATTGTCATAATCAGTTATTCAATCTGATATTGGTTGACCGCAGCCGTCCATTCCACCCTGTCCCCTGCTATACGGTGGATTCTGTTCGTTTGGGGTAGTGATACTTTGCTACTTACCGGGGGTGTGGGGGGTATGGAATAACCCTATGACCACTATTTTTCCTATTGCATTGATTGTGCCAGGAATTAATGGGGGACGGTCCCCCCCCCCCCCATCCCCTCTCATCTGCCACTACTTACACGCATCACAAATGTCAACATACATCAACGATAAAAAAGAGAAAACATTTACCTGAAAATATGGGCTGCATGCAGAGAGAACGATCTTATGAGCTCGAATTCTTTCTCCTCCAGCGCTTAATGTGACGTCCACCATTGATTCATTTTCAAGAAGCTGTAAAAATGCTGATGATACATGCTGGTGATAATTATTCCACTTTAAACAATAGTCTGGAAATTTTCCGTTTGTGCCCATGATGGTCTGAAGATGTGAATATGGGATAGGGAATGATAAGTACAACTCTTTGTATTTTACTTATTGCTCATTTAAGAACAATAAGTCAAATACAACCATATCTAAAACCTACTCGCGGATAACATGAAACATTATTTCGTCACTATATACAAGAGCAAACGAAATGAATATTCGAACAGGTTCCTTATGTTATTTTTAAGGAACCAATACTCCACGGCACTAGGAAATGCATCATTAGCATAATTTTTAACAAAATAGTGGAAAAATATTTCCAAGATAAATTGTGTTTGCCGCTCCCTAATGAATAGAGAAACGGCAAGTCCATGGTGTTTTGACGAGGGAACCTTTTAAACCGGAACAATTGGACTAGCCAAGTACATTTTCTAATTAATATTTGTCATATGTACTTACAGTAATTATTAAGTGCAAAATGCGATCCACATATAAGCTCTTAGAATACTAAAAATGCCAAGTTCTGCGGTGAATAATCAGTTTCTTGAAGTCAATACCTCAATGAATAACAAAGACGGACATTATTCTCAGAAACAATTGAAGCGGAAAAAGCGCCCCATAGCATATGGAAGTGGGTGGGATGTACAAAGTCTCAGAAATGGGGTCATGGATTATTCCTTTGTTATTCGAATAAGTTGAGTGGTTAACTACAACCATAGCCGAATTAAGAAAAATCAAAGATATTTATGTGCAATTTTATGTTACTGGGCTGAAGATACGCGCTGGTGAAATTCACTATGAACTAGGTAACTCAAGGTTTTATTGTAGTGTTTGTCATGATGCTCTCCAGAAATATTCGTGGTGCCTTTTCTCGGGATAGAAATAAAGTTGTGTTTATGATGAATGCCCGTTACAAATCTAAAACTACGAGTTTCCCAGCCGAGTATTGCATGGATCTTGTGAGGTAGGTATCCGTAGTAATTTTGTTTTATTATTAGTTTCGTTTGATCATGGTACCTACATGACATGGTTTGTTTTTTACTTTCGTCACGTGCACTCTGGATTGTTGCTTTTTTAACGCAGTGTTCCTAAATTTTAGACAGACTGATCACGAGGGCTTCCTATGCACCCTTTTACTGCCTGAAAGTATTCGCACCATAGCTTTTGCTATTAGAGCCTTTAATTCTGAGGTTTCTCGCATAGACGATGTTGCTAGCAATACGACCATTGCTCAGATGAGATTGACTTTCTGGAAGGAATCAGTGGACAAAATCTACGATCATTGTCCGCCTGAGCACCCGATTGCCAAAGAAATACATCGGGTAAGTGCATTTGTAATATAACGTGAGCTTTTGTGATTATTATAAGATTCCTGGAAACACTGGAATAACAAAACAAGTACATGGAAGAGTCAGAATCCAGCCATTCTTGTCACGACTTAGTCTTTGCGTCAATCATTTTGCAGGCGCTAATGAAGCACAAGCTCTCTAAAGTCTATTTTAATCGTTTAGTTACGTCCCGAATCAGTCAGAATACAAATAGAGGCTTCCCCACCATTGAAGCTTTAGAGAAGTATGCTGAGAATTCTGTTTCCCCGGTTTTCTATCTCATACTGCAAGCTGCTGGTAAGAAGAGCCTTTGGGTTATGTACTTTTGTTATTGATTCCCTTTTCTCAGCTGTGGAATGTCTTAATAAGGGTTTGTTAATTTCAGGTATGCAGGATGTAAACTTAGATCATGCAGTATCTCATTTAGGGAAGGCCCAAGGGATAACCAACTCTTTAAGATCCGTGCCATATGTAGTCTCTAAAGCCAATCCTGACTTACTATCTATTCCAATTAGCACTCTGGTAAGTCATAATGTGTCCACTGAGGAAATATTACGAGGTGGAAATGACTCCCTTAAAGATGTGACATTTGAAATAGCATCACAAGCAAAATTGCATCTAGACAAGGTAATATTTCATGTGGGCTCTAGGTAATTAATGTTGCTTTTTTAGAGTGAATTTATGGTAATTTCAGAAATTTTTTTCAGGCGAAGTCATTGGTGAAAAGTGTACCTCGAAGTAACTTTCCTATATTTCTCCCCATTGTTCCTGTTAGTGGTTTTTTAAAGAGGTTACAAAAAGCAAATTTCAATGTATTTGATCCTACCCTAAGGCTTCGGGACAATTACCTGCCGCTGAAACTCTATTGGGCAAAAATTTGGTCTACATGTTAGATCCTTGTAGGTATAAAATTTTTAGTTGATATTGTGTGTAACTCATATACAGAGTAGAAGTGGCAGTGATTTATTAGTTTCTTGGGAGTAAAGCAATGACTTTTTATGTGATAAATGTATATGAAGTAATTTGATATGTCTGTCACTCACTCAGTCACTGAATTTTCTGTCCAGCAACTACTTAACCAGGGTGAGGATTCCCGCCACTATTGCTCAAACATGATGGTGACATTATCAGGGTAATTGTTGTTGATGGTTTTACCCACCTGCTGAAGTAGTATGGTGTATTTGCCTAGAGGTAACTCAAGGAGAGCGAGTTCGTTTTCAGCACAGGGTTTACTAGTTGGAATATTGTTTTTCATATTACTGAATAGTAGTTGAAACAATTTATCTTAGCTAATGAATAACCTATCAGTATGAAGTATGTATTGTTATAATTTAGCTGCTTTGCAAAGAGTCAGTTTTTTTATGCCAGACATACTCTATTTGCTTTAAATATTAATTGGGATGGAAAATTACAGCGTTTTTTGGTAGAATTAGTTTTCTTTGGAATATTTTCAAAAGATTGTAAAGATTGGATTATAAAGTATTGATGTCTTAGTACATTGCTTTCAATCAGGTTGCTGACACTGTGATATCCTCTTATGTCAGCCCTTATTTTTGATCATGTGACTCTGTTTGGCAGTTTATTTGATGGTAAGCATTGGCAGTTATTGTATGCTTCAGTGGAATATTTGAGGAACTGATTTTGTATTCATTGAAGCTTGCTGTGGTTGAAATAAAATGGCACTATGGTGTATTTGTTTTTATTCAGCTTTTTGTGTGTGTACCATGTTCATGTGATTTTAGTATGTATCTATAAAGAACAAGGCTGTGCATTGTCCTAAAAATTATTGTGATACATACAAAGATTCAGTCTGTAATTTTGCCATCTGTGGGTGGGGTAGTCCTTGTATGGTTGTAAGTAGCTTCTGAAAATTACCATGTTTAACACATTCACTGCTAAGCTGAAAGTGTGAATCGACCTCAGAAACTGTTGGAAGTGAGAGATAAACCTTGAAATGGACCGAGCCCGCCCACAACATCAACTTTGAAGTAGCTATGCTAATTTCCAAAGAAAGGAGATATTTCCCACGTCTTATACGGGAGGCCATCGAAATAAGCAAGAATGAAGACAATTTCAATAGTGAAGATGGCTATTCCCTCGCAAATGCCTGGAAACGCGTTTTGCGAGGGAAAAAGAAAAACAGTAACAGCCAATCATGAGTGAACTAACCCCTACGGGTAAGATATATAAGGCGGCCAACATACTGCATCCACACTGACCTGAAGAAGCCGACTGCAACGCCGGCAAAACCGTCGTCCCTGAACAATGGACCTACCCGGTGTAATACCCGGAAGAAATTTATCTTCAAATTTTCAGTAAAGCTACATAAGTCTCTAACTTTTTTCTCATGCCGTATGGCTGAAAACCCTTCAAAACAGCAGTTTTTTTTGCGATTCTGTAAAAATTACTTCAGTGAGAAATAGATTAATTTTTAATAATAGTTGAGAAACCATGCAAAAAAAGGGGAGGAATCAGGCGAGATGTTGTGGAATATGAACATAATAAGAACTAAGATATTACAATTTTCCGCAGATAAAGTTTTAATCGACCCGGGTTTCGATGCACTGCATCATCATCAGGTACATATATTTGGAAATCAAGGAATATATACCAGAGAAGGTGGGTGAGGGAGGTTAGGAAAGTGCAGGGAGGGAGTGGGGAAGGGGAAAAATTTTTAATGGGGGGAGGGAGGGATTTTTATTTACACATGAAAAACGTTAACATTTGAATTTTGAAAAAACATAAGTTCGTTGAGGTGATGTCCCGTGGTGCGTCTAGGGGGGGGGGAAGGGACAAGCATTGGAAAATTACACTTTGTCACTGGTTACTGGGGTATTGTTTTTACTTTTGGGGTACTGGTACTGGCACACTTTGTCACACCACGGGACATCACCTCAACGAACTTATGTTTTTTCAAAATTCAAATGTTAACGTTTTTCTTGTGTAAATAAAACTCCCTCCCCCCGTTTAAAATTTTTCCCCTTCCCCACTCCCTCCCTCCACTTTCCTAACCTCCCTCACCCACCTTCTCTTGTATATATACCTTGATTTCCAAAAAAATATGTACTTGATGATGATGCAGTGCATCGAAACCCGGGTCGATTAAAACTTTATCTGTGGAAAATTGTAATATGTTAGTTCTTATTAAAACATGCAAACTATACACCGTTAGTTTTTTGACGAAATCTAGGTGATAGAAGTTCCTATTTTTTTAAAATATTCTATCTCTGGAGCGCACAGCCGTAATCTATCCCATGTAAAACAGCTTGCATTTTCAGGAAAATTGCTCGAAGAGTAGTTCGGCAAGGGGTTTATGTTTTGATATCATTGGAAAGATGAGAGTTTTTTTCCTTTAAATTGAGGCCAAATTCATTAAATTCTAGGTGAAGTGATTTTTCGCTCAAACTACCTTAACCCGCAAGAATGTTAAAATGTTAGCAATTTGATGGTAAGAAGACTTGCAACATTGTAGAAGCAATAGCTCAGTTACATTGAGTTATAGTAGAAGCTTGGGGTGTATGAAAGACCCTGCGCGTCCTTCCTCATGTTAAACTCTGTAGTATTGTCGACGCGATGTTGACGATTAAAAAACGTAAACAGGAGTATTGTAACAGCTACATTACTTTGAGAGAACCTCCTCCCCCCCGTTATCTGCCACAGGTTTTAAGGCGACCCCCTCCCCCCCCTAAGTTAGTACTTTAGTATACACAGGTCCCCTTGGTTACATCTTGATTTAAACGTGAACAAACATGAGGGAATTGAAAAAATCTTGTTTATTTTCATTAATATTGCATTAATAGTCATACTATGTGGCAATATAGGTTTCAATTAATTAATGCCACATTACTGTTATCATAATATAATGATATTTCCTTAGACTATCACGGAATCGCCATTTAAAAGTTAGTTCTCGAAGTCACATTATTCCTCGGAAGTGGCCTCATATAAGGCTTTAATGATGCGGAAGTTTCTGTGACGGGTGCGAGAAAATGAGTGTAGAGCCATAGGATAGTAGGACATGCGAATTATATACAATATAGCTAGGTAGGTTTAACGTAGGATAAATACATTTAAGCATGCCATCGAGTAGTATTGACATTCGGTCTTTAAAATGCACATTTCCTTTTTTTATTTTGGGAGGGAGAGGGCAAGGGAGTTTCAGGGGAGTGGGCAAGGGAGTTTCAGTGCTGTGGGCAAGGGAGTTTCAGTGCTGTGGGCAAGGGAGTTTCAGTGTTGTTGGCAAGGGAGTTACAGTGGAGAGAGCCACGTCTTTAGGCAGCAAGGCCCATTATATTTACAAGGGTCTATGGCCTCTGTGCCAGTGCAGTTGCAAGGCATTTTATTGCACAGCTTACCTGCTGCCACCCCACTTCCAAACTTCCTTGGTTTTGTTTCAATTTCAAAGCAGTTTCAGCAGAGAAGCAAGGCAGTGTTTTTCAAGGGAGTTGCAGCACTGTTTCCATTGAGTTTCAAGGGAGAAATTTTTACTTGAGTATGTATATGCTCATCATCTCTGGAGGCAATTCCAGGTTCCTCTAATTTCTTCTTAAATAGATTCAAGCTAAACTTTATCTTTGCTGGTTATGTACTTGTCCTTTCTTCATTGTTTTCTCTTTCCTATTTTAACTAGAGTCAGAAAAACAAAAGTAAAAGTAATTGTGTGACAATTTATTGAATATATTCGATTGCCATTCTTATGAGTTGAAGGTAAAATTATGTGGTGTGATGAAAAAATTCTTTACTTAGTTATCTCTGGAAAATTACCGTATGTACTCGAGTATAATTCTAGAAATTTTTCCCTTATTCAGTCAATGAAAACCTACCTTTGACTTATAGTCAGGTCACTAAAGAAGTTGACTTTTTGTTTGATTCAATATTTCTTCCTATTGGTTGCATAAAACAGTATGCATATCTATTACTCATAAGCCATGGAGATTATTTGCTGAGAAATTCATTAGATTTACATTCAAAGTTTCGTATTCGGTCCTGCCACTGACAAATACATTAGTTGCTTCCACTTTACGATATTCATGCTACCCAAAAGGCCAATTGCATTGTGTAAGTATTGAATAACCAATCCGAAACACTAGGATTTCCCGATTAGCTACAGGTGATGCTGGGGTCGTAACTATACTGATAAATATATTGTGTAAGTTTTTACATGCCGTCAGGGAAAATAACTTTGAAAAAAATTACATTAAATATTCTGAATATTTAACTCAATAATGAGATGAAACGAAAACATGTTGACGTATTATCACTAAATGAGGAATCATCTGGCTTCTATACTTCCCAATATGACACACTCTTAACGGCAAACAGAGTCCACTTGCTTCATGGATTCTGTTTTTATAGCTTTCTTTCTGTGATCCAATTATTTGAAATATAGGTATTCTTCTGGCCAATGTTCACATCTCCACTGATGTTGGATCTTCATTGAAGTCAATCACAGACAGCTTATCGAATTCTGTGTTGTGAAAAATTCTGAAGAATCACTAATATCTTCTCTTCATTTAACTTCCCTTTCCTTAACTTATTCGCTAGATGTTGGGATATCTGATCGTTCTCAAATCACTCTCTGGAGTTATACTTCTTTTCATGGAAGCATTTAACACCGCAAGAGTACATCATACATCTCTGGTTAATGATCTATTGCTTTTCCTCCAGCACTACCACCTGTCATGCTGTCAACACTTAAGGGTACAATAGCCATGGTGGATGGTGTGGAGGATGATGATACCCTCAATCAGCATGACTAGGATGTCATAACTGGCTCTTCACGAATAATGGCAATGCGTCAGCAGATACTGTAGAAATATACACTGCCAATTTAGGAGAAGTTATAGATGTAATCAATTAATTCACTAAAAATTTGTCTTTCTTTTTTCTACATTTGTCACTCTTGGCTTCATTATTTGTCCCGACCTTGCTCATGGTTTGCTTTTTTAATTGTGAAACCAGGATATCAAGCTACTTTTTCACTTCGACTTATACTCGAGTCATGGATTTTAGTAGATATATTTGTGGCCCAAAAAGAAGATTTCGACTCATACTCAAATCGACTTATACTCGAAGATATACAGTAGTATACCAGATTTTCAGTAAAAGGAAATGTTCACTTTGTAGATTTGCAAGGGTTTTTGTCATTGCCCCATGCATTCTGCACAGATGTTTGTATCAATTCTTAACCTTTATCTGTCTAAAGAGACCTTGTGTTCCTGCTAAAAAAATCTGGACTCCCTTTATCAAATGGGAACTTTCAATAAAATTTTTAAGGAACTAAAATTAAATATTTTTTTTAATTTACAGCCAGCCCTTGAAGGTTAAATACATAATTTAATCACATTGCTACTTTTACTTGTTAAGTTTTAATGTGCCACTATATATATACACAAGTGGTGGTTAGAGGAATAAAAAAACGAACTATGTACAACAAAAAAAGTAACAAGAGTACATGATTGCAAAGAGCCTGCTAGGTGTTCTGTTGTAATAAGCTGATGACTGAGGTGATGTGAAAAAATTGGATTTCGGTAGTCTTGAGGGATTTTGGTTACTACTCATCCCAATCATCACTGTCATGGCTGATTGAGAAAACATGAATATATCCATTAAATGATGTTCAAGTTACTGGTAAACCATGAAATAGATTACAAAGGCATAAAAATAATTCATCATCTCTACAAAAAACCAAGTTACCACACTGTGCACGATAAGTGGCAGAAAAGTAGAAGCTAAAATAAACAAAGAAGTAAGACAAGGATGCCATCTCTCACCAGTGCTTTTCAATGTGTACTTAAAGAAGCAAAGAAAAGGAATAAAGGTGAATTGGGGAAGAAATTAACAAGCTTTGCTTTGCAGAGATGATATCGCCATCTTAGCTGAAAGTGGAGAAGATATATTCAGGCTTCATTGGATATGATGGAAGTAGTACTTACCTCGTAAGTATATTATCACATGGGATGGAAAAAGCATGATGGGCATTACAAGTTGAATAGCTCAAGCTGAGAAAGTATGTACATATTCATGATGAAAAGACCACTACTATGATCAATGAGGATGCAGTTGGAAACAAGGTAGCAGTACTAGGAAACCTTTGTATGGGGTGTGGCACTCAATGGGTCTGAGACTTGGACCATCAGAAAAGCTGGCCAGAAAGAATAAAGCCTTACCTGGTGTCAGAGATGGATGCTGAAGATAGAATGGAGTGATAAAATAAAGAAGTGTATAGAAGAAAGGAGTTTATGGGGCTTAGTAAGACAAAGAAGAACCAGGTGGATTTTATGCACCCTGAGAGATATTGCATTTGTTAATAACAAGCAAGGGAAAAATAGTGAAGATTCTACGAGGAAGACCAAGGGATAAGTACATGGGCCAAACGAAGAGGGATGTGGGAAATACAAGGATGTAATGGAGTCAGCAATAAATAGGGAAGAATGGGCAGCAGCAGAAACCCAATTTTAGGATTAAAACTGACTGAAAATTAATGGATGATGGTCCATTAGTATTTTGGCTTTGGCCATCATCATTCATTCTTGCTTTATTAATAAATATTATTGCCTCCTAAAGCATTTATTTATGTGCTTCTGCTTTTTTTACCCCTTAGAGAATTGGTGAGTGTTTCATGATCACACTTTCCAGTGCCCCCAGATGGTAAGAGTAGGGATTACTAGTTGAAACCTTGTCCTAGTGATTGCCCAAATTCAGTTTTGCTCTATCATCTCCATCAGTAGATAGGGAATAGAGCCCTGCAAAATGACCTTGGTCTTCAGCTCTTCAAGGTTATCTAGCTGGCTACACATAACTGCCTCCACTACAAGTAATGGTGGAAAAAATTGGAACATCCTCACCCAGGCATAATATTAGGGAAAGGAAGGCCAAGTATGACTGGACTTGAAGACATATTACCAAGTACAGTCATATGTAGCTATCTGCATGTCACTCATATGTAGCAGTCCTGTTTCAGCTGGTTGGATGCTTGCAGTTTTTGATGAGGCATAGGGCAGAAATATGCTGAATGCATAGCGAGCAAGTGATTTTTTTTCCAATTTGACCAACATGTTTATAATTTCTTTTTGGGATTTCATTCATGTCTGTCAATATTTTTATTTTCCTTATAGACTGGTGAATAGATATAGTACCTTATCCCATATTTTTGAGTTTCACAAGGGCAAAATTCTGCCGTGATGGGAACACTGATTCCCTCACAGACCCCAAAGTTATGCATTGTTGGACTTAACTCGAATTCAAATGTGTAATCATCCAATTTTTACCTAGTGTCTTTACCACTGCATCTGAGATTGACAGATACATAGTAAGAATAAAATGACCGAAAAAGTGTGTGATGTAATGTGTCTTTGTATCAAGTCACTTAACCAACTCAAGGACTCCGCCAATATTACCTCTACATTGTACAAAATATTTATTCAACTAGTCATAGACGTGTTTATTACAAATTTTTCACAATATACAGTCACATTACTACAGAAAACACTACAAATCTATCCACATTCTTGATTAAATAACATGAATGATACCTATGGACAACATGACAAATAATACTACTAAGATTAATGCTCTAAAAAATGATATAGTTGAAAATGTGATTGGTCACCATAATAAGCTCATGGTCGAAATTCACAAGAAGTTAAAATGTGCTGCAATACTCTTTTCTTCATTAAGTCCTTTCTTCATATTTTATTTACAATAATAGCACAAATGAAATATGTACCTCCAGAACAATATAAGAAGAAAGTGATTACATTATGTTGCAATTTTTCAATAAATATTTACAATACCTTTCTAATAGGATCACCTTACGGCTGGCACAATGAAAAGTTTGTATTTTTTAATGCACGTGCATATCCCCAGTTATGTTTTTATTGATTATTCAATAGATAATAAGCTCATTGATAGCAGTTCATTTGCCACTTTTTGGTTACTCAATTTATATTTTCTGTTGTATCAATCTAATCTCTTGATCTAATTGCATGGCTTCATTCTATCTTTTAGAAGTTAAAATATTTTTTCTAAGTCCATAAAGAATGGATTTAGTCCCAAAAAATCTGTAATTAGGATATGAATTTGATTAGGGGTAATCAATGAACATACATAGATATATTCAAACTTTATGGTGAAATAATTAGCAATTAAATGCTAGGATACGAAAAGAAAAAATTGAGAGAGTTTTTAAAATTTCCTTTGTAAACACAATTGAAAGTATCTTGCATTTAAGTGACATGAAATTTCAAAAATTTATCACATCTTGACTTTTGAAATATCCTTATTGTCACCGAGAACATATTGAAATTTTTTAAGTGCTTAATGATACGTTTATAAAAATAAAAATTACCGACCAAAGGCCATTATTTTTTTATGAATCCACAAAAACTTAAGCTTGGTATGCCAGTCGATGGGAAGAATGGACAAGGTGTAATCATCACATTGCAGCTTCAATTTTAAGTCAAGGCCAAGCACAGCAAGGTGAGCTTAGAGAATTGGCTGTCTTTGGCATGGGTTTCTTCAGCTCTTGCAGATGTTATGCCTGGCAAAGGTCACCCTGTTTAAATAATTGATTGATTAGTTTTGAATAGATGTTCTTAATTATTTTTATGGAGAGATGGCAAAATTATAGAAAGTCATTGTGGATGTGAAAATTAAACAAATGAAAAACAATTTGCAGAAAAAAATAAAAATATCACTAAATTAACTTTAAAATATTTAAAGATAAAATAAGGTGAAAAATGGAACGTGAAACAAATTAATAGACTTAGGTGGTTGCAGTTATTATACTGCTCCTATAGTAAATAACTCTAGTAAGTTGTCATCAGAGAACAAATCTTGGCTTTCTTCACTTGCGGATGGCATTCAATCTAGTAATCAAGTCCGGACAGTATAATTCCCTTCCCTTTCCCTTGAGAAACAAAAGGGCCAAACATCCTGGAACATTTGGGGGCACTCGGAAATTTCATGAGTAACTAAAATTCATCCCAAAGATGGGATTCTAAAATTGATTGCAGCAGTAAAAAAAAAAGTACTTAGATCTTTGTTTCAACTCTCAATGGGGTATTTGTGAGTGATGGTGGTGATAAGAAAATTTTACGTGTAATCCCTCTCTTTCCCAGGGGATTTGTAACAGAATTTGTGAATAGTTCCTGGTGCCTTGCATTAATAAATAACACCACATTTGCCCATTGCACTGGGTCCTCAAGGAACTGTGATTTTGAGCTGTAAAATCTGTTTTTCGCTTCACGTAGCATGCATATTTGGAGCTATATTTCCACAATTGAATTTTATCCACTGACCTATTTCATTTTGAATTAGGAAATTACCCTGATAATATCATTAAGTAAGCAAATTCATTTATTTTTTGAGTATCATAACAAGAAGTGCTAGGATGCAAAAAGCATTACACCATTTTTAATGCTCAATGCTTCACCATCAAGCTGGACTTCATTCTTTGGTTAGTATTTCATACTTTTGCTTGTTATTTTGAGCAAACTCTCAGTGAATAGCACAGAAAATAATGCAGTACCACCATATTTCTATTCAGAGTGAACACCATAGTTAATGATCCCACTGTATTAATGTATGTGCCTATCTTGTCTCAACGAATAAGTATTCTTTGAACATATTTTTGTCAAATGATGATTCAATTAGTTCAGATGAAATTTCTCATTTAATAAATGAGTGCAAATAGTATTCACATATAAGAGGAAATAAAATCCAACTTGTAGAAACTTCATGAAGCTGTTTACTCCACGCTCCCCAAACCAGCTGCGTGCACCTCAAAAGGTTTTTTGGAAACTTTACACATCGGTTTTTACTTCTTCTTACTCAATGAAAGTTCTCTATAAGTAACACCAGTCAACATTGATTTTAAAAGAGTCATACCACATGGAGTATTGTACAGTATGTGCATTAAAATTAACCATAAATGGACTCTTTGATGGAAGTTTAGCGGTGTGGATTCTATTTCTCATGATAACATACATACTTTTGATTAGCTGTTCAAATGCACATCCAAATTCTGTTTTTAAAGCATTTAAAGTCATTCTATAAGTTTATTTATGACTAATGTTGAGGGAACCCATTGTTTAACCCTTCCGAAGTGGCGGCCTTGTTTTTTAGAATGGGTTGAATTGGGATGCTTCATCATGGCATGCTTCAAAAAACCTAATCATGTACTCAGAATCTTATAACCATGAAAGTTGTCAGAAACCATTCCATATATATTTTTAATTTGTGGCTCATGTTGTGTTGAGCATGTTTTTCTGCCTAATTTCTTCATTTAGACGTGAAAATGACATGGGTCTAATAAAATTGAGGCATCTCAACCCAATTCAATCCAACAAGTTTGAGCGGGCTTGAGTAGAAAGTCAATGACATGTTTGCCACGTAGTGCTTCTTTTTTCAACAGTAGCCACAATAGTAGCTTAAGTTAGTATGTTTGCAAAAAAAAATACATAAATAGCATTAATTGGTATATAACTAAGTACCCTTATAGCCAACTATTATCGGCACAAAAAAAGGTAGAACGCTGAACTTAAAGCATTTGTATGAAATTCTACCAAAGCTCCATAGAGTCGTGTAATATATCGTTTTACTCCTTGTTTATTTGACTACAAAGTGCATTCATTGAAAAGTCCTTTAATGTAAAAGTTTAGCTTCTACGGTCGAAAGAGTGAAGAAAAACACTCAAAAACTAGGAGAATAGTGTAATGGTCATTTTATTCATCTCGTCACGGCCAAAATATTTGATTGGTGCACTTCATTTTTTTTTACGAAGAGAACAACATCTCCGGATTACAAATATTCTTTTAAAATTAAATTTTACCCATTCTTTGATTTTTAAAATGGCCGAAAGCTGGATTTCAATTTCCAAGATGTAGAAAAGTATATCAATATTGAAGTTACGTATACATTAAGGAAAAAATATTGCAAAACTTTTCATGTAAGGAAATAATGATATTCTTCCTCTTACTTAATAAAAACCACAATGGAGAAAATCACCCCGCATTACCATTTTGCTCAGTTGGTAATGGTGAAACTCCTGGCCGCGCGTGCCTCAAATCTCTGGTAAGACGTCCATTGAGAGCTATGTACAAAAAAGCACATACATATACAAACTATCTAAACACTCAATACCTTCAGTTAATTTTAATTTTATATCATTTATCCATTGAAAATGTCTTCATATGTAACAAATACAGTGAAAACTGTCTATAATGGACCCTGTATACAGTGGAAACTTATCCATAACGGAAACATTTCTTGGTCCCGACCTGCGACATAAGAATTCCCGTATAATTGAACCTGCATTTAATGGAACCTGCTCAACGCGGCAACGGAACAATTTTTGTTCAAAGTCATGAGTTTTTCACCTGTGTATTACGAAATTGCAATTTTCACTCGAACACACCTACGGATTGCCATGCTAAGTTTTCCCGGAATTGAATTCTCAAGGATAACCTTAAGGAGGGGAATGTTTGGGAGGGAGTTGAATAGAAGAGAATGCCACTACCTGTTGTTAAAGGAACACGGTAGGGGGCCTCGATGGTTGACGAAAATGTTTCCACCCTCCCATCCTTCTCCTTCTGCTATTTTTTGCTTGATTGTTATGCACCCCAGGACGGCCAGGTTGGTGCAAGTGCCAGGAGATAGCTGATCCTTGAACTGGGGGGCGTCTTTTCGTGCCGTTGTTGTTTTGGTTGTTATGACTAATCTTACTCACTACGCACCTGATTTTCCAGGCCCTTTTTTTTCCCCCCACCTTTCCTCCTTCCCCCTTCCTTCCCTCACCATCCCTTCCTCCTTCCCCCATCCTTCTGCCATTACGCCCATTCTTCATTGGCCAACTGTCATTGACACCCACCCAGTATACTAAGTCAATCAACTTGCCTACACAAGCCTTTCCCCTGACCCTTACCCACATTTTCCCATTTATTTAGTTTCATAAATTCACACTCGTTGCGAATAAGTTCATTTCCTGCTGCCTGCAGTGAATACCTTGAGTGGTGTAAGTGGATCCATAATGAGGGTAAAATGTCTAATTTAAACGCATTGAGTTTGCAGGACAAATTGCCATCATAGAACTCATCGAAAGAAATCAGTGCAACATAAATGAGGTGCAAAAGAAATTCAAATGTGAAAAAACGAAGGTGTACAGCACATTGAAGAATAAAGAAGCGCTGCGCGCTGAATATGCTTAAGGTTGGTGTTAGCGTGAATGCATTTATGTTTTCTTCCAATTCTTAATGATTCTTATGATGAACTTGTCATTGATATTGGAAAAGAAATCATCCCCAAGGGTACTGAAAAATTACTGTATTTTACACTCACTTTTAACTTCCTTTTAGAAATAGGAAAATGTTAAAAAAATAATTGTGACTTATTTCGATAGGTTTTTTTAAATGCTTCAAAGTGCCATTCATGTGGTTTATTGTGAACATTTTAATGAAATATGAACGCAAAATTGTGAATCGTTGGTAATTAAACATATCTTCAGAAAAAATAATCAATTTTTGAGATATTGACTGTCTTATACTTTATTTTGATTCACACTTTTACTTACAATCACCAAGCCAAAAGATCTTCCATAAATATCGGGCAATTCTAATCAGCTATTTCAGATATTGGTTAAAGTATGCATAATTACGGACGAGTTAGTAAGAATACATTTCGAGGCAATTAAATCATTCTCCTCTTTCAGGTTCAAATTTGAACTCCAAAAGAAAAATAAGAAAAACTGGGAACGAAGAATTAAACGACTTAATTTGGGAGTGGTTTGTTCAGACGAGATCAAAAAACATACCACTATCTGGACCAATGGTCCAAGCGCAAGTGAAAGTGTTTGCTGTGAAATTAGGGAATACAGAGTTTAAAGCATCTAATGGCTGGCTAAAAAGTTTTCGAGCTCGTCATAATATTGTGTGGAACAGTGCGTGCGGATAGGCAAATGATGTGGATATGGCATTAGTTTCCAGCTGGAAATTGAAAATTAAAAATTAGATTAAAAATACCATTCCCGGGATATATTTAACAGTGATGTAATGGGACTGATTTTCCGTGCGATCCCAACTAAAACTTTGTCTCTTAAAGGTGAAAAATGTTGTGGTGGTAAATACTCCCAAGAGCAACTTACCATTTTTATTTGCAGAAACACGGAGGGAGATATGGAAAAGCCACTTATAATTGGCAAAGCCTCATGACCCAGATATTTTAAAAATTTAAACATTGGAGACCTTCCTGTGACCTGGCGACACAACTCCAAAGCTTGGAACACGCCTAAGATAATGGAAGACTGGCTGCTTTCTTTCAACCGGAGAATGAAATCAGCCGGACGAGTGGTAATTCTTTTCTTGGACAATGCCACTTGTCATCCACATCTAAATCCGTCAAATCTGAAATTTGCGTGGTTCCCAGTGATACCACAAGCATCACACAACCCATGGACCTGGGGGTAATTTGTAACCAGAAAGTTGACTACAGAAAGTTTCTGATGCAATCTCTTTTAACTGCTGTTGAGTCTAAGGACAAAGTTAGTGAAGTGGCCAAATCTATAACAGTTCTGGATGCCATAAATTGGTTGACCAGAGCAATAAATAGTATAAAAAGTGAAAGTGTCAAAAAATGTTTCTGCAGCGCTGGCTTCATTTTCTGTGATGGAGACATAATCAGCAAACATAGTCATGATTCAAATGCAGGCATTGATGATGACCTCACTTATATTATGGAGTGAGATGTAATGAGTGTGACAGACTTTGCAAAGATAGACGAAAACTTAGTGACCACTTCTGGTGATTTTAATACTGATTTCCTAGTATGCGAAAAGGGGTGCAGCTAGGATGATGGGGAGGACGATGTTGAAGAAGACGAACCAGAAGAAAACGATGTGACTACAAGACTAAACAATTATAAAGAGGTTGTTCAGAGCATGGAAGAAATTAAAAATATTTGTCTCATTAACAGCGACGTTGGTCTACTAACTTTGGTAAATGACTGTAGAAATTACGCTGAGAAAAACCATATGCATAGCAAGAAAATTAAACAGTCCATTATAAGTGAATATGAACGATCTAAGGGCAATGTTGTCTATGTGTGCCTTTTTAATGTGTGAATAAAGTGCTGAAACAGTTGATTTCCCTTAAAGAATATGCTATCCCTATGCAGTGCTTCAAACCTGTGTATGGCGGAAACTTGTCCACAACGGAAAATGTTTACGGCACCATGCGATTCCGCTATAGGCAGTTTTCACTGTATATAATGAATTGAAATAAATTAACACAGAATTCATTTAAAAAACATCTTCATACAGAATGTCTGCATTTTTATCAATATCACTCAAAACATGTCTCAAGGGGAAACAATCGTCATGAATGACAAATAAATGGGTTATCACAAGAATGTTAATAAGAGATACATCTACAAAGATTTACTCGCTCTGGAAGGCTGAAGTTCACATTTTATTCAATAAATAAATACAATTTTTGTATATGTGTTCCAAGTTATTGATTCTCAGGATTGTATTGTTGCCAAGGGCTGAATAAAAGTGTGTAATTTCTGACACTGAATCAAATATCTAATAGCGAATTATTCAAGATAAATCCATCCACATTAAGTTAAAAGAATAAAAAACACGTAAGGCCTTTCCTTGTCCAATCAGTGCTGGATAGAAGTCTCACTAGATTAGGGCAATGAGATTTGAGGTACGCGTAGCCAGGAGTTTCACCATTGCCAACTGAGCAAAATGGTAGTCTGCATTGCCACAGGGCGATTTTCTTCAATGTGGTTTATTTTTAGTAAGAGGAAGAGTATCAAAATTTCCTTGGATGAAAAGTTTTGCAATATTTTTTTCTTAATGTATACATAAATTCGATATTGATATACTTTTCTACATCTTGGAAATTGAAATCTAGCTTTCAGCCATTTAAAAAATCAAAGAATGAGTAAAATTTAATTTTTAAAGAATATTTGTAATCCGGAGATGTTGTTCTCTTCGTAAAAAAATAATGAAGTGCATCAATCAAATATTTTGTCCGTGATGAGATGAAGAAGATAACCGTTTCGCCGTTCTCCTAGTTTTTCGCGTTTTTCTTCACTCTTACGGCCGTAGAAGCTAAACGTTTACATTTAAACACTTTTCAATATATACATTTTGTAGTTAAATAAACAAGGAGTAAAACGATATGTAACACAACTCTATGGAGCTCCAGCGGAATTTCATACAAATGCTTTAAGTTCAGTGTTCTACCTTTTTTGCGCCGATAGTAAGTCAGTCACCCTAGAGGCCCATGTAAGTGGAGATCTACTGATGCGGGGATAAATATTAACTAAATGAAATACAAATTGGTTACACAAATAAAAATGTCATTCTATTAAAGAATGAAATCTATGAAGGATAAGAACTTAATCATAACTAAAATATATAGAAAATATGAGTAGAACTCAAAGAGATGAACAAATTACTATTTGAATGTAGGATCTACCATCAACGTCTTCATCTCAATTTTTTCTTTCTCATTGGCCTATTTAAACACCATCTTTAGGAGGGTTAATAAATTTAGTAACAAGAGTAAATGGCTGATATGCTTTCATGTGAAATGTATTTCACAATTATTCATATTACTAATTGACCTGTTGTTGTAGACTGTATATACAAGAAATTCCGTGTAATAGCTTAGGTCATTTATCAGTTTACTACATGAATGGATATATATTGGTGTTACAGAACAAGATAAAAGGATATAACCGAGAGCCTGAGGACTATTATTATTCTCAAAAAGACTAATGACCCATCAAAACATTACTGGAATATGAAGGATATTGAGTAA
The DNA here is from genome assembly GCA_963573305.1 of Pyrrhosoma nymphula. Taxonomy (NCBI): domain Eukaryota; kingdom Metazoa; phylum Arthropoda; class Insecta; order Odonata; family Coenagrionidae; genus Pyrrhosoma; species Pyrrhosoma nymphula. The sequence continues at coordinate 116,027,778 of OY754330.1, forward strand.
TTCTAAGATATGCTATTTGTTACAAAAATATATTATTTAATCTTAAAAAACTATCATTAGCATTGTTCACAAAAAATAGGAAATTTTAAAGCCATGAAAGAAGTTGTGACAGCATGTGTTAGAGTTGCCTTTAAATATGCACAGAATTAAAAAAATATATTGTTGATTGGGGATATGGTTTCTTTCCTCAATTTCTTATATCCCCTCCCAGTCTTATTGAGAATAATATTATATTTGAATCAATTACATATATACACTTGACATCATCAATTCTACAAGAATTTTAAACACTCACTCCGCATTCAAGGATAAGACTAACTACAGAGTATATTAGTAACAGATAAGTAGTGTCTTTGCAGTAAAATTCACAGGATACTTTGAATGTGGGTCATACTTGTAACCAGAGATGCATAAATGCTTTCATTCATAATTCCCTCATTGTTGAAGGGTTAGAAATTTTACTAGGGGAGCAATATCTGAGTAAGGCTTACACTAGCACTCTGTATTGATGGAAACATGGAATTCTTTGTTCAATAACTTTTGACGTGTCTTATATCTATGCATTGATTTCTTTGACATATGATCTTTGGACAAAATAAATTATTATTATTATTAACCCATGACTAAGTATACCTCGGGCTGCATGATTACTCCTAACTAGAGATGGGCCACTCTGAAAATTACCTCGGTAATTTTCGTAAACTACCATGGTATTTTTCGTAATTTACCGTCCCCCTTGAAAATTACCGTAATTTTCTAGATAATTCACCTATTTTTGAGATAATTTTTCATAATGATAAATTCACAACATGTTCTTTTAAGCAAAGTTCACATTTCGTACGTGTTAAATAATAAATTGAGGCATGTACAACTCATTTTTGGAATATTTTACTTAAATTACCTATAACACTATAGAGTAATGCATTAGAATATTCTTCTTGAAAATTTCTCATACTTTGACAAAAAAGAGCCAGATTGCGTGTTGCTGCCGTAGTTCTTTTTACAACTTTAAAAATTTCTAATAGATTAATGCTGTATTATGTATGGTTTAAACATCATTATTCCCTTCCTATTGCTTTTCGCTTTCTTATTTAACCATACATTTGCTGTTAAATGATTAAAACTAAAAAACACTGGAAAATTACGATAATTTTCAAAAATGACCATAATTTACGGTGTTAATTTACCTCAGATGAAAATTGCGATAATTTTCCCATCTACTCCTAACATCACAAGCATGAGTTTCACTCGTGCTCTTACACTTGAGCCAACGCATCAATACAAGCTTATTTTTTTCATGCTTATGCTCTCAAAGTCATTAACAAACCAAGAATAAAACACTCCAACGACCATAAAAAGTTTGAGCACCACACTTCAGAACAGGCAAGTTCCAGAAACCAAAATTATTCCCAATTAGCCTATCCGTGGCGATTTACGGGAAAACTAATTCCTTGCCATTGACCAACCACAGAACAATGGGATCCTTCACTGGGAAGAATCCCATTCCTGTAAACAATCACAGAGAGAGTGCTTCGTGATCATAATCATGCATCCTTAATAGGGCCCCCTTATAGGCCCGTGAAGCATGGGTGCCCATACAATATTTTCCAGGAGGGGGCCAAGACATAGGTTTAAGAAGGGGGTCTGAGGAGCCCTATCCCATAAAGTGTAATAAATCTGAGGTCTCAGGAGTACATTTTTGGAACATCTAAGATGAATGACAATTTTATAAATTTGTTACTAAAATATTAACTTAATCCTGCAAAAATAAAAGCCCAATAAAAGAACAATTTTGATGATTAGCATGTGACATGATGTAAATGTCCAAAAATCCCTTCCAAACTATCACTAAACCCATGGGCTTCCGAGAGTTAAGATGAAACATTTTATACCAAACATGAAGCTAAATGTTAATCACAACTGCATTACTTGGTATTACAAGATGAGGTGCTCAAGTATTTTATTTGAGACACATAGATATTCAATTTTTTTGTAAGTCTATTCATCAATGCAGACTTAACAGATATGTGCCCCTACAAGTTTGAAAACGTTTTGGCACTTCTGGCTGTAACTAGCTTCACTATGACCGTGCAATTTCAATATGTGGATTTCTCTTAATCAGGGATCATAGTGTGAAGAATACATAGAGGTCTCGCATTCCAGGGAGAATGTGAGTTGTTAGAGTTGTGTGGCTCAAAATCGGAGGCCTGACCATCATTTGGGACAAATGCTGTCAATGTAGCAATAGAGGAGAATACAGACTGACAGAAAATGGTTTCTGGTCACCAAACCCTATTTTCTTCAACCCCACTCTCCCCTAATGACTAGGGTAACCCTAAGGTAACTCCTTCAACCTAAACTACCCCAGTACTTGCCTGGACCCTTGGCAGGCAGCTGGTGCTTGAAAACCAGTGCAGTTGGGAGAGGGTGTGAAAGAAAGGTGAATGAAGATGGTTTGGATTATAAACATAGTGCAGAAACCAATGAATGTAACCCTTTAACCCTTTCTGTTTTAACCCTTTAACCCTTTCTGTTTTAACCCTTTAAAGGCAGAATTATCTTCCTAAAAGTGTTTCTATGGGCAGATTTACACAAAAAATTAAAAATAGAAAAATTTAATTGAATAAATAGAATGTAACCACCTGCAAATTATGTGCCTCTGAAAGCTTAATCCAAACTGATTTTGGAGGAGCCAAAAAAAGAGATCTAGGGAACAGTTGGAGCTTTTCAAGGGGAATTGTGTACCATATTGAGATTCACTCATGCTGTGAGCCATCCACACATGTGTGAGTATACCTCAGTGAAGAGGTTAAAATATTTCAGCAAGTCGGGCAATAACATTCAGGGGAAAACCAAGTAGGATTAATGAGGATCATCAAATTTCCATGAGTTAGCTTTTAGTTGAAAAATTAAATTTAGTGGCTTTTCAGATGAAGCTATGTTTTCAAGCATTTGATTTTGTGTTGCCAAAGAATGCATAGGCAGAAGTAAGATTGTCCTACCATTCAGCCACAGGACAACTTTTGTTACAGCTGAATTATTTTTGTATCAATAAAAAAAAAAATATGACCTTGCGTGAGATGACCCTACCCCAATGATATTGGTTTTCAAGTGAAGTTCTAGCATAAATATTGGAGGACTTTTTTCAAGTCCTTCTCTAAACTCAACTAAAGCAAACTTTCTGAAGACATATGATGACAAGGCTTGAGGCACTTAGTCTCTGCGGTAAAACTAAATGGTTGCACTATAATGGATGGGATCAAGTATGGTTGGATTTTACGATTGCCTCAACTTGCAATGATGCCAAAAACACTTAAAACTTGCAAAACTGAATGAAAATTTAAAATGTAATGGATATAGAAAGAAAGTGCTGAGCTGACAAAAAATTAATGTAAAGAAAAGAATGGATCTGGTGTTTAATATGTAGAATGTCCCCTTTGAACATTGCAGTACAATTCTTGATTTTGGGGAAAAATGCCTAATTTCATCTTATTGTTAGTATGGCAACAACTGCTGTGGCCTTGGCAAAGAGAAATCCTCACCCAAGGTTAGAGGGAGTCCCTGAAAGGCCTACCCTTTACTTTGGAGGATATTTGAGTGGAGTACTGTATTCCTCAATAACAAACACTTCTCCTGGACCATTTCTAATTGTAAATACCATCTATTGGCAATAATATATACTTTTATGACCAAGTGAGAGCTGTTTCAGTGCTTACCATTTCATGAACCCACTTTGTATTCTTTACTCTAAGCAGAGACTGACTTTTTTTGCCTCTGGCTGGACTACCAAACCTTCGGGATTTGGCAGTCTTGCCATATCCTGAAGGTTTGGGTTGTGAGGAGGCAGCCCATGTGGGCTGCAACCTGACCATAGGCTATAGTAACTCACCCTGATTTTAGAGAAGAAATCATTCCACTTATGGTGATGCAGGGACATGAAAATTAGTAAAAAAATGTCCATATCATCAACTATTATCTATGTTCAGCTCTAAATGGAGGTTGAATAAAGAATGAGTAATTTTCCTTTGAATGCATCTTGTGAATCTTGATGAACAGTTTTACATTATAACCCTTTAATAAAAGATTCTTAGTCATGAGAACCTTCTCCAGTTTTGATTTTGATTAAATCATAACTATTGCTTGAGTCCTGTAAAAGATACTTCCGAGTACAAAATGTTTGCATTATTAAAAGAAATTGTATGCACCTTTAATAAGTATTACAGACATGACTGAAATTTCTATGACAGGTTGTTAGTCAACATCCACCACCATTATTGTACCTGAGCCAAGCCTACTTAAAGGGAGGACTTCTGTACGAGCTGTTGCCGCATAACTGCTACCAACCTCAAAATCTTCATATTCTGTTGCCATTGCACTCCTTGGACCATTAGCATTGTGGCGGGTGGTACTTCTGAAGAGTGACTTGTAGTATGAGCTGCCACGGCTATGACCTGTGGTTGTCGAGGCATTCCTTGCTGAATGTCCTCCTCTCTGCCTTCCTTTCAACCAACCTGTGACCCTCCAGCCACTCTTCTTCAGTCTAGTAGTTTTGTCCATTAAACTTCCATTCACTCTTCTTCCGACTTGAGCTCTGTCTCGTGGCCTATGCCTCCACCAGAAGCAGAAGGTTCGACGAAATTCTTTTCGAAACTTTCCTGTGATAGATAGAAGTAAAAAGAGCAAAGAACACAATGAATCAGCTCATATTCAAAGTTAGATCAACTTAATTAGAGTGCTGGTGGAAAATGATGTGACAGGGAAAATAAAAACAAATTTGGATTTAACTTCTCTGGTTACACCACAGAGACAGTAGGACAAAAGTGATAAAATGAGAGAAAGTCACCGTAAAAAATAGATATTCAAGATTACTTTCTTCCCATGCATGACTCATGACAGCAACAAGAGCAGGTTGATATGCCGATTCTATCAAAACACACCTCTCTAGTCGTCCCTTTCTTCTACCAATTCCTTTTCCCTGCACCCTTCCTTTTTATGATTGGTATCCTAAGCCCTACTAACACATATCCATATAGTCCTTATTCCCTTGCAGGGTAGTATGTAGAAATGGCTAGGGAAATTCTCACATCAGCAAATTATATCTTGCTGAATTATATTTTGATTTTGATGGCCAACTGGGTGAACACGAGCAGTTAGCATGAAAACTGGTTTTAGAGCCTATAGGGCAAGGTGTACTGGCTATTCATCTATGAGGGCAGCTTTGCAATCAAAATTTATCCATTGATTGGAGTGGCACAAATAACTTCATCAAAAAAGAAAAACAAATCACTTTTAACAGCCTTAGTCCCTTCCCTTTTATATGTTCTCTTACTTAAGTCTAGCAACTATTATTGCTATTTTGTTCCACAGAGAATGAAAAAATGTGTGGTGTGGTTCAAAATAAAAAAAACCATCAAAACTTGCAACTTGAATTCCCTTGATAGTAAAAAATGATAACCCAAGGACTTCTTGGATTCTGCCACTAAAATACACATGGTGTCCAGATATTTTATCGGGTTTGGGACCAACAATTTTCTAAATTATAAGGAATTTGTCAATGAATATAAAAAAAATTAATGGCTATGGAGAAAAATAAAAAATAATAGATATTAATTATAAAGATTCACTTGAGTGAAATGTTTGCCCTTATTTTGGATATGAGACATTGGCTCAGTTTCCTTCTAGTCCAATAGAGGCAAAAAATAAAAAAATAGACATGCTGAATGGGACTAGACCACTTGAGAGCACCAGGAGCTAAGAGTGATCCTAGCTTCTGGTTAAGTTTTTTCGTGACCATCAAATAGGTGGAGATGTGAAAAACCACAACCTGAATAGGTTGAGCCAATTGAAAATTGAGATGAGAAAAACAAATCAGAACAGGGAATTTCACTATCTTGAAAGGCAAAGTAAAGCCTTATCACCTTCTATTGTATGCATCGTCAAAAGTCTCGTGCTTTTTCTCCACTACCTATTTCGCACTCATTCTTACTATATTATTGAGCACTCATGCTCCCTTTATTATGACACTACTTGAAATTTCCTTCTTGGAATTGGGGATTTCCAAAATAATAATGATATATACTTGATGAACATTATTCAATGCCCAAAGAAAACGATTTATTGCCTGATACTGCTTTTTTAGGTTTATGAATGTCTCCATGCATGTCATCTTTGGTATCTTTTCTCTTAGGGTTTATAAAAAAAGTTCTTAATGAATTACACTCAGAAGCATTTGTACACCCTTGAAAAAAATTATTAGTTTTGAAAGGAATTCCTCCAACAAAAAGTATATGCTCTTTCTCTTTGATAACAGATATAACATCATTCACATTGAAGGAAGGATCTCAGGCAGTCAATTACCTATATCTTTCTATTTGAACTTGTTCATTGGAAATGAATGGTTAGAATTTTTTTTGTGAAATTGGAAGGAATTCAACTCAAGTTGGTTGCATTTAGAATCTTAAATACAATATCCATCATGGAAATTAAACAAAATGTCCGAAGAAATTGTTGTAAAATCATGATAGTAAGGATTTGGGGGTATGAAGCTCTTCTAATTTGTTTTCATCTGATTTAAAATCACTAAAACATCCCTGTCGAGTTGGAAAATTGAAACATTTTATTTTCCAAGTTTTTATTGAATAATATTTTTAAAAATAAAAGTAATTAATTTTATGCAAAAATGCTCCAGTAAATATTGAACAAATGATATCTAATCTATTAATAACTCTCATTCTGCAATCATATCTCCCAACTGAAATTCCTTTCAGCTAGAAAATCCTATCGCTGAATCGACCTATAAATACACTGCAAGCTGCGAAAATCAGTGGGTTACGACATTTATTCAATAAGCTCTGTATGACCAAAGAATAAGGCAGTTTTATACATGCATGAACAAAGATCTAAAAATGAGTTTATCCTTGAAGTAATGCAACCCGTGTAACATAAAGTTCGCCGGGTTGCTTGATAAAGGATACTCCCAAGTTACTGTTTTTTGTCTGTACCTAAAAACTATTTAAGTATTTTATGAAGTAGCACTCACTATTAAGAATTAAAAGAATACAGAATACACAATGAAAAGGGGACATTACTTTTTCCATGTTAAACATAAAAATTATAAATAACCATGCATTGATTTTAAACATGAAGAAAAATTAATATCATGCATTAGAATAGTAACAGTTAACATTGGGTTTTTAATTGAATTTAAAGATAAATTGAGCAAATGAGCTAAAAACTTTAAAAAATTATGTAGTGCACCAGCTGATACTGTTTTTTTTTTAATAGTCAAGGCTAGCTTTAAAAAATGAGTGAAGATGCAAGCCATCCTGGTTAGTCAGTATTGTTATTTACTTAAATCACTTTCAGGGAATCAATACTTCGCATGCAACAGTAGATTATCGATAAATACATCAGATACACAACTCAACTATCTGTGACTGAGATTTGGGAGTACCAACAGAGTTGATTTGGACTGGGAAAAGAGTTAATTTAACTGCATGACAAAGACATCTTTTTTAACTCCTCCAAGCAGTTTGGAGGATGTCATACAAAATTTCGGGAGGGTCATATTTGCAGCTCTCTGTGCCCTTTGTTCTGGGAAGTTAGAACGAAATGTAAGGAAAAGAAATTTAAATGTCACATAGAGGGCCTGAGGGGGGGAACTCGTGGACCAACTTGAAGGGTTAATTGTTACCATGCCATGTCATTTTAGAGGAAAGGGAATTGCTCACTGTATTGCTTCGGATATATTTTTCTTCAATTAAACCTTCATGGCCTAATAGGTGTGCATTAGCAGGCCAACATGATTAAATATAGATTTCAATGAACCAGATCTCAATTGAAGTCATAACTAATATCAAGGTGAAAAGCCTATTTAACTGCAGGGATACAGATAGCAAACACGTATCAGCAGACAGCTGCAAGGGCAGACTCAATGCAAGGGAGAAAAGGTTGCTATCACCAGTCACTCTTGGAACAGAGTTCAGAAGATCCAGTCAGGACAGATCAAAACTGATATCTGCAGTTAATTGAACCAAAATGTGTAATTGGGGAAGTGACGTTGGGGTTTTGGATGTAGGGAATGAAAGGAGAGGAATCTGGTGTCTCCAGCATACTCTGAACATTATGCATAAAGCTCCCCTGAATTTAAAATTCCATCTGAGAGAGAGAGAATGCTGCCTTCCAATGCTACTACTGCATCTTTATTCTTACAGAAATTAAATGGCAGCTTAGAAGGTTTTCATGCAATATGGTTAAGATTTGAGCGGATTAAAAATTATGACTTGAGTGCTAACGCAATACAACATATTTAACATAACAATATAAAAATTAAATGTATTTCCCCAGATAAAAAAATATATACAAACATGCCTCGTATTGGCAGAATGTGTGGGAAAATAATAATCTTACTTTCAATTATTTATTATTTAGTTTAACCCTTTAACTGTTCCCATAGTCTATAAGCGATGGACGTAGTAGACTGCTCCCATCGTCTATTGGCGATTTGAATAAATTTTGAAAAAAGGTGTATTTCGTCTTTCAGTAAAAAATCACCTCCTGCAATACGACATTCAGAGTAAAAGTATTAGTAATTATGTACTAAAAATTTTTTTAAACAATTTTTCCCTTATATTAAGTGATAAGTGATAAAATTACGCAAAAATAAGAACAAATAAAAACATTTTTTTGCGCCTGTGGAGAGCTCTTTTTCAGATTAATTGCGCAGTTAAAGGGTTAATTACCATCTAAAACAGTCTCCTAGGCCTTATACATCGAGGTAACAAATAAATAATATCAACAAACACACTCAACCACACCCTGGTGAGTGAAACCCCCACCCCCCTACCCCCAGGTGGAACTTGAGCCTACAACCTCAGGAGGATTAGCAGACAAAGGACTATAATTCACTGCCAAAGAGACCATCAATGGCCAAAACATATTCAAAATATTTTCTTATTCATTTGTGTCATTAACAAAGAAAAAGCTATAAACTCTTTGATTCATAAGATGAGAAAAAAAAGAAAGCCTCCATTATCAATTTTTTAAATAGTTTTTACTAAAGGTTTCCAAAACAATGGAGTGGAATTTCCTTTAAAGTAAATTTCCTTTAACGTAAATTTAAATAATTTAGAAACTAGGCTCTGAGTGAGGGCATGCTAATCTATGGCTGCATTAAATGATATAATGTTGAAGCTTAATCGGAGAGGGAAGTTATTTTCTCACCAAAAACACCTATCTAGAAACAAACTCTTTCCAAGCTTGGGTGATAAAAATGAAGAAATCTGTGTGAAACAAGTATTCTTGATGAGCAACTAATAAAAGGAGGTATATTTCACAAAACCAACCAAATTACAAACAAGAAATTCAAGAGGTAGCCAAATATTTTTTTGAACTTTCACTCCAGAATCAATGGAAAAATTGTACAGGAATTACAGGTCAGGCTCCTTACGTAAAAAAATGACTAAGTGCTATCAGCTCTCTCTGCTTGGGACTAGTTAGTGAGGAGTTCAAATTGCTTCCAGCCCTTAGTCATATTTTTTTTTACTTACAGACCTCTCGTACTTGTACAATTTTGTCATTGATTCTGGAGTGGAATTTTGAAAATGGTTAGCTTGCCCTTGAATTTTTGGCTGGTAATTTGGGTGGGGTTGTGAAATATACCCGATGTTATTAGTTGTTCATCAAGAATACTGGTTTAAAACTGATTTCATTTCAAAAAATGTATGGGAGAAACAAATGAAAAAAGAATGGGGGGGATGCATAAAAATGCTGCAGTGTATAAGGAGTAATTTAAAGTAACACCATTTTAATTCAAAATTGAAATAGCATTGATCCATTTCAATAAGGGACAGCCATAAAATAAAATTGCTGCCCAATATCCTCTCAAAAGTCAGGTTGACCCACATTGCAGTTTATCCTGAGAAAATCAGATGACCTTCGATCAGGAAAATTATAATGTTGCTGATTAATGGAGATCCTATGAAGGGAAAACTTAGGATCTTACACCATTTTAGTCATTGCATTAATATTATTCAATTTTGCTTAAAATAAGAAAAGTATTTATATAATACTCTTAACCTACAAGTAATTCAAAATGATTCAGCATCACATAATAAATAGAGTGATTAAGAATTAAAGAGGTATTAAATGTAATTTCATATTTGTTTGAACTGGGGGGTAAGTCTGTAACTTTTGTTGACCATCAACAAATACCAATTGTTTCCCTTATGGCCTAAATGGATATGCACTGAGGGTGAAATTCGCCATAAAAAATTATTTGACTTGACCGGGATTCACGCTCAGATCTCCCAATTGCCGGTCAGGTGAGTTAGCCAATTTCATGCCTAAATTCGCCTTGAATTAGGATGGCTTGCTTGTGTAACTGGCTAACACACCTGACTGTCAATTGGTGGATCCTGGTTTGAATCTTGGTCGAGTCAAATGATTTTTTCATTGTGAATTTCACCCTCATTGGTGTATATTTTTGCACCCGTGCACATCGCTGTGTACCACATCATTTGTACAATCACAATGAGTGGAAAAATGTCCTAAATGGACATAGGCGAGTAAATAAAACTCACTCAGGAGAAGTTGGTGGCCACCACTGAGCTCGCCTCACAGTTTCACTATATTTTTGTACTGTGTGCATTGACATATTTAAAATTTTCTGTGGAAATGCGTGTCTAGTGTGAGAGAGTGACCATACAAATTTCGTGAACTTTGAGTGAAACTAAATGCTGTAGGAGCAAAAAGTCTGTGATCACCTAATGTGAACTTTTACCATCATTTTTATAGACGATCGACAATTTTAGGATGGGTCAATTTAGGACAATTTTAGGAGTGGCTATGCATAAAATATGCATCCAAAGTTATCCTTATATAATAGTCGAAATCGCCAAAATTGTCGACCATTGATAAAAATTAGGAAGGAGAAGTACATTAGGAGCACAAAGACTTAAGGCTAAATTGGCATTAATTTTCTATCAAGGTTTCCAAAATTTTCTATGGTTTCTTTTTCACACTAGAGGCACATTTCTACAAAAAGGAAAAATAAATGATGCCAAATCCTGCTGCGCAAAAATGTAGAACTCTCAGATGAGCTCAGCAGTAACTGCCATGTTGTCAAAAATGAGGTTTGCAGACTTGCCAATTTCCATTAAGCCACAAGGGAGACAATGACGTTTAATAATGGTTGACAAATGTTACAGACCTACACCCCTGGAGCTGAGATAAGAGTAGTGATAACAGATGTGAATGAATAAGTTATAACAGCTGTTAACATAATGTATATATTTAAAGTTATGTACAAATCTGAGACTTAAAATTAAATATTTATTCTACTACAAGTATCTGTTGTCACCTCACATAATTTCACTAGATGGACAACAATAGTCAGAACCAATGAATCAATGTAATACATTCTATTCCTAGAGTAAATTCAAGCAAGGAAACAGATTCATATTGAGTCATTATAGGATACATTTCATTCACAGAACTGGCAAGTTACACCCACTCTCTCACACAAAATCATCACTGAATGATTAGAAATTAATTTTATCATTCAATAAAAATTTAATTATTCAGCTATAATTTTACAGAGTAGCCATAATTTCCCCGTCCCACATACCCTTGAGGTGGCTTGCAAGGTATTATGTGGATGTAGATGTGAAAGCAATAATTCATCGAAAGAAAAAAAAATTAAATCAGCCTCTATCTTTTATTTGGAATTTGCCACACCAAATCCACAGTACACAAAACAGCACATATCTGCCTCAGTTTATCTTTGGATGACAATGTTGATATGATTATAAGCATTGGAACATTACAGATAATGACTTGGAAAGTGATATACTTCGTGTTCTCAAGATGAATGTCTACCAATCCTAATCCATTGGTAGGCATAAAAAATAGCTTATTTCTTGGAAAAACATTTACCCACCAAAACAAAAAAATTTCAGTAGTTCTTTGAAGTTCAGTTGGAACATCACCCCTGACTGGAAATTACTTTCATGAAAATCTTCCACATCATGTTGGGTAATTTGTTTCCAATATGTATTCAATGATACAAGCGCACAATTTCCCAAACTATTGGCTGGCAAATAATCCATATAAATATGGTTTCATCAGCTAATATTGTATTAAAAATTACTATTCTACCATTTATGAGAACATCCACAGTTCCAAGTTGTCCTTTCACAGCAATAAAATAAGTTTGTATAATAAATAAACATCTTTATCATTCCATACTCATTACAACTTTATCTGAACATAGCATCGGTTGCACAAATTATTCTGTCTTATTTGTTCAGACACCCTGCATACCTTGAGTAAAATGGTTTTTATTTTCAGACCCAAATTGTGCTCAAAACACACATTTAGGGATGAAGGAATCACACAAAACACACAACATTAATTTTGCAATGTTTCCAGTTTCAATACATGAGACTTTTTACCCCACAAGGAAATTATAAAAGCATGCAATAAAAATATTACAACAGTAATGAAATATATCTATGGACATAAATTCTGACATATAGAAGGTTATAATTGAAAAAATGCTACTTCCTAACTGCATTGAAAAGAAAAATCATCACGATGCTCATTTTCTAATAAATATTAGTATGTACCTATGCTATACAAATTATTTTTGATGAATCATTTAGTAAAACTTGAATAACTGATTCGATTCAAAACATAAATTCCAATTTATACAAAAAGTGCCTGATAAAAGATCTTAGGCTTTCCCGGCGAATAATATTAGTAAAATCTTCTCGGGTTTGCTACCGGGTAAGGCTTTTAAAGGCCAACGTTTCGACAAGTGACTCCCTCATCGTCATCAGGGCAGACTCTGATTGCCGAGTTGGTCCATTCCGGGGTTTTTATAGCTGGCCAACGGCGGTTGAAAAAACCCATTGTTGACCGGCTCGTTCAAGGCAGTTTGAATTTAAATTGTAACCGCGACCGTTTGATTTTATTGAGTAGCGGTCTCCATATTTGGCTGATGTACTGCCCAGAGTCACGATTTGACTTCTTCTCCTCCAAACTTATTTCGATAGCCTCTTTCATCAAACGATCCCAGTATCCATTTGAACGGCAAAGGATTTTGGTGCCGTTAAAATTTATGGAGTGCGCATTATCTAGACTATGCTCTGCCAGGGCCGATTTTCCGGGTTGAAAAAGTCTTATATGCCTCTTGTGTTCCTTGATCCTGGTTTCCACCGTGCGTGCAGTCTCTCCAATGTAGGCGAGGCCACACTCACAAGGGATACTATACACTCCAGGCACTCTGAGGCCGAGGTCGTCTTTTACTCTTACGAGCCGATCTCGAATTTTCCCTGGAGGTCTATGGATCGTCTGGATGTTATATTTTTGTAAAATTCTTCCTATTTTTCCCGAGAAAGTGGAGATATAGGGTATGCAGGCTCTTCCTAACGGCTTTTCATGATCTTCTTTCGGCCACATACTTATTCCATCGGTTCTTTTCAAGGCCAAGTGAAAATCTCTGTCCTTATATCCATTACGTTTGAACGTAGTTTTCAAATGTTCCAATTCAGAGGGAAGACTTTCTGCATCTGCAACAATTTTTGCGCGATGTATCAAGGTGGTCAGGATGCCCTGCTTTTGGGAGGGATGGTGGTGACTTCTTCCATTTAAGTAGAGGTTAGTGTGAGTAGGTTTTCTGTACACCTAATCCTTTGCTGTTCAAATGGATTCTGGGATCGTTTGATGAAAGAGGCTATCGAAATAAGTTTGGAGGAGAAGAAGTTAAATCGTGACTCTGGGCAGTACATCAGCCAAATATGGAGACCACTACTCAATAAAATCAAACAGTCGCGGTTACAATTTAAATTCAAACCGCCTTGAACGAGCCGGTCAACAATGGGTTTTTTCAACCGCCGTTGGCCAGCTATAAAAACCCCGGAATGGACCAACTCAGCAATCAGTCTCAGCCCTGATGATTATGAGGGAGTCACTCGTCGAAACGTTGGCCTTTAAAAGCCTTACCCCGTGGCAAACCCGAGAAGATTTTACCAAAAAGTGCCTCTTTGGTTAATTTTGTTTCACAGATTTTTTGTTATCAATTACTCATATTCCTATGATCCTTCCCAAAAACTTTATTTTTTCTTCTACAGCTGACAAGAATAGCAATTCCACCCTGATCTCATGGATGCCAAAATCCCAATATTGCTCCCTTATTTGCTGGTAGAATTGAAATATTTGGCATACCTTTCTGGAAACAAATGGACTTCTCAGGAATGGATTACGGTACAAGCATATGTTTGTCTCAAATTCAAAATGATATTACTATCTACATAGGCTAATCTTGGAAATAATGGTGAGAGGTCTACATACTAAGTGAAGTGTAAAGAAAATCTGTTAGTCATTCCAGCCAGCAAAAATGTGAAATTAGAGAAGGTATCTGGTTTATCCATGCATTAAGGCTATGTGATAGCATAAAGCAGGTAAATATTTTAGCTCTTACATCAAAGCATTAGAAATAACTCCATATTTTGGCAAGTAGAAGATGTACATAGCATGACATAAAGTAAGGCATCAGCTATGCCAGAGTTCAGAATCTTCATTTTACATATTTTGAGGAATTCACATGTCAACAAACTGAAGCAAGTTATGAATTATGAGGAATTCACATTCAACAAAATGAAGCAAGTTATGAGTCTATTAAACATTCAGACTTGGTTGGAGATAATGGAATATTGTATTAAATATAATTAAAATGAAGTATAAATTATCTTTAAATTGTGGAAAAGACCAGATTAAAAAAGATAATGGGTATATTATTAAAGAAAAAACAATGTGAAAATCATTCTGAAAATGAGTTAAATTTTTGAGCCTGATTTCAATTTTGGAAAAAGGGGCAAATATATGCCATCAAACATGGTTTATCATCAGCGTTTGTAATTTGACGTTCACATCTAATTTTTTCGAATGAAATAGATTTGCCAATATGTATGTTCATATTCCTATTCCTTTGATTGAATAAGGTAATGATTTTTCAATTAATGAATAAATTAAAAGGAAGATAAAAACACAAAAAAATTCAATTAAATTACGATGTCAGGTACAAATCGTATTATCAACACTAAAGGATAATCACATCAATTCTTGGCAGCATAAATCTTCAAAGCATATCATTACCATATGTGAAGTGATCAGATGGTACATATTACCCCAATAGACCTTATCTAGCTATGTACCATGAATGGTCAATTTCAATATCCCTGAATAGAGAATCCTAGGGAAGTTTTGAGCTATAATATCCCTAATCCATGACCGACTGAAAGTAGTGCAAGCCCTAGGTAACCAGAAAAAATATTTGAGAAATCAAAAGAATAAAAGAAAACAATCCTTGGGGCATCTTAACAGCATCAAGTTCCCATGGGCAAAATAATTTGATGGATTTTACCCATGGATTTCCATGAGTAGGTATAACACTCAAGGCTATATTGGGGCCTGAGGCAGCACATAACCAGGGGGGGGATCACGGTTCCTTCTATCGAGTTCTTGTTGACGTTATCCATAATGCAAACCACTCAAGAAGGACAATGCTCACAGTTACTGTGGTGAGAACGTACTCCATCAATGAAAACTAGTGGTTTAAAGCACCTCACTAAATTTGAAGATTGACAACCAGGTGTTCACTTTCATGAGTGCATTTGAAAAATAACAATCATGCAAAACATTACAGAGATCACACAATTGTGTGAAATTCACTGTGAAAAAATCATTTGCCTGGACTGGGATAAGAACTCAGACCCCTCGATTTTGCACCAAGTGCTCTAACCAGTTAAGCTACCCAGGCGTCATCTCTCACTGTGAATTTTATGGAGGCTTTAAGGAGTAAGTTGTCTTCACAGGTACCGCGCATACAATGCCATGGAGTACCCGTGTGCGAGCGCTAAGCGCTACTGTCCACAAGGTAAAGTCAAACTTTAAACACAAAGGTGTTTTCTTTGACAAGTTAAAAGAACTGCGGAACTGGCCGCGCAGTAACTTTAACAGAGTCACCCGCTGATGGTCACACAACTGTGTGAAATTCACAATGAAAAAATCACTCGCCTGGACTGGGTTATAGAGAACCGTGATTGCACCCCATTTGCGCTTTGCATAAATGTGGCTCTGCACATGCCAAAACACTAAGGTATTCAGTGACTCCTTTTCCATCGTACACCCTTGTCCCATGATTTCAACCTCTTACAATAAATATATGTATATATATCTATCATGCAAAATATGTAAAATAGAAGCAAGAACTGCATAAGCAAAAGAAGTGTTCATGACCAGAAGAGAACTGATGGCAGGAACTTTGAGCAATGATGACAAGCAAAGATTGCTGAAGAATTTGGTAGTGTGAGGTGTTGCATGGAAGTGAAATGTATGGGCTCTAGAGAGAGAGGATGAGAATAGATTGCAGGGGTATGAGATATGAGGGTGGAGAATATTCAGTGGAAGGAAGTACTTGACCTGGTAGGGGGGAAGGACAACCGCTGTAGGAGACAAGAAGGAAACAGCAGGTGGTTGGAAAAACTTGATGCAGCCTTAAGGATGTTATAGACCATTATTGAAGGTGGTACCCAATGAAGGCATTGAAGAGGAAGGAAATGGATAGGCATATTAAATGGAAGGAAGAGATTCATAACATCTTCCATGTATTTATGTATTGTATTGTGCCTTATTTGTAAAAACACACTCTGAATGTTTTGTAAAGAATGATAATGTGCATTCCTATGGAACAAGAAGAAATTGTGATATGCATATATTTCCCAATAATAGTGCTCAGCATAAGAAAAGTCCCACATACAGGCTCTCAACAGTCTACAATAATCTTCCTATCAAAATAAAGAAAATTGATAATGTTATAAAATTTAAGAAAGAATTATGTACATTTCTGGTAAAGAAGAGATATTATTCCTTGACTGAGTTTGAAGCACATGTAAAATATGTTTAAATTACATGTATTTATGACGTGTTCTATGATTTGTAGAAATCCCACAGAACAAATAAAAAATTATTATTATTATTATTATTATTATTTTAATTGTTACAGTTGTAACATGACCCTCCGAGTCCCCGGCAAGCATCAGGTTTCATTGCCGTCATAATGGCCGAAGACTCGAGAGGGGTTAGGCAGTAATCGCAGCCACGTCCGACGCCCATCAGATGTGTGGCTACGCTGCGGTAGGGTCATGCGTCCGCAGTAAACGGAGTGACCCCAGGATGACGGCCTTCTGCATGCGTGCAACTAGTAATTCCGCCTGTGCCACGCAGGACGGAATACACTTGATGTTATTTAGCAGCGAGCCCTTAACTCCACCGAGCACACCTATGATGAGGACCACCAGTTTCACAGAGTGTCCGGGGTACATCTGTCGAAGTTCGAAAAGCAGGTCTTGATATTTCGTCCGTTTTTCCACCTCCTTCGCATCCATGTTAGTTTCAGCCGGAGCCGAAAACTCGATCACGAACATGGAGCGTGTGAGGTGGTCGAGGAGAACGATATCAGGCTTGGTCGCCTCCAACTGCCTGGTGGTGGAAAAGGAGTAATTCCACCAGATCGTACATTTATCGTTCTCCACGACGGACTCAATATCTCCAGGGGCATAGGGCAGCACAGGTGTTTCGTCGATGCCATAATGATGTCGAAAATGAAAGTATAACACTCGTAGGGCCGCGTTGTGCCGAGCTAAATATGCTGATTTAGCGTAATAACTACAGCCGGAGAGAAGGTGACTCAAAGTCTCCGGCTGGGCTCGGCACGCCCTACATTTCGTGTCCGCAACCTCCGCCTTGAATATAATGCGGCGGTACACGAGTGTGTTTATGACACCATCCTGGCACGCGAGGACAAAACCCTCGGTCTCGGACTTCAGACCGGCGGAGCGTAGGAAGGCAAACGTTAGCTCCTTCGATAGCCCATGCTTTTCGATGTTTCGATAAAAACCTCCATGCATGGGCTTATCGGTATGCTCCTTGAGCAAGGCCTTCTGCTCGGCTTTTTTTATTTCGAGCTTGAGGACGTCTGCCTTCAATGACAAGATGGTCGTGTCATTGTCGCTTCCGTCGGATGACGGGTCGAAGTCGAGACCGGTTTCGTCCGCTGCCCTCTTTGCCACCTGGAAGAGAAACGCCCCTGCTCCCGCACTCTCGTGATCACTCACGAGATTGAGCAGGGGGTCCCTGCTTTTCAAAACTCGGCAAGCTGTACCCAGGACAACTCTGTTGTGGAGACATTCCAGACTCAATAGTCCTCTACCACCTACATTGCGAGGGAGATACAATCTGGCGACGGAAGATTTCGGATGAAGACTTCTATAGATGGTCATCATCTTCCTCGTTCCCCTATCGAGGTTCTGCAACTCGTTGACGTTCCACTTCATGCATCCGAAGGTATACAGCAGTGTAGGAACCGCGAACATGTTCGTGGCAAGAACCTTGTTCTTGCCTGACAGCTCAGAACTCCAGATGTTCCTGAGAGTCTGTCTGTATTTGGCGGTGAGCCTTTCCTTCACTGCTGTAACCTCCTGCATTCGGCGCTGGGGGACGCCGAGATATTCATAGCTGTCATCGTCCTCGAGGTGACGAATGACGCTCCCGTCAACAAGTTGCACGTCTTCCTTGATCTCCGAAAATCTTCCTCTCGCCAAGTGGATGGATGCACACTTGTCCAATCCGAACTCCATTCCTATAGCCTCACTGTATTCCAGTACGGTGTCCAGGGCAGTGCGAAGGTCTTTCGCATTAGAAGCGTACAGCTTCAGGTCATCCATATAAAACAAATGGGTGACCTTATGCTTCCTGTCACCTGGAACACCACACATGTATCCTTTACCTCGTCGCAGCCTAAGGGACAGGGGTAGGAGGGAAATACAGAACAGTAGGGGGCTCAAGCTGTCGCCTTGAAAAACGCCACGGTGGTATGTTACCAACTCTGTGGAAACTGACCGCTTGCCTGAGGTCAGAACGAAGCGCGTTTTCCACAGTGGTAACAGGCGTTGGATGCAGGACACAACCTCAGGGTGGACTTTCATCAACTTCAGCATGGCGATCAATAGCTCATGCGAAGTGGTGTCAAAAGCCTTCTTGTAGTCCACCCAGGCCATTGATAGGTTTCGCTTATGCCGGATGGCATCCTGGCATATGCACCTATCAATGAGCAGGTTGTCCTTGCATCCCGCGATTCCTCGCTTTGAGCCCCTCTGCTCGTACACCTCCTCCCAAACCGGCTGGACTTGGTGTAGGATAAGGTCGCTCAAGATCGAGGTGAACGCCTTATATACAGTGTTGAGGCAGGTTATAGGGCGGTAGTTCTTTGGATTGGACAAGTCTCCCTTCTTAGGTATTAAAACCGTGCGTCCCTCAGTCAGCCAAGGTGGAATTGGTTTTCCACCATTTAGAAAGGACGTGAAGATTCTGGCGAGGTGTTGGTGGGTGGAAGTAAATTTCTTCCACCAGAAGTTATTCACGGCATCCATTCCTGGAGCCGAGAAATTCTTCTTGCCAGAGAAGGCCTTCTTCACGTCACTTTCGGTGACTGAAAGAGGTCCATCCACATCTTGTAGGTGGCGGTCACAAACCTCTTTAAAGAGGCCTATGGCCGGAGTGTCTCCGTTGAATGGCTTCGACGTTTCGTATATTTCCTTCCAGAAACGTTCAACCTCTTGGACGGGTGGCGGAGATTCAACAACAGGCGGAGGTGGTCGAAAGAGACGGGACGGCTGAAGGAGAAAGGTGGCATTTTCTCTCACGCCCCTACTCTTCTTCAGGAGTTTTTTCCGGGCCGTGGTGAGTGCCCGAACTCTATCGACCGCGTGCTGCTTAATGGTAAGCAGCACGCTTTTATTCAGCGTGTGATGGTTGTACCTGAGACTGCGCGCTATGCGCCGAACTTTAGGAGTGAAAGTTCGCCCAGATAAGATGTATTCCATCACACACTGAATTCTCGACGCCTGTTGTCTCGCCTGCGTGATCTTGGCCTCCAACTGTTCAAGCCTCTTTGCTGCTTTGTCCTCCCAAGAGGTGTTCTTTTGGGAGTGAGCCATAATTTTGGCAGCAGCATACACCACGCAATTTACCGTCCAAAGGTCCGACGTTTCCGTTAGGATTTCGTCGATAAGACCATTCAACTGGGGCAGGTGGTTACCCCGCAGAGAGATCTTCCGGTGGATGTCTCTCGGCCTAGGTTGTCCATCATCATAAGATATTGTGCTTAACAACCGCGTTCGTAGTTCAGCGACGGCCTGACCAGCTTCTTCTCCATTTGACATAGACAGCGGCATGAGTGCCGTTCTAGCCTCAGGTGGTGCAGAGGCTGCCTGTGTCGGGGAGAGTGGTCTGGCCGGTGGTGTGTTCCTCTGAACTGGCGGTTGGTGGAGAGTTTCCTTTTTTCGCAGGTGGTTGGCATAATCGCGCAGATTCTGCTGCGATAGGTGGTCGTGTTCTGGATGCATCTCACACCACAAAGAGTGCATCCTTGCCATATAACCCCTGCGTTCGGGCTCGCTGGCAGCATGGCATGCGAGGAGGTCGCCCCTTAGGGCTTCCGTCCACTGCATCCGGGCTCCCGTTACGGTGGTATTTGTATTGCCACACCCAACTGTACTAGGGCCCCCATCCGAGAGGGGCCGGTTGTGGGTGGCTTTCTCTGTATTCCTATTGGGAACCAGTTTTACTGCGTGTAGGGTGGTTAGCCCCACACGCAGACGTCCACCATTAGCCGGCAAGAGCCGTTGCCAGGTACGCCACGTGGAGGCTGGTGGTCCGGATTTCGTACCCTTATTATTATTATTATTATTTTCTGGCTGATAAGACATGCTTCCTTCCCCAAAGAGCACAGAAAACCACTCTGCATCTTATATGGTCAATGTCAGGTCAGATTACTGGAAATGAGCTTTCGGTGATGCAGTGCTTGTAAACCAAGTTCTGAGAGCATACCATTAATATTCACACATATTTTCATTTATATCTATCCCTTGAAATTTCACTTTAACAAATTTTAGGGGTCAAA
This sequence comes from Pyrrhosoma nymphula, assembly GCA_963573305.1. Taxonomy (NCBI): domain Eukaryota; kingdom Metazoa; phylum Arthropoda; class Insecta; order Odonata; family Coenagrionidae; genus Pyrrhosoma; species Pyrrhosoma nymphula. Next base: position 116,048,800 of record OY754330.1, read on the forward strand.
ACCTATGGGAACAACAATTACCAGTATTCTCTTTTTTCATACAATTACTGTTGAAACCTGCATGATGTAAACCTCAGCATTAAAATTCAGTAAGCAAAGCATGATTATGTTCAATAATTATTTCAAATAATTTTAAAATCAAAATGTCAAAAGATGGCTAAATTCATGGCTTTTTCAAAATTTTAAAATAATTTACGAGGTATTTTTCTTTTAAAGTTTCATATCCTATCATCTCATTTTGTTTCAGGAGGAAGGAAGGAAGTTTCAGGGGAATGGGCTAGGGCATTTCAGATATTTACCTGAGATATGTTAAAACAATTTTAAAATAATAATTCATAGCTTTTTAAAGAGTTAAACATATTTTAAACTTATTTTAAAATCATATTGAAATAATGAAAAAACATTTTAAAAGCTTAAAAAGAGAGAGCTAATAAATTTTCAAAATAATTTTAAAATGATTTTAAAATATTCTTACAATATTTTTACTTTCTTCACAAAATATTGCAACTTGGGGACAGAAGGATGATTATTTTTTTCCAAAATATATGGCCACCAATATAGTGCATCTTGAATGCTTGCATGTGTCATTTAAGCCAGAAAATATGGCAAGAAGCGTGCTGATTAGGAGAAAGAAATTGTTTGACGAAGGGAGACTCCTTAAGGTAGAAAGGCAAAGCATGAACTATCTATCAAAACGTACCCCAACCATTGGAGCACTACAACTGCTGTTAATAATCTTAAATACCTGTGGCAAAGGGTTTTTTTTTAGATTTACATGTGCATAAGCTTTGGGGTGGTTTCCTGATAATGTTGGCAATTTTAATTCCTATAATTCTCAGATGTTTCTGAAGCCCTATCTCTGTCATATATCCATATACATAGTTACAAATACATATTCATAAAGTATTTACTCAGATTTTGCTAGGTACTCTTTTTCATTATCCCATGCCTAATTTTCTGCACTTGTCACAAACACAAACCTAATGCATTACTGATGAAGTAATATGATGTTCACAATTATGTGATGAAGAAACCATATGGCATATTGCTATTCTGCAGCTACTAGAAATAACTCTGTGATGGGGAAATAGATGTAGGAACACAGTCATGGGTTCAGTAATAAAATTTGATGTAGGTATTCTGAATGACTCTGCCCTGAGAGCATACAAAATGCATAGATGGCAAATATTGTACGTTTTACTTTGTTTCTTTGAGGTAGGTTTGAGGTAGACTGTCAACACTATAGACTAGACTTTTATTTGTGATTAAGTCTAAATTTATGCTGATGAATATCTAACAACCCTTGGAAGTAGTCAACAAAACTGGTGAATTTTTATTTAATTTAATCTATTTAAGATCAGCAAGGAAATAGTTTACGTACCATAAGGAAAAATGAAGCTTCAGATACAAAGTGATGTTATAAAAACATAATAGTTATTTAACTGACACAATTTAGCAATTCAAAAACTATAATAAATAAAAATAAAATTAATTTTGTAACAACAGTGATGGAACAGGAAAATTAAGTCAGTTTTATATTATAATTATTCACATTCTATGCATACTGCATGCTGTCGATTGAGGGTTGATGGTATACCGGTAGGCTATTTACTTATTATAATGTTTACTCAATGAGACTTTTTTTGAAGCATTATCTTCCATTAATGCTAAAAATGTGAAAGCTGGAAAATACTGCGGAAAACTAGTTTTTACATTTCTTTTAAAAAATTGCTGTAAAAGAAAAAATGAGCAGTTCCTTCATGTAAAAATGTCATAACAGCACATTGTCAGCAGTCACACAAACGGGAGTGAGTTAGTAAATGAGTGCATGGAGACTTCCCATGAAAAACTAATTCCACTCTCTTTTGATGCTAAACAGGTGAGTCATAGGAACAGTGAAGAACATCCTATTCCCTAAGCTTAATAAATTAAGCATCAAAGCAACTTAAGGAATCTAAAATTCATGAGTATTACTCTCATTTTTATTGTAAACAAATCAGTATATGTCAGTTAATTGGCGAAAATGAATCATAGGAAATTATAGTTTTTTTATATAGATCATTTGACTGAGACTTTATGATTTAGCCCTAACAGCATATCTTTACCAATGTATTAGTGAATATTCATATGCTTCACATACACATAGAGGTTTAATCAAGGGACCAGGGTGTACCTTTTCTAAGGAACAATAAAAAGAGTCCTTGAATGAAATGCTGAAGCCACCACAAGAAGGTAATGGAGGAAAGGTGCAGTCTGCACATATGTTTTACACAAGCACTTGATGTCTGCTTGTAGAGCCTCCATGTATAAAATATAAGAAGTTTTCCTTATTTTATAAAACCTTTATATTTCCACCTTAACTGCAGACCTATTCTTATTTAAACAGAAAACAGTTTGGCCTGACAAGGAGCTATAAACTTATATGTACATACAACCAGCCTTTTGCATACCTTAGACATCTTGCTGAAATCTTAAGGATTCACTTTTTATTTACAATACATATGTGCAATGACCAGCATATTACCTAGATAAACGTACATAATATTTTGATAAATAATAAAGCCCAAAATATAAAAAATTGGAATAACAGGTTTAAAAAATTTAAATTTGCCATTTTTTACTGGACTTGATTAATTATTTATATGTTCTAAATAGCTAATTCAAGTATGTACACTCTCTAGTTTCTCTCAGAGGTAACATTTATTCAATACAGACATTCTTAGATAGGACACATTCATATTGTTTCTAAGCATTTTTTTAACCAACTAGCACTACTGAGCTGTAAATTGGAGATCTATTCATCTCAAAATACATTATGACAATACTAAGTGTCATATGCATTACACTTAGGAGCATATTTTTTTTAGCAAAATAGTAAAATTTTACATAATAACAAAACACTGATTTGAATACAGAATGATGCACAAAACAGTGTGTTTACTCATGTAATGGCCTAATACACACAATGCTAACCTATGACTTTGCATCCACCTAAAATAAGATTAATATGGCATAAAACCAATGTGAAACATCCTTTTGATGAGGATATATGTATTTAGAAATGGATAAAGAGCGTAATGTCCCATGAAAAATTTGGCTATAATTCTGCAAAAATATTAATAATAACTAAATGAGTTTAGCATTTTCCATGAATGACTTGTTTAATAATCATCATCACTTTTTCAAACTACAGATTAGTTCACTGCACTTCTTCCTTAAAAGACAATTCAATACATAGCTGGCTTCTCCCACTTAAGGACACGTTTATAGCATGAATAGTAAAGCCACATACATATGTACTGAGATGGCAAAATCTCCAAATAATAGGTACATTCGGAAATGGAAAGAAAAATTCTCTCTGGAAACAATTCCAATTATTTTCTATTTTTGCCAATATTCTTTTTAACCCTTCAGTAGGCACGCAAAATTTTGTCACACGTCACACTTGTGGCCCAGATACAATTTTTAATAACTGGCTACAAATTTCAACTTTTAGATTAACATGCATATTCATAAACATTAAATATTGACTTTTAACTATAGTACAATTAACCCTATGCCCATATGAAATGTTATTTTAATTACTGGTGGAAGACAATAATAAGTAATTGAAAAATCATGCAGGTAATATTTTATGTAAAGGCACATTCTTGAGTGCACTTCACACATATGTCTCTCAGGTGATCTTTGCTTGCCCATTTCCTGTATATAATGCATTAGCGTTTTTAATTTCTCAAAACTTCTGCCACAGACATATGGTGACATACGGTCCATTGCTTTTATTAAATGCCTAGGCAATAGGCTCAGCGATTCCAAACAAAGCCCATGCATTTGCTCTAGGAGTGTTATAATTCCACTCCGTTATTTGCAGTTTTTTATTTCCCAGGCTACACTTCACAGGAAATCATGTCATACAACTTGGGAAGATTTTCTATCTGCTTTGAACACGGTAAAGACATTGACACTAGTAATATTCAATCAATCATAAAAATATCACCAATGGCCACCATCTTGCACTATGTGCCACATTATATTTTGTATAGATCGGTCCTCACCAGGTTTTAGTTATGATGTAAGGTATGAAAATTTTAGATTTCATTTCATATCTACTCTCAAAATCAATACAAGAATTGTGGTGCTCTGTGGATAGAACCTAAACAGATTTTTTTTGGGCAGTATGACACAAGTGTACAATCAAAGTAGATCTGAGCAATGAAGAATTTACTGTTCTACTTTTCTTTGGTAGGAAATCTTTTGGAAGTTCTCTCTTATTTTTTCTTAGTATGCCAAAATATGTCAAAGTTTTTCTTTCAGTAATTTTTGGTGAATGGAACACTGGTAAACCAGTTATCACCGGTTATATTTCTGTTAGTGCCCACAATTGATTCAACTAACAGAACAGCAATATTCTTGGAAGAATATCTATTTTGGTATGGTGGTATGAGTTGTGTTCCAACATTTCTACATTGAATATATAGGCATTTTAAATATAAACTATTGAAAAACATCTTAACGCCATTTTTGCTGACTTACTCAGCAGATACTGTCTGAAGCTGCAAAATCCATGAAATGCTAGCAGTTGCTCATCCATTGTAAGGCACACACTCGCACCAAAGAAAAACCTAAGGAAGTTTGCTACAATTAATTCAAATATTTCCTGTAGGGCATAGTTCATCATTTATTTCCTCTGATCCCAGTTCTTGACATCGTCAAATATCAAATATCTTTAAAGAAACTGAAATCTCTTGTCACTCATGATAAGATAACAATCTTGGATCACACTACCTTTGGAATTTTTTTTGTTTTGAGCTCTTAAAGACCCAAATAAGCAAAGTAAACCTATCAAAACTTTCATTTGTATTGCATCAGAAGGTTGTGCATACCTGTCTCATTCAAATAGGTCATTTACTTTCCTGATATAGATGCTGCTTTTTGCAATAATAGTTACAAAAAATTTCTCATAAAGAAAAAGCTGAAAAGAGTCTAGCTCTGATTAAGCCTCAAGAGCAATCCTTTTAGACCCACAAAAATAAGTGATTATGCAATTTTTACAATGCCGAGGATTTACATTTGGTCCATATTTCTTCCATGACTTGGTAATCTTTCTATAATTTGGTAATCTTGTTCTTCCCAAGATATTAATTTCTTAGACTGATCTCACCATTGGAGTCCTCAGTATTTAATTCTTTATTGCTCTAATGGTCTTTTTCTAGGATGATTTCTTGTTCAATCGCTTGTCGCTCAGAGGAAGAGTCTTGATCACTATCTTGAATAATGTCCTCTTCCACCTTGTCAGAGTCTTCTTCCTCTCCAAATCCCATTCCCAAATCAACCGACTACTCAATCATCTTTTGTCATCATCATGTCTGTGACCTAGCCTTAGTCTTTTTGTAGAAGTCCTAGTCATATTGAGAAATGAACTCTAAAGACGAAAAAAGAAAAATAATAAAAAAAAGCTTTTGAGACACTTGACATATTCTTGAAGGCTTGACTAAATGCAAGGAAAAAAAATTAGCCTAGAAAAATTACAAATAAAGGTTGTCAATTACAAATAAATATAAAAGATATCATTTCCATGAAAAGATATACTAAACCTTGATACACCAAAGCATTTTTTATACATATATGGCCTTGTCTTGATTATGCTAAATAATGAAAAATGAATACGAGCACATGTCCATGCTCTGTGGTTTATTTTGCACGACCGACACCAGGATGAATCTCATGGCATATGCTACCAGCAAGTGAACCACAAGATCTATAAAAATCTGCGTGTCACTCACGGCGAGGGCAAAGGTACCCTGATGAGGGGTCACTGTGCTCCTGAAGAACGTAATCGTGGGAATTCCTCACTACTTGGGGGTAGGAGGGAGGCACCTTTATTACTGACCACAGAGTTGTTTGTAACCACACCCCCCCAACCGTGCAAGCATGGGAAGGAGCTTCAGTACCCGAAAATGTAAGGGAAACATCCCATAACTGTTTGACACCTCAAAGTTGGCAAATATAGAACAAAAGTTATAGCTCAACAAAAATATAACTGACAGAAAAAAAGTAACTCATTTAGTCATGTGAGCCATAGCTGTGGCCCACACAGACATACTTCAATTCATGGGCTGTATACTCCTAATCCTTACTCCTTATCCTGCAACAACTTGTCACTAACAGGCAAGTGATGCGTGACAGTATAATGGGAAGCTACAGAAAATCACGAATATTTAAAGTCATAATATGAAAATGGCATGTTCAAGAAAAACTATGGGCCACCCCTGTGTCCCACGCACCCACTGAAGGGTTTATATTTGCTGTACGTACATGAGTATCAGTTGAGGAATTTCCAGCAATTTTTTTTGGCAGGCGAAAACCTACCTTCGACTTATAGTCAAATCACTAAATTTAATGTCTTTTTTGTGGTCAAAATTCAGGCATATGGCTGGCATATAATAATAATTTTCTCCTTCATGGTTAGACAACTAAGAATATTTGCCGAGAAATACATTAAATTTATGTTCAGTATTTTGTATAAGGACCTCATCATTTGTCATTCAAACCAAAAATTGACTGCAGCTCTCCATGTCCATAAATAATCTATCCCTTAACATGGTACCCACCTTAATTATTAATAATTCTTAATGACACAGCTAATCTCAGCTGTTTGTTGCCTTCTCAAAGAACCAGCCAACCAACCAACTTACTTCTAACTCATGAGTTGCACAAGTAAAATATTGAAAATATCAGTTGATATTCCCATTCAATAGCTCTCGTCCCATAATAATTAAACTGGTAATTCTCTTTTGTCAACTTTAATAAATAAATCAATGTGATGACTGATTATGCTAATGATAAGTATGCTACATTAGGGAAAGTTCCCAGTTTTATGATTGGTCCATGTTATAAAAGTTTCCTTTGGAGTTTGGAGATCAATTAATATGGTACCTTGAATGAGATTCATTGAGCAACCATTCCAAAAATTCCATGGAGAAAATGAATGCAAAACAATAATAACATCATCATTTCACTGATGAGATTCTGACTAAAAGCTCTCTGCTGGATATCTCTACATGAGCAAACACACAAAAATGTTTCAGCATTCTGACCAACATTAATTATGCACTTTCTGCATGAGAAAGAATATAAACTTTGTATTTAATTCATGGATGGTTTTGCAGGTGTAATTGATGGTTTCTATGGTAGCTCCGCAGGTTAGCAACATTCCTCTGGTACTGGCTGTTGCTGTAGTGATACTGCGAGGATGATGAGGCATCGTTATCCCGACAGCAGGGTCCATAAAGGAAAGCATGCTTGAACTCTCTTCGAAATTTCCCTAAAGGTTTCCAGGTCAAGGATAGATGTAGGGAAAAGGCCAGAATGTTTTGTAGATTGCAGGGAGGTGGGCAAAAGAAGGTAGAAGGGGCCATGAATTAAATCCATGATTGTGGAAGTGAATGTTATAATAGGAAGGAAGCCTTCAGCAGTAAAATTTTACAGTAAACTAATTCCAAAATTTAACCACAAGAAAGCATTTTGATTCATATTCTCAGAATTGTAATTTAATGCAAAAATTCTCATATTTGTAGTATGTATATATGTATAATCATTTTGGTAGATACATTTTCTCTTGATGGTAAATTTAACAACTCCGTTGAATACTATTCAGTAAACAGTTTTAAATAGTGACTGGTTGAAAAACTTAGAAGTTTTAACAAATGTGCAGTAACTAAGACAATAGGGATGAATTTCTTTCATGAGGTAATTCTGAGATAATGCAAAAAAATTATCAAAAAGAAGCCATCCATTCCCTTTTGTATAGTTTATGAAATTAAATAAATAACTCCAGTATTGATTGCAAGAATATTCACACACATATTCACTTTCGCCATTGGGACATTTTAGTTTCAGTGCTGTTGCAGACATAATAACAATGGTGGCTCATTTACCAAAGAGTGAAAGACCCCATAAATATTACTTACACGATATAATTAAGAGACTTAACAAAATTATTTTATTTCATTGAATCTGGAAATGCAGAGTAGCAGTACTTCAACAGTAATCTCAAACTTAATTTTTTTCTTTTTCCAGAGAATTTTGCTTAATTATATTGAGTGAATATACCTGGATACAACTCTCAACATAAAGACAAGTCATGGAAACTGACAACACAAAGGTTACCTAATGGAATGCATATGTCATCTCAGTTTCAAGAAATATTCTACCTTCTGGAAAGTGCTCCATTCAAATTTGTCTGGTTTTCTACGCCATTTCAATGACATGCAAAATAGGGGATAAGTACAATTGACGAATTGCCTCTTAAAAAGTAGAGACAACCTCAATCATCAACCTGAATATCAGTTTGGACATGAGAGGTTAGGACCCTTCATGTGCATAGCCCCACAGACTGTGAAATTTGCATATGGCAAGGATAACAGTCTTTTGTTGAGCAACCCTCCTAAGCTTCCCAGGAAGATAAGACACCTAGGAAATCACTTGATTTGGGATTTGCTGGGCTTATCCACCTCACATCATTTGGAACCCTCACATGAAAAACTGAATGTTATTCCCCTTTGGCTACACTCTACACATGACCAAGAAAACTGGTTACAAAAGAAAGTGATTACCCATTTATGCTATGAAATATAATGAAATGGCATAACTGCTTGCATTCAGCCATGCCCAAATATATTTGCACAAATAAATATCTGTGCAAGTGAGTGGATGTTTTGTGCTGTTGTGATATTTTATCATAACTCAAGTGTTAGTAATCCTTTGATATGACCTAGTGAAAAGTGTGGTAATCATAAAATAAGACTGATGGTATGGAAAAATAATGCTCCAAATCTTGCAAATGCCATTTGTTATTTTCTAAATGAACATTTTACAATGGTCCATATGTAGCATATTGTGAGTAAAGCAGAAAATCGAATTACTAGTGGAAACCCATACCTTACATATGGTTCTATTCTAGGCAAAAATTTCTATTCTGTAACTGGGGTGGAACTGGGGTTATCTAGGCCTTATTGGTAAAATACAGTCTGTATCTGGTATGTAACTGGACTGCAAAGAGGTGGACATGAAAACATGAGGTATTACAGATGTGGAACTGGGGTGCATCAGGGTTGCAACTCCTCTGTATGACAAGGTGATTTTTCCACCCCAGTTCCACCTGTGACGTCAGTGGTAAGGAAGTGTCAACTCATCTGCGACTAGGGTGTCTTTATGGACTTAGATAAAAATCAACACATCACCCTAGTTAAAACATATTTGAGATAATTGCGAGAATTGACTCAGAAACACATAAGAAACCATAATTTGTGAGACACATCAGAGAAAAGTGTGAGGCTTTATGAGACAAAGTTGCTGAGGTAGTGTGCCTCATATTTTCCCTTTGCTGAGATTTCAAGGAGAAATGTGTGAGAGACTTTCCCATTTCGGAGATTTTCAAGAGACAAAGAATGCTTTTATTAGAAAAGCGTGAGACACCAATCAGATAGCTCTACCTTTTTTGGCATCTCAAACTTTTGTCACAAACTTCCAAGAACTCTTTCAGTCTCATACTTTTCTCAGTGAAATCATAGGAATGAAAATCTGAAGTGTAACTGAACTTTGTCCTTTCAATATCACAGAAATTATAATGTTTTCTTTACAGATTGTGAAGAATACATTTTGGTTAACTGGAAACCCTGAGAGCATATGAAAAATATTAGATGCACTTTAATGGAATATTTCAAAGCTACATTAAAAAAAAATCAAAACTTTTCCTCATAAATATTGAGATGTAACAAAGAGTAAAGATAAACTATATACGTATATTCTTACACCCATGGCTGCATCCTTAATGAAGACCAGAAGAATTACCAACCAAGAGATTTTGAAATGCACCCAGATCGTGTAAACCTATTTATCGGATATACCAAATGCCTATTTAAATTAATGCATGGTTACTTTGAAGCCACAACTGCATAAATACTCATTTTGTACATATTGTCTGTGTTTATCCTTTGTTTTTATTTTTCATGAAATAAATTCTCAATATATAGCAACGTGTTTAGTCCGTAGTTTATCCTTCGACCGAAAATTTGGCAAAAATGGGAAATTTGCATACAAATCGGAGAGACTTTGATTCTCCCAGTAAACACTTCGTCGATAGCTTTGAGTAATTAATTTCCATTGTACATTAGAGTATTGTTATGCTTTTATTGGTATATTCTTCAGTTTTCTCCTCTCCACATTCGTTACATTTCCGCAAGTAAGTTACATCTCGATTGAAATGTAAACTATGTGTGGGAATTGGAAAAAAATCTTGTTTGTTCTCATTAATATTGACTTTATATTCATCATCTGTGGCAACATAGGCTTCAATTAATCAGATACATGACAGTTATCTTGGTCAGGTGGTATTTACCCAAACTATCATGGCATTGACATTTAAAAATTAGTTCTCATAGTTTCATTGATGCATGGGAATGGCCAGGTATATAAAAATGTCTTGAAGCGTGGCTTTCAGTAGCGAGTATAAGCATGACATAGGTAGACATGCGATATTGGTTGTGCCATGCGGTCGGGTAGGTAGTATGTAGTTAGATTAGTTACATATGATGACATTGTGTTTCGGTAGGATAAATCAATATGTTATATGTTGACATTGTATAAATTCTGTAGTACTTAGTGGCATTTAAAGTACAAGTAAATAATATTTTTATTTCGGGATCCAAGAAAGTAAATTATTTCGATGGTCACAATTTTTCCCCCATAAATAAAAAATTCATAGTCAAAGATACAAGGATTTTCTGGATTGATGATCAACATTTTGAAGTAGGACAAAAATTTGACAAGGGCAAGATACCTCAGTTCCATCCCAGCTGATCTGCAGCTGTGGTGCAACTCGAGTGGGGCTGGTTTAAATTCAATCCCAGTTAAACCCCAGTTGCAGAGGTCTTATTACAAATTAGATACACCAGTTTCCATCCCAGTTACAGAGAAAAAAATTTCTGTCCAGGATGTCCTGATCTTAGCTCTTTAGGTGTTGTTACAATATCAAAATAAAAATGCTACAGTGACATCTTGAGTTGGAGAAAAAAATCAATGCCACATGGAGCTAAAACCAATGAGTTGATGCCAGAGGACATGCACTTTCAATATAGTTACATATATACAACTGTGAATTATGTATTATCAAATGGTTCTTGCTTCACCGTAGAAATTGCTATTCTCATGGTCACTGAGCATTTATTAGTAATCATTTGAAATAAATATTTATAAGAGTTGGCATGCTTTGACTGAAGACTTTGATGTTTGAAGTGATTAGTCAAAATACCTGACACTAACCTTAGGGATAATCAGTTTTTGGGAGTGTCTGATTAAGGACAAAAATGAGGTTCTATGAAAGGGAGGCATTTGAGGATTCAACTATAATATGCCAGAATAAGATGCTTTATGAGATTATAATAAACAAGGTTCCTACAGGATTCCAATAAAAATATACTAGTAGGCTTCCAACATAGAAGGTAGGTACTGTTGCCTGCTCAGTGCAGAATGCTATCCCCTGCTTGCAAGTTGTCAGCTATTTGATAAGAATATTGTAGAAATTAACTGTGTTATGATTGACAAGAACGACGAGTTTTTCAGAATTGCAGACAATACTAAACTTAGAGACCTCCTTTTATAAGAACACAGTATATTTCAGTACATATTGGTTATATCAATGATATTTAGTAGGTATTAAACAAATTCTGATTTGAACTATGGCAAAGTAAATAAAAATTAAATGGAAATTACCTTCCTCCATCATCCAAGATCTCTTTGGTTAGGTACACTTTTAAAACTGTACATATTCATTTAAGCTAATATCAAAATATCTACTTCCCTACTTTTCATTTTCAAATGGCGAACAAATGAGATTTTTTCAACATGCGGTAACGTATATCTGTGCAGTAAATATATAATGATCTCTGCTTCACTCAAGATGATGGTGATTACTTCACAATGGAATACATAATTCAATAATGGCTTACTGGGTAATTACACTTATTTTGTGCAGAAATAAAAATACCATACTGAATACCAATTACAATGAGGAATCATTTGACTGGAAAGTACAAAACAGAGTATTGTTGATTTATCCTTTTTTCTATAGATTTACCTTAGAAAATCAACTGTACTTACCACTCATGAAGTTGTAAATGACTGGGTTCACAGCACTGTTGGCATAGCAAAGCCAATGTGAGATCATTGAAAGAGCAACCCACTCATCAGTCTGCGGAAGTTTCACCATGTATCTGGAAAAATATAATAGAATGGAATGATGGGCTTTAACACTGATAAAATAGTAAATAAAAAAGGCTAAAACATGTAGTCAATGCTATAATATTGTTAAAGAAAATATTTTTCAGTTGAAAAAGTGGAACATGAGTTAGAACTCTGTGTTAATGAGACAGAATTAGAAGGAAATCTTATTTTAACACTGAATTATGAGCATTGATACCCCATTCCTATTTTTTCAAAAGATGACTTCAATGAATAGGTATGTAAATTCAATACAGTTCATGAGTATGAGTATACAAGGTGTGTCCGGAAAGTAATGCAATGTCTTTTAAATTAATATATTTATTGAAGATATCATTACAAATGTTTAATATTCTTCGAAGTAGTTCCCTTGGGCATCCACACACTTTTTCCAGCGACTTTGCCACGCACGGTACACGTCTTGGAACGCTTCTACGGGGACCTCGGCAAGGGCCCTCGTCACGGCATCTTGGATGACTTCAATCGACCCAAAACGGATTCCTTTCAGGATGGTCTTGATCCTCGGGAAGAGAAGGAAGTAGGCCGGAGCCATGTCCGGACTGTAGGTGGGTTGGGGCAGCGTTCCAAAAAATGTGGTTCAATTTCCTTGGGTTCGAGAAGTTCAGTCGCGACAGTCACTCAGTGATTCTTCTGATCGTCCATCAACAGCTTGGGAACTAGCTTGGCACACAGCTTACTCATGTCCAATTTATCGGTCACCAGCTCGTGTATAATTGTTTTGGGAATGTTGAGAGTTTCTGCAATCATCCGGACACTCAACCGATGGTCAGAATTTAACAGATCGCGCACACGGGCCAAATTTTCGTCGGTTGTGCTGGTTGACATCCATCCAGCACAGGGTTCATCGACCATCTCTTCCCGGCCTTCCTTAACTGCTTTCAATCACCTCAAAACTTGCAAATATGATAGAGCACTGTCCCCGTAAGCTTGCACAATCAATTTGTGGGTCTCCACAAGAGATTTTCTCAGTTTCGAACAAAACTTTATCGCATAACGTTGCTTGAGTGACGATTCCATCACATTTTGTGACACAGACACTAAACTGGGGTGCGTGGAGACAGCAATCCTGACACTCCAACTGCACGGAGCAGACTGGCAAAGGCATCGCTTTGAAGCTGAGAGTCCTCCCCACCTAACCCAACCACTCGGAATGCTCTGTGGCCATTTTAAGTACTAGCACAAAAAAATTGCATTACTTTCCGGACACACCTTGTAACGTAGACCATACAGTGTATTTTCCAATAATGGCCATTGGGCTGGAATGAATTTTAATAGTTAAAAAGGAGGGAGAAAATTCTTATTAGAGTTACTTGATATCTATTATGTGACCCCTGTGTCTCATAGAACAAAATAACAATTTACACCCCATATCATGTTACCAAGGAGCTTTACCAGGTAAGTTTTCCCCCCAACCATGCACTTTGTAGGATTGTAATTCATGACCTTTGTGATAGCTATGTGAATGGATTATTCAGTTGATTAACACGGCAAATGAAAAGGGATGTGACAGAAAAACATAAGCCAAGAGCTTTCAACTGGCTCCTTTTGGTTAATATTTGCTTTTACAGCGACCCAGCTCACTTTACCATGGGAATAAAATCTGGATGCTATCTCATAAAATTAAAGTAAAAAGGCTATAATGTAGAGACATTGAGTTTATAGGATTTTTATTTGGCACTCCCAGCAATTTGGCACAAAATAAAGTGACCTTCATCGACACTCAAGTTTTTAAAGACAAGTTATGACAATCACTTCCAATTGTAAGAGATTATATCCCTTGTAAAGGGGGGTCCACTGACTTTTCGGCGAAGATTGTAGTGTCTTGCACTCAGTTGGAGCTGATGAGTCTGGCACTCTCCTCCTTCATGAGGATCGCCGGCTCTTCGGTGAAGATTGTGGTGCAATGATTGCTCTATTGAATGCTGATGAGTAAAGAGCCCCTCACCTGCCAACCTCTGCCTTGACGTGGCACAAGGGCTTGAATGCGGGGGGAATCACGGTGATTTGCTGCTCTTCCTCGGAAGAGTATCTGGGCCGGATCACCGCCCTCCGTCGACTAAAGAGGCTCTGGCTTACTCTATCAAGGCGTCCAAAAAGACACTTGAACTAATTGTGTTTGTCTGACGACGCCCTGAGTCAGAAAATTCCAGGTTTTGTGACGGGATCAGTTCATTATACATAATGCTCTTGTGCCAAACACTGCGACCCTTCCCACCCCTTCCCGAATCCTTCTTCCCACCTACCCCCTAAGCTGGATAACTGGGTTTAATTAATAAGGTACCGGCCAGCTAAGGTTCACCTAGCAAGGTAGACGCTTCCTTTCTTGTAAGAGATTATATTTAGTTAAAGTTATTTTAAAACCAGACCAATGTTTGAGTTGAGAGAAACCAATTTAAAATATGGTGGAAAAGCTAAACAATGGTATATACTCTTTAAAAAAATTTACTATTGGAAACAAACTACATTAGACCCTCTGTAATCCATAGCTGGATAATTAAGACTGGATAATCTGGGCCCCCACATGATATGAACACAAGTCCGGCGCGTAGTGCTAGTGGTTTATTAAGGGGTTGAGAGATGGAATCACTATCGCATTATTCTTTAACTTCTGTATTAGGTCTGTCCTAATAGAGAACTTTAATCATTCAAAATATTTTCCAGAACCAATTCTTTTGGTTGACATGGTTCATTTGTTACTAAAATTGAATGCCTAGAAATTTATTTTCCAAATAATTTTGGTTGTTGTTGTTGCAGCAAAAGTCAGCAAACACTGGAAAGGGGTGCACATGTGTTATGTGGGAGCAATATTCATGCGGAATATCCTTGGAAGTTCAAATTCATGGTGTACCAGAGAGCTCCAACATCACACATAATTCAATAGAATCAAGCTCAACTTTGTGAAATCTCATCGTTAGAAAAATAAAAAAACTTTTAAAAATTTCACAGGATGTTTTATGACGACCGGTTTCTTCCAACAGTGGACATCTTCAGTTACAAAATACAGATCTCTCTTTCCTTATATATGGAAAGTCAAGGTTAGCGGAGAGGGGGGGGAAATAAGGATTGGGTAAGGTGCTTATAAGGTTGGCACAGGAATGGCATGTGGTTAGCAAGTCAAGTGGGGAAGGTAAAGAAATATAGGCAATGGTGGTGGTGGGATGGAAAATGAAAGAGGGGGGGGGGGTGTCGGGGAAATCAAGCCTTATTTTGTCCCATAAGGGGACGTCAAGAATGGGGGAAAGTCTGGTAAACACTAGATAATTCTCCAAATGACCATTTTTCTCGTTCTTCTTGATTTCCAAGTGTTCCATGATGTCGAGTCTCCTGCCCTTGATTTCCTGGCTATGAACTTCAGTGACGAAATCGCTGCTATGACCCACCTCGCACAAATTCTGTGCATGTTGGTCAAACGGGAAGGTCATTCAAAGTGAGAGCGAAGGAACATCAAAGATGCTATGTGACGGGTAATATTGCACAGTCCCACTTTGCGAAGCATCCCTCCACCTACGTTCCCTATATTTATTTACCTTCCACACTTGACTTGCAAACCACATGCCACTCCTGTGCCAACCTTATAAGCACCTTCCCCAATCCTTATCCCCCCCCCCCCTCCGCTAACCTTGACTTTCCATATATAAGAAAGAGAGATCTGTATTTTGTACCTGAAGATCTCCACTGTCGGAAGAAACTGGTTGTCATGAAAATCCTGTGAAATTTACAAAGTTTTTTATTTTTCTAACACCATATAAGTTCGTCCTGCCTGGTTGCAAGCCCGCGCAGTTAGCTAAAATCAACAAAAAGCTGATAAAAAAACAAAAATACTAATGTTGGTGCAGAATTTTTAACGTCATATAGTCACTAAATAATGAATACTGTACGGGGCATTACATGCTATTTTCCATAGTTATCATTCGTTAAAAAATAGCAATGACTTAAAGATTGAAAATATGAAAAAAGCCAGCCAATGTTTTTCTCCGAAAACCCTGTGATTTGAGCTATTGTGGTATATATACCCCATATAGTCTGTATTAGCGAGGGTACTGTATTTGCTGCTATAAGAAATTACAAAAAATATTTACTTAGAAAAAAATTTCTCTTAACCAGTTAAGTCTTTGTGGGTCTGCCACCAGGCTGCCTTGGTTGCTTGGTTGCTGACATTTCAATGACTGCCGCTGCTAAATTGTCTTCAGGGCTATCCATGAAGAGGAGGGGGGAAGCAGTAATCAAAACATTGGCAACCAAATATCTGACCCAAGAAGACTTGACTAACAGCATGCGCCAGGAAGGGACCAATTCCACCCCGCTCCGGTGGCTACTGGGAACGAGTAGTCAAAGAAGCCATTGAAATCCAGATGGAGAACCGAAACTTCAACAGGGACCAAGGGTACTCACTCAGTAATGCCTGGAAACCTATACTAAAACACGTGAAAGAAGCCAGAAAGAAGAAAAATCAAAGCGACCAATCAGGAGGCTCCAACACCTTTCCCGCCACTACGGACAATCAAGCGCCGCGAAACTCGCGACTCTAAGATATATAAGTCGACCAACGAGCAGAATTGACATCCCTTCATCAGCCCTGATGACGATGACTGAGTCAGACATCGAAACGTCGGCCTACATGGAGACTATAACCCGGTTGGAAACCCGAGAAAGCTTCACCAAATACCAATCTGGTACTCCTTGAGGCATAGAAAAAGGCAGATTTTTAGTCATGGGATGAAAGAAGAGAGAGAACCCAGTTACCTCATAATTCCCAACAAATGCACAGGGAAGTAGCATACAGCAAACATGAGCACTACAGCCACAAGCATTTTAGCTGCTTTGCGGCGTGATCTAAGCTGCCCTTCAGTGCTGACATTTGTGTTGGTCATCAGAACAGTTCCGCCTACAGAGGATGTAGTGTGCCGGGATGCACTGGAAGCTGAAAGAAAAATGAGTGCATGGGTTAATAAATGCAAGCTAACTTATATTCTCTTCCTTCAAAGACTTGATACTAACTTTATGGAGACGTAAAATCAAATTTTCTCCATAATAAATTGCACATAGGAAATTAAAAGTACATATCCTTATGGAGGAAGGAATAGAGAAGTGACTTCTGGAGATTCGCAGATTCATGAGGTGCACTGAAAACCATTCAAATTTTTAAAATTTTCAAGCTTGATTTTCAAGAAACAATGTCATAAGTTTACATAAAAATAATTACCAATAATAAGTTAACAATAGTCCTGCAAATGCAGTTGACCAGAGTGAAAACTAATGATCTTGGAAATGTTTGATCTCTTGAGCAATAATGAAGTTATAATGAACCAACCCACATATTTCAGCCACAGATATTGAGGGAATAGTAAAAATATAATCACAAAGAAGAGAATGGCTCAGAAAGGAGTCCCGAGGAACAGAAAGCCACAATCTCAAACCCTTGTCAATGATTAGGCTAATTAGGTCCCAGTAACTGATTTTGGAACCACATATCTCTTTCTTGGAAAAAGAAGAATTGCCTGGGGCCACACTTATTTGAAATATGTATATCCGAATTAGTGTTAAAATATGATATATTATTCACTTAGGTTAATTTTTAATTGCTTTTGCTGGGCCAATTCCATGGTCGTCCTGGATTGCATATGGCCCGCAGGGAAACTGGTCAAGAGGAAGGATAAAAACTTCATCAGAGTTCGATACCAATATTGACAATATGTACGGAGTCATTTTTTCTGTGCAGAAAATGACGATTCTTTTCAGCAACTCGATTTTACGTAATGCATGGAATTATCAACGAAATATTAGTCCAACTCACACATATCCTAATGCTTATGTGGCCCACAGCACAAACATTTATGGAACAATACTACCAGACTCGTAAGTGACACTGGGCGTTCTACCAATCGTACCAATGGCGACAAGTCGTGTTGGAACAGTTACCAATTTAGGCTGGCTGACTTTGCTAACACAAATCTGGCATTGGTTCAACATCAGACCGATCACAGATGCTGTCTGGTTTCGTATCGTTGTTTTTTATTGTGTCCAATTAAGAATGTGCTCGAAATTGTCAAACCTCTACAATATCGACGTTGAAACATCACAGCCTACACAAAACTCATTCTTTTGCGCAACAATTGAAATTATTCAAGGCTTCGAGATTGAAATATTGTCACCGTCGCGGCTGGACCATTCTGAAACCTTCCTGAATAAGGCCCCAGGAAAGAGATAAAAAACTACCTTTCGCATTAGTCGTCCTATGCGAATCGATTATAGCAGAGCAACCAACATCCGAGATAAGGCGAGGGAGAGAGGGTTACATATGGGAGTAATTTCCGCGCGGAAGACTAAACAGTGGGGACGGGGGAGGGAGATTGTAGGGTGGGGGGTCTGGGCTTCTTGTTGGTTTCACAAACAGTCGAGAGGGAGACCCCTTCTCCGTCCCGGCCCGTTCATCCGGGAGGACCCCTGGCGTTTTGCGGTTCCTTCAATGGGTGCGGTGCCAGGCATCAAAGCGTGTGGAGGATGAAGGGTAGGGAGAGGGATGATCAGGGTCTGAAGAGGAGGGGGACGGCGGCAGGAGGGTGTGGTCCCCACCGCGGGGAGGAGAAAGGGTTTAAAAGGGGGAGGGGTCCGGGAAAGAAGTCCTCCTCCGGATTGCCCCGAGGATTGAGGGATATTAGGATCCGAGTTGGAGGAGGATGAGTCGTGCAAATGGGGACAGCACAAGGGTGGTGTGAAAGGGGGGGTACTTGACTCCAACAGGAATAGTAGAAGAGAGACAGAGAGAGAGGATTAAGTCGCTTGGCGGAAATCGCTCGGAGGAACGCTTCGAGAGCTAAAGAGATTAGCGCCAAAGGAGGTGAATGGCGGGGGGTGTAAAGAGAAATAGGGAGAGGAGGGTGCAGGGGCAAAATCCTCCATTTACTGTATACTTTGATTGAGGTGACCGTTCAGGGCGTTTGCTTACGAGATCGAGCACAGTTGGGTTGGTAGGTAGGAAAATCCTGTTTGACATAATCACTATAGCATATTACCGTAATAACAAGTCACCACTGTTCGAATCATCAGCACTGTTCAACATATACTTGGAGGAGGCACTAAGAGAAGCACCAGAAATGGGGCTGAACGGAATTAAGATTTACGGAGAGGAAATAAACATCGTCCGCTTCGCAGACGATGCCGCAGTCACAGCAGGAAATCGTGATGATCGTCAAAGTTCAGTGAATGCCATAGGCCAAGTTTTTCAAGAATATAACATGAAAAAAATAAAAAGAAGAGCAAATTCCAAGAATATGGAAATAGAAGGTGAATGCAGAAGTCAAATTAAAAGGAAGGAAATTAGAGCAAGTGGATTCCGTCACCTACCTCGGATGCACCATCACGTAGACGGAAGAAATACAAAATATAACAAGCGTAGAATAGCCCAAGCTATGAAAACAATCACGATGAAAAGGCAACTACTGTGTTCAAAGAAGATAGGATTACGCACAAGGAATCAGTTCGCAAAAGCATTGGTGTGGAGAGTGGCACTCTATGGAACGGAAACATGGGCCATTGGAATAGCAGACCATAAAAGATTAGAAAGAATTCAGAACCTGGTGTTGGAGGAGGATACGGAAGATCGAATGGACGGATACAATACGTAATGAAGAAGAAGTTTACAGAAGAGTAGAAGAAGAAAGAAAGAGGCACGATGGTTTTGTGAAGAATATAATGGAAGGAAAAATAGAGGAAAAAATCCCAAGAGGAAGGCCAAGGGATAAATACATGGACAGAATAAAGAGGAATATATATACGAGGAACTACCAGGGAGTAAGGGAACTAGAAGTAGATAGGAAAGGATGGAGGGTTGTAGTCAACCAATCTTAGGATTTAACAACCAATGGTGATGATAGATATGTTAATATGTAGGTACTCTACAAGCTGTTTCAATGAGTACTTCTTAACCTTTAAATAGAGTGGAAATTTCTTCAAGTAACTTAAAAACTTGGTTGAGTCGTCACTTGATATCAAAACATATCGAGGACAACCATTAGTGGCTCCAAAGAGGGGGGGGGGGGCAGTAGGGGAAATCGCTCCCCCCAAAACCCAGCGTATTTTATTTATTTTTTCATAGACCTAAAACTTAAAGCCAAAATTATTTTATGCTGTGAAGTACGATGGTAGGAAATTGTCGTAAGATAAATAAGTTTCTTTTTCATGTTACACATAGTTAGTTACTATTTCCCGGGACGAGACCCCTGGACTTCTCTTTTCCAGGCAAGTATTCCATATCTCCAGAGCCAGTGGTTGCTGCCCCCCGAAGATCTGGTCAGGAGGCGCCCCTGAGAACGACTCACGTAGTGCAGCAGTACCAAATACGTCCGACAATAGCACCGTTGCAGTTCTGCTTTCGTTGGTGTGGAACGTACTCGCTTTGTGTTTTGGTTTCATGAAACAAACATTGTGAGTAGTGTCCAGCTTAATGTTTGAACACAGTAAGGTAAGGGTTCTTCATGTTGGCCTAGGCACAATTTACTTTTATACAAATAATGTTTTTGAGACGACATGAAAATTTCCCAGGATTTCCTTGTTTATCGTTTCCCATGCTATTCATCGGATTGGTCGTGAAGGGACTATTGCGTGGGCGTCTCGCTCCACAGCTTTAAATCCTCTCGATTCTTTAACGATAATTTTTTTTCTCCATCTTTACCTACCGATCCTACTGAGCTTCGAAAACGAATCCACGCTGTAGTTGTAGAAGTGACACGTGGTCTATTGGCCGCGGTTTGGCAAGATATTGACTTAAAGTGGGATGACTGCCGTATCACAAACGGAAATAATAACTTACCAAAATGAATTTTGATAAAAAACGTTTGATGTTTATTGCTAAAAAATAAACCCTTAAACGATTGTGTAAGTCATTGTTATAATTTTGAAACGATTTTAAAGTGTTTTAAAGCATTTATTGAAATACATTGCATAATGGCCTGGAAAAAATAGACAGGCTCCTCCATAGTTCTCACGTCGACGTCTACTTCCAACCTCTCCCGCTTCCCACACAAGCGCTACGAGCGGAAAATTCGTTTCACGAAATTTATCGTAAAACTATGGTGCGCGTATTACATGAGGACTTGCCATATACGGAATTTAAATCCGATATTTCTTCATTGATTATTCTACCCGTCCACTTGATCATCCGTATCTCCTCCATTACCAAGTTTCGAAGGCTGCTCTTCTCCTCTTGTCCATTTTCCTTTTCATACATTTATGATCCCTATAACGTGCCGAACGCTTTAGTCGAGTCCCGGTCAAGTCGAATGATTTTTCCTCTGCGGAATTTCGCCCTTACGTGCACTTGCGGGTGACTCCGTAAAGATAACAACGTAGCTAGTCCTGGTATCCTAAAAATTCGTCCACAATACATTAATGTTATTTTTTGAGTGGTCATAGAAATTCATATAGAATATTTGAATGGCATAAATCCCTTTTCAAAACTGTACAAAAAAAATCAAATCAAATCCAAGGCTTCCCTATTAAAAAGAAAATGTCGAAACCCCGTAAAGCAGACTTTTTAGGTTACAAGTGTGCTATAGGAGAAGTAGGAAATTAAGGCGTTCCGTAATCCAGAAAAATTTCTATCCCTCCGTTAACATGTCATTTTTGTGATATTTTCATGTAGATTTCAGGCTTTTATTTAGTTTAATAAATATAAGATGACATTTCAGAACTAATAATGCGATTCATTCACTAGTAATTTAAACTTACAGTCACAGTTAATTTTCTTCGACTATTGGTCCAATCTGCGATTAAAAAATTACACATATCATGTACAGATGAAAACACGAGCAAACGAAAATAAACTGAATAAATAAATCGGTAAGTACCTTTCAAATAAAATCCTATGTGTTTTACAAAATAAAATATTACAGAGCAATTTTCCATTTTGGTTTGTCAAGCATATTTTGATTTGTCGATGTCTTGGAGAGTTATTAATTAGTTCCGAAGCCAACATCCGATTTTTTAGTAGACTTTATTGAGAGACTCTTAAAAAAATTGTTTTAATATCTAAAAGACTTTTAGGAGGACATAAAATTTATATTAGATAATTGCCGAAAACAATCCAATTCGCATCAATAATTTTAAAAGGTCATTTTAAATTCATTAAGCTATATGAAAGCCCAAAATCTGCATGAAAATATCACATAATTGGCACATTAACGGAGCGATAGAAATTTTTCTGGATTAATGAACGCCTGTATTATTAACTTCCCTCAAAACACACTTGTATACTAAGAAGCCTGCTTTACGGGGTTTCGAAAATTCCTTTTTTTAAATAGGAACCCTTGGATTTGCGTTTGATTTTTTTTCCAATAAAACAGCTTGGAAAATGGATTCAAGTCATTAGGATATAGAAATATTGGAATTTCTATAACGACTCAAAAACATAACAGTAATGTTTTGTAGACGAATTTTGAGCATACCGGGACTAGCTACGTTATTACCTTTACGGAGTCACCCGCAAGTGCACGCAAGTGGGAAATTTCACAGAGGAAAAATAATTCGCCTTGACCGGGACTCGATTAAAGCACTCGGCACGGTATCGATGGATGCAAGTTTGAGTCCCGGTCAAGGCGAATAATTTTTCCTCTGTGGAACTATGCACTTATTTCATTGTTTTTAGATAATCAAAAAGTTAGTATTGTGGTAGGGGGTCATTAGGGGTCAATAGGGGAGACAATAAATGTAGGTCTTCAGTGCCAATGTTGATAGGAGGGTAAGTCATTTAGGGAAGAATAATTTTGGGAAATGAGGAAGGGTGGTGAGAAACCCGTCGTCGGATTCAGCTTAAGCCTGTTTCATACGACACTTGATTCAGCACAATTTTTTCTCTTATGATTTAGAACCAGCATGTGGCTATCAAGCAATAATTACTATCACACTCACTGAGCTACTTGATTTCATCATTGATGCGGTACTATTTTGCTACTAGCTCCCAATAGGGTTTAGTAGCAGTTGACCAATCACGTTATCTTTTACAGTCGCTGTGCGATCTTCATTTTCTGAAATCAGCGCCATCTATTCCACCACTGGCTCTTAGTAATTATCTGGCCATGGGATCAGCAATAGATGAATAAGTACCGACAGTTGCCTTGGCCGCCTGCTGCCCTGGGTTGGTCATTTTAAAAGTAAAGAAGATATGAGCATATGAAGGTAATTACCACTTCGTCACTATAGTGCAAGTTCATTGATCGGTTGAAAACTTCTAAAGACCATTTTACACGATGATAGATTTTGTACAAACAAATGTACGTGAGATTGTACGTTTGTGTCAACGAAATTAGAACAGGTTCTATTTTCCGTTAAGGGATTGAGACATTCGCACAAGCGTTCATACAATTTGCCGCTTTACACGATACATTTTCCTCATGCAAGAGTCCACGGAAGAGTTTGTACAATTAATTGTATCGTGTAAAACGGTCTTAAGACGGCTCCAAACATACAGGGTTCCGTCCTCAATATCAAGTACCGGCCATCATTCTAGGTCGTCTGCTGAATCAAGTACCGAGTGAAATGGGCTTTAATTCTCTCGAACGCCGCCAGGGATATCGGAGTATTAATGTAGTATTTACCGGTACATTGATGATGAGCAGTGGGATAACTTAACCAATTGTGACACTTTACTTATTACTCAATTTAACTTGCTAACCGTGACTTCATTTAAGCAATATTTTTCCGGAAAGTGAGATTAAGATGAAAGTCTCGTCAGTGAAATAACAGGAAGTATTTCTGGAGCTATAGTACCTTCATAAATCACAAGCGGTCAACCTATGAGGACGTAAAAAGGAACTTTTAAATCGAAGTTATTGGTGGCGGCCGATACTTTGTGGAGTTCCATTGTAGGAAAAAGATAAAATACTTTGCACAATTCCAATGGAGAACTTTGTTTATTGAGTCAGCATGTTTCACCACACTGCAGCATTCCTGATGATGCTGCAGGGGAGTGAAACATGTTGACTCAATAAACAAATTTCTCCAGTGGAATTGTGCAATGTATTTTATCTTTTTTCAACTTTTAAATCTGTTTCCCAGCAACAATGCGCCGTGCGATATTCAGTGAAAAAAGCGACGGGAAGAAAATGGGATTCATGCCATCGTTTTTTAAACGCGGGACAGCTTGGAAGAGAAAGGAGAAGCAAGGAGAGTTTCTTTATAAAGAAACCCAGCAAAGTTGGATCAGAGGGAGCTCCTGATGCAACAAGTGTATGCGTGTAAATGTGTGAAGGAATGGTAGGAATGTTTGAAAGTTGGCGGAAAAGACATGGAGGATTCTCTCGTAACTGATAGATATTCATCGGTCATAAAAATATCTCGAAGAGAATGATAACTCTGCATGAGGCTTAAATACGCCTTCGTACAACGGTATCACAAATTTTTAAAGACAATATCCCATATTCGACTCAACAAATGAAAAGTTTCTTGAATGCGGGAGTAAACTTAACTAGCAGGTTTTACATCGATAAGCCAAGAAAGCTGCCAGAATAAGACGTAATAGAGCTTAACTTATCCAGCGTCAATTTTATTATATCTTTTAGTATTATTTCATTATTTCCTGTGGGGAATGGTATCTTTTCTGAAAGTGATTCAATGTTCAAAAATTACATTGCCCATTTTTTTAGCATTTTCACCCTCAATATGTTCTCCTTTCTTCTTTGATGAAGAGCTAAATTTTTTCACATTAATTTTCAATTTAAAACTTCGAAGGCACAGGGCTCCCTTGGGCTACAAATGATACATATGTTAACAATTCCTGAAGTTCTGGAGAATCAAAAATTTTGCACATAAAAAAAAGAGTTATTTTCTGTCCATTAAAAGTTTCATTCTTTTGCAACACCAAATTCTATTTCAAATAAACTTAGATAGACACCATAATTGGGATTAACAACTCGACCAAAAGTTATTTCACTTGAAAATACTGAGATAATTTTTGTAATTAAGGTTCATGAAAGAGAGAAAGAATTACAGTAAATAATAATGAAAATGGCGAGAGTTGGTTAGATACGACCCACACAGTATATGAAAGACTAGTCTTTATGAGTATTCTACAACTAAATTTCAATTTCTGAAAGAAATGAGCTGGAAAAAATGTTACCAAAATGTTTAGGTCTTATCACTTTGGGAAGAAAATTATTTGATCTGAAAGTTTGAAAAAGTATTCCACATGTCTTCACAAAAGATAACTGATAACTAAATTCAAGTATCCATGCTAATAACTTTCCATGGACATGTTTAGACCTTGGCAACGAGAAATTATAATAAGACAAATCTGTACAGTTATTTTAACGATTATGAAACGCAGTAGTACATTGAAATGGGAAGTATATTAATAATTTTCTCTCCCATATATGTTTTCTTTAGGCGTAAGGTTTTATTTTACCAATAAGCCCGATATTTGTAGCAGTCACAGCAGTATTTGAAGCAGTTGAAATACACGGAATTTCCATTTCCACCCGCTAGATGGCTCATCCCTCTTCTCTTTCGTTTCACCTCTTAAGGACATGCGTCCGTCAGCCAAACTCAGCTGAACACAAACGCAAAGAAGTTTAGTCCGACTTAGCGCGAGTTAATTAGTTATTGTGGCAAGCCCATGTCTTTTTAATTTTCACATATCATTTTTTAAATACTCCGCCTCTTCAGGAACAAGTGACATTGTTAAGTGAAACGTAATTTTCGACCGTTTGTATCAATGCGCCTCTATTTCAATTTTAACGCCACATAGCATGGAAAATTAAATTCAGGTTCCTTCTTCATGGTTCAGTGATATCCAGTCTCGAGAAAAAGTTGACAGGATAATTCGAAAAATGATTGCAACCTGTTTCAAACACAAGAATTGTCATAATGACTGATATTTAAATTTAACTGTCCTCTATAAGATGTTACCAAAAAGGATTGTCTTTCACATATTTATTATTCAATAAAATAGTCATAAATAATTTTCCCTGCTAGCATAGGAAAACCAAATGTACCAAATATTTTGTTTTTTTTTCAAAGGTAAAAGGTTTTGTTTAAAAAATATTTATCTTTTCAGGCAATGAAAGGTCTTGATTTTTTAAAATAATGGATGTTATTTACAGCATTGGTCGACGTTGTTTTTTACTCAATTGGATATTTCGAAAAATCATGGCTACCTGTTTTAAATACAAAAATTATCATGATGACTAATATTTAAATTTAACTGTCCTCTATTAGATGTAACAAAAAAGGGTTGTCTTTCGACTACTAATCATTACATAAAATAGGCACTCATAATTTTCTCTGTTAGCATTAGAAAATCAAATGTACCTTATATTTAGATTTTTCAATGTTAAAGGTTTTGTTTAAAAAATATTTATCTTTTCAGAAAATGATAGGTCTTGGTTAATTTTTTAAAATTATGGATGCAATTTAATAAATCCATTGGTCGACGTTTCGCTAACTATACTTGTTCCTCATGTTAGAAAATATTCATTAATTTGATACACATGTTTTTTACAAGGAGTAAACGATTCTATCTTGTGTGAAATTCCACAGAGGAAAAATCACTCGCCTTGACCGTGACTCGGACCCGGATCCCCTAATATCGCTCCAAGGGATTTAGCCAGTTAGAATACCGTGGCGTTATCCATCCCTGAGAATGTATGTGGACTTTAAAGAAACAAGATGCTCAAGTTGAAGGTTGTTAGAGCTTCCAATCGGTTGAAACTCTCCATCTCTGCCGACGTTTCGATTTACGTGTCGTCCATCGTCATCAGGAGGGAGTTTAACCTGGTGGGAAGCCCGAACAACCTTCAACATCACCATACGCCGGGAAAGCTTTAGATCTTTCTTCAAGATACTCAAGACTGCCAAACATATGATGTTACAGAATCAGTCCACAGCGTGCGCTTAATGCCACAGTCCACGACGTTAAAGCCAAACTTTGAGCACAATGAGGTGTTCGCTCATTTTTCACAAATTCTGAGGATACCGGGACTAGCCACCGGTTTTAAGTCCCGGTCAAGGGGAATAATTTTTCCTTTGTGGAATTTCGCACTTATGTGCACTCGCAGGTGTCAAAATAAAGGTTATACCGTGACTAGTCCCCGTATCCTCAGAAGTTATCAATTCTAACTTGTTGTTAAGAAAACCAAGGCTATGGTTTGTGTCAGAAATCAAGAAGACAGATTCACCGTTAAAATTGGGCAGCAAAAACTTGTATAAGTGGAAGAATTTTGTTATCTGGGAAGCAGAATTAATGGAATGGAGGAAACAAGAAAAACATTGTGAGCAGAATACCTCAAGCAAAGAAGGCATTCTATTAGAAGAGGAGTCTGTTGAGAGCTGGTATCGCAAGCCTGGAAGTAAGGAAGCACTTTATTAAACATATATTTGTAGCATGCTGTTACGTGGCAGTGAAGCCTGGTCAATAATAGTAGCAGAGCAAAGGAGAGTGGAAGCAATGGAGATGTGGTGATACCGTAGAAGGATGAAGATTACATGGACGGAGAGAATCACTAACGAAGAAGTCCTACGACGAGCTGAAGAGTAAAGAAGTATAATGAAAACTCTGCAAAGAAGAAGAGAGACAAACTAAAAGGACACACTTTGCAACAAGACAGCGTTAAGAAAACGATACTGGAAGGAGAAATAAATAGGAAGACTAACAGAGGAAGAATATGAATAGAGTATATCAATCAAATCATGAAGGACGTCTTACAAAATAATTAAGTAGGGAACGAAGCGGTTGGCGGAGAAGAGAGAGGAATGGCGAGTTGCTGCAAACCAACCTTTTGATTGATGACTACTGATGATGATGATCTTGTTGTTAAGTGTGAATCGCTGATTCATTGTCAAAAATATGAGAATCAGTTACTGTGCCCAGAGGAAGAAAAATAAATTTGCGCCACTGAGTTGACTGAGCCGGGCACATAAGATTACACGCACCTCATGTTGACAACGCGGGGGACTCATTCTCTCACTCTTACCTCCGGACATGCCCCGTCCGTTGTTGCTGCTACTCTGCTGCCGGCCGCTGCAGTGCCCTCCCTGATGGAAGCAGCACCTGATGGCGGCCGAGCCTGCGCTGGAGCACGTGCACCCCGCGTGGCTGGCCGAGGAGGCGGAGGAAGCGTTGGCGGCGGCCACGGCGGCCGCGGCGGCCCGCGCCTCCGTGTGCCCCGGGATGTTGGCCGACTTCCAGAGGACGCGCACGATCTGGTAGTAGGTGAACGACATGAACATGAGCGGCACCGTGTACAGCAGGATGCTCTTGGCCACCGTGAAGGTCATCTCGGAGGTAACGGACCACGAGGGCATGCACTGCGTAAGCAGGATCGTCTCGATGCGCAGCTCCTTCGGCTGGGCTTTGAGCACCACCAACTCTGGAATGTCTGGGAGAGAGAAGACGAGACGCAATGATTAGAACCAGAAGGAAGGATTAGCTGATAGGCAGTTCAAATAGCAATATTTTTATTCAACAGTATTTCGCAAAGCTACAGGTTATAAACTTACGCCACTAAATATAAAAACAATGGATTTCACAGGAAAAAACCCCATAAGAAGAAAAATAGTTGTAGTTAAATTATAGAGCAAATTTCCATCTTTAATTACTTGGGGTGTAATCTCTCTTATGAACTCGATATTGATTGGAAAATTAATTATCCAGATTTCAAAACATATGTGGAACAATCCACAAAACATTTCGCAATAAAATAGGAAAAGAAACACGCCGGAAATTTTACAAAACAATAAATCTTCCTACATTATCATAAGCGGATTGGTATTGAATTATATACAGAAACGAAATATTAACCTTAAATACCTACTTTATGCAGATGATATAGGTTTTATAAAAAAAACAGAAAACCAGTTACAACAAGCAATATTTTCATTTTACAGTATTTTGCAAAGCTACGGGTTGAAGATTTATGCCGCTAAATAAAAAACAATGGTTTTCAAAGGAAAAAACCCTATAAGAACAAAACTAGTTATAGATAAATTCTAGACCAAATTGCCAAATTAAATTACTTGGGGTGTAATATCTCTTACAAACTCGATATTGTATCTAATATTAAATTATCCAGATTGAAAAACATACGTGAAAAAATCCATGAAACATTTTGGAATAAACAAGAAAAGACAGACGCCTGAAATTTTACAAAACAACAGCTCTTCCTACATTATTATTTTCGAGTGAAAAATGGACCATATATAAGAAGGAAGAAAATAATGTTCAAGCTGAAGAAATGACATTTCTTAGATGTGTACAAGGATTTCCCCTAACGGAGAGGAAAATAAATGAAGACATTAGGACGGATCGAGGTATGCAATCAATAAACGAGAAGATTAAAGAAAATCAAAGTAGACGGTGCCAATATTTGAATCGAATGGCAGAAAATAGATTGCCAGTAGCAACTCTATAGAGTAAAGACCGAAAGGCAGGAGAGACGTGGGAAGACCGAGGAAAGTATGGGTTCCGGAACAGGCAAAATTAAGCCTAATCCATGAAGTGTAGACGAAGAGTGAGGATTAGCTGGGTTAGAACCCTCTTAGTGCCACGAGCCGATGATATCTCGCCTTCACTAACTCTTGCGAAAAGTGCCAGGGTCGATCTATACTGAGCTTTCCATTCACTCTTGTGCACTGCTGACTTAGCGACACAAGATAATCCTTGCTTTCCATTCGTTTTAGCCCCTCTACACTTGGCAGCGCACTTAAAAAAGATCGGGAGTAGAGTTGTTGGGAACTTTTCATTCAAGTCCTTGAAGTTAGCGCAGATCGGAACGCATGAGAGCACTTCAGCGCACACGAACGGCGTTGAATGATACAATGGGCGCTGGCGAAACGTTTGTTAACCATTCTGTGGGTGCACTGCAGTCACGGGCGAATTTTTTGTGTATAGTTATCGAATTCGTTTAAAATAAGTATTTAAAAACGTAAGCTTTTTACCTCTGAGTAATTAAAAAACTTCTTAATATCCATGTTTGATGTATTTACGGAAAATCAACGCAATATACCACAGGGGGAGCGCTACAACTCCCCCAAGCGACCGAAATTGAAGCCTTGCCTTCAGTGAAAATTGCGCGCGCGGCCATCTTATTCTACGCAAAACATTAGTGGTTGCCATTCGAGTGTGTGCAATAAACTGTCGCGGGTGCAATTATCGACCTTATTTTGTTATTTAGTGCACATAATCTCTGCTGCCGATCTGTTTTGATTGCACTACCTAGAACGTAGGGTCTACAACAAATGTAAGGTAAGTACGCAGTTTTGTGTTGCGAGGTGATTAGCGCACTAGAGCGAATGGTAAACTCCCAATATGCGCTAATCAACAAAAGAACGTCGATCATCGCACCCGCGACTGTTGTTTTTTTAATTTTCAGTAAAGGCGTCAAACATAGTTAATATAAAGTTTTTAATCACTTTGCGGGAAAAAGCTTAAGTTTTTAAATACTTATTTTGAGAAAATTCAATAGATATACACAAAACATTCAGAAGTGACTGTTGTGTACCCACAGGATGCAACCTACCGGCGAATTACCCAACATTTCGCCAGAGTACATAGTTCCATTCATCGTCGTTCGTGTGCACTGAAGTGCGCTGATGTGTTCTGATGCATAAACTATATATGATATTGTGCATGATATGTAGTGATCTGAATATGATGTAACTATAAAAGTACATTAATGTATAATGGAAATGGCTGATAAGTATAATAGATGTAAGATCGCCTTAACTTGGTTTACTGGAAGAACATTAAATTACTCGTACATAAATAAAACAAAATAAAATTCCTTTTTAACAGCTAATTTTGTTAATAGAGGAGTCACTCATCAGTATTACTTCTGCATACGATTATTTTGCTCCGTTTAATGAGAACATTCGCAAAAGTTCACATTAATTGCACATAAAAAAGCTAGTTATTCGGGAAAAACATATGTAAATGATAAATTTATATTTACTGAAGAATGTTACAAATATTTACAATATATTATATGTTTTTTCACCAATTATTGGTCGGCAGCGAATGAGTTCCGATGTCACTGAAAATAAAGTATTTTCTTCGCACTTCATACTCTTCAATTTTCAATGTGGCATCCCCAGAACATTAGGTACAATAATCTTAACCCACCATTTGATCTCTCGTTTCTCATAAAATCAGTCCGCCATGTCACAATATCTTAAACTCTACGCTTTTGTGCCACATCCATGACTTCTCCTCAAATCTGTACATCCTCAAACCAAATTAACCCTTCTCAAAATTAATTTCTCCGCAATCTAGCTGACCTTTGCCGACCTTCCCTGGTCTCGACTCATTAAGGGGCTGTTCAAATATAAGGTTACCCTCAGCGGGGTCGGAAAGGTTGACAATATTGTGACCATGTGTGTGACCTGGACGTTGAAGAGGCCACGGGATACCCGACTTCACACGAAACCACTCCCGAATTCCGCAAGCTGAGCACGGTGGAAGTCAAATAAAATTTTAACTTTCCGCCGCCCTACAGCGGCGGAAGTGTCGACAGCCATGAAAAAGGTTGATGATTATTTACTATTATTATCAGGTTGATCTTCAGGATAACGTACGTTTACATGAAAAAGAGTTAAAAAATCCTTCCGATTTTATTGGTGCGGAACCATATCCACTGATACGATACTCTTAGATTACTTGAAAAACCCCGATCAGATGAGTTTCAATACGACATGGAGGATATTATGCAAACCTCGAGCTATATCTCTATAGATGATAGAAATGACAACAATAGAGATACACTCCCGGAATGACAGGTACAAAAATTCCTTCTTTTCAAGTGCCATTTTTTTATTAGAACAAAAACAGCGTGACACTAACTTAAGACACATTAAATTCAACAGATTCAGGCGAGATATCGTGGAAGTTCTTCATAATGTAAGAGAAACAATTGCACTTTTCCACAAATTGGTTTATTACGTACAACGCGTTTCGGCTCACAGAGTCATCATCAGGTACAAGACAAAGTTATAAGAGAGTACATTGCATATATATGTCTTTTCCGAGGAGGGGGGGTAGTGGGAGGAGACCAGAGGAGGAGCGGAAGGAGGAGGTAGTGGCTCGGAAAAATCAGGAAAATCCAAGGGAGGAAAGGGGGGGGGGAGAGGGACGGACTAACCTGTGAGAGAAAGGCCAAGAAACAGCAAAGGGTGAAAAAATGTGGGTAAGGGGGGGGGGGAGAAGGTAGGGAATAGACATGTCAAAGACATATATATGCAATGTACTCTCTTATAACTTTGTCTTGTACCTGATGATGGCTCTGTGAGCCGAAACGCGTTGTACGCATTAAACCAATTTGTGGAAAAGTGCAATTGTTTCTCTTACATTATTAAGACACATTGCTGACACACAATTCACCTCTGTCCTCTCCCTCCTATTTTTGATTGCTTAATTGCAAAATATGCAAATTTATGCAGCATCAAAGCTCAAAAAAAAGATACAAAGGTTAGTACTTTAAAAAGATATTTAAAAAATGTTGAATCAAGACAATGAACAGTTTAATTTCATATACATTCAGAATAAAGGTTTCCCTCTTCTGCATCGTCGAACAATTCTATTTCAACGGCAATTGCCGAGTTTGAAGCCCGAGATGTGTCACTAGAGGATCCTGAATTTGCTGGGGCGGTACCAATTTTATACGCAATATTACCAGTGAGTTCGTTGGAGGAGTAGGTCTGGACCGAAACCTTTCAAGAATTCCTTGAACAAAGCATCGCGTCAAATATTATGCACTGGAGTGTAGTTTAATCTGTAATCCGACAGAATTTTCACTACTAAAATGGTAAAAATTGCAAGAAAAATCACCCGTCGCTATTTGGATAACTTAGCGCCAGACGACAACGAAAAACTCAAGATTTAGCAACTTGTCGCCATTGATGGGGACACTGATGCTGGTTCTGTATCACATGATGCTGGAAAGCTATCATAATTGAGAGTATCCTAAAACCTGTGCTGATCAAGAATCGTGAGAAAACGGGCTTTTGAATGTCGAGACGTAATAGACAGAGAGAGAGAGAGAGAGGGTTGGGGACGTGGGTGATCTGAAGGATTGATGGCCACCACCAAATCCCGGAGAGAGCATTAACTTTCCCCTCGACACGGGGATTAACTTCCCCCCGCAAGAAGATGAATCGGAGGAAGAGGACGACTGACTAAATTCACCTAATCGGCGATCCTTGAAGGCAATCGGGTAAGGGATTGTGGCTCCACACTCACAACGTTGGCGAAGTGGGAAGGTCTAATTTCGAAAGCTACCATTCAGAGCAAAGCGGCGCCCTCTATCACTCAAGCTAAGTTCCTGCGGTGCAGGAATCGGGGAGTGTTTAAATTCATACTAAAAAAAACCTTATGCAATCAAGGGTCGCCAACTGCGTTATGGAGTACGCCGAGCAACCAGTGGAGAACTTCTGTCTAGGCAAACTGGGAGGCAGAATAGAGGCCCAAACCTTTGAGGGGGCCCGTAATATAGTTATAATGTGCTGCAGATCAAAAGAGATTGGAAGCAATGAAGATGTGGGGCTATCGAAGAATGATGAAGATTGAATTGACGGAGTGAATCACCAACGAAAAACTCCTACGAAGACTTGGAGAGAAAAGAAGTATACCCAATTAGAACTTTGAGGAGAAGAAGAGACAAATTTATTTGAAATGCTTGGCGACACAATAGGTTATTGAAAACTAAAATCGAAGGAGAAATCAATGGGAAGAATTATAGAGGAAGACCAAGAAAGGAATATATTAGCAAATCATGAAGGACGTCAACGTAAATAATTATGTAGGAATGAAGTGGTTGAAAGAGAGGAGAGTGGAATGAAGAGATGCTACAAGCCAATTTTCGGATTGATAAATACTTATGATCATTACTTTAAGGTAATCTACCGGTTAAAGGTAGGTTTTATTGAAAGTCAGCAGCTCTCTATAAGAAGCAATAGTAATTGCTCCGGCCAGTCTAGCTCTACGAACGCGCAAGCCCTTCCACCACGTCAAGGTTGTAGTCCAAGGATAGGGTACTGATGATGATGATACGAAAAAATGGTGTAGTTGGCACTTGTCTATTTCATTTCTAAGTCTATTTGTATATTTTATAAAGTGAAAATACTTACAATGAATAAATAAAATTTAGTTATTTTTTTGTCAAACCACTAAAAGAAGGCCCCTATTCTGTTCAAATTCCTAGGGTTTTAAGTTCTCTTAAGTCCGGGCCTGCGAGCAGAAAAAGAACTCCACCTTGCGTGGGAAGAATACCCAGCTCTCACAGAAGCTCGCTGCATATTAATCCCCTCCAAATTCCATTCCCTTTAACCCGTTCAACTCCCACAGTAGTAACATTTTCTCTGTTTTTCCATATGCCCCCAACTCGCTTCTTCCTCGCACCATTCTACTTGCGTAAGCGTTTTACTGCTGTGGGCTTTATTTTACAAGAACACGTTCCAATAATCCTGAACTGTTTTCCACCACGAGTGCGTTAATATTAAAAAAAAAGTAAGTTACATCATTTATTTTCATCCAATTACGACAAGACGGGAGAAGGAATATCCCCATATCGTCGATGCCTCGAGAAGCTCCGCCATTAGCTTCAGACGGTTCATTTTATTCTCGATGAACAGAGGGATATACGCCAAAAGGATAGAATTCGCCATGGACTACATCAAATGATTTTACCAGGACTCGGAACCGGATCTCTAAGGGTTCGAATCTCGGTCAAATCAAGTAATTTTTCTCATGGCTAATTTCATTCTTTAGGTGTATGGATAATTATATATGCAGATCATTTTTTAATACATTTGGTGCGTATGCAACGGTATAGTCCACTGCTTTCAATGCGATATTTAATTTTGCCTAGGAAACTTAATTATAGTCGGCCCTATTTTTTTCTATATTGTCAGTTGAGTGAGTATTACCTCAGTTGTTAAGATTTTTGTGACTAGGCTTCCCGTTAAATGGTGGTTACCCAAATACGGCCTAGCCTTATGGGGTACCTCAAGGTCCAGGATCTATTGATTATGTTAGTTTTATGAAATACCATTTATCATGTATCAAAAAATATAAAAAAATATATCATTGCACCCGTAGGCGTGACTGCACACAAAGTCGTTCGTGCATTTCTCGCAGTGATACAGGTATTAAAAAAAAGGGTTGTTTTGACGGATGCAAGGAGGGTGAATGAAGCGAGGTTGCCATTTTACTAAAACTGTTCCTTGTCCTGGGACGCAATAGCTGTTTGCTGGTCAAACTAAAGTTCGCTAGGGTTTGCGGAAACCTCGAATATCCCCAAGGCAAACAGCGAACGCCTAGAGAGGAATCTCGCTACCTGCTCACGACGGAGAAAATTAATCCACAGCGATTTCGTACCGAGACTCCCGGACTCATATCGCCGGGCACTGCGGGGTAATTTTAATTTCAGAACTATTTTTTTTAAATTATACTATCCAAGATGGGTAGATACGTCCACCGCATCTACCCACGTTCGTGAGCCAGCGGGTCTGAATTAATTTCCGTACGTGACCTCCAGCACGAGAATCACCAACGAAGAAGTCCTACGGAGACTTGGAGAGAAAAGAAACCACAGCACAGAAACCAAAGTCCTAGAAATCCGAAACATGCTCATCCAAAAATCCGGTTAATTCTAACAAACCTTAAACCAGATCGGAAAAATTAATAAATAGCTAATTATAAAGTAATACATTTAGTGCAATTATGAAACACTAAATATATAACTGGAAATACGTACTGACAGCTTAAATATTTATTTTTATTCAGAAAAACGTTCAATATATTTAGGTGTAAATCTATAATGTCTGTTTGGCGACGCGATGTTTCGCATTCACCTCTTAAACATCACATCTGCTGGTGTAGCGACCGTCTCAACGTCGGCTAGTAAGTGTTTACAGCACTACAAAATCTTAAAGAGTACTCTTCTCCCTAGTACTTTAACCCTGAATTTCGGATAATTCGAAAACCTCACAATGCCAACATGCCTCAGTCCCAATTAGTTCGGATTAACGAAACTCTCCTGTATGATGAAAACTTGAGAAGAAGAAAATTCAAGCTAATTGGGCTCATTTTCAGACCCTAAGAGCCTATTAAAAACGATAATGGAAGAAGAAATGAAAGGGAAGCATTGCAGAGGAAGAACAAGAATGGAATGCACCAGGATAGCTGTAAAAGACGTTTAGTGAAGAATTATGTATAAATGAATTGATTGGTGGAGAGGAGAGTGCAATGGGGCGCTGCAGAAAACCAATCTTATGACCTATTAATGATCATTATGATCATATTCAGCATTCTCTCAATAGAATTATTTCATGTTTAATCATCATTCATGCACTGGCAGCCCCAAGGGTATTAAAGTTCTTGGCCTTCTTCCGATTGAATTAGAATTGAATGGACATAATAGTAATCACAACTTCTGTTGGGTATAAGCATTTACAAATTTTATAACGATTTTTGTCTTTCGTATTTTCCAGATGCATATTTCCTGCTCGTCTCGTATCTTTCAATAAAGTCGGGTGTTCTTATGTCGAGGACACAGCCACGTGGGTTGCACGTGAGTACATCTCTGTTTGCGGCCAAATGAGGAAATCCTTATATCTTTAGGCCTGTCACACTTCCCGCATCGTCCGCTGACGTCTAACCTTAAATTCCTACCCTCGATCATTGACGGGTCCTTCCGCTCTGTTCATCTAATCTCATCTCAATGCTTTTCACTCTGCGTCCCAGCCCGCACCACTAGTAACGTGGGTCTGCTACACATACCCAAATTGTGTCTATCAACTTCCCAACGACCCCTATTCCACCTTCCAACTATCATTATCAATGCCCTTGCTGACAGTTACCCTACCATTGACCTTTTCTCCTACGTGACGTCTTTACTTCCCAACTGAAACGCACTGTGTACCTTTTGTATTTTCCTTATCTCACACTTGCTTTACTCCAAGTGAGATCTCCTAACACCATTTGCCCTCACAAAACGGATTATCTTCAAATTTTTTTCAAACATGGGCATGGATGAGCAATTCTCAAATTAATGTTTCCAGATTTTTTTTTACCAAAAATGGCTCCGTATATTTTTATGAAAAAAAAACAACTTTTCCTGAAAAATGCGTAGCTTGAGAATTGACAGAGATTACTAAATTATTTCACATTTTTCTCATTTCTCAGCAAATTTTGCTGAATTTAGTGTGAAATTGAAGGTGGTGCTTTTTTTCTGAAGATTATTAAAAGCATATAATAATTTTAGTACACAAACTTGTACAAAGAGTATTAAACTGCAATTATTTACTTTTTGTTTTTCAAGTTAACTTTTGTTGGCATAAAAAGCACAAATTTTTTCCTCTATGAGTTTTTGTTAACACAAAGTCGTCATTAGCTTATTCTGGAGAAAAAATTGTGAGGGTATTTTTTTGTTGTCTTTAGAAAAAATATTATTATTTAAAACACTTGAAAAAGAAGTATTAGGTTCTGATTATGTGGCTTAAATAACTGTGTTTTTTTTGGAAATATTATAAGACAAAATTCCATGAAGTTGTCAAAACAACCTAGAAATTAATGTTATAGTTTCATCCGATTATCAAATATAAAGGGGTAGCAATATAAAGTTGAATTTGAGGCATAAGGGCTTTTAAAGAAAATATCAGGGACTAAAGGGAATTTTGACCAATAAAACTATTAACTGTCCGAATTTGTGAATGAAGTTTCATAATGGAGGAGAAAGTGTTATTGGGTTATTTAATTAATGAAACACTTGAATTTAAATCGATATTTTCTTTAAAACATCTTGCCGGAACTATTGTCTAATCCAAGGTTTGCAACCCGCGAGACACCCAAGATCATATTTTCCTGTTAGGATTATCTTATCCATTATCTTATCTTATCTTACATTATCTTATCTTATCATATCCATAACTTTATCATAAACTTACTTAAAAAAAATGTCATAATTTTGTTGTTGGTTGTTTTTACTTGAAATATCACATTTAAAAACATCAGAAAATGCTCAATTTTTACCTTAAAATGGATTTCCATGCTTGAAGATGGAAATTTAGGCATACCAGAAAAATGAGAGAAACCATGAAAAGGCTCAGAGTTATACTATAATGATGAATTGAGTAGAATTCAAGTAAAACAACTAAGAACAAAATCATGTCATTTTTCCTGAGTACTGAAGAGGTTATCACGAGTTACGGATTTTTATTTTTGCGATGCATACTCGAAATCCATCGTAATGGACCTCTGGGGGTAGCCGCTTGAGTTACTATCATCAGGTATTCTACCAAATAAATGGCAGGCATCCTTGACATTCCTGTTTGTAATTTATCCAACCTATTGCAGCCTTTTGCAACGTTTTAATCACCTAGATGTCTATTTTTGCGAAATTAAAACCTCTTTTCAACTATTCGCATATTTTACCTCTCTTCACGCTGTCTTAGATTCCCATTCTTCCCCTCTCTGTCCCATAAATTTCCCAGCATTTTCCTCTCTAAAACCTGAATCAGCATGTCATTACACCAAATCAAGCCCTCCAGCCAACTTTTCTACCCACGAATTTATCCTGTCAGCTTCCTTTCCTCTTCTACTATATCTATCACCTATTTGTTTTCTCTCCACTCAATGTGGCGTAGGCAGCGCGGAATGAAAAGTCGTTTTTCGTTGGGAGAAGATGTTTATTCAACAGTGCTTCTTACAAGACTGCCATGAGTGGCAGGAGATACGGCTTTTATATTTGTGGCGAAGACAGAAGAATATTCTGGATCGCCACACTATACTCTACAGAAAAATCCAGACGTTTTCCGAAGAAATCGGAAAAATATTTTCCGGCACTGAGTACCGAACACTGGCCGCCCGCATGGGAGGCGAGAGCGGATCCACCGGGTCAACGCGTCAGCTGTAGCGGCGATACGTCGAGTATCGCCACACACTCTATACTCTTCTCCACTCACCAACATCTCAATAGTCTCACGTATAAGCTCTTCCTCCTTCCACAGAGCACCTACGTTTCTGAACTATGCAGCACAACGCTTCGAATAAGGGTTGTGGTCGCATTGACTATCACATATTTATATGCCCATCATGTTATTCTCTTTCGCGCTAGGCATTGTAAAAGATCTTAGTTATTGATGTAAGACCTATGAAAATGTCTCTTTTTTTAATATTTCCTCTATAATGCCTTGTATACCTCTTTCGCTTCCACATTACATTCATGCACAGCATCATACACGCTCTCCTTTCCTTAAGACTTTAAATGTATCACATAGAATTAAATCACTACGGGCAGCTATTCTGCATTTCCTTTTGGGCCCATTATTTGGAGTAATCCTATTATATGGGGATCGTGATTACATTGAAGGACGGGGCTATTGTAGTTCACTCTCAAAGTATACAAACTATTATTGTTTTCAGGCTGGTTTAGGTTTAAAAAGGTAGGTACATTAACATGCGCTCCACAGTAAAATATCGAAATCGACGATTTAATTGTATAATTGTTGTTCAATACATAAATATCGCACGATATGTAAGAACTAACACAGCCGCAGAATAGCACCTGCAGCCAAATTACGATAAGAATGATGCAGGGGTTATTTTACGTTTTTATTTCACTATATTTATGCTGAAACGAGCAGGAAAACAGAGTGAAATTAAAAAAATTGAAAGAACAAGACATTATTAACATTCAAACCATGTTTTGCAAGAGTTTAATTAATTGTTTTAGAGAAGAACCATATAATCCTCATAAATTACTTCCCAAAAACCTAGTGTGATATATCAAATGATAGTCAGAGGAAGTTAAATTTATAAACTTACAAATACCTTTATAACGTTAAAAAAATACATTTTAACCTCTTAAAAAGTAAACGATTAACACGAATGTGCACTCAATGGAAGAGGAAATTTGCGTAGAAGAATGAACGATTATTTCACACCCACCTTTGCAACTTAAATCACTCCCGTAACTAACAATTTCTGGAAAAAATTCGTTTCTCACTTTATAAACAAGAGGCACGAGGAAAATAGACTGAATCATTTAAAAAAATATCTCAAATGAATCACCTGTATTAAATAAAGGAGGAGTCAGAGTATGCATCGACAGTATACTCCACCAGAATATCCAAATTTCATTCTAAATGTAAATACGGACGTCCGATGGAATTTAATTTAAAAAATGGAGTAATTATGATCTTTTTGGTACATTCATGCGACGTACGCACAGAACATTGAATTTCAATCTCTACGAGTTTATCGGAATCACGACGTGGGATTTAAAATTTTCATCGTAATACAATTTATCGACTCACAAGAATAATTCCACTTTAAGCTGGTATTTTGAAAATATATCCTTGATTTTGTGCTTCAGTCAACGCATCTATTTTTCCGTTGCGTTATCTGCCCAGAAAATTTTACACCCAATTTATTCGTATTTAAATCTCTAACGATTCCTTTTGCATTTGGGAAAATATTACTTTAATGTGCGCGCAGTTGATATAAATTGGTAAGGTATTAAACGATTTGACGAAAAAAATTGGAACGGGATTTGTGATTCTGGATTTTGATGGGAATTTATTCAACGCCAATGTCTGGTTATTCTGTATTTCAGCCGCGCTCCAATGGTAAATACCATAAAGAGAATATAATTCGACGTCTTCGTTTCTATCAGTTGTTTTGGCATATTTAGCGTAGAAATGTTTGACCAAATGTTTTTACGACTTATAATAAGTGATTAAGAGGAGAACTAAGCTTGAAATTATCATTGGTCATCATTATCATTGGTGCTACTGTCCAAAGACAGGTTTCAACGGTAGCGTTGTCTACACAGCATTCTATCCTGGGCCTCTCCCTTCATCTCTGCATAACTCCTTCCTTCTTTTATATCCCTCAGCATTCCGTGCCTCCTCCTTCCTCTTCCTCTCTTCCCTTCTATTATTAATTTCTGTAGGCTGTTATTCCTTAAAATATGTCCTATCCATTTTATCATTGGTAAGGCCACCTAAATTAAATATATCACCACATTCTCCTGAGGGAATATAATGCATTAAGTATAGTTTGCAGGCGTGATATATCTATGCCACTGCAATAAAACCTGATCGCTCAAACAGTGCCCAACATACGGAATAAAACGTTCCTTTTCGTTTCAGGTTTCGTGGGAGAAAAATATTTTACAATACATTGCTTTTGTAATAACTATCTCTTACGCCGTATTGACAGAGAGGCTTTTGAGATTATAGTTTCTATGATTAGATCTGATTGAACGTACGTCATCCCTCTTTCCGGTCATATCAATAAGCATGAATTTTATTCCTATTTAGACTGCTTATGAGGAGATAACCCAGGACATTTGAATAAAAAAAATCATCGGTGAATTTAAAAAAAATTACTAAGGGAAACCTTTAAGTATTTATTGGGAAAAAGCCAAAAGATCAACTTCAAAAGAGCAAAAACGCTTGTGATATTGTGCAGAAAATAATTAGGTCAATAGAAGCTTCATTAAAGTAGCACATTATATGTTAACGAGCTGGTTTTTCGATCCTATAATCAATTAACAACTTGAATACGTTCATACTGTAAACAAAATAAAAATGGTGCCACCCTGTTTAACATCTCCTAGAGGTTGAAAACTTTAAGCATATTTTTGGCATTTAGAACAATTTTAATTTATTTTTAAGATGCACTAGAAGAACGGAAGACACCTTTTTATTAACGGAATTGTATCAAGTTTCCGCTAACGACGTGATATCAGGGATGAATACAAAACGAAAAATCGTAACATATCGTTGACATATCTGATAAATTAGTTGCGACAATGGTAAGGCATGATAAGGAAGATATATTTTTTAAATATTCAATCATGGCACAAATAATGCACTGGAATTTACGCAGAAAATAGCGGTGAGATTTCGAAAAAAAAGCTATTTTGTCAAATCCTACGCTCAAAAGTTTCTAACAGAACAAAAATGTGAATATTCCAAATAGCCCACTTCAACACATAAAGAGAAATAACTGAGAGAGAAATATTGAGCGATAAATGCACACCTACAACGGAATATCATGAGTCCAAACCTGGTAGGACGCATTGGAAAATATAATGCACAGGGAAGATACAAAAGTAAGTGAGAAGATACCAGAAAAAGGTGATAGAAAAAGAATGAAGTGAAAAATGTCGCTCGTGAAAAGTGATGCACATGAAAGAAACATAGTGAGTCTTGAATTGAAGAAAATGAAAAAAAATATATGCCAAAATAGGAACAAACTAAGAGGAACGTATCATGAATTGTATAATCAATAAAAAATAAACGTACGCTTTCCGTTCAATTCCCTGCTTACGATTAAGGCACTCTACTGGTCAGTTTCGGCACACTTTCGCCACAAGGAAAACCAAAGACTAGGAATACCCTAGGCCCGCCTTCATTCCTCTTCTCGAGCTAGGATCCCTTCTAAAAAGACTACCTAGAGATTCAGTATATCGTTGCCCCCGACCCACCACCAGGAGGTATATGCGATATCTTGACAACAACGGGGCGCAAAAACCCTTAAGAAGAGGAATATTAGGAGTCTTAAGAAAAGCAGAGCGTGTATGAAGCAATGAAATAGTGTAAGGGAAGCGAAAGTGGTTTGTAAGGATAGGGAATTATAGAGGAAATTACTAAAATGGAGCCAGTTTTCTGGGGCTAATGGCAATAACTAAATTCTTTGACTTTTACTACCCCGAAATGGCGTCTGGGTGTGAATGTACATCAAATTTTATTTGGCAATTTTGCTTATTCAGACTCGGTTTATAGTCAAAGTCTGCTATGTGTCAAGGAATTTTATTGACCAGTATGTGTATTTTATTATCCTGGGTATGTTATCTTCCATGTGCACCGACCACGCTGCGTACACGTACGGTTCATTAATTTCTTATGACATAGATCACGTGGATAATTCCGCATCGGCACCTTACACGCACCGCCTGTCGTTAGTCGAGGGAGGAGAGGCAGAAGCGTCGTCAATCAGCCTCGCCTCGTTGGGGCGTTCGGCGAATGTGAGAGACGTACGGCGAGGGGGCGTGGGGAGGACGGGGAATGAGAGGCGATAAGACTCTTGTGCATCTGACAGCGCATTTTTCGGGGACTGATGGCGAATCGACGTCCTTCGTCTTGCCCTCAGAAACTCCGTCTCGTCTTACCCTCGACTTGTCAAGCTCTGGGTCAATAAGTACGATCAACCTTCGTCCACATCCGAGGCTTCTGAATGACTCCCAACATAAAGGGTCACTAGCGCACAGTATTGGAGTACAGTGTTTATGTAGCTGAGGAGTATTTTTTTGGTGTGATTGTTACCTAATGTCCTGTAAAAAACATGCCCCAGCGGTGTGCATTTGGGTATATTTGGGGTACAAAAACGATGTAGTATTATCGGAAATATTACAATTCATGTAACAACTTGGCTAAAACTCGCTTAAATGCATTGTACACAATTTTTTCCTGTAAAAAAACATGAATACACCCTATATTTCCCGAGTACTGAGTAGGGCTGTGTAGGAATCACGTGCGACGTTGACCGTACTGTATCAATCTGATATTTCAATCATCAAGCGGCTGCGAGAAAATTCAATATGTAATTATAGTTTCGGGCGGTGAGCCCTCTAGTTTATGCTTACTAAATGGTGATACAAACGTATGAATAGAGAAGATAAAACATCCGACATGAAATGAATTAAGAATAATTAAGAATAGGCAAATATTCGAAATTAATAAATTTCTTAAATACTAATAATGTGTGTTAATACCATATTGTGTAATGCTATCGGTAAAACTTGAGCACGTATTTATTTACGACATTTTGCATTAAAATAGAATTTTCCTTCACTTCTTTGCATTGAATATTTTTTAATGGTTGCGAATATTGACAATTTTGAGAGATAATTTGAAGAGAGCTAAACGTAACCGTCAGTTAAAATTTTACTGCGGGTTTATAACCCGACACTTAGTGTGTTTATCGTAAGAAAAACTCTTCTTGTAGGTAGCCTAAGAAAAGGCTTGAAGTTAAAATCAATAAATAGATCTGTGAAATTAGAGCTACTTAACTTCGGATACCAGGGGATATGCGTGCGCATTTCAACTGACAATGGACACTTTTGAGCTTTTTTGACCCCCACTTTTGTTTC
Organism: Pyrrhosoma nymphula; assembly: GCA_963573305.1. Lineage (NCBI taxonomy): Eukaryota > Metazoa > Arthropoda > Insecta > Odonata > Coenagrionidae > Pyrrhosoma > Pyrrhosoma nymphula. The sequence continues at coordinate 116,093,241 of OY754330.1, forward strand.
GAAGAACTAAATGAAAGAAAATATGCATAATCTTAATGAATTTAATATGCTAATATATCATCTCCATCGTCTCAGGCTCAACTTTGTGGAAGTTCATTATATATTAAATGAAAGGAAAACTTTGTTCTATTCCACCAATTTATTGGTGGAATAGAACAAAGTTTTCCTTTCATTTAATATGCTAATATATAACAAACCGTTCTTCTGAAAATTACATAAGTCCGCTAGAAATATATTTTCTAACATTCTCTCAGTGCTTTATACTTAATGTTTCACTCATGTAATAATACAAAATTTAAATATTATCGCTCTCAACACCTAGGGAATAATACTTCAAACATAAGATAGGCACCTTGCAATACATATCGACAACAATATCGAAAATGGCACTACCATTGATATCGGCATGTAAAATCATTCATACATTACGGTCATCTATCGGCTAAGGTCGGTTCAAATGGAAGTCAGAGAAAATCATCTGCATTTTTAAATGTGCAGGGACCAATGTAACTAAATATATTTCTTTCTTCATCTCAGCATACGTCCTACCCTTCTTCATCCTGTCCGTAAAATATATTCCCCTTCAGTTCCTTCCCCGCTTGCTCAACATTCTTACCTCTATCACGGCCTTTAAGAAACCCTTCGCCCCTCATTACCTACCTCTTCCAACCACCTACTTTGCCCCCATCTAATCTCTTTCAGAATTTTTCTTTCCTCAACAACCATACCAAGCACTTCCTTGTTCGTCTTCCTTTCCGTCCATCGTACCTTCTCCATCCTCATCCACTCCCACATCTCGAACGCCTACTCGCGTCTTCTTTTCTTAAAGTCCACGTTTCTGCCCTTTGCTATTATGCCCAATTTCTTCTAACGCATAACACAAATAATTAAACTTCTCTACTAGCTCCAATTTGTACCCTCCTCTTTTAAGAGCAGCCTCGGTTCCTTAGTCCAAGAGAATCTCAATACTTTTGTTATCATATGATTTATCTTTACTCCGTATTTCCCGCATTGAAATTCTAATGCATATCTGCAAAAGTTTGAAATCCCTTAGATGATCGACTAACCAACGCTTGTTCGTCCGCGAATCTAACCGACGTTATTAGCTGGTCTCCAAATTTATTTCCTATATCTAACTCTTCCCATGCCGCTCTAACCATCTTTTCGGCGTAAATTTTAAAATGATAAGTTGACAACGGACACTCTGGCCTTATCCCGCTACCAACACAGCCTCGGTCAGACACCCTCAACTGTGCTCTATGGGCCATGGATAAATTTCGGATGAGCGTCCTATCTCACCAATTTATTCCTATTTTCTCGAGTATCTGCATTAGTTTTTTCAAATTGAATCTCAAACGGCTTCATCAGATGTATCAGATGTAAAAATGTCCTGACTAAAGAACCCTTTTCAAAGAGAGGGGAATTGATGCGAAGGTCGGAGAAGAGACGTAAAGAAAAAATGGTGAAAACTCTAATATGGAGCCATGCGCTGTATGGGTCGGAAACTTGGACATTTCGGAGGGAGGATGTATGTAGACTTTGGTAGTTTGAGATGTTCGTTAGGAGAAGGATGGAGAGTGTGAGCTGGGTGGTGAGGAGGACGAACGAGGAGGTATTGGATATGGTTGGAGAGGAAAGGAAGTTGGTGGCGGAGGATCGAAGAAGGGATATACGGAGAACGCTTTGAAAGGCGAGGACATGTTAGAGAGGGTGATAGAGGGGAGAGAGCTGGGGAAGCGTGGAAGAGGTAGGAAGGGGATAGGAATGCTGGACGGAATAAGAGGTGGACGGTATGAGAAATTTATGAGAAATCTGTTGACGAGCCATCAATATAAGGGAAAGTGAGATGATGCCCCAGATTTTGAGACGTTAGGATAAGGACAGTCCAAATCCTTACAATCAGCTGGTAGAATATCCAAATGAACATTACTTTCGATGGTTTCATTTAATTAACGTTACAAGTTCATTTAATTTTATTTTCATATTTAAATTGAATAATTATGAATACTTTCGATATTTTTCCTAGAATAACTTCAATATTCTACACATTTTTACCTAAAGCTCTGGTCATGTCGAGACTGTGAATTCCCTTTTTTCCCTCTATAAGTAACTAAATAAAGCACAAAAACTGCTGTAACATCTAAAATATATTAATTTATTTTTCTTTTGAAAACGAGACGGGAGTCTCGCACGAGACTTGAGACCGAGACGAGATTGAGGTTCAGGAGATGGGACTCGAGACGAGACCCGAGTTAGGAAAATGAGACTGAGACAAGACCGACTCAGTCTCGTCTAGTCTCGTCTCGCGGAAACAATACCTTCCTATGCCGGAACTTTGTTCGAGCTTGTTTCGGATGCAAAATATCTCGGGAGCGTGGAAACCAAAAACCTCGGGCTCAGCTTTCGGAGGATCACAGGCATTCCGATTGGAACCGAAGAGCTTTTCTGCACGCACGCAAAGGACAATGCGGGAAGTGGAAGTGGTTCGAAAAAGGACATCGGAAGGAAATGAGAGGAAAGGAAAAAAAAACGATATGGATAATCTTTCCTTTGTTCTCGTGGAACAGTTATTGGCTCTTTTGGGTGGGAACAAAAAAAAAACGAAGGAAATTTTTGCGGAGGCGTGGATCCAAGTATTTTCCTTAAACGCGCTTCTCACAAACGCTTCCACACAGAAGTCTATGGAGCAGCAATAAGAAGAAGTTTTTTTCCTCGGAAAGAGGAGAGCGGCGGAAAAAGGATATGGTTGAATTCTAAGGGGGTGAGTGGGCTATACGGGCTAAGAAGAGGAAAAAATGCACCGAAGAAAGAAGGCAAACATTGAGGTTGGTGGCCTCTATAAGGCACCCCGCAAGGGCCAAAGGGGAACTTTCATACATTTTTATTGTTTGGTCTCTTGAGTGGAGGAAGAGGGCATTTTGGGTCACGCTGTGAACTCAAACCACCACACAACACTTCGTTCCGGGGTGGTGGTATACTTCCCATCACAGTTTCCCAGCGGGAAGGAATTCCCGACCGATTTCCGGAGTTTTAAGAATTTTTCATCCCCAAATCCCGAGAAAAGTTGGTAATAAAAAAACGGGCCTTGAACCCGGAAGCAGTAATATAGAAGAGGATAGGAATAAGAGATGCCCTTATTGCTAATTGTTTGTTTGACCAGTAGAATCTCAAAATAGAAGTACATAAGAACTAAACGCGAACAACCACAAGGAGTTAAATAAGAGCTATGCCCATTTAAAATATATTATATGAAGCTTAACAAATGACTTAATACACTGATGATGTAAAACGTAATATAAAACTACACAAATATAAACCTGTTTAATGTATTTGAATTTTTTTTCCAAAAATAGACAAAATGAAGGATTCAGAATTACGGGTAGTAATATGAAAGTAGTTATAATACGAAAAGAATAAATTAATAAACTGCATGAGTGCTATAAATAATGTTTAATAGTCACATTAGTAACACAATTGAACTTGTTTTCAACAGTCACAAACAAACGAATTAATCGTCTATCTCTGAACCTGCACGTTAATTATGAGCCTTTACTAAAAGTTAAGCAGCAGCTCTGATAGCACACATACATTAAACTGAACAGCACCAAATAAAATACCTTCGGTGTTAGTGAGGCGCTGCTCAAAGCAATAACTAGGAGCGTGAAAAGCTGAAATATCTGCGTCACTGTTTTTTTCCAGTGACTCTGTAGGAAGAATAAATAAAATATTCAATTCTCGCTGGTATGCAGAAGGTTTTCACATTCAAAAGTTCGTTAGCACTTCTATATGTGAAGTAGAAGATCGTCCAATCTGCTACGGATAAAATTTGAGGAATATGTAACTTCGACGACTGAAATACCTATACATTCCCAGGCCCTGTCATCCTTCCTCTTTGTGCTGATCGAGAAATTAATTTGAAGCGCACGCTTCACTGTTTGTATTGAATTCAATATTCATTTACGCTTCAGTTCTTTTTTCCGGCTCACTAGCAACGAGCGAACAAAATGATCAGAATCACATTTTGCTTTTCGAAGTAAAAATGGTGAATACAAATCTGATCGTTCTTCGTTCAAACTTTATCAAAATTTAATCATAAATGGATTTCTATGCCAGCCTGGCCAAGAGTGACTCCTAATTCGTAATTTATACAGTAAAGAAACGAGCAATAAAGTTTTTAGAAATTTTCCTGGAAATAGAAGCTGTTTTCCTAATGAGATATGGAAGGGAATTACTTTATTACATTACAGATTACGGCAAAGAGATACCAATCTTTCAAGAAAAATTGGTATCACTCTGCCGTGGCTGAGCACAGTACTGATATCAAAGGGCGAAAGTTTCATGTAAAGAAATTAGCTACTATCCACGGATCATCAGGGAAGCCATTGAAATAGAAAAAAGACCTGACAACCTAAATAGTGAAGATAGCTACAAACTTCCTTATACGTGAAAAAGACTTTTGAAAAACTCAAGTATTAATTAATCATGCTAAATAATAACCGCTTAAGTTTGTTTATTTATTTTTCATTGCTGATTTAGAAAGCCTGACGGAGCCGACAGAATAGCATGGCGAAACTGTTGCTAAAAGTATAGTTTAATCGCAGAAATCCAAAAGAAACTTACCAAAATGTAATGGTAGCATTATACTCTCATCACTTGATTACGGAGTGTATTACCGAAGTAATCGAAATGGCAGATGAGGAACTAATAAATTCACAAATATTGAGTGCCAGAATGAAAAACATAGCATAATTTGACATCAATATTACTATATTTATGATGGTTCCATAAATAATCTAATTCTAATAAATTTCTAGGAGTGGTGGTGGTGCTGGTCTGGTTATGGTGGATTTAAATTGATGACGGAATACCTACGAGGGTGAGGTGAAAGGTTCTCGGCCTGGCAATGAAATACTGTAATTTTTATGTCAAAAATGCAATTATTTTTCTACGTTGTCCCCCTTCATGTCAATTCACCTTGTTTAACATTTTTCAAATGAGTAGATTCCGTAACGGAAGTGCGATTCTGGTAGGTCTGTAAAATAACCATCTGCGGCTGCTATAGCATCTTCATTGGACTCAAAACATTTTCCAATCACAATTATTTTATATGTGGGAATAGGTAGAAGTCAGAGGGTGCCAAATCCGGTGAATAGGATGAATTTTCCAATAATTGGTACTTCAAATCCCTCAGTTTTACCATTGCCAAAGCAACTTTGTGGGAAGGGCATTGTCCTGTTGAAAGATGATTTTCTCCTTTTGCAACCCAGGCCTCTTCTCACATATTTTCTCATCCAGTTGGTCCAGAAGACTTGCGTAGTGTTCGCCATTTATTGTTTTACCATTTTCAAGGTAATCAATAAGAAGAATCCCTTTTGCATCCCAGAAAACACTGGCCATCACCTTTCCGGCAGATAAAATCGACTTCGCCTTCTTTGGGGCAGGTCCGCCGGCTTCCACCCACTGCTTCGATGGCTATTTAGTTTATGGCGTGTAGTGGTGGACCTATGTTTCATTGGCAGTAACAAACGAGAGCACAAAATCAGTTCGATTCTTTGAAAACGGTACAAACATTGGTGAGAAATTTGTTTACGCACTTGCTTTCGGTCAGCATTTAACAAATGCGGCACTCAACATGCACGAAGCTTTTTCATATTTGATTCTTCATGAAAAATGTACCGTTTTCTTTCCTCTGATAAGCCTATGGCTTCAGCTATTTTATGCACCTTTAATCGCCGATCTTCCAATATCATATTGTGCACTTTTTCGATGTTTTCATTTGTGGTTACAGTTTTGGGACGTCCTTCACATGGTTCATCTTCAAGAGAAGTTCGGCCACGTTTAAATTCTGCCACCCATTTCTTAACTGTCAAAAATGGAGGAGCAGACTCTTTATAAACCTTCACCAACTTTTTATGAATATCCGTTTGCGATAAACCGTCCAAAACGAATAGTTTCATGACAGTACGATACTCCAGTTTATCCATTTGAACGAAACAAACAACGCGTCTACTTCAAAAAGTCGTGTCAACAATACTATGTGGCAGCTCAAGTTGAAATTTGAATTATATTGTTGGGAAACGTGTACAAACACAACAAAACCAAAATTTCATTGGTACTAACGCCATATCTGTGTACGGCCGAGAACTTTTTACCTCACCCTCGTATATACCAATCTTTCACTGCCGCTGGCCCAAGTCTCCTTGCATGATTAGATTCTTCTGCTCAGTACACGTCTTACCCTTCTTTATCCTGCCATGAAGCCTCTTCTCTTTCTCTCCCTTACCCGCTTACCCAGCATCCTCTCCTCTATTACGGTCTTTACATCCCTTTATCCCTAATCACCTGTTCCAATCACCAATTGTACGAATAACGCATTAAATATTCATGTTGATCAATGCTGTTAACACTGAGCTCCAGAGTACAACGAAGAACAAAGTGTCGCAAGCAGCTTACATTTATCCGACGCCGAAGCCTACACTCTATAAATAAAGTGGAAAGTCACGAGAATGCTCAAAGGTACGCTGAAGTACACTCCAAATCTCCTTGCTCAAAACTTTTTAATGATTTCTGTGAACGCACCATAAAATGTCTCGCCAGTCATGGGAGGGCAAAATGCAAATAGGAATGTTTTCAACATTTCCAAATCAAACCCGCAAAGGAGGTGGGTCATTTTCTTTACGAAAAAAGTCATGCATGGAGACGAATGCAAATTTATGTAAGTGCTGACGATTGATAGCGGAATTTTCATCATCTCTTTTTCCAGTTTTCAACGTCCGCATCGTTTATCCATTCATTGGTCGTTCAATCCTAAGATCGGCTGACTGCAGCCCTCCGTTCTTCCCTGTCTAATGCTAGTTCCCTCACTCCCTGGTAGTTGTGATGCATGCATGTACTTTCCTCTTAATTTGGTGCATGTATATTTGTGCCCTTGTCCTTTCTCTTAGGATTCTACCCTCCATTTTTCCTTCAGTTATATTCTGTATAAACCCATTGTGCCTTAGGGTGTGCCCAATCCGTCGAGTTCCTCTTTTCTGTTCAGTGTTCCGTATGGTCCTTTCCCCTTCTACTCTTCTGTAAACTTCTTCATTTCTTATTTCATTCGTCCTTTTGATATTCAGCATCCTTTTCCAACATAAACAAACAACAAAGTCCGCATGTAATGCTAATTAATTCTGTTTTATGTAGTACTTGTTTTTTAGTTATAAGTATTGCATGTCAGCATGAGAGTGTGAAGAGGAAACTTTGAAAGGAGGTTGGAATGCTAGGCCTCTTGTGTCTTATTTTTTCTTCATTACTAACATCTCACCCCGCTTGAAGTACCCCACATGATTTTACTTTCTGCATAAATTAGTATCTGGTACCATCCATGACGTAATAGCATTGGTAATATCGCATTAATGGCATCTTATCCCACGTACCGCATGATAGCATGTTTGTCAACTTATATTAGTACTCTCCTAGTTTTTTTGTTTGGCCGTTCATTGTTCTCCTGACCATGAGTGACCTGGCCATCGCATAGCGACTGATGGAGCGTACGAGGTTTGACCCTGAACAGGCGGTATTTTGTAGATTTAAAGATATGAAGCCCGTAAGTAAAGGTTTCGGAATGGGTGGCATAACGCGGGCGACCGTGAAAAGTACGAAGGACTTCACGGCTGGTGACTTCGCCGAATGGGAAAATAAAAAAGGAGCATCACTCTCTCTTTTCTCCTGAAGACGCCGCGGAGGTACAAAAGGGTCATGGGATGGTCGATTGCTTTGGTCTCAGGCGAGTATGGGATGATCGAGTCAAACCTTGGAACAAGATGACAGGAGGAATGACTCAAGACCAAATGTAGTAGCGCCACCAACAGTTTTTCGCTGGAAATGCACCGTCTTTCGAATTGGTTGTTTGGTTCCTCGGGGGAGGCGACTGAAAACTGAGGTCATTTGTGCCACTGAAGGGAAGGTGATTGGGTTGGTAAGGAAATGGATTTTTTTGCCACACCTGAACGGAAAATCTTTTTTCCGCCCTATTTTGCGGGAAGAAAGTGGCCCTGTATTAATCACGTTACATCGTGTTTGGTTACCCTAGCAACGACTTATTTACACTACTGGAAGTCTTACTGTATAAAAATATATAAATTAAAAGATCAATTAATATTGTTAATAAAGTGAAATAGATCTTAACATGATTTTAATAGAAGATTCTTGTGATGGCAATGAAGAATGGAGAATTCAGAGATTTGAATATATGAGTGACAGAGTTGATAATGTTAAATTACAGCTGTAAAAGAAGAATATTTTTACGAAATTTAAATTCAGACGTGGCAAAAAAATCGTACGCGTACATGAGAAAGAAGTGGGACATCACAACCCGCGTTTTTAGCCACCCTCGCCTTCGGCTCTGGTGGCATTATCGCGCGGGATGCTAACTCCTACTTCTTTCCCGTGTTACGCATACGATTTTTTGCCACATCTGAATGGAAAGTTCGTATACATATTCTTCGTTTATAACTGTGATGTGAAGTTTCAATTTATCTATTTCGATACGGCAAGACTTTCTGTAGTGTAAATAAGCCGTTGCTATGGTAACCAAATACGATTTAACGTGAATAAAACGGAGCAAAAGCGCCAATTTCTTCCCACAGGGCAGAAAAATGAACTCTCCGTTCATGTGTGACAAAAAAAATGTTTTCGTAGTAATTATGGTCTGCGAAAAAAATTTAGATCACATGCATGAAATAAGATAGATAGAGAGGAGGGTGGACAGGTTTAAAATGTCATTTTTTTGCAAGATTACTATGAGCCATGCCTCCAATAATTGTATGCCCCGTTTGCATAACTAGCTTTATACGCTAGTAACTCGAATTTCAGTAACCATATTTTCAACCCTACGAACTATTGCGTGGTAAACAACAACGTAAACAGGTTTACTAGGGTTGACGCTAGCTAGTGTTCACACGGGTAACTTTTAACTGGCTTTCGAGTTACTAGGGTAAAAAGCTAGTGATTTAACCAGAGATATACTCGTAATGTCAGGCCAATAATAGTAACGATACACAGAGTTTACTTCATCCTATTTTTTCAGCTTTCAATTTCTGCGCAGGATGCTCTTTTATACTATGTTTTATGCGTCGGTAATTTTGAAATAATATTTTCATGTTAACATAATGTTGCAACAGCATTGTATTTTTGTGAATGCTTTTCATACTGGCGTGAGTGAACTCTTAACTTATGGTCCCCGTGATGTACGAGTACAGCATCCATCCCGCATAAGTAAAATATTGTTAGACATCGTATTGAATGTGAAATCTCCTTGCAGATACGTTACATGACAGTGGAATTAGTAAAATCGCAAATAACATTGCTATAATAATTAGACACAAATATTTTTAATTCAACATGATAATCATGGTAGCAAAGGAAACAATATATGGATGAGATAAGATCTAACATGAATAACCACGGTACTTTACTAATGGGTTTAGGAAACAAGAAGTATGAGTAGGTACCTAAAATTTTTCATGCGTTACCGGTTAGACTAAAACGTTTACCAACAACAGTTGTGGAAAAATTACTACGTAAAATATTTATTACATTAAACTGAAAAAAAAACAAAAAAAATCCCGTTAACGAGTCCCTGACTTAGCGCGACCTGGGTGTAATTATGACATAATTTATATAATACTGATTTACCTACGTACATATCACTATGAAAATAATTCCGATGGTTCTCATACCCAAGTAAAAATAAGACATTAAACAATGAATGTAACTATTAAGCGTAAAAAAAATTATTTAGATGACTCTTCTTCATGACCTCTTTTAATAATGCAATATTTTTTCAAGAGATATAGGTCTATAAATTTGAAAGATATTTATTTTCTTTGCCGACGTTTCGCATGTTTATGCATGCGTATTCAGGGCTCAAAGCGAGCAAACGTTGGAAAAGAAAATAAATATCTTTGAAATGTATAGATCTATATCTCCTGAAAAATGTATTGCATAAAAACATTATTATGATATTGTTAAGTTTAACAGATATTGCATGACTAGTCACCTACCACACACCCATGAGGTGACTTATATGGTACCGCGTATAGTAGATGAAATAGGGGGATATGGATAGATGCGGTGCCGAGAGAAAGAAATGCATCACGAGATAAGTGAAAGAGAGGAAGGCCTGGCGCTGGAAGTGGAGAATTGCCGGCAAAGAGGAGAAGGGAATCACCACTTGCTTCCCAGTCTCCTGAAGCGGAAGGAGAACATTATCTCGTCGTTGGTTTCGCGTCCAACATCGTAATGTGCGATTCGGGTATTCGGAGAGAACACGAGTTAATACGAGAGTGAGAGACAGGGAGGGAGGAAGTAAACGCCGTTCAACGACATGAGGGAAAAGTGCTCGGAAATCGAGAACGGGAGAGCTGAACTCCAATGAAAAGGAACAGGAATGGACACGAGATGACTCGAGAACTAGAAATGGCCTGATCGGAAAGGAAAACACGAGAAAAGTAGAGGAGATGGGGTGGATGACGAATGGGGCGGGAAGGTAGAAATTAAATGCACTTAACCGAAGAACTTGAAAGGGTCTTAAAATTGTAGATGGTAAACAATCATGAAAACGTTTTCCTGAGAAGAAGTTGCAGAAGACCTAGACTAGAAAAAATCAGAAATGAAACATTTACATACATGAATTCCCATCGCGCAATTCCCTTTCGGGGTAGGCAAAGTCAAATAATTAACCTTTATCCGTTAGCCCTAGAAAACTGGCTTCCTTTTAATGATTTCCTCCTTAATATTTCACGAATTCTGGCGTTTAATTGTGAAATTTTATACTGAAAATGAAGTGAGAATTTCAAACTTATCCACAGACTTATTTAAAACAACGACCCGTTTCAATGTCTTACAACATCATCATCAGGTAATGCTTGACACAATCTGTATTGTGTTAAACGTCACCTAATGATGCTATTATAAGACATTGAAACGTGTTGTAGTTTAAAATAAATCTGTGAAAAAGTACAAAATGCTCACTTCTTTTCCTCCATAATGTCCTATCATTGCAAACTAAAATCGCTTCTCTTGATTTCATTCATTCATGCATTGCATGCAATGCATGTATCTTCATACACGCTCTCCAATTCTTAAGACTCCTATTATTCCTCCTCTTTAGAGTCTCTTCCACCACATTCACCACTGACTTTCGCGGTCTACCCTTTCCTCTCAAGTTGTTATCTTCATTTTCATGTATTATTTCACCGTGGCCAAACTAACGAAGCACATACCTTTCATATGTGTCCATTACTGGAGCCTCCTACCCACATTCTTTCAACATCCACTCATTCCTTTCCCTATCCATCCTACTTTTCCCGCAAACACTTCTCAGTCACTCCATTCCCACTGCATTTAGCCCACTACTGAAACGTTTAGAAAAAAATATAAATATGACAACCAGAATTAAAGAGGAGATCGAGAAGAAACAACTCCTGTGGTTTTGAAATGTAAAAATGATGAACGGCACAAGTTGGCCGAAGCGAATTTTAGAATGAAAACCCACCGAGAGAGGAAAGAGAGGGAGACCTTGAAGAAGTTGTAGGAATGACATTGACGAGGCAATGCAACCGAAAAATGGCTGAAGCTGAAATGTAAATTTTTTGTAACATCCACAAAGCATTGCTGAGAAGGAAAAACCACTGTTGTGCACTATTTGCAGTTGAAGAATGTTTTGAATTCCTTTTAAATACGTGATGCGGCATGAAGTCGATCGTCAAGACCACAACGCAGTCTATTTACACGTATAACTACTGGTAATCCAACGTCTCTTCTCTAACTGTCGGACATTTAGTCATAATCTTTTGTCTTCCTTCGTTTATTCATACCAATGTTGGGGATAAGATGAAGGGGTTGTCTTTCACTGGCAGTTCTGGGAAAGTGCAGAAACCATACGAGTCGTAACACCCACTGAGTCTCATCACCCATATTTGGTATATTTGTAATTTATTTTTATTTTTCGTTATCTATTTCCGCTCCCGCATTGTTTTTGAAATAATGACCTCGAAATACATTCGTCGAAACACGATGAATTTCATTTAAATATTTAAAGATTAATATTTATATATTTATTTATTTTATAAGTAAAGAAGGTCTGAGACTTAGGGAACCCTTGTAGTCAAATGAGAAAACTACTCTCCCCTGTAGAGTAAGTTTTTAGGCAATGGACACTTCCATTGTAAAGGGTCTTCAGGAAAGCTACCACCATGTTTCGCTACTACTATAGCCTTTTTTCATTCGATTTCATTAGCTGTTAATTTTTCAATTTATTTCGGTCTTTACGCTACGTATTAATGTCCTTGTATTTTTGGCTTCAAATATTTTTAATTCCATTTCTCTTTTATGTAAAGGCGACATGGCCCATTTCTCCCATTTGTTAACGGAAGGATAGTCTTTAGTGTATAAGATATTTCAATTAGGACAAAACAGAGAAGAAAAGCTTAAAAATTCAAGAGATGAAAGCCACGAGGGAAATCGTGTTGCAGATAAGTGAGCCTCGTTAGCCGTAATTCATTTCAAAATCTCATTAAAATAGACAAGTTTAACTTTTAAGGTACATGGAAAGTTTAATCGTAAATCTAAACACACATTTTTTGACCGAACAAAGTTTTCCATGCAAAGTTTACGAGTTTTCTTTCCTTGCAAAGAGCCATCTTTCATTATGGTTTTGTAGGTTCCAAAGGTAAAAAAAGGACCATGTGCCTTTTAAGTATTCCTATGGAATAATCAGTAGAGGTAACGACTGCAAGAAACTTAAAATTGCGGCAATGGAAACAGAGAAGTAAAGCTACTTTAAGCTAAACGGATTTTTATTGCGTTTTTCTCCCAATTTACCGCCTGATTTTTCGTTCTCGCAGAGCTGAAATTAGTTTTCTAGTTCTGTCACATTTTCGGTGAATTATTGAAGAACTCTCTGCCCATCGTAGTCGGAATTTTGCCACGTGTGATTTATTTTCAGAGTCCAACAAAATAAACGACACCGATGCATAGCGATGATCTAACGTCTACCTTATTGTTAATTTCCAGAGTGGGCGAGCTCTCTATGCAAATTTTCCCGGGTTCAGAGTAATTATCAGAGATTCTCCCAAATATTCTACAGCTCTCACCGACTATATACTCGATAAGAATGCACAGATTTACCAAACTTTCTAGCCATCGCCTGAATTAAACAGAAAATGAAGTACAAACTGATTATACACAAGAGATAGTTCAATTTCAAATTATTATAGATGAAAACAGTAGAATTTTAATATTTAAATATCTAATGATTTTCATAAAAATATCTCCATTAAGTTATTGCCATACACCCACGACAAAGTGCAGCAAAAATTATGAGATAAGAATAATAATTTTCCAATGCTTGTTTTCCTCTTTGATAAACATTTTGCACAGGATTTTGGTAAAAACTATAACTTTATGAGGGCCATTTTTGATTTAAATTGTGATTTGAAGTTATTCGGAATTTGCTGAAGTCACAAACTACAGGAGGCGTGTGCACGAAACGTTCAGGAGGGTGGCCTGAACGGGACAGGTGACACAAAAAAGTATGATTCCATCAGCTTTAAAACGAGAGAAAATAGGCGTTACCCTCTTATACTAAAGAGAATGGATGGAAAACTGGTTGCAAGAAACTGAAACTTGTTTTTTCGTTGAAAAACGAATCACACAAAGCGGCAACGCGCGATAGTTCTCCATTTATGTGGCAGTACGTTTGTAATGCTATGCTTTCGTTAATAATTCCCGGGTCACGTATGCTTATGTAAATGGTCATGGTATTGCGACTGTTTCTGTATAACCTGTCTATTATAATAACGTAGTTGATAGTTAGAAATTCAGGATGGCTATATTACACACATTCATAAAATTTGTAGTGATATCGTAGTGAATGATTTCTTTGCAATAAAAAGTCACGGAAATCGTTCTGTATTATGTAATTGAGTTCTCAAATGTTTTATGACGTATAAATTAACGCTTAACACCGAATATCATGGAATAACATGCCATTGTTAACAAAACATTAATTGGAAATCGCGTTGGCTGCTACTCATCCATGATTTCATCGCAACTACGTTACATTTGCCTCACCGGAATACCTTGGCAAACCTATCGGTCGTAGGCTAGAATGCTCAACTGCGTTATTATATGGACTAGTTGAAAGTCCTGCAGAAACAAGCTAAAATATAGGCGAAATAGCCAAAAAGAAATGAATAAATCAAATAATGAAATAGAATTTAATGTGGTTTATATTTTTAATGAAAAAATATACGAAATTATGATAAAAATATATAGGTAATATCTTAATGTCAAAGATATCCTTGTATAAAACATTTTTGGTAAAGCAGGTGAAGCTGTTACCAAGCAGTTTCCCTTGTGCAGTCTTTTGCAAAATTCATACGCCCGCGCCATGTGTCGGCTATTTGAGAACGTATATGGCAGTCTGGTATATGGGAGCTCGCTTGCCATCTATTGGCGAGCATCCGAATCACTACACCTTGCAAATATACGTACGTACGCGTAGCCTTTTATATAGTAGATGCCGTATAGTCAAGTTGCACCATTTTTTTCGGCATATAATTTGCGTAACCGATCCATTTTAGGGTGGGATTACGATCGACGAGGTTAACGGACGTGACGGAAACGGACGATGCTGTTCGCGAATTTTGATGATTGCAACGCAGTGTAACCTATTGTGATGGCCGGACTTTGACGGCGCCCTCAGCTGACGACGAGCAAACCTCATCACTTTCTTCAAATCTAAACTTTCCGTCACGCTATGTTAATGAGAGACAATGAGAGGGGAGCCTTTTTTTTCTTCAATATTTACAAAATTCAAAACATTCTTCTCGAGGAGATTAGAAGGAGGCAGTGAATGTGATTGGAAGAGGTGATGAGGGACGATAGGTTGCAGAAGGTTACGATAAGAGGGGAGGGAGGAATAAACGCTAAGGATGAAAAGAGGTAGGACGTATGCTGAGATGAAGAAAGAAAACTTTAAAGGTGACCGGGGCCTGTCTGTAAAAATCTAGAGGATTCTTACTGTCTTTCATTTAAATTTACCTAAACCGGCAGATTAACCAGATGATAATTATCAGTTGAAGTTGGGCCATCGATTTTCAATCCCTCAAAATGGTGAATTATTTTCAAATAAAACATAGTTTAATTACAGCCACGGAAAAATCCGAACGCACATGAATGAACTCGGAAATAGCCGTTCTATCAGAATCATTTCATTAAAATCAATCGACTTAACCTGAAGATAGAGCCCCCTAATCTCAACAGAATACACTTTTTGAAGTGGAACACTTCTTGTAGATTGGGGGTTATCTCACTTAAGCCCAGCGTCACACGACATTCGACTCCCAGAATTGATTGCGTGGTTACGCAATTACATGCGCTTCGAATTAATCCACTAGAGGGGTGTACCTACTGCAATTTCATATGAATACTATAAACGCCATTTTACACGAGGCACTTAATTGCACAACCTGATGTACGTAATGATGTGCATTGAAAATTGCGTCGTGTAAAGCGGTGAATTGTTAGAATGAATGCGCAAATGCATAAACGAGAGATGAGAAAATAGCCCCTGCTCTAATTCCGAGTCTGCATTCTCACATTGCGATAACAATTGCTACTTAAAATAGAGCAATAAATGCCTCATGTAAAACGGCCTTCAGCCTATTTGTATTTCATTAAATTATCATTTATTTATAAACATAAATTTCACATTCATATTTTCAGAAATATTAATTTAATTGTTCATGCTTATTTATATATAATACTGTGTACTCCCCTCTGTAGTCATATCCATACTCAGTATTCCACTTCTGTCGGCCATTCCGCGATGGCCACACCTTTTTTTTCTGCAGACTAATACAGAGAGGAGAACAAGAATGCTCTGGAATGCACGAATGAAGAAAAGCGAAGGGAGGACGTGATTCGGAGGGAATATTCAGGCGAGGGACGGGGACACCGTGTGGGGGAAAGGGTTGGAAATTAGCTCGTCTGCCGCCGAAATGAAGCTGTAAGGGGGCGTATCTGGGCGCGTTTGGGATATCTATGATTTATACTTTGCGCCATTTGGCCGGCCTCTCCCTCCCTTTAGCAATCCCATCGGTAGCGTGTTCCACATGACGTCACATTCACATTTCCGCCGACGTGACGGAGGATATTCTTCAAGGCTGAGAGAGGACCCAAGCGGATGGCCACTGCTAGGATTATCGGATCTCAAGTCAACCTCCTACACCGCTCAATATTCCACGGCGGGAGGGATGGGGAAAAAATTTAACAGATAAAGAGTTTTGCCCAGTTCTCACTACTCTCGTCCGTTCAATTTATATTTACGACTGAGGCCGGGGCGAAAGATTCTGAGCATTTGGGCGCTTTCCATTCGCTCTAGTGCGCTGCACGCTTCACAACACAGCAGCGCACTTTCTTTCCATTCATTTCAAACCACGCGCACTAGGCAGCGCACTTCAACAGATTGGAAGCAGGGTTGAAGCGAGCTTAGCTTAACAAAAGAACGTCGATAATCTCATCCGCGATTGTTGTTTTGGTGTTGATTTTCAGTTAAGGTGGTTCTACCGTGTATGTGAGTCAAAACAAATACTCAATTCGAACTTATTGTATAGTTGGTTTTAAAATCCTAAATTCGCCGATGACGTGCGTTAGCTATTGAAAACCAAAATTAAAGTATATGCAGATTATTTTACGAATATATTTTCATGGACCATTTTTCATATCTATAGACGCCGACAGGGGAACGCCATTTATATGGAATTATCACGTTTTGACTTCAATTACGGCAATTAATAACTCATGAATTAAGGCAGTAAGATGCTTCTATTTTATTTTAAACCAATTCCCGGGAGGTTTTGCTTCTTGTAAAGAGTTTTTCGTGAAAATGTCATTAATATTATATGGAAAATAATCTTTTTCCCCGTTTTTCGCCCAATGTCGCATTTAACACCATTCAAATTCAAGTTCAATTTGCAATAAAAGCGGAAAGATAACATTTTGCTGTTCATATCACATATCGAACATGTTTTTCTGTATGTAACCAGAATATTAATAAAATTACGTTCAAGCCCTTTTATGGTGAAACCACCTTAAGACGTCAAAAATGTATAACATAAAATTTTGTATTACTCTATGGTAAAAAGCTTAAATATATAGGTATACATATACAAATATGGTTCGATTAGTATACACAAATATTCGGACGTGACCATTGTTTACCTACAGAGTGCTACCTACCGGCAGGTTACCGAACTTTTCGCACATGGTTCTATTCATCGTCTTTCGTGTGCGCTCAAGTGTGCTGATGTGTTACGATTTGCGCTAACGTACACATCTACGAAGCACCGTGAAAGCCACCTCCAGGGTGTGCGGCTCGAGGAAATTGCACAGCAGGCTTGCAAAACTTGTCCCAGTTCGCGGTAAAACCCCAAACGTTCCCCTTGGTCCTTAGGTGCAGACCAAAAAGCAGTCAGGAGAACAATGCTCGGAAAAACTAGAAACTAGGAGAGTTCTACGTAGACGAACATGCAGTACGCGGGTTAAGATGCGGCTACTGATTAGTATTACTCATACTATCAATTCATAAATACCACGATATACTTATGCATGTAGGAAAACAAACAAAATCATGTGGGACTTTTCAAGCGGGGTGAGATACTAGTAATGATAATAAGTTATTAAATACTAGGAAAATGTTTAGTTCTCTTAGCGAGGGTGGGAATTTCTTAGAAAAGATCTGTCGAAACTATTATGGTCCCTTATTGTCCGCGAAAAAATGGCATTTCAAATCCAAAGGTAATGCATTCTACTTCTCTTATGAAGATATTCATGCCTGCCGCAAATGCCTGGGTATCGTAGTGTTCTGCGCCATTGCCCGATAAGCCAAAGGTCCATGATTCAATTCCTGATCCAAGCCGATTCTTTTCCTGTGGCAATTTATCCGTTACTTCTCTTATCTTATGCTGGCGATCGTTTCTATAGTAATGCGTTGGATCCACCAAAATATGCTGAATCAACGTCTTGAATGGAAACCTGCAAGTGATCACTAGGGTTAGCGCCAACCTTCGCTCACACAGTTAACTTTCCACCGTCATATC
Source organism: Pyrrhosoma nymphula (assembly GCA_963573305.1). Lineage (NCBI taxonomy): Eukaryota > Metazoa > Arthropoda > Insecta > Odonata > Coenagrionidae > Pyrrhosoma > Pyrrhosoma nymphula. The sequence continues at coordinate 116,111,390 of OY754330.1, forward strand.
TAGCGGAGGAGAAACTAAATACGTGACCCGGGGATAATCGTGATTGGGGCAGTTATGCTCGGACTTCTTCCGAGAAAGGTTTCCCTTGGGCGTCTGTTTGCAAGAGGCCTGACTTCGTTCCGGGAGCCACATTCACACTCGGACCCCGAATATTTCCACCCGCAAAGGTATTTTCGCGACGGTGGGTAATGACGGCCTGACTGGACTTTGCAAAGTGGAGAACCGATTTCTGTTTGCCATCCCCCGGAATCACAAGCCACCTCCTCTTCACACAGATGAGGATCGTTTCACTAGACGAGTTCAGCCCGTTGGTCCGTCGCACGCTACGCTGGTTCGGTCGGTCATATCGCCTTGCTCGAGGCGTTGAATGTAAAATCGGTCGGTGACCCCCTTCACGGTAAATCAGTAGAGTTTGAGGGTTCCATCTATTGCCTTTTTACGTGATAAAATTCATCCGAGCGTGAAGTTGAGAAGACTTATCCGAACTTTCGAGTGCAGTAGTAGTAGTGGTATTTTAGTTTAAAAGGTCATTTCGCACATGCTGTCCGCCACTTGCGGACGGGGGCAATGGCACTCGGAAGAATTGGAGGAACACCCCTCCAAATGTGTGCCGAGCCCAACGGTGCTTTGATTTCGCTGACTAATCGAGAACCGGAGTTTCCATCGTGGCAGGCCGTTGCCCTGGCGCGTCCATTCAAGCATGTTATGTCATCGATATCCCTTTCTAATAATTTGAAAAACATTGTTTTATCAAATTTATGTTCGCAACAAAGCGCTAATCTAACAAAATAGAAAAAATGGTTGTGTTGGTTTGTTTAAAGTTCTGTATTAGGAACAAATACAGAAATTTGTGTTCGTGGGCGCACGACAGAAGTGGAGCTTATGTACTACGTTACATAAAGTACTCGCCGTAGACCCATTTGTTTTATGAGCAGTAAATCCAAGCATTCGCTCTTATCTTATCTCATTTGTGGACTATGGGAGGGATAATTGTAACGAATAGGCACACGTAAAATAAAGTTGATTTAAAAATGCCTAAGTAAACGTTCGTTTGTTTTCTAAAAGAAAATTAATTTTGAAATTGTAGCAGTGAAAAGTAATTTCAAATCGCCAAAAAAAGTAATAGTTCGCTTAACCACGATATGAGAGTACTTACCTCAATTGCACATGAAAAAATACCTTGAATAATTTAAATTACTAGTAATTCCAGCGCTAGTAAGATATTAGCAAATAATAAATACGAGAGACAACAAAAACTAAAAAATATAACGTTAAAAGGGTCTCCACTTTCATTCGGAAAACATGACTCAAATATCCCGTGCACTCCTCTTAAAGGCATTATTGTGAAATGACAAATCACCGCCCATCGATTTTATGGGTAATGTAATGCATAGTAGAAAAACGACATTATCTTTAAAAACACTAATTTTCAATCGTATGAGCGATTTCTTTTAGTTTTATATGTGGTCTCCAGTCACAAGTGTATAAACATATTAATCGGTTACAATGTCTGGCGTTACACATGCCAGCTTCTATGGCCCGACTAACTATACATCTCAAGGTTAGCCCACTCCCCCTCAGTTGTTTAACATTCTCGATGACTATGACTGACTTTGTTCTTTCCTAATGCTTTTATTTACAAACATCTCAATTCCTTACATCCACGTCTCTCTTGGTCGACCTCTACTTCTTCTCCTATCCGGTCTTCCAATACTTTCCTTGGCATTATATTATGGTCCATTCTATTAAGATTACCATACTATCTAAGTTGATTTCACTCTATAACTGCTATGGCTCCTGCTGGAGTTTTTCTCGCATTTTTGTGTTTAATTCCAGATCCATTTTGGTTTATTTCCTATTCTTCTCAAGAATTCTATTTCTGCTGCTGTTATTTTGCTTTCTATTTTGGTTGTAATCGGCCAGCTTTCAGATCCATAAGTTAGTATCTATAGGCACATAAATTCATTTATGCAACTCCAGTTTTGTTTTTTGTTATATCTCTCTTTTTCCTATGATTGTGTTTTTTATTTTTAAGTACACACAACTAGCTTGCTTCATTTGTGTTGTATTTCTTAAGTTATTTTCCCCAGTTTTTGTAAAGATTGCTTCTAAGTATTTGTATTCTGTTCATGTCTCTATTTTTTTCAATTTCTATCGCTATGCCATTAATTGTTTTCTCTTTTCTCCCAATATCTAATTTGCAAAACTCTATTCTGGCTTTATTTGATTTTATTTGACTTGATTTTATTCTATTATATTGTACTGAATTTCCATAGTGATATCTATAAAGTGTATTTTCTATTGCAGAGTTAATTTGATGAGACTGGATCTCAGTTGTTTGTACCTCATTTTTGTCAAAAGATATAATGTCCATCTAATGTATGCATTGCTATACAGAACCAATGTTTCTAACGAATTTTATATTTAATTTATGTATTCCATTTTCTAAGGGCATTTACGTTTACTTTTCTTAGGGTTTACTTTCATTCCTCTTTTCTTAATACTCTCATTCCATTGATTTACAATTTGTTGTAACTGCTATCAGAATTCAATAGGTATAAATCTTTTCACGGCAACCCCAGCCACTCTCCCCACATTTCATCCTCAGCCCAGTGCGTTGCTTCATCTCTCCCCTACCATCGCCATCGAAAACTTCAGCGACGGCTGTACGACGATTCATACTTCTCTCTATCTCACATGTCCGGTGACAACTGCCAATCGCGGTCTGCCATGAGCAGATTACACACTCGGCCGAACGTGCGAAGCGACAGCCGCCCCGTTGCGTAGATATCCCTTGACACGCAATCAGATTTCCATGGGCAGAAACCACATGGACTGCGAGACCGTTCGGACGAAAATATGTCGCGCGAACTGGTCGCGATTCCGAACCTCATTTTCCGTTTACACCCCCCTCCCCACAGATGTTCCAATCGCCAGAATGCAGACGACGGAATCGCGAAATGTTCAAATTTGCAATCGAAGCGAATCCGAACAGAAGTGCGTTCGACATTCGAGCTGGCGTGAAAAAAATCAAAAGAAACGCTCTTATTCCTGGGCAAAGTTGCTATCCTCGTCTTCCCAGAGGGAGAGCAAATAACTGAAGTGGACTACTAAGAGGAACTACCAAAATTCGGGTGCTTTTCATTAAAGATGTTGAAGCTACCACCGATCGAAACACATCAGCGCACTTGAGTGCACACGAACGACGTTGAATGGCACGATGTGCGCTGGCGAAACGTTTGGGAACCTGTTGGTATGTAGCATTCTGTAGGTACACAACAGTCACGGCCGAACGTTTTCAGTATAGTTATCGAATTCGTTCAAAGTAATAATTTGAGCTAAGTTTTTTCCGCATAGTAGGTAAAACCCTTATATTATGCATTTTTGACGTCTTTACTTAAAATCATCACAAAAACAACAAACCCGGATGCGATTGTCGAAGTTCTAAGTTGTTAAGCGCAAATCAATTCTTCTCCCGATCTGTTTATAAGTGTTCTGTCTAGTTTGCAGGATGTAAAACGGATGGGCGGCGAGGGTACTTTAGTGTTTCCGGGTGAGCAGCGCACCAGAGCGAATAGAAAGCCCCCATTGTCCGCAAAATGCACAGTGCTGCATGTATTGGCCACTCCGTGCAGCTGAAGAGCGTGGATTCCAGGTATTAGACGCCAGATTTTACAGATAAAATAAAATATGATATAAAATAAAGGACTTTCCTTTGTAGAAAAAATAATATCTGATCCTCAAATAAAACTTGAAGAGAATGTCAATAGTTTTAGCCTCATGCGTCCAAGACGCATTGTCGCCGAGATAAAGTACTCCTATAAAATGAAGAACATACCAAAACGTATTAATGCTGAAAACTTGAAACTCAGTGTAAGTAATAATAAAGGTATGTCACATTGTTCTCACAGCTAATCGATACATTCCGATCAAAAATATCGTATGCAGACTAGATGCGACGACTCAATAATGCTGAGTCAAATGAAACCATGCGATGTAATTCATTATATTTGTCTCGGCGTTTCTAGAATAGACCTCATGATTCCTTCTTTTCCTTCTCATATTCAGGACCGGCGACAGTGCACCCTTCAGATACGCATCTCTGAGGCGGTAAGGAGGATGCTACATGGATGTCTGTATTTGATGAAATTATTTTTGTTTCAAAGCTCGCTGTATAAAACCGTTGATGTAGTTGAATCCGGAATTTATTATTTGTATGTTTATTCTCTTTCAGCATTATAACTTTGTTCCAAGAATGTTTAAGGAGGTGACTTTTTGCATATTTTGACTAATTATAATTATTTTTCATCCCACTGGATTATCGTAAAAATAAGATGAAAAAAGACACGCAAATAAAAGTTTATAAAACAATGGTAATTCCTTGAGGAATATACAAGAAAAGCGAGAACGACAATTTTGAAACAGCAAATGAGCAAATTTGACTAACTTCTGAAATGCAATATTTAAGAAGAGATGCTGGCTACACAAGAAGGGATAGAAAAATAAAAAAATGAATACGAGGCAAGAACTCAGCGTGCGAAGCATCCACTAACACGAGTTTGTGAGTATGGAAATATATGCAGGGAAAGTGTAGACACAATGGATGAGACAGTAATCTAAAAAAAATATGAAAATCAAGAATGAAAGGTAACAAATCTCTGGAATTTTATCGAAATTGGAAGCTACCTGAGAATCTGGGACGTACACGCAAGTTCAAAGAACTGCGGAACTGGCCGCGCAGTAACTTTAACGGAGTCACCCGCTGATGGTCACACAATTGCGTGAAATTCACTCAACTGGTTAGAGCACTCGGCGCGAAATCAAGGGTTCTGGGTTCGAATCCCAGTCCAGTCGAATGATTTTTTCACTGTGAATTTCACACAATTGCCTACACGCAAGATATGAGAAATGTAAAGACCAAGACTGAAGAAGGTCGTAACAGGCTTAATGCCTAATTATTTATGAAAGGAGAAGAAGTATTTGATGGACTTTGGAACTCTCACTGAGGACGGTTCAGGAAAATAAGGACATGGGACGATCACAATAAACGGCACGTGCGGACTTTCAAGGGGTAGGTACGCTTTAAAAATTCAACCCCGTTCGCTGAACTTCAAAACCGTTCGACTACGAGGAATTGATACTCAGAGCGAGGGGAGCTCCATCGAAGGTCTCCATCTCGTTATGTGTTTGCTTGGCAGTGAGGGCACAGAAGTGCTGGAGTGCAAAACTGCTAGATGGTCACGAGTAACGGGGGAGCGCCAATCGCATGCAGACGCACGTTGAACACACACGGAGCGATTAGGAGAAAAGGAGACTGAAAAATAATCTGAAGAGAGAAACGGCTGAAAACCAATATTTGACGAATGACAAGCCCAAAACGATACAAACTCATCGAGCTGGACCCTGAAGGAAGGGATTGTGAGTGAGTATAAAAAATACAGGGGAAGGAAAGGTCGATGAAGCAGAGGATTTGGATAAGGGTCGAGAGCTTAAAGGGCGTTGGCGAAACAAATGAATGCCCTCCAGAGTCCCGCGGATGCGTTGGATGGATGTTTATTAGGGGTGACTGTCGAAAACTAATGCAAATTTTTACCATAGGAGACAGGAGGGTCGGATGTCAAAGGTGCATGTATAATGCTAACGAACACGGGTCCTGTGCGTTGCATAGCCATCAGAGGCTGGAAATTTTTTGAAATAATTATTTGTTAGCTAATTATAATGGCAATCATCAAATGCTTTAGCCTTACAAAAAGGGGAAATTAGATTAATATACCATTTGCACGGAAATATATTGAAATCTACAATATGTACGAAATTATAAAGAAAAAAACATTTCTCACCCTTTTAAGTTGCGAATTTGGCACCCCAGCGGTATGGGTTAAAATGACTTGATGGACTACAAACTTCGCATAGATGCGTAATGTTTGCATCAAAAGGAAAAATGTTAAACTTCAAGACCTAAGAAATTCGAAATAAAATAAAAATCTGGAAATTTTGACCCACCCTAATCTACTTCTAGGTTCTACCCCAGATTGGAACACATCATGCACTAAAGCGCACACGAATGGTGATGAATCTAACATTGTGTGCTGTTTAAACGTGCGGTAACCAGTCGATAGGTAGCATTCTTTAGGCTCACAATAGCCACGGCCGAAGTTTTAGTAAATATTTAAAAAATCGTTCAGAATACATCCTAAAAATGGAAAACTTTGCACAACTAAGTAACTAAAAACTTAACATTATCCATGTTTGACGCCTTTACTGTAAATCAAAATACTTGCATGCATACCCATCACGCCATAATCTTCCGGGATATGTCAAAGAACTTAGTTATTGCCGTTAGACCTAGAAAACAATCTCTTTTTTAATAGCTTCCCCACAATGCCGAATCCTTGCATACCTCTTTTGCTTCTCTCACTCATGCATTGCTTGATTGCGCTGTCATATTCATAAGACTCCTAATATTTCTCCTATTTATAGTTTCTTCCACCACATTCATCCATGACTTTCGTGGTCTACCACTTAATCTCACACCACACACTCTACCAACATATATCTATTTCGTTTTACAACTCTCATTCATTCTCTCGACATAGCTAAATCAACGAAGCACATTTCTTTCATATATGTCCATTACTGGAGCATCCAACTCGTATTCTTTCATGACCAACTCATTCCTAAAATTCCCGAAAATCAACAGGTATAATCGCAGTTTCGATTATCGATGCTCTTTTTTTCTAAAGCGCACTCCAGCGCATATCAACGATACACCCGATCTGTTTTGAAGTACGCTACCTAATGCACAAGATCCGGAACGAATGGAAAGCAAGTACGCTGTTGTGTTGCGTAGTGATTAGCGAACTAGAGCGAATGGAAAGCGCCCATAATTAGAGGCCGCAAGCAAAGAAGGCATTCTATCAGAAGAGGAGTCTTTCGACAGCTAGTAACACAAGCCTTGAAGTAAGGAAGTACTTCATCAGAATACATACATTCGGTGCATGATATTACTACATGTCTATATTACGCCTGGACATAACAGCTGCAGAAAAAGAGAAAGGAAGCAATGGAGATGTGGTATCACCGAAAAATGGCGAATATCAAACGGTAGGAGAGACTCAACAACGAAGAAATCCTACGAAGAGTTGGAGAGGAAATAAGTATTATGAACACCCTGCAAAGAAGGAGAAACAAAGTTATTGGACACATTTTGCGACACAGCAGCCTAATGAAGACAATGTTTGAAAGAGAAATAAATGGGAGGAATTACGGAGGAAGACTAAGAATGAAATACATCGGGCAAATCATGAAGGACGCCAAAGTGAATAATTATATAGGAATGAAGCGGCTGGCAAAGGGGAGGGTGGAGTTAAGAGCTGCAGTAACCCAATCTTCGGATCGATGACTACTGTCGATGACGAGGAATGGGCCCTAATGATAGACCATCCACCATAAAAATTAATAAAAATGATAAAAATAAAAAATAGCCGAGAAATAAAAGAAAAAGCCTAAGGAAAGAGCCATTAGCAGCCCCCCCCCCTCTTTAGAATCCTTGAAGCTGAAGCAGGTGTTTTCCCTCTCACCGAAGCCCAGCAATAGCTAGTGTACACGATGTTCCCCTGTCGCCCATACTTCCAATTTCCCACGTTCTTGAGTGCGAGGGACGTTCCCAAGACGAGCATCACCATGCATAATATTTCCGAATTTCACTCCACCGCACGACCGGAGAGAGAGGTGGCGCTAAAGGGACCCGTTTCTGGAGAACGAGCAGATTTTCATTATTCAAAGAGTGGAGAATGGCACGAATGGGACAGGGATCCGCTGGGAATCGCCAACACGGGGACAGAGAGTAAAGCTGTGCACAGCCCGCCTTTGAGCCTAAAATTTTAATGGACAATATGGAGCCTTTTGGGCGACGACCCTGCGAAAAAAACCCTGCACGATTAGTAATGACTTTACAAACTAGGCGGATGAGTATACGGTGACCCTACGTTGCTAGAATGACACTTGAAGTTGTAATGCTAAGAAGTGACACGAGGCCATCCTCAACCTTTATCATAAAAGTGTGAGAAAAGCAATCACAAGTCTTTACCTGTGAAAGTATGATTCGAATCTAAGTTAAAATGGACGGCGCGTTACACGGAGGACAACTACGTATCGTTTAAAACTTCTACGTGCGTACAGAAAGTGTTACACGTTACAGTGAAAGGGACGCTTTCCACAATTTGCCTGATACATTACATTCTTAGTCTTCCCCTATAATTCTTCCTATCTACTTGTCCTTTCATTATTGTTTTCAATAAGCTATTGTGTCTCCAAATGCGTCCAATAAGTTTGTCTCTTTTTCTTCTCAGACTTCTCACAATTGTTCTTTAGAAATTTAAATTTATAAAAAGAATTAAATTAGTTTATTCAATAGAGTTTATTAACTGAGGGATTTAGAAAATACTTGTCACGCGAACGATGAAAAATAATAATTTTAGATTGTATTGCGAAGGTAATTAAAATTAAGAGATTAATATTTATTCTTATAAAAATTCCGGCCGATAGATCGGCCTAATGGCCCTAAAAGGGTTAAATGTATCACCAATAAACCAGTTAAACTCTTCTTCCTCTCCCTAATGACATTGGCGTCGAGGCCGGCAAAGGACGGAATAAATAAAATAGGGAGATCGATGGATCGATCCTTTAACCCCCTTTGATAGATCTCGGATGAGGATTGAGGACTTTCACTTTTTTAGCGTGTTCAGAGGAAAAGAGGAGGGAGAGATCTTTCCAGCCCCAAATTCTGCGGGGGCACTGACCCCTGTCCCTGTGACACGTTACTCCCTCTTCTGGAAGTTTCGCAAAGTAATTCCTTCACCGAGTTGGTCCCCATTTTCCAGTGGGCTGAGGATTTGTATAGGTGAGGGGAGGGTGTCTGACGTTGAGGAGGTTCCACCACAAGATGGCTTGTATGTCATTCAATGCTCACTTCTATTTTTGTACAAATTTTAGAGCTAAGAATTATACAAAAATCCACTTTTTTTTATTCTTAGCAAGCATTAATTTCTTCCACAGTCCATTCTTCCATTTTTTAGCTAACAACTGTTTAGGATGGCTAGAATCGTATATTTTTTTTAGTGGAAGAGAAAACGAAGTCCAAGTGTCGAATATTTACACCTTCATGGCTTCAGTTCTTGAGAGCACTGAGTATAGATATTTACAGGAGGTATATGCCCTCAAAATTCTCTGCGATTTATTTGGCTCTCCTTAGCACTGAGCCCTTCATATTTTGGAGAGAAGAAAGCTTTATCTGCACAAAGTGACTCTTATTTTTGGCAAATATGGTTAGAAAAAATTTAGCGTGATTAGCCCAAAACTTCTTAACAGTCTTCCAAAACGTCTGAGAAATTCGAAAAACTTATCTGAAGTTAAAAATAAGATAAAACCATGGATAATAAAAACAACTGACGAAACCATTTAACAAACTGCACCTCAATGGCCATAATAATTTGTTTTCTTTGAACAAAATAAACTTACATAAAAAGTAATACGATACATACGAGTAGTGTACTCAATGTATGTACATGTGTATGAGTACATATATTTTTTTCTGTCCATAATATTTGTACCCTTACGGTAAAATATATCTTAATTACAAGTAAGTCTAAAAGGCTGCTAATTTACAAATAAGACTAATTAGGCTATTAATTTACAAATAAGACTACTAAAGGAGTGAAATGTATACTAACGGGGAACCTCAAGATAGGCACTTGGCTTTGGTGAACCAAGACATTTATACACTTATTTTCCTGCAGTGCGAATAATATTACAAAGTATTTTCCAACCGCCTCATGAGCATGTTCTAGAAAGTCAAAACAATAACTGATTTTGAATGAAATATAGTACAATCATTGCCACCAACAAAGGATTACCATTTATGTACTTAATTACTGCATACTCAGACTACTCGTGGAAAAACGCGTCCTCTGGTTAATATAAGTACTACAAAATCATTCTTATCCACCCTGTTATTTTACACAAATTGAACTTGTAATTTAGCACGGTGTTTAATACGAGAAATGTAGGGAAAAGAACTGAATACGAGGTACTGAAAATGGTTGCCCACGCGACCAATACGTGAGCACACAGAGTGTGTCTGGAAACAGCGTTCTTCGTAAGGCCCAATTATGTTAATTTAATGAGACGGACGGCGAATAACTTACTTTAATTAAAGAGCTGGAAATGGTTGCCTACGCGACCAACACGTGAGCACACAAGAGTGTGTCTGGCAACAGCGTTCTCCATAAGGCCCCATACTGTCAATTTAATGTGAATTGCTCTATACGAGGGCAAAAGTCGGTAGCGTACATGGGGACAGGGAGAGGCGGTCGCCACCAGAAGGGGAGGTCGAACTGAAGGTCGGTGTCCCACCCCTCTCCCTCCCTCTCGGTCGGAGGAAATTTTGGTCCATTCAATAACAACGCCACGTTCTCTCTCCATTTGTCCCCGACCCTCTCTTCGTTTCTCTCAGCCGTACTTGTCCGCGAGTAACCAAGATCAATCCTTAGACCGTAGGGTTAGCAGACGTCCTCCAAAAGGGTTCCCTACAAAACCCTAGACCGGAATCAAAAGGCGGACGAGTGATTACCCTGGCACTGGAATTTTATTCCTTTCAATTTCCCTAGCCCTTGAGAAAAAATTCAATCTCCTTTCTCAGATTGACGACGCCAGATGATACATTTATGGTAATATGACCAGAAATAATGGATTGAAATCAACGTATATATTATTTATAATGTAGGCATAGATTCTCTTTTTTTCTCAATCCACGAAAAGTTAACTGAGGAAAAAGGCGCCGCCAGAGAGGCCTTTATAATTAAGTTCTGAATAAATCTGATTAAATCATGTAAAAAATTATATTTCTTAATAATTAAGGACTAGCAATTTTATTTGGGAATGGTAAGTAGTCATTAGGGGTTCAATAGATAAGGGTCTTTCACTTTTGCGCACTCTCTGCTTTAACTAAATTGTTTTAAAACCTTTATAGCTTTAGTATTGTACTGAATATATGCATAATTTTTAAGTTATGTTAATTTAAAACTTTTTAGATGATCGCAAGTAATGTTCTAACGATTTCAGTCACAAATAAATACACAAATTTATTGTCCATGCCACTTTATTAGACACGAACCAATATCGTATTATATTTGGCATTCTAAATTCACTTAAATTTACATTTTCCATTCCAGACTTCCGATTCCTTTGAATTGGATGTCGTGATAAATAATATCCGATTGATTCGCCATAATCCCTCAGGAAAGTACCAATTGCTAACCATTCGTTGTTAATGCAATCCCATAAAACAAATACCTATTCACTAGAAAGTAGAAAATAAAACATTAGAATCCTTGAAAATGCCATAACATACCGAAACCTGGGTCGGCTAGTACAATAAAGCGTGGGATAACTTATTCCAATGTGAATAAAAAAGTGTAAAATTAATCTGGGATGAAATATTAGAGATTAAAGAAGACGACGAGGCTAGATTATGTTCTCAAAAAGTCTTTTCGCCACAACTGAAAAATCCAGATCTAGAATTTTCGGCAAATTCGCCAATCCATGATGCTTCAGATGCTCTTTCGTGGCCTATTCCTCCACATACTGCCTAATGATGTTCTTAAATAGATATCTTGGTTGCTAAATTCTTTTTTAATTAAAATAATTAGAAGGCAAATTAAGCTTCAACAAATGGACCACCGCATTACACGCAGATGGAAAATATTTCGAATCCAGAAGAGGTTTCGGTCTTTAAAACTCGAAATTTTATTCTTTTTTGAACAAACCTAATTAACGATCAGTCAAATAATCTCTTTTGAAAATCTCATTATCCCCCTCTCATCATTTAGGACACGCCTACATTTTTAAATTCCATTCCCACTTTTTCTTTTTTTTCCGCATTCAGAGAAGAAAGGAAAACGAGAGGGATTCCCATTGTTAGATTTATCATTCATTGATTCAGCCTCTTTCGAGTCCCTTTTAGTAAACCCTTTGTCCGTTTATGACCCTGCCGCACATTTTTTCCTGATTGAGTCCTAGAGTTGGTGAGGTGGCTAGAAAAATGGCTACCCAACCTTAAATAGGGTCTAAGATCGAATCCTTGCAGTGAAAGAGACAATTCATTGCAATACCGATACGTACTTGGGTGCTATATGGAGAGCACTTCAATGTGTGGTATTACACAGTATATACTTAGGCAGCTCAACAGGTTGCTTCACATGTTCTTTTCTGCAATGATTGTTGCGAACACCAATATTTTGTTAGCCACTTCCTTAGGCGCAAAGCATATAAAATCATTGTCGTGAACATTAATTTTTGACAAATGGTATGTTTGAAAGTGGTACAAGAGGAAAATTATGTATATTGTTTATTCAGACTTAACTAAAAGTGATTACATTCAGGCAGGAAAAGGGGGGTTACTCCGATTCAAAGAGAAATTTTAGGAAATCTGCACACTTGACAATTTTCAAAGCCGACGTTCACATTTGTATTGTATGTCTTGTTCACGTGTAGGACATATTAAGAAAATATTACAAAACTATTTTATCAGTTCATGCCAAAGCACTGAATTAAACACCAAGCGTATCGCTTTTTCCCGTCGCTGTGCTTAAGTTTGAGTCAATAAATCTTTGAATTAGACAAAAAACATGAAAATGAGACATGATGCTTACGAAGGAAATCAGTTTCGAGCAATATTTCCTTTTAAAAAAATCTATTTTCTCTCACTCTTCGCCACTATTCAACTATCGACTGGCCGGGATGAAACTTGCTAAGAGCATGGCGGACTGCGCGAAAATAATATTACAGTCGTGGTCGCTTTTGGCCTTAATGTATGTACTCTGTGCCAGTACTTTATCAGTCGGCTAGTATCCTTCGGCAAATTTTGGACCATGCCGCGCATGGCGGGAAGGATGGGAAAACAGCTGGATGGGATAAGGGGGTCAAGAGGGAGTGGATGAAGGAGAAGGAAGGCCCTCAAGGATAATTGGGAGGATATTGGGTAGGCGGGGAAGGGGAAGAAGGAGAATATGCATCATGGATGGGACGAAGGAAGGTATAAAATATTCCGATCTGGAGAAGCATTCATGGCAAATTAGAAGGTTTTGCTATGCCCTCTGGCATTATGAAATTATCCATCCAGACCTACCTCTAACAATTATAAGGCTAGACGTTACACTTGAGGAAGGAAATTGAATTTTCCAAGCGTATTGCTAGGATAAAACATTTTCGGGGCAAGGCACAGGGAACGCGTTTCTTTTCCATGCAGTTTTATTTAGTTGGTTTTGTTGATTCGGGAAGGCAAAGGCATTCTGAAGTAACTGGTACCACTAAGGATCGGTGGGTAGGTTTGTATGGAGTATGATGATTTGGGAAAATGAAGAAAGGGTTAAGAGAAACCCTGCGTCGGCATTGGTCAAGTTTTAACGAAAGGATCAAAGGGGTTCAAAGGCTAACGTTCCATCCGACTGACGAAATCCTACAATGAATGCCTTCCTCTGGATGAGATTTGGAGGAGGCTGGGTAGGCCCGGGAGGGGGGGGGGTAAACCGGGGAGGTGGTTTGGAAAAGGTAAATGTTGATCAGTGTAAGTGGTTAGAACAGACTGGAACTAAGAGTGTTTTGTTCTCCAAGCTGATAGGAGACACGCTGCAGACGTTTTAGATTTGGATGTGGAGGAGGATGTATAAATTGCGATGGACGGAAAGGAAGACAGACGAGGAAGTGTAGTATGGTGGTGAAGGAGAGGAAACTTCTCGACGAGATTAGGAGGCAGAGTAGTTGGTTAGAAGAAGCAAGGCGGGGATAGAGGGGGAGGCTGTTGGGTAAGCGGGGAAGGGAAGGAAGAGCATAAGTTAATGGATGGATTGAAGAGAGTACGAATGCCAAGTTTGGGTTTTATCTACTCATGGCATGGGTGTTAATGTGTGATGTACGAGTTATATGTAAGAAAGGACTGCACACTGTGCAGTGCAGTGCACAGTCCTAATTTCGCTCGAATATAAAGTCATTTATTTATTTATCCTCGACTTTCTCCGGGAGAGGACTTAAGCCGACGCCGGGCTAATCTCCACCAATCTTCCATTCCCCAGATAATCCTTCCCTTACCAACCTAGCCACCAACTCCACGATGACTTTAATGACCTCAAGAGTCGGTCGTTTCCCCAAACAGCCAACAAGGCCTTTTAGGAGAACATTTCACGGGGTCCAGGGCGCGTTACACCCTTCTCACGGTGGTATTCTTCGGGTGTTTATGGCTAGGTTAAGAGAATACGACTCCCGTTGTAACGTTGAGTCCTAGCGTCAAGAGGGTATAGAGGCTGTTGAGGGTGTGCGCGGGCATGCAGAGGACGCTATCCGTTTTGCGACACTAAGGATACTTGCGGGGGGGGGGGGGGCGACGTCTTGAATAGCGCAGAGGGGTTCAGAGCCCTCCGTCCCAAGGACTGCGAAGTAGAATTGAGAACTATTCCCCAGACGGCAATCAATTGGTAAGTGCGGAACCATTTTCCTGAATTGTTGCTACGCAACGGCAATCGACTCTATGCATTCCCAAACCATACACTTTCAAGCACACTATTAGGAAAAAAAAGGTGTTGAACTGGACTTGCTTGAGCAGTTTTAAATTTTTTAACCACATGAATATTTGACGGGTATAAAATATGGTGAATATGTTTAGGCAAATACCAGCATCTTATCGTTGGCTTGCTCTAGGACTATGGCTTACTATGGGATGCAAAGTCATCTATATGCTTTCCCAACAGTTATCGAGACTTATTGTAGGGGCGGCGCGGCATGTAGCTGTTGGGATGTACTTTTTTGAAAAAATTTAAAACCAGGAAAATACCCCTAAAGACAATTCAGCGGACGAAATCTAATGAAAACAATAAACGAATATTTTACATCCGCCTCAATGTAAACTTTTACGTGATAATTTAATTTCTCAAATAAACTTGCTTTATATTTTTACCAACTCCTAATTACTGATGTACACATTTTTTTCTCACAGGCCAAGCGATTATGTGACCCCAGAACTATGATTCCAGAAAACTATTCTCTCGCGAATTAGTTAGATTAAGTTGCATCAGTCAAAACTCGCACACTCCTAGGTAGCTCAGCTCCTGGTGGTGCTCGATAAATCCCCTACCCAATCGTCAAACCTTAAACCCATAAATGTTCTTCTCGGTAAACACCTGCTCTATAACTTGCAGTAAAAAAATACTTCCCGTAAGCCTAAAACCTTCTCCAATTCATCCATCTTAAATACCTAGCCAATATGTATTTTTATTAAAACAATTATTTGGAGCACGCTCATATATAACAGAGAGGTCTGGGCTAAATAATAACTACCAAGCAATAAATATTGGAAGCATTGGCAATAAGAAATTATCAAAGAATGTTGAAGATCAAATGAACGGCGAGAATGCCAACAAAGAAGTCCCACGAAGAGTTTGAGAGAAAAAAAATATAATGAAAACTCTGAGAAGAGAAGAGAAAAAGTTATTGGAAATATTTAGCGATACATCAACACGTTGAAAACTATCTAAGGAGGATAAATGAATGGCATAATGGCCAACAATGGGATACAAGATACAGACTTATTGGACACATTTGGCAACACAATAGCTAATTGAAAAATAATAATGGAAGCACATGTACATGGGAAGAATCACAGAGGATGACCAAGAATAAATCAGAAAAAATATAACGGACGTTAAAGTGAAGAGTTATGTAGAAATGAAGCGGTTGGCTGGTAAGAGTGTGGAGTGTAGACCTGCAGCAAACCAATCTTCGGATTAATGACTGCTGACTATGTGAGACCTACATAATCAACTGATTTTCGCTGCTCATGCTTTGAGGACTACTGCAAAGTCGAAACCGGTGACAAAATAACAATATTATAACAATTGTTTTTGGGACTTAAAAATGTCACGATTTCACAAATGGACTGTTCCTACTGTCTTACGTTTCTGGAGACTTAAACACTGACGCCGTCATCGCATCCATGTTTACAATAGCGAAACTATCAGAAAAAAAACAAGTATAAAAAAATTATATTTAGTTGTTTTGTACCTCAATTTCCTTTCCCCAACAGTGACGTTGTTGAGGGGGGGGGAGGGGTCCGCACCGAGCGACGTTTTTTTCTGGGCGTTGTTGGAATAAAAAAATTAATAACTTTTCCATGACTGTCATTGAAATAAATTGCCCAAGGTCCCTAATCCGATCGAACACAACACTGTGGTTAGCTGTTATTAAAACCACAAAACACGAAATGATGGAGAAATTTAAAGTGCTTTTTTGTTATTTTTGTTTTAATTTCCTGCATTTTTCGGTTAACCTTGACGGAATTGTTGTCAGCATAAACCACCAGCGTGATGAGTGCCCAACAAATGCGGGAATCTTCGCATCAACGTAAACCTACGATTGAACATTTTGTATATTAATTCATAAATAAAAAAAATAAAATTATTTTTTCTTAAACTCAATTTTTAAATAGTGTCAAAAGGGTTTGATTGGCATTACGCATTTTCCAAAGGTAGGCCGCAAACTGACGACGGACCACCACGAGCGGCTCAAAATGTATCCATGCCATTATATGCTAAGCAAAACATTGTATGACAGCACATGTACGAATGTTTCATTATTAGTTTAGTTTCTAGGTAATAAATTAATTGCAACATTTATAGTAAAAAAATATATATTTTGCACTTGTGGAATCTAAACTAAGATATGGCTTGACTGTGAGGGGACATACTAGTAAGACGCATAAGACCAAGCTTTATTCTACGCAAAATGGAATTATAAAATTAGTATTTAAAAACATTACAAAGAACATTGATTACATTATTAACAAGCAAAGAATAAATTTGAACCAAGAGTATGTTTCACTCAAAATCTAGCCGCTAGAAGACCTACTACTATACATATTAATAGTTGAAAACTGTTTTTGTCGCAAGTATAAAATATAAAATACAAGGAACATAATATGAAAACTAGAATTACTACAAGTAATGACGTACCAAAATGCTATAATAATTACGGAAGAATTAAACTAATTAACATTATTCCAAATTTTTATAATATATTGCCTATTGATTTACTGAATTTTCAAATTTATTTTTTAATTTAAGTATTACAGTAGATATAATCACACATGTATGGAGAAGACAAAAAAACTATGTAACACCACTTTATGGCGGTTTTAATTTGTATTTGAGAACCTTCGGATGAGCCATAAACAGGCTCAGGAGGACTCTTAATTATTTGTTGCTAGTTTTAAAAAATGTCCAGAGTTTTAACTGCTTTTTGGGCAAACTATTTGCATTAGCATCATATTTTGTTACACACTTAAATAATAACACATATTGTAATTACCAATCATTGCATTTACACAAATGATGTGGTACGCAGTCACGCGCACGGGTGCGAAGTTATACACCAAATCACCATGTTATGCAAAGATATGTGATTAAATTGCATACTTGCATATTTTGTTATGAATAATAAAACATGCTCATCCATGTATTTTTCGTTGGGTGAATATCACGCAATTCCAGGGTACACGCAATTTGTCAAATTTCATCGCAAAGAAAAAGAAAAAAAAAAGCAATCAAGGAAGGTAGAAACGCAATAAGAAAAACCTTCCTCGAACGATCATTTAACTTTGTTTCACTTATCCTGGGCGGGCATCGCGAAAGGGACAGTTCCAGGAAAGCACAACGGACAGCAGGAAAATTGCTGTTTCAGCTCTGGGTGTGTGACTCTGACATATGTCACGCATGTAACGATGGCGTCCCACGCCATCATATTCCATTCGGACAGGGTCATGAAACGAAATGACTCGTAACTATGACGAGAAAATTCCATCAAACGTTGATATTTTGAGTCGCTTCGCCACGCCTGATGAACATGAATCAGTGAAAGCTTATGCAGGTACTCTAGACCTCCGAATATATTAAATAGTGCGTAAAATGACTTATTATACTGTGTTGGGAAAATTATACAAGAATATAATAGGGGAAAATCGAAATTACTTCAGAAAAAATTAATCAATTATAATTACATGTATAATCAAAAGCTTCTGGTTCTACTCTGTGGTAAGTCACGTTGAAAAAGAAAGTAAACAGTATTTATACACAATTTTTCTAGGTTTTTGTTCTCAACAACCAATTGGGTATATACGAGACTTATCCCTCTCACGAGTGCATGTTGTCTTGATAATGACGCTCATGCGTTGAAACAGCGGTCGACCGATTAAAATCCTAAGGTGATCCCAAGTGTTTTCTTTATTTTTTAACGATTACAAGTAGATTACAATTACCTTATACGTTATCGCAAACTCTGGGATTGCCAAAACATTGAGTTGTCAGTTCTAGATTAGAAAAAACAGCGTTGAAGCATAATGTTGTGTGGAAAATATTTCTAGAGGAGTGGAGACCCCGCTTAATAATGCCCTCAAGGTGCCTAAGGTGGTGATGGTCGAAACAACTGGTCGAAAGAAACGATTGTGAACAAATTCTCTTGCAGTCGATAACGATCGAAAACAGGAGTAATCGAACTCATGATTAAGACAAACTTAGTACTTTTCTACAAAATTTAAAAAAAGTGTAGAAAAGTACTTAGTTGGTCTTAATCATAATTACTAATATAAGTAACTTCTACAAAGTAAAGCTCATCCACTGTGAAGTTTATTAGGAGTAATCGACATTATCACTTACCGATTTGGCGCCGACTGCAAATTATCCCGAGGGTAACGATCACACAAATTTAATGATTACTTTGGGAATATATTACAACAAAATTATAATTTGAAAAATGTAATGATTACGTAAGTCAAATGAAATCGTTACCGGTATTCGGATTACTTGTATTTAATTACTTTCCATCACTGGAATTATAAACAATAAATAGTATCACTGCTGCTTCAGAAAACGAAATAAAAGAAATTCTACACGCTAAAGAAAAATCACAATGCTCCAAATTCCATAGCATTTTGCAACTCTAATGTTCTACCTAATTTAAACAATAAATACATTCTCGCTTTGTACACTCCACACTTAATTATTATTACCAACCATGGTTTTGACATGTAACGTCAATTTCAATGTCATTATGTCGTTATCAAGGACGTTGTATGTTGAAACTATGGTCGGTAACAAAAATGAAGGGTGAAATGAATGTAAAAAGCGGGAATTTATTTCATCTGTCGCGTTTTCACAAAGTAAAAACCAGAAAATTTAACTAGTAATTCACAAAATCTTAACCATGACAACATACAACTACGACAAGAGGGGTCGACGGATTTTGAGGATCTCTTGGGTTTTTTGGTGGCTGTAGATAATATCTAGACGGTCTTGGAAGGATACAGCTGATGACTTCAATTAATGCGACAAATCATGTTAGAAACAGTACTGCGATTTATTATTAGAATCTATATGTCTATTTCTCAAAACGAAAAATGTTAAGTAGTAATAAGTAATTAGCGTTAATATTTATATGATGGATAGACTATTTAATTAACTCCCTGATTGCTCTAAATAAGAAAATTGAGGAGTAGACAGATATTTGGGGGATATTCTAGAAATTTATCAATTTCAACTGAGGCGATGGGATTGGAATCCAACCTTTGCTTTCAACGCATTCCTCAAATTCACTTCGGTGACATTTCCAATTTATAAACCGCAAAATTCATTACCCATGCAGTCAGTGGCCCAGTTTCGGAGTCATACATATCCATTATTTTCCGTTTCTTAACGCTATTCGGATGAAAAATGTTGGGTATTTCTCTCACGGAGAGGAATATCCATCACAGTGCATCGGATTGATGCTCCATTGTAGATTTATATCCAATCATAAAATATTTATCATTGGAAAAACAAAAAAAAATACATTCATATTTGTTCATGTCTGTGAGGATACTGAGCGGAAAATATACCCTTGACATTCAAAAAACTGAGTCAAGGTTTGATCGATGTTTTTTATTATAGTTGCCATTTTAATATTCGTTTTTATTGAGAAAAAAAAGTCATTACATATTTGTTTTTCTATTCGTACTTCTTCCAGTCCCCACATTACGTGCCGAAATCCCACCCTTACTCCCAATAAAGCGATGAAAATACTCATAAATTACCTCAGGAAAAATCCACCTGGACCGAGAAGTAACCGTATAGTGGTAGCAAAATATGGTGGCAGGTTTGCACAAGTCTCTTCATAGGAAGAGCCCAATACCTACGGACTCGCTACACTGCACAGCGGAGAGTAATGTAGCCTTCTTGTTTGAATATGAGAGTTCTCTAGATCACAAACCTTCATGGATGACATCAAAATACTCTCTGTTATGCACATAAAGTTTCTCGCCCTCCAAATCAATCAATCCACTGTTTAAATGGGCTCTTCCGACGCGTTGTCAATAAAACAGCATATTTTGACAATCCAGTTTTGACTTTGATCGTAAACATTGCCGTGAAACGTTCTGCTGACTCTTTCCCGCCCTCTCCTGTTAAATGACGTTATCTTGGCAGCGTTGCCACATCATTTGCTGTCCACTCCTCTCCACTCTTCAGTCTACCACATCAACACGAGCCTTCCTCTCTTTAACATCATGCTACGCGCAGGCGCCTTCACCGTGCAAATGTGAAGGGTTTCGACCGATAAATCCTTGCCACAGCCGGGAGTCGACTCTGGCCCGTTGAGATGGCCTCGTACCCAAGTCATCGTACCAACCCGATCCTTTCTGAGGATATTCCTTTACAGGCTGGATATTTTCATGGCTGGATTTGCTTAT
This sequence comes from Pyrrhosoma nymphula, assembly GCA_963573305.1. Lineage (NCBI taxonomy): Eukaryota > Metazoa > Arthropoda > Insecta > Odonata > Coenagrionidae > Pyrrhosoma > Pyrrhosoma nymphula. The sequence continues at coordinate 116,132,211 of OY754330.1, forward strand.
TACCCAAATCAATTGTCAATACTAAGAATGAAGGTGAACACTTAAGCAGTTTAAAAAACTGGTTATGTGTTGATCAGGTTATATCAAATTTACGTTTTAAAATGTGCGGGATCTTAACTTCGATACTAATGTCTATTTTCTTGTTTTAAAACATATTTTTATTAAGTATGTAAAAAAATAATGGTTGCACTAATGATAGCCTTTTGCTAATTGCAAAACTTAACTTCGTAACATTCTTGACTAGTATCAGAGATAAAAATGATGTATTCCGATCCTTTCCGAAAATGTTCCTTTAATGGCTGGATTTTTCATAGAATGTTTTCATCACTGAAACAAAGTGTCAATACTAAGAATGAAGGTAAAGACCCTAGAAGTTATAAAAATCAGATTATTTGTCAATGAGCATTATTAAAATTAATTTTTTTTAATGTGAGAAATTGCATTTTCGATACGTGTCTATTTTCTTGTGTTTTATAAAAATGATTTTAAATTTTTAAACAAATAACCTTTGGCAAATTGTATAACTTAACATTATAAACTACTATACCAGCATCAAATATAGAATTTACGTAACTTATGAGACAGCAAGAAGTCATATTCACAGTATTATTTTTCTATTAGTACATGATCGCGTCGGTTAAACCAAAACGGAGTTTGTTCACAGGGGTAGTCATATTTCCAACGGATATTTGATTAGCTTCCTTCTGATATATGTAAAGATGTTGTGGATTAAATTATTTTTTATGACTATTATTGTTTGGTGGAGATGACCCACAACTGAGGCCATTTGCGCAATTGAGGTTAGGAAGGTAGGTTGGTGTAGATAGGATTGATTGGGGAAGGAAATAAGGTAGGAGGAAAACCCGGCGTCGATGTTAGACCACTCTTGACAAAAGACGACAAGGGGACCACAGTTCCCACCCGAAAGATGGAGTACTACACTTAAAGTGCTCTCCACATAGCACCCAAGTAGGGATCGGAATTCTTCTGCATAATGTGTCTTCTAACTTCCTTGTCTTCCGCCGCGTAGTCCCATTCCTTGGAAAATATTTCTTCTGTTACCCTGCAGATTTTTTCTGGTCTGATTGACTCCCAGAAGTTTTCTGTTAGCTACTTATATTGAATAAGATGTTTGATCGATTCAGTTCTACTGTACCTGGAAAAGCCTGTAGGACAGCAGACTAAATATTGCCCAAGAAATGGAACCAAGGAACGGAAGGTCCGGAAATTACATACATCCCGAGTCCCGAGAAAATCTTAATATAATATCCTCTGAAAAAATCTACAAACACTACCGAGAATCGATCCCAGGTCCTCGGGATGGGAACCCAGTCATCTAGTCACAACAGCAATCCAATCCCCTTAGTTAGTTATAATTTTGACTTAATGGTTTAAGTAAGTTCCAAGCCAATCTATTTTATGGAAATATCAAAGCCGAAAGAATGATGTAGATCAGATCAAGTGAATAAAAATAGGGAAATAAACTGATGAACGGACAGGTTTAAAATGCCATTTTCCAAGAAGGACAAGAAACCATAACAGCAGCCTCTACGGGATTTATATTTTTCGCTTTGTCGATAAACAGAGCGAATAATTGTTGGATTTTACCTCTAGTACTCATTTATTAATGTACTACGTAGCGCTAACTGGAATTATCGCATTCTTCATGTGTATATTTTGCATCTCTGTACATTCATGTAGTTGAAAAATATATGCATAAGTACTTATCATTTCTATAACTTTGGTGGCATACTGTGTGGTGCATGTTTGTGAAAGTTCACCTCCTGAAAAGTATTTGTAGTCGTTGATTATGCATTAGTAGTCGTAGTTTCATTAATTTTTGTAGGATGTAGTGCAGAGTATGTTGGTGACAACTCACCCACTATCACACACCCTTGAGGTAGCTTGAGGGTATTATGTAGATGAGGATGAAGGGGTAGACTCGTTTTCAGACAAGATGGAAAGGGTTTATATCTAGGGGAGGATTTGGTAGAAGGAGAAGGGGACGAAACAGCGAGTAATGAAACGGCAGTGAGTTCCTGTGGTGGGGGAGTCGTCACTCCCCATTTACAGCAGACGGAGTTAATCGCAATCCGATGCAAATTTTGACCACTCTTCCTCCACATCCCAAACTGCTCTCTCTCCCGCTAAATCGATATGAAACAACTGCGGCGGTAACAAAAAAAATAAACCTCTCCCCCTTCACGTTCACAAATTGAGATATTTTTTTTGCTGACGTGAGGGTACGAAAGGGAGCAAGAATCATTTGTCGGTTCCCATCCTGTTACGACGGGCCGAGCCCCAAAACCCTTCCCTTCCTTCTCCAACCCCGCCACCAAATGTATGATCTTCTCCACCCGAAACAGCTTACCTAAGCAAACCAGTCAGGGCCCATCTGCAAGGTGGCGCCTTCATCCGGTATGGTGGGCTTGTTGACCTTTCGAGAAACCCGTCCTTTACCCTCACCCTTTCGCACCCCTGCGCGTCCATTGTTGCCCAAAATTTCCATCAATATCCGTTCGCCGATAATTAATTCAGCTTCTTTCTCTCTCTCTCTCTTCAGGGATGGTTAAAATGAGTCGACCGTATGGTCGGTACGTTTCCTTCAGGCATGTGGATCGGGTTGGCGGTGAGAACTATAGAGTTAAGTAATTTCTTTGCCTTCATCATCAGCAGTCATCAACTCGAATATTGAACAAATAGTTTCAGGATTGACCTTGTGGAACTCTTTTATTATTAAAGAAAGAAGAAACTTCAAATAGTATTTATCCACACTTTTATTTATACATACCTGGAACGGTACTATGAATAAAAATGTGGATAAATACTATTTGAAGTTTCTTCTTTCTTTAATAATCCGAAGATTGGTTAGCTGCAGCTCTCCATTCCATTCTCCTCTCAGCTAACCGTTTCATTCCTACTTAATCATTCACTTTGACGTTCTTCATAATTTATTTCATGTGTTTCATTTTTGTTCTTCCTCTGTTATTTTTCCCATTAATTCCTTCTTCCAATATTGCTTTCCAAAGTCTATTATCTCTTCTTCTTCACAAAGTTTTCATTAAATTTCTTTTGTTTTCAACTCTTCGTAGGACCTCTTCCGTTGGTGATTGTCACCGTCCATTTGATCTCATCAGCATACTACATATTTTTATCTTGCCTACATGAGAAAATTGAAGATTGCCTTCATGAACAAACCAGTGCCGAGACCACCACATTAAAATATGCATGCACTGCTAGCAAATTCCACACCTAAAGATACAAAATAATTGCAAGAGACTAATTCAGGCCAAATGTTGTAGAACCAAGTAACTTTTATCAATAAAGGTAGCTTAGTATTTCTTACAATGAACACTATAAACGACCATGGATTCAAAAATTAATTGCCATTTTCAATCAGCCCTGAAAACGGCAATGAGTTGCTGAAACCATGGTCCGTTATAAATTTCAGTGCGTAAAACACTAATCCGTTGTTTATATTAAAAACTCAAATAAAGATACAAAATATGATTGCATGTTTAAGTTAAAAAAATAGAAGATTTAAATTAATATTCTCGAGTTCCTTCGCAACTTGAGAGCCAAAAGCAATCCCCTTTTATCCACACAGAGTCCTCACATTAAAGTAATTATTACAACTATTCTTCATCCATCATCTCCTTCACGCCAGATTTTAGGTAACTTTATCATCGACATCAAAAAATAACAGGCTATTCTCACGTTAAGAATAATTTATCCCGATTAACTCATTACTGAAATTCCCGCAATGTCTATCCCATGCCAGTTTAACTACTACCGACTTTAAATAATCCCTCAACAATTTACATGCTATTACTACTACTGCCAATTTCATTATAGAAAGGCAATCAATACCCTCTTCAGCCAATATCCAAGACTTGGAGAATTCTAGAAGTACGTCACGACGTTTCATGTCCTTTATTTATTTATGCAACACATAAAACAATTTGAGGCCCATGTAAAAAAATGAATGCTTTAAAGGAGTGAATTTTGGCTCTAATTATAGCACATTTCTTCTTCTCAAATTCTTCCTAAACATTAGGCATAATTAGACAGAAAAATTAGGCATATTACCGTTCATAACTTAAAATTATTTATATAAACCTTCCCGAATGCATACCGCAAAAATGGGATACTCGATCGGATCAGATTGGTGTGGTAGATAGAGTACTGGGTTTCTATCCCGAGGTTTCGAATTCGATTCTCGGTGGGGGTGGAAAATTTTCAGTGAAATTCCGATCTCTACTTTGATGCCATATGGAGAAGGCGTCAAACACAGTACTCCGTCCGTCGGATGGGACGTTAAACGGTGGTACTCTCGGCATCTTTCGTTAATAGCAGGCTGACGCTTCCCTTTCACTTTCGTTACTAACCTACTCACCGTTCCTTAACGGCGAAAATTACCACAGTTGTCGGTAACCTTCCCAAATAAACAAACAACTGTGTACTAGTTTAGGTACAAGCGTTACGACGGTGTCTCTACTTAGGCATCTAATTCAAAGGAGAGCACATCAAGTACAGAGTTCGGTATTCTGGATTGGATATCCAATTAAAAAGACCTTGGTGTCTTTCGGTAAAGGTATGGAGTTACGTCAATGGAACGGTTGCTATTCCTCCTTACCGCATTCGTCACATGTGCCCACATTTAGAAATCACCCACTCATCGTTAATAACCAGAATGATATCAGTTGTCGGCCCCCGAAATAACCTCAACTACTAGATCTGAACATGGGCTCCGTACATTAATGACGGGAAGTTCAAGAGGGAAAGGAGGATTTTGATGAAGATGAGGGACTCTCCGTGACATCACGGCAACCGAGACTAATCTGAATAAATTAACGGCGCTCTAACGACAGAGGTCCTGAAATTGCAGATTCAACCAAAGATTACGCCTACGCACGCCGGGTTCTAGAATGAGGAAGGATGGAAACCACGGAAAATTCCATTGATGAGCTATCCATTTCTTTCCATTAGCTATCCAAGGAAGAAATGTGAACTATTATACAAATGGCATGTTCATTTGTAGGAAGTGCAGACAAATACGCTTCTTCATACACGGTAAAACTATCAAGCTATCGTACTACGTCAGTTTTACACCAAAATAATCACCCTTCTAATAAATTAGTCGGGAAGCCGCTGTAGAAGAGTTGAAAGACAAAGTGAATAATGAACGACTAAAATTTATAAAGTGCAAACAGGCAGTAACAATTCATGGTACAGAAGATACATGGAGGCAAATCTCTTTCAAGAACCCACGCTTGGTTTTACGCCACGATGTGACCTATAAGAAGAATTAAATCCAACACCTACATCTCTGATAAATAGATGACCTTGATGAGCAACGGCTTTCGGACCTTCCCTCGCGTTGAGATTTCCAATTCACGAGAACAGTTTCCCGAACAATCCTTGTCTGCGACTGTCAGGTCAGATCAAAGCGTCGCATACACTTTATCTGTCTTTTACAGGGGTATCTAAGTCTTATGGATAATTATGATTGACCCAACGGTTTCCCACTCTTTGAGACTTGACGGTTCTTTTCCAAGGAGAGTATCCGTGCGTCCATGGTTACAGTTGACGGGAAGGACGTGTACTATCTATCCAGTTCGTTAAAAAAAGGATCTGCATGAGTAGGAAAAGAACGAGCAGAATAACTGGAGAAGCTGTAGTTGCCAGTGAACATCGTCACGCGGATGAACGCCGTATAGCCGTTACTCACCAAGTAGAACACTGCGGAAACCTTTGAATCAAATGGGGCCATAGGAAGCTTGGTGAAGCTAATATGAACTATTTGTGTGCTATCTCTTGCCTTCCATGTCGACCAAATATGGACCACGTAAAATGGTGCGTTAAAAACCCGCGTGTTTATCAATCCCATTCTTTCTCCTTTCTTTTTTTCCTGTCCTTTCTCCTTTCTTTTTCCATTCTTTCTCTCACATGCTCTTTTATTTCTTCTGTCCTTATCCCACCTCTTTTCTTTTTATCTTCTCCTGTAAAGCTTGAAATTCATAATTTTTTTCGTCATTTCATTTCGGTTTCCTATTTTTCATCTGTTGTGTTCATTTCCGTTAGTTCTGTCTTGAATTTTAAGATCCACGTCGTATGAAGTTTTTGGTTAAGGTCAAATAAGCCAAATAATACAACGATTAAAAAATCAAATAAGTGATCCCTTACGAAAACTTTTTTCGGTAAATACCATTCAATAAATAACGTTATCTCAGTTTTTGTGAACAAACGTAATTGAAAACAATTTTGCAATGAAAAATCGCCATTTAGAGTCACACATCATCTCTTCAGCACTAGCGGGAAAGACTGCAGTGAAAAAACTTAAAGACAAAATAACTTGCGATCGAAGGATATGGCTGTCATGTGTAAGGAGACGAAGAACAAGCAAATGCTGAAGCATGAGCACATTAAGTGAAAGCCGTACTTCACCATGGTAACAGCGTTCGGCGGCGACCAAAGTATATTAACTTGGCGTTGAGATCGGGGAGTAAGCAGTTAGGAGGGTGCGGCGACTAACGCATCTGTTGCTGCGAGACTTACAGCCCGCGGATGATCGAAGACGAAATTATGCGTGCGCCAGCTGCAAACGCCTCTCTCGCATACATAGCTACATAAATACCTATATATACATTTCTCGAGTTTCATGTCTATGCGGGCGAGATGCGGGGCGTTTACAAGGTAATTATATATGCGTATATGTAAGTATATATATATCCTGAAAACCAGACACACGGATCGAAAGAAGAGAGAGGGTGACTGAGTGATGCGGAGTGGGGAGGAGTTGGGAGAAGTGAGTGAGTACCCACTGCCCAAGTGTGAGAGAGATAGACGGTTTAGGGAGACGCAAAAGAGATTTGTACGCACTGATTAGCGCCTTCATTAGGGAGAAGAGTGAGGAGCCCGCGAGACCTCTCGACACGCGGAGTCACATAAATTGGCAGGGGAAAGGAACATTCCGCAAGTTAGGGGATCCACGATCGTTTTGCTCTTGACGTACTCCCAGGAGAAAACCCAAGGGTACAGGTACGGTACGGTAATATGTTATCTTTTGTTCGCTCTTCGTATCGCAAAAAAAATTACCGCGCCGTAGTTTCGTATCACATACCAATTAGCAGTTTACCGTACCGTAATGTATGTAAATATACCCAGTGTCGCGTGTCAAGTTTGTGATCTTACAGCCCATGGTTTAATAACTGAAATCACTTGTATTTATTTATTAACACATTTCGTCATTTTATTTATTAACAAATTTGTCACTTATATTTATTTGCCAACATATTTTTTCGGTCAATCGACATTGAGTTCTTGGTTCCCTAGTGATGTATTTATAAATAAAAAGAGCATTGTCACTTGAAGGATATTGGAGTAAGATCATTGTGAGCCAATAGTAAGCCAAATGTTGGTGAGAAGAATTATAGAAATTTAGACTAATTATCACAACATAAATATTTGTTGCCAGTGATAAGAATTCATCGGTTGACGACGTCGCCATCACGTCGCTCCCTTTTGGGGTAGGCACAGTCAAAATAAGTTCAATTCTCCGTGATAGGCCTGCAAAGCTGGCTCTGCTTTAATGATTTCCTCCACATTGCCTTGTGCTTACGAACCTCTTTGGCTTCTGTTACATTCACGCATTGCTTTATTCGCGCTCTCTTGCCTTTAATACTCCTGATATTCCTCCTCTTAAGATTCTCTTATAACACACTCACCCATACCTTTTGCGGTCTATCCGTTACAATCACACCATTAACACCATTATCATTAATGTTTAATTATCAGCTCCCATCCATTCTGTCAATATGGCCAAGCCAACATACCACACTCATTACATATTTATTTGGAACACATATTGCTTTCGAATTATTTTTTCTTAAATGCAAAACCATTAAAATATCAACAACTTAAGATAAATAGCAATAAACGGCACGTTAAATTTAGAATGATAATAGAATATTAACAAAAAAATAATTTTAGAACAAAGCATCTTCTGAAATGTATACCTTGAAGACATTTAAGTCATTTATGCGGATTTCAGTCATTATTTTACGCTGTGATAGAAGGAAGCGAAGAGTCTCTTCCTTCCCTGACAGCGTCATTTCGCGTCGTTATCTAGAAAAATCTTTATAATAAGGTGAAACCACTTTTCTTATGGTTTATTAACCAAAGGAAAAAACCGCAGTACATAAAAGTAGAAAACACAACTTGGGAGGGAGAAGCCGACAAACGTGGATTTAGTCATTCATTTTTATAGAAGTTTTCATCCATAGCAATAGATTCCACCAGGATTCGATTTTAGGAAAAGAAGTTTGATTGTTATTGTAATAACTTTGGAGGTTCAGTCTACGTGAAATGCGTCAAAATATTTGCACTAATCCATTTTTGTACGAACTCGCGCGTAAATTAAATATACTAAGCAGAATCATTACCTAAAATCATGCAATAGAGCCACAGCAGTTCACACAAAATCTTACACCGATATTTATTTCCATACATCCAAGCCCCTATCTTTTTTAATCTCAACTATCTCCCGCTTGAGGCTTTCGCACCGCTATTGTGCTGGTATTTTCATGTCTTTCGGGTACAGCTGCGTCTGTGTATCTTGATGATAACATTTCGTAGCCAATGCAGACCACATCTTCAGATCAGGTCCGAATGCCAAACGGTGAAAGTTTGCCTGTATTTATATCGTCCTCAAGGTTAGCGCAGCCAATCAGCGTTGAGCACCCTGCTTTTGGCGGGTTTCTTCTCAGGAGTCTCTTCCAGGGGTTGTGGAGTCTATGCCCGTCATCCTTATTGAAATTAGCCTCTACTTTCTCTATTTCAATAGCCTCCCTGATGAGTAGAGGAAAATAAAACTTTTCCTTGGCTAAGACTCGTGCGTCATTGACCATTACTTGATGTCCCGGGTTCGAGAAGACATGCTCTGCGACTGCTGACTGCATGCAGTGCTTGTTTTTGAGAGCCCTGCGGTGCTTGCTCGAATGAACGGAGATCGCCCTCTTCGTTTGGCTCACATACTTCTGGCCGCAGCTGCAGGGAATCTCATACACTCCTTCTATTGCAGGTCAGGGATTTTAACCTTAGATTTTGGCAGAAGGTCACCAATCTTCTGCACTGCGCGATATCTTGGTGTGATGTTGTGTTTCTTTAGGATCCTCCCAATCCTTTCCGTCGTTCCCATGATGAAAGGTAAGGTGGCAAAGCCCCTTGGCTTTGGAGTCTTCTTGGTTTCCTTCTTCTCTTGCATTTCCCTCTTTATGATCCTGAAAAGGGCCTTGGAGTAGCCATTCTTCACGAGGGCCAATGTAACATGTTTCTATTCCTTGCGTCTTGATTTTTATCCGACATGGCTCCGGCTCGATGAAGGAGAGTTTTCACCAGGGATCATTTAATTTGAGGATGGTGATGGGATGAGGAGTGCAAATATCTGTCGGTGTGAGTATCCTTTCCATAGACAGAGTGACCTAGAGATCCGTCCTCGTTTCTTGATACTTCTACATCCAGGAAGGGTAGGGGTCCATCTTGCTCAATCTCCATCGTAAGTGTGATTGCTGGATGATGAGAGTTTAGGTGCAGGAGAAAGTCTTGAAGGGAATCCCTGCCGTGAGACCAGATGACAAAAGTATCATCCACGTATCTCAGCCATACCCGTGGTTTCTTAGCATAGGACTCAATTGCTCTCCTTTCAAAGTCCTTCATGAAGATATTAACCACTACAAGTGGCAGAGGGGATCCCATGGCGGTGCCGTCCACTTGTTGGTTGTAGCAGTCGTTCCATCGAAAGTATGAATTCTTTAGGCAGAATTCGATTATCTTAGTGAAGTCCTCTGGTAGTCCTTCGGAGAATTTCATTATGATTTTCATGAAGTCATCCACCGGAACGTTTGTGAATAGGGATTCTACGTCGAAACTAACCAGTAACTCATCGGGTCCCAGTCGATTGGTTTTGATGATTTCCGTAAAGTGATAGGAGTTCCGTACAAATGTCTCCGATTGTCCAGTGAATGGTCGAATGACCTTGGCCATGTACTATGCGATAGCGTAGGTTGGCGACTCAATGGCCGTAACAATTGGACGTAGTGGTGCTCCTTCCTTATGGATCTTGGGCAGCCCGTAGAGCCTCGGTGGTTTGGGTGCCAAAGGAAGTAGCGAGCGCTGCACCTCCGAAGTGAATGACGAGCGTTTGAATAGTTCCCTCGTAAGTCACTCAGTTTTGGGCGTTGGGTCCTTCTATAACCGGTGGTAGGTGTCCTCGGTCGCAAGGCGAAGAATTTTCTCTTCGTAGTCTTGTCTGGACAGTAGAACGGTGGCATTCACTTTATCATCAGCAGAGAGTATAAGGATACTCTTGTCGTTCTTCAATTCTTTCAGGACCTGTCCTTCTGATCTGGTGATGTTGGTCACGGGTGGCTTTGCTCTTCGTAGGATCCGTGAAATTTCTTCCTTTATCTTCTCAGCTTCGTCCTTAGGAAGTTTTAGTGCTGCAGACACAATGCTAGTGAGGAACGCCTCCGTCAGAACAGCGCTAGGAGCGATGGTGAAATTGAGGCCTTTGGAGAGGATGGATAACTCCGTGTCTAACAGTTGTCTATCCGTCAAATTTTCAACAGTTTTATGGAGATCAGCATTGTCTGAGGCTGGGTGTTGTTTTTACTGAAATTTCCTGAACTTCTTTATCTGCTTTTTCCTGGCGTTGTCAAAGGACTTCAGTGAGGATTCTGTTGTTATCCGGTCCAGTTTATCCCAGTCTTCATATAACATAGTGTTGAAGATAAGGAGGTGCATCTCGTACAGCTCCTTGGAGCATCTGTCAATGGCAGTCCTAGCATGGTGTATCCGTTCTCTGAGCAGGGCTTGGCTGGTACGAAGAAGAATTCTTCTCGCCTTCTTAGACTGGATGTGGTGCTTAATTTCAACACACTGTGGAATGGTATCCTTGTCACGGCAGTGCTTTAGGAAGGCCAAGGAGGAAATGAGCTTGAGTTTCTTCATACGAAGATCCTTGAGCTTCCTAGAGAGTGCTGAAACTCTCTTCCCGTAAAGGCGTTTAAATTTCTGCTTGTGGCTTTCGCAACGCTGTTGTGCTGGTATTTTCATGTCTTTTGGGTACAGCTGCGTCTGTGTATTTTGATGATAACGTTTCGTAGCCACTGTTTCAACTATCTCCGTTTCAACGTTACAACTATCTCCTGTTTGTTTCTCTTGTTTTTTGACTACTTTTTGGTTTATAGTGATCTGGGGCCTTATTCACGAACGAATTGGAAGTGTCGCCTCGAAAACGAAAAGTTGTTTAGGCGACCATAATCAGTTCCAAATTTCTAGTTTGTTGCATTACTACGGTTAATAATTTATCCAAAATAGTGCGGTAATCTGATATATTTTCGTCAATTATATGAGGATAAAGTGTGCCTACCGATGAGTTTTCTTAGAAAATTGGCTAAAATTGGACCATAGGCAGAGAAAATAATTAATAGGCTTTGGAAGGAAAGAAATTTTCTCGCTATTATTTAAAAGCCGTCTTTGACAAAATGCCTCATTATGTACCTACTAACATGTGGCACGTCGCTCAAAAAACGCTTCGACCACACTTTTGTCAAGTCCAAATGATGAAAGTATATTGTATTTATTTTACTCATCATGTTTCAAAAGCCTTTAGCGCAAAATATATCATCAACATTTTTATCCTAAATAGCATATTGTAACATATCGCGCATTAAATAAGTAACAATAGGTAGTTAGGGCGAAAATACACAAAAGACAAGAAAACAAAGAGATCGTAACTAGTGACGCGCGGAGAATAATAGAGACGCGAAGAGTGAAAGCGAGATGGTAGAAGCAGAAAAAGAGTTCGGTTGGTAAAAAGGCGAAAAGAAGAAGGAATACAGGGAATAAAAGTGTGGAAAAAGGGGCCGGTTCGTCAAAAAGTGACGGGAAGTGATAAAGGAGCAGGTATAAGGAAGGAAAGCTGAAAGAAGCCGAGAGGAAGGACGAGAGGAAGGAATTGCGGCGATAGCGAAAGGATCACGATAAGTGCCATTATAAACATTTGTCATCTTGTGGGTTTAATTTACAAGGTTAAAAGTCAAGCCCTTGAGAATGAAAAATTTTAACATTCATTTGAGTCGTTAATTAATTATATAAATTGGAAAAGTTGTTCACTTGTAAATTGGGCCCAATTAATTATTATAAAATTAAAGATATAAATATCAAGCAACCATAATTGTTTTTCTGCATGTTGTTTAGATAATAACTAAAATAATAATATACAAAGGTAACATAAAATGAGACGAAGGTGGGGGTTACAATATTTTTTCTAGCTAAAAAACTAAAGCAAAAACTACGTAGAATTAAGAACGTCTTAAGTTGCAAAAACTAACCCTTCATAAACTATCTACAAGACATAATGTGAGAGCTGAAATAGAAAGAGAAGTAATGAACCGAGCTTGTCACCCACGTCATTTCTCACTTCTGTAATTACTATCAACCCAACGACTTATTTTGCTAATTTAAAACATTTTCACAGAAAATAGAAAAAATACTTCCTTTACCAAACGTGCAATTGAAAATAAAAATTAGCCCAGCACCATGAAACTAATAAGTAAGCAATATATAACATAACTCGGGAGTCTGGTTTTGGTGCCAACTAAGTACTATTTACTGCTCGAATGCGGGATTACAAAGTAGGCGCGAGATATCTTGTAACATCTGAGACCATCCAGGCAATTAATTTTGCTAAAAGAAATTCATAGCAACATCCATTTTACTCTCTTTTGGTCACGCACAGAACGTATTTTTGCGCAGAACGTTTTGTGCGAATTAATGGTTTAAGATCATTCTCGGAATTCATAATTCTCAACTTCAAATAAATGCGATTCATCTGTAAATTTAAATGAAGACCTCAGCAATAGCACATGGTTTAGTTAACTCTAATTTGAAGCGCTGCGTTGGTAAATATACACGTAAAACGCTGCTACAATATTGATATAAAAAGGGCGGATTGAAAATTAGAGCCAACAAAATTCCGAGTGGAAATTTTATATATTTATATCTACTGAATGGATGAGAATAAAGGATCAATTTTCGCACAGTAGGCTCTAAACAGTTAAACAAAAAGATTAGTTTGGTTTTCACTGAAGAGAGTTCTATTCCATCTATTATACTATCATTTAGTGGCTGCAATAACTTTTAATCTAAGGATATGGCTGCCATGTACATGGAGACGAAGAACAATCAAGAGCATAGAGATGGAATGCAAATAAATGGAAATTCAGTGACTCTACATTAAGGAGTTAATTACCGTACCGTTATCTTTCAATACTGAAAATGATCATTTATATTTAAAAATATAGATTTAGAAAGTTCATGAACAGAGTGATTTCAATGAAAAATATTGCAAGTCGGGGCCAGTTAGACTCACTTGTAGGATTCAACAAACCGAGTTCATTTGCAAGCTAACATAAAAAAATGCAATCCAGAGTCAACGATGGCTTAAGAATACGGTCTTGGAAAATTTATATAGCCCAATGATTTTCTTACCGAAGCATAAGGCGACGAACCAAATGACGAGGATGGCAGTCTTGGCCCTTCCGGTGGTGGACTTGAACTTGAGCGGGAAGCAGATGGCGTACCAGCGATCCACGGAGATGAAGGTCAGGGTCAGAACAGACACCGCGACTGAAACCGTCTGCAGAAATAAAAGGAAGAAGAAAAAATTAAAATATCTGTACACAAAATGGGAAAAACGATTATAAACAGTCGCAATAGAAAAAAGGGGATGACTCCCCACATCTAATAAGAAACATCCCCTGCAATAACGCCTTTGAGTTGGCCCGCAGGGTATTATGCAGTATTGTTTACGGAGAGCACACAATTTTTCCATAAGTAACAAACATGTGATTCAAATGGAATACACTTGATTTTGCGGGGGAATCTCTTTAATTATATTTATTTTTTACCGTCCCGAAAACAGGCCCATTGGCATTTTAGATCTAGCGCATGAACAACAAAGGGCGAATACAAACACCTAGGGGTGAAAAATCCACTCAGGTGGGACTCGAACCCGCGGCCATTATATTAGAAGGCCGATTAGGGGATGACAGTGGCCGGAGGTGTCTTTGATAACATAACATAGCATCAAAGACACCCCCATATATCTTAAGTTTCTCAGATGTTGCGATGCACAAAGCTCTACTCTGAGCTAAAGTGCATAATGTGCTGTAGCATTTATTCTCCAGGCATAACTCTTGACCATCTTATACTCCAGGTCTGTGGTTATGAGCGAAATATGAATGAACGCTATGAATTAATAGTACTACAGCGGTTGTGAATAGCATTAATTTAGTTTGCTCCATCACGGCTAAAACGTTTCAATATTTTCATACAGACCGTATGAATAGGAGTTCTTTTTTGTAATAAGCAATACGTTTTTCCACCGATTTATGTGAAATTCTTTATTAATATTAAAAATCAAAAGGCTTCACTGAGAGTATAAATAACTTACATAGTGTTCGCGAACAAAAGAAAATACGTAGGAGTCTTAAGATTAAAATTCTTTCGTGATGACATTCCTCACAGCAAAATTAGCACTTTTCCCGGAAATTTCTTTCAAATTTGACAGGCAATTTTTAGCGGAGGTTGTAGGCTCAACGGTAAACTGAGAGCCTCCCGTGACTCCCGGCTTCTTCAGGATGTTTCATACGCACCGCGCGGCATTTATAACATTCTTTTGAAACTGATGAAAACATCAAAAAACTTTCAGACGCGCCAAATTGGCAATAAATATAAAGTCATTTTCTTCTCAAATTTCTCATCAAGGCGTAAGAAAGTAGATATGGAGCCAGGGTGATAAGATATAAAAGCCCGGGATTCCATAGCAAGGCTACTCTAAAAAGGGAAAGTTGGCGACGTGGATGAAAATCCGATTTTGTTATTTTTTTTGGACGCGACGATCCTTCTCATACTATAGTTTTTTTGCGTCATCGGGGAATACGTCGTCGGGGAAAAATCGTCTGCTTTGAATCAGTAGAAGAGTAAATTAATTTAAATCACCTTGAAGCGGCAGAAAATTACTTTGTACATGTAATTTCACTACGGTCAGGCCACTAAACTTCACATGTGTGAAATAGCCCACAGGCTAGAAGCTATTGCTGACGACTTAACTTTGTGGATGCATCACTTAATCAAGAGGATAAGAAAATGCTTGGTAATATTCCACACTTGTTACTTTTTCTGACCTGACAGGTTTAGACGGTTTCACATCATTATCAACGGTAGTGACAAAGCTTCGTATATGCGGCTTAAATACACGCGCACACCAGCAAGGTGGCCTTGGATGGACAGGAGAAGGAAAGGGATGCGAGTTAAATCTTCCACGTGTACAAGGCTGAGAGGGATAAACACAGGTAAAATTTCGGGTTTTTTTGGGAGGTGGGAGGCAACAATGGAGGGAGAAGGACCAGTGACAGTGAACAGTGGTGATGGGTTCAATGGAACATAGTCATTTGATAATTTGCTGATAAAAATTCTAGCATATGTGAAAACAAAAAAAATGTAAATAATCCAATTTTATACCGTTTACGCATGCCTGAAAAATATTTGTCTGAAAGCCGTCAAAAAATTAAAGAGCCTTCAGTAATAACTCATATTGTGGATTTCCAAGCAACAGTGAAACAGAATGGTTAGTCGAAAATCGATAAAAAGTAACTTTCTCGGTCATAGCCGATAAGCCGATATTCACTGAGAATTTCATGGAAATGAAGCCTTATTTCTAACAAGCAGTTGGAGGACTTAAAAGCTTAATTCTATTGCCAAGAGTACTAAGTCCAAGAGCCAGGGGCCAAAAACGCTTATGCATTGAAAGAATATTAGAAAACGGTTGACATCTGTACTTCACCAATCGATTGAACACTCTCCGTCGCTTAAAATTTCTGTCACTATACGGGGATGTATGCATTTTTAAATCATCGTAAACACGTTCGCATTCCAAGATGTTTAGAAAATTGAACATCAGAGCATTTGAAATAACATCCAAACGTCGGTCTGTCAGGTTCAGAGTAATTGAATTCGGAGAGGCCAAATTAGTCAATGAGTAGCCCTACCCATGGAAATGGTAAAGTGAGGAAATATGGAAATAGGGAGATGAATTACTATATTTTACAGCTTCACTTCCAAAGCCCTCATGTAGCAAGAGGTGTTTGTGAAAGAAATACTTTGATCAGTCCCACAACTTCATTTATATCTATAACCTGAACCTTTGGAACATTAGATGATTATTATTGGCTTGAAACAGTAAGTAAATGCGCACGACTTATTTCTTAGCAGTATGTCGACAGCAGCACTCTTTCTTCCCCTAAAATCCGTTTTCAAGTTTTTCAAAAGAATTGTTTTTTACCTTCTAAAACATTTTCCTTGAACTGATAGGCATTAATGAAAATATATTCCTTCTTCATTGAGAAAGGCGAAAATAAACAAAATTATACTTCATCGGTAACATTTATAAGATAAATCTGAGAGGCAATTTACAAGATAATTCATTCTGTATTTTCCATGAGTGCAAATTTTGATCCAATATATTCACCCTTCTATCGAACGCTGAATCTGCATTTCGTTTGACTATATGGAAACATTTTTGATATATTATTCAAGAATGTGTACCTATTTTATTTATATTCAGACATGATGGTAAGTGCAGTAGAGAATTTCGTGCTTGCATTGTTTTCTAGTCCTCTTCAGCATCGAGGTAGAAGAGAACAAAACTAGTCGTATTATAAAAAATGAATGTCCGGGGTCATTGACCAGAGTTGAACTCATTTCTTAGAGAAGCCCGAGGCTCTGCCAACAAAGCTACGCAACGCAATAGCCCCCCCCCCCCTAGCCCCGACCAGCGTAAATCACTCCATAAGTTTATTAAACACCTTTTTTTAATCCTGGACATTCCCAAGGAAAATAAGAAGGCGGAAGATGAAGTTTCCTATTATATTTTTCTAGCAGAGCACAAAAAACATTTTAAATTAGCTCCTTGGACTTATTCCTCTTGAAATGTAACTAAAACACTTGCTTCTGAAAGAGCAAAATAATCCGAACTTTAAAACAAAAAATGGCTGTTGTATCAGCATGTTATGACTTTCACCCATCGTAAAAGTTTGATGTCGAAACTTGGGTATGCTAGGATAAGAATAAGATCAGGCTAAACGCAATTTAAATGGGATATTTAAGGAGTATTTGCGGTAAAAAGCAGACAGAATAGGATTAGGAACGAGTAGATGGAAAAAAATAATGTGTAATGGACGTTCCAGTGATGGAGATGGATGAGAGGAGCGTGATTGGTTGGTTTGGCCATGTCGACATAACGGAAGAGAGTCGAATAATATAACAGATTTATGATAAGAGGATATAATTATGATAAGAGGAATATGAACGGTGCGAGAGAAAGGGGCCGAGAAAGTCACAGCCGAGTGTGGGGAAAGATACTCTTAAGAGAGGGGATATTCGAAATCCTATGAACTGGAAGGCGTATATGAAACAAAATATGAGTGTAACTGAAGCATTAGAGAGGTGGAAGGATAAGGCTTTAAGAACGAAATCATTAAAAAAGAGTCAGCTTTACAGGCCTATCGCCGAGAATTAAGTGAGAAATTCCACTGAGGAAAAATCATTCGCCTTCACCTGAACACGAACCCGGATCCCTCGATATCGCGCCCAGTGTTAAAGCCAGTTAAGTCGGCTGGAGTGGTAGTTGTGAGTCATTGAGTGCTCATTCTAATAAATTTTCGAGTAAGTCGAAAACAAATTCTTAGATCACATTTCACTGATATATATCTGTTTTTTCGATGGAAATCACGATGCATGCAGTAATTTAAATGATGCAAGTATTATCTTTAAAAATTTTCGCCTTGAAGCATTGTTGCGACTGGTTTTACGGCTCTGAATTTGTAATTGAACGAAAATTATATCTAAATACACTTTTTTTACTCGGCATGATACCTTGATATATGTTAAACACTATAATAATAATATGAAACGTATTATTTCACGTTTACGAGAAAATATGTACATATTTAATCGAATTATTTAAAAACGTATGTCATGTGCCATAAGATTACGTGTTAAAATAGCTTTGAGTTAACAAGAAACCATATAGGTAAAATGCAATTTTTTTATGTTTATCTATATACGAGGTGTGATAAAAAATAACGGGAATTTAATATTTCTGAAAGAATATTTATTTATTAATCAATATCAATTTTATCTCCTTCAAAGTAACCCCCCTTAGATATAATTCACTTGTGCCAGCGGTTTTTCCAATCTTGGAAGCAATTCTGGAACTCACTTTTCGGTATAGAGTTCAGCTCCTTCAGCGAATCTGTTTTTATCTCATCAATGGTGGCAAAACGTCGTCCTTTCATGGTTCTCTTCAACCCCGGGAATAAAAAGAAATCACAGGGGGCCATGTACGGCGAATGCGGTGGCCGAGGCAAAATAACAGTTTGTTTTTTTAACCAAAAAATCGCGAATAAGCAGTGAGGTGTGAGCGGGAGCATTATCATGGTGAAATTTCCACGAGTTGTTTTGCCACAATTCTGGGTATTTTCTTCGGATTGCTTCACGCACACGGCACATAACTTCCAGTTGGTATTCCTTATCGACCGTACGGCCATATGGTAAATAAATACAATTATTTAAAATAGGAATTATAAAGCCCGCTAAATGGCAAAATTCCCGTTATTTTTTTATCGCACCTCGTATATTACTATAAGGACACGTATGCTTTAGATACGTGCGTGAATTTTCACGCTAATCTTTTCATAAACAAAAATCACTTCAACCACCTTAAGATACCGTGGCGTCTTCCTCCCCTGTTGATTTTTGTGGGCTTTAAAAGAACAAGATGTTCAAGACTGCCGGGCATACAAAGAAACAAAGCAGTGCAAAAGCCTGCGCTTTGCACAGTCCTTGAGGTTTAAGCTGAACTTTGAACACGAAGAGGTGTTCGGTCTTTTTGACAAATTTAGAGGACACCGGGACTAGCCATGGTATTACCTTTACGGAGTCACCCGCAAGTGCGTATTTGTGAAATATTTCACAAAGGAAAAATCATTCGCCTTTACTGGGACTCGAACCCGGATCCCTCGATATCGCACCGGTTGCTTTAGCATTTATGAATTTCGCATAGTTACAATTTCGCACATATGTGCGGGTTACTCAGAAAAGGTAATACAATGGCCAGTCCCGGTATCCTCAAAATTTGTCACCGATAATTAAACTTTTTTGACTGTGCATACCCTTATTAAATGCCTTCGAATAGCAATCTGTGGCTACACTACATTCATAGCCATCAAAAGATCTTACTTATTTAAAAAAAAACAAATATTCAAGCTTTTCATTTGCTTTATGAAAGCTAATAAAATACTGAAATGAAAATAATTAGCTGTGCCCCCAAGTGATTTCCACTTAATAACAATAGCCCAATTCCTTCCACCCACCTCCCAGGCATGTTCTTATCTAGTGGGTGTATCATGAAGCCACGTGCTGAGCTTTTGAATTGATTCACGGAGGGAGTCCGTCGACTGCATATGCGGCCAAAGGATTTGTGTCAAAGCTTTGTCACGTGCACTGGACGTGATATCTTGCGGGAGAGGACCTTCCCGTGAGGGCGGGAGAGAGGTCCGGCGAACTGCAAATGGTTCCGTTTCATCTTCCTGTGTCCGACGAGCGAGGCACAATTTCGGTCAGTGTGATTGATCCCACGCTCGAACCCTGAGGTTCTCGGAAGTGTGTGTGTTGACCTTCTCGCTACAGGACATCATCGTCGGGTATCCTACCAGGTGATTGGTGGGTTTTTGGACACTGCCTAACTTAACTTTCCCATATCGGGATCACTTTTCAAATATAAAAGTATTACTACTATTGCTGGTCTATCAGTTATGATAGGTATAGCTGGACACAAGATGACGTAAATGGTAATTAAAAAACTTTGCACTTTTCCACCCATTAATTTCGTTCCACTTAAACCGACGACGAAGGACGTCGATACAGGTTGTAGTGGAACGAAATAAAAGTGTAGAAAAGTTCAAAGTGTTTTATTCACCATGAATACGATCAAATTCCACTAAGTTAACACACCTACCATCAACATTACAAGATAAACTCTACTACAATGACATATTCCGAGCTGAAGAATGAAATCGTGTAAGAATTTAAGGGCGTTGAGCAGTAATAGATTAGTAGAGTTAACCCTTTTTCATCCAAACTTACTTTAACCTGTGGATTAATTCTAATAATAAAAGTTGTGAACTTTAAAATGTAAGAACAATTTCGTGCACTGTTATTAGAATACTAATGTAAAATCACTCAAATTGCCACTTGTTCAAGAGAAATATTTTTAAACAGATAAGGCAAAAATGACAGTAATGACGTATAAGTTTGATGCTTTTAGGTTAAGCCCTTTAGGAATGGCCGAGAACGGTCGTGGACGACGGTAAAAAAAGGTTGCATGGGAAGGATTACAGTGCCGAGTAGGTGTGGCCTACCAGCCACAAAACATAATATTATCCGCAGATTTTAACTTAGATTTGACGAAAATCAAAAGCGACTAACGGACACTTAAGACTGAGTAAGGCCTAAACAGTGCCGACTCTACTGGAATATCACTTTTTAAAAAATCAATAAATTTTGCCTCAATAATAAGAAAATTATTTCACTTTTTCAATGATACCAATATTGTCAGCCACTTGCCATACTACTTTTGGAGATATTTTCCACTCTTTGGGTTGGCACTCATGAGATTTTTTGTTGTAAAAAAACAGGGAGCTTATAACGCATAGAAAAATTCAGAACTTCAGCGGTGTGTAGTTCGTATGCTTTCTTAACTATTAAAAAAAAATAATTTTACTATTGACCGTAATATATTTTACAAAATCGATAATATTCTGTGGTTGTGAAGGCGTTTTTGCGTACTTCTTGAAACAAATGAATCAAATCAGTCTTATACCTGTTTATTTAGTAAATTATTGAGAATTTCAGCGATTTCAAACGAAGCTTTAGTATCAATAATATTATACTATCTACTTCATGCTTCTTGAAGTTGCTTGAATTAAAAAATAAAATTCGAACATGGACTTTAATATGAATGGAAATAAATCTCACTACAAATACCTTAAGCTAGTTTTAGCGGCCACCTCACCAAGAATTTCATGAATTAGACTTCATTCAAAGAAAAAATTCTCATATTTCTAATACATTCAAAATTTGACCCCTTGCCGAACTACTTTTTGAGCAATTTGCCTAAAAATGTAAGTTGCTTTACATGTGATAAATTACGACTCCGCTACGCTCCAGAGGGAGAATACTGAAAAAAAATTAGAAATTTCTAACGCCTAGATTTCGTAAAAAAAACTAACGAAGTGCATGTTTTTTCAACTGTTGTTCAAAATTATTTAATTATTCACCGACGTACAATTTACAGGATCGCAAGAAAACCTTCTGTTGTGAAGGCGTTTTCTCCGTACGGCGTGAAAAAATGAGTCATGTTAGAGACTTATGTAGATATGTTTAATTAATTACTGAGAATTTTTGTCATGTATAACTATATTTTTGCCCTATTAATATTTTAGATTTACTTCACACTTCTTACAGATGATGAATTAAAAAAATTCATGTATGACTCTACCTCTAACATGACTAGGGAAAAATCTCGCTCAAAATACTTTTAAGGCAGCACCGACCACCAACATGTACCCTCCCCGCACACCCCTCTATCCCCCACCAAAACGAACTAGAAAGCGCTCGTCTGTTTCCACGTAGCCTTGCTTCGGGTGGGGTTTGATCAGTCAAATGGCCACACCCCCAACCCACCCAGCCAGCGGCCGCTATTTCCAGAGCCGCGAATGGCCTCGAAGGGACAATGCGGTGGCCGCGACGGGACAATGCTCGGGGCCGGGAAATGGGAGTAGGGGCAAAGAACGCGTTTCGGAGCCCCCCTTTTCGGACAAGAGCGGGTGCGGAAATGGGTTTGCGAACTTGAGAGAGGAAGGAAACCAGAGGAAGGCGGGAGAGGTCTAGAATTGAGAAAGAAAAAGGGTTCGAATGAGAAGAGTGATAAAAGGAAGAGAAGTACGAAGGTGCGTTGGAGTGGGATGAGGCGGAGATGTATGGGGCGGAGATGGAAGGCGTTGGTCAGGGTCGTGGGGACTGTGGAAAGGGTTTAACGTCCTCATTTCCGTGGTTGGAAACGAGATGAGATGAGAACCTACCCGGGATGTAGTGGTAGCGAAACATGGTGGCAGTTGCGTTTGTTTAGTCTTTTCAGTGGAAGAGTCCATTCATTACGAACTGGCTCCGCACGGGGGAGGAAGATCGTCTGGACGTTTGACTACCACAGTTCCCAGGGTCGAAAACCTTTAGTGCCAACTTCAAAGTGCTCAATCTCTTATTCAAATCAACTTTATATCTCTTTATGAGACTTAATTAAATTGTTTATGTAGAGTTTTCTGATAATTTGCGAACTTTAACAGCGTTTTTTGATAGTTGATAGATAGCTTGGATCGTAAACATTGTGATGGCACGCGCTACTGATCCCCTCCCGAAATCTCGAGTTAAATGCAGTTATGTTGGCTGCGTAATTTACTCTGTGCTGTCCTCTCTCCTCCGCTGCTTTGCCGTGGCCTTCCACATAATCCTTCCCCTCCTTGACGTTACACTTCGCGCTAACGACTGAATCACATATATTTTCGCGAAATTTGCAAAAAAAAGGAGCTGTCATCAATAGGAAATGATACGGCCGTAGGCTCCAAAGAGAGAGGCATAATTAAAAAAAGGAGAAGTTCAGACATAAATCCCATCAGAAATATAACAGTGTTTAGTTCGTGCCTTCTCTCAATTATTAAAAAAGTAAGTACTATTTAAAAAAACGGTTCACGGTTGTGATGAGGTTTGCAGCGTAGGGCGTAAGACAAATAAGTCAAGTTGATGTGTCCAATAGGTATCTACATATAGTCGGATAGCGACGTCCCACCAAGTCGTCCGGTTGGGAAATCTCCATGCTTCACGGTCATTCCAGAGCCCTTCCTCTCATCTTCTTTCTGTAATTTCCTTCTCTATTCCTTTCATCCAACCTTTCTTGTACCTACCTCTCCTTCGTCTTCCCTCCGGGTACCACTCCAAAAGAATTATTGGGAGTCTTTTTCAATCACTACGAAACACACAGACGATGTGGCAACGCAGTCACGCGCACGGGTGCAAAGACACACCGAAGAGGGTGAAATTCGCAATGAAAAATTCATTTGACTTGGCCGGGATTCGAATCCGAGTCTCTCTATTACTGGCCAGGTGTGTTTGCCAGATAAACCACCAAGCCATCTCAATTCAAGGCGAATTTAGCTTAATTAAAGGCAAGATCGGATGAACCTTCGCTGAAATTCACCTTCAATAAAGATATATAACTGTCAAACACACTTGACTGGAAAATGTTCCTGGGCAAATGTAAAGCGGGTTCGTATCCCGGTCAAATCAAATGAATTTTTCATGGCTAATTTCACCCTCCTTGATACATATTGGGAGCATCTCATTGTTTACGTAGAATTTTCTGATAGGTTGCAAACTTTAACAGCGTTTTTTGATAGAACTTAGCTTGGATCCTAAACATTGTAAATCGTAAACATCCCATCCGCTGTACATGTTCATACCATGTTAATTGCTGTGTTTTGATATAATATATATGGTGTTTTTTGATAGAACATAGCTTGTATCCTAAAAATTGTAAATCGTAAACATCCCATCCGCTGTACATGTTCATACCATGTTAATTGCTGTGTTTTGATATAATATATATGGTGTTTTTTGATAGAACTTAGCTTGGATCCTAAACATTGTAAATCGTAAACATCCCATCCGCTGTACATGTTCATACCATGTTAATTGCTGTGTTTTGATATAATATATATGGTGTTATCTACACATAATATCGTTTCGTTTAATCCTTTTAATCTCCTTTTGATTTACTTGCAGCCCTTTTTCAACACTCCGAGAACTTCAGTCCTATAAAACCAAGTTCATACGCATTTTATAATACTACTATGTTTCCTTCATGGTTCTTAGGACTGCTTAAATTTGAAAACAAAATTCGATTATGGTGACTCTATTTGACTTCTCTCCAAAAATCTCGCTCAATATATGAAAGTTATAAATAGTGAGTTATGGAAACACACTTGTAGGGAAAAGAACGCAGGTACAGTCTATTGCGGAGAGAATAAAATAATTAAAAATTACGGACGGGAATAAGAGGTGTGCGCCCTTTGTGGTGTGAAGAAGGCAAAGGAAATTACTCCAGCACTGGAGAAGTATGAAAAACCACATTGGCAAACTCTGGGGGGGGGGGGGTATGAATACCATAAAAACCAGCTGTCCATTAAAGTTAGTTTCAGAATATTTCTATGGGGAGGTTTCATCGAAATAGTGGGATGAGGGAGATATGAATACCAGGGAGGTTATGTTTGAACAGTTCAAGATAATTCCGGTCCAGTAATGGGGCAAAATTTGTTGTATTTGAACCACTAGTAAAAAAAATCTGACCCAGTGTTCCTTATCGAGTTTTTATCGCGGGAATATTGCCATTCCAGTTGAAAATCCTGATTAGAAATGCAATAAACAGAATGGTGGACTCTTAAGACATCAATCCGAATGGCTCAAAGTGTTAAAACTCACCAAAATTTCAAACTGTTCGTTACTGTACCACGTGTATCCTTAGTTAACTATCTCGAATGGCTCAAAGACATTATTTGGCGGCCCCTTTGGTGTGACCTCAAAATTCCGTGATAATTATCACATGCAAGAATACTCATTTTATCGCACGATTTCGTCGATTCAGCATTCTCGAATCGTCACAACTTGTCTTGGCATGCGATGATTATGGAATGAAAAGTCTCGAGTTGTTGTGCAGCAAGCGATACTTCTACGAAACCACACGACAGTTCTCTATTTTAACATTACATTAAATTAGAATTGTTAATATTTGAATACGGTAATTACCATGGCGTTTGGGGATTGACGACTTATGGGGAGAGGTAGTAGCGTGAGGAATATATAGTTTTGCGCACGGTTGTTAAATATAATTGGGGGAAACTAATGAAGGGACTGAGCAAAAACGCACTGGGAAATCGTTATAATACTAAGTTGAATGAACTCCCAATGGAGAAATTTTTTTTTCGGAAAGGCGACTTAAAAAAAGTGTAATCGTGACATTTAAAGAAG
Organism: Pyrrhosoma nymphula; assembly: GCA_963573305.1. Lineage (NCBI taxonomy): Eukaryota > Metazoa > Arthropoda > Insecta > Odonata > Coenagrionidae > Pyrrhosoma > Pyrrhosoma nymphula. Next base: position 116,157,474 of record OY754330.1, read on the forward strand.
TTCACATTTATGAACCAGAATCTCCCGCATTCTGGGCACATTATTTTTGAGTTTCTCTTTTCGTAAATAAATATGATTATTTAATAAGTTACTAATTAGTTTAATAAAGCTTAGATTAACGTAATAGGGTTTGATTACGGTTCTCAATCACGCGTGCTCTCGCGTTATTGTTATTTTTCAATGGTGCTCATGAGAGCAAAAACGTGATCGTCATTCTCAAATTTTGACAGGGGATCACTGGTTTTAAATGATGGAGAGCATTCGTTGGTCAGAACCTGTAGTAACCCTCTAGAGCGGTGTGCTTTTTGGATGGCGATAACGACAACACGAAAGAATGAACCGTGATCCCACTCCTGGATTGAAAAGAGTCCCCAACCACTTCCGAGTCTTGTGAGTTCGACCATTATTTGGAAGAACAACATAGAATACTTCTGGTATTGTAAGCGATGGGAGTTAACTCATAAAATCCTAAACAGGTTGACTGCTCTTCACTGCTTCAAACCCACTCCAGTCTATACCTTTTGGAACCAAATAGCACAAATAGGATTAATCACAACTTTAGTCCAATATGGGTTGAGTATTCACAAAAAACTTGGCATATGGATTTACTGCCGTTGCTCTCCAATCTATCACAATCTTTATGATACATTTGACGATTTACTCCGTGAATTCAGTGCGGATCTCGGAGCGGCTGGAGCTTGTACTTCGAATCCGAAAAGTTCTGGACACTTCGTGCGTTCGTTGTTTCGTCCCATTGTATTGGTTCACGCGGGAGAGGGGCAAACGAGAGGATTGGTGCACTGCGGAACAGGCGACTACATTGTTAACACGGAGCAAACACCCTCGTGACCCATTACGACTTAAGTGCAAGGGAGTCACGTGAACTCGATTTACCTTCACTTAAACACACAAGAGGTGTTTAGTAATGAGTTCTTCAGCAGCGCAAATACTTTCACGCGGCTGGAAAAATATGCAACTCTTTCGTCGCTAAAATATCATCATCAGTATTTATCGATCATAAGATTGGTTTGCTGCAGCCCTCGACTTCACCATACTCTCCGCCAACCGCTTCATTCCTACTAAATCATTCTTCAAACTCATTCCTTCATTTGCCTGAAAATTCCATTCTTTGTCTACCTCTAGAATCCACGTCATTCATTGTTTTTCTAATATTGTTTTCAATAAGCAATTGTGTCGCAAAATCTGTCCTAATAGGTAGACCTCTCCTTCCTCGTAGTGATTTCATAACACCATTTTCTTTCCCACTCTTTGTAGAACTTCGTTAGTGATTTTCTCCGTCCATTTTATTTTCACACTTCTCCATTGCTTCCAAATTCTTTTTTTCTTTGCAGCTGTTCTTGCCTTGGCTTCACTACCATGTAAGAGCAAGCTCCAAAATATATTTTAGTCAAGTACTTCCTTTCTTCCAGGCTTGCGTTAGAGTTATAATCAAACTCCGCTTTTGGGTAAAATGCCTTCTTTGCTTGAGCTATTCTGCTCACAATGTCTTTCTTACTTCTTCCATCGCCTGTGATCCTTATTGAAAATTAGAAAAACACGCTTTAATTAGTATGGGCATTCTAATGACGGGGTCTAAACCGATCGATAGACTTTAATAGGCTGGATAAATATAAAAATTCCACCCTTTTGACAAATGTGGGCGTTATGATAGCGTGGGTCGAAACCAATTAATGAGCCTAAATACGCTGGAATTATACAATCATTTTTTACAACATTATAAACCTCTCCGAAGGCTACAGTTTAAAGCGGAAAGAGAAATGACGCCGGGTGCTGATCATTCAAATCATTAATTACTGTATACGGGGAGGATTTGGAGCAAAGGGCTAAAATATGTGCATTTCTGGTGTAAGTGATCCACTTAGACCTTGTCACGAGCAATATAACTTTTCAATTAACCGTTTCCTGCATGTGGCTGGCAATTTAACAGAAACTTCCCGAACAAATTGTGAAAGTAATAATCCAAATAGACTATAGACAGGGAAGTCTTTTCTTTTGCTATGCCATTTTCTCTCTACCACTTGATTAACACATCCTGGTAGTTCAAGCTTTTCTTTATTCAAAGCAATTGATAAATTTAAATTATTGTCCGAGTCAAAATTACATTGTATAAACTGTGTTTTGTCTATATGGAGCCAAGTATATTACATTTATTACAACAGACCATAAAATGTATAAAAAAATAAATCTTTCTTAAGTCGTAAAAATGTAACTGTTTCCCCTGGATACCTCAAACAGACTCGTCCAATATATTATCTTACTCGTCAGTACTGTTATTTTTCTGACAGCGATCCCATCTTCAAGCAGATACCTTAGGACTCACTTTAATCCGTTTATTTAGTTTTTTTTTCTTAATATTTTATTTATGAGTGTGAGGGATTATGATCTTTATTATTATTTTGAACGAAAAGCTACGAGCCAAAGCAATTTAGCATATTTAAAACCCTGCATATCATTGACACAATTTTAGTAGAAATAAGTTAAAATGAGTTACCGGCGTGCTTTTGAATTTTGCGAGGTTGCAGTGGAGTTTAAACGCGATCAATGAGCTTATTAGTTTGATACGCAATCAATGAATTTAATAATACGCTTGTGAAGGTTCCGATTACTTCTTGAATAGGTTTATTTTAAAAAGTCTAATTGGAATGAAAAATTATAATCTTTGAAGATAAAATTTAGGCAAACTATTTAACAAAGTTTGGTGAGTTACAAATCACAACTACCACTTCCAACTCCTGGGCCCCTCAAACTTAATCTTCAAAAGCAATATAGTTTTCGACGCAAATTCTCTTGAGAAGGGAATTGTTGTTTACGCACATTTGTCTATGCATGCCCGTAAGTTTAGAAGCAAGTTTTCCATTTAAGTTAATTATTAGTACCCTAATGATATTTTATCAAAGACGATGAATTTTAGTTTTGAAAGTACACACATAACGAACCACACAATCACTCTTGCGAGTACTAAACTTAAAAAATACACGAGAAATAACGCGACGGCAATTGCTATGCTTTACAGAGATCATTATTCGCTTTACTTTCATCTCTTACTTTGTGATGTCAATTTAGACACCGTACCAGCTTTGCCAGACACATACTCTCCTCTGTCCACCGCTCTTTGGTCGACCCCCTTACACACCACCTTCCCCTCCTTGACGTCAAGCTATACGCAGGAGACTGCCACCAACTTTCGCTGCTATTGCGGCTGCGAAAGCTACACGTCTAGTGCAAAATTGCACTTGGAAGCGAGCCGCAGCAAGAAGAAGAGAAAAGAGATGGTAAATAATTCGGTAGGAACGGAATGAAAACACTTTCCTCTCTTTTGAGATTGTGACCTTGTGACGAATTCTGAGAAGAACATTCATGACCGGGGCTTTAAGAGTAAGGACAGGAGAAGGAATCGGTGGACAGGGGGAGGAGGCAATGTAAAAGTGAGCGGGGGAGGGGGAAGGGGCGAAGAAAAGGTCCACGACGGGAAATTCCGGGCGAAATTGAGATCGCGACTTATAGTTTAATTCAATCAAAAAGGATGTTCATCCTGTGGAAAAACTCTTGGGATTTCCACCGGAAAAGGTTCTCCATGATTACTCAAATTATCACACCACTGTGGAAAATTGTAATTTACGATGATCAGCATAGCTTTTCTAAAGGCAAATTTACCGCTACTGATCTTCTTGTACACTTACTGCCTATATCTCCGAAGCCTTAGACGCAGGGAAGCAGGTTGACGTCATTTGTTCTGATTTTCAAAAGCTTATACTAGAGTTCATCATTTTACATTGTTACAAAACCTTTCTGTTCTTCGAATCCCTTTTTCCCATGTTGCCAAGGTTCTCATCTTATTCTTTATTTCTCATCTAAGTTACCGAACTAAATTTGTAGTAATCAATAAATATTACTCTAAACCTATAGCAGTAACGTCAGGTGTTCCACAGGGTGCTCATTTGGCTCCATTAGTATTTATTTTATTTATTACTGACCTCCTTGATGTACTGAAGTATTAAAAGAGTTTAATATTTCCCGATAATGCAAAATTAAATAAATAATCCACTGAGGACTGTAGATCACTTAAAAGTGATTTGAACAAACATAGTCTGTTGACTAAAACTAATAATATATGTACCAATCCCAGTAGGTGCTTGTTATTGAGATTTACATGGTCAAATTCTCCCATTGTATATGACTTCACCATTGGCAGGTAATTCCCTCGGAGTGTTCTAACTCAATCAAAGACTTGGGAGCATATTTCCACAGCAACTTCGCTTTTCACTTCCATGTTGAGACTATTATACAAAGGGCGCATAAAACCTAGTTTTTATCTCTAAGTATTCGAAAATATCAAGCATCAGCTCTATGAGACTAATGCATTTCTTATTAGTTACAAGGAGAGTTACAAGGTTAATTGCATTCAAATCAGGAATGAGTCTGCCAATGATAGATTACTCTCAACTAGAATCATCCTTAAATTTTATTTACCTACATAAACGCCGAGTTCATGCTGATCTTCTTTTTCCTTAATAATCTTATAAATAATAACATACATTTCCCATTCTTAATTAAGAAAATAAACCTGCATACTCCAGTTATAAACACACTAGCTTCACAAATATTCTCTGTTTCACATCACAACACAATTTATGGCAAAAATAACCACAATATCCATGAGAACTAAAAACCAATCTTCGTCAGTTGCTCAGAAAGTAGTTTAAAACATCTTTAAGTAATGAAGATATTCATTACTGCCGCTAAACACGGAGATGGAATAACGGATAAATTGCCGCAGGAAAAAAAATCTTAAAGTAAGATTGTGAGGTGATCCTGTACAACTAAACAATCACATGTTATATTTGATCCATGAATTTGCACAAAACATAGTTTCTTATGTATATGCACAATGTATTGTATTTGATGGCTAGTTATACATGTTATTATTTTTTACTTATTATTTTTCCCTTTGTTTGCAAATTCTGAAACCTGTGTATCTATGTACTCAATTACTAAATTTAACTGTATGGTATTAAAAAAGTTGTAATTTGTTTTTATTGATGATGTTAGCATTAACATTATCTTACACTTGTAATATAGTGATGCCTGTAATACATTATTTATCATAACTTCAAACGTTTAGGCAGGAGACTCGCCTGTAGTCATCAGGGATCCTGGAATCCAATGAAAAGTTAGACGCAGCAGAGAACCTTACCCGATGGAAAACCCAAGTGCTTTTCAATAGTAAATGCACTTTGTACCTTCTTTGATAAGATAAAATTAAGTAACTCGTATCATTCAGTCGTGATCTCAGTTTTGCGCGAAATCTCCCCCTGTGGACTGAGAGCCTTAACTTAAAATCTGAGAGCTTTTTAATCATCTTATACGCCGGGAAAGCTTCAAGTCACATACAGGATGCATTAATGTTTGAGGGTATGCACACAACAAATCACGCAATCACATTAGAAGTGAGAAAATCTTAACAAATGCATGACAAAACGACGTAAGGAAAATTTTCATTCCGCGACGTACTTCGACGATCGTAGCCTTTAGGAGGAAGTAGACAAGAACGAAGCGTGGGGGGTTGGGGGGGGAAGGGAATCTAAAAGTGAACTTGGGGACGAAAAAAAAGAGGGGAAATTTCGGGCGAAATTGAGATCGCGACGGCACCACCACATCTCCCCATTAAAGTGAAGGAGAGAGGGAGATGGCAGGTCGTGGAGGAATGTTTAAGAGTGGACGATAAAAACAGCGAAGTGGAAGTGGAAAAGAGCGGGAAGATGGGAGAGGGACAAATCGTTGAAAGAGGTCCAGACGGTGCTATGGAAGCCAGAGAGAGAGAGAGAGATGGGCGATAAGCGGACTCGGGAAATAAAAACGAGGGTAATGAAAGAAAAGAGAAAGAGAATAGCCAAGGGTGAGATAGGAATAGCAGAGAGGTCACCCGCTGGCAGCTCCGTGCACTCACCCCGAAATTGATTCCTTTCGAGAGAGAGAGAGAGACTGCCGGGCGTGAATAGAATCGGAAAGTGGGCGAGCTATATAAAGTGGAAACGAAGATCATTTTTTTCATTCATACATAAACCTCAGAGGTTTTATTTTCCCTATCATTGTGGCAGACAATAGAGTGATGGAGGCATTCTTTGGGAAATTCATTCCTTACTTTTTTTCAATCAGGAGATTGTTGAGTGCAATCTCATTTCCTTTTTTACTCTCACTCACTTACGTCGTCAACCTTATCGTTTTCTTCATTCATTTCGTCTTCATTCCATTTCGATGGAAAAAGAGATTTTAACTTCACAATGGAATGAGATTTATGTTACCGTTAATTTTTTATACTTTCACACAATATTTATTCATACACGATCGAAAAAATCGACACATTGAAGAATTTAAAAAAATGCTGGTAAATAAATACAATTTTTCAGTCAAAAAATTGCAGTCTTTTTCCTCGTCGTTGAGGAATAGGTCCAACATAATATCCCGAAGAATATATCAGTAATTCATTCCTTTTGGTGAAGAGCTCCCGGGATTCCAACCGGGTTATGATGTGGAACTGTAGGAACTGCAAACCATATTTTTAGGTGCATCTCAACACCATAACTCGGTTGGAAACCCTTTGGAATTCCTTTTGGCTCTGATCGAAATACAGTTTTGGAAGCATGGGACATAATGATGTTTTGCATCTCCATCAAAGTTCCCCAGAAGAACCAACCCAAGCGGCCTGACAAGACTTCGTTCACAATTAACTTCTATTGTGGTCGTAATAATTGTTCTATGGTGCTGTTCTATGTTCTATGGTTATTTGGTTAAAACTCATCGAAGTAGAAAAAAACAAACTTTTTGGACACATTTTGAGACATGATAGCCTCATAAAAAGTGGAAGGGGAATGATATTGAATCGCAGGCTTCCGCGGAGTTCATTGTTGGATCTTTTCATTTTCCAGGTCTTCTCTCGCGCCTGTTGGTCACAGTTAGACAGCTTCACTGGCACTCCTGAAACGTATTCAGGTCGAAGATGCTGGACCACGATCTTGGCCGAACTCCTCGGCATTGGGCCTCCCTTGATGTTACCGCTCTCCGGGTGGCTGGTTTCAGGAAAACTCTCTTCCACGTGTTGAGCAAGTGGTGTTCTTTATTTCGGATTTGCTGTCTTTGCTAACCTAATAGATTCTCCAATTAGTCTTGGATGATATTGGCTCTCCTTTACAACGTCCCTGACAAGGGAAATTGTAAAGACAAATAGACTATATGCTGTTTATATGAAGGGTTGGAAGAGGATGGAGAAGGTGCGATTGATGGAAAAGAAGACAAACGAGGAAGTGCTTGGCATGGTTGGTGAGGAAAAGAAACTTCTGGATGAGATTATGTGAGATCTGGGGAGACAGAGTAGGTGGTTAAAAGAGGTAATGAGGGGCGAAGAGTTGCTTAAGACCGTGATAGAGCGAAGTATGTTGGCTAAGCGGGGAAGGGAAAGAGAAAATGTTATAACTGGGAAAAAGAAGGGAATATGTACGTACGCTGAGATGAAGAAAGAAATATTTTGGTTGATAGGGCCCTTCATATGTAAAACATTTGAGAATATTTACTGACTTCCGTTTAAACCTACCTTGACTGGTAGTGATTACTTAATAAAAGAATGAATTCGCCCACCAGCCATAACGCAGGGATGCTGTAGAGAGCATCAGATGAACAGCCATAAAATAACATTTGAAATTTAATGTGTTTACATTGCCTATTCGAGTAGATTTAGCAGTAGCGCCAACTTTTGGTGGTTAATTTGGTGAGGAAAAGAATTCCGTACACCGGTTTACACAATATATCTCTCGATACACAACTGTGGCGTCGCATGCCACTATAACGCGGAGTGTGAAAATTTCTCTCTGTGTCAGAATCGACTCATGCGTTCTTTTTATTTTAATTTTTCTGGTCCGTTCAGTCTCACGTGTAATACCCATGTCCCCGAGGGGCCAGCTCGCATCAGGTTTTCCAATAACCGAGCTACGCTTTTCGCTTGTTGATTACAATTTTTAACGAGTCAGGCAGACATCCATGCTTATTTTATTTTCGATGCCCGAGTCAAAATTCTCTGAGATGGAAGCACCGCGCGTATTTAAAACGTGTTTTTGTTCCCACGCCTCTCCCAATCCGCCCCAGGTCGAAAGAACGCACCGGGGGAATTCCACATTCGATATTCCGCGGGCATATTCCGGCCCAGTTCGGATTGGTTGAGAGGAAGGCTTAACTTTCTACCGCACACTCTTATGTATCTGAAGGGGTGAAAAAATAATTCAACTACACCTACGAAATACCGTGCAAGTTATCGCCAGGGTGAGTGGCACGGGGTGATTCCACATTAGGCATGAAATATTCGTCCCAGTTCAAATTCAACCCTCGAACGCCACCCGGGACGATAGGCGAGAACCAGAAAACAGCAAAACAATGCAAGGTCAAACTAAAGTCCATCCAAGATAACAGCGCAGTTTACAGTTAGAAATACAGCCAATCAGTAAACACGTTCAATGCCGCCCGAGGAATCGAATCACGATATTCCGCGGGCATATTCCGGCCCAGTTCGGATTGGTTGAGAGGAAGGCTTAACTTTCTACCGCACACTCTTATGTATCTGAAGGGGTGAAAAAATGATTCAACTACACCTACGAAATACCGTGCAAGTTATCGTCAGGGTGAGTGGCACGGGGTGATTCCACATTAGGCATGCAATATTCGTCCCAGTTCAAATTCAACCCTCGAACGCCACCCGGGACGATAGGCGAGAACCAGAAAACAGCAGATCAATGCAAGGTCAAACTAAAGTCCGTCCAAGATAATAGCGCAGTTTACAGTTAGAAATACAGCCAATCAGTAAACACGTTCAATGCCGCCCGAGGAATCGAATCACGTGACCGAAGAATCCAAGATGGAAAACATTTGTTTACATCATATGATCGTGAAAAATGGTTTAATTTTCATTACTTTCGAAGCCAAATCGGTTTTCATCGAATATTTCATCGAATTATGGTATTTTAAATATTGTTTAATGTTGCCGTAAGTTGTTAGGCGTATTTTTGCCGTCATGACAACGCTGGTTTAATGTTTTATTGTACATTACACATCTACATCTACAAATTACCCAGCAAGGCACCTCAAGGGTGTGAGGCAGGGGGTGAGCAGTCACCAACATGAATTTCACTAAACCCTAAAGTAAGTGTAAATACAACTATTGATACATTAACATAAATCGCCAATGCTTGTCACGAGGCGAAGTCTCACTAATAGTAGCATGCACTACACTATAGATATGCTACCAATGTTAGAGGACAGAACTGGTAGTGGAACTAGTATTTTAACTCGTCCAGCTAATTTTTCATAATATTAGTAATAAAATTTTCATTTTCTAGTTCAGATATTTTTTAAATGTTTAATCATGAAATAATTGACGTTTAACATTGAAACTCGCGTTGGCTGCTACTCATCTATGAAGACGTCGCGACTACGCCATGTTTACCTCACCGATAGGCCATTGCATGCCGGTAGCCTATTGATCGTAGGTTTGAATAGTCAACTGCGCTTCTATCTTGGACAAACTCTAGGAACAAAAGGAGTGTTACGTTGACAAACATGTTAACATGCAGTGCATGGGTTAACATACAGCTACTTATTTGTATTACTGATACTTTTAATTCATGGATACTGCGAGATACTAATTCGTGAAGAAAATAAAATCATGTAGAGCATTTCAAGTCAATGAGCTGATGGAAATAATGAGGATTCAATAAACACAAGAACAAAATTGAGTGTTCACCACGCTAAATTAAGTCGCGTCTCTATACCTCGACAGTCATGCTGACATGCAATTTTTTTTACAAAACTACAGATACGTAAAATTAATTAGCATTCCCTGCAGACATTAAAAACTGAAAAAATACATAAAAGAGCTAAATAAATAACCTATCTATCCTGTTAATTTTTGGATTAACAAAACTGTAGCATGTTCATCGAATAAAATAATTATGTGGAGGATTGGCATAGCTCGAAACTCTTGACAAAAGCGTCCAAGCATCTGGATTTCTGAGTCACAATCTGCGGACGGATCTGTGATATTTGTTGTTTCCAAACGAGTGGCCGAGGGTATTCGGTTAGTTTTTTGGCTATTGCACTGGGCTGCCATCCCAAAACCACGACTATCATTCCAGAAAATGGCAGCGAGTTTTCAGAGGAATTCTGACCCCAACTTGAGTGCACGGGGGGCATTTGAAGAGCAATTTTCCGTACATCAGATGTGATGTAACAGTATGTGGACTCCTTGGCTTCTTTTGTTAGGAGTAGGCATCTGTCAATGCACGGTTTTTCTTCATTTCTCCTCCATTCCCCTAATAATCCGACCTTAACCATCATACCCACACATCCGTATGAACACAAATGACCTTAGCTATCGGTCGCCTCCTTGAAAGACTAACCAACCAACCAACAAATTTTAAGTTGGCAAAAATTGGTCGGGTTATCCACCGGTTAAAGTTCTCCTTTTCTTCCAACGTTTTAACCGTCGACTCGTCAGACAACTCCAGGGTTCCAAGAACCCAATGACACTATATCAATTGGCCTGTCTAAACGATGTAAGAAATGGAGAACCTTACCCGGTGTAGAACCAGAGAAATTTTTCAACCAGAAGATAAGCCTGGAAAGCTTGAGTACATACAATACCAAGTGGAAGTTGGCGCATACTGCATTGGAGAAGAAACTTTCTCCATGCAATATCGATATATTACTTAATACCCAAGTCAAATCTAGATTTAAGCTAATTAGGTCTATTATTACTCGGCAGCTTGGCAAGCATTTAAAATGATATATTTTGGTGTTTAAGCGCTCCGACGGTTAAGGTTATACCTCAGATCTTAATCCTAAAACAAGCATTCTTGACCTAGGCGAGATTAAAACACACGACCTTTGGTTCGCAAGACTAGTGCGTTAATAACCTGGTTACAGTAGTAGACGCGCTCATGTAGTGGTGATAAAATGTTTTAACTAATATAGAACACTGAAACTGTATCCGCGTAAAATTAAATTCCACGAATAAAAATTTACTTTTAAATAAAGTAAAAGTGCAGGATATTTTCATTTAAGAAAGCAGTGAGTATTTTATACGAGAATGCTATGAATAACCATTCATTTATCTGAAGGCACCCATATAAAATGCTTAAAACTTCGCAAGTGCATATACCATATGGCGATGGTACCTATAGTTTGGTCGCCATGTCGGCAGATGATTCTTGAGGTCTGGTTTATTAGCTACATTAACTGAAAGTCTTAGTTTCCCTGGGGATGAAGATAGTCACTGTTTTCGTTGAAGCTTAAATTGAGCCAAAAATACGCAAAAACCATCACTTAAACGCAGAGAAAGATTTCAAGCTACTTTCAATCGTTATGAATCAAAAGGATTTAGAGTATCGGTAAACAGCTTTAAGTTTGATTTGATAGGAGAGCGTCTAGCTCATCTCGAGTTGGGTTCTGATGCGAGGGAACTTGAACACCCAGAATTGGGAAAAGGGGGAAAAGGTTCTTAATCCTGGGCCACTCTTGGTTTCCCACAAGGTTTGATGCCCGTTAAATCAGCTTAGTTTTAGCTAAGTGTAGTGAGGCATCGCTTAAATTTGCACCCTGTCTTCTCTGCTGATTAGTCTACCTTCCTTCTGACTGGAATTACGTAGCTCATTATTAGGATTAACTAGAACGGCTTACTGATGATTTCCACTTGAAGTAAGACAAATGGAATTAATATTAATGAACTTGAAGTTAATACGAAAGTGTGACACATATGAAGTAGTAATGGAGCAACATCTGTTAAAATTGAGAAAATTGAATATTTTCCATCAGATCACGGCTCCAAACGATCTGATCGTTATAAATTTGGAAAGAATATTAATTCAATTTATGAAAAAAAGCTCTCTCTAACTTTCCAACACTTGTGTTTAAATTATGAATTTCAAGGACGACATCCAATGATCCTTGTCGCAACTATTGTAAGCTTCATTTTTATACGGAACAGCAACAGCAGGCTTGCAGTGAAAAATTAATCGCATACTTATCAATCGCATGATAATAATTGCACAATTGAGCAAATATAAAGATATGCATTTTCAACGCCTATGAAATCATCCAATGAATCACTTATTGTTGGTAACTTATGAGGAGATCATAGACCGCATTTCATTTGCAAATAAGCGTATTGCCATATTGACATGACGTGATTATTGTAAGCGACCGGCGAGATCAGTGTTCTGTTCCTCGAGAAGATAATACTAGCATTAGATACGTTCTAGTATTATGGAAATCAAAGTTTGCTCACCCTTATAATTAAACCGCATAACTTATATGAAGAGATGAAAAGGCCTGCAAATCCTGGAAGGAAAGTAGTAGGTAGTGGGTGGATCATATTAAGACATTAATGTTTGACGAAGGAAGTAAAAATTGATGTATACCAAAGAGTCCTCCTTCCCAATTAATTATATTGTAGTGAATTTGGGTATGGCAGGATAAGCATCATAGGTGGCTAAATTCAGTGGCTACGAATTATCCGAGAAGTTCTTACAGTAAATCAAGGATAAAACTAGGAATGAGTGGGTGATAAAGAAATGTGAAATGGGTGCTCCGTTGGTTTTGAGATTTTGAGAGGATGGTTGAGAGTTAAATAACGAATCAGGCTTACCACAGAGGAGAAAAAGGCGTGGGGGGAAGGTGTAGACAAAGAAAGTCATGGGTAAATTTGGTGGAAGATACTCAAGAAGAGGAGGAATATTAGGAATCTTAAGAACAGGAGGGCGTGTATAGAGAAATTTATCAGAGTATGTAAATCAAAAGAGGTATCCAAGGATAGGGCAGTAAAGAAGAAACATTTAAAACAGAACCTGTTTTGTAGGACCAACACAGAGAATAAAGATATTTTAACTGAGCCCACCCAGAAAGAGACGGGAATGATGGGTGTATGTGTATTAGGTCCTTCGTTTTACTTATCCATTCTCAGTAGAACATCGTGATAGTTATAAAAGCTTTCAAAATTGTGTCGTGATAAGAAAAAGTTGGATATGAAGTGTAATTAGCCTCAAATTGAGTTTGCGTATTGCAATTGGTAATTTGAAGTAGCTAAATGGTGGAACGAAATGGTGATGGGAGGAATACCTCATAGACGGAAACAGTCATCTTTTTTGGGAAATACGATAGAAAACGATAGAAACTCAAACGATAATAAAAACAAACCCGTACATGAATTATATTAGAAACCACGCAAGCCTGAAACTCAACATGAAAAACTTAAGGGTAAGTTTGGCACTACTTCAAGAGATTTTGGTCCGAGTTGCATGAAAGGTTTTTTTCTATTACCTAAAACGAGTGAGAACTAGATTTCAGTAAAAAATTCGTGCATGTGCCAGCGTGGTTCCTCGAAGGAGAGGGAAAATTAACCTAAGTCGACGGTAAAAAAAGCTTCACGCATGCACAACTAAGCTCCGATTGAGTCTTATGCCATCTGATAACTCCCGGCGATGGGTAAGGATTTTCCTCCCTCGGGAATCTGACTCAGGAAAATTTATTTCGGAGAAAAAGAATTCCGACTAGAGGTCTCGAGCCGGGGACCAATGTGTGGGACGCCGAGGGAAAATAGCTTTCTCCCGCCCACGGATATTCCCCTCGTGGGTTGAAGTACTGGGGGAAAAGGGGAAATGGGGGAAAGGGACTTCTTGCGAGCGAGGAATGGATTCTGGGAAGGGGAAATATGAGAGGCATGATAAGACGGGCGAAGGTGGGCGTATGGGAATGGAGAGAAAGGGGGCTAGGGCTAAGGGATTTTGGTCATAAGACGAATGGTGACGATCCAGGTAAGTCATACGGGGGAGTGGAGAGACAAGGGGAGCCCAGAGGAGGAAGGCGATGGGCCAAGGCGTTGTGTGGAAGGAAGAAGAGCAGACGACCGAGTTAAGCCTTGAGGACGACGATGAGGAAGGCACGCAACCCCTCGGGGCTTACTGAGTCTGGTTCTCTCTCCCAGAGAGGATTTGGTCGGAGGGAGCCCTCGAGGCATCCAATGGCCTTTTTTTACTTGGGCGGGCATAGGAGGTCCCACAAGGAAGCATGATCGGTCCCCTCATCTACGCGACTGACGTGAATCTACGAACGTAAGGTATTGATATTAATTTTCCCAAATGTTACTCCCTGGAATGGGAGGATTGCATTATGAATACTAACTCTGTACTTGTAAAATTAATGAAATTGGCCGTTAAACCCTGGACATTTGCAATATAAATCGCGATAAAAAGGAGAATTAGGAAAATTTCCACACTTCCCTCTATTGAACCGATCGATTTCGACGTCTAATGCGTCGGGTGAACATGGGAGGACTAACAAGGTAGTAAAATCGGTCCTCTCATCTTACTCTCATCTACGCGAGTGACTTCAATTTTAAAATAGCCACCAACATAAGAAAATGGTGTTAACGCTCCCCCGCGTTACTCCGTGGAATGACAGCATTTCATTACGGATGTAAACTCAGCAATTGTTAAAGTGGTGGGATCAGGAGATATTTTGGAGAACATTGCAACATCAATCACGATGAATAGTAACACTAACTATAGTTACACACTGGTTCCTATTGACCCGATTGATTTCGAGGTTAAATGCGTCATTATAATGGTGAATTTTAAATTGACAACAGATTTCCGCGTCCACTATATGCAATGGATGAGGTTCGATGGGGGAGGGTAAGGTTTTGCGGTGGATTTTTCCAAACATAATCGAAACCACCTCAATAGTAAGTAAGAGCTATCTATGCATGGTGGATGAGGAGAGTGAACGGTTGGAGAAGATTAGGAAGAGGCATATTAGGTGATTGGATCAGTTTATGAGCGGCAAATGGATGCTGAAACCCGTGGTTGAGGAGAGGATGTTGGGTTAGTGGGGAAGAATTAGAAAGAGGAAAAGATCCATGGATGAGATGGTAGGACGTATGCAGCGGTGAAGAATGAAATTATGAAATGAGATAAGGGCCTGTGGCGGCAAAAGATACGTGAAGGTATTATTTTTCCATTTTAACCTCCTTTAACACCATAGAGATTACCCATAACCTAACTTAATTGACAATTACTCATGTCTTACCATAAAAAAATTAAATTAAAGAGAAATTTAGCCTCTTCCCCGCCATCTAGTGTACTCTTTCCTCTGCGCTCGTAAATGTTTAAGATGCTAAACGATAATGTTAATAGATAAAGATAGTAATACGACATGAAAAAGCGGTAACCTCACCCGCATATATTATTTCTAAAAGTTTACAGCAATCGAAGCTCATTTCGAGCCGATAATCACGCATTCGCTGTAAACATATTCCGAAGCGAATCCGCTAAAAATAGAACCCACGCAGTGACAACGTAAACATTAATTACCCAGAATGTCTGTAGCGAATTGCATTCCGCGGGAGTGGAATCACTAAAAGGCAATTGAATCCATACGATGAGTCTCGCACAAACGCGTATTCGCATTAAAAAAAAATAGTCTCTAGTCTAATTAAACGTGAATGTATGTGAATAGTGTATGAACCAAGAAATGCGAAAGTATTCAAGCAAAGCAACAGTTTCTTGCGGATAAATACAATCGATTCCAAAAGCAGAGAGCCCACAAGACTGATTACGAAGAATACGACACCGCCATCGTGCAGACGACACCATATTTATTTCCTCTACCAACGATGATGAAGAGGGAATTCGCACTTAATGCCAACCGTAACGTTATTACTACTTAGAAAATATTCGTCTCAAAATGGTATCTCATTAGACGGAAATAGAACTAAGCTGAGAGTAGGCCAGCTTTATGTGATTCACCGAAAGAATAAAAGAGAGGTAATTATCCTTCTTACAAAAAAGTTCAAGATAAATGAGTAAGAGACTGACTGTTGACATTTTTAATGGAAGTAACCTAGATGAGTAACCACATTTGAGGTACTGACAACACTAAAAGCCCGCGATAAAAGAGTTATCATCCAAAAAATAAATGGAGGTGACAGTGGTTAAAGAACTAACTGAAGAGAGATCGGAAATCAAAAGGCTGATGTTTTTTGTAAAATGTACACATAGTGATAGGATTAACAGGAGCACTGAAAAGATCAATTTTTGTGCTTTAATTTCCCTGAAGGTTTCTTAATTATTTGCATATTGGTCAATTATTCAATATTTACTAAATTAATCCACCGGTAAAAGGAAGGTTTTGATAAAAGTCAGAATGAAAAGTCTTCCATATTTTTACACGTGAAGGGCCTCTACCTCTAGTATTTCTTTCATCATCTCAGCAAACAATTTGCTTAAATGACTTGATAGTTTCTGTTTAGGCAAGTTTCAGTACGACACGAAAGATATTACTTTGAGCGTGCACGATATATCTAGAACTGATAGAAGCAACACAAAAGAGAGATACACTACTGAACTAATAGGTACTATTATTCCTCTTTCCACACTGTAACAAAAGCCGAATGCTGCCTGGTTTAAACTTATTCTTTACATAAGTCGAAAGCTACCTGGGAAATAGTTAATAATACTAAATATAAGATAAAAGATACAGTCTTTACAACTTTTAATAATGCTCCAAACTATTTGTCACTGGCTGATCAGTTAAATAATCACTTCACTTCCCTTAAAGCATCCTCTCATGAAACAATTTTCCCCAGCCTCTTATAGGATCATCTTTTTTCATCAATCCCTGTTTGGAAACTGAGCTGCTCAATATTATTAAACTTCTTCAGGACAAAGTAAGCAGAGGCCCCGATGAAATACCCGGAAAATTGATTTTTCATAGCTTTGACCTAATTCAGGAACCAATGCTAATCCTCATCAATGAGTCGTTGGCTCAAGGCATCTTCCCAGCTCAGCTAAAAATATCTTAATATAATACCAATATATAAAAACAAAGGCTCGTGCGAAGATTTCAACAACTACAGGCCAATTACCATTCAAAACACGTTGTCAAAAATATTTAAAAAAGTTCTACGTAATAGACTAACCTCCTTCCTGGAAAGACATAATATACTTTCTCCATTCCAACATGGCTTCCGCACTGGAAGCCATGTTGGAATACCATGCTGGTAGCGGATAGGGTGGATCTTCCACCCTATCCGCTACCCTACGATTATTTTTTTCCGAGGCTACATCGCCTTTGCAACTGCCTTATAATTCTCCTTTTTTCTATGCAATCAAAGACTTAAAATGCTTAAAAATTTTATTTTAGGTATACAATGAAAGGGGGTTTAACACACACAAGCCCTCTACTGGACCCTCTTTCGATTTAGACAAAGAGACGCGGAAGTTCTATGAGACGTTTTTTCGCCGACCGGTCTTTCACGTAGTAATCCCGATACCAGCTCTAAGGTAACAGATCTGCGGCCAGGACGGGGAAGACAACGGGGCCAAAGATAAATGGAGATGCGAAAGGGTGGCCGGGATTTCTTTCTTTTTGTTCTCTGTCTCTCTGCATCTATCTCTCCCTCTCTCCAGCTGCCTCTCCTCCCTCGTCCATCCCATGAGACTTAACGAATCGTAGTAGCTCCGGGACCGTTATCTGCGGGCGTCTAAATTTCGAAAGTTTTTTTTTTTTTTTAAGTGGACGAGTGGGATTCACAGATCGACCGTCGAAATAAACGCGCCAATTCCTCGAGTTTTCTAATTCCTTTTTGCTCCGCTGGCGTAATTATCGTACGATGTTGGTTGTTGCCGCTGTTGAATTTATCCTCGCGACCGCGCGAGAGAGGATAGCGAGAAACAAATTTCGACTCGCAGCGTTTTTAATTGTTGGTCTACAACGACCAATTCTGTACTTTTCGGCAAAGTGGCCTTTTGCGAAAAATTGTATCTGGGCCAATTTAGATAATGAAGAGAGAAATCAGTAGAATCAGCGGTGGTCTGTTTTTGGATTCGATAATAAATGCATGACTCTTTTTTAAAATTGAAATGGTCCGATATTTATTTATAACATTTGCATTCACGATTTGAATTCCATTCCCACACTCTAACCTTATCATTTTCAACGAGCCCGTCCTTTCTATTTGATTAATTTTTTATCACAAAAGGCAGCTTAAATCCATTGTAAAAGGAAAATTGAAAGCCACATCACCGAGCGTGTTTTGAATTGATTGTTCATTAAGTATTCAAACAATTTGACTGGAAATGTTATAGACAGCACATCAACTACCCAATTTAGAGGTTTGTTAAGAAGCTCCCATGCCCTACTGTCTATTGCCCTGTGGGACAATATCTCTTGACATACTCACTGCCTACCGTCTTTCCTTCAAGAAGTGCTTATTATTTCAGATCAACGCGAACCAAGAATTTTTCCCTCTCGCATCAATCAACTTTTTGTTCCCCTTCCAGATATACTTCATATGCTTTTGTTGAATTTCATTTATCTTAAAAAAATATAACGTATGTCACTACTAACATGCATTCGGAGATTGCCTCATAAAAACTTATTTATCAACATTGCCCTCCATTCCATGTTTAATTTCAATGAAATTGATAAAATACGGCTGTTAATAAAAGCAGGAAGGCATACAATTAAGTAAGTTGATCAATTTTATTGCTTGGATAGTACGTTGGAGAAAAATCAGCGTAGAAGCAAAGGCATTCGAAGGATAATTGCGTTAGTAAAAGAAGCATTCCGCAATATGAGGGAGCTTATTGAGCTTCTTACGGAGATATATTGTGTGAAAATGTTAGGAAAAGGTTAGCGAAAAGGTTTACATGAAAAGTGGTTTTGTATGGTGCAGAAAAGTGGACTCGGAGAAAAAAGGACGAGAATAGACTGAGAGCGTTTGAGACTGGGTTGTGGATGATAATTAGGAAAGTGCGGTGGACGGATCGGAAAACACGTAAGGGAGTGCTAGACACGGTGGATAGAATACTTCTCAATGACATTAGGATGAGGCACAGTAAGTGGCTGGAGCATGTGATGTGGGGCTAAGGGATGCTGAAGGCCGTGATGGAAGGGTGGATGTTTGCCAAGCGGGTAAGGGGAAGAAAAAGAATAGGCATTATAGACGGGATGAAAAGAGATTGGACTTATGCCGAGGTGAAGAAGGAAATCATTTAAGTCAGTGGTTCCCAACCTTTTTTATGTCGCACACCCCTAAACATTTTTAATTTGTTCTGGCACCCCTTAAAGTATTAATTTATTTAAGAATGAAAATCAAGGTAACCAAAAAACAGTTGCATCATCTACTTTTAATAATATATATAAACAAAAATGAAACATATGAAAAAAATATTACAAGAAATTAAGTTGCATAAATCCTACAAAAATGTACCCTTAATATCAACAAAAACTTGAAATGTTATCTCGCACCCATTGGAATGCGATCTAGCACCCCCACGGGGTGCGAGTACCCCTGGTTGGGAAACCCTGAATTAAGTGAATACGGGCCGGCGCCTGTAAAAATCTTGAGGATCCTTACTCGTTTCGATTTAAACCTACCTCAAACGGTAGATAACCCGAATAAAGAAATAATTTAAATAAAATGCGATGGGCTTCCACGGATTCTTCTGAGCCGAGGGAAAGGAGTTGACCTCCTCCCCATGAGTGGATTCACACGACTTCGGGAAAGCTTCGCTCTACCCTCTGAAATTTAACACAGCTCAGGTTATCACTCGGTGAAAGGTGATTACGGTTGCAGTAAGAACATTATAGATATTCGAGTCCAAGTATTCACGACTCGTTTGGGTTTTGGTAATTTGGGGAGGCAACCAACAATTGAGGCCATTCTCACCATGGAGAATAAATCGGTAGCAAGCGTTATATGCGGAATGAAGGAAGGCTGGAGAGAAATCAGGCGTTAGTATCACCTAATCCTTAGAGAAAGGTACAAAGGGAGCCACGGTTTAACGTTCCATCCGATGGACGGAGTACCAAACTTGATATACCGTCCTTACAACTCTCAAGGAGAGATCACAATTCCACTGATAAACCTCCATCACTGCTGGAATTCGAATCCATATCCTCAGTAAGGGAAGCCTGTACTCAAACCACCAAACCTACCTCACTCCCTTTGCAACATGCTATTCAAGAATAAGTCTCATGGAAATATTTCATTTCTTTTTCGTAAGGGCCATCTTCGGACCACGAGCCTATTTAATTTCCTCGCCATTTGTTGTTTTCTTTCCTAAATATTTGGGAGCATTCCATTCAAAATATTGAAGCTAGTTATCGGTAAAAATCAACGAACTTTAGGGCATAGGAGCGACGATGAATGGAACAATGCGTGCAGGCGAAAAGTTAGGAAACTTGCCGGCAGCATGTTTTGTGTACAGTTACCAAATTCTTTCAACATACGTGCTTCAAATCGTAAGCTTTTTATCTCAGAGCCATTAAATACATAACATTACCCAAAGCTGACTCCTTTACTGACAATAGACACAAAAATAATAATTGTGGATGCTATAAGTAGCCTTCTTTTAGTGTACAGCACATATTAACTCGGCTGCCAATCTGTTTTGAAGTACGCTCCATAGAGTGCAACGTCTGAAACGGATGAAAAGCAGGTGCACTGTTTTCTTTGCGACGTGACTGTCGCACTAGAGAAAATGGAAAGCGTCCAATCTTTCATCTTTCTGCTGTTTCTTTTATCTTTCTTTAAAGCCCGCTCTGAGCCTGTTATTTTTCTATCTAATAGATTGGAATCCTTCCATCTTCAATAATTCCTCTCTAAGAATTTCTTTTCCTGTTCCTTCTTCCTGTGCGTTGTTTCGTTCAAAAGCGCTCTTAACGTCTCAAATCTAGCTAGTTAATTTACTTCTTTCCCCCACGATATTTGAAGACCAGCTCTGTTAAACTTACTGTCATCCATCCCGGGTAAATTATTTAAAAAATAACGATTTTCTATTTTTTCATTGCTTGTTATATTATTTATATATTAAAATATATATTTCATCGATGAGGAAAAGGCAAAGTAGGTGGTTGGAGGAGGTAATGCGGAGAGGGGATGGATTGCTTAAGGCTTTAATAGAAGAGAGGATGTTGGATAAGCGGGGAAGGAGAAGAAAGAGAATAGGTTTTATGGACGGGATGAAGAAGGGTAGGACATATGCTGAGATGAAGAAAGAAATACTATTGGTAGATTGCGCTCTTCACTTGTAAAACTTTAGGGGATTTTTACCTCCTTTAGTTTAACCTATCTTAATGGGTAGATTATAAAAAATGAATAATACATGTCATAATTACATCTTAATTTCCAGAGTGGACCTAGTTTTTTCCTAAAATTTCCTCTTTCCAATCTTTATAGCCGGCGTTAGTCATAATTCAATGCTATATTGGAGCTAAATAAGAATTCAATGCACTCATTCAAGGGAACGCTATATTTGCTTTTTTCAATTTTTTAACCGCTTATTTAGATTTTACGCATCGGTTGTCAAAATCTTTAGTTCTCACGCTCAATGCCGTGCAGAAAATTTCTGGTGTAAAACGGCCAATTTTTAAAGAGTAGTTGCCGAAGGTTTCAAGTCTCGTCCGACGAGAAGACTTGGCAAATAGGCGGATTTTTTAAAAAGGACGAGTTGAGCTGGGATAAGTCTCGGCTCGTCCGGAGGGAACAATGTATCATCATCTTTCTCTTTAAGTCCTTCGAATCCTCGAAGAGAAGAGTTG
This sequence comes from Pyrrhosoma nymphula, assembly GCA_963573305.1. Taxonomy (NCBI): domain Eukaryota; kingdom Metazoa; phylum Arthropoda; class Insecta; order Odonata; family Coenagrionidae; genus Pyrrhosoma; species Pyrrhosoma nymphula. Next base: position 116,179,137 of record OY754330.1, read on the forward strand.
AATCAACTATTAAAAGCTGCTGACGAGTGAGACCAAAAGTTTGCATTTTTTCTAAAGTTCTATTCCACCACCACTTTGCCTCATTAACACTAAGATTAAAATTACTATTACCACACATTGATAGAAATTTTCAACTAGCTTCGCAATCCATTGTAATTTTTCGGTATTGAATCCCAAAAGCAATTAGTTCAAAAACAGTGTGACATGGCCATCGTTATGTACTGCGATCCCGGCTCTATTTTTTTTAAAGACATCACAATTCATCTCTCAATCTTCACTACATTGATGAGAGGCTGCCCATATTATCTAAAAACCCATGATAAACTCTATTTCTTAAAAATCATTGGTAAAACCACCGAGACGACAGAATGGATGTATTGCTGATGCTTAAGTTCACAACGTTATTTTGCGTGCGATACAATGTTTTTATTTGAGATAAATTGAAGAAATTTATCAGTAATATATTTTCCATTATTGCCCATAATTTCCTTCCAGCTTTTCTTCCAGCTTTCCTTCCAGCTGGTATTTTCTCGAAATCTGCTGGTTTTGAGTGGAAAAAGTCGTCAACCCAAGGTTGTAAAACTATAAGTTGCCTCGAACTTGGCACCAACCTAATATATTTGTGCATTTCTTTGCATTTTTGTAAGTTCAAAAGTTCCATCTTATAAAAGGTATAGTAATTTTTAATTGATTATATTTACATCAGTTACAAGTATGGAACGCAATGACATACAATAAAATCATAATAAAATAAAATAAAGTGTGTATGGAGAAAGATGATGATAAAATTAGGGTGACATGAAGGGATAAAGCGGAAAGCCAAGAGGATGACGTATAAGAGAGCTGACGAAAGCTAATGTTGAGATTTAAAACTGTTTATCCTAAGCCATAATATATTTTGGCATTCAAAATGTTATTGTATTCAATTTTCCGTGTTTAGTGATATACAATCACATTTTTTCATTAGATCATTTTTTAGAATTATAAGTAGTTGTTTTGCAAGATAAATAAGTATAACTATTTTGACTCTCCTCAAAATCTTAGGAGTGAGACCCAGGAAAAAATTAATTCACATATTTTACATAAGAAGGTGGCCTAGAGGTAGTGAGTCTGACATCGGATCCAAAGGTGGCAGATTCTAGATAGGGGAAATACTTTCCAGCCTTAAGTAAATAATACCAAACTTCCCGGTACAAGATAACAAAGAGGTTCTCTGCGCTGCTACTGCTGTATAGGTGAAAGACAGCAGTTTCATCTCAAGCCACTGTTCCAGAAGATCGGTCCAGCGCCAAACTTCCATACTTAAGGGCGATAGCGTAATTCACGGTAACAGCCGCAGCACTTCGACTGGATCATCTTATTTTTAGTGTGTTCTTATTACTTTTAAGGGGTTATTGATTAGTCAATTGTTGGGATGTTTTGTTTCCTGGTTGGTTGTTAGGGGTTTGTTGACGAAGAAGAAAAGGGGGCATTTTGTTGGGAGTGTGGGAAGAGAGAACGGATGTGCTGTGGACTCATGTAAGGAGGTTGCTCTTGATTATAACTAAATAAATAAATTACTGCATAATGGATTGCAGAATACGTTAAAGATGAGCCGAAGTTACCCCTCCAAGGAAAAATCAGTCAAGGTGGAAATATGCAGGGTTGGGACAAGGAATGAGCAAGTAAGACGACAGTACGGAAGAAATATCTAAAGATTTCCCGGCCTATAGTGTTGCTGAAGGTTGCTCGGGCTTCCCGCATGTTAAAACTCTCCATCTCTGCCGAAGTTTCGATGTAAGTGTCGTCCATCGTCGATGCCCTGATGACGATGGACGAAACGTACATCGAAACGTCGGCAGATATGGAAAGTTTAACCCAGTGGGAAGGCCGAACAACCTTCAACGATAGTACGGAAGGCTGCATTCATGATGCACGATGCTGATAAATGACATTATTAGTACACGTCGCAGTCAAATGATGACGGGCAACCACCATGATCTACATAATTGGTTCTCAAACCTTTTTGACACCAAGGCACACTTGAGGTGTTTGGAAATTCAGACGGCACACCAGTGAACAAAGAAAAAGTTAATAGACATATAAAAATAAAGTATAAACAAAAACCGATAAACAAAACTTATAGTTTTTAAACAAAAATAACAAAATTGAAAAGTATTTATTAGTTTAATAATTCAATTAATTATATTTATTGATATTTTATGATATTTTTATGAGGGTTGCGGCACACTTGGCAGAGCCTTGCGGCACACCGGTTGAGAATTACTGACCTAAGTTCACTCACATGTGATAGGAAGTTGCTTATTGCATTGTCGGGATGATATCTCGTTTTTGTACTGTCATAAAAAAAATTAGAAAGAAACAGGGCTGCAATGAAAAAAAACTTGATTTTCTTCCCTGAGGTTTTATTTCAGTGATAGGTGTCAACGAGTAAGTATAATTGATTCCCTGATAAAGATTAAGAACGCATGATAGAGATGTAGCAAGCTTTGGTTAACGGCATTCGGTCACTGAAAATCACGACACGAGAAAAAATCGTGTTTCACTAACATGTAACACAGTTAAAACTCAAAATGTTAGGTGAATTTCCTTTGATGATGACACTGAGTTTCTGAAATCGCATCAGAACTAATATATTTGTGTGAAAGAGCAATAAGCCATTAATTCACTGCTCCAAATTTGGAGCGAAAAACTATGGGATCAATTCGTGGAAAAAAAATCAGCGATTAGCCTTTTACAACCTTATTTTATGGCGGAATCAGCGGATGGGACAAATAGATTTGGATGGAATAATAAAGCCTGGTCAATGTAGTAGATTTTGACGATTATTTCCAATATCAATGATTACGTACGCAAAAAATAAGTAATGGAGACCCTTTGATAATTACAGCAAATTTCTCAAATCACAATGGGAACTAACATAATTTTGTGGTCGAATATTACTAAGCGGATTATTTAATTGCATCAAAGGCTGTTTTTCACGTGAAACCGCTTATGTGGTCGAAATATACTAATAAGGGCGAATAAAATCACCACATTTCTCGTAGTGAAAGCTCTTTTTTCCTGTCGTGTACACTTTTCCCTGCATGTGTCACATGGAATAGAACGTAATGATGTACGACAGCTATTTCCTGTAGATCTTTCAAATATTGTCATAAAAAGGTGATAATTCTAGGTTGCGAGGTGGTCTGTTAGGGGACACAAATAGCTGAAGGTTCGTGGTTATATTCCTGCTCCAGGAAACCCCTTTTCATCAAAATATTTTCAACTGATTCGTCACGGGAGGCGTGAAAATTAAGAAAAAAATTCTATTTTTCTCTACTTCAGAATCGGTCTAAACATATTATTGGAGCATGTCCTTAAATGGCAGCGAAGCTTGGATGATTACTGGAGCAGAGTAAAAAAGGTTTTAGCTGAGTTGAAATATGCTATCAAAGAAGAATAATGAAGAAAAAATGGACGGAGAGAATCACCAGTTGCATGAATATCTGAAGAGAGAAGACGTTTGATGAAAACAGCGAAGTAGAGGAGACAAACTCATTGGATTCATTCTGCCGCACAACAGCCTCTGAAAAACAGTAATAAATACGTACAAGGATAAATTAATGGGATAAGATATCACATAGGATCATGGCAAATTCCATAAAGGATCTGTTTAGAGCACCAGTACAAACTAGAGAGACGAGTGGAACACGTATAAAGAATTATTTTCAACGGAATGATGAAGCATGTCTGGGAAGAGAGAACACTTCAGAGAAGACGGAGAAAAAGAAAGACCAAGTGAATTTAAACACGGGCAAGATAAAGGTCACTGAGGAAGATGCTGAAGAAACAATACAATACAGGATCATAAATAATTACAATACATACAATTACCATTGATGGCACCCTGTTTTAGATAAAACATTCCTCTTTAGGGGCTACCTACTACATTTGTGTCATTACTTTACATTAGTGTCATTGGCATTTGTTCAGTTGTTGTATATTGTCTGTAAGCTGTACAGATGAAATGCAAGTAGAGAGTTGACGAGGCCTAACACCACCTTGGGTATAAATGCCCATGGGAGAAAGTAATTAAATTTCCTGAATTTTTCAAAATAAGCCAAAAATGGGGTAGGTATAGGTATCGAGTCTGCGCAGATCAGGGATGCGAACATCTCTGTGAGAAAGTGGATAAGGGAAGGAAGAGAAAGGCCGGCCCTGACGTAGCCGTCCCCCTCCCGCCCAATTCACTCGAAAGAGAAAGACCTGGTCGGAGGGGGGGGGGACTACGGGGTGGAATAAGGGATGGAAGGGAAAGGGGTAGCTAGGCTTCGTTTTAATGAGCCCCGGGGCACGCACTGCGCGCTATGGCCCTCACAAGGGCCGAGAGACGTGGAACAGAGAGAACGTGAGGGCACCTCCTCCTCTCATAGGAAGTCCTTTCCCTTCCTCCCCTCCTTTTTAAAGCTTCGCTTCCCCTCACAAAAACCCTTTCCAGTACCCCTAGGGGTGCGAGGGATCGGGGTTGGGGGGAGTGGGGCGTAGGGAAAAGGTTACCCATCTCCTTTTCATCTCTTCTCACTTAAACGCGTCCTTTCGTACCGAGGTGGTGGAAATACACAGGAAGCGCTACATAGGAGATCTTACTATGGTATTAAGTTCAAAATCTTGCTTCATCAACATTTATCACTGTTGTAAAAGGGCCTTACTTCTCGGAACATAATAATAAAACACTGTGGACGGCCACAGTTTTCTTCAACGCCTAGCAACAGTACACGACATCCACTGGAGTTTCGTGAGTTACTAAGCAACACTATTTTTTTCTTTTCTCAAACATAAACGGTCGGTTTCTTGGAGCTAGTGAGATAACAATTCAGTTCCTCCCAGTATTACAAGAATGTTTAGACTATATTGCATGTATTGAGTAATACCACCTTCAGTCAAACTGCAATGATGTAGTTGCTCAGTCCTAATCTTAGGATATTTTTGGCAAATGTTTTTAAAAAGTATTCCATCTGCCAACATCATCAGCGCAAAATTTGAGACTTAAACCAGTTGCCAGGTGCTCTTCATTTTCACAGCCATATTTTATTTTTTCTGCCTCTGTTTTGGCTAGGTTATAACGGAGGGGTACAGGGAAATCTATCGACATTTCCAGTTTTATGATTTACTCAATAAAGACTATGTATGTATGATCTGGTAGAGCCCATCTCTACAATTTAAAAGACTACGCGTACGTACGTATGATTCAGTTGCTAGGTGTAGTGATTCAGATGTGCGCCAAAAGATGGCAAGTGAGTTACCATAGACGTTCTGCACTTACTGACAAATGACGCGGGGGTATTCATATATCAAAATACATCAGGGAAACTGCACTTAGTAACAGCTCCACCTGATTCACTACAAATGTAGTATGTAAAAATATCTGTCATTTAGATATGATATAATAATTACCATGGCTACAGATCTTAATCTCTTGAAAAATAAAAAACACACATTCATTTCTATTTTATTATTTACTTTATACATTACTTTTTTGGTTATTTTGACAATATTTTAGCCATAAATATTACATTAAACTAGTATATGTAGCCATATAACTAGTATATTAAAATTATTATTATGGTGATGCATGGGCTTATGTATAGGCATAGGTATGCTTACAAGGAAGAAAGTGAAAATCATCGAGGCGCAAGTCGGTATCTCCTCTCACGATTTTATATTCTTCTCAGCATACGTCCTACCTCCCTTCATTCCGCCCATATGGCTTATTCTCTTTCTTCCTCTTCCCCGCTTACCCAACATCCTCCCATCAATCACGACCTTGAGCATACCTTCTCTCATCTGTTCCAACCATCTTCTTAGCCTCCTCCTGATCACCCCAAAACGTTTTCTCTCCTCACTCTCCCCATCAAGTGCTTCCTCGTTTCTCTTTCTTTCCGTGCTCCGCAATTTTTTCTTTCTCCTTTTTACTACGCCATTTTATCCATTCTCCTCCAGACCCATATCTCAAACGCTTTACAGCACATCCTCGTCCTTTTTCCAAAGAGTCTAATTTCCTACGCCACGATCCATATTAAACGCTTCGACAATCTTGTAAGAAAAGTAAAGAAATAGAATAATGAAAATATAAATGGAACTAGAAAGAATAGCAAAAAAGCTCGTCGCCTTCCATGTAAATAGAAAAACAAGGGGACAATTGGTGAAAAAAGTCCATCGGAATCTAAAATCAGGGACTGTGGGATCAGGGAAGCAAATATAGGCAACAGAAGTTTTCGAATGAAAATCGTGTACGTGAAGGATCATGCTAAAGAGAAACCACGAGCAAGAAGGGTATTCTCCGAAGAAAAATGTACAAGAGTGAGTCACAGGGAAGGAAAATCTGGCGAAAGAGGAAAGAGCGTGAGAAATTGGAGGTATTCATGCAAGCACATCCCTATAGGTGGCTGAAAATAATGTAAATAAATAGTAAAAATAATAATTGTTCATAACTTTTTAACAGTAAAACATAGGTGATGGATCGCATTTCGCCTGGAATCGAGTAATTGAAGCTACATTTAAAACTACTCCGATTTCAATTTTTGTGGAAAATTGGTTTGTGGCCTCCTCATCCCAAGCGCCCCTATGTTTTTTTCCACGTTCAGGCTCCATTCATGGGACCACCAGCAGCAGCTGTGCCCTCTATATGGCATGTTCCAACTCCCTGTTTTAGTTCACGGGTCAGCTCACTTCACCTCACCCCCCCACATCTAATCCCTCCTCTCAAACGCCTTGTCCCGCCGCTCCTTAAACCGCATCACCACCAAATACATGCCCTTTCCCTAGGGGTGTTCCATTCTCTTGCCACCCATCTTTTTGAGGGAGAGAAGCCCGCAGGGTCGTCTTCGTCGTGTCCTTGCGACCCTGATCGTCTCGCGGCGAATTCATTTCGTCGTACAACGGCCTTTCCCCTCACACACACACACACATCTCTCTCACTTCATGCTAAATGTTCATTCGCCTCTCGAATGGGAGTTTTTTTTACGTATTCTCTCCCTTCTTCCTGACCCTTCCAAGTCCCGCAAACGTCCGCTCTATTCCGACCAGTACAACACGCCGAGGCCCTCCTTGGTATTTTATCCAGAGGGAAAGGACTGCGATGACGAGAGACGAGGGGAATAGTTGAAGGAAGAGGATTGAGAGGGGAGAAGCAGGAGGGAGAAATGGAGAAAAGATTCCACAAGAGCCTCTGGATGGGGAAGGGTGTCTGCCACTTGATGAATGTACGTCCACGTAGTAATTTGTATTACGGAGTACGAATGCCGTTTCAAACGGTGAAAAAAATCTCGCGAATGATCAATCGCGAGATTAATTCGCAAATTAATTTGCATGATAACCTGAAGTTCTTCTGTTTTATGAAATGAAAAAATGCCTTGGATTTTCTGCGCATAAAGAATGCGTAGTGCCCATCAATAGTACATGTCTATTCATAAGTAATTGCAAGAAGACGTAATGAGTTTATAGTTGAATCGGTAATGATTCCCGAAACGAGGGTTTGGTGTCTCTATTTCACAGAGAAACATCACTTCAACCTGAGCCGTCGGATTGATCAGCCGTTGAAACGCCGCCGTTTGACTTCTCAATGCGGTGGGAGAACCAAGAACTCTTCACTCATGGAAATATCATCACAGTTTCGTGTTTATTATGTAAATATTTTGACTATGGAGTGTTGGTGAAAAAATATACCAATCACGAAATAGTCGCAAACGTTTCGTCAATAATCAATTTTACCAGGAATAATGCCAAAAATACGAAGTATAAACTTAACAACTGCATCATGCATATTTAAAATCATCCATCTCAGTATCAACAAAAAAAAGCTTTAGACACCTTAGTAAATTGGGTTATAAAAATTAATCTATGATTTTTAACACAGCAGCAGACTGATTTTATAAATCCAGAATTTTTTACAACCATCAGATGCTGATGATTGAAATGTAAATGACTTTTGGGTTTTGGTGAAGGGAGGCCAATACTCTTTTTCAATGCTGGTTTTGTTTACATACAACGGCAATAAGAGGAAAATTTTAGCTGAGGGAGCTTTCTATTCGCTCAAGTACGTTTCTCACTTCGCAAAACAACAGCGCACTTGATTTCCATTCGTGTCAGACCCTGCGTACTAGGCGGCGAACTTCAAAACAAATCGGGAGCAGAGTTGGTGTGCGCTACACGATGAAAAATTCGATAAACTCAAATGCGTTTGTATTATTCTGTCAAATATCTGGAAATTAAATGTACTATTTCGCCTTTCATCGATTTTGGCCATTCAATATACCCTTTAAATAGCGTGTTCATGATTTCCGTTCTTTATTCTTTCTATCATTCCAGGATGTTTTTTATTCTTTCTCTCTGTTACTCTTTTATTTCTTCTGCCCGCATACCGCCTTTTTCTTTTTTATCTTCTCCAAGAAACACTGAAAGTCATCATGAAAGAAACCCAGATTTTTTTTTCCTGAATTGATTTCGGTTTTCTTTTTCTTCGTCAGCTTTGCTTATTTCCTTTGGGTCCATCTGCACTAGTATTATACACGTTATTTGAACTTTTGGGTTTCGGTCAAGGGAGGCCAATTCTCTTTTTTCAGTTTTTTCTTATCCATTCTCTTCTGGTGTACATAGAAAGCTATATTTCTATTCCTCATTGTGCCTATTATTCTCTTTGTTTGTTCATTAAGTACCTATCTTGTTGCTACTCAAAAACGATTTTCCATTCTCTAATTTTATTCCTAGAATTTTCCGAAATTTTCTATATTTTCTATTTCATTTATACGGTGTGTACTTATTTAAATTAATGCACTTAATTACTGTAATTCACTATTTATATATTACTAAACACTCATTATAAAAATATGCCATGAAATAGAATGTATTATTGCTACAAATAGGTGATTTTCACTATATTTCACTTTTTCAGAAGTTCCTCGTGGTTTAAAGTTCATATCTTACGCCGCTGCATCTCTTGCAGCAAGTGAGATAGTATTAATAATTCCACGATTATGACTTAGTCTCAAAACATAGGCGGCACCGGTGGAAGACTAAATTTCCCACCGACTAACGAAGCTGACAAAATTTATCGATTATTTCCAAAAGATAACAACTTCACGCGGACCACAATCTTCATTCGAACTCATGATGACTAACGATTATACCCACTAAAGATTGGTAATGTGGACCCCAATTATGCTCTCTCCTAAATTGGGTCGCGACGGTGGGCACTTAAGATAACAGGGAGGAATAATATTATCCTTTCGGATTTAGAGTGGAAACGATCTCATCCCATACACTTCAGCCACATTGAATTTTCTGCCCTAATGTTTTCACTGACTAAATGTGTTGCACCGATTCCCGTAAGATCACCGAAGTTAAGCAATGTCGGGCCCGGATGGAGGTTGGATAGGTGTCCATACATACCTTCACCGTGGCGCTCTTGATCCCCTGTCTGCATGTGGCAGACAGACATGGGTTTGGCTCAATGGACTAAGAAGCTCTAAGTCCCCGACCTCCAGTCAAAAGCCCCCCTACATGCAGTCTAACAATCTTATGTATTACAAATGTTTACCAGTATACCATTTAATGAAAAAAAGAGGTTAATAGACAGATTGGTCTCGAAATAAAAATGCTTCCCAATCATGTCCTGCGCTTAAATGATTCAATCTGTTTGGCGCAGAACGGGTTTCTTTCGCATTTGTGACATCTGCGCTTAGCACATTGAAAAATCTCTTCACCGAAGGTCGTTTGCGTCTGCACTCGCGATAGCAGACGAAAGTTGTGATCACGGGGAAATATGTAACAGTAGATACGGGAATACTGAGATGATCTAAGCTGATTGAGATAATTACTTTCATAAAATAAATAATATTTCGGAATTTTATCTTCTAATAGATGAGTTTTGCCACTTGTATATACAAATTGAATATCACTCACCCATTTTGCAGCACTTTAGCGCAGATCATTACAATAGTCTACTTCAATGTGCACTCTCGTGTTCCCAACCACTACCATGTTTGAGATAACCTACGCAAAGCGATTGAAAAGTACCAATATTGTGAAGGCATGAGACTGAGAAATATCTCAGGCTTTCCCGGCGTATGCTATATGTGAAGACTATTCGGGTTTTAAACAGGGTCAAACTACTTTGACTTTGGCAGAAATGGGGAGTTAGTCTTCGCGGAAAACCCGAGCATTCATCGCATGAGACGCAAGTTTTGCACAAAAATTGTTCTTAATTTTTAATAGGGATCACATACGACGATATTATCTAGGTTTTGCTGGTAGGAGCTGCAGTTAAATATATTCCATATATGTGATGTACTGGCATATCCTTGAACATGACGATATCTGCCCCAATGACAACATTTTCAACAACGGCTATAACTCCTGTTAGATGCACGCTCGCTGTAGGCGGAAAAATTATACATCAGGAAATGTATTTGAAATGCCTTGTTATAAGTTGTCTGGGTTAAGTAATGTGGAATCCGAAGTCAGTAAACAAATAGCAAAAGCCTTAAGGGTAGTTGGATTCTTGAACAAAACAGATGTATAGGAATAGAAGCAAAATCATGAGTTTATAAAGATACTACGAGGCCAGTTGTGTCGAATATGGCGGAGACTCGACCAGACGCAGCAAGAACTACAAGTCGACTGGAAACTTGTGAGATGAGATCAACGGAATATCACGGGTAAAATATAACTGGGCAGAGAACGAAACGAAAATGAAAGAAAAACTAGCTAAGTAGACTGCTTGTGTCAGGCAAAACTTAGTGGAACTTAATTAAATTTGTGAAATGAAAGCTGTAACTTAGTAATTCCACATAAACTTTATTAACGACCTAGGTTTCGACCTATGAAGTAATCATCATCAGGTCACCTGATGATGACTTCATAAGTCGAAACCTAGGTCGTCAATAACTTTTATGTGGAATTGCGAAGTTACAGATTTTATTTCACAATAGCTAAGTAGAAACAACAAACGAGTGGATCTTAAATAGAAAGCACGAATGGAATGATCAAATGAATCGTAACAATCGTAATCGAAGAATAGTAACAGGAGCTGGTGATAAGTTACTGTTGGGAAAATGAAGCACAGAAAGTCCAAAAAAACATGGTGAGATAACCTTAACGTCAAAAAAGAATGAAAGGCGAATAAACGAAAAGAGAACTGGCAATCTACCCACTATGTTGAAGGAAGATGAAGATATTGGATATTTTAAATATATCGGGACTAGCCACGGTATTACCTGTACGTAGTCACCCGCAAGTGCAGATCTTTCGCAAGATTTAGATTTCTCAACTCTCAAAACTACATGATAATTATTGCATGCGAAAAGAACGTTATTGCATCGTTTCACATAAATATCACATGCGCGCTCGATATTAACCATGAAATTATCATTGTATTCGGGCAAGATATGGCAATTGGAGAATACTGAACCGTCGCAACCAGGCGTTAAAAGTTGTCATTTTCTCCTGCCATAACTAACGTCGACTGCTAAATATACGCCGTACCCAGCAAGCCATCTCAAGAGTGTTTGGTTCCACATCAGACACATTCACTAACCTTCAAACACACTGGCCTAATGTTATCAGTAATTTCACTAAATATCATTTTATAATATATTAAGTGGCGTGCGTGGAAGGGACTGCACATGTAATAAGGCCTATAAACATCGTTCAACTCATATGGGATACACACTTCACTCATCAATCACGGGAACCATTAGTTAGAGTTCTGTCGTGTTGACATGTATAAAAGTTTAACAAAATTAGTGATATATTAAACTTAAACTTCTCAACTATGTCAATGCCGGCATAACCAGCATACAAACTATTTCAGAATTAAAAAAGTGTAAGTTACAAAATCAAAGAAAAAATGAAAAGGCTTGTTATAAAATTTATTTTTTCCTTTTTACTTAAATACCATGTGTAAATTCATAATTGGATTCTTATGATTGATATAAGGGAACAATGGAAATTTAACTCCACCTGTGTTTATTTTTGCCGTTTCCACAACCACCTCCTCACGAGCCCGTGGCTCAGGAGGTCTTAATTTGTACTTATGTAAATTATATGTAATCAACTGATGTTATGAAAAAGTTGTTTTATTGATTAATAAATATTTAATGCTGTATAGGAAGAAAAAGTAAATTAGTATCCCATGTTTGACTAGAAAATTTAAGCAAAATAAAAGGAAATAATAGCATGAAAACAACGCCACCTATTGTTATCATTAGCATTATTAGCGGCGTCAACCATAGCTGTTGTGGTCCCATATCGCACGCGGATATTTATCCACCATGGAAATTTGTATTACGCGGTGCAAAATCACCATTGCCGTCGGAGCACCCAATAAAACTAGCCCTAACGAACACTTACAACCATATCTAGCGGGGGAAGACTAATACTCACATACGGGACTCGAACCCGCGACCCCTAGATTAATCTGCCAAGGATTTGTACCTCACTACCACCAAAGCTGGAAAAAAATCTCCGAGGACCACATAACGCTATCAATTGGAGATCCAAAAACTATTCCACTCCCAACACATGCAGAAGAGTTTAAGCTGTCAATATATCGATCTGAATACCCGAAGAATATCTCGACCCGTTCCGAGGAATTTCCATTCAAGTTGGAAAAACGCCGAAAAAATGCATATTAAATACCGTTCCCCCACTTCACCGAAATATGACAAAAACGGTGAAGACGGAGAGAAAAAAATAAACATGGCCGTGGGGCGCATTCTGCCAGAATTTCACCAGCGGATGCACACGAAAAGAACGGGAAAGAGGAGAAGAAGAATAAGTTTTCACTGTCAGCGCGGGTAAAAATATAAATATCCATCGCATTATTATTTCTATCCCGAAACATCCACGGATTCCGACGCTTGTACGCGCCTGGAGAATATATATTATTTTCTCGCTCCCTCTCTCATAGATATATTATAGAAACATAGAGATTTACTTCCACCCTCCACTAGAAAACGACTTGTAGAAGCTCTGGTATTCCCTATTCTTGACTATGGAAATATTGTTTCCACCAATATCCTTGCTATTTCAGCACTCAAAATGCAAAGGATCCAGAACGCTTGTGCAAGGTTTGTCTTTGATCTAAGTAAGGACTCTCACATCTCGGAATACATTAAAGCCTTATCTTGGCTAAATATTGACAACAGACGCAAACATTCGGCTATATTACTTATAAAAAAATACTTCTAACCAACTCCCCTGAATATCTCTCTACCAAACTCCGCCTTTCCAATACCATCCGTAATCCTAATCTAAGAGCTAGTAACTCCATGCTCGGTGTACCATAATATCGTACAGATAAGTTTAGAGGGGCATTTTGGATATTTGCTCCTATAATATGGAATACTCTACCTGAAAACATATGCACGATAAACAATTATAAATTTTTAAACCCCGTTTACGTGCCTACCTCACTAAATTACAGCATGGCATTACTTCTCACATGTAGGTTTATTTATTTATATAATTTTGGTTGTTAATTTGTCACAATTCATTTGTTTATTTGATAATGTATGCGCGTTCCATCTCTTGTGAGATGCACTAAACTGACATTGTATTTTGTATGAATTGAATTTGTTAATGGTACTCTCGCAGGACTTTTTAGTCCTTTTGTACCTTCGATGAAATAAAGAAATATCAAATATCTCCCTCTCTCTCCCGTTCCAAGAGAGGAAAAGAAGGCACCTGAGAGAGAGATAAAGAGGAATAAGAAAGAAATGGAGACTGGCGAGTCCACGCCCACGAGCCCAACAACAAACACGTCGCGTCGAATGCGTGCTCGGAGAAAGATTTCCCGACGACCGCTCCCTGCCTAGCAACCCGTCGCGTCGTCTATCGTCATCGTCCCACGCAAACACCGAAATCATCCCTCACTGAGGACGGACTCCGCCTACGCAAAGCTGAAAGCACTCCATTACCTTGGTAGGAGAGATTTTTGATACTGTCTAGATTTGCGTGAAACTTCGCATGCTTGCTCTTATAAGTGATATCAATAGAAAAGAGTGAAATAAACTGCATCATACCAATTTGGTTTCCTGGCTGTTCAATGCTGTTTTAACACTTAGCCTTTCGGCACATGACATTTAGTTTGAAATAATTCGATTACATGTGTACATATTTTATTCTAAACGCGGAATAATACGTTTCATATTATTATAATGGTAGCGAAAAATATCAGACTTTCATTCCTAGTTTTCAAAACGTATTAAGATATGGTGTTCACCTAAATTACGAATACCGCGTCAAAAACCCTAGTCAAAACACTTAAATTAAGGGGAAAAATTTAAAATTTAATTCTGGCGTCGTTCCCATCACTGCATGTATGGTTATTTGCCGGCATAAACATTGGTAGTTAAATGTAGTGTGGTCTAAGAAGATTTTTTAGACATGAACATTTGAATTCAATCCGTTCTGGCGTAACTTTGTGGAAGTCCATTTTCAAATGATGACAAGGCCAACTATGTTTAAATCCACAGAGTATTTTATTGGTACAACTAGTTATGATGATGATGATGATTCGTATTACCTGATGATGACGCCGTAGCGTTGAAACTGTTGTACCAATAAAATACCCTGTGGATTTAAACATAGTTGGCCTTGTCATTATATGAAAAGTTATTTAAATGTGCACTCAATGACTCAAGAATACGGTTCAAGCCACCTGTGCCTGACATGGAGGTCGGTAGCGATGATATAATTGTCTGCGACTCTGTGGCGGCGGCCGACTGTTTGTCACACCGGCGCGGGGTATTCGCCGAAGTCGGTGACGACAGTTTTACTTACATATGTTCAGGGGCGCGATCACAGTTCCTCATAACGCGTGCGCTCGTGTTATGATCATTTTGCAATGACGCTCATAAGAACTAGTTTTAATTGATTGAGTACACTCTTTTAGGGAAGTTACTTTGACCATATCGCCCTTCTGGAGCGTTTTGCATTTTGGATAACGACTGCGCGACGAGATTTTGGACAACGTCATAAAAAAATGCAACTCATTTGTGTTCTTTCATAAATTTTTACTATGTTTTCTGCTCCTTATTTTCTATCTTTAGTGTAATCTATAAATTAAGTGCTGTATTTTAGTGGGAATGTGTGTTCTCGAATAAGTATACGAAAAAGAAAATGTATTTATATTTTCAATAATGATGCACTGCTACATACTGTTCCAAAGGCCTTAAGTCCCAGAGCAATGAGCATTATTGATATCATTGAGCCATGACCTTCTTTCCACGATCAGCCACCGTCATCGTCACCATATCCGAAGCACTGACTAGCTGTGAGGGGATATCCACTACAGGGCCTGCACCAGATGATGGCTAATTAAGTCGAAACGCGTTATTTGCTGAATAATAAGTTTAGTGAAAAAGTGTGTTTTTCTCTACATCGATTTAAACATTCTTTCCACTAAATCTTTCCGAATACTGCTCGTATCACAAGGATCACTAGACTAGGACGTTCTAGAGGCCGACTCAACTTTAAACCCATAACAGATCTTAAAGTCAGGTCGCGTTTCCGTTCCATGTTTTTAATAGAGGTGTCACATTTAACTGAAGGAAAGTGGCATAAATGAGAAAGCCAACGTATCCCCGGGGAGAGGAACGAGAGGAGAAAGGGGGATGAAATAGCGGGAGACAAAAAGAGAACTACAGCGGAGGGTGGAGAATGTTAAAACTTTGCCGGAGGATTGTGGAAGAGGGGAGAAGGTATGTGGAAGAGGGGAGAAGGTAAGTAGGGGAAGAACAGTTTGGAAGTGTGGAAGCAAAAAATGACGGCTCTTGAACGAGTGCTCACGCACGATGCGTGATAATCTTCAAGTGAAGTACGCAGTCGTCCTCTTGGGTGAGCCACGAGACGGAGCGATAACTGGAGGGAGTTGGAGCAAAATGCGTGGTGTTGGAACGAGAAGAGCGGTAGATGACGATTTTTCCCCGGAGAATAAAAAAATAAAGAAAGACCCGTAATTATTATTTTGGTTCCCTCCCCGAAGAGATTCCTCTTCTCTCTCCCATGGGGCAACCAACCTCTCCTCATCCTCATAAATCTTCAGCCAGCCGCTGTCAGTCCTCATGACTTCATGAGACGGATTCGAGATTCATCCCAGGGTAATCTTGGAAACCTTTAACCACAGCTAACATTTACACGAGTAGAATCAAAGAGAAGATAAGTATTTTGAGTACTAAACAGTTTTTACCGCTCAAATAAAAAAATCAGTCTATAGATTAAAAAAACAGAAATTATAATTGGGTATTTTCCACGTATTTCAAACTATCGATATTCTGATTCAGTTACTTGAACTTATTGCATTGGCTAAAAATTTTCTTATCAAATTGTATGAATTTCGGTTTTAAAAGCTAAAGAAAGTAGAAGGTTACGAAAACTCCCGAGCACACTCCGAAAACAACCGAATGGCCTGTGACGTCATTTTCGCTGTTTACATTTAGACCCAGGCGTTTCCTTATGCTTACAGTGGAAACAAATGCGGCGAAATTAGTTTCCGACGTGTTCGCGTTTCTAGATATGCCTTTAAATGGCATCTAAGTAAGGGATATAGATGGTGTTTTGTGCCACAATGTACAAATACATCGGTTGAAACACCGAACAAGAAATTTATTCACGCCATCACGACATTGAATGATTGAAATTTCTTCCTTGGATTCCTCAATGTCCACCCGTAAAAATGTATGCTTTACTCCGCACTTAGTGTTCTGGACATATTCTCGCAATGACTGTGCACAGTGGTCCATATCTCTTTACTTGGACGCATCCTATAGCATTATCACCATAACTCTCACGAGAAGCTTTATAATATAAAAACACTTAAATTAAACTTTGAATAGACATTTAGGAGATGAGAATCTATTTTTAGGCATTTCTACAGCAGATAAGCCACTTCTAGAAACCTCCTTTACAAACAATCACTAATTATCAAATAAAAAATTAACGTTTTAGGTGTGTCGAGTATTGGCAGCACAAACATTTGGCGAGTACTGTGTTATGTTGATATGTTACTAAGATACTGTTTGTTTACTGTTGCATGGACTGGTATGGACTTCGATAAAGAAAGAAGTATCATAATGATTATGAGTGTATTGGAAAAACAGTTAATAATTTTCATACACCAAACACATAATTATATGTATCAAAAATGATATAAAACAGTAATGACGATTTTAAAAGCAAACTTTAGACTTACATTTTTTGGACTTAAGCTCAACGAATTTCCGCAGCATTAAATCGCTCGTCCTTCATTAAAACGCCTACCATAAACATATCAACTTTGGGTAAATTATCTTATGTGGTTTTAATAAAACCATTGCACGCCATAGTCTTTGTTTGCAATGAAAAATCTTTAAATATACGGTAGATCTACAGTTACTCACTTTCTCCCTCACATCCGTCGATCGCTCAGCGAAAATGACGTCAAGCCAATCAGATTTCGTTTCGCAGCGGCGTAAAAAAATTTGAAATTTCGACCATTTTAATCTTAAATATCTCAATTAATATTGAATCAATTTTAAAACTACTTTCACTCCGCAAGCTTGTTTGAGTTTAAGTAACATATAAAGATCCGTAAACTTAAATTTAAAATTTTGGAAAATACCCAATTAAATCAAACCCAATTCGCACTTTTACAACAGGATGTATAATTCTACTACGCGTTTAAACACACAGAGTCAGCTGCAGGAAAGGGACTTTGCACCTGAAGATGAATCCGTGAGTTGAATCGTGTAGTAGAATTTAAAAAAATGTGGAAATATGCGAATTGTTTTTGATTTAACATGGATTCCTTCCCCTGCGTCGAGCCTACATCTGTTGAACTTATCTAACTTCTTGAAGTGAAAGAAGAACCCGTGGTATTTCCACTCCATCGCTTATTTGCTTGATCGCTGTTTCAACTCTATAGCGTCATTTTCAAGGCAAAAAATCGTGTGATATATAGAGCAAGAAATGAATGTAGAATAAATATGATTTGTGAGAGAGGTATGGAATAAAGAATAAGTAAGTAATCGTGAGGAAATGAAAAATTATACTTTTTCCACATTGTTAAAATTCCGCTACTAAACAAAAAAAGTACAGCCTAAACAAAAACTTTGACTAAACTTTACAAAGTCCACGCATTTGTTCATAAATTTTGCAATTACCTAGAATTTTTATCCAGATGATGTATTTTCGCAACCTCTGTTAAATACTATCTTCGTTGGAGCACGTCAATTAGAAATATGTCTCCATAGAAGATACACTTCTTCCAGGTATTACACCGCGTAGGTCCATTGTTCTGGGACGACAGTTTGTCCCAGACCTACGCGGTGTAATACGCGGAAGAAGTGTATCTTTATATTCATCAACCCGCGAAAGCCTACACAAGGAATCCATAGAAGATAGTATGAAATATTTGCGATAGACTGGAAAACTTTCAAATGTAATACATTAAAAATGTAATACAAGGTCACAACAAAAACAATCAACAGTTAATGGACCATGATATAAATTGCTTAATCTTATTCATGTATAACTAACAACCAGACTAACCGGTCAACATGGAGAGAAAGACAAATTTTAGCATTTTTTCCAGTATTCTGCTGTTATCGAAGTGGGGAGTAATTACAGCCTTAATATCTATCCCATGGATGTTAGCTAACTCTAATTCTATGTGTACATACAACCTGAAAGAAACTAAAAGGGCGAAATACCATTCAAGTATTTTCTAGCGAGTAAAATGGCAAATCTATTACCTATAGAACATAAATTCTGTTTATTTGAACGCTATAGACTTCCACTCTCATAGACGTATTCGAATAAAATTTAGCACATATGTTCCTTAGGACCCAAAAAGATTAATAGACTATATCTGAAATCCCCAAAAGGTCACTTCGGTGGTGGTAGGTTATTCCCATAAGAAAAGCACTGGATTCGATTCGGTGGTTTCTTTTTTTTGCTATTTTAAGTAACTCTAACTCATGATGTAGGGATGCTCTACTGGACATATGAAAGAATGAAGTTTTCAGTTATTGCATCTTACTTTCGTACACGCATTTTTTAACCTCAAATTTGAGTTTTTGGCTCCAAAATAATGAACATTTGCATTATTTAAATAATAGAAATTTTTATTTACTTGGCAACCGCAGGAAAGAATTTAAGTAGTAATGCTAATGGCTTAGAGGCCTATTAGCCGAGGCAACCAGACACGCCACCGGACGTTCCACCGGTGGAACTTGTCAGTCGTGGGGCATAGAATCAAATGAGTCCTATTATCCGTGGCAACCAGACGCGCCACCAGACTTTCCACCGAAACCAGTCGACTGAGCCCCGCAACCGCGCCTTCCACTTTGGGTTGCTCAGCAAGGTTCCGGGGCATTGGAGTATATGTAGCCTATTAGCCGAGGCGACCAGACGCGCCACCGGTGACTGAATATTGCATGCGCGCGCCTCATACTTCCCTGACCACGACGCTCCAGGCAGACACACAATCTCAGTTAACAGTCCAAACTAGTGGTGAGTTGTTCGCTCTTGTGAATTGAATTTCTGTGTGCTAATATGTTTTCGCCGGGGGCGGTGGTGAATGAAGATGGTGATCGCAATTTGCAAGAAGGTGAAGGTGTCGCTTGTCCAAGTGACGTAACGCAAAGAAAGGAAAACTTACTATAGAACAGTAATAAAGGGAAACCGAGTAAACCTAGAGATTTATCGAAAGAATTATCAAAATTGATAGACAACACCATTTTAACTACTGCTGTGTGCTGGGTAATTTTTGAACCGATACTGGTGGCGCCACCGGTTACCTGGGTGGAGTAAACCCGAGCAACCAGACACTCCACCGGTGGAACGTCCGGTGGAGTGTCCAGGTTGCCTCGGCTAATAGAGGCCTAGGTTAAATTGTCTATTTATTTGCATGACAGAATTACAGTTAGATTTTAGCCGGAGTATTTTTCACTCTAACCTCTCCCTGCGTGGTTAACGACTGCTGCACAGTCCACGCATTTTGCACGCTATATCAGGAGGATTCTTTTAATCCAACGCAGCCATTTAATATTTTTCCCGTGAAATTTCCACGAGTACCATCCTTAAGTCACAAATAATGAGTAGCAGGATGACGGGTTGACCATTTAGTACCAGTATCATTTCCCTGTCTATTCCACACCGCGTCTTACATCATGAAGAACGCACAGTACATATTTTCCGACTCGATTTCATTACAACGCAAGCGCAACCAACTCAACTGTAATTGTTATGGAGAGATGCTGCCTAAACGTAAAAGATTACTTTCTCAATCGCGCAAGGGAATGAGTTACGCCAACAGAAATCAATGAAAGGGAGAGAGTGAGAATGTTTGTGTTTGAGCTAAGTAACGTTTAAATTGTTTAAGCTAAGTTTAAACCACTAAAAATCACTGGAGACGATAATGGTAGGAATCCACGGAGTAAGAAATGGAAAAATTAAGACGAGGAAATGAGAACATCAGACCAGTCGAGAAGGAAGGAAAGTTAAATCGAGAAATACATTACATATCATATGAAGCTTTTGACCCAAAGCTAAGAGCAGCAACTCCTTTTACCAGTAAAATGGATACAAAGACACCCATTTTCTGCTTTAATACACGATGTTGGAGGCTCAACAAAAATTGCGATTTCCTATCTTTTGAACTACTATTCATTTAAGCACGGAAGTTGGAAGGAATCAACACTTACTATAGGATAGCGTGAAAGATACAAAGTACATGTCACAACCTAACAACTTAATCAACATGAAATGGATAATTAATCTACCAATGACTTTTAATTTCACCTTTCCACCCCTTATCTCCTGATACTTTGCAATTTCACGCGTCTCATAGAAATTCATAGTACCCTTTGAAAATGTGTGCTGCTGATTTATGTAATAAATATAGAACGCCAGGAAGGTGAGATAAAAGATGGGTAATTAGTGAACCTTGTTCAAACGGGAAGAGAAGGAAACGTTGCACATTAAAGAGCAGCGTTGTTTGATAACATAAAGCCCTCAGCTTCAATTTTCGACGCATGTGTAACCATTAGACGATAAAATTGAACTGTGCACAATTGATGTTGGTCTACCTCTAACATCAAAACTAATTTATTTGTTCTAAATGCACAGAATAGTGTCAAACGATAATCTTTTCAAATTGAGAGTACTGAATATTTTAGATTTTTTTGATGGAGCCATCAAACGAATATATGGTGAGCCATAGAGTACAGCAAGGTTTTAAACTAGAAAGGATTTGATGCAATCTGAAAAAAGGATATTTATGAATAAAGACTAGTAATTTTTGAAATATGCCAAAAGAGTAATGCACGAATAACTAACGCATAATTTTGAAAGGCTTTAAAACAATGTAATTACATTCCGATTGCATTAAATGAAATTTCTTATATTCCTAGATTGGCATAAATTATTTATTAATTTGATATCTAACGGACAAGATTAAACTATACGGCAAGCTCATGGTTTCCAAATCGCAAATGAAAGTCAGAGCAAAATCTCTCAAGAATTGATAACACTGATCAACAAGGATAAATGTTTATCTTTCACAAGAATGAAGTAAAAGAAATATTTAAGCTGATATCGAAGATAATACCTTAAGATATTATTTCACCTGACACCTTTTCATGACGACAGTTATTTCACATTAATTTAATTACTATATCTTACTGAAGCTTTAATTAGTGAAAAAGGCCAAAACTAGAATTTTTTTATTATGGCTTATATGTAGGCATATTTTTCTTCAAAAATGTCTCCCTACACGATCTAGCCATAGTAAGCCTTCAACTTCCCTTGTATTTAAAATAAGTGCATTGTAGTAGAAACCTTGGTCGAAGTTACTAATGAAAATTATGGACTGATAAACTTATGCTGATGTATGACGATGCCCAAATATTCAAAAGAATGCCTTAGCTTACCATTATGTAAGAATAGTTCACTCTTAAATAGAACACTAAATATAAAGGTGATTGACCATGTTTAATACAAAAAATATATAAAACAAAAAAAAATATTTAGGTAATAAAAATATATGCCTAGAGTAAACAATCAAATTAGATATTTGTATTCAGAAGATGTTCCACCACTTTAGTCACTATTCCATTTTCTCACAGAAAAATCACGTTGACCGAAGTAATTATTTTAACTATACATAATAAAGGTATTTAATACCGAAGTCTAGAGGCATGGAAAACAACCCATTCAGGGCGGAATTATTTTTCCAAGAGCGATATTGTGGACGGAATAATACAAAGGGTATTCTTTACCATTACAAGCTTGACTCACTCTGATATTCATCCGCCCCAGGAAAGCATGCATTCATGACTCACAGGTTTGAGACTTCCGCACTGCAATGGCTAAATCGCCACGATTATCGGAATTGCAGTGGCTTGTGCCCAAGAAAAAGGAAAAAGAATGAAAATATAAATACCAATTTCAAATCATCACATGAGATGAAATTTCTTGGATCGAAAATATGAAAAAAACTTATAATTAGAATGAAAATATTCTTTCGCGATTTCACACGACATGACTACTTGAATATAAAGTTTACACTATTAAAAGCTACTTGACAGGTTTTCTTTGTTGAATCTGTGGATTCAGCTCAATTAATTAAATTGTAAAACGCCTTGAGTGACTAATACCTCGAGGGAAATTCAGTGCAGAACCTCACTTTGAATTATTACTTTTAATCATGCACGATATAAGAATTTAAAGCCGAAATAAAAAGGTATTTTAGAGGGCTTGTAGTGCACAGCCACCCTTATCGAATTGTCTTCCATCTCGGCTCCTCACTTTCCCTCTTCACATCTCCTCACATTCCTTTCCCATCCCTCTCCAACTCCTTGCAGTCCTCACCCCCCCCTTAATGGCCGCACCCTCACCCCACGCATTGTCGTCCACACCGCCCACCAGCGCCTCCTACCAATACTACTCACCCAAGACCGCTATTCTCCCCTTTAAAGCCCGTTCTCCTCTCTTGGACCTACCCGGATACCACACCACCCACTCGCCAGACCCCCAATGCTACCCGTCGCACGCAACCAATCCAGAAGGTCCTACTCGTCCTCGAAATTCGACACTTGATGCGAGCTGTGGGAAAACGTAAAGGGGACTCGAAAATCCACGACTCCTGCGAATGGAGAAATCAAACGGTAATTAGATTCCGACGCGAGGATTCCACGTGTGCTTTCGGCGTTAAAGTCATATTTGCAGATCGATGGTTGAAATCTCGCTCCCCCCCTCCCCAACGAGTTTTCTTTAAAGTAGGTGGTAGGTTTCCCCCAAAGCCTGCAGGCCAATTGGTTCAAATCCAGCGGCGGCATCGGTAAGTTCTGAAGCCACTTTGGCGGCCTGACAATGAAGAGGTGACGCCAAAATTCCCACCGTGTAGATTGCGTTTTCGAAACAATGTCATGATTTCCCAAATCATCGTTGCTTTGAATCCATAGCGATATTATTTCAAGTGACGTGATAAATATTAATAAGAGACAAATCAGTGGATGTTCACGGGCACAGAACACACAGAGGTAAGCTAAAAAATCATGCTAGTAAGCTAAGGTATGCTAGTAAGCATGAGGTAAGCTAAAAAATCATGCTTTTTATATTTTATAACAATGCTGCAATAGTGTGGAGCCCCATTTCCAGTAACTTCTCGATATATAGAAACATAACTATGCATACATAGTACATATCCATCACGCCATTTATTTTTGGGTTTGGCACAGTCAGAGATATTACTTAATTGATGTTACGCATAGGATATAAGCTTTCTTTTAGAGTCCCTTCCACCACACTAACCCATGGCTTTCGAGGTATACCTCTTCCTCGCACACCATTCACTCTTCTATCATCCATCTGTTTCACTATTCGACTCTCATCCTATCTCTCAACTTGTGCAAACCAACGAAAAACGCTCATTTCACAAATTTACAAAACCAGAGTATCCATTCCATATTTTTTCACTCATTCCTAACCCTATCCCTCCCATTTTAACTGCAAATACATCTCACTTACCCCATTCCCTTTAGCCTACATTTATGCGTATCCTGACATTACAAGGTAGCAGTACCATCAATAAATTCACTTTCCGCAAAAAATGAAAAAGACTTGACTTCGTTGAAGTGAAAATGGACGAGTCAAGATGCTTGGAACCATCATTCCACCAATAAAAATTCGGGCCCCTATTAGTAAACCATGACGAGTAACAGAATATTTAAAGCGTTTTTCTTTCATTGCAACAAAATTACTACACCTAGAACATTAAAAATGAATTACTTTACTTTTTAAATATTAAAGTAAAATTTATATTTTCGTGCGACTATGAAAAAAATACGTTCATTGCATAAAATTTATTGATATCATGTGTTTACGCCTGAATGCCAGGCTACCCGCTCAAGCCACTGAAATTGTATGTATTTATAAATGGTTTCTCTAGAAGTGTTTAAACTACATCTACATTTGAATATCAGCAGCGCTTCCAAAAAATATTATTTTTAGGTAGGGATAGAAGAGCAATCGTAATTGAGTTAATGGCGAACTAGAATTCTCTGATGTCTAACGTCGCGTCGTTCCATGACATACGCAGCAAACTTATCACTTATGAATGACACCACTCGGCTCACACACAAACACACATAGCGGACTCTTCGGACAGATCATCTGGGCGGTGTCACTAAGGTAATCATAAATTGCATATATAATGATGTTAATTGGATTAAAAGACCCCAATCGAAGTGTGGAAAGGAAGTAATACATGCATTACAGACTTTTTCATTGGCTCTGAAGGTACGAATGGTAATTGCGACGCAGTTTGGTATATGTATATTATACACACTTACCCATAACATCGTTCCTTTTCGCGGCAGGCATAGTAAAAAAAGCCTAACTCTCGGCATTAGACATAGAAAACTGGCTTCAATTTTAATTATTTCCGCCAAACTACACTATCCTTGCAAATCTCCTTTGCTTCTCCCACGTTTATTATTGCTTCATATGCATTCTCTTGTTCTTAAGACTCCTAACACTCCTAATCTTAAGAGCCTCTTCCACTACTATCACCTATGACTTTCTCGGTCTACCCCTTCAGCCCTCCCCTTCATTAAAAAAAAACTACCCCTTCATCTCACACAATTTCTTCTCACCATTCACTCCGCTGTCAAATGTCTCTTTTTAAATATTCGACTCTCATCCACTATATCAACGTGGCAAAAACTACGAAGCAAGCTGCTTTCATGCATGTCCACCACTGGAGCATTCATTCCACATTATTTCATCATCCACTAATTCCTGATTTTACCGCAAGCACTTCTCAGTTGATTCATCCTCACTGCATTTAGTATAAGTGTATACATCATGGTAAAGCGTACCTATCAGCTAAAAGCATAAAATGTACGCAAAAGTGCTATTATAATGGTAAATATAATACGTAGAGATGGTGATGCTACACCTTGTCACAATCACTCCAGTCCATTTAAAATGAACGGAAGTTCACCTTGGAAATACGAACCCATAGGTGCCAATATCCACGAACAAACCGCGAAGCTGAGTTTGTCAAGAGTGTACCGTAACCTACCCGCCAACGTTTAAAGATTGAGGGCTACGGTGAGGTCTTGTGCATGGCTGTGTGTGGTTCAACCACCGGATACCCTTACTATGATCCAAAATTGGTTCAATAGATAGGGTTACAGAGGTTCACTATTCCAGGATACTTTTGAAACTCTCAACACCGAAACATGCGAAACAGAATACACAATGTATCGGTAATCCCAGTATCCATAATTCTACGTATAAATAATGACAATGAGTAATATATGCCTTGGCAATTCTTTAAGTTATTTCAAGCCAGAGGATATTTGTCATAAAAATGCTGACATACATGTTTTCTCACGCGCAAACAAAGTTTTTACATGCGCATGACTCAATTTACGACAACCTTAGTTAACAGCTCATGAAATTTATCGCAACCTTCCTCGCATATAAAATACCAAATACTCCCACCTACACCTGAAAAGGCTTCTCGGGTTCTTTTGCCAGTGAATTATTTTGGGAGGGGAGGAGGCTATGCGGGCAGTTAGTGGTTCAGTATGCAAGGTTCTCTTAGCGAATGCAAAAAAAGTCAAGTTGCAGAAGCCAAGTCAAGCGGAAGTCAGAGTGAATCCCAGTAGGTATGAAATGCGTAAGAAATACGCCAAGTTCAATTTCGGCTTAATACGGAGACGGCCACCCTCGCCGTGTGGAACGAATTTTGAAAGCGATAGTGCATGGAATACATGAAGTATCGTAGTACCACTAGGGTTGTCATATTGAAAGATATTTTGTGGAATATTTCTCCTGTACATACACTCTAATCTTAAAAGACATTGCTATAGGTATAACTTTAGGGAATTCATGATTTCGATAGTACTCCAAATGTGTCCAGAGTACTCCAGAGTCACGACGTGCTGTGCTAGCTTTCAGGTCAAAAAGGACTTCCAAGTACACGTCTTTCCAACCAAACCTTAGGTACTTTAGTGTAAACTAGAGTTCATAGTAACAATCTACTGCCTTTAGCTATGTGGTAATGAATATTTTCTCTTGCAGAATGTGTTCCTGACCCCCTACGTCTCCACGCGGCTCCATGTGAAGGAGGAACGAATGAAGTTCACCCAAAAACACTATAATTCAGCAAAAAACCCTTTATTTTCATAAAAAAATTATTGTAGTTATCTAAAAATAAAGAAAAATAGCGAATAAAAACTGTCGGAGCAGTATCAAGTTCCTTGTTAATTCAATTTTACGATTTAAAGCAATCCGGGAGAAAATCACTAGAATTGGCCCCAAAACGGCGAATTTTGGTCAGCTAAAACTTCAGGAGGGGGTGTGAGACCCCATAAATATTAATAATTTTCGAAAATATTTTTTGGTGTATCTGTGGCTAGAATCCCAAAATTTCTAATCGAAATTTAAAAAAAAAATGTTTTATCGAAGTACCCTAACAACACGTTGCTAAGCCCCAAATATTCCAATATGCCATCATGAGCCGCGAAAGCTTTAATCAAACCTTACGTGATTCTCCAGCAATCTACGTTTCCTACGAGTTCAATGCAATTATTCCAAACCTGGAAGTCAAACCGATCAAGCAATCAGATATCATTCCCCATAACGTCCGTCGGTCTCACCTAATACTCAGCAATAATGGCCGATCCTGGCAGACCTCTCAGTCCACATCGAATTCCATTGGATCCGTCGACATCGCCACGTAATATCACCGGCGAATGCTCAAGAGGCCTACAAGTAAAAAATCTCATAAGCCGTAAGAGGCTCTTCGGATAAAAGAACTGTCTATAAAAGCGATGAACCTAATACGGAGAACAACATTTTGAGAGTGGAAATAAGATCGCGCGACACAATCGTAACTTAATGAGAAAATTGATACGCAAGGTGCGCAAGGTGCCTTTGTCTGAAACGGAAAGAAAAAAGGACAAGAAGGGGAAAGAGATTGAGAGAAAGAGAAAAGTTACGCTATCGTTTACGTCCATCTTATTTAATTTTTTGCAAAAGAAATGAAGACAGAAAGAAAGAGAGAGAGAGAGAGAGAGAGTAGAAAAGAGACACAGGAGGCTATGGAGGGAGAGATGAAAAGGAGTTCGGTGGAGGAGAGATACAAGGGAGGGAAGAAGATGGCGTAACAAGAGCCCTTCCCTGAATCTCTCTTCTCCAAGGAAGGACAAGTGGGTGCTTTTTCAGATTCGCGGATGAGTCTTTCTATCTCTCTCTAAGGGTTAACGACGCGTGCATGCTTCCATCCCTTCCAACTGACGTAAGGGCAGAGGAGAGTGGGGGAGGGGAGGAGTAGAGCGGGAGAAATGAAACGAAGGAAGAGCGAAATAACATTGCAACCACTTTCCCCCTTTATGTTCCCTCTTCTTATCTCTCCAACCACTGAACAGTCACTCTTATCCCCTTTAAAGCCTTGACAACAGTTATTGCAAAGTCAGCTAATTCACATGAAAGCTGATTCGACTATGGAAGTTGCGAGAGCAGCAACGTCTCGATATGAATCGACACTTGCAGAGCTACTAATCTTACTAATTTCGAAAATTGCCTAATTTTGGCATTCATTGGTACATCGTACTGCTCGAGTTCCAAATGCATTCGTGGATTTTTAAAACAAAGTATAATGTACATAAAGACTCGGATTTATAATATCTGGTTACCAATGAGATGACGTAGCATTTAATTTAAGTTGATGTTAACTTAGGGTTTGGTTTTAGTATAAAGCATCAGATCTTCGGTTAGCTTCCGTGAACTTTAACGATGGGAGAAAGTATTAACGTCGGTTATCGTATCAAGAAATATTTAGCCAAAGATCATAAACTTTGACTTAATTATATGTGAGTATGTACATCTTATAAGTGTATCAAGCATGAGAACTGTCATAATTCTTATTATTTAATACCTTTGTGTTCTATTTATCATAAAAAATATTTCCAGATACACCTTAATATTTACGTGTGTAACAATGAGTTCTCCTATGGCAAATTTATTAGTTTGAATTTTTAATCCCCGATCGCATTCTTGGTTTCACTGGAAGCGATGCAATTTTATCGCAGAATCGACATACTACTTGATATCCAAAGCGAAGGAAGCGACGAGTTTCTTTTCATGAAACGATATTTTGAAATGCCAAAAGTCAATTACTAATACCTTGATTTTTCTTTTTCATCATGGAAAGACACATATGACGTAAAATACTAATACACGCTCCATAACATGACGGTAGACGAAAGCATTGCTCGCACGATAAATTAGAAGCAGCAGATTTGAATTTTCTATTGAGCATTTTGCATAAGTCTAATAGCTAATGGAAAATATTTCCAAAAGACGTATTGAATTGAGGTGCAGTACTTCTTTCTCACCATCCACAAGACAGAGACAGGGGAATTCGGAAGAACTCTTAACAATGATTCACACATTCAATAAATTCATATTTTCATGGGGAGCCCTAATGTGGAGTGTATGATTTGGAGAGAGGGTCATATTGAGAAGAGGACTTGAGATTAAATTTAGTTTAATTTATTCGATTGAGATTTAGGCACGGAGTAGAAAGGAAAGAGTAGATGGATACCTAGGAAAAAAGGAGAAGGATATCGGAGATACTAATTAGGAATGAAAGCTGGTGGTAGATAAGAGAGCATGAATGGATTGGAAAAGTATTGAGCAGGAATGCTAAGTTGACGAGGGAAGAAGAGCAAGGAGAAGAAGCTGGAGAGCGCAAAGGAGGAAGAAGAATAAGAATATTGGATGAGGTGAAAGTAGGGATAAATTATGAAGAGCTTAAGAGAGAGACTTTCTCTGGGCAAATGGGTGGTGAGGTTAAGCGCCGAAAACAAAGGTAGAGAATAGGAATTTTTAACAACATAGGGGAGGCAAACGGCATGAAGATAGAAAGATAAATGTTTTTTTTTTAATTTTGGGGCGAGATTGAGACTATAACAGTCCCATAGTCCATCCTACCGCTTGTCACAACTATAAAATCGTATAAATATATATCAACAAAAACTAATAAATACAGAATAGAATATGATTACCATGGTTGTATCAGAGTCTAAGAACAATAATAAAATGTATCTATAGAAATAGATGCATAAATATAATTATTTTTTAAGTAAATATAAATACAACATGATCCACTATTCATACGATAGGCCACTGTCACGACTAGGCTAAATTAAACAATGTGACGTACTTTTAAAAAAACTTCTGTACTTGTGGGAAAAATTCAAGATTATTGTCCTCTCGTAAAAAACCCACTGCAGTTTAACGCACGCACAAGAAAGGGGAGTAAAAACCAGCTAATAGCTAAAGGTTACTTTAGAATATTACCAATGAACACTTAATAAAATATCCATTTTTCAACATGCAATAATGTAATATAAAATAAATATGTAACAAAATGTACATAGTGTAAGTTATCCTTGATATGCAATTTGAAAAGCGATTATTTCACCTAAAATTGATGTTCTACCTTTCTGCTACTTTTTTCGCTCGAGAGCTTTTCTGTGTGTTGGGGATGGCTTAAAGTGTGTAGACTGTGGATACCGTGAAGCGCTTTGGAAGCGAAAGAATATTCATGAAGGGCACATATTGAGTTAGGGAAGCATTGATATAACCTCGAAAATTGTCCAAAACCAACAAATCAATCGGGAGACTGCACGGATAATGAAATGTGAACGGATGTGCGGAATTCAATAATCCCCAATCATTCCTTTTTGGTGCTCCCAAGTCGTCGAGTGTTTTCTCTCCTTCCCAACGGTTCCGTGGGGGCCACGCCTTCGTCTTCTTGCTCTCTCATCCTCCAACCTCCTCTCCCGATTACATTCTTATGTCTAACCCACGTATCGTCGAATCTCTCCCAACCACCTCACGCCCTCCCTCGAGAATACAAAAGCGAAAACTGTCCCCCCCCTCCCACGAACGCGCCTGCGGGGATCCTAACTCGGGGGGTCGGTTTGTGGCTGCAGGCCCGCCAGGAGCACTTGGCTTCTTAAGGAGTTCGTGGGTTCAGCAGTAATTATTTCCACACAAAGGCTTAATATTTCTCGCAAGGAAGGTGCTGATGTTGAGCGAAGGAATCGCGGAGAGGACTGAAATAACTTCCGAGACGAATGGCGCGTCGTTCGTGCACAACCCTGCTCTGCACTAACTGCACCTGTATCAATTCAGTCTCGTTTTATTTTTACAATTAACAAAGAGCCACTGGCGAATATTGGACAATTAAGATCCGGTACAATTAAAGTTGATAATGGTGTTTAAGGCTTTTAAGGACCTTCCACCGCGACTGTGTTAGTGAAAACAAATACTAAATTCAACATTTTTGTTTATTTTGTTCAGCTGTCAATTCAGCTATCGCGTTACCTATAGAAAACTTATATTAAAGTACAACATATACAGATTATTCCATGAATATATTTTTAATTAACAATTTTTTCCAGCCATATGAGCCAACTGGAGCGCCATTCACATGGAATTACAGGGCTTTGACTTAAATTACGGCAGTAATTCACTAGTAATAACTAAAAATATTAGGCGGTAAGATTCGTATATTTTGTTTTCATTCGATTACTCTGAAATTTCCCTTCTTGCAAACAGTTTTCCACGACAATGGCAAATATATTAGGTATATGGAAAAATACTATTTTTCCCATGTTTCTCTCGTTTACCACTAAATTATGTCAAGTTCAATTTACGAGAAATGTAGCGAGGAAAGGTAACATTTTTCTGTTCATATCAGGTGCTCGTTTTTCTATATGTCGCCAGAATATGAATGAAATGACATTTAAGTCATAT
Organism: Pyrrhosoma nymphula; assembly: GCA_963573305.1. Taxonomy (NCBI): domain Eukaryota; kingdom Metazoa; phylum Arthropoda; class Insecta; order Odonata; family Coenagrionidae; genus Pyrrhosoma; species Pyrrhosoma nymphula. Next base: position 116,210,502 of record OY754330.1, read on the forward strand.
GTAAATCCCTCTTCAAAATTTTGGACTATGAACAAAAACTTCCTTAAAAACAAACAAAAACGAACTGTACTGAGAATGAAGACGGGAAACATTCCTCCGACTTCTTACTGTTTTATAATTAAAAAAAAAACTGTTAATAGCTGTTTTTACAGTTTTTTAAAAATATTTTCACTAATTTTATAATCATTGCCTTATTTTTATGATGAGCACCGTTTTATTATATATCTTTTGAGATACATTTTTACTAAGAATTAAGCAAAGGCTATAAGCAAATTATCTGAGAGACACGATCTTAATTTTGTACAGAAATTCATGCAGACCCAAAATAAAACTCTTCAACGTCCCTTAGTGTCGGTTTAATGGAAAGAAATGCGTTGCACAATTTCTGGAAGTTTTCAGTGCGATGTTTCAGATAGAGTTCCGGAAGAGCGTGAATTCGGACTTGATCCATTAGAAACTGTCTTGTCCTCTGACTGCAATTAATAATCCATATTTTTGAAACCACAAATTTAATTAATCTTGAAGAGAAAAGTTTCCACTTTCAGCATCTTTCTTGAGACTGTTCGGCGACATCTTCTTCTTCTTCTATTGACTCCAAATAGACGAAACGCTGGATATCCTGCGAAATTTAGCGTAGTTATTGACGGGGCGACAGATGGATCTTTGAGACTTCGTAGGAGGTTCATGACATCATGCTCATGTTCATGACCCCTGGTTTGTGGGCAGTGCGACAAACTACTTTTTGTCTGTATGGGTGTTAAAATGGTTCTGTTCGCATTCCATGGATACAAAATGAGCGTAAATGTCGTATGTCGTGTATTTTTTTAAATTTCCGTTGGAAACAGTAAAACAGAAGAAATAAGATATTTACGGCTTTTTATTTTGGACGAAAAAGCCGTAAATATCTTATTTCTTCTGTTTTAATGTTTCCAACGGAAATTAAAAAAAATACACGACATACGACATTTACGCTTTTAATATTAGGGTTTCTGGTAACTATTTATATATAAATAGTTACCAGAAACCCTAATATTCGTAATACTTCGTATTCTTTTGCATCGATTTCATAATGCTATTTATCTGCGTACCATGGAAATCAAGCCATGGGAAGCCGAGTGCTTCTCCAATGATGCCCTTGTACCCGTGACTCTGTTACGAAGCTGCTGCAACGGCGAGTTACAAGATATCTATGCTTACGAAATACCGAAATAAGATATATCTCCAGGATACGTGGCACGAGATGATTCGCACGCTCCCCCGGCCGCTAGGCGCAGACCAAAAAGTCAGGAGAACAACGCATAGCCAAAACCACAAACTAGTAGAGTGCCACATTGATGAACATTCTAACATGCGTTACACGGGTTAGAATACTACGACTGGTTAGTATAACTGACACTTGTTCATCAGTGTCTACCGCGATGGAAGAAACATCGTTGCCCTATCAGTCACCGAAGTTACACACCGTTGGGCTCAGCTCGAATTTGGCGGTGATCCTTGGCGCGGGATGATGCTCCTGTCTATTTGAGTGCTGTTGCCTCGATCTACAAGTGGCTGACACTAAGCACGAAGTTTGATATGTTAAGTCAAAATACTACGACTGATTATTAATAGATTTTATGGAATAAAACTCCATGCTGAAAACAAAATCAGGCGAGTCATTTCACGCGGGGAGAGGCGTTATTAATTATGATAAGATCACTCAAGGTTTGGATAGTTGATGGTTGAGCTCACCTCAAACTAAGCCACACACAACATTTCGCACATTCAGGGTAGGGGGCCAGTTCCTTTCCCTAGGCCTCTCGCACTCGGAGAATTTTTTTTTCGGGGGCGTCCGGATTCTTCACCCGGATTTGAACCCGGGACCCTTCGATCAGTAGCCAAGCGCTCTACCCACTAGACCACCACGCTCCCTCTATGATAAGATATTAAACACAAATACGAAATCTAATCTACCAAGCGAAAGTGGGAACTTCATAGAAAAGATTTATCGCAACTACAATAGCCCATTACTATCCGCGGAAAAATGACATAAAATTAGTTTTTTTCTACAATTTTCCTAATTTTACGCACGTGGTCAAACCTACCACAGTAGCACAGGGTTTTTCATTTTTTTATGTACGTCTTTGGAAAATTAACACACTTCAACATTACTTGGGTTGCCGTGCGTGTAACTTTATCGTAGCGTGTAAAAGCTGAACGTCTGTATCGGCTCCTGACAGTCATTCTAATAGCTTCGTAAATCGTCAGTGCAATTGACGAAAGGATCCATAGCAAAAAAAGGAAGCATTCAACCTGCTAGCCACAGGATTCCTCAAGTGAATACGGCAACGTTTCACTTTCCCCTAAATCATTAATCTCGGTTAACATTCGCTATAAAAAACATCCTTTGAAAATGGTGCAAGAGAGTAGCATGCAATCTTTCTCTGTGATTTTCCCTCGTTCCAAAAAAATACGAATCGTAGTGATGCACGGATGGTCCGTTATCGTGAGAGACTACCATTTATCTCTCGGCTTCCACATCAACATCAATTACAAGAACTACGGGTAAAAAAGGACACGCTTGGGGAAGAACTCAAAAACTTGACAGCTATAGCGCGCAGTTGAGGGGAATTTAAACTTTGACACGGCAGTGTACCTCGCTCTTCTACATTTTAAAAGCCAGGATAACTAAATTCCTATGAACCTGCTCTGGTATACTCCGGTTTTTGTGAAAGAAAAAATATTGAAATTTTCATTAAAATTATTATTAATTAAAAATTAAAAGGTGATGCTTGCCCTACCCTTGAAGCTTTTTAATTAGCTTAACCATGTCTTATCACTAATGGAAATTGGAGGATTTTACCGGGGAAAAAAACGACACAAAAACAGCTTATTGGTTCAGCTGCTTTCTACATCAATAGCATCGCTCTCCACAGCCCTCCCTCGGATATTGGGTTTTATTAGTATAGATTGAAGCTTTTGTTGAAACGTGATACTAATGACGCAAACATATTATTTTGCATTACTGAAATTCTAATTTATGACCTAAATACGTGCATAAATATTTAACATGACTAATTTGATTCATGCCGTACGCTGAAAACGACTTCACAACTAAAGGATCTTTTTTTGCAATTTTGTAAAATGTATTACAGTGAGTAATAAATTTATCTTTTTCAAAATAGTTGAGAAATAATCTCAAATATACACTGTTAAGTATTTGAGCCCAACTTTGCGACAGAAATTTCCCGTTAAAAAAAAAACAAAAAAATTCCTCTAGATTGCTAGGCCGTAACATATGTACCCCATATAAAACGGCTTCTATTGTTTTTTTTACAAATATCTGGAAATGTAATGTGTTAAGTGATATGTTGGAAGCATTGGAAAGATTAGATCTTTTTATTCATTTTGAGACCAGAAATTCACTGCATTTTATGGGAATTGGCATCTCGGTCAAACTATCTTAAAAGGACGAATTCCTTCGATTAGTGGAAATGGAGAAGGAAAAAGAGACTAAAGAATCAGGAACAAGGTTAGGGGTCAGGAGTGAGAAGGGTCAGCTTGGGCTTAGTCGGATTAGACGTAAGCCACTCAATAGGACGTTTCGTGAGGCACAAGACGTAAGCCACTTAAGCCCGTCATTTTGACTAAAGCGGGGTCCATATTTGCTTCGCTCCGTTGCGTCAAGAGTTAGCAGGACAGACAGAATAATATCGACAACATCGCAGCTCCAAAAGCACTACTGGCAAACGGAGATTGCACCTTCTCCTGCTTGTAAACATAAAAAAGCGCCAAAATCAAACAGAAAAAAATAAGAAAATGTTTGAACATATGAAGCATCAAACTGGTGTCGACGTATTAAATGTCCACGAGCAGTAACCAATTAAATAAAACCTTTTCGTGATCAGGACGTTGATAGTTCATAAAACCGATTGCCAAGGACCCTGGGAGAGTCATCAACGATTACATTTTTTGCATATGCATAGTATCTTGCCAGCCGTCGCAGAGGAGTGTGGTAGGGGATATTTAGACCAAAGCCATAAGAGGGGAAGGAAAAGGGAAAAGGAGGGGGAAGAGGTCAGAAGTTAATTGTATGTAAACGATGTGTCTTTTGTAAGAGTCCGAAGGTGTATGTTATCATCACTAATGGTGCGCTGAAAGAAGGAATTTTTGTCGTTGTCAGTTCGGCAGTCTAGGTATCTCTCTTATTTTGTAACTTTATCAGTTCCAAAGATATAGCGCGGGTTCAACTAAACGCGGGTAACTTTACTAAACGTACTTCTTTATTTCGTATTTCATCTACTTGGCGACTTAAATATTTCTGTGCAGGGTCCCCATGCTCGCGGCGTATTCTCGATGTGGCCTAACCGTAGAAAAGTAATTAAGTACCGATGTTGTGGCTTTATCCCACAGTATGTATTCCCCTTTTCAAGCCAATAGCTACATTACGCCGATTTCAAAGTATTTTTTTGAGAATCAGACTGCCCATTGACCTACTAAGTTCATAATACACAGGAAATTAGGACCTTTGACGCAGAGGTTTTTCTGACATTTATGTGATCAGCATCCATAACAATTAGCCCATTAATGCATGCAAGTAAGAACCATTTCCTCCATCATTTGGTCTCTGCAAAGCCCTTTACAAACGGGGACATACATTGCGCCAGAAATTGCCTGCAGTCCTGCGCCCGGCCATATCGGATTGCACGGCAGCAATTGGTGGGGAACAACATTTAACTGCCGTGTACACAAGAATCCACATGCAGTGACAAAGTAACAGAAAAATATTAAAAGTGGGTGAACGCTTTGCATATTAAATGGACAAGGCTTAGATAGCACTAGTGATATGAGTAAACCTATGCATCATTTATTTTACAAGAGTTATTTGAACATCGTCATGGTAATTATAATGCATCATTTCGGAGAATTTACCCAAAGGTCATGGAAATGTGCATAAATACAATCAGTAGTAAAAACAAAACACGAGATTAAAAAAAAAAATATATAAATACTGGTTACTTCAATATTCAATACACCCATTACAAAATCTTCCTCTTCATACAACTTTACTAATCTACTCATCAACAAATAAAAACGGATATGAGCACAAGTTATTAGCAGATACCTACATGGTCAGATAGCTGGAGAAATGGCGTGTTCTAGTCCTTCCAAGAGAAAGACAAACGAGCAATTCTATTACATGCCAGCAGATGTCATGCAATTTAGTCGTTCACATGGATAAAAGTAACGCTAGCTACCTCCCGGGCGAGCTCTGGCACCTGAAATGTCACCGTGTGTACAGGGCTTAAAAGGCACTTGGCTACAGTGGGGCATATAATAGCCATTGCTGCCAGAGGGTGTGTGACCCATGAATCCTTTTCCGGGAGGATACACAGCCTTTTCCGGGAGGATACACAGCCTTTTCCGGGAGGATACACAGCCTTTTCCGGGATGATACACACAGGTTTCTAAGTATTACCAAACAGGAATGGCTAGGGGAGTACCCTGATTAGAAGAAGAGACCAACATCGATTCGGGTCAAGATGGACGGATAAGAGCTTCTCTGAATCCCTTCTCTGGCTCTCTTCGAGTTGATCTTGGACACTTTGGGATGTTCGGATGCCAAGGCCTGTTCTCCTGGCATCGCTTCAAAATAATCCTGTACCCTGAAGCTATACTCGGAAAGGAGTTTAAAAGGGGCTCCTGGGAGTAAATTTATCTTGATTTTGGATTCCCCTTCTATATTTTCGGCATATAGGTTCGGCGACGCGGGGAATCTTTAAAGCTGTGAAATATCTATTTCAAAGAGCGTCGTGGAAATGGACAGTTAAAAAAAAATGACAAAAGATTACAAACACGCGAAATAATTATATTTTTAAATAGTTCGAGAATTCGTCAATTATTACAATTAACGTTAACGTCAATTACGTCGAACTAAAACAATAGTTCAAGAATCCGTCATTTTCTTAAACTATTTACAACCACAATAAACACAGAGCTAAATATTAATTAACCAATAAACAGTCGCCCAATCATTAATTCACGATGGTTATTATTTCATTCTCTTCCCATATTCAGGACATGCATCCCCAGACAAACGCCCTTGAGACGGTGCGAAAGATATTGCGCGGATGTATTAGACGGTCTTTTTTTTAATTTCACTATATTGTACCGTTGATACAGTTGAAACTGGCAATATTGCGGTGCATAACTTTCTGGTGTATGTCTCACATTTCTAAAAAAGTTGAATGATGTGACTTGTTCCCTTTTCCAATTGTTTAAAATTATTTTCCATCTGACGGGTTCATCATAAAAATAAGGTGAGGAAAGTCGCCATAAATGTATTTTTTACACAAATGGCAATTCCTTGTGAAATATACGGATGCGAGAACAGGACACTTTGCAAACAGCAAATGAACAAAGTTTACATAAATCTGAGATGAAAAATTTAAGAAGAGCTACTGGCAATGCACGAACGGACAGGAAAAGAAAATTCGGATATAAAGCAAAAATTCCGCATCTACTAAACAGTATGAGTATGCAGAAATAGATGGAGAGAACGTGTAGAAAAAAAGGACGAAGGGAAAATACCCAAACGAATATGTAAATATAGGCGCAGATGATCTCTGGGATATCCACGCAAGGGAAGAAAAGACCAAGACTGAAGAAAATCGTAACAGACAATGCCTAACACTTGCAGAAAGATGAAAAAGGGTCGTCTGCTAGTCCTAGGTTAACACAAAGCGTGGACTGAAGTGACAATAAAAATGGATAAAAGTATGTGTCCAATTTCTCAGGCCTGTCATTAGAAAAACATTTGAAATTACTCGGAGGGAATCCCTCTGAGGTAGCGCTAGGACATCGTAGGAGTTCTATAGTTTGTGTTAGCTGAATAAATTAACTATGCAACGAAGACCGTTTACAGGATTGTAGAAATTACATAGGATTAAATAATTTCATGCCTTATTATTTTAATGTTAAATGTTACTTTATTGCCTTCAATGGGAATACAATAATAGAATTCGATTAAATATATTTAGTTGAATATGATCGTGATAATCTAAAGTATATTTATTGGAGTACGGTGAAATTATCACCAACGGTCATCACTTTGAAAATGAATACTTAAAAAGTATAGGGTGGGTTTCAACTTTATGGCACTCACTTGTGAAGAGCGTGACCAAAGGGAGAGGAAATCATACAAGAGAGGTGGGATATGTGGGCAATGGGTCCCTCCAGAGGTTCCTGCGGACGTCTTTGGATAGCCTTGCCCTACGCTCATCTGAGCGTAGGGCAAGGGTATTCAAGCTACGCTTGCCTCACCCATAGTGACCTTAGATTCTCCACTGGAGAGTGCCACCAGGTTTTGCAATACAGAAACCGCTTTTCACACTGGAAATGTTATTCATCAACCTCTCCATTCCTACTTCAATTTAAACTTTGTCTCATTATCTGCTTGTCATTTCTCGTCGCCGAGAATCGCCTGCAATTCTTCTTGCTGGTTATTTATCAATGGTAAATAGGCTTCGATGTTTTCCAACGTAATTTTAACGTCCTCCCCGTATTTTTTCAACAGAAATACACGTAGTCATTTATGATACATATTGTGACACTGGTGATTTGATTCATTTAATTTTAATAAGCCTTTCAGAACAATATTTGACCTTAAGTTTTTCTACTGTTTCCATTTTCTCTGCTACGGTTCATTGACCACCATCTATTTTTATCGATAATTCTCGTTAAATACTCACTCCAATGGGCATGTTTTAATGAATAGATAACGCCGACAGATGAAGGTTCTCTCGGGTTTTTCAAATGCCGGACTTGCATCGCCTGAGGAAATTGGACTCCGCGGAGTGAAAAGATACCACTCCATTACGTCTAAGAATCTAAGGGATTTGATCTCTGAGCGAAATGAAGCGATCCTCCGGGTGGAAAAGAAGGAACGGACACTCCTCCTTCGAATCAAATGCGCTCATTTGGTGAATAAGTACTTACTTCTCCTCCTAGAACATTAGGGCTCCATACACAATATTCGTATTCTTTTTGCTTTCCCCATAGTTTCCAATGTTTTCTCTCACCATGACAATGTGTACTTAGCTCGTAAAATACCGAATGATATTATGTTGAATGTAAAGCGTGTTTTTCAGCCATAATATCCTTCTTTATCGGGCCTCTCCTGCATTCTACCTTCCCCTACAATATCAACAGTAATTATTGTGTTAAATTGAATGAATTTCGATCATTATATATCCCAAATCTTTAATCCCGCGTGAATGACTAATAGAAAACATCCTTTTCCCCCAAATATATTTTTAGGAAATATTGAATAAAGCAATTTTTACCAAAGGAAACGTTTTAACAAAATAAAACAAAATGTTAACTGATTTCAACGTGGTTAATATTAGTAAATTTATTGAGTTAAACCATATCTAATTTAATTAATTACCGTTTATATTCCTTCATATACATTGATTTCGAACTCAATTTTTTTAAGTTATTAACATAAACTAATATAAACGAAATCTCTTTGTAAGATGCGAAAGGGGTTTATTTTAATCTCTATTAGTCCTTCGCAATAATTTCTAATTGAAACTAAAAATGATAATGAGATAGGCAAAATAATGGAACTCGTCTCATATTTCTAAACAATTTCTTTGTTCTTTCCATTCTCAAGACCGATATTTCGTGGTTGTGGTATTGCTTGAACCAACACAATATCTTCAGCGACAGCAATGGGAGAAATATGCAAGAATCGATGCGGGTTCGTAAATAATTGTCTAGCGATAATACACAAAAATTGAATTAAATATTTCTTGTAGGGAAACGCGGGATCTATTTATTCGGAAAAAGGGTTAAACTATGCTTCACTGATTTAAAGGAGTAAAATATAAAAGCCAAATGTAGGCATAGCATTACCGCCGAATCAAGTAGATGTCGTTTTAATTTTATTCAACACTATTTTATTAGCATGATTACTTTTTCATTTGCCCCTCCCTGCTTCTATCGTTTGTTATATTGGATGAACGCACCGCTTCCATTGATCCTAATTGCAGTAAATACAATGCATCTCCTTACCGGTTTCAAGTCAGTGCATGACACGGGAAAAATTACCTCAAGGGAACTTTGACGCATTATTTGAACGTTTACGAAAAATTACAATAACCTGGTGTTTATATTTTTTAAACCATGCCATAAGGACCTGATTTACAAGGATCTTTAAACTTACAATACTTGTACTGAAACTATTAGAGAATAATAACTACCTGAGTTTACATGTGGATTGGAAAAATCACGTAATGATTTTAAATGGCGCTAAACGCACTCGTGCTCAGTGCTACAACTGGTAGAGCATAACTGGGTTTCCGGACAGTTAAAAACTAATCAAAAGAATGTTGAAAATAGATTTTAAATTATTAAATTCGGAAATAAAACGAGTCAAATATCATTTGAAGCTACTTTGATTGCAGTTTAAGTGGAATGCTGAAAGATAGACTAGGTTTATGTTAAGTCACAAAGATTTTCTTTTGTCTTCTGAAGAATCAAACTTGAGTTACCACAAATGCAAAATACTACCTGAGATATTAATAAAATAAAGGAATATATTACTTAAAATTTTTCACGGTTGAAGTAAAACTTTAATGCGACCTAGATTCTAATGCATACACATCATTTTATTCAAGTATTCTACCAGCTGATTGGTAGGTTCTTGGACAGTCCCCATTCTGCATCCCAACCTCATAGACATTATCTCGCTTTCCCTCCTAAGGATGCACCGCCATTAGATCCCTCTTAAATTCTTCATATCTTCTATCTCCCCTTATTTCGTTCAGAATTCCTATCCTCTTCCTTCCTCTACCATGTTTCCCCAGTGTTCTCCCATCTATCACTCTCTTCAACATGCCCTCTCCTCGTTTTTATTCCTCGCCATCCAGCTCACCTTCTCCATCCTTTTCCAAACCCACATCTCAAACGCCTCAAGTCTACGCACATCCTCCCTTCGCAATGACCAAGTTTCCGACCCATATAGTGCCACGCTCCATATTAAAGTTTTCACCAGCATCTTCTTTACGTCTCTTCTCAGACTCCCCCTCATCAATTCCATTCTCTTCGAAAATGCTTTTTTAGCTAGCGCAATTCTGCATCTGATGTCCTTACCACTAAACCCATTCTCTTCCAAAATACTACCCAGATACGTATACTGCTAAACCTGCTCTATCTTCTGCCCTCCCACCCTTATATTCAGCCCCGCCTTCTTACTTCTAGAAAATCTCATCACTTTCATTTTATTGTGGTTGATCTTTACCCCATACTTTTCACACTTCACCTCTAACGAATTCACCATTGACTCTAACCCTTTGACAGACTGACTCACCAATGCTTGATCATCTGCAAATCTCACTGATTTTATCAGCTCCCCTCCTACCTTTATTCCTACCTCCTCCTCCCCCCATGCCTCCCTTACCATTTCTTCTGAATTCACGTTAAAAAGCAACGGCGATAATGGGCACCCCTGACGCACTCCCCGTCCTATCGAGGCCCATCCCGATTATCCATCGGCTACCCTAACCTGCACCGTCTTATTCATATACAAATTCCGAATCAGACGCCCATCCCTCCAATCGACCCATAATTTCTTCAACAGTCCCAATAATTTCGACCAGTCCACCCGATCAAACGCCTCAAATTCTACGAAGCATGCAAAAACATCCTGCCCATACTCGACGTTTCTTTCTACTAGCGTCCTCATCACCGCCATAGCGTCTCGCGTTCCCGTTCTTCTCCTAAACCCGAACTGGTCGTCACCCAGGTATTAATTTGCCTTCTTCTCTAGCCTTCTTTTTATAATCCTCAGAACTACTTTGGCCGCGTAGGATATTAGGTTTATTGTCCTATAGTCTTAGTATGTTTTTATAATACTCTTCTTTTGTATAGGAATTAGTACAGTCTTCGCAAAGTCTTCCGGCCATACTCCATCCTCATAAATCCTATGAATAAGCGCAAAACGTTTTCCCCTTCCGTTATTCCCCATGCTCTTTAAAAACTCTGCAGTTATGTCATCCATTCCCACCACCTTATTCGTTTTCATGTCTCATAGAGCTCTTTCGATTTCGCTATCTAGGACACCTGGTCCGATGCCATCTCTGTCGATATCGTCATCCCTTTCTATATCTAACCTATTGGGCCTTATTTCTTTACCATACTCCTTCCACCTCTCCTGGATCTCTTTCGGTTCTACGATCACCTTTCCCGTCTTGTCCGTTATCGTTGTAATTCCCCTTCCCTTATTACCACCCGTCAGTTCCTTTACTTTTCGATATAATGCATCTGCTCTTCCCTCTTTTTGGTATTTCTCTAATGAGTCGATCTGTTCTCTCCACCACGCCTCTCTTGCTTTCTTTGTTTCTCTTCTAAGCCTGCTTTTAATTCTCGGTATTTTCTTTTACCTAGCTCTGAGTTTATGCTCTTCCATTTCCTTCTCTCCTCTTATCTCCATTATTATCTCCATCGTGACCCACGGTTTTCTAATTTTAGTTGCACTGACTACGCCTACCGTTGGTTTCGCCGCTTCTACAATTCCATTTTTCAAACTTCCCCATTCATCTTCCACTGATCTAATTCCATGTTCCTCACCCATTATCTCATCCACCTTCTCTCGATACTTCTTCTTCATTTCCCCAGTTAATGCCTCCGTGTTCCATTTTCGTACCCTCCTTCCCATTTTTATATTTTTCAATTTCACCCGACATTTCATGACTAATAAGTTGTGGTCTGTGTCTACATCAGCTCCTGGATAAGTATATGAGTTTTTAACACTATTCATGTGTCTGTGACGAACCATTATATAATCTATCTGGTACCTGGCTGTGTCTTCCGGCTTATTCCAAGTGTACCTACGTCGAGGATGATGTCTGAACCAATCATTTGTAATCACTAGGTTATTTCTACGGCAAAACTCCACTGCTTTCTCGCCGCGGTCGTTTCTCCTTCCTAGCCCGTAATCGCCCACCTCCCGCCCATCTCTTCCTTCACCCACCACCGCGTTCCAAACCCCATTACTACCATGTGCTTACTCCCAGGTATCCCACCAATTATTTCCTCTAGCTGTTCGTATACACCATCTACATCCCCCTCTTTATGATAAGAGGTAGGCATATAAACCTGGATTATAACTAAATTCGTTGAATCTGCCTTTAGTTCCACGACTATTATCCTATCACACACCTGTTACTTTTCTACCTAGTTTCCTATTCATTACGAATGCAACCCCGCACTGACTTTCATTCCCTCCACTATAAATTACTCTATAGCCATCACTCCAGTAGTCCCCGTCATCCTTCCATCTTACTTCACCCAGACCCATGATGTCTATAACCACCCTCTCCATTTCTTTCTTAATATTCTCTAGCTTCCCCGCCCTCAGAATATTCCTAACATTTCACGTGCCTATTCTGATTGTTTCGTTCCTCTTCTTTTCCTCTGCTGCTACTACGTCTGAGCAAGGATGTCGTGTGATGACGACCGCAGGGGCCTTGCTCCCACCGCAGCCGGGCACGACACCCGGCCCACTGGGCCGAGTCCCGTAGTTTCCAGGATTCGTTATCATTTGAGAACTGTCCATTATTTCAAGGTTTTTTTTAAATTCATACACATCATCACCAGGTACATAAAGAATAAAAGTGCGCGCTTGTATTCACTTTAGACCAGTTGATGATGTGTATACATTGAAACCTAGGTTGAATTAATGTCTTACTTTAACTGTGGTCAATTGCAGTTAATTTATTGCGTTCACATTCCAACACAATATTGCTGGAGACTTTAGAATTCGTTACTACCTTAAATCTTCTCTGAGCGGAAAGATTTAGCACCATCTCTGTCGCAACACTCGTCCAATGAACCATGCATGCATAGTCCTGCACATCGAGCTGAGTCACGGAAAACCGCAGATGCCATGGAAACACAAACCGCAGCTCAATCCGCTCCCAGCCATCACAAAGGGTGCCTAAAATATTTCGTCTACGGGAGTGAGACATTACCCCATGTTGGGAAGCGCAGGTCTATACAGCGTTCCGTTCGCCCACGTAGACTCTTCGGTGGCCCTATGTGGGGGAGGGGAAGGAAGCTATGGTGAGCACCGACGTACAAAAAGAGTCAATGACAGGAGATCCCACGAACGGAGGTTCCCTTTGATGGACACGGCTGGTTAAGGAGAGCGTTAGAGGTAGGGCGCCAATTCAATTTTCCGCGGCGGCAGATCCTATTTTCGGCAGCGTACACGGGTTCTATCTAATGAAAGGTGCCTAAATGCATGTTCAAGATTTTTAATTTCTAATCATAATAGTTTCTCAACCTTAGATACGACCGAATGCAAGATTTGTTATTCTCTTGCTGCGGAGTGAGACGTTAACCCCACAAGCTCACAAAAAAATGGGACATTGCCGAGAAGATTGCATATATCCTCAAGATATATATATATATATATATATATATATATATATATATATATATATATATATATATATATATTTAATGGGAAATATGACTAAAACGCCATAAACAGCTAGTTAAAAACAAAACTATGCCATTTGTGCATGAGTATTGTCATCCAAGTGCGATGATGCAAGACCTAAACCCAACAAGCTCAAAAAAATGTTCCCGGTAAATTGGAGATTAAACGCATCCCTTAGATACATATTTAATTAAATATTTCATTAGAATACCATAAAACAAATATTTCAAATCAAAACTGTAACTTCTGTATCAAACAACACATATTATCATTATCGCATGGTTAAAACCCGGTTATGGGGTGTCGAGGATTTCTTCATATTTAGAACCTCCTCTTTAAAATTCAATCAACCGCATCTAGCGAACGTTTCAGGCTATATGAACAGAGGTTGCTGTAAACGGCTTGCACTTCTTTAAACCCGTTGTTCTAAAAAACAGGATTTCAGCCATAATGTCCATTTCTTCAACAGCGGGCACATGGAGAGAAAATTGTTAACTTTTTCAATTAAATATTTGACACGTGTTGTGAGTAAAATCTTAACTCAGTGCGCCCAAAAGGGTAATGGTTGAAAAATTGATGAAAGATGGTAAGGGATGAATACTTGAGTGAAAATCTCTAAGCCATTGATAGCGCTTACATTGATTTGTAACATTGAAAAAAGTGGTCTTAGTTCCGAGTTTGGAAATACAAATATGGTTATCTGAGTTAAAGACGAGAAAATCATGTTTAATGTCACGCCGCTTGACACACGCCGGATTCGCGGTGGTTAAGCACAACACCAGCCTACTATTATAACCTTAAGCACGGCGTACAGGAAATATTGGGGCAGACTTCATTTTTGGCGAGGAACTAGGATGCAAGTCCAGTGAATTGCCGTAAACATCGACGTTAATTTTTTCATTCACTGATTTTGATTTACTACCACATTACAGCAAGCTCCAAATATGTATTTAGATGAAGTACTTCTTCACCTACAGGCTCAAGTTATTGGCTATTAGCAGACATCTTTTATTAGAATAACTTCGGGGCAAGCACTACTTTTCTCAGTACATATCGGTATTTTTTTCTTCCTTCTTCCAGCACTGAGGACACTACTACCCTGATCAAACAATTTTCCACTTTCTGCAGTTTTAGCTGTCCACTGTTTTCATCAACACTATAAAGTGGCTACGTTAATTTCACGGTAAGCGCTTACGTCACCTTCGCGCTAATTTGTTTATGCGCATACTCTCGCAGATGAAGAGATCGGCGGCGGTTGGAACCGGCGCGGCACCCGCCTTTGGATAAGGTTAGGCGTAGACGAATGGGTAACGGAATAGGTGATCGTTGAGTGGAAGGATGCCACCGTAGATTGACCCTGAATATGTAGGCCGGAGTTGCGATGTTCACGGTGCAAAACGATACGAATCAAACGTTGAGTGTCCCCCTCGTCAAATTACTTGGCCACCACTGCGCTGACCAAAGTCACGTAACGCGGGTGACTGAGAGGCTATTTTGCTATATCGTTACCGCTAGCGCATGGTGGTGAGCACGATCTACCTCATTTATGAACCATGAACGTCACTCTACGAACTAACCGGAGGACAGGAGACCTAGGGACGGAATATGAGGGGATAGGTAATTGTGGAAAGCCTATGGTCGAAGTCAAGTAGAGTTGCAGGGCCTAGGTATATCATTAGTCTCCTCCCTAGGTTATAGATCCTTCAATGATTTAGTTCATTGAAATAACCCTTAGCATAATGAACTTTACAAGTCAGTAGGTACCAGTCAAATGACATTTCCATTTAATTACAAAGATTAGGAGCCAACGAAACCTGGCGCTGGAGGCGGATGTTTAAGATAAAATGAAATGATAAAATACGAAAGAAATAAGTATACAGATAAATTGAAGAGAGAAGGACCACGTGGAATACTTTACAGAAAAGAAGAACCAGATGGATTGGGCACACTCAGAGGCACAATGGGTTTGTAAGGACTTTAATTTAAGGAAAAATAGAAGAAAAAGTCCCAAGAGGAAGGGCAAAGGATAAATAAATTGATCTAATAAAGAGGAAAGTACATAAGAAGAACTGTCAGGGAGTAAGGGAACTAGCATTAGATAGGTAAGGATGGATGGCTGCAGTCAACCAATCATAGGATTGAACAACCACTTAATAACTACAAATTGCAGTGTAGTACTAAAACATAGGAGTAACACCGTAAGAATTACAAATCCGGAATGTATGCAAATGTTTGCTAAATATTGAGAAAATATTTAATGGGAAGGATACAGAGAAAATGAAGCTCGAGTCCCGCTCAATTCTAATGATTTTCTTCATTGTGAATGCCCAGACCTAACTCCAGTGATAAAGGATAAAGAATGACATCGGGACTATGATCATCCGCTGATAATAACATGCATTATGTTATGTCAAGTATAGTTAACCTTAACTCAGGCATTATTGATCTAGAGCGAGGTAGCATTTTGGATCGTATTATTACCAGGGTGATCTACTGGTTCAAGTTGGTTTGAATGGAAGTGAGTAAATATTTTTTAGACTTTTATGGCGCAGACCTCTATCTACCTATACTTACAAGTTCCATCTTCATCTAGGAATATGTTCTCCCTATCATCATCCCATTCATGAGAATAATTTATTTATTTCCATTCCCCGCTTACCGAACATCCTCCCGTCTATCACGGTCTTCAGCATCCCTTTTCCCCTCATTACATGTCCTAACCAACTACTCTGCTTCCTCCGAATATAAACCTTCTCTTCTAGAAGTTTTCTCTCCTCAGCCATCATTCCGAGTAATTCTTCACTTGTCTTCCTTTCCATCTACCGCACCTTCTACTTTCTCCACCACACCCAAATCTCGAACGCCTGCAGCCCATTTCGGATCTCCTTTCTGCGAGTCCAGCTATACGCACCATACACGCTACTCTTCATATTAAACTCTTTGCTAACATTTTCGTTACAACATTCTTGAACGATAACCATTGTAAACACAACTGATTGAATGAACGTAAGTTTGTCTTTTTCACAGTTCTTTTTAGACGTCCGTTTTCGGCTGTTACGCTGTAAAGAATATAAAACTGTGGAAAAAACAAAGTCGTGTTCATTCGAGTATGGAAACATTCCCAAAAGTTAAATCTCCATTTTATGACTATATTGTAAGAATGACAATTACGGGGAGAGAACCCAAGAGTTCACATAGACACCTTATATTTCAATCGGTGACTGAGATATTAGGAATCGAATGCGTGCCAAGTCGATAACATTTTTAGAGATGAAATACGATTTTTTACTCAAGAAATTAGAACTTGAATTAGGAAAATTATCAACTAAAGACATACATACATGCATGCGAAATTTCGTCAAATACTAAGGATGTATTCAAGTGTGAGATAGACAAGAGAAGAGGTGAAAAAAGGTCTCGGAGCGAACAAAATTAGCGTTCGCATCGGTGCGCCAGTGTCGCGGGCAAAGGATGCCCTCTCGCTCCGTTTAAGTGCTATCCAGATTCAATTTTCGCCGCGCCTCAGAATCGGATTAGCACTCGCTTTTAAAGCGATGGGCGGGCGCGGGTGGGACAGGTCGGGGGGAGGGCGGGGGGAGGGGGCAGAAGGATGGAGATTCCGATTGGGGGATGAGCATTGAATTAACCAATGGGCGGGGGAGGAGTTGGTAGAAGAAAGGGGAAGAGGAGGGTTCTTGAAATTACCTGTAACGGTGTTAAAAGCGTTTGCTCGCGATACCCGAAGTCGGCGCTGCACTCAGCAATAGCCGGGCAGATTCCATCGCTCTCTGTGGCAGTCGGAGGAGTTTAGGCTTGAGATAAGAGGTACCTATATCAAAATATACTCATGTAACGGAAACCGATGTGTTAAAATATAACTATTTCCCACTATGTAAATTCTTAAATAAGAACCGGTGTATTGGGGGATATTTTTTTTTAATTTTAATTGCATTATTGGCTGCATAGGAATATTCATCATTCATCATGCAATTTAAAAAGTCTTAAATTACCTAGCTCTTGAGCATGGTATAAAACGTCAAAATGATTTTTTAGAGTAATCTATCGGTTAAGGTAGATGAAATGGAAGAGAGTAAAAATGCCAAAGATTTTTACAGGTCCGGTCCCCTATCTCCTGACACAACTTCTGTGTTCATCTCAGCATACGTCCTACCTTCTCCTCATCCCATTCATTAAGCCTGATCTTTTTCTTCCCCTTCCCCGCTTCCCAACCCAATATTCTCCCCTATCGCTAAATAAAAGAAGAGTAAAACCGTATTGATTGCTTCTTTCGCATTACGGTGAACATCGCTAAGCTTCACAAAGCAACGCATGAGCCAATCAATTCTCATATATGACTCACACGCTCGGTTTAAGCCAATTAATAATATTATTTATTCGTTCATGTCTTTGTCGAGCAGAAATATAAATTAACGAAAAAACTAATAGGTTTTGTTGAACTACAATACTAATACATACAACGTTGTCATTTTCCTCCCTCTTACCAATTTTATCATTCATAATATCTGTTGTAGCATTTACCATTGCATAGTGTTTATTTTTTGCTCATAATAATTTAAATTGCGGATAGATTTTTTTTTAAATATTCAGAAAAATTTTGCAAAGGTTTCATTACATCTCCGATCACTTTTATAATGTAATCGTAGGTTCAAATTAAATTATATGTGCCTGTCATTCTCACTTCCCATACGTAAAAATTCTCTCAACTTTGAATGCCCATGTATATGCTAAGCGGGTTTGAAACAATTGATGTGATGGAGTCAAAGATAAATTAGGAGCTCAATTAATTTAAATTTAATTCTTGATGACTAATAGCTGCCGATATTGATTTTTCAAATTTAAGCCAAAGTGCTAATAACTACCATGGTACTACTAATATACAGTGTCCCATTCATCGTGTGTTATTTTTGACCTTTAATTTTAGATACTTTCGTTAGTGCCACATTGATGAAACATGACACTAGGGCAGAAAAAGATAGTATGTTTTGTTGACTTTGAGTGAAAGTTTAAAAATACGAGTTTTTGGCCCCATACTGGGAGTCAAACATATAATCCAAATTTTGCCTTATTGTTTTTTAATGTTAATTGTAATGCTTTAAATAAATGTAAAACTTTCAATGCTAATGGGATAACAATGTTAATTCGAAACACAAAATAGTGGGAATATTTTTTTAAACTTTTCATCCAGGGATTTTGGGTTTTTGGAACACGATTTTCGCCTTCGACATTCCAACCGTAACCCTGAAAGACACAGTCAAGGTCACCATGTAGGACGTTCCCCTGACCAATATGAGTCCGTTCTGCGCATAACGTCATCCGTGTGACACAAACAGCGGACGACTCGAGAATAAGCAAATAGGAATAATGGATGAAAGCTTCGATAATTTAATTTTTAGCTACAACAGAATGGAGTCTAGTAGCCATTTGCATCCTAGAGTACTGATTTTTAACATTCTTAATCGGTTATAATCAGTTAAAGTGTAGCTTGAAAAAAACAATCTTGCTTACAGCGGAAATAATCCTGGCAAAACTTTATTTGCAAATCAAAGTCTAAACCCTTACCAGTTTCAATATTAAAGTTGACTTGTCTCCGGAAAACCTGGACCCACTTAGCCCGTGTAGATATATCAGTGGGATATCTAAAATAAACTTTTCTGTCAGTCTTTCCCCGCATTGCTGTTGTATCCAAATGCCACTCAAGTCACACAATGCACTTCTTACCTAGCGCTGGATGTATTCCAGATAACGTCACAGGGTTCGACCCAAACGATGCGCAATCTTTAGTAGAAACTTAGTAGTAACATGTTTTTAGTATTTCCACGGCTAACATCAATAAAAATACCTCACACCTCATGGAAATTGGAAGCTTTTCACGCTGCATATATCTTTTACTTGTGAATATTACTTTTCGGATCTATTTAGAAAGATTTTAAGACCTGATTGAGAGAGCAAGAGGACTGTAATAATAAGAAACAATAGTGTAGAAGCCATCAGTTTTAGCAATATTCGCTTGAACATAATGTTACAATAGGTTTCATTACAGTGTCTTTATTCATTTGAATTATCAACTATAGTATTTTAACAGCCTTTCATGCTAAATCGGTCACTAAACACAATGGGTTAAGTTCTTCATGAATGCAACATGAAAATATACAAGAAGAAGACAAAGATCCTTGTATACGGAAGAGATAAGCTGACCGAAGAAGTCACACTAAGAGAAGAGAAATTAGAGCAAGTGGATTCCTTCTTCTACCTCGGAAGTGCCATCACGTGATACGAAATAATTGTAACGGACATCAAGCGAAGAATAGTTCAAGCTAAGAAAGCGTCTATGATGAAAGAAAACTACTGCGTCACTACAAACAGAGATAGCACTACAAACGAAGAAACAGTATATGAAAATTTTCGTGAGGAATGTGGCACTCTATGGATCGGACACATGGACCAATGGAAAAGCAGACAAGAAAATATTAACTAACTTTTGAACCCTGGTGTTGGAGGCGGATGCCGAAGATCAAATTGACAGATAAAATAAAAAATGATGAATTACACATATTAGTAGAAGAGAGAAGAACCATGTGGAATACTACACATAAAAGATGAACCACATAGATTGGGCACACTCTGATGCACAATGGGTTTGCGTGGAATGTAAATGACGGAAAAATAGAGGGTAAAGTTCCAAGAGGAAAGCCAAGGGATTAATACATAGACCAAATAATGAAGAAAGTATATAAGAAGAACTAATAATATGTAAGGGAACTATTATAGTAGCATTAGATGGGGAAAGACGTAGGGCTGCAGTCAACCAATCATAGGATTGAACGAACAATGACGATGAACAGATGATGGAAAAATATATTGCATACAGATGTAGCCAAATTAAGCGATACACATCAACGGCATTTACTCCGCGACATAAAATATTATATTCCAAGTACTAAGCAGGAATTCGCCCATCACCTACTATTATGATTGTAGGATACTGTCCGTCCGTCCGGATGCACTTGAGAGGGATGAAAATACCCTAAGGCATGTGAATTCCCCACAGCTGTTAAAAGCGGGCAATTACTATCTTACATCCCAATCTAGTTTGGTGGTTTCGAACAACAAATAAACACGTACGCAAGGAAAAAGCACAGTGAATTTTCAATTTCAATATTCAATTCACATTCAATTTTGCAATAAAAATAGGTAAAACCTATTTGTCTTTGTTTGTTATGATAGTTGTTATTTAACAGCGTTATATCCTACCTGTGGCGTATCTAGAATTTGGACCTGGGGGCGGGGGGGGGGGGAGGGGGAAGGGGGGCTCCAAAATACTTTTGAAAGGAGACGCACCGGGGGTCCAGGAAATATTTGAAAGTGTAACAACAAAACCGCATTGTATAACCTTTTTCGAAAGTTCAAAAGATTTTTTTAAGTCAATTATTGCTAAAAAGAATTACGATGTTTTACAGAAACATAAAGCTACACAATCAAGTGTATGTTTGCACCAATTTCACTCCCCTGAATACACTCATATTTCCACGAATGGAAGACAAAAATAATTATATTTGATGGGACTTAAATTTTGCTCCCATGAAAAATGAAAAAGGTTCAATTAATAATTAATTTGCTAGTGCGGTAAGAATTTTTTTCTAAATGGCACTTTGTCAATGACTCTATCGTTTAAGTTTGAAATTTAACTAATTTAAGACACTTCCCCAGCTTCATGTTGGCCAAAAATGGTAGATTTGAGGACTTTTTAAGTTTTGAACTTTAAGCATACTTAATGCTGAAAGAAAGCAATAACGAAGACCATACTGAATAAAAAATAGTCCCGTTAAACAGATTACGTCAAAATCTAAGCGTTTTGTCGAGGAAGGTTTTCCAAAAACTACGGGAAATGAGGTCTAATTCTGCCGGCTGCACCAAATTCAAAAGCATCATGTCGAAATGGAAACACCATACGGCCCCGTTTATCCCGGCGGAGATTAAAACTAAGCCTTGCGCAAAATGCAGCAACGTCCCTTTTTGGTTTTCCGTTGCACTGCTCCACAAGGAAACAGGACGACTTAATTTCGCCGAGATTGTCCCCAAGGGAAGTCCTCCGTGGGGGAGGATTTTCAAACCGGCCGCGAAAGAAAGAGAATGAGAGTAGTAGTGGGATGAAATGAGAAAGACGGAGAAGTCATCACGAAATCCCACTTGAATTCAATTGCCCGAATTCTTTACCCTCTTTCTTTTACCCCAGAGCAGACAAACAGCAATAATTGAAGCAAGGGAAGAACATCTTCAATCCAGAAGACTCACGAAACTAACAGAAGTCTTCTTTTTCAGTGGAGGCACATCCGAGGGCCTGGAGAAGTATTTACCAGAACTGTTTTCAGCGTTTATCGACTCCACAGTAAGTGCATTTCTTGTTTTCGCTAGGGATCAGTCCGTTTGAATTTTGTTGTGCTTGTTTAACTTCTCCTCCGTTTCGTTCAGAACAAATATTTTGCTTACTTCACTTTAGCTAAATTTCTAATTTAAAAAAAATTTCTGGCCTAGGTGGAGGTGGAGTTAAGTCAATGTCTACCAATATAAGGGTCACTGGTTCGAGTCTCAAATAGGTGGAGCTTTCCCCGCCTAAGCTACGGTCTTGATTGTCTGTCCATTGTCATTTGTTGCCAAAGGCCTTATGCGTTGTTTTCGAGGTCAATTGAAAAGAAATAAATAAGTATTGACTATTTGCTTTTTTCAACGCTTTTGCAGCCTTAATTATTTTTAATATAATTTGCTAACCATCATGGAGTTACATTCATTTTATATAGAGAATAATTCCAATTATTTAGAACATGAAATCCACGCAGCTATAATAAACTTAAGGTTAAAGAATAATGTTTGCGTAAGACACTATTTCAGGCCTAAATTAGTGAAACCAAATCATTATTAATAAAAATTATAGCTTAGTAGTGTTAGCCACCCTTACACAATCGAATTTTAATACTGATGGTGATCTCAGCAATGCATTTTTATTATCATGATATGACCTCGATAATGGCTATGAATTGATGAAACCATAATCGGTATCTAAATTTTAAGTAAATACTAATCTATTTATTTTCAGAAATATTTTCATCGAGTCATTAAAAAAATGCAGCCTGCAATTGGGTGAATGATTAAGGTTTTAATTATATTGGTTAAAAAATCATGCCTGGGTTATTTGAAATAGTCCAGAAAAATATAACTTCATGTAAAAAAAACTTGTTTGAAAGGGAAAATTCATACCCACCTAAAGATAAATAATGTCATGACGATAAATACAATAGGTAAATATCTACAATATATATTTAAAATGTATGTCTTTGGTTGATTTTTCGCGTTTTTACACTTTATAGATTATTATAATGTAGGAACGCGTTTCTTGATTTTCGTTTTGTCAAAAATTAATTCACCAACGATCCACGTTGAAGGAGCTAATTATGGGTGCCGACTTGCTCAGATAATTAATTTCACGAAGACGTTTCATCGTCGATGTTTTTCTCTTGGGACGTGACATAATAATAATAACTGCGAATAATTATTAAATATTTTACGTAACAGTTTCGCCGTGCTATGCTGCCAGTTTCGCAAGGCTTTTAAGAACAACGAAACCGGCAACGAACAACCGTCGGATTTTTCTTAAAAGCCCGAAGAAACCGGCAGCATAGCACGGCGAAAGTGTAGCGCAAAATATTTAATAATTACTCGCAGAACCAAAAGCCTAATAGCAAGTATGAGCTGCGAAAATCTACAAAAAAGTTTATTTACAATCCCATTGAATTAAACCACCAAACGGGGATTCTATCTTCACGAGGCATCGGTAGGGAGAATATATTTTTACATGGCCATCGAGATGTCATTTTAAATCATCAATAAGAAGGAAGTTCATTTTAAATCATCGATAATTTTAAATCAAAGGGAGGGATTATAAGGAATAGAAATCGAAACTTCCATTTATGAAAGATGTCATAAAGGGCTCAAGGTGGTCAACATTTAAAAGGATTCACGTAATTCAAGGGTCCACTTTCGGCATTGGAAGATCAAAGGAAACTACGCACAGGTTCCAAAGAAGAACATTCGCCCAACCACCCTCAACTCAGATCTGTCTATATCTACGAGCTCATATCCTATTGTATCTTTGGGACCAACAAACGAGGATTTCTATCTTCAAGTGGAATCGGTAGGGACAAAATATCATGAGTCCTTTGAACCTAGATGGCCTCATAATTCCTCAGTAAGAGGAATTGAGCGGCCACCACTTTATAGTATTACACATCTCAAAAGTAAAATTATATCTTCCTATAATTTGAATAAAACAGAACAACGTTAATGACCGTATCTGGGGGGTTATTTTGTAATCTCACTTTAGTGAGAGTTCTTCGTAAGTTACAAATCTTATGTGGATCATTCTACTCTAACGTTTATATATTTTAATTTATAATGAGTCCAAAGTCGTTCAGTTTTAATTGTTGTTATTCCAAGCTCAAATTTCCTTTACACCTCGTAATAAATTTAATACCCAAGTATACAGAAGACGTGTCGTGAAAATGTTAGCCATCAGATTGGTTTCTGACGGCTTTATATAATTAGCAAAGGGATAATGAAATGAAAGTTATAATGATGCGGAAACATGGAAACCGGTCAGATCATAAAAATAAAAAAGTGAGAAAATTACCAGGCATGTATTTTACCATTGTGATTAGTGAAGTCAAAGCCTTAAATATGTACATTGAACATTATAGCCACTCCAAATTTCAGTCATAACAACAATGGTTTTGCATAATAAATATTGCTACATCTATTTCATTCTTCATATAATAGCAAATAAATTTTAAAAGAAAATTTGAAAACAGTACCAAGAACTACAACTAAAGAAAAACCACGTAATATCTACCTATAAAGTTTTTCTCAGTTATTATTAGGCAATATACTGGTTAAGCTAGGTTTAAATCAAAGTGAATAAAAATCCTCCACATTTTTACATATGCATATGGTTACCTATCCACCATTAATATTTCTTTCTTCATCACAGCATACGTCCTACCACTCTATGGTCCTACCCATATTCATCCCGTCCGTAAAACCTATCACTTTCTCCCCCTTCCCCTCTTACCCAACCTCCTCCCCTCTTATCACGGACTTCAGGATCCCTTTGTTTATCAACATCTCTTCCAACCATCTACACTATCTCCCCCTAGTTCCATCAAGAAGTTTCCTCATCTCACCAACCATGTCAACCTTTTCCTCCCTTGTCTTCCTTTCCGTCTACCGCACCGTCTCCATCCTCTACACCCACATCTTAAACGCCTTCAGCCTATTCTCGTCTTCATTTCTCAAAGTGCACGTTTCTACCCCATACAACACCACACTCCGTATCAAACTCTTCGCCAGTCTCTATTTACATCCTTACTTAAGTTTCCCGTCATCAGCTCCCTGCTATTATTAAACGCTTTCTTCGCTAGTGCTATACTCCTCATAATATCTTTGCTACTATGCCCATTTTCTTCCAGCGTACTACCAAAGTAATTAAAATATTGTACGTGCTCCGATTGTTGCTCTCCTACTTTTATGACCAGCCTCGCTTTCTTTGTCATAGAGAATCATTACTTTTGTTTTATCATGATTTATCATTTTACAGTAAGTACCCGCTATTCTTTTTGTATTTTTATGACGACGAAAATATTTAAATGACGAATATATAGAGATTTTCACCGCAATCGCTTTCATTTTCACTACACTTGTTCTTCACGCTCATTTCACTCACAGCGCGGAAGGTTCTCGAACATTTCACTGCCACGGGATGGTGAGAGGACGGAGGGAAGGGTTTAAGGGGTCGGCCGGTGAAGTATCGCCACTCCGTGTCGACTCCAGAATCGCCGACCGCGCATGAAACCCCTTGTTGTGGGAGGGGCAAAGCGGGCTCTCTAAAGGGGACGGGGTAGTCCTTTTGACGACGCCAATGAAGAGAATGAACTGGGTAACACAAGGGATGGAAAATGAGAGCGAGAACTCGATGAATAGAATTACGAGCGAAACGCAAAAAGGGAGAGAATGAATAAAGAGGAAGAGGAGGAGGAAGAGAAGAAGACAATGAAGGGGAAATGAGATCGAGAGGGGGAAATATTTCCGTGGTCCACAGGATTGGAGAGGGAGAGATAATGGATAACGGACGAAATCGCGGATGAGGAGGAGAATAAATGGCAGAGATACGGTGGGGGAGTGGGTGGGGTGGATAAGGGGTGAATTGAAAGGAGCTCCACAAAAGATATCGACATTAAAGTCAAACACTCAGAAAGTCTTGATGTGAGCGAGGACCGGGGGAACGTCAACCTTAAAAATGTAAGGGCCTCAGCAGCCTCTCACGATTAAAAAAATGAAGACTGGGATTCTCGTAGATTGCTGACACATACTACTCGAAAAGTGCGGTTATTAACTAATGTGCGTACTACATTTAGTTGACCTTAAGGTAGTTTGAGCGCGATATTTCCCTAGTCATATTGGAGACCATATTAAAATTTTATTTTTTAATTTCAGCGTCTGTAAAAAATATGAAGTAAAAATTGTAATATTAATTGAGCAAAAATATAGTTATATATTCCAAATATTCTCAGTAATTAAATAAATATATCCAAACAAGTCTATAACTTGATTCATTTTTTCATGCCTTATAGTGAAGACGCCTTCACAAAAGGTTTTCTTTCTATTCTGTAATAATTTATGTGATGAGTAAATGATTATATTTTATTAATAGTTGAGAAAACATACAAACTACATACTGTTGGTATTTTTACGAAATCTAGGTTCAAGAAACTTCTAATTTTTTCAATAGATCCTTCTGGAGATCACAGTCGTAATTTATCCCAAGCAAAACAGTTTATATTTTCTGGCTGATTGCTCGAAAAGTTGTGCTGCAAGGGGTCAGTATTTTGATATCATTGAAATAATCAGGGTTTTTTCTTTCAAATGAGGTGAAATTTATAACATTCTGGTAATGATATCTCGCTCAAAATACCTTAACGTGCCTTATGGAGAACGCTGTTGACAAAAATTACCCTACGTGTGCCTATTTACCGGCCACGCTGGCAACCTTTTCCAGCACAGCACCAAATTTAATTTGTAACGTTAGAAACTTTGAAACTCACTTCAGTTCTGGTTTTGATTTTGTTATAATTTGGTATAGTTTTTGTTTAAACGTTTTAATTAATTTCAGTGTGAAAATGTTGGATTTATTGTTAAAATGTTTTGGTTCTTCGGGTTTTGTTGAAAAAAGAGACAAAGGGTTGTGGAGGAGAAATACTGGAAGCTGCTCTGTACGAGATGTGAGCATTTCATAATAAAAACTAGAAAATGAGTGTTTCTGATAAGTAGACACAGTCCGACGTTACAGACGTAAACGCGAACCCAAGTTTTCTGGTGGCAGCGGTGGGATATTTGCTACGGAATCAGCCCGTGAGAAGAATCGCGAGTCACGGATTGAACGTTCGTTGAACGGATTTGGAGGTCAGCATCCTTTCGGGGACGGATCATTTGTGTCTACGGTTGCCGAGACGGGGAAGTAGTCACGAAGCTGCATTTGCTGGACGAGGTTTTGCGGGAAAATGTAGACTCGTTCCGCATTATGTAACGTATTTAGGCCAAATAGTAGGGCAAGGAAAACAATCACCGGCCGATACGAAGATTCAGGCTGTAAGGCACTACCCTACACCGAAATCCAAAACAAAAGTAAGACGTTTCTTCGGGCTGGCGGGCTATTATCGGAGACATGACCTTGATTTTTCTCGGATAGTGGCACCGCTAACAGATGCAATTAAAGGGAAATCCAAGAAAGGTAAGATCGAGTGGACTGAAGAATGCAATCAAGCGTTCATTAGGCTGAAGGAAGTGCTTATGTCAGAACCGGTGCTTTGTGCACCAGACTTTTCAAGATAGTTCGTGTTGCAAACGGACGCGTCTGACCTGGGAATAGATGTGATCCTTAGTCAAGCAGATGACCACGGATAAGAACACCCTATCTTATACCTGAGCAAGAAAGTGAACGAAACTGAACGGAAGCATAGCACGACCGAGAAGGGATGTGCGGCAATAGTGTGTGGGGGGAGGGGGGGGGTAAAAAATTCACGTCTATTTGGATACCCCCCGTCCGTTTAAAGTAGTGTCGGATCACATCCATTACGATGATTAGATAGAACAGCTGGAAGTAATCCAAGGCTTATGAGATAGTCGTTGCTGCTTCAACATCATGCCTTTGAAATCATACACCGGCCAGGTTCCTCTCATGGAAACGCGGATGCACTGAGCAAAGGATTCGACTACTGTGGCACCGTTCGATAAGAGGTACTAAAGTCCGAAGCCACATTTTGTCCAGGGATGTAATCTTAAACCTGAAAAAAATTGCTCAAAGGGTCGCGTACACGTCTGTAGCGTCGGACTGTGTCTAATTATCAGAAACACTTATTTTCCAGTTTTTTATTATGAAATGCTTACATCTCGTACAGAGCAGCTTTCAGTCTTTCTCCCATTCCTCCCTCAACAACCCGCTCTCTCTTTTGTCAACAAAACCTTAAGAACAAAAAATAACAAACAAACAAAAATGTTCACACTAAAATTAATTAAAACATTTAAACAAACAATTACTATACCAAATTAAAACAAAATCAAAACAAGAACTGAAGAAAGTTTCTAAGTTTCAAACGTTACAAATTATGTGCTTGAGACGATAAAAATACCAACTCGTAAGACTCCTAGATGGTCAAGGAAAGAGCAAGGAACGTTTTGCCTCGGAAGTGCACATTTTGTAATCGCAGGCCCCAACAAGTTAAAAAAAATCATTATTGAGTACTGCAACTCTGTCAAAGTTGCTGTGCGTATTTCTACATAGGATCCTAACGGGGGATCTGATTTGATTTATGCAACATAACGGCCGTAAAATGACAGTAAATAGCTACTAATAGCTACTAGCATCTCAAAACATAATTACAAAAAAATAAATAAGACGTTGTTGGAAGAAGATTTTTCGAAACAAAGCGTTAATAGCAAGAAAACAGGACTCATAACAAAATCAGGTGAAGACCACCGTTATCATAAAAAATCCTTGAACCTTTCTAAGAATACAGCCGCATTATGAAAGTTTCAAATCCTCCGGTTTTGCTTAGTTATTTGGGGAAGCGACCCACAGCTGTGCCGTTGAGGATAGGTGGGTGGGTAGGTAGGGGGGAAGGATTATTTGAGGAATGGAGGAAGGGTGGGGAGAAACCCGGCGTCGTCATTAGCTATCTTTACGAAAGGCTTCAAGGTGACCACAGTTTTAACATCTCATCTGACGGGCAAGAGTACTGCCATTGAAATGCACTACACATCAAGCAACGTAGGGATCAGGAATCCACTGAACAATCTTCGCCACCAAAGGATTCGAAACTGTACCGTCGGGATGGAAATTCAGCACTTTACATCTACATCTACGTACTCCTACACTGTGAGCTATCGCAGAGGAGTGTGGCAGGAGGTGTTAGGACATCAGCCAAGGAAAGGAGAGGGGAGAATAGGTAAAAGGAGGATTCTACTTTTTTTCATGCGTTCCGATTTCATCACATGGGCAATAAAATACATTTTGAGAGGTGACTGCTGTCGCCTCATATAAGTATACAGTTGTTTCAGCAATTGAGTTTCAGCTTTCTGCTAGCATCTTTGGAGAGATGAGTTCTAAAGAAAGCACATATCTTTTTTAAGCCTGTACAAATCCAATTTGATAAAAAATGCTTAGGTTCGGAACGCCCAGGAGTTCCAAGGAAATAAGTAAGGGAAAAAAGCACGACAAGAAAAAGCAATGATTCCAACCAATGATGAATTGAATAGAACAGTGATATAGAGAGTTACATTAATGTAACGATGTGGATAAGAAAATCAAAGATGGCGATTCCAGTCACGTAATTTATGAAGTTAAATCTGACAGTAAAGCGGCTGTCTTGTAGTAACAAGGGAAAAAATTAGATGGAAGGGATTCGAAAAAATCTCATTATTCGTTCTCTTTCCGATTTCATTGAGCAAAGGGATACTTTTTATTATTAAAGGACTTTTGAAGTCCCTAAAGAATTAGCTTTAAGATGCTGCACTCAATTTTTAAATCTCCTGGCGTGTCTTTCAATGTACAGATCCGAAATATGAGAGTGTGTTTTCGCGCCGACAACAGTAGCTAAAAATAACATTTTTGATATTTCTTGAATAAAAATGCAATCAAGGAAAGTGAAAACACAAATTAAATTTCGCATACTTGGAATAGAGGCAACCATTTACTTCCGTAACACTAAGCAAGCGCTCAATATTTAACTAATTTAAATCCTTCGAAAGAGAAATGATACGTAGCATCAGAATATAAGAGAGTTATCGGATTTTTATCCATTATTTTGCTAATCATTTATGAGAGAGGAGTTTATTAATATTCAAGTTATGAAATTTTAGTAATTATTTTAACCATTTCATTGCCAGCTTGCGTAAGTATTACCCGGTAGAGAATAGGGTATTTATGATTCTTTGGAAGGTATAAGTCAACTGGATAAGCCCAATACACCTTTTTTATATCTATATCTCAATATAGCTCGACCTATAAGTGGGTACAACAACATAGACCTAAGTATACAAATTAATGTTAATATGTATTCGCAACTGCAGCCTCGGATCCAAGCTCGTAGAGACTACTTTTGTTCGACCATTCCGCACCGAAATCGGCTGTATACTTTAGCTTCTCATAACATTTTGCTCTCCTTTGACCTGAGCTTGTATTATTAGTGCATAGACGCGAAGTACAGAGGAAGCAACTTCCAAGGCGTGGCACGGGTTCATTCCACACTAGTCATGCAAAGTTCGTCCATGTTCAAGTCCGAGTCCTGTATCTATTACCTGCATCTATTAACATCTGCTTGGTCACTCGTATTACAATGTTGAAAGTTTTTATACAAATTTACCCATTAAAATATAGTTTAAATAAAAAGACAGCTACAAATTGAAGTGCAAGCCGCTAAAGGCAAGGATATAATGTCATCCTTAGATTGATTCGTATGCTATGGAGGAGATTTAACAGCATTAAAGATAACGAGAGTCAAGTTCCACTAATACTTAGAAAAATTCACTATAACAACAATTCAGGCAAATGGTGAGCAAAATTTTAGTCTATCAAGAGTCTAATAACATAGCTCAGTGGGTATAGGGCTATAACAATTAGGTTTCTTAACCAACCTATTGTTGAAAAAGAAGTATTTATTTTAGGAAATCCAATATATCCAATCCAACTCTAAGTGGTCGCTTATCTGATGGGTGTATCAAAGAAAGAAAGATTGAAATCCGAACTTAAAGACAGAAATCTCCAATGAACTCAAAACTAAAACCTTCGCACATCTTCGCCTGCTCCTTTGTTTCCACGCAATCCTGCAGTACGCGCCCCACATGGGGATCCGACACCATTGTGCAACGCCACCCACAAGGGAGTTCCACTAAAAAAAATTATGAACGTACGCGGAGGGAAAAATATGAGCGAGTTTACGGCGGAGAGAAGAATGAGAGGAGAGGCAAGTATTCACGAAGTGAACACGAAGATTTAACGGCCGAGCACGTGAATAAAATGAGGGCAAACATGAAAACTTGAGGGCAGACGCCCGCGTCCTACATCAACGGTCAATACACGTGGGACGAGATGCCTCTCTCATGTGTCTTACAGTGCTCTCTCCAGAGACGTAGGCATCGTTTTCCGCCTAGCGCGCCCCCAGGAGACACCGTTCTAATTAACCCTTTCGGCGTGAATACCATAGTGGTAGCGAAACATGGTGGCAGGTAGACCCTTTTCAGCGGAAGGGTCCGTTGCCTACGAACTAGCTCCGCACGGCGGAGTGAGGTGGTCTTCGCTTTTGACCACTATGGTTCTCATGGTCGTACTAAGTTGTGGTTAACATCAAAATGCTGTTGCTCACATCTACTTTTTAGCTCTCAATAACTCCCGAGGAGATTCCAACACGATCGCGTAAATCAAAAGAAATACAGAATGCCACCTTTTTTCTTTTTACTTATAAAAATTATATTGCTTTTACTAACGACAGTCCAAGGCAATAATGAAACTAGATTATGATACACAATATGGAGACTTTTCGACGCTTGAATTTTTAATGAACGATTTGAATAAAATTTATATTTATGAAGTCGGCTTAAGAACAGAGATATAACGCGTGCAGCAAAGATCAGCAAGTTACGTAAAAGGCCGTTATGATAGTTTTATTAGGGTTACAAGACTTCCACAAAAATTTTAATAGGAATCACTTTCCGACCGTATTTTAATATTTAGACTTAGTTTTTTAAATGAAAGTTACGAGCCAATTCATTTTCTGACCACAACTATAGCATCTTGTGATATCCGAAATACTAAGGTAGATCAGATAATGAATATAAAATTAGGGAAATACACGGCAAAAGGGACAGGTTTAAAATGCCATTTTTCCTGCAAACGACAAGAGATATTAACAGCTGCCAATGAGACTTTAAACAAGGATTATGAATAGTTAATGTGGCTAGGTTAGTTTATTTGCTTCCTAATGCTTGTATCCTTGTCTGCTACCTAGTACTAACAGCACGTCGTGCATGTTTCCCGTATAACTCTTGTATCTCAGTACATTTACGTAGTTGCTAAAAACATTAATACAATCAGTCTCCCTAACATTGGTAGCATACCTATAGTGTAATGCAAGTGTGTAAAATTTCGCTTCCTGACAAGTATTTACAGGTATTGCTACCTCATTAATAACCGTAGTTTCATTTACTTTTAGTATAGTGTGGAATCACCCGGCAACGGACTATGAGTATCTATCATTGGAAACAAATATTTATGTTGTGATAATTAATCTCAATTTATGTATCCATCTCTCCAACCTTTGACGAATGACTCACCACCATTCTACTCCAATATGTCTCCTCCAGTAACAATGAGCTCTTTTTCTCTATAGAGGTAGCACTAGGGACACAAGAACTCCATGAAAATGGACTGACAAAATATGTGTAAAAAATAAATAAAATTGTTTTTTTTGTTAACTCGAACTGCCAGTTCTCAAACTTGACATATGACAATTGTAAAGCATGTTGGTAATAACTCTCCCCCCCTACCTCACACCCTTGAGGAGGCTTGCAGGGCAATATGTGGATGTACATGAGCATGGACGGATCAAGCACATTGTCTCCACTTGGAAGATTATTTGTATGGGGGGGGGCTTCAACATGAGCCCGGGCACTTAGACCTTCTTGGTCCGTTGTGACAACCCCATGCCGATCTACCACATGCAGACAGGACAAGAGCGCCACGGTGAAGGTATGTTTGGTCACCCATCCAACCCCCGTCCGGGCCCAAAATTTCTTAACATCGGTGATCTTACGGGAACCGATGTGTCGATGTGGCTGGGCCCTTGCCCCTTGCCACTTCGTACTCATCTTTTAAAAAACTTACACAAACGAATAAATATCGCTCACAACTAATAGCCTCTCACAACTTGTCAATCAATGATAATGTAGATGGGGAAACTTGATTCCTGAAGCGAAACATTTTAATAATCAACAACACGCCTAAGCTAAAAAAAATGGCTCCAAAGACGAATCGGTTCTAACAACCAACCTCTGTGAAAGGAGTTGTTTTTACCTCTTTTTCACAGCGAGAGTGGGCAACAGAAATATTTTCGTAATGCGAAATCTGAACTCTTTCGAAATATGAACCAGTCCTTGCCAATATACACACGCAAACATCATCATTGAAGGATTTCGGTTTAGGTATTTTGTTAGTGGAGGGACCGTTACCTTCAATATCCATCACAGTATCCGAGACACTTTGTCTCGAAGTATGTCTTCCCTTCCGCATCGCTCAAGAGAGATAGAGAGAGATCTTCGGTGGTTCACACACAGACGCGATGATGATGCCGGCAACGTCGGATTTAACGATGTTTGAGTAAGAGGAAGAGCAGGGAGAGAGTGAAACATTTTGAGTGACGGGGAAATGAGGCCTCCCAAATGACTGAATGGGGAAGTACGTGCATGCGGTGGCGGTTATATGTACGCCATCAAGCGGGTGGTTGATTGCGCGCATTGCATATCATTTTGCAGGTTGACTTGAGTGACGAGCCGCGTGACGGAGATAACATCATCTTATCCAAAAGCACGGGGCTCCTCTGCATTCATTAAGGCAGAGCAAATGCTGATACGCATCTACATCTATATTTACTCCTACGAAATACCGTGAAAGCCAATCCACCAGGGTATGTGGCACTGGGCGGTCCCATACCATGCACGTAGTAGAGGTAGGGTGGTCTCGAAGCGTCGAGTAAAATGAAGATAGAACTCAGCCATAAAGGAAAACTTTGTTATTTAACAGAGATTATCGAAATTTCCTGGTCACTCGTTACTCGCGCCAAAGCGGGACTGCTTCTGCTGTGGCGATACCGCAAGAAGGTTATAAATATATATGCACCTGAAAAAGCGTCAAGTAGACCACAATTAGACGTCCCGGGTGGATGAGCACAACAATTGACGATCAGATAGATATCCCTCCGCTCTACGTCACGCACGGAACTCCATTCGGCTTAACGAGCTCGACTTGAATATGTAAGGGCAACACTGTAAGGATAAACTTAAAACTACCCACTGATATCCATCATTAGGACACCGAGTCGTTCACTGTGCGACAAAATCAAAACCTTCATCAATTTTTTTCTTAGCACCTGATGTTTTGCTACTTGGATTTCAAGTTTTATGACATTCCCTAGCTTAACTTGCACGTTTTGGGGGCATTCTTAAAATGGGCTACACGCAATTATCCACTTTCCCGTTATTTATTGCTTCTTAAATTCTGTTAACCATCTTAATTCCCTAACGTCGCGACGCGTCGCCCAATGGATGAGAGAAAATTATTTTTTACAGATGAATGTTTCTTTGTGATAGTTTATTAACTCGATAAAAAAACTAGAAATACGAAAAAGTTTGCCACCCACTAGGAACCAGTTATGAAGCTCGGGTAAGACAACGCCTTCATATCTTTGAAGTGGCTGTCGGACGGGTGACGCAGGTGCGGGACGTCCACTCTTTCACCGCTCTAATTTATATCCACCAACAACTCGGAAATTATAAATACGTTTTTGAGCAAAGGGATAAATACAAGTCCATTCGGTATTTAATATCTAAAAATCAAGAGACTAGGGAATGAGCCTATTTATAAAGGAGAATAATAATGAATTTCATAAAAGGATGGTGACTTCACGAATAGTATGATTAAGGATTCATTTATGAAATTCTAAGCCTAGGAAGCACAGATAGAAGATGTTCATGTATTATGTGATTAATATTGTTTTTAAAATGATGGAAAACAAGGAAACTGGTCTTATTAAATATTTAACGCAGTGGAAAACTGAAAAAAATGAGTTATTATTTCGTCATAAACTGTTGACTTACTCGTGGTATTCAGTGCATTAGTGTCGAGAAAAATAAGAGACTGGGAGCTATCACCACTAGAGAGAAAACGTATACACTGAGAAGTGAATATGGATGACGCAAGCGATAGATATAACTTGGAACTCTCTCAGGACTTCCCATCACCTCCAAATATCCGTATTATCCAAATGCGTTAAAGCAACGAAACCCTTTGACAGAACCTTTCACTCCCACCCCTTTAAAAGTAGTCCGACACTCGGATTTTCAACCGTAGGCGCGAAGTGAAGTCCCCCTATCCTTCGGGTGGCCTTAATTTTCTCACCACTGCATCCACAAGGGATCCACTTTGACGAGAAGAGAGAAAGGCTATGCGCCAAAAGCAAACCGACAAGGAAATGCGAAGGGGGTGCATGGGTGAATAATAGACCGTTTAAAGAGGAATGCCTCCAAATGATGGACTGCTTGTAAACTCTTTTATGTTACCCTGGGAATGCCTCTCCAGCAGGTGGCTTTCCCGCTGCACTCTGAGAGGATAGAGAAAGACCACATCTGCGCGCGCGGTATTCGAGGCAATTTTCCTCCCTTTACCGTCCTTGAGAGAAGAGGGCAGCAATGACTTTGCTGAATGTGAGAATGAGTAATTCAACGAGGAGAAGGCTCTCTTGGGACGCCATCGGTGTAATCCCGGAGTTTAAACCGGCGAGCTGAATGACTCCGGTCTACGCTCCTTCGGGAGGAGGGAAGCAAAATCTTCTTTTATGACGCTAAAATAGGGTAACACTTATTTTTCAAAATTGAAAAAAGTAACGAATTCAACTTCTTAAAAATGTTCAACATGGAGTATTAATGATTTGAATGTACTTTATCGGGAACCATTGCCTCGAGAAGAGCCAAAGTGCTTCGAAACTAGAGATGCGAATGTTTGGGAGGCAAAAGCCGACCACACGGAGCCAATGTGCTCTTCCATTTATCCAACCTAATTTATTCATTTACATTATATTATTACATTTTCATTTACAATTAATTTATAAACATTTATTTTTGATGGCCATAGCCAACCTAAAATTCCGACAGCAGTTAAACCACTTCGTGATTCTGTACAGTTTTCACCTCTGCCTAACCACTCTCGCTGCGATTGCTAAATTAGAATCCTTAACGTACCTTTTTGAACCAGTAATCT
This sequence comes from Pyrrhosoma nymphula, assembly GCA_963573305.1. Taxonomy (NCBI): domain Eukaryota; kingdom Metazoa; phylum Arthropoda; class Insecta; order Odonata; family Coenagrionidae; genus Pyrrhosoma; species Pyrrhosoma nymphula. Next base: position 116,246,639 of record OY754330.1, read on the forward strand.
AATGCCAAACGCTCCTCTTAAACCGGAGGGACAAGTCTTCATTAAAGATAGATTCAGCAGCGTCACTGGGTCTATGCCTATGTAAAACGCTATAATAGATATTCGTTCGCAGGTTTCCGCGGCATTGATCAGATGATATCAAAATTTTGGGGTTGCGTCCGCGTATGTTGTTTAGGAGCACAAAAGTTTCGCCAGCTATTCTGCTGGCGTCCTCAGATGTAGGATGTCGAGAAGGATTTTTTGCTACTCTCAAAGTCGTCTGGTTGGTTGTGCTTCTAAACAACATGCGCGGACGCAATCTGAAAAATGTTGATATAATGCTATAGTAGTCTTAAGGAGCCAAAATATTGCCCGTATTTTAGGGAAGAGAAAGAACAGATGGAAATAAGGAAATGGCTGAAGGAAGGAAGTTTACAGCGTGAAATACTCCTCAAGCTAGTTGTGTGAGAACTCTAAAGCTATCACCATGCTAATTACGGTAAAATTAGATAAGAGCACTTCAATAAGGTCGTCTGAGGAAACTACAATGACAAGAACTATGTCAAAATGCTTCGTTTTAATCTCTTTCAACCATTATTTTCCTTTCATACGAAAACACTCTTTATCGTCTGGGTAATGCAGTACATGTAAAAGTTTATAACAAAAGCATGAATTATATTACTCAATAATCTGATGAATAGATATGCCTCTCAAATGATTAGAGCATTCTCATGGAAGGTAGTTAAGAAAGATAAGGTTATGGTATACGTATATACAAATAACATATTGAAAACGATATTTTTAACTAAAGTTTTTATAATATATGGTAATATATTTATGGTCAATAGGGAAACTGTCAACTCTCACGTCATGTCTCATTATCAACAACTATGTGATAGAAATCTGTGTCATCAATAACCGTTCACTCACCTTGTTTCTCATAAAATATGCATGAATTGAAGGAATTTGAATAGTTGACTGTTCACAAAGATTTTATTGACGCCTGAAGTAGATGGCAAAATTATAACTTCTGGAAAAACATATTTTCCTGCGCTAATTTAGTTAACTCCATAAAAGAATATTAAAATAAGAATAATAATAATTTTAATGAAGACTGACGTGAGCTGAAAGCTTTAGAACAGCTTGAAATAAAAAAAGTCGTGGCCCTGGAGTTAATTTCCTTAACGAGTGCCTGTTCCCCGTCTCTTTTCTCTCATCCTCTCGGTACTTGTTTTGTCAACATTTTTCCCACTCCCTCTTATCCACTTATTATTTTATTCCCCTTCCATCCCTTTCCACTTACTGTCTATTACAGGTACAAGAGAACTTTCACATGTTTTTCAATCACCTGATGATGATGTTTCAGCACTGAAAACCAAGTCGTGAAATATGCGTATTTCCGTGGTTTGTAAAAATTAGCACACGAAAATAAATTTAAGAATAATTTGTCAAAGAAAAAGTTCTATGCTCCGGACATGCTACGTAATCAGGCAAGACTAGGCTCAGACAAAGGCTGCATCACCCGTTGCACTACCATGGCTACTAACTGCATCTGGCAGCTTGAGGCGCAAGAGTTGTGAGATGAAAAATGGCAGAGGGAAGGAATGACTGAGTGTAAAATACGAGGAAAAAGACACCACTAGACCCTCGCCGCTGGCGAACTCAAACGCTATCGACATCCTCGGACGAAGTCTTCCGCACCATCGCCTTTTCCAGTCTTGCTCGCCGCTCCAAAATGCTTTTTCACACCTAACTTGGCCGATCTTTAGTCGAACATTTTTTCTTTGACGAAAGAAAAACACTGTTTGATATTTAGGGTGAGCTGAGAACTTAGGTCGTATTGGTCTCTCGGTTATGATAAAAATAATTGGCTCGCTTTTGCTCCTAATCGTCCAAAATTTAAACAATAACTTACTTTGAAATGCAATTTAAGGAACTTTGCATGCTGCGACGTGCAGAGATGCAAGATATACTTAACATATCATCGGTAGTAACTAATCCAAAGATTTGTTTTTTGTAGCTGCCCACTCCACTATCTTTTCAGCTAACCACTTTCTAACTTCATAATTCCTAATTTTTATATCCTTAATAATTTCTTCTTCACTTCATGGGTTACGCTGCATAAGCTGCACCGGAAACCTTCTTAGCCTTGGCCGACATTGCGATGACCACCAGGGTTATACTCTAAGGTAAATCTGGGGAGACAGTTCTGCCTTATTCTCCCCAAATGGTTTTGTATTCTTAATTTTTTATTCAAGATTGAAAATGTTTAAATTCTCTCTTACGATTTAGATTGTTCTATAATTTAATGTGCAACCGTCTACAGCTGTTAGGAACCTCATTTCAGCCGATCTGATGTTTGTCCTGTCTCTCATTGAGAAAACCCACGTCTCACTACCTGGTAGTATATAAACACTCGTTTTTTTTTGTAAAACTTAAATCTAGTTTCTTTTCTTGTTTTATTTTGTAAGAGTATTATGAACTGTCTCTCAGATGTATTTGAACTTATCAAGTTTATTTTCAATATCTTAGCCTACTATATTATAATTATATTTAATAGTTAAGTTATACTTAATGATATAATTTATGCATTGGTTTTACTCGGAAATCGTTCCAATTTGTCTCTTCCGCTAAAATCGAAAGATTCACCTTATTCAGAAGCTATTCACCAATTTCAAACTTGATATAAACATAATGCCAATTTAGGATCATATTCCCAACAATGTGAGCTACTAGCGAGGTCATTAATTAAGGGAAGAATTATAAACGTCTGTGGTGAAGCCTCCGTCAAAATAATCTAAATAAAATGGAATGGAGAATCATTAGGCAATTAAATAAAAATAGTTGATTGAAAAATTCAAGATAATAAAGCAGGGATAAAACTCCCCCTCGATTACCACAGCAATTTAATACAGATTTATTGTATATATGTTTTTGTTTCTGCGATCACTTAATGCGACCTTTAATTTAATACTCCGATAAATGAATGTGAATGGGTAACGAGAGGAATAAAACATATATATTCGTAATTGATTTTAATCAATTGATGACTTCAATCAATCTGCTATGTACAAGCCGTTCATCTCAATGGTCACCAGAAGAATTCATTAAGATATTCCTGCCATAGATCGTATGCTACCCTTACACATATTTTATTCGCCGCCGCAAGGAATCAATCACTCCATCAAAATGTCATTAAAGTAGCATTTCTTACGCATACTACTTCCACCTACCACCACGAAAAACATCTTCTAATCGTTTCAAGCCACGTATAAAACTCAACGCAAACACCTCGATGCGGTTACCCTATAATTTCGTACGCATATAATTCTTTCGACGAAGTGAAAGACCATAAACAGGTGCCATAAATCCATCACCGCTGCTGAGCACACAGAAAAAGAGATAAATTGCACCAGGGAATACGGCAAATTGTTCCTCAAATATCTTTTTATGCCTTCGTTGTGTCATTATCAAACTCCCTTTTATGACTTAGTTGAGGGGGTGGATTTCGTACGGAGGACCACAGAAACAGTGCGCTCGAAGAGATATATCCCCATACTCTAATTTCGGCTACCAGGGTGACAGATAAAACTTCCGAGGAGATAAGGCCAATCATATAAGTTAATCCTGCGCGCTATATCGCAGACTCGCGCTTTGATTGCGTTCGGTTCAACGCTCCACGCGGAGGTAGGTTATGGGGAAAAACGATATGCGAGGGTGAGTGGCTATATCTTGGCAAACGATCACATTACGTGATAAGAGGGAGGAACGGATGAGTACGTTCGGCTAATCATCTCAAATTGGTCGATATATTCGGCTCGAGGGATGATTTAAAAAATGGGATTTCTCGAAGCCTGGAGACATTGTATGATATTTCCAGCCACTAAAAAAAATGAGAGTTAAATGAGAAATGAACTGCGTGATGTGGCAGCACCAGCGATAATGAAAATTACTAAAATCCAAATTCGATGCTTCAACTGTGAGGAAGGTCCTCAAGATTAAAGATAAAACTTTGGAAGGTATGTAGTACCTGTTGGGGACTAAGTTGCTGAAACTGTTAGCAGCTCAGACAATAAACGGAGGAAACAGCAAATGTACCGCATTTCTCCGAATATAAGCCGCACTTTTTTCCCGATTTTGGGGCCTCAAATTCGGGGTGCGGCTTATATTCGAGGTGCGGCTTAAATTCGAGAACTTTCTTATAAAATCGTAAAAATGACCGATTTGAGCAAGCCAGCCATTCGGTTTCACGCGGACGCCAGCTAAACTCGCCCGATCCACGGGTAAAGTAAGAACTAAAGCTGAAAAAGGTCAAATTGGCGCTTAATTTATTCATATATTAAAGGATAATATAGGCAAAATTGAGTCACACATAGGTCATGTAAAAACAGGTACATAATTCTAATGTCTAATACTGTAGGAAGTATGGGATGCACTAAAAAGGGTGTGGCTTAAATTCGCATATTAAATTTTTTCCCTGTTTCTCGGCTTATATTCGAGTGCGGCTTATATTCGGAGAAAGACGGTATATTGCCTCTCACCATGAAAGTTTTTACTTTCTTTTAAAGCCAGGGGAATTTTGAAATGGCGCACTATTTTACTACTCACTTCCGTTTCACGCGATACTCGACCAAGGACAAGTTGGTGATTTCTAGTTTGTATGATAATTTTCCAATATCGTGTGATGCAGCTGCAGCATAACGATAACTACAGCGCGAAAGAAGGACCCATGATCCCATCCCTGTTACCATGGATAAGTTAATTGAAAATTATAGCAGACATGTGCTATGATATGAATGTAAATACAGCTTCTTTTACCAGTAGAATTCACTGATCATGTGAAACGTTCTAGGACGGCTCAAATTATACGCTGGATTTTGAATACAAAATCAAGTCTTGGCTAACATATAATAATGGGTCAAGTATCCCGTGAAACGGGTTTGAAGGCCTCTTCACACATTAAATCACTAGCATTCATCCATCCGTAAGTTGGTTTCCTTTCGCTTTCTAATCTGTTGTCTTCTAAGAGGCCCCCTTTGAATTCTTTTGGTGAATTCATTTAATTCCCTGACTCTGGAATCAAAGTCTGTAATGCAAAAACATCCAGATTTCTAATCTCGTCAAAATAAAAAAAGATCCCGTGGACTCACTCACACGTGATGCAACGCTTGATTGAATACAAACTTAATAGAGAAAATGAATTATTTCCATGTTGGCCTCAAGGTTAACCTCAGTTTTGTTTCCGAAAACTTCATTCATCCCAGGTTTGCACCTTAATTGAGCCCAAATTCACTCTGGCGAATTGATTTTGTAGAACAACAAATAATTTTCCGCTTGCGAAATTAGGACATCGTTATTATTCATAACTAAATGCTTCCTTCTTAAAGCACACAAACAATGAAGAATTGAACGATGTATATAGAAAAAAACGTTCTGTAACGGGCCGATGGGTTCTACAGATAATGTAGGCTTACAACAGCCACAGCAGAAGGGTTTGTGTACGTTTATTCATGGAATTCTTCACATATGCGTATTTAAAAACGTAAGCTATTTACCAATGAGTAAAAAAAGGTTTACATCATACATGTATCACGCCTTTCCTGAAAATAATCTCAAAAACAACAATCCTGGATGCGATTATCGACGTTTTATTGTTGTCTAGCGCACAGCAACTCAGCTCCCAATCTATTTTGAAGTGCGCTGTTAAATGCGTAGGGTCTGAAATGAATGGAAAGCATGCATGTTGATATACTGTGAGGTAAGAAGAGCACTAGAGCAAATGGGAAGCGTCCTACAACTCTCATAAGTTGTAGAGGATGTTGTATTAATATTCAATGAGGAGTCGCGCGTTTATCTATACTTGTTATCCTTTTACTTAATATCTGATATGAACGCTAATTTATTGATTGGGCGGCAATGAGGGAAATGAGAGTAATTTTGGGTGTTTTCAGACATGGTGGGCACCTCAACTGCTAGCATGTTTCCCTTGGAATAATTCAAGCCTTTCTTCATTAGTATCAGACCGGTTAGAGTGGATTTAAAAGGGCAAATTCCACTTCCATCCCTAAAGGTTTCCTTACACTATTTTCCTCTTCAGCTCAGCTCATTTCCTGCCTCTCTTCATTCCAGCTAACACGACTATCCTTTTCCTACCACTTTCCTAGCCTCTCCGCCTTCAAATACGACGGTCTTGAAACATCTCCCCGCCTCTAATCACGCGCTCCAATCACCCCTGCCCCCCTGATCTCCCGCCGCGACCTCCTTTCATTAGCTGCCATGTCAAGTACGTACTCTGATTCAACCTTTTACCCGGTGAATTTCTCGCTCCGAGGAGTCGCTTACATGTGCGCGCCGCCGACTGATTCGGCGGCCAAGAGGTGAGTTAAGGGGGCCGTCCCTGGTCCGGCGTATTTCCAAAATACACTCCCCAACCTCACACATCCTTTAAAGCTCACGTGAACGGAATCTCGAGAATTTCCTTTGAGACGGTTTAGGTATGGGATCTGGGGAGAGCATGCGGCGAGGAGATGAATGAGCGAAGAATACCTTGAATTTAAAGCAAGACTCCAACAGAGTGGGGAGGCTTGTGAAACCACAACAGGAAAAGCACGATGTCCCGTGAAGGAGAAAGGATATCGATGAATAGCGGCGATTTCAACGGAGAGAGGGAAACGAGTTAGGCTTCCAAGCAGGAGAGCAAATTATACACGTAAGCTAGCACTCAAGTTTACCTTATACTCGAGGTGGTACAACCGTAAAATATCTGTAATAATATGATCGTACCACAGAATGACTATACCTTGAATAAGAAACGATATCGATGAATAGCGGCGATTTCAACGGAGAGAGGGAAACGTGTTGCGCTTCCTCTGCAAAATGCACAGTTTCATGGAGAACTAACTAAGCAGCAGACCCCATATACGATAGTACGACCTTCTTGAAAAACCTGCTTCACCTCCTGGAAAATCTGGGGAACTCCTTGATTTTAAAAATGGATCCATATCATATATGATCCAATGCATATCGGCATGCGTCTACTCTCCGGGCCGGGCTTGTAGCTTGGGAACTTTAGGGCAGAATTATAAAATATTCTAGATGAAGAACAATACATGTCTAATGATTCGTCGAAAAAAAACAGAAAATTAATTAGAAACGCCAAGTGCTCCATTGTGGCCAGGAATTTCAAGTTTGAGTGCGACACGTCTTTCCTGAGTTCTATTACAATACTAATATTAAACTGGATTTATTTTCTAACCAAATTGGAACAATTTTAAGGTGTGTCCCGGAAGGAATTCACAAAAGATATCTTTTGCATACAAGTAATATATGTAGCCTCTATAATGATCCATTGCAAAGAGCTCTTGGGTATTTTATGGATCTGTCTCACATTTTATTAAGAATACTTAACATTATTGAATTTATATATCTACCTCTGTTTTACAAGTATTATAATGGCATTTAAAAGTATTTAAATCTGGAATCATTGTATTTTGCCCCTAGACTACAATCTAAAATCAAGAAATTGGAACTTTTTTGCAATTGCTGACACAAAAGCCATCGGGACAAGACCACCCGTCGGTAGTGGTCAATTAGATTCCTTTGCTTAAGGTAGTTTGTGAGATAACGCTTCACAAAGTATTCAATAAATTTGACCGCGTTATAAAAAATATTTCTCGCCTCTTCAAAGATACAAAATATATGCCACTTATCGTACTACTTATCGAGATATTTTGAAAAATATACAAGCCATTTTGGCAGGGAAATGGTATGTCTATGAACTCCAGAGATACGTATTTTAAAATAATCAGGAGGTTCTAACGAATAGATAGCGTCAGAAATTTCACAATTTGTATATATCGTATAGGTATAGTGAAACTTGGTGGCACTCACCTGCGGATAATTAGAGATCACGGAGGGTGGAACAAGCGTTAATGACCGGGAAAATGTCCCGAAAGACTTCCGAAAGGACCTCAGGAGGGACAATTTGCCCATTTGTCCCACATCTCTTGAATACTTTCTCCTCTTTTGAGTAATTTTCTTCACAAGCGAGTGCCACTAAGTTTCGCTATGCCAACACCTATGCTTTCGCAAATATTTACAACAATAAAGTTACCACTCAACTCAATACCTTTTACAAAATCGCGAATCGTGGTTGCGAAGGCGTTTTATAAATCCGGCGTGAAAAAATTAATCAAATTAAGACCTCAAAAATGCGTATTTAGTTAGATATTTAGAACTTCATTGATTCAAAAACAAAGTTTTTGTGTAATTTATGTTACAATATTTACTTCATACATCTTGCAGCTGCAGCAAAAATAAAACTCATATATGGTCTCTATTATGACTAAAGAAAAATCTAGCTCAAACTATATCAGGTAGTTTGAGAGAAAAATCACTTCACCTAGAACTTGATGAATTTAGCCTCATTTTAAAGAAAAAACTCGCACCTATCCAATGATTTCAAAATATTAACCCCTTGCCAAACTACTTTTCGAGCAATTTGCTTGAAAAGATAAGCTGTTTTACATGAGATTATGGTTGTGCGCTCCAGAGGAAGGATATTAAACAAATTAGGAACTTCTAGCACCTGGATTTCGTAAAAAACTGTTTCCGCATGTTTCCTCAACTATTTATAAAATATAATCTATTACTCACCACAGTAATTTGTACAGAATCGCAAAAAAACCTGCTGTTTTGAAGGGTTTTCAACCGTACGGCGGGAAAAAATGAGTCAAGTTAGAGAGTGATGTAGCTTTATTTATTTAATTACTGAGAATTTTGGTCATATATAACTATAACTTTGCGCCATTAATATTACAATATTTATTTCATACTTCTTACAGACGATGAAATAAAAAAAATAATATTTGAAAATGGTCTCCATTATGACTAGGGAACTATCCCGCTCAAAGCACATTAAAGGTGAAAAAAGATTAAATACTTCTCTGGTGAATGCTTAGCGTAAATTATTCGCAGGATTTTCACTGGGTTAAATTGGCAAAAAATACCGACGTTTCGACGGGCGGCTCGTCAATCGTCTTCAAGGTAAACGTCGTTGAGTTAAAGTACGGCAGGCTTTCGAGTCAACCGTCGTCCGTCAAAACGTCGGTTCTTTTTGCCAATTTAACCCAGAGGAAATCCCGAGAAGAATTTACCTTTTGTGGTTCTACCGTAAAACGACTTAAATATATGGCTAGAGAAAAGCATGCCCTTTGTAAAATATGAAAAACGAAATCCTACCTCTCCCCAATATGTTTAACGCAAATTAATTGCATGGTGTTATATGAACGAATGGGTGACGCATGGGGAAAAGAGCATTTTCTATAAAATATGTAAACGCAAATTTAGAAGAACTAGAAGCCAATTTTCCCGAGGAATTGAATGTTGCTAATACATAAAAAAAACTCATCCATCTTATTGTTAGAGTAATTAGCAAAAACTAAAGAACTGAAGGCAAAATGTATCAGTTTAAGATACATGGCACTGACAAAATACACTCCAGGTAGCTCCTATGTCTGGAAAAAATGTACATTAAAAATAAATAAGCCGAAAAATCTGTTTCGTTTTCTTGTAGGTTAGGTTATCCGAAATTTAAGATATTTTTTTACATATTACTACTGATGAAAACGGATAATTCAGTATTTATCTTGACTCGACGGATTCCAGGCAAAAATAAACTAAGTAAACGACAATTTCCCAGGCTATTACGCTCAAGACGAATTTAAATGAACTGTGAAAAACGTACGCACCAGAGAAGACGAAGCAATTTCCGCCGTGTTGCAATGTTGCGGCGGAGCGCTTGGAGACGCAGTTTATGTGAACTTTGATCAACGTTGTTCTACTTTATTTTCGCTTAAAAAATTAAAATACTAGCACATTAGAGGAATCGTTGAAATTTTTGCACTTCACTTTTTCTTCGTTTAATATGTAGCTATAATTACTAACTTCGCAAAAAAATGAGAATCACATCAAAGCGTACAATCTTGTTATAGTTAGCTGATAAAGGACGATGAAAATGATATATTCTGAATAGGAGGCGAAATATTTTCGAGGTATCATCAAAAATGTAACCAAATTGCCGGAAATACGTAATAGATGCAGTATAGATTAAAGCAGCGCATGGCACATTTCACAATTTCCCTTGGTATAATTAGATTACAGGTGAAATTTCACTGGTGATTGCCCAGAGAAAACGACCCACTTCTAAAGAAGGAAAAGAGAAAACAGAAAGAGATGAAATGATATCGCAAAATGCCTTTGAGGATATTCCCGCGTACATTTAATCTCACGTTTAGGAAAGACGTTCATGGGCTTGTATCCAGGTACACATTAAGGAGCGGAAAAGGATGCATATTCTTCTGGCACACACCATCAAAAGGTTTAATGCCGATGTGGAAGGAAAGGAAAATTCACAAAGTAAAAATAGCGCAAATTACGTAGGTGATTCCAGAATTTCAAATCGTTTTACAACTCTCTTAAAGGAAGGAACGGAATTTTATTTTTTTAACAATTTCCAATCGCCGTTACCGACATGCTCTGTCAAAATAGTTAAGTTTGAGTTCATTCAAAAATTAACAAAAAAATTATGGCTTAAAAAATGCGCTATGGTTATAGGAACAACGGATGAAAAATTGGCTCGGAATTCACGTTTGAGCACTGATGATAAAAAACGAAAGCAATCACGTGAAAGTGGGTTTAGAAAAGATCGGCATTATTAACAGCAACTACAAAACATATCTAGAAAAACTGAATTAGAATAATGAAAAACTGCGATATGACTAGAAATCGGAAACTGTTCCCGAAACTAAAAAGAGAGACCTAATATCGTGAACAACCTGAAACGGAAAATATTAGTCCCGATTTTTCGGTAGTGCCTAGTTCGCATTGTATTTATAGTACTCTTGAATATGACATTATTTAGACATGCTGTAATAAGGTAAAATTATATGAAAAAATAAAAATAAAATTATATTAGAATAAGAAAAACAACGTATGTGACTTGCAATTGATAAAAATAAATATAAAAGAGAATTAAATTGGACTTAATTCAATTTGCACTCAAAGATATTCAATTTGTACGCATGGAAGTACTGTACAACAGTCTTTAACCCTAAGACATTAACGAAACTGCCATCATGAACCAACGAAAACGAAAAATACTCGATTGATTCTTTCAGGTTTGGCTGCCATGCCCTACATTCATAATATATATTCTTGAATATGAAAAAAAACTACACATTTTCTTTTTTTCATCCGTATTCCTTTCAAAAGGCGCAAGGAAAAAATAATCACGATTGAGAAATAGTGAAAAAGGTAACTAGAACTTTTAATGGAATACACAGCACGCTATATAGTGAGGCAATCGTCAACATCTGTAAACTATCCATTCATTGGTTTTAATTTTCAAGATACAACCAAGGATACCCTTTAAGAATACATGACCATCATCAGTAACCATTTCCTCAGACGGGTTTCCACGGTAGCTTTGTCTCCACAAGAGTCTGCCCGGGGTCTTTCTCTTCCTTTCTGAATAGTTCTTCCTACCTTAATACTTGTCAGCATTCCGAGCCTCCTACTGCCAATTCCTCTCCAGCCATCGACCTTCCCTCCAATTATTAACTTCCAACAAAATTCCTTCTTTTGGCCTTCCTCTTTTATATTTCTCTCTGAATTATCCTTTCATCTCCAATCCTCCTTACCACTTCCTCATTTATAATTTATCCCCCTTCCAACCTTCTCCATTCTTCATTATAGCCATACATCAAAGCCTTCCATGTAATTTTCTTCTCTCTTCTTTTTAAGTCCACGTTTCACATGTATGCAAAAAATGTTCCGCATGAAGCATTTCGCAAAGATCTCCTTAAGAACTACGCCTGAAAAGATTGGGAGAAGTAACGACTAAATTGAGGAAGAGGAAGACTTGAGGAAGACTGAGACTACCTTGAGTAAGTTCACTCGTGAATATGTAGTAAAAACTAAAATTGGAATCCTAAATTTACATTAATGGGAAAAACACCGCCTTCAAAAGTAACATACCTAATCTAATAAAAGATAAAAGCGTAAAAGTTAGTTGCTTTAGTTCGACCTTGTGCTATATATATTATATTTTTAAGTAATTGATGCCTACAGCACAAGGAGCCAACTGTAGCGCCGTTTCCACTGAACTTTCCTCCAATTTTTGTATTACTTCGTTTTTAACTCAAAAATAAATTATTGTGGCTGACTTCATTTTATTACTATTGACCTTACTGAAAATATGATCTGTTAATATCGGTTTTCACGTATATACAGCAAAGAAGCTATATTTTCTCTTTTCCATCATTTTTGGGTTTTCATGCCTTGTCTTTTTTTGCTTTAATTTGACGTTGTGTAAAGAAAAAAGGTTCAGTTGACGCAAGTATTAAAATTATGTTTTCTTGCTTTATTAACATGAGAACGAGGAAAAAATGACACATATTTCATTTTAGGTTACTAATTCTTTAATACAAATGTCAAGGCTATGTTTAGCCTAACATAGGCACCAGTTTCTCACGTAGACTGCGGGTGCGTATGTGCTGGTCATTTATGCGCTCTCACGTGGAGAGAGAAATCGATTTAAATAAAAAACATGATCGTCTATCCATCAGACCAGAGGTAACTGCTGGTGGGTCCCATGAGTCTTGAATGCCCATTAGCCCCCAAAACAGGAAAAATCGCGTAGCGGGATAAAAAAGACTCCATGGAGACTATCAGAGATTCGAATCAGGGCATCCTTATATATATATATGTAAGTGTCCTTTTTTCTTGCCCCTCCTTTCCTTCTTACACCTTCCTCTCCCCCTCTTTCCCCTCCTTCCCCCCTTACACCTTCGTCTCCCCCTCTTTCCCCTGCCATACCTCAATCTCTCCATTTCTTCATTCCTACTCTCTACCCTGAGAAAGGTGGTCACGATCCCACCGAAATATCGGAAGTTTAAATTTGTGAGTGTCCTTTTTTTCTGTTTCTATATTTTTATCGGTCACCCTCTTGGCATATTATAATTATATATATATATATATATATATATATATATATATATATATATATATATATATATATACAGTATGCCAAGAGGGTGGCCGATAAAAAATATAAACACGGAAAAAAGAACACTTACAGATAAAAACTTCCGATATTTCGGTGAAGAGTAGCTCCACCTTTCTCAAGGTTTAAAGTTAAACCTTGAGAAAGGTGGAGCTACTCTTCACCGAAATATCGGAAGTTTTTATCTGTAAGTGTTCTTTTTTCCGTGTTTATATTTTTTATCGGCCACCCTCTTGGCATACTGTATATTTATCACCCGAGTGATTCTCCTGGAAGTTTTATATATATATATATATATATATATATATATCATCTGCGCGTGATCCTTTTCATTTGAGTGTAAAAAACGGCCGAAATTTTCCGCTAAAGACAATTTCTTTGGCGATTTACGGCTGATGGCGAAAGGTGCTTCTTGGATGAAGATGCAAACGGAGCTTTCCTATGTACTGCTCTTTTGTACGCCTGCACGTTTTTCAATGGGGAACATTTTGTTATTTTTAAAAGCTATTTGAACGTGAAACTCATATTCTTCAAATTTGCAAGATCAAAATTTAGTCGACGAACAACGTTGTTTCATGAAAGTATTTCTTGCTGAATTTACGCGAACGGTTCGGCAATGAAAACACTACGTCGTCGAGAGTATGGCGTATGACGTCAAAAAATGTATAGCTGCCGGTAATCCGAAGCGATTTCACGTGAACTTCAGCTGATTTAATCATGATATTCGAGTATATTAATCGTTTTTATTTTCTTTGTGGAAGACGATGGGCTCGAATGATTTGATCCTCACTGGCGAAATATACGGAAAGCAGAGATAAGATACCGTGCAGTGACGTCAGATATACCGCTTTGGATCACGTGCCTTTTTAAACTTTTCATGAGATATTATTCACGACAGCAGTTGACATAGTTGCATACATATGTAATTTTTTCGTAAGGAGTTTGTAGGAAAATGTTTTAACATATGAACTACTCAAATACGAGGAATAATTTATAAACATGTTCCCCAATGGTTCGAAAATTAAGAGGGCAACGGCCTACCACGATGGAAACACCGGGTTCCCGATCAATCACCGAAGTAAAGCATTGCGTTAATCAGCAAGTTAAGCAAGTTAGTGCTCGGCTCAAGTTTGGAAGGGTGATCCTCCAATTTGTCCAAGTGCTGTTGCCCCTGTCTGAACGAGGGAGACATCAAGCGCGAAATGACCTTAGCCGTCGAAGCACGTTAAACTAAAATACTACTACTACTACTTGGAAAATTTCAGCTGACTCCAACCGCTCACTGTGGCTTTGCCTCACCCCATAGCATCCACGACACTCAGTTCTGAAATCTCACGCAGTTTCCGGGATTCTATGCTTTATTCATGAGATCCATAATAACCTTATGGCAAGATGATTCGAGACGTTCCCTCTTCCACCGGTTGCCATTCCTCAGCATGTTTCAAACGCATGATCGTTTGAAAGCCGCCTCTAGGCAGTGAGAAGAAGCCCTCGCTGCTGCCTCACTTGCCCTCAGCCACTGAGTGCGTGGGCTATCCGTTCTCCTCTGAACGTCGACTTTCGACGACGTGTCTTGCTCGAATGGCTACCCCAAGGCTTCCGCCATTTCAGAATTCTCTTTAAGGGGTTCATTGAAGCGCTCGAACGCACTTCGGCTTCGTTAAGCCCGTTGTCAATTAGGACGGAACGAGGGCGGCAAGCATTCGTTTTTATTTTATTCCCGAATAAATTAAACTCAAGACAACGACATGGCCAATTAAATACTCGGACGACACTTCCAATTTCAGATTCAAAGTAGTAGAAATGAATTTTTTTCGAAGAATGGTGATGGCCAAATGGACGGAGAGAATCAACCGTGAAGAAGCCGCACGAAGAGCTGGGGGTCATCTCTAGAAACCAATAAAATATGACCCTTTCGGGATTTGTTGCGTATTCTCAATTTCTAATGAACTAGTTCCTTATCTCTTTTAGTTTATTCATTAGTTACTTAGAAATGAAATATACGCTGTAAATCCCGAAAGGATAATTTATTACTGATAAATAAAGTATTTTTGATAAATATTCTTCGCCATGGAAACGCGTAGCAGTCCCGTTAGCTTGAAGTTGAGTACCCGAGGATTAGTCCACGTGGTCTACATCTCCGGTGCACGATGGGCTCTGTGTGAACAGAATGAAAAAACTAGAGCAGCCGGGGAATTCTCCGATAAAAAACCCACTCATTTAGAAATAATGCATTGGCATTTCAACGGAATTTTTTAATTACGAGAGGGTTATTTGCATTTGCATACCACGTTGGTATTTTAGGCTTAGCTCCAATATCACGAGAAATTCACGAAAAAAGAGGGGAATTTCCTCGTGATATACACGCGATGAATAGGGTCATTTTGGACTATTCATGTGGTTTTAATCTCTTCAGAACAAAAGTGCACACTGCAAACCCACAGCTTTCTTTATTCATACGGATATCAAAACGTTTGGGTGATTTGAATTTCCCATGGAACATTATAATATCTATTTTAACAGCCAAACATTAATTTCACCTTAACTCAAGGTTATGCGATCAGAATAAAAAATGATTTAATACATGATATGCTATTATATTATAATTTTTAATTCAGTTTTTTAATATACTCTTATTTTAACCGATACAAAAATTATAACAGCAGTTTCACTGTTTCCAGAACAAAAATTTCTTTTTTAATTGCAGTGTAATTCCCCAGTTTTATGACGAATATATATTAATAATCTTATAAAATGAGAACTTTAAATCGGGAAAAATAACTGAATACAGACAAAAATACCCATCATACCATTCTCTTTCGGGGTAGGTACTGTCAAATAACATTGCTGCTAGGCCTAGGAAACTGGTTCTCTTCTTTTCCTACATAATGCTTACCTCTTTCACGTTTATTACACTCGTGAACTGCTTCAAAGAATAATTGAATCATATATAATATTCTACGCAAATGGGACCAGGTTTGCATCGGATATTCTGGTCCCGATTGATAATGTAATATGTGGTCAACGAGTTAGTAATGTTCCGATTATCGAGCCGAAAAACCGGAGGAAAAAGTGGGTGAAGAGTTCAGACATGACTTCTTCTTCTTACTCCTTGGGCGCTACAACCCTCCATGGGTTTTGGCCTCTTCAACAGTTAATGCCCATCTTCTTCTATCTACACCAAGCTCCTACCAGTTCATAATATTCATTGGTCGTAAATTCTCTGCGACATCGTTTCTGCATATTTTTACAGGTCTCCCTCTGAGCCTATTTCTATCTGCTATCCATTCGTAAATTCTCTTTGCTGATCTTGATTCTGCCATGGGTTTAATACGACATAACCATCGGATTCTTAGTGACTTTATGAAACGGTGAACATATTGTTTCTTCCTTTATCAGCATATTAAATTAAAATCTTTATTCTCTATTCACCCCTTTTCTCCATTTTTTGACCAAAAACTCTTCTTATAAATATTTTTACTTTAAAAAATTCACATCTTTCTTAGGTTTTCCGTCCTAAATGTCCATGTTTCGCAACCTGTGAGTCTCAATACTGTTTTTATTTTATTTTAAGTATGGATTGATTATGTAGAATATTATAGACAAATAGTTTATTGAGGGCATAGAAACATCTGATACCTGCAGATATTGAAAAATTCAGACACGCCACCGTGGTTGTTTTTCCGGTGTGGCCACATAAGCGTTTGGGCGCGAATACGGCGCCCCTCCTGCGTCCAATTCGCGTCCTTATCTCGCTCCCATGCACGCTGAACAACGTTCCTCTCGACTAGAGGAGTGAGAGAGGGCAATGGCACCTCAACGCATAGGTGGAGACCATATAATGCTCAGGAGCACACTCGGCGAACGCGCCTTGCAACGAAGTGTGTCCCTCCCAGATGAACCACATTCACGTGTGTGTGGAGAATAGAAACGTGCTTGAGTGTATCGCGAAAATGCATACATACCTAGATGTGTTCTAACACAGTGCATGTCTGTTGCCCCAGTTGAGAGAGAGAGAAACTGATAACAATAACCTCTAGATTAAATAAAGACCTGACTAAAAGTAAAATATTAGAGTAAATGGCGTCTTGGCGCAGGAAAGTGAAGAATGTTTTTACGCGAAAGATAATTAGCTTTCGTCCCATACGTCTTTCGAAAATTTATTTCTTTCCATTTTTTTAAAAAGAAAACACAGCTCGGGCAACCACTTTACCTCACCAAACACCAATTCTTAAGTAAAATATAAAGAATTCAAAAGTAAAATATTAGAGTAAATGGCGTCTTGGCGCAGGAAAGTGAAGAATGTTTTCACGCGAAAGATAATTAGCTTTCGTACCATACGTCTTTCGAAAAATTTATTTCTTTCCATTTTTTTTTAAAGAAAACACAGCTCGGGCAACCACTTTACCTCACCAAACACCAATTCTTGCGCAAAAACGGAATCCCGTGAGCGATAAATCCTCCCACGTACGCTAGAATAATGTTTTCCTACCACTGGGTTAGCTTTGAAGTGGGTGCCTTATCATAGAAATACAGAAGGGTGGCACGAAATACCACCACTGATCTCCAGGTCATTATCCACGTGAAGGAATTCCCTTGTCCGTTGCTTTTCCATTAACTTCCCTCTGGCGCTGTTCAATACTATAATCAGAGCTCCATTCATCCACCAGTTCACGCCAAATCTATTATTAATTCCCATTATATTCCGCTTTCTATTCCTACGCCTCTCATTTCCCGCAGAAATTCTCCTAGAAAAATTGAGATTCCTGGCGCGAAGGAGGCCGAGAAGAAGAAATGGAGGGGCCAGGGATCCAACGATGAAGCCGAGCGTATATCTTAACAAAGGAGAGGGGCAAAGCAAAGGAAGAAGAGGGAGAGGACTCTGACCGGTCAATACACATCATACAGAGCTTAGGAGTAGCCTAGGATGACAATATGTCGTAACATCTAACACACGACGGAAAAACTTTTTTATTTGTTTTTAATTTAGAAGCTGCACTTTTTTTTACAGATTCCTTAGATGGAATTAGGTTGTACGCATTGGTTCAATACGATAGTTTTAAGACTAAACTGAGGACAATATACCTGCAGTTCAAACTTTTAACCATTTCCATAATAACTTCAGGTCACCGTTGAAAAAGAACAAGCCTACAAAGTTTTTTTTTAGATACTATTATAAAACGGAATCCAGATGATATAATATCAGTTGTTTGGTTAAGATGAAGATAATAAAAACCGACCGAGTTTTAAATTTTACCAGTTGCAAGCCCTTTTAACAGAAAATTAACACAGCTCTTGCCCTGAAATATAGGGCCATTCAGCTAAGTGGTCCCGAATATCACAATAAAAATTTGAAAATTATAGAAGACTTTTTAATAAGAATAATAATATTATTTGGCTACAGTAATTGACCAGTACATAATATGACAGTTCAAAATCAACTCTTTTGAATCAGTAATTATCAGGCATTAAAGCTACCCAAACAATAGCATCTCAAGAAAGCACAATAAACATGGAACCACAATCAACCACCAAAAAATATAGAAGCAATATTTAGGTTCACGGAATATTTGAACAACTATCTGAAATTTAAACAAAACAACATAAAACTGGGTAGTTAATTCAAAATTAAAGAGCCAAACCCCAAAGTATTTTAAGAGTAGCATTGTTAATTCCATACCTTGCCAATAATGTGAAAAATAATGCATGGGACAAAGCTAAAAAAAACAAAATTACCGATTACAGATTCTATTCTAATTCTGGAACCTATGCTTTGGCTATTCAGGTCCTAACAAATAACCATAATTGTAATTTCAAAGAAGCTAAACCTATAGGTTTTGAGTCCAGCCTTCAAAAGAGGTTATTCAAAGAGATGGTCCATGTAAAAAATATTCCCACCATCGGTAGCAATAGAACAGATAATAAAAAATTAAGTAAGATATACTATTACCTGATAAAAACCACTAAAACTTAATGACTCGTCCTTGGCACATAATTTATATTAGCTAAAAGAAGTCTTTTTACCAAAAACTGTCTGTTTTAGCTTCCATGCTCGTCGCTAGATGGCACATGTAAGAATACGTCATGTATATTGTAAAATGTGTATAATATATAATCGTTATTAGATACTTCCATAAACAGATTCACTTTCATATACAGGGTGTATTGTAATGACTCTGCAATATTTAAAGATATGATTAAGCAGATCAAAATAAGAAAGAAATTCAATTAGACATGTGTCCGAAAACGCACCGTTATTTAGCTGTCTGCCGGTATGCGTTTTTCACGGGAACCCTGATAAATAAAAAACTATTCAAGATAACGACTTGGTATTTTGTATAGCTATTAAATGCAATGTTTTAAACTAGCATACGATATTTTATTATTTTATAATATACCGTTTCAAAATGGTGTATTATAAATTAATAAAATATCGTATGCTAGTAACATTGCCATTAATAGCTATACAAAGTATCAAGTCGTTATCTTTAATAGTTTTTTTATTTAGCAGGGTTTCCGTGAAGAACGCATACCGACAGGCAGCTAAATAACGGTGCGTTTTCGGACACATGTCCAATTGAATTTTTTTCTTATTTTGATCTGCTTAATCATATCCCGGGATCCCGGCTAAGGTGAAATTTTTTCTGTCTGGATTTGACTCATTTTCATCTTCCCCACCAAACCCTGTGTTCGTCCTTTTATGTGTTCCTATCCATTTCCATTTTCCTATGAATGTATGAATTTATTCGCGCCTTTGAGCGTCATGTTTTCGAATGATTGAGTATATATATATATATATATATATATATATATATAAATAACTGAGAATATACTATTAGCATCAGATTATTAAAAGAGGACTGGTAAACAACACGCATAATTGAAAAATAATACATCACAGATGAATCGAATGGGAGACACCATTAAGGAAGTTTGAGTGATATATAAATTCACCTACAATTTGACGATGTTGACATCATTTAAAAGAAAAAAACCTCCCATATTTTTAAAGATATCAAAATATCAGCCCCTTGCCGAACTAACTGAGCAATCTGCCTAAAAATGGAAGCTGTTTTACATGGGATAGATTACGGCTGTGAGCTCCAGAGGGAGAGCATTGAAAAAAAAGTCATTTTTAACACCTAGATGTCCTCACAAAACTAACGGTGTGTATTTTGTATGTTTTCTCAAATATTAATAAAAAATAATCAATTAATTACCGCAGCAAATATTACAAAATCGTAAAAAAAACCTATTGTGAAGGTGATTTCACCGTACGGCGGGAAAAAATGAGTCACGTTAGAGACATGTGTGGTTACATTTATTTAATTACTGAGAATTTTTGTTGCATATAATTATATTTTTGCGACATCAGTATTATAATATTTACTTCATACTTCTTACAGACGCTGAAATAAAAAAATAATATTCGAATATGGTCGCGATTATGACTAGGGAACTATCTCGCTCCAACTACCTAAGCCAGCAATGAATAATTGCACATACATTATATACACATTGGTTATATACTCCTCAGACTACCTTGGACTTTCCTTAGATCATTTTTTTATTACTTGATCTGCATTATAAATGAGAATATTGCATTAGCATCATATTCTTAAAATAGGACTGGAAAATCAACTCGTGGTTTCGAAAAAAGTATCGAAGATTAATCGAGTGGGGAGGAAGTTTCACCAGCGTTGAATAATGGCACATGTGCTACATATTTTGATGCATTTGTTGCATTGATGACACATTCCACATAATACCTTCAACTTTCCTTCCAGCACTACTTTAATTTTTGTTTGCTCTCGGTCGATTCTGGTGGTCCGTATGCCCCTGCGATCCCGATAAGCTACTTGTCATCAAGTTTCTCAGAGGCTGGACCACCAGAACTTGACAGAAACATCCATGCCCTGGGCATGCCAAAACTGACCCAGTCGGGACTCGAACACGCGACCCTGGATTAGCAGGCGAGGACTTTACCTCACCGCCACCGGGCTCGCCTTTTATTAATTAATTTATATTACTACTGAAAATATAATATTAGCACTGAATTATTGAAAGAGAACTAGCAAATCTGCCTTAACCGGTAGGTTAGGTAGATTTACTAGTTAAGGCCAGGTACCCTAATGAATGAATGGTGAATCAACTTTCATCTTCGTAATAAAATGTTGCACAGATGAATCGAATGGGGGAGAGAATTACGCCAGCATTCGACTCTCCACTCGACCACGGTCGGCCGACATTTCACCCGCAAACTCCAACACGCGTATCGGTTCATAATTCACCCCCGCGCAAAACACAACGCACGCACCCTACTTTCCAATTCTAGGGCCTACGGAATCCACTGTCTCTCGTCCCATCATCATGGGATACACCGCATCGGGGGCTATCGTTGGCACGACGCGACGTGGCAAATTGCAAAAACCCAACACCATCTTTTTACCTTCCCCCCAACCAGGTCGAACTACCTGGAAAGATATAACCCCCGATGCTCCACCCCCAGCCGGTGACGTCAACTACCCCAGCCCCCTTAATGACGGCCCTTCTGTGCAGGAAGAGAGAGAAAATCCACAGATGCCGAAGAATAGACGATTGTGGTGGGAGTTTTCTCATCGCGAGGAATCGATGAGAAAACAATAGCGCCTCCAGATGAGGAGAGAGAAAGAAGGGGATATAGTTGGAAAAAAGAAAGACGAGGGTGGTGGATAAGGAGTCGGGAGATTATGGAAAAACGACGAATGAGGATAGAGAGACGGGGTTGCTTGTGGTGGAAGGGTGGATGGATGTGAAGAATGGGGTCCAGGATCGATAATCTCGGAGAATTGAAAAAATATGAGACAAAAAAATGGAAAATGAGAGAGAGGGAATGAGCGGTCTCAAAAGACGGTAATTTTGGACCGAACGCAACAGAAATCAAAACTTAAAAAAAAATAAAAATTAAACCAGCAACGCAACTCAGGAATATTTCGGTGGAAAATATTGTTAAGATATCTTTACTATATCTCGACACCGATCTTCGGCCGAATTGTAATTATTCTTCAGGCGAATGGATGACGCAACCAAAAGTGCTGTGCACATTAATATTTGCAACGTCATTGATAATCAATTTGTCTCAATTCCACCAATTGCTCACTTTTGTGGCTACTGAATCTTTCATGAACAGTCGTAACCATGACGCTAATTTAGACAAGGATGATGAAATCACCCAAATAGTGTCTTTAACCTTAATTATCTTAATTTAAAGACCGGTAAGTCAAAATGGGGCATTTGATGAATTAACTTGAAATATTCTCGCGTAATTTAGTTTGTATCAACAACTAAAATGAGTTTTATCTTTTTTTTAAATCGTAAAATAAAAAAATGCCTAAAAGTTTCAATTGACTCACATGCTTTTAATGATTTGGCCCGAAAATCTTTGGGCGCTCAACTTTGGTCTCTTTCGGAATTATTCCAGAAGACATGACAGCCCAATGCATTTCTCCTACCTCTAACCCTTAATAATTTAAGATGCCAATTCAAAATCGTTCGAGCCGTTTTCCTGATAAATTTTCACAAATATGCATACACATACATTCAATTATTGCTTTTATGAGTATATTATATCTCAAATTTACCATGGGAGGCTCAACAAAGGCATATTGTCTGAATTTTAAGGACACTAGTGGTTTCTGCGAATGAAAAAAATGTTCCACGTACGAGTACGCACAGTTTGATGTACGAGTACATAATTTAGAGACGCGTATCAGCGCTTCTCATTCGTCACGAATTGTTTTAGGGAAAATCATTAATTCAGCCAGTCAGTTCTAACCTTCATTAATTTATCTGTTTAGTAGAATCATCCTTAGAATAGTTTCATCATGATATGTGAATTCTATCCGTCACATGACGTAACCTATACCTTTTTTGTTGTGTAATGCATGATAGGGACTGGTAAAGCACTACATCGGACTGACAGCCAGTTGATGTGGGCGTTACTGATGAGAGGGCGTGTTAAACAAATCATATTGCCGACAAAGCATTTATCGAGGCTTTATAAAACCCGGTCATAATTTCATATAGGCCAGAATAAACAAAATCTATTATTATTTTCAGGGGCGATCTACCGGAAAAAGCAAGTTTAGACGGAATAAGGATACCTATGATAATCTTTTACAGCTGGAGGCCATTGTCTCCATTTCGTTCTTCAGATATGTCCTACCACTCTTTATCCCTTCTTAACCCATTCGCTCCCACGTAATTGGACCTTTTCACCTCCTGAAACCTTGCGACTAATTTTTGACACATTTTAACAGCCCAAGTAGCTGCTTTTGCTTTGAGTCCACTGCCTTTCGTAAGATATCGATATTTTCACCATAATTTTAAATGAAATTCTATTTTAAGTAAAAACATTAAACTTCAGGGCAAAGAGTTCTTATGATTTATAAAAACAAATACCAAACAGCAACTATTAAATGAGCCGAATAATAAGAACTATGTGTGCTTCAAGGTGACCTGAGGAGGCCGATAAATCGGCCCTTTGAGCGCCTAAGGGTTAAAGCCTATTATCTTCCTTCCCCTTTACCGCTTACCCAACATCGTCCCCTATATCAATGCCCGAAGCAACCCTTCGCTCCTCATCACCTGCACCAGCCATCTACTCAGCCTTATCCTAGTTTCCTCAAGCATTTTCCTCTCCTAACCCACCACACCAAGCACTTCCATGTTTGTCTACCTTTCGGTCCAGCGCACTTTCTACATTCTCCTGAACACTCACATCTCAAGGGCCTGCGCAATGCGATTAGGAAAGATGATGAGAATAGGCTGCAGGCCCTGAAGCTTATTCTCCTCATTTTTCCTCAAGAGTCCAGGTTTCTGCACCGTACAACATTACACTCAATATAAAAATCTGCCAATCATTCACGATCCAACGCACTTCCACAAGATCCCAGTTAATAGGAAAACATTATTCTTCCATAATATAATTACAATTGTCATAATATCCTCATAGCGCAAACGTTTTCTCAGCATTTATGCAATCATTTATGCCAATATTCTATGCATTGGAGGTAGTATTGTATTATTCCACAGAAGAAAAATCATTTGCCTTGACCGGTATCCTCAAACATTTGCATTGAATTGTTAGAGGGTTTAAAAATTCAAACGAAACTCAATGCCGAGGATGCAAAATCTTGAGTCCATTAGTAGATGCATCAATTTTTGAAATATGTTCTATGTCCACGAAAATCACATAAAACGTTACCATTATCTTTATATATAATTTTTAATTTTGAAATATGAAATGGGCAGCCCATGCAGATTGTTTAGCTACTTACGTGTAATTATGATTAACGTTCCCTGTAATGAACCTCAGTAAAATAGCCTAAATAGTTCGTAATACAAGCCTTAGGTAAAGGAAAAAATAGAAAAGCCGCCTTATTTTATCAGTTATAGGGACGTATTGCGTGTTTGATATATAAAAACGGTTAGAATGTTAATACATAGGAGCGAGTATTGGTAGTTTCAACAAAATACTATTATATGATCAATTTAATTTAGCGCAAAGTATTATTAATTCGAAAATCACATCATTCTAAAGGAGCAAATAAACCAGTCATGGCCGCAACGTGGAGAATGTTTATGATATGAATTTTAGTCAAAGAAGACAAAAGAAGGAAAATACAATCTAGTGGTGATAATTAATGACTAATAACGCAATTATATGGCTATTAGCGAAAATAATCAATAATTACCAAAGTATGTTAGTCTTTTGTGCACAATTTTTCTTTTCCAATTTTTCATAGAAAGTCAAACAAGGACTAACTACTGAATGTTTTTCGGAGATAACTCGAAACCAAACTACAATCACGACTAATAACGAAACACTGGGGACTTGGAACATGCATGTACACACCTGCTTTGAATGGCAACGCTTCGAAATGTCAATATATCCGATGGATTCACCCTTCCCAATAGACATCACGCGCCTTCCGAGCTTTCCCGAAAATTCCGATACGCTACTCTAGGGAGGATTCATTCAAGGAATGTTGTTCAATCTTTCTGACAGGTTTCGCTCACTCCACCACTACCTCTCGCCCCGAATTCTGTGGAATTCACCACGGACGGAGTGAGGCTGAACGTGGAGTGGTGACTACGCAGCAGGTACCCACATTGACGCACCCCCCGGAAGCCATAGGAGGTGTTTTGTTCGGGAGCAGACAAAACTGCTTCGAGAGCGGGGAGGAAATGAACGGAAGATGAGAATAGACGAACACCTCGGGGGAATCGTGAGCATTTTCGCGGATGCGGCAGAAAATGGTGCGGGAGGACGTCGACTCGGTCACGGGAGGGGGGCAGAGGGTGGCTGTACTCAACAATGCAGTGAGGGCAGAGTGCATTTTCCTCGGCACCAAGAACAGACGGGCGAAATACGGTGCATGAGGGAAATGAGGGCAACGTGGATTAAGGAGGCATCACCCCCACTTCGTGAGTCAAAAGTTAAAATAAACTCTACGCTCTACATCTACCTACTAACCTACGAGCCGCCGCAGAGGCGTGTGGCAGGGGGTGTTAGCACACCAGCCGTGGAAGAGGAGGGATTAAGGGAAAGGAGGTGGGAGAGGACGGAGATGAATTTTATTCTGACGATGTGTCTAATTTTAAAGTAACGCTCTGGTTTTGCTATGATCACTAATGCTGCGTAGAAAGAAGTAATTATTGTACCTATAAGCTGGGCAGTGTATCTATCTTCTTTTGTCACACTTTTGTAAGTTATATATATGTATATTGCCCGGGGTGAAAATAATACTCTCCGTGTCGTAATGACTCGCCTGATCTGATTTTTCGAGTAATTTAAACCAAACGTGTAGCCTCCGACTCACTGACGGCTCCCAGCCTATTCCTACCATCGGTTGTGTAACATTTTCTTTACGCTCTTAGAAGTTTTGAACGAAGTCTGAGGCTAGAGTGTTTTCGTTCTCGTTTGCAATGCATTAAAAATTTCAGGTTTTTTCAGAAATTCTTATATTTACTTTCCTTGTCCCAGATTGAGATCAATGCTCTCATAAAATCTTTATTGCCCAGCGTTTAGATCCATACCTAGATCATAGTACACGCGGTGGAGCACTGGAGTTTTTCTTCACTCCCCTAGGTGGGAACACATGAGCGAATGGGAGGGCGGGGAGTCATCGCAAATTCGTCGCGCCTCCTGGACGTGACCCACGGAAATAATGCAAGGCTGTTGCCAACCTGGTAGAGAGAGAATAATCAAGAGAAAAGGACACTTAAGGTCCTGCAGCCCCTATGAAATATTCGCGGCCTCCTTTCAGTCCATAAAATCAGCTTCCATTGTCGTACGGACGTACTTCATTGAAATATAGATTAGTTTCTAGCAAGCTCCTTTACGGCTACGAAGCCAGAAGAACTATATTGGCAGAAAAACATACGTAGTGACAGTTAATTACAGTTAGACGTAGATAGTTAATGACGAAGACTCTGAATGAAGACTTCATACACATAAGAAAAATTGAAGGCACCAAGTTAATGGCTGCAAAACGTTTATGATTGAGAATGATAGACTGAATAAACTGACCCCTTTCATACTACGGTTTGGTATGAGATGAGGAAGATAAGTTGAGCAGAAAGAAAAGAGAAAAGAAATGGTGTAATTTATCGCAGTAAACAAGAAAAGAAATCTTCGCAGGAAACTCTAAGGTGGCAGAATTGAGTGAAGTTGGATAATGCTATGGGAGGAATTGAGAATTTAAAGGTCGCTTTAGAAGGGAAAATGTAGCGTAAGTGGGAATAAGATCGGAAGGAGAGATGTTTTTAGAGAACATGAAAGGGGGTAAGAAGTATCACGATAAGATAAGAAGTGAAATAGTTTAAGGTTTAAAATTTTTCCGAGGCTCATTAGCCAGTTTCACAAATGTCAATAAGTTCAACGCAACCATAGGAACTAGAAATATAAAATATCTCGCTAAATTCGAAGCAAATTGGAAACCTGATGAGGAAATGAAGACAGCTGACGTGAATGGTGTCGACGGAAATCCACCGACGTGGAAGAATAAATATCTTCCACCAAACACGACATGAGTCTTCGAAATGCTAAGGGTCAGGAATGGCTGACTCTCCACGAGGGTGCGTGGACCAACCATTTCCTACATTGCATCAGGTCATAAATTTTTATGACATTTCACTGGCGCTATCTTATTTCTCTTCCTGAATAAGATTCTGGGATGACTTTAAATCACATCTGCTGGCTATCGGTCCCGCATTCATAATTTAATCCCAACGCCCTTTTGCCTCGTGTGTAGTAAAAAAATAAATAAGAATCGGAATTCACTGATAAGGTCGCATTTGGCGAAATAGAAATGAGTTTTCTCGCGTGAATGCCGGTAAAAAGCAAGTATTGAACTAGAGAGAAAGACAGGAAATGTTCGTAGCATTGATTTTCGGAATTTTTTTTCTAAATACAAAGAGTAAAATGCATACTAATCCTTTTCTGGTATGCTTCATTGCATAAACTGATAAGAGAGTGATTCATTGAGGGCTCAGTGTTGAAATGGGGCAAATCCATTTTACCATTTCTGAACTATAAAATTGTATAGGTTGGCTAGAGACGTATACTTTTCGTTCAAGAGAAAACCACGTCCAAAGTTTGAATATTTGCCTCTGCGTTGCAGCAGTTCTCGCAAGCACTTAGTACAGCTTATTGAAGGGAGGATTATTTACGGAAATAATACGAATCTTTGAGCGCGTTTTCCTATAACATTAATGGGATAAACTTTGTCCAAAAACAGAAGCTCTAGACTTTTTCATGAGACCGGATAGCTGTAGCAACCAGAATGACAGCCTCCTGGCGTATTGGCCCAGGTTCAATGAGGAAATTTGACCTTTTTTCATGATTGAGGAATTTTTCAGCGGAACCCTGATCTCAATTTGAGAGCTATGTGAAATATAATTCATGACCAAAAGACCGTCCTTCAACCTCCAATTTTCCACTAGTCCCCTGCCAGTAGTCCCTAACCTGGTGATCCAAATGGAGGACTATTTTACCTCCGGAATATTCTACTGGGAGGAATGCCATCACGCCATATATTGGTTAATGCAAGGCGTTCAATTCTAGGGAGACTACTGCGGAGGTTTCCCATTACCTTCCTCATCGCTGCCCTCCGGCCTATTCCGTGGAATTTCGCTCTCGCACGAAGCTGCGGCAGTTGATACCGGACCGATCTTCTGTATCTGCGCCATCACTCCCTTCTACTGAGACTGCTACTCCCCAGCAGTTGAGACGTAGATTGGTGTAGCAGTTAGGGTGTAGAAAATTCTCATTGTCTCGTTCCAATTTAAAAAAAATATATACTTCACAAATCAGAAAACTTTCTTGAAAAATAATTCGGCAAGGGGTTAATATTTTGATATCATTGGAAAGATGGGAGTTTTTTCTTTAAATTAGGTAAAATACATCAAATTCTAGGGGTTATGATTTTTCGCTCAAACTGCCTTAACTGCCTTTGAAGCATGGCCTCTTTCATTCCTTGCCCTCATGTTCTTCTCGGTCCTACTTCTATCTTTCTGCCTGGGAGTTCCTGATTCCATGCTTTCAAAGTTCATCGTTCCTCATTCATTCTTTGTAGACGTCCGTACTAAGTCGATCTTCATCGTTATATCCTATCTAGTATATCCTCTGGCATCTTTACACTTACTCTAATTACTTCATTAGGAATATTCTGTAACCTAGAAACCCTGCAACTTCTTCTCATTGCATCCATCTAGGTTTTGTGAACGATTATCCTGTCTTTAAATTATACCCGATACTTCCGAGTTATAGAGATCAATTATCTCTATGATTAAGTGGTATATTCTATTATTTATCTTGAATTTTATTCCTTTACTCCACCATATTCCATTTAGTTGTTTTATGGCCTTACAACCTTGGAATATACGTTGGTTTACTGTCATATTCACAACTCGGCTGCATGCTGAAGACGGACCCCAGATATTAAAACTCCTTGAATATGTTGAATTTTCTGATCATTTTAACTGACTAATGTAATGACAATTGATCATATTTAAACTAAAATTTCAACCTGTTTGGTAATAAGGTAATGACGCGCTTTACAAAATGGTGAAGTTACGTTGTGTGAGTAATGAATACTGAACAAGACGGCATTAAGAAATCCATTTGTGTGCACGCGAGGTCTCTCCAGG
The DNA here is from genome assembly GCA_963573305.1 of Pyrrhosoma nymphula. NCBI lineage: Eukaryota > Metazoa > Arthropoda > Insecta > Odonata > Coenagrionidae > Pyrrhosoma > Pyrrhosoma nymphula. Next base: position 116,275,875 of record OY754330.1, read on the forward strand.
GTGGTTAACTCCATGCGTCACTGTGATTTGGATGAGATACAATAATCAGCCTCTGTCAATGAGCTAGTTTATTCCATGATATAAAACTAAAATTTATCAGAAGAATAGGAATGAAAGGGCACTTTTAATATATGAATCTGAAGTACAGAATAATGTGAATTCGCTGAACCCAAATAATGACGTCAAACATTTGTAACTCAATAAAATGTTGACAGGGAAGGGTCAACGTATCAACTATTATCTTTTTCTATGAATCCGTTGGCATGAATTCAACAAACGTCATCATCTATTTAACTTTCATTCATGATCAAATTGAATTATAACGGCCAAATAGTTCATCAAGTTCTGCGAATTTCTCGAGGCCTGGAGGTCGAACTGTGAATTCTCGATAGATGTGGCATCCACTGCGTACTTGCGCTCCGAATAAGAACGACGCCTCCACAAAATATTCGTTTCCGATCTCATTCTCGCGTTGGTGTGCCCGACCAGGTCAAACAGGTGGAATGTGCAGAGCGCATAAATGGGAATGAATTGGAAGAAACCTTTGGAAAAACTGTGCGCACGTTAAAAAAACGATGATTGATCAATACATTTACCAGAGACAAGTGGCAGAATTGCGACGTGCGCGGTTAATTTGAAGAATTACCACGTGCTATCGAAGAATGGTATACATCAAACTGGCGGAGAAAATCATCAATAGGGATGTACGGGATAGAGGTGGGGAGAAAAGGTTTTAATGAAAACTGTGCGGACTAAAATAGACAAACAATATTAAACACATTATGAGGCATAATAACTGCCCGTGAATAATAATAAGGGGAAAAATACAAGTAAAAATAATGAAAAATTGAATATTGAATTTCAATCTCAATTTTTCATAAAGAAAATAATGAGGGAAGTTAAAATTGGGAATTATGGGATGAGAATTAGGATTGGTGAAAAGAAAATACGGGAGAGAGCAGCGGAAACCTAACTAAATCTACATAGTACCTACCCTACAAGCCACCTCATAGGGATGTTTCCGGGGGTTAATTTTATATGGGGAGGGGGGAGGTTAATAATAATGGACCTATAAGGTACCCACTAACCGTAAGCCACCTCAAGGGTATATGGGGTTGATATGGGATTTTCACTAAAATGCACTAGCATTATCATTATCGGCAGTCGTCAATCAAGATTGGTTTGCTGCAGCTCACCACCCCACTCTCATATCAGCCAACCGTTTCATTCCTACATAATTCTTCACTTTGATATACTTCATTACCAGCCAGATGAATTTCATTCTAGGTCTTCCTCCGTAGCTCTTTCCGTCTAATTCTCCTACCATTAACCATAAAAACCCATGGAAGAATAGAATTAATGATGCCTAAAATAATTTAGCTCGTTTCAAAGAGTATTAAAAAAAGTTCCCGGATTCGATAGGGTTTCACAGCGGCAAAGAGAGGGTTATCAAAGAATCGTTTCAGACGAACAACGTCAAATACGATTGATATGCGTAGCCTTGCGCGCACTTCATTCGAAAGAGATTCAACAAAATTCGCTCATCTGTGGCAATCATTTCCTTCCTGACGTGACTCGAATGCGGAAAATCATATTCGACCACTGAGCCATAATTAAAGTCTTTTACCGATGGAATTCGCAGGGAAACTTTCCGTGTATAAGTTCCGGCACGTGCAACGGGAATTCATCTGGCACTAATCGCGCATGCTATTGTACGACAGGACAACGAAGTTTTGGTGGCCAACTTTCTCTGATTTTTTTCCTCCTCTGTTCCTATCACCGAATATATACATACATATTTATTATCCTACTCATTGACACCATTTTAAACGGACAGTTTTTACCTTCCACATTAAGAGAAACAATAAATTTGTAAGGAACATAATAGGAGGAAAAGTCACGTGAGCAAGGGACAAGCACAGAAGTCAACTCAACTAAAACGTGGTATGAAGCAAAAGAGCCGCAAGAACATTACCAAGGGAAGTAAGCAAAGGTAAGAATAGAATGGAAGACCGTAGTCAACCAATTTTAGAATTCAATGACTAATTATGGTTACTTTTATGATCCAAATGAATGTTGAAGAGCACTGGTGACAGGATAAATCCTTGTCTGACTCCTTAGAGCAAAAACACCTACGTTGGATTGCCGTCATGTACAGCAAGGCATTGAAACTGAAAATAAGTCTACCTCATTGACACTTATGAAGGCGGCAGGGAAAATCCGTTGGGCTAGTTAGACGTTTTTGAAAAAGGTCGATGGTTGGTGAGTCTGTGACAGCACCATCGGTTTTCATGGCTTGGAGACGGAATAAAGAGCTCCATCAGATGTGCACTCTTTCCGTCATAACCAGCAAGATTGAGCCATATACTCTTTTTATCGAGGAAATCCTGTAAATGGCACTTAGCAACCGAAGGGCGATAGCTCTTTTTACAACTTAAAGGCCCCAATAGTGCAGTTTATCACACACCACAGCACCATTTTAAGGGTTAAGGTGCTCACGGACACGTGTGAGAGGCCCTTAAAGAAGAAGCGAGGCGCAAAATGGAAGCTTGGCTGAACGTGATGCCATTATACAGGGAAGAGAGAGAGGGAGAGAGAGTAGTGGAGATGATCCCTAAAAACTCTGAAATGTCATGGTCTCTTCTTCATGGCTTATTTTATTATTCCATTTTCTATACAACAGTGTCTTTCGAAAAAATATTTATTCCTCCCACAGCTGTCCATGGTTTCTATCTCTCTTCATGTTGTGGTAAATGATAGCCAGTCTTATATCTCTTATCCGGTGAACTAGAATACTTTTTTCCATCACAGCAGATATTCTATCATAAAAACCATATAAACGTCAATTTTTCCAAATAATTGTTACTTATGGACAATCATTTTCTCTACCTCATAATTTAAGTAATAAAACTCTCTTACTTTTCACATATTACAGCTGAAATTACCTGATTTTATAGGTGACAGTTGAAAGTAAATTGTGCATTTTACTAATATACGCAAAAGTCCTTTTTTTCGAAAAGCTGGAGTAATCCGGAAATTATTGAAGAAAAATAAACGAAAAAAAAAAAGAATTTACTTCAGTTTTCAAACCGAAAAATTATTATATCAGAGATTATTAAATTAATAATTTAATTCGCCAAATTGAGTCAATTTTGAAGGCACTTTCACCACATTTCTTCAGACAATTAATTTACAAGTTGATTTGTCACACAAAACATATATTTTTTTCAAACATGGCGGATCTTGTTCAAGCATTAACGAGAACTTTCTGCAGTATTTCAACTTCTTCCTCAACAACTTCATCCTACCAAATTATGATACTTCCCACATATTACCCATTATTCCGGCCATATCGCTTCTTATCTATAAGAACACGTACATTTTTATTTAATACTCACAACGGTAGAGCCATAAATATCCAACTGTCAGTTAAAATTTCCTATGAGTAACAATCTTCATTAAATTTCCGAACTATAACAAGACTGATTAATTTAAGAGAACAGAAATGAAGCGATAACCTTATGAAGAGTAGACTTACCACGTAAGCACATTTTTTACACAGAATAACATACAGTAGGTGAAGACAAAGAGATGGGGCATTGTATGGTCTACACTGAGAGTGTAGAACGAAATAATTGACTAAAATTTCAATCAATATATTCCTTCCTAAACACTGAGAATTATATATTCCATGGAAAAGTTTATTAATTACACTTATAAACATCCAACAGTCAGTTAAAATTTCCAATGAGTAAAGTTCTTACAACCAACTTCTCAGGAACATTTTTTAGGATAGTGAAATGTAAAAACGACAAAAACGTTTAATATTAACCTAGCTTGATTTTTCAATGGAAAGATTACTTTGAAATATGTCAAGCCGAATGTGTCGTCATGCATTGTATAAGTATTCAGCTGTTGCGATTTTCAAATATAGTTTCTCGAATATATCAAATCAAATAAGGACCTTTTTTTTAACTGCATAAAGATCTTATCTATATGAACATGTATATTTGATTTAATACTCACAAAGGTAGAGCTTCTGTTTCCTGTTGACGCCATTACTCACTCTTATGGACTACTTTCAACTCTTTGCATTGCGCTGGAAAACGTAAATATCACTCCGGAAAACTTTTCTGAGGTAAAGTTAGCTTGCCTTGCATTCAACAGGATATTTTTTTCGAGGAACTACACAATGGACTGTCCACAATTATTCCACTCCTGAAACTTGCTTCTTTCCCACCTTTACTCTACTCAGCAGTCTTAGAGTCTTAAGTTCTTAAAGGAATGAACACGCATTTGTATGGAACAAACAACAAAGAGAAAAGTGAATTAGTAAATAATCAAATTGCATTTTATCAAGAAGGTAATTGAATATTATTTCTTTCACAATTTTATCAATGGTTTATTTTAGAATAAACCTAAAACCACACATAAATTCCAAGGAACGTTTGTTTTTTATGAATTTCCTCTCCTTGCCCGCTGCTCAAAGATTCATGTAAACCATGGCCATCCTTTCAATGCGTCGTTAAAGGAACTCTCCTTTCGAGGAGCTGAAATCCCTGATGCACATGTACGACCACGATTAATGAAATGGCATGCGAAGGCAAAACGTGAAGATATGTATGGTAGCCTGCCGGATGATGATAGTATTCTATATAAACAGAGTGTTAGGGACCGCGTATAACATAACAAAATAATTATGAGGTTAAGCATTTGACTACAGAATAATTGCACACTTTGGTAGCGAAAAGTTGACGAATACGTAGAGTGGTATTGTATGGTGAAGAAACCGTGTCGTCAGCAGTTCATGGTTAGCCTTTAGACGAGGCGGGCGTTTGTTTTCCTGATGCTCTTATGTTTAAGGGGATGTGCTGCCGTGATGTGACTGGTTTGACTTGAAAATCCAGTGTGTTCACGAATGTTATTTTCTTAGTGTTGTACTGCTGATACATGGCGTAATGGCGGAGGAATGGCACGTGTGTAAAGAATGCGCAGAAGCGTCAGCTAAAACTTGTCTGCTGTGGATGCAAATATCAGTGCAATGGAAAGTGTGTGAATATGTCCAAGAAGGATATAGAATTTATAAGTGTCAGAAAGAAATTTTGGGTGATTCCCTCCAGGGGCAGAAAAAAGGAGTCGAATTATGTCTAGAATACCAGCGGTAGAACCAGAGTCTTGTGACATATATCAAGTAATCCTTATGCTTGAGGAAGCAAAATAGTACAGAGAGCGTATGGAAGCAGACATAAATACTGCTATTGAGTTTGTGCACGAGAAAATAGATGATAATGCAAAAGTGCTACATGGTAATTCGGCTAAAATCAGTGAGCATCTAGTGGTAATTGAGCTTCTCAAATAATAAAACGTGTGTTTAAGAGAGCGAGTGAAATCTACTAGAAAAACTAGGATCAATGGCTATGAACAAAACATTTCTTGAAATTCATGGTATTCCATCAAATCGAAATGAGAATACTATTGAGGTCGTTAAAATGTGGAGTTTTCCCTTGAAATAGAAATCACTGATGGCATGGTGGAAACATGTTATCGCATAGGAAAGATAGAGACTGGGGGCGGCCAACGAGTTGCCTATTGTAGTCAAATTCGTCCGCAGAAGCATCAAAGAAGAGATGCTCAAGAAGAGGTGAGTTAAGAGGACCCTTTCAACCAAGGTTGTTAAAAGTAAGGTTGTCTCACACACTACTGCGCATGCGCCGGCTGCGCGCGGGTGACGTCACTGAAGACCCGTCTGGATACTTCCACTAGGCTTGCAGTTCGCGTGTTCGCTACAATTTAGTCTTTTCTTAAATATCGCGGCTTAAAAAGGTTTGGAGTTCGTAGTGTTGTGTTTTGAGGGTATTGAAATATACAACATCTCCTGGGAATAGCTTCTTAGCGCACCTCCATTTAGGAAGAATCGAGGAAATGCCGGGGACCCGGTGTACCGTGGCCACATGCGTCAATAGTCGATTAAAAACAAGACAACTGGGCAAGGATATTTCGTATCACAGGCATGTCTAATGGTTAATCTACTTCATGGTAATTATGACCTTTGTATGTTATTTTTTTCTCTCGAATCGCCGTAATTCAGATGAAGATTTCACTAATTTCGGATGGCCTCGAGCAAATTTGATATCCCAGTTTGTGGGTATGGGAATGATATGCTCCAAATATTTTTCTGGTACAACTGCGGTCAATCAAATCCGTTTTAGGCTTCCGCTTTCGTGATTTTTAAACACTTGGAAAATATCGTTAAAATCCTCTGTGTACAGTAAACACATATTGTACATTCATATGAGTTGGGTTCATCAATTAATATTTTAAATTTTAAAATAGGCAGAAACAAAAATTAATTTTGTTAGTGAAAAAGAAATAGATTTTTGAAAAAACACGGTTTTCCCATTTTATCAATTCGTTGAGTACAGGAGCGGAATAACAAATTTGAGGACACTGGGACTTAATAGCTATGATAATACTATTACGGGGTCACCTGCAAGTGGAAATAAGCGCACAAATTCCACTGAGGAATAATCATTCTACCGAAGCTTAACTGGCTAAAGCACTCGTAATTATATTGAGGGATCCGGGTTTGAGTCCCAATCAAGTCCTATCACGCCCTGGAATTTTTGTACTTCGCTCTATGTGACTAAGTTGAAGGAAATATTTTATAAAGACACAAGTGGTGAGTATCCGTTATCCGAATCCATTTCAGCAAAAATGTGGCTTCTTAGTTGTTTACTTTAAAAAATAAATAATAATAATATCAGTGCAAATTGTCTGCTTCACCATATCAATGAGTAAAATGACTATTACTGCTCATTTTAATCAGGAATTATTGATGAAATATATACTCATCCCTAGTCCTTCCTATCTCTTCCAATTAAATTGATCCAGGCTGCTTTTTCCCAAATGTCATGTATTTGATTACATTTAAAAGTAACTCTGAAAGAGAATATTATGTTGGCCTGTATACAAAATAAATTTTTAATTTCATCATACGCTTTCTCCCGTTTCGTGAATCAAACTCACCAACTCCACTTATGTTTCCATTCAGAATTACCACAGAATAGGTCATGGGTCTTGAAACCCTCTCGTTCGGTTGCTTATTAATCTCATGCCGGCATAGTTCATTCCTCTATTGGTAGTGATCAACCCTCTTGTATTCCTAAAGTGACATGTAACTCCCCTAGTAGCAATTGATATCCATACAACATCCCCACAATATTTGTAACATCCAACTATAATGTCCACACAATATCCAATTTTCATCCAATAATTTTATATAGATATCCATACAATATCCAAAGTTGCCTCCAAATGCCATCCATATAATATCCAACTTGGATATTAAGTAAAAAGGGGTCCTTTTCTACTGCTTCATATTTTTCTCCAATTTTTAGGATTACCCTCCTCTTTGCACTTCAATCACCAACTTGAAAATGTATTTCACCCTCATTTTAAAGAATTATTCGTATAATAGAGCCTGCATAAGTCTGAACGCATCATTTCCTCAGGAAAGAGAGTGCACAAAAATTATTGTGTAGGTAATTATGGAGGAATTGTGATAACTAAAAGATGCAATAGTTACTAGCTATGTATAGCAAGGACAAAGAATTTTGTAGGACCAAGGTGAGCCGATGTATGATTAATCTTGGATATTATTTTTAGATGTAAATATTGTCCTTGTCATTATTCAATATGTCGGCATTCGTCTGTCGGTCAGATATGGGGCTACAAAAGTAATTGGACCGATTTGAGAGAGAAATATGGGATTAGGCTGAATGAAAAGAAAGCAAGTCGTGAGATTTTCCATAGTGAATCAAGGCAATACTAAATGTTAAGGTAGGACTCAAGCCAGAACAGGTGAAATAATTGATAAGATAATTATTAAAGCTTTTGTTTAGCAGATAATCTTTATAAGGATTAAGTATTTTAATGAAAGATGCATAAGAGAAAAAAACAAAGTACCGAGACGTCCCTGCAATAAAATGAGAAAAATTGTTAAATAAAAGAAATTTTACTGGTTATTTGCTTGTCACTCATTCCATTTTTTTCTAGGAACTTGAAATAAGGAAATCATCCTTAGCTGCTGAATCAGATTCTGTTTCAACGAAGTGTATACATTTATTTCTATGCAAATATTTGATTTATTTATTATATATGTTTGGCTTACCATGTACTGTTAACATTCATATATAGTGTGGTATCTTGGGTAATCATACTACTTAGGAAGTAGAATAGGTTTTTCCAGGATAAGTATAAATTTTGGCAGAATATTGTATAAGTCAATGGCGGAGTTGAGGAAAAAGGAGTGGAATGATTAGGTCAAGAGAGAATGTAAATCTGGTAGGTAATAGACTGGTATGAAAGGATTTTGTTTGTTTGGTCATTTTGAAAGAATGAGCAAAAGGACCTAATGCATGTACTTGCATCTTGAATGGACTGAGAGGAGAGGTAGGTCATGAAAGTCACGGTGACACTAGAAGCTCCCCAGAGGAGAAGTATTCGAAATCATGAGATAGTTATAGAAAGAAGTGTAAGGAACAAAGCATGAATGTGACAAAAGCGAAAGACATATGCAAAAGACGGGCAGAGATGTAGACATAATGAAAGTTTTCGAGGACTAGAACCTGTCTTAAATACGGGAAAGGTGGCTTGTTAAACTTGTTATTTTCCGTCTGAGCCGAAATTTTCGTATGCCACGTTTATGTCTGTAGTGACACGGAAATCGGTGGTGCAAGATAAGAACTCCCTCTCTCTCTCGATTCATCTCTCACTCCCCGTGAACAACTGTACGCTTGTGTTGTGTTCTAAGCAGGCGCCTGGCCGCGGTCAAGGGTGATCCGGTGGTTACTATCGCCCGCCCGGTCGTGTACCCACTCTTTCGAAGTGTACCGCATGCCCGAGCGTCGCCGACTTACGTGTGTCGTTCGCGGCGCGCACAACATGTCTAGCAAGAGATTTTAATTGGCTATAAACTTTGTCCTTATGTCCTTTTCAAGTAAAAGTTAATTTTCTCTTTCACTTGAATGCCATTTATGTCACAAGGTGTAAAATCTGCTCTATTCATCCCTATAAATATGGAACCTTGGAGCTCATTCATTCGTCCGACCGTTTTTCGCATAACTGATCGCTATCAATATATACATGATTCAAATTTTGGACTATTTAATCTATGTCACGTAATACGTAATGCATTTAAAAGGAAAAAGTGCTCTGAAATTCGGAATGCATTTCGGATAAGAGTCGATCACACCGTGGCGTGTAAGCAACGGAACGGAGATATTTAAAGAGCGCGGGGCTTTGGGTCTTCAGTGACGTCAGGCCAATAGGAGCCCGAGCCGTGAGTGAGACAACCTTATCCTTTACTAACCTTGCCTTTCAACAAGACACATCGGCTTGACAACCGGCATGGCAGCCCAACGTAGATGTTCAGAAGTTTGGAATATTTTCAGTGGAAATGAAGACACCAGCGTATGAATCAGCTTCATTTAGGCATCACATGTTGGAAATGCAAATTTTTTAATGAAGGAAATAAGTTGATACTTTCTATAGAGCGTTAATGTGAAAAAAAATCGACTAAGGTTTACACTAATAAGAGTCAAAAAGTTCAAAAACATGTATTTAAATGATAAAACTAAGTACTTTTCCACAGTTATTCTACATAACATTAAAAAATATCGAGAGTGTTATCTAAACAAATATGCAATACTTCTACAAATTCTCGATTGAAATCGAAACAATTCAAAGATCTTGAAAATAAGAGTTATCTATTGGAATATTGGTTGTATCCATTTTTTAATTGAATGGTATGGCAAGTACTGAAGGTGCTCTTGTGTTTCTACAAACGTAAGCCTTAATCAGTGAGATGTTTCATGAAAATATCCTCATGAGATCTTTATTGTGCGGATTCTTAGGGGTTTATTGATACGTATATATTTTGTTTTCACTTATCTCTTTTAAAAATCTCAAAACTATTTCCAGTAGGGACATTCCACAGTCCTAGCAAGTAACATTCCGTGCACGAGACACCGACCATGGGTAGATATGTGGTGGGAATCCAATTAAAACGGTAAAAGATAGCCCCTAAGTCAAATTATAGAGGGAGTACGAAGAAAAGACTTTTGACATGACGTATGGCCTGGATGGAGAGAACAATATGATTCCTGGGGGTTCACGTCTCCCCCGGTGGGACTCCAATGGCTGTCAGAACTCAGCTAAACCCACATATTTTTTTCAGTAACTCATAAGGATTGTCGAGGCATATCACGGGTGGAGCAGGAAAATGTGTCTTAGTGACATGAGCGAATGACTCGAAAGTAGAAACGAGTTTGTTGTTCTCCAGTGCCATTATGGCTTTCGCATAATAATCAAGTCGAAAAAAATTATTTGAAAATATATCTGAAAACTACGAAAATTGGGTTACATCTTCTCGAAATTAAATTTTTAATCATGGCTTTTCAACTACATGCCACTTGCTCCTCCTCGTTACCTGAAGAATCCCTGACTTCCACGACGGATCGCTGTCTATTATAATTCCAAAGAAGAAAAGAGTTGAAACAGGCGTTGGTGTAATGGGGACTAGATTGATCGAAATGCATGTATACCGAAGGCTTCTATTTGTTGAGACTCCTTTGAAGTTTCACAATTCTTAACTAGATGGACACTTTGCCTATTATTGCATATTTAAATTTTGAATTTCTCATGCTCAGGGAAAATCACAACTATGCACGCGCAAAGGTCCGTATTAATCACTCAAGGGAGCGGTTTATGAGTTCAAAGAGTATTCTTTCATTATCCATTCATTCCTAACCCTGTTCCTACTACATATACCACAATATCTTCCCAGATAATCATATTAATAAGAAGAAGGCTGAAATCTGTGGAATATTTCCAGAACAGAATGAACACAAATTTGTGTTTTCCACAGTTTTACTGTATTTGAGACGAAATGTTTCGGCTGTTACGCCACCATGAGGTACAATACAAACATATTGCACTGGAAGATAGTGTAACGGCCGAAATTGGTCGTTACAAGGAAATAAAATCTGTGGAAAAAATAAAGATATATTCATTCAATCTCAGATAACTCATATCCACTGCGTTTAGCCTACATTTATTCGTAGAATACCTATGTTTCACTGTCACACAATAAAGTGGGGAGATATACCTTTGTATACTGCAGTTTTTTGTCTGACCGAAATATTATGTCATAACAAAGGTATGTATTTAATCAGACATTATGAAAACCAAGATTTCAACATTCGGATTAGGTGAATTTTTTCGTCCTTGACCGAAATATTTTGTTATATCGAAGAAATATATTAAATCAGACATTATGAAAACCGAGAATTGAACTTTTGGATTAGGTTTTCAAAATATTATGATGGGTAAAACTTTAAATATATTATCTATTACTATTCTCCTGCCATTTTCTCGGGTTTATCCTCCTCCTTTCTCTCCCTTGTATGAAATTCTTCCGCCATCATCCATTCGCTCGGAATTCCTCTCCCCCGCCTTTACCATTCCCAAATCCATATCTTTAATTAGATTCTTCCTTTATCCTCTTCCTTTTGTCCGCCCTCGTCAACACCCCTGCTTTATTAACTCCCCTTCACACTCCTTCCCCCCCTATCTCCTTCGCCGTTTCCCCAATCACAAAACGGCTCGCCCCATTACCCACGCTTCCCTCCTTGTCTCTTCCTACGAAGGATTCAGAAGGGGGGAATTTTGGCGCCAACACACAAAAGGCACCAAAACTTGAACAAATTATAGCACTCCTTTTTGGCGAAGAGAGAGAAAACAGAAAAAACTGCTGTCGTCAAAGAGCGCACTCACAAAAGAGTCGCGGGGTGACACGAAATCTAGGGTACCTCTTTAGGAGAACCTTTTTAGGCACCTAGCGACCCACTTTAGAGAGACGACGACCCAATGGCTACAGGAATTCAATAGGCTAAGGAATTTTACAATCATGATACTTGCTCGATAATATAAGGTAGTATGTACTGTGACCAAAATAAGTCCGTTCTGCGCATGACGTCATCCGGATGACACAGATAGTGGACAACTCGTGAATGAATGAATGAAAGCTCCAAAAGTGAATGAAAGATCCGAAAATTTAGTTTTTTAGCTACGACAGAATGTAGTCAAGTAGATATTAGCATCCTTACGTACAGGTATACAACATATTTGACCGGTTAAAATTAGTACATTTGTAGTTTGAGGAAATAAATCTTGTTTATGGTGAAAATAAACCCATAAAAAATTTATTTACAAATGAGAGTTAAAACTAACAATTTTCAACATTAAAGTTTTCTAGTCTCCGGAAAACCTGGACCCACTTCGCCCATGTATCAGTGGGATATCTAAAACAATTCTCTTCCCTCATATGTTTCCTCGGATTGCTGTTGTATCCAAATACCACTAAAGCATCACATACACATTTCACTCCGTAGCTAGCTAGCACTTGATGTAATCCAAACTACGTCACATTGTTCGACCAAAACGTTGCCAAACAACCTACCTTGTATTAGAGATACAGTGCTAGATACATCTAGGGAAACGACTGACGAGTCACATTTAAGAAAAGAGCGAAAAAAGTATAAAGAATTTACTTTTTTCTGGCAAGATGTGACGGAGCAGCAACACGACTGAATAAAAATGTGTGTTCGTAAATACATTAGGGGTATGTTACCAAAAGAATTTCCTTGAGACTCTTCTCATAAGACCCTTCCCTTGTACTGTGACCTTGAAGTGGTGGAAGGGCTTGCGTGCCCATATAACCCCAGTAGCTGAACAGGTGGGAGTGATAATAATTGTTGAGGGGCTGAGGGGTAGGAGCCACACGAAATGTAATTCACGTGATGGTACCTACCACGTAAAAAATGGAAGCTAATCAAAGATGGCTCACGGCTCAGTAGGGCTGGTGTCGTGACCGACAGCAGGAGAGGCAAGGCCTCAGCGGTCGTCATCACACGAAATCCTGGTCCAGGAACAACAAGAGCAGTCATAATGACTCATCATGCAGTAATGTTTTGTCAATGGTTTCCATTTCGCGTTTTCCTATATTCATTGTCCAGGTACCTCGATAATTTAGCTACAAATAATATATTTTACGCAAATTGACTGGCCAATTCAATATGGCTTATTTCACATTTTAATGGCTTCTATATTCCTCGGTGTTATCGTACCAATGGTTAGATCTTTCTTCTTTTTTTATCTATGGTTGGAACTTAGGCCGGCTCCTTTTTTTTTAAATGAAATGACGTCGAAATTGCGTAGTTACAACTTCAATATGCAGAATTACCACAAAAATTAGCCTTGGTTATAGCAAAAAAGCTGGTTCGCATTTGAACATTGTAAATACTATATCATCAACAGTGACAACGAAAGAAACCACAATCGGTCAATAAATTCCAGATAAATTTAAATTAACTATAAAATAAATTATGATTAAACCTTTGGCCAAACGAATTTGCCTACACTTGTGAAATAGGTTGGACTGGCTCTGGTGGTAACACACGTCCTTTAGGCGGCTTACGTGGTTTAAAACAAGCAGCAGAACTCGTACCAATACAAGCACCTACTTCCCCTACCCTATATATTTCTCATTCAGCGTCATTCCCTCATTTCTGCTCCGCGAACCATACAACGCCAGAGAGAACTCTAACGACGATTGGAAGTATGAGGTGAGTTTTTTTTTCCAAGAACCACCGAAAACAGCTCTAATTGGCCTTTACATCGGGGTATTAACAATTAACAATGGACGAGCACACACAACCATGCCCTGGGGGTAAAAAATCCTCCCCAGGCGGGATTAGAACCCGCGACCTTTGGGTTAGCAGGCGAGGACGTTACCCCACCGCCACCGAGGCCGACAAAGTTAATGAAAGCCGAGTTAATGAATCACACACCCCACCAGTGCGTCGTATGATGAAAAACCTGGCTAAAAACACTGAAGTCGTTTTCCCTCTTCATAGATTATATATAGCTTATTTTAAAGACAAATGTCCAGTTTACACCTCTATGGAAGAATTAAAAAAAAAATAGATCCCTCCTTTCACTATCAATCACAGCCGTAATATGGGGTTATTACATTGGGCGTTAGGATTGATGCCGTGTAACACTAATAAGGATATCTGGCGGAAACAACAGACAAAAGGCCGAATTCTTTTTTGACTATCAATTCCCGGAAATATTAGGCTAGGTAAGTAAGAAGTCATTTCTGAGGAATTCTATCCAGTATGCCGTAATGCCACGTAAATAACGGTAAATACAATGTCAGTTATTATCTAACATTCACTTATAGCTACAACAAAAGTCCTGCAAGACGCAGTGGTTTCTTCGTCTTATTCACATGATTTAGAGGTTTCATAATGAGACCACCGAAAATCATCTGCGGTTGCTTGCTGACCCATGAGTTACCCTTTGTTTACTTTAAGATTGCACCAGGATCGAAGAGGTTGCGCTCCCATAGCTAATGGCAATATAAACGATTGAAATAATCAGACGCGCTTAGCCTATGCAAGTTGATTACGTTGCAGAAGAGCCAAATTATTAAAGATTCCACTTGCCCAAGTTGCTTTTTAGCTTTTGAGCTGTGAAGTCTGGTGACATCTTGCGCGATCATGTCTTATTCGCAGTAAGCTACAATGTTCATCATCAAGGGTGATACACATATCCAATAGTTAATAACGTCAAGTCCCAAGAATAGCTGCTTTTTAAGCGAGCAAATAGCGAGCACCCATGTAGAAGGAACCTTAGGTTTACCTGAAGAAGAGTACCAAAGCAAAGTAAATGAAATAAGAAAGTCTGCTCGTAGAAATTGAGGCCACGTGAGGAGAAAATGGGAAGAGTATCATTCAAAAGGAAGAATTGTTCTCTAAACAATACGAAGCTTGGTAGGACAGCACCATAACCATTTCACTGCCTGATGTAAGAACTTCATCAAGTTCACAAGGTAAATGTTTTTACACATTATTATTTGTCTTGCAAAGCAGTCAAACTTGAGTGTGAGTAACCCGCTGTACACACTAATGTTTAGCGGGTAGTATTGACTTTGCAATCTTTTCCCAGAAAATCTTTTGCGTGAACAGCCTAGGAAGTTAATTATTTGGAGAAAACAGTGACCGGTTCAAACGTATTAATAGAATGGCTAAAAAACTTTGACCTTCTTTTGAGGAAATCACATTGGCGATAACAATCTAAGCGGCAAAGGCACTGTAGGATGTAACAAAAATTCACTAGGCAGAGCTAGCAGATTACTGCGTAAATGGAAAAGCACTTAGTCAAGTCAAGAGCAAAAGTATGCATCAGAAGAAGCCCTGTTCTTGATAGTAAATAATAACCTGAAGAAAAGCTAGTACATTTCTATGCTCGAAGGGGCGAAGGAACACGACCACGATCTTTACTCCTAAAATATCTTGGTGCATCAAGCAAGAAGCGCAAAGAATTGCGTAGTGAAGGTGAAATAACTGATAGAAAACACACGAAGAAGACTTACTCAGCTGTTAATGCTAGAGGCGGACAATAACGAAGATCAGAATTACACGCAGATTTCTTTTATGGGAGCTCAGTGCAAACGCTATAAACCAAAGGTGGTCGGAAACAGGAGGATGCGACGAAATTCTTTTTGCCACGAACGTTGTACATGCCTCTTCGTCTTCTGCGTCAAGCCACTAAATGAATCATTTAGTCCAAACCTCAACCACTCGCTCCTCATTTCTGCAGACCAGTAAGGCTGCAACGGATTTCCGAGACGAAAGAAATATCGAAAGCAGAGGATAATTTATAACCCAAAAAATGTTTTTAGCGTATTTTTTCAGATTTTCAATGCGTTGACCGATTCTTCAAGCATACCATGCAGTATTTGAAAACCAAAAATTTCAAACATGAATGCAATCGAAAAGATAAGAAACCGAAACTTAGATAACTCAACAATGTCCTTCGCTATCCGTGCTAAATGCAAATATTCAATCCTTCGAATACTTGCTTCAAATTGCGTTTCAATTATAATTTAAGAAATGGGAGGTATTTTTATCAACTTGCGCAAGATATAATTCTCTTTAATTGAGATCTTGTGATGAAAGAATTCACCATTTTTCCATGAACGTGAGGCTATATTTCCTATTGGCCAAATAACGGAAGAAGCCCTTGTATACAGACATAGAGACAGCAAAAGATTCACGGGGATCACAATCGTAAAAGTTACGAAATTTCTTCAATCAACGATATATTTAATCGGTTGCTTTTGACATAAGATTTTTTTAAATCATCAAAAACATAACTTCGATTCGAAGAAGAAAGAAAGTCTTCAAAATAGATAGAAAGCAGTATAGTTTAAAGGACTTCAGTCCGTAAACTTTGTAGCTTTTATCGCGAAGATATGATTCTTCTTATGGGGACAGATTCTTCCTCAGATGATAAACTTTAGACATGTAAAAAGTCAACATTCAATTTTAATTATATAAGATTTTTAAAAATTACAACCCTGCGGCTATTAATTTCCAATATGACCTCAAGTTTCTTGAGACCATTCAATGAATGCAGTTGCAAAAAATCACGATGCATATGTAAATGCAACTTTAATTGTGCCATTATTGCACCTACGCTCGGCAGAGAGTATGCCATTGAATACCGTAACGCTTCCGTTAGAGGAATGATCAGCGATAAATATTTGAGTGAGTGTGAGAGCAATATATGAGTATTATATATATATATATATATATATATATATATAAATGAGTGTGTGTGTGTGGGTGTATGCGTATTCATGCATACGTGAAGTCAACCGTTTGCGTAAAGAACAACTTGAACAGATCAAAATTGGAGCGATTTTCATTTTTTTTGCACCTTTTTGTACTCGCCGTTTTGTTCTTTTTAATACTCATATTACAAACTTTTTAACTTCGGATTCATAATTAGCAACCAAAGAAACTCCTGGGTACTGAATGTCACCGGAATCGAAACATTATTTCTATTTTTGGCCAACTTGTTCCCATTTCAGACCACTGTGCCCTATCCACTGACCCCCCTGATGTTTAGCTCCTCCCTTCTAACCTAACCCTTCGAGCCTTAACGGTCAGTGGGTCGGTCCACCCGTAGATAACGTCACGCAAACAGGAGTGCTAAGGGTTCCGGAAGAGTGGGTGACAAATTGGTCGATCGGAAAGAACAAATTTATGCACGAAGCACCGGGAGTTTCAACAGATTAAAGGTTGAATTGGAATGGTAGACGTTACTTTTATTGTGTAGTGCCAGAGTTTGCCATTTTTATGCATGTATGTACACCGTATGATATATAGGTGGTCGGAGCGAGAAATCAGTACTCATAAAAGATATTGAATACGCCTCATTGTAAAGGATTGTTTCTATTGATAGCAAAATATCATACTTTTTGTTTTACATTTCCAGATATTTGCTAAAAAATAAACTATTTTCAATAAAATATTCAAACTGGCTGTGCGCACCAGAGACACATTAGTATAAAAAAATGAGGAACCTATGACGCATAGGAATGTAAGTTATTTTCAAAAACTGATTGATTATTCACTGTACTATTTTTTTATTGCAAAATTAATTTGGTTTAAAAGGCGTTTTTCAGTGTAAATAGCAAATAAGCCAAATCCTCAAATATGACTATTAATTCAATTACTGAGAATTTTAACCATGGAAACCATGGTTTCCCAGCGTTATTATCACTACTACATTTACTCTATGCTTCTTAAAACTGCTTATATTTAAAATAATATTCAAATATAGTGTCCATATAACGAATGGTGAAAAAGCTAGCCGAAATTAACTTAGCAGGTATTTAAAATAATTGCAAAGAATATATAAACCCTCTCCCAAAACCAATCTGAGATTCATCCAATTCAGCCAATCCATGGTCAACCTTGCTCTTGCCTTTAGTTTGGCAAAATAAAATTGTGGCAGTAAACCACTCTCAATTACTCACTCCAAGAATTTACCCACTCGAAAAATATTGATCTTTAACCTTAAACGAATAACTGCGGATTTTAGAGTTTCCGTTTTCGACCTCCCACTTCCTTCGACTTTGGGGACGACTTTGGGGGCTCTGGGTAGTATCTGGGTAGTAAGAATCTCTCTCTGTCCCTAGGGGGACAGAGGATTTCATCCGGCGGTGGCTCTGGGACCTCCGGAGACGACTCGCAAGTTGACTGTCATGCGGAGGTGTTGGGCAGAAGAGGAGAGTTGTGCTCCTCAGAAGTACCAAGTCCCGTCGCATGGGGCATTTAAGTCACGTGATCAATCATCCCCTTTCACTCCCCTGGGGGAGAGGGGGAAGGGACCTTTCATTAAGGGAACCTGGTTAATGCCTCTCTCTCGCCTTCTGGTTTATCTCCTCCTCTCTCACTCTCGTCCGTTAGGAATGGGTTAATGTGTTCAACCGTGGAAATCGGAGTGGTGTCGGAGAAAGGAGATGAGATTACTGAGTGGAAGCTGAATGGATTCGATAACGGAGTTGAGTGGAGATACAGAGGGAGTTAAACGCCTCATTCATTCCCTCGCCACGAGGAACTCGTCAATTTTTGTGACAAGACATTCCACTGGAGAGAGAGAAAAAAATCAAACGAGTAATGTTTTAAATATTTGGCTGAAAAACGCCTACTATACATATATAATATACATAATATCTTGCTCAATATAATGGTTTTTCCATTATTTTGTCTTAAAACATAAAACCAAAGGGGCGACAGAGGCATAAGCCCAATGCGTATAGGTTTCTGTACATCAGCGCCACGACCCCGGCATCGATACGAGGTCGTTCGCTTGCCGCGAGGTTTAAATCGTGATACTAGCGCGGGGTCTGAATCGTTAGTTCAGGATTATCCGTATTCAATTGACTATAAACCAATATTTAAAATTAAGCTTTGAAAATTTAATTTTAATGAGTACTACAAGAAAATGAAAAATATATTATTCTCTCGTATGAACTTAATGATATTCCTGATTGCACGATAAATAACCTTGGGAAACTCTTATGAAACAGTAAAGGTTGAGGTCAGGTTATTATGAGAATACATGGCACAATAAAACACCGCGTACTATATTCACTATAAATTTATTGATTCAAAATAGAATCAAATTACCAGAAGTCAACGGTAGCCCATTCTTAAATTTGAACGTAGTCATTCAAAACACAGAGTAGGCTGAAATTGCCAACGTTATTTGGAAAAATTACATTAATCCATTATTATCAATCCATCCAAAAAGTCTCAGTGATGGTGAGGTTAATTGAATATGACATGACAACGTGATAACAGTTGAGGCCATCCAACGCACTACACTTGATCTGTGGAGGGCACCAAAACAAAAGTCACTGTAATGCACAAGGGTGGTGGTTGATGGCGATGCAACCACATCACAGTCTAGGGTACATAATGCACCACACATGGTCTGGGGAGGCCACAATGGTGAGTTTTATGGCGAGACAACCACATCACAGTTCATGGCACCTAATGGACATCATGTAAACATCAAGAATATTCTAACCTTCGATAATGCTCGGAACGGCAGTCGGTGTAATGAGAGTTGAATACTTTCTCACATAAAATCAAGAAAGTAATATATTTATTTATGAACTTCTGTAATCATCAACGAAGGTAATCCGTACGGGGACAGAATCTTATCCACCTCTCTGCCCTGTGTTGATGCAACATTACCAGAATTCAAAATACTTCCGAACACTAATATCAGTTTTGAAGAATCATGAAAATCCACGCGTATAGCAGTATTTTTCTGTAGTTAACAAATGGCCCATGGCACCGTGATTCTTCGAAAACTTAAATGCAACATACCTGACAGCCTATTTGAAAAACGAGAAAATAGATCTCCGTATAAACAAAATTCATACACATTGTTGCATCAAATCACTGCATATCGCTTACTAAGCACAGGTTTCGCCATATCTAACAATCTCTCAGCCCGGTTGTAGCAGATTATAATACAGTATTTCAACTGCGTACGTAAAACACATCCAAATCACAAGTCAGCCATGCGCTCAACTTCGCAATTACCACTGGTGTCGAGACTAAAATAGCTGGTGCCGAGACTACAATAGCTTGAACTCCCTCATTAATAATACGTATTAAAGTTAAAAATATTACGCATTTGCGTTAAAATAATGCATAATGTTAAATTTTATTTCATTATAAATAAATAATATTAATATATTTAAAATTTCAAATGTCCTCTTGACACACTCAACGACAGCGCCTCTACCGGTCACGGTCTTTCCTCCCCCTCGGTTTTAACCCCACCCCCTCAGTTTTTCCACTATCGATAAAGTTTTCCTTACGATATATGTACGATACGTCGCCCCTTTGATAAAACGTTATAAGGTTTTCTCCAAAACATTATTTTCTTAAAACAAACACTCGCAATGTTTTTACAAAATGGCCGCAAAATATCTGAGGATTTTTTCATACCTTGTTTGAACTGTCTACCTCAAAGCACTTCACGGGAGTGGGCTATTATGTCGCCTTCCACCCATTTTTTGCTCCATTGAACTCGGAGGCGGCAGAGCTGACTGGGAGGAGAAGACCTGCGCTCGCTGACGAGTTGCAGGGGGAGCATACGGCCCAACCTTATCAATGCAGTTCACGGATATTATGTCGGTCTGTCGGCTTTTGAACTCGGCGGTGGCAGAGCTGACTGGAAGAATGGACCCAGGGCAATAAATAACAGTGTCGGCGGAGTCTGTGTCAGCCCTTCTTGCTTGTCGGATCGCCCGACGCCGCGCCGCTTCATCCGAGCCGACAGTTCCTGGGAATCTGAGGAGTCTGCACACCGCACTGTGTTCTCGCCATGGTGTTCATCAGCCCTTCCTTTGTTCATCCTTCCCGTCTCATCTCATTTTCCCTCTGCTGTTCGCTGATCGTCCCTAGTGTGGCCATTGTGTCGGTCTTGGGGTGAATTAAGTTTTGTAAATTGAATCAATTACGCCGTTATGAATCCGCCACCTCCGATCCCAGTTAGTCGGTTAAACTGCCAAAATACTAGTAAACTAGCTGAAAAAATCATGAAAATAAAAAAACGTTGAACAATATAGCTTGGCTGATTTTACATTAAATAACTTCAATACGATAAAACGGATAATAATGGTTTTCTTCTTTTGAATTCGGCAGTCTAAGGACCACGTAAAATAACCAAATGCAATCATTTTAGTTTTTTTAATGTCCACTTCTTTTCTTGATCTCCAATAAATCTTCATCCTTTCGCTTTGTTTTTTCCTCCTCTCTTCCTTTCAGGTGTTATATTATTTCTTCTATTCATTCTTCCGGAAGCCCTTGAAGTTTCGTTTCGAATTAGTTCTTTCGCATGCAATGAGGAGAATAGAACCCATGGGCTACATAAAATCTGGCACAAACCTTGATGGGGATCGGATTTATGTAATAGATTAAGCATAGCCTTCCTAACCTTAGAGTCCAGGTTCGAATACCGGAAGAGAAATTGTTTAAGAGAAATCCCGATCCATACTTGGTATGGCACTTCAAGGAAAGTACTCCGTCCTTCGAATGGTAAGTTAAATCTTGGTCCTGTTTGTTAGGAGTAGGCTAATGACGACGCCAAATTTCTCATCACCTTTCCTCCACTCCACATTAAATTCTTTCCCAACAAGTCGATCCCGGTATTTTATGGCACAAATGACATATATATATAATGACATGGTATATATGTAGCTCATCTCCCCAAACATTCATCCGATGATCATGGTAGTAAGATTGGTAAAGCGCCAGCACAGAGAAGCACATACGGAGAGGTCAGAGGGCAAAAATGGCTGTAATTATTTTTTCTGCTACCCGCCCTGTTCTTAACAAGTACCATTTCGGCCATTCGGTAATAACTAGTGGTTAATGATGAGGAAAAATGACTTTTAAGAACAGATAAGTCAACAATTCTGTTCATTGTAAACTTCCTTTCTATTTCAATGTTCCTGACTATGGAAGAACGGGATCAGACGTTGAACTTAAAAAATGCAGGGTAGGATATCTTATTGGTAGATTCGATTTAAATCTGAGTTATTCCCTCTTATTACCGGTTAATTGATATATGTTAGGTCTCAGTGAACATTTTCAATAATTTTCCCTTTTGCACCAATTCCAATGGCATATAATTCGCCAAATATCACTTCCCGCACGGTGAGGCGTATGTTGGCGTAACAGTCGAAACCGGTGGTCTTATAATAAATTAATCAATAAAAAACACATATTTGTGTTCGAGAAAGGTTTCGCATTGCTGGGTAAGTAAGTATAAGGTGGAAAATGGAGGATGTGGAGAGAGAGGAAAAAGAATGACTAATATCAGAAAAAAGTGTCGTAAACACACAGAGAAAATACCCTCGGGAGGTCATGGCCACATCCTTGAGGTAGAATGGGCTTGGCACACCATGTAGTCACGAGCAGGTACATTTGCTGTACCATTCATAATTCTAAATGTTTTTAGAAAGTTTACCTTTAGACGTGCGCGTGCATTGCTTATCACTCCTAGATGGTTAAATAAAACCTGTGAAAGAAGTACTCGGAATTTTCATCACGGCGAAAGTTGTACGATACCGCACTTTCATGCCTGAAACCCTTTTGCAAATAGTATAACTGGGGGTACTTCAACCAAAGACAACAGCATAGGCCACTCACCGTCTGGAGACTGTCGTCGGGATACTGGGAGGTATGCATTCAAGGTGCTGAAGTTAGTGCAGATTGGAACACAGCATCACACACCAACGACGAAGAATGTAACGATGTGGGCAGGTGAAACGTTCAACCATCTGCCGGTAGGTGCCATTCCAGGGGTTTTACAATAGTCACAGCCGAATGCTTTGTGCAAAGTTATCAAATTCGTTCATGAATCTACCGGTTAGACGTAGGATTTATTTAAAGTCAGAGTCAATACAGTTTTTGAAAGTCAGAGAAAGTACTCCGGATTTTTACACGTGTAGGGGCCTATCAACCTCTAGTATTTATTTCTCCATCTCCACGTACGTCCTACCCTTCTTCATCCCATCCATCCATAAAACCTATTCCATTTTTTCCCCATCCCCGCTTGCCCAACATCCTTCGCTCTGTAACGGCCTTGAGAAACCCATCGCCCCTCACTCCCTCTTCCAACCACCAACTCTGCCTCACCTAGTTAAAAAATGTATTAAAAATGCAAGGTTTTCATAAAATAGTACTTAAAAAATTAGCATTATCCATGTTAGACGCCATTACTGAAAATCAACGCAAAAACAATCGCGGAAGAGATTATTGACGGTATTTTGTGGTTATTAGCGCACATCAACACTGCTCCCGATCTGTTTTAAGAGCGTTGTCTTGTGCATTGGGTCTGAGACCAACGGAAAGCAAGTCCGCAGTTGCGTTGAATAGTTAGCAGCACAAGAGTGAATGAAAAGCTCCAATTATCACCAAGCTGGCTAAGCCGCCATTTTGGTAATTGGAGAAAGATCACAGGTGAGGCTAGTAGTTATTTGCAGTTGAAACTCTGTTTTTCAGAAAAACTTGTGAAATTGGAAAAATTACACAGAGGCTCATTATAAATAAAAAGGAAACGTTATTTTAATATGAACAAAGGCTCCATTACCCATATTAAGTAGAATTTGTAGGTATGGGTCACTTGGAAGTAAGTTAAGCACACAGAGCCTATGAAGAAGTGCAACAAGTTATTTGTAAATTTAAGCTATATCATTTACGCCAGCTCTTCCAAAAGTACTTCCGGGTACTAATTCAAAGAAATGCCAAACGTTTTTGCCTATTTCAAAGGCGAACGTAAAACTTTCCATGAGTCTTAAAATCTTTTTCCCCAATAAAGCCTTATGATTACTAATGAAACCTATGCACTTGAGCACCGGTTAATGCAAATCGTGTCAAACCCGTAAATATTTGACAGTTTTCCGTTTCCTTCCTACTGTACTTTAAAATATATCAATACTTTAGGAGACCTTTTCCTGAGTACACAAGGAAGGGGCAATGTCCTCCAAAACTTTCAGCCACAACTCCGGCAATGATATTTGACGTGGAACGATTACACGAAGGGCTACTAAAGGATCCGGTCCCTATCACATTCAACTTTCATCAACGCAGCAAAATACCTGTAGTCCGGGACGACTATTGAGGCCTTCGGCGAAGGGAGAAAGTTGGAAATACATATGCATAAAGGTGTCGTGATTTATGAGCACGAGTTTAATAGGGAAATGTTTGCTACTGGACTCTTCTTGATGAGCAAATATTTATGATTTTACGTAGCCAGAAAAGCCACGCAATAAGGGGTACAAGGGATTAAATAAAGATTTCATTCAACAAGGCAAAATGTGAGTTCTCCCGAAAGCGAGTGCAATGCTTCGAAAAGGGTTCACGGAAAGACGGAAGAAAACAGCTAATATTTTCATACACTGCCTTGTTAATACCCTGAAATAAAACTGATAAGATTACGGTGGTGTCGGTTATGGTGGTGGTGTTACATAAATGTTATTTTATTCATTTTATGGATACTTACATGCCCTCTATAGTGTGTCCTGTATAGTGTTTATACGCAGTGGAGCCCGAAGACCAGGTATTTATTTTAGGTATAAATAACATTTGTATTGTATTGTATTTGTTTAACGTGCTACGAAGGCTAAGGTCATTTCGCACACACTGTCTGCCACTGAAAGACAGGGGCAACTGCACTCGGACGAATCGGAGGATCACCCCTCCAAACTCGAGCCGAGGTATTTTTCATCCCAGGATTGTTTTACACACCTAACGGATAAATTATGTCGAGTTCATTAGATATGGGAAAAAACATTATTGTAAAGGTATAGTCTACCGTCTGGTGCTAAGGCACATCCTTGTGCTTCCCAGTTGAAAAAAATCATAATTATTCAATAATGGCGTCTTTTACGTCAGAATTCATTTATATTAAACTGCCAAAATTGTTTAAAATTTCAGATACCTAATAATAACAACAGAAACAAGATTTACTTTTACAATAAACATAATTTTTTGCATAGGTTTTCAGGGCATTATCAGCAGCATTCCCTTGCCTGATATCACAAGCCTTTGGGTTCCTCCGGAGACAACTTATTCACCTACAAAGCCTCTATTGTATTCATACTCGAAGTATCCCAGCTTAATTATAATTTGGCTGGCAATTAATGGCAAATTTGCCTGGCTCGTACAATTAATTAATGGCAATTTAGAGTAATTTGTTTCCAGTTAACATTTACTCCGTGGCCACGATACACCAACGGCGATGATAGCCATTTTCTGCTCTCTTGCAATGCAGCCAAGGGTTATCGAACGTAATGGCAATGAAGTTTTAGTAGTTCCAAGAAGTCGATTTTTTCATTTCTAACAATAACCAATGCTTAAAAATTCACTAGGCAAAAAAATTAGCTTTGATTACATCTGATTCCGAGACAAAAGGACTCGTACAATTTTGTCTCTGGCATACGTGACAATGATTCAATTAACATATTAACATGTATTACGTGGATTTCAATCCAAATGGAAACGCTATGAAACAAAATATGCCAATTCAACTTGATTTCCTATCATGAGGATAAAAAATACTTGGTATTTTTCTGACGTGACCGGTTGCGATTGTTTCACAACATTATCAAGGGTATACTTTAAGCGTGTACTTCACAAAGTTTCGTCGAAATAATTTCTTCAAACCATTTAGATTGCTTACATCTCCAATGGAGGACTATAGGCCGTAGACTTAATTACTCTTTCTCAGCAATAATCTGGTCCCCTAGGATAGGGCGGGTTCTGTATGCAGGGTTGCAGTCGCACAGGATATAACAATCTGAGGAACCCTTTAAAGGTGTTCTAAGGCTATGAGCAAAATAGTTTCGCGTAGTTCGTTCGGTGCACCCTCTTAAATGGCTTATTCTAGGAATACTTGCCACAATTCAAGGCTACCTTCACAATAACACTTTTGGCTGATTTTCCGTATTTTCCGGCGAAAATATGACATTTCCAAATAGCTATTGCTACTTGCAAAAATAAATAATTAAAAATATAATAATAAAATTAAATAGTGCATTCAAGGTGCTTCAAATATTTACAGGTGATTCCCGGGAGTATTAATATCCGGGATCTGCCCTAAAATATGCAATGCATTAAGTCCCGGTCTGGCATGTTTATACATATAATTTGGGTTGCAGCAAACCATGAGTCATACGTTCAAATCAATGCAATCTATGGACCGATATTCGTAAACGTTATCAGCCTCGAAAAATAGATACTATTAGATGTTGAATATATGCAACACACCAACATGTAATATCAATGGAGGCACCAACATGTGTAAATGCTTAAACATTTTAAACAGATCTATGCAAAACTTTAATACTGAAAGTATGTTCATCACGTAGGTACACTAAGAAATGTTGTCATCAGCTAAGTATAAGTACAGTTAAAATTCTCGAGAAACAACCATCTGCCATGGTAGCTCCTTTATAGGCCAATAACTATGAAATCACACTAGTGGAAAGTCATATTCATACTTATTTTGAAGTTTAATTAACCGCGAAAAACATTAATTTCCACCATTTTTGATATAAAATATGAATATAGGGCCACACAAATATTTGAAAAATACCTAGCAAAGGAAAATCCACAAAAATTATGAAAATTAGGGATTTAATCCAGCACATGACCGTCCTTCGGGCCTTACAGTAGTGTTTGTAATACTTTTGTGATTTATAATCGCTATGAAGGAATACGTCTGGTAAACTCGTATATTTAAGTTTTTAGATTACAATGAAAATCTATCAAATGCTCTAATGTGGCATAACCCCAACAACGATCCTATTCTATCCATAGAATGTCACCATTCCGTAACAATCTCGAAAAATTTCACAGTGAGATATCTTATATCTTGTTCTAAAGACTATAGCACTTTTCAGGATAAATGATCTAAGATTTTCCCGGTGAAACTGGTGTAATAATGTTTCAAGGGTATTCCAGCGGGTAATGCGCTTTATATCTGCCGAATTTTCAAAGAACAACTTGTTCCTCAACATCAGAATTTCTAACTGAAGCCCTGAGGATGAGGAACAAGTCGGTCTTCGAAACTTCGCTTTGTAATGAAACCTTTTACCCGGTGGAATACCTACTCGTGAGATATTTCTACTTTTCAGGATATCCACGCTATGTGCTAAATTCCAGTACAACTCTTTAAAAAACCCAGAATCTCCTAGCTACCAGTTTAATTTCTCCCGATCTATGATCAATCATGTGTATGATACACAAAACCTCCTCACATTACTCAAAAATGTTTCACACCCGTGACGACCGCGATAAGCCTTGTGAGACCAAACTGCCGACACAAAGACAAGAAAGATTACAACACATTTTAAGTTCTAGGAGTGACATCAAAAAGCGTCCTCGAGAAAACCGAATCCCATGAGTGCACAGCTACGCATGAGTTTTGAATATCTGATGCGCTCTTTCTCAGAAGCGTGACACCTCCAACAACATCCTTCCCCTCCGACAAACCCAAAACGACGTTTCATATCCACCGTCCTCCTACAGCTCTCGCTACTAGGTTATTCTTGTCATCTCTCTTGGACTCAAGAATGCGCCCCTCTAAATTTTATTTGAACCTCAAAACACGTCTTTTGCTTCTCCAAGCCCCAAGCAAGGTTATCATAACCATGCTCTTCCCCATATTCTTACTCATTTTCTATGCTCCCTGGTCCCTGAATGCGTTGTATAGTCCTTGGGAAAACCTTGAGGTAGGTAGGGAAGGAACGGTAAGAGGTGTAGGAAGAGTTGAGAAAAGACCATAAAGACAAAAAAGATCGATTGTAACGAAACTTTCACGACAAAAAGAAAAATCTACCTGAGATATTGTTTAAATTAATATGAAAATGCCTCTACACAGGGTTTTAAGCTTATATTTAAACAAAAATATTTTATTGCCTTTTCGTACACATCAATTAGCAATTAGAGTTCATCCAAGATTACAGCGCAGTTGACAGTTAGAAATACAGCGAATTTTTAATTTGTGCAATGCCGTTTTGGGAAGGGTAAAACGTGACCGAAGAATCCATGATTGAGGCCATTGTTTAAATTATACGATCGTGAAAAAAGTTAACTTCTCATTCCTTTCTAGACCAAGTCGGTATATTTTAACTGCAATATTATTTTGGACGGATTGTATAATGTTTTAATTTAAAGTTCCTAGTTGCCTATTCTTTATTATGTAAACAAAATTTTTGGATTGAAGGTTGCATGCTATTGGGTGTTTCACCGCGTCGTTGTTTTGTGACAACAGTTTCGCCTGCGTTCCAGCAGGCGTCTTCAGGTCGAAGTGATGATGCCGGTAATTGACGACCTTATATAGCTCCGTTGCTCAGTCCTGATTGGTTGCGTCATTTTTCCCGTTGGCGCCAATATTTCCCCGTTGCCGGTGATTGGCCTTGTCGACAGTCTCCTCCTCAGACAGAAGCCTTCACACCAAAGTTTTTGAGTTATGCTTGCAACAAAAAACAAGACGTTTTGGTTTAAAAAAGCTCAGTTTTCCTCTAACCTGCATTACATAGATTTGGAAAGTGAAGGAATAGGAGTACCGCAAGGAATGTTTCTTTATTCTCCAAGCCGCTGGTTCGGTGGTCACAATCCTCTTCTTGCCCAGCTATTTCATCTCCGTTCTCATTTTATACGCTCTCTCGCCACTGAATGCGTTGCGTCGACCTTGGGAAAACCTTGAGAGGGGTACGGTAATAGAGATAAGGATATGAGGAAGAGTTGAGGAAAGACCAATGAGAAAAAAGTCGTTGATAGTAACGAAAACTTCATTGCAAAGAGCACAACTAAACTCGACAATTTTTAAAAAGTAGGATAGAAATGCTACGAAACAAGGTTTAAAAGGCAGTTGTCGATAATCTATGCGTATTTACTGCTTACTGTAAGCATGGTTATTGTAATGTTTTAATTTAAAACTTCCTAAATTCCTGTTTAGGGTTTATGTTTAAAACAGAAAAAACAAGTAGTTTAGGCTTTTTTTTTTAATCCCAAGTTTTTTTCAAAATTTCTTTTGGCTCTCCGAGTCTCCACCGGTACGGATATCATAATCTTCCTCTTGCCCCGCTTTTCATCTCCGTCCCCATTTTCTACGTTCCCCTGTCACTGAATGCTTTACGTGGTATCTTAAGAGGTAACAGAAAGATAGATAGGAGGATGAAGACTACATAGAGTAAGAGAAGATATGAGAAAAGACCGGGTGGTTGAAGACGCAGAAAAGGGAGAAGGGAGAGTAAGGCAGGTAGAGATAAGGGTCAAAGAGATCCTTGGCGCTCCTCGGAAGGGAAGGGATAAGCTATAAAGGCAGGTTGGAGATGTCGCCACACGAGTGCATTTCCCTCTCCACAGAGCCTTCTTTTGGCACATTGTAATCGTCATAAAGGAAGACGGGACAAGAGAAATTGGAAAGAGAAGGGTGGAGGAGAACGGAGTATGTTCTGGGAAGAAAGGTCATTTCTTAGAAGTAGATTACTCAAATAAAAGGTCGAAAGAATAACGTTTGAATGGATGGAAAAATGATTATTGTTAAAATGCAGGAATACCTGTACAATATGACAAGCCGAACGAGAGTATATTATTATCGCTGGCTTTTAAAACGATTATTCACATAACTAACAGATATCACCAGAAAAATTCGCGAAAAGATAAACATTTTAAGAATAATGGTAGGTAAATAGGAGAGAGGAATAAATGAGAGAAGAGCAGATGGTTGAGGACTGCGGAGAGGGAGAAGGGAGAGAAAGATATTAAAAGAAGGCATACTGAGCGCCATAGTTGTTGTTTGCCATAGTACATATATTTTCGTTAAAAATAATAAATCATGAATTAATTTCTACTTAACTATCTACTTATTGCATTAACTTTTGGCTATTTCGGGTATACATTTTAGTTTCAGCGGACTTTTCAACTAGTACGTAAATAAATGCGTAACAAAGCAGTATTAATTGAATAAAGGATATCAATGAATAAGAGCCAGTACAAAACTTAAAATACTAAAACGAACTAAACTCCAAAACTTACTAATAAAACTTAGAAAAAACAAATAAAAATAAAACCAAAGAAACAAAAAAATCCAGGTGGGATGGATTTTCAAAACATGTCTGCGTTTTTCTCAACCCTCGGTAGGATAAATAGATTTTGGAAAGGGTTGAAGTGGCAGAAGATGGAGAGTGAGCAAAGGGACGATCCCGGTCATAAATATACGAACGAAATACACTCGTCGCAACCTTTTTCCATCCACCTTTCATCTCATTCCTTTTTTACTGTCCACGTATTGCCGGCCAAAGGGAAATGCGTTGGGCTGGGCCTTGAGAAGACTGACGAAAGACCGAAAGCATTGGGGGAAAGAAAACAGTCCGCGCCTTTTCTGTTCTTCGGAGTCCAGAGAAAATGCGTGTCCATGAAGATAGATAGAGAGAATGAGGAAAGGAAAAAGCTCCAAGGTAAAGGAAACCAACGAATAAGTGGATTGACGCTTCGCATTCAAGCACCGAGGGAAACGCCAGAATTTTCAGTCGAGAAAAGGTGATGCAATTGAATGAAAGTAATGTTGTGTCGAAAAGTGTTGCGCACTTTCTCAAGGAAAAGTAATACTCCCGTCCGACCAAGAAAGAGAAGAATCTAAGAGTTGAAAACCAATTTCACTCAACTGATCACACTGGTCAACAGTAACAATGTTTCAGAGTTACAGTAGCAATGTCCTGATGGTTTAATTTTGTTATACAATTTTCAAAGTTCTCATTTACCTGTTGGTGAAGATGAAGATCCTAAAGGATTATTTGGAATAATTTTAGTATTCGGACATTTTGGAGTACTCTTAACGGTCCATATAGCTATAGCTGCATGTTAAACTTTTAGAGTATTTTAAATCGTAGGATGATGAATGGAACGATGTGCGCAAAAAAATGTTGGTAAACCTGCCGATAGGTATCATTCTGCAGGTACATAACAGTCACTACCGAACATTTTGTAAATAGTTAACGAATTCGTTCAATACCAATAAAGGTAAGATTGTTTACCACAGAGTAATTTAAAACTTTTCATTACCCATGTTTGACGTCTTTCATAAATATCAACACAAAAAATACGATTGTTGATGTTCTTAATTGCCTAGGGCGCATAAAACAATAATTCCGATCTGCTTTAAAGTGCGCAGCCTAGTACGCAGGATCTGAAAAATTGAATGTCGTGTTGCTGCACTAGAGCGATTGGAAAGCTTCCAAATCTTTCAAAGGACAGCTCCAATGTTACAAAAAAAACTCACCAATGCCTTTGAGATTTTTTTTTCGTTTGAGGCTCAGTACTGAGCGGCAAAGCTGTTCTACAACCCCTTCAGTAAAACCGTTCGGCCAATGGTCATCAAGAACCAAAGCGGGCAGTGAAAATTACATTGTAAAAAAGCGTGTCCAAGGGGTTCTGTATATCTCTCACTTTGCTTGGCTGAGAGCATCGCTACCACTTCAGTCTGGTTCCGAAACTCGAGAAAAGCCGATCCTGCTGAAGTGCGGAAATCTCAGCCAGAAGGGTTTTCGAGAGACTAGGCGAACACAATTAGAAAGATCGAGGGCCCTCTGAAAGGGATCTTCTCATTCGCCAACGTGAAAGAGTCGACCCTTAGCAAACATGCTTGTCAGAGAAGTGATAAAAAGTTAAACACCCGCAGGCCTATTCAATTTGAGCATTATAGAAATTTTTGGCTGCCGCGGGACGGCCGACAGACGTGGAACACTGAGTATGGATATGACTGGCAGTGGTAAGTACATAATATTATTTATATGTACATATATATCTATATACAAAGATAAAGAATTAAAATAATATTTCTGAAAATATGAATATGAAGATTATATTAATACATTGGTGATAATTATATGAAATACACATGGACTTAAAATATTCATATGAAATTATACTATATTCCTCTAGAGATAGTACTGTGAATTAATTTGACGAGCTTGTAAAACGTAACGACGCTACGACTAAACAACTCCGGGATTTATGTCACGCGTGACGCTAGTCTTTCGCGATACCACCGCTCATCCTTAAGGAGTGTTCCACTTCAAAAACATGTCGATCGACAGTCATTACTTCATTTCCAGATGTAATATTTTCTCGAAATATTTTTTATTTAAAACATATTTTTTATTCAGTAAAAGATAAATGTTGGGAAGTAATAGATCGTTAATACCTCATCGCCAACGTTTAGGAATTATATATTTGCTTTTTCAGAGCTGGGAGTATAATTTATACAATCACCTAACAAATAAAATAACCATACTGACTTTCCAAAAAATACTCAAAGCCCTGAGGGAAAATATATGTGGTTGCCAAACGCTGGCGATGAGGTAATAAAAATTAGTTATTTCCCAAGAAGAAGTCACACATACATTTGACACTATAGCAGAAATAGCGACATTGTTTATTTCCGAAGTGTTGAACATTTCTTACGAGCACTGTGTGTACTTAAATTTAAGAAAACGGTATCACCCAATTCACATGCCCAGTTTGGGCTGCTGAATATGAGTTAAATAACTAATTATCGTAGCTATAAACGGACATTTCATTCTGATGAAGGAAATATTACGGCAGAGGATATCAGAATTTAAGTTAACCAGCATCACACATATGACACATATATTTAACGACTGACCAAAATTTAAGTTGGATGACATTTTTTATTGCAATAAGATAGATGAACGACTAGTTTCTCAAGTATAGCAAATATACGGAGAATTACCCATCCTGAGGTGTTAAAGAACTCGGGAGTAATTATTGAAAACGTGTACAATACGTCATTGATTTGTTCATGTATTTAAAAATAATATATGTCCATAATGAATCATTTGTTCATTGTTGAGGTAAGCAAGCAGCGCGCAGTATTTTCTCGATTGTTCCGCCAAAGCACAACCCTACTTAAGAACCTTAGAAGATGCAAACAAACAATGGTCCTCACTCGTGTGACCTATCGTAATGGCGTCTATTCGTCGGACACCCTTATTGGCACACGATCAACTATCTACCATTAATTTCTCAATTTCATGGATAACCACGGCGTCACAATCAATAAAAAATAATGATGTTGAGTGTAAGAGTTTATCTCTCAGTACAGCTTCCTCTTAAAATTCTACACTTGCATAGTCATATGTAAACGGTATCTTCACACATACACATATTACAAAGGGGCCTACATGGCGAATATTAAAATTCGTGGGGCACACCGCTGAAGGACAAATTGAGATAATATTTCGAAAAAGGTGTTTTTTTAGTCATTTGGCATCGAACTGGGGGCGACGTGAGAACTTTGAAGACATTCGATTCTTTTGGACTATCCTACGGAAACATTTTCCTGATATCTACAGAGAAAAAAGAATGATCTCCCAAAGTGCAGTGGGGTAATCATACCTTCTCCTTGATTGTGAGTCATTCTAGAGGCTGCTTATTCATTATTCATTTTTCTCAGAATGACCTTTTTAGTATTGAATCTTCAAACGCCTCGATTCTTTAAATCTCCCGACAAGTGACATTGAGATCATGAATTGGGAAGTGTGATGGGCTGCACAATAGCATGTACAGCTAAATACTCAACGATGTGTGGAAAGAAGCAGTGGAACATCAATATGACCGTTAGAAAAACTAGATTTTAGTACTTATTGTTAGTTGTCAGACACTGCTCCGGATCAAAACGCTTAGACAATGAAACGCTCTGAACAATAAAACTTTCAGTGGACAGAACTAATTTTTCATTTAAGTTCAATCGTGATTTGATTAATAGCCTAGGTAAAACCTTTCTTTCTACATATAAAGCTATTGTCCCGTCTATATAGTGACATGCTAAATATTGAATGCCCTTGAGGTGAAACGTAACGTCCATTATGGGAAGTCTCGGGTAAAACTTCATGCTTGTTATTTTCATATCAGCTTGAGTACCAAAAATAAATTATATATTCAATGAAATATGAAAAAAAGGACCCAATGAAAGCAATATCGAAGGAGAGGAATAAATTGACCATGAAAGAGGCCGTCGTTTGGTGTTTTACCGTTTCATCGCTCCATGACATGTCTCCCTTCCGGCGATAAATTGCGAGCCCTTCCTTTTTTTCTACGCTTATCTGTACATATCTTTTAGGTCCTCCGTATAAAAGACTGGGTCGAATACAGGAGCTTTTGTACTCTCATGGAAGTGGCCCGTGTAGATTCATATTTTTTTTCCAAGAAGCTTAGGGGGCTTCAGAGAGATCCTGGATCACTCAACTGAAGAGGCTCATTGTACGCACCGCAAGCTACCCAGCACACTCTCATCCCAAATATTCTCGAATGCCTCTTCGTCTGGTGATTTATCGGATGGTAAGAGAGACAGAAATGGGTATGGAATACGCCCGCGTCCATCAAACAGGAAACCTGCTTTCGTGTCAGCATTATTTTCGATGTCTACAAGGTAAGAGCTGCGAAAAGCGGATAGAGTATCGATAAAATCTTCAAGCAAAGTTAGCGGTCAACCTCAGTACAAAAATATCTCGGTCACCAACGTACCTCGTACAAAATAAAATTGATGATATTGACTACATGCGTATAAATACCATTCACAAATCCCTTTCGGGGAAGGCTCAGTCAAAATAGTTCAACTCTGGGTGGTGGGCCTGTAAAACTGACTTAGCTTTAATACTTTCCTCCACACTGCCCATTACTATTTATTACAGTAATCTACCGGTCACAGGTAGGTTTTATTGAAAGTCAGAGAAAATCATCCAGATTTTTAGACGTGTGGCGCCCTATCTACCTCAAGTATTTCCTTCTTCACCTCCGCGCACATCCTACCATTCTTCATCCCGTCCATAAAACCTATTCTCTTTCTTCCCCTTCCCCGCTTGCCCAATATCCTTCCCTCCATTACGGCCTTGAGTAAACCATCGCCTCCTCATTACCACTTCTAACCACCTACCCTGCCATCCCGTATCTTATCCAGAAGTTTCCTTTCCTCAACAACCATGTGCAGTACTTCCTCATTTGTCTTCCTTTTCATCCAACGCACCTTCTCCATCCTCCTCCATACCCAGATCTCGAACGCCTGCCGCCTATTCTGGTTCTCTTTTTTCAGATTCTACGTTAATGCTCCGTACAACGCTACACTTCATATCAAGATCTTCACCAGGCTCAGTCATATGAAAGTCATTCATACTGCATTATCATTGCAAAACACTATTGCTTCGGTTGCACACTTAAATTGCATTGTACTCGCCCTTCTGTTCCTAAGACTCCCTATATCACTTCCCCTTATTAATTATTCATCAACAATGTAAAGAGTGAATGAAATTAACATTGATAGCGAAAGATGTTTGGGAGGGAACTTAAGCTACGAGACAAATTAAAAGTTGGAAACATTACAAATTGTCTTCATTGAGAATTCTTTAAAGAAGTAACACTCATCAATTCTTTATGCTGGTACGATTAAAATCACATATAGTACATTATGAGAAGTACCATGGCATAGATGAAAATTTTCACGTTTTTGCAAAAAATCGCGCGTAACCTCCAATGAAGTGTGGGGAAAATACATTTATTTTTCCCCAAATAAGTAAAAAAGTAAAAAATAAGTAAAAAAAAGTAATAAGTAGCTAGAATTTTTGAGTGACTTTGAAAATCTCGATATTGATAAAGTACGAGTTTGTCATTTTCCACTTGAAGTTATATAATTTGAAAGCGAAGTAAATCATTGACGCTTACGGTGTAATATATTCATTTAGTGGAAGACAGCAATTCCTTTCTCTCGCCGATTTAAAAATCACGCTCTCAGTCATCTTCTGGTTAATATTTATAAAAATTAGATCGGAGAGTAATATTTCGAGCTAATCATACGCTTTGTGTCCTTTACCTCTCCAAAAAATATAATTGGAAATAATTAGCATCTCACTCTTAATTTTATGGCATTCAAATGAGGAAATCGTAGTCAACCAGTCGTTTGCTGGTTATAAAGGTGAGAGCTTGATCAGCCTTGTGTTCATAATACTTCCGCAAATCTCCATTTCTCATCGCACTCATCAGATGACAGTAGTGTCCAACCACATGTAAAGCTCTGGATAGGATATCCTTTCCAGAGCTTTAACTACATACGAACTTATTCAATTCAAATGTTCCAAAGCCTGGATGGCTCACTACTTTCAAAAACGTCTATTTTAGGCTTTTGTACTAATAACCTACTCTTCATTATTGTACATACCCCACTGGAATTATGCCTGTGACAAATTAATTCTGTCTCCAAAGTCATCTAATTCCTTTTTTTCAAGTGCTCCGTCAACCCATTCTTCCGTTTACTTCCTCATATATCATTTTTAACCGCCCATTCGATTTTATGCATCCGTCTTCGGCATCAGACATGGATAGGTGTCATTCATTTTTTTGTGAGCTGGGTCAACGACCCCAGTCTGTGAATCATTTTGTGCCGAACATCATGCAAGCACTTGTGCTCATCCAGTACCTCTTACTTTCTTAAATTAATATGATAACAAAAATATACTTATATCACTAGAGTTTATCCGATTCCACATGAAATACATGCATAGTACCCGGAATATGTTTTATGTAGGCACGTAAGCCCTGAAGGAGTAGAAAGGATTAGGGAGTGAATCTTGAGAACTTTAAAGAAAATTGCTGAATTCATCTGTGCATAGTTTTTAATGAAGAGTTCGCAGTTACTTCGTAACATTATGACAATGACCAAATAGCTAAACGTAGAAGACGTTCATTTTTCTGCTTCCGTAAAACATCCTCTGGCATCTTAGTATCCATCGATCCAAAGGTCCACGAATTCGATTCCCGGTGAAAACGGATTTTTTCTCACCGTAATTTTAAAAACTTATTGCCTTATTTTCGGTATAAGTGCACCTTTTTACAAGCCTTCTTAAGTGTCTACTTAAATAGATATAAAAAGAAAAATAAGGCAAAAACAAAAAGTGGGGGGCAACGGTAAACCCATGGATGAGCTTACCATCGTTGACTGCTAATACACGATACAGAAGTGGTTTGCATCGTGGCAGCCACTATAAATTATTTTGCTCTTTTAGATGACGATCGATTTCCCATTTGATGATGATCATTCCATTCCTGTTGTGATCCATTTACGAATTCGTTGATAATCTCTACATGGAAGTATATTCTGATGTTTTCATTTTTAATTCTATCCAATAAAGTTTTCCCTGAAAATTTCATTGAAAAAAAAGGATCATAATTACTGTGGTTTCTAGAGGACTTTTAGTTTACCTATTCGTCTACATCTTGTCCAAGACATATTGGTCTATAGATACAAACTAAATCGCACTCACAACGAGAAGCAAGGCCAGTGACCTTCTCAAAGAAATTAAAATAATATTACCAAAAGTACCACCGCAGTGTCTTGGATGAGGATGGTTCCCCCACAAGATGAAGTGAAGAGCAAAAATCGTGATACACTCACATCGATATGCACTATGTCATTAGCTCCTTTTAGGTAATATTGTTGTTGCTAATGTAATACACCGGTAAAGGTAAGTTTAAATGGATGTGAGTAAAAATCTTCTGGGTTTCGTAAAGACGTGATAAAAAATAGAATTAATTGTCGGAG
The DNA here is from genome assembly GCA_963573305.1 of Pyrrhosoma nymphula. Classification (NCBI taxonomy): domain Eukaryota; kingdom Metazoa; phylum Arthropoda; class Insecta; order Odonata; family Coenagrionidae; genus Pyrrhosoma; species Pyrrhosoma nymphula. Next base: position 116,313,501 of record OY754330.1, read on the forward strand.
GATGATTATAGCACGCCATTCATATTTTCATTTTTATTTGCCATTTTTCACGAACGGAAATGTTAATTCCCTTAATACGACAACTATTAGCTCTCTCCAGCCTCTTATTGCCTCTCAATTTCATCTTCAAAATTAATTTTAAGGGGTTTTCTGCTATTTATGGGCCACACTCAAGTCATAACTTCAGAATAGAATATAACCGACATGTAGATAATATGATATCAGACGTCGCTATTTTAACAAACAAATTAACAACTATCTCTAAATTTTGCAATCCTAATTGAAATGTTCTATGGTTTTAGAAATACTTTCCAATATACCGCTAACAGGGGAGAGATTTTAGTTGTTTAACGAAATTTTCTTGACTAATTCAAGATTTGGCTCCTTCATCAGGACTTCCGCCGTTCAGTTCTGAGAACTTCATTATTATGAATAACAAAAGCTTTTAGGGTACATTAGTATCACTCCTTTTGAATGAATAGCAAAAACGACGGATTTTACCTCGACCAAAGAGAAGGCATTCTATCATTTCCACTTCGCTTTTATGTCGCTATAGTCAGAAGCTAATGAGATTTATTTGAGAACTCATTCCACGGCTAAAATCCTATTTCAGATCTCACCTTTGGGGATTGATAACTTGATTCAACGTCAACGAGAATTTAAAGAGGAGGGAAGATTGAATCCTCTGCCGTTTTTTGCCCAAAGACATTTTATTTTTCTTTCAAATACAAAATGGTATTTGTCATCTTCTTCGGCGTATCTTAAACCAATATAGAACTATGCTAGCATTATAACCTCTCTTTATTTTCACTAGAAAAAGATTTACCAGAACGTTAAATTTAATACTAAAATAATTTAGTCCTAATTCAGGCTCAAGTTTCTACAAGTAAATAAAGTAGGTGGACTATTCAAAAGTGAAGATCGAAGAAATAATTAAGCCCAATGAAAGAACTGCCTAATAGCGTTCGGGGATCGGCACACGGCTCTATGGCTAATGTCTTTTACACAAGTTCTAACATTTCTTCGACAGTACTTAATTGAATTTTATTTACATTTGCAAGTGGATCTTCACTTATCCAGTGGCAAAGGAAGTCGACCAATAGGCATAACAGTCAAACAAAGACAAGTATATGGAAATATTATCGCATTGACAAAAAAGAAATACATTTAAGCATAATTTTCCATGTTTGTTCTCAGATCATCCTCTAAAACCCTTATGTCAGCAGGGAATTCACTAAATACCTATTCGTCCGGTGGTGCATTCCTCCAATAAAAAATGGTCCCCAACATAAAGCAGTTGGTTGCTCTGTTCGAGGCAGAAAAAAATTGTTCTCATTTCGCATTGATAGTCATATCGATCGAAATAGTATGACTTCCTTAGCTGCACACGAGTTGAACGTGCTTCCTCGTCACATAACCCTTTTTAAAAAGCAGTCAATTAAAAAACACGCGGAACTCTACGCATTAGAAATGTTTACGTTGGGCTCCTGAGGAACACATACGGCTAACTATCAAAATAATTGAACCTCATTACTCTTGCTTTAGGAGAACAAGCCTCCTGTCGGCTCTGAAGTGAGTTGAAACTCAGAGCCGTGGCTCTACCCTCGCACTCAAAGTTTCACATCTCGCGCCCGTACGAGCGGCATGGCGTTATACATTACCCCACGGTTATTTTGCACATAAACACGTCAATCCTCGTTGCCAACAAAAAGGCACGTGCCTGGAGGGAGTTTGGCCATTGGGGCCTCTTCGTCAAGTAAGGAAGGAGCCTGCGTGAGAAGAATACCTCAGTAGTATCACTGACTGACCCGTTTCAAAAAAGGTCACGCCGAATTTTGTTAGCTAAGGCATTAAGATTCTGGGTCATGTTTACTCGCTACAGGTTCAAGAGGAATTCCAACAAAGACCCGAGGGACTATAAAAACAAACTATCCGCGAAAGAAAATATTAGCATTATCATACCCATCGCTTTGAATTTTTTCCCAGCATGAGGTCACATTCACATTAGATTCTTTAAGAGTGACGCTTTTGACTTAAACCTTTTTCCTGGCCTATAAGACACACTTTTTTTCTAGAAAAGTGGGTTCTAAAATCGGCCTGCGCCTAATGGGTCGGGATATAGGATATATCCAACGTTTTCTTGCGACCAATTTTTAGGGGTCGTTTTGGGTATCCAACTCTCTACTAATTAAAGTAATCGATGTAGTACGTCCACTTTATTTAAAAATACACTACACGTGTTTCAGCTTTATACTAAGCCATCTTCAGGTACCTGAAGATGGCTTAGTATAAAGCTGAAACACGTGTAGTGTATTTTTAAATAAAGTGGACGTACTACATCGATTACTTTAATTGTTACGATGTTCTACCAAATCTCGCCTGACACCGTTGATTTCAACTCTCTACTTTCACCGCAGGATGCATTTATGCCAGCGACGTAAATGTGCACCTTCCTATATTTTTTTGTTTCCGAGATTTTACGACTTATAGTTTTAATAAAGTTACTTTATTAATTTAACCTATTGATCCCATTTTATTCATATTAGTTTTCAAAATCTAGGAAGCTGATTATATTTTCACAGTCTTTCTTTCACAATTCGTTACGACGTCAAATATCGTCGACACTGATTGGCTATGGTATCGGTTTGCGATGCCTTATGTGACTGACAAACAAAGTGAACCCAATAGTTTTGGTATGATTCTCAGGTCCTATACGCTCTTCCTTGTTTTGACGTTAATGGCTAAGGGGAATTTTGAATTTTTGAATTGAACAAAATAAAAAAGGGAGGTTTAGAATATCACACAGTTGGATTTTTCTCTGATTAAACATGCATATGAGAGTTACACCAATTTCAAAGTAGTAATACGTTCCAAAAGTTGTCTTTTTTCTACTTCCTGAGACACCGCTTTTGTATGTGTTTTGTACACAAACAAGGGATTAATCACAACTAATACTCCTGAAATTTATTGTTATCCCAGTTGTAATGAAATAATTTACTAAGTAGCAATATTTTATCTAGAAATTGAATTGACATACTTGTGTTAACAAATATGGAAAGCTACAACAAATACCCTAGCGACTGAGTTTGGTACTTCTATCTTCGGTAATCGCAGGAAGAACGGAAAGCGCGTAATTTGGTTATCATCGTTATCGTCAGTAACTTTAGGTTCTATGGCGCCCGGTATTCAAACCCTTTATTTACGAAAGAAGGTTTGCTTACTATAACAGAAGCGAAGCTTTGTTTAGAGACAGAAGCGATCGAATATCAGTTAACAAATAGAATTTACATATACACATCATTTTATTAAAGTTGGCACGCTTCTTAAGGTACGGTCTACTTTTTCCTGCAATGTCGTCAACTTGAATAGATTTTCCACTTAGCTAACAATCAAAGATTAACACATTTTTTGGGTGGTTTTTTATTTTTTGTGTACGTCATGTGCCAATCCAAAGAAATTAAATCCAATCACAGTCTTGGGCATTTGGTCACAGATCTACTAATTCTTTATTATAGCAAAGGAATATTGCTAGCATTAAATTACCACTACTTCACACGGTACATACGGCCTCCTCTACGACGACGGCTATCTTCATAATTTCTGAAAATCCAGCCCCGTGTGCTGGCAGTCGAGATAGGGTATCACAGCTGAATTATCCTCCTATGCAGGTGGCACGATAGAATGTAACTTTCTCATTTCCCTAGTCTTTCACGTAGGAACAATGCAGTCACAGTTAGTGACAAATACCATCATATATATATATCAAATTCCTGGAAAACCTGATGCATCCACAAAATAGAAAAAATAGTTACTCACGTTGAAATCTAGAAGGGTATTTCTCAGGAGGGGACTCTGAGTAGCTTACCTGTAAAAGAAAATAAAATTTTCAAATTAAAAAAATCTTCTTTTAAAATATAATGATTTAGTCAAATATGACTATATAACCTAACCATACCCATCACCCTATTCACTTTCAGAGTAGACATAGTGAAAAATCTATATCTCGGCATTAGAAATAGAAAACTGATTTCAATAATTGAAGTAGGTTTGGATGGATAAGGCCCAGTGTTGAAAGCCATGAACTAAAGATTACACAAAACCAAAACGATCACCATGCGATCACCAGAAAAAATCTCTAGTAAACATAACTTGACAGTACCCACCAAATGTCTTTAACACAGAAACAATTCTTTCTAAACCAGATGCAGAATACGAAAAATGCTGAAAACATCAAATAGCCCACAAAAATCAGATATTATTCAAACGCCCTGGGCGGATGGACAATCCATTCCATTTAAACGACAGATATGTATTTCATTGGAATGTTTAAAGCTAAGGATAGCAGAAACAGGTTGCTGGGTGTTAAAGGAAAGTCTCAATCCTGCCTTATGAAACATTAATTATAAAATACACGAGGTCCATACAAATGACACTGCAGTCGGCTCCTATTGCAGACAAAAGTGCTCATTAAAAATGTATTCGTGGAATAATGTGCATATTTTTGTTTTGACTTACACAGTCGCGGTGAAACCACCTTAAGGTGGGTCTATACTTCCAAGCCAACTCAAGTTAACGGTCGCCGCCTGTGGTTGCCAACTAGGGTGGTAGAAGCCCAACGGGAAACTGTGAAGGCGGCGCTGACAAATTTGGAGTGGGGAATGATTATCCTTGGGTGAGGATGGAAAAGGTGTACTCCATTGTCAATGCAGATTGAACGCTTAACATTGCCATAGTCTTAATACGAAAACAGCATCAATGGTTGTTGATTTTTTGCGTATATGAAAGATGATTCTTTGATTTAAGTGGGCAGAAAATCCTCATTTCGGAATCTAGCCTTCGCAATGTGTCCCGGAATATTACCAACAAATTTCGTAAAAACCAAAGTTTTCCTATTTTTTATAAAAAACCAACCACTTCAGGATACAGTTCCTTCACTTAAATCAACAAATGACTCTTCACCTGCAGAAGAAAAAATTGCAAGTCTCCAGCTGTCACGGCAAAGCCGTTACTGGGTTAGTGGGAAACGTCTGAAACAAGCTTCTTAGCCCCGGTATAGAGCCACATTAAGCCTGTGCCGACTTCACTTTCATCATCTGCTCCTTCGCCTTCCGATACTTTTTTAGTTTCATTTTTAAGGTTCTTATTACTGTTCCTCATGTTCTCTAGAAAGGGTTTAGTTTTATTTTTTTCTTCACTATCTTCCCAGGTTACGTAACATTCAGTTAGGAATTTGGGTATCAATTCACGAATTTATCGGTAATGAAACGGAGTGAAGAAAAGTAATATTATGTACGGTAAATAGTTACTTTATTATAGTTACCTTGTTATAGTTACTTTATCAATATATAAGAGAGGTACAGATCGAGAGACGGAAGATATGAATTTAAATCCAATGCGTTAAGCACTCCATTAGCCCGATATCATTACGGAAACACAGAATCACCCAGAATAGGTATTTTGTTTCCGCAGTTACGCACGAAGGCCGCGGCTGGCTTAGAGAGGGCAATGCCCAACCCCTTCCTCACACCAATCGAGTATTGGATTATGCCGAGGGAAAAAGGACGAATGCAGCGGTTTAGAGAACAACACGGCGGTATTGTCCGGAAAGCACCCACAATTCATGATGCATGAAGCTATTTTAACTGGCGAATATAGACAGATAACACCGAGGCCATCCCCTGCTAACAATTAAAAAAAAGTGATTGCTGAAAAAAATTTCGATTGCTGTGGATATTTTTTTCCCGCAATTCATTGTTCTTTAGCGGTGTTTTTAGATTTCTCCCGCAATTTATGGTTCGTGAACTCCATGAATAAAAACCCACATGCTATAACAAAACTATTTACGGTTTCACAAGACATCGCAATAAATACATTTCAGTATCATTAAAAAAAAGGTAACGACTGTCCCTAGCGTTATTGTTCAGTGAACATTTTGTCTGAATGGAAAAAAACACGTCAAATTGACGAAACATTTAATTTAGGTTCTGTTAAAATGTATGAGTCATGAGCACATAATTTGTAAATAAATGGCTGTGTTCACATGAAATAGTGCAGGATTAAAAAAACTAAGTTGAGATAAATTTTCAATAAAATAATGAACACATTTAAAATGCCGAATATTTAATAAAAAATGGGACCGGAAAATCACAATATATAATAAAAAAGGTATTTTTAAAATCACTGTGATAAAAATTTACAACCTACGGTTGTGAAGTATGGCCGATAAAAATATAAATGCTAAATGAATACTGAAAAAAATGCTGAATGCTAGAGAAATAAATTTTTGGAGACGTACGACAGTAAAGTCAACAATAGAAAAAATAACCAGTGATTCATTCATTCATTTCAGTAACCTACCGGTAAGAGGTAGGTTGTGATGAAAGTCAGAGAATATCCAACGAACTCTTACACGTGTCGTGCCCTTTCTACCTCTAGTATTTCTTTCTTCATCTCAGCATAAGTCCTACCTTTCTTCATGCCGTCCATAAACCCTATTCTCTTCCTTCCCCTTCCCCGCTTACCCAATATCCTACCCTCTATCACGGCCTTCAGCAAACCATCCAATTAGCAACCAGCAAACCACCATAATTACCCCTTCCAGCCACCTAGCCTGTCTTCTCTTAATCTCATCTATAGGTTTCCTCTCCTCGCCCATCATGTCAAGCACTTCCTCATTTGTCTTCCTTTTCGTCCAACGCACTTTCTCTATCCTCCTCCACACCCACATCTCGAAAGCCTTCAGCCTATTTTCGTCTTCCTTTCTCAAGGTCCACGTTTCTGATAGATAAGAGAAATAATGGGAATGACAAATACAATTGCGGATAAAAAAAGGAATAAACAATTAGAATGGTATGGCAATGTTCAGCGAATGGACGAAAATTGTCTCTCAAAAAAGGCCCTAAATTGGCAACTATATGGTAGAAGAAAACCTTGCAGACCAAGAAGAAGTTGGATAGAAGGCATAAACAAAGATCTACAGGAGATGGAGCTGGAGAAAGATCTATAGGATAAGGTTAGGTGAATATTGTAAATCTGAAGACGGCGGAAAGCGTCGTAAACCGATGTATAAACAGATATCATTAAATGAATTACTCATATTAAAATTTAAATGTCTCATAGTGTGTATCATAAATCATAGCTGGAGGATAAACTGTAGTGTGCTTTATAAGTGAAATACGTAATTGGTCATTATTCCTTAAAATGGATAATCCCCACAGGCTGTTTTCTTATTCATTTACATCGGCCATCGGAATGAAACTGATTTTTTTACATCACTCCACTCTAACTACTCGGCTAATCTCCGTGCACGTGTCTCTCAAGCTTCCAATGTAGGCATATCTTCTGCTCTCGAATAACAGGTTTCTTCATCACAATGCAAAACAGAAATTTGTTCTTGCAAATCAGGAATTGGTTCTTCATCACAATGCAAAACAGAAATTTGAAACATTTTTATCAATATCTCCATGCTATTCTTCATTCAGATTACTGAAAAGCAATCTCACATTGTCTAACTCTCGCATGCATATACTCCATGCATACGTCAATTATTAAATTACCTTGCCAGTAAGGGGCGTAAGAAATGGGCAATGAAGATGAATAAATGGTGGAAAAATGGTTGAACATCAGGCAATGTATAATCAGAAAAGCTAAATAATGTTACATTTCCGAGAGCTGAGAAGATAAGAGGAATATTCCACATAATCTGGTATGCAAGATAAGTTACATATTACAGTTCTTCTAAAATTCAGTCCTTAACTATTCCTGGACGAAGAAGCAGGGTTTTCAGATGAATACCGACACTGGGGTTTCATTCTCAACATTACCGCATTTCCTCATATACAGATCCAACCCTATTTACGATGATAGTGCTTAGACAAACCCGCCAGAAGATTTTATGCAAAACTCTCCAAACATGGTAAAAATGACGTAAAATTCTTCGACATCTGTAACGTTCGTACTAGGGACCCAGTGGAAATGCTACGGCAGTCACTGTCCTTTTTAAGCATTGGAAATTTGGATATTATAAATTAACATTACCGACCGATGTATAAATCCAAAAATTGAAAACAGGCTCTTACACATGCATAACGCAAAAACTGAGAAACATTTGGAGTCGATAGGTGAAAATATATCAGTACCGACTTCCCACATAAATTTTCCCGACTCCCAGCTCCATTTAGGACATTAAGTACAAAGGCGACATCCATAACCTTCCGTCTAAGATATAAAGGGCTGAATAATAAATCTTTTACATGGAAATGAGTAATCATCTCCTCCATATGTAATATTTTCTTTTACAAAACAATCATTTAGTGAAATGTTTTTGCATTTCTTTCAAGGTGGAGTCCTTCCTGAATAACTCCTAGGAGTTTGCGTCTTAGATATGCAGTATGCGAGTGTTGAAATATAACCTAAGAACTGTCAAAGAGGGAAGACGAAGCGTAGGATGGGAATAATTGTAAGGTTGAGATTCTGGCTGTTAAGGGTGGCCGAGAAATTTCTCTTCTCTCTTCCCCAACCGCTGCTGTAAATCACCGCACGCTCCCAAGTCATCAACTTCATCTATGGGGGAAGAATAAACGTGAAATGATCGTCACAGAGAGAGAGACAGAAAGAGAGAGAGAGAGGGAGAGAGAGGGATGGAGAGAAAGAGAGGGATGGAGAGAAAGAGAGGGATGGAGAGAAAGAGAGGGATGGAGAGAGAAAGAGAGAGATCCCTCGAAAATCGACTCACCAATTCAATTTTAAAGCCACTGTCCAGTCTAAGGGATTCAGTACTGTTCCCCAACCCGCGAGATTATCTACGGATGATATACGTTCATCAGGCAAAGGCGTGATTTGTCACCAAAACGAGAATAATTCGGGGGTGGCAAACACGTTTTCACGCGCTTTGGTTATATCGGGGAGGAAGGCGACAAAACCAACGCAATCTCATAATCATCAGTGTGTAATACATCTCAAATTTGGCTTAACACACACATCCATTCATTCCTCTCAACTCCACATGATATTGCTCGCGTTCACGACTGCTATTAGTCTCTTCATTCACTTCACCTCGTGGGTCTATTCTCGAACGCCGTGGCAATTATCGTATGCAAAAATAAAGATTTCATCGCATGGCTCCGTTGATTCTGGGGGTCCATTCTCGAAAATCCGTGATAATTACCGCATGCGAAAGTAAAAAATTATCGCACGGTTTCTATGAGATATCGCATGCTACATCACCACTTGATATGTTTATGTGAAAATTATACATAAGGGTCATTCCATGTCAAATGATCCAATGATGATTCCATGACCATTTTTGAAAAAAAAAAACATTTTTTGCACGTACATACGCACATATTCATTGTCAGTTGAATACATTGATTTCAAAAATTATCTCTTCTCATTTAATCGCGCCAAACATTTTTCCAGGATGGCGCATGTGAGTTTTTAAAAAGTTTAATGTTTATACCGTTTTACATAATGCAAAAGATTTCATTTAATTTTTTCAATTCCTTTTATATTTCTTTATTGTTCAAATTGAACTTGAAGTCAACAATTTTTCCCGACATAAAACAGGTTTTTGACTCAAGAAAACTGTACGAAGGAGGAAAGTGTAACGTTTGAGAACTTATATGCTTATAGTAATACAGCATAAGAATAATCTTAGAAATTTTTAAACATGTGAAACTAACCCTCTTACTTCTAGAAGCAAACAAAAATGACTTCGCACTCAAAATCAGCCATTTTTAGATTTCATTTTCTCCATTGAAAAACGGAGCTTTAAAAAATATGTGGCTTATAAAATATGAAGATATTTAGCTGTTTAACGTATAGCTAAAACCTGGAGTTTGATAGTCTACTCGTAAAAGAAATATGGGAGAGGTAAACTTGCTTGGTTCTCAACATCAGCCATTAAAGGACTTCCATTTTCTTCTTTGGGGGAGCAATTAGTAATATATATGAATTACAGAATTCAACTATATTCACATGTGCAACATTCAGTTAAAATTTGAAGTTTGAGATTCTACTCGCAAGAGATTTATGGCAGTTGTAAAATAACGGGAAATGGAATGAAAATTATAAGGCTGGCACACACGTTTTTGAGGGTTTCCAGGGGAGCCCAATTGTTAAAGGAACAGCTTTACTTAAAGGCACACTTAATTTAAAAATGCATTCAAATTAAGATGTTTAATTCATCTGTACTTTAAACAGATGGCAGCAACACGGAATACATGTCTCAAAACAAATTATAACAGCCTTGCGCTGTGACCAGCTCAACCTTGAATGGATCACAGAAACTTTTTATTGAATGAAAGAAACAATTATTTCATATGGAAGCATGTAATGTACCGACGGTTACATCATACTCCGTGAAATTGATGAATTCCATCATATACTTCTCATTATCATTTACATTCAATATTCTTTCTTAATGTCGTTTTACACGGTATATTTCTCTGTACCAACTCTTCCGTGAACTCTATCTTGAGTGAAAATGTATCGTGTAAAGTGGCATATTGTATGGACGCTTGTGCGAATGTCTAAATTCATGTACGGAAAATAGAACCTGTTCTAATTTCGTTGAGACAAATGTACAGTCTCACATACATTCGCTTGTACAAAATCTTTCATCGTGTAAAATGGCCTTTACACACAATATTTCCTCACAAATAATTAAGATAAATTCACCACAGAAGATAAATACGCCAACCGATGGACCTCCGCTACTGCCAATATAATGAAAACATCGTCAGTAGAAAGGAAAATAGCTCAGATTCATATGTGACAGACCAAGATGCAGGTGACAAGTGATCAGCAGGTTGCTGTCAAGATCACTGAATATAGAACTGAAACCTCGTTTATGAATTCAGCACATATTTTTGATTAATACTGTAAAAATAGCTTACTTTCTTCACGCTATCTGCGAAAAACGTCCGATGTAACTCTACACGTGATAAAAACCCACAAAAAAACGCACGACAGCCATATTTAGGTAAAAAATGCGCGCTCTTAAAATGATTGCGCTCATTTTAAGTCAAGAAGCGCCCTCTATTTTCATACACACTCAATTTTTACTGCTTTCACGTCATCTATCATCAGCATCTTAACTGTGGGAGTCACCTAAAGCTCCCTTTAACCGCCTGATGTAGACAAGGTATATGATTTATCCATACATCCGATGCATAAAATCGTAGCTTTAGAATATGACATAATAAATGAAAGGCTACGCGTATGTATGTATGAATCTGTTTCTAGGCGTAGAGAATCAGAAGAGCGCCAATAGATGGCAAGCGAACTCCCATATACGTTCTCCTCTCACTGACAATTGGTGCGGATATATGCATTTTCCAAAATGCACACTAGGGAAACTGCTTGGTAACAGCTCCGCCTGCTTCACCAAAAATGTTCTATACAAAGAAATATCTGACATTTCGATACTGTAGATATTTATATACTGACAGTAATTTAGATACTGTACATATTTAGATACTGACAGAGATTTAAATACAGTAGATATTTATGCACATCTGATTAGCACGCTGGCATTTAGCTATTGTTTACCATAATTACATATATTGTTTTAATAAAAAAACAAAGTATTTTCTATTTATTAATTTACTTTACCTTTATATACCTTTTGGCTATTTCGCCGATATAGCCTGTTTCAGCAGGCTTGTCAACTAGCTGGGCAATACTATGCCACTGGTAAAATGCCTTTCGTTTCCGTTCTTTCCAGAAGACTCTCGCCTTAGTTCTTACCTGTCTCCTTCCCTCTTTAAGAAAACGCTGAGAGGCAGGGACTGAGGGTTTGGTGGGGAAGGAGAGGTGACTCGTTTCAGAAGCGACAAGCAGCTCTCTCCCATTCTCCATCCCCGCTAACGACCACTCCTTACACTGCCTTAACCGCGCAAGCAATTCGATCCGACCGTCTTCGTGACCCCCCCAATTGCTTTCCACTCGATTGTGATCTTGCTCCCATTTCCAAATTTGCACACTAAAGCCTGGTTTCATAAAGTGTGGTAAAATATTTTCTCAGTATGAAAACCAAAGTTAATATGCTTCCTCGTTGATAACACTCACAACTAGCTTACAGTCTGTTCTAATAAAAAAAACTTCAACCCTGGGTTAGCATTAAGTTAACAAATGTGAGTTAACACATGTGAGTTAACACATACAAGTAGGTGAATTAACCTTGCGGTTTATGTTAAACGGACATAAAATAATAGTTATGGTATAACAATACAAAAATATTTTATCGACTTAAACCTGCCGCACTTGTTTAAAGCGCTGAGAATTTTATTTGGTGAATGGTGGACGGGTTGAGAAAAACCCGGCGTCGGCATCACTCTACTCTGCTTGGCTGTGGCTCTCCGCTGGAGAGAAGTCCGCTTAAATGAAGCAATATGTAGGACACTCGATTCCGCCAACAGCTATCTCCATTAATTTTTTTCGTATGAAAAGAGCTCCAATTACCCTCGTTGCATAGAATTTTGACTACCAAAAGTCTCTTAAAAGCAGAGTTTTCCGTTTTTTAGAACCCTTAGTTATTTTACCCGAGTTATCATTACTGGTCCTCTACAGCGGTAAAAGTTCTTTTCCCATTGTTTACATTTTTTATTAATTTAATAATCATGAAAAAGTTAATTCGAGAATAAAGTTTCATGACAGCTAGATGATATTTTACAAAATACCAATTAACATAATGCTTCCTTGCTCAGCAGATGGTGGAACCCCGAACTCCATTAGTTTAGTATGACATTCTCAAGAGATTCCTATCTTAATTCTATTTTCCAAAAAAATCTACAATCTGTCCTCATTTCCCTTCTTCTCTAATAATAATTCTTCTCCTATCATTAACAACTGAGGATGGATATCTAACCTAATAGTCCAGATATAGACAGAAAGTGAGTTGAATTATTAAAAAGCACAATGTCAACCGTGAAGTACTTGCACAACATTTAGTGACCCGAATACTTATTTCTTCCATTTCGTCCCATTCTATTCCGATTAAGTTTCGCAGTTGAGTTTCTCAACGCTATATGGCACGTAAACAGCTCTTTGCATTCCCTTCGCTCCATAACAAGGAGTAGTAGATGCTGAACAGCAAAAGGTGCAAGATCATAGTAGGAGTACCAATTCCCTGAGCTTGGTCCACCCTGGCATTCGATGGATCCCAGTGGATCGGACAGGGTCACACAGTACACACTAAGAGGCCAAAAGTGACAATGGCTGTAATGGTTTTGGCGCAATCAGCTATGCTCTTAGTAATTTTCATCCCGTTCAGTCTATAGGTGGCGGCAAACAGAAGGTGAAAATGGATTTTTTTAGAGAGAAAGCTTAATTCGAATGAGATACCTAACATGAGTAGCATGTCCCAATTTTATATTCTTGAGTCTAATCCGATAGTTATGGAGTCAAATCTTAGTTCAACGAAATAAATGATGACACGTTTGCTTGACTCAGATCTACATGAAGAATCTTTCGCATCGCAATTTTCTTCTTGTACCACTTCCAAATTCCTTAAAAACCACTGAGATAAGATACTAAGAAAACCGATTTGGCTGCTCTATGTACACTCGGTGCCCAGATAGAGCGCGGAATTCTAGGCACCCGAAAAGAGCTGAAACTCTGGAGAAGTCAGTAATTGTTCAGAAGCCTTGGAACACGGGTTTTGAGGCCGAGGCCAAGCAATTGTTTGGGCGTTTGATATTAATAAGGGTGGGTTTTAACGGGTAAGTTACTTCCGCAAGTTTCTTCTGCAAGAACGAGCAGGGGATTGTAGTCTGACGAAAAGTTATTCACATATTAGCAGAGAGCGTTCTGGTTGCCTTATGTACGTTGGAAACAATACGCTTCTCCAAACAGCTTGCCGAAACTTTAAAAAAGCACACTTGCAGAGCGGTTTACATCTCAAATCTACGTCTTAAGTCCCTTGCTGGAAGAAACTTTCGCAATTAGCTGGCCAGTTTAGACACAGCTCTACTGGTATTTCAAAAATATCTAACATTAATTATTCGGAATAACGATTTAAATGAAAAAATTTGATAATTCCACATAAGTAAACTTTAATAAAGACTAAGGAGTCGTCGCTGTGTGACATCATCAGGTAAAATACAGCAGGTTAACACAATAAATACACTCAGGGGCATTTGATGAGGAGGGAGATGGTTAGGCTTGGGTGCGGAGAGAGGGAATGGGAGAGGGGAGGGGAAAAGAGTAAGAAAATGGGCTTGAGGAAAGCAAGGATGATGGGGGCTGCGGGTAGGGGACTTGGAGCTACTGTGTTCGGTAAGGGTTGGAGAAAGAGTCAATTGTGCAACCATATGCCACAAAAACGTCGCATGATGGGGGGTTCGGGGGGCGGATGGTGACTTCAGGTGCAGCGAAGGAGTAAGACGTAGCGAAGAATTAGAAGAAATGTTGAAGACATACAAACTTTCCATTGGCTTTTCAACAAACTGACTTTTTTCATGCTGCTGGTTAAAAGTCCAGTAGGAGATATTAGCATTTTTTCGTGATAATGTGGTTGTGAAACAGTGATTAATTTGCTGTAAATTATGTATGTAAGTTACAATTTAAGGTCCAATTGCTCAGTTAAGCGTATTTGGTATGACAAAAAAAATAATTTAGGAGTTCGTTTACCATGAGTAGCAAAGCAGCCAATGGGACTTGCCACTCGCACAAAAGGCAAATAGTTTCGCTGGATTCTTAGAAAACTAAAGGGCTGGCTTGAAGAAAGGTGAACTGTAGTTGGGAAGAACCCAAATGCAATGATAGAACGAAATTCGATAATCCGACATGGCATCGGAGTTCCTGAAACAATGTGTAAGATTGAACGTTCCTGAGATAAAAGAAGAGAATTCAAACTCGTAAGTAACAAATAGTTAATATTTTCTATGCGCATGTTGAGAATTGAGAATTTCATGGCGTACTTTAAGCTATATAAGTTCGGTGTTTACTACCAAGTGACTATTGCGACATGAAATTCAGATTACAAAAATAAAATAAAATTAGTACTTCACCCTATTTCGCGACGTAAAGGTCGAGCATTGAATTGTTTAAACAGAAGGACACACCTTTGAAATAGTAGCACGAGTACCAAGATTCTAAATTCTCGTCCCAGTAAAACCTCAAGATCTTCAACGACCTGGTTTCTTTATTCACTCCTTTTTCAACCACTTCCTCCAGTGAATTTGATTCAGTCCGCCGAGCCGCGCAGAGTATCCAGTTCGCTGCGGGGTAGAGAGTACATTAGCCGCGACTCGGCTCCGCATTCCGCCCTGATTCAATTCTCAAGCTCCCCGCTACATTCCATCTCCAACACACCGTCGTAGTTCTCTTTTCTGCTTCCTATTCACCCACCCATCGAATCTCTCTTCAAACAGACCTCTCTCATTCTTTTTGACTCCCCTCAATATTTTTCACACTCGAAATCCAACAAGAATCGTCTTCCATTTGTCGTGCCTACGTAAGAAAGTTGTGTACGCACCTCTCAAAGGGAAATGTTATATTGAATCGCTTGCCACGAGAAGAGCCATTCTCAAGAAATGGATGATGGCGGAAGGGAATTGGTGTGTATGAACACGTTGGCACGCAAAACATTACTGAAATAAATTAAGGAGCAAGTTTATTGGGTTGAGCACAGTGATAATGTTTTTACTTAATGCCGCAAAACGGCTGGGGAGCTACGAAAAGCATCTTTGCTATTTCATTAACATTGAAATTTGGAGGTTTAGGGAAGACAAAACATTTTAAAAACGAAAAATTTAGTTATTTACTTTCGTCTATGTTTTTAATTAAGTAGAAAAGAGTAGAGTAAGATGTCCGTTCAGTACTTACTCGCGCAAAAAAATATTAAACCCAGAATATTCGTACTGAAAAGAAGAAAACATTTTTGTTTTCATATTGTTTCAGTTCTAAACAATACTACAGAAGCTACATAGTATGAACTTTACATTAAGGATTTACAAATGTACACCATGTCTGGCCTAATTCAATCAACTTTCTGTATTACAAGTGCCTATATTTGCATTTAGATTTTGCTAGTAATTGATATCAGATGTTAAGTAAAGCAACAAGGAGTATAAATAAGACAATAATGAACCTATAAATAAAAAAATAAAATACATTAAGGCTTCACGAATTTTTTGTCAGGAATGACATAGGTACATATGGTAGCTACCTAAGTTTTCCTTATCGCGAGACATTAAAACCTAATGGAATAAACTCAATCCCGAGATAGCGTATGGCTAGTGTATAAATAGCGTTCTTGGCATAATTTTTCGTCGAAAATTGTAAAATATTTTACAACATTTTGAGGAAAATATTTAGTTTTCCCCTTCATTTTATTCGAATCACTGTAAAAGAAAGAACAGCGCTTCCGAATCCATTACAAGCGATAAAAAAATGCAAAAATCGTTTGAAACCTGAGGCGCATGATCATTCTCTTAATTCTCAGCATTTTGCATTTGGCAAGGAATCATTATTTCCCACCTTGCCCATGCTACAACATAACGCGGGGAGAAAGAATATATTTATATTGAAAAATCACCAATTATTAAATGTTCAGCGAGTTCATAAGGCAAAAGAGGCCAATTTATCAGTAGTAATTAGCTAAGTCTTAAAGATACATGAAAAATGCACGATGCGTCTTTTTCGAGCAAGTGTTAGACGCATCGATTTAAACCGATACCTTCCAGCCCAATTAAAACCGGATTTGGGGAAAAACTGTTAACGACAAACGAGAAACTTTAACTAGGTTGCCGGATAAGGTAGGATTGGAGTCCCTTCGATAACAAAGACAAGAGTAAGACTAAGGAATAGGGAAGCCGAAACTTCTCGTGATACCGAGGAGATCATTACGCTCCCTCGGAGGGTCTTCAACCTCTAAGATAAAATGAAGAAAAAGTTGAGTGTGGGTCTGATTAATTTATTTAAGTCTTTGAGCAATTCTTTTTTCTCTTTTTTCCAAAAACACTTGGCTATTTCAGAAACACGTCAATTCACGTTACCTACAAGGGTTTATCCAGAAAGCCTTCAATTACATTAAGTTGGACTATTTTAGCATTTTTCATGCCCCGCTACCCCAAAAAAAGATCGAAAGAGTCCTCGATGACTTCATTGGAGAACATGCATAACATTAATTTCTCATATTTAAGTAGAAAATCTCAGCTGCAGACTAGAAGAATTGAAAAAAGATATTGGAAGGTATGTAGATGTGGTGTTATCGAAGGACAATGAAGATAAAATGGACGGAAATGATAACTCAGGGAAGAAGAAGAGAAATTTTAATGGACAGATTTTGCAACACAAGAGCCCATTGAAGACAATATTGTAAGGAAGAACAAAAATGCAACATACCAGGCAGTTTATAAAGGACGCCAAAGTGAATAATTATGTAGGAATGAAGTAGTTGGCTGATAGGAGAGCAGAGTGGAGTTCATCAGCAAACCAATCTTTCGATTGATGATAACTTATGATGATGAGCGAGATTATAGAATTATCATCAATGATCGATCGATCGATCATAGATCTATTCAAGTACATAGAATTTTCAGATCGAACTAAATAACAAGATGAAACAAAATATTAGCAGTGTACAAGAGAAAACATTTCCTCAAAAAATTAAGTAGATAATCAATAACTGTATTCGTCAACCGCAGACATTGACAATTTTCTTTCAAAAGTGTGTCAAAAAAATGAAGTCTCTTGTCCTCAAACGGCATCGTGGAGGCTAAACGTCACCACACGGTATTGCTTCTCTAATCTACGTGTATTTCAACCTAAAGAATCTGCTAATTAAAGAATAAATCACTTTCCACCCTGTTTTAAGGTTTTAACCCTTAAGCTGCAGCAGCTATAGCGCATGTCGTCCACCCTGTGCGGGAAATATCTATTCGGACGGAGCCTGTCCCTCCCTCCCACGGGCCGAGGCCGGGCAGTTATATGGCCCATGTAATCCCCTCCCCACCCTTTTCTCGGGATCCCAGGGGGTGGGCACCGGAACTTGTTGAGGGATCAGTGGGACTTTGAACACATTTTGAAAATTGGTTTTTAGGCGTAATTGTTCATATATGAAAATATTTTTTTCTGGCAATTTTCTGTTTTGTTTGATACCAAACACCAAAGAAATCCGTTGATAACTGAGCCGGGCGCGATCATAAGACAACTAACTTTTGAGACAACCATAGCCCATTGAGCGAGCAATCGGAAGAAAGGGTTGTACTTCATTGCGGTGGTATTCGATCCCTAAAGGCCTCCACACACCGAATGCTATGCTAAGCGCGCTACCAGATTTCGCCTCGTGTCGTAAGATCCCGTAAAGCGATTTCCCACTGCCCGCACAAACCAAATGCGAGCCACGCGAACCGATGCGAACTTCCATAGCGCTATATCGCAGGGGATCGCTAGGCCGGCGATTTCCTCTTCGCTTATCTTCCGTGGCGCATGCGCAGTATCTATTGCGGTGAATGAGCACTTTCGTCCCGCCAGCCAAAATTAATTTTTAACCTACTTACAACAAAGCTATTTCAACTAAATTATGTACATTAGTTCTGCACACTATGCGCATTGTATAAAATGATTCATCATTGCAATTAAGTCAATATTAACGGAATAGTAAAGTGTCAAATCTGAGAAGTGCGTTTTACGCTGTCCGCCGTCTTGCTACATAGCACGGCATGGTTAGCTTCTGGTGTGTGCGCGCACATGGCGTACGTCCGTTGCGATAACAGTTCTCTCGCTTTGCATAGCATTTGGTGTGTGGCGGCCTTAAAGATCGTGGGAAAGGAGTGGTTTGGGTAAAAAGGTGGATTCCCAAATGTCCGTCGTTGGAAAGAAAGAGTTCGGGTCATAAAAATATGAAAGGGCTGAGGGAGCAGGTAGACAGAGAGGGTCAAACGTACAAGAACGTTTTTCCCGAAGTCGCCGCTACACGTACATGTACGTTTCCCGCAGCCTAAGGGTTAAACTGGCTGACCGGTTTCGATGTCACAACATCATTATCAGAAGCCTTTTATTTATTTAGATATCGTAATATAGTCAATATCTTTAGCTGTCTCACGATCCCACGAAGTTTCTTCACCTACCATAACGTGAAATCATACTCGTTTATAGTCTTCCGCAATAGAAAAAACATTATTTCGTCAAATAACGAAAAACAATCTAAACGTTACAACAAAATACTTCCTATTACTGATAGCGAAATCATTCCGTGACGTCCGATCCCCCGAATTCCCGAAGACGTAGTGTTTCCACACCGCCAAGGGCACTACATTTTTATTTCGAAGATATATTTCAATTGCACTAAACTGTATTCCGATAAAATTCATGTGATGCATATTTAATAATACTTACTTAAAATAAAAATAGCTTTTAAAAATAATGCACATTCTCAATTCCAGCCGAAAACCTACGACGTACTTCAATTAACTGCACTGTTGACTGAGAAAAACTATTTACGCCGATTTTTATAGATGTATTTTTTTCTACTTTCAGGATATATATGTCAATCTCTTAACCTATATCTCCTGAAAGAAGAAAAAATACATGATAAAAAGAAGTCATTAAAAGAAATCATCTAATTATTTATACAATTCGCTAAACAAATGTACATTTTCTTTCGCTGGCTTCTTCGCACCAAAATAGTCTGTTGTAAGTGTATGAGTGACATTAGGTCTTTCCATTCTTACCGTACTTTAGCTTCAGATAAAAGTACTTCGTCAAAGTACTTTTCAAAGTCAATGAACGAACTTCATGAACGAAAAAGTTTGAACTCCTAAGTACCGACGGCTCGGAGAGGCAGAGAAGTAAAAAAGACTCTATTCCCTACCTGTAAATAGTGACGTCATAAAAATAGTGACAGAATAGAATTAGGTAGGATTCCGATTGTTAGGACGAGTTCTCCGCGAGTATCGAACGAGTTTGAAAATACTACTCTCAGGTTCCCTTTGCCTCGCGATCAGCTGTATTTTTTATCTCGCTCACTCTGAACCCGACGGCTCAGAAGGGCTAAATCTGGCTGTCAGGGCGGAAGATGGATGCATGCAGGCGACATAACACCCCTACCACCCCCTCGAAGGGACGGCCGGGAGGGAAGGGGAGAAAAAAAGAACAGTCGGAAACACGAGTGACCCCGCTGTTTCAACGCAAAATTAAAACAGTTTCGAGGGCTCCGGGTGATTGATATTCTTTTCAGCGTCGCCCTAATTGAAATTCAGCTCAAAATAGGGGGCCGCCCCAAACGAAACTCATTCGACGAGAGCTACACAAAAGTACTTGCCAAAGTCGCGTGAAGTCGGCGGCCGCATCTTCCTCCCGGACAAACGTTGGCGCTCGTGGATTATTATCACATGTACCATAAGGCTATGTGTTAAAATAGCATTGGATTGTCAAAAAAAAACAAATGGATAAAATACAATCCTTTTGTATTTTATCTATTGATATCACTCTGATAACAAACTTCTAGGAGATTTTTCTTCCAGCCACAGGATCCAACTACAGCGCCATTTCCATTGAATTTAAACATTATGATTTCATATCTCGTGGCAGACATACGCTTTCTGAAACGTTACAAACAATTTACATTATTTTCTAAATTATGACTTCAATTATTGCATTGATTTGCTAATAAATAAAATCTATAGCGTAGATGGTAAGATGCGTAAGTTATTTAAAAAAATCGATTTATTGGGAGTTTCCACTTCCCATAGTCAGTTTATTTTGTGGAAATGGATATAATATTTGATAGAAAGTAGAGTAGAACATCAGTTCCTGTTTGGCTAGCGGAGAGGACGGTTGTCTTTCCACTCTCTGAGCCACGCTCAAGGCTATGTCAAGACAGTGTTGAAGTCTAGTCATATTGCCGGTGAAAAATAAGTTCTCTCTCAGTGATTGTGCTGTGCATTGAGTGTCATGTTAATATGAGCAATCAATGTTTCACGTGCCGTAAATCTACAAGGAATACCGTCTTCATCTCTTGTACCGAGAGCAACAAGCTCTTTCATTGGCAGTGCCTGCCAGTCCAGCTGAAGAAGGAAGATATTGATGGTATCCAGGCAAGCAATCAGAAGTGGAGGTTTTGGGAGTGCCAAAATTCCCGCAGGCAGAGCCTCAATGCACTGGTTTTGTGAATGTACCGTTTTATGGATTGAGGCCACGGAATAGAGTTAATGTTTCCAAACCTAATAATGAATCCTTTAGGAGATTCTTTTGTTATTGTGATCCCAACATATTTAACCGCCTACCAGCTCGCATTGCCTCATCTAAGTCGGTTAGAATATTTCTATAATAAATAAAAACATGGCTGTTCTCCGTTACAAATATTGAAGATTATTTTTAACTTTAAGAATTATTTCTGTAACTATGGAATGCATTTGATCAATTAGTGTTCTTGTGTAACTTTATTTCCCATTGTTTTCTGGTGTATAATTGTGTGAACACACTTTAAAATGCAATTTAATATGCAACATGCAGACTCTACTGCAAAACGAATTGTAATATTTTTATGTTGTGGCCTCGCACCAGCCAGTTAATTTTGTAAATTTCAATGATGACAACCCCAACACAGGTTTTCATTTACCTCAGAGGTGTCTTTTGTTCCACAAATCAATTGTAATCTTGTGTTTTTGTATGCATAAATCGTGGAATAAATACTACTACTACTAAATGTTCAGGCTGTTGTAAAAACTCGGAATGGATTACAATGACAGAAGAATAAATAATCTACCAAATGTACAATAAGCAAGCCGTCACAATTAAAGTGGAAAACGATAGAAAAATAGAAGCTAAAATCAACAATGGAGTTAGACAAGGATGCAAACTCTCACAAGCACTGTTCAACATATACTTGGAGGTGGCAATAGGAGAAGCAGAAGTAATGGAATTGAACCGAGTTAAGGTTAACCGAGAAGAAACAAACATACTCTGCTTCGCAGATGACATCGCAGTCAAAGCAAGGAAATCGTGTTGATCTTCAAGCATCACTGAAAACCATGTTCTCCAGCAATAAAACATGAAAATAAATAGCAGATATCCTAGAATGCGGAAGAAGAATGATGGAGGCCTTAGTCACACTAAGAGGAGAGAAATTAGAGTAAATGGATTCCTTCACCTGCCTCGGATGTATCATAACGTGGGACGAAAGAATTTCCACGGATACCAAGCGTAGAATACCCCAAGCTAAGAAAGCGTTCATGAAGAATGGAAAATACTGTGTTCAAAGAAGATAGGACCGTGAACGAGGAAACAGTATATAAAAACATTCGTAAGAAGCAGGGCACTATATGGATAAAAAATGGACCGTTGGAAAAGTATACCAGAAAAGATTAGAAGCATTCAAAACTGGTTTTGGAGAAGGATGCTAAAGCTAAATAGATGGATTAAAAAAGAAATGAAGAAGTATACGGAATAGTAGAAAAGGAATGAAAATATTTGTAATATTACAGAAATGAAGAAACAGATGGATTGAGCACACACTGAGGCACATTGGGTTTGTGATGAGTATGATTGAAGGAAAAAAGGAGGGTGAAGTCCCAAGGGATAAATACATAAACCAAATAAAGAGGAAAGTAAAGATAAACTATGAAGGAGTAAGAGAGTTAGCATTAGATAGGAAGGAATGAAGGGCTACTGTCAACCAATCTTAGGATTGGTTAGGGAACGACCACTGAACAAATTAAGAAGTGAAGCTTAACAGACGTTTCTTCGGCGTGCCACCGAAAAAACCTTTTACGAGCTACAAGGTGGCATGCGTATCAAAGATTGCCGATAATACCTCCATCCAATTTCCTCTACTATTTCATCCTTCCACTTTCTTTACCGTCCAATATCACATACTTTTCTTTCCTTCCTTTCCTCCAGGGGCTTTCCGTGACTCGATAGCGCATTGCTGATAGCACGTTTTTAACGAAAGCCACCGCTTGTATCGACACCCGCTGATCGAGGCTGCGTTTCGGTATTTCCTTTATCGACTTATTGTCGTTACAAAACATCCCTAACGGTTTTTGGCAGCAAACGATAAAACGAGAGAGACACCCTTGGATAAGGCTAGGATTTTCAGCCAATTATAAAGCAGAGATTTTAGTGCTTCATTTGGAAAAAGCGAAGAGATAATTTTTAACTACTAGTAACGGAGAGCAACAATGCATACGACTACGTTGGAAGAATAGAGAAACGCAGGAGCAGAGGAAGACACTTTCTTGTTTTATTTTTAAAAATTCTATGCTATATTTACTAGACGAACTTTCTGAATCTTTAAAATTGAATTTAGAATATACAGGAAGTTCTTGTGTTTTTTCCACGGTGTAATCGGAGGCGGAGGATTAGTATTTTATGAGCCAAACATCCCTCCATCCAAAAATCCGCTCTTCCCGTACTATATATTTTTTTTAAATCCCGAGCCAATATTTCATTTTTCTATCACATGTAACTAGATAATTTTCAAGGTTGCACTATGAACCAATAATTTAAATATTTGAAACGGCCCTTGCCATTATGTAAATATTGATTGATTTAGGTGACTAATTTTATCTTTTTTATTTTGTTTCTTTGCAGGTTTTGAGTACAAAGCCTTATGCAATTCCAAAATATAGCCGAGTTCTGTGAGACTAAGGCAAGACTGAAATATTCAGTACCTAGTATTAACTGCTAGATGCATATGGAGGTATTAGTTAATAAGTTCAATGATATGGCTTAGTCAGAATGTCGCAGAAAGAAAGCAAAACTCCTGACTGCACTCCTTCAACAATGTAAACTCCACCCTAATTTATATTCTCTCCTCGCCAAAATAATCACATAATTTTTATTCCGTTCAGACTTAACGACGGATGGACGACTTCCTCTATTCTTCCGCAAGGCATTGCGGTTCAATTCGTCATTTCTTTCTATTTTATTTCTTGCCTTCTATCCTGTCTTTTATTTTATCTGTGAGAGCACAGTCTACTATTTAACGAGGCCTCCCGGAGGTAAAAACATTGCAAATTGTGACCAGACTTTGTACACAAAAAACGGATGAATAGTTCGATCGAAATTGTAATAAAAAAACTCGCAGTCCGCGCGCAATTGAGGTCGACGTAGAGAATAGCCCACGAGGGAATGATGGGAGGAGAGATTGAGGAGTGGCGACGAACTGAATCGGAAATACGCGGTTAATGTGAAAAGCAGAAAGAAGGTAAAGGAACGCAATTATATTTGTGCTGCGTGACGGGTAGGAAAAAAGCTACGGGGATATCATAGAGGAGAGGGAATCAAAACGCTCGTTCACCACAGTAAGAATATCTTTTGCTGTAAATGAAAATTTAGTAGGCGTTGATATAAGATGAAAGAATTACTTCATTCCAAAGGAAAAATATAACCAATTCAGTATAATAAATCATAACATCTTCGTAAGAAGATAAATATTGGAAAGCAGTAGATCGTTATTGCCTCATCGAAAACGTTTCGGAGTCATATATATATGTGTATATATATATATATATATGTATATATATATATATATATATATGTATATATATATATTTTTTTCTTCAGGGCTACAATGAAGCCACAGTACTTAAAAAACGTTGATAATTCTCATTTGATATAAAATTTTATCAAAACTTACACAAAGGAAACTTTTTTTTATAAAAAACATGATTACATAAATATGATGAATAATATTTGTTTATAATGAACTTATATTATAAAATTTGTAAATCCTGATAGTTTATTGTAGACCTGAATAAACAAATCGAAACTTTAGCGATGAGGTAATAACAATCTATTGTTTCTCACAAAAAAAATATCCGGATGGTACAAATTTATTTATTCCTAGAAAAAAGTTATTAAATATAGCAATTAAAGGCAAGAATTATGTATCCTAAAAAATCGTAAGTCCTCCTAAATTCATAAACGCCTCGACAGCTAGTGAAAATCTTAACACGAATAATACATGAAAGCCAAATGAGTCTTTGAATGTTTTCAACCTACATTAACTAGAGCAAACACAATTTATGCAATTAGGGCATAAATATATGTAATACAAAGAGGTTCATTATTATGTGAAAGAGAAGCTGCATTAAATTTCATCGATTCGGTTTAGCTCCTAAAACTGCGATTACATGGTCACAGGATTATTCACGATAAAATATCCCTTTGGATGCGTGAATGCTAAAAATAATTTATATTTGGACTCGTTACTAAAGGGAAAACTTTTATGACAGTGTGATATTGGGACAATTGGTAATTTTATGTGATGCCTATACGCTTTTAAATTAATGAGATTTTTCAGGGAAATAAGTAAACAAAATAACGTAATTCTCATAATGGAGCACTATTTCTGCAAGTAAACAATTATAATTTAATATGAATAAACGATTAATTGTTTAAGTAAATACTATCTCATTTCAATATAAGTCTGAGTGGATAGAGAGCGGCTTTGATTAGAACATTAATTAATCAACAAAAAGAAATGGATGACGTCCTCCTTTGTAAGCATTCTAGTACTATCTCCAGGCAAAGCTTGCTTTTGAAATACTACTGTTGGAATAGAATAAATTTGCTTTCAAAATAACGAAATGCTTTGAAGAGTAACGAAAAGAATACTGGTATGAGAATATATCTTTCCCAGATTGCGGGAACTATGAAAATATAAAAATGCGGAAGGAAGTATTTCTTACATAGAAATTATTCGGAAAAATGAAGAAAGCTTTAAAACGTCCTCTTTTTGTAGAAATAAAAGGTCTCCAAATGCGACATACGAGTATTGTAAAGCATCATTGTAAATTTTTTTCAAGAAAATGCATTCAGATTGGAGGCATAAAAGAATATTTAAATACCCCCATAATTTATTATACATGCGTGGGCCTTTTCAAACCAGCAGAACCAAATCCCAGTCAACAACTCCAATATCAATCGTAATAAAACAATTTTTGTCGCCTCCGTTCCACAAAAACCGCGGATAAATTCAGAACTCAACTCGGAATGTATTTACATTTAAGTCCTAGTTCCCTCCATTACCTCTCAAGTAATAAATATTTCACAAATGACCACCTAATCTCTGTGCCACTTACTTCCGAGTGAATGGATAGTTATTTAGTATAAGATACTCGACTAGAACCTGAAAAAAATAGTCGAATCACTTCTTCTATCGTGCCTCAAATACCACCCGTCTTCAACGAACTTCCGGACAACCTAAGGGAAGTCAATCACTCCAACCCTTACTGAGAATCTTCGAGTCTAACCTTTCTTGATCATCCTTTGTCTTGCAACGATCCCCGTTGCAAATCATTCCTTCCTGTGTCGAATATCACATTTGCATTACATTAAAGTCAGGCAGTGTTGGAAGATTTTGAATTGAGAGAGATGAAATCAATACACGGATTCCAAGTTCACGAACAACAGGCCTCGGGATAAAGGAATATAAATAATGATTCAAAGTGCAGTACTCAAATAATTCGGATGTCATTATTTTGCAATGCAAGTGCAGTAACAGTAAACTATATTCACTATACTATAGCAAACTGTTGGTGAACAAAATTCTGGGAATAAACCTGACATATTTATGCGTTACTTAGTGCAATTTTGCAGCTTTCACTATGCCAATGCATACGCTTTCGACTAAAATGACTCTGTTAACTTGAATTTACAACGTGGAAATTGACTTCTTTAGAAGTCTGGAGTGTGTCGAATTCTCGAAATGTATCATTTCTTGCAAGTATTTCTGCTTACACATTGCCTTCAGGTTTTTTTCTAAAAAATGATGAATGTCGAAAGTGACCGATGAATATGGGAATTTTAAAAATACCCTAATATCGGCTAACAATGCGATTGTACATCCCACTCTTCGATTGGCATTTCCTCCCTGCTCTTTTTGCATTTTTTTATTTTTAAAATTTATATAATTTCAAAAATTGTACTAAAAGTGCATCTTTTATCCATATTAAGTATGAGAATAATTTATTTTCTTATTGCTCAATACCAGAACAGTCACAAGTCTTACCTTTAATCTCTATCAACAAAAGAATATTTACAAGCAAAAATTAATAACACATGTAACTATGAGTCCTTTTCCGGCCAATTGAGTTTTTGTTTACATTTTGAATTCCCACTTACAGTCGTGTGATCAGGATTTGACCGGATGAAATGCAATATTATCGCAGAATCAAAATAATTCTGCTAGCAGAAAATAAGCCAGTCTATTTTCCGTGCAAGTATGAACAGTGGATTGCACCGATTTCTACCGCTATCGACCCTTGATGCCATATAAGTCCGTGATTATAAATCAAATTACTACTTGCAGGAGACTTGCAATACAAGCAACTTTCCTGAATTAAGATCCTTTAAGCCGACTAAATTGATCGTTTAAATGAAAAGTGCGGAATGGTATGTGCAAAGTGCAACTTATTCTTCAGCACGGAGGAAATCATGGGACATTATCTGCCACAATTTGAACCTTGATTTGCTAACATGCAAAAAATTAATGTACATGCATCGGATGATTTTCATTCATCTTCCGCGAGGTGAAGTGAGTACAACTAATTATAACTACCTCCGTTCATGAGCACTGCTTCTACTTCCAGCCTATCATTTCCGTTATGGGAACGCTCATTTAAGACAACGTTGATTGTCCATGAAAAATTATGTAACATGCAGGGAATACGTAAACTACTCACTTGTAACGTCTCAGCTGACAAAAAACGGACATTGACTCCATTCCCTCATGAAACAGCTTGGATTTAGACAAGACCATGGATTAGAGAAGTGGATAGGTTGTTCGTTTGCATAGGTCTGTAGACTCTGATAATTTCGATTGCTTCGAGTTG
Organism: Pyrrhosoma nymphula; assembly: GCA_963573305.1. Taxonomy (NCBI): domain Eukaryota; kingdom Metazoa; phylum Arthropoda; class Insecta; order Odonata; family Coenagrionidae; genus Pyrrhosoma; species Pyrrhosoma nymphula. Next base: position 116,341,289 of record OY754330.1, read on the forward strand.
GTCCATTTCTAGATCTTTGGGAAGGACGTGTACAATTTCGGGGGTAAGGTCGCTGACATGATTGGTCTCAAGAAGGATTTTTTTTAAATTCTGAGTTGGAATCCTCATTTTTGCGATTTCTGGCGTGTTCTTTGATGCCTGTGATGAAATTTATTCCAGTTTGACCGATGTACGCCTAATCTCAGCTACTACAGTATCGCTCATCAAAAGCAGCAGTGTTGCGGCACCGTAATGATTTAGCGTAAAAAATACAAATTAGAAATAATTTCCAAAAAAGCAAGCATTATTTGCAATTTAATCACATATTGCGCACGATAGCCATGTTAGCTGTATCATTATCCTCGAATAACAGGCATCGCTTTCATGCACCAAGACGCCTATTCTCTTCGTTTTAATCTATTAGGCAAGACCATGTTTTGTCGAGCAATAATTAATTCCCCCATTCCTCCGTCCACTTACTGCACATAGTCCAATCGTTGAGTCTGATTTACGTTTTGCCGAAGAATTTTCTTTAGTAAAAACCTCAGAAGTAATGGATACGGTGGATATCTCGACTGCGCACGGCATACTACGAGGCATTAAGATATTCAAAACTCGAGATATATTCGACCGTCAACTCGCGAAAGCGAAGTGAAAAAAATGAGATGCTAACCTCGTTATGCAAATTTCGAGAGTTCCGAGCGTGAGATTCCTCGGCAAATAAAAATGTTATTCTGAAAAGAGAAACAACCGCTTCCTCCTCCGACCCACAAAACATACAGATAGAGACCGCTGGATTTTATCTCTACACCACTCGCCCAAGTCACAGACGGTATATCTGAACGTGAGGCGGCGGGTGGTTAGGGGAGGACGGGTGTAGACTCCCTGCCAAAAACAGGTGAGGCGGCACTTTGAAGGCAAGGAGATGGATGAAAACAGAAAAAGTGAAGGACAGAAAAGGAGATGAATAGATGAAAAGAAAAAGAATCTGAGCTAGAAAGAGAAGGAGACGGGATTGGTCTTCAAAATAACACTCCAGCGAGGCCGATAGCATCTAAGTTCCCATGGGTAATAATGATATTTCTTTGAGGTAAAAATGGTGAAAGAGGAATTGGGTTTGCGGTTTTCCAACAATGAGTGGTACTTGGTTGGCACCATTAAGCCTAAAACCTTAATCTGAAAGACTGTTTTACACGACACTATGGTCAGCATTGAAATCAGCGCCGAAAACTCGAAACAAAATTCGGAACTTAATCGAATTCAATGCCTTGGCCTGTGTTTACACGATGCTAATTTCAGTGCGCAGTGGCACTGTTCCAGCATTTTCTTAACTACGCAACATTAACTGCGCCATATTGCTTTCACATTCTAAGTTACAATAATTTTCACGAAAAATTCTAAACAAGCTCCAGCAAATTACTTCCACTAGTTCACGAGCACATTTTCTCTATTACTGTTCCCACAATTCATTCGAAGATTAGGTATTTTAGTAGTTTCCAACACCACCACCGATATTCTCTCGAAACACTCGACTGGCCTGCTTGCCTGTATTTGGTCATAGGATCCAAGAGTCGGATGCAAAATGCGTATCGTAAGTTCTGTTTACAGTGCTGATAATCGAATTCGACCTTCTCATCGGATACAATAACACACCTCACACGGTACGACTTCAAGCGTACAAGAATTCAGTTCAATTTGCAGCCCTGAAGAAAGAATCGGGTAAAAGGGCCTTAAGAAATACACAACAGCCACACACTAGGAAAGCACTGTGAAATACCAAATGTACCATTCCTTAGATTTACATTTTGAATTACTTTAGGACTATTATTTTTTCCTTTATTACCACTATATTTAATTTATTTGCTCAAAATATTTTGCAACATTAATTATTTTATATTTATGCATGGAATGCTGATAAAGTATATAGGTACTTTATGAGTTGCAAACTACAGTCGACCCCCGCTTTACGATAGTAATCAGTTCCATAAGACCGATCGTAATGCGAATTTAATCGTAAAGTGAATCAGTTTATTACCGGACGACGGATCGGTTTAACTACATCATCACCAATGATTTCAGTGATACACAATACAGTATAGATACGAAATATGCTCGAATTCAATGATTTAAAATGTTATTTAACCAATATTTAAACTTTAATTGAATCGTCAAAATGGGAAAGTTTCAAGGGCGTGCGCAAAATCCTAAATGTGAAATTCCTAGCATGCAGATCGTAAAGTGAATCCATCTTAAAGCGGGGTTCCACTATATGGACATATAAGCGGGGTTCCATGTTCCTCGCTAGCTTCCGACGAGTGCGGACGTCTATGCTCACGTCGAGGCTTTCTCAAGGATATGTATCGCCATTTGTGAGTTGTTCAGTTCTAATGGCAGTATTCTCAGTTTGTTACTTTCAACAAGTGGCTAACCCCAAGTGTTTATGGGAATAAGTTATTGCTGAGAAGAGGCCAGGATTTATTAAGTTTGGGACCAAAGAAATCAGCAATGTCTTCGTGTTTTGTGTGCCGAAGATCAACTCGCAGCACCGTGTTCATTTCCTGTACCGAGTGCAAAAGGAGCTACCATGGACACTGCTTCGACATTCCTCTGTCAAAAGACGAAATTGACGGAATTTCCGCCAGCAAACAGCCATGGAGGTGCTCGGAGTGTCAAGCAGCACGTGTGCACAGCAGGAGGCATTCCGCAGACGTTGCTGAGTATAGTGAAAGTGCGCCCGAGAGTAAATCTCTTCAGGAGATTTATAATATGTTTTGTGAAATTAAAAAAGAACTTAAGGCAACTGAAAAAAATCTCGGTAATTCTATTGATCGGCTGTACGATCGATTAGACGAAAGTGCCAAAATTATCGAAGCGCAGGCAAGGAAAATAGACCAGTGCTACGTGAAAATTGAAACTTTGGAAAGTGAAAATGTTCTCCTTAAAACAAGATTATCAGAGGTTCAAGTACACTATGATGATTTGGAGCAAAGAATGCTTTCGAAAAATGTTGAAATTCACGGTGTTCCCTTTACTAATGGTGAAAACCTTACTGGTGTTTTAGTTACATCTACATCTACATATTACCCCGCAAGCCGCCTCAATAGGCGTGTGGCGGGGGGTGTTAGGACACCAGCCGTTTAAAGATAAAAGGGAAACACTAATGAAATTACGCCTAGCATTTATTATAGTCCCTTATTGTTCGGGGGAAAAACGAATTCCCATACCTATCCGTTCGGCAAAATATCTCTCTTAATTTATCGTTTCTGTCGGACCTGGAAATATAGTGGGGTTCTAATATGATGTTCTCCGTGTCGCTCTGGAAGATATCTATTCTCAATTGTTCAAGCAATCTAAGCCTAGCGCGTAGCCTCCGAGTCTCTAGCGGTTCCCAGCCTAATTCGTTTAACATCTGTGTAACGCTGTCAGTACGCCCGTAGCTGTTTTTGACGAATCGCGCAGCTTTCCTTTGTATTTTATTAAGTTCCCGGACTAAGTCTTTCTGCACCGGATCCCATATGCTCGCTGCATATTCAAGGTAAAATTGGAGCAGAGCTAGGCCTTGAGATAAGTGAGTGTAATATTGATTACTGCTATCGCTTGAAGCCCAAGGAAAATGGCGAGCCTGGGGGTATACATGTGAGGTTCAACAGTCAGCACGTTAAGGAAGCTTTGTTGGCAAAACGCAGGCTGAAAAGAAATTTTTCCACGCGTCATTTAACCTTGGACAACATTCCACCATCAGACGTTCCTATCTACATTAACGAATCCCTGTGTCCTGGCCGCCGTAGAGTCCTCAGTGCTGCAAGAGAAGCCAAGAAAACTAAAAGATACGCCTACCTCTGGATTCGCGGTGGGAAAATATTTATGAGGAAGGCTGAAAAAGAGCGAGCCATTATATTGACTACCATGGAGGACTTAAGTAAGCTGTAAATAACCTTCTTTAATTTTTCAATGTCTTCATTGCTCATTAACACAATTAATTCTAATAACGAGGTACTTATTGTGCAGCAAAACATAAGAAGTCTGAGAAGTAACTTCAACAGTTTTTTATCTCATTTATGTGCCTTAAAAATTCAGCCATGTATTATTGTACTTACTGAAATTTGGATAAAAGACTATGAAATAAGTCAATATCAGATTAATGGCTACAAATATTTTGTAAAATGCAACAATGAAAGCCGAGCAAAAGGTATTGTAGTGTACGTAAAAGATAATCTAAAGTGCTTTTCTAAGCCTGTATCTTTAAATTCTGCTGATTGTATATTGCTTTCCTTAGAATTACGTTTTTGTAATATTGAGCTACTGAGTGTTTATAGAAACCTAAATATTCCTACGGCACAGTTTTTTAATGATATAGAAAGTATTTTGAGAAATTGTCGTAGTAACCTTGTTTTTATTGGTGACATGAATATAAACACCCTAGTCACAAATAATGATACTGATAGCTATTTGAACTTGTTAAGTTCATTTGGTCTAATTTGTCTGATTACTCAACCTACTAGGATAACGAATATTTCTGCTTCATGTATAGACCATGTATTTGTTAGATTTTCAAATTCTTATAAGTATACGCTATTACCAGATGTATTACATTTAGGAATAACCGATCATTCATTGGTATCGCTCACTATCTCTGCTAATGAATGCAAAAGTATTTGTGTAAATAATCCTACAAATTATACATGCACCACGAGAATAAATCATGTCATATTTAAAAATTCCGTAGCAAGTGTTAATTGGAATGCTGTTTTTAGTGAAAACGATGCATCTAATGCATTTTTGCTTCTGTTGGTATCTCTCCAAACTAGTCTCGAAGCTGCAAAATATAAAGTAAATCACACGAAAAAGGACGCTAAATTAAAACCGTGGATTACTAGAAATCTCCTACGACATATTGAGAGGAAAAATTACCTTTTCAGAAAATACAGAAAACATCCAAACAACGTTAGCCTAAAATATGAATATCTTACGTGTAGAAACAAGTTGCGCGAAAACCTGCGGAACGCAGCATGTAATTACTACATGTCAGAATTTCATAAGGCAAATAGAAACATTAAATTGCAATGGAATTTGGTTAAAGAATTAATTGGTGAAAAACAAATAGATCGTTCGATGGTGCAGTTAGAATTAAATGGCATTGTTATTAATGATTCAAAACATTTAGCCTCTGAATTTAATAATTACTTCAACAAAATATTTGAATGTGCAAAAGTAAGATGTAATGATGAGAACAGAGCACGTACTCAAAACCCATGTGCTAAAAAAAGTGAGTTGACTTCCTTTTTCACAGAACCAGTGGTGCCAATCGAAATTGTAAAATTAGTAAAAAATCTTTCGAGTAATAAGTCCCCCGGGCATGATGGAATCGATACTAAAATGTTGAAATTAGTCATTGACGATGTTGCTCCGGTGTTTTCTCACGTTTGTAACTTAAGTTTTATCAATGGCGTATTTCCGAGCCCTTTGAAGAAAGCTGTTGTTATACCATTGCACAAAAAAGGGGACAAACTGCAAATCACGAATTATCGACCGATATCTCTTTTGTCAGTGTTTGCAAAAATTTTAGAGAAACTTGTTAAAAGCCGCCTACTGAAATTCTTAGATAAAACCAAATTTTTTAGTGAAAACCAGTTTGGATTTAGACATGGATTAGGAACTGAAGATGCTCTAGAGAAGCATATGACCGAAGTATACAAATCAGTCAATTCAAGCATGCGGACTATTGGGTTATATCTAGATATAACTAAGGCATTTGATACAATCTCGCACAAAGTATTATTGATGAAACTTGAGCAAGCCGGAATACGAGGAATATCACTAAAGTGGTTCCAAAGTTATTTGTCAACGAGAGCACAATGTGTGAAAGTAAATAATTGTTTTAGTGAATATGTAACTATTGAGACGGGAGTTCCACAGGGCTCTGTTCTAGGACCTATTCTGTTTTTTATTTACGTAAACGATTTGTGTGAAAATAAATTCAATGGTAAACCCACAGCTTTTGCTGATGACATAGCGCTGTGCTACTCAGCACCTGATTGGAATTGTGCTGAAACATTTGTTAAAGAGGATCTACGATTCTTACAAAAATGGTTTGATTTCAATGGGTTAGAGTTAAGTGAAACAACGAAGTTTATGTGTTATGACATCTGTAATACAAGTATTTTTAATTCTAAGTTTATATTTCATACTACAAATTGTTTAAATTGTGCTTGTAACTGTCCAGATATTGAGAGAGTGAATGAAATGAAATATTTGGGAGTAACTTTGGACAGTAATCTACGTTGGGATAAACATTTACTTTCTGTAAACAAATGCCTTAGAAGTGCCTTGTCCAAATTTTACTTCTTAAGAAACAAATGTCCACTTCCGGTCAAAAAAACCATTTATCATGCTCTTGTACATACATTCCAAAATCTCTTATGGTATAATCTGCTGGGGCAGTGCATACATGAACACATTTAAGTGTGCACTCGTCTTGGAAAAAAAAATAATTCGTGTAATATCGTCCAAACATTCTTATGAACACTCATTTCCGTTGTTCGTGGCCCTCAAATTGTTACCACTAAGGCATTTGTATTTATTCAAAGTCTTAAAATTGTTTTATGCCAGAAGTGGCAATATGCCGAGTGTATCTGATAAATGTAAATATAATTTAAGGAATGAGTCAAACATTGATTCAAACAGACCAAGATTAACTTTATATAAACGTTGCTTTCTGTATATGGGGCCAAAGATATTTAATTTACTGCCTGCTGAAATTAAAAAAATTAAATTCTCAAACAAAATGTTAAAACTTGCTAAAGACTGGCTTTTTTCTCAAGAAAATGTTGAACATTTATTCTGATAGTATTTTCATTGTAACTATATTTATGTAAAAATTACTGCATTTATCTGTATGGCATACATTTATGTAATTTGCTGGTGGCTCAATTCTGGTCTTATGACCTTGGAGACCACCTAAAGCTCCCGCTCCTTTGCTGTTATCAATTTGTGTAACAAAAATGTTTGGGAGTAAATAAATAAATTATTATTATTATATATGTATAAAAATTTAGCATGTTAGCACGACTGAGCTCCAAGAAATGGTCCCATGATGTGAGTTCAGTGACAGTCCCACATGAGCAGAATTATTGTTAGAAGCCGTTAGAAGAAGAAGAAGATTAGAATATTAGAAGATATTAGATATTAGAAGCCCCCTCCACATGCATTAACTTTACCATAAATAACTTTTACAATTTAACATAAAAGTATATTACGTAAAATAGCTAATGACACCGTGACAGTGTTTTTCAAGGCTAAAGCATGTCTGGTGTGGAATCACCTCACACCACACATCCTGGATGTGACTAACTGGGTACTGGGTGAACTTATATGTGCTCTAATGTAAGGTGGTCAAGAAACTAAAAAATTACTAAACATGAATTTCATAATGCTTCTTGGTAATAGTTAATATCTCATTTCAAACGAAATGCTGATTGTACAATGTATTAACGGAAGTGCAAGCTAGTGAGTTTTGTTCTTTCTGCAGCTAATAAGATCTATAACATGTAAGCATTATGCAACAAGGATATGGCATTAGTATCATACAATGCTCGGAGTGAACAAATCATGATTAAATTCTTCAAAATAGTTTTTAATTTGGACGTACTCTGAAAAGAATGTATATTGAAATAGCATCATCAGCTATTTAACTAAATAACACTTCTCCATAATTTTCCGTCGACTAATATGTCTTCGCATTTTCAATGTAAGGATTCTTGATTTTAGTAATTCGTCATTATATTTCTGTGAACCCGTAAACATTGTATCGTAGCTTTATAATTACACTACTGTTCACAGACGCCTTAGACGTTATCAAATTAAAATACGAAATAATTGACACAAATAAATTTAGCTTAAATAAAGGGAAATGGAATGGCTAATAAAGACTGAAAAGAAATTCCGATTAAAAGCACTCCTCTAAACTCACGACATCGATTAAAGTGGTGTCACATCCACTTTAAGTTTCCTGCTGAATAAACCCTGTATATAGGAAAAATCACTAAGAGTCTCGCCTCTAACCACAATAATGAACCTCGCCAACAATCCTGAAGTAGGGCTTACGGTGCGACGTGATTCATTAAAAATGAGACTGAAAAATTATACAAGAGCGATGCACTTTGTGTTGACAGACAATATCGCCAGCCTTGGATGGAGGAGCGTATTTAAGACTAAGAATTGATGAGAGTTACTTCCGCATGCTTGGGACTGTACTTCAATTTTAGAAAGTGTTGTCTCTTACACTGATGAAACAATCTAAATACGCAAAACGGGAGCGAGATGCAAATAAGGAGGTAAGTACAGAAGAAGAACAGCTAGGGAGTAAGGAAAATATCATTAAATAGGGAGGGATGAAGAACTGCAGTCAACTAATCTTAGGATTGAAAACGACCAATGAATGAAGAGCTCCTAGTCACTCAAACTTCATAGATGATTTTCACAGAGAGTTCCTACTTGCAACTGCTTGTTCCTACTGCTTGTTTTCTTCCACTCGCAGGAGAAAATAATTTAACTCAATTTTAACCTCCAATCCAAGTGCCATTAAACAACGCCTTACGTTTTCAAGAGTGTGTCAGTGATCGTTAAAATGTTTTCTTTCGAGGCATTGAAAGCTGATTGAGGGATTAAGACACTAATGCCTCTCTTAAAGTTCGCCTACATCTTTTTTCGTCCCAAAATCGCTAACATGTGGAGTAACATACATATGAAGAAGAGACATTCTTCATTTGTCCGAAAAAAAGCCTTCAAAAATCCTGACACGAAAACTTGAAAGTTTTCATGAAAAATAAACAAATAGTATGACTAGCTTTTATTTATCAGTGCCTAACTCAGGAACATGCCAAAATATTTTTTTTAGAGCCAGATATTTTAAAAAAGAATTGATGACCAATCATGACTGTGCGTAAAATTTAAAAAGGGTAAGCCATCAAGAAATATAAACAAGGCCAGGAAACTTACGAAAATGTTGGGCATAAGTTTACCGAGTTACCAGAACCAATCTACTGAGTACACGTATATGAATGACCCTACAAGACAGAGGCAGGATATGATGCTTTACTAAGCGCGGACATGATATGTGCGGTGGCTAGTAGCTTCCCCTTACAAGGGCTTGGATTTGAATACTGGTAGCAATGAACTATTTTCTGTGGTAAAATGATTCGGAATTGGTTGCCAGGCAGCAAGAAATTCAAGTAAGGAACTCGACTTACGTTAAACTGAGATACTTAGTAGTGGTATTCTTTTACTTGTTACATGCTAGCGATATCTGTCGTTTATCAACTGTAATCATTAAATCATAATTTTCCGTCATTTTTTAATGCTTAGCACTTTAGAAATTGTCGTACGAAGGTGTTCATTCCGTACATACAATTTTATTCTTCTGTGGCTCTATAACTCATTGCTGAGTCTTGCCCACCTCCAGAATATCCCAATATTCCTTCTCGTACTTAGCAGCCGCCTACCAATTCCAAAAGCTTGGTGTCGCTGTATACACCATCAGACCATCTAAGTCAAGGCCTTCCTCTGACTCTTCTTCCCTGTGACCACACCGTTAAAACTCTCATAAGGATGTCAGCATCATCCATTCCAATAACATGCCTAGTCCAACGCCATTTGCCTAATTTGATGTGTTACTACATTCAGTTCCTTGTACTACAGAGCCAAAGGGCCCTATATCTTCCTTAAAATATTTCTTTCGAATCTCGGGAGTAGATCTCCTGTTGCCTTTTTACGGTTCATGTTTTGAATCATATATCATCATATACGAATAAATGTTTGAGATGGTAGTAACAGTTTGACAGCGATATATCCCTAACAATTTCGTTTGTTTAGATAATGTCCGGCGTCGTTCTGTTACATTAGGTCATAGTAACATCTGTAATTAAACATGCACCATGTAATTCATGCATATGTAATTAATGCACCTAGGTAGATAGATTTATTGTAAGGGGGCCTTCGACAGGGGCCCGGGCACTTAGACCATCTTGGTCCATTGTGCCAACTCCATCCGTGTCTGCCACATGCAGACAGAGGACAAGAGCGCCACGGTGAAAGTATGTATTGTCACCCATCCAACTGCCGTCCGGGCCCAACATTTACTTCTTCGGACTGACTTCGCTTCGGACTGACTTCTTCGGACTGACTTCGGGACTGACTTCGCTTTAAGACACTTTTAAACTGATTACACTTTCTCAGATTGAGAATATACTGGAGTGTTTGAGTTACTAAAACTTTAATTCTGGATGGAACCATTTCTGAGAGGGGGATACAAACGAAAAGAAAGAGAAAAAATTGATTAATGCAATTCCAAAGGAAGGGGTGTGTAGGCAACACAAGGAAAAAATGGTTTAAAAGTGCGACGCCGATGGAAAACTGAAAAGGAAGGACAAATGCGAATGCGGTTGGATGGCATCTGCATATTCATCCACCTTATTTTTTCCCCCTCAATTTTTTTCATTCCCTTCCGCGCCCAGCTATTTTTATTTATTCAAACCTTACCTCTCACTTTCCTCCCCACTTCCCAAACACGTATCCGCTTGCATTTTTCTCTCTCACACTCCTCTCTTCCCCACACACTCATCCCTCCATCCAATTCACTAGGGGCGGCCTTGCTTTCCATCCAGGGGTCAGAAAACCCTCTTCCACCCCCTCCAAAAGATAAAAATCCCCACACGGTCGCAACCTCTTAACCCCGCTGGACCCTAACTCCTAGCAGACCCCCCGTGACAAAACTGATCCCCTTCACCCCAAGTCTTTTTCCGTCACCACTGGGGAACACGAGTTCAAATCTCACGGGGCGGTCGAGTATGGGATTTGGTTGTGGACATCATGGGTCGTGCGACCTTAAAATGATCTTCTCAGTGCAACGCAAGTCACCGAAACTTGACGTCGCGAGTGAATTGACTGTGATTGGTGGGCGGAAACGAGAGAAAAATTACAACAGCCTTAGCCAGTTTGATTAACTTCCAGTAACAGCATTTATATAACCACAATTATTACAATAGAAAACAAGCCCGTAGGCTAAATACTGTTAACTTGGTCTATACAAGACGAACACAAGTCACAACTGGAATCAAGCAAATACGTCCTTCTCCGGCCACGGTCAGGTTCAAATAGGGCGAGCGCCGCGCTGTGTCGATGCGGCTGGTGATTGAGGGGAGTCAGCTGACCGACGCAGGAGTTGGGAGTAGTAGGGGAAATCCTTGTCCTTGTTGATTGGTGGAGGTAATGGCGCTAGGGCTGAGTCGCTCGAAATAGAGCACAGCACTGCATCTTTCAATGTAAAAGTGAGTTGTCTCATCGCGGCCAGCGAAACACGAGACAGCGAAACGCGAGACATCGATGCGCGTGGGGATATTCACGACGGTGATTGCAAGTTATTGGCGTTCGCGAGTTTTTTGGCAGAGTGATTTTCATGGCAAAGTGGTTTTTCTGGCAGAGTGGTTTTTTTGGCATGGTCGTTCGTCTGGCAGAGTGGGAGGGGGTAAATTTTGGCACATCAATAGTCAACCTCCCATAAAAAGTGCTAATACTCCGGCGTCACTTAAGAGAGAATGTTTAGTAGTGATGTCAAATGCGGCTTACAGTTTTTTTGGGGTCAACAAAAGCATATCAAAATTAATGAAAAAGAATAATATTTGAACTGATTAAATACTTTTTATTGACGCAACATTTTAAACACATCATTATTATTGTAATATATCGGTTACAGTAGGTTTACATGGAAGTGAGTACATATCCTCAGTATTTTAAATGTTCTGGGCCATCTATACCCTTAATATTTACACCTTCATCTCAGTCAGCGTATGTCCTCGCCTTCATCTCGTCCATAAAACCTCGTCCTCTCTTCCCCAATAGTTTTCCCTCTATCACGGTCTTAAACAAACCATTCGGACATAATTACCTTCAAACCACCTACTTTACCTCCTCCCAATCTCCTCCAGAAGCTTCCTCTCCTCACGCACCACTTCCTCGTTTGTCTTCCTGTTTAACCAAATACAAACGTTTTATAATCTCAATTTTAAAAGATGATAAGTTGAATAGCAATTGGCGTCTTTTGGCAACCGTGCTCACATATTTAATCCATCAGTTTTCTGTTTCCTTTTAGGATAGTCGTTTCTTCGGTTCAAATAATTTCGTTTAATTCCTTCGCAAGCATATCAATCAATCAATACTGTTACGGTCAATCATATTTTTGCTAACTTATATAAACAATACAACAACACAGATACATATTTCTATCAACAGTGTGAAAATACATTACGTTCTCTTGAAGAGAAAAGAATTTCCTGAAGAACCACACGCAACATCTTGATTTCAGCTGCGGACCGCATGTGTAATGAAAACCCAATTTTAAATTTATGCCTGCTCCACGGACTACTTTACATCAGATTTACTCATTTACAGCATTGGTTTCGGAAATTGGGCCATTTTCGATAAGGTCATGTTCATTGTTAACTTCCATCATTAACACTCACTGCGCGTGACGAAAAAGTATCGCCATGGGTTGCCTATCTCTCAGTGCTTATGACGAGTGTCTCGTCATCGTATTCATTCGCATTCTTCATCAATCCGCGTGTGCAATTTGAGTTCCGGTGCGTGTAGGAATGACATATATAATAACTCGTGTGTATTTCATTTGTTGGTAATGGAGCCACGATCACTAATTCATTACACTTTCGATATATTTTTCCATCCGAATCTCATAGTTGAAAATATTTTGGCGTAGGTATAATTTATGCTACGAGGAAATATTATGAAAAACTTTAAAACTTACTAATTCTGCCTTTTTACCCGTTATTTTCTAAAACAAAGGGAAAACAACAGAAATAATGCGTAAGCAGAAGGATGTCCTGCAAGTAGTGATACACATCGAAATATTGCTACACTCGCAAAATTCCATACCAGTCAACGGGCATGTGTAAAGCCAAGTTTACGTAACATTCCACCCCCCCCCCCTCCCCTCCAAGCCTGGGCACCGCGGGGCCTTCGTTTTTCTCGCTTTTGGCACCCCTTTGTGGTACCCCTTTAAGTATTCGTCAAGGCAAACCCCAGGGGGTCTTGTAGTAGGTTGAGGCCCACGTACACGGGTGGTCTTCCCGGTGCGGCGAACGACGGGGAGGACAGTGCATGTCGTCCGGAAATGGATCACCCGCGCCCCCCATTCACCCAGGGACACCCCCGTGTCTCCCTCCTTCTCCGTTCTTTTAATCTGCGCGGTCTGCTGGTGAATAGAAAAACGGAAAAAGAAAAGCGTTGAGGGTGTAAGGGGCGGAACTTTCAGACCCGAAACACGAGAGGATACAGAGGGTTCCGAATGACGCAGAAGTAATCCCTTGTGACCTGATTTTTTTCTCAGCATTAAAAGTGCGTAAGGGCGATTATATACCGATCCAGGGGGTGCTAAAAATGATTGTTTTGAATTAAATTTGTCCCTAAAAAGAGCCTTAGTCTCTCTCTGGTCACAGAAATTTAGATGACGCTGTATAGTATAAAAAAATCAACCCTTGAAAACCTCTCGCTAACTTAAAAAAATATTGTAAGTATTCTGGTTATAATTATCATATCTCGAAACTAGCACGTCTTTGGTTAACTTTTCACTGAGACGGTGTCCCGGTGTCCTTACTGAAAATTTTGTTGAATTTCATTTTCCTGATTTATCTCGCAGGTGTAATTTTGAGCACGCTGCAAATGTAAAAGAATAATGTTGACAACACTGAATAAATAATTATTTTTTATTTTCAAAATGGTTCCTTATAAGTCAACCAGATTTATTGCTAGGGAGACATCATCAGGAGGTGATGTCGCCTTAGCAATGAAACAGCTTGTCTTAGAGGCAGCTATATCGAAAATAATAAAGTTTTATTAATTCAGCTATAATGGTTTTTCAAAATGTCCATCCTTAAAGAATAATATTCAGTAACGTTAATCGTTTAAACAGTCCTACGACATAAGACGCATAAATCATCGTCAATATAATTCCCTTAATACTTACAAGGATATATAGGTACGCTTGGATGCACATAATATAGAATTTCACTGCTTTATTACGGCGTCCATTATAGAATTGAGAGCTTTGAAAGTACATGCTTATCGACTTTGCTGTCCCATTTATTAATTTATAATCATGGTTAAATTATTTCGAAAATAATCAATATGATTAAAAATTTTGAGTAAATAAAAACTTTATCGGCAGTTAGGACATCAATGCGTTCGCTTGCACCTCACCTCGTCGTTAAGATTATTTAAACATCACCGTTGTAGCTCCCTGTAAATTATGTCTCCTCAAAACAATCATTGGTAGTGCCAAGTGCTCTCTTGTTACGGAATATCCATGTTTAAAACTGTCATGATAATCTGATAAATATTGTCCGTATTGGAAATAATACAATTTTATAACGAACAGGTAGGGCAGAAAAGAAAAGAAAGGGTTTGAAATCATGAGACTCTCAGTATTTGGCGAACAAAATTGGAGTTTCCTCATTAATTCTTATCTAAAAATGTAACGATCAGTTAAAATGCATTGCACAGAGAACAAATAATGAGAAGCAATTATCAACTATAAAGACACTAAATTTAAATAGAATTTCATCCGAAAATTGTACGGAAGATAAGAAAATTCATAGTGAACTTGTTTTACACAGATTTCAAAGAGAGAGCTCAAGAGTTAAAATATCAGAATATAATTAGTTAAATTATCAATGAAATAGTAATGGGCTTTGACTGCTAATAATTGCAATCCGTGAGAAAACAACGCGTGGTCTATGAATAAATCTCATTTTGGTCCAGAAAGACGCTGCAATTGATATCCTAAACGAGCTTCATAAATGTGATCATTTTTTAAAACCTCGTTTATTAAGGTTCCATAGTTTTAGGACTAATCTACATGCGTGAAGTCGTCGTCTGAAGAAGGGAGCTCGTTCTGAACATTTAGGTTGGCGGTACTTTACGGTCTTAAGCTGGTTTCAATACGACTGCGTGAGTCAAAAGCCATACCAAATTTCACCTTATCGTTAGAAATGCATAAAAACAAATTACTGCTTCCACTGATTCCATTCCTTAGCCATTAGGAAAGAACATCATGTACAAAATTTTCTGATTACTCCAAAGATAAAATTTCAATGAGATTCGCTATCCAGCTATAGGAGCCGATTGGAGCGCCATTTCTGTGGCAATACCTAATTCTCATTTCAATTATTGCAGTAATTTGCTAATAAAAATCTAAAACAAGATGATATCAATATGAGAGTGTCAACATTTTATTTTCATTCTATTTTATAAGATTTTTCGCTTCTTATAAGCAGTTTTTCGTCAAAATGGCATCATCAACATTGGTCATTTAATAGTAAGATTGTTTGACAGCAGCCCACCATCTTTCCTTATCTAATTATAGTTCCTTAAATCCCAGGTAGTTCTACGTGTGTATTTTCCTCTTTGTTTGGTCTATGAATTTATCCCTTGGCCTACCTCTTGTGACTTTTCCCTCTGTGTTTCCTTCAATAATATTCTTCACAAACCCATGGAGCCTCAGGGTGTGCTCAATCCATCTGGTTCTTCCTTTGTATTTGATTTTACATTTAATCATCAAGTCTTCAGTGAGCCGATCTAGGTTCTCTATAACGCTGAAGTTTGCGTTATCGTTATCTTTCAATTGTACTCAGACGGAAAATGTCATAATTCAAAAATTTTGCCACGTGATTAAAACCAATAGTGTTGATTTACGGAGAGTATTCTTAGGACAGTACCTGTGACAATTAACTTTCTAGAGCGATTTGTGTTATGGATAACGATAACGACCTCGCGAAAGAAGAAACCGAACATCCACCCCATAGCAGTAGCACCAAGAGCAGAGAAGATATGCGCTAATCAGTGAAATAACGTTGATAATTGCATCCGCGACTGTTGTTTTCGTGTTGATTTTCAGTAAAGACGTCGAACATGTGTATTGCAAAGTTTTCAATTGTTCCTTGGAAAAAGCTCACGTATTTAAATACCTAATTTGAACATTTTCGTTGGACAAGGTAAACATTCAGCCGTGACTCACGTGCACCTACAGACTACTACCAAGCGGCAGGTATAATCATCCGTTCCGGCAGGATACCAAACGTACCAGCGCACATAGTTCCATGCAATGTCGTTTATGTGCGCTTAAGTGCGCTGATGTATTCCGATCTGCGCTAACTTCAGCACATTGAATGAATAGCTTCCAAAAGTTTATGAGTTTCATTTGTAATTTTTGTAAAGGGTTCTATGTATTCGGGATGATTTTTGGAATGAAGTAACCACATTATGCCCTTTGAATTCATCGCTTACCACCCAACACTTCCACCTCATTTTCCACTCTCCATTTTCCACTTCCCTTTGAACACTCCTCGCCGCCACAGCCGACGAGAAATTAAGAAAACCCTTTTACTGCTTTACGCCTTTCCTCTTCGTCCTCAAAATCTTCCAATATCCTCTCCCGTAATTCCTCGGTTGCGGTTCCTCTATAAAGGGAAAACCTCGCTTGTATCCTCATCTCGTTCGTTATCCTACGGCTCCCCCAACTCTTTCTCCTCATATTTCCCTCGCTTTACCTTAAACTCCCTTTATCCGTCCTTAATCTCTGAAATTCTCTCCAATTCTTCTTCTACTACTCTTTGAAGGGCCCTAGAGTATATGGCAACAGGTAACGCCAGAAGGAACTCACTACACTCATTCATAAACGGTATAGACCGGTCCACATTACTTTGACAGTATGAACCTTATCGCTAGTCAGGTGTGTTAGCAAGGTTCCCGGGAATGCCAAACGATTTTTCCGGGTGAATTTCGCCATATTTGGTGTACATCTTTGCACCCGTACGTGTGACTGCGTACCACATCATTTGTACATTTTTCCGTGATTGGAGGATTGCCAGAGTTAGTGGTTCTACAGCGACAAAGTTGGGTTGGGAACCTGTCTCCTGTGCTACAATGCGAGACGAGACGAGACGAGAACGACTAATTCGCATAGAACCTGATAATTTACGTCATGTAGCTCGTATAACAAATTCTGGATCATGATCACAATAAATGCTGACTAAATGAGCAAAAACTGCTGCTCTAGTAACAAGGGTATCACCAGAGGAGCCAAAGGAGGACTGGACGCCCTTACGACCGGCAACCTTTGACTTTCGCCCACGTCGGACCACGCCTTGAGGCGCCACTGTATGTAACCAACCGGCCAACGGCTCAACAGGACAACACAATTTAGATGTAGATGAAGAATATTCAAATATGAAAAGTATCCCAGGGTATACATGCATGCAACAATTTTTACCATCCGTTCCCCATGCCCCGCCCCTTTCATATCTCCTGACCGTCCATACTTCAAAGGGATGGCGGTTGGAAGAGAGGACTGTGAGGACTCGACGCTGCCGAAATCTCGGCTCCAATAGGGTTATGCACACACACACACACATAGACACAAGAGACAAAGTAGGGACTCGCCCTCTGTCACAAGGGCACCCCTCTCACTACGCCGAAAACCGCCCACGAAACCACCCCAACCACCCACGTCCCCCTCCTGCTCGCACACAATTTCCATCGTAGGGTGGGTGTTCCCTCGGAGGTTTTCCTTTTGCAATCTGGCGTGCCAGAGAGGGAGAGAGAGAGAGCAGGAAGAAGAGAAGGTGAAAAATATAATAGAATATTGCGGGGAATGAGGCAAAAGAGAGGAGGAAGGGAGTGATGTATAAGTTTAAAAAGTAAAAAAGGAGGTAAAAAGGGAATGACGAAATGGACATGTTTTCTGCATTTATTTAATCCACTCATTTAATTCAGTTGAAATTGTCTTTCATACTAGAAGACTTTCAGAATTTCAATGGGATGAAGAAAAAATTCAAATTGCTTCGGATTTAAAGTATCATCCCAATGCGACGGGCAAAATGCATTTACCCTGTAGCTGTCATAAGCCTCGTGTTGAGAGATTGGGGTGAAAAATATCATAACGTAAAATCTCGCCTTAATTCTGTTATACTGCGATCATTCAACCCAAACCATAAATACATAAGTTTCCATTTAATGCCTAAGCTGCCGTTTCCAAGTATACAGAGTTTTATATTGCAGAAGTAGAGCAAACATTTACATATTTGGAGCCAAAAATGAAAACTTTAGGCAGATACAAAGTGAATCCGAAACCCAAATGCCAAATTTAAAAACTCGGTTATCAGACACTAAAACTTCGATGTCTATATCCTATATCATGAGTCCGATTAACTTAGTAAAAATAATGTTTTTATTCATGATAAAGTAAAAACTTTGTACTTTTCCACAATATATATATATATATATTTGTACGACGCGATTCAACGATTTTTGGAATCGTCAGGCACAAAAAGTTTTTTTTGGTCAAGTTTAACGAAGCAAATAAAGAAAATCTGCACTGAGTCCAATGCTTTTCTTATGGGAGTAAAATTTGGTTAAAACAGGGCTACCCACATTGGGGTTTTTCCAAATGCAAAGTCTATGCTATATATACACAGGAAAAAATGTTAGAAAATGATTTGAAGTCATGATTTTACTGGTCCATTACATTCTGGCATTTCTTTTATATTTCCTTCATCATTTAGTAAGACATAATATGTATAACTGCAATTGATTACTCAGGAAAATTAACCATACATATCGTCATGATTAGCTAGGTTATACTTACTTTTATAGACCAGCATACATTGAATAACTATTTCGTATGCATGCGAATGAAGGAAAAAAACCGTTGAGAGAGAAGGAGACGAATAAACTATAGCCTGTTCCTCGAGTCAAGGTGTTTGACCGTGAACGTGCATGTGACAGCCCCTTTCAAAAGTGTGTGGGGGAACGCGTTCATAAACTGACGTCAGGCTTGGAAAAATCGATTTCGATTAAAATCGAAAATCGAGTTTTAATAGTCAAAGATCGAGGAAATCGAGATCGAGCCATGATCTACGAGTTTCGATCCAAAATCGATTTTTCTACTTCGATCTTGACCATAACGTACCGTTTCGCGATCAGAGTGCTGAGTATGAGAACGTCATCCGTCCCATGTGAAAGACTTTTCTGTAAGGCCGGTAAAATTGGAAAGGCTATCTAGATTATCAAGAAAGCATCTCAATCAGTTGATCTTTCTTAAAAATTCTAGTGAAGCCGAATGGTTCCCAGCGGTAATCCCCAAACTTAAATGTGCCTGCATTTGTAAATTTTTACTTCAAATAATTCAAGAATGTATTCTAAGTTCATTTTTAGGGATTTTTTATGCTTTTCAAATATGCATTATGAGCGTTTTTCGAATGAATAATAAACATGTTTTCGTACCAACTGTATTTTTTTCATAAATAACCGTCGATTTTTTCGATTAATCGATCTTTTGGTTCAAATTTCTATTTTTGTTGAAAAGTCGAGCTTTTAATTTCGATTAAAAATCGATTGCTCGAAAAATCGACTTTTGACCGACATTTTTCCATCACTAGGCGGGGTTATGGTGAGTATGGATACATATGAAAGAAGAAAAAATGGAGTGAGAAAGAGAGATAAACTACTCTGTTACTCAAGTCAAGATGTTTGACCTTAAACCTGCAAGTGGAAGATCGAATAAATTAGCCCTTTAAGAAGTGCGGGGGGAACCTACCCATATGGTAACGTCTGAGAGTTCTCTCAGCTCAAGGGTGAGCATTTTGCTCCAAAACAGTGGATTTTTTCGAATTATTGGCAGCGAGAGGATAGTACAGCGTTGTAGCGAAACATGGTGGCATTCACCGCCGTGAAGCTTGACGTTCAGGTGGGGAAGGCTCGTGCGGATAGGGTAGGCTAAGGAGCGGAGGGGAGAGGGCAGGAGATGCTAGGCAATGCCGCCAACATAACTACAAAAATTCATAATTACCACACTAACTTGAGAGGGTTGGAAAGTTAAGCAGCATGTTTCGAGAAAATTTGTACGATCCATAAAAGGGCGGATCAGAATAAGAGAAGACGATCGAGTTCGCTACAAAGAGGAAAAGCCCATCCAAAACAATTGTATAGTGAGCCACAGAGAGCTAGAAAGTCAATATGAATAAAAAATTGAGCATTATGAATTCGGAAATCAATGCTAACGACTTTGGGTTCCTTAGTAGTCAAACGCTGGGATTACCTTGCCCGTGCGGAACCAGTTCTAAGGCAATGGACTCATCCGTTGAAATTCTGCCCAGCTGCCATGATGTTTCGTTACTACTATACATTACCAATATTTATCATTAATTTCCCTACCATATATGTCCTTTTTGAATTAAGCAAGGGGTACAAAACGGTACCCTAGAGTTAAAAAAGGAATAGATTTACAGAATGTGGCGAGAGAAAAGGCAAAGAGAGGAAGAACTGAGTATCGGTTTCGAGAGGAGAGGGTTGAAGGACAAGGAGGTAGCAAAAAGGGGAAGAATAAGAGTGGAAATATATTGACCGGAGATGTAGGCAAGTGGATAGAGAATATTTTGTGGGGAACAAGGATACACAAGGGATGGATAGGAGGTGCAAAAAGGTGAGAACAAACTATATTCCGCTTTCCGAGTCAAGGTACTTCACCTTGAAGGCGCGTGAGAAAGTCCGAATACATTAGCCTTGGGACGATTCGGCGAGGAAACTATCAATCTCCTCTGCTAGCAGGGAGTTCGCTTCTCTCAAAAGAGAGCATGTATGTCAATTTTAGTCTCACTGTGACTATATTAAAGCTAAAACTATATAGAACTATAACCATAGAGATAATCAATGCATCTAGTGGTGTAAATGTAATAGTAATTACGGCTTGTGCGTGGGAAAATACGGTATATATTATCATCATAAGCCGTCATCAGGTTTATTGCAGCTCTCAAATCAATTCTCACCTACGCAAACTGCTTAATACATATATGATTCTTCATTTTGACGTCCTTAATAATTTGCGTGATGTATTCCATTCTTGGTCATCCCCCTTAACTCTTCTTATCCATTTCTCTATCTATTACTGTCTGCTTATATAAGTTTGCGACAAGTTATTATGCCACAAAATGTGTCCCATAAGTTTGTATCGTCTTCTTCTCAGAGTTTTTATAATACAGGTATCTCCTTTCTCTTCAAATATTTGTAGGACTTCTTCGTAGGTAATTTTATCATCTGTTCACATAATCTCAATCGCTTGAGGAAAGCATCACATCTCTAATGCTTCCAATTTATTTTGACCTGCAGCTGTTATTGTCTAGGCTTCACTGCCATAAAACCATGCTTCAAATATATGTTTTGATTAAGTGCTTTCTTACTTCCAGGCTTGTGTTACAAGCTTTAAGCAGACTCCTCTTCTGGCTGTTTCTGCAGCCTTCTTTGCTTGAGCTGCTCTCTTCACAATATTTTTCTTGCCTCTTTCATCGCTGGTGATCTTGCTTCCTGGATAGAAAAATGAGCTTCTTCCACTGGCACAAATCTCTCTACGTTTGATGATGACACTGTCTTCTTCATTTCTTCCACAAACCATAATCTTGATTTTCTGAACATTAAGCTTCAAGTAGCGTAGCCATAGCCACTGTAGTCCGTTTCCGGAGCAGAGGTGCTTTTGACCTTTGACGCGAAAAAGTTCCTGCGGACCGCGTTAAGGGCACTAATCGGTGGAGCTTCCAATTTAAATGAAGGCTTCTATTCAGCGTTTTTATTTCACGTGTATAACGCCCTCAAACAGTATGCGCATCTCTGAAGCAGGAGTTCTGAAAGTAAATTAATTCGTGTGCATCACAGAGGTTTCGAAAAAAGGTGACCCCACTGAACACATTTTACTATATTTGAAATTCTACAAATTTCATTTATAAATCAATGGTTCTATCACACAACAAATTTACAACATTAGCTGAACCTTTACTGTTATACATCACCTGAATACACGAAAGCTGTCCTTTTTGGGCGAGTAAATAAGATTCATGAAATGTATCTCCATATAATTTGTTAAATACTAAGTAGCTCAAAGTTAATTAGTTCATAATGTATGCAATTTTGATAAAATGTGAGCGGAGAAAAAACACTCGCGCCATCGATGGGTCCTCATTAATTAACTCTCTCCATCTACCCCTCAAGAATAATTTTGGAGTATTAGTCACATTAACCCACATAATGGGGAACATGCACAATTTTTTATAACCACTTATATCCGAAGGACACTATCTAAAATGGATGTAGCGAAAATTTCACAGATGGCAAGCGGTTTTTTACTGAGATATTAGTCTTTAAAAATAATTCTTTCTCGCCAGCTTGAAAACACTACGTCATCGGGGAATGGACGCGTGACGTCACGGAACGGTATCGCTAGAGATTGTTTACCTTCTGACGAGAAAGTAGGCGGATGTTATTGATATGGAGCAAGCATTTGGCGTAAATGATTGCATTTATTTCATATTTACTGATATTCACTAATCTTACTTGATCATTTCATTTGAGCAGAATGTATCTAAACGAGAAAAAACCGGGAAAGTTATATAAACCCTGCATCGTGCCTTGTTGCTAAAATACCTCAACTTCCACGCCGGAAAAGGTTTTTATTTACGTCCCGAAAGACTCGAAGAAGAGGAGAAAATGGTTGATAGCCTGCAGAAGAGACGGAAATTCTCTCTCTAAATTTTCGACGGCTTATTGCTGCGAAGATCATTTCAACGTAAGTGCCGGTCCCGCGTATTGCAAACCTTATTTTTGTGAGGTAAAAAATGTTATAATTGAGCCAAATTATGTTATTGCCACGTAATATAAATTAGAAAGTGAAAAACTATCACATAAAAGGCAAAATATTATTTACGAACGGAAAGTTATGACGTGATTTCAACAAAAGTATTATTATTTAAGTATTCTACCGCCTAAGGTACGTTTACATGGACCTTGCATACTTCCCTTTTTCAATTCATCCATATATATCCATAAGTAGAATGAAAGGGAATAAACCTTATATGAATTGAAAAGGGAAGTATATAAGCTGAATGCAAGCCTACCTTAATATATTTAATACAACTTACGTCTCTAAAGTCACAGGGAAAGTAAATTTCCAAGCTTTGAACGTTATTTATATGCGAGCAGTAACATTTATGGCTTTGAAAATCGTTAGATAACTCATGAAATACCAGTTATATCTCACTATTAGTTCATGATTTGTCTGTTACACGTTTTTACCATTAGTTTGCGAACTATAATTGATAGAGAGTAAGGGTATACGTAAGGTTGTAGGCCTCGATGAGATCTATAAAACGCCGTCAACAGATTGGAGGTGAGAATGTTAGTTTAGAAGGTTTCGCCGAGAAACCGGGTCTTCGGAGTTGGGCATTCGCCGTCATTAATGAAAATTTAGGGAGAAAATTAAAGCAAAAAAAGTTTTAAAAGGTATTGCGATGGAGAACCTAAAATTTCCAAAGATGTTAGCGAAACTTGCTATGAAAAAAAGAAGAAAAATTAAATCCCAATAATGGAATCGAACTACCGACCTTAAACTCCGCAACCCACAACCTTACCCCTACGCCACCGGCTACTTGGAAGATAAGATGGAAAATTTGCGTTATATTATGCATTTCTTGTATCTGCCTATCATAATTTTCTATTTCAGATGATTGTTTAATGGTTATCGTTAGGTCTATGAAGAAGCGAAAGGTATACATCTATAGGAAATTTTAATGGCTACACAATGAAGTAGTCGAAAAAGGACAGATACTAACCGTTTAGGAGTAATTGACGACTAACCGCAGGCTTGCGCGTCCCAGCGGACGAAAAATCCGAACTTGGGGGATTGCGAGGTAACTCTTCGGGGTAGCAAAACGAAAAAGACATCAAAATTTACGCCATTTCAATAGCTACTAGAGGAATTCGTAACATTGGAAATACATTTCATACTTTAATAACTACATACTGAAAGCCGAAATGTACAATACAGCAAATATACTGCTTTGCCATGGACTTCCCTAATATAGTCTTCAATAAAAATGTAGGTCATATGAATAAAGATTTATATCTATTCAATAGAGGGGGAAACATTACGACTGCATGGGTTAAGTTTCGGTAATACGGAAATTTGAAAATCAATAGATTCAGAATATGAGACACATTGAGTTTGCTACATATTAATGCAAAACTTAACATGCCGACTCGTATTTTTGGCGACTGAAGCCGTTGCGATAATTTAGAATTATTTAGACATTAATCATACTTGAAAGCTGTTTGTACATCAGTTTATTTTTCCATAGTTGTATTTTAACAACAAAGCAGCTGATACAAGAGAACCGCATAATGTGTCGCATGAAAAGTTAGGTATTAATAAAATTATGGGCAGATGATAATTTACCGCAGTCACGCATCTCGGCAGCGACGAAACAATCGCTGTTTTTCAGGAAGGCGGCCACCATAAGTGAGTCAATCATCGGTAAATTATCCGACTGTGCCTTCTTGAATCCCACTTCAGTCATTTCTTCTATCGAGAAATTACCAGAATAATTTTAATAGCGAATTTGCTCCGATAACTTCAACAAGGCACCTATCTCTGCAGCTGCGAGGACTTCAGTCCCGTTCGGTGACGTCAAGCCAATGAGAAAGCGTTTCGAGTCACGTGACTTTCGGCGATTTTTGCTAACTTTTAATTAGCTTTTTACAGCATTTGTAATTGACGGAGACAGCTTTGGCTTACATATTCGGATTCTTGAGAAAATTCTCTACATAGTGGGCTACAGTAACGGGAGAAACAAATTCCATGCATGTTCCCCATTACGAAAATACCGCCCACTCACGAGCAGTCCTACACACGCGATTGGAGATTGATATGCATAGGCCTGAGAAAATACAGCTAATGGGTCAGATAGCAGAGAAGTAGGCAAATTACAGTGGTGTGGGGAAAAATGGGAGGTTGTAAGCTCACGCCTCTACCCAAAAGCTGTTCCTTTGGACGACCGTAATTGGATGCATAATTAGACCGATGGCAGACAAGGTCAGGGTTAATGAAAACTTCAGCCCGCCGTAATGCGACCCCACGCCAGGATACTGTGATGGTGAAAGTAGCTACCAATTTTCACATGGCAATCAAGGTTTGCATATGCCTACAGTACCACGCATATTAAGTATTTCCCCGAATTTCCATCTCCCGAAATGAACATAACACGGCTAAAGAAAACGGATATCGATAGAGTTCAATGACCTACAACTCGGCTATAACAAAACCTAAGCATTATAAATTATGCATGCAGGTACACACCAGATCCCTGATGGATAGCTGATAAGCTCCAATCCGTCAAAGCACTTCCAAGAACCTCTTTTGAAAAAAGCGTACAAAGCGGGAGCCGTCAGCAACGACCTTGAGATCATTTTTTAGTACGATGCTACCAAAAATGAACGACCCAGTTACGAAGGTCATTGATTTTTGTATCCAGCCGTGAGCATGAAAGCATGTTGAGCCAATGAGGAAGATCCGCTCTTATGCGTTAAAGATTAGTAAAAAAACTCATTCTCTATCAATAAAGGTTAATATTGAAGAAATATTTACATAAATGCTTTTAAATCATCCTTTTATGAAATGAAATTCATGGAATGGAATCTTTTCAAACATGACAAATGTTATTAAACAAAGATTTGCATCAACTAAAGGGGACTCTCGTCGATGTGATACCATAACAAACAATAAGATTTGGGAGATAGAAAAACTTAGAAATGTTGAGAGGATTTCGTTACAACTCCACCCTGCTAGAAAATTCTGTACACTTTTCTTAAAAAATATTCTACAGAATTCCCTAGGCAGTTATGTAGAGATTCCTTAAAATATTTAAACACTTTTTAAAGGAAGTTCTGTAGAATTCCTAAACTTTCTAAACTTTCCTCTAAACTAATCCTTTCCTGAGAGGAAAGAAGGGAGAAGTCGACCAGAGGAGGCAGCTACCACAGCGTTTGCCAAGTCACGGTGTCCAGAGGCGGAGTGGTCAAGTGTTCAAGATAGAAGCCAGAAGAGGTTTGGCCGGGCCATCCTTATTTTCCACAATTGCAAGCTTCGTGGCCACAAGGTATCTGAGTGTTGGAGACCAGGTGGGAGGATGTACAAAGGTGGACATGTTGGAGAAAATAGTCGGTCAGGTAATGCTCACTGTATAATACAGGAGTCCTCTGAGGGGGAAACGCTACCAGCCTATTCTTTTCTCACATTTGATATACATCACATAAAAGATAAGTTAAATAATGTATGGATTCTAGACCCAGGTGCTTCAGACCACCTGGTTATGGCTAATACTCCAGTCGTAAATGGACGAAAATTAAAAGAACCTGTTAAGATTGGTGTAGCTAAAGCAAGTACTCACTTGGTTGCAAAATAAATTGGCGATGTTCATGCAGTGACATATTTCGATGGGAAATCAATGAGAATAGAACTTAAAAATGTATTGCTTGTTGAAAATTTAAAGTGTAGTCTCATATCTATTTCTAATTTAGAACAAAAGGGATTCAAAATCTTAATTGAAAAGGGTGTATGTATAATATTTAAAAATCAGGTTGTAGTTACAATGGGGTGGAGAGATGGAAACATGTTTAAGTTAGAGTTAAAAGAAAATTTTTCTGATGTAGAAGCATGCATTGGATTAAGTGATGGGAAGTTGTGGCACTGGGAGATAGGTCACGTTGGAGTTGATGGTTTAAGGCAGCTTGGTAAAGGAGTAGATGGATTGCCTGACTTAAGGGATATTAAGTATAAAATGTGTGATGTTTGTGTGCAAGGGAAGCAGATAAGTCTTCCACACAATCGTAGTAGAGAAAGGGCTCGTAGACCCCTTGAGAGAGTTAAAGAGATGTAATTGTACCCATCTCACCCACCGCTTACAATGGTGTACGGTACTTGTTGACTTTGATTGATGATTTTTCTCATTTTACTGATGTGTTTGTTTGAAAAAGGAAAAGCGAAGTAATAGACTACTTAATGGTTTATGAGGCTATGGCAACGAGTAGATTTTCTACTAAGGTATGCACGTTTAGGTGTGACAATGGGACTGAGTATGTTAATGAAAATGATTTTTTATTTAAGGATTTTTTTCAGGAGAAAGGGATTCAGTTTGAGTTAAGTATCCCTCACACACCTCAACAGAATGGAGTTGCCGAGAGGATGAATAAAACCATACTTGACAAAGCCAGGTGTATGCTGTGGGGTCGAGTTTAAGGAAAACCTTTTGGGTGGAGGCTGCAATGACTGCAGTTTATTTAATTAACAGGAGTCCCACTAGAGCCTTGGAAAATGGCAAGATTCCAGCAGTGTTGCGGTATGGTTTCCGCCCAAATATAAGTAAGATGAGAATATTTGGATGAGTAGCATTTGTACGTAGGAACAAATCGGAAGTAGATGGCAAATTTGATACTAGAGGAAAGAAGTGTATCTAGCTTGGTTTTTGTCCTAATGGCTATAGGTTTTGGAGTCTATCAGACAGAAAAATAATCTCTGCTTGTGATGTTGTATTTGATGAAAGCAGGAGCAAATTCTCAGATGAGTTCTGGGACAATGATGTGAGTGAGGATGCTCCACCTCAGGTAGAAGACATATCAGAGATTCAAGAGAGTTCAGGGGAAGAGGAGGAACGAAGTGGTGAAGTTGTGATGGGAGATGAGGGAGATACTGATATCGTGGTAAAGATGAAGTAGATCAGGGTTTAAGGAGGAGCGTTCGAGTTAGAAAGAACCCAACACATATTTGAATGAGTATACTACTTTGGCACTTACAGAAAAATAAAAAGAGTTTAAGTGAGAGAAGAATTGTGATAAGGAAAAATATGCTTTGTTAGTAGATACCTCTGAGGATGGAAATTCATGTCAAGGTCATCATACTGTTGATGAGTCACATTATGTAATGAATGCTATGTCTTATTGTCATGGTGTCCCTGAGTCATTTGAAGAGCTAGAAGAGAGACAGGATGAAAGGGAATGGGTCAGAGCAGTGGATGAGGAAATTAAGTCTTTACCGGAAAATCACGCATGGGAACTGGTCAAATTGCCTGAAGGGAAAAGGGCAATCAAGAGTAAGTGGGTTTTCACGGTTAAGGAAGATAGTGAGGGGAACATTGAACGATACAAGGCAAGACTGGTTGTTAAGGGATGCTCGCAAAAGAAGGGGTTAGATTATTCAGAGACTTATGCTCCTGTAGCTAAGTTGTCCTCTTGTCTGCATCTAATTATAAGCAGTATTATATACATCAACTTGATGTTAAGAATGCTTTCCTGCATGGTTTACTAAGGGAAGATATATTTATGTATCCACCACAACGATTTAAGGTAAAGGCTTGGTGTGCAAATTGAAAAAGACACTATATGGTTTAAAGCAAGCACCCAAAGAGTGGAATGCTAAATTTGATGGATTTGTAAAAAAAACTTGTTTTTTTCAGTGTCAGTCTGATAGATGTCTGTATGTGAGAACTGAGAGTAATGTTACGATGTATTTGTTGCTTATGTTGATGACTTCGCAATTTCCAGTAACGGTTTTGAGGTATTGATTAATTTAAAGGAAAAATTGATGAATGAATTCAAAATGAGAGATTTAGGTGAATTGAAATAGTATTTTATGGGAATTAATTTTATGTTTTTAAGTCAGAATGGCTATCTTGAAAAATTATTGTGTAAATTTAAGTTGGGTACCTCCAAACATGAACAAACACCTTTACAGGTACATCCAGACTGTGATCTTGAGTCCAAACCATCTGTTGTTGGAAAGAAACCGTACAGGAAACTAATAGGAGGTTTGATGTACGCTTGTCAAGCTACAAGGCCAGATTTTGTATGGCTGTCAACTTCTACAGACAGTTTCAATATAATGCTACTGAAGTCAAATGGGAAGGGTTGAAGCGAGTATTAAGATATGCACAAGGTAGTAAAGGATGGGGTTTGTGGTTTAAGGGAAACTTTGATACTCCTATTATTAGGTATGCAGTTACAAACTTTGCCAACCATCATGGTAGAAAATATATATCTTGTTATGTATTTGAAGTATTTGATGATGCAGAAATCTGAGCATGCAGAAAACAGAGAAGTGTAGCATTGTCCTCTACTGAGGTCGAGTTTATTTATTTGGCCTCAGCAGCCGCATAATTCCTCTGACTTAAGCAATTGATTCTTGAAATGTGTATTGAAGTGCAATATCCTGTTAAAATATTTTAGGACAATCAGTCTTGTATCTCTTCCTTGTCCTGCTGGAATCAAAGAAGACTCAAAAATATTGATACTAAGTACAATTTGATCAGGGATCTTGTCCAGACTAATATCATTGATGTTGTGTATATTCCTTCAGATAACCATAAAGCAGACATATTTACAAAAGGTTTGCCATTTGATTGTTTTACTAAACATAAATAAAACTTGGGTATGTGTGAAGTATAAGTGTGATCTGGAAATTGAGGAGGAGTGTAAGTATATGCAATTTCCCCTTCTGTTTCAAACGTAATTACGATCTTTTTTTCATATGCTTTTGTTCTATTTTTGTCATACGCCTGCCGCAAGTAACGGTTGAGGCTCAGTATTGTCTTGTAAGTGATATTGAATACATGGTATTTAAGAAGCTGAATTTTAAGTCATTTTCTCAATATTACCACGCTAAAACAACAAAAACTTCCAAGATAGTTTTCACCAAATGACCATTCCACGTCTGCCAAAGTGTGTGCATTGCTTCCTGCCTACAGAGATATTTATTTCCAAATACATTGATATGGCTTTACTTTCCTTCATTAGATGATATTAAGAGTTTGCTTTAGCGAAGTGAATTCAATATCAAAACAGTCGCTGACAATGCCGTATAGTTTCCGTTGATTAATTCTACTGAAACTATCTACGAAACATACGTGTACTCATACTCCATATAAATCCTTATTAAAGGAGCTCGTTCTTTGGAAAGCACGATGATTTCCATAGAATTCCTTATGTTCTACAGAACAGATTGTACAAAACTAGTTATTCTACCAAAATTATTTCTACGGAACATGAGCTCTTGTTCCTTACAAATCCTTAGAAAAGGAACTCTTTCTACGGAAAGAACGACGATTTCCGTAGAATTCCTTACGTTCTGCAGAACAGTTTGTACGGAAACGTTTAGCAGGGCACCAAAGGAATTATAGCCAATAATTTGCACGGGTATGCTAGTAATTTGTACAAATAAAGAACATATGGAGTATTAATATCGAATGATACAATAGAGGCAACAAGAAGAATTTCAATATATTCATATTTTTCATCTCCACGGTCTGCTTCATTTATCCTAATTCTTGTGATCTTATTCATTTCATGCCATGCATTCAACGTTCACAGGAACAAAAAACGGGTAGGTACTTGTGTGGGATAGCGTGTATTCGTAATTGGATAAAGATATCCTGTAACCATTATTACTAAATATATTTATCAGCTTATGCCACTCTGAAATAGGGAATGTGCCACTGACCATGAAAAAACCATAGCCTTTCATTGTCGCTCATCGCACGAGGGTAAAAATACTCGTATATATATTCTCTAAATAATTATCCGCCGTAAAGAAGAAACAAACAATATGACAGGAAAATCAAAATTATGAAAATTCTCCTAGATTATTTAATGGTAATACAGTTAAAGATTTAGTATTCTTCTCATTGCATATATACAAATTATATTATATTCACTCCGCTGAAATTGAAATATTTCAAAGTAAGTTCCGCGCGAGAGTAATATTCCTCCGAGAATTACTCTGTTTCAAAGTCGTAGAGGAGGAATGGCGGTTGCTGGTGAAGATAAGGGAGAGAAAAACCAAGTTGGTGGAAAATGTAATTAGAGGCGAAAGGGCTTTAAATGAAGGCTGTTATAAAACATAGGGTTCCAGGAAAGCGGGGAATTGGGAGTGAAAAGGCAATATGTGGCCGTGCCCGCATAAGGGGACTTAGTGCCTGAAATCCTGTATTTGAGAAAAATGCGTTTAAAGTTTTGGTAAAAGTGCAAGGCAATTGGGTTGGACGTTTAAAAATGTCTGAAAAGTTCACTTGTTGCGATAAATTGAAATAGGAGGTTCTACATATTAAAAAACCGTCAACACCCCTAAACCAGTTTTGTTAACCATTAGGTTACTTTTTTTGGGCACGATCACCTATTGGCATCCTGTATATTATGCAGGGTGAAGAGAGTTGAGAAATATCTACGATGATCTGAAGAAATAGAAATATGGTGAGAAAAGAAACATTTGAAGGTGGAATAGCTTAGGGAGCATCAGTAGATGAGGTTGATACAGGAGAAAGGGTATAGGCCCTAGCTTTTAAAGGAGAGCTCCGGAGAAAGTAGAAGCCGAAAAGGGAAGCATGCATACGAAATACATTGTTGATATCAACGAGAGAAAAGGTTTCAGGGAAATATCAAAATTGAAAAATACTCATTTTACAGTTGATGTAATGATAAAAACTCTGGTCTCCGTAACTCAATAATACAAATATATCAGAGGAGACCTGTGGAAGAGAAAATCAAAGACGAACAGCGACGGTTTTATTACCTGTGTGTGAAGTAAAAACAAAATTGGCTTGGGTCGCTATGCCTAGGAAAAGAAAAATTTAGAGAATATAACTAAAAACTGAACACCAAGAGATTTGTAAGCAAATTAAAAAGCGAAATGACCCTAAGATTAAACCAGCGGGAGTGGTTGAGGTGGCAAAGGTACATTGGAAGTTTCATGAAACGTGCTGACTATCACTACATAGGTGGCTGAAGTCATCCGGATGGGACAAAGATGTATATGCATTTTCTTACCATGGAAAGGCTTCCGGTCAGTAAAACCAAAAACCTGACAGTTAAGTCTAGTATACGCAATTGAAATACTTCAAAGTCACGGAGTTCTATCTCGAGCACTTTACATGCCTCATAAAAATACATCATAACGCAGATGTGGCATTATTTTCATCATTTTTCGTCGGAATCTTAATGTGCTTACAACATTTCCGCAAGAAATGAATACTAGTAACCTTTTTAAATATAATTTTTTTTCCTTGATTAAAATATTATTTCCGGGAATGTAAAATATACACTGATTTTTGCGGGGCTTCAACCTCAAACTTAAGCTTTAATAAAAGCAAAAAAAAGCTTAACTTACCTTGAAAACTGTTCCAAGATGAGTTTTTTTCTTGTAAATCTGCGACTTACGACGGGAACCAACAATCGAAAAAAACTGAACACTGGTCCCTAACATCTTTCTCCGGCACATAAAAATACACCATAAAGCATTTGCAGCGCATGTTTCGCTGAGGTTTCGTGGGAAACTAAATACACATATACAGTATTTCCGCTGGAAATGAATACTTTTTGTACCTATTTTTAATAGGTACGATATTCTTTTTTACTTCATTAAATTACCATTTCCGTGAACGCAAAACGGAAACTGATTTTTTTAGGCATTAACGCCCAGATTTAAATTCAATAATATAAAAACTGTTTGAAAAATGAGTTTTTATTTTGTAAATTTAAGCAATAATTGACAAAACTAATGACTGGTTCCAAAAATGTTTCTGCTACACGCCATTCGTGGTGCACGGAATGGCCAGATAGTTCTTTGGCAAACGGTTCTGGTTCACTTTTAATTTTTTTAAACTTATTTTAAGTTTAAAAAATGATGCGTGGCATGCTAAGCGGTTTTTATTTCCGCTTTTAAAAATAATGCATTGTCAAGAAGAGCCTAAGGAGTACAAGCGGCACGGAGACGCGCAGATGGCGCTGAAATTTGAGCGCTGTCCAATGCCGGAGCCTTGTTTAGACGATTCCGGAGCCAGGGGTGGGTGGGGGCGGGGTAATGTTGACTGGGGGATGTGAAGGGAGGGGCGAGAGAGTATTCTGAGCGATCCTGACTCCTGCCTGCAACAAGGGAAACAAAAATGAAAACGGCTGCGTTTGTAGAGAGCAAGTAGCGAAGGCTTCTGAGGCGTAATGGAAAAAGCGAAGGCGTCCTTGGAAAATAAAGCGACAAAAGTAATTACATCTCCGTCCCGTCCATATTAATGCAATAGCCGAGAACACTACTTTCTCCCCGGCGCTCACCCTCGTTTCTCTAGCACTGCGTTCCTTCCCCCGAGTTCAAAACAATTTATAGGAAAGCCCCGAGTCTCATTAGAAGTCCCTTAGGGAGGTAAGGGAAAGTTTGTTGAAAGTAACGTTCAGCTGCTGTTGGTGAAATTGTGAGGTGGAGCTAATGAAGATTAAAATGTTATACGCCTAAAAACTTAACCGTCACTGAAACTTAAGAAACCGTACTGTTGAGTGTGACGATAATAATTTGAAACCAATACGTCGTTGTCTGGAAAAGTACTAAGTTTGTCCTTTATCCTGCGATAATACTCCACTTACAATACAGCTTATAAAACTCTCATGACATATAATACGATGCAAGTTTATTGAAGATTCATCCCATGCCACACAAACTTGACATACCTTTGATCTGAGTAACCTTCAGCTAAATTATCCCAAAAGAAGTGAAATAAAATACCTACTGGTTAAGTTCTAATAAGTATGTAATCACATATAATTACAAGCTGACAAGAGGGATATTATTCTAACCGATTAACCGTAGCAGCAGAAAATATAAAACTGTGAAAATAAAGACATAATTGGAAAAATAAATGAAATAACTTTTTCTCGCGGAAAATATATAGCCAGAAAACATACAGCTATGGAAAAAACAGATGATAAAAATATCTTCCTTAGTCAGACCACATAATCATTACTTACTAGCTAGAGTACATTTTAATTTACAGTATCTTCTCTGATTTTCCAAAATGTAACGCCTCATTTCTTATTTCATATCTCTTTTTAACTCAGTTTAATTTCAAACTCTCCCCATCCCGTCCAATATTTCTGTGATTTTCCTTTCGGTTTACCACTCTCTGAGCATTCTGCCTTCAACAACGGTCCACAAATATTCCTAACCTCCATTTACATGTTTCATTAACGTGCTTTCCATGATCATAATTTCCCTCAGCATTCTAATTTTCTCTTTTGATAGAAAATCCTAGCCATAATGCCTTTTCCATTCTGGCTGGTTTGCGCGCGTCGATTCGAACCACTGTTGCCGAAGTGATGAATAATTTAAGTAAACATTCCTCGTGATGAGTAGTAATGATGGGAGTAAACGCTGTCCCTTAAGGCGCTGAAATCAGCGCCGATAATTCTGAACCAAAGTTGGAACTTAAATAGAATTTGATGCCTCGAAGCCTAAGGATACACCATACTAATTTTAGGTCGCAGTGTCGCTGGCCGGGCAAAGGTTTACATCAACAACCTAAATAAACTGCGCCATTTTATTTTGATATATATGCTCTATATTACTTAAAAACCATTCTGAACAAGTTCCAGGAATCATGTTCCGTTGAAGTATTAGTTTGGCACATTGAAGACTAGGCTAGGAGGTGAAAAAAACAGAAAAAGTAATGGACAGAAAAGAAAAACTGAATAGAAGAGCAAAGAATCCGAGTTAGATGGAACACCTCGGTGTGCAAATTTCGAGAGATTCGAGCATGAGTTCCTTCAACAAATAAAAATGTTATTATGAAATAAAGAACAACTTCCTACTCCTCCCACTCAAGAAACATATAAATAGAGCGAATTATATGCCTACGCCGCTCGCCCACGTCACAAACGGTATATCTAAATGTGAGCCGGCGCGTCGGGTGGTAAGGGTTGGAGGTTGGAGACTCACAGTCATAAACAGGTGAAGCGGCACTTCGATGGCTTGGAAAAAGTTATGGACAGAAAACAAAATGTGAATAAAAGAAGAAAGTAATCTGAATTAGAAAGAGACGATATTCGTCTCAGAAATAGTACGCTCCGCTGTAAAGCCGATATTATATTACTTCGAATGGCTGATAATGGTATTTCTATGAGGATGAAGCGCTCGCAGAATAATTGGGTTTGTGCTCCAACAGCCAATGTTTTACGGTTGACACCATCAAACGTAATAGGTACTTTAATCCTCAAGGCTCTTTTACACGACAATTAGGTCAGCACTGAAAGCAGTGCTGATATCGGCGCCAAAAAACGGAACCAAATGTGAAACTGAAATCGAAATTGATGCCTCGGAGTCAGCGCCTATACGATGCTAATAAACACGATGAAGTGTACAGTGGCTTAACTGCACGACCTAAATGAAAAGCGCAATATGGTTTTTGCAAATATACTGAATTGTTTGAAAAACTTCACAAAAAATCTCGTCTGTGTTTGAACCGTGCGATATAATTCCGATCAAGTAACTATAGAGTCACGTGGTACAGTAACGAACTGTTCGAGATTTTGGTGAATTTGAGCCACTCGGATGGACAACTTGAGCCTCCAATATGTTGTTTATTGTGTCTCTAATCGAGATGTGTAACTCAATCAACAATATTCCCGCGGAAAAACCCCAATTGGGAAGGCTTCGTTAAATTTTGACGAGATGTTCAAGCAAACATAAATCTTGAACCATTCGCGTCTATACCACGTGACTCTTAAATTGATCGGAATTACCTTGAGTGGTTCAAACAATACCCCCCCCCTAGCCATTTCTTTAGTCCACGAGCACGTTGTCTCGATTTCAGTTCCCACAGTGCCTCCAAGATTATTTTGGTAGATTCCAGGTCTACCACCGGTATTATCTCGAAACACTCGACTAGCCTTCTACCCTGTGATTGGTTGTTGGATCCAAGAATCGGATAGAAAATAAGTATTGCATCTATGTCTCTCTTCGGTACCAACTGATAATAGAATTCGAATACCAACTCCTCGGATATGATAACATCTAGAAATTGCCTCAGGAGAAAAACTCGCCTGGACCGGGAATCGACCCACGGACCTTTGGCTTGCCCGGCCAATGCACAGACCACCCACCTTACCCAGGCTTCCTGATTCCTAAGGCAATTTTGGAAGGATTAATGGAAACTAGATATTCATCCCCTAAGGTCGACACAATGATCGCACTCGTAAGGGAATATGGACTGCCAAGTATATCTTCAAGATAACACACTTTACACGATACAATTTTAAGCCTGCTGAAGTCAGTTTGATATTAAGAACTGCAGCAAGCGTCGTGTAAAAGGTACTTGCAAAGTCTACTTTCCTCACGATAAGTAGTGGTTATGGGAACATAGTTGATGCTATACAGTTCCGGATTTATTCATAGAAGTGTATTAACGTGTATCAGCCACGCACGAAGAAAGGACCTGTTTCAAGTGCCTACTGTGCATGCCTTTTCCCCAAGCACTGAGTCATGGAATGAGTGTAGTTTTGGGCAAGAGATAAAATGCCCGATGAACCGATTTTCAAGGAAATATTAGAGTTGAGAGCGCTGCATTCTTAAGTACGTACTCAAACTACTAAAGCTAAGCCACTCCTGAATGCTTCATGGAATTCTAACTAACTCTATTTCCGTCAAGGCGGCTCACTTTCGCGGGGAAAACTTAGGAACTAAATATTGCGAGATGGAGTAGTTGCGTCTGGAGATAAATTTGAACGGGTATCTACAGGCTGCCTTTAGGGGGGTTCTCGAGATAGTTAACGTCTCAAGTGACGACGTATCGATATAGTTAACGTCTCAACGACGAATAAAACACATCACACTATTTTCTTCCTAGCTTTCAAAATATGGATGCAGGTAAAGTGAAGTAAAATGCTTCATAGATTACGATGCATACATTGTAGACACAGTTGTAGCTCAATTATGGAAACTCACAATTTAGATGGATTAGTCTTAAACAAGTGAATAATTGTTTGCGAAAGGCTAAATGAGATGTGGAATGAAAGCTAAGGAGAAAGTTGATTTACTCATTCAATGAAATATAATTTGAAAAATGAATTAATATCATCCATCCACAGCTACACTTCTACAATCGCGGATACGCCCACAGTGCTACAGTACTTGATTGCATACGTAAACTTCCACGAACAATCGCCTAAAAACTAATACGGTGTGGATATTTATACCTCTGTTGCACTAGATAAGCTCAGAAGGGAATTTAGGATGGGTTGACAGGAAGAATAAGGCTAGAATAATATGAAAGGAATTCAACGGTGAAAAAAGATATTTATATGAAAAATGTTGTAGAAGACGTATGAGCACAAATGAAGGGAAGAAATAACGACTGTTTGTGAACCAACCATTCATTTGATAGACGTTTGGCGGTGCTGTGGGTGATAACTGAGTGTTTCTTTAGCTTTTCTTTAGAGGCGATTTCTTAAACTGCCAAGGCGAAACAATTTCTATGATTCTAATATCTTTTAGTATCTATTTACAACCACCAGGTTTTAAAATTGGAGTAGGTTTTAACATTGGTTGTGGAAATTACGAGACTACAAGACTACGAGGGGTAGATGGAAGAAGGGACTTTAGAAGTCTCAATCTCACCCCAATAAACACGTTTATCTATCCGTTTATATATCTATCTACAAGGGTCCATAAAAATTGTTTCAAACTATTCGTATTGTATTGACATCATTCCGTTCCTACGCAAAATTTTACGAAATTAAGTATGCTTAGAATATGAAGATACCGATCAAGAAAACTATTAGTAAATAAAATTTGTAGATTCTGACGATATTGCGTGGGATTTTTCCATAGTGAGTAACTCGGGAAAAGCTCAATTTTACAAAAATATGTACACTTTATTTCACGATTACCGGGTTTCAATGGTTCACATCATTTCCAGATAAGGAATCGCGTAAAATAGATGGCTTATATATACCAAGGTGGCGAGGAGAGGAGAGGGTTTTTTCTCAAGGGAAGACTGGGGTTGTGATTAAGAAAGAGAGGAAAAATGGGAGGGAGAGAAGTTAGCAAGTTAACAAGATTATATTAAGGTTAAAAACATACGATAAAAATCCCTCCCCTGTATCTCTCTTCGATATCCCGGATACCGCTATTTGGACAACTCCCTCGGCTTCATCTACAGCTACAAATTATCCTGCAAGCCACTTAAAGAGTGTGTGGCAGGGGGTGAGTTACCACCAACATGCACTACACTACAAGTATGCTAACAATGCTACAGAAACTATTGATATTAATGTATTTTAGCACAGGTAATTCAAACAAGGTGTTCTCGTCTCTAGTTCATATTGCAGGACAGGAGACGTTGCCGTGCGTGATAAGCCAGTGTCGCCAAGGATAAGCCTAAAATTTTCGGGCTGCTTGCCATATATTTTTATGTATTCCACTGAGATTTGGATATAGAGTACAGTTAAATATTTGACAGCACCGATGTGAAACGAAGGTAGAATTATAATAGGTAGCTTTCCCAACCAAACATTAAATTAACCTAATATAACTCATTCGAACCAAACCCAATATAAACCAACGGAAGTATTTCAAGTGTTCTAACTTACGAGTTTATGTCGCTCCGTCTAATTTAACATGTTCGATACTGATACAAACACGACGGCGGGATTCTAACCCACAACCTTTCGGAAAACCAACGCGTAATTGATCAGGCTACCTACTGCATTGCAGCTTTGTTCGCACTTGATCACACCAAGCGACCCTATAATATTGGAAGGATACCTATGGTAATGCAAGTTGTTGGAATGTAACATCCTGGCAAGTATTTGCAGGTTTTTTACTAGCATATTAATAGTCGTAGTTTCATTAACTCTATTATAGTATAGAGGCATGGTGAAGTGGTATAGTGGCATGATAATCATTGACTCATCCCTTGCCACACATCATTAAGGTGGGTTGCAGGGTTGTACAGCAAACTCTTCATAAACCGGGTCCGGTCTATGCGGTTTGCGGGTTAACCGTGCAACTCTCACCTCCATACACCTCTAATTTTCTATATTCCAATAGTAAAGACAAAAAAAGTCCTTCGAAACTTCAATACAGTTTAACATATTCTAAAATCACCTATTTTTCCATTCATTTTTAGTTCTATTTATTTAAAATGATTTTCTTCATGCGAATTACATTGCGTTTTCCATTTATATCATCACCATAGTTTCCTTTTTTCTCGGTCATCCGTACTATATCTTGTACTCATTAGTACGGATAATCGAGAGATTTCCATATGTAGATGTAAAAAGTATAGTCGAGTAACAGGGCGCGTCACCACACCCCACTTTCGTGGTCTACGGCGCGGAAAATTGGTTATAAAAATTGGGTTTGCTAAAACACCACATCAATCTGCTCGACGTCATATGTCGTCACCTTCACTTTAAAAATTCATACAAAATAAAGGAAACAAATACAATCGCTATGC
Source organism: Pyrrhosoma nymphula (assembly GCA_963573305.1). Lineage (NCBI taxonomy): Eukaryota > Metazoa > Arthropoda > Insecta > Odonata > Coenagrionidae > Pyrrhosoma > Pyrrhosoma nymphula. The sequence continues at coordinate 116,380,471 of OY754330.1, forward strand.
CTCGTCGATAAGCTCCATCCAAGAGCCCTCGAGAACGTGCGCAATACGACTGCGAAGATAACGCATCAGACACCAATATTGGAAAATTTACGAAAATTCCGGATGAGAGATCTCACTCGTTTAAAAAAAGAGTGTTTGGTTGGGGACGCGAATCTCGTCCTCCACCCCTTCCGAAACCCTTCCTCCAAACATCTTACGAGATAAGAACCTGGATCGGTTTGAATGGAAAAAAAAGAAGAAGAGAAAATTTTTCCCTCACGGGGCAAATGGGAAATCAAATCCGAACCCTTCTCCCACTATCTCTCTCACATTTTTTCTCTCTCTTCCTCTCCTTCCATTCCGTATCCCAACATCGGTGAAACGGGTGTCGTCAGTTACCGTGGTAACGGACGCTTTCGATATATCGCTCTTGATTCTTCAGACCATTGAGGTAGATGGAGAGGGCACATCTTCAAACTGTAACCTGACAACCGAAATATCCACCATATTGCTTCAACCTGTTCTTTCCTTACTTGCCTTTGGAAAGCACGCACGAGTGGACGCACTAGCGGATACAGAGCAAGAATATCTAACTCCTGATGAAAATTTAAGGTTAGTAACTCTTAAAACGTAAGTATATTATTTACTTGGATCTATTGATTCTACTCGATTTTAGCATGGTTTTTCGCTGCGTATATATGGATTATAATAATTTAAATTAATAAAACTATTTATGAAGAATACATCTACAAAAAGAAAGTGAAATATTACAATGAATTATTTTTCCTATGAAAAAACGCCAAAAGTTGGTTTTTTTCCAGGTGGTTTACATACATGCGAATAAATATTTTTTCAGTTAACTGATTGCTACCACCACAACAAATTGTTTTCTTGAGAAATAATCACAATATAAAAATAACTGACTATACAAAATAAAAAATCAATTTAAAAAATCAATTGTGCAAGACAAATTTTCTACATCTCTTCTTAAAAATATTAATATTCTTTGGAAAGGACTCAAACTGCTTATGCATTCTGATTACCGATGGAAAACATCGTGAAATTACAAAGTTAGTGCGTCAGCCCGTAAAGCGTCACCGCTTCAAGCGTTGGCCACCATAGCAAGCGCCCACTCCATCTAGTGCCTCAAAGGCGCTGATGCGAAGAGTACGGGAAGTTGGAGGGGGGGAGGAGTACGGAGGGACAGGGAGGGAGAGGGGAGAGTAAGAGTGGCAACAGTCGAGATTTTGGGGAGATCAGCGCGGGTTTTGTGGTGAATGGGAGGAGGGAAGTAGGGGGTGGAGTTTGGGGTGGAAATTGGAGAGGAGGAAGGACGGGGGGGGAGGGGAGGGGGAGGGGTTTGAGCAAGGGGTAAAAAGCGAGAGAGTGAAAGGGTAAGAAGCACTGGGAGGGAAGGTTAAGGAGGAGGAGGGGGGGGGTGGGTCCTTTGCGGCGAATAAATGGGTAGGAGGAAGAAGGGAAAATGGAAGTGGATGAGAGTGGAGGGGAGGGGGGGAAGGGTAATTTAAGATTCGAGCCGAGGGGAGTAGCGAATGTAAGGCGAATAAAGGTAGATGAGTCGCGACCATGGATGTCAACTCACTGGCGGATCGATTCAATGAAGCGTTCTCTCTCAGATCAAGAAATTCCCCAGAGATTTCAGGAGATTTAAGGTAGTTTCAGGGAGATGTCACTGCATATTAAAATTCGTTGAATCAAACAATCTACTTCTATAAAACTTATAAACTCTGCTTGTTTGAACCCTATAGACTTTCAAACCTCTAGACCGATTAAAATATAATTTGACTTACGTATTTCTTCGAGCCTAGAAGAATTAATAGGCTGTAGAAGAAAAGCCCAAGGGTACCATGTGAAGCGTTTATCTGGGCCGTTTTACAACCTAGTCTTAACTCCGAGAGAAAATCGTTGTATTCGTTGCAGATGTCCCTTTTTCGGCGCAGAGTTTTTATCATGGGATGGCTGATAAACGTAAAGTTTATAACACCTGAATTCTAGATTTTCTTGTTCGTTTGTTGTTTTCCTAAAAGTTCAAAAATCATCAATTTTCCACTATTTAAAAAATATAAATTTATATTTACTTGTAAACCGCAGCATAAGCTTAAAATAGAAACTTATGCGCGAGGAATTTATGGCTTAAATAAAATGATCAATGTAGCAGAACTAATGCTAGATTTTAGCAGGGTAATTTCTCACCTTAACTCCTCCATGTGTGGTTAATGACTGATGCGTAGAACGTGCTAGTTGAAAGTCATATTGCGCGGATTCATTTAATCCAACACTCCATTTTTTTCTAATCTTCACGTTAAAATGAATTCAACGGTCACCATATTTTAGTTACATATTTAGAGAAAGACATCATATTTCTAAAGTTGGCAAAATATCGGCCAAATATCGTCATACTGTTCGATATATTCTTTAAAAAATTGAATTGAAAAATATACCTACATATAGCATAAGAGAAGGGTAAATGTAGTGGTTTACAAGGCAGACAAGCAGAAGAGATAGGTTTAGAAATAGGTGGGTGATGAAATTATGTGGAATGGATGCTTCGGTAACGGGCATGAAAGAAAACAGCATGATTAGTTGGTTTGTTAATTGAGAGAATGGATGAGAGTAGAATAACGAAACACATTAATGATCGAGGAGTGAATGATGTGAGAGGATGGGGTGGACCAAGAAAGTCATAAGTGAATGCTCCGCAGAAGAAAAATATTTCGCCATTACCGGGACTCGAACCGGGTCCCTCGATATCGCGCCGAGAGCTAGAACCAGTTTAACTACAGAGGCGTCCTCCTCCCATGTGGATTTTTGTGAGATTTAGAGGGAAAAGATGCTCAAGACTGCCGGTATGTAATTTTCACCACCACTTTATGGTCCCATGCGAAACAAAAGTCATGATATGCATGAGCATGAACGTAGCACACACTTCAGAACTCCGAATAATTTCAGTGATTGAAAGTTTCCCGTTGCAACAGCAACGCTTGCATCATCGACACAGTGCTCGAGACGAAGGATCTAAACCTGATTTGATTTATTCTAGAATCGCGATTCAAGCTCTTGAATTAAAGTCTTGACCCAAAAGCGCTAATACCCTCAGGGCAGAGCAAACGAATCGTTTAGCCGATTGAGTAAGCATGCAAAGGGTGGAGCCGATGTTGTTTTTTTTGACGGCCATTAAATTGAGGAGGTTCGGCCACGTCACGGATTGCTTGCTCTAAGCCTTGTTTGCACCTGCAAGTCTCGTTTGCACGAAAGCAGGATTTTGATGCGTAAGCGGATATATGGAGATCACGTTTGCCTAATCGTTCACACGAAAGGAGAGATTCAGAAAATAAACAAAACGTATAGCGAGGGGGCATTACTGCAAATGCGGCCAAATTTTAAAATTTCATTTCGTTCAAATTTAATTTGAATAGGGATAAAATAAATACCGTATAATTTTTCACATTAAAAATTTACTTTCGACCTGGGTTTCAATGTTGACACATCATTGTTAGGTGACAAGTGGTGCTAAGTGCGCACAATTTATGCATGGGTGGGGGAAAGGAAAGGAGTTAGGGAGGAGTTTAAGTAGGTAAAAAATAAGGATTTGGTGATCAATTGAAAGAGAAAGAGAGAGAGGTGGAATGCGAGGAAGGTCTTCTATGGTTAACAAAAGCAGAGCACTTTGGGATGATACGTTAACTCAGGCACTTGCTGTTAAAAAGTACATACATCAAGAGAAGCTATGCGGCACTGACTACAAAACTAGACGATGTAGCATTGAAACCCGGGTCGAAAGTAACTTTTATACTGCAGAAAATTACACCGTTTTTATTTCATCATGTTAAAATTTGACTAAATTTCGCGTAAGTCTACAGAATACACATGTAATGATAGAATGGCAATACAAGCGAAACTCTATCTAAAAGTGATCGATTAGTGCCGTATAGCTTCTACTACTATACTTTTCATCAGCAAATGTCTGAAGTCATGTGTGACCACGAAGTGCACTGTTAACCCTAGAAGCCATTCCTCGAATTCCACCTCTCTATTTCTCCTCCCATTGTATCAAATCCTTCTGCTTTACCCAATACGCCATCTCCCCTACTCCTTTCGTTTCCTCCACCCTCTCCCGAATAAGTAAAAATTGTGTGCGCTAGCCACCACTTAGCCTTATTCCGTTACCACGTTCTATGGAGGCCCCAAGGGGGCGGGGGAAGTAGGGGAAATTGTCCCCCCCCCCAAAACCCGGTGTATTTATTTCTCATAGACCTTAAATTAAAAGCCTAAATTATTTTGATGCTAATTTTGTTTTGGAAGTTTTGGTGATTTTAACTTTAAAATCCAGTTAAATTTTACATAAACTAAAACTGTTTGTAAAACCACAAGCTAAATGCGAATGTAAATGAAGATACTTATGGAATTAGTCGCAATTTGGTGGTAATCTTAAAGGGAAATATGCATTTAGTAAAAACTTGCTCTTAGGCAAACTTTTGCTTCCAAACCACTTATAACGCGCCATTTTGAACATAGTTTGTTACGAATTTCCGGGAATGAAATACCCCCTTTTCCTGGGGGGTATTCCATACCCCAAGAGCCACTAGTGCCCCCCTCCCCCAAACCTATGGTCTGGAGCCGCCCCTGGATATTGATGGGCTTCTTTTGCAAAATCCACCTAGCAATGCCATTATATCTGCTTTCAGCTCCTATTTTTCTCCTACGCGAAATTTCTAAGCGAAATTTTTTCGCAATAGTTGAATTCATTGTTCAATCAATACAAATTGCACTAATTATTTATTTAAATACAAAAATTTAGTATTTAACCTCTTCAGGGACAATTTTTTTCATTACTTTTAATTTAAACAACTTTTTTCCAAATTATGTTCTTCACTTTACAATCCTATTAAGAGTGAGTTTTTTGCTAATTTTTATCGGAACATGATGGACACAAACGTGTATTCTTCCCGTTACAAGACCTCATTTTATCCCATAGACTTAACATACTGTAAATGGCCACATATTAGGCAGTATCCCTGAAGAGGTTAAATAGTTTTGCGAAATAGCTTCTACTAATATGGTTCTGTTGCGATGACATGCTATTTATTAACCAACATCGTCTACGGTGACGTCGTTTTTCAAAATGTTCACGAATAATTTCAAGAATGTTGTCAACACTTAGCAAGTACAGGGCGGATGCCGCCCCACAACTTATGCCTCGTCCATTCGCCTCGACTTAGTGAACTGAACACTCGGCGAGTGTGTAAACGGTCATTCGCGTTGTGGGGACGAACGCACGAATGCCACTCGCGAATGTCGGCGAGTGACGAGGCGAATCACGAGCGCGAATGTGTAAATACGCTCATGAGGAAGGGCGCGCGGGGTGTTTCTTACACCCCAAGCTTATACTTTAACTCAATGTAACTAAACCATTGCCTCTACAATGTTCATATCATCAAATTGCTTACGCTTTAACCTTGTCTCGGGTTAAATAGCGACCTCGTGACAACTCTTTTCTAGGCAGCAGTCAGAAATGTGGGGAGGAAAGAGAACAAAGTAGATGAGCACAGCACCTTGCGCCGTGATTCATGGCTGATTTTTGGAAATTAAAAGTGAATATTACCTGTTCCAATTGAGATAAGATAGTTTAAAAAAATCTAGTTCGGCTACTTAACTTGTCTTATATCAACCTATCCCTAAAAATAAACTCACTCAATAATGGAGAAAACATTTTTGAATTGAAAGTTTCGTTTGTAGTGACAACGTTAAATGTCGGGGGGTGGGGGGGTGGGGGGGGGGAGAGAGGAGGGTTGAGAAAAATACTACGGTTGTCAACTAAGACAACTAAGAGGGGGTAAAAAATCACCGAAAACGGTAACGTAGTTTATGCACGACCCCTAAGGAGTGAGAACGTGTGCTGGGGAGTATGGGGGAATCACAAACAAAAAACATGGGAAGTCCAAAAGGGTTAAGTCGGATCTTTGTGGGTGGGTCCGTCGCCGCTGCCGGGTCCCCTGGCGTCTCTCACACTACCGCGGTGTGTGGGGGATGAAGCATGACGTCCCATGGCGTCTAATCAGATCTCCGGCTGGCTTGAGTAGGTGGGGGTGGTTTAAAGAGATAGATAATCGATAATCGTTTTTATTATCGTAGACCTCCAAGGTCCATGAGATAATACATACACTTCATACAGATAATATATAAAACAGAAAAAGAAAAAATAAGAAAGAAAAATAAATAAGTCAAATACAAAAAAGACTAGTATTATACGATATGGTGACACAGCACACATAAATAAAACATTTGCAAGTAATATTTTACAATTTTTCCCACAATAACTATTTCAAGAGATGAAAATCATTGCATATAATTTAGTCGATAACTTTTTCCTTTAGTAGATACAAATAGAGTTTCTTTTTAAATGATTCCATTGATTTTACATTTTTTATTTCGTTTGGGAGCATATTCCAGCAACGTGAGGCGGTGACGATGAACGATTTATTTAATGCTGTGGTGCGATGTTGGGGGATTTGGAGATCAGATGAATGAAATCGAATGCAGCGGTTGTGCACTTCTGTTTTTAGGGTGAAAAGTTCGAATAAGTATTGTGGATATCCAGTAGTGATTATTTTGAAAGTGGAAATCAGGAGAAAAAATTGCCGTCGCTCTTTGACTTTATGCCACTTAAGTTTTTTAAAAGATTCGCTGATATGGTCCGGATATTCGTGGAGGTCATATATGAATCGTATTACGCCGTTCATACCAGCCTGAAGTTTCGACTGGTACAAAGAGAATGGTACACCCGGGGAAGGAGAGGGGAGGAAAGGGAGATTAGTTTCCATCTATTGGAAAATACCGAATTTCATCCTTTAAGGTTGACAATACTATGGCGGTGGTGCGTTATTGGGAGGGTGGGGGGAGAAGAAGTGGTGGAGATATGGTGGCGATATGGTGGCGATATGGTGACGATATGGTGGCGATATGGTGTCGATAAACTGGGAGGGAAGGGAGGTCGGTTTGCTCCTTCCGCGGATTGGTGTCAACGAAGAAAGGACTAGAGGGTGAGAACTGAGGCTTTATAGAAAGGTAGGGAAAGTAATCGGGAGTGCAACTGGAACAAATTTTCGTTTCATAACTGATGGCCTGGTTCCCTTTATTAGCGGGAAACTGCAAGTGTTTTGCTTCTGTCATCTGAAAGAAAAATAGTAGGAAGTTTTTCTTTAAGACAAAATGCGTTAACTATGCATGAATAAGCAATGTAAGGAACCAATGAATTATGTACTTGCAGCGACCAGCAATGGAAACGGACAATTGGATCGTATGAAAGGGTTGATCCGATACTCTCAGTATCCAACAATTGTCGTGTAAAAATGCCTTTGGGCCACGGCTACAAATTACTATTTTCTTTGATCTAATATTTGAATGTATGTTTATCCGATAAAAAATCCGTACACACCAAAAATTCTTCCTTTAATTACCTAATATAGATAACCGATGTTAAAAATGATGGAAAAGAACAGAGAAAAAGGTTACAGAAATGCCATAAGATTTTTTACCTTGGGACCCAAGAACAAGCAAAGAAGCTGAATGAAACTTGATGTGACAATCAGCCGTGAATTTCCACCGTAAATGCCTTTATTGGTTGTTAATATTTGTTTTTAATGTCCCTGTCGACATTAACATCACCATAGAGGGAATTGTTAGCTGGAAAAAAGGTTAACGACCTCAGAACAAGGAGGAGCAGGACAAGCATCTGATGATAGAAAGAATGGGCTAAAGGGTATGTGTTCCTGATGGGAAGAGGGAGGCTGACCCCTCCTCTCTGATGACAAGGGACATTGGGGGGTGGGACCACTTGACCGCTTCCCGCATTTCCACACACCCTCTTCCGTGGATAAGGGGGAGTGGGAGCTAATCGAATGAAGAAGGGAAAGGGGGGGGGGGGTGATAGAAGTGGAAGGTAGTCAGGGGAATAAAAAGGGTTCGGTTGGTAGCACTAACGGCGAAGATTCGTCCGACCAATCCACTAGATGTCAGCGCAGGAAGTGGGGAGGTGAGTAATTACGGTGGAGCTATGTAGTAGGAGGGGAAGGAGATCTGAAGGAAACCCTCATGCCTATCGGTAGGGGGGAGATGGAGAGACAAGAGAGAAGGGAGCGCTATAACGTTCGTCATTTTGAGCGCGGACGTCGAATGCCTCACCCTGTCGAATGCCTGCCTCCCTAGTCGAATGACCCCTCCTCTCCCACCGCCACCATTCCCCATCTCACTAGGTCCCACTTGTTGACTGGTTGAGTGGTTTCCCGGAGAAATGTGTGAGTAGAGAGGGAAGGAGAATGAAAGAGAGAGAGATAGAGAGAGAGCAATGAGAAGGGAAAAAAGAGAGATGAAATGGGCCTCGTGATACATACATATATACTTACACGAATATAGATATGTATTCCTCTGCTGGCGGGTGAACTAGCTTTCTAGTGTCGTCCCTCGGCCCTACTCTAGGGGCTCAATGTACAGGTGTACAGGGGCCTAGTACATTAAGGACCGGACATCCGTGGTTGATGATGAAAATTTTTGGATGTGACGTCACAGCCCACCGATAAATCTCAACTAATGAATTTTGAACGATTTGAAAATTACGGGACTGTGACGTCACAATTTCGTCATTGTCGGAATCCAGGAATTCCGAGGTCTTACCGATAATTCCCCATATAATCCCATATAATCTCAGATATACACCCACTGCAGACTCCACCATAGAACTGTGCCATAGTAACGACAGCAGCCGTCGGAAAAGTACCAAAAAAGCCGAATGGGTGTTGCGTTACGGTGTTACTGTCTTATCAATGCAAGCGTGCAGATTAATCATTGTAGTAGAGCCAATATTTTAAACATCACTCGAATAACAATATAAAGCCTAAAGCTAATTTGTGTGTATTCCTGACGTTGGTTACAAACGACCTACGATCTTGGGTTCTTCAGGAAGCAGAAAAAATGAAAACATTCTGTATATATCAACAATTTCAAACGCGGAGAAACTCTAATACACGTAGTGCATTACAGAAAAATACAATTTTGAGCTATTCAAGTTAATAATAAAGATGCAGAAACAAGGATAAAGGGAAATCATGCTAGATAGCTTAGCCATCCGAATATCCGACGCAAAAATACAGAATCAAGGTTCGATTTCGGTGCAGTTGAACATTTAACGTATGTAATCGGCCATCATCCATCGTTGCTATTATAAAATTAACGTTTACTCTACTATGAAGATACATTTCTTCCGGGTATTACACCGCGTAGGTCCATTGTTCAGGGACAACAGTTTTCTTGTATCTTCATACTCATCAACCCACGGAAGCCTAAACAAGGAATTTACTCTACTATTCCTTCATTCCTCTTTTCCGTTTGTCAGATAACAGATCTCTCAGACAGAAGAGAATCACGGAAGAAAACAAGCATGTCAGCCATTATAGCTGTAGCGAAACATGGTGGCAGCCGCCTGCTAAAAGCAGTATGTCACGAAAGGGTTTTGTGGACGGGGTCGGCTAATTAGTGGAGGGGAATGACACCACATGGTAAGAAACGTTAGCATTCATAACTACAAAACTTGAGAGGCCTGGAGAGTGTCAGCAAAGGTGTTTCACAACTATATTTACGATCCATAGAGAACTGTTGCGATCAAAATACGCCAATATTGTCCCATCACATCGGAATAGGTATCCTATATCTACAACTAGAGCAAGAGCCATCGAGAACGCGAGTTTTGCTTTTGATAAGAGTTTGAGCATTTTGAAGTTGGCAATGATGGTTTTTGAAGTTGGCCACCTTGGAAACCATGATAATTGATGTAGATGGAGGAGGCATGGCGTCACGAAACTATGACCTGACGATCTATATATCCATTATATTTGCTCTTCCTATTCTTCCCTTGCTTGCCTTTGGATAGTACGCAATTGTTGACGCACTAGCGAATATCAAGCAAGAATATCTACCTTCTGTTGAAAGTTTGTCTTCAAAAATATTTTATCAATGAACTGCTATTGGTTATACTCGATTTTATTATGGTTTTTCTCAGGAAATATAAAAAATATTAATTTCTAGTCTATGTCCATGATAGTCAACTTGGGAGGCTACCTAACTATTCCGTGCAGACCCAGTACGTAAGAAATGGACTCGTTCATTGAATAGGTTTTTCTGTGCCATGGCCACCAAATTTAGCCATCTCTATATAAAAATTTCCCAGTCTCCCGACAACTTTTTATTTGTGCGCTGCGTATTCGCGAACAGTTTCTTATTTTTAAATATTTTCGTTCATTTTCATACACAAACATGCATAAACATATAAGAAATCCTACCTATCGTGAGTGAAAATGGATTCCCGTTCTCTTAGCCGAGACTAGTGCCCCAAGGGATTGCTTTGTCTATGAGCTTTAGTCCTGTCGCCGCCATCTTTCAGGCCGCCTCGAATCTTTGAACGCGGACAATCAAAGAGTAAGTTTTAGTCACTGTGAGTTACGTGCGATGAGATTAAAGGAACCTCTTTCCCAAACTCACTCACTCTCTCTTTCTCACTCTCCCTCTCTCTCTTCCTATGTTGGAGAACAGCGCTATCAATCACTCTTGCCTCCGGAACTGTTATCCTTCTCTCAACCCCCGGAATTTTCTCCGAAATTTTTCGCAGTCTCGTCAGTTCTCTTACGCTATTCGTCACCCTTTGGTCGAGGCTAAAATCCTCTCCCACTGCGTGACATCAAAGTGTATATAAGAAAACAAAAATATTAATAAAAATGTCATAACATGAGGAAATAACATCAAAGAGTGTGTTTAAAAACACATCAGAAAAAAATACAAATCATAAGGAAATCATGGGTGATTTTTTTTCGGAGTTCAAAAATGATTACAACTCAGAGGGAGTGACGCACGTTTTATGCCTACGCTCGCTATGAAGATTCGCCCTAACGATATGAATTTATAAAAAAGTATTCCTTTAAAAAATATACACATAACGAATAAATTAACTGTACTTAACTAAGGAAACTAACTTAATGAAGGAAAACAGGAAACGCCAAAAGTCTTCACTTCTTCTTATTGTCTATCTCCTCTAACAACACAGAGGCCTTACAATGAAAGGAATGTTTATTTAAGCTACTTGTCAAATGAGTGAGTTCCCTCAGCCAGTTAAGCAAGAACAGCAATTATGGAAGAAATTACACAGATGAGGGAATATTTAAAGGTACTTCACAGAGTTTTTGGAGAGAAATCCGCGAAGCTGGAAATCTTTGTCTGTTTATTTCACCAACGTACTTTTTATAAAAACCTTTGGATTTTCCACTATTTTTACCTTTCTGTTTCGCCTTTTAGCACTGGGCTAAAGCAAATATACCGTCACCGCAAGCCGTCAAAAAACATAAAGGAAAACAAAAATGAAACAAGAATAAGAAACTTCAGGGATCGTCAGCGAGTTCTTTGAAGAGCACGTGATGGAATAGAATATAACTCAGAGCATTGACGAACGTTTGAAACAAGATTTGCAAAGAAAAACCAACTTCACAGGGATACAGTAAAAGCATTATTTAAAAAAAGTTATGATCCAAGTACATGCTGTTTTTATAAAACTTCTTACTCCTATTACTTCTAAGCCTTGAAATGATTATCTATTAAATTATTATGAAACATAAAAACAACTTTTGTTGCGCTGGGATCAAAGTCCTTTGGGACATATTTTAAAAAAAAATGCCACCATGGGGAACTAAATAAATACTAAAATACAATACATAAATACAAAAAATGGCACGAAAACTGTGGTAACTAAGTCAACTAGATGACAAAGATAAATGAAGGAATTTCCATGCTCACAACACCAAAACATAATTATTAATCAGCCAGAACACTCAAGGAACCAAATAATCAGAAAATAAAACAAACCATAATAGCAAATTACTAAAACTATTCGATATGCTTAAATAAGAATGTAGTGTTCAAGACACTGAAGGAAGCAATGGATCAGTCAGAGCACTGATAGAAACAATTAATCAAAAGATAGCTAATAATAAAAATTGCCTACTAATACAAATAAAAAAAATAACAAATAACATAAATCATTCGATTATTTCGAGTCAAAAATGGTGTTTGGTACACTGAAGGAAACAATTAAGCACTCATGCTCCTTTTTAGTCATTTTTTAATCTAAGAAAAAGGCAAACGAAAACTGATGTAATTTGCGCCATCAACAAGTGTGAGAACGGTTTTTAATTTTTTTTTAAATGGAGGATTTGGTACTGAGGAATTGAGGAAAAGGTGAAGAAAAATCAGGCATCTGCGTTAGCCTGTTGGTTTTTTATTGGCAATCCAGGGATTTTTTAACAAATAGCCTTATGACACAAGATATATTTTGTAATAATTTCATTAAATATGTACAGATTTCTAAAAACGAAATAATGTATTTCCTTTGTTATAATGATTGAAAACAAATATGAAGGTGTCACGCCGAGTTAAATATTCGAAAAAGCACACTTTAACATAAATTTCACCTAAATTATGAATGCCGCACCGAAAAATATCAATAGCTCAAATCATAAGATGCTTTAATTAAGGTAAACATATAAAATGTCATTCTCGTATCAATTCCATGACTGTAAGTAATGTGGTGAGCTCCCGCTCATTAACAGACGTACCTACTTAAATGAAATGTGGTTGTTGTATATTTTCGACTGTGATAAATTGTTAAAATGTGTATTCGATTCCACTGAAAAACTCAGCCACTACCGGGAGTCAAACTCAGTAGAAAGCCAGTCCTATAACCACTAAAACCAACACGATCACAGTTTTAATAAATAAATAAACGTTTTTACATTCTCCTCACATTTTTCAAAAGCCCACGTTCCCTGTAAAGCTCTCCGTTAGAAAGAGGTTCGTTTATAGTGAGGAAAACTCGGAATAACTGCATATAGGTAAGTAGTGTGATATTATTATTTATTCCAGTTTGAATTTCACAGAGGAAAAGTCATTTGCCTCGACGGGGACTCCAATATAGATCCCTGTATATCAAGCCAAGAGATTTAGCCAATTAAGCTACCTTCATAAGGGGTCTTGCGTCTTCCTCCCGTACTGATTGTTTGAGGGTTTTTTGGGAGGGAATTTTGAGGGAAGGAACAAGTTGTACAGGACTGACGGACATATGGTGTCAATAAAAAGTCCAAAGCGTGCGCTTTGCGCCACCATCAGCAAGCTTCATCCAAACATGAAATCCAACACAGTGAGGCGTAGCCAAATTAAAAATCGCTGTTGATCACGCAAATTCCAGCTAAATACTTGGCACACCCAGGAAAACGCTTTTAAGTTAAGAGCTGTGAAACGTGGAATTAAAAAAATAACAGATCCATAAACCGATGGCAGTATTTTCTGTTTGAAGATTTTCCACCGCCTTTAACTAATTTCGAATTTTAACTTTTCGTCTGAATCGTTCAAAAATACCATTTTCACTGATCAAAATCTTTAGAAAATAAGATTAAGGACGAAGATTTGAAGACTATTTAACGAACATATTGTTCATTTAACATTATTTTTAGCAATAGGAGCCAATTGAAGACCAATTTCTCTTGAGTTTATAACTTTTGACTTCAGTTATATCTCTTATGTTTAGTTGTATCTTTTGACTTCAGTTATAACTTTTAACATAATACTTAAGTTTAGTAGGCACCTAAATTTTGTTATTATTCAATTTCCTGGGAGAATTTGCTTCTCATAAACAGTTATTTGCCAAATATAATTTAAAGTTTTCCTAACATTACTAAGTTTTCCAATTTTTAACGTTATCTTTCCCTAAAAAACCTAATTTGAAGTTCAATTTGTGGAAGAAAATAGAGTGGACCGGAAAAATTGTTTCCTCATTTCAAAAATAGGACACACTTCGATTATGAAGCCAAAACATGAATAAACATTCCCTTTTAGCATTGGCCTACAGGCGCATGTAGATTACGAAGTTCATCATTTAAATAAATACTAGCGAACAACACGAGTAGCTGAATTGCACTCGGATGAAGTATGCGCGCAAGTTTCAGTGCAATCAACTTGAATTTGGCCGAGTTGTAGCCAGATATGTATTGCCGCGTGCCACCTGGGTGGTAAAATTGTGTGATTCTGTAACATGATGCATTGGAGGCAAAGAAGCACTGTAATACATTCATGAGCTTTAGATGGTGGCTGAAATCAGCCAATGAGTACATGTCCTTTGAAATCATGACGTCAGGACACTCTCTGCCGCTGACTAGCGCTGAATCACCGCAAAATATTCACCCCAACTGAAAGTTCCAGGGGCGGCCGCTTACTTTCAAAACTTAAACCTCCCTCGGTGACTAGCGAGACGTTAGTTTTTCGTAAAGGCTCCATTTTATCGACACTTATTATTTCTACAATATATTTTAGTTGTTTGGAATTTTATTTTTACTGAAACATAAGTTTATTAGCCTGCAATGCGTAATGCAAGCCTGGGTGACAATGAAATAAATGCGTAGCAACGGAAATGACAAAATATCTAAAATTAATATATATATATACATAAACTGTATACGAAGAAATGTCAGAACGAAGAACGAAAACCATTCATTCATTCACTCAAACCGCTCACCGGCGTAAATAATAAATATTTCGTTCAAACAGATGGTGAAATAAAGAGAATAGGAAACACACAAAATGTGACAACACAATGGTGATGTGAAGATGGAATGATGGCCGATTCACAGTGAAAAAAATTCGACTAGGCCGGAAATCGAACTACAGAGCTTTCGATATCGCGCCGAATACTCAGACCACTGAGCAACCTAGTCTTACAAGAAACACTGGAATCGGCATAGGGTTTATATGAACCAAACACCCCCAAGAGTAGCCCGTAAAAGTCGCCGAGAGACGGCGCAGGGCAATTTCACTCACCGGCAGAGAAGTAATTACGTACACAGAAGAGGAAAGCAAAGTTTGAATCAGGCACACAGACAGTGGTAAAGATACGTACACAGAAGAGGAAAGCAAAGTTTGAATCAGGCACACAGGCACACAGTGGTAAAGATACAGATAAGGCGTTTCGGGGCACGCGGAGCCCAAGAAGTAGAAAATGAGCCATTTCGGCCATACAACCGTTTCGTTACCGGCCATACATTCGTTTATTCACTCAAACCGCTCGGAGGCGTAAATAATAAATATAATATAAAAATTAAGAGAGTAAAATCTGAGTTAATTCGCTCCAAACTACTTTTAAACATAAACAAATCCCAAGAACGTTTTCCAACCCGATACATAACCTCTAAGTTCTTATGGGAGGTGGATATGAAGGTATGTATCACGCTAACAACGAAACTCAAGAAAATCGATAAACCATTTCAGGGGGGAGAGACCGTAAGTTCCTGTGAACTTACGCAATTAAATTTGAGAGAAGGAGAGACTGGGGGTGAGGAAAGTTCAGAGGTGGATTGGAGGGGGATTAAGGCACACCTATGGTATATGAAATTAGCGCGCTCAGCCACACGCGATAAAGACTGCGAAACGGATATCCCACGAGATTGGGTCGTTAGGGGGTGAAATAAAATATAAGCGCAAGGGAACCCAATCGATAAAAATCGATAGCTAACTGGCGATACCAGTTAAATTATAGGCGCCATAAACTTGTTTACTTTTGATATCCTGCGTATGACGTTGAATGCGATTAGGAAAATTTGAAAATCACGGTAGCAATGAGAGCTATAATTGAAAAATTAAAAACTACAATAATGAGTACTTACCTATTGAAAATAAGGGTCAGTAGCAGAGTGGAGAGTAGCGAAAGTTACCACTATGGCAACGACAAGTTTTTGTTCAGGAAGGGGAGGGCAACTCGGGATGCGATATCGGTGATGGGAAACTTTTAGAAGAAAACAGAGTACAAACAGGATGCGTAATTATTCACACAGCTTCAGTCAAAATAGTTTCCCGATAGCTTTTGTCTCTAGGTATTAAGCAACGCATGAGCGCAACAAAGTAATTGATAACCGCTGTATACATGAGTATATGCTTTATATATGGGGGAAAAATTATAGGAATACATGCTCCAGTAAAAAGCGAGAGTAGTGTACCAGCACGAAGATGGTGAGATTTATAGAACTGAGGCGTGATCAAACTAGACTGAGCGAAGTCATGATCTTGGATATAGACATATATAGGATATTTTTCATCCACACAAGCAATCTCACATGAAAGTGGAACCAATAACGCTCAGCAAGAGGAAGAAAATTGGAGAAACCTAACAGCAGTGTATTAATCTAGTTGTGGCGTTAGAAATACACTCCCATACTTTTCACTGTGTCCGCCATCATTTAACCTGCCCATCCGAGGTTGTAGGAGAAGATGTAACGAGTCTAACTACCGTTATACAACGTGCGTAGGGCTTTAAAGGATAAGGATTTCGAGGAAGAATTAAAGAGATTGGATATGAAGTGTTGCGTTGCTTGATGACGGGTTTCACTCCTGACTCGGTGTCACGAGGCAAGTGTAATCGCGGTTCACAGGGCAAACACAAAGGGGAAGGGATCTGATCGATGTGTCAACGTCAACGGGCCTAAGAAATCGACCATCGAGGAGAGAATGGTCGGGTGACGGGATAAGAGATGAATTAGCCGACTGGACACAAAAAATACCAAAGGATCGTTATTAACCTTTTCCCTTAAGGGGGCGCGCAATCTCTTCCTTTTACCCACCAATTGCCACGATTTCTCACTTCGGAGACTCAAGGGCGTTTTCCTCTCAATAGACCTCTAGATTGAGTCACTGTGCGCGATTGGAACATATTAGTGACTGCAGTATATCAGAGAAACGGTCAAAAACCCCCTCGCCGGAAAAATTAATATCGAAAGAGGAATAAAACATTACTCTTTTTTTAATAAACAGGAATTACTTATTATCCATATATTTTTAAGATAAGATTTATAAGATTTCCTTGGTTCAGTCGAAACGAGGTAACTGTGTATCATGTTAGGCTTAAGTCCCTTTTATATTGTATTTTCAATAAATTTACTCGCTATTATTTTTAGGATCACTTTACTTTGGCCTGGTTGAGCCGGCAACAGGGTACGTTTATCATGTTGGGGTGAAGCTAACAAAAATATGTTTAAGATTATAGAAATTCTCCAAATAAATTGCTGGAATATTAATGTTCCAACAAAAAAATGAGCATTCTCAACACCTGTTTTTTGAGTAAAAATTGTTATCTGCAGAGTACTTAAACACATAAAATATTTAGATCATTTTATGTTAGAAGTGGTTAATCGCCATCTGCCAATTCTGAAAGGCACACATTACATGAAGATAAACAGCAATATATATTTACCCAAACCGAAACTGGATTTTTGTGATTATTTGTATTTATAGAGATAAACATATTCAATGCACTACCAGGTAATACCAAAAAGGAATATTTGCTTTAAATTCTCTTCTTCAATTAAGATGTGCTTATTCTCTCAGCAAGATTTGATAGCTTAATTAATACAAGTGTATGATAAAAATCAAAGGACCTTTTTAAAGCAAGTGTTTTTTTATTGATACATTGTTTAAAATACTTTTAGCACAGAAATTGAAATACTATCGTACGTACGTATCGCACGTATACGTATAATATGCCGCGTAGTATACGTAAAATACGTATCGCCCTGTATTTAAATAAAGGTAAATGCACTGTATTTCAATAAAGGTAGTCTTAAAACTAAGAATGGCCTTCGTAACTACCTAAATCTATATTTGTTTGTTGTACTTGTTAATGTATATGTATTTATTTGCTACATTCCAAAGATCAGTGATTCCCAACCTCTATTTAGTATCGTACCAGATAGTCAGCCATTTCCAAAAAAAGAACCCATTATATTGGACAAATTATCAGTATTTATAACTTACTCTCTGTGCCCGACATGCATTGTAATGCCTCTTTTTCCTTCTAAGTAGGCACACATATCCAGAGCAGACACATTTAAATGTTCAAAATAATTGAAAGAAAATGATTTTTTGTGTATTAAAAAGAGTTGAAAATTTTATTCGATTGCTTTCGGATATACAATATTTTTGGTCTGCAAAAACAAATAAACTTTTCGGCTGTTCCAACTCGTTAGAATGCAACATATAATTGACCATGTGAAAAGCATGGATTTTCCAGATTAAATCCACACACTTGAAGCGATTGACCTAGTGCCTTGTTGATTGTCACTGAGAGTTCAAGGCGAACGGAGAATTGAGGTCGTTTGAAAACAAATGCAATGTCGGTGGGAATGATGGAAATACGTGGAATAAGCACATCTTCTCCTTATGACTTGCCATTCAGAATTGTCGCTTCGATGACGTTTGACATCAGTTATTTGACAGTGAGCCTGGTTCCATTGCACAATCGTGGTGCGTTAACGTTGCGCAAAAGAATTTTTGGAGGGCCGAGTTTGAGTGACAATTTGTGCGGTGGTACACCAGAAAGGTCCAACAAATTTAAAAACTCAATTGAATAATTAAAAATCTCGTCCGCATTCATGACGCTGTAAATCGATTTATAGGTGACATACTAGCCTGAAATTTGTTTTTTGGACGGCGTAGTTGATTGCAATGACGTCGTTGTTTTTTGCTCCCGAAATAGCACGTTTGCAAAGCCATTGGTGAATTTTGTAATTGGTGACAATTTGTAGAAAAAATTTATGAATTAATTTTTCGATCGATTAAACAATTCCACAAAAGTTCAATGGAATTGAAATATATTTTGTGCCGGGATCAACTTCTACTTTTCCATTATCAATTTCTAATAGCTGTTTTGAAAATATGGTAGACACATTGCGCTGCAGATTTACGCGCATGTTGGTCGTTACCGTGAGTTTCTGCACATGTCTTCAAAGATGCGACGCATTGAGACAAGCGTTGAGTTCATCAGCTTGTGTTGAATTTGGTATAACTGGTCTGTCCCACTCATGAGCATGCAACATGTAATTCACTCACGTGAAAATCATGGATTTTCCAGATTTTATCCACAAACTTGAAGCAATTTACCTTGTTGATGGTCAATGAGAAGGCTATGCGACCGAGGAACGGTAGTAGTTTGACTAAAAACTATCAAATTAGTATCAGAACCTACAGGCGTATGCTGGAACTCACTGTCGATACTTACTTTTAACTAATGGACACGTTTACAGCGCTTTAAGGCACCCACTTTACAGGAATATTCCAGAACTCTCTAACTTGAGCAAAGTAGTTATCGTGAACGTTAACGCCACTTCAGGCGGAATATTTCATTCTGAAACGGACGTTAGCAAACATCCTTGAAGCAGAAAGCTTTAAGGGGCTCGTTATCGTATAGTTCCTGTCTTTATCGCTTCAACGTAAGGCTTTACAGTGCTAATAACAAGAAAGAAGAGTTGATAGGTACATGAAAGTTCAAACTTCCTTTGATTGTTTGTGTGCAGTGAAATGCATGCTATGTTTTGATGTTTTGCGTACCTTTATCTCAAAATCTGAAAATGATCTTGAAATTGTAGCGGGACGTTTTCACACGTTTGATATTATGTATTGTGATTTTTTACAGAATTTGAATATGATTTGAGTGCGTCGGATTACGTAACTTTTACAGTTTGTCGGTTAACACTTCAACTTAACAGAGATTTTTAAGTAAAATTTAAATTATTGAGATGTTTTGTCAACTTGCATACAATTCTTGTGGTTTTAGTATCTAGGAATATGGCGGATGGAGCAGCATTTCAAGCGCTTTATTTGTTGGCTGCCGAAGCCATCGACAGGCAGCAGTTGTCCGTATCGAGAAGACAACTCCGTGATACCATGGATCCATTCCAGTTAACTGAGGAACAGTTTACATCATTGTTTCGTGTCTCTAAAGATATTGCACGCCTAATAAGCAATGCATTAAAGAGGATGACTGCGGCGTCAGAGGACTTGCGGGCTGTCAGCCGAATTGCAAGTAAGAAATATGATTGCATGAACACCACTAAAGTTATAAGGTCGTGCATCGGCATAAGTTACATGACTGAAAAAGTACCTTTCCCGTAGGTACTTACGGCTCTACGTTTTTTTTCAACCGGCTCCTATCAGAGGAGTGTTGGCCAAGATTTTTTTGTTTCCCTCTCTCAACCTGCTGTCAGTAGGGCCATCAAGAATGTTGCTAGTGGGATAATGGAAGAATTAGGCCAACATTGGATTAAATTTCCTGTTACTGATGAGAGACGGAATGCCATTAAAAGAAGGTAGTATATTCCCTTAAAATTTGTTCATGTAATTATTTCCTAAGAATTTCTTGATTTATTTATGCCTCTATGCTTATTATATATTCAACAGATTCATTTGCTGATAGGAAGCGCCCCGATGCAAATTCCCGGTGATGCCCCATGTACTCCACCAGTATATCCAGCTGCCTAGAGCTTGCCCTTCCTCTTCTTCCTTCCTCTTGCTCTACAAAGGTTAACGTTTACAATATTACCAAAGTGAATCACATGAACCAAAAATAGCACATAATATTTTATAATACTTACTCGTCATAATTGCCTTCTTCTTTCCAATTTGCTCCATTGGTAATTATTTATAGTATTCAAATATATAATATATTATATATAATATATATATATACTTATTACGTCGAGTACTGTAATAGTAATAAAAATTATAGTTTATACTACAGTATGTAAAAAACGAAGCATAAGTAAATGTGGCATGGTTTATCAAAAATCACAATAAGTACGAATTTTATACAGAAAATTCTGCATGCCTTACATTTCAGAAATATTTAATGAATGTTAGTATTGTTGTTATTTGCATCTCAAAGCTTGTTTATTTTGTGTGACCTACTATTTAAGATATGTTGTCATGTATATTTGAATAAGTATAAACAGTCATTGTTGAGTAAGTGTGAAAAAGTTGTGTGAAGATAAAATATAAGTGCTGATATAAAATATATTTTAAAACTAATAAACAAGAAGTATTAGATAATATAGCTTGCGTTGAATTTGATACAAATATCTATAATTTATTTCAACTTAGAGTGATATATTAATAACAGAAATTGCAGTACCTTTTTTGCGTACATTGCAGTACAGTTTCTCTCTCCTCTGAGAACATTTTAACACTAGAACGCCTGAACCCGCCTTCCTACCTAGAACTCCTAAGCGGTCATTTTGACAGCAGTTGATAAATCATAAGAGCATTGTTTTATTTTTATACTCTTTAAAGACCATTACAGGAATTATATTTTAAGAAAGACTTAATAGCTAGACAGAGCGCACTGTTTTAAATTTATTACGAAAAAAATTATAATGACTGAATTGAATGAATGTCATAAACATCTGTGAAAATCAAATAGGCCTTTTTTTTAATTTTTTGAAGTAATTGTATGGATTATTTTAAATGAACTCTTCCTTAAACAATATCAACGGTTAAGAGATATTTAAACAATCAAATTTACGAAGCTTTGATTGTATTTTAAATCACATATCTGAAATAAAAAATTAACTACCAGGCACCTGAAATCGAAAATAAAACATACAAGTCTTGAAATTAGTAATGCCATTATTTTTCATGTCTGAAAATTACGCTTGTCGAGAAAATATTACAATTGTTAGATCAATAGTTAGTCCTTGGAATAGTTACCTGTGTGTTTACAACAAATAATATTTTTACAAATTAGTGTAAAAAGAAGTTTATTCTGACCAAAATTTTCAGAAAACAAAAAAATTCACTTCAAGTTATCTAGACGCGTATTTTACACAAACGACTTAGTTTGAGTATTTCTACCACAAACAGGTTTAATGCGCTCCTAAGAACTTTGCTGGGTCTTGTCACTGTATTTGGGAATGCGACAAGTTTTAGGGTTGATTTTCTCATCGATCACAGTATTATCACAGTCCGAACCATTCGAATCGGAATTAGTGGTCTGTTCACATCACACAAGTTCAGCACTTAGGCGTAAAATAAAGTTACGATGTGAGATGTTCTTTCCCGTGACTTCTTTGTAAAGGATCCACGTATTGATTACACAGAGGTCCAAGATATTTCGAAAAACGTGAACAGGCCAACGCCTTGTTGGACTTCGGGTTGAATACATTCGGACCATTTCGTCGACAATTTCCACACCATATTTCGCTGAGTTGTAAAATTTGACTGATTCGGGAACTTTTTTTTTCGCCAAATGAAATTTCAATTTAGGGGTGAAGGTTGCTCAGAACCAACATCTTTTTCTAGACTTTTCCTTGATAAACTGCTATTGTCGCAGAATTCTTTTTCAAAAATTTTGTATGCAAAAGTTGAGCCTTCAAGCTGGAGACTACATCAGGAATTTTGCGACGTTGCTTGTTCGGAGTACCAGCAAGGCTTGTATCTGCAGATTTTAATTTTTCGGCGAGATTCTTAGAAGTCAAAACATTGTCTGTATAACTGTTCCTACCTTTTTTTTTAGATAAGGCTCTGCAAGTTTCATGACCACATGCTCGCCAAGGGTGATGTAATCTGGGCACAATTCATGTTTCCCGAGGTATGGTTCTGCATTACACATATACTTTGAGTAGACATCAGCCAGTATTCAAATTTTTATACCAAATTTATCAGGCTTGTACGACATGTATTGAGTAAAGGGATATCTTAGCGCAACTTTCGAATCGCAGCGTATCATATTTATGAGTCACTTTGAGCAAGTGATACTTTTTTTGGATTCAAGACAGTGGGATTCTACCAGAAATATTATGAAACAGAAAGAGCAAGCGATATAATGTCTGAAGTGAGATTGTGCGTCTCGCCATATTGTGCGTCTCCCCTCCCCTCCCCCATCCTCCATACTAGAATGACATAGTGTTATAATTTATAAAATCCATAAAATAACGTGTCTGCTGCCCAACTTGAACGCTTACAATCAATATAAAACAAATGAGAACAGATAAATATACAGTATATCCTCACGCAGCCTAGCTTCACGCGTTGCACCTGCGGTCAAAATGACCGCACAGGCGTTCAAGGTGAAAGTAAATTTTAAATAGTAACTAATTTCCCTATCATAAAAGTTTTACACCAACATAATGTCATCATGAAGTTAGGAAAAGTCAAAGAAGGAAATGCATTTATGACAAAAAAATAAAGGTGTGGCGGTTATATGAAATGCCAACTGCGACAAAATGACCGCACCGGGCGTTCTAGTGTTAAACAAGGCAACAATCTGAAATTCTTAACCGTGAACGAGAAGCTTGATATTATCGTTTCAGTGATTGGTTAAGAAACAAAGAATACCGTCTCTCGTTCTCAAAGTTCTAGGCCAGTGGTCGGCAACGTTTTTGTCAAGTGGGTCATTTTTCAATTTTTTTTCTCAAACATTTTCGCTGGTGGGTCACATCACTTCTATTTTAGATTACGCATTATCTTATAATACAGTAAATAAAAACATTATACAGATGGGATAATCCAATATACCTTAAATGTAGAATTACAAATTTACCATCGTCAAATCTATATTTACAACTTGAATAAAATTTCTTTAACGTTGTGGTTCCACAATGATACTTTTATTAGCACGACCCGGGTTTCGACGTACTGTAACGTCTTCTTCAGGTGAAAACTCTACAAAACACTCATGGTTATATGCTGCACTCCGTTAGGAGGGGAGGATCGGAGGGATGTAGAGGGGGGAAGAGTTTGGGATCGGGTCAGGGTTTATACAATCAATAAATTCCACCAAGTAATGCCTGAAACTACCAGTTGAAAGAAAACATAAAATGTTAGCGGAAAAGTAAGCCCCATGTAAATAAAATGAACCCTGGGTCAATAATATTTTCCCAGTGGGTCGCCAGGAGACCCGCGGGTCATAGGTTGCCGCCCACTGTTCTAGGCTATATAAATTAAATGGTGTCATGTCAGAATAATAATTTTTTCTGATAGAATAGCCCGTATGTACTGCGTAAAAGGTCTGTAAGGGACTCCTTACTTTTCATGATCATTATTGAGTAATCGATTACGCCCGTGTTGGTATGGTTTCTTTGATGGAATACAGATCCCCTTATTTCATTTTGATCACTCATGAATATTAACAAACAAAGTATGCAACATTAAATTATACTGAGCTTCCGAAAATAAAAAAATCAATACAGTTTAAAATAGTCACTCTACACACATTCTCAATAATTAATCTGCGTGTCCTTCGTCGAAGGTTGGTGTACGAAATCCCCAGAACATAGCTCTTGCGAATTCTCGCAGAATGTGACGCGTGTGTGTAAATGCAAACATTAAAAAAATCCAGTGGAACCCCTATCCAGCGAACTAATTCCACCTGAGGGGGAACGAAAATCAAAACATTCGCTAATTTCAACATCTCACATGTCTCCTCATGCAGTGCTGCATTAATAACGAATTTTCGTTCCGCGGTCTACTAATCACAGTGATGATATTGCCTCTCGGCATGTGAGGAGCTCTGCTGGGAAAAAAATTCACTCATTACCAATTCAAAATGCCCAGAGGTGAATTTCGAAGGAATTAATGGAAGCAGATCCAACCGAATAATTTTACCACACTAGCAATGAAAGACCAAGGTGAAACGCATATTTGAGTGGTGCTAGCTTGACCGCTCCAAAAAAGAGAGGACAAAAAACATAAAAATTAAAGACTTTCGAAGAAATTCTAGGCAAAGTAATTTTTCTTAAATAATAAGCAAACACAAACTTATTCTATGGTCATGCGCAATTCAAAGAAGATTTTAACCCCAGTGAGCCAAATAAGTACTAAATTTCATATTTCCAATTGTGTTGTTAAAAATACTGGTTTCACATACAACAATCCTTAGCTATCGAGCAACAAAATTACGGTACCGAACTTGCAGATTACCCGATGAATATATTTTAAATTATCAAGATTTCCATCTATATAAGCCGATTATAGCGCTGTTTATATTCGATTTTAACTTCATTACAGCAGAAATTGGCTAATTAACAAAAAAAAACATGATGAACAGGCGCCTAAAAGTATTAGCATTCGATTTCCTGGGAGGATTCGCGTCTTATACGTTTTTTTCTTGGGGAATGGCATTTAAACTAGAGCAATGCTATTTTTCCTCAAGTTCAAAATGTTCTCAATTTGACATCATTTTATCTCAAAGTCAAGTCACGAATAAAATGGGGATGTTTGTTGTGGTGGCTAAAATACTGGTTTTCCATCTCCAAGGGTGCGGTTTTGAACCCCGACGTTGAAGAAAAATTTTCATAAGTATCCCGATCCCTAATTAAGTTCCTTTAATAAAAACTTAGTAGAACAAATTTTCCACAGATAAAAATTTATTCGACCCGGGTTTCGATGCACTGCATCATCATCAGGTACATACATTTGTAAATCAAGGTATATATACAAGAGAAGGTGGGTGGGGGAGGTTAGGAAAGTGGAGAGAGGGAGTGGGGAAGGGGAAAAATTTCAAAGGGGGGAGGGAGTATTATTTACTCAAGAATATCGTTAACATTTGAAATTTGAAAAAAACCAAAAGTCGCTGAGGTGATGTCCCGCGGTGTGTCGAGGGGGGGGGGGGGAGGGGAAGGGGAAAAGCATTGGAAAAATAGACATTTTGTCAGTGGTTACTGGGGAATTTTGTGAGGTTCACAACAGTAAGTTAACACTATGCTGTGATGGCCCACGGAAGGCTCCGTGATGTACATCTATCTCTCCATTTTATTTACTAAGCGGAAGTTCGCGATTTGGGCAAACTATTTGTAAATGTTTTTTTAAAGGGTTCATTTGTGTAAAGTAATATTTAAGAAAACAGTGTAATCGAGTGAATTATTAGGGTTGTGTGAATGTGTGAGTAAAAAAAGAGTATTTGTGAATATAAGTGAAAAATACGAGTAATAGTTTGAGTGAGTGTCTTTAACTACGTTTCAAAAATCCCGGTTGAAAAGACCATCGAAAAAGTGACTCGAACAGAATATTGAATAAGCAGACGGCACCATGGATATACATATGGATCGTAAACTTGCCCCCAGTGGGTGTTGCCAAACATTCCGCATTCCCCGAAAAAGCAGGACAAAACAGATTGTAGCGCCATCACTCTAGAGTAGGTTGTTCTAATAAGGAAAGACCGTGATTCAAATGGAGATACTTGAAATAAAGGTACCGGAATTATCCTCCCTATTAACAGAGACCATTTTTGACCCACCCAAGCGAACCATTCCGAAGGAAAGGCCGTAATTCAAATGGAGAAACTGAAAATAAAGGTACTGGAATTGGCCTCCCAATTAAACCGGACTTTTTTGACACACAGAATCGGAACCATGCCGACTGCAGCGTGACCTATCTTTTGCGGAAAATCTAGGCAACACAGCTGCCCGTACAGAGGTGCCGAAGATTTTGATCCATATGTAGTATATTCATGGACGGCACACAGTGGGGCATTCTGGGTGGAAGAAAAGGGGCATATAACGCTCGCCCGGGGCCAAAAAGTGGACACTATCGAACACACTCTTGGACGGATTGCCTGGAGAGACATTGCTGGTTGAATGCTGCTAGTGTGAGCATTGTGCCAGAGCCAAGTAAGACGGCCATCATCTGAAAAAGGAGTCGGAGGCAAGGAACAGACCGACTGTCGAGAAACGAGGAGAGAGGTGGAGAAAGCCAAGGCGCATGGGAAACGTCTTCCGAGGTTCGGAGTTTCTTCAATGGGCTACGAGATGCTGAGGGTCATCGTGAGCCGCTCATTCTAATCGCCGCCACCACCCTGCATCAGCTTCCAGGATCTCCGAAAGAAGAGACCACACCCGGGCTAAATTCGTAAGAATTCCTCTCGCCACGTACTATTCCCCCCGCCCCATTGCTCCTCCCTCTCGACCAACGACGATCACCGACTCATGGCTAGCCTGCTTTTGTGGTTGGCTTCATTCATTTGGAATCTCTGGACTAGTCTCCGTGATCACAAGCCCCTGTATTTCAAGATCGCCAGCTATGCGTCATTATTAGTGGACTTTAGATAAAGTTTAATCTTTGGAAAAAAGGATATTCTTTTCATATATTTGAAGGTGACGCCGTGTAAAAAAAGTGTATTTTGTATTGAAGGTGACGCTGTGTGCCATTAACGGGTATTTTTTTCGTATTTCTTTTCGTATTGAAGGTGACGCCGTTTGGGATAGGTGAATTGTATGTTGAAGGTGACGCCGTGTGGTAAAAGTAATTTCAAGTCATTAAATATTATTATAGAAAAGACGCTAGTAATTATAATTTTGTTGCCTAAATCGCCAATCTTCCTTCCCTCGATCGCATTGATTAGAATTGTAACGCGGTGGTCGCGGAACCCGGGGAACTCTACCTATGCCCTTTTTTACATTTTTGCAAACCAAAAGTCTGATAGTGGAAGGGCATCACCCACTTTTCGACTGCACGGTCTTCACAAGCCGTGACACCCGAACAGCAAACTATTTGTATGGCGGAACTCCGACTCATTAACCCTGGTTAAATCCCGTGGGGAAAACTGAGGTTCTAACCGAAAGGGAGGGGTGTGTGACGGGACCACTATAATGCATAAAACCAAAAGGGTTATTTGTGAAGTTCCTTTTGTTTATAATACGCTATGTCGACGCCAGGTTTCTCTCCACCCTTCTTTCGTTTCCCATTTAATCCCTCCCTTAACAAATCTACCTATTATTAATAGTACAAATGATCCAAGTTGTCGATCACCATCCTCAAATGACTTTTTAAAAATTTTTGTCGCTCATATCAAACGGAGGACACTTTCCAGGAAGTAATCAGAATACGAATTAAATAACACATAAGATATTTTATGGTGGAACCACCAATAGGAACTATCCCTTCAGTTTCGTTCATCCATGAAGTAATATATTCTCTTGTTAAACTTATGAAACCACAAAAATGCGTAAGACCACACTGAGTGGATCAGTTATGCAGGAAATACGCCAAAACAAAAGAATTTATCGCAACTATGACAGAAAATTATGAAACTTTCACTTAATTTGAGTGTGCACCATAGGTATTTGACTGAAATCAACTTTTACAAAAAGTTGAAGAACCAAATCCACGTCGTGGCGGATAGTTGATCACAAAAGTGATAAGCATCGGACCACATCCAGGTGGATAGTTGATCACAAAAGTGATAAGCATCACTTCCATTCAATAAGACATAGTCCATTCAAATATTTAAAAGCTCCGTACCTTTTGAGTTTTTTTGTTTTAGCTGGAAAAAATGTGTTTTTCTTAACATGTTTAAGCTACCGCTGGAAAAATATCTAGCGTAAAATCACGGCACTAAAATAATGCTTGGTTGTGAGCCTGATGTCATGGATCAACATGAAGTTTTATAACTTAGATAGAATTTAAATAAATATATATAAAATTGTCTGGGTCATTTAGTGGCACAGTATGCAGTGTAAGGGTTATCCAAGTTTTTTCCCCATCCTTATTCCATGTTAGAAACGTGGGCAAGGTAATAATATTGTAACGATCATAAGGACTTCATTTTCCTATTAAAGCATTTCAAAAACCCCCAACAGTACCAACCGATGTCAGAGACAACGACCAGTATTACTCGAGTGGCACGGAATGATCGTTAACATTGGCAACGCCTTTTACTCGACCGAGTACTCGACCCTTTATGCGCACCCCTTTACTCCTGGCCCTCGGTGACATCAAGGGCTCGCGAACGGGAGGAGGGCGGAACAAGGGCTGGGCGGGTCTCGAGAAGAACAGAAAAAATCAAAGAGAGTCACCCTCCCCCTTAGCATGCAGGGAACGTTTGAGGTTAAAGAGGAGGAGCATATAAAGGGAAGGTGACGGACAAACTGGAAGGAAAGTTCAGAGACAAAGAAGGAAGGAATGGAAGGGACTGATTGGAAAATCGGAAGTAGGAAGGAAAGCTGGAGAAAGATAAAAAAAACAAGAGTCAAGGTTTGCAAAAAAACGCGTCGATACAAGAATAAAGGCCAAAGATCACGAACGTATACAAATATGACAAACATGTTGGAAAAAGATATAATGAAAAAAGTCGGGAAAAGACTAAAGAACTAAAAAAGTCAAAGAAACCAGAAAAGAAACAAAATTCCAGGGGAGTTGATTTTAAAGTACACATCATATCGCCGAAGCTAGTCCATAAGAAGGTTTTGATGACTACGTATAGAGGAAGAGAAAAAAGTTTGATGAGGTTCAGTGCTCTGATTTCGGAATAGAACGCGTTGAAAAAAGCATGAAAGGCCACAGACCAGGAACTTACAGATATCTGACGAAAATGCGGGTAAAATTATTATAAAGTGACGGGAAATTGCCAAATTTAAAAGAGTAGAAGGAATGAGAAAATATGAAAAATTATTAAGAGCCTATTTCTAAAGGAAACGCGGTATTGCCGAACTAGTCGATAGCAATGTGTTTACGACATCAACTAGACAATCGTAAATTCAGAACGCAACAATAATTTTATTATTCTCTTCGATAGGACCATGGTTGTTTACTTTCCTCCAATATTCTTTCAACTTTTTGCTGCGACATTTATTCCTTTCTTCGGGCCATTTTGGGCCTGTTTTTTTATTCTCTTTTACATTGTAATCCCTCCAGTTTTAACACTTTATCTCTTGAAATCTTTCCTTCAATTGTCTCTTTTCTTATTTGTTCTTCTGAGTCTTTCTACAGTTCTGGGATTCAACTCGCTGTTTTCTTCTTATACCAAATATATGCAAAGAGACATTTTGTTAACCTATTTTCATCCAGTGTGCTGAAATTCTAAAAATGTTAACATCTCTTTTTCATTATTTCCGTTATATTTTTCATAAGTTGGTTTAATTAATGATTAATTTCGGTTTACTTAATGATTCTTAGTTGACATACTTTTGCAGTATTTAGTAAACCTATTATTTTCCTAATACACTTTTTGCCTTAGGTATCCTTTGTTACACCTTTAGCTCTTTCCATGTCATGAATACACAACATGCATGCATCATTCATGTATACACAACAAATTTTCTAAACAATAGTATTGTATTACTTCTCCTAATAAATATTTGATTGAACAAATAATTTTATTTATAGAGCTTTTGAGGGTTCCAGACTCAGGAACGTAAGTCCTTGTCAAGGCTCTCGTCTTCCCTTTCATTTTTAATGCAATGACTGATATGATTCCAAGATGGTTGATAATAGATGATAGGATTCCAGGCACTACTTAATTGAAAACCAGTGTCTCGGTTAAAATTTCTTTTCTAGGCGGATCACGATGGCCTCTTTCATTAAACGGTCCCAATAGCCATGCGTGTGGCTATGTATCTTTGCATCTTCCCATGCCTTCGTTGATGCTATGTTCGGCTACTGCCGAATTCTGTGGTTGCGCCAATCTGAAGTGCCATCGATGCTCCTTCAGCCTTGTCTCAATCGTTCGGCCTGTCCCTCCCATATAGACTTATCCGCATTCACAGGGGATTTTAGATACCCCTTGCGTATTCAGGCCGATGGGATCCTGCCCCTTCACCAATAGATCCCTTAATTTAGGTGAATAATACTAAGCGCGGGAGAATACGGTGAATCCTTCTCGATATGGTGGAGATGTAAGGGAGGAAAGCTTTAGCCAACGGTTTTTCAGACAGCACCCCAGTACAGCTCTCTTATGTCAAAAATAATAACTTGCATGAATTAACATATAAAAATAATTTATTTTATTTTACCGCAAAAATAGCTCCATATTAAGTATAAAATTCAGAGTTGCTAAATGAATACACACATGGGGATTGTAGCATATGGACACCATGGACGGAAAATAAAAAGTTAGTAGGCGTGCGGGGGTCACTGTGGCTTGAAAATGTAAGAAAAATTGAAATTACTTAGAAGTTAAAAAATATGTTTGTTTGTTATGGGTGAATAACAAGTTTCTGAATACATTTGAAGGTACTGAAGGCATCAAAAATGTTTAACGTGAAATTTAAAAAAAAACAATAATAAATGCTTGGAGGTCTGAAGAACCCCCTCTCGCCTATATACGGTAGCAATCCAGAGCAATGTGTGACCTTGTTTATGAATTATAGTTTTTTTAATATACAACATTTCTTATTAACGGGACTATTCCCGATGCAAACACCAGTGGAACTTTTCGAATGTTAAAACAAATATGCATACTTTATTCAATAAAATTTTAATGCAAACAAGCTATATTTTTCAAGTGCAGACAGCATTGTTAAGTGGAGTTGGATTGAATAATTAAAAATGGTATGTGAACTTCGTCACCGAGTAAGTTAAAATATGGCGTTACAAATTACTTTTAATTTCATCATCATAACCTAATCCACCCTAAAAGACCCTTAAAGTAAAGTCTAGCTGTGGTTACAATCCAGAAACACCACTGGCACTGAATTATACGTATACTATCATTATTTCATCTCCTGTTAAATCCAGGCCAACGATATCAACTGTGGCGGAATGAGAAAAGAATTTCCATGCAATAAAATCGAGGACAAAATCATTGGTGGAATTGTTATGGCTGACATTAATGATCCCACTTAAATGCTAATAGAGAACTCGGAGCAGTTCCCCTCTGATCTGGCAATTAATACTCTTTATTCAATTCACGGATCTTTAACGACGCTAATGGCTGCTGTTGTTCTCAATATTCGCCATTCAGTGATAAAACCGCATCTTTGAAAGGTGTACTGGAGATAGTAAATGACTTTTGGAGTGTTTATTACGATTGATGGCTCAGACTTATATCGAGAACAACGGAATTTTATTTTCGTATGGGTTTATTATTTTGCTTGGGAGTCACTAAAATAAAACAGGTTGACCTGATTTCAAACCATCGTTACTGGACAAAGATGTTTTTTCTTGTTTGAGAATGTTTTCAAAATATTTTGTCACTTAAATTGCAGATTTATTAATTAAGTCATTATTGAATTAGTACACCGCAAGGTATTTACATTAATGGGAGAAAATGCGAGATAATAATTGTTTATTTAAATTTTCACACAGGGCACAATCAAGACGACATTAAAATATAATTTACACTCTAGAAGTGCATTAGTTTACCTCATTTATGATTCTTAAGAATGGAGACGTCACCCGCACACGTGTATATAATAAAAATGACGCATATCTCTCCACTTTACCTCATAGTTAATCAGAAAAATGTGACTCATTTTCATGCAGCTTAGACATTAACATTATTTTGCACAATCCCTGCAGTGAAAAAATTGCAGTTTCCGTTAATGCACACAATATAACCCAATGAGAAATAAAATAAACTTGCCAAGCCGTTTCTGTACATGTCGTGTATTTCTTGTTCATCTCCGACGCTTGTAAATTAAGTTCCTCAAAATTATAATATATGTTCAATTTCCAAATCACTGCGTAGTACACGAATGACATGGTACACAGTCACGCAAATGCAAGAATATATCTAATTAAACAATAATTTACATACAACAAAGGGAGGAAACTCGTCATGAAAGAATCAGTTAACATGAATGGGGCATGAATAAGCCATCTTATGTCAAACTGCTCTCCTTGAACTACGACCTTGACGTGGTGGAAGGGCTTGTGCGTTCCAATGACCCCTAGAGCTGGACTGGCAGGAGCAAGTACATTGCTCCTGGTAGGGCCACCCATGCCAGATAGGTCGAAGGGTAGGAGCCAGACGAAAGGTAGTTCCGTGATGGTGTCACGTTAAAAATACCGTTGAGTCGCGTGGGATACCTCTCAACTATCACTTCCCACAACATGAAAGTCATCCAAAGAGATCTGATTCCTGGCAACTACGGGACGCCGCCCACTAGGGCGGGTGTCGTGCCCGGCAGTGGGGGAGGCAAGGCCTCCGCGGTCGTCATCACACGAAATCCTTGCACAGAATCAGAATCATCACCAGAAGATACAAGGGAAAGGAGGGAGAAGAAAAAGAAAAAGAGGAAGAGGAGGAGGAAAACAGTGGTAAAAATAGGAACTTGGAACGTAAGGACCATGATGAGGGCCGGGAAGCTTGAAAATATTAAGCAGGAAATGGAAAAAGGAAAAATAGATGCTTTGGGATTGTGCGAGGTTAGATGGAAGGATAGCGGGGACTATTGGAGTGATAACTACAGGGTGATCTATAGTGGGGGAGATGAGAGTCAACGGGGGGTAGGCATGGTACTGAACACAAAGTTGGGACTGAGGGTGGTAAACATTGAACAGGTGAACGACAGGATACTAGTGGTAGAAATAAAAGCACGGCCGACGAATTTCGTACTGGTCCAGGTATACATGCCTACGAGCAACCATAGGGAGGAAGAGGTGGAAGAGGTGTACGAGCAAGTAGAAGAAATAATTAGACAAGTGCCGGGGAAAAAAAACCTGATAGTGATGGGTGACTGGAATGCAGTGGTGGGAGAAGGGAGGGACGGATTAGAAGTAGGAGGGATTGGGCTAGGAAGAAGAAATGATCGCAGGGAAAAGGCAGTTGAATTTTGTAGTAGAAATAAATTAGTAGTGACAAACACTTGGTTTAAACATCACCCCAGGCGTAGGTACACATGGAAAATGCCGGGTGACACTGGGAGATACCAAATTGATTATATAATGGTGAGGCAGAGATTTAGGAACAGTGTAAAAAACTCTCGTAGCTATCCAGGGGCGGATGCGGACTCGGATCATAACTTGGTGATGATGAAGTGTGAAGTTAGATTCAAAAGGCTTTGTAAAGGTAGGAAGATAAAGAGGTGGAACCTTGAAGCATTGAAAGGGTTGAAAAGGAGGGAATACCAAGAGCTAGTAGAAAAGAACATAGGTGAAGAGAAGCGGATGGGAACCATAGAGAAGAGATGGGAGGTTATAAAAACAGGCATCGCAAGAGCGGCAGAGAAAACAATAGGAACGGTGGAAAAGAAGAGGGTTAAGAAGCAGTGGGTTACAGAAGAAATGATAAAGAAAATGGAGGAGAGAAGGATATGGAAAAACGTGAACACCGAGGTAGGGAAGAGGAAGTACAAGGAATTGAATAATAAACTCAGGCGAGTGACCAATCGGGCAAAAGAAAACTGGTGGAAGGGACAATGTGAGCAAATGGAAAAGATGCAGGAGGAGGGGGAAGTGGGCGCTTTGTACGCCAAGGTGAAAATGTTATCGGGTGGTAAGAGAGGTCAAGCGATACCAAAGGTTAAGGACAAAACAGGAAAGATATTAATCGAACAGGAAGATATCCAAGAAAGGTGGAGAGAATACGTAGAGGAGCTATATGACAGCGAGAATAGACCCCTTAGCCTAGATCTAGAGAACGAAGGAAAAATAGATAAAGATAACCTCGGACCAGAGTTACTTGAGAGTGAAATAGAGAGGGCACTAAGAGAGATGAAGGGTAGAAAAGCCGTGGGAACCGATAACCTACCTTCGGAGCTACTGCAGAATCTAGGTAGTAGGGGGAGAAAATCGTTTTTCGAACTTATTCGCAGGAACTACGAGGAAGGAGTATGGCCAGAGGATTTCGTGAAAACAGTATTAATACCTATCCCGAAGAAGAAGAAAGCGTCAGAATGCGAGGAGTATAGAACAATCAGTTTAATTTCGCACGCAGCAAAAGTGTTGCTTAGAATACTAAATAGAAGGTTGGAGAGCAGAGCAAAGTGCTATTTAGGCGATGACCAATTTGGGTTTAGGAAGGGGAGGGGAACCAGAGATGCGATTGCGGTAATGAGGACACTTATAGATAGAAACATAGAGCATAATCAGGATGTTTTCGCTTGTTTTGTAGATTTCGAAAAGGCGTTTGACAGAGTAAACTGGGAGAAACTAATGCAGATACTGGGGAAAATAGGAATAGACTGGCGCGATAGGAGACTCATCCGAAACTTATATATGGGGCAGAGGGCTCAGGTAAGGGTAGCGGACGGTGAATCAGGGTGGGCAGTTATAGGTCGCGGGGTGCGGCAAGGGTGCCCGTTGTCGCCTTTACTTTTTAACATCTATGCTGAGGAAATGGTAAGAGAGGCATGGGATGAGCTAGACGTGGGAATGAAAGTAGGAGGCCAGTGGATAAAGTCGGTTAGATTCGCAGACGATCAGGCGTTGGTGAGTCGGTCATCGAAAGGACTGCAAACTTTAGTAGATGCACTGGAAAAGCAGTGTGAGAAATACGGAATGAAGATAAATAATAGGAAAACAAAAGTAATGAGATTCTCTAGGAAAAAGAAAGCGAAGCTGGTGATAAGAGTAGGAAGTCACAAACTGGAGCAAGTTGAACAATTTAATTACTTGGGTAGTACGCTAGAAGAAACAGGACATAGTAGCAAAGACATTAGGAGGAGAATAGCGCTAGCGAAGGAAGCGTTCAATAATAGAAGGGAGCTGATTACGGGGACCTTAATTAAGGATGTAAAAAAGAGGCTAGTAAAGAGCTTGATATGGAGTGTGGCGTTGTATGGGGCGGAAACGTGGACCTTGAGAAAGGAAGACGAAAATAGGCTGAAGGCTTTTGAGATGTGGGTGTGGAGGAGGATGGAGAAGGTGCGTTGGACGGAAAGGAAGACAAATGAGGAAGTGCTTGACATGGTGGGCGAGGAGAGGAAACTTATAGATGAGATTAGGGGAAGACAGGATAGGTGGCTGGAAGGGGTAATGAGGGACGATGGTTTGCTGAAGGTCGTGATAGAGGGAAGGATGTTGGGTAAGTGGGGAAGGGGAAGGAAGAGAATCGGTTTTATGGACGGGATGAAGAAAGGTAGGACTTATGCTGAGATGAAGAAAGAAATACAAGAGGTAGAAAGGGCACAGCACGTGTAAGAGTTCG
This sequence comes from Pyrrhosoma nymphula, assembly GCA_963573305.1. Classification (NCBI taxonomy): domain Eukaryota; kingdom Metazoa; phylum Arthropoda; class Insecta; order Odonata; family Coenagrionidae; genus Pyrrhosoma; species Pyrrhosoma nymphula. The sequence goes on from OY754330.1 coordinate 116,416,178, forward strand.
TTGGATATTCTCTGACTTTCATCACAACCTACCTCTAACCGGTAGATTACTTTAATGTATGTATGTATGTCAAACTGAAATACCCCTCGAACTAAGATGGCTTTGTGGTGTAACTGGATAACACAACTGGCCGACAATTGGAGAATCCGGGTTCGACTCCCGGTAATACAAATGGTTTTTTCAACTAACGTCATCTCTTTGGATTAAATATGTATACAATTACGTACGTGCGAGAAATCACGACACGTACTAACCTGTCGCTCGTCATTCTGTTTATATGTTCGTTCCATTATTTTTTCCGTTCAGGATTTCAGTCATTTATACTTTCTGTTTTACCTTAGTTCCATATATCTTCACTTTTTTCTCTGGCTAACACTGTTTCGCCTGCAATTCTATGAAGTATCTCCATCCCTGTGGTCTCTAATACTCTTCTAATCTAGGATGTTCCTGGTCTCGTCTCAACTATATGGAAGGAATATTCTACATCAAGTCGATATACAAGACTAAGACGCTCTATAATTCTTTAGTTTTAAAAATATGGTAACATTATTCATTGTATGAAATATTATTCTAAATATTTATTTATTTTTAAAAATAAAAGCGCACTCTGCATATTACTTGAGGATATTTTTTTTCATTTACCCTTGTGTCTCAATTTAACCAACTACTACCTACATATTACCCGGAAAAAAGTTTAAAAAAATACTTAGCCCATATCAAAGCTAATTGTTAAGCCTCATACACTTTTTTATGTGGAGCTAAATGTATTAAGTGTCTAAAATAGGGTCATCACCTTCTTAAAGTCTTTTACATGAGTGATGTAAAAAAATGGAAAACAGTATTCCATACCGGGAACTCCTCTATGCCATATTTGGTCTTACAATTGTTTTATAAATTCTGGATACTGTTTCTTGTCTAAGGTATTTATTTCTCCAAATCGTAACATTAAGGCACTCTGCTGTCTCATTTGTCTTGATGTATTTCTGTCTCACCTCATTTTCAATATCTCAGTAGCTTGTTGTGCCGTGTATGTGTATTCCGAGGTATGCAAGTCAAACTCTTCCTGGGGCAGATGAAGAGTGGAATGAGTAGCCTAGCAACTGACAACTGCCGGTCCCAAGCCAGGATAAAGGAGGGTTGATGGACCAGGTTGTCAGCCTACCCATTGTAAAACAACAGAAAGCTCAAAGTACCAATTATATGCCTCGGAATAAAACATCTCATTATTGATCCCAAGAGACAACCGTACTTGCACAAAGGGAAATTCATATGCACACACGTAGTAATTAATGTATCATTGTCCAATATTAGAAAAAGATTTAAACAATAACAATGTCACTAACTGTCCTAAAAATTAACTAGAAGAACACATTCTCTTTCGATGATACTATTGACATTCCCTAGTTGAGTTCGTTGTGGACTTGAGCCGGGACGTATGGGAAGGCCGACCAGTAAGCGTCTCCAATTCCAGTTCCGTCTTGGAGAGTGGCGAGTTAAATCCCACTACTGATCCCCTCGAGAAGGAACAAAAGGAAAAAATAAAAGAATTATTGGAATCGGCTCGCTAAGACAGATAGGTGAGAGTAAAAGCAGAGGAGGCGGATCAAAGGAAGACAAGTAATCTCCTTAAAGGGAAGAAAATGAAAGGAAGTCGAGAATGGGGCCATAAAGAAAGGGAAAAGATTGTGTGGACTGATATATGGAGTGCGAGAAATTGCGGAAGAGAAAAGAGTCCGAAGCAAATTTTGGGTCTTGAAAGGATTGCAAGCAAAGTAAGAGAATGAGGATTATTATTATTACTGCTTTCAGGAATTTGATTTACCAGATGGAATAGAACACCGTCCTCTAGGAGTTGTTGTTTAAGTTTTCTGAGTGTCATTTTTTACCCATAACAAGATACTAAGCCAGGTATAGAGCCATCCATTGCCGTTAACAAGCCCGGATAAAAAATTATCCGGACTTGTTAATGGCAATGAAATCTGTCAGAGTACCCAATCCACCCAAGAAAATAGCAATTAATAAAATTTCACAAAACAATGACATTTCCTTGTGGAATATATAGCATGGAAAAATCAGAGACTATGAAAGGTCAGATATAAATTACTACACGTACAGCTCAAAATAAGCACTAATGCTACTCTTTACAGAGTTCTCTCTCTACTCAATGGCTTGCTCCAGAAAGTTGCTTTTAAACTTCTCAAGACAGCACATGAATACAACTTTAAGATTTCGACCGAAAAGACCAAATTATGTGCATTCAAAGGCGACAAATGAATCAGGTCGAAAATATTTTTAATCAATCACGGTAATAAACAAGTGACGTCCACGAACTTTCTTGGCACAACACTTTTTGTACTACAATAAAAACGACATAAATGAGAAACCTGCCATTTTCAACAACATAAACGGTACAATACAGCGAACTTAAAACAATTAGGAATGAGAAGACACCCTAAAGAGATTTTATAAAATAATGGAAATTTCTTGTGAAGGGGCAATTTACGGCAGCGAGAACTGGACAATATCAAAAGCAAATGAACAGAGGTTACAAACATCTCAAATTAAGTTTTTTAGAAGAGCTGCAGGCTATTCACGAAAGGACAGAAAAAGAGATGTGGATTTAAGGCAAGAACTTGTCGTACGAGGCATCAAGGAAACGGTACAAGAATAGATTAATATATGAAGAGAAGAGATTGAAATAATATATTAAGGAAAAACACCCATGCAAACACACACACACACACATACATATATATATATATATATATATTATATATATATATATATATATATATATATATATATATATATATATATATATGAGTTCGTGGAAAATCACACACGCGATAATTTAAATAAAAATAAACTTTTCCACAGGTGGGGCGGAAATAAATATAGAAACACAAAAAAGAAGAACACTCACACACTATACGTTCTGATATTTCGACAGCCGAGCTGCCTTTCTCACAGAATGAAGGATACAGAATGATGGATAGGCATGGGACAAGGGGTAGAGTGAGGTAGGAGGAGAGGTAGGAGAAAGGGGTAAGAAAGGGGAGAAGAGGGGGGGGGGCGGGAGGGGGTCAGAAGAGGAGAGCGGGGTGAGGGGGGGAGAAGAGGGGAAGAGGCGGGAGAGGGTCGGAGAAGGAGGAAGGGATGTGGGAGGGAGGAAAGGGGAGGGGCGGGAGGGGATAAAAGGAGGAGAAAGGGGAGAGGAGAAGGGGCGGTAGGGGTCAGTGAGCCCGATTTAATCCGGGGGGATTATAGGCAGAATAAAGCCAGATACAAGCCAATTCTAATGTACGTAATTGAAGGGGAGAGGCAGAGGGAGGGAGGGAAGACAATATGCCTGCTCGGAAACATTTGTCAAAACTGACATTGTGGGAGGAAGCATGGACCGGGACGGGGAAGGAGGCATTGGGCGAGGACGGCTTACAACTGGCTCGGTGGCCGGTCAATCTAACACTTAAGGCGTTAGTGGTGAGACCAATGTAATAGGAATCGCAAAGGTTGCAAAGGAGGATGTACACAATGTTGTGGGAAGTGCATGACCGAGAGGGGACGGAAGGAAGTGGGTGGGAGAGGAATTTAGCGGGGAGGGGGTCGGTAATAAGAATAGGGCACGTTTTGCATCTCGCGCGATGGCAGGGGTTGGGTGGGGTTTTAGAGCTAATATAGGGTTTAGTCAGCGGTTTGGTGGTTTTTAGGATGCTGGAGAGGTTAGGGGGACGCCTGAAGGTGAGAGAGGGACATTTGGGGAATGTGTTTTTGGTGGTGAGATTATCAGAGAGGAGTGGGAAAAGGTTTTTAATGATTTTTTTGAGGGCATGGACGCCTGGGAAGTAGGTGGTACAGAGGGAGAGGTTGTAATTCTCCTTATTTTGGGTTGGTTTAGGAGGAAAGGGTTTTTTGAGAATTCGTTTATTGAGAAGAGTCTCAGGATATCCTCGTCGGAGAAGGGATTGGTATATATATATATATATATATATATATATATATATATATATATATATATATATATACACACAAACACACACACACACACATACATATATAATAAGAACGAGAGGCTGAAGAACTCTGGGATGCCTACGCATTAGATGGGAAGACCAAAATGGAAGAAGGTCGTAACAGATACAATCTAGACCAAGCTACGAGAAGAGCAGAGAAGATTCTTCTTAATTCATACTGCGTACTACAAGAACGTGAGAATCTAAGATTTAAGATAAAAGTTAAGAAGGAAGTGAATACTGAATGAGCTATTTTAAATTAACTGCAAAATGTGAGAGATAAATTAGAGCACAATATAAATGAGTAAAACCTTAACACGAAATCGGATTAAGGTACACAATGACTTGTCAATGACTCAATATAGTTTTATAATTACCAATTGAGGGAATCGGCATTTTAGTCAGCGGTATTTTGTTTTTTTCACTCATCTCATTAAAACCCTCACAATAATATATAAAATTAAAAAAAATAACCCGGAAAAGTTTTTTGGGAAATTTTAACGAACTAATTTAATTTGGACCATATACAGAAATTATTGATAAAATCGTATTAACTAATATCATATAAAACCTCATTGGTATTAAGAACATCCGAAAAGCCAATTGATTTAATAAATATTAATTATTGCAAATAAATTAGCTCATTAAACATTCACAATTCCTTTTCTTGACAGGATTATGCCATGCAGAAATTGATATTTGTGAAAGCAATTTAAAAAAGAACACTTACGCATGCATTTTAGTTATTAGCCTTATTAAATAGAATAATTGCCTCAAAGTAATGAGTATCACTTAATTTGATTTCTCATAAATAAATACAGCTCAATCGAGCTTCATATTTTCCATATTTATACTAAAAATTTCGATTGGTGCCACCACATTTCCTCCATTATACATTAAATCTTACTAAGATCAGAGCAAACAATGATGATTTATTGAAAATAAGGGAGCAAAACAAATAATATCAATTTTCCAGAAATGTTTCATGTGTTCTGGAAAAAGAAATGAAGGTGAAAGCCCTTGAAAGCTTCGAGAACAAAAACATGATAAAAATGTAAATAATTCATTAGGCTGAAATATACCGCGATGCAAATAAACACCTGACGACAAGTGAATGGCAAAAGGCTCTGATTAATTTTCCAAATAAGCTTCTCTTTATTACCATAAGCTTTAAATAATTAAATAAACAATAGGATTACAACGGTCTAATTTCCCTTTGATACTCTACCTAGTCAACAGTTATGAATACAGTAGCCAGAGGTTCGGTGCAAACATTTATGGGCTAAGAACCTCCCGCATCAGGTCAAAAAAAGCACCGAGTTGGATGAAAGATCTGGGATTTTGGACCAAGGCTTCATATAAAATGTGGAAATCAAAACGTGGGCATTAAATTTGTACTAAGGCTACACACAAAAGTATAAATGACGACGTGGAAGAAACTTTAGGCCCGATCTCCGGGTATCTCAGTTTTTAAGGGAGAAAATTATGAGCCACACCTGACCTTCACAACATTTAAGAAAATCTTAAAAGGAGCCACAAATATATTATAGATAATAAAAAATGAATATAATAACTATTATTCTTTTAGTGATAGTGAAAGGATTTGAATCACGTATTATGTGACTCAATTCCATTAAATTTGTTTTAAATCAAACGTTGATCGGTTTTTTTTCAAAAAAACCTATGATAGGTAGTTTTTCGACCCCTGAAAATCGTGAATCGTGAAAAAGGCCCCAGCAGTCGTTAAAGCGAACGAAATCTCATTCCACAAGTAGTAATAAGGAGAAAACATATTAGCTGAGAAGGCTGCGGGAATGGTGGCCCTCTTTACATACTTAACAAATGCCAAACTGAAACGAAGCAATACAACCCCGTTTCCTTCGGTGATCCCTAAGGCTCCAAACGTACGTTAGACATTGCATGGAAGAAATCATATTGAAAATTTACGACGCTGCATTGAAAAAAACTAGCATATAACGGCGAATATTATAATGGTTTTTTAATGAAAAAGTGAATGAGAAATAATACTTCGCTCCACTGTCTAGTCGAATATTTTTCAGTGAATCGGCCATCATTAATACCATCTTCACATTACCATTCTATCTGTCTAATTTTATGTGTTTCCTATCCTCTTTCTTTCACCATCTGTCTGAACAAAATATATATACTCAACCGCTTCAAATATCTGTCTGAACTGTCATCTGTCTGCCATCTGTCTGAACAATATATATTCACTCAAACCGCTCACAGGCGTAAATAATAAATATTTCGTTCAAACAGGTGGTGAAAGAAAGAGGATAGGAAACATATAAAATTGGACAACACAATGGTGATGTGAAGATGGAATGATGGCCGATTCCAAGTGAAAAAAATTCGTCTAGACCGGGAATTGAACCACGGACCTTCTATCTAGGCTACTAAAGAAACGCTGGAATCAGCGGGGGGTTTTATATGAATCAAACACCCCCAAGATTAGCCCGTAAATGTCGCCGAGAGATGGCGCTGGGCATTTTCACTCACCGGCAGAGAAGAAATTACGTACACAGAAGAGGAAAGCAAAGTTAGAATCAGGCACACAGACAGTGGTAAAGATACAAAACAGGCGTTTCAGGGCACGCAGAGCCCAAGAAGTAGAAATGAGCCATTCCGGCCATACAACCATTCATTCATTTGCTCAAACCGCTCACAGGCGTAAATAATAAATATTTCGTTCAAAAAGATGGTGAAAGAAAGAGGATAGGAAACATAAAATTGGCCAACACAATGGTGATGTGAAGATGGAATGATGGCCGATTCCAAGTGAAAAAAATTCGTCTAGACCGGGAATTGAAACACGGACCTGCCGATTTCGCGCCGGATGCTCTAACCACTAAGCTATCTAGACTACTACTACTACTACTACGACTAACCACTGGAATCGGATATTTTTCCTATCCTCTTTCTTTCACCACCTGTTTGAACGAAGTATTATATATATATAATACACGTGAAGCGGAATCTTCTTTTGGTTGCAGACCTTTTTTATTTGCAAAATTATATTAGAAATAGTAGTTGTCTGTTATCGGAAAAGGTACCAATAAAAACAAAATAAATTGAAGATTCTTATTCCTTGAAACAAATGTTTAATTCCGGTTGAAATTCCGAAAATTTTGCTCAAACGTAACGATTTATTTCAATATTTTAGCGTTTTCGAGTCATCATGCCCATAATGGCCATACTTATTTTTTAAGTCGAGATTCCGTGTATATCCATCAACTCAATGATTCTTTGCAGTATGTAAGATATGAATGGTTTATTACAATGCATTAGCGTTGATTTTTTTCCTTCCCATTGATATTCACCGGGCACCTTCTCTAGTTAGTAATAACAACGAAAACAGAGCCAGAAAATAACAATTTGACGTATAAAAATTGCGTGGACGCGATAACGAAATTAAATCAGGGGCTGAAGTCCCGAATGTACTCTTGAAATTCCCGCTTTACACGACACAATTTTCAATACACGTAGAAACGTACATCATATTGTGCAATGAAATTCCTCGTCCAAAACGGCCTTTAGACACCGTTGACATGCAATCCGTGACCTGTGTCCTCTACCCCTTCCTTTACCTTATTCCCTTCCCTTTCAACGGCTGGTGTCCTAACACCCCCTGCCACACGCCCATGCTGTGTCTCGCATGGTAGTACGTAGATGCATGCTTCCCCGCTCCCGTCATCTTCAATCAAAAACACTGTATAAGTGCCTGTCTTCACGCGAAGTCAGTCGCAGCGATCCGGAGCCTGATGTCTCCGAATGTTGACCAATCTCTGCAGATAATGGTCCGTGGAGCGTGTTACATCGATAAGTGCTATTAATTTGACAAAGGACCGGTTTAATTATGTTAGGTTAGCAAAAATGGGGTAACTGAATTTAATGTGTCGTCACTGTTACCAACACGAAGAGTCCAAGCTTTAACGAACGTATTGTAAGTGACACTTAGCTAAGTCATGTGTTAAAGATTCATCTGTACCCTGGAGCGATTCGCGAAAAGTAATCGTAAGTTTAAATCGGGGTCGAGATAAAATTCTGAGTGTGGACCATACCAAGGTATTGATTATAACCATGATAAATAAAACCATATACCATGAACATGATATAATACAACTTGGAGAAAATTACGGTGTAGGCAGACATCCCTGCTGCAAATTTCTGACCTACTGCTAAACGATATTCACAATTTCTGCTGGTATGCGAAAACAAAATCTTTTGACAGATGCTGTAAAATATTCAAGTTAAATTATACGAAAATTAGCCTTCTCATGAAACTCTGGTTGCTTTGACTAAGACGTTCCAGAGGGAATTAAATATTGCGCAGGAAAAAGTAATAGCTACTCAATAAGGCTAATTCCATCTTGCATTTATAAAATAATCTTTAAAATAAACGTGATGTCTTAAAGAATGTATTAACATTTCTTAGGATGACAAATAGCCAAGTTAATGTGAAATAGATGTCAGGAGTAACCCAATATTTCCACTAGGAGATCCAAATATGTTTTACTAGCATTCCTGCGATTGCCTTTGACATTGGTCATTGACAATCATCATAAAATTTGAGAGGCATGAAGCCCAAACGAGGTTTTTCGTCACAATCCCCTAATCTCAGTGCAGTCACCCTGTAACTGTATCAAATGCTTAATTTTGGGTACTCAAACGTACGAAATCTTTTGATACCTTGACAGTAATATTTGGTTACCTACCGGTCATACTATGTTTCGATGGATCATTATCAACCTCATATTCCACTTACAAGGTTCGCTCCTTTATACATTTCAATCCACTTATCACCTAACTTCACTACATCCAACATGTCCTATCCTTTCCCTCCCTCTTTTCCAACGTTTTACCTTTAAAAGAGGTCATAACTCAAAAGTATATGTTACTCAATACTGACTAACCAACCCTTTTCATGCTTAAAACCGTGTGATAAACCCAATAATTAAAAGACTACCATGATATCCAGAAAAAGATGAATGATTAATCAGAGGTCGAATATCCTGCGCAAATATGAAGTTGAAGTAAAAAAAAATTAATTCGTAATTCAAGGAGTTAACTCGACAATGACGCAAGAACTTGAAATGGGCAGAGGTCATTGCTCCCCCATTCCTCCACTTGAATAGTCTGAGCCGTGGCGTAGACATATCATAAATTTACCTAAGGATAGCAGCGAAGTAAAGATAAAAAAATGAAATCACAGCCAGATCGTTACAGGACCAACAACGTGATGTATTTACGCGCGTTAAAATGATGGATGAACGACCCGCAGTAATAGCGCATTGAACATGATGTAAGTTAGCGATTTATGACCGTATTAAGTGCTCCTCAAGTAGTCTTCCATACATTACCGCAGAAGCCAGCTGAGATAACAATCCGTATGCTCAGGGAAGGAATGGTTGTGTTGAAAATCAAATTCACGTCACGAAAGCTCGAAAAACGATTTAATGCCTTCTACATGCTACTTCTGTACCGTCTACCACCACCTTCTTGACAGGTTATTGCCCTGGCATTTGAGCGTGACATGATAGCATATATATTTTGCTCAGACTCGAATAAAAAGGCGTTAATGTTTGCGCGACACTGAGACTATGACGACAAAACACTACATACGTGATCTGGCATGAAAGTGTAAACTTTCGATATTTATCTATTAATACAAATTATTTTGGGGTGTACAATTGGCCCTCAAACATATTCGTTACATAGTACCTAAGTGCTGTATGACCCTTAGAGATGCATGAACGGCAGATGGACGATCTTCACTTGGAAACTCATACGAAGGGATAGAAAATAATAAGGAAGAGGTTTACTTTATTTCATCACACAATAACCACATCGTCGGTAATTTATGGGCACATGAGTTATCCGTCGGTCCCATAGGAATTGAAAAGTGGCCGCCGCCGACTTGCAATTAATTAACGTGATAAATGACCAGCAGTTGGCGAGTCCACCTCATTCCACGTTACACGAAACAAAGGTTGTTGTCATTCGCACGAATAGTAAAAAAATATACAGGCATACGGACTAGACCGGATTGGGTACATCTAATGATAAAATTATTTACAGATGGACGAGATATTAGTCATAGCTTGCGTAGCAACAAAGTTCCTAAAGCATAGGAAAGTATTTAATTTGCGAAGAATCAAAGATAAATAAATCAAATAGAAAAACTGGGATATTAATTACCTAAGACGATACCGAAATATAACAAAACAAAAGTGCCTTAATCCTCAGTAACTAGTGCCTGACATATCAAACAAGGGAGTTCATTAGATTACTCATCAGGAGGCGAAAAAGGCTCCCCCTACAAATTGACCAATAAATACGTCTTGAGAATTAAGTCTTCCGCATTTTAAAATGCGTAAGTCCTAAAGAAGCCATAAATTTATTTAGCTACACATGAAATTAACAATTCTTAGTCTTTTACAATTGCTATAAAAATAATATCCGGTCAATGAAACACCGTAAATCACCGGGCAGCATATGTCTTTTCCTTGCTACTAGCGTCGATTCAGTCTTCGCCAAATATTGATACACCCTATATTATTTATTCACTTACTAAGCATCTTTCTTCAGAGGAAATATTTCATAAAAATGATACTCTTTCAAATAAGGACTCCTTTCGGAATATGATGAAGGGTGTAGTACGATCACGTTTCAACTAAGGAATAATCCCAATTAATTTATTGTCCGCGGACAATGCTTGTCGCGGTTTAAGGCAAAACCTTCTATAGTTGAGAGAAATTAATGAACGTAAAACATCAGATAAACTTAGTAATTTTAATAAGAGAGTAACCTACCGGTTAAGGAATGTTTAAATGAAAGAGAGTAAATCTCCTCAAAGTTTTTTAACTCCCTATCACCTTACAGAATTTCTTTCTTTATCTCAGCATGTATCTCAGGTCTTTTCATCCCGTTCATAGAGCCAATTATCTTTCTTCCCTCTTCCCTGATCCCTTCTCCAACATCCTTCCTCTATCATGACCTTGAGCATCCCTTCGCCCCTCATTACTTCTTCGAACTTTCTACTCTGCCTCAGCCTAATCTCATTTAGAATATTCTTCTCCTCACGCATTATACCAAGCACTTCCTGTTTTGTCTTCCTTTCCGTCAACAGCACTTTCTCAATCCTCCTCTACACCACATATCATATGACCGCAGCCCATTCTTGTATTCTGTACTCAAATAGTCCACGTTTCTGTAACAACGCTAGACTTCATATTATACTCTTCGCCAACCCATCCTTTACACCCATAAACAAGGCTCTCTTTATCGGCTCCCTTCAATTGCTGAAAGCTTCTTTCCTTTGCTCAATACTCCTTCTAATGTCTTTGCTACTATGCCCATATTCTCATCGGCTAGATTAAAGTTGCAAAATAGAACTACTTTCAAATGCTCCGGAGCATGCAGTATACATATCGTGTTTTCCTCATGACACTGATTGGGTCAAAACCGCTTAAGTAGCTTTTCCACATAAAAATGTCTGCACAATGAGACTAATTAGGATGATTGTTCAAAAAAAGACACGATGCTCTTTCACCTTGATTTAAAAACATAAAACATTCATGGATATCGACTTCCCAAGGAGGATCTGGGAGAGAAAAATACTGGAATATATCATATTGATACTCAGCAGAAGTAGAAAGGTGAAATACGTGTGTTTAGTAGGTTAACATAATAATACTAATACAATACAATAAAAATAATATAATGCTTGAAATTACTTACCGCCTTCTTCAGAACAATCATACATTATAGGTTTTCATGGAATACTTCAGTTTTGGTAGGAGAGAGTAAGGGCATCATTCAAGGATACTTACCTAAACAATTGAAATAATTGGAGGGCCTAGTAATGTTTTATATTTTCAACGCATAGCAGAATTTCAAGTAGGAAAACAGCCAAGAGAGTGAAAGCCCTTGAAATTACTGCAGCTTTTTATATCTTCCCGTTTAGATCTGAGTTTTTGGTGATTTTCGTAGGAAAATTTACGTTCTATGCAACGCGAAAAAGGCTTACATTTGGATGGGCTTGCGATGACTTAAACTGTTACGAAATTCACTTTTCATGGGTAATTTGTCAGAATGGAGGAGGTGAAATTACCAGTAGTATTTAGAAGTACATCTCAGATGAAAAGACGAAAGGTGTATGATTTACTGATCCGAAAAGGACCTGCGAGAAATGGAAATTACTTGGGAGAATATGAAGGAATGTGAAATACTCATGAGCAAAGTGGCAAGTTTGCGGACTTTTGAGAAGTAAAAATCTAGGAAGAGAACATAAAGAACAGAAGATAGGAAAAGGGAACAGAGGAAGAAAATGAAGAAGTAATGGGAAATTAAAAGAGAAGACAACATCAAGAAAAACAATAGAACCAACGAGGAGCGTAGTTAGCCAATCCGAAAGAAGAAATTGATATAATATTTAGAGAGATTTCACGCAATAAAAACAATAGGGGAATTTATTCCTTCCTAGAAGACAGGCCATAAAACCAAAGCCATAATTTACTATGTGGAGAGCTACAACCACACTATTCATCGCAGGGGAAAATTTCAACAGTGTGGCAAAGCAAGGATTAAACCGTATAATTGGATCAATAACATCCAAGAGTGTTCCCGATTTCCTTTGGAGAAAAATACATAGTAAGAGTTGGCGGTAATCCAATGAGAAGTTGGCTATATAATATACCATTCCTTACAATGCACCCCAAAACAACAGGGTATGGCGCCCAATTCAAATTGAACTAAAAATGGTGTTGAAACATACAAACGTGAGAAAAGAAGTAAAATGTGTATCTTTGCTTAAAAAAATCAAGGTTTTCTAAGTATTTGCTAATTAACCTTGAAGAATTTGAGACCCTTGGGTTCAAGATGTCAATTTAAAAACACGCTCCGGACTGAATTAAAAGTTTATAGATAACTGATTTATAGGAAATAAAAGAAATTCACTAAGAAAAATTTGAGGGTCAATTCTAGAAATGTCGTGATAAATATCGAATACGAAAATAGCTAAATATTACACGGATAGTTTTAAGTTTAGCACGCTACACTAGCATCTGACATTTTCCATGAAATTATTACACCTTATGGGCAGAATGTGTCAACTTAACAATACTGTATCAACGAAACCATGCGTCCCAACCTAGCATCGTTATTTTTGCGTTTTATAGTTATGCCAGAGTTAGAGAATTGACCCAAATTGAAACAGTATTAAGAAGAAGTTGAAAATTTGGAATCCATCAGACACCCAGTCTGGGAGTCAAAATTAATTTCTATAATGGAGTGACATTTCAAAATGTATTTATCGGAATTTACAACTGCGTAAGTTTCAGTAACATCACGGTAAGTTACTTATACTGTCGTATCAGAATCGTATCTTTTGGTATGCAGTTTTTAATGAAAGAGCTGTAATTTATGTAATTAATTATTTTTAAGGTATTATAAATATACATTCACTTGTATTGAGATATTTTGATTAAGCGTAAGGAGAAATAGAGTAGAGAATATTAAGTAATAAAAAGGACCACTGTTGGTGTTGTGTCGGCTAAATTTACGAATGCATAATTTGAAGCGAATTACTAATGCACCCGTAAAAACTTTATGCGGGACTCAAATTCGCAACTTTGCAAAATTACCTCGGAAACGATTATCTGGGAATATCAAGGGGAATTCCCCAGAGCAAATCAAGCATAATTTCTATTTAGGAGGTAACTATTTTAAGAAGCTTTCCCAAATTTACAAGGATTCCATGGTTGGTGGCCACTCTGCAAAACTCCCAATTTGGAGACTACCCTTTGGAGACTTATTTCGTAACAATAGTCCACAGAAACAACAAAAGGAAGCGACAGCGCAAACTCAAATCTACAATTAAAATCTGAATAAATATTCCCTAGGGGTCTTTTCTCGTTTCATGGAAAACGGAGAGAAATGAATGGATGACAATGAAGTGCTTCGAAAAATGACACCCCAAATAATTGAGTTACCTCTGAGTTTCACAATGGACTTAAGACTTTAATTTTTCATGAGGAAAAAAATATTCGCCACTGAATACCAGCCATGAAGTTTCTGTAAGAAGATGACTAAAGGCGAGTAGAATATTATTGCAAAAAAAACTTTATCTTAGTCGAATAACTCAACTTCCAATCTAATTAGCAGCTTTAGATGTCGAAATTAATGCCTTGAACTTTTGCAGAGCTTTTATTAATAGTGAATAAATTTAAGTTTTCGAGGAAGTGTAATAAAATCTGTCAAATTATCTCTTCTTTTATTAATAACTAATGAAACATGAAAAGTACATGAACATAGGCACTAATATCCAAAAACTTAAAATACATACATTGCCTTATAGTAATTAGATACGCATATATTAGTATATATATAAAGTATTCTATTTAAATGTATTTATTCGTCTACATACAATTATTATTAATAGTCAAATATACATAATATAAGACAGCATACCATCCATATATTTATCACGTTTTACATAAATGACGGTTCCTTTATCAAAGACTGTTGATAAGAATATGCGATCCTGATACGAATAATTTCAGTGACTTACCATCATAAATGCTGTACATAAACACTTACAATAGTATATATTCAAAAGCTACACCTTTGAAAGAAAGCAATTAATATACATAAGCTAACAACTTCAACTAATATTTATTTTCCCGGCTGTGAACGCCATTATTCCACCAAGTTTCTCGATGTATGCCTATAATTCACCGGACACACCACAGTTATCAAATTCAAAATTAATATACGGTACTCTATTTCTTTTTATTCGGAATGAATTTAAAATTGTGTAATAATCAAAATGTTATCCTACTTAACCCATTCAAGATTCCCTATTGGAGCAGAATACACTAATTTAAAACACAAGGGATAGCTACTCAACCGTACCCAATTTATTAATATGCAGTATGTACTGCGTATGGCATATCAAATACTATAGTATGTACTGTACTATGAGATATAGTAAAGAACGCTCTCTTTCACACATACTCGTACAAGGACCATTCAACTCTTAATGTACCACAGTGACTCGTTAAATTCCGGAAATGTTTCGAATAAGTGTTCCTAACGATATGTCCGTAGTTAAGGGATCGCTCTGGTATTAGAATTTATCCGGCGCACTTGCAAATCTACCTTAACTTTAAAGTATTGGAATTAATGAGATTTCTCTTGAAAGATAGCTATTAAAATTCCTTTAAAGATTAAGTTCGAGCTCCTACTCACGTCAACAGGACTAAACGATAAGTTCTGACGAAAAGATGCAATAAGAGTGCCTCGAAGCAAACAAATTTTCGCTATAATTTAGATGACCGCATCATATCCCTTATTTAGCTTGAGATTCTATTTGTTGGTGCCAATACCTAATGAAAAACGAAACGAACGAACTATCAGGCTTCCTTGTGGGGCACAGTTGTTGATGAAATGAGATTCTCCTCATATCTATAGATGGCTACCATATTGTTATAGGGAGAGAGGATTTCGCGGATTCAACTAATTTTTACCGTTTGCACACTGGAATCAATTATAACTTCAGGAAAAGTGATAAATTAGAATTATTAACCCACTTGAGATGCATTAATTGCATAAAAAATAAAAATAAGTATAAAGTATGACGCTTTCCATTGAAGTACATGTTATTCTTTTTTTACATTATGAAAGCAATTTTAAAGGCTGCCTCTCCATTAGCTAAATATTTAAAGCAACATCATAACAATATTAATTTGTTCACAATTTAAATGAATCAATGCATATATCTGCATTTTATAACTTTTTAGCTCCTAACACAATATAATTTTCTAACACAAAACATCATAAATTCAACAGATTCAGGCGAGATATCGTGGAAGTTCTTCATAATGTAAGAGAAACAATTGCACTTTTCCACAAAATGGTTTATTGCGTACAACGCGTTTCGGCTCACAGAGCCATCATCAGGTACTGATGATGGCTCTGTGAGCCGAAACGCGTTGTACGCAATAAACCATTTTGTGGAAAAGTGCAATTGTTTCTCTTACTTTACAAAACATCATCTTCAAACATTAATTAATTATATTTTCCCATATGCATTTTGATAAAAAGTTTATTTCTAGATTTCAAAACTTATAAAATTCGAAAAAATAAATAAAAACGAAACTTCGAAATTAATATAGTTCGCTAAACATATTCTATAGTTTAAAATTTTCCACACAAAATGTAATTTAAAAAGAAAGTAAAAGAGAAAAGACTTGATATTCGAGTACTGAGAATGGGATTCTGGGAAAAGTCTGCATTTTTGAAAGCAATATTTCTGCATTTTAGGAAAATAAATAGCAGGTGAAAGAGAAAAGACCTGGTATTCGTGTACCTACTTGAGAATGGGAAAAGTTTGAATTTTAGAAAGCATTATCGTTAAGAGAATCTTCAATATTTTCCAGAGCAATAATCACTAAGTGAAAATGAGAGCAAGGGTTGGTATAACCGTTATTTTCGGAAAATAGTCATAAAGTTGGATTCAATTTTTGAAAAATAGTCAGAATGTGGTGGAAATAATTTAAAGTCTAGTCGACGTTCTTCATTAAATCTAGAAAACGAATTTCACAGAGCTCAATGGTTGGAATATACAAGGCGATCAACTTATGCATTTTGAAAGAGATAAGTAAACACATTCGACGCTTCTGTTTTACTCATGCTGGTCAATAGATAAACACTGTTACGACCACTTCAAATACCGCATTATATGATAGTTTAATACCCTATGTATTTGTTGAAGAGAATGAATTATTTTTTAAACATAGCTGCCCCTGCCCTAATCAAGTTCTTTTTAGTACTAAAAGGTAGTTGGGCTAGATACGTTAGAAAAACTTTTATTTTAAAGCAATAAAAACAGCACTTTTTCAATTGCATCGATTGTATTTAATCACGAATTTAATTATAATAATGGATTACATTAATTAATATGTATGCCATTGGATGAAAATGCACACGAATGTGACTAAAGCCCTTCAACGATCAGGCTATTTTTTATGCTTTAAGAGGTCATACATATTTATAACAGTGGAGTTTAAAGATATCACAACAGGTGAATACCAGCCATTTCGTAAACGACACCCCGTAATGTTAAATGGTAAACGGACACTTCGTAACCACGACACCTCATAACCAGAAATGTCGTAATGTGCTATTTCGTAAACGTACAATTCGGTATACGACCAAATCGTAACTGAAAGTGAGGTCAAAAGCTAGTAGTCGCGATCGCAGGACCCTATGAGAATTATTCATAGCTAACTTTACAATAATTCCGCAAGAGAAAATGTTAAAAATGTTTGAGTGAAAATATCTCAGAAAGTTATCTACATTTCATTGCTTTCTACTGCACTACTTGCACTATTCCTTTAGTGCGGGCTGCTCCGGAGCTCCAAGCCGGTGGGTCGCCCGGAAAACCGTAAAAGTGTTTAACGGCTCATATCTAGAAAACTAATGTACAAGTAAAGCATGCGGTATACAGCATAGGGTTTGTAACATACATGTCGTCGCAATGGACATGTCCACTTTATTAAGCTTGGGCCACTCTGGAGGTAAAAGCCGGTGGGGCGACCCGAAAACTTAACTGTGTTTCTTCGTGTAACGACATGTTGTGAGCTTAGTCCACCGCTCAAACATTTGTAACATTTTCTCTTGCAACACGAATTATTGTAAATTTGGCTATAAATTATTCTCATAGGGTCGTACGATCGACTACTAGCTTTTGCCCACCCCACTTTCGGTTACGAGATGGTCGTTTACCAAAATGTACGCTTACGAAATAGCAAGTTACGGCATTTCTGGTTCGAAATGTCGTGATTGCGAGATGCCGCGGTTAAGAAGTGTCCGTCAGCCATGTGTCGGTTACGGGGTGTCGTTTACAAAGTGGTTAGTTACCAAACGACGTGGAAGTGAGTTTAAACACTGATATAAGGGAAGCATAAAATTTCGCAGCTTAAAGTTTGTTCCCAGATATGGATACGAACAACTTAAAGAGTGTAAACAGCAGGGTAGAAACACGTGGACACCATGTATGCTTTATGGAGCGAGTACAATCGTGTAAAAACAATATTTAGTCCATTAAAAAAATCATTTCTAGGCTCTTACCCTACGATCCTCTTCAATAAACTCAGATAACTCTGGGAAACAACAACAGGAGTAATCAATGAGTAGCAACCCTCACTATGATTGAGAAGAAATACATACATCGATACGTTAAGAAGTTGGCTTCTCACTCAAAGACGGATTCGAGGGAAATTGAGATTATGTTTTCATAAGGCAAGACAATAAAGGAATAAGGATCCTGGAACTGAAGCGGAATAATGAAATGCCGCCATATCGAATTTCATTTTGATAAGGTATTGGTATTTTCGGAGTTTCAATCTCGTACTTTGCCTTCATGAAAACTAAACCAAAAAATATGATGAAAAGAATTGGCCATACGAGGGATGACTTCATATCATTTCAAAACTGCCATCATATTAAGGTGGCTCTATAACGGAGCTAAGAAGCTCGTTTCAGACGTTTCCCTCTAACCCAGTAACGGCTTTGCCGTGACAGATGGAGACTTGCAATTTTTGTCTTCTGTAGATGAAGAGTCATTTGTTGATTTTAGTGGAGTAACTTAATCATGAAGTGGTTGTGATTTTTTTATAAAAATAGCAAAACTTTGGTTTTTAGGACATTTCTTGGTAATATTCCGGGGCACGTTGCGAAGGATAGATTCCGAAATGAGGACTTACAGCCCACTTAAATCAAAGAATCATCTTTCATAAACGCAAAAAATCATCAACTATTGATGCTGTTTTCATACTTAGGCTACAGGAATGTTAAGCGTTCAAGCCTGCATTGACAACCGAGTAGACCATTTGCATCCCCACCCAAGGATAATCGTTCCCCACTCCATTTTTGTCAGTGCTGTCTTTACAGTTTCCCGTTGGGCTTCCACCACCCCAGTAGTCAACCACAGACGGCGACCGTTAACTTGAGTCGGCTTGGAATTATATACCCACCTTAAGAGCATATATTCAGACTCTTCCATTCAAAACATGATAATATGGAGAAAAAAACGTTCATACCTTAGCACTGTTAGATGTGTTGATAGTAAGATTAGCTCTTTGTGAGCGTTTAATTCCATCGTAAAAAGAATTGTTAAGTAAACCTGAGTTATATTCTCCAGTTTAATTAATATTCGAATTAAAATTACAATGAAAAAAGTAATAATTCAAAACCAAGTTAAAGTACGGCGATAACAATCCTTGCTTTTCCTCGGGAGTAAGCCAAGCATCATGTTTGACTCGTGGATTCTTGGAAACACGACTGAAACATTTTATTTATTAATTCGAAATTACTTTTTCCTCTCAATAATTAACATAATATTAAGTCTTGTTAAACATAAACTAGATCTAAAATATAAATTTTAATCGGACGTGATAGTTTGCATTGCATAATGTTTGAAGGCCGAGTGAGATTTCTCAGAAACTTTAAGAGTGTTCTCAGGATGGTTTTACAAGAATCAAATAACAATAATTCGTCAGATTCTGAAAAACAAGCCACATAAAATAATCTTTAAATATCTGCTTTTAAACAAGCAAAATGTAAAAGTATCCAAGATATAGCAATAAGACATATACTTAAAACTCAATAATTTCATCAAGTTCTATAAATCATTGTCACTCAAGGCCTGGTAAAGATTTATTTTCCGTTGCTAACGCTTCATAGAATTACGCAACAGGGAAAGTACGTATACAAAAATGAATTACTTGTTTCAAAAGATATATTTAAATATAATAAGATCGATTTTTTTACAAAAAATGATTTTAAAACGTACGGAAACTCATTAAAAGAAAAGAAATTCACCTATCAAAATTTTAATCCCCTTAAAATAGAGCTACGAAAATCATCCAGTCATTTGGTTGGTAGCATTATTGAATTGGGTTTGGGGGAGAGTGGAGGGAGTGCCGTAAACGTAGTGGTAGATAACGAGGGAGTGCTTGGTGTGGTTGGTGAGGAGTGGAAACCTCTGAAGAAGATCAGGATGAGTTTTTTGTAGTAACAGGAAATAAGAGGTTAGGGGGATGCTGAATGTCGTGATAAAGGGGGATATTAAATACACGGGGAAGGGGTGGAAAGAAAATGGGTCTATGGAAGGGATGAAGAAGTGTATGACATATGCTGAGTGAAGAAAAAAATCGTGTAAAAAGAGATGGGCCTGTGCCTGTTAGTATTGAGGATTTTTACTGTCTTCCATTTTAACCTACCTTAACCAGTAAATAACTCTAATAATAATCATGCAATATAACATTTGATAGGTACTTAGACGCAAATCCGTTGTTGGCGGACTGGGTTTATCACCTTGTAGTATTAACCTATAGTGATCTCCAACATATCACATCTTAGCAAAAGATAAATGGATGGATGATGAGATTAGTAGGTGTAAAACGTATTATCCCCGCGACGTTATTATGTGGCTGCGAAACCTGGGTATGTCAGGATAAGCATACAAGTACTAGGCTAAATTCAGTGGGAACGGCGTACTTGAGAAGTGTTTGCGGCAAAATTAGTAGTGGATAATGAATAAGTATGAGTAAGATGCTCCACAAATGTATATATATGAGAGTCTGCGCTGCTATATATGCGCTGATTTGGCCATGCGAATAGAATGGACGAGATTCCACGAAGCAGAAGAAGTGAATGGCTTTGACAGGAAGAGGTAGACCGAGAACGTCATGGGTGAATATGGTGGAAGAGGCTCTAAAGACAAGGAATATGGGAGTCTTTAAAATACGAGAGCGACGATATGATCCAGTGCATGCATGTAACTGCAGCAAAGAGTAATGCAAGGATTGGGCATTATGGTGGACATAGTGAAAAGTGAGTCAGTTTTCCGGGCCTAACAGCAATAACAAAGTACTTCGACACGAAATACCCCGAAAGGGAATGGCGTGATTGGAATGTATGTTTTCCAAATCATTCGCCCTTTACTCCGAAAAAAGTTTAGCATAAAGACCCACGGATCATGTTAAAAAATCAATAAAGACCCATACCAGTTTGAATTGCCTCGAGTCCACGGAATAGCCAAATCCTCCTCTAGAAGCGTCGAAACTAAGCTCGGAGGAATAATAGAACATGAGTGAGATAGGAGGTGAAAGTTTTTGTCACTACGGGAGCTACTCTGGACGACAGCTGAGGGTTTGCGAGGCGTTCCTGTGGAAGAGGACGGAGAATGAACGGAATGTATCCTTGAAACCAGGGAAGGTGAGCAAACGGAGAGCAAAGAATACGGAGAAAGTTCGCATTTTTCTCTTCGACAAGGAGACGGTGACGGGACGAGAGACGGGAGAGAGGAATGCAGGAAAAGAGAAAGCACGGAAGAGCAAAAAGAAAAAAGTATGAGAATCGAGTTTGGATTTCGACGGAGAAAACACAATGGCCACAACTTTGTAAGGAAGACAAAGGGTTCCTCAATAGTGAAGATTGAATTATGCCAGGGAGCTGCCGTGGGATTGTATTCCAACCGTTTCGGCGAAGCCTCTTTATGTATCCATTCGTCACGCTCCGTTGATCATCTCTTTAAAACAGCTTTAATCCCATTTATGGCAAATCCTTTGTTAATTCGTTGAAAGATTCGATTTGCGCCGAAAACAAATAAAGTCACCAAGAGTAACTTCTTATTGGAGCTCATCCTAAATTCTTTTAATAGAAGGGATAAGAACAGATTTCGAGGATATACACTTCCATAGACTTCATTCCAATTTTTTATTCAGATTTTATTCAATTATATTGTTTTAAATATAAAATCATTATGTAAAACTACATTCCCGCGAGATACCAGGGATGTGTGGCAGGGGGTGTTAGGACGCCAGTCATTACATGGAGAGGGAATAAGAAAACGGAAAGGGGAGAGAGAAAAGGTAAATTGTATGTTAACGGTTCGTCTTATGCTAGTGTCACCCACTACTTACATACACTAATGGTACGTGGAGATAAGGATCAACTCAGCAGTGTGCCTATCTTTTTTTGTCACTTCTATCAGTGCTAGAGATAATGCGTGGGGTCAACTCCGAACGTCCTAATGAAACTCGAGGGGTCTAGGTTCAAATCCCAGTCCAGGAGGGCTGTCTTTGAACCCTTCGAGCTAACTCCGAACAAGTAACTAAGGAGTCTCGTGGTACAATCAAAATGGGTTCGAGAACTTTATGTATTTAAACCATTCATAAAAATCTGAAGAAGCCTTTCCGATCCGGTTTTTTCACCGGGAATTCAAGGAGTCAAATACCTTGATTAGAGTCGCAATAATCAACATACCAGATGCTCCAGTTATCCATCCAAATGTTTCAAACGCACCAAAATCGCTAACCTTTCATTATTGTACCACGTGACTTCTCAGCTACGCAAACGAAATTATCTCGAGCGGTTCAAACACAACCCTCAGGCGAATTATTTTTTCACTGTGAATTTGACACGATTAAGAGACTCCCCTGAACTGAATTTTTCAAGTAAATTAACCCAGCGTGTAGCCTCAGAGGCTCTTTAGACTCCAAATCTAGTCCTTAAATCAGCTGTGAATATACACATAAATATTATACAATTATATTTTATCATGCTTGACTAAAAAAAGCGCAAAAACAAAAAAGAACAAACTACAGATAAAAACTATACCATGCACTGCATTGCCTTAAAGAGTGATCAAGTTTTGGGTAGCCTAAGCTAGAACGGTTTTGCGACGGTCCCAAAGTCCAAATACTCAATAGGTTTTAATGGTAATTAAAATAAATAATTAGGCAGTAAAATTCAGAATTCAAACAATTTGACAAGCTCATAAAAAGTGAAGAAATGGAACACCCTTAAATTTTGCCAATGATGTCAGGAACAACAGAAAAATGTACCTACGTATTTCATTTGAGGGGAGATCTTAAAAGATGATTATTGACTTGTAGACGACGAAGCAACCCACGTGGCAAATCTGTGTTAAGGTTGGCCTATGGAATAGGATATTGAGATTTCATTAATAAATTTTGTACATTTAGCTGTCATGCCTAGGTCAAATAATAACTAACCATTGCAATATTTAAAGAGTCAACATTATAATTGTTTTTCAGATAATAAAAACATGTTATTTTTTAAATTTAAAAGAAAATTTAAACCAATTTGGCTCTGATATACAAATGCACGAAATTCAAAGTCGGGTCTGGGATTCTAACCATGATCATGCACAGAGCTTTCCGTTCACACTGCAGTTATATAAAAGTTAAATGAACTGACCTCATGGCGTTCACAAAATTGGGAACCGCATTTTATAAATTTTCCATTTATTTTACCAAATGCAATTTTGTGCTTTTTGTGATGACACAGTTTTAATAACTTTAACGTTACTTTCTGTTATAAAAAAATTATTTTAAGCTAACATTATTTTTAAAAAGAGAGAGAACAACAAAAAGGACAAAAAATATACCCTTTCACTACAAAAGGTTTATGAAATGAAAGGGGAAGAGTTAATGATAAAGAAATAAAGAGACAGCGGGAGTTGGTGTAATGAAAAATGGACGAACATCGATTTTTACTTATTTACACTTCTGATTCAAAGTTTCCTTTAAAATACGTTCGTTTTATTTCATGAAAAAATCATTTTGAAATTTCTTAGCAAGTTTGAGCATATTTCGCTAAGCATTCGAATGAATTTTACTCAGAAGAGAACAACTTACTTCTTAGATAAGAAATACTAAGTGATCACCGCTGTACTGACCATCCGAGAATATCAACGCCGGAGGCTTTCAACTCTCGCTTTCTTGCTACAAAAGGACTCCATAAGTTGAAATTGTGAAAAATGAAAAAGTTTGTTATATTTTTATTTATATTTTATTTCTATTGAAATACTACCAGATTATTTATTTAGCGTAAATATGATAGCAAAGGGTTAACAAAACGCGTGAACTCGTTGCGCAAAGCAAAATGCTAAATACCATAAGCGGCATGAGGCGCATGAGTTGGTGTAATTACTACATATTTTGCCCTAGAATCTAAAAATCTTAGAATGAATGGCCAGATTGGCCTCGTGGATTCTAAGCCGTGAGTAATTATACTGTGGGCAAATGTAAGGGAACATCCATTATTATCGGATTTTAATTATTCTTTAATACTTTTCCTTCCATTGTCAGATTTCCTTGAATCAGCTTTTTTACCTTCGAAATGATAGATTTCCCCATGTAAGTATTGGGATTATACTCGCAGCAAGCGTGAATGTTTTTTTTAGAATTACGTCATAGAACCCACAACTTAGAGCCTCATTTAAAGAAAAATTATTTTCCTGAAAAACATTAAAAGAATCTATCACAGTCTTCAAAATTTTACTACTTAAAGTACTTGCTTTACTATTCACAATAATAAACAATCGAGTTTTTGAGCCTCAGTCGATATGCTGAATATCAGAATGATACATTATACATAAGGATTTAGTCCGCTATAATGATTTAGTATCCTTCAATTAACACGATTCTCTTCCCCTTTAAGTCACCTTTTACATACCTTACCCTGAGTGATTGAAAAAGTAGAGGTAATTGATGGGTTCACATCGTTTTTAATGTAATGATGAATAATGTTCATTTTAAGGGAGAAAATATTTTCTTAGCATTTAACTTCTCCTTTGTAATATTGAACGCCTACAAAATTAAGTATAAGGGAGAAATATGGAAAAAAGTCCAAGTAAGCCCATGGACATTATTACGCTTCTCCATAACGCGTGCGCTCACGTTATCGTGATTTTCAATTGCGCTCATAAGAACGAACAGGTGATTGAACTTTTTCAAATTTTAACAGGCCCCATAAATCACTAGTTATAAATGATGGAGTGCATTCATAGGACAGTAACTGTGAGCGTTTATCTTCTATAAAGGTTTTTGTCTCAAAGAAGGGTACTGTGAAAGGAGAAACCATGATTTTACCCCTGATTTAGTTGTTATTTACGATGCATTCTTGAAATCATGACATTACCTGGGTATAAGAGGCTAAAGTTTAGTGTAGAGTATTCAAAACACGAAGAAAAAAATACCAAAATGTATTCCTGGTAAGAACGTACTGCGAATAGTTGACTCTAAGACTTGAGTTTCACTTTCAGTAAATAAGAGCGGGCAACTCTTCGACCGGCTCATTCACTTCCCCAAGCTCCAAACCGGGAGCAGGCGATCAATAAACAAGTGAAGGTGCAAAGCCATCCATCTGACGTCAACAGGCTCCGCCAAGCGGAATGCAGAAGTGCCCACTTCCGAAGATTCGAAAAGGGTAAGCAATAACCTCAAGTCTCCACCTCAGAAGAGGACAATCGATTTGGTTTCAGTTTCAGGGGTATGAGTAGGAAGAAATAACCCTTAGAATTATTCCAAATGCCCGGCAAAAACCAACCCTTTAAAGAGGTCCTCCCTCAGTTTCAAATTTCTCCCACCACCAAACTGTGACTATCATCCTACCAATGAAGATATTTTTGCGAAAGATAGAAGAATAGATTAAGAGTTTAATGGCGTGAGGATGTCGGAAGAAACGTCGTGGGGAGTACGAGGAGCAGATGAGTGTGTGTCTAGGGAAGCGAAAATCACAGTGTACAAATAGGGTTCTCCTCCCGACGCTATTATATGATAGCAAAACCTAGGTGTGGCAGGGTAAACATAAGAGTGGGCTAAATGCAACGGGTATGGGGTGCCGGAGAAGATTTTGCGTGTGAGAAGTCGGATGGATAGGGGTTAGAATGAGATAGTCATGAAATAATGTGGGTTGGATGCTCCATTAATGGACGTATATGAAAATAGTGCGCTTCGCTGGTTTGGTCATGTTAAGAGAATGGATGAGAGTCGAATAGCGAAGCAATATCATGATATAAGAATGAATGTTGTACGGTGAAGAGTAGAAGCAGTAGAAGTATTGTTTTTAAAGGGTGCATCGACAACTGTGGCCACTGTGCACCACTTCCCCTTCTATTATAAAACATTTTTTTATAAACAATTTTTTGCGATGCTACAAATTACATCTTTTATTATATATTTGACATATATCAGTAAAAACAGATATTATATTATTATTTTGGAAAAGGTAGATCAAGAAAGTCATGGGTGAATGAAGTAGAAGTGTCTCTGTAAGAGGAGGAATATAAAGAGTCTTAAAAATAGGTGAGCGTCAATGAAGCAATGCATGCAAGTCAGAGAAGCAAAAAAGGGATGCAGGGATAGGCTATCACGGAGGAAATCATTAAAAAAGATTTTTTTTTCTATGCTTAACAGGAACAATTAAGTGCCTTGACTTTCCTTACCTCGACAGGGAATGTCGTGACAGGTATTTATAAATGGAGAATATCCCACATCCTTAGGACATGCTAGCTACATCTTTCGTTATATTATCTCTCTTTATCCATGCACGGCGACATGCGGGACGAACGGAACATCTTCTCACTGCTGCATTCTCTGACAAAGCATTTTCATCATTACCGCGTTGTTTTATCGATCAGTCTTTGCATTTAGGGATTTCTACCCAAGTTTTTTCCCCAATTTCCTTTTTTATCACTCTGTTTACGGCTTGTTAGAGATAATTAATATTCTCTAGGTCATATTTGTCGATAATAATTAGTAATATCGTTGCTGGGAATCAAACGTTGGATAGACTGTCACTTGGAAGAGCGATATATATTTCTCAGAATTTGATTCCACCACGTTTTAGCTTATGATATGATTGGTGGAAATCCAGATTCCTTATGCGATTAGTTGAAAAAAAATAGGATTGTCCTTCGTTGCTCACAAGCCAAATTACATAGTGAATCAAATGTTTTCTTGTCGTAAAGCTGAAGTAGAGAAAGGCGTATTCGTTTGCTAAGATTCACTGCATTGGAGAATTTCCGTTGACGATAGGCTGACTACGAATTCAGAACGAGAGAAGAAATGAAATAACCGTACTATCTCTTACCAAAGAGTTACCCTTCCAAATCTTATGTTCTTAGGCTTAAGTCGCCTCTAATTATACCACCATCGATATCCCTCCCACATCCTAATTTACAATGACAGCAAGATCAAACGTGCGATTCAATTAGGGTTTGATGCATTTATGCAGGGAAGCTATGTTCTTTTTACGACGTCGGATACGGTAGAGTTATAATAAAAGGTTCCACGGATAATCTAGCATTAGATCCCTAACTACAAGGAAACGCCTCCACCAAGCTGGGCTCTATGATACCCTTGAAAATTCCAATATATTACATAACCATGCATCAAGATACCTGATTATAATACGCATCGCCCGATTCCCTCTGGTAGAAAAAGGAATGAGTTATGTGTGCTTCAAACGCTAGTCGCATTGCACCGTCTGAGTAAGATCTTCACACTAAGTCAATAACAGTGTTTAAGTGAGGTATCTGATTCCAAGACGAGGTTGAATACCGCTCAGCCTCAGACAGCTCGTCCAGTTTCAAATAACGTTTAGATTTACCCCTCCTATCATAAAAATGGCACATTTAATTTAAAATTAAAAGTTTGTTTAAAATACATTCACAATTTTAAATTTATCATAATATTATTTCATGCTACTGAAAATAAATTAAATAATTCTAACTAAAAATTACACATTTTATGAATTATGAGGAGTTTTGTTACTGCAACTAGCAACATTGTGGAAGTAAGGAAGCAGTTTGATAAAACGCATATTTGGAGCATGCTCTCAAATAGGAGTAAAGACTGGACGCAGAAAGTTTCATAGCAAAAGAGAATGAAAGCGATGGAGATGTAGTGTTATAAAAGGATGATAAAAATGTATTAAAGAGCAAAAGAACGGAGAGAATCATCATCGGAAAATATTAACGAGCTGTTGGAGAGAAAAGAAGGACCATAGAAACTCAGAAAGAAACTTACTATTTATTCACAAAGGAAACGGTTGTAGGCTTGACCTTGTGGAATTGATCCATTACGTGAAGATGACACTAAGTGTTGAAACCCGGGTCGTGTTAATAAAATATTTAGTGGATCTAACAAAGCTATCATAATTATTTTGTTACTTTTTATTGTCTATGAAATAATAGTTCTTTACTGCGTGAACGTCATTCCAAAGCTTTGCAAAATGTAAATTAAAATTAAAGATGCCTCTGGCCTAAAACTGGAGATGCCTCAAATCCAATTCTTCTCTAATGTAATTAAATGTTGGTTTAAAAAGGACCGTCGTCGGGACCCTGGATCTTTTTAATATAGCACAAGTAATCCTTTTTGGCCCTAAGGAACACGTGAGTCAAATTTTTTTTCAAATTCGAGGGATTTGTTAGATTTAAGCGTTCTAAGAAAAAGAAATACAGTTTTACATAATATATATAGATACAGGATGAAAACAATATGATAAAAGATGAAACCACACATAAATAATATCCCGATAATTATTACCAAGAGCAAAAAAATCATTAAGGTCACAAGTCGAAATGTACACCTTTCAAATACAATTATTCTCTTAAATCTTCGCGTTTTGCTTCCTGAAAAAAAAACGAAGAGAAGCCTCAAAGTACCATGGGCTTCACTCACCAGCAGATGACTCACATTTCACCCCCAAGCATTCTGTCTCTTTCCAACTTTCCACAAGTGCCCCGCAAGGTTTTTTTTTACCACTTTTTTAATTCTATATCCAGTCTGCCCTTGCGCTTCCCATTTGTCATTTTTTTACGATGAAGGACGTCAGGATGAGCGATCTTTCTTTTTCACACCATTCTTTGTTCGTGGGGTCACTACATTCTCCACATTTTTACTTTCTCTATACTCTCTTACACGGCTTGGAAAAAATACAGAGCCACTGGATGAAAAACGGAAGCAGAATAAGATGCACAGGGATAATTCCTATGGTAAATAATGCAATTTATCCTTGCCTTCAGTGGTATATTTTTCATCTGAGTATCTAATAACGCAAAAAATGACGCAGTTCGTCTTATGAAGGGGGTTTCTACGTAGATGTATTTTTATTTTGAATAATCTGTTTTCTTTTAAGAATATCTCAATGAGAATTCGACTGAAACAAAATATTTTATCGGGACAACTTAATAAATCACCTCGAGTACTTTTTGTTGACCAACATTTTCTCGCAATCAACTCAATTTTTTCTGATAGTTTGTTAATGACCATAATTCATTCATTCAAGTATTCTACCAGCTGATTGGTAGGTTCTTGGACAGTCCCCATTTTGTATCCCAAACTAATAGAAATTGTCTCACTTTCCCTCCTAAGGATGGCCCGTTATTAGATCCCTCTTCAATTCTTCATATCTTCTACCTCCTATCAAGCACTAATTCGACAAATTCAGTCAAGAGATTTTTCGAATGAGCAAGACTAAAATAGTTCTGCCAAAAACATCGTGATATATTTTCGGCCGGAATGTATGTTTTTTTGCTTGGGATATTAGGCGATAGTTCTACTTCCCATATGGCAGGCGGAATATTTAAAATGACGTGATCTACAAAATAATCACTTTTTGTTATCTTATATTATTTTCTGTGTAATATTATTATTTATGTTGGATGAGGACGCCATAATTATTTATTATAATGGTGATCTACCAGTAAAGGTTGGTTTATATGGGTAAGATACAAAAGTCCCAAGATTTTCCCAGACCCCAACCTCATTACACAATTCCTTCCTCATTATTAGAATATGTCCAAACTGTCCCCATCCCACCAAAAAATCACTTTTTCATTTGTATTTATTTCAGTCTTCATTATTCTCCACACATCTCAAACGCCCACATCTCATTCTCGTTCTCTTATCCCAAATATTGTAATCTAAATCTATCCTCTTAAAATTTGTATTCAATTCTGCCAATAAATGATTTTATACAGGAAAGTTCTATTTGTATTTACAGCCTGGTCGTCAATCGCTGAAAAAAGTATTTTATCATCATTTATATTTTATATATATATACACGTGACAAATTGAGACAGGAGCGGACTACATATTTTTTTCTTAATTGACTGAGTGCTCATAATACTTCGTTTACTCAATGCAAGGGGAAAAATCAAACATCTAGATGATAGTATTTCTCGACCTCTTTACATAGAAAACTCAGCTTTTTTTGGGAAAAAATAGGTCTCAGAAAAGAAAGGTCATTAGAAGCATATCGCCGACCTATCGCATTGGTATAATTCCTTCTTTATGACTGATATTCCATTGAAGTCATGGTATTTCACGAATTCATTTAATACAATATTTTATCATAGGGTAATAAAACAGTAATAAGAAGTAATAATTCTTATATTTTGAAAATGAGTGTGGATGATTATTCACACAGAATTTGAGTTGAACGATCTTTTATTTTGAGACCTATCTTTAACTACAGAAAAATGAATTTAAAAAATGTAATGGAAAAATTTACTGATACCGGAGCTTAGAGATTACAAAATACGGCACCCCTAGTGTTTGACATTCTCGTTTTTAACACATTTCCTCCCAAAAATGTGCTGAGCACAACGCGCGGTTTCCAAAAAAAGAATTAGTCACAGTGGGCTCCAGCATCGAGCGGTAGGCACATACACCTTAAAAATCCCTCTCGTGTTCCACCGTTCCACTTAATCCCGATTTCCATGCCTCGCGCACATTTGCATCGGCGGCTCCACCCCTATTTTTCCGTAACCCCATAACCTCCATCCTTCATGGGCAATCATTTTATCTCGAACCACTTCCAACTTTTCACCCCCATGGTGGGCCGCGGATCTTTTCCTTTTTTTATTCATTCATCTCCTCCAGAGCCCAGCCCCACATTCACAGTCTCGAACACTCTCGAGGCCACTTGAACATCTATCTCCTTCATTTGACCTTCAAGCACACCATTTTAGAGGATGGCAAATAGATTTCTGCTTTTCTTCTTTAAAATAAACGAGTATTCCAGGTTTTCCACATGGATAATCATGTTTTGAACAATAGTAACTAATGTTAAGTACAACATTATTTTGTGTGGTAGTATTTCAGTTTATCGAGCTTCGACGGCTTAGCTCATTTCTTCACAGCAATCGGACGAATAGGAGGATCTACCCTCCAAATTCAAGCTGAGCCCAATGATGCTTGACTTCGGTGACTGATCAGAAACTGGTAATTTCATTTGCAACATGATTTTTCCAACGTGATTATAACAAAAAAATTATCCACGCGGCCAAGTCCTTGAGTTTGCACAATCTACCAGTAACATTCCGTGCCGTAATTGAAGCGGAAAAAATCAAGTATAACAGCCGAAATAATTTCAAAGCCATAAACAGAATTGCCATTTTTTTCCAAGGCTTACGAAATTTCAAGTTTTGGTTTCTTCTCGGTTTTCAAGAACTTCAAGGAAAGGCCCCCCAGATTTTCTCTACAAGGAGGCCCTGGAATTTCAATCCCACGAATTATCCCATGCTTTTGGTATTCTTTCTTTCCATCTTCAATGCATTCCCGTGATCACCAGGTCTGACCCATTACGTCATCACGTCCACCCTACAACTTCCCTTCCGCTCCGTTCCCACCGATATCCTTCAATGCCTGCCTATGCCAGGAGTTCCAATTCGTAACTCCCTTCCTCGGCCTTCCCTCCAAATGGTCCTCTCAATTCAAGGCCATCACCGTTCTACCCGCATCATCTTAGTTTATGCTCTAATACTTCTTTTCAGCATTGAGAAGTTCTAGTCATGTGAGCGGCACTTCGTTTCACTGTTGATTGAAATATTTATATGGTCTCAAAAACCATATATATATATATATATATTGTGACGGTCTCGGCCCGTCCTGATCTTAATCGTCACCCCCTCTCCTTTCCCCTCCCCCCCTTCCTTCACTCCTCTCCTTTCCCTTCCCCCCCTTTTAACCAACGCGATGTGGGAAGAATGCAAGGGTGAGTGAGCGTGCGTAAATGTGTGTGTGTTTCGCTGGTCAGCCAGGCGAGTGTATTTGACGCTCGCTGAATAAGTGTTTTCCCCCAACCCCAGTTCACGAGTGCATCGATAACCCCCTCTTCCACCTGGGGCATATAAAGCCGGGTGAAACCCAGGGAGGTTCTTCTTCTTCTTCTTCCTATGTTTCGGCTCGTGCGGCTGTTATGCTGCGATTACGAGTGCAAAGAAAGACAGTCGTGCGAAATAAGACTCGAGAGGACAACGCTAACAGTTGGCGCAGAGAGGACTACGAGACAAGCCGGACAATCATCTCCTGCATCCTGAAGTGGTCGCCAGGGAGGTTATAGAGGCAGCCAGGCCGCAGAAATTGCCGTTTCCGTGAATAAGGAACCGCACCCAAATAAGACGAGCCTGTGTCCCGCCCGAACCTCGGCGCCAAGGAGCGGAGTCATCCAGTGGTCATCCAGGTCACGTAACGTTATATCGCCCTGACCCTAGTGTGATACCACCCCTGTCCGAGTACTTTGTCCCAGTCCGCAGCAATACGCAACTGTTAGGCGGCTTGAGTACCGCAGTGACGCCTCAGTGATTTGCCTCCAATATCATTATTTATGTAATCAGCGTTAACAAGAAGCAATCAATCACCTGTGTTATAGGGACGGACTTTATTACCTCCCAAAGTTCAAAAGTGTGCCTAATTGCATAATTGAGATAAGTCCGCTTGACGGCACGAATATTGTTTTCTGTTCTGATATTTTGTTTCTAATATTTTGTCAGTTAAATTGTAAATTTCATGATCAATTCATCCTTTATTTGCTCATCACTAACCCTATCATCTCGCTCATCAGGGTAAATGATATGTAAATTGTTCGTGAGTTTTGAATATAGTTTAATTGATTGTTGAATGAATGATGTCCTTGGTATTCTTTGGTGTCCCTACAAAACCTGTTTCCCCACCCTCACCTGTCGTCGAGTCGTCACTCGCCTTATTCTAACTCATAGTCTCTTCACCACGAGATAAACTGCAAACGGGAATCCCCCACATTTTATATTATCAAGAAAAATCTTTGGTAAATCGTCCTCGGTGGCAGCTGGTCAAGAGGGTAGTTTATCGTTTATGTGTGGTTTCTGCGGTTTCATCCGGGTGACCGACAGTGAACCATTACTATATATATATATATATATATATATATATATATATATATATATATATATATATATATATATATATATATATATATATATATGGTCTCAAAAACTAGAAAAAGGTAAAAATAGAAGCAAAAATGCATTTGCGAAGCTTTTTCAACGAGGTAATAACATCAAATATTTTTTCACAAAGAGATGAACGAATGATCATTATGCAAAGGGTTTATCTATAAGAGCAATACCAAAATGGCATAAATATTTCTGCTTTCGATTAAAAACAAAGAAAAAACACATCATCATAACAAGTCATCCATAAACAAACGGATAGTAACAAATATGTATGACACACCAAAAGAAAAATGGAAAAAATAGTTAGCAATGAAAGAAAGAGAAAAAATGAAATTTATAAGATCAATACGTAAATACTGACGGTTTTATGCCATAAATGCTTACAAAGTGGCGCTACAGACATATGGGCTCATAATAATGTTAATAGTATTTCCTTAAACATTGGCAGAGAGTCAGAATATTTTAATGTCAACGGCTACGAATTATAAAGGTTTGAGCAACAGAAATGCAAGGATTTAACGCAAGTATTTGTCCGAGTTAGCAAGTTAGCAAGGGCGCATGAAGTAAGAGTATTCAATGTCTATAAACAGAGACTGATCTGGTTTTAAACATGGAACATAAGAAGGCTGGGTTT
Source organism: Pyrrhosoma nymphula (assembly GCA_963573305.1). Taxonomy (NCBI): domain Eukaryota; kingdom Metazoa; phylum Arthropoda; class Insecta; order Odonata; family Coenagrionidae; genus Pyrrhosoma; species Pyrrhosoma nymphula. The sequence goes on from OY754330.1 coordinate 116,449,941, forward strand.
TTATTGAAACCAAAACCTAGTTTCTCCCGAAAAAATAAAAATAATAAATTTATAGGTCAAGAATATATTAATCTAGGGCGCGATCATGGTTATTAATAACGCGAGCGTTAGCGTCGTCGTTATTTTAATTATCGCTCATGAAATCGAAAACGTAATCGTCATTTTTTGTCAGGTCGTCATCAAACTTGGCCAGGTGCTTACAAATCACTTGTTTTAATCGATGAGGTGCATTCCCAGGACAATAATTGTGATCCCTGTCCTACAGCGGTTTGCGTTTTGGAATACGAAGTGCATAGCGTGATAGAAGGAAAACCGTAATCCCACTCCTGAAGAGTCTTTTAGAGCGCGTTATTTCAGCTTCCATATCTGAATCGTACGCCATCATGGTCCTAAAATACGATTTAAGTACTCGCGATTCGCATAAAATTGGTAAAATTGTTCGCGGCTTTTGGGGATATACGTTTCATAAAGTTGTCAAGCCAGAAGTACTCACTCTTTTGTTTAACAGTACTATTAGACTACACACCAACCCGACCACCAGGGCTCGTTTCTCTCTACCCTCAGAAACAAATCCCTAAGTCAACCACAATCGGGCTCCATCCTTCTCCACTCCACCATAATAGTTGAACCCCTACAGGAGTGGATGGAATTGTAGAGTAAAACCATGCTGCTTCTGTCCACTCTCCACACGCTAAATCTATCTCTATTTTTTTAAACTTACCTCTAGGCGCAAGAAATACATTTTTTCGCCATTAATATCAACTAGAAACGAGGAGGAATAGAGGGTGGTGTGGTGGGTCTGGGTGGCTAAAGGGGAAGCATACCCCTCGTCCTCTTGAGAGTAGGATCGGCCAGCACGCTCAACCAACACTAAATCCCCAGGGCACATTCACCAAAACAAGGTTCGGATAATGTTTGGTCGTAACTTTAAATGATTTTTTTGAATGAATCGGAACTCTATAAAAAAAAAGTTGAGCCAAAAAAAAATAGACCGGATTTCTCTCCCGCATGATAAACGACGAGTTGGTAATTATTTACAGGCAGTAACAAAAACGGTTCCGAGGGTGTTAAAACTGTTCAAAAATGTAACTGTGCATTCATTGTGGATATAGAACTTAAAAAATTAAATATTGAATCGCTGTAGGGGAAAGATTTAGACGAATTATAAATATGAACAAAAATATAAACCTTTTAATTCCAAATGTGCTTTACTACTCCTGCGGTATCGCTATAATAATCGAAAAAAAACTTCAATTACCTTTAAAAGTAAAATAAAAATGACAAATTACTGTTGAAAAAAAGTACAATTAAAGGACTCAGGTAAAAGTGACAATATTTTAAAACCAATTGCGATAGTTATTAAATAAGTATTTTGTAATCAATTCTTTTTTCATTGCCAAATGCGAAAAATCGCCCCATCCATTACGTAGCTCAGCGGAGCAAGTTTTCTTAATTTATCGCAGCTTAGGCACCTTTCGATGATCAGTCGTGATTTTTAATTGAAAACAGAGGAAGGATAAGGTTATTGTTAGGACATGTGAATAATGAAAAATTCTGAATAGTTCCGTTGGCACTAGGAAAATGGAGGAATAAGAGATTAATAATGCAATTGTACGTAGTTGGACATAAGGGCATACGATATTGCATTTAAAGCAGAGGAAAAAAGCGGGAAAATTAACAATGGATGACGTAGATATTGCATGGTATCTCTTGGAGTATGTATCCAATACACGCTGGTGGTGGGGACAGCTGTCTCCAGAAAAACCCCCACGCTTGGGAACTCAGACAGAGTAAGGCTGTCGATAATGCGAAGAAAGCCAATGCTAATGAAGCATTATATTTATTAAAATATACGTTGTCTATTAGATTATTTATGGTAATTTGAAAATCTAAACAAATTCTGATGTTCACAGAATAGTATTACCACCATAAGAAGGCGCCGACAAACAATTACGATGGTATTTAAAGGGAGAACACAAGGACGTACCTTACCAGAAAAAGAATTATTTTATCTTTAAAGCAAAAACTTTTTTTCCCAAATGATAAAGTCAATGACACCGTCATCATTTATGCTTTTTTTGTGTATGAAACTAGTTCGGGTCGTACACTAACTGCAGAACGCGGTCTCCGGGCTTCATCGTGTTAACACATCAATGCCTGGCATCAGATCAGCTACAGCTTGCTCTGGTCCTATTAGCAATACATTGCCAGGATAGCACTTTCGCTAATGTGCACATGCTCGAATAGTCACACCAATACGAAAACGTACTCCAATGGCGTGTGACTTGTGAATGAATGAGCACTTAAACAGTGACCTATCGTCTTAAATATTCAAGATGAACAAACAGAGTTATATGACTAGGGCTGAGAACAAGTTGTCACAATAGCTTTTCGAGCCGTATGACTCAGTAGTAGGTCAAAGCCGAAAGTTGTGAAGGCCATTCGTGCCAAAGCTACAGTAGTAAAACTGCGAACCAAGAGATTTATCATAATAACAAAAATGAATACAGGATATGTTAATATTATGATACAGGATAATTGGAAAACGACTTACTTTGAAATTTTGCATGTTGGTAATTGAGCGCACTGGAACTATCATAGGCTATATTTTCCCCAGGGTCCCAAGGGCTCCTGAACGGGTCGATTTAATCCCATAAAAAATTATTAGAATCAGTGCAGAGTTTGGTTTTTTGCTTTTTAAAATTACTTGCACTCGTGATATAGAACAGAAATGGTCAATGTCTGATGGCTTCAAGAATGAAGTTTTTAATGTATTACCTTACATAGTAAAATGTAGCATGTCACATTTATTCTCATAATTAGAGCCAATCGGTCTGCGTAGTATATCGCTTACAACGTAAAGTTTTGCACACTGCTAGAGACGTGCGTACTACACCTACCAAACCTTAATATACAATCCTAGAGCTCAAGAGGGATGGTTGGGGTTTCCATTGTCAAATTGGGGGCTAAGTCTCAAAATCACTCCTTTATATTTAAGCCTCGGAATAAATAAAGTAATCAGCCGCGTATCTTGACATTTTGCACGTAGGTAGTACATGATACTTGTTTAAAATAAAAATTCGAATATGGTCTGAATTTTTAATGAAAAAAAATCTCGCTCAAACTCACTTAAGGAAATATATGCTAGAGGGTTGTGACCTTTCCCACGGCCACGCCTCCCTTTCGAAAATGAAATACTTTTAAAATTGTACTGCTTGAGAAATAAAACATTTCAGTAAAACAGACTACTACTATGCATCATGAAGCGACTAAACTCGTAATTTCGACTCAGTAAAAAAATAAGACGAGACTTGAGAAGTCACATTATCTTCTGTATTAATGAAGCTACTATATTATTTCTTATTCTTATCCCTCCCGTTGAGATTCAACGGGTATTTCTGCTAGTTTATCATAAAAACCGATGCCTTAAAAGTAGTACAAAGATTAGGGGAAATACCGGCCGCACATCTGAATCACCACGCCTAGGCTTTTCAAATTCCTTAGTTAATGAAATATGAGCTTACTCACGAGTCTTCACTTCAATATTACTGGCAAATTCGGGAAGGGCTTCTATGATGTCGAGTGAAAAGCAAACGCCAAAGGTTTGGCAGTGGGAGGAGGTAGGTTTGGGGATGGAATCAAGGAATGGTGGAGTTTTGGTGGCACGGCTGTGATTATTCATGCGAATATTAAGAGGGGTGGTGCATTTTCCTACGTAGAAGGCAGGGCAGAAATTGCAGAAAAGCCGGTAGATAATGTTGCTCGTGGTGAAGTAGGCCATAGAGGAAGATCTTTTGGGGAAGGGAAGGCTGAAGGGCGAAGGAGGGAGCAGCCTTTACACCTAGGGCGTTTGCAGGTTGAGGAAAGCGGTGGAAGGGGGGCGGTGGGCTTAAGGGAGGGTCTAGTGGATTTAAGAATGTCTCGCAGGTTTGAGGGACGCTCATAAGAAACTTTGGCACATGAGGGTAAGAAGAGGGAAGTAGAGGTACCTATTGTTTTAATGATATGATACAGGTCTATCAGTATGTTTTTGATTATGTGTGCTCCAGGTATGAGTGTGGTGAAAAGGCTAAGTTGGTTAGGTTGGTGGGTCTTGGTCCGAGGGGTGTACTTGGCAGAGGGAGGCAGGATTTTATTTAAAAGCAGTATTTCGGAATACTCGCCTTCTTTGAGTGAGTGATGAAGTTTTTCAGCGCATTATTTTAAAGAGGGGGCATTGTTACAAATCCGAAACACCTCAATAAAATAATTAGCCAGGAGAAAAAATGTAATTAGGTGTAATTCGTGTGTGCAGTAAGTGAAGCATGAAGAATGCGAATTTTGGAGCAAGGGGTGGGGTGTTCCAGCAAAAATGACGCTGAAAAAGTTGAAAAAAATAAACATACATACATTTACGGAAGTTCAACGCCCCAAAAGACGATTATCCAAAAGTTAAAGCGTGATAACAGGATATTTGACAATGGACACAATATTAGGTAATGATTGATTTGAACGAGTGGATTTCGCAAACAAAATATTTTTGCAAATCATCATCCGTGACAGGGTGGTTAACGGGGAAGCCAAAAATTTATGTCACCAAACCGTTATGCAAACAGAGCATTTATTTACATTTATTAAGCGAGTTTTCCATTTTTCCCTCTCCCAAGGAGTTGTTAATAAATTGTTCCAGACAAACAGCTTATTAACAAATATAATGCATTGCTTCCCAATTCAGAAATTTTATAAGCGAATAATCATTATGTCGGCCACAACGTGCTTAATCTCTCGTCTAATTTCGAAGTGAAAAAGGGGTAGGAGTGAGAAAAAGCGAACGAGATTTACAGGTGTGGAAGTAAAGAGAACAAAAAATAATTCCAATCCCATTCTTTATTTTTTTTAACGAGACCACACGGATTTCAAAATACGCAGAACAATTAACAGCAAATTACCGGCTCGAATAAAAAGCGGTGTCGACGGTGTTTTAGGGCAATTGGAATATCCATTGTCGCGCCGTAATTATGAATTGGACCCTTGACAGACAGCAATCAGTAAATTGATCTGTTAATGATTAATGATCATTCACGGCGCAAAGTCTAAAAAAAAAGAGGCGGGAGCAATGATATTGTTAATCAGTAGCCGTGGGAAGAGACTTATACCTGCTCAAAGAATAATAACAAATAAGTCGATTTTTGCATGGTTGACAGGATGAAAAAACGTTTTGCAATATCTCAAACTGGAAACTCTTTCTTTTTGCTTGAACAAGAATTAAAAATATTGCGACGTTACATTAGGTGAATATTTGGGGGAATACTTTACATTTTGACGCTACAATTAGTATTTATATGGTAAAGAGCCTTTGGAAACGTTATTTCCTCGAGGGTTTCGATGGCCGATATTCTTCTTTTTACTCTCAAAATTGAATTATGCTGGAGTAAAATGAATGTAAGCTCCTACAAAATACATAAAAATTGTAATTCCAGAGCTATGTAAAAGAACAATTTTAAATAAGGACAGTAAAAACAGATTGTGGTAATCGGCAACACGAAAATCTTGGTGCAAGGAATAAATATTCATTATATGATATGGGAGGAAAAAATAAAGAAAATGAAGCTACAACATGGATGTGGGATTTAACAATGGGAATATTGTTGGATTTAATAACTATCATAAGCTTTAGTAGTTCTGACTCATCAAAAAAAAAACGAAAAAGAGATGCTGAAGCCAGTGATAGAGTTGAGGATTTTGGATAAGCGGGGAGGATGAAGAAGGGAAATTGCCTTTATGAATATGATTAGGTGTAAGAACGCATGTCGAGATGAAGAATGACATCGCCGAGGGAGATTAGACCTTAGGGTACTAAGCAGAGGAAACCGAACAGTTCTGCATTCAACCATACCTACTGCGGAGTGACTCTTTGTATCTCTTTTGATTTTATTGATATCCCATGAAGATCCTAGTATTTCTCAGTATCTGACCTCGCCAACACGTTGACTTAATTTCTTACATTATTTTGAATCTTTCTCGGTAATCCTCATATATTTAATTTCCTGCTTAACTCATTTTTTTCATCGTTTTCTTGGTCTTATTGGGGATCTTTTTCCATCTTGGGTTTGATTCCAGACTTGTAAAGAGTTGGTCCACTGACCTCTTTTCAATTTCCTTCTCCTACTACTTACGACTTCTGCCACCATATCCGATGCTGTGTATAAATACCTGCTTACTCCATCACAATGAATTATTGCAGTAATACCCTCCTTTGTAGGTCGAAAAACCTAAATACCTTATTTCCGAGTATCAGTATTCTTTTTTCCCAATACATAGACGGTTTTCCTAACCATGAAATCATCAGGTACATATGCGTCAGAATAAATTAAAAGTTAAAACACAATAATATATATAAGCAAGTTCACCGTGTGTTGGGGGAAGGTGAAAAATAATAGGAGTGGAAACATCCATCTATCGTTTCTATGTGTATAAATGGATGAGTTTTACCTTATGATTCGACGCATGTGTACCTGATGATGCTATAGTCATCAAAACCGGTTGTACATTATAATTAATTCTGTTTTGTGGAACCTTCAGTCAGAAGCGTATTGTTCTATAATATTGCTAATATCACTTAGTAATTATATTCTTAGAGTAAAAGAAGGGAATAAGCCAAAGTCAAGTATTCGTAAATTCCTCGGGTAAATATGATGTTTTAACACGTGGATTGAATGCCACATGTACCGCTCACACATTGATATTTAGGTTTCAATTCAACCCTCCAACATTAATTTAAATGGCGTTTTCCGTCGAGCGGTGTGGAGCCACAGAAATTTCCCTCGGAGCGGCATCACTTTCGCATCTGTAGCTAAAGGGTTGTGCGACCGAGATGCTGACGGGAATGAGAGAGATCAAGAGGGAATCGCGGTTGGAGGATTTGAATGAATCCGAGGCTTCGCGCCGGGGCTTTATAATTATGAGTTGGCCTGGGAAGCTTCAAGTTGAGAACCAGAAGTGAGCAAGGGAATGAGTCAATGAGCGTCGTGTGGGGAGAGGGAATTAGAAAGTGTGGGAGATGTAGAGAGGTGAAAATAAGAGGGGAAAAGAGAGAGAGACATGGTAAGAACGTAAGATGAGAATATATATGATATTCCCCTCACATCATCAGCAGTCATAAATACTAAGATTGGTTTGCCTGCAGAAACCTACTCTACCCTCATTTCCGCCAAACGCCTCATTCCGACATAATTTTAATTATGACGTCCTTCATGATTTAATTGACATCCTTCATTACTCATTCCATATGACGTCCTTCATTACTCCTTCCATGTTCGTTTTTATTTAACTGTTTTGTCATCAAATGTCTCCAGTAAGTCTGTCTCTCCTTTTTCGCAGGATTTAATTGTACTTCTTCTGTCTCAAAATGTTCGTAGGACTTCTTCATTCGTGATTCTCTCTGTCCATTTCATATTCATAATTCTTCGGGAACATCACATTTTCAAAGTTTCATTTTCTTATAGAAAAACCAATGTGTTTTAACGATTTCGTGAATTTCACAATTCTACAGAGAGCAAAGAGTTTAAAATATACTGCTTCTTAAATAGAAAGTAAATATACGTATCTACTGAAAACCGTCTGGAAATTGATGATCCTTTGCCTTAGAGCAGCATTTAATGATATTAGTAACAAATTATCCTTCCGAGTAAGCTGCGTATTTTCCATTTTTAAAGAAAAAAAACGTTTCGATCCTTCTACAGTGAGCAAAGAGTTGAAAATATACTGTTTCTTAAATAGAAAGTAAATATACGTATGGAAAATGATGAACCTTTGTCTTAGAGCAGCATTTAATGATATCAGTAAAAAAAGATCCTTCCGGGTAAGCTGCGTATTTTCCATTTTTAAAGAAAAAAACGTTTCGATCCTTGTACAGTGAGCGTTCAGAGAACGTGACGACGCTCACAGTATATGGAGTTAAACGTCGAGTTCATTAGAAATTGAAAATATGCATCAAATCCCGAAAGAATTATTTTTAAATGATAAAAGAAGCTGCGAGAACCTTCATACCAAATTTAATGGCATCGTCTGAATGGCTGTAACAAAAGTATATTTGTGAGACGTTAAGCTAGTGATAGCAATGGCTTAAACTTAATCATAATAATGTCGTATTTATTGCTATTCAGGCTTTTGGTTCTGCGAGTAATTATTTAATATTTTGCAACAGTTTCGCCGTGCTATGCTGCAGGCTTCGTTGGGCTTTTAAGAACAACAATGATATTTTTTTTAATAAATAAACATTCTGGCAGTTGACAATTTAGAGATTTAAAAATTAATTTCCAAGAAGTTTCTTTCAGGTGTAAGAGAGTTTAAAACTATCCTCTCCATTGATATTGTTTGGTCTTTTTTCTATTTCAATCGCCTCCCTTATGAGTCGCGGAAAGTAACTGCTTTCATTGTGTAATTCTTTCGCCGTCTCAATGTCAATGGCGTGACCTTCCTATAACGTAGTGTGCTTAGCCACGGCAGAGTGATACCAGTCTTTCTTTCTGATTGCACATTCATGATCTTTCAATTTGCATCCTATGGCTCTCTTGGTTTGGCCCTGGAAGAGACTTCTTCAAAATTAATTTTTACTTCTCAAAATCATCAACTGCCGGAATTGTTAATTTATTTAATAAAAAAGATCAGTGTTGTTATTAAAAGCCCGACGAAACCGGCAGTATAGCACGGCGAAGCTGTTGCAAAATATTAAATAATTATTCGCAGAACCAAAACCCTGAATAGCAAGATATACAATGAGCTGCGAAAATCTACAAAAAAATGTCTTATTTATTTCTCAGGCGCAATTAAGACTTATAATTCATTTCTTACGATGAACGAGATCCTGGGATTTGCAGGCAAGGGTTATACCCCACCGACACCAAATCCGAAAAGTGGACAGCATATTTAGTTCATGTCATTATAACCTTTTTTTAGTTTAGTATGTACTGTAATAATTAATGTAAATATTTCCTGAAACTTTTGGTAAAACAGAAAACTATATACCTCAGAAAAGTTTACACCAGACTTCGGGAGTCTCCCATTCAAGGTATTGGAGTTAGCACAGATCTAAAGACATCAGAGCATACGAACGAAGTTGAATGGAACGTTGCAAACAAGCGAAACGTTCGGTAACCTTCAGATAGGTAGCATTCCGTGGGTATACAATAATCACGGCCAAAGTTTTGTGCATTATATTCGAAATTGTTCTAAATTTGTATTTAAAATCGTAAGCTTTTTATCCCAAAGTTACTAAAAGCATTACATAATTCGTGATTGACGAGCCAACACACAAGTATCAACACAATAACAACAGTCTACGAATATCAAAGTTGTTTTGTAGAATACGGCACATCCAATCTGCTCCTAACCTGTAGTAATTTTACAACAACCACCTACAACAGCTCTTACATGGCCTTTATTTCGGAGTATTAACAACGGACGAGTACAAACAAGCATGCCCTGGGAGGTGAAAAATCCTCCCCAGGTGGGACTCGAACCCGCGGCCTTCGGGTTAGCAGACGAGGACGTTACTCCGCCGCCACCGAGGCCGCGGGGTAACGTCCTAGTCATGTATTTTAATTGCATTGAAGTGCGCTGTCAAGTGCGCAGAGCCTGAAACGAATGGAAAGCTCTCTTCAAGACCTAGGAATACATTACGTGGACTGGAAAGGGTTTTAATGAAGAAAACTGCAGAAGTAGTTAATTTACCAAAATTCCCGGTTTTCACCAAGCAAGTTCACCTATGAATGAACTCGCATCAGATGAATATCGTTCACCCACGGGATTAGGAACGAATGGGGAGGAGGAAATGAGAACACTTGTGATGCAAAGGAAGGAAGCGGAACAAAGGGAACATGGAGGAGGAGATGGAATGAGCAATCGAGATGAATTCCAAGGAGGAATAGCGTTGAGAGCAGTGGAAAGGCGCACACAAAGGAGGAGAGGAATATCGTGAGATGAGGAGCGAAGATGGGAAGAAGAGCGAAGCGGCGGAGGAGACTCGGCGGAGCGAATGGTCGGAAAATGAAACCATCGTGGTGATGAATGCCTCCTTTAAATGGTGACGGGGATTAGACGACTGTTCGAGTTCATGCTTCCGTGTGACCTCTTTAAAACTGCAACCGAAAAGTCACCCCCCTCGCGCGCAACTCGGGATGTGAATGGAATTAACTTTCAAACAATGGGCAGAGGGAACTCCAGGGGATATTTGCACAGATAACGACTTCATAATCCAATGCATCTTTTGAGTCACAATAGCCACGATGATGTCGTTGCTTTCTCAAAAAGGAAAGGGATCAAGAAGATCAAGTAAAGATGCGGCCCGATAATTTTATTTATTTTTGCAAAAAATTTAACAAAGTAAAAAATAGACTTCTGGATAGGTAAAACTCTTCTTATATTTTGTGGAAATAAACCGTGGAGAAATTTGGAGATCAGAAGAACGAGCAGTGGTAGCGAATTCAGGTGGCAGTACTGCAGACGGCCGTTTCCAGTGGAAGGTTCCATTCATTATGAACTGCTCGGCCAGGGGAGTAAGGTATGCATGGCTACCAGGGTTTCCAGTGTCGCAAACCTTCGTTGGCAACTTCAAAAAGCTCAATTTTGTATTCACATAAACTTTCTTGCTCCCGTTGGATCTTAATCCATTTTTTGTATAGGTTTCTACGATATGTTGCAAACAATTTCAGCGTATTTTGATACGGTTTGGTTTGAATCTAAAACACACTCGTGAAACGCACTGCTGTAATGTTCCCATTAATTTAAGGTTAATTTAAGTGGTGTTGGAAGCGGTTCCGACCATATTTTTTCCTCTACCCTTCTCTCCAAAGCCGATTTCTTTCAGAGTAATGAAACATTAATGACAAAGTTTTCAAAATATTTCAGTATGTAAACTGCTTGGCATTAGTCCTTAATTTTCTAACCAACCTTACGTCTCTTTAGGTCCTTAAAGTTCTTCTTACCAAAACCTCCCTCAGTGGCCATCATTAATTTGGATTCTGATGGGGGTTTAATTATCACTTCTGGACCTCTTAAGTCATGTCTTCTTTCACAGTCAAAATTTTCAAGTTATTTCAGAATGTACACACCTTTTTTATGTTTGCCTCTTTTTCTCGACCATGAGCATTGGATCATATAGCCATTCGATCCTGCTACTCAAGCTTGAATACTTCCTAAATTGAGTTCCTATGCTAATTTTTTTCTACGATTCCTTTTTTTGATAGGTATAAACCAGCAGTGTACAAATGGTCCGGATTACAGATTTTTACCCACTTCATGGCAACAGATACTTTTTCTTAATCGTGAAAATCTCCCCCATTGTAATATTTCCCATGCGCAGGGCTGTTTCTCTCGTGCTACTCACTCTAATTCTTAACTAGGCAAGTCCTATGCAGTGCTGCTATGACAAGTGGTGAGTGATTCTACTTTCACTAGCATTACACCGACATACGCAACGACAGCCTTATGAATCCGAATTTCACATACCATCGTTTTTCCACGACTCGTGTTGGTTTTTTTCTGCAGTCATTAATGCTAAATCCTTTTAGATTTGGATGCACTGATTTTAAGGATCACGAAATGAAATCTAGATTATCTGAATAGCACAGCGAAACGGAGAAAGTTAATTTTATCATATTAAACCTGAAATTATTTTGCTTTTCAATACCGCATGCATCTTTGCTCACCATTTGTAAGAATAACGGTACCCACTTGTGGTAGAAAACATAATTTACCTCCTTCATCAAAAAAACAAATTAATGGTAGTTTCTCATTAAAGTGGAGAAGGATCAATGGAAGAAGCTACGAAGAGGCAGTGATAAGACCCAATCATGCGTATGCCTCATCAAAATTACCTAGCAGTAAGAAATTTAATAGTATCAATTTGTACAACGCAAGACCCGTAAAAATTGAAAAATAATGAGGAGATCAGGGAAATAAAATGCAAAAAAGACATAATAGGCCACTAGAGCAGCGTATTTATGTGGGGTACAAAATTAGAGCGGAGGTTTCGTCAAGTAAATATCACTTTTTTCAACTCCATGCTTAACGACATGGAGATATATTAATTTTTCAACGCTATGATCAACCTGGGATTACAGAGGTGTAATATCGGAGCCGCTTTCACGACCTTGTCAGTTTTTTGGAACTCCTATTTGCCCAAATATCCAAAATAAAATAAGAGTATAATTGACCATTAAAATTTTAGTATAAACTTTTGAATATAAATTCAAATTGTACAAATTAAAACACATCTCTGGCGTATAGAGGATCTATAAAAAATTACATAAAATGTATCCATGAAGCACACAGGAGCAACGGGCCATAATCACAAATATCCTATTTCAACTTGAGAATCAATCAAAATTTGTGTTTTATTAACCAATAAATGGGTTTCATTAATTTCGCTTCCCATAATTTAACGAAAAAAAATAATTTCAAACATTCACATTATATTGATTCATGCCAAAATAGACTGCACAACTTGGTTTCAATTGCCACAATAGAATCGCCATTTTGATCAATATTAAATATTACCATCATAAAATATTTCCAAATCATCCTACAGACTCGATATTCAGTGGTTACATGTGAGTTTTCGCGGCTTTTATATTTTATTTAACATTATTTATAAATATATTTAATATATTTATCCAATAATATTTTTATGGGCTATTTTAACAGTCTACTGCTTTGTAAAAAAATATCATAAGGCTTTCTCAAGCTACAAAGATAACGAAAACATTTATAAATTACTTATGTTGAAATCCAGGAATCTCCTTAGATTTTACAGCCATTCCATTGGTTCCGTTTGTGATTTATGAGCGTTTAATTTTACATTTTCACATTAAATACTTCAACTAAAATATACTGAAGTACATATTTAGTTAGCCATAGAAGAAGGTAATTTACAACTTAAATTGCAATTTAAAAATTAACTATTACCGTTGTAAAAGGAATAAAACAGAGGTTCCGGGTGTGACTCACACAATAACATTGACTTCTTTAACCTGTAAACTTTGTGATTAGCTTAAACATTAAATATTGATATTAATACCAGTAAGATAAGAGTAACTGTTCTTTAGTTTAAACTAATGGAGAAGTATCCAAAAGCATTATTTTTCTAGTTATCAATTTTTTAATAAGATCCGGGTGTGACATGGTAAATTTATGGGTGTGACCAAATTACTCTTTCTGCTTTCCATTATGAGTAACATTCATTTTTTCTTTCAAATTTTGGCAATGGCTCAGTATATTTGATTAATTAAGCTCAATTTAACCTGGCTAAGTCGAAATGGAAAATTGTAGAACAAAAACATTTTTTTTATTTTTTTCCATATTGGGGCCCACTTTAAATGGAATGGCTGTTTGCATAAAAAGGTGAACGGCTCAGAACAAAAGACGAAATTATTTATATTGCAAGAGATAAAAAACAGAAATGACATTGTCAATACCAATGAACATCCTTATTATTCACGTAATGTGTAGTAATTATCAATACTAATAGTAATACATAATAATTCTCTTACTTAAAGTAAACGCTTAGGAAGTTCAGTCAAAACCTCTTGAGGTGATTTCACGGTTTGATTTTGCGACCGTACATTATTCTCTTATTCAACTTTGAATCTGAATGAATTCCCAAGCTTTCTTTGATGGAAATGACCTTGATAAAAATGGATCATTGAAGAAATTTCACTAATTGCATCACCACTAAAGTACGTCAAACATCTCTGCATAGATATACAACATAAAGTAACAATCTTTCTCAATAATATTTGAAAAATCACGCAAAAAACCGCATCAACGTGAGTTCAAAATTAAATGTTACACTAAATATCTAAAATAATATTGTCAAATACCCATTTCGGGCCATCAAATTATGACATCCCAAGGCATTTCAACGATATTTTGAGCTTAACTTCGGCATAAAGCACTACTTCATTACTCACTAATACAACTCATTAAGTACAACTACCCGTACGCATAAACGTTGAAGCCCTTCTATGGATAAAATATTTGTATAATGTGATGCCACCATCACCCCCTTTAGATTCATTAAAATGTAAGCATGCAAGACTCCAAAATGACCCATATCTCCTTCATGGTCTCCTCATATTTTCCTTCATGATCTCCTCACAGTATTATGATGTCAATAAATTCATTATTATCACCAAGAAAATAATAATTTGCAAATTCATATTTTTTGCAATTTAGCATTTGCAATTTCTTCAGATGTATGTGTCAAAGGTTTAGAATAAGATTGAAATATATCACTCAAATATTAAGTAATATTCCATTATTTAAAATATTTTAATCACCTTGGTGAGACATTTAACATTTGTGAAAGCATTTGATTGGTGATTGGTGAGTGGTAGCTTTACTCGAAAGAGCAAACACGATACGGTGAACATTGAGAAAATAATTAGAAATAGGAAACTATATTTTTGTATCACTACGAAAAAGGTAGGCAAATATATCTAATTTCGTAAAGAAGGAAGAAAAGAGGCTATTCATCGATTAAAATTATTATGATGTTTTTGGATTTTCAACTGATTACTTTTCATGAAGAATTTTGATAAAAAGGTTTATTTCCTCCTCACTATTCAATACTTATGAACTGGAGTAGAACACCATTTGTATCAGAGATCATCAACACCTATTTTTAATAATATTTTTATTAATCATCAACACCAAAAACAATGTGAAAAACCATTGTATATGGATGGGGTGGTATTCATTCAATTTGTCTAATTACTCAAGAGTTATTCCACTTTCTGTTCACAAATATAAGCAACCACGAACAATGGTACGAATATTTTTCAATAATAAATGGTAAGGATGATTTGAAATGTCAAAAAGCAAAATACAATTCATTAGAGCTAAATAAATTATAATGCGACATAGTAAATCCTGTGTTTTAATATGTATAAGGTGGTTTTTAAACGGAGGCCGGCACTGGTTTAACCAATATTCAGAATTTATCCTTTAAAATCCATCAAGCGATTTTATTGCAAGAAAAATCTGTCATGTCTCTTGCTTCTGAGCCCTATAGCACCATAGCCATAGTGTATTCATTCGCGACTCCGCATGCTGGGGCCAAATAATTTATCAGTTGCAGTGAAGCAAATACTCCCCGATTATGTTCAATTTATCTGAAATTTAATAATGTTGGCCTTTGTGTACCACGAACACCTGTCTTGCTTATGAAAATACATACGGACGACGAATTTAGAGTGGAATATAAATGCGTTGCGAACGACACTCATGTTCGAGTGGTATTTGGAATCCTCAATGGGTGAAAGTAGACTTGCTGCAACATCATCACATTTATTCCGTGAAATTCGACAATTTTGAATTTATTTCGCGGATCTCACGTATGATAAAAATTATCATCTATGTGCATAAACTATAGCTATATAATTCACATGTTACTAGTTTAACACACTTAGGCACCGTCACAGTGAATTCGGTGTTTAGATCAACGGCGTCGTCTAAAGAATGATGATGAGGTAGCTCTTCCGCCTTTTTACTAATGGGATACGAGTCATGGCGAGGCAAACAGCTGCCGACAGGGCGGCGAAGAGGAAAATGCGGGAGGCATCAGAGAGGATGTTTCGCATTCCGGGCAGCCGAGAGATGAGGACTTATAATTCAGGCCACTGTGATAACATATAATATACACGTGAGTTTCAGGCTGAGAATTCTTGACATGAGATTATGCACAGTGGCAAGTCAAAATACTTTGAATTCGGAACTGTTACTTCAACGTAACTGTTACTTCTGGGAAAAAGTGCTTATAACTCGAAGAGAAATTTTGCAGTGCGTAGCTAATCAAAATAAGCAAAAAATAAAACTCTCTAATTACTTTCCTACGAATGAAAGAAAATTCTAACATAGAATTATAATTTAAATTAATATATTTCATTTAACTGGTTTCAATTCCACAAACTGGACGTGACTACTAACTACCTATTTCGGATAATTTTATTGCTATATGTAGATTGATTAAGTTCAGTGCAGTATTATTTCTTAGCAGGTAAGATAGATGACGTTACGCAAAATTATCGGAGGAGTACTACGTACATTCCTTTTGCTACAAGGAATATGTTGAGCTTACAATCTTAAAGCAAAATTTCTATTTAGTAGTCCATAGTTTGAGCATTTGGATAATATACAAAACGTCCACACATAAATCCTTAATACGAGCAGGTAAAGTGAAAGAGATAAAGGAAAAAGTTAACTCAAAATAATGAGATATAGAATTTCAACAATCTCCATGTCAGGTGATATTACTCCACAGACGATCCGAAAGCAAGACTAAAATACAGATCCTGTAGAAGTAAAAACCCCTTGACTCTACGTGGCCCTTTGATGCAGGATCATATTGAAAAGTTATGTGTTATTAGATCTACACGCGCTTTGTGTACAAGAAGCAGCAGTAGAGGATACCATCAGCTTAATAAATAAATGCGAGCTTCCCCGATAGAAATGCGAAGCACAAGGCAAGTATTTCAACACATGGTTGATTACACATATATTCCCGGGAACGAATTTTATGGAAACATGAACTCCGAGAGTACTCAGGTGTTTGTTTAGCGGTAAAAGGCGTACTGCGTCGAATAAAACTCTTGCGATAATCTGAAATCCAGAACCCCTTCAGCACATTGGAGGTGATGAAACCGGGGAGAAGTCCATAATATATTTTTTCAGGGGAACTCACGTTTAGATAATAATACTCCACTAGAGCTCATAGTCTATGAAACGGAATATATTAATGAATCTGAGAAAACATAAGGTTGGAAATAGAGTGCTACACGTATAGTCCAAATCAAGCACTAACGCTACTCTTCGCGGACGACCAAGTACTAGAGGCCATCTCCAGAAAGTCGCTTTTAAAGTTCACAAGACGGACTAGAATACAACTTTAAGATCTCGACCGAAAAGACCATAGTAATGGCATTCAAAGGCGACAAACCAATCAGATGGAAAATAATTTTTTTAAATCTAACAGCAAATATAGAACAATTCACATCCTTTAACTTCCTTTGAACAAAGCTATCGTGGAGCAATTAAATGGGCATACATAAAAAAATTGTCAGTTTCAGCCATATCAACGGTAGGTATAATACAGCGAAATTTTAAAAAATAAGGTAAGAAAAGACGCCTTAATACATTTTTAAAAAAACAATGGCAATTCCTTGTGGAATATACAGCAGCGAGAACTGGAAAAAGACAATAGCAAGTGTACAAAGGTTACAAACATCTGAATTAAAATGTTTAATAGGATTTTCTGGGCATTCACAAACGGACAGAAAAATTAGTAAGGATACAAGGCAAGAACTCCACGTACAAAGTGTCAACGGAACGATACGAGAATATGGAAATAGATGGAGAGAACACGTACAGATGGACTGGATGGAGGAAGAATACGCAAAAATATGGAAATATTAGAGCGGGAGACAGAAGATCTCTGTGAGGTCCACGCAAGTGATGGAATGACCAAGACTAAAGAAGAGCGGAGCAGGGAAAAACCCTAACAGTAGCAGAAAGAAGAATTAAAATGATCGCCGCCATTCTGGGTTCAACAAATGACAAGTTCTTTATTAAATACCGCGAAGTTAAATTTTATATTGACAACCTATAAATAAATTATGCTTTCGGGAAGTGGGTTGAAACACACGCAACAATAATCGTATGAAAATGGGCATCAAGGTGGAATTCCCAAGTCCTTAGAAAGAACTTTCCATAAAAACGAAGCAATAATTTACAAGATCCATATATAACCTATGCATTCTTTTATATGGATTTAATGATATAGGACATCCTCAACGCTCTGAGGAATATAGCAGTGACAGGCTGTAGCAGCCAAAAACCTGACCCGGTGGTAATCGCGAGATAATTCCACCTTCTTCACATACCGGGGAAGTACCAGATCTTAAATTATAACACAAATATACTTATCAAAACATCCACCATCATGGTTTCTTACGGAACAAATAAGTTAAGACCATCTTTTAGGTATAATAAGCAACTAGACCATTGATGGGATAAATGAATCTATCGAGTGTTTCTGCAATGCATGTAACTTACTTGATCATGAATGCCTTGACTTATAGATCTCAGAACTTTGTTAAGTACAAAAGTATGATGTTTTCAAAAGGCCATCGACGTATATGGTATGTACGTATATGGTATAATGGTAAGACGTATATTCCAAAACTAAAT
This sequence comes from Pyrrhosoma nymphula, assembly GCA_963573305.1. Lineage (NCBI taxonomy): Eukaryota > Metazoa > Arthropoda > Insecta > Odonata > Coenagrionidae > Pyrrhosoma > Pyrrhosoma nymphula. Next base: position 116,468,166 of record OY754330.1, read on the forward strand.
TCTATTCAATACCATTTCTTGGCTAAAAAAAAACAGAAAGAACAAGTCACTAGCTGAATCAATGTTACCCAAGGGCTACCGACCATTCATCCGCCGCACACGGAAACGAACAAGAAAAACTGAAACCGAAGCGGAGAAACCTTGCGAAACAACGCTCACTAGCCAAGAAACCTCAACGGATGGATGAATGACCAGCAGAAGGAAGGTTCGAAAACACATTTTTCCTACGAAGCCGAGAGAGAGAGAGAGTGAGAAAAAGAGGGATCCGTATTAATTCAAGTGTGTGGGTCGTGGGTGAGTGGATTGGAAGGGAGGGAGAGAAAAATCCTGTGAAAAATTACGAACGAACAAGAAAGAAATGCGGAGATGGGAAATTGGTCGGAAAGAACCGAGGAAGGAGATGGAAGAGAGCCTGTATTTATGGAGGATGAAGGATGGAAGCTAGAATTGCGGCCACTGGACTGAAAGCCATTTTACACGATGCTTATTTAAGCACTGAAAATCGTACTGAATTCAGTATGCTTAAAGTTGTACCGTGAAAAAGGTGTTATTCAAATCTCATGAAAGAATCGAATTCGATAATCAGTACTGAGAACAGAATTGAGTACGACATATACTTTTCATGCGATTCTCAGTTCCAACGATCAATCACAGGCGAGCAGGCTAGTTTAGTGATGGAAAAATCGATTTCGATTAAAATCGAAAATCGAGTTTTAATAGTCAAAGATCGAGGAAATCGAGATCGAGCCATGATCTACGAGTTTCGATCCAAACTCGATTTTTCAACTTCGATCTTGACCATTTCGTACCGTTTCGCGATCAAAGTGCTGAGTATGATAACGTCATCCGTCCCATGTGAAAGACTTTTCTGTAAGGCCGGTAAAATTGGAAAGCCACGCCCTATCAAGAAAGCATCCCAATCAGTTGATCCTTCTTAAAAATTTTAGTGAAGCCGAATGGTTCCCAGCGGTGATCCCCAAACTTTAATGTGCGTGCAATTGTAAATTTTTACTACAAATAATTCAAGAATGTATTCTAAGTTAATTTTTAGGGATTTTTTATTCTTTTCAAATATGCATTATGAGCGTTTTTCGAATGAAAAATAAACATGTTTTTGTACCAACTGTATTTTTTCAAAAATAACCGTCGATATTTTTGATTAATCGATCTTTTGGTTCAAATTTCGATTTTTGTTGAAAAGTCGAGCTTTTCATTTCGATTAAAAATCAATTGCTCGAAAAATCGACCGACATTTTTCCATCACTAGGCTAGTTGAGTGCTTCGAGAGAATAGCGATGATGGTACATCAAACAAAATGATCTTCAGAGAAAATGAGGGGATTGTAAATAGAGAAAATGTGCTCCCGATAAAATGTGCAACTTTCCTTTGGATAGGAACAGTGGTTGTTCATGCATCAATTGGCGATACCATCGACCCATTTCACAATAGAAGTCCATGCTTACTCATCTAAGTACGACATGCATGTGAGTTATAAGGTTACTGCAATAAAAGAAACTTCGATGCGTAAAGCCAACTTTATCTAGCCATGATGCGAGGAATTCTAGGTGGAATTTAAAGCGATCTTTAAATGTGAGGAACAGAGAATGGAAAATTACCACGATGCAATTTTGACGCAATTCATGCATCAGATCGTCTATCATCTTCTTTATTTATATTAATTAAATATAGAAATAATTAACTGCAATTCTCACAATTAAAATTAAACTGAAATACAACCTAGGTTTCAATGTAAACACATAATCATCAGGTGATGAAGACCTGACTTGGTATTAACAATTTATTTTAACTGTGGAAAATTGTAGTTAATTACTGCAATATTTTATTATTGTGTTGAGATTCCACATATTCTCAGAGACTTCAAAATTTGTTTTATTTATAATGTGTCCCTGGAGCGCACAGTCTTACCGAAATTTAGATGAAATTATATGGAAAAATGTTTTTCCAAATCGGACTTGGCGTGTCACATTGATAATTTCGATCAATCGTTTTAATAATAAAAATGTATTATTTAGCGTATAGAAGAAAATATGTGCATATTCAATCTAATCATTACGAAATATATATTAATATGCCGAGTGCCATAAGGCTACGCGTTGAACTGGCTTTGAATTTCCAAAAAAACCAAATCCGTTTGGTGCAATATTTTCACTTTTGTCTATACAGATCACTTATGAGAACACGTTTACGCAAAGTTTCACGCAAATCTGTACATGAACTAAAATCGCTACAAACAACTTAAGGAAGGTGGCAATCCTTAGTGAACGATGGAGGTAAGAAGGTTGGCGGAGTAAGGGGGCTTGTGTATGGTGGGGGATCACGTTAGGAAATAGACTCACCCGCTCCCTAAAAGACGGGGGAAGACGGGGAGAAGGGAGATGGCTAAAGCGACCCGGGGGGTTATGGGACAATGGCGGACGGGACGTGGCGAATGATATGGATGGAAGTGTCAACACGCGAAAGGGGAAGGAAACATAAAAGAAGGAAGAACGCTGGTCGAATGGAGAGAGACATAGGGCACACGGTGGAAGGGAGGCGTTCCAAGCAGGCACGGGAAAGGCTGGGATATTTACATTAAGGAAGCAGAGAGTATGAGAGGAGAATAATGAATGAAAAAATGCACTCCACTCCCTAAGGAAATGCCACGACTACTTGATGAGGCTGCAGGGGCACAGATAGGCGCCTTTCGCATTAACTAGTTATTTTCCAAAAATGTAGAAAGCGTTACTAAAAATACATAATAACAGTTTTTGCACCTATCCACAATTATTATCGATACCTAGCCAAATATAAATATACCTCTTTAATCAATCTTGGTTCGAGGAACAAAATTAAATTAGATGTGCATCATCTCAATGAATTCCATATGCCGATCACCTTTGTGATCGTCCTCCCACCGCAAATTACGTTATTACTGAGATAAACGTTGAAGAAACTGGGAATATATATTTTATAAAAAAATTTATATGTCGATAGTAGTTAAAATTCTCTAATATTTTTTTCAGATTTGCTTTTCATTGGCATCTTGATGCGTTATTGTTTATTATATATTCACTTTTTTAAAAATTCATCTATTCTCTCACACCACCTGCCGGAGAATGCATCAAGTACATATCTTGCAATAAACATCGACAACGATGAAGAAGGACACTACCAAGTAACACAACCCACAATTAGAACTACCATTGTTATCGGAATTTACATAAATAGTGCAATATGTAATATTTAAAAATTGCTATTATCAACTGCAACAATGTTGATATAAAAACAACGTACTTTGTATTTAAACGAAGATTAAATTCATGATAATAATTCATATAATTTATTAATTCATACTATTTCAGCCCCAAAAAAGAATTCTCAAAGTAAATCAAACGCACAAAACACGAAAATGCCTTGGGGTGGCAATTATTCCACCCAGACGGGAATATAACCTGCGACCCTTCGATTGGCGTGGAAAGACGAATCGATGTAATTTTTCTCGAAAATTTTACTTAATTTGTGAGCCTAACAAGTTCTGTGAGGAGTGACTTGTTACCTTCTAAACTTTTCCGTTTAAATCAGCCCTAAGTTACCTTAATAAATTGTTAAATTTAAATTAAGAGATCTATTTAATACATGAAGTTCATGTATGAAGAGATACCAAGCCAAATAGAGGACAATAAAGAAACAAAAATATTCCATTGAAAGCCAGTTTTCTCTTTGAAGTACTTAACTTTTTATTAGAAAGGTAGTACTAGTATAGTTAGAATCAGAATGAAAGATCACTCGATGATTGTGTGACGAACACTAAGCGTTTGCATAAGTAGGGTAAAATGAGAATGCATACGGATATACTCCTGTGCGCTTCACTGCATGAAAGCACGAACACAAGAAAATCGGCATAAGCATTAAAGCGAATGAGGTCTGGTGTAGGTCAAGTGGTTTAAAAAAAGAAAAAATAGAGGATCGCAAGCCGCATGAAGGAAAGCTAAGGCAGGAAGACAAATGTTCGGTTATGCAGAGGGGATGTGATGCAAAAAAATGAAACGGGAATATGACAAAAGAGCACACGATGTACCGGAAAGAAAAATACCAAGACATCCATCGGTATGTATGGGCTTAAAAGATCCTCTAGGGAAAAAATATTAGGATTCGTATCTTCCAACAAATCCGAACATTATTTTCTTTGAGGAGGTATGATGGAAAGAGTGATTGAACATGATGGGATGGACGGAATATACAAGCACAAAGCTATCTGAATATATTTGAAAGTAGTAACCTGAAATGAATGATTAAATTAAATTCTTAGGTTCATATAAAATCGACCAACTTATAATATATAAGTATTGCCCAATATAATTCAATCTATTGGTCTAATCGAGTGTTTGGAGAGCAGTCTCATCAGCACTTATTTATATACTATACCTCAACAATCCGTGTTTCTCCTTCATCAAAAACACCCTTAAAACCAGACAGTGACGAACCCCTCACACAAGAAATTGACGTGCGGCTATTTCAGAAAACATTTTTTTCTAAAGGATACGATTTTATTTTCTCTCAATGAAAAGACTCAAATCTCTATAGTCATATAGAATACATATTCATCTGTGATTTTGGGGAATAATTTCATAATTATATAAACAAAACACTGGCAGTTTTCGAATAACAAAAGGTTTAATATCGACTAGTTCCGAAGTCTGTCTGTTAGAGAAAAACTGCGTTCGGTTTATGTAAATATAAAATATTGATAAAACAATAGATAAACTTGTGGAAAAATGGTAATTACGTTATCCGTTAAAGATAACCAATGGTGGTTTAAAAAAACCCAACAATTCAGACGCAACAAGCCTGCATTTTCTAGGTAAAGCCTAGACTTTACTACTCCCCTAAGCTCAGTCATGAATCGAGGTCACTTCCGTGAACACAATGAGTGCTTTTGTCCTGTGATAAGATCCTGGAATTAATGACTGTCATTCGTTAACGAAGTGGTTACAGATTACGCTAATGAATCAAAGAACGCGCTTCAGAGTATCAGAGAAAATTCCAGCGAGACATATCATGCGACAAAACCTTCGGTCATGCTTGTAAACGGAAGCACCAATGCTCTTTCACGCATATAAAATGATTCTAGACTAAATAAGAGCAATGAAAACAGAATCCAAAGGCAATTCTTGCAAAATAAATTAATCTACGGAATTACCCAGATTATGCAAGAGATTAGATGAATATAACTCTTTTTCAGGGTTTAAGTAACACGCTCTATAGCATTATAATATATATATATAACGTAAAGGGTGATTGGCCTTTATTGTGTTGGGTTGTTATTAATTTATTAACACGATTTTTATTGAATATTGTGAGTTATATCCGAATTCATAATGCTGTATTTATTTTATAAAACTGATAAGCTGGTTGTAATACGGTATTGTTGGTTGTGTTGATGATCAAGTGATTGCTGTAGGATATTCTCTGGTGTGGAGAATCATGCGGTGAACGTCGTCGATACGTTCTCCGGATGGTTTAATACAATGAATGCAATATTGTACGTCAAAGGCATCGGAATGGCTATTTGAAGCACGGTGTTGATGCGTCGAACATTATAATGGAATAGGTTCACGAAAATTCTTGCATTATCTTACGTAGAAGTCTACTAAAATAACTCCAATTTTTTTCAAGGCAATCAGTACATAATCCATTCGAAAGTAATAGTATGGTATATTTCGCAGCGAACTCAATTTACAGCATTGTTAGAGCCGAGTTGAACTTATTTTTAGAGTATATATTTTAATCACTTGAGTTCAATAGAGTCTGGTGATAACTATGGCTATTTTACTACACACGTTTATACATAAGTCACATACATTTATTTTTAAATAGGAACTTTAATACTAGAAGTGCAAAGCATCATTGTCAGACCAAATAAAGTTATACACATTAAAAATTAGGCTTGCATGCTGTGGCTCGTAACCTGGAGCTTCTCAACGACGCTCATGATTAACGCATACATTAGGAAGCGGTTTATTGGCCCTCAAACAGTCTCTGAAAAGCTTCCACTTTTTAAGAGCTACCTGACGTTATGATGACCTTAGTTCACCTACGGGTACCTGCGATGAGACCACAGCGAATTGATGAATATACCATTGTAAGCTATATCTACCATTAAAATGAAAGCTTAAATATAGCGTGTTCCAAATTTAGTCAACAGTATTGGTCTTATAGAGAGAGCTGTTGCCAAACTTACACTCCGAGTGCTCACCTCAAGGTCACGAAGTCAACCATTTCCAACTCCGTGCTAAACTTAAGTATGCCACTTCAGGGAATAATATTAGCATATGGGAAGGCTCCTTGATGTGCAGTTAGTACACTCCATAGAACTATGCTGATTTTACTATAGCTACAAACAACATTGTATCTCTGGAATAATGGAGATTTACAAAGGAAACGTACCCCCATAAGTCAACTTAAAGTGGAACGCCAATATGAGAATCTGAGAACAAAAGTAAATCAAAGAGTAAAAAAATGTAATACTCTTTCGTCTCTAAGGTAAGAGAAGGATGAGAAAAAATACTAGTAACACGTTATAGGCTAATACTACAGAATGAAAACTTTGTTTTAAAAACATTGAAGCATCCTTATCTTGCTTGTGTTCAACTTACATAAGCCATTACTTAATTCATCCTGGTCGACGTTGTAGATAGAGGAAAAAATGAGAGAGGCCGATACCATACTTGAGCTTATTGGCTGTGTCATACGTAGTCCTGGGTCATTCTCTCAGTATCCTGCGACAGTTACGTTAAGTCCCAGACAATTTCAAACAAGGGGTCGTTCCAGCTCCCGGGCCTCCGTAAATTCTTCATCCCCGAAGAGCAAGATGAAGCCAATGATAAGGGCTCAGGGGCACTTTATTAAGCGACCCTTTCCCAACACTCTGCTCACAAATGACTGGCTACATTTAAGGCATCCTTGAACACAAGCTGGAAGCTTTTGCTTGCTCCTGGATTCATGAATGTAATTTCAGTTTATTGCCCAGTCTTTTTAGAAACTATGGGGGTGATAAAAAAAGGTTTATTAAAAGGTTTTACTGGCGAACACCAGATGAATTTGCGTTCTTTATAACTACTTTATAAAAAAATGATAACAATTTTTTAAGTCCATTATATAAGAAAACATGAAAAATAAATTGTTCCGGTTTCAAGTACTTTTTAATTAACCCCACATTTTTCATTAGATAAGAAGCCCAGGAAAAAAATGTCACCATCTCAGAAACATAAATTCCTATGACCAATTAAAATCTCGGAAACAGTTGCTCCAACCACCATCACACGTGCTCGCATCATAAAGGAATACTGTATCCTCGCCTGAACAGAATAAAAGGATCAGGTCTGTGCAGTAACAAGAGAACAGGCGTCGCATTCCGAGGTCTTAGGATCGAATCTCAGCTACGGCGCAAAACAGAGACGTTGCCAGGGTATCATTTCGGGGGCGGGGTGTTCCATCTTGAGTACGAGCGGGAGAGGGGACGAATAGTTTTGAAGTCTAGGAGTGTAATTGTTCGTTTATGTAATCAAGAGTGCAATTGTAACTGAGTCGATGTTTTTAGATTTTAGCTTTGCAAACTTCTGAAAGAATACAAAATCCACAGTTTTTATGTTTATACAATGACAAAAATATATTATTTAAAAATATTTTTATAAAAATTTATTTTCAAATTCTTCAAACTGAATAATAAATGATGTCAACATTCTTTTTTTTATACGCTTCTCTTTTAATGCAACTTTAAAAATATAAATTAAAAATTTTAGGGTGGGTCCGTCTTCCGGCTAAGTCACTGGCGAATAATATTTTTAGCGGAATCCTAATTCCTATTGGTACCCTAAATTCAGCACTTTTCACTGTGCCTTGCCCGTTAGAAAACGGCATGATGGATATGTATACATATACTAACAGTCCAAATCTAACCATCCTCTAGAGAAATAACGATTAAATCTCTTCGACAGTTTCCCACTTAATTTTTTTTTAGCCTTACGAAAATTCGTAGATATCACACGATTAATTTAGAAAATGACATCGAAATAAATCCTATGACATCTACTAAGTCCGATTCCTTTCCTTACGATATTGCCTGTTTGTCACCTCCCCAAAAATAACCAATTAAATCTACCTATAAATTACCCCGAGTCACTCTCACCTACTCATTATAAAGAAAAAAGATATAAATTAACGCCACTGCAAGTTTCTGAACATTTTAATTCCCGGGGCTCAAATGAGATCGACGCTTTGGGTGATAACGCATGTGGGGAATGCCTCTCGCAGTCTTTTGCGCCCCCTTTCTAGCAACCAATTACGGGCGACGCCGTTCCAGAGCCCCCCCTTATCCGTCCCACCTCTTCTCGTGAGTTAAGCAAGAGCTATATGGCCGCTCTCCACCGCCGACACCTGCGTAGTGAAATAAATCTGGATGTGAAAGGGGGCGATACGAGGAGAAGGGATGCAGGGGGATGAAGGGAAGAAGGAAGGTAAAGAGGACGAAAGAAAAGGAACGTTTACATAGGTGCTTTAAAGCAAGAAACGGCCGTAGAAAAAGAAAATAAAAATCATCCGCATTGTCTAAGGTTCGAGCCCAGAGCACCCATGTGTTTGAAAGAAAAACTTGGTATGTCGGTTCGAGGACGTACGTAAGAGCTGGAACTCTCATTAAGCTGCTTGCAGCAGCCACAGAAATAAAAAAGCGAATGTTTATTGATTAAAAAAACACTATCGGGCCAGAATCTACGGAGTAAAATAGATGTTATCGCTTACCATAAACTATGAAACAATTAATCTTAATGAAGCTCCTACAATAGTAACAATAACTGCACCTAATACAAATTAACCTTATACCCCGTTTACATTAATAGGTTTTTACCCTATTGACTGGAAAGCCAGTAGAAAATTTCCGTTTGAACGCTATTTAGCGCCAACCCTAGTAAACCTGTTTACGAAGTTGTTTCCCACGCAAGTGTTGTTAGGGTAGAATAATGGTTACTAGCATTAAAGTAACCATGGCAAAAAGATAGTAATGTAAACGGGCCATTAGACATACCTACGTAATCTTAGGTCATAAACAATAAGCGTTCAATAAATATTATATAAACAATAAGCGTTCGTTGAGGAAACGCAAACGCTGTTTCCTCAACTGTAGCAGCAACCTGTCCCAAATTCGCGAAACACCTGTGGGAGGAAAACCACAACAGACATTTATTCCCTGTGCCATTGCATTCTTTGTAAAAGGGTAGGAAGTTGGAAAAGTGGGAAGAAATGTAGATGAGAATGAATTTGAAGAAATAACATTTGGCTGATGATATTGTTTGAAAAGCTCTCTCCCCTCCTTAAATCCACACTATACTTCACCAGTAAACTGATTCAACCCCAGATGTGATCTCACCCTCCAACCAACCCTCAACCTTCCTACCAATTGCCTCACTGTGCCTAAACGACCTTTCCCACCTCTACCTTCTTCCCTACTGCATTGCTCTTCTCACCCCTCCCCTCCTTCCACTAGGTATACAACTAATTCTACCCAAAAGTTTGTACCTGAAGATGACGCCTATGCGATGAAACTAGTCGCACCTAAATAAAATTCTGTGGAAAATACTTGGTGTTCTTTTTCATCATTGAAGTGAAAATGTGCTCATTGAATAGAATTGACCCCACACTCTACCACCATCAATGGAAAATATTCTTTAAAAAATATATTTATAAATATTCGTGGAGTAATCTGCATATTTTGTACCTTAATTTTTTAAATTGCTAAGACATGTCATCTAAGAAAGAATTATCATTTAACTAGCTGAAGGTACCCGTTGAAATTCAACGGGGGTGAAAAACATTGAACTTATTTATAAGAAAACCACAAAGCCTGAAGAACACTGTTAGCATGATCATTTGAGGAGTTCGTATCCTATCTTGTTTGTTGAGATCGTTGTAATTCATTAGTTTTCCATTTCGTGCACGGAGAGTTGAGTGATTGTTTGTCCTCTTTAATGCAAGGGAAACCCAATAATGGGCCACGAAGACTCATTAATACTTAATAAATAGCACCTAGGTTGATAGATGGTCACCTCGTCCCTCCGGTTCTCATGAGACGTCTTCTGAGTGATTAAAAGCTTGCTCACGTGTACATGAATATATTTGAATAACTTAATTGAGTTCCGCTATTCAACGTTGATATGTGCGTTGAGTATCGTAATCAGGGTAGGAGAGTACAGTATAATCCAGCGGTTGATACCGTCAAAAGGAGAATTTTCAGCTGTAGTCTTGTTTATTTGTCCTATGAATCCTTCAATACCCGGACTATGCCTTTGGCATAAAGGGTGGCTATATACATTGTTTCCTAAATCATAATCATTGGTTACAAAATTAAAAATCTATGGTGATCAGTCTTAGTGCACTTGCCAATTTTCATGCAGCGATGGCATCCATTGCGCAGAATATCCGTTCTTCTTATGGGTAAGATGCATGTAGTGACGAAACTATAATTTCCGCCATCTTAAAACAGATTGAAGTTTCGAAACAAATGGCTCACTATTTGAACCAGATTTTTAACTGGTTACCCGTCAGTAGGTTTGGTTAGGATAAAATTTGTGCGGTTCTTAGCGCAATCCGAGAAACACCACGGGGAGATTATCATGAGATTGCTGGTAGACATGTCTTTGAGCATCCAAGGCTAACCTTTGTCGATTTTCATGCAAGGATTAATTTTCTCGCAAAGAAGACTTTCCTCATGCTTTAGAAGATTTATTCAAAAGGTTATCTTTTATTCTATTAAGCATGTTTTTGTGGATAGATGTTTTAGTCCAAGGAGGAGAAACACAGAAGCAAGTGAGAGACTCGAATAGGCAACTCGATGATTGAGTCAATGTAAGTAAACTGCATTTTAACACGTTTAAGTATATATAAATTACTCAAAACGTTCATGTGGGAATTGGTCTAAAAAACAGTTCGCAATCGTAATGAGAGGCAGACGGTTCCACTACGTGTAATTCATCTGAGTATTAAACTATAATAAACGACGCCGTATTTGTTGTAGCAACAGAGACATTATTAACATTATTATTCGCTGCACGTAAATATTCTTCCAGGTTTAATTCCTTTATGTGTATCGTTTTATACATAAGCGTTCTCTCGTATGCAGTTCCCTTATGAGAGCTACTTTGAGAATAGAAATTGAAGAGTATACCTGTAAATATGCATAGAATTTATCGATTAACCCCCGAAGCAATCTATCATGGGGCCCTTGGGACTCTGGGCCCTTCTTATACAAATTTTCTTTCTACGTGCTATCATGGGCCGGTAGGAAAACTTAAATGCAAGATGCGTGAATATCCTTTGAAATTCAAATCTCTGGTTGTCTAGGTAATATGCTATTGTTGATTAAAGAGAAAAATGTCAGATTTTTCAGCAAAAAATATGACATTCAGACAATTACGAAGCGTAAAAGAAAATCGATTGAAAGAATTAGAAACTTCATTTATTCAGCAATCAGATTTTAAAAAATCCAGCCCTCTATCTTGAGTGAAAGTAAATTTTAAAAGCAAAAAATAAAACCACTGCACCAAACCCAATGCTTAGCATGGACCACAAGGGACACCCAGGGGGGGCCTTTGGGGGCCCTGACAGATTTTTAATATAGCCTATGTTACATCCCGGTACATTTTCTAACTAAATTACAGCTTTTTTTTCATACAAAATTTCAGCTCAATCGGTTCAGTAGTGTTTGCGTGATTAAGCAACAGACAGACAGACACCATTCAATTTTTATATATTAGTACTAGTTGAAGGTACCCGTTGAAATTCAACGGGTGTGAAAAACATTGAACTTATTTTTAAGAAAACCACAAAGCCTGAAGAATACTGTCAGCGTGATCATTTGAGGTGTTCGTATCCTTTCTTGTATGTAGTGTTCGTGGTAGTAGACACGCTGACCGTTTTCCAGGTGCACGGAGAGTTGAGTGATTGTTTGTCCTCTTTAATGCACGGGAAACCCAATAATGGGCCCCGAAGACTCACTACTACTTAATAAATAGCACCTAGGTTGATAGATGGTGACCTCGTCCCTCAAGTTCTCTTGAGCCGTCTTCTGAGTGAATAACAGCTTGATCGCTTCCCTTGTGTACATAAATATATTTGCAGTCAATGACTTAATTGAGTTGCGCAATTCAACGTTGATATGTGCGTTGAGTATCTTAAACAGGATTGGATAGTGGGGTACAATCCAGCGGTTGACACCGTCAAAATGAGCATTTTCAGTAGTAGCCATGTTTATTTGTCCTATGAATCCTTCATTACCCGGATTGCGTCTTTGGCATAAAGGGTAGCCATAATTATTGGTTTCGGTTGCTAAATAAAAAATCTATGGTGATTCTTAGTGCACATGCCGATTTTCATGCACGGATGTTGTTCATTGCGCAGAATTTCCGTACTTCTTTCTGGTAAGAAGCATGTAATGACGTCATTATCATTTCCACTATCTTAATACAGATTGAAGTTTCGAAACAGATGGGTCTATATTTGAACCAGATTTATAGCTTGTTACCCGTCCGTAGGTTGGGCTAGGAAAAAAATTGTGCGGTTCATAGCGTAACCCCTGAAACACCACGGAGAGATGATCATGAGATCGCTGGTGGGCATGTCTTTGAGCATCCCAGTCTAATCTTTGTCGTTTTTCTTGCAAGGGCTCATTTTCTCGCAAAGAACACATTCCTCTTGCTCTAGAAGATTTATTCGAAAGTTTACTCTTTTTTTTCTTTTAGTCATGTTGATGGATATATTTTTAAGTCCAAGGAAGTGAAACACAGCGGCGAGTGAGAGTCTTGAATAGGCAACGCGATGATTGAGTGAACGTAAGTCTACTGCACTTTTACACTTTTTAACATATTTAAATAACTCGTAACGTTTATGAAGTGGGAATAGGTCTAAAAAAACTGTTCGCAATCGTTATCAAATTCAATGGGTGTGAAAAGAATTGAATGTATTTTCGAAGAAAAACCACAAAGCCTGAAGAATACTGTCAGCGTAGTCAATGGAGGAGTTCCTAACCTACTATGATATTCGTTGACGTTCCTTCGTTCATTCGTATGATGTGGTAATTGGTCTAAAAAACAATTCGCAATCGAAATGAGAGGCAGTCGGTTCCACTACGTGTAATACATCTGAGTATTACACGATAATAAACAACGCCGTGTTTGTTGTAGCAACAGAGGCATTATTACCATTACTTTTCGCTGCACCTAAATATTCCTGCACGTTTAATTCCTTTATGTGTATAGTTTACTACGTAAATGTTCTCTCATATTCATACAGTGCCCCTATGAGATCTACTTTGAGAATAGACATTGAAGAGTACACTTGTTGTAAATATGTATTGAATATATCGATTGATCCCCGAAGCAATCTGTTATGGGGCCCTTAGGACTCTGGGCCATTCTTTTACTGATTTCGTTTCTACGTGCTATCATGGGCCTGCAGAAAAGCTTAAATGCCAGAGGCGTGAATATCCTTTGAAAATCAAATCTCTGGTTGTCAAGGAAATATGCTATTGTTGATTTCAGAGAAAAATGTGAGAATTTTCAGCAAAAAAGATGATGTTCAGACAATTACGAAGCATAAAAGAAAATCGATTGAAAGAATTAGACACTTCATTTATTCAGCCATCCAATAAAAAAAATTCCAGCCCTCTATCTTGAGTGAAAGTAATATTTAAAAGCAAAAAATAAACCACTGCACCAAACCCAATGCTTAGCATGGACCAAAAGGGACCCCCAGGGGGGGCCTTTGGGGGCCCTAGCAGATTTTTAATATAGCCTTTGTTTCATCCCGGTACATTTTCTAACTACATACAAAATTTCAGCTCAATCGGTTCAGTAGTGTTTGCGTGATTGAGCAACAGACAGATAGACAGACAGACAGACACCATTCAATTTTTATATATTAGTATGATGATGATGATAATATTCATGAACAGATGGAGTCAAAATAAGTATTTGTTTGGACTCACACGGTCGCTAAGACACCTAAAAAGTTAGGCGGAAATGCTTTCTTCGGCGTTATCAGCATTGAAGAAAAATTCTCCAGATAACCCCGGATCTCCCAATATTTTCAGAACAGGAATTCCTCTCTAAGTACGAGGAAGCCTGTTGGCAGTCCGGAAATGCGGAAAAGTCGCCCGCACGCACTTAACGACATTAAACTTTTTTATTTTTGTATTTTTCGTTACAGAATGCTATTTTTATGCACGTATTTCCCTGACGGCATTCAGGCAATGCGGAAAAGTCGCCCGCGCGCACTTAAAAGAAAACCACATCGGAATCCTTGCGATCGTAAAGAATTGAGAAAAAAAAGATTTAAAAAAAGAGATGTAGTTTATACATTTTTTTGCTAAATGGGTCTGTCTGCTTGGATTGGGAAAGATATAGTGGCGAGGCGAGAAGAGGGAGGAGGAATGGGGGAAAGATGATTCAGAAAAAAATGATGAGAGGAAGTGGGACAAAGTGAGTATGGGGAAAAGACAAATGGTCCAGAACGGAAGTGGAAGGGGAGGAAAATGAAGAGGAGGAAGAGGAAAGGAAGCCGCGGAGTAGTATGAGGAGGAGGAAAACAGAAGGACAAGGTCTAAAGAGGAAAGGGTAATAAATGGTAAGTTCTTTACAGCAGACATACGCCTTCATATTATTCAAGCGATAGATTCCGGAGAAGAAGTCTGGGAATATCCCTCTTTGCACGCCCCAAGTCACTGAAATTGACTCACCACTAAAACTTCAAGGAGAACATTGGGGATATTCTTGAGGTAGAGCTTAAGGAAGTGTACAAATTTCTTCTTCTTCTTTCTCTTATGTCATAACCGTCGGCGCCTCCATAAACTCCCTAAGCCTTTTCTGGTCACCCGTTACGTTCTTCATCTTTTTTTCTGTTTTCTCTTATCTTTCTCTTTTCAGTTGATAGCATCCATGTCTCTTTTGGTCCAACTCTTCTTCCACCTGTTTTTCCTTCCATTACTGATGATTCTATTTTGGCCCATGCAATTGAGATGTCCAGACCATCTAAATAGGTTTCTCTCTATTTTGGTGATTGAGTGCTCCCGCTGGAATATTTCACGGATTGTGGTGTTTCTCTCCAGATCGAAGTTTTTGGCAAAAATGTCACCAAACATATTTCATATTACCCAAATGTTAATGTATTCATAAACTTTTTAATTTATTTTATGAGTCCTGTCCAAAGACAGATCTAAATAAGCCATTTGCTTATGATGAATTTTAATTGTAAATACCAATCATATATGATGTTTAGTTCTTCGACTGCACACACTAAAAAACAAGTTTCTTGGAATCTAAAATAACAAATAACTCCTACAATAACTCCGCATGTCGAACATAAATTCTTTATTTTAGACGTAAAAAACTAGATGTTAGTCGCGGCTGGCCTCATTGTCATTATCACTCATGGTAATTAATTCTCAAGTTGGCATTTGGCCGCACCCAAAATAAGCTCTCCATTTTTCACAGTCTCTTGCCTCATCACCCCACATGCGTGTAAGTTCTGATTCCACCTTCTCCTATCATCTGCGCCAAAGTCTTCTGGCGGTCTTCTGGTCATCTCTCATCAGATTTTCCCAATCCTACACTTTTCAAGATGGATCTTTCTTCTCTTTAGACCAAATGTTCCGCCCATATCACTCTTCTGCTTCTTACATCAGGCTCCTTATGTATCTCTTATTTCTCTCTTATGTGTCCTCCTCAATACTACATCTTCGAATATGGAGCCAAAGACATTTCTTAAAATCCCATCCAAATATCGAAGATGATAAGTTTCCCTTCGTCATCCATGTTCATTACTTACGGCTAGACTCATACTTAATGTTAGCCGAAATTGAAGACAGAGAACAGAGCATACAATGGTGCACCTTAAAAACATGCCAGTCTGAAGCCGGGGCAAGGTGTCGCGAAGGATTATTCCCGGGACAAGATATCAAGTAGGATTATTTGTTATAGTGAAGAGAATTGATACCACATTTTATCGCATAAAATAGACCGAAGATGATTCATATTAATCGTCCCGTTGCCATCACAAGAAAGAAAAAGCGATAAAAATTGAATCTCGCAACTATTGTAACTATATAGCACAAGATTATTTCACATTTTTAACTTTCAAAGCTAATGTAAACACATAAATATTTTTTAAGTTAGACACTTTCAGTGACGAATGATATACGTTTAGGAGATGTATAACATTCAGCATTGACGAATTATAATTTTATGATTTAAGTAATAACTCCATATCTAAAATATGTAACGGTTGTACACTATAAACTACGAAACTACTTCATGCCTGACAAAAATTAACAAATTCCACAATTAGGGAAAGGATACAAAGATGTCCGAGGACGACATTCTAAATACTAGCAGCTTTACCAGCCTGCCGCAAGTAACCTAAACAAAAATGTGGCCTAATGTATTGCTTAGGTACGACTAATTATGATATACACGTTGTATGTACATAAAATGAACGTTAGCTTGAAGTAGCCACAAAAAACTATGAGAAGGCAACACTAAAAACTTTATATGGTGTTTATATTCCTATTCAATCTGTGATGATAACGAGGCACTAGGAAGTTAACCTATTTCAAATTCCTGTAAGAAAACCTTTTCCCTAGTTTGTCAATCAGTTAGGGAACCTAAAATTAACCTACACCTAAGAAAACTAACCCCAAGGAACAATTTAAACCTAAGAAAAATGTCACTATCACCATGCTTGGTACCGTTACAAAATAATCAGAGATTCTTTTAAAAATGCAATATAAACCCTAAATATGCCATGGAGGAGTTCATCAATTTAGAGTTACTTTAATCAACATAACCATGTTATACAAGCTTTATCTACAAAAGGACAATCGAAACAACTTAGTTCAACATAGCATACCCACACACAAATTTCTCAGAGTATTTCTCGAGGAAAAAATAAATACCTGGTGTAATGCAGCACATACTTGATGAACTTCACCCAAGTGGAATATTTAGCAGTATGAGTAGCAGCGTTTACGAACCTGTAAATGAAAAAAAAACATTAGAGTAATGGTAGATATTTTTTCATTGAATTTATCAATAAAGGTATACAATTAAAGGACTAGCATTCCTTCCCGAAAACACATCATTAAATACACAGAGAAGAGAACATTAAATAAGTATCGTGGATACAGGGTAAAAGTTGAAAATGAAAACCAAATGGAGATAGATGGCTAGAAGGAGTAAAAGAGAAGACAAGTTAATGAGGAGAGAATTCGATCAGATCTAAAAAAGAGAGATGATGGGAGGAGAGAAGATAATGGTCACGTTAGTGTAAAAAGCATACTCGGATCTTGGGTGGTGACTGAAATTGATTTCGCAGGAAAACTAGAAGACTTTGTAAGATTGTACAAACAATATAATACACTGAACTAAGCATCGACTTATTCGCTCTCTAAGTCATCTTGAGAATGAAATAATCAGTCGAAACCTATGTCGGTGTATTTAAAGTTTAGTGGAATCTTAACAAGTCATCTTATATCCCTCCGTGATGCCGTTCCACCAAGTAGGGCCTGGCAATTTAATACACATGATCTTTTTTATTGAATTACCTAAAAAGAACCTAATACCTAATACAAAACACGATTGGAAATTACGTAGCTTTAACCTCTGAATGCATTCTGCTGACAGCTTTTATGTCATTTAGATGTTTCATGCTAAGATGACGAGGGAAATATTACATGAACCTTTTTTATTTCCGATCACATTGGCGAGAATACAAAGTAGCCATTTCTATATGAGAGCATTAAAAAACATATGTACATTACAGTTCATCAATCAACACCCTATGAAGCTAATACACACTAAAATCTAAGGATCAGCGTTTAAAAATATATGTTTTCTCTTTGCTTCACAAATTGAAACCAAAGGAAACGTAAAGACGATACAATGCAAAATATCAATGATGAAGATTTTTCATTGTCGATTCTGGTCACCCAACAGGCAAAGATAACATTTTATAGGTACGACTAGCTTTGCTTGAAACATTACGTTAGGGAAGGAATATCATTACAAATATCGTATTCATGATGTAATTTTAAAAAATCTACATTGGTCTTAAGTAAATAATCCTATCGAGGAGTATTTGAAAAGAAATACAAAATAAATTAAGACGCTTAAAACATCAATTTCTAATTTTAATTCCTGCAACAACGATAGTTTCAGAGACGTATCCGTGCTATATTCATAGAACGCGTCAACAGAACTAGGGTAAAATATTTGATTACAAAAGATAGAAATATGGAACATTCATTTTTAGTGAAAACTGATACGAAGGGCACGGCGCGGCGTCGGACATGGATGCCCTTCACTTTTTTCCCTTGAGCACAGGAGACGAAAGACCAAAATTATAAAAAATCAGCAAAAAAAACGCCCGTGAAAAAAGTATCAACCGTTTCAGTAGTCTGGTGGTCTCCGCGATAAAGGGAACCACGGCGGACCACCGTAAAGCGTCCTCTTAAACAGCTCAGATGCGCGGGATGAGATATATGAAAATAGCGGTCGGAAAACCAAAGATAGAAAAAAGCCTAAAAATTCCCCTGAAGCATCCCTCCCACCGATTTATCGGCCTTACTCCCCCCTTTCACCTCCCCTCATCCCAGCCTCGCTGTGTGTGTACCGCACGTATCCTCGCCTTCTTTTTTTATTTTATCTTATCAATGGATCCACCACTTACAATATAATTTTTACAAATAATAATGATATATCAAGTTGCCAAAAATAGCACTAAAAATGAAAATATAGTTCATGTAAATCATCACAAACAAATAAGAAAAAATATTAATCTATAACATCAATCAATAGGCATGTAATAGAGCAGAAAATAACAATAATAATGCCAACAATTATACATATATCTCAATGAGCATATAAACATATACAGATACAAAATGTATATAGATACAGCAAATATACAATATGAAAAATATCAAACAACTAATAACTATAGTATGATAAGTAGGTACCAACAAATAAACAATTAAAATAACTATAGAGAAAATAAAACTTATAGTCTTTTAAGCTTGTTCTTCGCCAATTCATTCACCTCACATACATTTTCAATCTCTTACTGGGTAGGCCACCATTTCTTTTTCCATTTGAGAACTGATCTCTCAAAATCTTCACTAATCTGTTGTCTTTCATTCTGTATATGTGGGCATTCCACATCAGTCTTCGCTCTTTAGCCCATGTCATGTCTATTAATGTTATTTTACATTCCTCTCTCTTAATTTTACTACTTATTCGATCTTTCCCTATCCTTCCAGGTATTTATTCAGAGCTTCTTCATTTAGATTGCTTTTTGTAATATATATGTGTGTTGTAGTCACCCTAGCTTCAATAACATTAAATACCATTGGTGTAGAAATACATTTATATATTCTAGTTTTTGTTTGTTTTCTTATATATTTATTTTACATATCATATCGTTAAGGGTGACTTATACCCTGATGACCCTGTCTATTCGAGCCCTCACTTCTTGTTGTAGCATACCATGGGCTGCTACTTTTATTCCTAAGCACGTAACTTCAGTCGCTTGCTCAATAACTGTATTGTTTTTTTATCAGTAATTACCAGGGTTTTTAGTGACTGTTTACGATTTTTTTGCAACTTTTGTATTCTCTTCGATGAAATAAAAAAGGTTCACCAATATACCCTTCCCCTCCTTCCTCTGGTCCCCTCGTCAATCCTATACCAATCATTCCCCCCGTCGAGGGTTTCCCTCGGCCCCTTCAAAAGCTTTCCCTATCTCGAGTCTTGTGCGGGTGAATTTTTTTCACCAAACATAAAAAAAATATGGTATTCCTTTGATGTTTGGGAGCCTGTGACGGCCTCCCTACCGCTACCTATACATGCTTTCGCTTCTGGGCCCTTCTTTGCCTGGAGTGATCCCTTTCTCCCCTACCTTTGCATCGACCGCGATCCCTCCACATCCCCTACCTTTCGCCTGCACTATCTCTTACCTTTTTTGCGTCCTATCTTCCTTCCATATCCTTCCAACCCCTCCTATCCTCATCGGTCCGCCAACCTGAACGATGGGTTCCTAAATTCATACCTATCGCAGACCCTGAGGGATTGAAATGATGTTGCAAGGGTCGATTAGGGTTGGAATGTCGAGTTTAAGTCAAAGATGAAAATGGGCATTTCCACACAATGGACCATGAATAGGTATTCATTTATTAATCTTAAAAGAACCTTCAAGAAAAACATTAAAAGGTCTAACTATGAAGCAACGATTTAGAATTATTTATATACAAGTTATAAATAACATGACAGATCCCTACCCAGATTAAAAAACGTAAACAAAAAATAATAAACGGATCACTGCCTGAGTTTCAACACAAACATCGTCAATACGATTACGTGAACTAAGTACATCATCTATATTAAGTACCCCTGGGGATATCAAGCATAATTAAGTTTCGGTGAAAGAATTAGCAGAAATAATCATGTTAGACGCATTAAAAATCATGTAAAAATATCCCGCAATAAATGATATAAATCTCTTGAAAGTCGTTTTGCCATGCTACCATTTTGGACTACATGTATAATGTATATATAAAGCACTGAAATAACTACGAATGTTTAAGACGACGAAATACCCCAGTCGATAACTTAGTTGGGCTAATTAATTAATTTGGCTTGGGCTGGGCAATAATACCCAGAAGCCTCGGGCACGAATTAGGGACTAGTAATGAACGCCCAGCTCAACCCGGCCTGGGTGATTATCCTCGGCTCCTTCTAAGCAAACCGTAGAGGTCACAGGGAAAGTAACCGCTCGCCATTCTACTCTCATGTGGAAATTTCACACTACATTTCATTAAGGACGTTATTAACTCTACCAATTCGACAGGTCTATGTACTTTATGTCTGTTGTGATGATATTAATTAATTAGGTACTAAGTCGGAGGAAAATGAATATTTGTTATTTTTCATTATTTAACCTGGATGGATTGCGACATAAATGTTTCCTCTCCCCCGCGCAGTGGATGGAAGACATAGAAGTTGGAAAATATTAGAAATAGAATAGCGTTTTAAGAACAGTTCACAAATAGAAGAGAGTTTATCATGGAGACCTCGTGTAGGAGTGTAAAGCAAAGACTAGAATCTTATCTGGTTACTTATCTGGTACTGGTAAAGAATCTTTGTAGCGTTGTATTGGGGAGTGACATGGACTGTGAGAAAAGAGTACGGGAATACGCTGCTGGCGTTCGAGATGTGGGTATGGCGGAAGATGGAGAGGGTGCGGTTGATGGGATGGAAAACAAACGAAGAAGGGCCAGTGTATGGTGGGTGACGAAACAAAACTATTGGAGGAGATTAGGAGGCTGAGTGGGTGGTTATAAGAGGTAATGAGATGCGAAGGGATGCTGAAGGCCATGATATAAGAGAAGATAGTGAGATAGCGGGGAAGGGAAGAAAGAGAATAGGCTTTATAGGATGTGATGAAGAGAGGTAGGACGCATGCACAGATGAAGAAAGAAATGAAAAGGGTATAGGGGCCCTTGCCTGACAGCGGATTTTTAATCTCTTCCAACCTTAAAGGGTAGATGACCCTGACAACAACAATTCACTATACTATGTCTACATCACGCTGAATAGATGAGTAGATGCACACACGATATTAGTTGAAACTAAACATTTCTTCAAATGTTCGACATGGTGGGTGAGGAGGGGAAAATGCTTGATGAGATTAAGAGGATGCAGAGTAGAATTTAGCATATACTGATTAAAAATATGAGAGATAACAGAAAATATTTACGATGGCGTGATACCCCAGTTAGTATAGCGTTGGGCCAATGGCTAGAAGTAGATACTGGATTAACGTCAGAGGAAGGGTATTTGGCATTTATAGCTAAAGCTGACCAGATACTTAGGATATCACACCTGTGAGATATCCTTGCTACGTTTTAAGCGAGCCATAGGCGGCACAAGGAAAGAAACTGCGCACCTTCATACCCTTAGTTGTAACATGAAAACTAAGTAAAATCTTTCATGCGTTTTTTTCTCCGGAACGTGGCATCTTACAATCAGAAGTGTTAGTGGTAAAGACAGATGGGATAGGGTTAGGAATGAGTGGGCGATGAGAAATTGCGGGCTGGATGCTGCAGCAACGGAAGCATGAAAGGAGCGTGATTCGTCTGTTTAGTCATGTCGAGAGAATGGATTAGTGTCGAATGACGCTGAAGGTAAATAAAATAACCAGAAAAGGTTATTTTTGCAAATGGACATATATTCTCTGATGACAAATAAAATACCAATTCCCATATCTTTGATCAGTCTACGCTTGTACCTATATTTTATTTATTAAATATCCCAAATCACTACTTATGATGTATCATTCCATTTTAAATGCACTGAATCAATGTAATAATCATTATTCTATAGTGAATACACATTTTTTTGAACACATATATACCCATATGTTACTGTTGTAAAAGAAAATACTTAATGCCGAATACTTCTTAAACAATTAAGGGCAACTCCTACGTAAGTTACTTCAGGGGTGTATAATTTCACTGCTATCTAGTTTAATTATTTAAGTGTACAATTATGAGAGTAAAATAAAATTTTATTAGTTTATTATATGACTAAAGAGTGAGGGTGTGAGGGGAATGGGGTAGACGGAAAAACTCATGGGTGAATGTGGTGGAATGTACTCTACAGAGGAGGAATATTAGGAGTTTTAAGAAGAGAAGACCAGTGCATGAACCAATGTAAGGGGGTAAATGAAGCAAAAGAAGCAAGGATAGGGCAGTATGGAGGAAAATATATAAGTCGAGTCAGCTTTACAAGCTTACCAAGTCGAGTCAGCTTACCAAGAATCAAACTTTTTTGACTGCGCACACCCCAAAAGGTGATAGGCGTAATGAGTATTTACGTATGCATTCATGATATGTTTAAACATGCCGTTCGATAAGCGGTGCATAAAAACTTTAAACAAACGGCAATTATAAACTTCAGGTGGAACCCTCTGACCTAGAAGGGTCACACATCCCACTCTCTATCTCTCATTCGGGTTCGAAATAAACCTCTCCAAGTCGCTTATCGCGCGAATCGAAAACCGACGACCTCAAATCATCTCTCATTTTTTAACGTCTCTCTTTTCCTACCATTACACTTTCGTTTGAATTTTGTTTTAGCACCCTTGGGTATTCTTTCCTCCTCTCTTTCGAATTTATTGTCGCGCGCGAGACAGAGTGGGATGGGAGAGGGGAGGGGGGAAGAGAGGGGAGGAGAGGAGGGGGTGGGTAAATTACGGCGAACAACAAAGCGCAGAGAGGAGCGCACTTTATTGGCGTAGCTCGATCCGACCAAGCCACTCCCTTTTTTCATTATGAATTTTCAATGGAGAGAGAGAGAGGGAACAAAAAATGAAAAGAAGAAGAAGAAAAAGAAGAGAAAAAAATTTTGGCCTCGCGACGTGCTTTATGAAAGGCAGGTAACCCCCTTGGAGAATAAAACAAAACTAAAAGCGTTCAGACACTCTCTCTCTGTATCTCTCTTTCTTCTCCCTTTTTCCGAGAATAATTTGATGCCAAGGCGAATGTCAAAAAAGGAAATAATTCCGACAATGGCGACAATGGTAATGAATTTCGTAACAAAATAAGATTAGGGGAATATAATCGAAAGCAGAAAGACACTCAACTCAGATTAAGCTCATTTACCTGTGTTATAATGAACTGAACAATACGTTTTAAAGGTATTTTGTACAATAAAGGTTAGAAAAATTGTATCATTTAAATCGGAACTATACAGTAAAATTATCTTTAAGAAAATAAATGTATGACATTTGTTGCAATAGAGGCCACATGAATATAATAGCTGAATGAACGAAATATTTATTTATTAAAGGTTTCAAACCATTGTATTATCTTCTACCAAGGAGACAATACAATGTATTGAAAGGGGTCGCAATTAAATATGAATTCACAAGAACAACGATGTTACTCATTTAGTTTTCTCAAAGGAATTCCACAATCCATAGAATATTTGAAGATAAAATAATTTTCAATAAAACATAAAGAGTGTTCTGCATTAATGTTCAACATTGCATATACCAGCTTCGGGAATATACACCAACCACCATCCGGAATTGGTAATGGCCTGAGTTCCTCGCTCTTCCTCTAATCCATGGTAAGTTTCTTCCATTATAAAGGATAAAATTGCGCATCGGTTATGGCGAGAGCGTCTGATAACAAGACCATTTCTGCGAATGGCGTTCCAACACCAGACCGGAGATTTCCTGATTGCATTACGGAGGGAGCTGAATCATTTAGCCTACATCGCCGTCTGCGAAAGATGAACGCCCGTGGAAATAATGGCTTGTGCTCGATCTTTAAATTGATCTCCACGCAAGGCATCATGCTCATTTCTAACTAGTCGTCAGCGAGAGTAGTCGATTTCCTAATTCAATCCATAGAAACCTTAAGAGGAAATTACAATATAATTTCATTCAAAAACATTGAAACACGTCATTGAACCATCAACACCCATTCATTTTCATTTATAATCAAAACAGTAAAGTAGAAAGTAGGAAAAAAAACAATTGAGTATATTCTTAAGGCCCATAATATTCCTCGTTTAAAGGGTAGACCGAGAAAGTCATTGATGAATGTGGTGGAAGATACTCTTTAGAGGAGGACTAAAAGGAGTCCTAAGAATCCGAAAGCGTGCATGAAGCAATTTATGGATGCATATTAAGAATGCGTGTTTGTAAGGGCAGGGCAATTTGGAGAAAGTTATAACTAGAAAGCCAGTTCTCTGGGCCATACTGCAATAACTAAGATTATTGAATTTTCCCATCTCGAAGGGGAATGGCGTGATTGTTATCTATGCACTAGTCTGAAAAATCTTCATGAACAATAGCATGCACATAAAACGACCACGAATTATTTTATGCGAAGGGATAATATTGTTATGCAAAGCAGTTACGCCACAGGCCACATTATAGTCGGTATTATAGCGTTCATTCTAGCTTGAAAAAATGGACACTGAGATTAAAGTTTAAAAAAATACATAAAATAAATTAGGGTATGCTAATAGTTTTATTTCTTTAAAAATGTCTCGTTAAATGTTTTCAAGGCTTATAAAATTTTAATTATTGGAACTGGAAACTTTTATCAGCTTTTACAGCACTCATGAAAACGAGAAAAATATTTGTCCACCCATAGACATTTTATACAAATGGCCACAAGCCACGAAGGACGAAATCTATTTCGAGTCAATGAGCTTGAAAGGGTGCTCATAGCGTACGTGGGCTACATTTATGAACAAATCAGCATCACAGGGTATTTCGAAATTTTATTCACCCCATTTTCGCTTCGTTACGCCCGTTACATAACGTTTCCATGAATTACTACATTAGCAAAGAGAGTTAACCAACTGGAATTTAATATCACGTTAATGCCAGGAAAAAAACTGATGCGGATATACAAACGAGAAACAATATTCTCTCAAAACATCCGTACATGAGGTGCAAAAATCAAAGCGTATACACAACAGAAACTGAAGAGTTCTTTAGCAGCTTAAACTACTACTTTCTACAATTAATATGGTTAAACAAGATCATGGCTCATTCGCACCGCAAAATTTTCAGCTGGTCGGTAACAGGTTGAGGCTGTTCTTCATCACAAGTGTGGTGTACTCAAGTTTAAAATTGAAATAGGCAAACAAACATTTGAATCGTGAAATGGGGGCATAAAACAAATCATCCATTAGAGCTTAAAGAAATTTGAATGGGGCAGGGGTAGGGGAAGAGAAAGCGAAGGGAAGAATGAATGGAGTACCACGGTGAAATTTGGATAAAAATGTTTCGTATCAAATTTCATCCTAACATATGTTTTCAAAATCATGTACGACACATGATATTGTTTCACACGGTGCGTTATCTTTGTCCCAAAAAAGCCAAAAAACAGGAAAGTATACAAAAGCTTTTTCTCCTCACCCATCATTCCTAGGACTTTCTCGTTTGTCTTCCTTTCCACGTCCACTGCACTTTCCCAAATCTTCTCTGCACCCACATCTCAAACGCCATCAGTCTATTCTCGTCCTCTTTTCTCAGAGTTAAAGACCATAAACATAATAGATTATTGTTTCTCAAACCTTAACAACTTGTTATCCACTGTGTTTTTCACTTCCTTTATGATCGACCTATTGGTTGGCTATTTGAGTAGATAATGACACAATTAATTTATTTGCGCCATTAAGAATAGGTGTGTAGGATAGTTACGGGTACGTACGGGAAGGATGGGAAGAATCCCGGAGTCAAAAACTAATGTACAATTAACGAAAGGCACAAATTGGTCCATAGTTTAACATTACATCCGACGGACTTATTACTACTCCATAAAATCCTCCATCACGGATTAACTAACCAATAGAAGTAAAATAATAAAAAATACTGCTACTTTGGACGAAAACAAAAATGTTTTCTGAAGAAAAATAACGCATTTGTTCTGTTATAGATTCTTGGACACATCAATGCAAGAAGAATACGAAACGAAACGGGGTATTTAAAGCCATGAAACTTCTGAATCGTAATATTGACGAAACTTTATCCAACCGTGATGGGAGCCCAGGAGCGTCTTACGAACTACCTACGTGCTGAATTTGATAAACTTGAATGATGATTATTAACGTGATGGTAGGCGAAGTAACTTTGTGGATTCGTGACTTGTTTAAAAAATAAATCACTTTGTCATCCACACTATTTAATGTAACTGGCCGATTCAGATGTCATCACATCAACAGAGTTCACGTTGTTTTTATATCGGCTACACTGTCCGGAAATTCAAGACCTGAATGGATGAATATTCCAAAATTGACATAAATCGTGACTGTTAGTCTATTTTTGCCAAACACTAGCTAGAATCTAAGCAATCGTCTGATTTCCATCCTTTTATTTAATATTTTGGTGACAAAGGTGTTCAGCTAATTTTTTAAAGAAACATTTGACGTAGTTTCTGCTTTTAAAATGTGTGGCAATAAATTTTTAAATAACATAGTCCCGGAAGAACCTTTTCCCCACTTTTTACCATCCCTGTCCCCTTATCTTTTAATACTTGACGTTGTTTTTATGACTTCCCTCGAGTATGTTGACCTTGTGTTGAATTACCGACCTAATTCTCTCCACCTCCCCAAGATCCTTCCCCCTCGACCCGACCCCCATATCCCGTCCTATATATTAGACGCCAACTGTACTTGAACATGTAGTAAAACGCTGATGATGGTGTTGTGACATCGAAACCGGTTAGTTATACAAAAAGAGTATGAAAAAATAACCAATTAAATTATTATTGACATCCATGTAGATAGGGTATATGATTTTGCATAAAAATTGGCATGGTTAGCTAACACCCCAAAAGGCAACGTTTACCTCCTTGAGGCGTTCGGAAATACGAAAAAGGTAAGAATCGATCCATCCTATTCCAGATAGCGCCCGAGTAGGGATATAGATTCCACTGAGCAATTTCTACCACTGCCTGGATCCGAACTCGGGCTCTCGAGTTGGGAAGTATGGAGTTATGTAAGTACCGCCGCTTAGAGTCATTAAAGATACAGCTTCCGCCATATTTGAGTGTCTGTGATTTACCCCTAGCGTAAAAGGTCTAATCATATTCATCTACACCTTTGCTGTTCATAAAATATAGAATAACCGAGAATTTGGGATTATATCGGTCTCAGTTGATAAGGCAATATACGTCCAACTCCTCCAACCTATCTCCAGAAGATAAATGCAAAAAGGAGCAATGGTAAGCATATCATATGTTCTGTGAGTGCCTATGCTATATGTGGCGTCTTCCAAAAATACAAATATTTCAATTTAAAACAGGAAACTCAGGTGAACAAAACACTTCACTTAGTTACTCAGTGATGTTCGACATTTTCAAGAATAAATAAAGGAAAACTTTTACAATGTCACTTCATAAATAACACACACGACCCATCATCATCTAGTGTGACGGTAACGCTAAAGACCTGTTGATGACGCTAAATCCTCGAAATCCGGGTCGTGTGTGTCATTTGTTAAGTGGAATTGTACAAGTATTCCTTCATTAAATCCTATTAGGAAGTACTCTCATACGGCAATCACAGAGTTCTAGGGACTCTACTAGGGATTATAGGGACTAATTAGGCGGAAAGAGCTTCACAGAAAGTTCGTCATGCTACCTCTGTTGAACTATGTACACAATGGTTGAAATTCAGTACTCTAAACAGCCGAACCAGTCTGATCCTCGTTCACCTACGCTCTTCACCAACATCACCGTCATGTGCAACAGCAGGGGGGGTGAAAGGGGGTGCACTGGCACCCCCTGCCTCTTTGCAAATCGGGAAATATTTTAGGGGACACAAGTATTTCCACTCAATTATCGATTTTTAAATAAAATTGGCGAGGCACTGAAGACATTTATCGTGTATTTTGTTGGGAGCGAACCTGTTGGTAAAATACAATTTTCGTTGGCCACGAGCCACCACTGGATGCACCCCTCTGTATATTTTTCTGCCGGGGTCTATGATCACCGTATATGCATTGCACGATTCCTGAATTTTCTTTTGACATGTATCAGAATTGTTTATTACTACCACCGCTTCCATCAGTACCAACGGCGCCACGACTTTTCAACGCGGGACCAGTCGGCGCCATCCACCCACGAATAAATCCAATTTCTTCTTCCTCCTGGCCAAAAGAGCGATAACTCTGGTCTGGCTTCGAATGGGCAACAGTTAAATCAACGCGTCGGTTTTCAGTTAAAATAATCGAGTACTTCATCGTGGGCGTGAGAATGCACATGCAAGCTAGATTAGCCCATTTAATGCCAAATCCATCGGCACACACGTGAATGCATGAAAAGTACCACGGTCCGTTTATATATAGATCGACCGGAATTTTCATGCGAATAAATATTAATATTTTGATTTTATTTACCATAAAAATCAAGTATGAAAAGTAACAGTTGTTCTGCTGTGCAATTTACTTTACTATTAAAAAACGTGGTTTGGCATATTACATCGCCACCATCCGGTAAAATGCCGGTGTCTACATAATGCTGTTCCACCAATGAAACCAGAATTTTCTCGAAAATGCTGTTCCACCACATTTCGCCAGATGCATTTGACTTAGTTCAAAAATGTAATCTAAATGCATTATTTTTTACCATTCAATCGTGAAATATGTGCCTAACTTCTCCTTGGTAGTTAGGTTGATTTTATATTAGGGTGCATCAACGTCCACGGTTATTTTGAACCACGCATAACCAAATTGTGTAAAAAAACATTTTTTCGATTAGTGTAGCCCCTAACAACCATTTTTATTTTATCTATGCAGCAGAAAACCCGAAAATGGTTGAATGTGTAAAACAAATTTTAATGTGAAACTATATTTTTTTTAAATAATTTGGAAAAAGAGTTGGTATAGTAACAGCTACAATTTGTTAACATGTGCTGTTTATTAAAAAAATTCGTTAGCTTGTTCAAACATTCAAATTTACAGATTAAACAATTTTCATTACTTTTACAAATTGAATAGCTAGAATCTATAAAAATTGCACAAATATAGCCTTGAAGTCTTGTCATATTGTACCTAAACTTTGCTGCAAATGAATGACTTAATGTAACATTGCAGAGCACCATTTCCCTAGCTATTCATGCTCGCTTCCAAGTCTCTTTGTTGGCATTTCTTCCCCTCTTTTTTCCTCCCACTCACCACCCACTTACATCCATATTCATCCTTTTCTCTCCGTCTAACGATCTTCGCACCTAGAATCGCGATACCACTGACGGTATTCCCGGCCAATGGAGGCGTCTAGGGTTAATCACGTGAAGACTGCATCGACGACGTAGATGCTGATGGACGCTGGGCAGTTGCTCACGTGAGATGCAGACCGAAGCAGACTACAGGGTGGGATCAAAAAGTAGTAGGACTGAATTTCTGTAGCGCGAACCGAGCGGTGGAGGGGGATCGGACCACCTGGGGCCTGTTTCTCAAAGCTACAAGTCCACAAATTACAAGTGTGATTTTACAAGTGTTACTTTCGAGTAACATGTGAAATTCTGTTTTTCAAACATACAAGTCTACTAATTACAAGTAACGAGTCCATTTCACAAGTTACAGGTGTTTACTCACAAGTGTTTTCATTGTTACGACACATTCTGTTCCTCAAACAGACTTGCGAGTAACAAGTTCTTGTAACTTTTAAGGAAATTTCTACAAGTCCTTCGAGGTGAGTAAATCGCAGTCAATCGGAAAGAATAACTGGGAAAACAAATGAAAAGCGACTAGCGATATCTTTTTCTCAACTGTTATGAAGGCGATAGTGACGAACAAGGTATCAGTAGATAGGATTTTTTACCGACTTTTGACATAACATGCTCAGTTTACGTTAAAAACACATCGTTTTTTTGTAATTTAAAGTTAAAAGAAAAGTCTTTTAGACTAAGACGTAACGAGAAAAGAACACCCCCGCAAAGACTTAGTGAATAAACAACGAAGAAGAAAGATTTATTTCCAACCGAGACAGGAATGTTGCTTTTAATCGTGCAATTTATAAATGATCTCATTTGATAAAGAATAAATTATTTTGGGGAGGTAGGAAAGGTTGAAAATGCGAAAGTTAAGCGCAAGTCTGCTAGTATTATTTATTACTAATTATCAATATAAAATACCTACTTTTCATGTCACGTCATTATGCTTATACATTGAGAGGTAAAAATGCAGAGCATAAGTTCCCGTACTTAAATGATAAATCGCTATGAAATATCAAGTCGCGAAAGTTCAATAGGAAACTCCATACGTAATTAAAGTCGACATTTTTATGTGACATCTCGCAAATGCTACGCTAATGTGCTGTGTTTTTTTCCTAATACACCGTAAGCATGTGTCCGATACCTTTGGTGTAACTTGGGGATCAAGAACAAGTGAAATTAAAAATAAATTGTGCATCAGTTCTAGAACGAAGTGACATAAATTGGTGGTAAAATATCTCCTTAGCCCATCAAAATGATAGAGGAAAAAAAATTACCCCAGCGGGGATCGACCCACTGTCCTATGCTTCGTGAATGCCGCACGCTACCACTACACCAACTAACTCCCTTAACTTCTGGAGATCCCTTTGGGTATTAATATTGAACATTCAAAATGGCTGAAATAGTCTTCGCTTGTCTGACGATAAAACGCTATTCCGCTATTTATTCGTACCTATGAAAGATAAACACTGCACAAGATGATGTCTCGACATGCTAGAATTGTGAATAACCTTCATTTCGAGTTCGTCTTTCCTTTCCTGCGATGGGATAAACGACTTTTCCTCATTATGTTCAACTTTTGCAGACGATTCCTCCTCGCTTAAGATATTTTAAGGTAAACTGTGAACTAAAAATTCCGTTTATCTTGTGTTCACGGATTTATAGACACCGAGCAACATAGCACTGACTCTTGGTTAAAAAAGATTCAAGAAAATGTACGTCCCGTACGTATCCCATCCTTGCCGTAATATTGTTATTATGTCTTACGAAAGTGGTTTGAAAGATAAACACAGGACAACAATATATCTTGGCGTTCAAGAATTATAAATTACTTTCATTACAAGATAAAATAGCAATTCATACATTGGAATAAACGATTCCAATAGTACGTATCCCATACTTGCCGTACAATATTGTTATTATGTCGTACTTACGAAAGTGGTTTGAAAGATAAACACAGCACAGCAATATATCTTGGCGTTCAAGAATTATAAATTACATTCATTACAAGATAACAATGCAAATCATACGTTGGAATAACCGATTTTTCCTTATTATGTTCAAGTATTGCCGATGATTCGTCCTCGCTTGGGATATTTTAAGGTGAATTGTACACCAAAAATACCATTTATCATGTATTCACGTATTTATATAAACCGAGCAACGTTGCAGTGACTCTAGGTATTAGTAGATTGCTGGAAATACTCTCGAAATATATTTAAAGGTTAAAAAAATAGCTAAATACGGACAGGATGACGACCGCCATTTTCACTTGTAAAACATTAGTTGGAGAAAGTCCTCCGTTTTCGTTTGAAACACTTGTTAGTCACGTAAGTAACACTTTTAAGTCACACTTGTGAGATTAGACTTGTAACTTGTGGACTTGTAGCTTTGAGAAACGGGCCCCTGGGCGTGGTAGTGGGGAGCCTTCCGAAGAAACCGATATTTTTTCCAGTCGCCTGCGAGCAAGCGGAGAGTAAGGACGTCGATTTGCGTGAACTTCCGATAAGAAGTGTCGTCGCTATCCACGTGCGTCCGCGTCCTCCGCGCGCTGCACGTGGAGGACGCGAACCTAGGGATTGGAAAATCGATTTCGATTTCAATCGAAAATCGACTATCACACTCCGATTTTCGATTTAATCGAAGTGGACTTTTTGTTTTGAAAAATCGATCAAAATCGATTCTAGACGATCGATTTTCGATTTTTAGCTTGCTAGCTAAAGCTAGCGTTTGAATTTTGCCAATCGAGCTGCGCCAATTCGTAAACCGCCCTCCAGTCGACCGCAAGTCCAACTCTAATCCACTACAAGCATGGAAGGAGATTAAGGGAGAATATCCTCACGTATACAAATCATCCAGCAGGATTTTATCTATAGTTGCCTCTTCCGTGCCGTGTGAGCGACTATTTTCTCACGCCGCGCCGGGTTAATTGCAACTCAGGTGCAAAATCGATTATTCGGAGAACATTTAAATATGTTAGTTTTCTTAGCGTCCTTCCCTGAGGAACACTGTTTCCACGGCTTTGCAAATAAGAAATAAATAAAATTCTGTTTTTCATTTTGTGGTATGTCCACTTTTCAATATACAATTCTAATTGCTACTAAACTATATGTAATTTGCTTGTTATATTACCTATGTGTTTATAAGTATCTGTTATGGATTAATACTTCCATGTATATCTTATAAATATCTTTAAAATAATATATTGTCTTTATAAATTTAACTGTATTTGGTTCTTATCCCTAGTGTTTCCATTAACCCATATTTTGTATTTTGTTACAACAGCACATCCGTATTTCAGCAGACAATTGCTTTACATAAATATCGATTTCGATTTTTCGATTATTTTGGACAAAAAATCAAATGTTTAGAAAATCGATTTTAAAAACAAAAATCGAAAGTCGATTAATCGAAAATCGATTCTGATTTCAATTTCCAATCCCTACGCGAACCCACGCGGAGGCCGCGCGCCGTGCCGCACCGCGCTGATGGTGCGTGGGTTTCAGGCCAAGCACAGGGTGGTCACGTTGCCTCACCCCCCCCCCCCCCCTACAGTCCAGATCTGGCACCGCTGGACTTCTTCCTCATTCCTCGGCTCAAGCGGGACCTCAAGGGAAACCGATACAGCTCCGCAGAAGACGTCAAAGGGGCCGGCATCTCTGAAGGGGATTCCGGAAACCGAGTTCCAGAAGGTGTACGTGCTGTGGGAATCGCGTTATACGCGTTTTGTCGAAGCACAATGGTGCTATTTCGAGGACTATTAAAGATTTGCACCGATTAGTTCAATAAAAAAATTTTCATAAATTCAGTCCTACTTTTTGACCACATCCCCATCCAACCAAATGCATGGTTGTCATAAATATCCTCGGTTCCCTTCCTTTCTTTTGATAGATCAACCGATCGTCGCACAGAGTTACATTAAGGAGATTAGAAAAAAAAACTTCGTTTATTCTGTTGTTTACTGATCCGATAACAAAAGCATTTTCTCGCTATCAAAACGAAAGCTTTTAAAAAGCCACAACAACGAAAGTGGTCAAATGAGGACCCAATAAAGTCTACGCCTATTTTCCCGCGGGAAGGCAAAGGAATTCTTGTTGCAAAAAATGGAATTTTGCCAAAATGTGTTTGATTAACTAAGTAAATTTGAGGAATTAAATATTCGTATTGTCTGATTTTTGCTTCCATCGCCTGTTTTCGTGGGTAAAAAATGATGGTCTCAATGATGTTTTTTTTTCAAATCTCTTGGAATTGTAATTTTAATAAAATACTACACTGAACTTAGTCAGGACAGCTAGCTCCTCCACGGGGAATAATTACAGCAGTCTGTCCTACAAAAAATAACAATGCCACGAAAATGATAAAGCAGAATGGCTTGCGAGTGCAGATTGCGTATGTTGATAATCAACTAATCGATAGCTAGACTATTAAGCCTGAATATCTCTAAATAAATAACCCAGCCAACATCGCGAAACATCTGCACGAAATCAGTCCCAAAATGCAAGCTTAGGAAGAAAACTCATTAAAAACAATAAATACACTAGTGATGAACTTGTGATTCGAAAATACCTAGCTAATGTTCGAATAAATCAATACGTTACCTTCCGTAATTCTTCAAACGACACCTCTGATTTCGATATAAAGACTGGATTACTATCCATCAAATATGATTCCCTGACATTGTGCTGCCTTCAATACTCCCCTGAGCTATCGTACCGTAGGACTCCACACAGTAGTGCACAACCGAACTGAATCGCACGGAAAATGCACGGCCCTGATCGTAAAATGCTCTCTGAGAAATAATGTGGTGGAACATGGCTAAAGAAGAATTATTTGCAATTCTCCACTGAGAGATTTTCTAGATTTGATACGACCAGATTCAATGATATAAAATATATATAAAATAAATAACAAAAATAAAACAATAAATTATATTAAACATGGAAAACGGTTTCATAAAACATATCTCAGAGTAAAATTGCAATGAGTTATTATTTCATCATGTGTAAGTTCCACCACATCAGTTCTGAGACAGAATTATAACCTGATCAAGATAGTTCGGACCTTGGATCAACTGCTGGAAAGAATCGTTTTATGTATTCTGCTGAGATTATCTGGTGATTCCGCAAGGAAGAATGACAAAACAGGCATAGCCAAACCTAGTGGCACTCGCTTGCAGAGGGTTTGAGGTCATTAAGCACGAACAGAGCGTTGATGAGCGGGTAGGGGTACATAAGGGCTTAGGTTGGAAACGCGGCTGTGTGAGTCAATACAAGTACTTATTTGTGATTTCTTGCTTGTCTGATATAAAAAAGTCTGTTTTCAATAAGAACATGCCTTAGCCATTGATAACAAAAGTTAAGGTACAATATTGTAACATTATTACACGAATATATTTTTTATGAACACTTTTTCTAACCTTGGAAGTCGAATGCAGCACCTTTTCTATTACATTTTCTCATTTTGACTTCAAATATGGCAGTAATTTCCTAATTACGCAAAAATAAGATGGTCAGGTACCTACCTATATATAATTTTTATTCAATTTTCGCGGGGTTTTCACCTCTTATAAACAGCTCTTCGCGAAAATGAATATCCATGAAAATTAATAAAGAATGGCTTTTATATTTGATATAAAAATACTATTTTACCCGATACTTCACGCTCTCTCGCATTTTAAACTGTTAAATTTCAAGTTTGATTTGCGAAAAAAAACAGTGAGAAAAGGTAATACATTGTTGCTCGTATCAAACAGGGGACATATTTTCCTGTAGGCAGCCAGAATATCAATTAAATGACATCTGACCCTTTTAACGGTTGAACCACCAACTTTATTCCTCCAATCCACTATGCTCTCCCCTCTCTGACGTCATACTCAGCACAAGTTAGTGCCACCATCTTTTGCTACACCTACACCTCGCTTCTTTCGATCCTTCATCATTCCAATATCTCTCTCTCCCTTACTCTTCGTTCTGCCATCTTATTCCCGCCACTTCTTTTCTTCACTCCTTTGCACTATGACGCGTGTCCTTGTCATTCTACCTCCCGCCCCCGCCCTCGAATTTCACGCCCTTCGGCAATATCTCGCCTTTCTTCCCATTTGCTGGCTTCTCGTATATCTCCCCACTTTATAAATTTCATCGCCCACACACGTCGTCTCTCGCCTTACTTCCTTTCCTAAATGGCCATGGAGGGTGGAGGAGGTGAGGGGGTGCGGGAATGGGGGGTGGGTACTGCTCCACCACCCTTCTCTTTCCGTGATCCACCACCATACGACTGCGGCCCATCCCTATAAGCGTCGCAAGTAGTCGACACGGGGTTTATTCAGTAGGGACTCGACGAGTTAGAATCCCGGGAAATCCGTGGGTGTGAATTCCATCACAACCTCCGATAAATCTCAAGTTTTGAATGGCTTTATTTGAATTTTTCGAGGCTGTGACGTCAAACATTTCGTCACAATCGACGGTTGGAAATTCCGACACCTTTACCGAATAGGGAACGTGGAGGACTGTTCCGTGCAGCTTCGGGATTTCCGAGTCTGGACAGTGACGAAATTTTGACGTCACCACCTCGAAAACTTCAATCGGGGCTCAGGGACTTTGGCTCATACCCAAGGATTTTCCGAGGTTCGACCGTGTCTAGCCCTTATCTAACACATCCCCTGGTGCCCTATTCAGGAAGGCTATGGGATTAACGAGCCTCGACACTGGCATAAATTCAATGTCAGTAGCTCGAAAATCTCAAATAATGCTATTTAAGCTGTTTGCTGGCCTAGGTTACTGTAGGGTTGAGGGCAACACTGATTGCCACTTATAGGGTCGCGGGTTAAAGTTCCACCTTAGTGGAAGTTTTTACTACCTTGGGCATGGTTGTTTGCGTTCGCCCTTGGTTGGTGTGTTTTTTTACGATTGAATTTAATAAAATTTACGTAATTGGGTGTAAATATAGGACGTATAGATTGAATTATTGCTATTAAAAAGTTGAGTAATTTTTAAAAGCTATGATATCACGTCCACGAGATCACTCGAGGTCAAGTTTTCACTTAACTAGGCCCCAGTTACCCAGTTCAGGAAGGCCTTAGAAATTCCGAGAATCGAGTATGACTGAATTTCGACGTCATAATTTAAAGTTAATGGAAACTTATAAAAAATGTCATTTAAAAGTTGATATTTATCGATAATGCGATATCACATCCACAAAATTGACGAAGTTATCGCTAAATTAATACCAATGTAGCTTATTCCTGAAGGCCTAGGAATTAAAACTCTTCGCCAATGACGGGATTTTGACGACCGAATTAAAAATGATTTTTCGAAGCTGTGGCGTCATTTACGCGGTTGAATTCTTTCTGAATTAGACCCCAGGAGCCCAACACAGAAAAACTTAGGAAATTCTGAACCTCGGAAATGACCGAAATCCGACGTTATAACCTCGAAAGATTGCAAAAAATACCATTCTGTAATTACAATCGACGAGCAGAAGAGATTTTATTAAACTTTAAAAACATCTGCATTAAATAAACGTTGTTTACCCGTCTATAATAAAGCAGGTATGGAAGTAAAAAGGACTTTTGAAGATATGGTATCAAAATAATGATATCGGAACGCGGACGCCATTTTGGCAGTTTACGCATGCGCAGCCTTCACCAAGGTCGTTAAGACAGAGAATATAGGGCACGAAAATTATTTCTGCGCAACCTTGGCTCGGGTGCTCCACCAAGGAAGGAAGAAAAATACCATAAAAATCGCACACGCAGGGAGGAAGGAAAGGAGGAAGATGCAAGCGCAAAAACAAGAAAAATAATGACACGAAATGAAGAGGCGCAGTATAATATAGCGAGTTCCTTTTCCGCCCCATGCCAATTTCCAAGGCGACGCTCTCCTTCTAGCGTATATCACGAATTTATGTTTCTCGACTCCCAACTTGACACGTGAAGGTCCCCGGAGAGAGAACTTTACACCGGTTGGTCTAGGGTGCATCATCACTTTATTTCTTCCTCCACCACCATCTTATCTCACGGACCCATAGTTCATGGCGAAAATCAAGGCCTTCCCACTACAGAATAGTCTAGCCAAACTGGCCTCTTCTACAGTTGAGTGGGCGCCGATGA
Source organism: Pyrrhosoma nymphula (assembly GCA_963573305.1). NCBI lineage: Eukaryota > Metazoa > Arthropoda > Insecta > Odonata > Coenagrionidae > Pyrrhosoma > Pyrrhosoma nymphula. Next base: position 116,506,110 of record OY754330.1, read on the forward strand.
CATTTACGTCGCCTTGGGACGGAGATGCTCACGGCGCGCTTGGCGTAGACTTTAAAACGAGACTCCGAGACTTTAAAACGAGATGAAAAGTTTTCCTGGGCTTTAAAATTATAAGAATCGCTGGTGGATTATTTATGTAGGCAATCAACATCTGGGATAATCTGCACCCTTAACCCTTAAACGCCGAAAGTGCCAATATTGGCACGCGGTTTGGTGCTTCTCACTGCCAAAAGTGTCATTTTTGGCTTGGACATAACAAGAAAGCCTTTAAAGAGCCAATTTAAATCCGGCTGGGAGGGACTTCTAAGAAAATTTAATTCCGGTGTTTAAAGGTTAAGGTGGTTGGAGCAACTTTCGTTTATGTACAGATTTGCGTAAATTTTGCATGCGCGTTCTCATCTCTATAGATAAAAGTGAAAAAATTGCACTATACAGATTAACCCTTTTGATTATTCAATACTATTTTCACACGCAGCCTTATGGCACATGACATATATTTAGTAATAATTTTATTACACATGTCCAGGTTATTTTCTAAACGCGAAATAATAAATTTCTTATTATTATAACTATTGTCAACAGATATGTATGAGTTACGCAGAGCCCAATATTCGAAAATATATTTAAATATAATTTTGTCTAAATTTCGAATACCACAACGGGAAATGTAGCCATAACGCTTTAATTACGGAAGAAAATAAAATACAATTTTCGCATCATTTCCATAACTGCCTGTATGGTGAGTTCCAACGCGTAAACAGTTGTACTTAAATGAGATGCGGTCCAAGAGTTTGTTTTCAACTTACTTTAAAAAAATAACAAAATGTGCACTCAATGGCCCACGATTACCGCTTCTGCGATCACGAGATTCTGGCCCGACCGCTTTGCGTCAAAGAAAATTTTGAAAACCTACTTTCTTGGCTTGTACTGCATAAAAATATTGCTTTCAATGATTTAAGTCCTTAGCTGGTAGGAAACCAGATTGACACACAAAATACTCTGTTTATTCGACGATTATATTTTCAATGCACACTATTTTCCGGCAACATGAGCTAACTGCACAGCCATTTCTATAGAACTAACGCATTTTGACTTCAGTTCTCGTAGTTATTTACCAATAAATCGCGCCTACATGATGAGTTTTGTACTGGCACTCCCGAACATATTTGCTTTCGTCTACCGGTCAATAGCCCAGATGAAAATGAAGAATGTCGTCTACACTAAAGTAGGGACGGGCAGTTGGCGAAAGATTCAAAAGGAACTATTCACTTTAGTAAACAAACTGAACTCCTCCTGCCCCAGACAGTGAATCGTTCAGTTTGAACTAAAAATACAACATCTAAATTCAAGTAAACAAATAAAGTTACATCCACCTAACCTAAAGTAGATGTTCCTACGTGGAGATAAGTTTGAAGTACCCTTTTCCGGTCAATATCTCTCGCTTTTCAGTGGACTATATAGAATCTCGTAATAAAATTCGGTCATGACATGGTTTCAAGAGTGATATTAGGTACAGACTTACTTCACAGACAACATTTTTTTTACACCTTTCTATTTACTTTCCCAACGAAACTTGCGAATAATATAAAGTAAAGACCATGTCTCATAGCATACGATAATGTAGGATTTTGCTCGCAATAATCTACGAACTGTAAAGTAAATGTAATTTTTTCAAAGGATTTATTTCAATGCACTTTGTAAGCACGTGCATGTTGAGCATGTTCAACAATGTTCCGTCTCTCCCCCGAAATAAGTTGATAGCAACCTTGGCAGGTAATAATAAGCAAGTACAAAGGTTACTCGCCCATACGATTAAAATTAAAAATCACGGAGCTTCCTTCGTTTATATGTTGAGTACGTATGGAAGCGATCACTGTTATTGCGCCACGATGTCCCATTCTCACTACCGACGAGGTCGGAGTGCCGCGGTTATTTTCTCGTTTTAGAGGGAGATCAAAAATTCCATCAAGCGCTCCTCTTTCCCCAGTGAGCACTTCCATTTTGCAAATATATTCGATTCGCTATTAATTGAATCGCCTTCCTCTTATTCCTGACCGCACATGGATTTTTCTGCCTTCGAGTTCATTACATTTCTGTAGAGCACTCGCCAAGTCCCATTTAGTTCCGGTAACCTTTCAGTTAACTTAATTTTGATTTCGCTTTGCGGTCGGGGTTTGATAAAGCTCTTGGCCGATGAGAGCCAAAAAACTAAATAAAATGGATTCGATTTAGTGAAAAAAATTTATGTTACAACTAATAAAATTTCATCAGCATGCTGACTTGAATACCACCTTGACTGTACTACTCTTGCTATTCAAGCGTCAACCAAGATATACCACCAATCACTATGATCAGTAAATAAGACAATTTTTTAGAATAATTAATAAATAAATCGTACAAAATTGTGCAATTTCAATCTAAATGTAACATATATGATAAATTAGTTACCCAGTACCACTTCAAATTTATCGAGAAACTGATGAACTGATTTAGAAGCTTCGCAGGACCTTTTTATGTAACTTGTTACGGATATTGCAGTCTATGATTTGGTTGAGGAGTTTCTCCTAGGTCGCAAGAATAATAATAATATTAATAAGGTTCTTCGGATGAGATTTTATTTTCAACCATTTTTATTATGCGCGCCCTTTCAATTTAGTACTTACTCTTTTGAAACAAGTCATAAATATTGTTTCTTATTTCTAAATTGGTATATCACTACCATTATTAGCAATGATTGAAGATGTTACAAATATCGCTGTCAAAGTTGATTATAGGAAATGAATGGAAGATGAGGTTAATGAAATAAAAATAAAGAGGTTTCTCTCACAAAAGAAAACATTTAAAAAATCATAAAATATCGTGTAATTTACTATTGAAATAGTTTTTGGCGTAAATTTTCGCGGCATTCAGGTTCGCATTTTGGCAGGATTAGACTTGTTTGACGGAAGGAACATCACTGCCTGAGGACGCGTACAGTAAAGCAGGTGAAACGTCACCATTAAGAATGATGCCATCGCAGGAGAAACCCGAAAACCTGCCATACTGTTGAAATACATTCAACTCACAAAGGATAGTTTTGCACTAACCTTTCAGCACACTTTCATGTTGTACGGGATTTTCCTGAGTCCCTTATCACACATCCCATAAACGCCCAATCATCGTCTGATTTTTCCCACATCACTGCTTGCCACTCCCAACTAAATTCGTTCAACCGTCGGTCGATGTTGTAGCCTGCCCACAACTGATCCCTCTCCTTAGAAATCCTCCTCGCTCTTCATTGGCCCTTTTCACTGGGTCTCCGAGAGAATTCTTGACATACCTGCACGAGCCACAAGATCCCTCTTCTCATACCAATTTCTTTTCCTCCCAGGCTCCGTGTAGCTTCAGATTTCAGCGTCACACCCCTTGTTTCTCTCCACAAAATAAGGTGATATAAGTTCGTTAATACTAGAGGATGGTGTCCGTTGAATTTTTAAGGAAGGAAAAAAACAAAATCGTTGCCTAGGATTTAATAAATCCTACCAAAGCGACGTGCAAAATCCACTATGTAATAGCCATTCAACACAAATTACATTATGAACGACGTTAGAAAAATGCCGTGGCTAAAATATCGTTGCAATCTATACCAATAAAGCCCTTTGTTCAAGTAGTTAGTTTTTCATATTTGAAATTGAGGAAATGGAATTATAATATTAACTCCCACAATGAATTATTTCATTTAGTTTTCTTATCACTTTAACTTGATGCACATTCATCTTGGATCTGATCTGATGACGATGGGAAATAATACATCTGATGATGTATTACTATTCCACATTGAAGGTTATCAGCCGGTTTTATTTTTTGTGGCAACCTTTGATAAGCAATATAAGAATTTGTGCATCAATGATGATGAAACTGTGATACTGACAGAAAATTTGAATTTATATGTGCCATTCATTGGAATTTTGCTTTCCTAGTCATTATTCATTTTGAATAAACCACTTAGGTAAATTCTTCTACAGATTTTACACAGTTTACCAAGTATTTTCTTCATAATAAATATCGACAACTTCCACCAGATCCAGTATCTGTTATGTTTATTCCTAGGACTTGATGGTGAAGATAAATTTGAAGAAGTTAATAATGTAGTTATCTCTATAAGTACTCCTGTTAATAAGTTATGTGGCTCAAAATATTCTAGCTGGCTTACATAGCAACACTTACGCGTGGCATTTTGTGCACCACTTTTTTCAAGCAACGCTATATTTATTACATAAATCTATCATTTTAGCAATAAAAATACTTTTAAAAATATTTTTAAAGCATTTAGCATAAAACCTACCGGGAAACATCACTATTTTATTGATTCTATGAGTGCGAATGAGTGAACCCAGCGAATTCTTAACGTTCAACTCCTAAGGTCACCTCAGGGTGACACCTTCCCTAAACAGTAAAAAATGGAAAATAAGGCAAATATTACAAAAAGCTTATATTAACTCAAAACACGCACAACTTGGAAAACATTTCAAGAGAGAAAGGCATGGAAACTGACGGATTAACACAAATTCATTAAGTACTCGACCTTGTTACGCAAAAACATAGCTAAGATAAGCTGTATTGGAGTTTTTGCAGTCTATGAATACAAGAGGGACAGTAATTGGTTTAAATTTACGTTTTTAATTAATAAAAGGAGAAAGCATTGTACTCCGCCTAATGGGAAATTCCGAGAAAACTTATGGGAACATTTTATAGCCGCCCTCGATTGAACCCGAACAGATTCGAAAATAAAACCAGTTTTTATGGGATTGTCTACCCATTTAAAACACAACAAAGTGTACTGTATACCTCCAGATCAAATTACTTCTTAAATAAAAAGGGGAAAGGACTGCCATTTTGTAAATGAAAACTGAAGAGTTACTCCAAACTACCTTGAAACCGAAGCAAGATAAATCAACGAATTCAGACGAGAATCTTTCGGTCAATTCAAGAGCAGAAAGCGTTCACTATTCACCCCATGTCCATGGTCGAGTTCAATGCCCTCGATCATAAACAACCAACGCGAAGCCTTAGGTACGAAGAATTGGGCAAGAGATCCGTCTTCTGGAAACAAACAAGGAGAAAAACACCCACATTGGTACATTGGGCGAGCAATTTCCGGTTTCTTTGTTTTTCTGGCTGTTTTTCAAAGCGTTAACGCCTGCTGTGCTGAGGAAACCACAAAGAGAAACATAGAAAGCACCGTTTCTAACCTCAAAAGGCCTTCACAACAAAGTAGGAGTCTCTTCTGGGTGGGGTTTTTCTCCATTAAAGGCATGGGTGTAAGTGTGATATTTTGAGTGAATAGAAACTAAGACTATGGAGGACTATTACGTCTTCAATACGCTGAAATAAAGACGTAATTTCTATTATTATCACCACTTGATCCACTGCAGACGTCCCGTATTGAGCCGGGTAACGTTTCTTCTATGTTTGATGACCAAATGATTCCCCGAAGGCTTTAAGTTGCATCATAGGGTGGGTTAAGCGATTTTTATGAACAGATTAGCGTGACACTTCGCAAACGTGTTCCCATTAGAAATATCTATGGATAAAAGCGAAAAAAGTATCTTCAAACTACTTGATTTTTGGCAATTAAATGCTATTTTAACACGTAGAGAGATGTTTCGCAGCAGTTCAATTGCAAGTGCACAGATTTTATTGTAAACGCGAAATAATACATTACTTATCATTATAACTGTTGCTAAAATATCAAAGTGTCACACCAACTCCACTATTTGAAAACATATTTAAATATAATTTTAGTCTAAATTTCGAAAATCGCGTCGAAACCTCGACATAACATGCTTTGATTAAGGAAAAAAATATAATTAAATTATTGTATAATTTCCTATACCTAATGCCTGTACGGCCATTTCCTAGGCATACACAGATGTACTTGAACTAAATGTGGTACAATTTTTTCTCCCACTAAATTAAAATATAATAAAATGTGCGCTCAAAGGCCCTGATTACCGCTCCAGCCACCTTAATTTTTATTCGACATTCCTAGATCATAACCTTGTCCTGATACGTTCGCTTTCGTCTGGGAGCTTGAATCCACAGAAGGAATATTTTGATGGCAACAAAGACATCGGGGAAACTCTACGCCTAAATTCTCCTTCAGGTGTGATCGATGGCCATTTGTTCCGCCTCGAGGAATTCTCCGTAACACTCCATTTCATGCTCCATTTGCTGCGTCGCTTCGTTTCACATCCGTCATCGTCGTAATACCCTTATCATCCCGTTCTGGATCCACGAAATATGTCTTGAACGCCTCGAAAAACTCTCGCCCGATGTGCGCGCTAGGAATTCAGTGGAGTAATCTCGAAGGGTATGGGAGAGCAAAGGACCCAATTACTCCATTCACTTTCTAGGGTATACAAAGACCATAGAAGTCACGCGAAAAACTTCTAGGTCACATGAAAACAGATCAGGAGTCTCACCTCCTTTGATGGAATTAGATATTGATGACTTTCTTTGAAGAATTCGAGATAGTCAATTATTTATTTATTCATTAAAGTAATCTATCGTTGAAAGGTAGGCTTTCATGGAAGTCAGAGAAAAATGGAAGTCCCCCGCTTGCCCAACATCCTTCCCTCTATCACGGCTTTGAGCTACCCATTGACCCTCATTACCCCTTCCAACCACCTACTTTGCCTCCCACTAATCTCATCCAGAAGTTAGCTCTCTCTCACCAACCATTTCAAACACTTCCTCATATGCCTGAGAATTCAAAAATATTGTGGCTATCCTTCAGAGTTCACGTCAGCGACTGGGTTACTCATATGGGGTGCATTCAATTCAACTAGCGAAGACCAGCGCTCTTACTTAAGCATACATAATGTATTTGGAAAATATCTCAATAAATATTGCGAGTACTTGGGAGATAATTCAGTATCATTAGAAAAATGAGATTATCAAAATGTGATCTCAATGATCCATGATTACCGCTCAAGCCACTTTAATGTAGTGAGAGTCCAATATCACTACACACAATATTCAATAAGGTTCAACACATTTCAAAGAACAATTTTACCGTTCTTTGAAATGTATTGAAACTTATTAAATTTTGTGTGAATTGATATCTCTCTCACACTACCTTAAGGTGGCTTGAGTGGTAATCATGGATCCTTGAAACTAGGGAACGTGAGCTCTACGGCCTCTTAAAGTTATAAGGTATAAAAAATCTCCAATGGCCGTAATAAATTGGCACCACTCGTCAAAAATACGCCACAATTGCTGTGTTGGTTTGCGGGAAAAAAATGGGGGGAAAAAATCCACGCCAGTGACCAACCACAACCTCTCGACCAGAAAAACCCCTGTGGTGGTTTACGGGAATGTTACTTCCTCGCCAGGGACAACCACAGACACACACAATCAACCCGAATAGGGATACTTCGCTGGGCTTATGAGACCCTGCTAAGGATGCCTGGGTTACACACACACACTCAACCCAATGAGGGATTCTTTGCCGGGTTAATGAGACCCAACTAAGAATGCCTGGGTTATGAACACAAACACACTCACAAGCACTCAAGAACTCACTCACTCACACACTCAACGGGCCCAACTTCTGGGAGAATCTAGCTCAACAGAGCGTTGTCAAGAAACGGCACAAAAACAAGAAAAGACGAGGGTGTGCGTCGGATACGCGTATTTCGGCCACAAGGTGGCCCTCTTCAGCGAACTGAAGGGAGAAATCACTTGCAACGCAAAATTGTAAGTGAGTTACTTTCATTAGGCATTCTTAGTTGGGTCTCATTAACCCGGCAAAGAATCCCTCATTAGGTTGAGTGTGTGTGTGTAACCCAGGCATCCTTAGCAGGGTCTCATAAGCCCAGCGAAGTATCCCTATTCGGGTTGATTGTGTGCGTTTGTGGTTGTCCCTGGCGAGGAAGTAACATTCCCGTAAACCACCACAGGGGTTTTTCTGGTCGAGAGGTTGTGGTTGGTCACTGGCGTGGATTTTTCCCCCCATTTTTTCCCGCAAACCAACACAGCAATTGTGGCGTATTTTTGACGAGTGGTGCCAATTTATTACGGCCATTGGAGATTTTTTATACCTTATAATGGATCCTTGAGTTCTTATTTTGATCTTTTTTCAAGTAAGTCAAGAAAATACAAGGATCACATCTGATTATGCGGTGGAACCCACCATGCATGCATTATTGGAGATGATACTATAATTATATTATACATCATTGCCTTAATTAAAGCATGCAATTATTGGTAATGACGAGAAATCGATAATTTTCGGCGTGGTATTCGAATTTTAGGGGAAAATTATATTTAAATGTGTTTTTTCAAACTTTTGACTAGGCGTGACACCTCGATACTTGTTATCAATCATTATAGCATTATGAAATATAGTATTTCATCGTTGAGAAGAAAATCTGTTCATATGTAATCGAATTATTACGAAATATGTCTTATATTCCTATGGGCTACTTCCTTTAAAATCAAAGGATTCAAAAATAAAAAATCAGTAAAATGCAAATTTTTAAACCTGTAGATAAGAAAAAGAAGTTTATTCTTTTATGCTTACTTAAATGCACGAGATAAGATACTACTCACTAATATGGACATCTGTAAATGGTAGCTTGTAACGCAAACTTGTAATTAGAAAAGAATCGCTCCAGCCACATAAGGTTTAAGTGGTTTAGATTGTGATAGGAGGATTATTTTTGAGAAAATGGATGAAGAGAGTAGACAAACCCTGGCGTCGGAAGAACCCAAATCTTAACGAAGTGCGGCACGAGGGTCACATGTTAACCTCCCATCCGATGGCTAGACTTCTTTGCACTTCAAATAATTTCCAATAGGCATTCTAGTAGGCACCCACATATTCCTCGGAAAAAAATGAACTACTTACATACATACCCATCACACCGTTCCTCTACGGGATAAGCACCATCAAAAATGCTCAATTATAACAGAGCACTTTTGATGGCACCGATAATTATCGGCGTTAAACCTATAATAGAAACCTATAACTGGTTTAAATTTTAATAACATCCTCCGTACTGCCCAACGCTTCCAAACCTCATTCGCTTCTGCTACATTCATGCGATACTTCATGCAAGCCCTCTCATTCTTAAGAATCCTAATATTCCTCCTCTTAGCAGTGTTTTCCACCGCCTTCACCAAGAACATACGCGGTCTAACGCTTCCTCGCACACTGTTCACTCCTCTTTCATAAATCTGCTGTAGATTAAAGCCAAATCAACGAAGCACACCCTATTTACATGCATTCATTACCAGTGAGTCCTGTCCGCCTTCTTTCAACGCCCACTCATTCCTAATTCTATTCCTACTACGATACCGCAAAATAAACTGCTCACATGCCCCATATTCACTGCATTTAGCCTTCACCTACGTTTATCCTGGCATACTCAAGTGTAATGGGACTCAAGCATTATATTAAGCGTGAAGGAGAACACTTTTGGACACTCCGATTTCAGCTTCCTAAAATTATCAGGATTCAATCCCACGGGGCGTTGGGCTCCAGTGCTCTTTCAATACAATGAGGCATCTTTAAAATGGACTGCTTGGCGAACGGTTTGGTGAGCTATAATTAGGAAAATATCTAAAACATCCGTGAAACAAACTTTCCCGTCGTAAGATATTGAGGTATTCCATCCCCAAATAAATTTAAGCTTTGATTTCAGGCTCTTTTCCTTGTAGCAGTCGTAGCTGAACAACAAACTCGCCCATTAGTCATTCCGCACGACTGTGGCTACGTAAATATTACGTACTTTGAAAATAAACATCCATAACTGACAATGTGTTTATTTTTTGTTCATGTGTTCAATTTAAAACAGTTGCAGATTTTTTATTTTTTTGGAATACTCTTTTGGGGGACCCATACAAATTATTTTATTTTCTTCTTGATAATTACTGCCATAGCCTAAACCTTAGAGTGTCAACGACAAAAATAAATTATGCAAATTTATTACTAATTACGGAAAGAAGGTAACGCTAAAGTTGAGTACGACCAACAGTCTCCCAATAAGATATTGAGTAAGCTAACCAGTCTGCTAATGTATTTAGTTTTACAATGCTACTATTAGTTGTCACGCAAAATTATTAGCTGCATAGAGTAAAACTAGCATACCTCAAGCACTAGAGTGAATAATACTTTACTAAATTATACCAGTTTTTTACCCATGATCTTTAATATTGAACTAATTGTTGGTAGAAACCAATTTAATACTTGCTGTACGGTAGGTAACACAGAGGAATCTCGTTCTGTATTAATATTCCATCCTTACAGCTCCCCTTTCACACCTTTTTCGCTTCTTTCATATTCGTATATAGCTTCAGGCACACCCTCTTATTCCTACCTCTCCCAGGATTCCTCGTCTATGAAATATCTTCCACCTCGTTCGCCCGTGATTTACTCGGTCCACAGACTCTCAAATCCTTTACGCTCCTTTCACAAATCACTTTATCAATTTTTTCTCCAAAGTCCGAGAAAAACCAATGATCCGAGTCCACATCGCTGGACAGGAGAAAGTAAAAAGAAAACATGAATCCGTATTGACGGAAGAAAAAAAAGGAGTAACCAATAACTCGAAGATTTAGCAGCGAGGTCACCTTCATCCTGCCATCATCTTCACAGAAGCAATCCCCGCGTTGGCATGCCTCACCTCCTAGATAGGGGTAGATGCCTAGAGGGAACTACGTGACGGTCAATCTTGCGGAAGCAATCCTGAGGCATCCTCAAAACCCTTAGCTGAACCTCATTCATACCTTCAAAAACCCTCACAAACCACTCCCTCTCCTGTCCCTTCGACCATCATCATCCCTTTCCTCCTCCTTCCGACCACCACTAAAAACGAAATCCACGATCTTCCCCGTCCTAACCCTATCCCACAGCCACCACGACAGTGGCCCAATGCCTAAATCTTGAGGAACCCTTCCCTTCCGCAAAAGCGCCTGCGCCTTTTAACCAAACAGGTCTCGTTCCCTTGACGCTGCAGCCAATCCCTAATCTCCCACCCAGCCCTCGTCCCTTCCATGTTTTCACTCTCTCTCCCTCATCACCACTACTTCTATTCACTCCCAACACCCTGCAAAATTCTCATCCCCCATTCCCATCTTTACCGTCCCTTCCGCAAAACGTCCTTCCCGCTTCCTTAGGGAGCGAAAACCCTCAACATCTAGCCGGTTCCGTTCTCCTGATTTCCCTTCGCTACCCCTCCCCCATCTTCCAAATTACGCCTTTAAGCTTATACGCCCCTGCGAACCCGTGTCTCTCAGCAGGAAACCTCCGCTATAATCTTTACGGTATCGTTTTTTTCGTGGTCGCAAAGTCAGGTCAACAAAAACAAAGACGAGGAGAGGTCTAACAATCCAGCGTTAATAAGGGTAACTAGGTGTGATCGACAACTGATAAACGCGATGGAAAAAGGAAATATGGACTTGGGTCATGTAATGATACATGAGAAGCTAATTATAGTAATATTTGAGAGAAAAGTGTCAGAAAAGAAAGGAAAGAACGGGTAAATAACAGAAAAAGACTATGGGAGGATGAACACTATAAACTACAGGTAAAGGCTTAGTTATTTATTTTGTTATTTTTGCTGTTAGTCAGTTAGTTTTGCTGTTTTGCTAGCTAGCTGGCCTGACTGTGGTTTTGCAAGTTTCCCACCGTCCGCGGGCGAATGCCGGGCCAATACAACTCCCGTATTCAGTTCAACCTGTCATTCATTCAATAGACGTTCAATACAATGATTGGTTGACTGCAGCCCTCCACCCTTCCCGATCAAATACTAGTTCCATTACTCCCTGGTACTTTTTCTTACGTACTTTCCTCTTTATTTGATCCATGTGTGCAGGGGCGGCGCACAGTGGGCCAAACTGAAAAAAATCTGGCCAAAATTAATAACTCTAATAATTACATGTCCATATGCAACATGAAGTGTATATATAAGGTATTTTGGGCTGATAAACATGATTTTATCATTATTTTTTCAATATATTTTACGGATAAAGCGCTGTTAATTGTATAAACATTAAATATGCAATGTCAAAGCTTAATTTCGATGGTTGAGTGGTCTAGTTAAAACTCAAATTTCCTGTGATAATTATCAAAATACTGTAATTAATAATGCTAGGAACTATAAAATCCGTAAAAAAATTGTCCAAGCAGAATTTTAATGCACAATACATTTTAACAAATTATGACTACCTACTGCAACGGGATGGGAGGAATTGAAAATATGTTTCTCGATGAAAATGAACTTGCATCAAGTTAAAATGTTAAATAAATAAAATATTAAAGCTATAGCTTACGCAGATTACATTTTCACAAAAAATAAATATTTAATTCATTTTTTATTGCAAAATTAGTTTGAAATTGGCTATGTTCCAGTCAATTTCATTTTGCTATACTTTTGTCGCACTACTGGGATCAGGATTCAACAAAATGTAAGCCATAGGCAGAGACCATGATAATTTATTTTTTAAGTTTTAATATTAAACAAATATTTTTCAATAATATTGTTATCAAAAACTTGAAGAAATATTTTGAATAATAATTTTGATAAAAAGTGTCACTCATCGTCATCACTCTCATCTTCACATTCGTCATTCCCATAATCAATTAGTTTTTTCACTTCTGGAACTAAATCTTCCTTCGATTTACTATTTTGAAATGAAATTGAAGATATCAAGGGAATCATTTGGTGAATATCTCCAAAATATATATTTATTAGTCGCCTCTCTTGATATCCTCCGCGTATTGTGATGCCGGAATTTCCTAATTTCCTTAATCCTTGATTCCAAGGCTTCTTCTGAAAGCTGCCCGATGGCAGAATTGCTTTCTTGGATATATCCACACCATGAATCAGAAGCTTGTGCACCGTTGGTGGCATATAATACCAAGGGTATTGCTTCACTTATAATTTCGCTGTTACTAGACAGTATTTTCTGAACTCACTGTGATTGAGTGCTCGACTGCTTGAAATTACTTTAAAAATATTTTAAAACCTTGAAATCAGTTGTTCATCAAGCCCTGAAAAATATTAAATTAACTAAAAATCTTACTAAACTTCAGCAGCGACGTTTTCTTTAATTTGATTTAGTTGTCAGTTTCTCCTACCGGTAATATTTGCTGATAATTTAGGGTCCGAAAAACAGCGTCTGTGTTACCATCGTTTGTGGTGCCATATCCTGGTTTTGGTACATCTGTTATCAGGCCAATTTTCTATTAGCCATTTACTATTATTAACTCTGAAGTAGCTCTCCCTTCGCTGCGCCTTGTTCCATTTCTCAAAATATCTAGTAAAAAAGCATGTTTGTTGGCACTTCGTCAAAATACCTTTCGCATCGGTATTCCATTCCATTGAAATTTTTCAATAATAAAATCTATCTCATTTTTTCTTACGTGCCGTAATTTTTTTTCTCTACAATTTTTTCATGAAGCTGCAACCCTGTCACCTCTCTACTCTCCATGGTTTCTCACAAATTTGGTATAAACACTACAAAACGAAATAAAAAATAGCAGGTAATCACTTCCATCAAAAGCCTTACTATCATCATTCTTACATGGGTAGCAAAAAACAAATTACTGACTCCAACTCGGAATCCATTTTAAACATTAAAATTTTGCTTACCAAACTGCTTCTCGTATGATTGGAAAGCAAAATTTTCCACAATGGATGCGACGTACACATAGTGAAGGCACGACGAAACGGAGACGGGTCCAATGAGACTTTGGTTTCCAGGTACAAGTAGGTAACTATATCCTCATTTGAAACGGTTCTAACGTTGAACAGATCAACCCAGTGTTGCACAGTACAATCACTTACACTGGATGTTTACTCTACGCTCTCTAAGACAACTGATGCATGTGGTACGCGAAAACAACCAGAGAACCCCTAAGGAAACTAACTAAGCATTCCGTTTGGCGGAACAAGTGGCGGCAAGAGTCTGGAAAAAGAGGCAAAAAAAGGTGTAAAAAGCATAACTTGAGATAGCTATCAATGGATTAGGGGAAGTAGAAAAGAGTCATTATTGGCAAGGTTGTAAAACCAGCATTGCGGGGCCAGCAAGCACGGAGGGATGCAAGTCCTCAACCAGCTGGCGCGGGCGCATGCCGCTGCACGTGCATGGCCATGAGCCTTTCCCTAAATCCCTCGACCACAGCCTGCTCAACATACCTGAGGGAAATCCACAATTCATGGAAAATCCTTTCAAAGATATTTTAGCCCATAACTCTGCTGAGAAACATCCCAACGACCTCCTCATCGTAGAATCGCCAGTCGCCAACGTAGCGAGAAGTTGCAATTTGCGACAAGATTTAGATTGAATTTAGCCATTTAAATAGAATGTGAAAAAATCAATATGAAAAGTTATTAATAAATTACCTATTCAAATTACCAATGTCATTGAACTGGAATTCCATCGTCTTTATGCTCGGAAATTGTATAATTTCTTCGCTTAGACCCCATTAGTGGCCGCCACTGTGGCCCGAGTGGCCGGGGTGATTTTAAATAAAAATGGTTGTTAAAATTAGAATCGCAAGTTATCGCAAAAATTTCCTTCTGAATATTGTTTTATATGCTTTTCTCTAACTCACAGTACAAATAATTCCGTGTAGCCTGATGTCGATAAAAACGATAATTAACTTTAAACATAAAATTTAATGAAAATACAGCACAATTTTTGAAAAATTATAAAAATATTAAAATACAAATAAAACGGAACAAAATTTATCTTCATTCATGCAATAAATATCAATTTTGAGGATCAAAATATTTTAAAACCAACATTATAAATAACGACTCTTTAATAAAGCTTTCTATCTAGCTATTTTCCAAGGTAAAATTTCGGTCGCCAAAATCACCCTGACATGCTCTACTTTGACCAGCTGTAAAAATTTTCATGGCGTATTCCATGCTCTGTATAGTACCCTATCTAAAAGAGAATATGCTTAATAATATAAATCAACTGTTTTTGGTTGGTTTGCGCGAACTTCATTTTTCGATTTTTGGCCAGCTTTTATGGATTTTGGCCCACTGTGCGGCGTGGGTACTCAGGGGCCCGGGCCACTGCACGTCCAGAGGGGCCCGGTTTTTGTGACCCCCCTCCCCCCTTCTGAAATATTTTGTGCGTTCAACACGCGTTAAACTACAATTTCATAGGTATTTATGCACAGTATGACAAAATTGTACTTTCACTCAAAGATGTTTGATCTGCTGGCTGTTCAAAGTTCGGGTCCCGGCCCGCCGCGCCGGTCCCTTCGGACCCGAGCCGGACACCTAGTGCGTGGCCCGGGGCCCGGGGGGCCCCTGCATGTTTGTATCCCTAGGTCTTCATATTGGGACTTGACTATCTATTTTTCCTTATATTATATTCTTCACAAACACGTTGTGCCTCAGGGTGGGCCCAATCCATCTGGTTTTTCTTTGCTGTATTATGTTCCCTATGGTCTTTTCTTCTTCTACTCTTCTGTAAAGATTTGAATTTCTTATTTTATGCGCCTAGTTGATCTTCAGCATCCCCCTCCAGTAACATTGTATCTTTTATGGCCTGTAACATTGTATCTCCAGCATTGTATCTTTTATGGCCTGCTTTTCCAATGGTTCATGCTTCCGATCCATAGAGCGCCACACTCGTTTTCATAACGTTTTTATATGCTGTTTCCTTGTTCGCATTCCTATTTTCATTGAACACAGTAGTTGTCTATTCATCATAAACGCTTTCTTAGCTTGGGCTATACTACGCTTGATGTCCTTAGTACTTCTTCCGTCCTACGAGATGATACTTCCGAAGTAGGTGAAGGATCCACTTGCTCTGGCACCTGATATGATGGAGAAATAATCTGCGAAGCGGAGCATGTTTATTTATTACCCGTAAATCTTAATTCCATTCTGTCCCATTTCGTGTGCTGCTCGTATTGCCTCCTCCAAGTATATGTTGAACAGACCTGGTGAGAATTTGCATCCCTGTCTAAGTCCTTAGTTACTTTTGGCTTCTATTTTTCTTACACCTCTCATCCGCATTGTGACGAGTCGCTTCAACCTGATACAAGCCAAAGATCATCTAACCGTGAAGAGGTGACAGCCTATTTCGGGGACTGCAATTGTTATTGTTGTTTTCTGTTGCCATTATTCAGTATAGTTTACATATATTTTGTATCCAAATGCTGAAATAAATGATAATTGAAGTTAAGAATATAGGAGCTTCTAGTTGCAACGACCATACTAAGCTGCTAGATCAGTAATGAATAGGTAGAAAGGCCGACACAAGGTTATATACAACATTAATTCAAACAGTACTTTTAAAGTAAAGAGTAGCTATAAAGGGGAGGTGATCCACAGCTGAGGGGATTTGCGCCAGTCACTATGGGTCGGCAAGTTGGTATAGGTATAATTTGTGATGTAGAGGAAGATTAGGGATTTGTGACGCAAAGGGAGGCCCGGCGTTGCCCTATTCATTGAATAATTGAATTATTTTTCAATAAATACATTGCAGTTTCCGCACATATTTTATACCGGGCCATGGTTACCTCACTCTTCCCTTAGACTACAACCGTGGTTGTAGGAAGGAATTGCGTGCTCCGATGACCCCTCCAGCTGAACTGGTAGGGAACACGCCGAGTCCAATCATCGAAAAAAACATATTTACCAATGATTTCGTGGAAATTTCGAACACCGCACCGACAACTCGATTCATAACATGCTTCAGGAAAAATTTGTTCAATATATTTTTTGTATCGATTCCATTACTGTCTCCATGGTGAGTTCCAACGCATAAACATATGCACTTCAGTGAAATGTGTTCCAAGAATATTTTACGACTTACTTAAAATTATTAAAAGATCACTCAATGACCCACGATTAACGCTCCAGTCAGCTAAAAAGAATATGAACTTTTAACCGAGACTACCGGGGTGGAAGGATAGTTTGTAGAATTACTATGATTTAGGGGAGTGCGTTAAGGAACATTTTTAGAGTCAATTTACCTTTGACCGTGAATTGAAATTAAGATTCAAAAGTGAAGGAGAGACATGACGTTCTGACTCAGTGTCTGCAGTGCTCTCTTGAAAAACGCCTCAATCTCGTTTGAAGTGCTCTCTCAGTTTGTTCTTTTTTCACCTTTGATTGCTTTGTCAGTCGCAATTACTTGTTTGCCTGTTTACTCACCCTTCCCTTCTCGTCATCCACCTATTCCCTGTTCCCATCGATCCCTTTTTCCCTCCCCTAAGTTCACGCGCCAAGACCCTCACGATACACCACTCCCTCTCATACTGTTCTAAATTGTCCTGGGACCTCCACGTGTCCCTTAAGGTCCAACACGAGCATGCACACACACTGTCCCTCTCTCCCTTACTCTGTTCTACTCTTCCTTCCCTTATGAACCCGCAAAATTCTTGTCCTCCTTCCCTCGTGATTTGTGTCTCTTATACTCTTTCTCCTCCGCAATTCTGTTTCTTTTCTATTCTGTCCTTTACCGATTCAGACTTCCACAGAGGCCATTCATTTAAGGCCGGCTTACATCAAACATAAGAAATTCCGTCGGGCACAATATGTTGACCGCTGAGTTCGGGCGCAGTGTGTTGATGAGCACGTATTAAAAACACATTATAAACACCAATTAATGTTCCGTTATACAACTTCCAAGCAACGAAAATCATTATTAGGGGTGTTAAAAAAAGAAAAAATACACAAGTTTCCGGAAAAAAACTTTGCATTTGGCATGAAACTAGTTGAACAAATATTAATTATATGTATGATCTAATATCACATACCGCAAATAAAGTGTAGTTAGAAAACCGTAATGTAAAAAATAGTAAATAAAGAAAGGGCCGTTTCTACTGGCCATTACACTTCTAACAAGGACGAAACTTAACCCTATAACCGTGAACCTTAAAAACAAAAGACAGCGTTCATAGTACCAATAGGTGTTAAGCATACCTCAAAAGACCAAACGACATCAATGAATTCTACCAAAATTGCGTACGTATAAAAATATGACTATCTATTTGTTATGAATGAACTAATCTTGGAATTGTTTTTCTGCAATATTTGTGGAAAACAAGCGGAAGAACGAGGAAAAAAATAAAAAGGGCTCTTGAGGCGCAAGCAATTTTCGAGCGACTAATAGGGTGAAAGAGGGAAGTAATAGTATGATGAAAACGTGTTTTACTCCGTCCATTTAGATTTTATCTCTTAAGCTCCTAAATGCGAGGGGAGACGATCGCCAAAGTCTGGCAACATAGAGATCTTCGCTGCACGTGATATTCTAGGTACCAACCTCGTAAGGAGTCCATTTTCTGTCGGCGTATTCAAAGTGAGTCCTAACTGGGGAGAAAATTCTATTTGTTGGCTGCACAACTTTACCAAAGTATCTACATCTAAGATGGCAGTTTTGTCACTCTGATTCTAATGCACTTGAGAAAAGTTTCTCTTAGAGTTGGACAGCGGACTCCCTTAATTCGTCTTTTTACCGTGGCGTATATGATGTCACTTACGACTTAGGACTAGGTGTACGACGCAGAATGCGGCCCTGATAGCATTGAGGACTATGTAAGGTAATTTCGCACCACCATGGTCTAATTACTCTCCTTTCGACAGCCCTGCCGTACTCATAACTTCACGTGGAACTGCTTATGCAATTTGAAGACTGTCGTATCTCCGACGCCTTCCGTTTAAGTTCGTGCGAAGCACTGAACCATGAAAAGGACCTCGGTGCCATCAAATTGGCGTGGTAAAAATATAACGGTCGCGATTAAAGTTTCTATAAAACGCGAGAGAACGGAACTCGGTTCTTCGGGGTCCAAAAATTACACTTCAAAATCTTAAAATAAATGTTTAAGGAACATTAAGCTTTAAGTGTCCCAAGACATTCATATTAGGAGTTTTAAATAAGCAATTCATTTATATTTTAATATAACTGATCAGAGGTATGGGAGTGTTCATGTGCTCATCGTGGATCCTCGTGTACATGGCACCCTGAACTTCATATTGAAACGAGTTATTATATAGTACTTCGCAATAGTAACGTGTCCCCTTCCGGCCGCCCCTCCAATTCCTTAATTGTTACGTCAGAGCGAGGCGTCAGGAATGGAAAGTAAAACGGAAAGAGTAATTAGTGACAGAGGGAAATGTAGGCAAACTAAAGCAATTCGATACAATCTGGCTTAGATATCTCGTGCAGGATCATTCTCGATTTTACAGACTTACAACATTAACTACAACAATGAAAACTATGTTGGTGTTAGGGCTCAAATGAAAAAAAAGATACCTTACTTTAAGAAGTTTTGTAAGTTGATCACAAATCTTATCATCATTCATCTGTAAATTGTGCCATTTCTGAGATAAATAAACGAAGTAAAATTGTGAATATTAATTAACTAATTAGTTTACTGTACTATGATTTTACATAGCGAAAAAATTAGTAGTACAATTCTTTATATTTGCCGATGTTCATTGCAAGATGTTAGGGGTATTCTCTGTTAGGTGGAGTGAGTGAGAATTGGTAAATTTAGAGTTTAATTAATGCAACATAAATTATACAATACTGAGATAATATTGAAAAATATAATTCTGAAAATGATTGTTCAATTGTTACTGTTATCGGTAAGTAAAATCATAGCGCGATGAAGAATATTTTTTAATCGATGCAACGTCAACTAGACATATCTCAGAAATGACGGGATATGCAGATGAAGGTCAATCGAGTTCATGATCAGTAGATCGAATACATTAACATAATGCATATTTTATCTCATTTGATTTCTCTCGCCGAAATATTGTCCGCTGCAATGCGATGTTATCATTACTATCTAATTACCTTGGTGATCCATTACAAGGGTAAGAATTAGTAATGCAAACGACCGGTTGGCACCGACTATGGTAACTTTTTTCCACCCGGGTAAACTTAATATAGTTGTCTATCTACAATATAGCCGTTTTTCGTCATCCGAATATACGATAGTTGCAATGGTCTTTTGATAAATCGTCATCATCAAGACAAGCAAATATTTTGCGCACTAAGGTGGTTGGAGCGATTTTTGTTTACGTACAGTGTTGCGTATAAACTGTGAAACTGTGCATAAGTGTCCTCGTTAGTAATATATACAGTAAAAAAAGAAAAAATGGCGTCATTAATTTCGTTTCTTGGCAACTCAACGCAATTTTAAAACGCAGCCTTATGGCACATGGCATAAATTTCGAAAATATTCTATTAAATATTTATAGATTTTCTCCAAAACGCGTAATACTACGTTTCATACTCGTTATAGTGATTGCTAACAAATATCAAGGTATCACGCCGATTTAAAAAAAACGTGTTTACATATAATTTTAGCATAAACTTCGAATTCCGCGCCGAGAACTCAAATCATAACAAAGATTTAATTGATGCGAAAATTGTAAAATATTATTCCCGCATCATTTACACTACTGCATGCATGGTGATGTCAACCGTGTAAACAGATGTACTTAAGGAGATTTTGATTTTCTAATAGCACGCAAGAGTATAATTGAAATGACATTTATGTCCCTTTACGGTGGAATCAACTTAAATGAAATGAGGCCCAAGAATTGTTTTAGACTTACTTGAATAGTTATTAAAATGTGCTCTCAAAGACTCACGATAGCCGCTCCAGCCACCTTGAAGGTAGTAAATACCTACCAGTTATTCGGTAGTTATCAGCCCTCAGGCTGGTTGGCAGTTATCGCATTCCTCCTTAGGTCTCTATTCTCTGCTCATCTTTTTATTTCGGCAGAGGATGTGCAGCCGACGTCCTGTATTATTTGTCTGATGCATGTCAGTCATGGTCGGCCTATGCAGTTTTTTCCGAGAATAGTACCCTCGATTATGGTCGTAAGCCAGTCTTCGTGCCGTAGGATGTGTCCAATCCATTCATCTCTTCTCCGTTTCAGGCTCTCCCAAAGTGTAGGATGTTCTTGAATTTTTTGAAAGATCTCATTGTTGGAGATCTTATCTGTCCAGCGAATTTTCAATAGCCACCATTAACACCATAACTCAAATGCTTCCAGCCTCCTTCGTTCGACTTTCCCAATAGTCCAAGTTTCAGAGCAATACATTAGGACTCTCCACACAAACCTACCAGTTGTTCCACGAAAATTAAAGACAGGCGCGAATGCGGGTAGAACTTACCTGCATTTTTGTACGATGGTATTAAGCTATTAAACCGATTGAAAATTATGTTATTCTAAAAATGGACATCAACTAATTATCTGATAGAGGGGGTGAGATTTAAAATAGGGATCCTGAGGAACGTTGCGATATGACCCTGGGAGAGATACGAGCCATCTACGTCCTCTCCAAAAGCCTGTTTATGACGATTGTTTACCTCCGGATAACAAAGCACTCTGTCTCTACTCTCTTACTCTCCTTCTCCTCATTCCATCAATTCTCCGCCTTTCCTCTCCTTCCTTCCATTCTAGTACCCTGGTCCACTTTATTCCCCCAATCCTTACCCTCCCTCATCACTCCACGTCTTCTCTCCCTTAAGCAGGCGTCGAATAGGGGTCGTTTTCCCTCCACGCGCTTCTCAGTGTGTCAGGCCTTAAGCGCGAGGGTTTGAGACCCTGAACATAATGATTTAATACGCGAAGCAAACATAATTAAGAGGAAAACATCGAAATTCTTACGATGAGTATCGATCGAGATAATATTTCGAACTCTGCACCAAATGCTGTTTTAAACGTGATGTTAATTTCATTACAGAAGCCGTAAGTTGGGTTTAAACTGGCAATTTTAATGCGCAAGTTACTTGCAGCAAGTGACTTTTTACGTATGCTAATGAAAAACGGCTCTGAAAGTCCACTTGAGAACCTTATAACAGTTTTGGCAAGTCGCTAGCAGAAGTGTATTGCTGCCAGCGTAAATATCAACGAATCTGGCTCTCCACTAACTTTTGAAAAATGTTTCGTCAAAATAAAATTTCCCAAATAAGAAACTTGTGGAAGTAACTTACCAGTGTAAACCTACCCTTAGTAGTCGCTTGCAAGTGGAGCTTCGATGTGTTAATACGGGCTTCTATGACAGTAGGGGGTCGATAGGGACAGTAATGGATTCCGATATAGGACAGTTGAAAGTTCCTGGCACTTCCTTGTTTAGAAGGTCAGCAAGAGGAGGAAATATTACCCTAAGGGAGGTAGTTTAGAGGGTGCATTCTACTTTAGAGAATGACCATTATTGACCATAACCCCTTGGAGCAGCATTCGTTAAAATAGATCAGTCTAGATAAAAAACGAGTTTCTGCCCAGTTTCCAGGAACTTTTAACCAAGCTATACTCACAAGGAAAAAATACTGATTTCCATTTTTCTCTCAAGTAGCAATTCTAATCTGCAATAAATTTGCATCTCATTCGGAGAAATTCGGGTCACATGACTATGAAAAGGGATTAAAAATGCAAACAACAAATTAATCTGCCGGAGTGTGACTAATTATTGCATATTTAAGCATTTATTTTTACCCGGAACTGTTAATTTGTTTTTAGAGGTTACTTAAAGGTAAGACCGATTACTTCTCAAGAAATATAAAAATTCTCATACTTGAGACGCTGTATAGAAGTAAACATATATAATTAATATGTGATTTTCTAATCACTCACTTAGTGATTCAACCCCAAGGTTGGTATGGAGAGTTGAGGGTAGAGCTCACCCTGGACTAAGCCACAGGCGTGTGAATTTCACACATTCAGGGTAAGGGAGCCAGTTCCTTTCCCTGGGCCACCTCGCACTCCGAGGATTTTTTTGTTCATTAAAAATTAATATAAGTTACATAAATAAAAAAAACACGAATTCCGCCGTAACACGGATGAGTAAAAATGCACTGATTTTCAAAATTACAGAGCCATTTAAGCGATGTTTCGGGAAAGAAACAAGTTCAGGGCCTAGAGTACGCGACATATAGAATCGATCTACTAGAAATGTAGAAGATAAAGAACTGGTGCTAACTGTACTGAAGACCACAAAACCTCTTGCACAGCAAAATTGAAGAAATAATGGTGATCGATATAGGCTGAAAATATTTAAACGTGGAAAAAATAGAGATGCAAAGTGGCTTAAACGACAATGAAAAAAATTTGAGAAATGCTTCACGCTTCGTTAACTTGAGAGCCAGCGGAGATAGAGAGCATTGCGAAGACTTCCACGGAGTATTTCATTGGAAAGAACTGGTCATTCGGGAACTGTTGACCTTAAAACACCGACGAAACTGTTGCACCAAAAATATGGACATTTGCTGTAGAATACCCGAATCACCAGATCTTTCCAGTGAAAGAGAAAGTAACACAAATTATGTAACGACTACGTTGTGAACCGCCAGAGACTCGAAGGTTACACGAAATGATTAAATTACTAGAAACATTCAGATCATTTGAGTTTTAGGGTGACACAAAGGATATTATTTTCACGATGCAATACACGGTATTATTTTGATTATCAGGTATTATTTAAAGTGTATAATTGTTAATGACAAGTAGATATAATGTGGCAATGAAACATTTCCACAAAGTTATTTGTGAGAACATTCGTTATATTAATTGAACGGTATTCGAACTACCATTATTACAGTGCATAGTAAATTTCAAATTAGGCTTTTTTTTTAGATAGACGGATCGAGGAATACTGCAAGAGTAAACAAAAACGTCACGCGTTATGGCAGGTTTTAACCACATCTCCTCCTACGACTTCCCCTGCCAGCCTTCCACGGGTAGGCATACAGTCCACTTGTCTCATTCATTCATCTGCCACCCTTTCATTAATCCGAGGGAAAATTGGAGGAGACAAAGTGAGAGGAGAAGAGAGGGAACACCCTCTAAACACGCCTTTCCCACCCGTCCGCCCAATTCTTCGTCTCCATCCATTATCCGTCGCCACCCGTTCCCATTATTCCACCCCTCCCAACGTCCATATTTCAAAAACTTCACCCCCACACCTGCAACGCACAAGGTTAGTCCCCTGCGGTCCACCGCAAGAGATTTTGGTTTCAAGAGGCGTACGGGGTGTGACGTTCAACTGTTGGGAATGTATGTGAAAAAGCAGGACTAAACTTATTAATTCATTGGTCATTCAACCCTAAGATTTGTTGTCTGCAAACCTCTATTCTTCCCTATCTACTTCTAGTTCCATTGCTCTCTGGTAGTTCTTCTTGTGCACCGACTTTTTCTTTATATAGTCAATGTGTTTACCCTTGTCCTTCCCTGTGGAGCTTCAAACCACAGTGAGTGTCCAATCCATCTGGTTCTTCATACTAAACTCATAACTTGAAGAAATAAATGAAACGCGGCAGTTATTTTACTTTTGAGGGACGAAAACTAAGTAGAGTATTGGCACCAATGTGTTACATGAAAAAAAACAAGATATGTAATATTCAGGTTTAAATAAACATGTTTAAAATTTATTTCCTGATGAAATAAAAAAAACATTATATGAAGCGCAACATGCTACGGTAGATTAGATAATGAAAGTGAAATTAGGGAAATAGACATCAGAACGTAAAGCTTTTCATGTCATATATCCCGCGAGCGTGAAGAGACTACGCTATAATAGCTACCTCTCAGACTCGATAGGTTTTACAATAGGTAGTATAGCTAGTTATCTGATTCGCTCGCTATTGGTATTGTCTTATTCTGCGACGTAGTACTTAGAGAATGTCTCGCATGCTTTCTTTATAACTCTTGTACCTCTATGAATGTCTGTAGTTGTATAAAACATTAATCTACATCTACATCTACAAAATACCCTCCATGCCACTTCAAGGGTGTGTGGCAGGGGGTGAGCAGTCACCAACAGGCATTAAACTACACCCTAAAGTTAGTGTAACTACGGCTAATTATGCATTAGCATAAATAGCTAATGCATGTCACGAGGCGAAGCCTCACAACCATGCACTACACTACAGACATGCTACCAATGGAGAGGGACTTTTAATGTATATTGCAACCACACAAATGGACAGGGGCTCAAGAGTCATGCCGAAAACATGCACGGCGTGCTGTTAGAACAAGGTAGAAGATAAGGATACAAGTATTAGGGATTACTACTTCTACTAAGATCTACAATACCTATCGACAAACCTAGTTAAAAGTCTCATTGGCAGTTGTTATGATCCCGTATCGCTCGCGGGAAAAATTACATTTTTAATCTGTCCATTCTGCAGTCTAGTTCCCTAATTTTATTCCCATTATCTGATCTACCGTAGTGTGTGGGATTTCGTAAAATATTATCAACTTCGTCAGAGAATAAATCGATTTGGAACTTACATAATACATAAAGTCTAAATTTTAATCGACGGTCTGAAAGCGTTTCGTATCCCAGTTGATGCAAAAGGTCAGTAACATTAACGAGATTATCATATTGGCCTTTAACGCATCTTGCCGATCTTCGCTGCACGCGTTCTAACTCAGTTTTCAGGCCTACCTATTAAGGATCCCAAATACTGGCAGCATATTCCAAGGGCGGTCTAACAAGGGAGAAGTAGCTGATTTCCCTAACTTTATCGTCGCACTTCGCACGTCGTCGCACGTCGCACAAGTACTCATTTAACAAATCCCAATCTACGATTAGCTTGACTGGTAATTTCCCGAATATGTTTACTCCACGAGAGATCATTATTCAGTTTAACTCCGAGGTATTTAACCGATTCTACAGTCTCTAATTTCCTATTATGTATGCAATAGCTGTTGTAAGGTGAGATTTTCCGTTTCCAAAAATTCATAACAACACATTTTTTTAGGTTTAATTCTAGCTGTCATGCATCGCACCACCCCTGTACTGCCTCGAGGTACTTAGTTAGCGCTTGCTTATCATAAAGGCTACGAATGTCTCTATACACCACTGCGTCGTCTGCAAATAATCTAAGCTTACTGTCAACTGTTTCACCGATATTGTTAATGTACAAAAGGAACAGAAATGGGCCTATGACGTACTTCCCTGTGACGGTCACCTGTGTTTTTCTTTTAAAATCCATGAATGCATTCCGAAACGCTTCCTTTGTAGTTGCTTTAGATAATTTGTATTTCTCAATTATTACATTGTGATCATCAGTGGACAAATCTGTACGGAATGTTTTCATCTTGGCGTGGCACACTCTCTGTCGTCTTAACGAATTTCTCACTTCTACATTGTACCACCTTGGTTCACTGCTCTCTTTTTTGACTTTACTAAGAATATATTTTCTGATCCCCGAATGTACGATTGATAGAAAAGCTTTCCAACTACCCTCCGTGTCTAACTTTACGCTTGATTCTTGGAAGTTGGGAAGAGAATTTTTTAGATGACTCTTGAACGCATTGAAATCGGCTTTTTTAAAAATGTAGAACTTTCTCCTTTGTTTAAAACTTTTAACGATATTCAAAGGGAACTTTGCGGTAACTACTCTAAGGTGACTAATGCCCTCAACAGTGTTTACCATAGTTAATTGTTGTGGTATATTTGTTGCCAATAGATCAAGAATCTTATGTACTTGTAGTTTATATATCATTGATAACATGTAATAATATGATAATGCTGGGCATATTGGAAAAATTTCAACATATGCCACACTCTTGAGGTGGCTGGAAGGGTACTATGTAGATTTAGATCAAGAATTTTCAACGATGTGAAATCGCCCCTTATTACGAGAATTAGTTTTTGGGAGGGGAAAAAATAATGAGATTACAGAGTTCCCTCGAATAGGGAAAATTGAAGAAAAGAAACGGATTAAAAATAATACGTTGAAGAGATTACATTAAAATTAAATTTACGTTCATAAAACTGAAGATTGAATTATAATAATGAATACAATGGTAAATACAATGATGAATACAATGATTATTAATGAATACAAATGATGCATTTTTTGATAACTAAGAAGCAACATGCACCAGGATTCTATTGATAAAATACAGTAAATATAGGGTATATTATCTTGTTTAACATTTAACGGAGGATACCGAAACATTTGGTCAAAACCATAAGGAAAAGATAATTAATTGAAGGTTGAGAATCCTGATTCAGATGAAAACACTACATCTTTATTATGTTAATTTATTTACAGTTTGCTTCTATTAAGTTCTATGTTTGTTTATGTTTTGCGTTTTTTGCTCGTTTTGTTTATACAATAAAGCTTCGCTGATGACATACCTACGCTATTAAAACATTAAAATAAAATAAACGGGTAATTTGATGAATACATTTTCAATGAATACTTCCAGCAATATGAGCTGACTGAAGCGTCGTATCTATTGATTTACCGCATTTTTACCTCAATTACTGCAGTGATTTGCTAATAACTAAAAACATAAAATGGCAAGTTACCTAAATTTTATTTTATTCGATTCCCTGGGAGTTTTTACTTCTAACAAACTGTTTTTCGAAAATCTGGAATTAATATTAAATTTAATTGAATTTAAAAAAATAAACTATTTTTTTGCTGTTTCACCCAACCGCATTTAACACCTTTTCAATCTAAATTTAAGAATAAATTTAAGTGAAAAGTTAAGATTTTTTTGTCCACATCAACCTAAGAATACGTTTTTCTGTAAGTAGCCAAAATATCAACTAAATTATGTTTTTACTGTGGAAACACATTAAGTCTTCAGGGGACTGCCCGTTAGCGAAGAATACGTGATAGAATGAGTTAATGTGCAAATGAAGCTTCTGGATGAAATTGGGAGGAGGAAAAGTAGGTAGTTAGAAGAGGCAATGAGGGGCGATGGGTTGCTTCAGACCTTAATGGAGGTAAGGATGTTGGGTAAGCGGGTAAGGGGAAGAAATAGAAAAGGTTTTATTGGCGGGATGAATAAGGGTAGGACGTGCGCTGAAATGGAGATAGAAATATTAAAGGTGTGTAGGGAACTTGCAATGTAAAAAACTAGTGAGTTTTTAATGACTTCCATTTAAACATACCTTAACCGGTAGGTTACTTAAATAAATACCGTGCACATGCCGCGGTATTACTTTTTACGGCGTCACCCACATGTGCAAAAATTCCACTGAGGTAAAAACGACACAAATTCAACATTTAAAATTTCACTTCTTCGCAATGCGTGAGAAAAAGGATAACTTGTTGTATGGATATTTATAACATTCAAAACAACATGAACTGACCCTAAAATGGGGGGTTTGTAATTTGATGCTGTTCTGTAAAATATACTATCAGCTTCTATGTGAATAGTTGATAAGATTTGTTACACGCTGCATGCTGATTTCTCACCTCAAAATTGCAAAACATTTCAATTGACGCTATCTTGTAAAGAAAATTAGAATTTACAGCAATATTCCTCACCGCCCCAACACGCCCAATGTATTCATAAGACAACAAATTAGTATAATATTGTAACCTTCCATAACCGCTCACCGAATATACAGGCAAGTATATTAGTATTTATCGCTGGAACTTTCCAGTATAGTCGTATCTCCTTCCAGGCTGGTACCATGTTTGGGGATTTCTTATTAACATTTTTTTCCCGGAAATTCTTTCTCGAAAGATCAGATTACTCGTTTCAGCTGAGAGCTAGTAAAAGCATAAACATCAAGAGATACTTCACTTAGAGATTGCATATTCCCATTTGATCTACTTCTGGTGAATGCAAGAAACAATTTTAAGAGATGGAATATCGACATGATACGTTACCAAGGTTTGAAGGATTATTGCCACTTCCCTTCATGCAAAGGCTTAATGATAGGATGCCATTATGAATGGTCCAATTATAGTTTACACATCCCCGTACACTCGTTTTGAAATATGAATTAGTGCAAACAGGTTTTTTCACGAGCGAATAAAGCGTGTGGTTTCTGCATAACGGTTTTTGCCTTAAAAGCTTGTGGCTAAAGAGATTTTTACGCCCGATGACTGGAAAAAATAGGGAAATATATAGTTTCATGAGCGTATTCCATTTTAAGTTCATACCTACTCTAGGGGGAATTCGAAAAACATTTTCTTATCATACATCTATCTTCGAATAACCGCGTTATTTGTTCCATCTGAGAGGTATCAAATGTCTGAAAAAGCATGAGATAATTCACTAAAAAGTTTCATGTTGCCATTTTGTCTGCTACTTTTGAAAACAAAAAAATATTTTTATTTAGAGTGCGCATATTCGTCACAATATAGGCAGCTCTGTGCCAGCGGAGACCGAAAACGGCTAGCAAAGTTTTCAGAAAATATAGGATAAAGTCAATAATGAGCTAAAAGATACAGTACCTCTCAAAAACGTCTATGATGGTGGCACTTTGCAGAACCAACATTGTTCTTAAGTCATGTTTGGCACAGAATGAAATACGATATTTTCTAACAATTTCACTGATCATCTCAAAATGAGCCGCGATAAGACGCTTAGTTGCCAAAGCCATTGAGACATCCATATTTTTAAATCCATTTCCATCGTGACATTTTAATGGCGTTAATTCTACTTAAAACTGATTCTTTTAATTGCAGATAAAAAGATTAGATTTAGGATAAGACTTTGATATAGGATGAGATAAGACTTTGAATAGGAGCTTAGGTATGAATATGATATAATTATTTTGTAATTTTGTCTTCATTGTTATGTCATATAAACAAGACAAAAAAGATGAAATTATGCGTAGATTTAAAATGTTCGTGTTTATACATAGTTTCCAGTGCAGAGTTCCTTCAAATGGGAATTACCACCACTTATGGAACCATTAATTTTAACGAAGTCTGAATGAAGAGTTAACACAATTGTCCTTTCGTACCAAACATAGAATTCATTAAAAGCCACTGACTCAAAGGTAATCAAAGGTAATGATTTAATACGCTTTGCACCGAAGGAACTGGATAACAACATGGTGAATGTGCGCAACAATCATTAAATTACACACAAAGCAACCAATTTGGCCACCCAATGAGTAGAGTTTCCTCTACGACCCGACTAGCACGTGCTCATATCTCTCACAGCACAAAAAAATAAGAAGGCACTTAAAATATAATCAGGGAACTCGAGGTTTGTATTGAATATTATGCACGAGTCAAAAGGACAACTTCAAAATAGTTCCCAGATTCCACTCCGCATAGACTTTCGCCCACTCGTCCACAGTTCCCCGTCACTCTCCCAACACCAACTTCCTTCACACGTGAACTCCCATGGCTTCCCTTTATCGCGTCCTCCCTCTCTGCCTAATCAACACTTCGTTACCACAGCCTGTCTCGGCCGTACGCTCACTTCTCCGAAGCAGCCAACTACATATACTTCCTCCCTAACCGCACACGGATGCATACATGTACGAAGGCTCTCTCTCTCTCTCTCTTCCATGGTAGACTTGCTTATTTCGGATTGCCTCTCGATCCATTTACGACGCTTCTGTCGCTCACCCAACCCAGCCGAAATCTCTCTCTCTGCTCTCTTCCGCAGACGCGAGCCTAACTGAATTCATGGAGAGGGGTTCATGGGAGTTCAAGTTTCCCATGCGAGTTTTCGGATGATGCACACGGCCGTGGCGCGGGGTAGGGGTAACACTTTCTGGGGTATCGTGAGTGTAGAGGCTCTCCGTAGACTCTACCAACTTTAAGGTGAACGTTGGGGAAGGGTGTGCAAATGGAAAATGATGTAAGAGGAACGCATCCGGGGACTCCGCAAAGGAAGCACGTGACAGGAATGCTCCAGTCGCATCATGCGAGAGTTATGAATATTCCGTTCTGACCGCTTGCGTGGTGTACTTCCGCGATAAAAATACAGGGTGTTACTAAATTAATGCCGGGGTTTCAAGGCTATGTAGTATTTAAACTATTTGACTTATAATTATAAATTATGCATCAAATGAAAGAGCAACTCAAACAGTTTCGCTGTACACTTGTAAGCATGCGCATGCAGTGCTCC
This sequence comes from Pyrrhosoma nymphula, assembly GCA_963573305.1. Lineage (NCBI taxonomy): Eukaryota > Metazoa > Arthropoda > Insecta > Odonata > Coenagrionidae > Pyrrhosoma > Pyrrhosoma nymphula. The sequence goes on from OY754330.1 coordinate 116,536,943, forward strand.
CTTTATCTCCCGTTAGAAAGCGCTAGTAGTTAAACGAAGTCGTACCCAACCCATGGATTGGCCGCCAGGGGCCAGATGACAGGGCTTGTTTTGCATGGCTTCCACGTTCACCCGATATGACGCCATGCGAATTTTATCTTTGTGGGTTCATAAAGAAACATTTGTATGTGCCTCCACCACCAGCTGACCTACTCGACTTAAGAAACAGGGTTGAATCAGTTGTTGCAAAAATTACTCCAGACACACTGATCAAGGTATGGGAAGAACACGCCTATCGACCGGATGTGTGCCGTGTGACAAATGGTGCTCAGATTGAACACTTGTAGATAAAACAAAAACAGTTTGAGTTGCTCTTTCATTTTGTATCATTTATAATTGTAAGCCAAATGGTATAAATACTACAAAGCCTTGAAACCCCGATATTCATTATGAAACACCCTGTATTATCACGGTATGATTGTCGACCAGTTGATGTAGGTTTTTGATGAATCTTTACTATTCTCCCATTGTTCTCCTATCTAGGATGGCACTAAGAAAGTCGCAGGGAAAAAGAGGTCGGAAGCAATTGAAATTTGGAGCTAATAGAAGAATGATATCGATACAATAGACGGAGAGTATCAACAAAGAAGAGGTCCTACGAAGATATACACTAAAAGGGATGAAATTAGCCATGAAAAAATATAATGACTCGGCCAATTGAATAATTCCAGTCAATTATAATGATTTTTTAAAAGTGAATTTCATCCTCTTTGGTTTATATCTTTGTATCTGTACGTGTGACTGCGTACCATATCATTTGTGCATTTAGGAGTGCTTTGGTCATTGTCCAATGAAGCGTAGAAGAGAGAGAAAGTATAACAAAAACTCTGATAAGAAGAAGAAACAAACTTACTGGACATATTTTGTGACGCTGTAGGCTTAGTGAAGACAGTAATGACGGGAAATATAAATTGGAAGAATTAACAAAGAAGACCAAAAATGGAATACATCGTCAAAGAGAATGATTATTATGTAAGGTTAGGCGGTTGGCTTAAAGGAGACTGGATTGGAGAGCTGCTACAAATAAATCCTAAAATTGATGAATGCTCATGATAACGAGGTTTGCACTACGATCACTACTCATGCAATCTCGGTATTTAGTTTAACATACACCCAACCTCGTCTCATATAGCATCAACATACCGAACCTTCTCGTCCTTCACAACAATACACCTTCAAAAACGACCAACAGCATCGCACATTCCCTTCTCTTATTTGGTCTTTCTACTTTACCTCTTCTTAATTATTTTAAGCTACTCCCTATTTGTTCCCATTATTTTTAGGACTTCTTCGTCTTTCTTTCTATCTATTCATCCAACAATCTTCTCAATCCTTCCCAATGCCAAAATCTCGAATGTCTTCCTTCTTTCCTCGTATTCTCTCAGTAGGGTCCAAGTTTAACTACCACAAGAGCCACGCCCATAATCACATACTTCTTATTAAACATTTCTCAAGGTCATTCAGGTCCCAATTAATGTGAGCCCACTGAAATGCCAATGTTCGAGTCATTTAGTATTCACATAATTTATTTTTTAATATATCATTTATTTTACGCAATGCTTTTGTGAAAGCCTTGCGTAAGAGTTCCAGTTGGTTAATTTTTTTGTGGTCGCCGAATTGGTAGGTCTTTGGACATGCCCTCTATGTATTCACTCTATGACAGTCGTTTCTTACGGTTTTTAACAACATCGTTTTTTTCTTACCTTATCCGCGATCGCCCCAGATTCTCCTCTCTATCACCCTGTTCAACACGCCCACCTCTAGCAGTATTTTCATCCCACCATCTTTACCACTGTCTCCGAATCACCGCCATCAACTTCCTTCCCACTCCCGTCATTCTCCACACTAGCACCTATAAAACTTCATTGTTATACAGCTTACCTTCTCTTTCTCCTTCATATCCACATCAAAGCAGCTTCCCTAACCCTATGGAAAGGATCAGATCTAACTACCTCGGTCGCGACGGGTTGGGTGGTGGAGGTATTTAGGCGGCGGGCCTGGGGGTCGCGAGGTTACGGTAACTAGCCCCTACGGACCAACCAGACCCTCCTGACGCCTGCTCCCTCTATCTACCCAACGTGGTCCAGGAACATGAAGACGAATTTAAAGGACTGTAAGGTAAAAAAAATGAAAAATATGACAAATAAATAAATGAATAAATAAATCAGGAGACGGAGAGAGAAAAAATCTTGTCCTTACAGTTTAAGTAAAAAAATAGCTTCCAATTTGCGCAAATATTCGTTCCGTAAAGTAGCCGTTGTTGTGTGTCGCAACTATTAATTGAAGAAACCCTTGTGCCGGTGTTCCTCATAAAAAAATCGGATCAAATAAAAGTAAAAATATGACTAGATTGATCTCTTGACTGGAAGCAGTAGCTGTTATTACTTAATCGACATCATTTCTTCGTGCCATTCATTAAATACACTGAACGTTAATCTGGCTGCTACGCCATACATTGGGGCTACTCGTGGTGGTCACTTTGTCAAAATTTACTTATGAATTTCAAAAATAATTATTTAAGGCCAAACGATTAATTTTGACAAGCATTTATCGAATCATTATTTTGGTATTCACAACAGAAAATGAGGTGCTGGAAGATCAGACCTTCCTTGAACTCCAACGGGGTATTTCATTAAGTACTGATTACTCGTGCAATGTGACACAGCAAATCAAAATCAAATATGACCCATTATGTTCCCCAAATGATAAAATTTTATCATTAAGTTAATAAAAATTGAATATAAGGTCACCAATGCATAAAAAATGAAACATACGCCAAATTATAGAGAGAAAACTCTAACGGTACCTATGGTTGTTTTAGTTAGCTGTAGTCATAATCAATTTGACTGTACGTAAATGATCTTTTTTCATGATACGTAGTTACTAGTCTCTAAATAAATTATTAATTTTAAACACATGGGTGTGATAGCAAAAACGTCTTAAGAGTAAACTGCCATTAAAAATATAATTAATTACCGCCGATGTGTGTGAACTGAAATTCTACACCTGACATGTAATGTCGAAATGCAGTGAGGATAAAATGACAGTAGAGTCAATAAAGACTATTTTAATTGTGAGTTTAAACATAAAAAGAGAATCGACAAAATCTGAGAAACGGAAAGCTTTCAGTTAATGAGATCGTAATAGAGAATCATAAAGGCTGGATGCTAAACTCCGTCAGTCAAGCTAAAGCCATAGATAGCGTTTTCAATCCTTGCAATTTCTTCTTTCCTTATTTTAATTGTGTGGGTAGAAAAATGACACACTTTGACCCCACTCTGACCCCGATTTCTGCCTCCAACTGCCCTCTGGAGAAATTTCTCGCCCCTATCCCTATGCATTCCCTAACCCTCTCGCGAAAGGAGCGGTTCGGGGGACTGTGACAGATTGAAACGACTCCCGAAGTGGACGACCCCCCCCCCCTGAAGGGAATCTCAATCCTTCCTGCTCCCCTCTGTCCTTGTCCTTTTCTCTTCCTCCCTCTCCTCTTTTCAACCACATCCATCCCACCTCAATGCTGGGGGCAGTGACCTTTTTTTCTCTCGCTGACGTTCGCCACCTTAGGAATCCCGCTTAGAGCAGGAATTCGGACGGAAGGTAAAATATGACGACGATTCTAGCGAAGTTTCTCCGGTTCTGCGTGCGCGAGGGCGAAATGGAAAGCCCGACATGGGGAGGGGCGAGGGAATGCTTTTAAGGACGAAATTAATGGTTCAGCAGAGGTGGAGGGAGTAGGTAGGGGACTGAGAGCGCGCTCGGAGGCGACAGGGTAGATTTCGGGAAGGTCGGCCCAATGCGTCACTCGCTGCCGCTGCCGTGGGGGACGGAGAATGCGCGCCTTGTCACCTTACGCTTGTCTTCCCCGCAGGCCTGATCCTCCAATTCGACGATCCCTCCAGGCCGCGTTGATTATTCCTCGCCAGCGGCTTACTAGGCAGTCGAATGTTTACGTTCAAATGGATGAATAGGATCAGAAACTAGAACGTGCACAAAATAATTCCTTGTTTCCTTGGATATGATAACTCACTCATTTAATTAAAGTAATCTATCAGTTAAATTTAGGTCTTCATGGATGTCAGTCAAAATCCTCTAGATTTTAACATGTGCAGGACCCTGTCTACCTCTAGTATTTCTTTATTCACCTCAGCATACGTCCTACCTTTCTTCATCCCGTCCATGAAACCTATTCTCTTCCTTACCCTTCCCAGCTTGCCGAACATATTTCCCCCAATATTGGTCTCAAGCAACCCTACGCTTGAGGCCGTGATGGAGGGAATAGTGTTAGGCAAGCTGGAAAGGGGAAGAGGTTCAATGCCGCGAATTTCATTCGCGTGTCATTAAAAGAAGAAGGCGATCACTGAATGACCCTAAATTGAAATATAATCTCGCATTATTCTACTTTGTTCCATACCTAAATATGTATGTTAGAATAGCTGAACCATTGGTAGGCTGGGACAGAAAAAAACCTTTCGAAGCTTGGTACTGAGGGAGGATGCCAAGGATCAAATGGACTGATGGGATCAGAAACAAGGACTTGCAAAGGAGAGTTCCTCGATTCCTTTGACATGATGTATCACTAATTCCACAGACTTAACATGTATATTTTATATGAAGAACACGTCGATCACGTCTAGATCATAAATTAAAATTTAAAACCTTGCATTATTTCTAAACCTTTCACGCCTAAATATGTGGGAAAGCTGGACCACTGGAGAGCTAGAACAGAGGATAAAGAAGGCTTTAGAAACTTGGTGCCGGAAGCAAACTTTGAATCACAAACTGACGGGTAGGATCAGAATAAAAAGAGATGTACAGAAGAAGAGAAAACCATGTGGATAACAATCAGGAAGTGAAGGTCCAGATAGCAAGGCCACACATCGAGGAAAAAATGAATTTGTAAGTAAAAAAAGGACGGAAAATGGATTGGAATATCCTGATAACATGCCTTTGCTCACGGCTGACCGAGAGTAACAACGTGCTTCGCATTTTGTCCATCGTACTCAGGGTACCTTCCAATCAATGGAGCCGCTCACGACCGTCCAGCATAGCTGTTTAGTCGTTGAACATCCCGTAGTTTGGAATGTTTTTACCAAAACATACAATGCCGAACAATTAAAGCAATTAGATGACTCCAAGTTGAGTTGAACTCGATTTTCACAGTAAGGAATTCACGTATGTTCGATTTCCTCGTTTTTTTCTAAATAAAAAATAAAAAATCGGACTAAAATACAATTATATAAAAAAAGAATAATGAGTATACTCCTGTTTATTTTTATCGCATTCTTCATCTAAGTTATTCAAATGCAAACAATGATTTTAATGTTTATCTTTTCAGATAAGTAATAGATTGAACATTCGACTGGTCTAGAAATTCTAGTTAGTTCAAAACGAGGAATCTAATAAGTGTTGAATGAGGTTTGACATCTTACCCTTTCATAATTGATTAATATTATTTGAATTAAGAAGATACGCAAATTTTATCAACACCTACTTCTTCATTTAGTATCGAGAAGTTGATTTTTTAGGATTTAATTATATCCTAGTTCACCAATTTTGTCAATAAAATGATACATTAATACTTAATGAGATGAAGTCTTAGTTGTCACCAAGTTGGAATTTTTATTATGAAATAAAATTGTTAACAAGCTTCTCTTTTTGAATCTACTTTCACCGGTCTTCTGACGGAGAAAAAACCTGCTCAGAGATCATATGGCAACAGCTTTCGGTCTCTTTTAAGAGGCCTGCTTTTTAGCCTTTACAGCAACAGAAAAATCAGGACTTGAAATAATTCCATTGTCTTTGTAATCATTTGTTTGCGTTCCTTTTGAATGTTTTCCTCTCTTCAACGATTTAATTATTCACACAACGAAAGAGAAATTCTCCAGCTTTATAAGCTCTTTTCCACATCGACTTTCAAAATTTGGGAACCAAGATTAACACTTGCAAACACAATTAAAAAAGGAAGAGCAATTCACAGAGGATTATGGATGACGAATTATGACGAATATTATCATACGGATAAAAACTACCCTTACCCATCAATAGAAAAGGTTTCCAACCAGGACAAAATGCATCGCAGAATATAGTAGGAGAATAAATATCTGGTCGTGAAAAAGGGTTAAAACTCTCTGACAAAGAAAGGTAATTGATATCGAAACACATAGTAATTTTAGTATTAAGATTTGGTTTCACAGTAAGTGTTTAAAGAACCGATGGATGAAGCTGCGCATAAAAATTGAATGAAAGGATATCCATACATTAAATGGGAGTCAAACATACAGTAGATGGGAGTCCCAAGTTTGATCCCGTTTGATAGAGGGTATAACTGGTATAACGCTGGGAAGCGTGGAAGAGGAAGTGAAGACGACGAGAAGAATTCTGGACGAAATAAGAAGAGGTAGAGAGTAAGAGGATTTTAACAGAGACCTGAGGGCGAGCCAACGTCGAAAAGTGAGATTGTCTCAGAAATTGGGATGTTAGGATGAGGATTGCCCAAAAACCCACCAATTAGCTGGTAGAATACCACAATAATGACGAAAAAGGATTTTTTCGCTTAAACTACAAGAAGTATTTCTTATTTCTGCGGGGTGAATTAAGTCCCAAATAACTTATTTCTGCCGGAACCATTTTAAATTCACAACTTCTAGGATATGCTTGCAATTAACTGTTTCTAGCCATCATTGAACTCAACAAAAATGTAATTTTAATATTACGTAGTGTCAATTAGGGTTTATCCTAAACAATTTTTCCAAAAATTGCAAACACAGATTATGTGGTATGCAGTGACGCGCATGGATGCAAATATATATACACAAAAGAGGGTGAAACTCTACAGGAAAAAAATAACTTGACTTGTCAGGGATTCGAACTCCGTTCCCCCAATTGCTAGTTAGGTGTGTTTATTGAAATTCCCCCCCTGAAATACAACTTTAATCTAGATGGATTGGTGGTGTAACTGGCTAACTCACTTGACCATCTATTGGGAGATCCGGGATCGAATTAGGGTCAAGTGAAATGATTTTTCCACGGAAAATTTCACCCTCTTCGGTGTTCCTCCTAAAAACAATTGCAACTAACCATTATTATAAATGCTTTCCTAACATTTATATTTCAATTATTAGTCAAGAGTGGGGGCGAGTGCCTGTCGGGAAATCCCGGTAGAGATCGTAGGTCTTCACAGCTTAAGGGGAGTGGGGAAACAACCTCCAAGATGGGCGACGTTGCAGCCTTATATTGGCGAGATTATCCCTCAAATCTTTCAGCCGGAAAATCCACGAGGGCCACAACGAGAGAGACCTCACAAGAGGCGACGTGAGGTACTTCGTCGTAATGGGTGTGCCTCGCCAAATCCTGGGCCGAGAAACATAAAGAGGGTGGACAATATGTGCTTCAAGTCACAAGGATTATTCATCATGTCCCGTTTCCACTGCGCTCATCTTACGAAGGTTAGACCTTACGCTGGTCACATGTTGTAATGGACACACCGTAGTAAGATTTCTAAACATAGTCGGCTGACCCTGCTTGGCGGGTTACGCCGGTTAAAATGTCACAGTGGGAACGCTGGTCGTATGACTCCGATAAGTTATCTCAAGGGCTGTCTTCGCCTTATTTCTTGTTCCCTGAAGACGTAGTAGGTCCCCTTACATTCTAAAACACCAACTTCCCAGCGCAATTACTTGTGATGCATCTATTTTGCTCAATAACATTATTTGTCATTTTTCTGTTTACCAATCATGGTTCCCAGAAGACTGCTCGTCACGCAGGTCAGAATTTTCCTTTTGGGGACGCTGGCTGGTAACCCATCATTTTCTAATCAACGTAAGATGAACGAAGCGGAAACAAAGCATCACGATCTTTGCAACGGGTCTTCACGAGCTCACCAAATTTGCAACAAAATTCAGGATGTTCACCCAACATAGGTGAGAGAGAATGTCTGCTGAATTTCTGAGAGGCTAGGCCAAGCCTACTGGATCCTAGCTTAGCTCTGGGAAGGTCACGCGCCGAGCGACTTTCCGTTTGCTTGCCCCCACAAGTTATAGTCCTACCTCTCATCCCCAAAGATTTTTAAAAATAAAAATAAGCAATCATGACCTTGTTGTCAACTTATCAAGGTTGTCATCACGCATGCAACACGGCTCTCCCATACTTGTAATTATCACTCCGAAGTCCACAAAAAAATAAATAATTCCATTAAGTAATTAAACATACATTTCATACCGTAATAGAAGCTTGTTTAACGTATAGTTAGTGGAATGGGACCTACAGGAGAAGGCATTGTATCTCTATTCGATCAAATTAGCCAACATATCTTCAGCTATTAAAAATAAATCAACTCCTACAAACGCGCATAATGTTAGATTGTCACCTTGAAATAAATTAAGTGGCTGTAAAGACTCGAAGAAAAATTTTTTCGGACACCCAACTCCTAATTAAGCAAAGGGCTGAAAAATAACGAAAGGGCACTGGGAGGAGTCGTCAGATATCAATTATGCACCCTAATTGAGCCCAATTTGTTCCAGATACTGAAAATTCATTATGACGAGAATGGCTACCTTTGTGCGAAGCAAATGAGATGCGATTGATAATACACGGCTATAAATGGAGCATCTTGTTTTTTTTCTGGTTTTTGCTCTCTTTTCCTTTTTTCGTTTACGCTCTTAACCCTGGGCACGATATTCTTTTGAATTTTTCTTCCTCACAGTACGAGATTTTCTAGATATTCCATCCAGTGACGATTAATGCGCACGATTACTTGTTTACAATAATTACCAAGCCCGAATTCAATGTAACATTCTTTCTGACGGAGTTATTACGAAATTACCAAACCAATGAGAGCTTTCCATTCAAGGTGTTTAAGTTTGCGCAGACCAGAACACATCAGCGCACACAAACGACGATGAATGGAACGATGTGCGCAGGATAAACTTCTTTTAACCCGTCCATAGTTATCATTCCTTAAGTTCACAACAGTCACGATAGAAAATATTTTACGTATAGTACAACTTCCTTCATAATGCGCATTTTAAAAAGTAAACTTTTTACCGCATAGTAACTAAAAACTTTACAATACCCATGTTGGGCGCCTTAAAAACAAGAAACCAACAAGAAATAAACAATCGCAGATGCGGTTATTGAAGTTCTTTTAGTGGCAGGTGCAAATCGCTGGTTTAATGCACGCCGCCTTAAGTACACAGGGTCTAATGCAAATGGAAAGCACGAGGAAAGCACGAAAGCTGATGTGCTCCGAAGTGATTAGGCTAATAGAGGGAATGGAAAGCTTACAACTCTAAGAATCTACATTAAAGGAGAGAGTAGGTGACGTCTTGACGCATGAACGTAGGGCCTGTTGTATTGTGAAAAATGATCCACCAAAAAAAGGCTATCGCGTTAAATGTTTCCGTGAATTTTATGAATAATGCAGCGCTTTTTTATGAATTCATATTCATTTTCAATTTTTCCAGATAAATAATTGCGGTAACGCGACTATTCCGCAACTAATACCTAAGTTTTCGGCAAACTACTGCTCAACAGACCCATTCAATACGACCGATTGTGCATTTAGTGGCGTCAATACTCCCCTCTAATATCGTAACATATGGTTTTATCTATTCTTTCCTTTCACACATGGCATTAAGGCATGATAGAGCGTAACCCGTAGGTAGAAATAAAACTAATAATATTCAACATTCACTTTGATACATTGTACGGATATTCCCCATGTCCCACACCCAAATATTTGACGGAAGAGCTAACTTCTTGCGGGAAATTCGGTGCAAGACTTACAAATGAGATCCAAAGACGTAAAAAATGAACTTCTTTTGGACAAGAAATGTTTCAACGACTTCAGCGCAGCTGAAAAATTGCTCACTTTGCCTCGGAACCTTTTTTATCGCTACTAAAATTAGCAAAGCAAATCGCATGCGACAGAAAACTTTGCACTGGGGAGGAAGAGAAAACAAAGATTCCTTCGGTTGAGAAATTTCGGCTAAAATGTGCTAGAGGGAGAGAGAAGGTAAGAAAATGTTGACAGCCGGGAGACGAGGTAACCAAGGGAACGCGACTCATCAATTCAAAGGGGACCTGGGAGCTAATTTACGGGATGATTCCCGAGGGAAAGAAAGGCAAAAGGCGGGACAGACGGGATAGACAGACGGCGGATCAATTCGGAGCATCAGTAGAATTCGGTAAATTTGGATTGTGGAGCGTAGGACGAGGGCGAGTGAAGAGGAAAATTAAGAGCAAAGGGGGTCTCGTTAAATGAGGCACCGGCCAATTCCATTAAATGATCGAGGAATATCTCCATCCCAGTCGAGTTGATTTAATTTTCCACTTTTCATTTTGCTCACTCATCTGAAGATGACTGCGCATGTGCAGTAGTGAATAAATACATACGATCACCAAATTAATTCACTAAATATTTATCTTGGAGTGTTTGAAACGATAATTCAAATTATGAGAGTGGTGTCAAAATCGCAGCTTTATCTTAATTTTTGAACGATTATTTATAGAATGTATGTATGCATGAAGAAGTTTCCTTCCCTTGCAGGTGCTTCTGGTAGGGTCACTCATGCCAGATAGGTTGAAGGATTGGAGCTAGAAGAAGGGTAATTCAAGAGATGGTGTCACGTTAAAAATAAGGTTGGGCATGACAATGGCTAGCCCACCCAACTATTATTTCCCAGATCATGGAAGTCAATGAAAGAGAATTGAATCCTGACAACTACCGGGTGCCGCTTACTAGGGCGGGTGCCGTGCCCGACAGCGGGGGAAGCAAGTCCTTCGCGGTGGTCACCCCACGAAATCTTTGCGCAAAAAAATCATCAGAGGATACAAGGACTACGAGAGAGAGAGGAAGAAGGGTAAGACGTGTGCTAAGATGAAGAATGAAATTTATTTGGTAGATAGGGCGCCGCCAGTGAAAAAACCCAAAGAATTTTTTCTCACTTTCATTTATATCTACCTTAATTGGAAGATTACCTTTATAACAATGTAAAATTTAACTCGGTAACGCCTCTAACGATTCAGATGAAATACAGATCTCAAGTAATCCACCAAAAGAACGGAAAATATCAGGTAAAACGTGTTCATTTCCAACATAAATCTATCAAAAATTAAAGCTATAAATAAGAACGTTTTATTTAGAACCTTCGAATACAAACGCAAGGTTGGAGGATAGCTAATGTGCAAGAGGTAATGAAAGGATAAATTCGAGTCAAAGAGTTCCAAAAGGGGTTCAGCACCCACAAATTTCCCTGAAAAGGCCGCAGCAAAGGGTACGTAGCAGGTCAGGCCAGCCGTGAAAAACCAAAAGATGTAAGGGACAAAAAGGGATATGTACGTTGAATAACATGCACGTACATTTGAAGATGCCTGCGAATGCGAGGTATTTCATTAAAATTTCCCGCTTCGAGTACGGGAGCCGACCCCCGCAGTAGATATTTCATTTCCCTTTTCTCCATATGGTGTAGCCACGTTGGCTTTTTGATTTATCTCGGGTGGAACTGGATTTTCACAGCAGTGAGAATACCTAAAAGGACCCAAGTATGCGTACAACTGTCTGATGCCAAGTTGAAATCCAAGGTAACGTTTACTAGTTGTGGTTAATTTTCCTATGAGTTAGGGAAGTTACGTCAAAACCTCAATCCTTCACAATTGCAAAACGGCTGATACGAGCCAGCATGCGTAGCAAGTGCTCCAGCATGGAGTTAGCAAGTGTGTGTACCATCGAGGCCAAGTTGCATTCCAAGCTGTGGTGTTATGGACGTACTTAATTTTTCTTGAATTCAGGAAGTAACGTTGACCCCTCAAGCCTCATGAGTTACTTATACCTGGGGTGGTATATTTGATTTGGAAAACAGTGAGAGTGACGCGGTCGTATATGCATGAACATGAGCACCATGACTTGTGATTCTGTTCCAAATCTTACATAGGACTATCATAATGGATGGCGGCACGGAAGTGCCGATAAAAAGTTTTCTTATAAAAGTATAAGCGTAAACCAAATTTTAATTGGGGAGGGATTTGAAGCCAGGAAACGAAACGCCGCGATAACTATCGCATGCAAAAATAACAATGTTATCGCATACTTTCGTCGTTTCATTATTTTTGATTCGCCACATCTTGTCCGCATGCGAGAGTTAATGATTGGAAAATGTCGACTCCGCTCAAAGGAAAGATTAATTACGTACTCCAGTATTAAATAATAAGAAATATAACAATTCCCATAGTTTATATTCTCACGCTTTATAGATTCACACGTATATTTAACTTATAGGTACATACATGTAAAATATACAAGTTTATATATTCCAAAAGCTTGCGGAACTCGAATAGTACAATATACAAACGCATTGATTGCATAAGTTTTGCTATTTTAAAATTTCAATATACATTCCTTCTTTACTTCCGTTAATCATTTCTACGGAAAAAACCATAAGTAATGTGAAACCAAAATTATGTCCTTTGAGTAGCGATGCACATCGAGACATTGCTAGACCTGCCTCTTCCATAGACGTTAACTTCCATGCGTAAAACCACCTATACGGACTCGGAATTCTATAGGTCGTTGATTTAAAAAAGATGATCAACAATCACTTACACCCTAGAAGGCTAAATATTGTTGCATTATATGCTAATTTCGACGTATTACGTAACAATTTCTCGTTTCAATCGTCAATGGATCGTTTGACTGATAAATATATTTCCATCACTATACTTTAATTAGGTTAGATCACCGTTACGCGACTTTTTTCAATTTAATATATAAGGTACATGATAAATAATATGAGCTAAAAAAATTAATCCAAAGATCAAATACATTTGATCTTTGGATCAAATTTGTTTTTGTGTTGCTTTTTTGTGTTGCCTATTATAATTAATTCATATTGAAGATTAGGAGGAAGATAAAATGTGAAATCTTTGAAGGGGTTGAAAATCATAAACGTTTAGTAACTGCTGCACGTAAGCTCCATTGCTTTGACTTCCTAAAAAAATAGGAAATCCAGGTGCACAGTGACTGTCAAACTCACCCCATAAAATTAACCGATTGAATAAATCTGGAGCTTGCATATTAGAAGGAATAACTGTCACAAACTGGGGCATGTTTGCATGCTTTTGATTTCCCCCACATTCCAATATACGAAATCATAACAGTCCAGTTATACTCCATGCTGTTGAGATTTAGCAACAATGCTTGCGATGAAACTGAATTAGACATATTAATTAATGATGATGGTTTAGAAAACGGATTTTAACGAGGATCTGAAATAGTTACAGCCAAGGCGATTGAGCACACCATAACGAAAATATGTTAAGATATCCACAATAGGCAAATATTGTCAAATTTTGTCAACAAGTCCAGTTGATACTTAACACGGAATAAAGAATAAATGCAAGGGAAATGGAATAAATTAGTTATGCATGAATTAGGTAAGCGTTGAAATCTAGTAACAGTTAGAAGGGTAAGTATAAAAAATACAAACACTCACAGATTAATCAGTAATCATTGACAAGGTACATGTTAGTCAGAGATAAGTTCATTTCTTGGAAAGAAAAATGACTTTCTCCAAACATTTTGTGGAGTAAATTAATGTAATAGCCATGTACAACATGCTGTTTGAAATTATTCACAAAGATAGATTGACAGTAGCCTTTTACAACCCGGTGACAATGCTTACATTTTTATTCATTTCAAAGGACACATCAAGATAAATGTAAAAGTCGGAAATGGTGACTTCAGCGTAATTTACTTGATCGTAAATGCTTTGATGCTGAACAAACTGAAATAAAAATGAAAGCCATACAAGGGCATTCAAAATCTTTTTATAATTACGAGATTAAAAAATCCTACTTCATTGAATATTTCAATGAAATGACACATTCGGCTACGTTTAATATGAGAATTCACACGCAATTCATATCACGAAAAAAATTGAAGATTTTTACTTATTCTAAATTTTAAGGTTCGAAATAAACAACCAAATTTCTTTAAACTCTTCATCCCTTTTAACCATCCCAAAGCCCTAACCACCCGGATTTAACTCGGATTGTTCTTACTTTTTTGCCACTTATTCGTCCACAATGGTGCATTCCAAACCCCAATCTCCCTTCAAAATTCCCCTTTACTCTAAATAAATCAAGATTTCAAAAGACAATGCTAGGATTTTCTACACCTAGTCCACTTGAAAAGGAACCGAAACTGGTCAACGAAACCGGTAGATTTCGTTAAAATAAAGTGTGAAATAACGAATTATTCTGAATTATTAGTATTTTTGTTAGCGATATAGAGAAGAGAATTTTCAAAAACGTTTTCAGGAAAAGTTTTCATTTGCGCTTTAGATTTCCTCAAGGTTTCGAAACCAGGACTTGTTGGAGTTGGATAAAAGTGCAAACATTGGCTGAAAGTGCTTAAGAGGCTTATGAAGTGTGGATGCTGGATTGAAATAAACGCAAAGGACGAAATATTGCATGAAGTTAGAGGAACAAATCTGTCAATCCATACATGGAACCGTTATAACCGTTAAGTGATGCCGGTATTTGTAGAGAAGTGTGGAAAAGGGGAGAAAACAATACTGATTTGATTTTTTGGGAATAAAAAGATATTATATATATAATCATTTGAAGCTTTCACGAGCGTGAATACAAATATATAAAAACTTTGTCACAAGTGTGACTAAAATGAAAACACATAAAAAGACACTCACACGGGTTGTAAATATTTCGGTGGATCGCCGCCACCTTCTTCAGCGAAAGGTATAGGAAGGAATCTTTCTTCCTATACCTTTCGCTGAAGAAGGTGGCGGCGATCCACCGAAAAATTTACAACCCGTGTGAATGTCTTTTTATGTGTTTTCATTTTAGTCACACTTGTGACAAAGTTTTTAAATATTTATATATATATATATAGTGCTCCAAACAAAATAATTTTTTAAATTCATTAATATGTGCGTTGGTAAATCACGACATTTCATAACAAATTGTAAGTTCCATTCAGTAGCTAATGCATGGACTTATATGGGCTTACTAGAACGAGAGTATTGCATTACTTTTCTGATACATTACCTATCTGACCCCAGCGTACGCGAACCTACTCAATTTCATCCAGTCCGCGCAGGTCCGACTCCAAACCCTCGGGGGTAGCCTAGCAAATGATATTAACACTGAGACAGCAAGGCTATACCGTGCAAATTAATGAGTTACTCCGGTGATGAGATGAGACGTGTATTATACTGACAAAGAATATGACAAATTGGATGCATCCCATCGCCCACTTGAAAAAAGAGCATAGATGATATAGTAGAAGTAGTATTGAGCTAATTGGGAGTGTTGTCAGTAGGACGTGGTCAAAGGAGGTTTGTAGGATTGAATTATTGAAAAAAAGAAGACTTTTACTGAGGGTTGAGAAAGATGATTAAAAGAGAGAATATCAGTACGTACACGGCAGATTACACACTATTCACACGCTAAATTTTACTCAAAAACTCGAACTGAACTTATTAATAAGGAACGTCCGAACATAGTAATATAATACATCAATATATATTATGATGTGCATAAGATAAAAACAAATTCACTTCCATAAACATATTTTATTTTTACTTGACAAATAAAGGAGATAAACGAGAAATTAGCGAAAACCTGAAGAGAAAAACAAAATGAAGTTTACCACATCAAATGACGAGGGTCATTTAATTATTAATGAGCAGGTTATCAAAACTTTGATGATAAAATGGATGGTAAAATCTCTCTGAAAATTACGTTTCTTTGAGTTCAAATCTCTAAGAGTAATCTCGTATATTTGTAGTTTACTCTTAGTTTATAATACATGTGCAATAATTGTAGCCCTCAGGTGCCTCAGGTACTGCGACGGTTGAAGTTCAAATACCGTACATTAAATTAGAAATTTTAAATGGCAAAAACCCCATTGAAATTCACAGTGCTTTGAGCGAAGTATTTGGTTATCACACAGTAATCCGTAGCATACTTGCTCATTGGTAAGGGTATTATATATATATCAGGATAAAATATTTTAGTTTTAAAACAGTTTCGCTATATTGTTGGTGTCCCAGAGTGTTTAATGATGTTGAATTATAAAACGATTGTTTCATTAGATGATACTTTCCTTTAGATAAACTTATTTCATACGTTTATTCTTACTTACACAATAATTAATTGTATTTTTTCGGAGTTTAGGTCTAATATGAATGATGTTAATACTCTTTTTTGAAAAGTTTCGTATATTTATTATACTTCCTCAGGGCTGCGTCAGCTTTTTTTTACATGTATAAAACAATCAACAATATTCAAGGTTTGCATAATATGGTTCATAAAGTTAATTTTAATCTGGATATTAATTATGCGGATTGTACCTATTGCCAAGGTTAATCAATTGCTGATATCGAAATCAGCATACCTAGCAGAGAAAATTCCGTATTTTTCTCCATCCGGGAAATTGCTGCACTGACATTGAACTATCGATTACGAGCTAGAGACTTTAGGTAAAGGAATACATACCGAATTCTTTTGAATGGAGTCTCAAAAAATGCCATCAAATTTAACAGTACATTTATACTATTCACAAGGTTACTTTTGTCACTGTCATTGTCTAAAAATTCAGTCAAAAGGACATATCATTGATTTCAGGAAGAAGAAAGTGACCTTGGAAAAGTAATTTCTTCTTTACTACCCATCTATTCTGCTTCCATAATGACTCTTTCATCCATGAATGCTATTTCAGTTCAAAAGACTCCTAAAATAATTACCAAACAAATTAAATCATCAAAACGCATTAATGAACAAATATTTGGTATATCCCCTTGTATTAAAATATTTACTTTTTTGCATATATATGATCGTTGAAACTATTCCTACGCATTCTCTCATCAAATGCTGTCCAATTAAGTACAATCCTTGTTCATCACCGAGAAAAAAAGTTTAAATTAAAAAAAAATAATTTAAATTAACATTCTTTGAATAACTGATATTCTCTGACTTGAAACATTTTACAACTTACTCACTTATCTCGCTAGTCATACTGAATGTGTTTGATCTACAAGAACACTAATACTGTCTCTGAATTTCTGTCTATATAGGAAGTGGAGGAAGAGTTGGAAAAACTTTTGAGAGCTTTAGTATAATTAAAACTCTGCGCACAAAATGCTCTGCAACACGGGAAACGTGCGCTCTTTCTCGTTATATTCCTTCCATGGTTATGAAGAGGTTGAATCCACATTAATTTAACGGTAGTGTCTTAAAAAAATCACTTCAAATTAACTTTTATACCTTAAATTCAAAGTCCGCGTGAAAGCGTTGAGAATGATTAAACATGAAAAAGTTAGAGAGTTCTTAAATTATAATATCTTTTGGCTTCCAAGAATGTATTCGTGTTCCCAATAGAATGATCGATGAGAGAACTCAAGACATCCATAATGTATTTCGAGTGACTCAGGAAAACGAAAAATATATGTTATAGTCTCCTCTCATGATGAGGAAGATAAAAGTTCTGGAGGAAAAATTCGAAACCATTCTATTTTTTTTAGCTCAAAGGGAGAGCAGAAGCCTTGAATTCAAAACTTAATTCCAACAGTAGGTATGGCATGAATTAAATTCAATATTTCGTTCCCTTCCTTATTCCATGATTGCCTTCATTCAAGACGTAAGAATTTCATATAATAGTTTCGCGAGCAATCTCTTGAATAATTCACCAATATATCTACATTTCCCATAGAATGCTCTTGATGAACTGTTCCATAGCTACACGAATGAAAAATGTTCTTCCGATTATTATACACAGTATACGGACACATATTTCACCTATACTTTGATACGATAGACAGCAATAACACACACAAAAATTGACAGCATCAATGTACTTGAGTCAAAGGAAACTCTATTTATATGACAAATTATGACAATGGTGACCAAAATTAAAACTCTTTCAATGAGTATTCAAATTAAGGTTCTCCAAAATATGTACAAAAGTTTTATTATTCATCTCAAATTTTGTTACTATCACTAAATTTTCAAAAATATTTTTTTCACTGTGAATAGGTGAAGTATTCCAATAATTTTATGCATTAATAATGTAAGACTCAATGAAAATAAAAAGCTCAGGTAACATTTTTATCCATCCGCAACCTTAATGGCTAAAATACGCCGCTGTTACATGAAAGTGGAAACAAATAAAATTAGCTTGCAACCAGCTAGAATTGCGTTCCACTTAAGTATTAGCATTTCATCAACGTAAATTGCCAGATGTATTCAAGGCAGGTTCAAAAGATAACGAGAAAAGTGAGAAAAAATACCTTTTAAGAGCTAGGATCACCAAGCTTCTGTGCGTGGGCATTTTTGAGTTCGGTGAATAGAGCGAAAAACGTGGTTTACGCGAGTAAGGAGATAACGTGTAATTTTTTTTCAGAGGCTCAAACTTTGGAATCAGCAGAAATATTCACAGTGTTCACCTTTAGCTTCCTCAGACTCCCGAAAAATAAACAACGCAAGTAATCCGCTTATCGATATAAGTTTTTGTGATGCGGGAAAATAATCTAATAAACAAAGGTGTGAAAACAGAATGGAATTTCTCCTAATCCAAAAAATCCATTAGACTCCGAGGCAATTCAAAAATGACACTAACGTCTCGGCAAAACATTGAAGTCTTATACAACATGGGTAGCAATTAAATAATAAATACAATAGCAGAGAGCAACCGCGGTCAATACGGAAAATCTAAAACGCTTTCAGAATAAAAAAAAACCTTCTGGAATTACCTACTGTTGGAGTGATATTAAGTTAAGAGACCTGCCCCACAATTAAAGTTTTGGGCTGATGGTAATGGAATGAAATAACTGTAATTCAATCATTGTACGCATATAATTTAGATTGTAAACCTCATTATAAAAGGGTTAGAGGCAACTAAAGCAAAGAAATTTGGTTAATTTCACTGCATTTATAGAAACTGGCCCAAATCAATGACTGAAAAAGCACTCTTACAAAAGCATCAATTGAAGTGAAAATCGTAATTTGTTACCACCACAAAATTACTACGGGGCTACAATCGTAGCACAAATAAATGCTCTAATTAGTATAAAGCGATAGTTGGCGAACTCATTTGTAGAATTGAGAAATTATAAAATACATGCATATATCACGCCATTCCTTTTCGGGGCAGGCACAGTCGGTGAACTCGCTGCTAGCAACACAAAAATTGATCTCTTTTAATAATTTCCTCGATAATGCAACACTCTAGCAAACCACTTTCGCTTATCTTACACTTATGCATTGCTCTCCAAATTCTTTGGACTCCTAAAATTCCTTCTCTTTAGTGTCTCATCCACCACATTCACTTTCGCGGCCTACCCCTTACTCTCATCTACTCTGCTGTCTTTGTTTTGTAATTAGACTCTCCTCCATTCTCTCAACATGGCCCAACCAACGAAGCAATCTCCTTTTATGCATATCCATCACTGGAGCACCTGATCCACATTCTTTCATCACCCACTTATTCCCAATCCAATCTATTCTAATTTTGCTGCAATTATTTCTCAGATTCCCCCTTCCCACTCCATTCAGCCTACTCTTATATCCGAACATACATAGGTTTTGCTGCTACCAAAAGAAAAATACCTCGTATGTTCCACGCTTTGATGTGTGGATCAGATTTGCTAACCAACCAAATTTCTTTGAAAACCTCACCCCTATAAGCCATTCCATAGCCCGATCCTTTCACTTCTTTCCTCTTTCCCTGATCGTGACCAAGGTTTTGTTTACCCATTTCAGCAATAACCTATCCACAATAGTGCGCTTCCTTAAAAAACAATCCACATTCCCCCAACCAACCGGAAAACGAGCGCACAAAAGGCATTGCTAGAAAATTATTAATAGTTAACCTCTTAATAATGACGCGGACATAGCGTCGAAATAGGTTTAGGTGCAAAAAAGGTATGGGGACTATTAAGTACTATCTTTTTGATTTCTCTAATTCGTAAATGCAGAGATTTTTCAATTTTTACCACTTTTACTGAATCAAAAAGGATAAAAATTTCACCAAAATGGAAACTGAATTACGAGAAGTCACACCAAGTTCTTTTCGCCGATTTTTCAAGCCAATGGACGGAGTTCCTCATATATTTTCTCGTTTTTCCTTATCTGCTTCAGGACTATTGAGCTCATCTCCAAATTCTTTCGTGTTCTCGCAAAAGTTCTCCCCGTCAAACTTTTCCCTAAAAAAAGGCGTCCTAAAAAATAAATTTCACTTTTTGTTGATATGTTTTATTCGTTTATTAAAATTGTTTCGTTATATTATTTATTTTGCGCCGATATTTCATCATAAAATACCAAAAATGTTCTAATAACAGGATCCCAACACTTTAATTCTATTAAATATCGATACAGGTTTTCGGAATGAATTTTATGAGACTATGTATGGATTAAAACGCTTTATTAAGCGAATTTATTTAAATGACTTAATTAAGATGTTGAAACTAAGTCTTTTTAACACTCCAGTTAAAATTGTTTCGTCCACCAAGCGTTTTGGCCTATGTTTCGGCATAATTGAGAGAGAGACCGCCAGGTTTAATGGCCTATTGGAAATAAACGCCCTCTATTCTCGGCGAGGAAGTCGGAGGGAGGGAGTGTTGAAAGTGCAGTGGTGACGAACGGTTCTGACGACCTAAGGAAGAGGATGTATGCTGAAGTCTCCGACAAAGGTAGGAACGATATTGAGTCTTTCTCTCTCTCTATCTCAATACAATGCTTCAAAAATACAGTGCACTTAATCATTTTGGGGAAATAATTAATTGCCATAAACGGCCAATATATTGCCTAAACAATAATAAAACACGTTATTCCGAAATTTTGTGGTATTCCATCACTATAATTTATTTTCAGGTGGAAAATTTTATAACCATAGTAAAATTGAAACTACTCGACCCGGGTTTCAATGCTTAAGAATCATCTTCAGGTGATTCACATAAGCTACATTTATACTCCTCTCAATGCTTTAGAGCAGCTCAAAATTTTAAAAAGAAATCGTGACCCCGGAGTTAATCCCACTACTGGAATAGTGATTTTACTAATTTTTTGTCAGCTAATTTTGCAGTAATGATGCCTACAAAAAACTCATGTTCTTACTTTATATTGAACAAAATCGTAGGAATTTTTTATTGCGAAGGTCAAAGCACGAGAAAAGAATTGGATACGTTGACGCTCACTATCTATGTCACAATAAACGTAGAAAGTGCAATCGGCGAAATATTAATAAATGATTTAAGATTTTCCCAGTGAATCTGATATATAAATTTTTCTCGGGTTTCACACCAGGTTATAGGCTTCATTTCTGCTAACGTTTCAACGAACGACTTGTTCGCCATAATCACGGCAACTGAATGCCGCATTGAAACAGAAGGCGAGAGAATCAGCCAACGGTCAATCTCACAAACGAACCAATCAGGAGTCACCTGATCCGGATTGTTGCATATTATTAACGGCCAATTTTGGCTCATGTGGCATGCACTAGTCCTAATGATGGTGAACAAGCCGTTCGATGAAACGTTGGGAGAAATAAAGCATATTACCTGGTGTGAAACCCGAGAAAAATTTAATTATAATTTAATAACTTAATTTAATTTAAAAACTTAATATTTTACAGTATACTTACAGTATTTGTATTAGACATCATTCAAATATTTGATGGCGGTAGCTACTCAGTCCTTAAACGTGGCTCTAATTACCATTTTAACGGGCTTTCAAAACAAAAACATAATTTTGTATAACAAATGGAAAATTCGAAAAATGGATCCACGTAACAGCTGACAGAATGTGTTTTATCAATGGCGAAAGCTCAAACCAATAACCAAATCACGCAACCAATACAAAATAGTGGGGGAACGACAAGTCTCATAATTTGTTTGTGCAAGAAAACGTTTGCACACCACAGAGGCTCTATTGTACCTAACGATGACGCTATTGCAATTAAATCAAAGGCGTGATTTTTATTTATCTAGGCGGTGCGTAAAATTTTCCCCAGGCAAATGGAACGGTGCACAAGTTTTGGAAGAACGTGCTTCACTTTGCCGAGGCTCCTAATTTGAGGTGTACTTAGATATTGTGGCAAACGGCCCACCGACACGAAACAAAGCCCAGGATTTCTTCCTCGCAAGGCCTCATACTCTTCGGTAAGCTTTTACCTAGGTAGGGGGGAATAGGAAAAAGGTCGTACACATTTTTAAAACGCGAAGCTTCCAAGCTGGACTTTGCCGAGGTCTCTCATTAAGCGGCCAACAAGTTTTAATTAAACGCCGCACAGAGCCAGCGGCGGTGTTGCACAGCACTGCGTAGGGAGAGATGAAAAAAAATAAGAAACAAAAGTCCTCCCAGACGTCGAGAGACCTTTCATCTTCCGAGCCGTTGCTTCGTCCGATTAATCCGCGCGCCAACTCGGCCAAGACACGCCCAATTTTGCCCCAAAAAATAGGCGCCTGCCTGCCTTTGGGGAGTTCCGTGAACATAACACATCCCGGTCCGTGTCTATGAGTGGGGGGGGGGGTGGGGTGCTGCATCAATCCTCGCGGGAGATACGGGACCCGGTCGCCGCTAAAAACGAGATACCACCACCGCACGTGCAGCGGACCGTGATGGAAATGCGAAACCAATCACGTCAGCGGGCGCCTCAATTTCTTCCCGGCAATAACGACCGCCTTTGCCGCCACACACACTCAGCTCGTTCACGATCCGAACGCCAAATAATTTCTTTAAAGGTGATTTTATCCTGATACCGCGAATTTCTTCTTTTCAATGGCGTCCGGAGGGGAAAATTTAAAAATTATTAATCTATTCTAAAAATGCCACCACATTACAATGAATTATCTATTTTTAAATTTAAAAAATAATAAAAACAACTATAATGGATGAGTGAATGAATATTTATCGATAAAATGTTACAACAAGAAACGTTCCCTCATTTTAAACAGTATCACAATTTCATCACAATAATAAAAAAGTGACACCCAGTCAACTATTGTGCTGAACAAGTTAAAACTTACAAAAATAATAGATCCTAGAGAAAACAAAAAAAAAGAAGGAAACGAAAGTTAAAGTATTAAAGGGTTTACTGCAAGTAACCTATTTCGTATTATACTAGTTTTGGAAGAAATCGTTCGAAAATGTTGACTAGTTCATCATATTTAACTGATGAATTGTCAATAAGAGAAAGAGTAATGCCCCAGAAAAGGGGAAATACGGAAAACTACTTTTCAAAAATATATTTGACAGCTGGTCAAAAATATATTGGTCAACACTCAATGAATAAATGAACAGTTTCACGTTCAAATGACCTTATATTCTGCAACCAGAGAAAAACTCATAGGAGCCCATGTTTAAAGCTATAATTTTATAAAAGTACGATGCTATAATAAGCTCGAAAAACCCACATTACAATTGATGGTTTAGATAAAATTTACAGAATATACGCTTTAATTTGATTTTCAGTACTTTTTAGGTGCCAAAGCCTGAGGTTGGAGCCATATTAAGTAGTTCTATTTTTAGGTTTCATGGCCCAGAGTAGACACAAATAATTCGACTAAAGTTGGTCAATTTACAGTCGTGTCACTTAATTTGAAAAGCATGTTTTTTTATTTATAAGCAGCAATATTTGTTGGAAAATGGGTTCCATTATCTATTTTCTCTAGTTACCACAAAGCCTACGCATTTGGAATGACTTTTTCAGCAAATCAGGCCTATGTTTGACAGTAAAAGAAACAGGAGGAAGACAGCATAATATACTTATGACTAACGGGAAAATTGAATTTAAACATGATAATACATAATAAAAATAATAAACGTATAATCTAGTCGATTAGAAAACATTACAGGAGTGCTAAGAAGTACTACGAGCTTGAAAAATAGATAAAATATACGAAGAGCAAAGAAATTATAGAGAAATACGTACATGGAAGGTGGGCACAAATGGTATAAGCGAAATAAAATATTTTGATAAAATCAAATCTTGAATCAGAGGTATGAAAACTATGGACAAACGGTAAAAAGTGGAATCCAATTTAGTAACTGAATATGACGTGCCTAGCAGAATAAAGGCATGAAATGTCACAAAAATATGATTTACACAATACATGATTAAGACATAAATTAAGGATAACTGAGGTTCACAACAGTGCAGTGAATTTTAGAGGGGCCATCAAAAGTCAGCCCCTGGGCATTTTTACTGGATGTTGCTCACTCATCAACGCTATCCCAGGATAAAAATTAACTTTTCTTACTTCGCCAGGCTTTTCCATGTTTCCCAACCTGTGATAACCCTATTATTCGCATATTTTATTCAAGCTCAAAAGAAGAGCAAAAAGGCACACCGTACGTAATTGGGCGGTCGTGCCTGATAAGCGAAAGCTGCCATCTAATTCAGCTCCGACCCCGGATTTTGAAAAAGAGACGTGAGTGCTTTTATTTTTATCAAATTTCACACATTTACCACCTAAAGAACACTTGAAAGGATTTTTAACTCTTGCGTCACAGCGTAGGTACCAACACGACCAGTTATCCCTTCAGGCATCACCTCTCACAATAACAGAGGCTATGTTTAATGCAATGGAAAAGAAACCATTATCCGGCGAAAGTGCAAAAAACGAGCATTGTCGACGAAAATATCACCCCCATATACTGAAAAGTTTCCTCGAAATAAAATAAAAATAAAGCCAATGAACAACACTGAGGAATAAACTTCCCCGCTCCTAAAAACAACGCAAGTTCTATGCACCGTTTTTCATGACAGAATTTATCACAAACGTTTTTTGAACAAATAAATGATAAGCTCCACTAATTTTTTTCCCTTAACATAAAATGAAACTACATCAATAGTAGGTTCCTAGAGAAATATACTCAGGAGAAGGTTACTCGTTCTTTTGAAAGTGTGGTTTTAATACTGAAGTAAACTATTTTAAAAATCTTCAATGGTTATAAACTTACCGTGTAAAATATTAACATTGGCATTTTAATTCCAATTATTATTAATTATTAATTTCAGACCGGGTAGATCAACGACTGACCATATCTTCATAGTTAGACAGATAATGGAAAAGTGTTATGAATACAATGTGGATGTGCACCAATTGTTTGTAGATTTTCGGCAAGCGTATAATAGTGTTAAGAGAAATAAGCTGTATCAGACTATGGTGAAAATGGAATTCCCAGCCAAATTAATCAGATTGATACAAATGACCCTAAAGAATACAATATGTAAGGTCAAAATAGAAGGAAACCTCACCAGAGAATTTGAAATTAATCAGGGCTTGCGACAAGGAGATGTGCTATCCGCCATGCTCTTCGACGTGGTCCTGGAGCAGGTGATGAGAAAAGCAGAAGTCAGCAACCCAGGTGGTACTTTGTTCAACCGTATATCGCAAAACCTAGCCTATGCTGATGATGTCGATATGATATCAAGAAGACTCGAAGATCTTGAGGAAGGACTGGAGAGATTAGAAATGGAGGCAGGAAAATTTGGGCTAAAAGTGAACTGTGCCAAAACCTGTTCTCTTCCAGGAAAAGTACGATTGTAAAAGATAAATCTATAGAATTAAATGGTAAGAAATATGAGAGATGTAACAACTTCAAGTATTTGGGAGTGCTGGTGACAAAAAATAATGAAATGCAAGAAGAAATAAAAGCTAGGATTGCAGCAGGCAATAGGGCTTATCGAGCTTTGTTGAAGGAGCTCAAGACACGGAACCTCAGTCGGAACTTGAAAACGAAGGTTTATCAAACAGTGATTAGACCTGTGGTTATGTATGGTTCAGAAACGTGGACCATGAATACTGCAGAAGAAGAGCTATTAAAAGGATGGGAAAGGAAAGTGCTAAAAAAGATTTTTGGTGCAGTGAAGGAAGACGGACAGTGGAGAATACAGAGGAATAGAGAACTGGAGGAACTCTACAAGCATCCTAACATAGTGGCAGAAAAAAAGAGTAACAGGATAAGGTGGTTAGGGCATGTTGAGAGAATGCCTGAGGATAGGATATCGTGACGTCTGGGCTAGCATTGTCAGAGAGGCCAAGGCCCTACAAGGGCTGTAGCGCCGAGGAGTAAGAGTTAGTATTATTAATTTATGTATTACGTATATATTTACCTTGTTGTTCTTCAACCTTCTTTAAATATTTCAATTTGTTTTATATACTTTCTACGTGAGCAAGAATCATAAATATCTATCAATATATTTCGTTGATTTATCAGAGATGCCTCTTTCACTAATAAGAAAATTTTATATCCCATTCCGATAAACCTCAATAATTCCGACGAAAATTTAAAAACTCATACGTCAGACCCTATAGAACTTTCAAATAATTGTAATGGAAAGAATTGGGTTATTTGGCTATCAGCGAGATTGAGAGGAAACAACGACTTCAATCACATAGAACGCACTGGTGATTTATTAAAGGAGAAAAATTACATTAGAATGGATTTTTTCTCGACGGAGAACTCTTCACACATGGAACATAAGTACAATTGCTGAAATACATAAGGACTCATAAAAGGATACCTAGGTAAAGACAACACTGTAATTCCACAAATAACGTTTAATTTTCATGACCAAGTTTTGCCGCATTGCAGGATTATCAGCAAGTGCCCTGATCACCTGATAATGATGCAATGCGGCGAAACCTGGTGGTAAAAATAAAAGTTAATATGCAATTTCAGTTCTTTATTAGCCTATTATTTCCTGAGATGAGAAAATTCCCTCAAGTCAACCCAAAACTACATCCTACACAAAGCCAGTATACACAAGACAATTCAGTTGTTTACCACCCGTCGTTCAGTTTAAAGAAGCATCAGCTTGCGCATTAAAAGATGAACTGAGGTACGTGTGGCATGAACAAAATTAATCTGCGTAATACGGTACTTGTGAATGAGCTGTAATGTTAAGCATTTGATTCAAGGAGTGGTTACACAAATACATAGTCTTTTGCTGTAAAGGAGTAGGATCATCGTAAGTATACCCTGTGAAACAGACAATCCAATTTAAAAGCGGAGACAGACATAGGTGAGGCAAATCTAGTTAGTACTGCAGTGTCACAATTTATTTCGACACATACTAGATCGAGTTAGAGTAATAGCTAAAACAAAGCGAAGTTATGCAAGCCACTGTTTTTTTTACCTTGCTACGCATGATAAAATGGAATGTTTTTTTAAGGAATACATTAATGTGGTCATAAAAATGAAACAGCATGCGAATGTAACTTCACTGGATGGCAAGTTTAAGAAAAACATTTTGACTTTACCCACATCGACGGATTAAATTCTCAGAATGGTAGCGGAAAATACCTCACGCGTGAGCACTTTCTAGTCAAAACATACGCATATTAAACAGTTTGAACGGGATATAAAATATTTTTAAATATCCAAATTCCAAAATATATAATACTAAAAATACGACCGAAATTACGAACAACCTGAAACAATAATTTGAGTTTAAATCCAGTGCGAAACTTGGTACCGCAACAGAAAGAGGAAACATGAAAAAAAACATTTAAAGAAATATGAATTCAGTCAAATATGAAGCATGTTTTTAGGGAAGAAGGTATTATTAGCACGACCACAAGGAAGCATTTAGCAGGGACATACACTAAAATGGGTAAAATTCGCAATGAAAATAATCATTTGACTTGGTTGGGATTCGAATTCGGATCTCAAAATTGCTGATCTAACACACCTGATCGGTAATTGGGAGATCCGGGTTCTGATTTTGGTCACATCAAGTGATTTTTTAATGACGAATTCTCCTTTTTGATATACAAATTTGCACCCGTGCACGTGACAGTAAGTCACATTATTCGTCCAACAGTAATGATTAGAAAATTATAATTTAGCAGGGATTTGAGATTTTTGTGTCAACTGTGATACATTCTTCTCGAAGATTTACGTTCGAAAACCGACAAACCCGGAAGAGGCGAAAGCTTTTCAGAGGAATCTCGATCCTAGCTAGCAAATCACGAGAGAAAAGCACTTCCGAATGCATTAGTCCGCAAGTCGGAAAAGACGACTGACGATATATAAGGTTTCCTCACACCTTCCCTCAACACATAGAACTTCTACCAAAACCAACGCAAACCTTGTCGGAGCAAATTACCTCAGCTGTCGGTCACCAACCAACCGATTGATTGAGTCCAAAAAAGGTTTTCGTGGAACATGCATTATGTTCACTTACAAGATGACCGCGACTTCGAAAATCATGTGGAACACAAAAAACTAAAGCAAATGTTTAAATTCAAATACTATGGGACAGGAGTCTACTGAATGACTTATTTTATGCATATGATATCATTAATAAAGGTGGAATGGGTAACATGAATAGCTGGACTGAAGGTACTTATTCCAACCATCAAAGATAGCCATTAGAGATTATTTTTTATGATGAATGTTAACCGTAACTACTGTAAAAATGCTCCCCTAAACATAACGATTAAACGATTAATGATAATTATTGAAATTGCCAAAATTAGTGCGAGGATCGAACGAGATTTTGCCAAGAAGCCATAACCAGATTTAAAAAAAATAAAATTTTAATAAAATTAATTATCGATATCATAACTTAGTGGAAATTATCCATGGTAATATGAAGTAATTTGACTAATTTTCCAATCTCTTTATTTTCATCTCAACATGGTTCAGAGTTTACACGTCGTTTTTAAGATTCTACTTAACCAAGGAGCAATCAGTCTCCTATTTATCCAATGAACTTGAGTAGGGACTGGAGGTACTGTAAAGAGGGACCAAGGCTAGGGTCTTGGAAAAGTGGCTGAAGAGGACTCACCTTTTCTTTCAATGCCTGTTCCTCCACCCTCCGCAGTCACTTTTCCAAGACTCTGACTTTGCTCCCTCTATTAGTTCGTAATCACCAGTATCTAAACTCCACCTTAACCTTAACGTTTAAATAAGAAACAGCTTCGCAAAGGAATGATTCTGATTTTTTTTCGTGAAACCACGGCACGTTTCAACGTATTTCAATAAGCACTATCCAAGCAAACTTTCCCATTCTTCTTCGTTAATTTTTAATACACATATGTTTTCTTTTAAGGCCATTTCTCGTCATGTTTCACTCTATTATTTTGCCGGAATCGTCAAAGGCACGGTGACACTTAAGGACACAAAGCCAGCTTGGGAGGTGGCCCGTACATGGACTAAAATTAGAGTACCTACCCTAGCGATTGAGTTTGTAAAAATGATATGTATAATGGAACAAATTTGGGCACGGCGTATCCAAAATCCAACCAAGTATAAATGATAACTAAACCATTGCCAGAAAACATGCAATCGCTGGGAAAAAAATTAAGGATTTGAGCGCTTTGTGAGCGATGTAAGGATAGCATGACGGGAGTTGTGTAGAGCGGGGAAGCAGTTTAGACTGAGCGACGAGAGGAAGAACAAGAAAACCGCATACCCCCACCCCTCTTTACCACCTCTTCCCCCCCATCTGGAGGAACCACTATACGTATCCCCAGTCAGGAAGGGAAAATGGGTGAAAAAGTCGGGAAGACGTATACAGGGAGGGAAGAAACTGGATTGGCGGGCGGGGGAGAGGGGTGACGGCCGGGGGACATTGGGAGGTGGCGCAGTCGACGGGGAAGGGTCTCTTGGTGGGAGCAAAGGCCATTAACCGAAGAGGCAGAGTGGCTGCTTCTATATAGAAAAATCGAGTTTTTTCCTCTCTCACTCTCTCTCGGATCCATTATGAAGTGACGAGCAGAGGCGGATGAAGAAGATAGGAACGGGAGTCGTGAAGAGGTGAAGGGGTAGTAGGTGGTACCTACCAGGAGGAAAAAGGGTAAATTTCCCGGCGGGCACGATCGCCTTCGTGGGAGAGAAATAGAAAGGGGTGAAGGAGGAGAGTGGGGTTGAAGATGACGACATGATGGGGGGTGGTTTAGGTCGGTGAGAAGGAAAAAAAGAGGTTGTGAAGGATGGTTGGGTATTTTTTTCCTCGCGGAGCATCAAGTATGAGTAGGCGCGAAAGAAAACTGCTTCAGGGTAAAATGCGAGTGAGGTCAGGAAGGAGGAAGAGTGTGTGTCTTAAGAGAAGAAGGTCGTGTAGTAACCGTGCGGCTGATAGCCGACTACAGCTCCCCGACATCTACACGTCTGCTTCTTCCTTTCCTTTCCTTCCTTACTTCAACCTTTTATTTTTTCCCGACCTGACCGGTTTCGATGTTTCGCTATAAAAAAATAAAAAGCGAGGAAAATAACGAGTGCCTTTATAAAATTGTGATGGGTATATTATTAAAATTAATATTTTATTACTTATTAAGTATTTTTTAAACTCTCGACGAGTTCATTACTATTAAGTAGGTACTTAACGGTATTGTTAGTTAGCTATACTTTAAGGCAGTTAGAGCGAGATTTTACTCTAGCCATAATACAGACCATACCCGAATTTCACATTGAGACTGTTGTAATAAGCATTAAGTTTATATAGTGACAAATAAATGACGCGAAAACTTTGTTTTATTTGAATGAACTTTTCATTAACTAGCTAAGAATACATGTCCGAGGTTTTAACATGACTAGTTTTTTCAAGCTCTACACTGATAACTCCTATACTCCAAAGGTATGCTACCATTTTAGAGAAAGTTAAATGGCGAGCAATGAATTTTTTCTTAAAAAATTTTGAAAACGTAAGAACCACCCACCGTTAAAATTCTGACGCGATCTATGATTCACAACTAGGTACATCAATATTTTATTAATGTGTCAACGAAGCAAAAAGCCGTATTTTTTATCATTAGGAAGATGAGATATTTTTCCTTAAAAACTAGGCCAGCTTCATATAATTCTGTGTGATATGATATCTCGCTCAAAATACCTGAAACTCGTGACGAGTTGATATCTATGAAATATTGTGGGTCGTTCCACGCCAAATGATCCAATGAGTGCTGTATGACAATTTTTGAAAAATAAAACCATAAGTAATAGAATTATATTACAATAATAAATATAATAATATTATTTAAGCTATATATTTTCAATTGCTCCCCCAACGGGGAAAATAAAATAAAAAAATGGCTGATTTTTAGCGCGAAGCCATTTTTCTTTGCATCTAGAAGAAAAATGGTTATTGGCGCACGCATAATTCAATCTAAGACTATTCTTCCTCTACGTTCGAAAGCTCTAAAATCTGAGACATTCTTAATTCATACAACTTTATCGAGTACAAAGCCAGTTTTGTGTAGGAAACAAATATTAACTTCAAGTTCAATTTCAACAATAAATTAGTGTAAAAGGAAAAGAAAAATATTTAAGAAAATTATTTCGATTATTTCAGTATCTTTGCTCTGTCTTCATTAGTTCATGAGATATGAAATATGAAAACGGAAGCATGAAAACTCTCAAACATCTCCAAAAAATGCCGACCCAATATCAAATTTCTTTCTTGAAATAGTTGAAAAAATATCCCTGCCGCTGCGTATTTTGAAATTGCTAATTCACACGTTGAAATATAACAGAGTAACACTTACTTTCAATCGTAAATGTTCTGCGTAATTGCATTAAGTGCACTGAAAATCGTGCATTTGTCAAATAAAATACATCTACGACGGAAAAACATTTACTGTGCATTTTAATACAAGAAAAGAGTATAAAACGCATACTACCTTGATTCTTTCATAAAATCGATTTCCGTCTCATTTTTATACGTGTTGCTAAATTCTAGGGACTCAAATTTTATTTGCAGGCAGTACTACCAACATTTTTTTCCCTAAGTGAGGGCTGGATGAGGTTTGATTGTTGGTAAAAGGGTCATTGATTCCTAGCGGGAACTGATCCGCCCAAAGGCAGAGGGAAGTCGAAACCCCACAGGGTCCCAGGAGCGTTAAAAGGGATTGAGTCGTACCCTTTCTCTTCCCACGGCTGGGGAACGGTTGGGGAGAATCAAAGTAACCTCTCTCGTCCGCAGACGGTGGGGCGCTAACCCGAAAACAAAAGAACGACGGCACTACTATTGAGGATGTGAATGCTTCCCACCCTTACCACAAATTCATGTCTCCAGGATGACTACCGATATTTCAATGTATCGCATTCCATATGACGATACAGTATCGATGATTCGAGTCCCGATTTGCGTATATTCCGTACTACCCATGGGATCGATACCTATTTATTCACCTAAAGCAAGCCAGTTCAGCTCATTTAAGGTAGTTTGAGCGAGATATTTCCCTAGTCATAATGGAGACCGTATTCGAATTTAATTTTTTAATTTCAGCGTGTGCAAGAAATATGAAGTACATACATATTGTTACATTAATGGCGCAAAAATATTATGACAAAAATTCTCGGTCATTAAATAAATATTAAGGTTCTACATTAGTCTCTAACTTGACTCATTTTCGAACGCCGTACGGCTAAAAAGCCTTCAAACAGCATGTTTTTTGCGATTCTGTAAACATTACTGCGGCGAGTAATATATTCATTTTTATCTGTAGCTGAAAAACATACAAACTACACACCAATAAACATTTTTTGAAGATTTTCGCAGCTCATGTTTATGTTATTCAGGTTTCTGGTTCTGCGATTAAATTATTTTATATTATGCGACAGTTTCGCCGTACTATGCTGCAGGCTTCGTCGGGCTTTTAAGAACAACAATGGTCTTTTTTCAAAAAGTAAATAAACAATTCCAGCAGTTGATGATTTACTTTTTGAAAAAAGACCATTGTTGTTCTTAAAAGTCCGACGAAGCCTGCAGCATAGTACGGCGAAACTGTCGCATAATATAAAATAATTTAATCGCAGAACCAGAAACCTGAATAACATACACACCAATAGTTTTTTGACGAAATATAGGCGTTGTAAATTCCTAATTTATTCAATATTCTCCCTCTGGATCGCACAGCCGCAATATATCCCATGTAAAACGACTTATATTTTTATTGGAGCAGCTTTCGGACGTTACTCCGCGTGATATCCATTGTTGACAACAGTGTCTCCAGCCATCCTGGCGTCTTCAGGTCTGAAGTAGCGATGTCCGTTTTTCTCCGTCTTATATACCCTGGTCTTTTTGGCGGGAATTTTGTTCATTGGCCCGCTGCTGGTTTCCATTTTTAAATATCCTCTTCCAGGTACTTGGGAGATTGTATCCGTCCTCCCGGTTGACGTTTTCTGATTTTTTGGTGATTTCAATTGCCTCTCGGATGATTCTGGGGTAATAATAGTTTTCCCGAGAGAGAGAGAGCTTATATTTTTAATAAACTTGCTGGAAAAGTAATTAGGCAAGGGGTTAATATTTTGATATCATTGGAAAGGTGGTTTTGTCTTTAAAATGAGGTCAAATTCATCAAATTCTAGGTGAAGTGATTTTTCGCTCAAACTACCTAAAAAAACGACAAAACGAGTCAATGGTGTAATGGTAAACGATGTCTCATGAAAGGCTCACGCCATTTACCAGAGATTCCATTTTGTTCTCTAGGTCATCAGTTTAAACTGAGATATCGGAGGCTGCATATCTTTAGCAAGTGGATACTTTCTACATTTATTAAATTAATGTTTCCGCGATTCTTTTCTTTGCGCTGTCCGCCGAAAGAAAACACCCTTGCAAAAATAACAATATTGAAAGCATTTGCATGAAAGCATTTGCATGAAAGCATATGGCATTGAAGGGGAAACAACTCCATGAGATTTATATATATATTAAATTCGTTTTCTTTGCAAAATTCAATATCATGCGATGTAACAAGTATTGTGATTTAACGCGACTTTTGCGATACGGAATAATATAGATACATCGCAATGTGATATTTATTCGAGTATGTATCGGGAAACCCTTGCTTTCTACCAACCTCTCAGCCAGGGATCGATTAAGGGGATCCCTTTCATCTTCCTCTTCTCGATCCTGCGCGAGAGTGTGCTACATGTGTTCGCAAATGTTCTCATCCTCCTCGTCTTCCCTCCCCGGTCCCCGCTTTCATGCAGCGCGTCGAGACAGCAATTTTGGACGAGTGTGAGTGAAGGATGAGGGAGTGTGGCGGGTGATTTTCATTCGATTCGGCTATCAAAAGTATCCACGTTCCACAGCCGTGAAGTATCTGTCTCCACCCACGAACAACATCAAGCGAAGCTGCTTGGTTGGCAAACACCTGGCATTAGTGAGTGTATCGAAATATTTACCTACGCCAACACAGCATTTCAGCAACGGTTCAGGGAGAGTGACACTAATATGTATCGAAGGTTGCTCCCTTAATTTATATCTCACAAGAAAGTTCAATAAACTGTTAAATTTAAACTGAAATGGTACGTGAATCTACCCAGTGAAATGCAGGATGGGTAAAATTAATCTAATATATTACAATAATATTTCGGCTGACTTAGGTTTATATAGAAGGGAGTAAAAATCCTTTAGATTATCACAGGCGCAGGCCCCTATCTCCTAACATATATTTCTTCATCTCATAGTACGTTAAATCTCTCTCTTCATACCGTTCATAAATCCAATTATTTTTCTTACCCTTCCCCGCTTACGTAACAGCTTTCCCTTCTATCACGACCTTCAATGCCAGCCACCTTATCCCCCTCCTAATCTCATTCAGAAGTTACCCACTATACCAAGCATTTCCTAGTTCGTTTTCTTACCCTCCATCGCACTTTCTCCATGCACCTCCACATCTTAAACGCCTGCAACTTAATCTCGTCCTCTTTTTTCAGAGTCTACTTTTTGTAGCGTACATTGCTAAACACCGCATTCAACCCTTCACCAACCTTTTCTTTGCATTCTTACACAATACCCCGTCGTCATTCTTATCTTATTCTTATACTGTTCTTTTGCTTAACTTCGCAAACTTCGCATTACTTTATTTTATATGAGTGCGAATCAGAAAGTCTTTGCCCCTATTTTTTACTAGGCAAATGACGGATGTAAATGCAAAGTCAACATATCCATTCCCAGCGTTGGACTTTTCTTGGACAGGCCCGGCAGTATCTACCGGTAGCTCCGTGGCACGGCGCTTATGTCAGTATTTAAAGATGGCGGTCACGCTTCACACGTCCATGGCATACGAGCAATGAAGTGTGATTCGTTGTCGATTCGTTATTCGAATCGCTTCCCTATCTTTCAACTTCATTTGACGTCATTCATGTCTTCCCCCTTACTTTAATAACCCATTTTTCAAAAATGTCCAATCCACTCTCCTTCTTTCTGTAAGTTTGCGTAAATCTGTATACGCTCCATATAAAGCCTTTACCGTATTTATTCTTATTTTGCGTACTAAAGGTCCGTGAAAAAATTCTTTTTCTGTAAAAACTCATTCTCTAAAACTAACGCTGTTCTAGTTAATACCAAGTAGAAAACAGTCGACTCGAATATAACGAGTTTATGCTGCTACTCAACAAATCAATGTTCAAGGAAGTCTCATTACTGTCTCTGCCTATAGTGTATCAAAAGAGCCTTCACTTTCCTCAATAATGTCATTACTGATGACTCTAGATCACTCTATATGATAGTTTCCACAAGGCCCTTCAGAGATAACATGGCGGCTGAAATAAGACATTTATGAGTAAAGAAAATATAGAACGCAAAATTTGAGGTAGAGTTTTAAATGCCTACTAACAAAACGATGAATAGGTGTTCACAGTGGTAATTGATTGTATTTTTTCCGCAAAGGACAACAGCCATTTCAAGTGGCTCGATTTCATCGGTGGAAAATTATAACTTTCCACCATAAACTACATTTTTACCTAAGAATACGAGTCTCGTTTATAGTTAACGCTACCTCCCTCTCCTATTTGGGGTCTGCGATTTGGATTCACACCAGTGACATTTCATGCAAATTTTTCTCCGAATTCACATGCCGACTTTAAAAACATGCACAACATACAGTTAAAGTCTACAAACACTCGGGTTTGCCGACTCCAACCGTGAAAAAAAAAAATTCATTGGGAAATAATTTTTATGATGTTCAATTTTAGTGGCGAGTAAACCATATCAACTAAAAGAGTCGGTTTGGGAAATAATTCTCACTGATGTGATAGCGAGGTAATCCCACGAATCCTTTAAAGAACTCACCCCGTACTACACGACTGGATTATGCGTCCGGATCAGGGAGGTTCTACTGCAATTGGAATATAATATGAAACGAATCGCGACAGTTGACATGGAGTAGAAAAAAGGACACCAAGAACGAAATACCTTAGCTTAGCGAGACTAATGGATGCACACTCTAGTCAGTTTTTTAAAAACATCCGAGCGCACAGAAATGAAAAAATCAATATACACGTTCAGGAATAATAAAGGTGGCTAAAACCCATTGTTAGCATTGTGAAAGCCTTCACAATGACGGAAGTGTCTTAATAAGAGTACCAAAAATAGGTGTTTGTCACAGCACTTGGATTACCTTGAGGTAGCGGCCAGATGAAATGTCTTTTTTATTTCTAAGGTAAAATGTTTGACGGCTACGAGATGGATGCCTTGACGTAAAGCGAAGATATTCAAGGCAATATTTCCGGTTTTCACAAAAAACGGAACTTATCAGGGAGGATATGTAAGGAGAAAAAGGAAGCGGGCTTCCATCCTAAGGAGGGGTCTTTCTTCATGACCCACTGACTCGAGTGAACGAAGCAAGGCCACCCCTCTCGACAAGATGATGCCAAGAACTTCATTTGAACTGCGTAATTTCAAAATTTGGAAAAGTACTTCGCTGACCGTGATCTCTCCATTCATCACCTCCAGATGCGAAACAACCTTCACAATTCAACTAAACATTAACCATGACCCACCCGAAAGGACATGCAGTGCCACCTTAACGCACCACGGTTAGTAAGCAAACTCGCTTTCGCTCCAATTTTCCTCCTTCATATCCGACGTTGATGCTGAAAAAGAAACAATGGGTTCCTTACACCACGCTATAAAATAACAAAAATACTCTACTTTGCTTCCTTTTTTCCCATTATTTTGTCAAATACTTGAATTCCGAGGACTACTCTGGATCCCTGGTTGACTTACAACGGATCGCAAACATAGGTCCGTAACACCCCGCGTACGGGACTCAATTAAATCAAATGGAGTCGGAGTAGTGTCCCTGAGGTCCTATCAAATGAAGTCGTTCTATAATATCAAATAATTACGTGTGTATCAACCTTTTTTTCGGGTCAAAATTTTTCTTTACGCGAACTGTTGCAGAAAAAAACACAGGAACTGAGAAAATTCATTTTTTAGAATGTGGAAAACACGTAGCCAATCCAAAGAGACCACCAATCGCTCACTTCTCAGACTAATACGACATGTGTTATCCTTCGCCGAAAATAAATAAACAACAACGTCTTTAACCATGTTGCTAATACTGGAAAGGAGTATAAAAACGCCAAATTAGTATGAAGAGTTCTCGGGGTTCTAGGCAAGTAATGATGTTGTACTGCAACATTTCGAAGTCATAGTCCACCATCGTCTTCAGGGGAATATTTACTAACAGAATTTGCCCCATATTTATACTCTCAATTTAGGTCAAGTTGGCTGTGATTGGTCAGCATTTTCTCACCCATGTATTGCCAACATAACCCAGATTGAGAGTATGTACGATATGAGGGTTCCATTCTGGCAAAAAACATTTAACCTGAAGACGATGGCAGACTACGTCATCATAACGTCGCGACGTTATGCATAGTATAGATGAAGTACCCTGTTTACAAATAGTAATGTTTTTTATTTCATAAAAATCCTTTCATTACTCCTATATCTGATCAACTTTTAAGATTTTCGAAGAAAAATGAGAGCGGCTGCTTTTTTGGAAATTTGGTCGTGTTTGAGCCTCTGTATCTAAGTAACGGGTATGACCTATGAGAAATTTTTTACCATTCCATAATCAACAATAATTTGTGTGTATATACGCCAATTTTCTAGTCGATGTCTCAAAAAAAGCAATTTTGGACTTTTGTCCGGCGATTTTCGATTTGGGCCCACTGTGCGTCGGTGCAGTTCAACGCCATCACCCGGCTGGAAACCCGAGAACTCTTCATAATAATCATTCGTGGGGAAAGACTCAGACTTTACGCCAAAATAGTGCGTTGATATACATTTTCTGAAGTTTGATACCATAAATTCCAAATCGAACGCGAAAAAAATTAAATTTAAACTTTCCTGCACAATTCAGTCTAAATTTGATGATCTTAGGCCTGACCTCGTGGAAATTATGGGTATCCATGATGAGAAAACCACCTTTGTTAATTCCACAAACTTTGAAAGTTTGTGGAATTAACAAAGGTGGTTTTCTCATCATGGACAGTCTAATTTTTACTGCATTTAGTGTATTTTATCATATTTAAAACTATTAAAATATAAAACTATATGCTGGTGCAAAGGCTTCCGCGGTGTGTTGAAGTTGCAGGCTGCATACTATCGGGTGTTCGCCTGCGTTCCAGCTGGTGACTTCAGGTCGAAGTAATGATGCCGGTAGTTGACGACCTTATGCAGGCTAGTTTTTAAGTCCTGATTGGCGGCGTCATTTTCTCACGTTGGCACTAATTTCCCCCCATTGATGGTAATTGCCCATGTCGACCGTTTCTGTACGGAAAAGTCTATTCCAAGTGCTGTGGATGTGATATTCGTCCATTCGGTTGAAATTCTTCGGATGTTTTGATATCTTGATGGCTTCCCGAATGATTCTCGAGAAGTATCGAGATTCCCTGGCGATCACCGTGGTGGTGTCTTCCAAGTTGATGGTGCGTCGAAGCTCGGAATAAGCATGTTCCGCCATAGCGGAGAGGTAAAAATGCTATATCATTAGCCCAATGATTTTCTCGTGCCTAACACGTTCAAAATAAAGTGTCTCATTAATATCGTTGGAGCCGTATTTGAGATGTGTTACATACGAGAATACAATTATTACTCGTTTAAGGGTGACAAAATTACTTACTAAACTTTCTTCTTCATGAGCTTGCGGGGAACTTTACCTTGATGAAAAATGTGTCTTAAGTTCTTGCGGGGATGCATTGCTTGTTGGTTACTTAGGAAACAACACGCTTCTGCTGGCGTATTGCCAAAGTTTTTAAAAGTTTGGCAAGCTGACTTGCAGAGATACACGCCGAATTCACGTCGAAAGTCACTTGCTGCAAGTGACTTGCGCAATAAACTTCCCAAAGTAATCTCATGTTGAGAGAATATGATTTAAAAAACCCAAGTAAAAGATAATTGTTTATAAAAAAAACAATTGCATTAACTTAAAACAAAATGCTTAGCAAACCATCTTCCGTATCCAACCCCAGTTGCGTCAAACTCCAAATTTGATGTTTTTTAAAATACAGAGTGAATGCAGAGTTACGACCCTAATCACTTCGGCTACGTCAAGTGTCTACATCCACTAGTGCAAAATAGATGACGGATGACAACTATCTTCCGCGTCTAGGAGAACTTGAATTAGGAGGACTGTCATCTTCATTCTAGAAGGAAGATTTGCTGTTGCGTATTCGGTTGCGAGAAAGCCACCTTGGGAAGTTAGTCACGTCGAGAGTGAGGAAATGGAGAGAGAGACAGAGCAGAGGAGGAAGAAGAGAACGTGAATAGGATAGAATAAAGAATATATTATATTATTTTCTGACAATTACCCATGCAGGAAATTCTAGTACAAAATTAAATTTGGCTCAACAAAATGGCAAAGTACAATACAATAATTAATATGTATGTATAAACAAA
Source organism: Pyrrhosoma nymphula (assembly GCA_963573305.1). NCBI lineage: Eukaryota > Metazoa > Arthropoda > Insecta > Odonata > Coenagrionidae > Pyrrhosoma > Pyrrhosoma nymphula. Next base: position 116,576,643 of record OY754330.1, read on the forward strand.
ATAAAAACACATGGATACAATTGTACAGATACGTACTAATATAAGAATACAGAGATAGATAGAGATACAAATCTGAGTAAAAAGGCTGTTAAGTGGTAAGTACTAGAGTAGTGGAACACTGCACTATATTGAGTAGTCATGTACAATATACTTTTAATGCATTTTTGGAACTCGTGTATTTTAGGTTTTGGTGCAGAGATTTACAATATGTGGAGGAAGTGATTTATAAAGACTCTTAATAAATATAAGATTGGGGAATTAGGTAGCATAGAAAACTTCTATTAATATGAGAAATCTTCTTGGCGAATTCTGACCTGACTGTAAACATTTCCGTGAGAGAATTAGGGATTTCCTAACGGAAAATAATACAGAGGAAGGTCCTTAATATAAATTTTCTGCTGTCACAAGTTTTAATCAGAATAAACTAATTATACACTGTGAAACATACTTATTACATCAAACACCCATCTTACACGATAATTTGGCATAGTAATCTACAGGATAAGGTAGGTTTAATGGAAGCGAGTAAATATCCACTAGATTTTTACATATGCTGGGCCCTATCGGCCTTGAATATTTCTTTCTTCATCTCACTTTACGCGGTAGAGAGTAAATATTCTATCGACTTTACAGATGCAGACCCCGATCTATCCACATAATGAAATTTACACTGGCACGTCTTACTCTACTTCATCCCGTCCCTAAAACCTATTCTCTCTCTTCCCCTTCCCCGCTTACCCAACAGCTTCCACTCTATCACGGTCTTAAGCAACCCTTGGCCCCTCATTACCTCATCCAGCCACCTACTCTGCCTTCTCCTACCCTCGCCCAGCAGTTTTCTTTCCTCACCAACCAAATTCTTCATATCCTGTTCCTTGTTTGTCTTCCTTTCCGTCCATCACACCTTCTCCATCCCCCTCCACACCCACATCATGAACGCCTGCAACCTATTCTCCGCTTCATTTCTCAAAGTCCACGCTTCTGCCCCACATAACGCTACACTCTATATCAAACTCTTCTACCAGCCTCTTCTTCATATACTCACCCACGATAGCGCCAAACCCATTCTGATTTCTGACATACATATTTTTTTTTGAATGTAAACGCCTTTGCAATTTTTTCCAGCTCTTAGTGCATGTTATTAAAGACAAGGCTACAACAGTCGAAGGAAGGGAATATCAGTGAGACGATTAACGTACTACCAATGGAAAGTGTGTGAAAGGCAGGGGAAGGAGAGGAAGAGGAAATGGGAAATAAAGGATAATGAAGAGAGGCGTTCGGCGTGCATTACGACTAAGATCCTGCGACACATTCGAGTGACTCTGCGTCCTCCACAGCGGGAATTGAGAGGACGCCATTTATTAAGTACAATGTCTCTCTGACGATGGAATTTCCGTTCCGCCTCAAGTTTCCCCCTTAAGCACTACCGCCATGCGTTTCTATTCCAATTCTCAATTACTTCACTTTCTTATCTCATTCCTAAGCTCACTTTCCCTTTTACATACCGATTGTAAGATTTGCACAGATAGACAAGGGATTGCAAGGAAAGGAAAAAAAGTTTTTTTTCTCTCCTTGTTTCGTTTTCAGACCACTGGAGTGTTTATCACCTTGGTTTTATTGTATTAGGTTAAAAAATCCTGGATTAGTGGTGGAGAAGGTAGTTAGAGCAAGATATCACTTAACATAAAATTCGATTACGAATTTTGCCTCATAACATAAAAAAAGATTTCACATTTGCAATGATAGCAACATATTAGCTGCTTGCCATTGTACTTATCGATATATTTTCCAAGAAATTATAGCCATTTTCCATGGGAAATGGTGCTACAGAGGCTTATTATACTTAAAATAAGGAATTTATGACGCATAGATCTCGTCAGAAGTTTAATAGTTTGTAGTATGATTTATCTACGAGTTTTTTTTACAGAACAGCAAAAAATCTTGGGGTGTGAGGGCATTTTCAGACTACGGTGAGGAAAATAAATGAGCCAAGTTAAAACATTGTGCATGTGCATTTAATTCATTATGTACTGAGAATTTCAGCAGTTAAATACAAATATTTTAGTCATTAATGCTACAATATTTACTTCATGCTCTAACAGCTACTTAAATTTAAAAAGTAAAAATGTTAATATGGTCTCGATTATGACTAGGGAAATATGTATTTATCTCAAACTGCCTTAAGAAGGGATACATCTCAGATATTCGGTCATCAGTTGGGCCCGGTCGCAAGCATCCTAATCTGGGTCCTAGCTCGGCATTGGAATCCATCAGTGGCCCAGCGCTCTCAGCGGGAGGAGAACCGCAGAGATACTGATCGTTTAAGGTATAGATTAAGGAGTTTCCACCGTGGCGGTGTGAGTAAAAACAAATACTAAATTCCAACTTTTTGTTCAATTGGTTTTCTTAAAATCCTGGTTTAGCTGATAACATGAGTTAGCTATTGAAAACCTAAATTAAGGTACAAAATAAGCAGATTATTCCACGAATATATTTAAAGGACACAATTTATAGCCATAGACGCTGACTTCAATTTTACCGCTGACATTTTGACTTCAATTATTGCTGTAATTACCTATTAACTCAAAAAATAAGGCGGCAAGATGCATCTATTTTATTTTCCTCAATTTTCCAGGAGTTTTCACTTCTTTTACACAGTGTTCCATGAAAATGGTATTTATATTAGTTAGATAAATAATATTTTCCCCCTGTTTCTCCCACGGTCGCATAAAAAATACGCATACAAAACCATGCAATTCCAAGTTCAATATGCGATAAAATGGCGTGGAAAGGAAACATTTTGTTGTTCACATCATATAGAGGATATGTTTTTCTATAAGTATCTGAATCCTGAATGTGACATTTCTGTCTTTTACGGTGAAACCACCGCTTAAGTATTTCACTTTAAAAGTTGGGTAAATATTTTATTTGATCGTCTAAACACTTTTACAAGGGACTTTGGATTGTCTTTCTATGATGAAAACTAAGGTTTTCCATGCCGCCGTAAAAATAAGACGATGAGACTTGGCAACGCAGCTGGGCATGGTATTTGGCAGGGGTTCAAAAAGGAACTGAGTGTCCTGTTTTGTCACCATTATGCGCTTTAAAGATGAAGCAGTGGGGCAAAATTTGCTTGTGAAGTTGATACCAACCATAATGGCCAAAAAACGGCCAAATTCGATCAAATTAGGCAATTTTTTTAACCTTCCAGCACACGGTCGGTTAAAATTTAGATATCAAAAGATTTAACTAAATCTTTTACGTTAGTTCCAAGACGATATATTTTTTGACGACGTCAATGACAATAATAAAACTCGACACAATAGAATTTTGAGGATACCGGGAAAAGCAACGGAATATAAGAGTAAATCGTCTTTATAGTGCATTAAGGAATATACAATATTTAATAATTATTTTAAAAATAAAATATAAACTTCTGTTATTTAATACAATTTTTTAACCCCTGTGTATTTTATCATAAATAAAAATCAAATGATTAAAGGCTTAATCAAGTTTATTAGAAAATCGTAAGTTATTGAATGATAATTTTATGGATCTATAATTTATAATAATAACTTTATTTTCGTTATTTTACGTATACTATACGAAAATAAGATTAAACTTAATAAATATAATAACAAGATAGTGACTAAATATTTTAGAGAGTCATATCACAATCTTCAATGAAGGCCATATTAATGTTTTCATTTTCAACGTCCATGTGGCTGACGTTATAATGATTAAAGTCCAAATTATTAAACACATCTTTCCACAAAACATTTCGAATATGAAATTTTCTGGTGGTTAAAAGCCCTTTTAAAATGCTTCGTCATTTGAGTCTGGAAAAAGCCGCGTATAAAACTCAGTGCATAAAAGCTTTAATAAAAAATTCAAATGTTTGGCCTTGAGACTTATGCATTTTCTTCCACGGACCATATGAAGAAATAAAATAAACGAATAAATAAATGAAGCATGGCTGCGGAGCCAAATGAAAGTAACCGAACCGTCTATGTATATTCCCTTGCTGCAGAAAAAGGGCAAAAATGCCCATACAAAACCCGTGCACACGCACGGGTTTTATATGGGAATATTTGCCCTTTTTTCTGCTCAAAACAGATTTTTTATGGATATGGGACCTATGTAAATCGAATCTTCATACCGCAAAACCCTTAAATACCAACATTCGGGTAGAGTTCAACGGCCTTACCAGTTTTCGATAAAACTACTACATAGCACATGGATATGTACAAATATAGCTCGTTTTATAGCATAGGATAATCTGTTGATATGCCTACAACGGTTCACGTGCTTTTAACTAGTGAAAATCATACGTCCAGCAATCCTTTCTTTCTTCCTTGTAGCTTCCACGCCTCCTCAAGAGAATGTCCTTCGTAAGCTTTCCAGGGTCCGGGACGGTAATTTCCTTGTCTCTCACCCGCCTGCATCGCAGATTAGCGTTGGGCGCAGGCTTATGTTGTCAAGCAATAACGCCCCAAGACATGATTGCCAGCGGCAGGCGGTACTATAATTTTATGCGACACAGCACACGTAAAATTAGACTTAAAAATGGCAATGTGAAATAACTAGTGACACGAAAAATAAGGTTACGGCGGCGAGACACGTAAAAAAGTTGGTGTCTATGTCGAGAGCAAGGATATAAAACAATGTGAGTTTTTCATAGGACTAAATAAATACGAAAAATACAACGAAACCGTTTTAAAGAGATTTTTTACTCAATATTTACACCGTTTTTTTTAGGACTTTCAAATCAATATTTGTGTTTTTTATAGCATGAAATTCAAGTTTTCAGGATGTTTAAAGGAGTAATTAAAGCAATACCTCTAGTAAATACACACAATATAACAACGCAAATCATCGAAAACGACGAGAAAAAGAGATTCACCACTCCCCAGAGAACGTTCCAAGAGAAATATTACTTTAGTCCCAGCTTAGATCCCCAGATAGATTTCGAAGAAGAAATTTAATATATAGACCGCTCATTTTGGAGACAAGGGTTTCATTTTCAGACAAAAGTTTTATATAATATATAGAAAATGTACAAAACTTTGAACTAATCTGATTTTATTCCAACTAACGAATTAATGATTTTTTTGTCCATTTTATTTGTCCATAAACCCTATTTTTCAACCCCTTAGTGAGCTAATGATTGGTATTAACAAAACATCATTCAAGCCAAAGGTTTTTGGTAGTAGCCTTAAGAAGAATAATCAATTTAAACAAATGCAATTTATTTCATTTTTATGGAGTATTAGCGATTTTTCAGTTTTTCAAAAATCTTCCCCATTTCCACCCTCTTGGTCCAACTATCCCCATTAACGAATCGGACCGAGATATTCCACCTTCATATGTTATGTATCAGTCTAAAGTAATTTGTGCATAATTTTGACAGCTATCGTGTCTATAAAAATGAGGTTTATCAGGAGGAATTTTAACCAAAGTTGGTAAATGAGTGTAATGTTTTATCAGACATAACAGAGAGAGAGGATGCATAGAGAGATAGACGACTCATTGACAGGAACTTCTTTAAAAGACTTTGACTCCAAGACAGAGAGCCAAGGGAAAACAAGAAGCAGCTCTCTCTCATCCTTTTTATTGCCTCGCTTTGAATACGCACGGGGGAATATGTACCCTTTCCACATTCAATTCGTATCCTCGGCCGCGTTCTATTCTCGAATCAGTCAAAGCGACGAACGATGTTCCGCAGTCGTTGAATACGAATTGGATATACGGCCTGCATAAACGGGAGAAACGCACCTTGCACTTGACCTCAAACGCAACTACCAATGAATACGCTTCTCCTTCGCGGAAAACGTCGCTTAAAAAAGGGAAAAAAGAATGAACGATACACATTAACTTAAAAATAAATATAGTTAAAAAACTAAAAAACACGCTTTAATGATAACTCAATCTAAAAAGTGACAAATAATTCTTAAAATAGAAATAAAAAAATAAATGAAAAATATTAATATTATCGTGAAAAAAGCGTGGGGTGCTCCGTTGCTTAGTTAATTTGATATGCCTTTTGTAATTGTTTACCCAAATTACTGAATGGAAAATGCGGGAAAAGATTATGCTTTGAGCCATATTTTTAGTACCATTTTTCTACTAATCGTACCGATTGAATATTTTCAAGAATTCATATATCGCGCACCCCACGCTTTTTTCACGATAATATTAATATTTTTCATTTATTTTTTTATTTCTATTTTAAGAATTATTTTTCACTTTTTAGTTTGACTTATCAAAAAAGCGTGTTTTTTTTAGTTTTTTTTAACTATATTTATTTTTCACTTTTTAGTTTGAGTTATCATTAAAGAGTGTTGTTTAGTTTCGGAGTGAAATCGCTACGAATTATTTCGGAGTTCAGTATTAAGGAGTCGGTCACAAACGAACAGACAAACAAATTTAGCAAATACAAAAAGCGAATACGACGATAAAAAATTCTTCTCCCGTCTAAGCTTCCTGCAATTAAAATTAAATTATAACTGGCCGTTAAACGATCAAATTAAAGACAACAAAAAAAGTCCATCATTGAGCCGCGAACTCCGGCCGCACTCAAAGACAGTTGACGACACTACACCATCCGATCACACGCTTACTACTACGCTTACTCTATCCCTCTAATTCTCACGCAAAGGATCTGTTCAATTGAAGAAAATTATTAATCCTGGCGATCCTGATTAGAATATTGAGAAAATCTCATCAAATTATTGTATTGTCATCGGTCCTTGATGAGTCTACAAAGTTTAAAGGAAATCTGATCGTTCAAAGTGGGTCAAAATCGAGTTCAAAGGAGTCGGTTACAAACAAACATACAGGTGAAGCTAATAAAAGCGTGTTAAAAAGGGTTTCAAATCTTGCCAGAATGTGAGCCGTATAGCCGAAATATTCTCTGAAAACCTCTTACATTGGAACGTGAAGAACGCCAGAACGTGGATTAGCAAATAGATAAAGCCTCGATACCATGTAAGGTCGGGTCAATTTAGTAACTTATTACAGTTTTAGTACGACTAAGTTCGTATGAAACCAATTGTACGTAATTTAGGGTTATCAAATTCTAAGAAAAGAGGTTTTATGTCACAAACTTGTCAAAATAATCATTCAGGTTTTAAAAGACTGCCTTACATAATCAACAATTAGTATTTAGTCAAAATAATCATTCAGGTTTTTAAAAACTGTCTTACATAATCAACAATTAGTATTTAGTCAAAATAATCATTCAGGTTTTTAAAAACTGTCTTACATAATCAACATTTAGTACTTCTACAAAAAGATATGAATGAGATCATTTTAGTGGTAATAACATCACGAATTATTTGACAGAAGGCGTCAAATATGAGATGAAATGTTCCAAGAATAATTGCTATTAGCTGTCGAAAAAGGATGTGGATCCTCAAAAAATTAAAATTCCAAAAGAGAGACATTACTCTAATAAATCCATGCCCTGGCGCCACAGCACTTCTACCTCTCCAGAGATGTAGATATCAAATAGACGATCTCCGTGCAGAACGTCACATGAAGTGTAAAAAAATGGAAAGCAAGAAAGATTGACATGGATTTCAATCTTGTTACAGAGTTAGTCGCACGGGGTGAAATTTTATACCCGACCCTCTGTTACAACCAGCAAAACATCAGAGGAAACAGAGCCAACTAGGCCAATAAATAACATGTCTCTTTGCGATGCCAAAGATAACGTCAGCTCAATACTATAAACAATACGGAGAAAACCCTAAGGAATGACTACGGAAATGTAAATAAATTAAATAAACGTGATTTCTGGATACATACAACTGTACAGTCATGCTTCAGGATCGACTTACAACTATGTATTAGGTGAAAAATAACTTTCAAAGGAAAAAAATTGAATAAAAAAAACTTTTTACCGATTACTTTCAAGTAGGATACTACTTCTCCTGAGAGCATAGTGTATTATCCCCCTCGTATTCCAGTCAAATTTTGAGCAAAGATATTTTGAACTCATGGCGCAACTAATAAGGAAAGGTTTACCCCAAGAAAAGGGTTGTATTGCCTGCCAACCATGCGCGTCTTTATTCGTCGGTTGAAGTACTTATATTTAAAAAATATTAAAGGCACGCTAATGTTGGATAGAATACATACTTTCCGCTCTAAATCGATTAAATTATCTTAAAAGTTTTGATTACATCAATAACAGAAGCAACGGAAACGCCAATATGGGTGAAAATGACACACCCTGTACTATATAGTATTAAGATTTAGCATATTAAAATTTCATAACCCACGAGTCTTGCGTTTAAAATATTGGTAAAGTAAGCTCATACATAAATTGCGCTGCCTCACTTTTAATAGCATATTGCAGGGTACATTGTGAACTTTTGCAAGTAATAAGGAAATAATTCAAGCAAGTTGTTAATTTATTAACTTCTAAAAATGGCTGAATTATATTAAAAATAAAACTCAAATAAGAGTTAGATACTTAATAGCGAATTATATTTATATTATAATTCAAGAAAATATAAAATAAAATTTATGTTGACCTGCGACGAAATGAAAAGATCAAAATGAAACATATAATGAATATTTCCCTTGATCATGAATATTTCAATCTCTGTGGTATCAAAAGATACCACCTCACTTTGAACACAAAGGGACGAACACATCTTTTGCCTTAAGCGCGTATCACACAAAAGCAATAAAGTATAAGCGCCTGAGAAATATGAGAGATCGGTCCACTCAGCGCTTCATGTTGAAAGAATAGACGATACCAGCTTCGAGGCATAGAGCAACGTGAAATCGTGTACGAAGACGTAGGTACCGTAGCTACCTTGGAAAATAGCAGATGCAACCACCTTCATGGAATAAAATGCTAAGTGCATCAAAGGGTTACGTATAAAAAGAACACTCTCCTCTCGATATCAAGAAAAGTCCAGTCAAAAGCACTCCTGCAAGACATCTCACAACGATCGATCGTGCTGCGCAGCCAAGGTGGAGCAGAAAGAGATCTTTTGAATTACGTTCTTTTTAGAGGATGGATAAGCCCCTTTTGAATCTTGAAATTGGGTCTTACTTAAATAAAAAAAAATTAATTCGCCTCTTCTCCCCTGCGACTATAGAGATGAATACAGAGGAGAGAAAACGAACAACTGCGGCGAGAAGCACTCACTCGTTCACCAGAGAAAGCTTCACAGATATTCTTCGTCGTCATAATGCCATCAAGAAATCTTCTTCGTCGTTCGTTATCGCATACAGTTAAAGTATCCCCTATTTGAACGTCTCTTGCATGGGTACGGAGTTCATAAAAAGAATAAAATATCATCAATAGCCAGGGTAGACAAAGAATACACGCATTCATACAAAATCATCACGCCGTTGCATATCAGGGTCAGTAGAGTCAAAAGAGTATTTAATTTTCGGTGATAGGCTAGTAGAACTGGTACTACTTCAATAATTTTCGCAAAACTTCCAAAACCTCATACACATCTTCTGTTTGAGTAACACTCATGCATTCATTGCCTCATACACGCCCTTCAGTTTTTTTAGACTCCTAAAATTAATTCTTTTTAGTCTCTTTCACCACATTCACCCATGGCTTTATCATTCTACCCCTTCTTCTCACACAATTCACTCCTCTATTGAATCAGTTTTGCCAATCGACACTCTTCCATTTCTAGATATGACCAAACTAACGAAGCAAGCTCCTTTTATACCTATGCGTCTATCACTTGAGCATCCATTTCATATTATTTCATCATCCACTCATTCTTCTACTCTTTTCTCTAAAACTGAGTCAATCTTCATCAAATGTGAATCCTCTACGTACATCGCCTCCATCGACCTTGATGAAGTCCCTTAGTTCAAGTAGAGAGAAGATTCATTCTATTCTCTACTACAGTTCGAAAGTTAGGCATTTCACTCACCAATAATTAGTCATGGCATTTCCACATTCAAAACTTCAATGTAGGGTCAAAAAAATTATTTAACAATTGAAAATACTTAAAAATCTATTTACCATCCATATGCGTAAGACTCTTGCATCAACATTAATATTTCTCTCATTCGATCATTGTTTATTAGCATATTTAGATACAGTGGGGGAACTAAAGCTGAAAATGGAAAAGATTCTTTATTATCGTGTAAGATTTATCGATGGCGTTTCTATCTCACCTTATGTCAAAATGCTTGAACGGCTTAACATAAATACCCAGAGGAAATAGTTACTTGGTTTACTCTGCTTTTTACTTTTTAATAATAATTCTCCTGTTTCTTCACAATTTGTTCTCGCAAAAGCCTGTTGCAGGAACCATTGCCACATTGATTCTGATTGATTCTGGCAGGGCCACCCAGGCTGAATAGTTCGATGGGAAGGGGAGAAACGAAAGGTAGTCCATGCAGCGTATGTATGTCAGTAAGGTGGCTGCAAGATATATCTGATCCCCTTGAAGGTTAATTCCACGTAAAGATTCTAATTCCACATCTACATTCCATACGGAAAGCGGCCGTGATGGTGTGTGGTAGGGGGTGTGTAAGTCAAAATGCCATGAAAAAGGGAGAGAGAGTAAAAAAAACGAATAAAATGAGGTAACTGAAGCAGGCAACGAAAAAAACCACCTCCATTTTTCCGCCGATGAAAATTAACGAGAAATATGAAGCATTGAGGAAAAGAATGGCGTGGAGAGAAAGGACTGAAGAATGCCGGTGAAAGTCGGATATCGGATTCTTCCTTCATTTCAAACGTTCGTCCAATCCTAACCTTTAAAAAACGAGGAGTATACCGAATGTACGAATACGCCGGGAACAGGATGCGCTGAAATATATTTAATTTATTCTTAATGAGTTCGCATTGGAACGTTTTATTGGACTCCACGAGAGCGAAATTTAAATTCGATGCCGCCAAAAGTTTCAGAAGGGTTGTCAAGAGATGTCCCCCGGGGGCGGCGAAAATAGACAAAAAAATGTAGACAGGGTTAGATGTTGGAAAGGTTCGGATGATAACATGTAGTCTAATGAGGAAGTAAGTGAGATGAGAGGGAATGTCTGAATGGAAAGACTGAAAGGGAGAGAAGTGTTGCGAGTAAGGGGAAGACTTGCGGGGGTTGAAAAAGAAACATACCGCCGGGGGATGCCGCAAGAAGGCTGTTGGGTTGGATTCAAGCTCACTTTCAACCCCAATTTCTCGCTCCGCAATCCAAGAGGAAAGGCAATTAGAGTAATGATAAGAGGGAAAGAAGAGGGTTTAGCTCTTTTCGCGGAGGGAGTCGTTTTCAAAATTTCACTACTCCACCTCTACGACACGAACTTTAAATAGGAACTAAAACTTCATGAGTATAAAAAGGGAGTCCTTTTTTCCATATCTTCTTCCAGTAATTAACCTTGGAATGAGAAAAATGTCAGTGAGACGGAGAATAGAAACTTATAAAACGAATGAAATTTCGGTGATTTCCTCAAAATCATTAGCATAACATTGCCCAGTCAGTGGCTTTGATCCCGCGCAGTTTATCTACTTGAGAATACCCATCACGAGGCCTGAGTTCATTTACTAGTTCCATAGCTAACCTAAAAATATGTAATGGGAATAAAAAAAGAGTTGCTTAATGAATAAGTTAATAGTTAAAACTATTAAGTCAATTGTGTTATTAAGCTTTATTAAGTCTTATTATGCTGTTTTTAGGCAGTATTTAAGTATGAAACTATTAAAATGAGACTCAACATTTTATTCAAAGGTCAATAATATTACATGAATTTATTTCATTGCATTAAAACACATAATTAATTCATGAATCTCACGCACATAATGAAATTTTAACAGTACGATTCACCAAAAGAGACCTGATTAGAATAACTTGAAATACAATGTGAAACACTCTGCTTCCATTATAATGTAATTATCCCCATGTTATTAACTTTGGATTAGATTGGTGAAGAAGTTAAATAATTATTTTCACTGAACAATAGTGGTAAAATACCAATGAAAATTTTGAACAAAACTACACAACATATTTAAATTTTATTGTATTTTAAGTTATTTAATCTCACCTCAACGATTATTAGTGCATAGTCACTTCAAGTCTTGACGCGTTTATTTCCCAAAATACATGATTTTAATCTATCATTCAAGCTCGCAGTTCTTATTGCTGTGTACGTAGATAGAGCCAAGAAGTTCCACAGAGAATCTCTTCCATTAATGAAAAAAGGTGAAAAATGGAGGTTTAAATTTGAGTATATTTCATTAATTAGCAAAAGTTTATTTTAAAACTTCACTTCACTGATCCGCAAAGCCAATTTCCCATTGGGCCTGCCAGAATAAGTGTTAAATGCGTGAATTTGAGTTTTCCACGATTATAGTGACCGAGAAAAAGTCAGAGGAAATTGCAAACTTTCGCCAACTCAAAAGTATTATAATTCAAGAAGTGAAACTCAGTTGAGTTTCACTTCCCACAGAAGGTGATGAAACGTAGCTTATCTTGTTTATGAGGCAAAATACAGAAGGAACGAATACGAAATAGGATATACGAAAGGAACAACAAATTCCAAGGAATTGCTTGAAACTTGGTTCACAAAACTCTTAATAGTTCACAGGAAATGGGAGAAATTGAAGAGAGAACGTAAGATGTCCATAGTTTCAACTTTAAGGATCCCACTTTCAACTTTGATAAGACTATTCGTTCAGCGACAAGGGTTAAAAGATGTGTTGTTTAGTATTACGACAGTATATTTAGTACGAATGAAATAATTATAATTGAAAAACTATTTAGAGCATAAAATCTGGTGGTGCCCACTTCCGTTTTCGACCAACTCATGAACACCCTATCAACATCGACATCCCCCATTACATAGTCTCGCCTCAATTAATCTTCCACAGGTTACAGACTTCGGTATTCACTACCGTCAGATAATAAGAACCTTACAATAAATACCTGAACCCAAGTTCAAAGTACGCAAGGTATTTCTAAATAATGCTGGGTATTCCTTTGTATAACTGATCATAAATTCTGTATTGCTTAACTTTATGAATGCAAAAATATGTGTCCGTTCTGTTTCATGCAATGCCACGAAGTTCTAGCAAATAATGCTTATTTTAAGCACTTGAAATTGTTGGTTACTTATTTTAGTTGTAGCACCATATGTGACTCATGATTAATTTATGAATTGGAACAATCGATCTTTTAGATGTGCGAAGAAATTCGTAAGCAGATTCTTTTCAACACATGGTGTGCATGTTCAATTTTCAAATTGCACGCGGTCGTGTCTGCATTTAGTGCGATAAGGAGGTGTATTCTTTTTCTTTTCTTCATTGTATTGTATTGCTTTATTTTTATTTATGTAACTATATATATTTTCTTTTGTCTACACTGTGACCCAAAGTCCTCGAGTGGATTTCGGTTGTTTGGAATGCCGTGACCACCTAGAATCACGAAATTGGCGGTCCAGCTGGTGATTTCATCGCCCTCCAGACGGGGAATGAAATAGAGTGCAAGAATATAAAAGGGGAGACTCGGCGAGAACAAGCCTCTGTCACTCTCCTTGAACCTTAACCTTAAACGGTCGCTCTCGCTCGTAGTCGCTGCGCCGACCAAAAGTTTATTCATTGCCAATGGCTTGTATCGTGAACGGTTCATTTACCTGTGAATGGATCTTTTTTGTGAGTAATAAAAATGACTCTACATTGTGGTTTCCGGTCATCAGCTGTGACTGTGCTGGAGGTAAGTAAATAGAATTGTGGCTGCTGTGACTGTATGATTGTGAAACAAACGAGTTTGGAACTATTCGGCATTCATAAGTAAGCTTCCTTTGCCGGCTACATACGATTTTATTGTCTTGCCTGGTAATCAATCAGTTTTTCTTTGGTTGCTACATTCCCCGCAGCATTTCTTTTATTTCAAGTTGAGATCGATGGTGTTATTCACTTGTTTTCCCTTGCGTATGCTGTTAGAGGGGCGGACAGTGTTATATTGTATCATTTCCCTAGCTCGATGCATGTTTTGTTACGTTAAAAATTATCAAATGAATCTGTTCGGTGATCCTTGTAATTTCCTCACCACGTGGACCTTACCGATCGATTTATACGGGAAACTCCAAAATTCCCACTATCACTATGAATTCAAGATACTAACCTCCCCCCTCCTCTTCTCTTTACCATTAGCAGGTATCCGGTGGTAGACAAGTTGGGCAAGGTGGGGAAGGTCACAATATACCTTGAAATGACTTATCTCAGGGCAGGGAAGGCCGAAGACAGTATATGATTATGTTATCTTATGCCCGATAGTCTTCTTCGACGTGTTGTTACCGCTGCCTTGTTTCCACTATTGCTGCTAATTAATATCACTAATTTTTTTATTTATCTACTGTCTCCTGAGAGAGAGAGAGAGAGAGAGAGAGAGAGAGAGAGAGAGAGAGAGAGAGAGAGAGAGACGAAAGCAACGTCGCCGTGTTTTTCAGTCGCATCAAATCAGTTCTAGTATTCATCGATTCATGGTGTCAGTTTTTCACTCAAAATGATTTAAAATAAGGATCCAGTTTTACAAAGGTTACTCTATGTATATCTTCAACAACCAATTTATTCGAATTGCGTCGCTAATATTCAGTAAAAGTAAAAATATACATTCCTGAATTGCTCGTTTCCCATGTACATGACCGTTTTAAACATATTCCAACATTGGAAGATCACTTCTCCGTTGAGCGGGCTTCAAAAAGTGGAAGTGATTGTGTCTCAGGAAAATTAGGAGCGCAACATTTATTTTCGATTACTTTTAATTTGAATCCAGATTTTGAATAAGAAAATTTGAGCAAAAATGCTACATATCCCTTTTTAGCAATTCCCCAATGATGAGTTACAATGCCTCCGTCTTCCTTAAAAAACAATCATCTCCCCCCCATACCCAAAGAAACATCAGGCATTGGCGTAAATTGCTTTTTAGTCTACTTCATAATGAGGCGTGCATAACTTCAAAACCGGTAGATATTATTCAAAGTAAGCAAAGAATAATGCAAAATATAATAATTTTAATTACTTCCAGGAGACACAATGTGAATTAAAAAAAGAATAAATTTAATTGATTCAAATTAGTTAAAAAATTAAGACTCAATGTGTGAATGAAGTATTAGGGAACCCCTAAGGTACACTGTTGTTGGGCTACCATCATTTTCACCAGCAATAAAGCTGATATATTTCTACAAGAAAAAAATATCACATCGTAACGCTATAAACAGTAACAAGAATATGTGCTGAAAAAAGTAAAGCTTGCCGATTCAATCAAGTGTGGAATACACTACGAAGCACAATTGTTTGAATCATGTCATAATTCTACAAACTGAATTGGCCATTAATTATATAAATCATTTAATCACCGTTTCAAAAATAAAGGGAAATCTACTTTTCCTAGTTACTAATCACAAAAATGGTGTTGATGCCAAAGAAATCAACAATTTCATGGGAAATACGTCCTTACATTAAAAGGGACGGAATAACCGACTTTAGATACGATAATAAAATATTCCATATACCACACACCACTTAGGATATTATAATTTGGATAAATGAACTAGTGGTTAATTCTAAATTAGAATTAACTCCCATCTACAGAATACGAGAAATAAGTTACAGGTGACAAAGACAAGCGCACCTCTAAAAGTTTTCCTCCTTTTCCATGGTCAAGGATCCACAGATGCGCCTTAGCCGTAACTCGAGGGTTAATGTGTCGGCGGCGTTCCCTTAGTTACGGAGTCTGAGGTTAAAGCAATGTTGGCAAGTTTATTGGCTTTCTGGTGCAATGCACCAGAACACCAATAAACTTGCCAACAGCGCTCACGGGTCCGTTTAAGGGCTTTTACGAGGAATTCTACCCCCTTTAATGTGAGAAAAAATGCAATCCGTGAACACTTCCTCCGGCGTGCAACGATCTTGGGAAAAGATGTCGAGACATGCTTGAAAAGCGCTAGTTAGTGCTCGAAATGTGCCTATCTTGGACAACGACGATGCGCTCCCTTACGCTGCCTTGGTCCTGGTGAAAAAAAATTTCGAGATGAGAACCATAACGAATGGTGAGTGCCAGCAGCGTCCTTCTTCACCTTATTAAGGTAATTTTTCAATTAAAATACCTGTGCCATGTTTTTTTTTATATGCCCGAATATATGTTTCGAGTAAATCAAGGTTCTCCTACTATATTTATCGTAATCTCGCGAAGAAATAAAAAAAACAAACAAAGATACACGTGTATCACGACTACGAAGTCACTGATGATTGGCTTTTGCTTACATATGCAAGCAATTTCTTGTCCAGTTTTCAAATCAATGCGTAATACAGAAACAATTAAATGGTACGCTGTCACGCGCAGAAATTCAAAGATATAAACACGACAATCAACCTTCAATCCACTGGTAAAATCAAAATGCTAATACAAAATTATCCTCACTACTAAGCACATGTAGATTTACTACTAAGCACATGTCCTAAGATTGGTTAACTGCAACCTTCCATCCTCCCCCATCTATTGCTGGTTCACTTTCTCCCAGATAGTTCTTCCTATGTACCAACCTACTTTCCTCTTTATCTGGTCCATGCTTTTCTCCTTCGGTCTTCATCTTGGGACTTTTCCCTCTTTTTTACTTCAATGATATTGTTCACAAACCCATTGTGCCTGGGGGGGAAGGCCCAATCCATCTAGTACTTCTTTTCTGTATAGTGTCCATTGGTCCACGGTCCTTTCCTCACCTTTTCTTCCGAATGCATCTACATTTTTTACTTTATCCGTTCGTTTTATCTTCCTCCAACGCCATACCACGCCCTACACGAATGCTTTCCACAGTAGTTGCCTTTTCATCATGATCGAAGATGAATTAACTGAGAATAATATTTTAAAAGTAAGAGGAATGAGATGATTTAGGCGAAGTAATTTATATTTCAGCCAATTTAAGCGAATATAAAGGCTAGCGACCAGATCCATTTATTTCTTGGACTGCTAAAACATAAAGCGTACTGCAGTATTCATGGTCCATTGCAGTTAGTTGCTTCTTCATCGATATTTGCCCTAAGATTGGTTGACTGCAGCCCTACATCCTTCCCTACCTTATTCCCTTACCCCCTGGTAGTTTTTCTTACGCACTTTTCTCTTCATTTCGCCTATGTATTCATCCCTCAACCTTCCTCTTGGGACCTTCCCCTCTATTTAATCCTATATTATTTTTATACTTTTATTTTTATTTTATTAATTAGTGCTTTATTCTGTATAGCGTTCCATATGATTCGTCCCTTCTCTACTCTTCTGAAAACACCTTCATTCTGTTTTTTATCCGTCTATTTGATCTTCAGAATCTTCCTTCAGCATAACGTTTCTAGGGCTTCTAATCTAAGTAAAAGAAGAAGATAAAGGGCAAAAAAGGCAAAGCAGGGATATTAAAGGTTTCGCGATGGGGGAACCACACAAGGAGGGAGGGGAGCAAACGGGAAGCAATGGAAAGAGTCGAGCTAGGAAAGGAAGGACAGACTGAGGAAAAGAATAGAGTGAAGAAGTGCCTGCGGTGGCGACAAAATGAGGGTGGACTGCGCCTCCGGTTGATGACAGTGAGACGAAGGAGACCGTGGACGCCGAGATGTTTCCTTTAAAGAGTTTCCGAAGCAACGCCGGAGAGAGACTCGAATCCCCCTCCATAGGAACTCGACGATCAATCGGTCACGCAGTGGGGTTGGGCACTATAGCGGTCGGAGCGGTCTTCCATAGCGCAGCGTCATTTAAAAGGGTTACGGAACATGGCCAAGGGGAACTCTGAATGGAGTATGAGTAAAGTTTTCGCAAGCACGGAACTACTGCAGAGGAACAAAATTTTCCAAAATGATTTCTCTCTCCTTAAGAAAAACTAGCACGTCAAGAAGAGAAGATGTTACTTCTTGAACATTTCAATGGATGTAAAATAATTTAAAACTCAACACTTCAATCTACAAACTGCTGCTATGGCATCAATCGAGAATATATTTGCCTCCAAAAATGTAATTGGATTTTACAAGCAGCCTTTTGTCCTACTTTACATTCGAATACGCCTATATAGCATGTCATGCCTTTCAACGTGACTTATACAGCGTCTCAAAATCAGAGTTCAAAGGACGATAAAGTTAAGAACATGCGTGAATTACCATAATATTAAGCGTTTAAGAAATATTTCAGTTTAGAGATACATTCACTTCTCACTATGACGTATTTCACGAATTAAAGTCAGTAATAGATATTTCCAGCACATAAAAACATTTTCATTTCTTAATGAATTTTCTAATGATTCAAAGACTCGATTTCAGCAATTTTAAAGCCTAGTGGGCTTTGTTCAAACCTGGGGCCATGTGCACGCCCTGAGTGAATAGCTAGCATATATTTGTCCTCTTTTTATGTCCGCAGGGGCTATTCACCGCCATTTATTTCCGAAAGGCATGTATATTCTATGAGAAAGTGGCAGATATACTTACCCAAACCAAATATGGATCAATTTAAATGTAAATGTTTACACATGGGGTCAAATTATTAATATGTTGCCCGAAATCATAAATAGATAAAGGGATTATCTTAAAAGTAAGTTTTTGATGAAAACAAGGTTGTTTTATCAATCAGACAATGAATCTTTTATTGTAAAATGATGTAAAAAATTAACGAATATGTAAGGAGACTTTCTTCATAATTTGTAAATTTTTGTGATGCTGGCAGCGCATTGTTCTTAATGAAGAAGGTAGCCAAAGCACAGGTACTTCCTTCACGGCAAAACAAAAACTTCCTATATTTTTTGTTAATACACTTTGCTATTTATTCTAAAGGAAGTAATAAATATTAGATTATCTCTTCTTCTATACTATGGGGTATTATTTTGTCAACCATCTCCATGCTAACTGGTCAATCAATTATTAAAGAGTTATAATCGAGAGACATTGATAGAGTTCAAGGTAGTGGTATTGTGGTCTTGTAACATGCAGGGCAATTAAACATTCGACTGGGTGATTTGAGCATGATTAACGACGAATTTTATAATATCTGGGTTTAGTATTTTCTCACTATGAGAACCAAAGGTAAAATGTTCTCCAATCGATAGCGCCTGCTTAATAACAAAGGAATGAGCTTTTACGTCTAGATGTAATAGTTAAGGTAATGACTACAACAGCCGTGAAGTTACCATTTGAAAGAATGGGTTAAAAAAATGAGGGGGCTGTTTCACTTGAACAAGAGTTTACTCCTCGCCTGAAAAATAATAGCCATCTCGGTATCGAGTGATGTGCCATATTGCTGAGTTGATCCCTGGCGCGGGTTAATCCCCCGAAAATTTCTCAACAGCTCCCTCGAACTCGAAAAAAATTAGAAAAAATTTTGGAATTCTTTTCAAAGTGCAAATTATGTACAGTCTTCAGCCTACCCGACACTCACTTGAATCACTAGTTCGATAAATCGTGGCACAGACTTACTGGAGCAAAAGACCGTTTTGAATGAATTCACACTTCTTACGAACCCTATTACCAGAACTTGTCACAAACGATTTCCTCGGACCCCGGATTTTCAAAGAACAAGGAATGTGAAATGCCAGAGGGGGAAATAAAGTGACGCAGAAGATACAATATCCACGTAGGAAATAGAATTAGGCATAAGGGAGGAAATTGGAGCAAATTGTGTGGTAGTAAAAGACACTAGATTAAAGGACAATTCATTATGGAGAAATAAATAGTTTTCTAAAACTAAAATAGACTCAAACTGGCACACAAATTGTCTATCAAAAAACGAAATAGATATAATTCGTTGTCTCGGGCGTGACTTCATGGAATCGACTTAACATAATGAAAAGTAAAGAAAACTTTGTAATTAAACATAAATATTTAATGTACGACCTAGGTTTCAACGTGGCACGTCATCATCTGGTGACCAGCCACGTCGAAACCTAGGTCGTTCATTAAATATTTATGTGGAATTGCAAAGTTTTATTTACTTTTCATTATATAGGAAATAGGTGGTTAAAAAAAGATAGAGAAAGTTCGGAAGAGAGAGAAAAAATAAGTGGAGGATATTAAGAGGCCTGCGGATGAAAAAAACTAATACTGAATGGAAACTAATGAATAAACATGACGCAGTGCTTAAGGCTATTAAGTGCGATTGATTACCATTTTGTAGACCTGGTGGAATTTGGCCAGATCTCGTGGTTTCTGACGCAGCAACCATGATGAAATCAATATTAACATTGATGAAATTTCACAACTCTAGCCAAAGCATATTTAACAAAAACACATATTCAACTTACGATACGTAAATTCAATATCACGTCACCTTCTTAGCAAAATCAGTTTTTATCGTCATACAAGACAAAACATACATGTAAGGGGTCTGGCCTCATTACTTTCTAAGAAAAAACCATGGATTTTTCTACCATAAATTGATTTTGTTACATAATAGGACAAAGAACTTTAACACCAACTCACGCTTCACCACCAAAATTGAACACCTTTGTGCTCGACTCGAATTTCGATGAGTGTTCGTCTAATTCGTTCCGAGTACAGTTGCCCACGTCTGCAAGTGGCAGACAGACCCCGTGAGCTAACGGATAAAGCTAATGTCGGAGTACGTTAAACTGAAAAACTAATGATATTACAATTACGAAACAATATGGATGCCAAAATGAATAAAATAAAGAGGTGGACATTTTCAAAATTTATCATTGCAATGTCAAGTGCCAGGGCGATATCATAATAGTTGCAACAGATTTTTCTATGACATTTCCACAGTGACTAGGTGGGCTAGACTTCGAACTTGTGTTTTATAAATGAATATTATTATTAATACCTTATTCCACTTGAAATGTTCCGCATGAATTAATTTTCTGCAGGAATTATTAACTATTAGAATCAAATAATTAATAGTATTGGTAATAATAATCATTAATTGTAAGCTTCAATTATCGCCAACGTAGCGCACTTTTAGTTTCTAGTCCAACCGATTATTGTTCTCCCGACAGCTTTTCCATCCGGGCCAAGAGAACACCTGAGTGTGTGCGTGCTCGGGCCTTGAACATGGACGATTATTGCATGTTTGGAGTGGAATCACCTCCAGTTAGATATCTTGAAGTTGGCTTGCACGGTACTTCGTACATTTATTGGTTCCTGATCATTCTGTCCCCATGTTCACGGTGATCCTGTCAGCAATTACGGTAAAAATCGAAGGAAACAATTGAAGACGCTGCGGAAAACGTAAGATTTTCCAAGAGAGAGAGGCTTTGATAGCTTTTCTCGTAGCGATGTTTTCTACGAACAAGCTAATAGCTCGTCACTGAGCGAACATTGCAGTCAGAGCTGAATTAATTATAGACTTGTAGATTTACTCAAAGGGTTGACGAATGACACACGATGAGAAACACTTTCGGGTCACATATGCAGCACCAACGAATGATGAATTAGACGGAGAAACGTTTGCTTTGAATCTTTACACGGGCGAAAATGGTTTTTGACCAGATCCTAGAAAGTGCGAAAATGGGAGATTCTGACAAGCTAGGGGGATTACTTGAAATACTGAGAATGATCATTCACTAGAATTAAAACGGAATCTGCCGCGTATATCTGGGACTAATGTCAGAAATTCTGTTCCCTATCCTTTCTATTTTTTGTAGTACGGTAAAACTCCATGTTACCTAATGGCGCCTTGTACGACAGTATACAAATAAAAATTTCTATATATGCATCTGCAAAGTATCGTGCACGGTACCTTCACTAATGGGGTGCACCAATCGTCTACACCAGGCAAGCACTACTCGTCCCAGTTAATGGTCGGACCCCGCACGCTCCCTTGGCCGCTAGGCTATGACCAGAAAGCAGCCGTCAGTAGAATAACAAACGTCTAAACCAGAGACTAGGAGAGTGCTGCGGTGGTGGACATACTAACAAGCTGTACAAGATTTAAGATACTGCTACTGGTCAGTAATACTGTCACTAATAATTCATGGATATTGGATTCTACGAGGAACTAATCCATGCAGAAAAGAGAATCAATCGTGACCAGACCCCTGAATCTTTTCTTGCAAATGGAACCTATTAATGTCCATTTAGTTCAATCATTGGACGTCAAGCGCTAGTAGTACTTTCGTCTGAGTCATCGCAAATGACCAAACGGAAACGTCTCCATATCAATTGCCGCGAAGCTCATGAAAATAATAAATAGGGTTCAATTGCTTTACGTTTAGAGTAAAACCCATTTTGGGGAGGTCAAGCACCGGAAAATTAACAAATTCCTGAGTTTTCTTGTCCAAATTACCATATAGCTAATCAACGCAGCCATATTTTGATCTGTTACTCATAACGAGGATAAATAATACTAAGTAATTTTCCACATTTTTTTAAATCTAGCTAACATGACCGATTTCCTTTATTGCATCATTGATGTAACCTCTGATAATGATGTAAATATAATATTGAAACCAGTCAGGTCAGCAGCAATACAAAATGTGGAAAACCAAGAATAATGTATTTTAATACTCATGGTACGTTTGAGGGTCAGCCAATCCAGACAATTCTCTCTTCCCATTTGAAAATTAGAAATGACATTCCACCTTCAGGAATTAATAAAAAATTAATTCCTATGGGATTACCATATACCCTGTGTGTGGTATTTCCTCTCTAAGGGCTGTTTATTGCGTTGTAGAATTGAAGACATATTAGAGACTCAAACATTTTTATTTTAGTTACCTCAAAAATCATTGCCGTAGAAAATTAGGACTTTTTTAAATCGGATATTATTTTTTACCTCAGGATAACACTCGTTAGCAAAATGCCTCATTCGCATACTGACGTAACAGTGGATTATAAAATGCCATGACTTCTTAACAGTGTTGTGTAAAAGAAAACACCAAAATAGTTTTGTGGAGGACTATTCTAATTTTTAAAACACTGGCTTTCATGCAAAGTAAAATGAACATTTCTACAGAAAGGGATGGATGTGGGAATAAAACTGGGACAGCTGATAAAGTCAGTTAGATTCATGGACGATCAGGCGTTAATTACTCAATCATGAAAGGGATTGCAAGTTTTAGTAGATGCATTAGAAAACCAGGGCAAGAAACTATGAACAAAGATCAATCATTATAAAGCAAAATTAATGAGATTTTCTAGCACCAAGATATCGAGGCTGGTCACAAAAGTAGGAAGGCACAAACTGGAGCAGTGGAGCAAGTAAAGCAATTTGATTACTTGGGTAGTACTTTGGAAGAGAATGGGCACAGTAGCAGAGTCATTAAAAAAAGAATAGCGCTAGCGATGGACGGGTAACCGATAATTGACATTAGAGTAATTCATTCATTCATTAGAGTAATCTACCGGTTAGAGGTAGGTTATGATGAAAGTCAGAGAATATCCAACGAACTCTTACACGTGCAGTGCCCTTTCTACCTCTAGTATTTCTTTCTTCATCTCAGCATAAGTCCTACCTTTCTTCATCCCGTCCATAAACCCTATTCTCTTCCTTCCCCTTCCGCGCTTGCCGAACATCCTTCCCTCTATCACGGTCTTCAGCAAACCATCGCCCCTCATTACCGCTTCCAGCCACCTACCCTGCCGTCCCCTTATCTCATCTATAAGTTTCCTCTCCTCGCCCACCATGTCAAGCACTTTCCCATTTGTCTTCCTTTCCGTCCAACGCACCTTTTCCATCCTCCTCCACACCCACATATCGAAAGAACAATGTTATTCAACCTGCGAGCTTTTCACAGTATATGTGACAAACCCATTTATAAACATTGACAGAACGTATATCCCACCAAATGGCTGCGTGGAGCAATTACGAGATTCAGGAGGCGCATGATGGTAAGTGTATGAACTAAACGGGACAATAAGCGGCACAATATTTTCCATTTGTGACATAAGAAGACAGAGGGGGCTGTTCGGGACATTTCATACGGCGTTAGGTGTTACTAATAAAATTATAAGTTACATGCGAAAGTACCAAGTCTATACTACTAAACGAGAAAGTGAATTAGATATAAAGGATGTATTGCAACTATCATGGTCCTTTATTGTCCGTGAAAAAATGGCAGTTGAAAATTATCAGTTCTTCAATGTATTCTCTTACCTTATGACTAAATATGTTGGCTCCAGCGAAATATGTTGAATGCCTCACGAAAAATAATCTACATCGAACTTACGTAAAATATTTAACCTATATTTTTCCTTCAACCAGTCGGGAGATTCCAACCCATATTACTTTCAGTATCTGGAGGCATTGCTCAATTTATCGTAACAATATTTTACAGATCTAGCTCTTTTCCTTTGTAATTGGTCGCATGTACAACTTAGGAAATGATGACAATGTGTTCAGTGGGGCAGAAGAAGTAAAAAATGCATAGGAAACAAACACTGTAGAGCAGATGAATGAAGGATTTGATTAAAGAAGATCGAATGTTGAAGACCGTTGTATAAGGGAGGATATTGGATCATCGAGAGATAGTGGGAGAATATGAGAGTGATTTAAGATGGTAAGAACGAATACAGAAAATATGTGTTGAGCCGAATGGAGCATTTTATTCCGATACTTCATTATAATTTAAGGGTAAAACTAAGCATTGTGGCGATAGCTTTTCATAATGGAAACGAAAAAAACATTGAGTCCCACGGATGTAAACCTCTCCATGTATCGCCTAAAGAGCCTTCTCACGGTAGTGGAAGTAATCTGATCCGTGCTGATTCCCTTAAGACTATGCCAATTTTCGGAAGCCTCTATTCTTTTCTGTTTCAGAATATCAACGGTCCACTTTTCCAACGCATTTAGGTAATGCTAATAGTTGGTTAGATTTGATTTTAGATTAATGAGAGGTTAACTTTTAATCGACGGTCTAATATGGATCGCTAAGTTCTTCTATTAGATTATTGTGGCATTAATGATTCCCTTCTACTTTGTTCCTTAAAATTTCTTTGTCTCTCAAAGTGTGTCCAATCCATCTGGACCTTGTCTTCCTGAACACTCCACTTAGTGTTCTCCTCGGCTATTCATTTGTATACTTCCTCGTTTCGAATCGTATACATTTTTGATCCTCAGCACCTACCTCCGGAACCAAGTTTCCAAGTTTTCTTTTATTTCAACTATCCCAAGGGGCATGTCTCCGATCCATACGACGCAAAGCTCCGCACGAATTTTACTAGGTACTTACATACATACATACCCATCGCGCCATTCCCTTTCGGGGTAGCCAAAGACAAAGAATTCAAATAATTCCGTTAGCCCTATAAAAATGGCTTCCTCCACAATACCCTATCCTAGCTAATCACTTTCAGTTCTCCTTCATTCATGCATTGCTTCATACAACTTCTCCCTTCTTATTATTCGTCTTCTGTATGGTTGAAGTTAGGCATGTGCACCTTGGAATCCAAGGTCCTTGGATACTACTATGTCCGTAGGCTATCCTTCTAGCCTTGCCATCATGATTATCTATCGACACGGCCAATATGATTTCACTCTTTTCAACCATCCTTTCTTCAGCGTGATTCACAAACCTGCTATCCTCCTGTTGTCCCCTGAGTATATGACTCGGCATTCGCCGCTCCCAAGTCTCCAGTTGTGCTTCATATGACTATCTCCCCTTTAATTCTTCATCACACTTCCTCGTTTCCGATCTCATCCATTTATTTGATCTTCCACATCCACCAAGCTTCGAAAGTCTCTATTTTATTCCATTCCAACTTTCAAATGGTCCATGTCTCTGAGTCTCCACAGAGCACAACCAACGCTCCACACGAATTTGCGGCCGAATGGTGGCGTGTCCAGCTTCCGGGAAAAAAAACCAGAAGCCGTCGAGTCCCTAACGATCCACCGCGCTTGAAAACCACGACTTCCGAGAATCAGGCTTTTCATCGCGGTCCATAATTCCTGCCTCCGTACCCCATCCCTTTCTTTCACTCGTTCGCAACGAGCGCATTCTCCTGCCGAGAGCGGCGGGAGTGGTGTACGGAAAAAAAATTTCCTCCCACGTCCCCCTTTCCACGTCCGGCAAAAATAAAAACGCTAATTCTGGAAGGGGGGGTTGGGGATGACGAAGGGGGCGGGGAGCGGGGACCTGAAATGTAGGGACGATGAGGGGAGATGGTAGCGGCAAAATAATTAGGGTTCCAGGAGGAAGGAATGAAAGACTTTCCGAGGATGATAACCACATTTCACGGGGGAAAAGACGGGAGGGAAAGGGGGGGGGGGCGAAGAATCAGCGCGACGTAAAAGGAGAAGGGAACGGGGGGGAGGGGTTGTGTGTTGGAAAAGAAGAAAGAAAGTCAAGGTGGGAGTTGAGGTAGGGTCCCTTGCGATAAGGCAATTTGAATATCGCGTAGCGGTATAATTGATCACACTGAATGGACCACATAAAAATTTACGCAGTTCTATTCAATGATATTGCGTTTGTTAGATGAATAACGGTCTCGTACCGCTGAGTTTAATGAAGATAGAACACAGCCATTTCACGGAATTTACGTATGTTTCACGAAATTGCCTGGTCACACGTAACACGTGTTAATGCGAAGCGATGCCTCCTGAGGCGATATCGCAAGCACGTCGTATGTATTTATGAACAAGCGACAAGTCTACTATAGTCCTTCACAAATTAGACGCCCCACAGCAACTGATGATCGGATGGGTATCCCTCCGCTTGACGTCACACATGGAACTCCATTCAATCCAAATAACTCCATTTAACACGTATTTTGGCCCCAGTGGCATAAGACCCTTTTCAGTTGAAAGAGTACGTAGCTAACGAACAGCCTCAGCTAAAGAGTATATTGTAGTCTCCGCGTTTCAGAGATCCCGAGGTAGAATACCTTAAACGCCCATTTTTAAATGCCCAATCAGTTATTCAGATCAACCTTCTAGCCCTCGAGTCCTAATTCCACTGTGGGCTTTTCGATGGGTTACAAGAAATATCAGCGAATATTGATCCATATTCGATTGGATCGTAAACATTGTTTGAAATGCGCCGTCAGCACTTCCCACCCGCTGAAGTTAAATGCAGTTAACTTGGTAGTGTTTCCCACTGTAAACTGTCCTCTCCCCTCCTCTCATCCCTTTCACATGAGCATTCCCTTTCTTGACATCACGCTTCCACTCGCTCATTCGGTTGACTTTCAACTCAGAAGAGGATGGCTAAGTGGGTGCCCATTAGAAACTTCACTTTTTTCACGCAACGGTATCTTATTCATTCACAGGCGTAGTGTATTAAAGTGTCGCGCGTTGAATTCATATCGCGATTAGCATGATACCGGACTGCGATATATTGACTTTTCTTAAAGCGGCAATTACACACAGGAGTTGATTTCAATATGAGTCCACTTGGATGGTTAACTTGGCCGTGTATCTACACTCCTATATGAGTTTGCGTTGCGGAAGCGATTATCGACCAACTGTTCTTTCTGGTGAGTGGAAATCGCACGTTTAAAATTAACACCGCCTCAAAAACGGTCGGACCTACTTCATTTATATTAGTACCTATAGTTAATAATCCTTCATTGAAGTATATAAGAAATGTTTGCTTTCTCAAGTTGATCTTAGTGCAAGTTTAGAACCTGAAATTAAGGAATACATAAAACCTTTGCCTTCTCAAGTTGATATTTGTACAAGTTTAGATCCATAGCGCAGTGTGTTTCATATACTGAGGTTCGTGTAAGTTATGTAACTTACTTGGAGGAGAATGTTTGCTCGTTCACATGTATTGATCACTTACGGATGGCAATTTTATGCCTAAAACTCACTTATAATGTTCTTGCCAATAATAATCTATTATCATAATCTTACGTCTCTATTCATACATTCAAGAGTACATCTCACTCTTGTATTTTAGGTATTTGTTTTAGTTATCACTGGTGAAAATGGCAACAGACGGCTACAAGAAAATATGTGACCATGGCCACATAGATATGAGGTCATGGCCACATAGGTTTGAGGTCATGGCCACAAAGAGCCCACCTAGTATAAGGCCATGGCCACAGTGATGTGTAGTCGTGAGTGGTTATACCGTCATAATATGTGGCCATCGGTCTGTGGCCACCTGTGGCTGTGTGTGGCCATTGTGGACGTGAGTAGCCAAGCGTGGCCGTTTCTATCCGGTGAGCTTTACCCTCACTAATGACCTTTAGGTTGACCTCTAACCTTTAGGCTGTATACACTGGTTTTGGATTATTATTTGGACCATTAAATTCATAAGTAATAAGTTAAAACTAATTTTGGTCCACTCTGAAACACCATGTTTTCACCAAAAAACTGCATTGGAATATGTACATTCAAAAAAAGCACAATTTCAGAAATCACATAATGACATCAATATTTTACTTTTCTTATTTCACGGCAAATTATAAATTATAAGATCATTTCATAAGGACCATGAATCGAAATACAGACATTTGGCTTTCCGGGCCAAAGAGCAGACCACCACATCTATATCCCTTCATCGGATTATCTCGAGTATCAGTATAATGCTTTCGCCTTCTTTCAGTATTGCATATCTTTTTAGATATCTAAAACGTCGGATACGAGATAGATCGATATAACATCAATATTTTTCTGGGACTCGAATCTATGCAATCGTAGTCAGCGAATTGAGCTGACAAGCACAGGTGACATTTCAAGATCCAGCTCGTGTGTGATCGTGGACCTATTTGAAAATCCTCAATGATAGTCCTTGGACAATAATTAGAGCTTATGTGCTCGTGAATATTCACAAAGTATAATGGAGCAGAGAACACTATGTGGGCGAGTAGCTTCAAAATGTGTGGGACGAGGTGGAAAGTCGGAAACAATTTTGCTGGCTTTCGAACGCGAAGAATAACATAGCGAAAAGCAGATCATTTCAATACCGTTCGACCTACTTTACCTACTTATTTCTGGTGCTTGAATAACCAAGTCAATGAGCTATTGCCAATAGTATGTAAATGGAAAGATTGGAACTGAAAGTGCGTCATCATAATGCAGTAAGGCATAAATCCTAAGATTAATTTTTGCGGTAGCTATCTCTTCCACTCTGCTCTCCACCAAGCGCTTCATTCTTACATAAATCAAGTACTTTCGGATCTTTTATCTGTGAATTCCATCGGATTTCCTCAGGGCTCATCATCTTCTTGCGGCCTAAAACGAACATCGCAAATATTTTTTGGTTCACCGCACAATGACCCAGCTTTAAGCCTAGGTTGACACCCTGAAGAGGGCACAACCACTGGGGGCTAGTCGACTTTTCCCGCGGGCGGGGGATGAGGGAAGAGGGGACGACAACACTCCCCCTTGTTGCCTTGCCCTTCCCCTCCTATTTCAACCCCCACGAGAGGGTAAATGGAAAGTGAAATGGGAGCACAGAGAGAGAGAGAGGGAAAGGTGTGGAATGGGAGTGCGAGAATAAAAGAAAGAGATAGGGAAGAACAGGATGGAAAAGAAAAAAAAAGCGTCGCCTGGTTAGGAGGCTAATGGCCGTAGATGGAGACGTAAAGCTATGGGAAGGGGCAGGTTTTTGGAGCGTCGGATGGGGGAGGAGGGGGTTGGTCTCGCTGTTGTTGAGATGGCATCCCAAGGGGGGGAAAGGGAGAGAGGACGGGGGATATTATACGACTGATGGGGGAGAGAAGGAGAGGGAGTTAGGCAGAGTGGATGGGGTGGTTAAAAGGCGGGAAGGACTTCAGGCATGTGAATCTGTAGCGTATATCTTTACCACCCCCACCTCATCCCACCCTCAGGCCAGGAGGCCCCACACTCTCCCTGTGTATCTAGCGAACGTTAAAGGAGCCCCAAAAAATGGGGAATGGGATTTTTCTGTGGAGTCACCCGGGGGAGTAAGAGTAAGAGTAAGAGTAAGAAAAATATTTATTGTTCAGGACAAAAATCCAAAAGAACAAATATAATAATAAAACACTTTGCAGGCACAATCTTTTAAAAGTACAAAAGGACAAACTTTTCATCATTTCAAACTTTTCAAATACAAAAGGAAAAACTTTTATCATTCTATAAATGTAAATTAACCAAAAAAAAAACTCATGTATTAATAACTAACAATAGAAAAATGATACAATGAATAAGGAACCATAATAACATGAACACAAATTTGAAGAAAAAAAATAATAATAAGAGTAACTTATGTTATACCCGGGAAAGTAAATAATCATGGTATTTCATTTTAAATGTTTTAACAGATTTACAATTTTTAATGTCAGTTGGCATCTTATTCCATATGTGACAAGCTGTTACAAGAAATGATTTATTATATGCTGTGGTGCGATGCCCTGGAAAATACAATTGATTAGGATCAGACCTAGTGGACATTGTGGAGACAGAGGGACAACTAAGGAACAAATCATGCAGATACTTGGGTGATTTGTTTTTAAATAGGACAAACAAAAAGGATCCCAGAAGGTATTCTCTACGGGATTTGACGTTGAGCCATCTTAGTTGTTTATAATAGGGGGTGATGTGGACGTCCCTGCGAAGGTCAAAAATGAACCTAAGGCAGGAGTTTAAGGCCCGGTGAAGTTTGAGGTTATTTTCTTCGTTGAGGTCGTTATAAACAAGACAGCAATAATCTATTACAGAGAAAATAAGCGACGATATAAGTGTTTTTCTAGTATTAAAAGGAAGTAAGTTTCTGTGAACTTTTAACTGGTAAAGTATAGAATGAATTTTGTTAGAAATATTATTTACATGACAATCCCATGATAAGTTAGCAGTCAACGTCATCCCTAGGTTATGTACATTACTGGAGTATGGAATAGGCATACCATTAACCACGATACTGGTAGTCGTAATGTGGCTAATGTTACGTAGCATCCTGGAACTACCGATAATAATAGCCTTAGTTTTACTTGAGTTTAGGATGAAGTCGTGACGCGTGGCCCACTCGGTTATTCTATAAATGTCTTCATTAATTTTTGATACTGCCTCGTCAATTTCATATGGCCAACAGCTGCGATAAATTTGGAGGTCGTCGGCATAGAGCATGTAACTGGTGTTCTTAAGACATTTAGGAAGGTCGAGTATGTACAGAGAGAATAATAGGGGGCCAAGGACAGACCCTTGGGGTACACCAGTGGTGACTGCTGCCCAAGTTGAGAGATTACCTTGACTATCTCTCACTGCTTGATAACGGCCAACTAAGTAAGAGTAGAACCAATTTAGCACGGAGCACGAGAAGTTAAGTTTTTTCAGTTTCTCAAGTAGTATAGTGTGGTTTACTCGATCGAAAGCCTTACTAAAATCAAATAATACCAGCACTGTCACCATTTTTTTGTCTATGGCATGATGTAAGTCGTCCGTTATTTTTATTAAAGCAGACTGAGTGGAGAAATTATTACGAAATCCCGATTGAAATGGGTCAAAACTGTTTTCCTGGGAAAGAAATTCAACTACTTGCGAATGGACGATACGTTCTAGAGTTTTGGAGATGGTGCACAGTATAGAGATTGGTCTGTAATCAGATGGGTTTGAAGGATTTTTGACCTTTTTTATTGGTGTTACCAAAGAGGACTTCCATTGGGTAGGAAACTTGCAGGATAGTAGTGAATGGTTAAGAAGGTCAAGAATAAATGGCATAGTGACCTTGTAAGACTTGTTTATCATGGTATATGATATCTCATCCACACCAGTAGAGTTGGATTTGGACCGAAAGATAAATTTATTTAGCATTTCGGGAGTAATAAACTGAAAATAGAAATTTTTGTCAGAAAACGGTACAGCGGGATCGAGAAAATTAGGTGGAGGAGAATAAAGAGGAGAGTTATCTTGATCAGTGTTTACTAGACATGTAAAATAAGTATTAAGTTCATCCACTGTGAGATTAGAGGCCAAAGAAGTTTGCCGGCTTCGGACTATTCCGAGTTGACGTAGTTCCTTACGGGGGAGTGGGGCTTGGGTGAGTACACCGCGACGTTGAAAGTGATATGGAAAAAAAGATGAATCCTATTTTTTAATGTATCGTGGACTCGTAGCTAGAGCATTTTATATCCGTCCGAAAGCTAAATGGCCCAATTTCCTAAATTACCGTGGAGAATATTTGGTCAATACGAGTGAGATACGCGTGTTTTCAATTCGACAAGCATAGGAAGAACTATGTAGGCATGATTCCACAGAAAAGAAATACAAAAATGGAGAAGGAATGGCAGATATTTGTTACAAGTTATGAAATTACTAAGTTTCTGAACTGTAAATAATCAAAACTCTACTTGTATAATAACTCTCTATACTATTATTGTAATGTTTGGTAGTAACTATGATGGAAGAAAACAAAGATCAGAGATCAAAATATTTTTTTTAATCATATAAATCGGTATCCGTCTCAACTTTTAGGAATTTATTGGTGTTTTAATATTTATTTGTTAACATTACAGTGTGGTACAAAAACATATTTAAACATTCCTTTCTTCTGAAAAATCATCAACACCTAAGTTGCTTATGAAAAAATAGATAAAAGAAGAGAGTACATGGCCAATTGATGCTCGAAGGTTAAGACTACTTTTTCGAGATAAATTATCCACAAAAATATTTATACAGTGCGCAACATTTTCGTGAATGTTATGAATAATGCTGCGATTTTTAGGAAATTATATCAAATTTGCATTTTAATAGATACTTCATTACGATTCCGTGACCGTTCCGCAAATAATATTTATGTTTTCGGCGTATCAAATGCGCAACTGATTCATTCAAAACAGCCTCCTGCGTATTTCAATGACTTCAATATTCCACTGTATAATTGCACCGTACGTATTTTAATCAATGACAATATACAACTATTCTTAGGTTAATAAAACTCTAAATGATTAATGATAAAAAACAACTAGGAAAGGATGTGGCGATATTCATATTCTAAAGGAGAAGAACGGCTTGAAACATTCACATTAAATATTCTACTGGAAAATATTGTAAACAAGGAACTTTACCAATGACGATATATACTATTAAAACGATTATAATAAGAATGAACTACATCATCGTTATATTTTACACTCAGATATTATTCTTACAATAGGATTATTGGATTGCTTCTTTACTTCAATTAGGCATTTTTTTCTCAGAGACTTAAACCAAAGCCAAACAAATACATATCCCTTCCGTACCCCGGTCTATATCCCTTCCGCAACGAATATATCCGGAAAGGCTGTCTACCCATGTCAACTGTATGATATATATGCTAAAGCTGTCTCTGAGTTAGCCTCAGTTAATTTCCTTGGCAGTTATGAACCCGTTGTTTCAAACTTTCCACAACAGCCATGAGTTCCGCAAGGCTCACATGCTAAATTTCCCTTATCTCCGACATATCAATCAATTTCAAACAATACAACGGAGAAGGATCTTCAGGATAAGACGCGAGATAGATACTCATAGGGATTAATAACATTAATCCAGTTGTCTTGAATTTTGAGCAAGAATAAAATGCATACATATCCATTTAACATTCTCTAGTACGGACCTCAATGGAATGATATTAAGTCAGGAGTCGGTTTCCTGAAGATGAATCCAATAAAGTGGTTTTATAATAAACATTTTCAGCATCCAATTAAAATATATAATATATAATTAATGCTAAATTATTAAGGACGATTATCCATATGATAACATATGCAAACAGGTGTAGCAACGCAAAACATAATAAAAGAAAATAGCCAAATTAGAATAGCTAAGCATTAAATTATGAATGCATTTTTTTCTCTACTCATTGCGCAATATCACACTGTAAAAACACAGAAATTTATTTTTGAGGATGAATTTAGTTAGACCCCTTATGTTCATTCAAACTTAATAGGATTCACATAAGCTATAAATACAGTTAATTAATAAAACCTAAATCACATCCTTTGAGTGTTTAGTGCATACAAATATGTTGCACTTGAGGAGTGATTTGTCCTCATGAGACGAAAATCGTGACTATTGGCCTTAGATTGAAACTTAATGCAGTAAATACATCAAATAAAAAATAGTATCGTTTAAGTATGTCCCTACTAAATGCACAATGGTGAAAAAAGTAAGATGATATTGTTTGGTTTTGCTAGTCCCGGACATGAAAGCGTGAATGGTTGTACCAAGTAACTCGGGAAGCCGCATGAGAAAGGATCCCTACATATGCACATTCCCGTGACTTTGGTAGATTCAAAATGTTCTTCAATACCTGATTTCACACTCCCAAAGTGATAGTCGAGAAATACAAAACATTTATTTTAGGAGACTTATTTTATTGTACTATTCGGGTCAACGAAGACCTTGAATCCCGTCCTTCAAGTGCCACAGAATTTGGGAGAAAATGCATATAGAGTGGCGCCAGACGAAGGGACAGTTCCTATTTGTGACTATTCCTATGAAAAGAAAGCAAACTTTTTAAAATAAAAACATTTATTTAGAGATCAGTATCGATTCTATTCAACCATTTTAAAAACTAAGGAAACTAGTAACACAAACACATTCACTGGGATAATTACGTCCGTGCATGTCTGTGTGACATGCAGAGCAAATATGACCTAACACTTTCACTGATGTAAATTAAAATTTATATTAAAAAGATAATAAATGCACATTAAATGAATGAAGTGACTATTGAGTGATAAAATTGTGAGCCATGTGCTATACTAAGCTTTGTATCTTTTCTAGACTAGTGGAGCACGTGTCCCAAGCAAAAATTCTATTGGAACATATATTTACCAGTCAAAGTTTAGAAGTATAGCAAGAATTATCATTGCAAATGATTGATGCATATCTGAACGAAAATCCACAGAAAATTTACTGTCATTTAAAACAAGTTTACTAAAATATCATTCTTGAAAGGTGAAGCCTAACCGGATGCTTTCCTTTCCGTCAACTCAAAACTTGGAACGCTCAAAACGTTTCATATGAATTAAAGAGAACCCACACCTATTCCACCGCAGAAGTTTCTAAGTAACAGGAATCAACACAAACGATCAGAGAGCAAGAAAAACCTCAGAGCATTTGGCTAATAAATGGTTTATTTTCCTCAGAATACGTTTCAACTTCTCCTCCTTTGAGATAAAAATAATACTTCATAAAGTTTCTGCCTGAAACGTCTACAAACAGTACAAACATGCCTGAAAAAGATCCACATCCCCGCATTTGGACGAGAATATGTCTAAAGACAGAAAAGTGATTCTACAGTCTTTAACTATCGATGAGAAGAAGGCTGGACTCCCCGAAATGTGACAACCCTCGTCTTGTGCATGATTTCAGATAGGTTTCAGATATTTTCTTTTGTATTTCACTTATCGCTCGGAAGAAATACCGCCTTTATATAAGTCCTCGCATTGGCGACCGCGGCCGGTAGAATGGGCAGCGGCTTGCTCTAAAAGAAAAGGACAGAGGAGTAGAGGAGAGACAAAACGGAAAAATGGAAATAAAAGAGAGATACCGAGCAGGGCCTTGAGGGAAGAAGGACATCCTTCGCAGGGACGCCCATTGTTGGTCCCCGAAATTATTTCTTTTCTTTTCTCCATCTCTTTGGCAACGTTGTGTGGTTGGAGATGTGGGCGTTTCTATATACATATAAAAAAGATCATATAAAAAGCTTTCCCTTCGGAAATAAATCCATCAGCCATCTGACGAACCGAAACAATAGTCCCCATCCTCTGCCGCATCGAAATCATTCCCGTTTACCCACTTTTATCCCCTTTCACTTATACCTCCCGCGGAGCTCTCTTCTCCAAATACATTCGCACACGAACCTCTCCTTTTCACGCTAAGAGGACCGAAGATGCTGCCTTGCGGAACCCGTCACATAAATAAATATCACTTGGCAGCGTTTATTTTGTTACACCGCGGGTCCTCAGACGCATAACTCTGCTTCGGTGAGCTAGCTATCACCTTATGCCAGACCCTCCACCCCAGGCCTTGGGTGTCATTTCTTTGAAAAAATAAAAGGTCATGGCACTTTTGGTTGTGGCGCTATCGTTTGATTGTACGGCGGAAACGAAAGCGCAATTGTAGTGTTTGTAGTACCCGTGGGGTTTTAAGGTTCTCCAACTGCTACATCTACATCTGCGGAGAGCCGTGCAAGCCACGTCTAGGAGCTATCGCAGCGGGTGATTACACAATAGGCATACAATACTCGTCCCAAGTTGAACCTGTTAAACCCCTTCGCAAATAATAAATAACTCCGATACCTCCTTTTCTTTTCATTATTTCATCCATCCGGCGTTTCTCACGGTCCATAAACCCATGGAATCGCGATTATACCACTTACCAGAGTTCTGCATAGGGCATATTCCGCTAGACCTCGAGGCCGTGTGCAAATGCGGCTGAAGTGACTGGCTAGCATAGCAGAGGTCACACGGGTGCAGTTCGCGCGCTAAGCTACCGCGAAGAAGTCGTCGTCGTCGGAGTCTCCTTCTTCTGAGTCGGACCTGCGCGGACGGGACGATACTGAGTAGGTATGCTCACGCCAAAGAGTCAGATAGGCAATGCATATACTACCTTTCGAGAAACGGAGACTTACCGACCGTGCAAGACCGACCAGCGAGTACGAGACCACTTCGTTACTCGGGCGTACTTACAGCGGAGAAAAGAGACGGGACACAGACATGGCTACGCCTCAAGCTTGGTCTTGTTCTCGTCAGTCTAGCCCCGTTGAGAAAGCCCGATGTGAAACTCCACTACCTGCGAACAGTTACCAGGCTTCCCAGGAGCCGAAGCATCTAAATTGACTATCAGCAAAACCTCCAGGAGCGTCAACCAAATACTCGACACAAACAGTTGCATAAATGTTTCTTGAATTCATACATACTTACTGACGTTTCATAAATTTTTTCATAAATAATTTAACAGTTATCCATTCATAAATAATTTAACAGTTATCCAAGGAAAGAATAAGACCAGCTATTAAGAGTAACAGCTATTTCCTCAAAAAATCTCCGAAATCTTCCTCAAAAAATTTACGTAACTAGGTACTTAGGGAAGCCTGATTTTACGTCTCAGTATTAGAATTTTACCTATTTTACATTGATATGCACGGAGTGAGATCACTTGAAAAGGAAATTAATACGCAGCAGAAGAATTAATGTTACTCGTTACTACCACAATAACACGATGTTACAAACTTGTTCTTAGCCAATTCTTTCGGTGAATCAACCATGAGAATTAATTAGAAATTTAAGGCGAAGAAAACAAGTATTTTGGCTGATGACAAGAGCTAGATTTATCACATTTTTTCCATTTTTTCCATTTTTCTCCTAAAGATACAAATAAGAGCGGGTCTGAAATGTAAAATTGATGCAATAAAAAAATATTAAATTTTCAAGCGTAGGGGTAGACGTCTTCCCAAAGGCCGATTCAATCGGTCCCCTTTTAAGTTCAAGAGACTCCACAAAAGTATTTTCTTCATTAATTTTAGAGCGGCGGAAGTTCGTATCTAAAAGTTGATGCATTTTAATCATAAAATTTATAACTGCATGAGCATTTTGGAAAACGCATTATACCTTTATCATTAAATAAAACGAACTAAATCGTATTTCCATGGATGAATTACATCTATTCATAAATGATTTACATGCTCCGAGGTTTTAGCCGCTATCTATTTAAAGCAGTTTACTGGTAATGAGATTAAGGACTATTATCGAATGTTTAAAAAAGTCATCGAAAGCACGAGTAATTTAATTCACAACAAACCCCGCAGTCATTTTTTTCTCCGTTTTAACTACAGATAAATCAGACTGATTTTCGCTGGTATCATTCATGTGCTGAAATTTTATTGCTTTGATGCATTTCATGGAGATTATAAAATAGATTATAATGGTAGTCGGATTAAACGCATCACATTCAATAGAGATAAAAGCAAAATCTGGTCATGAATCGTGTTTACGTTTATGTGCTTTGATTATAAGAAGTGGGTAAACAATAATACTTCGATTAGCATAAGCAATTAAACCGGCTTAAAGGACTTCATCAACCTGTCACATAGGAGTCTCAAATGTGACATGGGCACATCAGAAAATCAATGAGAGAAAAATTGAAAAGATTCTATAATCTCTAATTCCACTTTCCCCAAAAACTGTAAATCTACAAGACTTTTCCGTTGCCACATTCTATCTTAGGAAATGTTTCCAGAAATATTTATATAGGTAAGACATAAATGGACAATTCCCTTTCTATTTCTTCCGTTTAAGGTTCTTCTCGAGAAACGAAGCAAGTTTTCCTAATCTTCATTAACGCTATAAAGACATTAAGAATGCTCACTTTTAGATAAATCAGTTTGAACTAGTTAAAAGGTCATTTCTACCTCGCCTCGGCTTTGCAAATATACCAATATCTCTGAATTTAACTGCAATATTAATAGCTATATATATTAGATATGAATTACATGCAAGCATATTTTAAACCTAAAAGTTATGTCATCCAGTTAATGTATAATTTCAATAGGCCAAAAAGGGAACCTTTGGCAGAATATATCTGAGTTTTACAAGCCGTAACAATACCGACCCACTTTTAATTGGAAGTCCCACAAAAAGCGTGGGAAGTGCGCTTACTGTAATCTTCTTATGTCATATAAATTATTAACTGTGTGTCCATCACTTTCTTGATCGATAAACACCCCTTGAAACCAGAATGGATGTAATAAAAAGGCAATTTGACACAAAGTAATGAAAGAGATGATAATGACTCGCATTTGCTTAACATTGTAATGTGATACACGAGTTTAAGAGTACGTAGAGGTTCCTGGTTGGAAACAGTAATAGTATGTTGCTACCTATTTGTCATTTTAAAATATACCCATTTAAGCGATTCCTTACGCAACACAGCCAACTTCCGATTTTATGACGCACAAGCTACTTTTTATTGCAGAGGTGTGTGATTCAGATAAGTCGCCAAAGCAAATTTTTCTACCTGAAATAGGCGTCCTTACATTGCGTATTTTTACACTGTTAACATCACATATTCCAGCAGTTTAGGGATTTCCACAGCGATCAGTGACGATTCATTATCATACTTAAAGAAAATGTACGGTATTAACCAAGTCTTGCATGCCATAATAGCCTTCCATTCGATTTTTTCCCTTATCTCCGTAAGGGAATTGAAAATTATAGGTCAACCATTAACAAACAGATTACGATCGATATTCATGAGTTAACGCCTGTACAGTGTACATCTCGGAGTCTACAATATAACTTACCATCAATACAAAATAATAACAACCTTGAACAAAGAAGAAATCATTTTCAGCTGGATGAAATCTGGGTTCAATCATGCATTGTGGTATCAAATCTATCCCGCTTTCAATTTTACGCACCGAAAACACCCCAAGATTTTTCTTTAGCGAAATCTTTCCCTACTTGTTTAGAAAGTTACAAGGAAGCGTCTTCCAAAAGGAAGCCATTAATTCGGAAAAGTAAGCCAGGCAAGAATTATTGCCGGAATAAGGGGATGCCCATAGCGCAGTAGACAAAGACTATTCATTAATGCGATAAGGCCACGGGACCAACCCAACACGCTTCCATTAAAATCGTGAGACAATTATATAGAAACACTTTAAAGCAAGGGGTATGAGATCTCTAACACGAAAGTGTACGAGCAATTATATAATGGGTGCTAGCTGTTAATCATTCGCTCATAATTAACGAAATGAAATACTTCCAAGCTGTTTAGCTGAAGCCACAGATTGCTAACTCATGGGAGAAAGGCCCAAGACTGCATTAACATTTTGACCCAGTTTTATTATCTCTGGTTAATTACTTTGAAGTAGTGCGAAAACAAATGTTATTACCACGCTATATACACAGCCCTTATATAAGAAACTGGAAATAAGAGAGATACGCTGCCGTAATGATTGATAAAAATGTTCCTTCTTTCCACGCACCAATTGTGATTGTAACAATAGAAGCGTGAAACAATTTTTAGAAACATCGTTAACACAAAATTCACCTCTGTCCTCTCCCCCCTCCCCTCTTTTTCCCTATTTCCTCCCCTTTCATGGCTGGTGTCCTAACCCCCTGCCACACGCCTCTGCGGTGGCTTGCAGGGTAGTATGTATATGTAGATCGCACCTTCTCTTATCAATAGAGCTCACGTCAACTCCCCGACTGCCTACAGTAAATTAAAAATCCAAACTGTCATTTTCCATCAGTTTATGTCATCTTACCATTAATGTCAACTTTAATTATAAACTGAGAATATAAACTGCATAAAGTAATGTATATTGTTACCGTTATTGTAAATCTATTTGCGACTTCTTAGTGGAAGTCGCAAAGGGATAATAACGAAGGGAGTTATCATACGTCTAAGAAGATATCGTATGCATGGAGCTAATTATTGTTTCACTTGCATTAGTTCAGCATTATTGAATCATGTATTTCGCTCAAGGGCTGCCGTAAATTAACGATGCGCAGCGGTCGGGAAACGGAAAATTCTTGACATAGGTCCAAAATTTCTCTGGTTATACATATAAACTTCGGTGAACGTGGAATGGCACATTAGTTGCCATGATTCCCACTCGTTGGTTACATACAGGCTCAAATTTAAAAAAACACTCCCGTTTTCTCTGAAACACCTTCCAAGTTAGGTGGATGGTGAGGTTGTGGCAGTAATTTATTGGAGTGAAAAACAAAATGATTCATAAACATTTTTTCTTTACTATTCTTTACCTTCTGGGACTACACATATATTGGTAACTGAATGCAATTGCCTTACAAAATGTCGGACACTGTATTCAGATGAATTTTATATTGTAGTAGAAACGGCAAATTATCTCGGTCCTTGTAACATTCCATCTCATTGGTGTTGAGATATATTCGCCAAAAATACGAAATTATAAATCATTCATTGTAAATACTAAAACAATAGAACTTATTTCAATGAATAATTGAATACTTTACTCAAGTTACCGGTAGAAAAAAATGAAATAATTCAAGTTTTTAGTTTAACCCGCCATTGGTCGCACTATGAGATTTTCTCTCAAACCAAATTTAAACTTGTGCTCACTTTGTTATCATGAGTTAGAATAAGTTACCTTTCCTTCAAGCTGACTTTTTGTCTCTTCCTATTGACCAACCGTCTCAAAAGGTATAAATGAAACGTCCGTGGCTGTGTAATGATATGCCTGATACCGTCGGCTACAAGGTGTGAGACTTTCCCTCATCGCGCGACCACTGACGTTAGTGTTTTTGTATCACTCAGTTGCGTTACACTTTCACAACAAGCGGGCATAGTTAATTCATTTCGTGGAGAGCAGATGCGTTAATGCAAATTTATGAGTCATGAGAAAGTATGTCTTCATAAATAAATATTTCTTCTTGAGAATGGCAACTTTCTTCATTAATACCCAATGATATCATCGCCAGTAAAATTAGCAATGATTACGTAATTGTATCAGTAATTGTGTATACGTGGAAATCATTGTTTCAAATGAACATTAAGTGAAATAAATTAAATCTAAATATAGTGTAATATATTGCCAATCAACGCTCTATAATAGATAATCAATGGTACATACATCTGAGTGTTAGAAAAAGTCTCACACGCGACCGCTCGCGTGAAATGTGCTTAGCGACCACTCCCGGGTTAACAAAAAAAATACACGAGTTTTGACAGACAAAAAAATATGAAGTTGCGTCATTGACACAATATTTTGGATCTAAAGCACTCAAGAGAACTTAGAAATACATAAACGTACATTGAACCGTAATATTTTCCCAGCACCCACCCAGTTTTCACGTAGCTTAAGACTCACGATGAAAGAGCAGTAGAAATAATAAGTTCTTAGAGCAACACAGAAAAATCCTTTAAGCTTTTGAAAATGGGAATTTTTTCATCCATGTCGCTGAGGGAGGTAGGTGGGGAGTGAAATATATAACTACACTGCACCGAGAAACTAAAAAAGAGACATTTTACTCCCTTCCCTAAGCTTTTTGAAAAAAAGCACTCCTGTAACACTTTATGGGAAAACATTATCTGAAATGGGCTTTGTACAACAGCAAAAGTTCAGCAGAAATAAATGAAGATGTACTAGATTTCTCCGGAAAATCCTCCGCGCTTTTTTATTAGCCAAGCGCTTCCCCAGAACGTTTAAATGAACTCCATAGGAAAGAGAAAGAATATTATAAGCGGATGAAGAGATTTAAATGATGTTAACACCACTTTTGTTACGAGAAGAGTGTTAAAAGATTGCCTTCTGCGACACTCGGCCAACTCAACTCACCAATCTCACTATTCTAAGTATTTAATCCAGATCTGGAGCTCTTACTTCGAAATTGCTGTCCACTTGAGAAGTACGTTCACGTACTGATATCATTTACTTAAATTAAGGCTTGGTCTGTCACTATAACCTTTCCGATCCAACCCGACACCGATATTTACATGTATACACA
Organism: Pyrrhosoma nymphula; assembly: GCA_963573305.1. NCBI lineage: Eukaryota > Metazoa > Arthropoda > Insecta > Odonata > Coenagrionidae > Pyrrhosoma > Pyrrhosoma nymphula. The sequence goes on from OY754330.1 coordinate 116,618,932, forward strand.
CCCCAAGGCGCCATTCCCTTTAGGAGTAAGCAAAGTCAGAGAACTTGATTGCTGTTAGGCCTAGGAAACTGGTTCTCAATTTATAAACTACTCCGTAATGCCTTATCTTAGTGCACCGATTTTTCTTCTATTACATACACACGTTTCTTCATAAAAGCTCTCCTATTCTTAAGAGTAACATTCCTCCCATATAGGGTGTCTTCCACTACATTCACCCATGACTTTCACGGTCTATTCCGTCCGGTTACTCAATTAACTACGCTTAAACATTTGTTTCGTTATTCGATTCTCCCAACGACAACCAAAGAAGCACACCACACATATGTCCATTACTGAAGTATCCAACCCACATTCTTTCACGAGCCACTTATTCCTAACTCTAACCATCCTACTTCTGCCGCGTACACTTCTGAGATACCCCATTCCCACTCCATTAAGCCATTTCATATACTTATTATAACATACCCATGTTTGGCTGTTACATAATAAAGCCAGGAGGAGTTAAGCAGTTAAATATACATATTTAAATCACCCAAATTTTTATTCGAGCAATGGAAATGAGGATCTAGTAGAAAGAACGATGACGATCAAATGTATGATGAGAAATACCAAATAAGTACTAAGAGGAGTACTGGGAAAGTAATGTTTGATGGAAACTCAGCAAAGTAGAAGAGACATAATCACTGCGATGAATCTGCGAATAACAGCTTCATTAAATATTAAAATGAAAAGTTGTTTTCCAAAACTCTTCGCTGGTTGTTTTTCCAGCTTTAAAACGGGCACTAGCTTTCCGGACGCCCCACCCATTATTTTCAAAGAACTAAATTCTCTTGAAGAAAAAAGTTATTCACTATTTTACACAGGTACTAAAAGAGGATTTGTATGGTTGATCATAACGGTAAACGTGAGACAGTGTTAATTTTATTTATTTATATTATTTTTAATTAGTTGACTCTGGGAAATGGTACTTCTAAAAGATGTTTTCCAACCAAACCCGGGTTAATGAACGCACTTGTTACACGCCCACAAGGTTTGCCTATTAACCCGTATAAATGTAAGTTGCACGAAGAAAGGGCAACGTGTTTGCGCTCACACTAAAAGTCTGAAAGCGTCCCCCAGGCAGCGCACATACTCTCCTCGCCATATCCAGACGTTTCTCCGGTAGGGGGAGAGGGAGAGTGGAGCATCTGGGTTATTGGGCGTGCGTTGTCCCTTGCGGTGGGAGAGCCACTCTCCCTCTTGTGAACATAAGGCCGGGAGGAAGGAAGTTTTGAAGGAGCAGCACAGTGGGGCAAAAAGCGATTTTAGGAGGAAAAAATTCGATTTTCCGAATATTTTATTGGCCGTTTTTCACGAAACGCACTTATTGTAGAACATATCAAAGCACATAAAACAACACTAATTACTTTCTAGAAGCATTAACTTCGCCGTCAGGAGGAGGAAAAGTGGCGTAATTTTCAAAATTCTGGAATGGCTATTTCTCAGGGAGTAATTTGATGATCCCCATGTAATTTGATGATGGGTGGAATAATGTGAAACAAGGCTGGTTATTGTTATAAGTCTTTATGCTTCATATACTTAATATTACCATGAGAAAACACTGAAAATAAAATAAACTTCCCTGATGCCCCCTCCTTTTTAAAAGGCATGCTCAGTATCAGTTCATGAAAGAAACAGTTATGGTTACAAAATCCTCATTGCTCCTCATTAGTCTCACGCTACGTTTTCAAGTTCTATGGACCCTTATCTTTCTTTTAATATAAAAAACAGCAGCGCTTAGCTGAGCCTAAGCTATTTTGGCCTATCATTGTATACAAAGGCGCCAGCTCGGCGTAGCCGCCGGACGGGTGTTTATCGCGGAGGAAAGATTGCAGCTAATGTGCTGACTATGAAAATCGACTGGGTAAGTTTATTTTCATTACATTACGAAGATAGTGGAACAAGCTGAAAGAGAACGTGAGGACGTGGATCGTGGATCGCAACCGCTATAAAGCGGATAGATATATTTCATGTTTTGCGCGAGAAGTGGTCCGCCTCTAGAAAGGATCAAGCCCATCACCTATTGGATCATTTTGAAAGGTAATGTTGGACGACATAACACTCTAGCTTAAGAAAGCTATCCCACTCTGGGAAAAGCTTTGGGTATTCTAAATTTTCATCGGTTGCCTTCTTGCATTTCACCGCTATCACCAATTATTTATTTTCCCGGTACGTCTAATAACTTGGGTAGCGCGCACGTGGATATATTTGTAGATTCGCTGAAGATAGAGTTTGTGTCTAGTCTATGAACTATTCATAAGAATCATGAATCATCTGTTAGCATTTTTTTGACGTCATGGCTCATATATATACATATGACTTATTGTAGGACGAGTCATCTCTCTATCTACACGCTGGAAGACTTATAAGTGAGCAGAAAACGAATGAGAGCGTATATTTCGACAATTTACGTCCGATGGCAAAAAATCAATAGGAAGTATGACGCCTTCCTGTCAAAACATAACGATTGGCTCAACGAGAAGGCCCTAATCTTCCCACCTATGCCTGCCCAGCTGAGGTCACCAAAGAAACTGCGTCTTCAAATACGCCAGGAGTCCAAGGTATTCGCAACATTTCATTTTTCCGCTTCTTTCATCTTTATTAGTAGCGAGTTAGCTTGTCATCACTGGGACAAACATCTAGGGTGTCAATGTTTTTGCCTATTTATCAAGAGAACTTTTTGTAGACATTACGTTTTTTCAGTGATCGTGACAATATATTTCAACTTGTAGGGCCAGTTTTCAGTTTGGTTGTAGGCGCGAATCTATACAGGTGAAACTGACCATCCCACCAAAAGTTCAGGACCAATGAAACAGCACAACGCAGGTATTTTTCCAAGTTACAAGGAGATTCAAGAAGCGAAGAAGCAATGTTACTTTCCTCTAGAATACTTAAAAACTTCCTAAAGGGGTGGATTCGTTCTTAACTTAAAAACTTCCTAAAGGGGTGGACGGTGGATGAAAGTTCGACTTTAAGGATTGGTAGACCTAACCGTCACAAGACTCATGGGAACGATGAATGATTCGCTGACGGGTTCGTCATATGGCAATCTCAATCTTATCTGGAAGTGGGGATTGGATGGAGCCTCCAGTCAATCAATCCACAAGCAAGCAGTTCCCTTCCCTGAGTTCGGTGACCATTCTTTAGTAATGATATCCCTTATACCACTCCAGCTATTCACCAAAACTCCCGAGGAAAATAAATAAATTCTTGGGCAAAATGGTTGCCCATCCTCTACACGCATCTGTCACCCACTTAAATTTGAGTTTTCAAAGGAATCTCCGGCATTAACTGTGTCACTTAAAGACTGTGTTCAGAGTCAAATTGCCACCTTAGATTCCAGCAAATATTCAGCTAACCTTCACAACGGCCAAACATTCCTTTTCATGCACCAAACCCACCATACAATGCTTGACGGTAAGGTTTTCAACACTCTGGCAGACACTAAATCCACTCAGACATGCAATGTTTGCGGAGCAAAGCCTTCAGATCTTTCTGATCTCCATCGATCCCAGTACAAGCATATAAATCATAATCCTCTACAATACGGGATTTCTCCTTTGCACTCCCTCATTCGAAGCTTTGAATGTCTGCTTCATATTTCCTACCGATTGGAAGTTAAAAAATTGAGAATATCTCCAGAGGATGACAAGAAACGTGTTGCCCAAAGGAAATCTCGCATTGAAACAGACTTTAGGGAGAGAACACGACTGATTATAGACCAACCAAAACAAGGGGGTGGATCATCCAAAGATAGAATACCGCGCGGCGTTTTTTTCATAACCCAGCATGTACCGCTGAAGTCACTGGTGTCGATATCACTTTGATTTAGAAGCTTTCAGCTATCTTGCAGGCTTTGGCCAGCCCACTTGAAATAAATGCGATAAAATGTAAAGCCCATGCAATGGATGTGGCTACACTTTATTATGACTTGTACGGTTGGTACCCCATGCCACCATCTTTAGATAAAGTGCTAATTCATGCAGCAGATTTAATCAGTGCGCTTCCACTCCCAATCGGACAATTTTCGAAGGAAGCGCAAGAGCCTCGGAATAAAGATACGAGGAGGTTCAGGGAAAGCCACACGAATAAAATCTTCCATGTTTGCTTTTAATGAAGATTTAATGCACATTTTACTCATTACGTTCGATCCAATCTTAACTGAATTAGGAAGGTCACCTCGGAAGCAATTTTCATATATCCCTCCTGATGTTTTAAAGCTGTTGAACCCTCCTGATTCAGACTATTCTATACTTTGCAATGAAGGGATAGAATATTCAGATACTGATGATTCAGAGGAAGAAATATTGCTATGAAATTTCATTTATTACTTTTATTCAATTATTTGTTGAAGTGATCCAACAGTATTATGGCATTACATTTTTGAAATGAATGGAAGATTCTCTTTGTTTCTAAATAAAATTTTCTGAATACATTTCGTTTTAATTACCTCAAGGTCACAAGATCCAGTGTTTACAGCCTATGCTTAAAATATCCATTGCGTCCAAAAAAGATGCCTCCTACTCGGTACTGATCTCGGTATATTCAGTTCAAGGGGGGGCTGGTGAACCCCCCTGTTGCACTAAAATGTTGTGATAGTTACCCATATGCAATTTATTTCGATTCGTATTATGTTCATTTGCTAATTAATATGAGGCCAGTGTGGGGGACTAGTTCAAAAATTCTGCCCCACCGTGCGCTGCAGCGTCGGAGAGTGCAGAATGAAGAGAAGAGGAGAGAGAGAGAGAGAGAGAGAGAGAGCAGACGGCTATACGGGAGGCATAAAAAGGGCTGGTGAGGGACACGGAATGGAGATAAGATACGGCTAACTTCAAGGGTAAGGAACACAAGGGAAGCAGGTGGGCAATCAGCACTTTTTTTCGCGCAGTCAATGCATTGAATTCGAAACAAAATTAATTCTGTTAGCAAAAACTCCACCATTGGAATGTGCGGAAGGGAGGGAAAGGTACGGTAAGTAGGGAAGTGAGTAGATAACAATACGGTTTGAGGGGCATGGTTCCATTATGTAAGGCTAAGAGGTTAATTTAAATTATGTTTTTTTTTAAATAAACTGCCAACATAAGATTTTGAAAATTGCAATGAACCTGATTTGTTTCAAAGGAGAAACCACTTCCATGCATTAACATAATGTTACTATAGCAGGTCTAGCGGAGAATATCTCGAACATAATAAACGTCTCTAGCAATAAATATCCACAAAAATAATAATAACACTACCACTGCTCATTCATTAAAGTAATATACAGGTTAAAAGTAAGTTAAAATGAAAGTCAAGAAATAATCCTTCAGATCTTTACACGTGCAAGGCCCATTATACCTCTTGTATTCCTTTCTTTATTTCAGCGTACGTCCTACCCTTCTCCGTCCCGTTCATAGAATCTATTCCTTTTATTCCCCTTCCCCACTTACCCAACCACCTTCCCTCTAAAACGGCCTTGAGCAACCCATCATTACCTCTTCCAGCCATCCTCCCTACCTCTCCCTAATATCTTACAGAAGTTTCCTCTCCTCACCAACCATGTAAGCCACTTCCTCATTTACCTTCATTCCGTCCACCGCACCTTCTCTATCCTCCTCCACACCCACATCTCCAACGCTGGCCGCCTATTCTCGTTCTCCTTTCTCAGAGTCCACGTTTCTGCCCCATGTAACGCTAAACATCTTATCAAACTCTTCACCAACCTCTTCCTTTTGTCCTCAACTGTTGTCCCCGTCATTAGCTCCCTCCTTTTAATGAAGAAGCATCAATGAATGACATCTTTCTGGCCAAACCATTCACCCTGAGGACGATGGCACACTATGCCTTCGAAACGTCGTCGGTGCATCTAAATACCCTCACATGGCTGACACCCAAGAGTTCTACATAATAAGCATACGCCATGTTCATTCATGGAGAAGACTGCATTCATGAAAAATTGATCATACTTTCCCTACTAACGTATAGTGTGTGGTATTTTATACAACAGAAACTTGGACTCGGAGAATAGAAGACGAGAATAGGCTGCAGGCGTTCGAAATGTTGATGTTGAGGAGGATGGACGAAGATGGTTGATGAAGATGAGATGGACGGAAATAAAGACAAATGAGGAGGTTCTTGGTATGGTAGGTGAGGAAAGAAAACTTCTGGAGGAGATCAGGAATAGGCAAAGGTGGTTGAAAGAGGTAATGAGGGGCGAAGGGTTGCTGAAAGCCGTGATAAAGGAGAGGATATTGGTAATTGGGGACGGGGAAGAAATAGAATGGCTTTATTGGACAGGATGTTGATGAGTAGGACGCATGCTGAGATGAAGAAAGCAATTGAGTAGACAGATAGGGCCCAGCATATCTAAAAATCCCAATGATTTATTTTACCTTTATCGGTAGATTACCTAATAATTATAATAATAGATACTTTACACAGGCCATCTTTGCGATCTAACTGATACAATCCTAGGCAAGTCGAATGGACGTGACTCATTTTTATTAAATGGGATAGGACAAAGAGGAAATGAAATTTTGGGATGAGGCCTGTTAAGGAAAAGGGAGCTGACAGAGAGAGAAGTAGAGGGGAACACGATTCGAAAAGATGAAAAAGTGAACGGAGAGTTCGGGAGACCTTACGCGGGAGACGTTGGCGGGAGGGAGAGGGACGGTCGGCGCCCGGTGCATCGGACGTGCAGAGGGTGGTACTCGATCCAACTAAACTCGTCCTTTTACTACTGCCCCCGCCCCCACCCCCTGGCAGGGTTCCGACCGAACTTTGTGGGTCAGTAGTTCAGGACACCGCCCACTTGAGTTCTCCTCCCTCTTCACACTCGAGTCGGCACACCGTTATGGCTCGTAATAGATTTTGGACGCTCGCACATCTTCCCGCCCACGGAATTTCAGGGGTCCAGGGCATCATTCAGAGTCGAGCGCTACTACGTTCCAAAAAGGTTCCCAGAAATGATTCTCCACTTTTCGCCTTGACAATTTTTTTTTCGATCAACAGTCGTCTCATTAGAGTGGTAGTCTCTTCTCCGAAGTTAACGTGTAATATTCTTTTTGTTCCAACTCTACACCTAATATTTTTCTGTTTTCTCATCGTAAACGATCGCTTAACGTAATTAAAAAAGGTGAGACTTTGAGATTAGGAGGGGGTCCATTTCCAAAAACTAGATCACTACTGAAGTATGGCTTATATTTGTATGTTTTCGTTTACTATTGGCAAACCTAAACGTGCAATGCGACGACCATTTAACTCCACTCCTCACCACTATCTCTCCACTTTAAGCAACAACATGAAGTTACACTATCGTATAAATCCGCATATTTTTAGAGAAAACGGTATCTTAGATTCCGCTTTAGAACGATATCCTTGATTCTATCTTAGAAGTAAAATGAAAATTTGTGAAATTAAAACAGCCCCAGACGGAGCCACCGAGCAACCAAATTATTTATTAAACAAGCACAACTCAAACAATTTTTTGAAAACTAGAGAATACAAACCACTGATTTAACTTTCTGAGTAATCGCAACATGAAAAAATCTACAGCGAAGCAGATGGATTTCATCAAGCAAAAAGCATTTGAATACATAGAAGAGCATTATAAGTTGCAACTCGTAGTAGGAAATAAAACAAATACTTTACTTTGTGTAGGTACATCATCCTAAGTGGTAGTCAATCCTAAGATTGGTTTGCTGCAGCTCTTCACTCCCTCTCCTCTCAGCCAACCGCTTACTTCCTAATAATGTAATACAATAATATTATTCTTCATTCTGACGTCCTTCATGATTTCCTTTTATATTCCATGATTGGTCTTCCTCAGTAATTTGCCCATTAATGTTTCCTTCATTAATGGCATTTTTCGTTGCTGCAGATGTCCCCAACCTAAGCCTATTCATAGCCTTTAAAACATCATGTCCATCAAAAAATTGTTTACATTTCAACAGTTTTAATCTGCCCGGCCGCCGTAATAAAGTTTAACTACCCGGCTCCGTGAGTACAATGATGTGGGCGACATTTGTCGGTGCTATAGATTTCGCCATCCAAGGGTGGGAGCACGGTTCCTTCTTTCGCGTTGTAGTCATCTATATCCAAAAAGAAAATCGCTCTAGAAGGGCAATGCATACAGAAACTGCCCTAAGAACGCGCCGCATCATTTAAAACTTGGGATTTGAAGAAAATGACCAAATTTGAAGAATGACGATCACTTTTTCCCTTTCATGAGCGCAATTGAAATTAACGATAACATGAGAGTACGCGTTAAGGAGAACTATGATCGTTCCCCATGTCCTATCGATCTGGCACGTGAACGTCAGCCATGGAGCATGCAATGTAAGGCGTCGTACTTACAGGTCTACATCTACATCTACAAAATACCCTCAAGCCATCTCAAGGGTGTATGGCAGGGGGTGAGTAGTCACCAACAAGCATTACACTATACCCTACAGTTAGTGTATCTACGACTAATGATGTACTAGCATCGCTAATGTCTGTCACGAGACGAAGCGTCACAAGCATGCACTACGCCGCAGATATACTACCAATGTTAGAGGGACCGTTAATATTTATGCAAATTACAACTACAAATACGGATAGAGATTCAAGAGCTATAGCAAAAACATACACAGAATGCTGTAAGTACCAGTTAGCAAATAAGGATACAAGTATTAGGGAGAACTACTACTACTAGGAGTAAGAGACACACTACCTATTGACAAACCTAGCTAAAAGTCTCATTGGCAGCTGTTATGGTCTCTTATCGTTCGCGGGAAAAATGAAATTTTAAATCTGTCCGTTCTACAGACTAGTTCCCTAATTTTTTTCTACATTAGATAATAGAAGGTCTTAATATGGTGAAGGGCGACGGGAAGGGACGAATTTCAAGAATGTTCCCGACTAGGGTGGGTGAAAAATAAAAAAAAAAGTTTGGGAGGGGGAAGGAAGCACAGGAAGGAAGATGTTCGCCGAAGAATAAGAGAGAGAGAGAGAGATAAAATGAGAAAAGGAGGTTGGGAGGGAATGAGGACGAGACGCTGTTAACGGAGGCTTGGGTAGGAGAGGAGGGAGGGGAGGAGAGGAGAAGAGAAAAGAAAACGTAGCCATGGGAGGAACAGAACGAGCATGCGGCAGAAGGGAATGCGACAAGAGATGGGGAGCGAATTGAAACATATAGTTCAAGAGGTCAGGAAAGAAAAGGAGGTGGTTATGGGACGACTGAGAAAAGAAAGAGGAGAGAGAAAAACCAGAGTCAAGACATGAAACTTAAAAGGATGGGATAGCCTAAGGATTGGAAGAGAAGAAAACAGGATAATGAATGGTATGGGTTTAAGGAGGTTGGACTGTAGGAGTAACTTTTTCACACATTTCCCGTTTTTGTGTAAAAAAAAACGTGGCATATTTTTCAATTAATGTCAACATAACTTCATGTTTGCAAATTAGTATTTGTTCCCACCTATAAAACATAATATCACACGAGCCAGATAGTGGTAATGTGCGTCTCATGGGAAAGACCATTTTTTATGTCGTACCAGCAATTCATTTTTGCTGACTCAATTTTCCAGATGCTATAATCTACTATTATGCTGTTATAATGTGTTAATGCATTTTTTACAGATGGAAGGAAGAATGTTAAACATTTTGCCCAGCATGCACACAAGAAACTTTTCCAGCGCATTAACCAACATCCCTTGCCATTTCTCTTCAAGGGCAGATGTCATTCACACCTATCCTGATACATTTCTTTCCGGCAGGAGGTGGCAATGCAAGCGAGACAGACTTGAATGACATGGCCTCTCTCTCTTACTTCGCTATGACAGAAGGGGCCGTCTATTTTCCTACTCAATATGCGGTGTCACCATTATCTTTCAATATCCTAGGCTTGCTGCGCGTGAACGTTGAATCTACGAAAGGCTTGCATAACAAGAAGATATATCTCGTCTGTTTTAAGTCGACGTTGTTTCGGGATAAGTGCGTGGTCTTTCCGGGTGTCTTGAAAGAGTTACGGAGGCGACAGAATATTTTTTTCCTTCCCCGGAGGAATTCCAAGAGTGCGTCGTTGCCGAAGTAGTAGGCGTCAAGGGAACGAGGGGTAGGTGGGGGTTGATGGCAAAGGCGGGTGGCAGATACTGCCGGAAGCACCGGACTTTATTACAGTACGTTGTGCGTGAAACCATTACGGTCGTAAGAGGAGGGACTCTCCTCTCGTTTTATGCGCAGATAAGGTGCCGCCAGCCTTAAAGCACGGAAGTCCCTCGTTCGCGTCAAAGGATCTCAAGACGAGTCTCGGAGGAAGAAAGAATGTTAAGAATGAGAGGGAGGGAGATTCGTCATTAGCATAATGGTGTGTGTGTTCACGAAGGAGTGAGAGTCGAAAGGAAGGCAAGAGAAGACGGAAGTTAAAAAGTGTCCATTGTTGTTACAATGATGGGGTGAGCTCTGTGATCTCTGACGAGTGGTGCCAATTGTTTACGGCTATTGGAGACTCCCTTTAATTTTTGTAATTTTGCACCAATTGTTGTTGTTGTATAAACATAAATTACAACGGAGAAGATATACGCAAATGGAGGTTTGTCTTACCCGAATCAAATCACATCCCCGAAACATTTTTAATTGAATATATAATCTATATTTAAAAATCGAAGTGAATTAAATATTTGAATCAGTGCACATTAATTTGAAAATCAGAATCTTAAATCATTGAACTAGTAATATTTATTACATATTGCAAAGACGTAACAGGTGAGAGATTAATAAAACGACTGATGAAACTCGGAAAAGCGTTAATTTAAGGTATTTTTTTAAATTATTCAAAATTCAATTCACTGCGATTACAAATCTATTAAATTATGCACATGATTGGGTCTGTCTTTATTAGGCTTGACTCGATAGTAAATGTTCGCACATCTCTACTATGGCATGGTCCCTGGAAAAAGCAGTAGTAGTGCTTCAATATAACTGACCATACAAAAGGATCTGTCTCAGGCGTTTTCTGGTGGAATCTTTCCATCATGAAGATAAAAAGAAACTAGACTGCAATTCCAAATTGAAATATTTATTATAAGACCTAGCATCAACAGGTGATATTTCAAGGAAGAAAGTCAATAGACTTATGAATGTATATAATATCCCTGCCTTCCTCTCAACGTCACTTGATGATGCTGCAAAGTGGCAAAACCTAGGTCGTGCTAATAATTTTGAATGTGAAATTGCAGTGTTATTTTTTCTATCCTCAGAACTTACTTCATCCACTAAGGTCCCTATGTTCTAAATTGCTTGTCACTTGCGGGTTAAGGCAATATCACCAGGCGACAATCAGCTGAGCCGAAACAAAGCCGAGGAAAACGATGGTACACCAGTGAGATAGAGCGGGAATAAGTGGCCTATGAGCGAAACCTAAGAATTTATACAGGGCCCTTATTTGTAAAAAAAAAAGAAATATTCAATAACGATATGCTACTAACAGGGCAGCTTGTTTCCAAATTCAGAAGAATCTTTTTCAGAGAAATTCAGATAACCTCTCGCTGATCGATTACCACGGCATCAGTATTTCCGGGAAAACCAATGGGGACACTCGGTGGAAGGCGTACCTCCCGTTGCACTGATTTATGAATTTAAAGATACATTACGCTTAATACTTTCTGAGGTCAGATTCTTCGATCAATCCGGCACTTTCGAAGAAAACTGTTCTCATTATTCATTATTTAAAAACACTATCATTTTGAGATAGTCAACGGCCTAGGTGGGAAAGGAATCGCTGAACATCCTTCATTGAAATTTTAAATGAACCGTGATGCATTGCATATAGTGCATCCTCGACGCATTAAGATAAGCATGTTTCATTCCAAGGCGTTCCTCAACTGATCTCTACTGTGCAATGACCTAAAACGATGGAAACACCCATTTATGCTCGATAAACAAAGTTAGGAATCATTGGCCTCAGCTGAAATACAAATGAGTGATCTACATTATTGTTTGAGAAAACACAGTATTACATCTCCATGCTAGTTCAATGAAGACCAACCATGGTATCAACACACAATGTTATCATCATAGTAAAAAATGCATATGGCGTTAGTAAATGCCAAAAATATGCCATTTCTCTAATACACGTGTTGTTAAAAAAATAAGTAAAATATTGTCACGTATTGACTGTCTTTCAATGACGTAAGTACTAATATTACTCGGATCAGGTATAACAACTTAAACTTTACTAATGACAATTTAATTAAATTTAATCACCCTGCTATCGCCACCTCAGCCCCTGTTTACTCTAATACTCCATCTCTCTGTGTGCCTATATACGCCCATGCATACATACGAGAACCTTCCTAAAAATCGAAACTTCCTGATCAATATGCCGAGTTAGTCAAAATATCAATATCGTTGGATAAATATAATTACTATCTGGGTAATCTACCGGTTAATATAGGTCCCAACGGAAGTAAGTAAAAATCCTCTAGAATTTTACACGCGCAGGTCTCTGTTTCCTAGTACCATTTCTTTCTTCATCTCAGCGTTTGTCCTACCTTTTTTCATACCATCTAACAGGCGTATTCCCGTTCTTCCAACTCTCTGCTTGTCTAACATCTTCCCTTCTATCATGGCTTTCAACATCCCTTCGCCCCCAATTAACCTGCTACAACCACCACCTCTGCCTCCTCTGATTCTCCCCCAGAAGCTTCCACTCCTCACCCACCATTCCAAACCCTTCCTTTCCATCCACTTCCCCTTCTTCATCCTCTTTCACACCCACATCTCAAATGCCCGCAGCCTATTCTCGCCCTCATTTCTCAGAGTTATCTTTATAAAGGTTGGATGCACCTGCGAAGGACAAATAAGAAATGAGTGAGCTTCGTTTTAGCCATATCCATAAAATCGAAGTCAAATGACGAAACAGATACATGATAGTAGAGTGAACGATGTGAGAGGAAGAGGTGGTCCGCGAAGGTCATAGGTGAATAAGGTGGAAGGTACTCCAAAGAGAAGTAATATCTGGAATGTGCGATATTCCACAGAGGAAAAATAATTCGCCTTGACCGGGATTCGAACCCGGATCCCTCGATTGCGCGCCGAGTGCTTTGACCAGTTAAGCTACCGAGGCATCCTTCTCCCCTGTGGATTATTTGGTGGCTTTATAGGAGCATGGTGGTCAGGACTGCTAGACATATGATGTCATTAGCAGTCCAATTCGTGCGCTGAGCGCCACAGTCCGCGAGGATAAAGCCGTACATAGAACACATTGAGGTGTTCGCTCTTTTGACTAATTTTGAGGATACCGTGGCTAGTTCCGGTATCCTCAAAATTAAAAAAAATATCAGGAATAATAAGAATAGACGAGCGTGTATTAAGAAATGTATGAATATAAAAGACAAGAAAAAGGTTTGCAATGATAGGGAATTACGAGGAAATTATTAAAAAGGAGCCAGTTTTCTAGGGCAAATAACAATAAGTAAGTTCTTGGGATATACCTACCCAGAAAGGTAATGACGTGAAGGGTATGAAGAGATATGAAGTTGACTGGTCTTTCGTCTTGCACCAAAATCAATACTCTAGCACATAAGAATCGCAATATATACTATGTGAAAAATTGTTCCCACGCCGAAAATAATGAAAATATCATTTGTTATCGTAGGCCTCACAGGCTCATGAAATAATCTCGTAATAAAAATAATACAAAGATTTTGCCACAGCACAAAAAACAAAAAAAACTAAACTTGACAGTGGTAGGCTTCACTTCGTAGAAGTTCATTATGTCAGTACTCAAGAAATGAAAATACTTAGTACTTTTCTACAAAATTAAAAAAATTGTAGAAAAGTACTGCATATTTTCATTAATAAGGAGTACTATCGTAAAATTATTCGACTATAAAAGAATGAAAAAAATTAGACCCATTGCTCCACTTGAATCCTACGCATGCGCGATGCTATCTAACCCCAAAGCTGACATCGTAGTCCTAATTGAAAGTTATATCACAGTCCCAGAATGGATCCACCTGCAAATCTTAAAAATGTCGTTTCCATCAATTGCATCCTATTGCTGCACTGATTTTGAATCACGTTTCCCCGTGAAAATGAAACAAATTTGGTACTCTAGGCAGAAGCATGAAATATGCTTTCTGGACGCGAAAACTTCAAAGGATAGAGAGGCGAGTAGGGGAACTGGGTAGGGTGGTCAGTTGGGAGAGAGTTGAGAAATTGGCTTTTGGGCGGTCATTTGCGTGAGCGGCGAGTGATTGGTTGCCCTGAGGACGAACCGATGGACGGGATGCTGGAGGCAATCGAGTTAAGGAAGGGAGGTGATGGGCGAAAAAGGGCAGAGGAGTCAAAGGTTGATAACGGAGAAGAGGTGGAGAGTAGACTTCTGCAGGATTCCTGCGTGTGATTGGACCACCAAAGGGGTTAGTGGCTAGGGCACTCCGTTTACCGGTGCTTGACTTCATACCCCTGCAATCATACCTATTTTTTATTGGAATCCTCATCCCAGAGTAATAGAACCTTTTAGGCGCAGAGCTCAGCCCTTAAGATTAGCCAGAAACCTGAGTACCTCTCAGAGCCTCTTCGTGTCCGAGAAGGCAAATTCCGTTTGTTGGTTATTGGGGGGGGGGGGGCGGAGAGGGAAGCACTTGGCAAGGCATAGGAGTTTACACTATTTCAGAAAAATAGGAAGAAAAAGAGCTGAAGGATGGAACAAAAGATTAGATGGAGTAGGGAAATGAAACCCATTATGAGGGAAACATCCTTTTAAAGTGGGAAGGATAGATGCAAAGGACGGGCATTTTAAAGGGAATGAAAAAAAAAGTGAGAGGCATTTAGAATCATCCTTCATTTGAGTACTCTACCAGCTAATTGGTAGGTTTTTAAACTGTCTCTGAAACATTGTCTCGTTTTCCGTCCTATAGATTTCCCGCCATTAGATCCCTCTTAAAATCCTAATATCTTCTACCTCTTCTCATTTCGTCCAGAATTCCTGCGCTGCCTGGTTCATATACAGATTCTGAATGAGATATCTGTCCCCCTATGGACCCCTAATTTCTTCACCACTTCCATTAATTTCGTTCAGTCCAACCTGTAAAACGCCTTCTCGAAATCTAAAAAGCAAGCAAAAACATCCTACTCATATTCTAGGTTTCTTTCTACTAGCGTTCTCATCACTCGTATGGCGTCTCGCTTTCCCGTCCAGCTCATAAACCCGAACTGGTCGTCACCCAGGTATTCAAAAGCCTTCTTCTCTAGCCTTCTATTTATAATTCACAGTACTACTTAGGTCGCGTGGGATATTAAGCTTCTTGTCCTATAGTTTTCGCACGTTTTTGCCTTGCTCTTCTTCTGCATTGTAATAAGTATTGTCTTCGCGATGTCCTCCGGCCACACTTCATCCTCATCAATCCTACAATTGAACGTATTCTTCTTCTAAAATAGAGCAACACGTATTCTTCTTCCGCTCTTCCCCTTAACATTTACAAAACTGCAGGTAAGTTAACTATTCCTATCGTCCCATTACTTTTCATGCCTTAGTAAAGCTCTTTCGATTTCACTTCTAGGAGACCGGATCCGATACCATCTCTGCCGATGTCGTCTACCCTCTACGCTTTTGCCCCTTCTACAATTCCAATTTCAAACTTCCTCATTCATATTCCACTGATCTTGCCTCATGATCCGCGCCCATTATTTCGTCAACCTTCTCTCGATACTTCTTCATTGCCCCAGTTAATGCCTCTGTACTACAATTTCGTTCCCTCCTAACCCTTCTTATCTTTTTCAGTTTTGCCAAGCATTTCATGACTAATAATATGATATGTGTCTGCATCAGCTCCTTGATAGATATGCGACTTTTTAGTACTATTTCTGACCTGTGAAGAACCATTATAAAATTTATCTGAAACCTATCTGTCTCTCCTGGCTCCTTCCAAGTGTAGGTTCCTACGCCGAGGATGATGTCTAAACCTTGAATTTGTAATAACTAGGTTATTTCTCCAGCAAAACTCCCTAGCTTTGTCGCCGTGGTCATTTCTCCTTCCTACCCCGCATTCTCCCGCCCATCTCTTCCTTCACCCACCACTGAGTTCCAACCCCCCATTACTACCAAGTCCTTACTCCCACGTATACTACCAATTATTTCCTCTAGCTGATCGTATACACCATCTACCTCATCCTCTTTATGATAAGAGGTAGGTATATAAAACTAGATTGTAACTAAATTCGTTGGATCTGCCTTTAGCTCAACGGCTGTTATCCTATCACCCACCTGTTCTTATTTAACTACTTTTCCACCCAAAGTTTCCTGTTCATTACGAACGCAACCCCGCGCTGGTCATCGTTCCAGTGGTCCTCACTATCTTTCCATCTTACTTCGCCCAGACCTATGTTGTCTACGACAATCCCATCCATTTCCTACTTTATATTCTCTAATTTCCCCGCCCTTATGCCTGTTTCTCACGGTAAAACTTTCGGTGAAAAGTTTTATAAAATTGACTAATTTTATAAAAATGAGCTTGATAACGATAAAACAGTTTTGGAAAACATATTACAGAATAGGACAGGTTCTATTCCCCTAAAACCGTCCCATGGAACAACCAATGAGATGTTCCGCTCATCGCGTTGATCTCATATCCATGGGAAGCCAAACATGGAAAAAGTAAACAAACATGGCTGGAGGTTCATGGAACTGTCAATTTATGGCAATTATTACTATTAATGCTTTCGCCTGATCAATGATCATTCATACTGTCATATTGAGCGCAATAAGAGCGTAGACGTATAAAAAATCAGAGCGCCGTTGAGGGTGGTCAGAAAGTAAGTACAATAGGACCCCGCTAATTCGACCTCGTATGGTCCGACTCCACGCTTAGTCCGACCGTGCCGTCGCTTATTAGTGTTCGTTTACGTATCCGATGCATCGCTCCGTTCAAGTCTACTCCTGTCCATGACTCATCATTGACGATGTAAATCAGTCGACCGGTGACAGTTGATAGAGTTAGATGCAGATGTTTCTCTTAATTTACTGCAAGTATTTTTATCGCAGTATACTTTTAATTATGGTTTACAGTAATATTACACCTGTAAAACCGTACATTTATAAATATTTCTGTTTAAACTACAGTTTTATCACGTTTTTATGTAAATAAATGTGTTCCACTGATAATCCGACCTTTTTTGTGTTTCGACCATGCTCTCAGTCCCGTTGGTGACGGATTAGCGGGGTTCTCCTGTAAATAAACAATACGCATAATTTTTAAGCAAAGAGTCACCCAAAAGAGAGTGCATTTATCATTTCAAGTGTTCGCAAAGCGTCTCATAGATGGCAGATTGGTCAACATTGCGGTTTTATGAATAGTTTTACCGTGAGCAAGCAAGTAAATACGTTTTTACATACGATTTACGTATAGCGTTTTACATACGATTCATAAAAGTTTCAATAAAAAGTTTTATAAAACTCGTTTATAGAAAATTTTGCTGTGATCAACAGGCATTCGTATAGCCATAACATTCCCCGTGCGTATTCTAATTGTTGCGTTCCTCTCCTATATCTTCTCTTCCTCAGCTGCTGCATTTGTCTTTACTTCCGAGCAAGGATTTCTCGAGATGATGACCTCAAGGGCCTTGCTCCCACCGCTGCCAGGCACGACACCTAGCCCATTGTGCCGAATTCCCGTAGTTCCCAAGATTTATTTTCATAAAGAACTTTCCATAGTTTCACGTTTTTTTTAAATTGAGATGGCATTCCGTAACCTAGCTAAATAGCGTTTTTTACGTGACACCATCACGCGAGAGGCCGCCCCACTGGGGTCAGACGCCTTTAGCAGCAGTCTCACTGAGGTCCAGACGCTGTGCCGTTACCTTTCGTCTCTCTCCTAACTTTGGACTTATCTGGCATGGGTGGCCCTACCAGGGGCATTGCTCCCACCAGTTCAGCTCGAGGGGTCATCGGAGCAAGCAAGCCCTTACACCACGACAAGGTTGTAGTTCAAGGGGAAGCAGGCACTTAGGAAAGAACAGATAAAGGATAAGAGAAGAAATGCCTTTAAAATGAAATATCAGAGAAAACAGTCGCATAAAAATACCATAACGGCCAGAGCATGAAGAAAATTTGGTGAAACGGAAAACGTATGCGATCGATGACACGTATGAGAATTTTGATGAACAAATTTGAATAGGGCTTCTTTCGAATCATCATTTTACTATACTAAATTTTCTGTTATTGCTCTAAGAAATAACAAAAGGAAATTTAAATATCTGCCTACTGCCTCACAAAATTAATCCAGAGCTGATAAATGCTTTAGTTGGTATTATTTACTTAAGCAAATGCATCAGTTTTAGGAGATCCTCATTCACATTCTCCAACATTTAATGAATGGAGACATTTAATGAATGGGTCATCTATTCACAAAAACTTTAACCCATCTGAAAGTAAAATATACTAAAGTTGGGTGATACCATGGTGGAATAACACACTTGTGCCATCATACTATCATAATTAAATTCATGACTTTGCCTTCTCACATAGAAAACAGATATCATTGTTAAGACGTACTTCTCCTATGTAAACGGCTAGAAAAAAACAACTCCTGAAGGTCGAATATGGAAGTGACTAAAACGTACCAGAGAAACATCTTAGGAATATATTAACTAGGCTATAATTACAGTTCTCCGCGGATGCAAAGAATTACTTTCTACATAGTATAGTTATTTAACAATACTACAAGTGTCCATGATTGGTGAATTTCCCTAAGCTGGATTAATATCCTTGAATATATATATATATGTTGATTTAAAAAAAATTCTGGTTGACAAATCAAAAATACAAAATAAATAAATGAATAGCGTTATTAATTGCTCATTTCGTATTGAAGTTACGATTTTTTTAGAGAAAATAACGACGTAGAAAGTCGAAGTTGGAAATACTACAAATAATCCGACGACTTTTAACCTTTTCTCACATTTCCTAAATTTTCGACCACGTAACGCAGAAACATGAAATGGATATGCATGGTTAAACTAAGATGGCTGTTAAAACTGGAACGAGAGAAATCGGTTCAAAACGGTGAATTATTATGAACTAATGAAGAAAGCACTGCACCCGAATAGTTTCGTAAATGAAAAGTTTTCACGAGACTTTCTACCCTGAAGAAATTCAAAACAGGTTACCAAATAGGTATTTCCAAATTAAACCGTCTCTGAGGTAATGAGACGGACACTTCCGACATTATACAAAAAATATAATTATCTATTTAACACAGCGCTAACCAGTTAAAACCAAATGAAAACCAATGAAGCACATGATACTTAACAGCGATGTTAAAATTTCAAAAAAAAATATTTCGCTGGTCATACTGCCAGCTTCATCAGGTTAACTGAACTGATTCCTTAGTCTCGATCGTCTTAATATACATGAGTGAGGACTCCCATTGTTGCCGGAATTTTTAAATTTGAAACATTCGTTTAACATTTTTACTCAACGTGTTCAATATTGTTTTTTGCAATTTTAAACATCGCGGAATGAATCTCAAGAAACAGTCAACACTACATCCGCGGAATCCTACGAGCTAATTTCACATGATACGTACTTTGAAACTGACGTTTTATACTCCGGTAACAATGAAGATAAATCGTATGATACCGCTAAACGGTAAAAAGTCGTTCACATGCTATAACTGCGATCATGGATAGATTGCTCAATGTTGCTGCACTCACTTATTATCCTTGGAAAAATGAGAGGGATGATTGAGGTCCACGAGGAAATTGGGGAAGTGACCCTTTCGCAGCGCCGCCGCAGGATGATGCAATTAATAACCCAACTTACGACCTATCGTCCGAGACTGAATGCAGAGCAATCAAAGTCGACCGCCGATAGCTGCTCGTCACCTGCTATCAAATGAGTTCCACCGAGACTTTTAATTACTTCCACTCATTTTGGGCCACAAAAGGGAATGCCACAAAGGAATTCTGGGAAACCCAAAGGTCGAGGAGACCATGAATCAAAGTAGCAATTAATGCAGTTTTTTTCTCTTTAGAGGAAACTGCCACAGGGTACCTATGAATAAATATGAATTTACGTATAAAGGGCTGTGGTGTCTACCCAGAAATTTACCGGCGGAAAGGGCGTTTGTCCGCAAGCTATGGTTTCTCGGTCAAAAAGAACTCCACATTACACCCACTAATTAAGGACCGCTTACCAAAAAGATGGATAAAAGAAAAGCTACTGACTGCACTATAGAAAATGTGCCATTCAAAAATAATCCATGCAGTAATTTCTTCTCTGAGCTAAAGACATTTTCTGAATATCGCTTTTTTATACGTAATCACGCTTTCAGTGTTCGAACATCGAAAAGAGCCTTTTTACCCACTGACACAGTAACCTTGAGTGATGCTGCACTCTGAATGATTTACATCCTCAAAGCGATTGGTCAAAGACACTGCACCACGTCAGGACGTCTAAAGGTCCATGATTTGTAATTAACTTAATTTTGAATAGTAACTTTTATATTGTAAAAATGTTGGATCAACAAATAACAATATTTTATTTATATCTTAAGTCCTCAGGTACAATCTATTTCCATACGAATGTTATTCGGCGTAACTTGGTGGAATCCTTTTATACCGAAAGAAAGTATTAACAACTTTGTAAAATGATTCCTACTGCATAACCTATTTCACCTGTTGGGGCATTAATTGATTACATCTGACGATGCTCTAACGAGTGAAATCGGTAATACAGTAATTATAAACCATAGTGGAATTTTACAAATTTGTTGCATCTTTCTTTTAAAAATCTGTTTCATTACGTAACCATTAAGATTCGATATCATTATAGCACTGTATACATGTACCTGAAAGAGTTGAGGATCGCGTCCGCGGTATCGACGAAATTAGCTTGCAAAAACTTTCGAGTGATTCTCGGAAAGAAGAAAATCACATGGAATAAGGAGTTTTGATCTCAAACAGTCAGAGATGGAATAGCCCAACAAGCTGCAGAAGGGGCTACATCATCAGAACGTAATCGAAACCACATATATTATAGTTAGAAAAAACAATGAGTAAAAAGCATCTAGAGAATACGGACATTATAATATTCTGATTTCATTTCACAACGAAAAATTGTTCTTCATTCCCAAACGTAACGATGTTAATTTTCAATAGTGAAAACGATAAAATATGTCCGTGTTAACACGTAGTTGCAATATGAAATCAATCTAAAAAAATAACTCGTTGAATGTAGGGACCTACAGAACTCTTCTGGGTAGGTCATCATAGGAATCGGATTGCCAGCATGAAATGGAACATGATTATTTATGTCTATCTATGTATGTATATTAATTTTGTAGCGTGTCAGTCAGTCATTCCGTATCCATTTTGTTTATTTCTCTCTCAGGTTTTGAGCTAGAGACATGAGGTTTGGTGCATTGAATGTAGATTCTCTGTCTGTATGATTTGGTAGTAGTTTTGGATTTTTAGCAGTTGGTGGTGCAAAAAAAATGCAAAACATCCGTGGCTATTAAGCTCGAATTCCGTAAAAACTGCTAAACAACGATAAATTTATTTAGGTTAGCAACGGTGAAGTAAACAAACAGTACTTAATAAATTACAATCAGTTACAAACCGTATGGCCAACAAACGTTGTTAATTTATCTTTTTCGGGTAAATGTTGATTGCACTACGATATCTGTATTACTTTATTTTAATTTATTTTGTTTCCCTTGATATATACCTACTCTTACGCGAATGAAGGCGAAATTCGGCAATTAGTCGAATTGAAAATGAAAGGTACAGTTAAGTGTGCCAATTAAAGTTATTTAGTGAAGATATTTAGAAAATATCCGGGTGAATGTTTAAATGTATGCCACTCCATAGCAATAAGGTTCATGTCAAATTTCTGTAAACTCAACGTGTAGATTGTGTAATCAATTAAGTGTTTTGATTTTGCCGTCCCCTTGATTTGGTTTTATTGCATAAGATAGGTATACGATTAGTTAGTGTAAGTGAAATGAACCTCAAGAGTTTGCCATGCATTAAAGTGCCTGGATAAATACCTATGTCGTAAAGGTTTCAATACATTTGCGTGCGCCGCTGTCTCAATATTGGTACAAACTTGACGTCGAAAGTTTAGAAGTATTACTTATACCATTACAAATACTATATGAATGCGCGAGAAACTGACCTCGGAGATAATCCATTACCAGTATTTGTTAGTGTATGTCAAATATTGCTCCCGTGCTTGCTGTTTTAGGGAAGTAAAATTGCCAGTGAGGCACCTAAAACAATGCAATGTGCAAAAAATGCCTTGGCTCTCTGTGTGGCTCCGTGTGTGATAGAAGGCGGAATTTTTGCCCTCATCTTTTTAGCTATGACTAACTAATCGCCGGAGTGACTGTATCTCAAAAATGTTACTCTCGTCTGTCAACTACAGTGAGCATTGCACAGAAAAATTAATATAATGCCTTTTTTCACTCCAAAATGTTTAATTATGTTTAAAAAACTATTCTCAATGTTTCTTTTCTCGGTTTCATTTTTGGGAAACATATAAACTCATTTACCCACATTTCCCACTGCTTCCACTTTAGTGCAATAAAAACGAAAAACCCCAAGTTTAACTCAAGAGCACACCAGACAGAGACTGCCTGCAAAGCAGGCAGCAGGTCTGCTAATAATTGGATTTAAATTATTACGAAAAGAGAGGTAACAAAATTCCCATGCTCAGGAGTTGAAGTATTTAGTAGAAATGGATTTCAAATAGATGTGACAATTTAATACAATAATATCGGGTATAGCACAAATGTAGTTGTGAAACGTTTCATCTGTCCTCACTAGGAGAGACAGAGACACAACGTTCACACAATATATGGAGCTTATAAAGCAGACGACATTGATAAAATAGTAATGGTTACTCACATGCAAGACCATGGGCAAACTCAAAGCAGCAGACTGGCTGAAGTAGCTTACCTGCAGAGGAAAAATCAATCAAAATTAAAACATGAATATGGTATTAAGATTTTTAAATAACTATACTTAAATAAATTTCCGTGGACAGGGTGGACTCTGGTTTTCTATTTTTAATTGTCCAGACTAATTCCGGAATTTCCAGGTGGAAAATTGCGCTTCTCAAGCAAGTTTCACTGGTTTTGCCCAAAATATTAGTTTCCCAATTATAGAAGTTACTTGGAATTTTAGGAAACGATACATGAAAACATTTTTCACGCCATAGACGCCAATTGCAGCATCATTCCTATGTACGTACCACAATTTGACTTCATTTATCACAGTAATTAGCTAATACCCCAAAAAATAAGGTGGTGAGAAGCATCTATTTCATTTTTTATTGAATTTACAGTGAGTTTTCCCCTCTAATAAACATTTATCAATGAAAGCATTTATTTTAGATAGAAAAATAGTACATTTCCTAGTGTTTCTCCCATTTAACACCTTGTTATTTCAAGTACATAGTGCAGGAAAAATAGTGTGGAAAGGGAACATTTTGTTGTTCGTAACAGATATAGAACTTGTTTTTCTATAAGTATCCAGAATATAAATGAAATGATATTGTTGTGTCCCTGACCCCTGACCCCTTGGTTTCTTAACCAAGGCAGTGACTAAGGCCTTATTTTTTCACTTTTGCATCATCTTCCTGTGTGAATCAATGCATATGCAATACACACATGCAACGTCCGAGAGTTAGTGAGCTAGGGAACAACAGGATGTGCTCTCCCCTCCCCAGGGAAAATGACGAACAAACCAATGTGCGTCAGCAAGTTAGTTCTCCCGGTTGTCACCTCTCACGATCTCCTTATTTGGCTGTATGGACTCAATCGGTTTTGGAGCAATCTCAAAAACGCGTAGGCCATCCTCATACTCTGTCACTTCACGTCTCTTGACCTCTCAGCAAAACACAAAACTTAGACATTAAGACTACCAGTTTTAGACCTACGCAAATAAGCAGATCCCCAAATAATCTCCTTATTTGGATATAGAGAGCGGCAGGGCATCATTTCCTATATAAACTCGCGGCCACGCTTAGGCCAATTGTACACGAGCGTGAATCCCGCGACGGGATTCCCGCGTCGGGGCCGCGCGCTCGACAGGAACCACTGACTGTGAGTTAAATTGACGTGTCTACACGAGCGGGAATCACGCCGCGGGAGGACGCGGCAGAAGGCGGGAGGACGCGGCAGAAGGCGGGAGCGCGGAGCTGACGCGGACGTCTGCGTCAATCCCGCGACGGGAATCCCGCCCAGCCATTCTACACGAAGCTGCGTCAACGCGCGCGGCAGCTCACTTCACTTCACATCCATTATCAAGTTGGGTTCAACACGGTGCGGTGTAATGTTCGATACAGAGAAGTTTATTTGTGAGATAGAGGCTCAACCTGCTCTGTATCGCAGTTCGAATATCTGGAGTTGGACAACCACAGCTACACAACCTAGCTCCACCGCGTCCATCTCGCGTCTAAACCGCTTCGTGTAGAATGGCCCGACGGGTTTCACGCGGACACCACGCAACGGGGATCCCGCCACGTGTAGTATGCACAAAATTTTGGCGCGGTCACGCGGGAATCCCGTCGCGGGATTCACGCTCGTGTAGAATGGGCCAGGCGGTCAGTTGATTCACTTGATTACTCCGAGAGGCTACGAGACTAAGTAACGCTCACCGCACTGCCAACGACCGCGCCCTGCTGACCTCCTGGAATTCAACCAGGTCCTGTGTCTAATCGGACCATAACAATATTCATATCCTTTTACGGTGGAACCTTAATCTCATCCGTACCATTTAAAGTAGCAATGATTCTCAGAAAAGGTCAAGGTAAAATCTCATTTACTCCATAAATTCTGCTTAAGGTAGACAGTAGCGTTTCGTACCTATTACATTCCTAATAATACAGTTATTTTGTGCTGAAAATGAAAGATGAGCCTCTGGTCTATAGAAAAGAAGGTTGAAGTAATTATTTCTTTCCATATTTACAAAAATGTCGACATACGAAGTCCACGTGCTTTTAAATTGGACTCGGGAAACGGGAAATGTGTTACACGATCAAGGATTATTTCATACTTTCCGAAAACGACTCCAGTCTACGGTGCTGAAAACTAAAAGAAATAAAGTAGTGTACGTGGCACCGATAAATTTGTTGTAAGACTTTTGAAAAACACTGTTAATGAGTCAATATAAAAGAATGGCCAAGATCGAACCGCTAGTAATATTTTTATTAGTGTAAAATTGACACTATGTAACGAGGAACGCAATAATGGATGTGATGTGACGGTGTCACGGGGCAACGGACATGTTTGAAATCGATAGGGTCAGGATCTACTTAGTGAAATCTCATCGTTACACGAAAGATAAAAACTTTTTAAACCTTCAAAGACCTCTTTAATGACGAAGGATTTCAACAAACAAAGGACATCATCAGGTGTCTATTGTCCCACCTGATTATGCTTCCTATTGAATGAAAACGATAATTGTTAAAACAATTTATGGAAATATTTTCAAATTTTTTATCTTATGCGTGAGTGCATGCTTGTTTTTCTCTGATTTAGAAGTTTTTTTGACAGAGTAACATTTTAAGGAAAGGTATGTATAGGTGCATCCCTTTAAGGAGGAACCATCATCTTAGGCACCTGCCCTAATTTCGACATATCTTATAGTCCATGATTTTTCATATCGATTGCTGTAAAAATATTACTATGTCATTGGTCATGAAGACATATGGATTTCAAAATGATGGAATTGTACGCTGAAATGCATTGTCTTAATGGCAGAACGATGATCTCCCATCACATAATATTTTAATCTCAAGTTTTATCCGAGCAATATTGTTAAAAATCTAATATAAATTGCAAAAAAAAACAATATATGCAATGTATAGATATTTGTATAGACACACAATATATTTTTTCAGCTTAGGTCAACGGCAATTTAGCGTCAGTATTAAAGTTTAAAAAACATATTTCCGGTTTTCCGAGCAAGGAGACGAATGTGACAACGTTGGCAACTACTGGGAGGTAAAATATTAAATTCGGCGTAGTACTTAAGTTGACGACATGCATTTTAATCCTCATGGTGTTTTTAGAAATTGAATTTCGAGTTTTCAAAGCATAACGCTCGGCAGCAGTACATGAAAATTCACATTTTCAATGTGAAATTAACGGGAGCATACATACTGTTCTCAGTAATTAACATTGCCAACGACTTTGGTGAAATTTATACCTGTACTTACTACAGCGTTGATTACTTTATTGACGGCTTTAAACTAAGTAATTTCAGGATTTTCTAACCTATAAATTCAAAATATTGGAACTTTTCATTGTTCATGGGTAATTTTATTAAAAAAACTATGTACGATCAATTAATGGCTCCACAGCTTTCCCGATCACGTTTGCGGTAGATATACTTCATGATACAAATATACATATAAGCAAATATATATATATATATATAATATTTCAACTAGGTTACGATAATAAAGGCAGGATGTAGGATCATGAAACCAGATAATGAATATATGATCGAAGACAGAAGATTAACAGAAAGCCAGGTCAACACAGTGGCAAAAACTAGGTAGCAGAAATGTCCTAAAATAAAGCCACGAAACATCTAAGCTTTTGATTTACCTTGCTATTAGTGATAAAAAGGAAATGGAATTTTATATATACCTACATTTTAAATTATTTATGCAGAATTGGACCCTTAAGTTACTTTTAGAATGATGGTGCAATGGTTATAATGTCGGGTTATATTATCGGGTAAGCGTAAGGTTCCAATCCGCAATATAGCACTCACTTGTTTCAACAGTCTCAGTGTTGCCATGTGTTATTTCTTGATAATATTCCACATTGCAATGAGAAGAAAACTGGGAACTTGAATACTTTGTACAGATTTGTCGAGGTTTTACGCTATAAAATAAATAAGAATTCTTCATAACCACAAATTAAATCTAAAAGTCATATTACATCGAAATAATTTGACGTATAGATACCACACAACCACTGACTTACATAAGGTTCTTAAAATTCACATTTAACTATATTTTCTGAGGAATTTAACCCAATAGAGTGTTTGGATTGCTCCAAAAAATTATAAAAGTATAATCTTGAATTCCCTTATCAGGTGAAATTTAAATCATCTTGTGAATTCAGCACCTCAGGACACAGGTACCTCCTTAAATGTTACCACAACGAAAACTTAATAGTAATACAAGGTATTGCAAGGTCTTAACAGATTTCTAATCCACATGAAGAGCAAAGAATAGAGAGCAGAAACGAAACATCTTCGAGAGTAATATTATCCATGAGAAAAAATAATTGGAAAAGAGAATAGAAATTTGATAATGTGATCATTTGTCGAATACCTTTAACCACAATGACTTCATCTCCCAATTTTGAGAGAAAAAAAGGATTCTGGATGACCAACAAGTACAAAATTGTCCAAAATATTTCAAATTTCACATTAAAGTCACAATTCCATTAACTTGTACAGTTTCACGTGCCTCGGTACGTGTTGACTAAATTAATTGAACATAATACGCAATCCTAAACGCATTGAGGAATCTACAGGAAGAGACCGCACGGGTCACTTAAGAGAACAGCTATTGATAAGTTTTTCAGTTTTACTTTCTTCAATTACATTCAGCGGTGCTTTATACCAACATTCTTTACTGCGTGCAAATTCCCCATAGGTAATCATGCACGATGAATTTTCTATTGGGCAAAACCTTTGAATTTTACCGTCAAGATATAAAAGCCCGATGCTTTATCACACCAAAACACGCTTTATACTTGTGATTTTTAAAAACGTTGATTTTCATCATCTTTGGTACTTATGTTAATTTGTTTTTGAAATTTAGTAAATCTGTTTTTTTCCTTAAACAAACTGCATTTGAGAAACCTATTACTACGCTGCCAATTATATGATACTTGAATAACACTCTTATTGACACGTGTCGGATAGTCATAATGTAATAACGCAGATATCATTGAATACATGTTGTTCTTATTATTGGCATTTAAAAGTTATTATTTTCGGATCAAGCTTATCTCCGTATCGGTGATACTTTTTTGGTATCATTTTTCTATGAGAATTTGATAAAACAGGTATTAAACATTTAATTTTTTTCTTTCAGAGTCATATAGGTTTTCAATTTTGGTCAAATAATTTTTGAATTCATAATTGGTTGTGCGGGTGTATTTATTGCGGAAAATAATTAAAAATATAATAACACAACCAACTGATCGAAAAATAGGAGTAGCGCCATGCACTGAGGCCAGATTTTAATTATCATCATATTTTTCATTTACGGGTAACACATTAATTATACTAAGAATCAATATTACATATTTCATTAATTTTATGACTTTGAATGCACCATTCAATTCAGCAATGGCAAAGAATTTTTTATGGGAACCAAAATTGAAAATTCCACGGTTAGCAAGTCTTGCGAAACGTTATGATCTCGAAGTTGATGGAGGAGTCCCACAGAAATTACGGCATTTTCACGGGTCGTTTTGGTGCTAAAGGGGGAATGATCGGACAGGCTATTAACAACCAAGTCTCCATAAAACCATTCAATCATTCCTATACCCTTTTAATGTCGGCGGAACAACCTGTTTTAATCGTGACTGTAAAAGAAGTCCCGCAGGATTACAACGACCCACACCTGAATCCCTGGCAGTTAAAACGAATGTCTCTTTAGAAATGCTATTCACATGGTGGGTAATCTGAACAGAAAAATGGCAAGTCATCAAACTGTGACATATATCACGAGATGAGATGCATTGCATTCAGGGCATTGCTTAAATACGAGAATCATTCTATCAAACAGCATCTACAAAAAAATTGATAGATAATTTTTCAACAATAATCTCACTACTAGTGAGTACTCTACTTATTAAAACGTTGTAAAAATCCTTTGAACTTCGTCCTCAAGCCTAATTTAATTCAATTCTCGAAAATAACGGTAATTGGAACACCAAAAGAATTTCTATAATAAGAAACGTCTTTTTATCCATAGTGAATCAATTTAAAACATCATAGTGCTTGACGCCGCTTAAATAATAATGTATTCGGTATTTGAAAGTATGAAATTTCCTATTATGACAAAAAGATGCCGAACAAATATCATGCCTTAGTTTTAATATAGCACCTAAGGCCGAATAAATTTCAAAGGATTTCACGGATTCTTATAGTTGCTTTGATGGTACGTAACTAATTCCAAATAAACCACCATGCTTTAATTTTAAGACGGTCAATAAGATTAACATAAATATTCTACTGTTTGAGCACTTAAATTACTTGACTTTAAATGTTTTATATGGTAAGTAATCCATGACACATCCAATTATGAAATAAAAAGAGACATAAGTTAAACACTTGTTTTGGCAACAACAATTTGGCATTAATTCGACAGTAGAGCTGGGAGGAGATTATAAGAGGAGAAGCGAAGCGACACTAAGGAAAAATTAACAACGCGATGCGACTCTTTCGAGGGGCCCCGTCAGCTCCCCCGGGAAAACGAAAGACCACTCCGGCGAGCAATAGCGATCGCCTGCCCACCAATCGAACGGAAGCCAGGAATGGAAGAGGATCAAAATTGGCTACTACCACTACTATCATAAGATTCTTTCAGCAAACCTGCGAAAGTAATTATGCAGATAAATGGAGAAACAGTAGGATGCCAGAGAAACACATCATCTATTCCAAAGGCGTAGACATTATGCTTTGGTATCTCCATCAGGGAAATCTCAAAGTAATTGAATGAAGAAAAATTAAATTTCTCTATATTTTACCTTTGGCGTAAGAGTGCAGTATGAGGAGTGAGGTATGAGGTATTTCATTTAAAGAAGATGAATGAATTGATAAATAAAAATTACTGATTAAAATAACAATTTATGCAGTACAAATTGGAGTTTAAAATAAAAATAGGATATAAAAATTTCATAGCGTAATATAGACGGAAAAGATTCTTGAACAAAGCGGTGGGATGAAATGTTTAAAAATACTTCTCGATTTGTCCGAAATGAACAATTTAGAAGTTGCGATCTAGGCTTGCCAAAACAAATAATAGCAAAAATGGAAAACAATTGTAAACTGATAGATTGTTTCTGAATATGACGTTACAACATGATCATTAAATATTATGGTCTGAAGTTCCATGAACACCACTTCTAGTTTCTCTAGGAAAGAGTCAACAAGTTTCATTGCTAAACATATTGATAATAATTGCCTGATGTACTTTGATTTAGACAAATGTCTCTAAGATTTCTATTTTATGTAAAACGTATTATAAAGGAGCGACGGCGAGAAGGAAAAGTCAATAAATGTAGAGTGAGCGTTCTTCGCACTAGGAATATGAAAATTAAAAATATCCTTGAGGGTCCACTGTTTAAAAAGTTTTTCAGGGTGGGATCTACTCTAATCTAATTCTTCAAATTCATTATTTTCAATGTAAAACTTTTAGAACTACCATATGTACTAAATTAAGACTCCATGGAAGAGCCATTGCATCCAGTTTCTAAAACAACCGAAATAGGTTTAGCAACGGCCAATTTTAAGGGTAAGGGTAATAAGTCTCGTTAGGTTAAATGTACGATATTTTAAATGTGTTTAAAAAGAAGACAGGTTAAATTTGCAATAACATCCAGCAGAGCATTCATCGGGTCCAATAATTGATCATTAAAAATAATAAAAAAATAACTCAGTGCGGTCAAATCACTCGCAAATTCAAACTTGAAAACAGACGTGTGAAATTTCATGGAGGAAGTGGGAACCGGACGTTTAAATGAAATGGTTGGTTAAAAAAAGACGGTAAAAAAGTATATACGAGCGGATGCACTCGGTGAAACATGAATTATTTCTACAGAGGGACCTTCCCTGGCTAGATGCGAGGATTTGGGCCATAACAGTTTCCGGTGAAAGCACCCTTCTACCCTACTAAAAAGATAAGAGTAAAAGCTCACGCACAACCTTCTCCGGTTATTTATGACGCTAGTTTGCAACTGTTACTCGCTTGTTTGGCTGCTGACAGAGGTTTTTATTGAATATAATAATGAATGCATATTACCCTAGTTTTCTTTCGGGTGGGCACAATACAAAAGTGCATAATTCTCGGGTTATGCCTGAAAAACTGGCTGATATTAATAATTTCCTCTTAACTGCTGTATCCTTTCACACATTCTTTATTTCTGTTACATTCGTACAAGGGCATAGGTATCACATCTCATACATCTTATCTCATACCACGTTCGTATTTACCAATTGTTTATCTACCTATTTACCTATTAGCTTATTACAATGGTAATCATTTACTATAGTAAGAATTAGTTATGCGAACTCCCGGTTGCCACCGACTATGGTAACGTTTTTACTACCCGGGTAAACTTACCAGAATTATCTACCAACAGTAATTTTTTTCTGACATCCGAATGCACATTAGCAACAATGATCATATGAGCAATCGTCACCATGTTCAAGAAACTGCTAGGTTATGAGAAACAGAGTGCACGTAAAAGGTGGTAAATGCAAGGCTTACCATGGTGATCAAAGACATGTGCGAATGCGGGTAAAAATAAATAACACATTGTACAATGATAAAAAGCTAGTAAAGCAAACGTGACATTATTGAGTTGAAACACGTCGTGTTTTATAGATGATTTTTTTTAAGATTAAAAGAGCAACTTAATTAATGTCAATAATATTTTTTAAATATGTATGGTTAAAAAATATATATGATAGAATATATAGTATAAAATATAGTATACGCTTATGTAAGATATGTCCCGGGAAATAATAGATCGTCATTATCTCTTCGCCACAGTTTCGCAAATTTATATTTGTTTCTTCAGGGCTAAAATGGATTCATAGGAAAACAAAATACATTTTTTATTCACATTTGGTGCAACACTTGACCAAATTTACTGATAAAATTCATTAAATTATTATAACCTTCGAGTATTTTGAATTAAAAAATGCATTTTTTTTCCTAGCACTGATTTCTTTGTGCGTACTGAAATTTTAAATTCTCATAAATATTTTAGTGACAAAATGACAACAACAAAATACACATAAATCATAGGAGTTACAAACAGAATAGAAGCAAACTCACTTTCGAAAAATGTACTCAAAGGTTTGTTTGCAACATGTTTGTAATGATATATTGTATCAAATGTGAATTGCCATTTTTTTGTCAATGCTGAGAATTCATTGTAGCTTTCAAGAAGCACATTTACAATTTCGAAGCGATGGCGAGGACGGCCCATAATCCTGAATCGACATTTCCGAAGGACTTTTTTCCGAATGACCCTTTTCCCGAAAGACTTTTTCCCGAATCCAAATCCCCAAAGGGCATTCTCCCGAATGAGCTTTATTCAGAAAGAACTTTTCCCCGAATCCAACTCCCCGAAGGACATTCTCCCGAATGACCTTTTCCCGAAAGACTTTTTTCCCGGGTCCGTTTTCCCGAAAAAAATTTTAAAAAAACAAGATAAAATGTTAGTGCCAATTTTACAATACTTATTTATTCAATTGATACCAATATTGCAGCTCATAATTCGCAAATATTCTCAAACATCATCTTCTTCTTTGTACAATTCCTATTCTTCATTTCTGCGGGTAGCAAAAACTATCACCTTACGCTCTGAATTCTACGAATCGTGTGAGATAAAATTTTCTACAGCGAGCGTTGCTCTGGCACTTCGGCCAATTCAGTCAAACTCTTCGGATTACGTGGAAGATTGTGCCGCCGTTGCCACAGCAATTTTTTTATTTTCCAGCTCGGGTAACTGACTCAGAACTTCCTCATCTAAGCTATGTAGCTCGGTTCTAAGTATCTGAGCAGAAGGTTGTTTCGAATGTTCTTCCGCTCGTCTCTTCATACAGGATTTCACGCTTTCAGCCTCTCATTCTTCCGGATATGCAAGATAAGACTGCGTAGATTTTTCTGGTCCTTTTAAGACCAAATATTCTCAGAAAAGACCTATCATGGCGATAGCACGGGCTTTGCATTCGCGAGCTCTTAACGTTTTTGCCGTCCCGTCTATTTTCGAATAAATTTATTTGCACAGGATACAAAATAATATACATTGTAAAGGGCAGTTAACTTTGAGCCATAGTGAGTTCAAAATCAACAAATGATAACAATATAGAAAAGTATATACAAAAAATCATCATGTTCTGCAAGCCACAAATACCTGTATCATAAAAATTGTGTACCATAAAAGAAGGACTACATAACGATATTTTTCATAAAATGATCCGTCATACATTTTTAAACCTATACAAACTCGTAGTAAAAAAAACTCAACTTCACGTGGAATCGAATTTGCTTCCCTCATAATCCTTGCCATGGGGCTGATATATATATATATATGCCCCTAAAAAGTCTATATAAAAGGTATTCTTACTACGTGTATTAGCAATAAGAACACAAAATGGAATAATATGCAAAAGTTGGGATGAATTTATTGAATTACTTAATATTTTATACTGAAATATTACGTCAGTAAAATACAAACTTTACAAAATAACTTTCAGCAAATAGGATTTTTCCCGAAGACGTTTGGGTCATCTGGGAGAATGTCCTTCGGGAAAATGTACCGTAATCGGCGAGGAGGTCATAAAGACCTATTATTTCCGAAGCCCTTTCTTCTTCCGAATAAAAAATCATACACTGATTTAAAAATATGCCGAAAAGTTATTAAATCTGACAGTCATGTCATATTTTCAATGTATAACATCATATTTGTGCTCACAAAGTTGGCTGACAATAATAGATTTGTCATATTATCAGACCGAGTGAATATTCCGTATTCTATTTTTTCCTAGCAATGCCGTTACCTCACACAGGAAACAGTATATACACACAAGAAGCAAGGAAAAAAGAGTAGAAAGAGAGTTTGAGTTCTCTAAACTGAGTGAAAGAGTGCTGCAAATACCTTGCAAACACCACGCACCGGTGAAAAGAAAAATAACCCGGCCATGGGAAGAACATGGAATACCAATTGATATACAGTGGGAAGCGCCATTCCGGGGGAAAAGCGAAACACTACAGAGTA
This sequence comes from Pyrrhosoma nymphula, assembly GCA_963573305.1. Classification (NCBI taxonomy): domain Eukaryota; kingdom Metazoa; phylum Arthropoda; class Insecta; order Odonata; family Coenagrionidae; genus Pyrrhosoma; species Pyrrhosoma nymphula. The sequence continues at coordinate 116,652,984 of OY754330.1, forward strand.
ATGGCCAATGGGGAAAGGAAACAATGCGGTGTGAGAAAACGGCTGTTGGGATACGTACGCTACCCACTCCGGAGCCGCGAAGTAAAATAAAATGAATAAGATAAGAGCCTAGAGCATCTTCTCTCTCACGGAAGATATAAGTTGAGAGATCGCGCGCCATTTCAAGAGCCAGGAGTATTGGAAGAGGAAAAATAAAAGAATGAGAAGGGGAGAGAGAAAAAGGGTTGGCAAAAACGGAAATGTGCGCGAAAATTCACGAAAGAGTGTCTTCTCCTCGGATTGGGAAGAAGTGCCCGCACGTCCACACGCGAGGGAAGAAAAGGCGAGGCTGGGCGTCTTGCGGGGGAGGGACAGGGAGAAAAAAAATACCTTTAGGCCCGGCCTGGAGGACAGGTAGATTTCAGTTTTATAAATATTGACTCAGCTCATTTTGCTCACCCCTTGCATTAACGGTTTAGTCGTATCAATAATTGTTTCAGACAAACACTTAGATAATATTTAGAAGATCTACAATAACTTAGAACAAATATGATATTGTGCTTAATAATGAATACAGTAGAACCCCGGTTAACCGAAATCGGGTTAACCGGAACCCGGGTCAACCGAAACGGTTCCGTAAATAATTATAAGCAAACAAAAATCACTGATTTCCTTAATACGTAATGTACAATGCTGTAGTAACTTCAGTTGTTCAGTTTATAGTATTTTCTAACCCATTATAACATTTTTTGTAGCTGAAATAAAACACTGAGGCTGGAATAGCTGTTTTTTTAATAGAATTTTGTAGCTGAAATAAAACATATAGACATTGTTTGTAAATTCATTTTTCCTACTCACCATGTTAATAGGCTATTTTTAGTATATGACGGTTTAACCGAAAAATTGGTTATCCGAAACGGCTCTCCCCCCTTTATTTCGGTTAACCTACTACGGTTTCTACTGTATATGATTTTTTTGTCCAAATAACAGATTTTTTCCACTCCTTGAACTAATGGTTGGTGTTATAAAAAATCTATCACACTAAAATGTTTTTTTATAGTCTTGGAAAGTACAATGAATAAAATGGAATACAATATATTTCATATTAAGGGAGTTGTAGTGATTTTTCGGTTTTCAATAAAACCCTCCCCATTTCTAAACCTAGGTCCGATTTTGCCCATTAACGAAATTGACCGAGATTCTCCATCTTCATATTTTATGTACCTGTCTGGAAGTATTTTGTGCAAAATTTCGGCAGTTATCGTGACTATAAAAGTGATTTGGTGATGGTACTGACCATGAAACGAAATACTATGTAAATATTTTCCGGAAGTCACACCATGGTAACGACTGCAATTAGAAGTCTTTCTTCGAAATCTACCTAAAAGCTTTCCTCGACGCAAATGGAATTATGTAATGCGTTCGCGGAGCTGGGTGATTGTTACGTATTTAAACCAATTACGATCGCCGGACTTTGACGGCGTCGTCAACGAACAATAGGCGAACAATGTCAATGTTATGCTTTTACGTTACGCTTCGTTACCGGCAGCAAATCAGAGTTGAGCTTTTTTTAAATTTTATAAAAAATTTCATTTTCTGACTTCATATTGTTTGTTGTCTCACTCTCTAGCTTTACTATGTAACATTTTTGAAACATTATTTGTCCATATTGTTTGCGGATTCTTTATATATATAGTTTTTAAAATATGAAAATAAACAGTCACTTCGCAACCGTTTATAACTCCGTTGGCAAGAAACGGTCAATGATCGGCGCCGTCAATCGTAAAACACACCTTCTTGTCTGAAAGACAGCGAAAAACTGAACGTTAATCGTTAATGTTATGTGTCGTCGATTAACGCGTCGATCGTAATCCCGGCCTAAACCAATGGTTTTCGACTATTTTAGCTTTATCCCCCTATCACCATAGCTCGTAAAATCATTCTCTCTTCACAATATAAATTATTAAATAATAATTGAATTCCGCAAAATATCAATGCACACGTTAAAGAATCGATTTTAATCTGTCATTCAATAAAGTTCAATAAACGCCATTAAATGAATTAAAACTAACTTCAACTTAATAGATTTAACATGATCTTCATTACATCAAATTATGCTCAATTGTGGTCCCAATTTCCCCTAATTCTGCATAAATTCCTTTTCGGGATGACTTCACCCTGATTGGAAGATCATGCTATAAACAGAGAAAACCACACAAATGCATGCTAGTTCGAATACAGCAAATGGATGGGGGATCGGGATGGTGTGATGGCCAGTAGAATACTGAAGCGTTATTCTGTGTCTCGTTACTTCATGCTGTGGAAATTTTTTGAAAAGAACATTTAACGAAAGCATCTGTTGTGTATGTTGTATTGTACGATTTTCGTCGGTGAAATCATCACTAGAGAGCGACTATTTCATTTACCGTCACTTGGAAGCGAGGTAATTAGATACTGCGGAGGTGACGGATACAACTCAGACACAGTTTCTCTCGACAGGGACTTGACGAGTTAGAAAATGACACAACTTGATTTCCAACCCAAGAGGACTAGGAGCGAATAACGTCAGCGACATATTTTTCGTTGGAATCCGGATCCCTACTTGAGTTGCCACGGGAATATTAGAACATTGAAATGAGTACTTTGCCAGTCAAATGGAGCGTTATACTTATGAACCACTGGCACATATTGTAGCGAGAAACCTAATTTTTCTATATCTCAATTAACGAGCAAGCCATCTCAAGAGTGTGTGGAATGGAGTGAGTTTCCACCATCACGCTCTACACAGTTGCTAACAAATATCATTTAAGCGACAAAAATGCAATAGGAAAAACCTGCAACACCTGTAAGAAGGTGAATCTCCACCAACGAACACTACACTTGATGCTATCAATGTAATAGAAACTATGTGTATTATTTTAATTAAAAAACTATATGAATGCACACAGAAACTAGAATTATACAAGAAGCATGTCGGACACGCGATTAATCCTACTTTAGAAAATTGAAACAAAACATTTGTGGAGAAAATAACATTTAAAGTGTCTATACTACCTATCCAAAAGTCTAATTAAAAATATAAATAGCGGCTAACACGGTATTTTACCTATATATATCCTACTATTTCAAAGTAATCCTTCCTCTAATGTCTTAACTGTTTGCATTTAATGTCGTTCATCACCTCAATAGTCGTTCGCCTCCCCTTCACAACATCGACTGGTGTAACAGAATACATTCTGCGTGCAGGAAACAGTTTATGTGCACATTTCTTTATGAGTGTGCTGGCGTGAGAAAAAGGAATTGCAGCTGAATAAAGAAAACCACGCGGAAAAAAAGAGATTAATACACGAGGAAAATTACCTCAGTAGTTAGCCGCCAAACCAAATATCATCACATGTCGTTCAATCCGAAGATTGGTTGGCAGCAGCCCTCCATCCTTCCGTATTAAATGCTAGTTCACTTACTCCCTGGTTGCACATCTTATAAACTTTAATCTTTATTTGGTCTACCCCTTGGCCTTTCGTTTTGGACTTTTCATTATATTTCTCCTTCATTTTAATTTCCAATATTTTTCACAAACCCATTGTGCTTCAGGGTGTGCCCAATCCATCTAGTTTCTCTTTTCTGTGTGGTGTTCCACATTGTCCATTCCTCTTCCCCTCTGTATACTTCTTCATTTATAATTTTATCCGTTCATTTTATTTTCTGCATTATCCTCCAATATCAGGCTTTGAATATTTTCTGGTCTACTTTCCCAATGGTCCACGTTTCTGATCCATAAAGTACCATGCTCCACACGATTTTTCTTTCGCATACTCTTTCTTCGTTCGCAGTCCTATCCTTCCTTTTCATCACGTTTTCTCATGTTTCATCAAAAGCACCTTCTTAGCTTGTGTCATTCTACTCTTCATGTCCGTTGTACTTCACTGACCAAACAGTAATAATTAATTACATTTATTGCATTTATAATTTTTTGTAATTTATATTAATAACGCTTATAATTTATTGCATTGAAATGGTAGTGGCAGTAGCAGTAGTCATAAATAAAAAAATCTAGCTATGGTTGCCATAATGTTTTTCTATATTTTGTCAGAAAAGCGAATATTTTCTCAGCCGTTAACATTTTCTCTGTGAACAGGCGTGTAGTAAAATGAAGGTACGTCCACATGCAGGATAGCCACTTGGGGTACTTTAAACTCCAAGATCTATTTTTATGTTTTTGTTATGTATTATATGTTTATCAAGGGTCAATTTTATTTAAGTTATGGAGAAATTGTGATATGGGTTACATTATGAAACATTTGTTCCAGTATAGCATCAATATTGGAGCGATAACTATTCATCCATCCATCCATTAGCTATCTCATACTAGCCCATCACAATGAGCATTTGGTGTCGGCAGACAAAAAGATGTTTTTTTTCGTTTTCGGTTTTGAAAGATAAGTATGAAGGAAGGGAAAATAATTCAACAAAAACACAAAAGTGGCAGCTCCGTTCGTCGATGAATCTGTCACGCTGAAGAAAAAATACCAAATTCTTAAACTCTTTTCCATTCTAAAAGCGGCGCAGCGGTAAAGATGAGGAAAAGTAGTGTCCATATAAAGAAGGAGAGGGTGTTTCAAAGACGAACAATCACTTCTTTTTCCGGTTCCTCGGTAAAAAAATAAGAACGAACGAAAGAGAGAGATATGGGTCCTTTGACCTCTTCCCTTAAAAAAACCAGAACCGATTCAATCATTCTTCCTTCTTTTATCTTTATCTCTCACGTTCGCTCACTCTTGTACAGAGGGTGTATCGATTTCGTTCTCGGCCATAAGAGATGAGGGGATAGCATCATGTTTTCGCTTGCTTTCATACCTCTTCGTGCCCACTTAAAACTGCAGGAGTTTAGTCACATCAGACACCGAGGTCCTCCTCTCCATTCTTCTTCTTATTGGTAAATCCTCGAGACTGAAGTAGGGGGAAAGTGGAAGTGAAGTGGAGGCCACGAAACAAGAGCAGGTATTGGAGTAGGGATTTCATAAGAGCATGACATGAAGTAGATTAGCACTTCGAGTAACATAAACAACAGAGACTGCATGAGCGAGTATTAGTTTGTACCTACGAGAGAAAAATATATTGAAATTAAAAAAAAAAACAAATTTAAAAATATTCAAGCTAAAGTCCGGTTGCACAAACATTCATGAATAGTATCGATTTTAATGAAATCCATAGAGTTCTAGACCTCCTCATTTGATCTGAGCAGCAGGATTTATCGCTGTCGTAACTTATCCCCCAAATGTTACATCTTTGAATGATTGGTCTGCACTCCTACCGCCGCATAATATGTATGTACGTAAATTGAACACGAGAAATTACTTCTGCACATTATAAAGAGTCATCATGAATAAATGATGTCGTCATTCGTCATATAATTACTCTTATATCAAGTAGTTAAGTCTTTAAGCGGAGTCGTTTTCATTACACATCCGTCATATTGGCTACTTATTAGGCCAATAAGGATATTGAATATTCCTACAACGCATTTTTAACGATATAATGGATAAGATATATAACCACATGACGATAACGATATATATATTTTCGTAGACAAGGCGTACTAACATTGATGCGATAGACTAATGATATAATTTTAATCACCTGTAGGACACCACTTTTCTTACTATTCTCTTAAACAATTGAGCAACTGTAAATATAAATAGAAGGGAGCAAATCAATTTTGAAATTGAGATGAAGGGTACCATATTGGTGCGGTGGCTGGAATACTAGCTTCCATCCTTAAGGATCCGGGTTGAAGTTCCAAGGGTGGCAGAGATTTCATTTGAATCCGAATTCCAACTTGAGAGTCTCGTCGAGAGCACTTCAAGTACAGTACTCCGTTTATCGGATTAGACGTTAAATTATGCCCCTCTTCGGCGCTTTCCGTAAAGAGTAAGCTAATGCCGACAACAGGTCAAACTCAACCCTTCCACCTATCCCTAGATTATACCCTTACCAACCAACACACTCACCACTTACATGCCGCAAATTACTTCAGCTATCGGTCGTCCCCACAAATAACCAACCAAACAATTTGAAATAAAACTTTGGCATAGGTTGAAAAAAGAACTATTCTCAGTTTTATTCTGGGTGAAAAACATTTCCACTTTCGTCATGTATAAGTTTCACCACACAAATCTCGAGAAAACAATTAATATGTCTTTGGCCTTAGGGCTATTCACAACAGCATTACCCTTTTCGGACCTCAAGAAACCTGGAGGACAATTTTCTCCACTGTGGACGCTTCGCAGTTTGCAAATGCTAGCTGAAAAAGGGTCGGAAGAAAAACAAACGAATGTCATACCACGTGGCGAGAGAATACGAATCGAAGGGCGAACGAAATGAAAATAGAGGAGCGAGACAATGGAGAAGTGAGTTCTACGAAGAAGAAAAATAATACGAAAGAAGGACGAAAATAAAGAAAGGAAGCGAGAGGATGGTGGAAGACCTCTTCAATCGGATGGTCCCCTCCACTCAACGGTAAAGAGGTTCATCGCCCTGGAAGGTTGAGATAAAAGAAATCGAGGAGGAGGAGGCGGTTTTTTTGAGATGGACAGAAAGAGGGGGAAGTTTGAATGGGTGAAAAGGGATATATATATATATATACATACATATGAATTCAAGGATAGAAAATGGGAAAGGGTTAGGAATATAAAAAAGACGAACACAGGTGCTGGTGGGGAAGACCTGACCCTTGATTCGAACTCGGATCTCCCGAATTCTGGCCAAGTATACCACCAATTACACCAGCCAGGCTTCTTTGCCTTTAACTGACGAGTCCGTCAATTTAAAGAGTATCCTGACTGGTATAACTGATAGCACACCTGGCCGGAATTCAAACACGGTTCTCTGGGTTCGAATTCCGGGTCGGGTGAAATTTTTCCCTGGACGAATTTCACTCATTTTTATCTTCCCCACCAAAACCTGTGTTCGCCCTTTTATATGTTCCTATCCCTTACCTATTTTTTACGTTTGAATGTTCCCCTGCGCCTATGTATCCGCGCCTTTGAATGTCACGTTTTTGAATGTCTGACAAATATAAAAAAAAATATTTAGCAGAAAAAAGGACTGAAGATGGAGTAGAGATGACTTGAGGTAAAAGACGAAAGGAATGGAAGTTCTGTGACATTGTGAACTCAGATTCGTTCAAAAAATAGATATGAGGGTCGGAAAAAAAACCCAATTTAGCTTGGAAAAGAAGATTGAATGCTTGCCTACCATATCACAAAAATTATGTAAATTAAAGCGCTAAGGTTTCTCGTAACTGAAAATGTAAATAAATATTTACGACTCACCTCCACTTCCAAATGGTCCCAAAATCTTCTTGGGTAATATCACGTGTTTCTTTCCCTTTGATATGTTATTTGCATTATTAATCGGTTTTACTGTTTATTCTAAGCTAATTATCTAATCTACTCCGCTCTTCTACCTTGAGGCCGCTTCATTTCTACATAATTATTCTCTTTGGTGACCATATCTTGCCTGATGCATATCATTTCTTGTCTTCCACTTTCATGCATGAAAAATAATACTGAAGCAGGTATATTAAATGTGCATTTAAATAAGAACCAATAATTTAAACAGGCAACAATAAAGGTTTATCACATTATATTATTGCTAATCACTTCAATAACGATAAATATTAACGATGTTCATAAGTAAATTTTATAGTTCTTCGGAGACATGGAGTCACTATCCATCTTCAGGCTAATGAATTACTTATCATTTACAAAAACACACCGTTATTTACTAGTAGAGTTATGGACCATTAATCTTCGTTTGAAGTTTTTAGCAGTAATTTGTTTTTACACCATCAACCATTTTCAAGTTTTCTGCTACGTAAAAGTCATTCTGGACAAACCAACGTTTTGTTCTCGTTTCGTTCGGTTCTGCTGACGACGTTTCAGTAGACGGAAACGTTGAGTTTAAAAATAATTTTCTCTACGCAGCAGCAAACCCGAAAATGGTCAATAGTAGGAATACGAAAAATTAATGTAAATGAATATCAACATCATTTTGAGACATTTGAAGTTGCACAAGTCAACTTTAATTTGCCTAATTAAACTAGTAGATAGTTTAAAGAGCACGTTCTATCGTAACGTCATTTACTCCGATCGGGTACGGAGAGATTCACGTCTTTTGCATGGCTGGGCTCGTTTAACATCCTTATAAATCACTTTGATGTTTTTTCCCTCTCTTGAGAATCCAGAAGGTCTCTATTTTAATTTCCTCCCTGTGGATGTTGAGAACTAGTTCTATGAATCCGCCCGTCCAAACCTAGCCACTCCCATCTCCGTGCCTTTTGAAAAAATCCAGCATACGCAATCAAAGGATAAACATGGGGAAATTGCACCCATTTTGGACACGAAAAGGTCTCCTAGGGCTATTTTGGGATAATTAGTGCCGTTTCCGTGATGTCCTTTACCATGTACACTCGATGAAGATTGCTTGCATTACAAAAACATCTTAAAAGTCCCTCGTCAGTATTGTGGGTACTGTTCTATTGTTACATCTCCTTCCAGTAAAATCAGCCTTGAGTTATCTTGGTTGCTATGTCGTTGATATACTGTTGTTTAACGAGTTGGTATTCCGAAATAAATTTGATTCGTTCGATTTTAATACCAGCAGTATTTAATTAGAAAACTCAATTATCAGTGCATAATACAAAATAATAGTTCAATTGACAAGAAATCACAGGGGTTTCTAAATTCTACATAACGATGTGGAATTTCTCCATGAAGGAAGTAATGAAAAAAGAGCTATGGAACTTTTTGATTTCTGCATGAATTACTTAATACACAAATATCATCGAATGGTTACGATTGTCATGTTACATTTGATAAACATGTTGAACATCTTTCATTGAAACAAAACCTCTTACCTCAGTATATAATCTGCGCATCACTGTGCCTGCATTAAATAGATTTTCTATAATTTCTTTCGTTATTACGCTGAATTTTACCTATAAAAAACACAGCATTTTCGAAGGTTGATTTAATCATTCTCTATTTGCTGTACTAGCGTCTTTCCATTATACGGGTAGAAGTAACAAAACCCGCATTCGCACTTGTCTTAAATCAACAATGTAAAACTGGAATTTTGCTATTTTCAAGGCAACCATATTTGTATTTCATCACCAACCGGCCACTTGAAGATATTGACGATTTACCGCTTGACCGTTGTAATTAACGTGCATTCGGATGGCAAAACACAACTATTGTTGATAGTGTATTGTATTAGACTATATTTTAGTTTACCGGGGTTAATAAAGTTGTCGTGGTCGGTGCCAAGCGGGCGTTCACATTACAAATTCTAACCCTTATAAATAATTACCGTGGTAAAAAGCTAGTAATGCAAACGGGGCATTATAAAACTATTTTGTCACGAAAATATAATAGAAAAAAATATCTATTATTTTAATGTATTCGATCAGGTTCTCACGAACTTGATCGGCGTCCATCTCCAAATTGCGTTATTTCTCAGATAAACCTATTTGAGAACATGAATGATTCAAATACTCAATCACGCTATGATTTTACGTGCCAACAACAGTAAATCTTTATTAAAGTAATTTTCAGAATTATGTTTTTCAATATGCCCTCAGTGATTAATAATTTATGTTTATTTGATTTTATTAAAAGTAACGGATTCTGACTCACGCCGCCTAACGGAGAATACTTAGAACATAATATAAACATAATAAATATTGACAATAATGAAGTATAAATAATTTATATTTTCAAATTCAACTTAGTTTATCTCAGAAATAACGTAATTTACAGATGGAAGACGATCAGATTCGTGATCAACATATCGAATTTACTAAGGTAAAGGTGCCTTTTCTTTCTCTATGGTCTCCAAACAAATAAAAACGTGGTCTGCGTCGGACCAGACGGTGGAAGTTATACTTCTTTGGCCGGTCGCACACACCCGCTCACACACACAGGCAGACAGGATATATAAATGAAATAAAAGACATTTTTCTCTATTATTCAATATATTTCTCTTCGATATATTGTTATTTTAAACAAAACTTCTTTTCAAAGTTCGAACGTACAAAAAACCATACAAAAACGTACAATTGTGGATTTTTCTCACCCAAAAAAAGCGTGTCGCGGTTTCTCGACCAACATCCCATCCCAAAAGTCTCCAACGGGCGCAAAGAAGTACAAAAACGTACAATTGTGGATTTTTCTCACCCAAAAAAGAGCGTGTCGCGGTTTCTCGACCAACATCCCATCCCAAAAGTCTCCAACGGGCGCAAAGAAGTACAAAAACGTACAATTGTGGATTTTTCTCACCCAAAAAAGAGCGTGTCGCGGTTTCTCGACCAACATCCCATCCCAAAAGTCTCCAACGGGCGCAAAGAAGTATAACTTCAAAATATTGTTTATTGCTGTAAGTAGTAAACGTTGTAACTCAATATAATCGAGAATGATTCTGTATGAGATATTTATGCATAGGGACATTATAATTTGCTATTGTTGTGGATTCATAAATATCACAATTGCTGATTAACAGGTACTCAATATTATGCCGTAAGGACCGTGAAATGATATTATGCTTGTCATCATGTCCACGTTTGAGATACAGAAGAAGAGAATGCTGTACCAAAATCAGAATCAGAGCAGGCACGAGGTTTCATAAAATTAAAAAGAAAAAACTAATTTACATAAGATTTATGACGAAAAGTGGTTTTCGGGGATGTGGTAGAACATTACCGGAAAAAATCGGGGTATTGAGGGCAATATAAGATGCCAATTCACGGTACGGCATTTAATTTCCATAGAAAGGGTTGGATACATTTTTTTCGTTTTAGTGCCAAGTAAGACTAAGGCGAGCAAACGAAAATGCAGCATTTATTTGCTTTTCTCAGATACATTTTATAAGTTGCGAAAAAAAAATCGGGACACGTTAAACGTTTGAACCAAAAATGATGACGGATAAAATGGAGACTTTTCAAGCTGTGTCGACAAATTCTCCGAGAGTCACGTCACGCGGATCGTTGTTGCCATGGAGAAAACTTTACCCAGTGAGGACGCATCTAGTCTATACATGATTCAAATTCATTTAAATAAAAATATACTAGAAGCACAACATTTACGAGGTTAGTACATTGATCTATGTAGAAATTCCCTAATTCAACGTATCAAAATGCCTCGCTTACTCAATTAAATTAATAAATAACATTAAGCAGTTATAAATAAAAGTATATGTAAGACTATGTGCTATGCTAATCACGTACACCAGGAGTATAGCTAGATCTACAAAAACTGAGGTAATAGTATCCCGTTATATTCCTCAAAAGCAGGGAAATAATCACCTCACTCAATTACAATACTAGAAATAATAGTATTTTCTATCTTCCGACGAGAAAGAAGGTCTCATCACAGATGTCACTTCTTTACATGGTATTAGCATTATGCAACTCAATGTCCACCGAATTTAAGATCATTATAAATGTGATTTTGTTTAAAAGGAGGATAAATAAATGGTTGTTACTTAGCAAGTATTAAAACGTCCAAATATTGGGAAAGAATAACGAGAGAAGCAATATTAATACAGATGGAGCAAAATAAAATCAATAGAGACAACGGTTTCAACTTAAGTAGGACTTGGCGCCCAGTAATTGACGAAATTCAAATAACGCGTAACGGCTCACACAACAATGGGGCATCTGTGCCTATACATAACCACCTGCATCCTCGCTTGACTCATTGTCCTGATGACGATGGCTGAGTCAACCATCGAAACGTTGATACATTTAAATAACCTTACCCGGTATGAAACCCGAGAAACTTTCACCTATACTAATACTGTATTTATTTATATTGAGTATAATATTTGTGTGAGTGAATTAGGATTTTGTAACAGTGAATGTGTACTGGAAATATGGTTACAGTTAAGTTGTAAATAATTTGTCTTTGGTGTAGAAAATTGAAAATGTTCTCTCAATTTAACTTAAACTGTATTTGGGAATAGCTTTTTGCTGATAAAAACGCTATTATCATTATTATTTAGACCACGTATATTAAATCGAAGATAAATTTTAAAAATTGAAGAATCTTGATTGACTACAACTTATTTTGGTAAGAATAAAATCAAAATATCACTGCGAGTGCTCCAAACTACGCCTTGCCTAGTGAAACACGTAAGTTGGGAGTATTAAAATCCGCGACCAAAAGGTTAGCGGGCCTTCGCATGGGATGGGATGCAAAGTATAGCTTTTAGAAGAACCCACGTTCTCCACTCCCCCTACCATATGGGGCACTTGTTCGTCTTGCCAAACACACTTTAGCTGGCTTTCTGTGGGGGTAAGCATGCGTGCATGCAGATGTTCGAGAGACAGTTTGGAGGGGAGGGAAGGAAAAGGACGCAAAGAAAAGTCGCTGAAAGCACTGGAAAGAGAGAAGAGGAAGCGGAGCTCAGAAGGGTCGAAAAAGAACGAGGGAGACTGAAGAAGAGTTTCAGAAGAGCGGACCCACATAAGGGGGAATGATGATGATAGTGGATGCGAAAGGAAATTGAATCGGGAAAGAAAAAAATGAGAGAAAGAAAAATAAAAGACAGTGGAGAAAGAAAGTGGTGGGAAGTAGGCGGGAGAAGGAAGAGAAGAGAAAATAATAAGAAACAGCGAGGGAGAAGAACTTACAAAACATATAACGTCGTCCGAGAATGGGGGATGGAAAAAATACTCGAGAAGAGAAGATCTCAGGACCGCTTCGAGGATGGGCGAAAAAGCGGAAGGTGATGGCTGAAGGATGAAGAAAAATATTGCTTTTAACTGAGTTTTCAATATCTCGCCAGAAAGCGGGAGGGTTTTTCAAGGAGGGGCGAGAATGGGGCATGCACATTGTCGGAAAGTGCACAGGAGAAGATGAAAAGAACGTAAAAATATCCGAAGGGACAAGATTATGACAGACTTGCGATAATATATACCTATCGTAGGTACGGATTGCCACTGGTGCTAAATTATTCATGCAACAAAGAAGAGATAAAAAATGTTTAGAGAAAAACTTTTTAGAATATGTATTACATACTTATATTACATAAATATATATCGTATTTTTGGTAAGTAAGCGTTATGAAGATTCATTTGGGTCTATAGCATTTATTTTCAATGAAAATCAGGGTGTGTCATTTAAAATAACACTATTTATTGAAAAAAAATTTAAATAGTTCCTAACTTTGAACATATAAATCATTGTCATACGTCAAAACTGAGGAGAAACCATAGATAAAAACAACTGCTGAAATAATACGCAATGAAAATTAATAAGGGAGTATCAGAAGGGTTTTGGAAGAAGAGTGTGGGGGATGCAAATTGTCGGAAGGTAAATGGGAATTGATGACAAGAACGGGAAAATGTATGCATTTATTTTCATTGTTCATCGTCATCTTGCTTATCGTAATTAATTAACAAAGGGAAGATGGCTTGAAAACTTTCTTACAAACGGCAAGAGGCAAAATATTATAGTCTAGGAAGCATTATTGTGCAGCTTCCTGGTGCAGTTACTATTCTGGCTGCATAACGTACAAGATCACCGCATTATTATCGACTTCATATTGGTTTTAAATGCGTGCCTACTTCTGTACTCCTATTTGAGTCACTGAGAGTTAAATTGGAATAAATCAATGTCAAATAAATGCTATAATTATGAACTTCTAGGATTTGAACAAATCTAGTAGTGGCCATTTTCGACAAATCAAATAAATAACTTTCTTGGACACTTTTTATTGAAAAATCTAATATTTAACAATAAACATTGTAATACATTCAATCTGTGGAGAAAGCATAGATAAATACACAATGAAATATTTATGTGGGATTTTAATGCATTGTTGTGTATATATCTTTTGAGGTTATTATCTATTTAATCTACCCTATAAATAAGTGTGTTTATAGCCCCCGAACATAGATACCTGCATGCAGGGAATGGAAGTGAGAAATGAGGAGGAATCACTTCTCCTTCAGCCGAATTCGGGAGAGTTTGCCATCAGAAGGTAACTCTCTCCTCGCCAGAGCGCGCCACCGAGGCGGAAAGGCAGCCCACTAAAACATTCAAGTTCAACGGAAGGCAGACTTGGGAGTTAGCGACGTCCCCACACGAGACGCATTTCGCCAATGGAAAAATACGAAAATAGGGGGTGGGGGGCTGACGCTTTCCACTCACTTCCTGAATAACCCCAAACCTCCACCTCTCCCGTCTAGATCAACAAAGGAGCTAGGGATAGGTGGGACATACAGTGACGTAGCCAGGATTTTCTCCAAGGGGGGCAATAATTTGATAACGTTTTAGAAAAAAAATTGTTTTATTTGAACATTTGAAAACGCTAAAAGTAATTATTTCTAATGCTATTCGAGCCTATCTAAATCTCATTTCAGCACCAGCCTACGTGAGTTTTGGCTAGATCTTGACAAAATTTCTTTCTCAAATTGATTTTTAGTATTCAGAGCCCTCTTTTTATGCTCAATCATATTACAAAGACCGACAATCCGATTTTCTGTCATTGTTGACCATAAACAATTTTTACCCAGCGTAAGGTCCTGAATCGATTCGATTGTACACGTTGCGCAGGGCTATGAAAGTGAGATAAGTAGCACCCGTTTTATGGAAGGGTAGAACAATTGGATTTCTTTAAATAGTGCAGCTAGTTCTATCTCCTTCAGTTCGTCATTTGGCACATTTTTTTCCTTTCGATTGATGGTAGCGAAGTTCAGTTTCACTAAGAAAATCATTCAAATTGTAGTAACGACAAAAAGTTGTAGTTTTTTTTAATCCTCATACATCATATCAAGTATTGCGTGAGGGTGCGACGTAAGCAATGAGAATGCGGGCAAGTTCTCCTAAAAAAAAACGCTGTTCCAGAGACATTATTAATGAATCTATGTACGAAATAATTAGTGATCTTCTCCAAAACTTGCTAGGAGTCTGTGCTGGTGGATTCCGCGATGATTTTGCTGATTTATGACTCGCGGAATCTTGAAATCTGTTCCAAGATGCTCGGCGATTGTTTCAGCCTCTGCTATAACTCTTTCATATTCAACAACCGCATTTCCACGGTGTTTTCTCATGATGGCTGTGATTTTTTAATGTGATTTGTACATCGAAGTAAGTCAACACTTATTGACTGAAGAGCATTTACCACCGGTTGCAGGAGTACCGAATATTTTGCTATGAGATAAATACTAACAATGAATTCTGATTTTGTAGCAGTGCAATGCATTTGAAAAGCAGCTTTTCTCGTTGCATTATTACAGTCTGTTGATAGTTTTTCAGGTGCCATTTGCACATAATGTTCCTTGAATGTGGCGAAACCTTTATATTTTTTAAACCAACGGGTTTCAAAGAGCATTGGCATATTCGGTATGCATTTTCGACAAAGGGCCGATTCTTGGAAGAATCTCATTATTTCTTTTGTCGTGGAGACCGTATTTCGTATCACTGCTATTTCGTTTAAGTCGTTTACAACTAAGTTCAGTTTGTGACTAGCTTGGTGAAAGTATATTCGTAAGAAAGAAAGCTCTCGTATATTTTTTCGAAGAATTTTCTGGACACCGCCATCCTTTCCTGCCATAGCGGAACACCCATCGTATCCTTGTCCGACCAACGCCACCTACAGTAAAGGTTGGCGTTACTTTAGGTGATGTTGGTCCAACGTATTTTTTAGGATCAAGGCCTACCTTTTCTACAAAGTAATTAGTTGCAAATACAAGAGATTTTGCATCCATGTCAGTTAAATCTACAAAACCTAGAAATTCCTCACGAACCATCATCTTTTCTTCGTCAAAAGGTATGGAGTCTTCCCGCCACGATTCAAACATTCTATCATGCCGCGCAATATTATTCTAACCCATTGATACTATTGACCTATAATTTTTCGTTTGACTAAATGAGCCAGGGGGGGAACCTACGATATAACCACCGTCACAAAATCACAGGTCGCGAAAATACACCACTAACCCCATTAGGAACTTTTTATTACTAATAACTATATACATACGGTGAGTTGCTAAGGAAATTGCCAAAACAAGATTGACAATACAAATATGAAGAACAATATTCACATAGTGTAATGGACATGAACGGAATGGATACAAAAATATTTAAAGCTGAATATTGATAAATAATTGATCATACAACCTTTCAAACATAACAGGAACGTCTCCCGTGTACCTCAACGTTTCATTCAATCCGTCTTTGATAATTATCTGTTTAAAACCCAAACATATATGATTTATATAATTAGTGGTGCGACTGTGTCTCCTATACGATGATCATTTCGGTGCATCAGGGAAGAGATAGTTTTTCAAGATACATGAGCTGCTGTTAGATCGTAGTTAACCTTCCGATAAGATTAGATAGCCCTAAGTGAGACTAATCTTAAGAAACTGCAAGTTAAAACATTAAAAGCCTACATTAAGTCAGGGACACTTGGCAGTTAGCGATATCTCTCGGAGACTAATTTCTCTGAGGGGTATTCCCGAGAACTGACATTTTCCTCTCACTCCAAAACACCCTTTCCTCATAATATTAACCATAATATAACCATCTATTTCAGCATAGAAACGTCACCCGTCTACCCCGACGCTTCGTTCTTAGACTCGCCGTCAATCATCCCGTTATTTAACTAAAACACATGCTAACTACAATAGATCACTCTTCCCTTAACGATGTTAAACTTGTCACAACGTAATTGAAATAGAATAAGGTCTCTGATGTTCTAACAGCCGCAATAATATGACTACGACAAGTAGAAACAATCAAAATATTATTCAAGGAGGTCCAAAGGCTCTAGAAAGCTAAAACATTATTTTATCTTATTTCTGAGCTAATTTAAGGCTTAATGGTTCTGTTTTTCGGTTAACGGGTGAGCTAATACTTTCATCACCACATTTACTAAGAAAAAAAAATCACTTTTTCACTCATCGTATCTTATGATCACTCTCCATACCATCAAAGATTTCCATCCCTTATATCCTTCTATAGCGTTGAAACAACGATATTCCATCCAATCTCTCATTCCAGATAGTCGTTACTCTATTAATTAAGCCTTCAAACCATTTTTGCAAATTCCTAACACTTTATTTTCAGGATTTCAAAATGAATCTATTCTCATTTTATTTACATGGAGAGGCTCGGCACTTGCCTGCATATGATGTGTAGGCAACTCGAAACATAGTTTCTGACTCAACAGATGTGCAGTACACGGTTCACTGTACTCGTATTCCTTAAGCAAATGCTTCCACTTTTTAAAGCTATAATGATTAATTATTGCTATTGCAATAGATTTAAAAATCGAGACATCCTAATTGGGAGATGAAATATTAGGCGTAAACTCGGAACCCATGAATGAGGATGTGGTTCCCACTTCATAGGCTTGAGGTCCTAAGACATAGTCGTTATAAAATAGCGGAGTCACTTAGGAGATAATCATTTGTATCCAGATATAATACTTTCTCGGAATCTTTTTATTATCAATAAATCATTTTTTTATTCGGAAGTATATGGTTCTTGGGAAAGAATGGATCGTTATTACCTCATCGCCAACGAGTTGCAATTATATAGTTGCTTCTCCAGGGCTATGATGAATTCCCAGCATTTACAAAAACTTGGCCATTCACATTTCATCAAAATTACATACAGATAACATTAATTTCTGAGTATGTATTTTGGAAATAGAGTAGGCATTGAAATTTTAGTGGCTAGTTTCTCCAATAATGGAATGGTAAAGCATGACGTCGCGAGCAATTAGTTACCGAAGTCTTCTTTTCCAAATAACGAAGATGTCAGCTCTAAATATACAGGAAAATATTGTTTGGGAAATAATTTCACGTCACGACTCGACCAGTTCTTTTGAGCAAAGTAGTGTTGTTATTTTGGTTACTAATACATCTTCATGAAATTTAAAAATTTTCTGTAGCAATACAATTTAATCTTATTAATTGCAATCATTTATGGGAGAGCAATACCATAATTAAATCAGAACTGTAAACAACCGTTCCCTTCATGCACCACTCGGCAGTATGAGCCGTTAAGGTTTGATCGCACTGTTATTTTGAAGAAATATACAAAAATACCAGAAGTGTGGCGAGAAAATGGATTGGTTAAGTCGTGACTTCAAATTACTCTCCATACAATATTTTCCAGTACATTTAGCACTGACTACGCATTTTTTTAGGAAAAGAATATCTTGGCTGCCAATTGTTCGTGACGTCATGCTTTACCAGTCCATTGTACATTTTTCTCGGCCAACATACATGAACACGTCAGCCACGCAATAATACAGAGATACGGGGAAGTTAATAAGGTAATCATGAATATTTTGTTATCGTTCGAGGACTTTGTCATTCTCTTAAAATCCCACGAGACATTTAACATCATAAAAAGCAACCTATTTGATCGTTTTTATAACGCATTACGCCGCAATAAACTCTAATGGTAATAATCTCTTAATGATGAGGTAGCTTAGGAGCACGGAAACTTAATTTATTTCGAGTGAGACACGTTATGAGCAAAAATGCCAGCCTGGACAGTGGGACATACTATTTTCCTCGAATGAAACCGGCCTTCACAATTTCTCAGTAAAGAGAGATAAATTAGAAAATGTGGGCTAGCAAACGAGCAATGGTCAAAATTGCAATATATTTGAGCCCTTTGATCCTTTTGAAGATATTCCGGCACAAAGCATGAGTAATTTCAGTGATTGAATTGATACATGAGACGCAGAAACCTAAAATATCGACTGTCCCAAGATCCTTTGAATGGATGGCTTACAGTTCGAGAAATAGAGCATGGAGTATTAGCTTTTAAATGTGAAGCTTGACCTTGCAAAGTATTGTGTTGAATAGAAAACATTAAAGTCTTATAAGTTACAGAATATGGTAATAATTACCTACCATATGGTCCTTAAAAAATTATGTAACTCAATTTAGACGAGATCCTTGGCATGGAATGGGTTCGATAACATGTAGAATGGGGACAAGTAAAATTTATGGCTCCAAATGACATTATTCATGTAAACATATACATTTATCATTGGTTTTAAAAATTCATCCAATTTTTTCAATGGAAATGTGTTTTATGTAAATTCTAATTAGTAAAAATGTCTTGTAAATAAGACTACTAGATAGATATCACTTGAGTAGAATTCAAATGATCCGATATTTAGATTTTCCCGAAAAGTAAAGCGGTCTAAAAAATGATGCAGCTGTTTTTACTTAAAACCGGATTTGTACAACAAAAATGGGATATTAAATGGGTACGGCTCATCTAATCACTAGGTAGGTATTTAATTTGTCTGAAATTTTGAAAGCCGAATTACAACAATATAATAAGCGGATTTTATAATTGAACCAAAGGATGCTGACTATGTCTTTGGTTGTGGGCGCTGATTGTCCGGTTAAACGCAGATTTGAATAAAAAACCCGATATAATGCACAAATATCTGTCTGCATTTATCCTCAGAAGGACCCTGACAAATGATCCCATATAAGTTTCACGGATACATACGGAATTGACAAATGACAAGTTATAAGGATTGATGTGAAGGCTCTACAGAATGACAGCCATGCCAACGAGAGGTTCGTGATACAGGGACGCGAAGGGATTCTCCCGTGAATGCTCAATAACGGTAATAATTGACTGCTGAAATCATAACTGAAACTGATAAATGCTATGATACTAATGAGAAAGCGGTAGATAGTTCACAACCATCAACATCCAAAATAGTTGCGAATGAAAACAATTTCCCGTCAACCTCCTAAGGTGCACTAATGAATAATATTTTAGGACAAAACCATTCTTCAGGTAGCGTTTACAAAAGCCTCCAGAAAAAAAGTGATCCTCATTAAAACTTTCACAATATATCCTTGACACTGTTTTCTTACAGATTTCAGCAAAATTGTCACATTTGAGTGATGAAACGTAAACATGCTCAAACTAAATCGCATAACTAAATTTTAATCAATATTATATAAGGGCGGCACATAAAAATTTACGATAACTTGATATTTTTTACTTGAACGTTAACCTATTGGTTTGTACGCCGAAAATTTGGCATCGATGCAATAAATAATCTATTACTTGATGTATAATTTATATCCAGCGTTTTTTAAGGTATCGTTTTTGTTTTCAATAAATATAAATAACTATGAAAAATCTTCGTGTTGTATAACAAAATTAAAACTGTCACCTATTGCGATTCATGAACCAATGAATAAAAAAAATATGAAGTAAACGTCTGTTTTACTCCATGCAGTCACCGAATTATATCTATTCTCTCCTTGCCTGCTCCAAAATTTATTAACTACTGGAGAATAAGAGCTCAAATTGAGGTAATGGTTCCAAATAATGATGCTGTTTGTAACTATCTTCGTCATTTAACACCCATCAATTAAGTAGTCATTATTTTGCTTAATGCATCAATTTCTTTAGCTCAAATCTATCCTTGGTAGAATATTATCAATATTTTGGAGCCTAGTAATATAGTAGGCAAAGTAGTAAACCAAATTCTTATTCGTTACACAGCAATCTATTCGTTAAGCGTAAGGGGTTCAAGGCAACGCAATGCTAACATTATTGGGAAGTTAAAACACGACGTTAGTGCCAAACGCCGCAATGCTGCAATCCGGTCACATTCTGCCAATCTATTTTCTTGAGATCGCCCGAAACAGGTGTTTTACAGGCTGAAAATGCTGGGATTATTCGCTTTGTATGATCCACCTACGAAACTCATTGCAACGCCTCGACAGGCGACCGAAGATTCATTATCACCGATCCCACCTGGAATAAAACAGGTTGAGAGAGAGAGAGGGAAAGGCATTTAACACCTCCAAAAACGCCACTCGCGAAAATTGCTTTCGTGAAATGCGAGAGTGATTTCAGCAAACGGCGCGACACACGCGCATGAGAGACATCTAGCGGATGTTAATGCGGGAAACGGCAACTATATTTCACCCTTAAAAGCTCGATCCCCTTTCACGTGTCATCACAAATCAAATATGCTCATCACGACTACAATCACCAGGGATGCCGACAGGGAATAAAGGAAAGGGAATTTAGACGAGGAGAGAGACATGGGAATACTATGGAAGGGGAGGTTGAGTTGCCGAAATATCTCGGTAAAATTAAGCACCTCCGCCAAAGACATTCCACCTTTTAATCACCAGGAATGTCTTGGAACAACCCCACAGGGTACGTCTAGGGGGGGAAAGAGGTTGAAATTTTCTGGCAGCCGGCAGATTGGGATTTCTCTCGCCTCCGCAAATGAGAACGCTTTCTTCGAAGACGTTCAAATGTTAAGACCTTGCGGTGTCAGCCGCGTCAAGCTGTGCCGTTTACTTTTCTTTCGAGAACGGCGGGTCGTGACACTGTGTCGCGGCCAGTCTTGAAAATACACCTCACCCGAGCAGCGATTAAGTTTTGTACCTCATCTTTTTTCTTCCAATTTCCGACTCCGATTCAGCGCAGTACCCGGATTGCGCCTGACCAGCTGGGAGAGCATTTTTCGAAAGTAATAACTCTGACATGCTGAATTGTGGAAGGACATTTTAAAGTTGTGATTACTTTTCCTAAAATGAGTCCAAATATCTGGTCATCCAAATCCCGAGACTATAACGGCGCGAATTCTTCTGTTTTTATCCTTCAATTTCATGAACATTTAGCTTCAACTGCCGGACCGGTCGAGAGACACGTGTGAATGATCGCAACACGTCCTCAATGGAAAACCCATTCTCCAGGTTTATATTTAACGAAATATAATGTATTCCTAAGTCGAACACGTCCACCAGATGACCCGAAGCATCATAATTCTATTAAAATGGCCTGGAACAATATTTACCTTGAGCCTCTATGCAGAGATTATAAATGGAAATAATGGAAACAAACATCTTCGAATGTATTTTCTCATCCAACACTGACTAATTTTCTCATCCAACACTGACTATATTTTTTCCAAAACATTAACAAACTGTGACATTACATGATGCAATTAATGCTATTCATCAATAATACTCCCAATTAGTTGGTGGTACTGCTTCTCAAGAACCCTGTGATTATATTTTTCGCGCATGTGCCGAGATTTTTTATGCACGTTAGGTACCACATTGAGGAGTAATAATAAAAAAAAATCTTTTCCTCTCCTTGACTACCTGAAAAATACCACACTTAAATAAAAAATCTCAAAACAAGGCACACAGTCACTTAAGTACTACAAACTTTAATTGATGCACACGAAGACTTGTGTTGCGTTGGAGAGTACAAGGAATAAAATGAATGAAATAGTGTTATTAATTATTGCTCACTGAAACATTTTTATACAACTCATTTCGACACTCAAATGTCATCTTCAGGTGCATATAGTGTCTGGTGGAAACAAGTTTAAACTATATTATTATTATTGAGATAGAGGTGAACTAACAGCAGAGGTAGGTTTAGATGGAAGTAATCGTACCTAAACTAATATTTTAAATCTGGAGGCCCTTGTCTCCGTACAAAATTTCGTTCTTCAGGTCGGTATACCCCACCTCCCTTCATTCTATGAATTAAGCCTATTCTATTACTTCATTTCTTCCACATATCCAAAATCCTCCCCTCTATCAAGGGTTTCAGCATCTCTTCACACCTTATCATCTGTTCCAATCACCGACTCAGCCACCTTCTAATCTTCTCCTGAAGTTTCCTCTCCTCACCAACCATTCCATGCATTTCCTCGTTAGGCATCCTTCCCGTCCATCCCACTTTCTGATACTTCCTCCACACCTAAATCTCAAACTTCTGCAGCCTATGCTCGTCCCGTTTCCTTTGAGTCCAAGTTTCTGCCCCATACAACGCAATACTCCATATTATACTCTTCATCAGCCTCCTCTATATATCCTTACCCAAAGTCCTCGTCATCAGCTCCCTCCTATGGTTGAATGCTTATTTTGCTAGCGCGATTTTCCTTATAATGCCCTTGTTACTATGCCTATTTTCCTCAAATGCAATACTACTAAGTAATTAGATTATTCCGGTTTGTGCCCTACTGTTTTCCTCGCTTTCTTTGTCCGAATATTTCATTATTTTGTTTTCTTCTGAATAATCTTCAACCCACGATTACCGAACGTCCTCACTCTATTACGGCCTAAAACATTCCTTCGCCTGTTCTCGACTCATCACCTGGCCCGAACACCTACTATGTCTTCTCCTAACTTCCTCAAGCGTAAAATAACATTTTTCACTTGTACGCCCTTGCATCCGTACTCTCCTTACATTATTTCACCAGTTCTCACCACCAGTATCACCAGTTCCAACCCCCTACTCTACCTTCTCCAAATTTCGATAGGCAAATTTTCTCTCCTCTGTGTTTCGGAAGGTATGTAAAAAAATCCCCCATTTTTTCCATCTTACGTTTACGTCCCTACCCCATGAAATGAATTTACCGCTTCAATTCACACTTCGCTGATATTTACATCTCTCTGAGGAAGCGGGAAAAGGAACGGAAGCAACAGTATTTCCCGAAAAAGGAACTGAGACTAGTGAGGTGGAAATGAGGGGCTATGAGAGAAATTTAAGGTAGGTGGCGAAGGGCAGAGTTGTGAAGAGCCGATTGGCAGGGAAAGAGGAAAGATAAGAGGAAAGACTTAGGAGAGGGGTAAATAGATAGCTGACTACCTTGGGTTCACATTAGAATGAAACGCAAGACGATAGGAGTTTTCAATTTAAGGTAGTTTGAGAGAGATTCTTTCATACTCATAATAGAGACCATATTCGATTTTTTTTTTTATTTTGACAGCCGCAAACAGAATGAAGTTATTAATATGATATTAATGGCGCAAAAATATTGTTTTAAATAATTGAAACTCTCAGTAATTAAACAAATACGTATCCATAAATTTGTATCTCGACTCATTTTTGCACGCCTTACGATGACAACGCCTTCAAATTCGTAGATGTTTTAGCAGTTAAGAATACATTCCTGCGGTGAGTAGTTGATTATTTTTAACTAATTTGCAAATCATTAAAACTACGCAATTTTTAATTTCTGAGTAAACATGTGCGTTAAAACTCCCATTTCCAGAACCATTTCCCACAGGCTAGTCTTTTTTGGCAATTGACTCGAAAATTATATTGTAAGTTTCTGATATTTGGTTTTCATTGGAAATGTGAGATCCAATTCTTTATATTGAAGCCAAATTTATTGAATTGTATGCGATATGATATCTCGCTCAAACTACCATATGGTGTTGAAGTTAACGCGGATCGGAACTCTACAGCGCACTTCTGCGTACTAGAACGATGTTGAATGGAACGATGTGCGCTGGCGAAACGTTAGGTAACCTGCATACCATTCTGCGGGTACTTAACAGTCACGGCCGAATGTTTTTAGTATAGTTAACCAATTCTTTCCTAATATGCATCCGGAAACTTAAGCTTTATTACACAGAGTAATTTAAAACTTTACAATATACAAGGTCTTTCAAACTTTACAATATAAAATGTCAATATACAATGTCAACTTTACAATGTCTCACGTCTTAGCGCGTAATCAACGCAAAAGAACCATCGCGGTTGCGTTTATCGACGTTCTTTTGTTCTACAGCGCACGTCAACATTTCTTCCGATCTGTTTTGAAGTGCGCTACCTGGTGTGCAGAATATGAAACGAATGAGAAGCAAGTGCGCTGTTGTTCTGAAAAGTGATTTGCACACTATATCTAATGAAATGCTCCCATATGTCGAGAAATGAGGGGAGCTAAAAAGGAAAAAAGTGGAAAGGAATCGGCCGCATGAGCGAAATTATTGGCATAGAGGGAGGGAGCAATCTAAACTCATTCCTTGGGAGAGATAAATGATCGAGGAGTTATTTTACTTTCTTACAGGATCACATATTAGGATGGGTGGTCGGATTTTCCCTGAGGAAAACAACTCCCCCATCATGTCAGGCGAGATGTTTTGAAACCGCAAGTCGAGAAATGGAATGAAATATATACTAAGTAGTTGAAAAGCCTTCTGAAACCGGTTAAATATTGGCAAAATATCCAAAAAGTAATAAGTAAAATATATGATTAAATATGAAAATTATGTGTTTTTTATTTTTAATGCAAACATTATCGTAACTAAGGAAAAAAATATACCTATAATATCTAAATATCATAGATTTATTTACGGAGCTGCTAATATGCAGTTTCCCTCGAATGTATTTTGAAAAATTCATACGCCCGCACAATGCCTCAGTGGAAAACGTACATGGGAGCTCGTTAGCCATCTATTGGCGCACATCTGAATCCCTACGCCTAGCAACTGAATCAGACGTACGTACGCGTAGCCTCTTATACAGTATATTTGACCCCACTGTATCTTACTAATCTAAGAAAACACTTAAGAGTGATATATTGCGTCCCACAAATAAGAGTGGTCGGCCCCCTGTTATTCCTTATTCATATTAACGACATTAACTATTAGAGTAAGTAGCAAAAGGAGACTGAAATTATCTACTGTTAAATTACTGCAAATGCGGACTTTGACTCTCATCGGATCATTACAACCTTAACTCTTGGTGCATTGAGTTGGATTCGAACAAAATCTAAGAAAAAGGACTGCCGTACACTTTTCAAGAAAGAAATCAACATTCGCCATATCCGTGAAGCGGGACGGGTAAATTTAAAGGAGTCGGATTCAATACTTGGATATCATCATAACGTCAGACCAAGCAGGGGGGAAATACATGCAAAACATTTGTGGAGCTGCATTAGAAGTACTAGGTTTTAACAGGTGAATGGTAAGAAAGTTCTCTCATGAAAAAAAGAGAGAAAGCTAAATGCTTCTTTTCTCAGGTTACATCTCGAATATGCCGCGATCATTTGGGACCCTGTACAGAAAATTTTAATTTGAAAAGTAAATAAAATGCAATTCACCTTTATCCTCTCCTCTTTTCTTTTCCTTATTCCCTCCCTTTCTTGGCGCGTGTCCTAGAACCAACACCCACACGCCTCTGCGGTGGGTCACGGGGAACTATGTGGATGTAAATGTCCAACGGTCAAAATATGTCGTAAATTTATTCATGAATAATTCATAAAACTCTCAGGTACTTAATTAACAGGTTATAGGCATTCATGAACGCTTTGTTATGCGATAACATTAATATATGATGCTTTAACTGTTTATTTATTTGTTTAATGTTATGTTTTAAGATCTTAATCTCAGTACTTCTACCCTTCCCTAGTTCCCTTCAAGCATACACCTGCACTCCACATAGATTATTTTCAAGTCGTTTCTATACAGGCACATAGAGCATTTATACGTTCTAGGAAAACAGCAAGTCTTGATTATGATGATCAAACCCATAAATTGATGATCACATAACCATATCATTCTTGAATTGTCTAGAATTGGTTGACCCTAGGTTCTTTTCTTACATCAATTTTTGTTTCTTTCTATCTGGAAAGCCATATCCTATACAGCGCGCTTCTCATAGGATAGAGGCGGGAAAATGGGTCACAGAGAGGACCTGTGATTGATTTGAAGGAATGGCGGAAAGGAAGAATGGGAAAAATGGGCGGGAAATAAAGAAATACGAAGAAAGGCGAATATCGGAATCAAGTGAAAAGTGCGCTCGATTGTATTCCGAAAATGCCATTATAGCGGGGGGAGAGCAAGGCTGGAAACTGGGACCCCGGTTGAAAAACGTATTACCGTCGGAAGAGAATGGCGAACGGGGTCGGGCAATACCAGTAAGAAATAACTGGCGGATATATATGAGATACGAGATCGACGAAAATTCCACTGCGCCAATTGATGGAAGGATTGGAATGATACCCCAGACGAAAGTCAATACAAGGTTATTCGGGCTTCGAGGGAATTTTGGATTTACCAAAAGGAAAAAATAAGTTAAGAATACTTCAAATTTCTCTTGGGGCTAAATGGAATAACGTATCTATCGACTTTTAACTGTACCTACATCATCCGTGAAACTACGTTTCCCAACCTGTATTTTTTCAGCAAAGATGATGATGGATCCATATACCATAGGATTTTAAAGGGAAAAACAACAAACAGTGTCTACTTAAGTAATACCTTAGAAGTCTAAAAGTTCGGAAACCGACTTGCACCAGGAAAACTATTTTTTTTTATGTTCATATGGAAAATATAATTTCTTATTTCTATGGCTTTCAGATTTTTGTCGTATTTTTTCTGTATACATTAAGATAAAAATAAATAGCTGAAAGCATCAACCTTTTTTTAAGAATATTGAGATATCTTAGTTACCAAAATAATAACAGGAATGCTCGACATGTAAAATTATAGGAGAAAATAACAAAAAATGGTAAAATAATCCTCACTTCCAAAAAATAGTAAAATACAAATGTTTTTGGTA
This sequence comes from Pyrrhosoma nymphula, assembly GCA_963573305.1. Lineage (NCBI taxonomy): Eukaryota > Metazoa > Arthropoda > Insecta > Odonata > Coenagrionidae > Pyrrhosoma > Pyrrhosoma nymphula. Next base: position 116,680,358 of record OY754330.1, read on the forward strand.
TGAAATGTTGTCGAATTTCTGTATCAAGTATGAATTACCAATAATTTGCGAATGCTGTGAATTCATTGGAGCTCTGAAGAATCAAATATATAATCTCCTCAACGCAGGCGACGAGGAGATAGTGATATATTATTTCCTATCTTCTGCCGAAGAAAATAATGATTCATTGGTATAGTTTTCTTTTGCATTGACTTGACAAACTTGAATTTAAATTTGCGTTCACTTAATCTCGGAAATGACTGCAAATCATTGTAGCACAGGAAATCATTCTTATACCCTTCAAGGTATAAAATACAGTGAAGTGTTTAATTTTCGTTTTGTATTCGCGTATTGACAGTTCCTTGCACATAATTCCAGAAAATATCAGGAAGGAGAATTTCACTCCTTTTCAATTCACCTCCGATATCACAGGTCCTCATATATATCTGGCATAAGGCAGTGGATAATCGACTGATTGTAATATAATCCCACATGGTAATTAGGTGGCTATAAAGGGAAGCCACAATGCATACTATATTTATTTCTTAGTCATTAATCAGAATGTAATCATAATTAAAAAGAGTATAATCATCAGGGGAATAATACCATCACACAGAGAAAAAACTTCGTTAATCACCAGATTACTGAGAAAATTTCCATTCCATAGTGGAAAAGGATAAAGCGTCCGATTAACTAATTAGTCGCTAATTCTCAGGCTTTGAAATATGGCGTGAATTTCTCTTATTGATCTGTTTCCAGCGTTTTCTCTCTTTCTTGAATGTCATTTTCTCCGATAAAAGTGAAGTATACCTTGCAATCCAGGGACAATACGCTGAAAAAATTTAATGCTGAAACTTTGACACCTTGAAAAGCCAATTGATACCTCAGTTTCACGAAAAAAAAAATGACACCGGAATTCTATTTTCCGCTTGTAAGTCAAAGTAAGCCCGCTCATCAGTCTAGACGTAGGCAATTTACTGATTAAATGCGTTTCGGATCCATTTTCTCTCATCTAGGTATTAATGTTATCACAAGACAAAGCTTTCAGAGATAATTAGTCCGTAATTCCTTTGTTTCAGAAAATTGGCTTATCATGTGATCCATTTATAGATAAGCGATAGTTATAAAAACATTTGTATTAGATTTATATCATTACTGGTTCACGGCTTTACATTATCCACGTAATCGATTGAATAGCGCAAAGGAAAAAAAAGTATTTAATTAATGGGGACAACTATCCAGAATGTCAGTATGTACACAGAAATTCAACATATGACACCACGCTTTCTAATATTTTTAAAAACTGATTTCCGTGCCCGTTCACGAATTTTACATCGGTGTTATAATATTTTGAGTGAGTATTTTGTGCATAAAGAAGGATTTGCCCGAGAACAAATGCTACTATAAATCGGTCTCCAACTCAACTGTGCGGAATTTCACGATTTCATGAATGGAGAACGAACGTCAAAAAATAATTTGCAATTTCCAAAGAATATTTATATTAGACGACCAGGTTTCGACCAGTGGACATCATCAGGTGAAAACTACTGAACGGTTTTGGATTAAACAGTCACATTCTTTGTCTGCTGAGGCTAATTTTGCTAAACTGTGACAATTTAAGCCAAACTGATATGTAATGTACTCATGATGCTTTAGGCTATTTGACAATACCTGGATCGTATAATATTAAAAATTATTTGAAAGCTACAATTTTTCTTGGTGTTCGTTCTACATTCGACAATTGCACGGATAGTGAGAAATTTATATTTAAAACTGCAATTACCCAGGACTTGTAGTCTGTAGATAAAGTGGGTGTAGTGTGAATATAATCGATTAAGATCGCTTGATGATAGCCATGCCACATTCTTCCAGCTCCACCCCTCTCGTCAACCAACAGTTGATATTTGAGAGCACGCAATTTTTGATGGAAAGATCTTAAAAGCGCTGTGTCACGTTCATTTTTCTCCATGAACTTCTAAGGCCGTGACACATAAATACAATATCATCAAAAGAACGAGTTGAAAGGAAAACTGCTGGTAGAGGAAAGGTTGGAAATGGATGTTTTGTGAGGAATGTGGAGCTAGGTCGAAGAAAATGAGATGTAAAAGAGCGTGGTAAATATATAATGGTGAATAATGCTATAAAAATAGGTTAATGAGTGCCAGACAGAGACTAGTTATGCTGCATGTTAAATAAAGGGAAACACAGAGGTAAAGAACGTAAATAAACTAAAAATTAAGGCGTCAGGTAATAATGTGTACGGGTGTAACAAAGTGTTCATGAATAACTACGATCTAAAAACAAAAGAGCAGAATATATTCAGTGTTATTAATATGAGGTAGACTCATGCAGTTCATCACTTTTTTGTAAAAGTAGTAATTCTCGGTAATTTTATTCTAATGGGTTTCATTGTACGTACAAACTTTGATGCAATATCGATTAAATTTAGAAGTATACTAACTATAAGTTAGGTGAAATTGATATGTAACAGTTATTTATTAAACTGCGAAACCAATTTATGTCCTCAATGGGAGCCATTAGGTATGCTTGGTTTGTGTAAAATAGGTACCTATTGACAAGTCTTTGACTTAGCGGGACCTTGGTGTATTCATTTAAAAATTCATAACATGCATGGTAAATTCTTTAAAGGAAACTATATCACAATATCTATTTCTATATCACTATTTATATAACATCATCGAAGGGAGATCAATAGAGGTGGAAGGAGTAATGCAGAAAGAAGAAGTAGAATCGCCAAGGCAATAGGAACTCATTTGAGACATAGTTTCATAGATGTATGATGAATATCAAATGGGCCGATGACATTTCTTACAAGGAGATGATTGAGAAAAGAAGCTCAAGGAAATTTACCGTAAACAGAAGATTTCAGCTTGTAGGACATTTGTTGAGGCATCAGGGACTCCTAAAGACAATACTAGAGGGATATGTGAGTGAGAAAAGATCCAGGAAAAACTGTCACTAGCAGAGCAAATCACCTATTCATATCTGATTTTTGTGGGATACAGAAATGATGTAGAAATGAAAAGAAAGTTGATGATACGTGAAGAATGGAGAACGTATATCACCAAACTGCTGCCAACCGATCTTCGTATAGATCACTAAAGAGAGAGAAAGAGGGAGATATCACCTATAAAGTAATTCCGATTCTCAAATATTACGGATTTCTAAATCGCAATGTTCACAGTTTTGTATTCACTAATTTCTGCTCACCTTACAATTGAAATTTTTCAAGCAATCAATCAACCATCGAGTGGCAAGCCTTAACATCTATTTCAACAATCAGTGTCTGATTCCTAACCACCCCCTACTTTCCTGGTGCTATACGAGAGCAAACCACTCAACGCCTGTTACCCTTGAAAATGGCATAATATAGTTAATTGTATCCCATTGATCTTCGTGGAACTGCTTCATATTTGAAAATTAAACATTAATACGTTTTCCACATAAAACGCTTTATTGTACGACCCGAGTTTCGTCGAGGATCGAAGTTATCAGGTACAACAGAAACCGGGATTTATATAATCCCAACCGCTGAAAGAGCTATAAAAATCCTAGTTTATGTTTCACCTGATTATTATTATTATGATTTCACCTGATTATTATTGTTTCACCTCGACGAAACCTGGTTCGCAAAATGAAACTATTTATGTGGAAAAACTGAGCATTGTTTTTATTTTTCAAAAATGGCATACTATGCCGAAACCAGGGTCAGTTAGTGCAATCTAGTCTGGAATCATACTAACTAATTTCAATACGAAGTAAATCAAAGATTTCCATCAGGTAACTCTGGAGATTGAGTCTTATGATGCCTTTCCTTTTAATATCTGAAAGTTTTATGTGTGATCAATGTGAACATCTACAGACAAATAAATGATTACCATGATCGAAATTATGAGTAGATTTTCAATACCCATGCGAAGAAATCTTGTACTTTAAAGAATACTGAGGCGGATTGTCGCGGAAAATCCGGAATTAATGCCGGAAAACTGAGGAATCTGGGGAACAGGTGAGAGACAAGCGTCGCGTTGGGAGAGGAAATACTAAGCTTTTAGAGGACCAAGTGGCGGAGAGAGAAGGCAAAGACGATTTCGTGTCCTGGAATTGCCGACGGTAGGAGAGTGGTTAAGTTCTATGATAAAGCATTTTGCTAACTCCCTAAGTAGGCAGTGATTGTTAGCAATATATACTTGTATATTCTCAAGGAAGATCCATCGCCGAAAAATGCCCCAGGTGAGCTATCAACATGTAAGCTGATATCAAAATTTTTCGAATGACGTCCGCGTATGTTATTTAGGTTCACAACAGTTTCACCAGCTATCCTGCTGGCGTTCTCAGGTGAATGATGGATGGAGGGATCCTTCACCTGAGAACGCCAGCTGGATATCTGGCGAAACTGTTGTGAACCTAAACAACATACGCGGATGTCACCCAAAAAATGTTGATATCATCAGATCAACGCCGCGGAAACCTGCGAACGAAAATGTAAGCTACCTGCCTGCCAGCGGACGAAGAGATTACCATTCGCGGAAGAGCAACGAGTACTTTTAGTGAAAAGATGCTGCATTCGTTAGCTATTTCACCAAATATCGCAAGGTTCACATCCTATTTTTATTAATTGTAATAATTTCCCCATGATGTCATGAATTTTTAATTTAGGTTCCAAGGGATCTTGTTCCCAGAGCAATAAAAGTCCCTATTTCTGTTTTGATATTATTATTGTGCATTTAGTAATCTTTCCGTACGTTAAGTTGATGTGATAGGATTTAAAAGTCCTCCAAACCGTGGATGCGATCTCATGGTTACAATTTCTTGGCTATGTTTACCCTTTTTTTCCTAAATTTAAATTGGTAATTTATATTTTTTTTTATAATTTATGAGTATGTTTCGTAAGGTTTTTACACCCTCTTTCTTGTACCGTTTTCTCCCTGAAGTGAGTATTTTTTAGCGTTTAAGCCATATAAAACTATATTTTAGCGCTATTAATATCACAACCTTGACATCATGCTTCTTACAGGTGCTAAAATTTAAATATTCAAGTTGAGGTGGAGACGTTCAACCTCTGTAGCCTGTTTTAGCCTGAAGTTAATTGCTAATAACTAACCTTAGATTTTTGCCTTTATTTTCTTTAGCATTCAGTACCCAAAGAGATCTTCCATCTGATTGAAAGTTTTATTTTTTTGAAATAGCATTTATATTAGATTGTAAATTACTATTTTCTCTCATGGTTTAACCATTCTCGCGCTTAGAACGATACATAATAATTTAATTTTCGTAAATAATTGCGTGAAAAGGTATGGTTTTATTGTTCAATTCGAACAAAGGAAACAACTTTCTAGTATCGAGAATAATAATTAAATGACTTCTGTGTCATTTAACGGTGGAACCCCCTTGAAACATTAGCAAATATTTTAACACACACAATTTTGGGGTTGCAAGTAAAAAGATGTTGGAAACCTCTATCCTATGCCATTACGTCGCAATCATGACCGTATCCAGTACAATACTAGTGTCCAACTCGATGAATTTACTGTGGTACGCACTTACGTTATGATCTTACGCTCGATGTGAACCTAGATTAAGTAAGGGAGAGAGAGAGAGTTGTATGAATGAAGTGGCGGAGGGTGATTGTGGATTACCTACAACTCTCTGAGGAAATGGCTATGTTTACCCTTTTTTTCCTAAATTTAAATTGGTAATTTATATTTTTTTTATAATTTATGAGTAAGTTTCGTAAGGTTTTTACACCATCTTTCTTGTACCGTTTTCTCCCTGAAGTGAGTATTTTTTAGCGTTTAAGCCATATAAAACTATATTTTAGCGCTATTAATATCACAACCTTGACATCATGCTTCTTACAGGTGCTAAAATTTAAAAAATCGATTACGTCATCTATTATGATAAAAAGAAAAATCTAGATTAAACCACCTTAAAGGTTTTAGTAACAAGGAATTATTTGTCCCAGGTCTGATATACCGGAAAAAGTCGTTTAAGGTCCGAGTTTATGAGTCGAAAGAAAGATTTTCGAGTGAGAAAATATTTTCGAGCCACATCATGAAAAGCATGGGGATCAATGAAGACTTCAAGGTAGAATTATTTTATTGTACGACCATAAAAAAATAAACTACACGCAAGACAGGTTCGGCATTAATTGATGACCAAGGAGAAACGATCGACCGGTGGACTTTCGACGACTTAATATTTCTACGACACTCCAAAATCAATCTGCTAAACTCGCGGGATCTCTTTAAAAATTCGCCTTAAAAAATTCCAAAAAGATCTAAGATCGTTGTACACATAACCTATCAATCAAATTTATTTGTGCAGGTATTCATTTAAAAAAAAACAAGGACAAAACAAGTTGCATTAAACTGGAGAGTTGCCGCAGTTGGAAAAATAAAGAAGCATTGCCAAAATATAAACCCTTTGAGAGCATAAGTATTTATAACATATAACAGGATAAAAGAATACTAAGATCAGTGAAATCACAGGGTAATGCCTTTGTTTTTAATACTGTATTCACAAAATTTATTCACATGGTAAAAATAATTTTTCGCCAGCATTATTTGAGTAATCCACTCTAAACTATCGTGAAAACTTATTTACAACCTTAATAGCTATATACTGTAGACTTTCTTCGAACAAAGCTAGCATATGTGAGGGGCAAGCAAGCTTATCTTTAAATATATACAAAAGTTTATGGGAGTAATTTTATATTGAACAATCGAATCGTATTTATCTCGGCGTTTAAAACGCGAAAATTAAAAAAAAATATCTTTGAAGTTAACAACGCATGTATGACATTTACGTACAATTAGTTATCCCATTTTTTTAGTTGAAAGGAGAAAAAAGTTCCAATAGAGAGAGTGGGATTCTGAGAGCTCTCACGGTGGCGTAAAATTACGCAAGAGAAATTACGCGATGGGCGTTTGGCGAGACTACCTGAATAGCCCATGGGGAGGCCAAAAAAAGTTTCCATATACTTCCCCTTTTCCTCCTTCATCCCTTAACACTCCATTAATCTGCACTCAGCCATTCCCCTCCACAGGTAAAACCCTATTTCTCAACCACCCAACGCCGCGAATGACACAAACACAGAACCTCTCTGTCTCTCTCTCCTTTTCCGTTTCACTCTGCAATAAATCTCACCCAGAAGAAGTACACATCTCCCGCAGGTGTTCCTGCCTCCCGGAGCCTCCGTGTTCGTATTTTCATTCCTTCTGCTTCCACAAGCACACACACACTCACGCACACAACTCACAGACACAAGCATAAGCCTCGCCACCTCAACAGGGTAATCTCCAGATACAGACATTCGCCTACCCCACGGTCCTTCCTTCATGTCGATGTTACTACTCCATTTCCTCAGAGAGTTGTAGGTAATCCACAATCACCCTCCGCCACTTAATTCATACAACTCTCTCTCTCTCTCTCTCTCTTACTTAATCTAGGTTCACATCAAGCGTAAGATCATAACGTAAGTGCGTACCACAGTAAATTCATCGAGTTGGACACTAGTATTGTACTGGATACGGTCATGATTGCGACGTAATGGCATAGGATAGAGGTTTCCAACATCTTTTTACTTGCAACCCCAAAATTGTGTGTGTTAAAATATTTGCTAATGTTTCAAGGGGGTTCCACCGTTAAATGACACAGAAGTCATTTAATTATTATTCTCGATACTAGAAAGTTGTTTCCTTTGTTCGAATTGAACAATAAAACCATACCTTTTCACGCAATTATTTACGAAAATTAAATTATTATGTATCGTTCTAAGCGCGAGAATGGTTAAACCATGAGAGAAAATAGTAATTTACAATCTAATATAAATGCTATTTCAAAAAAATAAAACTTTCAATCAGATGGAAGATCTCTGAATGCTAAAGAAAATAAAGGCATAAATCTAAGGTTAGTTATTAGCAATTAACTACAGGCTAAAACAGGCTACAGAGGTTGAACGTCTCCACCTCAACTTGAATATCTCCAGATGTAGACCCGCCCCATGACCCTTCCTTCGTCGATCTCACTGCTCCATTTTCTCAAAGCTGTAACAAACATTAATCCTCCTCCATCTTTTTATGCCATTCTTTCTTTTTCTCTCTTCTAAATGACCTTCACTCTGGCCTCATTTCTGCAGGACTTATTGGGGGGTTGGGGAATGGAAGGGATAAATTGCGTGACACGTTAGCATTTACTTAAAACAATTTTTAAAATCCCATTAAAATACTAACACAAATTAAAAGCAATCAAATACAAGTAACAGAAATAACTGTAAAAAAAGTACGAGAATGAAAATATTCAGCGATAAACTAATTACATATGCCACTAAAAACAATCAAATGGCTACATGGGGTAATTTTAGTCACAGAAAAGGGATATTCAAAGTGGGGTGGTAGAGTTAAATACTGGTTGTGCTAAAATTTGCTCAAGTTTAACTAAAGTGAAGCAAAGAAAGAAAAATTCTGAGCATAGAGCGAATGCCCCACCAATTGGGCTACCTCATATTTAGGTACTGTCGGTGCTGTTATGGCATCTGGTGAAGAGAAAGAGAATTATGAAAAATGCCTAATACCATAACTGGCCTTGTTACAATAGCGAATAAAGTGGACCCCGTAACTTTTCTGCAGATGACAATATAATGTGAGCGAATTTTGGGAGGCATTCACATACCATACGCACGCAGACAAGAAAAAAATCTAGCAAGTGGTTGTAAGTTAAAATAATGAAGTGATATGATTGAATAGATGATCGATAATTTTGGCTAATATTTACCTTAAATATGTCAAATTATGAATGAAAATAATAAGATTCTTTCTTGTATATGAATTCGCATGTACATAACATTTTTCTAGTACTTTATTGTTCTAACCCTAGTTATAATCTAATTGTCTCTTCAGTTTGTCTGCATATTTCAGAGAAAATTGGCAGTCTCGAGGCAGAAAAAACAACATGTGATAGAGAAGCAAGAGATTTGGAGGACGGAGAAGGAGAGGGCGTGAGGAACAGGAAAACGAGACCATACCGCGACGAGAGAAAGGAATTACAAAAATATACCAAGGTGACAAGCAAGGAGTGAAAGAGGTTGAAGGCAGGTTTCGACTTGACGTTAAGACAGAGAGCACAAAGAAGTGCTCCTTATTAATAAATCCGCGTTCCCACTAACTCCAAGGATAACAAATCCTAGGACTGGAGGCGCTTCGAGGAACAAAGGAGTTAGGGTTTCAGAGACAGCTAAAGGGAAGAGGGCGAGATGTCTAAGAGCGTTAAGACGTTTGCAAGTGCAAAGAAAGTTGACTCATGAGATAAAGATGATGCGACGAGCATGAAAAATCATCAACGACGGTGACTGCGTTCGCAGCGTTTTTATTTATGAGTTTCAAAATTGTCCACATGTATAGCCAATTTAAATGTCGTGCACATCACAAACATAAAATAAGAAAATATATAAACATCAACATCAAAACAGAAAACATACGTAAAAACATCAACAAAACAGGGAAACATAATATCGCCCAACGGGAAAATAGAGACAATAGTTCGATTTAATTTCTCAAATAGAGGGATACATATTGGCTAGTGAATATGCTGCATGAAAGAGGCGAAAGATCGATGCTGTCGGGAAGGGATCTTTAGCGGAGATGAAAGGCGGAAAAATAGAGAACGCTTGGTAAACTAAAATCTATAAATAGGTATACGGAGCAATGAGCGTGTACGGGTAGGTCAAAATTGATGAGGAAAATCAGTTCGGGACAGACTAAGGTCGAGATATGAATGGATTTGATATATGTTTTCATACCTATTATCATTAACTTAATAAATGAAAAACGAATACAGAATAGCATCAAAAGATAAACTTCAGGTATAGGGGGCGCTGCGTTTTTCTATTTGAGCATAGAAATGAGTTAAATTGTCGAGAGACTGAAGATTTGCTTGGGATGATCTCGGCCATATTGGGGAGTAGCATGAAACAATGTGTGTTTACTATTGTTCTAATTTTGGTAATTTTCCACAAACTTCTCTCCATCAAGTCTATCGTTACATTCACCATGAACTACATCACATTTTCTGGGTAAAATTGCATTGAGAAATGCCTCAAACTTGTTGGCCTCTCAACCAAGACGTAATTAAATTTACACAATAAAGTTAAGTTAAGCAAAGGGATATTAGAAAAATCTTTAAGTGATGAAAGTGAATAGCTGTGGGAATGAAGAAAACTACAATACTCATCCATTTATAGAAGAAATTTCTAGCATCAGATGTTGATTATAGTCACGGGGAGAAAATATAGGAATTGCATTCAGTCGAAGGATAAAATATAACACACAACACTAAACGTAAATTGACAACAAAATGACTAAGTACAAGAAGAAATGTCTCTCACGGTTCAGCTTTATATTTTTAAAGGACAGAACAAGGATAATGGTAGGTAGGATTGATTCATCATTTTCTATAAATAAGGAAATAAATGACTACGGATTTGAGAAAATTACGTGGCATAGAAATAAGGATATAATGAATAGGCATTAGATACCAGAATAATGGCTTCATTTTCAATACAAAAAGACTTTTAGGACAACTAAACGTCATTATCACACCTTAAATATGCTTCATAATTGTTCTCAATTTCATAGTGAAAGATCGTCTATTATAAGAGTTGGGAACATTATCAAGTAGAGCAAAAAATAAACAAAAATCATTCGGTCCACCTTTTGAAGTGGAACTTTTTATGCTTCCAAAAAATACTCAAATGGAATAGGCTGTAGGAGAAAATTACTGCATTACGACTATAATGTTTTGGGTATTCTTTATATTGATTCCCAAGTAATTTAGTTCACTTTGGACAGTATATTAAGCAGAATTTGGTAAAACTAAAATAAAGGAGGATCTAGAATGATGGAATTGGTGTATAGGTAATAGAGTTGGTATAGAATAAATGCAATAAGAGAGCATTCTCCAGCAAAGCAAGATAAATCCCTACATCGAAATCTGTTTACCCAGAAGGAATTTATAGTTCAGAATGCTTGATACTGAACAAGAAAGGGGAAACGGAAGAATAAGGGAAGGAAGAAATATAATTCTTATGGAAGATCTTCGGTCCGGATAAAAGAGAGGATGGTACGTGGCCAAAGAGAGAAAATGAAGATGTTAACTTTAAAAAAACTGAGAAGATAGCACATAGAAAGTGCAAGAGGAAACAAGTTTTATGAGCACATCTTAAAAATGAGTGAATGTGCAAGGACAAATGAAACCTTCAGCTGTATCACTAAATTAAATACGACAGCGAAATGGGTTGAGAAAACAAAAAAAACAATAGAGGAAGTTTGAATCAATTTAGAAGGATTCTGGAATAAAGAGATTTTTTCGACGGAAGGTTGATGGACTTAATGTTTTCCAAGACAAAGAAAGTAAAAGGACAAAAAATACCTGGTGAGTATAAAGGAGGAGGAACCACGGTGAATTCATAAAGAAAAATTGAAAGTAATAGGGAAAGACTCACAAGGAAATAGATTATTTCTCGCGGTTCAAAGTAGGCCAAACCAGAAAGCGAAAATGAAGAAAATGAGCGTATAAACTAATAACAAAAATATGTGCAACATTTCAGATTCAATCATTTTTCCGATGCCACAAAGTGAAACATAACCCCGGATAGATAACTATTTTCATCAAAATTAATCTTTATGTGTATACGCTGCACTGATGAATTCTAAAAAATAAAAATGCAAAATAATGAGAGAAAAACGATTCGTTAATTGAAAGGTCCATAACAAAACAGAATCTTAGCCACAACAGCAATGCCTTAACTAATCGCTGAATCTCAGGGCTGAGAAATGCAACCGTGTCATCCAACGGCAACCTACTAAAATAAAGAATTTGGTAATACTCCCCTATGCAAATGCAACCCGTTGGAATTTGAAAGCCCACGGGTTGCATAACAATAAGGCAGAGCAGTACCTGCGGTATTGTTTGCTACGCTGCACAAATTACACACAGATACCGACTCTAAAACAGAATTCCAGGAACTCGGAGCGACGGACACAGAGCAGAGGACAAGAACCTAAAATTAGCTCAAAGCCATATGATATAAGCAGAACTCGCCTGTACATAAGCTTCAATGCATCCCGCTTATATAATAGGTAACAACATATTTTATTCCACTCGTAAAAGTTCACAATTTTAATTGAAATAATAGGAATAATGTGGTGGATAATAGGAACAATATGGAGGAATGGAATATGGAAAGGAAATTTTGTTTTGGAGATATCATCAAGTTTAAATTTACGAAGGCAATGGGAAGAGCAAACATTTTTTTCAATTACTATGAAAAGTGGTTTATTAGTTTTGTGTGCTCATGTCTTAAAGAAATAATTAATCTTCTGAAATATCACCAGTGAACAAAACATAACCCAGGATTTTTCAAAAAATTCTATATGCATAATACGTATACATATATTCAAAGAAACATATTTTAAAATTGGAGAGAGAATTTGAAATCAAACAATTCATTGGAGAAGAAGACTATCAACGTTCTTTATGACGATACTTAAACAAAAAACATCTTTCAAACAGCATAAAAAGAGGTCGTTCTGGAAAGATTTGCCCGCAAATTACAATGACTTCACGTCAAGCACGGTAAGTGAAATCAGAAGTCCCAGGGCTGATAACTTAATTGCCGACGAGCCGTTATTCGGCATCTGCATACATAAAACAGTGTTAGTGAGCACAGACAATCTTTTTATTAAAATTAATTACCATTTGGAGATTTATGTTGAAATTGAAACAACGCATTACAAGCTAAAATACTAATTTTCAATGGAATATTGACAGCAAACATGGTAGAGATTGTCGAGAAGACACTTTTCAGTGGTAGAGTAATTTTATACGGATTCGCTTAAACTAAAACTTATGGAATAAAATAGTGTCTCTGCGTTTGACTACCAAGGTTTCCAAGGTTGCAAACCTTTGATGCGAATATCAAAATGGTCAACCTGCCAACAACAACAGCTTTCAACGGCTCTCAATTCAATCGTTTAGATAGATTCCTTTAATGTTTTGTGAACAATATCGGCGCATTTTGCTAAAACTTCGTTTGTGATCGTAAACTTTGAAGTGAAATACACTGCTTACACATTCCCACCCTCTCAAGTTAAATTGTAGCAAGATGTTTAGCATGGAAATCTTTTCCTTCATATTACAAAGATTTCACGTTATATATGTCGTCAAAAAAGAAGCCCCGGCACTAGTAAATTAATTTTCGACGCGCCGTCTATCAGATAAGCTCGCAAAAAGAATTTAGTAAACCCAGACATACTAGCGCACTAATGCCCATGAATAATCTTAAAACACAAGGGTTGACAAACGCAAGCATATTAATATGAAAGCGCAAGCATATGCATATGAAAACGAACATAAGAAGGGCAATTGGCCAGAAAAAATATGTAAGTATATTTATGGCTAACTTTATAAATTGTTTGGAAAGCAAAACGCGCTCATTTCAACGACAATGGCTAGGATTTTATCGCAAGAGAGTTTATCATTTCGATGGCAGGTACGCTTCAGTCCAATTTTAAGGGACATAAATTTTAATTCCAATCCTGAGTATCCTCCAGGAAGACTTTTCAGATTTATGAAGGCAATATGGGTGAAGAGGGTTCATGTTTAAATGGGCATTTAAAGAAGACGAAGTTTAGCCTCCTGGAGATTTATGAAGAAAACAGTTATCTTATCCCAAGAACACGAATCCATTCGCGTAATGATACATAATTAGGGAACACGAAATGTAAAAAATACTGAAGGAAAGTGAATCATTCTATCATTTTTCCTCACATGACCTCTCAGCGAGCATGTTACATTTTTTAAAGACTAAACTATGCACTGAAAAAAGTGACATAAACATGTTATGCCAGGCTCAGCACAAATAATGAAGGTAATGAATCAATCACGACATTGAATAGAACTCTTTTGATACCTCTGCAATGATGACCACATAATAGACATCTATCCCTTCAATGTAATGGATCACAATTTTGTATCGTGTCAAAACTAATCGCTGTTACGAGGAAAAGGTTCTCTAAGTTCTATTGCAAATCTCAATCTAATGCATAAGCAATGGCTCAATTAACTTCAGCGTATGCCTTAGCCAATTATTTTTTACCGGAATCTGAAAGCTAAACACGCTCCAAATATAGAATAAAACCATCGCAAACATGTTTTTTATCTTCAATGCTGTTAATCCAAAAAGATATAATTATATATACGTGTGTGGCGATCTTATTTTGAAAAACATAATTATAATAAAATATGAACGTTAGCTCCAACCATTTCGACACATACTGTTCAGCAGCATGCATTAGAACCACACATGCATCAAAAACATCTACTAACGTTATGACTCCTTATTAAACACAGATTTTACCACGCCTAATCGATCTAAAAATAGTACGCACAGACATGCACGCATAAAATCCATGAATTTAGTCAGACGAAACTTTTAAACTTTATTTACAGCGAAAGTGAAAGAAAGTCTTTCACTTTCGCTGGTTAGCAGTCATATGCACAGGTGAGGTGACAAATAAAGATACAAAGAGTATTAACTCTACATTTAAAAAATAAAATTTGACTAACCCGAATCTTCTAAGTACCTGTCAGGCATTTCCATTTGTTTCAGCGGTGTCACTGCGTAGCACCTGAACAAGAACTGGTTCTAAACCCCATCAAGCCAGATTTTCTTTCACAATAATATTACACAATTAAGCGTGGTAATATGAAGTTCCATTACCAATTCGATGGCATAAATACGTATAATACCTATCAAGCCATTCATTAGTGGGGTAGGCAGGAGTCAAGAAACTTAGTTTTTGATGTAAGGCCTAGAAAACTGGCTCTCTTATAATAATTTCCTTCACAATTTCCTACCCTTGTACACGTATTTCGCTTCTCTTAAACTCGTGCATTGCTTCATACACGCTCTCCTATTCTTAAAGCTCCGAATTTTCCTCTTCTTTAGAGTCTCTTCCACCACAATCACACGCGACTTTTGTGCCTTGCCCCTTCATCTCACAGAATTCACTCTACTATCGTATATTGGTTCGTCATTCGGCTCCCATGGATTCTCTCAACATGGCCAAACCAACGAAGAATACTCCTTTCATGCATGTCTATTGCTGGAGCATTCAACCCAAAGTCTTTCATGACCCACTCATTCCTAACCCTATCCACTCTATATTTGCCGCAAACACTTCTCAGGTAGACTATTCCCACTGCATTCAGCCAACTCTTATGGATATCCCGACATGCCCAGGTTTTGCTGCCATATAGCAACGTCGGGAGTAGAACACTTTTTTACGCTGCGATTTTCGTTTCCCAATTTAATAAGAATTGCAAATTTAATGAGAAAACAATAAAATAGCTTATGAAGTGTTAAAGAGATGTTTACCAGGAGAGCACTTAAAAATAATTAGTTTCGGCATTCAATTCCTCCACTAGGGATTCCCTGGAAGAGGCCACGTCATCTCGGCGAAATTAGCAGCGACGCCCCATTAAGGTAAGCGGGTATGGAAGCTATCCCATAATCTCCCCTAGGGTCGCGAGCGCGATGGCTGAGCACTGTGAAAGCGATCCCAGCCACCCCCAAAAGATAAGTACAAACACTCTTTTATCACGCCGCGGTTAAAATTCACAATTAACCGCTTCCTCAGCCGCTCATTCTCTCTATCCGCTACATTCAACACACTTGACTGCCTTGTTCATAACAGTCGAGTAGCGTGTAAATTAAACGGATCGTGGTAATTCAATGTCAACATAATAGCAAAAACTGCGACTTTACCCTTCCACGGCCGCGAAATATTGACGTTGGTCCGTGGAAAGGTGGTAACAAAGTTATAAAAATATAGCCCATAAATGTTGATAAAGATTTTCAAATTCCACAATAGAATCAAAATAACAAAGAGAGAAATTATAATGGCCGGTTTCACTTAGATATTCCATATTTGAACAAAACCACCCAGATTAATTAATCGATGTTTTTCATAACAGAGTAAAATCTCTAATGGCAACGAAAATTAATTCGGATTATATTGGTGTGCCTCAGTTTCGTATCTATACTTTTTTTAAGTCGTTCAAGGTTGTTGGATCCCATCTCTGGCATAACTGGCCAAAAGATCTCAAAGACTTCTCTGCATCCTTGATTATAATGAAATGTTAACTTTTTAGTTTTTTAACTGATAGAATATTTTACCCATATAAATTTTTCAGCCTTGTATCTTAATGTATCTGTTATTATGTTATTAATTTCTAATCAATGTCTGAATATACTTATTTTTTATTTTCCCCTATTATATTATAGTGATTTAATGTCAAATACTCCAACTGTGTTTGTTAAAAGTGGATGCACTTATTCAAGAGCAATAAATATTATGTTAATAAAAACATACTTTCTTTACCGCTGGAAAATCCTACCATACGAGTCCACCTAAAAGGAACGAAAACGGTGATTGAGTTGGTGCAGAGGCTAAGTAATGGATTCCTCATCCCCAGGACCCGGGTATTAATCCACACGGTTCCGCAGACTTTTCAGTGGATTCCCGATCCTTGCTATGAAGCCAAAAGAAGAGCATTTCAAGACCACTACTCGGTCGCTGGGATGGGACGTTAAACCGTGAGGTCCCATTGGCGAATTTCGTTACGAGCAGGCTAACGCCAACGCCGGGTTTTTCTCCACCTTCCTTTCATTCCCCGTTTAATCTTTCCCTTTACCTTCATACCCACCTGTCTTCAATGGCGAGAAGTACCACAGTTGTTGGTTCCCCTCACCCCCCTCCGAATGACCAAACCAAACACACGATCATTTATTTTTTTATCTTTCACCATGGCGAGAAAGATTAAAGTTTATAATAGTACATATTCCAAGTATCATGTGGTAAAATTTATCACATGGCTTATAAGGCTCGTACGTATTCAAGGTTTATTGGGTAATATTAGGAGTTAATTTTTTTCGTAAGGGATTCCACATTAAATATTTCAATTTCCATGACCTATTACCTACAGAGCCAAGACTAGAAAGTTACTGGCTTTTTTGATGCATTGGCCTAATTAACTAACTAACCAAATAAATACACCAAACTAACCAATACCTTCCATAAGAAGAAAATAAAATATCCTGGCTATAATCTAAATTTCATTCAATCAGCGCCCGCATTGCATCTTAATCGTCCGATTGACTAGGCCTCTTCTAGAACCATACCGTTCGTCAATTAGAATAACGTTTTATTTCCACTCTCATTTTGATACTAAGAAATTCATTCCTCGTAGATCCTGCGGAAAATGCCAAAACATATACACATACCCACATTAGTCTACTGAGACCTCGATGGACAGAGCATGTCCAGCGGATTCCGGAGGAATGGGACACAAATGTCTTCATTGGACAGACAAAAGGGAAGAGAACAGTTAGACAATCAAGGCTTAGGTGGGAGTACAGCATAAAAAAGACATGTTAACTACTAGAGGACACTGGCCGAGGACAGAAATGAATAGAGGCAGAAAATTGAGGAGGACACGCTTGATTTGGGATGTGACACCGTAGAAGTAGAACAATCTCTAAAGTTTTCCTGCGGGTCAATTATCCTTGTCAAGAGCAATGAGTAGGAGAGCATGGAGTAGAAAAATTACTTGAGGAGCATTATGGGTGAACATGGAGGTAGATATGTAGGATATTCGAAGGAGATTCGCGAAAGCAAAAGTGCGGTCCAGTTTCACGAGAGAGCATTCACAGAAACCTTAAGTGTAGACATTAATAAAATATTTAGAAATATCTCAATATGAAGGTGGCAAAACTTTGTCCCTAGTGATAGAGAACGATAAAAGACATAGTGGATGTGGAATGAAAATTGTAGCGAAACTTAGTGGCAATCGCGTGCGCGAAGCGTGACGTCAAGTAGGGGGAAGTTATCGTGGAAGATGTGCGCAAAGAAGTGGAGAAGAGAGAACAGCACATGGCAGGCAACGCTGCCTAAGTAAATGCATGCAACTTAAATGCATTCCATGCCCAGTCGAATGTCCTTCATTTGGAATCGGGCATCGTTCCATCTTCACCCCACCATTGTGTTAACGCAACTTATGTGTTACCTACCCTCTTTCTTTCACTCTCTGCTTGAAGTAAATATTTATTTATATACGCCTATGAGCGGTTTGAGTGTATGAATGAATATTTATTTATATAGATTTATTTATTTATATCATAGACAAATTTTAGCAATGGTAATTCCTTCGGAAAGATACCATTCTTGCAATGACGAAGACTTACGACGCCTTCTTAAGGATTCCCACAAAGATACAAGGAGCCTCTCCTATAGATACGCAAATGAGGAGCAAAGGAATCAAACGGGTTCCGTGGAATCGAAAGACGCATCTTCCATCCACCTTTTCGTGTATCTTGGATGATTGTTTCTGTCGTTATTCGATCATTATTTCGCGGAGAACGCGTTCAAATAATTGCAATAATGATGATAACATTAAAAAATCAAATCACATTCCGAGTGAATGGAGATGAACGCGGGCACCACTGGAATGAGCAGCTGAGATATGAAATTAATGAAGGACCCACTCCACCCTCGCTGACTTCAAAAAAAGGTTATGTTCTCCAACGAACTCATTAGTAATTCCCCTCTGCTTTCCATCTTGATCAGTCGCGGAATGTCTTCCACAGAGATCTCATTAAGGACGAGCGAATCTCGAGGACGCCAAAGAAAGGATGACATTTCGCCGAAAGAACATTCCGCGTCCTTTCCAAAGAAGAAAGTATGTTGCTGTTCTTTCACATTGATCCAGTTACATCGGAATTCATGAATTCAGAGCACTGACCGAGTTATATTATCGAATCACATGCAAAAGTTTTTATGAGTGAAGGGATGCACAACAAATAGCACACGGAACGCGAAATCAACTTTTACATGAAATGTATCCGTGACGAAAGCAGTGGCTAGCCCAGAATCACAGTGGTTAAATTCTCCACGATGACAAGATAGATTTCTTTTCCCACGCTTATACAACGGGGAAAAACTTGCTAGAGAAAGAAGACTTGAAGAAAAAATAACTACGATTTACTATTAAAGAACGGAAGGCAATGAATTAGAACCACCCTATATTCCTATCAAATAATGTGGCACGAACAAGATAGATCTCTTTGGCGATTGAACAGCAAATATAATTTTTACTGAAAACTAATGTAGGCAAGCACGTTGCTCAATTTTCTAAAATTTCACCGACCAAAATATTCCGATTTATTATGTTTTCAAATTCCTCGCTTGTAAAAATTACAGTTGTTTACAATCGACTGCAAAACGATGTATTCCGTTGAGCGTAGAATTTAAAAATATGAAACTATTCATTAGTTCATCATACGAGAAAATTACTCAAAATTTTAAAAATCTGAAAATAATAAAATGATTAACTTAAAACGATAGTATAAATCTGATATTAATTCAAAGTAATCAAATATTAGACATCGTAAACTGCTTTTACTATAATAATAATAAATAAGAAACTGATTGATAATTCCAAAATAAATTATACTACAAAAATACAACCTCATTGTCGTTTGATATGATACACAAAATGACGCCCCATGGCAAATTTTCATGCATTTTTTGTACTCAATGAAATTTATTCTTTGACAAAATTAAACTCTTATAACGGCCTCATTAGCGCCGATAGTGCCTTAAGTTTTCACTCCACAAAAGTAATATTTTCTTCGCTCTTACGAGGATTTGCTCCCAAGTTTAAACCACTTCACTCTGCATTTTCAACTCCCTCTGATCTTTAAGGAGGCCCCTGGTCTCGACTGCTCGCGATATCTTCAAAATTCTCCGAATACCGGTCTATTTGCGAGAGATAGAACATCACCGCGTCGCTAGAACTGCACTCGAGAAAGCATCGTGTTGGTGGAAACTCGATCGCACGGAATGACCGCTTTGTTCGCGGTGAATGCCCAGTCAAAAAAAAAACACCCAGTTCCCGACAACGACTACTACGAGTGAGAACAAGAGCGATGAGTCATCACGAAATAAAACGACAAATCGTCGTGCACTTCATAACAAAGCGAGTGTAGACTGGGTACAAAAGAAAGACGTAAGAACACAGCAATTATCCTCGTTGATCTTGGTCTTTAACTTCCATAGCAGCAGGAAATTATTAAGACTGGTGGAGTAAAATGACAACAGTACATACCTAAACTTTCGATCCATTAAAGCACCAAATTATGCCTGAGCTACTGTCTACGGATATAAAATGGATAATGAATATAAAAAGCATGATAAAACTGAAGGAGCAACAAAAGTCGCTAGCTATGTGTAAAATTAATTACAATTTATCCTATAGTTATATCTCCTAGTATATCTCAAAAATTAGGTTAGGCGAACAATAGGTTAAAATAGAGTTCTCCAGATGAAACTTAGGTGGATTGTAGCTGCAAAATTAACACTAGAACGTCCGGACTTCCACTTCACCTTCAACGGCCGAGGGGATCAAATTGATCCTCTCCGAGTTATGCGCATGTTTTTGCAAATAGGTGTGGGTAATGACATTAAAATATAAACATTATTGTTTTTACTGGTTATTTATTTCGTTTTACTAGTTTGAGGTCAATCACATACGGGGCAGGACGTAAAAAAAAACAAAAAACTCATTTTTTGACAATATTCTTTTTGAATTTTTTTTCCATTTATTTTCAAAAAATGAAGTTTGAGAAGAGATTGCAAAGATTTCAAAGATGTTTACATGATATATATATTTTTAACATTTAATATTACTTTAAAAATTGTTGTTTACTAATTAAAAGACTCCCTGCAGTCAACACAAAAGTAGTTCACTCTATCAGTGCATTGCCCACAAACAATTTTCCTGCACTTGATGCTCATCTCCCTTGTTTTATTTCTTTTACAGTTTTTCTGCCCTTGGCAATTATGCCTTTTGGTGCTGCGTTGTAAATTGTTTTCATAAAGTTCAGGTACTGGCTCAATTCCATCACTTTTTATTTTTAAGTAGTTTAATCTCAACTCTTCTGATAATTTTTGAAGAAATGCTTTCCTCTACAGCTTTTATCCCGTGACAGCTTTATATATCACGAAAGCGTTTATTGCAGCGAGGTCAAGAATATTGTAGAATGTCTGCACGGGCCACCTTCTTGATGATGCTTTTACCGAATGGTGTTTTGCCATTTGGTCAACGATATCGACACCATATTTTGTGTGGTTGTAATACTTTATTGTTTCCGGTGTCCTCTTCTTGTTTGTAAGAATTCTTACGCTGGGGTGTAGGCTACTAAGTAAGATTACATTGTTATTTTTCTTGCTCTGATATATTGTAAGTGAAATTCCATCATGTGTCATAACCTGTGTACTGTGAATCGCCGTTTTTGATGTTTTCACAGATACAGGTATTTCTCTTCTTACCCTATTTATCGTTCTAACTAGACTGGTTGCTCTTTGTTTTAGGATTTTCGCCAAATGTAGAGATGAAAAATAGTTATCCACGGTAACATTTCTGCCTTTATTTTGATATGGCTCCATCAGACGCATCAGCACATATGCCGGTAGTCGCTGACCATCTGATCGTAAATCGTCCTTGCTGAGGTAGGGAAAGCCACTCAGCACATATTTTTAATCCACATCCACGGCAAGCCAGAACTTTTGCCCATACTTGTCAGGTTTTGAAGCTATAAACTGCGTGAACGGACACCTGGCTTTGCTTGGAAATAACTGCTTCTCAATAGTGATGTTTTCTCCTGGTCTATAATAGCTACAACAATTCTTTGCAAACATATTCCAAACTTCGGAAACTAAGGAAAATTTATCTGTTTTCAAACGAAAAGAGCGAGTCGTCTTC
This sequence comes from Pyrrhosoma nymphula, assembly GCA_963573305.1. Lineage (NCBI taxonomy): Eukaryota > Metazoa > Arthropoda > Insecta > Odonata > Coenagrionidae > Pyrrhosoma > Pyrrhosoma nymphula. Next base: position 116,702,237 of record OY754330.1, read on the forward strand.
TCATCAAACCTGAGAAAACGCATAATTTCACGAAAACGATTTCGTGACATAGTTTCACTGCAAAATGGTAGACCCCAAGGTTTGGACCAAAGCAATTGCAGTTCAATGTTTCTTGATACACTAACACCCCTTGCATAAAGAATTGCGATGAATGCCTCCAGTTCAGGTATTGATGTGGACCAGGAATTTCCTTGAAGAACACGATTAGCCTCTGCTTCGGTGGACTTACGTATGTGGAGGAGTATGGAATTATCAATGAACATACGCCAGGCGCTAGCAACACTTTCACCACTCACGTGCCTTTTTGCATAGGAGGTTGATCCAGCTGTTTCCTTCAGAACATTATGCTGAGGTGTACGCCCAGGAAGAAAAGCGCCCGTGTCCGCTTTCAACCACACCGTGCCATCGGGGGCTGTGTGTTGGTCCTCTTTTGTTTCACCTGGGATCAAATATAAGCATGAAACGGCTAAAAGAACTATCAAAATAAAGGTAGATAATACTAGTGAAATGCATATAATGCACCTACCGTTTTGCTTATTGCTGGCGGCAAAGTTTTCCTGTGAAACCCCTTGAGCTTCCTTAGTGCAACGACTACCGGTAGTTTTGTCAAAACTTCGACGCTCGTTTAGGAATATATCTTTGCGTCGTAGTATGCTGAGAGGCTCGTCATCAGAATCTGTATTTAGAGAATATTGCCATTACAGCATGAATGATGGGAAAAAATACTTGAAATATAGTTAAAAAGAAAGAAATATGGAAATATAGCTCACCATTACTATCACTGTTATTTTCGGAATTCCTTCCTTGGATCTCGGGCACTTCCATTTCTTCCCCAGATTCACTTGACTCTGAATCACTGCCTACTATACACTCTTCATCCTCTGAGGACAATTCACCACCATCAGATTCCCCGTAATGGATATTAGTTAACTCTCTAATGATGCCATGAGGATGCAGTTGAAGTCTTCGTTCCATTTTAGAACCTCGATAAAAGCCGCACGCTGGCGATGACAGATTGTCCGACCGAAGGCAGTTGGAATGGATGCGAAATAGGTAATGGAAGTGAGGGATATCGACTTGCATACATGAAAAGGCTGTGGAAAGGTTTGAATGATAAGTTGCAACAAAATTATGCTATCGCGGCAAGTCCAAAGGCTATCTCCCTTCGTAATACAATGTTTCTCGCTTAGGGATCAAATTGATCCCTGCGGACGTTTAAGGTAAAAATGAAATTATCTTACAAAGTAACGAAGTCTGGTGGTTCTTCTTCTTGGCCCGTAAAGTAACTTATAAATGTGTAAAAGTCACGAGAGGAAATCCCTCTACCTAAATTGGTTTCCAAAAAGCATACATTGCAAATCGAAAAAGGATCAAATTGATCCCCTCGGACGTTCTAGTGTTAAAGGATAGGAGAGCTACTGATTCATCATTCCACATTCAGGATATTGGGCTTCATTCCTGCCCGGTCCCAGTCGAGAAAAAATTTAAATAAATAATCACACAACATATTTCAGTGAGGCGCATAGAATACATATTTCAAGAACATGTAAGTGTTGGATAATTACGCATCAAAATGTTATATGCAAAATTTATTTTCCTGCATGATTTACGAAATCAAGTAGTGGGCACTTCATAATTATAGAGACAACCTACTAAAACAAAAAACGTACTTGCACACAGCAGAGAAAAAAATAAGAGTTAAAGAGGACAAAAGAACTTGTAAAAGCCCATTTTTGGAACACTATTTCAGATTTATGTTGCTGGCTGTCAGCAGACTTCTCTTCTGTTAAATATAAATATACATTTCATTACCAAAGAAACACGCACGGCGAAGGGGACACTGAGACGGTTTCATCCATGGTGGAGCTCATTTCAACTGGTAGAGCTTGCGAAAGATTATAAAATCGGTCCTCTTAGCTCTCGCGGAAATGAGAATTAAAAAAATGTGAGAGCTATTATCATCCCTTTGAGAATTTACAAGAAAATGAACAGGTGAAAAGTTTCAAGTGGAGTTTTTAAATTTAAATTGCTCGTCCTGTATGCAAAACCACTGCTCAAAAGTGAACTCAAAAACCTAGTATGAGTTATTCAAAAGGTATAGATTTTCAACGACATATTATTGTTAATAGGTTCTGCTTCCATAGCGATGAGTTTAATTTAAAACTGAGATGGGAGAAATGAGGCGGAATACCAAGCTTGCTTGAGAGGAGTAGGAAATTATTTGTGAATAATCTTCTCGGACTTGGACATGAATTTTCTAAGCCAACTAACTAAGGCATTTGCCTAATGGAGCAGCAAAAGCTCAAACGAACACTTTTCCTTCTTCTTAAGTTTCCCAATTGCTCACCTTGTTACCCTACCAAGTCCTTGTGCCACGCTCTCATCATTTATTTGTACCTACTCAGCCGATCTGAAAATGTCTAATGCTACATGAATAATAATGATTAGATTATTCGGATAGACGCACGTCTTTAGTCTACATGATTATAATTCGAGTCGATACAGACGAAGCGGAAAACAGTTAATACGATTATTCTGAATTGAATTATCTCTTCCACAGGTTGAAACTTGCTCCTAAGTGAATTGAGTATTCATTCCATGGTATAAGTGGTCCTGAGGGAATAAAAGGAGGGAAGTCCTAAAAAATTGCAGCGAATATCCTGCTTGCATATTTAATGCCTGACTGGCAGGACACGCTAACTGCGCGTAAACAGAGACACACAAATGAGAGTTATCAACGGAATTTTAAAAAGTGTGATATTCATGCGGGAGTCGGAACAATGGAGAGAAAAGAAAAATTAACAGACTTCTGATAGAAAGGTGAAAATAAAGGCCAGAACCCCTGCACCGGCCTTTTCCACCGGTTTTGGAAATCCGATCGTTGTCATTTACTCAGCAATCACTTCAGCGGGCCATATTTTTTAAATTGTATTATTTTAGAATGGCGTCTGCTTCTGCTTACTATGAGCCAATGATCCTTATTGTTTTATAAAGTCAATTTTATTTCGGGACAACCTAAACCTTTGGTATACAAACGTCAAAAACACCAAAACTTTAATACCTAACTTGATTTGAAACGTTAGAATGGATTTCCACAAGAATCACACTATGCTTAGAAAAGAGCGTTTTGGATATTTTATATATTTTTTTATTTGCATATTTTGGATAGCGTAATGCGTCCGCTCGCGTTACCGATATTTTTCTTCTTCGCTCTAGAAAGTTAAAATGTGATCGTCATCATTCAAATTCTGTCTGGTGCTTTAAATCGCTAGTTTTAATTGATGGAGAGCTCTTAGTATAGTTACTGTAAGCTTCTGTAACCCTTCTAGAGAGGTTTGTGTTTTTGATCACGATAACGGCAACGCGAAAGAAGCAATCGTAATCCCTTCCCAGGTCTCGGCCGAACTAATACAAAATTGATCTTTTAAAAAACCGGTCACCACGTTATGATTGAAAAGTACCTAGGACTTATAATACCCACTATAGAATTTTACCTTTCAGATTGACTCCTGAGAATCAAGGATAAATATATATGTTGTAAAAGTATCAGCGAATCCGGTTGAACAAACGATCAAGTCAGTATTTAAAGAAAAATTGTAAACATTACAACAAAGAGACCAGTCAAATACAGGATAACATGGCATTTCAAATATTGAACTACAAGAATGGTAAGCTGGAAGTATTAATTTAAAAACGACATCTACGTCATTCATCTTTGAGATATTCTGATATTGATAAATTGAAGAAGTGCAATATTATTATTTCACTATCAAGAAACGCGTGGTTAAATTTCTAAAATTAAATCTATTTATTTAAGCATGTTTATTGAGCGTAGTGTTACACTTAAAACCGTTGTCAAAACTTTAACATGCACAAAATAAAATGCTTTTAAATAAAAAAGGTAATACTAGATTAAGCAATACATTTTTTCTAAAACTACGTTACCAAGAGAACTTTTATTATGAGCAGATCTATATCGGCACAAGTGTTTTAAGGTGACCTGAGGAATATCCGCCTGAGGATGATCAATCGTCAATACATATTGGCATCTTGAGCCAATATGTATTGACCACATATGAGCATCATCATAAAGAAGTGTCTATAATTATTCTATTACACTCATTAGAAGGTAATATTTGCCTTAAATGATTAGAAAATTATTCATAAACAGTATAAGCATTTTAATTTCGTCTCTAGCTCAAAGGAAAGGAAAAAATACATATCTGTCTTCTTACGCAAAGCAATAAATTTTCATTAAAACAACTTCAAAATACGAAATAAAATCTTATTTGAATAGCAAATTAATTAAGAGCACAGATTACATTTTTTAACATTTTATTCTAACGATATAACGAAAGCATTCAACCTACCGTGACAGTCGGAATTTGTAGCCGAGAGGTTAGCCGACCGGATCAAATCATTTATAAGCCCACGCCCAACCCCACGGATTAAGTTCTTCTTTCGTCATTCTTGGTTTGATGGATGGTTTAAATGACTTGCAGATGTGGAAATCCCTTTAAAGGTCTCCTTTGTCCTCGCTGAATCATCAAAAAACAGCCATGTAAACGGAATAATGATTTTTTTCACGCAATGACTAAATTATCCTGTCCATCTTTTTGGTAAATTTAATTTTATTGCCTACACAATTGTTTTCATTGGATGCAAGGATAAAGATAGCGAAATTACGACAACTCTAATCCACTAAAAACGTTCGATTCAACACAGCAGAAACTTAAACTCTGCGCTATTCATCCTTCATATTCATTCAACCTTCATCAATAGCAACTAGCAATTTGAAGTTTGGTTTGCAACAGCTTTCCACTCCAACATCCGCTTCGTTCCTACATAATTTTTCACTTAAGACGGCTTTCATAATTTGCCTGATGTGTTCTATTCTTGGCACTCCTCTGTAATTATTCTCATTTAATTGTCCTTCTAATAATGTTTTTAATACGATGTTGTGTGGCAAAATATGTCCAGTCTCAGAGTTATCATTGTGCCATTTTATAAAACAGAATTTTGATTATATATTTTCGACCATGTTGGATATTTTCATCCACTTAACGCATTTCCTCAAAAATGTGCGAACCCCGAAATTCATAACCTGCCAACCTTAATTTTTTTCTTGAAAATACTCTCAAATTAAGGATTCTCGAAAAGCTCTTGCTTAAAAAGGTTTGGTATTTACATTAAAGGTTCGGCTTTACCTTTCGAGTGCGCTACCGTAAACCTCGAACGTTTTGAATGCCACGGCAAACTTGGCTTTCTTGCCATCCCCAATACTAATTATCTCTGCCCGCGCTTCCTCTAGCTAAGAGTGATTGAATCTGGGCGTTATGTACAGAGAAGAAAACTGCTGTACAGTAAGTCACCAAAGAGATAAGCCAATGTAGGTTTTCATATCTGTCAAGTTTAGCATTCCCATATCAAAATTTCGTACGCAGTTCACGAATCGCGTCGACTGCCAAACACGGTTTCAAACATATTCATCGGCAGTCGTGACATGTTAAAACAACCAATAAAGCGTCGATGGATTTTCCAATAGAGTACGTTTTCTCATCACCACTTAAACTCCTCAAAAACTCATAAGTAGCGATGAAATTCGTCTCTCATTCCTGTCAAAAAATATTTAAATAAGAGCTTTAAAGAAAAACCTTCCCGCAAGCCCCTCTTGCAAGGCGTCTATTTCGCCGAGCAAAGTCTTCCCCTTCCTTCGTCGCGACTTGGCTAATGGGCGCGAATTTCCTCAGAATCCCCCAAAGGAGGATTATTGGCTTTTGATATTGAGTGGAAAAATCGAATTTGCGAACTCTTTAAAGGGATAGAGCGATTATTCCCCGAGCGAGGAGAGGCTTACAAGTGCGTTCGGATGGAGGAGTGACAGGGGAAAATGGGCGCAATGCCCTCACGGGCTCTTTCATCAAGTTAAGGGGGCGTAGAGATGGATACAGACCTATATGGGTGACATTGCGACTGAATGGATGGGTAAGTTACATAGAAGAGGGTGGATCGGGGAGAGAAGGGTGGTTGCTACTACCAGAAAAAAGGTGTACTCAGTTGTTTTCATCCCAAGAGTTACAAACCAGTAGCTAGAAGAATCTCTATTTCATCATTCGATTTCACTACAAAAATTAGCAGTATACATTAGGAAATCCCACAGAGAAAAAGAGGAGGGATACATTTTCATCTAACTGTAAGTACAGAATTGCGCGAAACTTTCAATACGTGCGGTTATGAGTGATATATGAAGATAAAAGTGAAAAATTTAATTTTAACCCATTTGGTTTTTTGGCAACTCAATGCTATTTGAACTCTTAGCCTTATGGCACATTGCAAATATTTCGTAATAATTCGGTAAAATATGTACAGGTCTATTAAGCGCTAATTATTACATTTCATATTATTCGCATGGTTGCTAACAAATATCAAGGTCTAATCAAATATTCGAAAAAATATTTGTAAATATAATGTTTGCCTAAATTTCGAATACCACGCCGAAAACTAGGAATAGCTCAAGTCGTAACTTGCTTTATTTAAGGAAAAAAGGGAATATGTAATAATTTTTTTATTCTTTCAGGATATATAGGTCGATTAAGAAAGAAAAAAATATTTACATAACAAAAAAGAGGTTATGAAGAGGAATTATCTGCAAATGTCAAATGTAATTCCTGCATCTTTTCCATTGCTGCATTTTTTGTGAGTACTATCGCAAAAAAAGATGTACTTAGATGAAATGCAATTCTAGCATATTTCGATTTACATGAAAAATTATTAAAATGTGCACGCAATAACCCATTTGCGGGCTTAAAAGGAACGAGATGTTTACCGATTGCCGAGTGTAAAGTGCCAGGGGACAGCCGAATCGTGCACATTCCATCAGCGTGTATTGAATTTCCGTGCATTACATACCTTTCAACACTATTTGATTCGCAAATGGAACTTGAAATAACAAGGGGTTAAACGCAAGAAAGGGTGAAAAATTGGGGAATTATGATTTTTATGCAATAAAAATGCCATTTCCGTACAAAGCTATTAAAAAAAGTGAAAAATCCACCGTAATTAAAAATAAAATGTTGGTACCATCTTATTGTTTTCTAATGGAAAAAAGTTATCATTAAAAAATACAATCGTCAAATAATCTATATGCCTATATTGTATCTTAAATTTTGTTTTCTTATATTTAAGGTACCTATATCATAAGTTAAAATATTATTTTCACTACCAGAAAAAACAAAATATGGAATAAGGTTCTTGTTTAGACAGACATCCACGAAGGAACCTCAATTTTAATAAATAATTAATAAATATTATTTCCGTGATCATCGTTACCTGCGATTATTATTTTTTTCACGTCACTATTTTCCTTAGTTCGCATGTGACTTGCAACTGATATACCAGAATATGTGAATTTATTCTGAAATATTGTGATGAAAACGATTAATTCACGAAGGCAAGAGATATTATTTGATCAGCATTGAAACAGGTATTTCTAGAGTAGCTTCTTGTCTTGTGGTTCTTAGCATTAGCGGCGCAGTGCATGAGATTACTGCGGGAAAGGTTCAAAGTGGTGGTCGTGAGGACCTCGCGTGACCTCACGAAATCGTACAGTTCCCACTAGGACGAAGTGCTGACGTCATGGTCTCAATTAAACTCCCTTAGAAGGACAAAAGTTGAAATACAAAAAGTTTCTGAATTCAATCGTTGATTACTTCTTAAGGTTGGAGAAAATTTTAATATCTCCAAACAAAGTGCAAAGGTATACGAGAAGCTAAGTATACATCCCATTTCCCATTTAGCTCTAAGATCTGCCGATAACTAGATAAATCTAGAGGGAGGTATTTTATTTTAGATCAAATTGTAGAATTCAATATATACTGTTATTATTGCAGAGAATACACACTGCATGGTAGTTATTACCACGATTATAAAGTCTTATCCCGGTATTTCTTAGCCTTACAACGCACTTCTCGAGGAATTGACTCATCAAGACCCAGTAAGGCTAGTCGTTCTATCTTTTCTTTCCTCTGTAGAAGAATAACAGCTACCTATGAATTTATAATAGTCAGCTATGATGTTAAGAAACAGCACCGAAGAACGGTAACGCACGCCAGATAAATCACATGAAGATAAATATCAGCGTCATTTCAGGTCAAATTCCCTAATTTGCGATAAGGTTTGTACCCTATAACATCAATTTTATTTCAGCTTTTTGCTTGCAAATGCATGCAGTACAATTTTCTTTGTCATAACAATTGTTGTATTGTACAATTTCTCCTAAGCTTACTATAAGGAAATATTCCCGAGAGTGTCTCTTATTGTTCTATTAAAAAATTAGATAAAATTCTTAAAAATATACACTGCATTCTGTTTATATCACCTAAATGAACTTTTTTTTTGAATTATTATGAAACAAAACTCCATAAAGTTGCCAAGAGTTAAGAAGACTAATGGTAAAGTTTTATTCGATTATTTGATAACGAGGGGTGGCTCTATGAAGGTTTGATGTATAAATGCCTGTAGACAATATCAGGGGCTAATGGAAACTTTGGCCAACAAAACTCTTGATCGTGCGTCTTTATGAAAAAAGTTTAATTAAGGATACGAATGCTGTTAATATGTTATCAAGTAAACAAAACATTTGGATTTAAGTAAATATAATTCTTTAAACACTCTGCCATAATTAGTGTTATATTCAGTCGTGTGCAACCCTCGGTACACACAAAATCTTCCATGCCCAATCAGTTTATCTCATTCATTAATGTTATCATAAAATTACTATGTAAAAATGACATGGACTGCCGATGCGGGATTTCATGGTCTCGACAGCAGAATAAACATTTAAGGGGCCCAAGGAATGACAGTGAAACACCCCTTCCGAAGGACGTGACGTGAAGAAAGTGTTGTAGCACTCAAATTGGCACTCAAGTAGGTACTCGAACTCAAGATCTTGGGATGGGAAGCCAGTAACTTATCCACCGCGCTATAGCTGCGCATATTTACATACAAACATACCCATCACCCCATTCCCTTTCGGGGTAGTCAAAGTCTTATAACTTGTTAGAAACGTTATTGCTATTGGGACTAGGAAACTAAACTGGTTCTCTTTTAAAGATTTCATTCATAACGTACTATCCTTGCCTATCTCATTCACTTCTCTCTCACACTCATACATAGCTTCAAACTCGCTTACCTATTCTAAAGTCTTATAATATTCCTCCTCTTTAGAGTGCCTTCCATCACATTCATTCATCCATGACTTTCACGGTCCACCTCTTGCTCACACACCATTCACTCCATCATAAATCTGTTTCAACATTCGACTCTCATCCATTTTCACAACATGACCAAACCAACAGAACACTATCTTTTTGTATTTCAAACAACCAAAGCATCCAAACAAAATACTTCCTTGAACCACTCATTTTAAACCATAAAGCTCCAATAAACCATATATATTTAGCAATATATAACCACTTGCTCAATATAAATAGTCCCAGAACACAAGCAGATATAAAAATACTTCGATTTAAAATGAAATATTTTGAATGAATAATAAATAATACATTATAATATAATGAATTGTAATGAATATAAACCAGTAAGGTATAAATAGTCCCAGAACACAAGCATTTATTACAATACTTCGATTAAAAATTAAATATTTTGAATGAATCATAAAGAATATATGATAATATAATGAATTATAACAAATATAAACCAGCATGGTATAAATAGCCCTAGAACACAATCATATATTAAAATACTTATACTAAATACGATAAAAAATGAATTATTTAATATTCCATTTACATATTGCCTAAATTGTACTTATTTCTGACATATTAGAGGATGCTAGCATTCAAAAACGTTTTGGGGAAAATTCGATGTAAAAATGAGTCACTAATATAACTGAAGACAAATATCCCTGAAAGACCCAGCATGATAAAGCGGCATAATTAGTAAAAGAAAAATGAAATTTTAATTAGAGTAAGTAGTTTTCATAATGCTGCGGTCGGTTGATTATTAAAGTAGTCTTAATCACATAAAGCGTAAATATCACACCCGTATTGTCACAGAAGATTAAAAGTTATGAACTGATCTCAATGATTACAATTCGCCAAAGAGGAAATATTCCACCTCATTTGTATTCTCATTTTGATCGTTGGATAAAAAAGGAGATTCAATTATTAAGGGAGGAAATAACTGTCCAGCAACTGGCGATTTTTAATTTAAAATTGATTCAACATTTGTCACAAGCACGTCGAGAGATAACAATTTAATGCACGGCCGTTAATTATATTACGCAAAACACTGTTGATGACCGTTATTAAATTTTCGTTTCGCATCCACGCACTCATTTTATATTGACAACAAGCGAGCTGTTGACGCAGAAAATAGATAAAAATATCTCTGAATATAAAGGGAATGCATGCTACTTAATTGCACTTCATGAGGACGATTGAAGGCTGCAAATATCAAATTAATCACAGCAGAATAATAAAGTTTTCCCTTCATGATTTCGTATAACAGATTCGAAAATAGATATATCAAAGGATTACTGAGTGATAATCCTAATGCTGCGAATGCTTTTTAGTACGAATCAGAAAGCTAATCAATCCACCATCATAAGCCGCTTTTCCATCATCATTCCTTTTTCTACCAGCTATCTATCACCGTCTTCATTTTATAGATATATCAAATAAGTATTTCCAACGATAATCTGTTCAGCAATGGCAATCGAAAAGGGGAGAAAGCCACGTTCAGCGGGAAGAGTTGTAGAGGCCACTTACAAAACTGAAAGATCCACCGAAAGGAGCTACACGAAATATTTGCAAAAATGCTTTAAGACAACCTGAAGCCACCTGCAGAGAGATATCACTGAAGTCCTCATGGAAACCGTATAAAAACGAGTGTTAGTTGCCAGACAATACAAACCTGTGAGTGGCAGTATCACAGAGGCCGCAGCAACAGACGGCCGCCGAAGACGAAGACCAAAAGGCCGAGGGGAAGGAAGATGTGTCGCAGCAAGAGAAGACCTCACAGCAATGGAAGACGCAGGACCATGCGACGCAGAGAATAGTAGCCGAGGGTAAATGAATGCAAGTAAGCTGTAATCTGCGATGATGGATGAATTGACGCCAAAGTGACACCCCAACGCTTCCAGAGACATGGTTCAGTAACATACAAAAGAAGAAAATTACGAAGACGGCAACGATAATGGCAAAATGTTCTGTGATAACATAATTATTACGATATTACCATTACGATCAACTTGAAACACTAATCGTGAATTAGTCTCACGTTCACAATTTTGGTTTACTGATGACAATCAACCGGAAGTAGCTTGAGCAATCGTCGTACATCTTAATAAATCTCCAGCCGCAGATCCTCATGTAAGCACACACTGCTGACGATTTAAGCATTAGGACGATGCACTCCTTTTCGCGGATCACGATATACGTTCATGCAGCATAATGGACGTTGTACAAGTAGATAAAATCACCGCATTTCGTCTGCAAATGGATTTCACGGGTACTCTACCGGGTTCGATTGTTAGGTTCCTATTAATCCTAACCGATACGCGAAACGAGTGGAAACTAATTTCAATATATTTTCCGGAGAAAAAAACTTAAATTCACACATGACATCGCTTCCATTTTCGAGAAAACAAAACACTATCGATCGAGAAAAAAGAAGAAAAAATGCAAAGTGCCAGAAATAAATGCCGCATAAAAAAACGTCAACTTCCAACAAACCCGAAAAAAAAGCAATTTAACTCGAGAGACGGATTTCGGTCATTAAACAGGTTTAACTCGCGGAGTAAATTAATCCCGCCTGGAATGAAAAAAATAATGAAACGCCTGGGCAAAATGTTTTGAATTTTTTTATTTAGTTATGACGGCGGGCGGATGGGAGATCAACGACCCACAGCTCTAATCGCTCAAAATAATTTTTAAATAAAAAAAATGAATGTGAAAAACTTCTCACGCGCACACATACAAAACACTATCCACTTTCCGCGGCCAATATTATTCATTTTTTTCCCCGCCGCCAGCAAGGAGGGAAGTGTATTCAAATTAAATTCCGAATGACAAGCGGGTACCTCCCACTCTCGGATATCCACTCCCTCCTTTAAACGGCGCAAGGGGTGGGTGGGTAGGCGGTGGAATATTGGGGGGAAGGGGAAGAAGGAGCGTTTTGGGGACTTAGGGATGCGCCCAATCTCTCGAATGCATAATGAATGAATTGGAAGGGGAATCCTTCGGAAAAGGGTGGAGGGTAAGATAGAGAGAGAGGCGTGTTTTATTTATCTGAGGGAGACGGGGAAACGGGTCGGTTTATGGATTCCCTCGTGAAGGAATTATCCCGCTAATCCCCGGGCTCAGAGATCGTAAGAAGGGGATAAATCGTAAGGATAATAAGACTAGCGGAACAACATGGCAGCCTTGTAGTGGGTTCGGATTACTCCAAGTGTAGCGTAGAGTACTCGCTTCCCACGAGGGCCCGAGTTCGACTCCGTATACTTAAAAGAAAAAATTTCTGCGAAATACACTAATGATATAATACGTAGTCTTGCACATGGCTGCAATAATAAACACATCAAAGCAACGTAATTGTCTTGAAAAAAAGCCTTTGACTAAACCGGGAATAGAACCCGGATCTCTCCATTACTATTCAGGTATATCCGTTACGCATCCGAGCCATATTAGTTCCAGGCGAGTTTATACGAACTGGGTTTTTTCCTATCCAGTCCGCAATGTAACGCAAGAGAGGTTGTGATGCTTGAAAATCCACAATTAATCCGAGGATAATTTTCACCGAAATTTTCATCTCTTTGGTGTATATCCCTTCACCAGTGCGTGTTACTGCGTATCTTATCATTTTCGTATTCTGCAGTGATTTGTAAACTGTCAAAATTTATCCTTTCTAAAGTAACAAAGCTGGGATTATTGAATTGAAAATGAAAGACGTCCAAATTTAAATGAATAGGTGAACGGCACTTTAAACCGACTTCAGCTTAAAGTCCCACAAATTAAATCCAAGGAAATCATATCTTTGGTGTAGTGCTTTTCACTTGAATTAATATTAAACATTATAGCTAAGTCTTCCAATACAGTACCAAATTTCATGATAGAACGCCGAGATAAATGTTACCGATAGCGGAAAGAGATAAAGTTATGATTATGGACGAGATTTTTCAGAGCTATACAAGACTCAGTAAGTAGACTAGTAGTACCACTACGTCAAATGCTGATTACACATTTTAATTCAGGCCTGAAGGAAAAAAAGTATTCCTGCTTACGCCATAGGTATGCCAATCTGAATAAAGAATCCTGCTAACTATTGAATTTTGGATATCTACGAACTTATCCCATTTACAAATAATGAGACGGACATGGACAATGAAACTAAATTGAAGCTTTAACAAGTAATTAGGAAGAGTGGGGCTACAGAGGAAGGAAGGCATTCTAAAGCACTGAATGAAAGAAGTAATTGGGCAAATGCGTAATTCCGTTCAATGCACACAAGTCAAGTAACTTATTTTCTCAGAAGAGTAATGGAAGCACTTCCAACGGATGATTAGGAGTAGTCACTTGACTACTCCTAATCATCTTGGGTTGGTAGGAATACTTGGATAAGCTTGGAAACTGAGTTAGAACGCGTGCAGCGAAAATAGGCAAGATACGTTAAATGCCGTTATGATAATCTCGTTAGTGTTACTGACCTTTTGCAGCAACTGGGATGGGAAAAGCTTTCAGACCGTCGCGTCGATTAAAATTTAGACTCAATCTATTGTGTAAGTTCCAAACCGGTCTATTCTCTGACGACGTTGATAATATTTTACGAAATCCGACATACTACGGTAGATCAGATCATGAGAATAATATTAGGGAACTATACTGCAGAACGGACAGATTTAAAATGCCATTTTTCCAACGAACGATAAGGGACCAGAATAGCTGCCAATGAGACTTTTATCTAGGTTTGTCGTTAGGTAGTGTAGCTCTTAGTAGTAGTAGTAATGCGTAATACTTGAATCCTTTTCTGTTACCTAGTACTATCAGCACGCCGTGCATGTTTTCTTCATAAGTCTTGAGTCTCTGTCCATTTGTGTAGTTGCAAAATACATATATATTAATGGTCCCTCTCCATTTTGATAATATCTGTAGTGTAGTAGTGCATGCTTGTGAGGCTTCGCCTCGTGACAAGCATTAGCGATTTATGCTAATGCATAATTAGTCGTAGTTACACTAACTTTAGGGTAAGGTTTAATGCAAGTTGGTGAATACTCACCCCCTGCCACACACCCCTGTGGTGGCTTGCAGGGTATTTTGTAGATGTAGAATCATCCGTTTCAAATTCGTATTGTAAACGGTAAATTCGAGTTTTAGGGTGCCATTTCTGTTTTCTTGCACATGAGCGTCCTCGACTCAACACATTCAAAATAAAGTGTTTCATTTCAAGATGAACCCACGCCAACTGGTACAATATCGCATCTTCACTCGCAGGCACTAAAAAAATGTACGCTATCTGTGAATGTCTTACGAAATACGACGTGCGACAACTTAATTCCATCGAAGCGATGGCGATGTGTTTTCAAGAATGAATTCGGGCAATTCAGTTATAGATAGACCTCTCAGCAGTAAGAAAATAATGGAGTAATTTTCAGAAGCCCTTCTCCTTGGAGGCGTGAAGCTGGTCCACGAAACTAGCCAATTAAAAACAGCCCACAAAAAAGATATAAAGGAAAAACGCATCCCACATGATTAATAGGAAGCCAGACCTGTGACGATAGCCCGCTGTGGGAATAGGGGAAGCCAGAGGAGTAAATTTACCTTGAAAAGTTCTACAAAGCATGAGTTACCGGAGGGCATTAGCAAAATTAACTTTTACTCAAGATACCTACATTATAATTGTTGTTGACTCTTGAAAGTTTATAAAGCTTACTTAATCTCTTGCTATTTCTAATGGGATGGCAAGCGGCTTTTTATGTGTTATTCATATAAAACATTTCCTTCGAAATTTAATCATATTTTCCCTTGATTATATTTTATTTCGTTATTTCAGCGAATGTTCGCTTCGTTTTTATGATTTTTTTGTGACTAAGAGTCCAATTAAATGATGGTGCCTGAAATACAGGCTAGCCTTATTAGTTACCTAAAGCTCCAGTATCTATTGTTTATATTAGTTTTAATTCGTCCCATTTACTATTTGTCACTTTTCTATTATTTATGATGAAATTGTGACACTATTTAAACTATGCATTGTTTCTTGTTGAAAAATCAATATTGGAGCAATTCACTCATTCATCCATTAAAAAACGTGAAATGACACGGAATGGAATTTTCCCCCTTCCAATTATGGTTATTTGGGGAGAACACCGACAACTGAAGGTTAAGGGATGGATGGAGGATAGGTAAGGGTAGGGTTATTCAGGGATCGGGGAAAGGGTGCTATAAAACCCGGTCGCGGCATCGGCATTAGCCTGCTCCACGGAAAGGCACCACGGAGACCCACTTTTCAACGCCTCATACGACAGACGGAGTACCACACTTGAAGTGCCGAAATATTTAATTCGCGAAGTAAACAAAATACGAAGGAAATTTGTACGCTTCAAAAAAAATACTGATACTGCTAAGAGCGAACAGAAAGTGTTGCACAGCTGATGGAAGGACTAGATTGGGAGCCTTTAGAGACTCGGAGCCTACACGCTAGGCTTCGATTACTTGAAAAATTGAAATTAGGCGAGTTTCAGTAAAACACGGAAGACATTATTATGACTATACCTCTAGAACTAATAAAACGATATAATAAGAGAGATACACGTCCAATTTTTTTTCTTTCCACGCACTATAGTGATTATCACAAAAACAGCATGACACTAACGCAAGACACATTAATTAGGAACTTGTATGGAACTGTCAACCAGTCGCTCTGTAGCTCTCTTCATGTCACTATTGGCAACAAGTGATCTTATAGTGGTCAATAAAGACATTGGTCAAAGGCTATGGAGCAATTGGTTGATAGTTCCATACATTTAATGTATAAATTCGGTTAATTTCATAGCCCTGATGATTCCAATTAAACATTGGCGTTGAAACGTTGGCGTTGAAAAATTGAGTAAAACGCAATGTTAAAATACGAATAACGCAATGTTAAAATACAAATCTCCTCTGTCCTCACCCCCCTCCTTCTATCGTTTTACTTATTCCATCCCCTTTCAAGGTTGGTGTCCTAACACACTCTACCAAACGCCCCTGCATCAGATCGCAAGGTAGTTTGAAGGTGTATTGTCTGTAAAACAATAATCAGCATCCGAGAGAAGATGATGCACCATAACGAAACCTTTAAGCCCTCTATGAGACACTCAAGTAGGGATCGGGATTCCAATGAAAAATCTCCGCCACTGCTGGTATTAGAACCTGGTCCTTAGGGACGGGAAGCCGGTATTCTAGCCACTAAACCACCCCCCTTCCGATATTCGCTTGTACTAGTACTATGCTTGAACGTGATATTAATGTGGTAGCACTGTTTTTCCGATTGTGATGTTGGGAAGTATTTTTCGTGGGCTGGTTCCGTGGGCCAACTTCCCTCTCGTCTCCTCCTTGAGAATAAGATTGAGATCTAGGAAACCGATTTTACCCATTCGTCCACCCAATTAAGGATCCTACACAGAATTTCAGAACCCAGGCTAATTTCACAGAGCAAGAGGAGGGCGAGCGGGGTGATCCATCACCCTGTCGGCGATTCCATTCTCATCTCATTCATCTCTTCCGAAGACACTCTTGCTCCACTTCAATTGTCTCCGGCTCTCCTGGAGAATTCATTCATTCTCTCTCACCGCTGTCTTTTAACTCTCTTCTATCAATCAGACAGAGCATTTATAATGGAAGCGAAACATGGAGGCAGTTGTGCAGAATGCCCTTTCCATTTGAAGGATCCATTTCCTACGAACTGGCTCCACACGGGATAAGTCAGGCAGCCTCCGGGTTTTATCACCCGATTTCACAAGGCCGCAAAAATTCTTTGCCAACTACAATATGCTCAATCTGTCATTCACATCCCCAAAACTCTATTTAAGTATTTTCATTTAACTGTTTAGATGAGCGTCTTCGACGAGTTGCGAACATAATTAGTTTTTTTCTGCCCTAGCTTTGTCCAAATCGCAAACATTGCCGTATATGGCGCTGATGTAACTTTACTAACCTCTCACGTCAAATTCGATTAGGTTGGCAGCAGTGTCCACCACGTGCTCTCCTCTCCCCTCTTCTCCTTTGCCATTCCCTCCCATGCGTCTCTACCCCTCATTGACGTCACTCGTTGCCCAGGAGACTGCCACCTGACTTCGCTGTAACTGTAAAAGAGCATGTCGTACATCTTTTTCAGCTTCTATCACAATGTATTCTTTCCCTCGCCGCAATTGGATACGGAGGTAAAATTCCAACCCACATTTCAATAATTTTTCATAGTATTCCTCCATACGAGAAACTATGCAAATCAGAACTTAATTCTACAAAATTATTATAAACTATACCTTAGGGTGGTCCAAAATAGCAAGAAAAAAATAAAAGTTAAAAATGTTCATCTCCACATCGCTGCCCTTGTTCCACTAGGTAAACTGAAATACCATGCCGAAATTGGGATCAATAGGATGATGTTTAGGGGTCCCTATGATTTGAACGTTTTGAAGAAATAAGCATTTTTTTGGTAATCACTTCTAAAAGTTTGTCATTTACAGATTCCTGTTAGAAAATTATTGTACTATTACAATGTTCTGTAAATAGACAAGAAGTTTAACTTAGTTATATCAGTTCTCAATAGATAGCAGCACGTTTCAGAGTTTACTGAGAAAATATTTCCATAGAACAACACTAGAAAGCAGTAGCAGTAGAGAACCTATAGTATTGCCTAAGTATTCTCATCAAACTGACAGGCGGCCATTTTATGCCAGCTGACAGTATTATTATCATACTTTGTAAATTCTATTCTATGGTCAGTCTATTGTCTCAGGCACAAAATGGCGGCGGTCAGGTGATCACTGAGAATGCTCCTCTTTTATGGAGAACCTTAGTAGCAGTAACAGTGCTATGTTGATTTCAGCAAAAACTGTGTGTTGTTTATTTCTCTTCGGAATATTGAATCGTTATTAATTGCATTTAAACCTGTTACACTTGAAAAGTAAATATTAAAGTACATTTAGATAGTTCACAACTGAATAATACTAGATTTAGGTTAATTTTGTTTAGCATGTTGTATGTTGTTACTTATGTTCACCTTGGAAACACAACCTAAACATTTGTTCTAACTAATCTGAAATGTATTGTATATACACAAAACAAAGTAATTAATAATACCTAGATATTAGAATGAATCACACAATATAAAGGTAGAGTAATAACAATTTAAATTGAAATATCGAGTACCTACCAGACCTACCTACCTTTGGAGTACATGTTTGCTAAGGTTAATATGGTAGATCTTATACCAATCTCTTGGTTGCAGGCCAATAAATAGCCATGGCTACCTTAACTACTAGATCTTCCGCTCAAGTGTGGCTCATTGGAAAGTCTACTGAGTCTCTGCCCAAATCTAGACTTCCGTCAAAGCGAGATATGTTACAACGACTTGTTTTCCACCACATTAACCAAAATTTGGGCTTAAATAAGGAATAAGAGCCACTGTTGAGGATTCACTGGAATTTTGGGGAATGGAAAGAATTCCTACTCAAAGAATAGATGCGATTGGAAGAAAACTTAATAAATTGTATAATGATTATCTCAATCTGAAAAAAACATGAAGACACCTCTCGAAAGCTGTCGTATGAAAAAAGAAATCTTAAAAGCAGATATCTTAGATATTTTTGACATAGTACACAAAGATGCTTTGCAAAAAATGAAACTTGACGAAGACAAGCTGTTTTTAATAATCCAGCAGCAAGATACAAAGAGCTGCAGCATGGCAGGAGTATACAAGAATCTAGCAGCTCAAGAATCTGGAAAGAGCATACGAAAAAGTCAAGAAGAGATTTGACGTGAACGTTCTATTAATGAAATGCAAGAAATCAGTGAGTGTGAGTGTGTCACCTCAAGTACATCAACAGTACATGAATAGACAACAAGTAGTGCTTCTGATGAATCTGATTGTCATTACCTACCTTCGACGAGCACTACTCCTGCTACTCCACGACGATCCGTAAAAAAAGAAAAAGATCCTCACAACCGAATTCACAGCATCACTTGACCGAGTAAATTTATCGGACCGTAAAGCTATGTTTGTCGTCAGCGCAGTTTCTGAGGCATGTTGTGTGACTTTAGGCAAGGTATAAGCGTCTCGCAGCACAATTAGGCGTAACCGCATGAAGGCACGTGAGTCTGCATCAGATATTGACAAATCGACGTTCCAACCTGAAGATCCGCCATTTCTTCACTGGGATGGAAATTTGCTCACTGATATTGTAGGAGGCATGGAAAAGGTTGACAGAGTGGCAATACTTGTCTCCGGAGGGGGAAAAGAAAAGCTGCTGGGGGTCCCTAAGATTGTCCGTGGAACTGGCCAGGAACAAGCTACATACTGCTTGCCTTAATACCCTGGATGATTGGAATCTCAGACAAAATGTGCGGGCTCTAGTATTTAACACAACAGCTGCCAATACAGGTCTGAAGAGTGGAGCATGTACTACTCCCGAGGAGAGTTTAGGAACTAGTCTTGTGTGGATTCCATGCAGGCACCATGTACTTGAAATCGTGTTGTCTTCTGTATTTACCACAGCATTTGGAGTTATTGGGGGTCCAGATTTCGCAATATTTAAGCGTTTCCAGAAACACTGGCCTCGTATCGACAAGGAAATATATTCTCAAGTCAGTGATGATCTGTATGATTCCAATGAAATCAAAATGTTAAGAGGAGAAATGATGGAATATTATGCTGCTATTTTAGAAGACCCAATTAAGTCAAAGCAGCCTCGAGATGATTACCTCGAGTGTTATACCTTTCTTGGTGGTCAAAGTCCTAATGGATTCAAAGCGAAATTCCGAGCACCAGGTGGTTTGCACAATGCACGTCAGATGGCAAAGGCTATTTATTCCCTTAAAATTTACTTATTTAGAGATCAGTTCACCCTTACAGCTGGAGAAAAAAAAGGAATCACTGAAGTAAGCTTGTTGGTAGCTCTCATCTACGGTCGAAATTGGAATGAGGCGCCCAAAGCTGAGAAAGCTGTCATGAATGACGCGATTCTTTTCAAACATAATGAAGCTTATCCCAACTGCAATGTTAAGAAGGCTGCTTTGGTAGCTTTTCACCGCCATCTGTGGTTCTTTTCAGAGCATTTGGTTGGACTTGCCATCTTTGATTCCCGAGCCTGTGACTACCAAAGTTAAAACGGTTACTTACTTACAGTGCCCACCAAAAGCTAAGGCTCTTAAGACAGTTGAGAGTAAAACATTTAAACATGACACTCCTCTGGAAAAATATGTGACACAGCGAACTGCAGAACTCTTTTTTACTTTCTCCATAAAGATGGGAATGAAAAGGCTGCTTCATTTCTTTGCAAAGAACGTAGTTGTGGGATTCGGATCCCGACTACATAGAACTCAAACAGGCTGTTCGCAAGATGAAAGTAGTTAATGACTGTGCTGAAAGGGGTGCAAATTGCCCTGATACAAAAATTCAATAAGTGAATAACAAAGAATGAAGACCTGTTTCAGTATCTTCTTCGGATTGTTCAATCAAACCGAACCAAGTATCCAACTTGTAAGAAGGCATTACTCATGGCTGATGATGATGATGGTTATGGTGCTTAGTGAAGAAAACATATTATAATCTTGTATTTTACATATCTTTTACCTTTTCAGAGACTTATTTATGGTCACAGTAAATGCATCATGATCATTTAGCATTATTTATGTATTCAGTCATGTCACCATTAAATTTTTTCATTAAAATACCATTGTTTTAGCTAAAAATCCGCGTTCACCCAAAAAGTGCTCAATCATAGGGACCTCTAAATATTAACCAATTTGCCTGAATTTTTTTTCATAGCTTTCTAACACCAATTGGAACAGGGGCAAACATGTGGAGCGGATGTTTAAAAAAAATTTTTTGGACCACCCTACTATACCTGTTGATGCACTATGCATGGATTAATTTCGTAAAAATTAACTCATTTCGATCTGGACAGCTATAATACCTACATATCTAACTATTTAGTCGAAATATATTTAATTTTTTCAACATACTAAGGATCACACTAGTTTCAGCAATAGTAATAGATTCATAAGGAGTCTCTTGTTTCAAGCCCCCCGCCCCCAATTACAGGTCTACTGTGACTATTCCCCTAATCATACATACATCCACGTCACACTATTCCCATTCGGCTTAGGAAATATAAAGGGCTTAGTAAATAGTGTTAAGCCTAAGAAACTGGCTCTCTTTTAATGATTTCTAGCTCATATTCCTTCTCTCCCACCACTTTCGCCCCTGACTTTCTCAGTCCATCCCTCTCACACCATTCACTCGTGCATCATAAACCTGTTAAAGTAAATCTCACGCATTCTCATAGCTAAACTAACGAAACACGCTCCATCATGTATGTAAGTCCATGTCTCAGCATCCGTACCGGCTCAGCATCCGTTATACATTTTTTTAATGACCCATTTCTAATTCTATCCTTCTATCTATCTCTGTATACTTTTGCCGCAAACACTTTACAGATATCCCCTACCCACAGAATTTAGCCTACACTTATTCTTACTCCACGTTTCCTTATACCACACAATGAAGTGGGGAAGAGAACCCTTTTAAGTACTGCGATTAACGTACCCATGGCTAATCCTCTAACAGTGTTTCTAATCTTCTAATCATGTCACCTGGAATTTGTACATGAATTTAATGAAAAATAAGTGTATTCTTTGGTAAGTTATTTCCATTTTGTATGTTTTTAGAGAAAACATTGCATTGCTACGACAATTCCACTATTGACACCTTTGTTTTCGGCGCATTCACTCCCCTGTCACCACCCAAAAGTTGGCACCTTGTGGTTTTTACAACACCTGTTTACCTGTTTTCTTCTTTAATGTGAGTGTGCTCATCTTCAGCATATCCCGTTCCCAGTGAACAATGGATTAAATTAAAATAGTGGACAATCCTATATAACATTTAGCATTTATGCCCGTGAGCAAAGCTATAATCTGAAAAATAATACCTTGACACTAAGCAGAATAATAAAACGGATAAATAACTTGACACCACTGGAACAGGTTACCAGACATCAATGAGGTTACTGCTTTTTTACTGATGAACTGCTAACCCTGACCGATATTCGTTCACATTGATCGGAAAAGCGCCAAAAATGGGCTTTCCAAGAAAGGGCTTTCCAAGCTGACCCGGTAAAATGAGGGAACTTGTGCGCACTTTTGCATGAAAACGTGCTCCCCCATGAATGAGGGTGGGTCTTGTCCATTTTTATTGAATATAAAACTGCCTAGTCAATGTTGGCGTAACAGGATATCCCCGCATGTGCTCCCAAGTTATTCCAAGACATTTCTGAAACCTTCCACACTGGTGGAGACACATCATTTCCAAGAATTATGAGCTTATGCAAAATCTGGTGCAGCCAATCACCTCGGAGTAGATTACGCCACATGTATTCATAACTAATTTAAAAAATACAATTGTGCAGAGGTACAACAATCTTCGGTTCAGAAGAAATGGTACAAAATCTTACCAAAATGATGGAACTATAAAAAATTATTTTTTCAAAGAAAAGGTAGTTTGAGCGAGAGATATGATACTAATACCCATGAAATTCACGGAATTAGGGGATAATATAAAGCAAACTCTCTCATCTTCCTAATAGTATCAAAATATCAGCCTCGAATGCACATATTTTCTAAATTCCATCTTTTTCCGGAATGACAGTCACGTCGTTGTTTATCAAGACAACGTTTCTCCTCCTTTCCAGGAGGCGTCTTCAGATAGAAGGTGGTTGTTCTTCACCTTTAGAAACAACGACGGGATTGGAATTCAGGAAGATAGAGTATCTACCCACACATCGCGGAAAACTTCGAGAGAACTTCTATCCGAAATATTTGCAAAAACACCAATGGTATTTTTCATGAGAAAGAGCCAAAGAGAGATTAATGAGCAATTATGAGGAAGGTATGAGACAGAGCCCATCAAAATTAAAACGTAATTCTTCAACAATTAAAAATAATAATTTCATAACTACCATTGATGCTTATTATACCTACAATCGCAAAATTATCGTCGATTGCGAAGACGTTTTCAGAGCACAGAGCAAAACAAATGCGGCAAGTTTAAGACTCAAAATTGTATATTTATCAAATTATTGAGAAATTCAGTATCATGATACGAAGTTTTAGCTTCATTAATACCAACACATTTACTTCAAGCTTCTTAAAAACAGCTTGAATTTTCAAATGATACTGGAATATGGTCGTCATTTTGAGTAAGGAAAAATCTCGTTCAAACTACCATTAATTTATTACATTTGTCAAATCATTCGATTCCAATCAGTTTAATTATCAGTGACACATTAATGAAACAATTCGCGCACCCAAAACTTGATGATTAATTAAACCTGTTCACGGATGTACTGATTAATAATTTAAGGCCATAGATAAAGGGATTAACCCATTACCGGCCAATGTCCCATTTTTGGGACGCAGGTTAAAATTGCAATAAAAGTTTTATTTTCTGTCCTATTCCCATTTCCTTTGCAGTGGATAATCATCATTACTCAATGTATCCACATTGCTGAAAACGTTGCATTTAGTTGATAATCTTTTAAACAAGATGGCTCTGAAAATCGATTTTATTTCTAATTTAGCACGCTTCTACATCTAGTGCTTCATACACTCAATTACTGGTGTGTGGTGCGAGTGCATCCAATATATATAGTCACCAAGAGTCCTACTATCGTGTGAATTATTAATATATCGAATACAGCAACAAATATAAGTATAACTTTAGTCAAAATGCTGCGTCCCATTTTTGGGACATTGGCCCCGTGACGAACTTTTGTGAAAAATAGTCCGTCTTTGTCTTTTCTATACAATAATTGGAATATTTTCTCTGCTAAGTTATTTATCCTACATACTCTTCGTTTTATCTTTTTTTTAGAAATCATTTTTACATATTTACAGAAAGAATTTAATTTTGCAATCCAGACACTAGAGCAGGAGATCATTATGTCCCAGCGCAGGGCCTTGACCTTGCAAGAAGTTACAACTATTCTATTGCAAACAAGCGACGATGAAAATGATGTTGACGATGTGGAAATCGCTATAATCCCTCCTTCTCCTGACGAACTGATAGATGAAGAAGAAATTGATGAAGGTGAACTTCCAGATACCATAAATCTACAAGATGTAGCAGTCAAGTTAGAAGTATTCCTTCAAAAAACCCGTGATATTGGTAATAGTCTTGCTGAAGCGTCAATTTCAACATTTCCTTATCCTAACCGAAGCAAGCCATGTCCCAGAATGGAAAAAGTGTTCACCAAGATATGGTACTGATATGGCTGAACCTTCCAAAAGAACTTTTGACAAACTGTAAGCCTTACTTGGCTTGAGTGTGGTTCAGATTTTTGAAGAATTTTTGAGGATGATTTATTGAATCTTATTGCTACACAGAGTACAATACATGCAACTCAAAAGTATTTTTTCCACATTTCAAAGTCGATATGAACGAATTGAAAATATTTTTTGGGATATTGCTGATTAGTGGTTATCACAAGCTTCCACAGCAGAATATATATTGGGAACAGTTGCCTGATGTTGGAGTTTCTTTAGTCTATCATTCAATTCATGATGGATATCCATAATTTACACGAGGTCAGGCCTGATATCATCAGTTTTATCATTCAATGCCTAAACATAGGTTCAAAGAGATCGAAAGGTTTCCACACGTAAAGAACAATGCATCTTTAGATAAAAATGATAAAATGTGTAAACTGAGACCCTACCTTGATGCCCTTAGAAATAATTGTTTTAAATTTAGCATTTTTCTCTATTGATGAGATGATGATACGATACCATGGTATGTATTCTGCCAAAATATTTATGCGAAGTTTGCCAATAAAATTCGGCTATAGGTTTTGGTGCCTGTGTAGCTCTAATGGCTATCTTCACAATTTTTCACCCTACCTTGGGAAAGAGCGTACAAATAATAAAGGTCCCTTAGGATTCAGGGTCATAAATGAACTCACGAGTGTCATTCCTAACAGCGATTCCACAATTTATGAGTTATTCTTCGACAACTTCTTTACAAGCCATGAAACGTTAACTGATTTGAAGAATAAGGAATCTAAAGCATCAGGGACAGTTAGAGACAGCCGCATCAAGAAATGTCCTTTGATGAAATCAGAGGTTATGGTAAAAACTACCAAAAGGGGATCTATTACTATAAATTTGATACCAAAAACCAAATTCTGGTAGCTAAGTGGCATGGCAGCACCCCAGTATTCGTTGCTACCAAATATAGACAGATTCATCCCACACTTTGTGTAAAAAGTTACTCTCAAAAAGACAAAAAATAAATCACCGTTCCTATGCCTAAACTTATTTCTGAGTATAATAGTTTTATGGGAGGAGTAGATTTACTTGATAAACAGATCTCACTGTACAGGATAAGAATTCGCGGGAAAAAATGGTGGTTCCATATTTTCACTCAAATGGTTGACATTGCCGTGGTAAACAGCTGGAGACTCTTTCAGATAAGTATTTTAGAAGAGAACATGTCTTTACTTGATGCAAGAAGAAGAATAGTCTTGGCATATTTGACTAAAAACACTTCTGCTGCACGTAAACGTCCCGGGCCCCAAAGAAACCGTATTTCTGGTGTAAGACAAAGCGCAGAAATAATATTTGATGATGGAAAACATATAATATTTCGCTGCGCTGCGCTTTGTGTGGAAAGAACACCACGATAATTTGTAAACGCTGTTATGTTGCATTGCATGACCGATGTTTTTCCGATTTCCATGATAGGTAAACTATTTCAGTGATCTCTTGTGGATATGCGATGATCATTCGATAACAGCAAATTCACTTCTTGAAGAGCTATTTTTTTTTCAAGCCATTACAGCTTTTTATTCTTGAATGTCAATTCAAATGTCATGCGATAAACATTTTTACATGGTATTATATTTATAGTTCATCTCATGGTTTTACCACTTTCTAGTTGTACCAAATGGCAACTGATAAATATTTTTATTTGTAATTCTTTATAATATGCATTGTTTTATCCCTTTCTGTATGTACCAAATGTGCACATTTTGTGTGTTTATAGTACATCTCATGGTTTTATCCCTTTCTAGTTGTACCAAATGGCATCTGATCAATATTTTTATTTGTAATTCTTTATAATGTACATCTCATGGTTTTAGCCCTTTGTTTGTACCAAAATGCACATTCTATGTGTGTTTATTGTTCTGTAGACGCTAAATAATATTTTATATCATAAAATCCTTCATTCTTGCAAAACTGAAAAACTTTTTCATGTAATGCAACATATTGTAATGTGACATGGTGTAAAATATAGATCAAGTTCAAAACGTTGTCAAAATATTGAATAAATAAGCACGTATGATTAAACGCAGTCACTTTTCATCTTTCATAAGTGTTATTAACATTAATTTTGAGCAAAAAAGTATCCGGAAATAGTTATTTTGCCAATTACTACTGATGGTCGTATTTTGGAGGGAAAGCTACTGTATTGGGCCAACGTCCCAAAAATGGGACGTAATTTTTTTTGCACTAAATATTTATATTTTTTCGTAAAACTTTGTTTTTGTCATCCTTATGTGATTGTATCTTCGAATCAAACTTTAAAAACCAAATTATATTCGTGAAATAATTATGGTCCTTAATGGGTTAAGCTCGCGAAAGTTGATTCCATCTCTGTAAGCAAAATACATGTCAGGGGATTATAAATACAGACACTATTAAATGGGGCACACCTCAATGTGTGTTGTATTTCAAAATGTTTGCATAAATTAGTTACCATTACAGGCTCTTTTAACTTTTAACTCGCTTTAAAATCATGTGGCAATCGGAAGAAACAATTAACTGGGATATGGGCAACAATCAGTCTTAACTGATGCAAATGATCCATCTGAGATGAAAGAGTGAGGATTACGTCTAGGAAATTTATCAATGGACATCAGATAGAAATGATATTGCCAGATATGAAAATAGATTATGCCGTTGAGAGAAAACTTTACAACATCAATGTTCTCTGTAAGAAGTGGATATCTGAGTAACTGATCCTCAGTTATATATATACAAGTTGAAAATCCTGCTGAAACAGGCTAAAATATTGGCGAAAATGCCAAAAAGTAAAATTGCCTAACATGGTGACCTCAGGACCCCACTCTCCATTCGCATTCCGTTTTCCTCATTCACGAGTCTCAACGGAGGAATTCCCATTCGTGTGAAGAGAAAAAAAGCATACCTATAGCTTGTCCGGAGACCCCCATTTTCCAATCAGTTCGTTTTCCATAAAAAATGCATCGAATTATTGCCCACTCTTTTGACTGCAGACAGTTCGACGAGGTCAATCTTGGCCATTCATGAATAGAATGAATGAGACGAACAAATCTTTTGTCAAGGTTCCCATTTCAGCCGAAACACGGCGAAGGATTATCTGTATGAAGGCAGATGGCGGGATCCTAATCAACTTTCTCCTTCGAAATGTTCTCAATGATTTAATACACGAAATCTCTCACACAGCAACGTTATTTTATGCATATTCCAATAAATCTTAATGCGAAATACTAACAATTTAGTCGTGCTTTTGCGATTGAATAAACGTCAATTTTAATGCCAGAGTGTGCGGTGTAACGTGCAATCTCAAAAGGAAAACAAGTACTAGGTATTCCTTTTTCATTATATGCACACACACTCAAATATAAGAGACTTACACGGCACACCTTTTGAGAATAAAACAAGAAGAGCTCATTTTCTGTCACTTAAATTATTCCATACTTTATTCACATTCAAAGGTAATGGCACATGTCCATTCCTTTTCCATAAAAAAGATCAAGATCACAGCTTATTTCGGCAACTAAATGGTGGAACGTTACTCGAATTTGGAAAAGAAAGAGTAAGAATGAAGAGGCTGGAGCAAACTTCTGCAAAAAATGGTTATATCAATTGCAATACGCTATCATTTCTTTCAAGTATATTTCTTTCGTGCTAGATACTCCATTTATTCCCATTTAATATGAAGATAAATGATCGCATGGATCTCCAAGAGCATACCTCGAGGCTCATTACGCAGGGAATCCAAAATATGTACAAAAAGACACAGTTGAAGCAGATTTACTGTCACCTATGTTGTTAGCATGAATATAATTAATTACACAATAAACTGCTAAGAATCATTAAATCAATTTGGTCGAGTATCTCTAAAAGATGGGATGGAAGTATAGTTGGAAGTATAGTTGAGATGTTTTGCGAAAGTTCAAAGCAGACAATTTTTCGGAGGAAATTCAGCATATTTTTCCAAAGCCAACTTTTTTAAGTAGTAACGATCACAAGTAAAAGATCAACGAAACAGATTGCAGTACTGATAAAAATAGGAAATGTAATTTTTCCCGCCAACTATAAGGAACCATATTAATCGCGATGGATTTTTCTATGGAATTCCCACTCGCGAAAGATATACTAGACTTGATACTTGCGCTTAACAACTCTTCGTTATTACCAACACCTTACCCCTCATGAAATCCTGGTTTTCTGCATGAATTATTACCCAGTAGTATCCGTGAATGAATAGCATCAGTAATATAAATCAGAAATAGTATCATAAGCATTCAAGCCCGTTTGTCAGCGTAATCTTTTATTTTAAGTCTCTTAGCTTCTGATTTAGTCGTGCAATGTTCTCCTGACCACATTATGCACCGCCTAATAGATAGAATCAAATAATATAAAATATAAATAAGCCTGCGGGATTCGACCTTGAATCAAGACGACCCTTGCTTGCATAAAGGGGATTCACCCTGTGCCACACTCCTGGGAGGTGGCTTGCACGATACTTCGTGTATTTGTGCATGTAAAAAGTAATAAACTGAAAGATTCACCGTAAAAACATTTTTCTACGGTTGCAGAAGAGAAAAAAAAGCCTACAAATAAAATCAAAGACCAAAGCTCCTTCCATCAAACCCTTTTCGACCTCAGTCAATAAATCGATACAGGCTTGCACAACAGAAGAACGAACAGAAAGTAAGATTATCGATACAAATAATCCCAGCGTAGTCGCAGCCCGACAGAGATGTCGCACGATTTCCCGAAGAAAAAGAAAATATCCGGGGGAAATTCGCGAGAAGAAAGAGACAAATTTCTTTGACGTTCCGGTGAAGCACGGCGGGAAGTGAGAGAGAGAGAGAAAGAGAGGGAGAGAGAAGTAAAGAGGATTGACGACAAAAAACATAAGACACGGGAAGCGCGCGACGCTTCAACGAGAGACAAAGTTTCATTTCTCAAGGGCTCCGGCGACGAAATTCGCGGGGAATGAATTCAGCACTTCCCCATGGGAGATAGTCACACGTGAAGAGGGGGATAATGGCAAGAGAGAGAGGGGGAGGGAAGAAGACGTTGCAAGTGAAAAGAAGAAGATGAAAGGACCAAAGCGAGAGAGCTTGTGACGATAATAATTAAGAGAAGGAGGTGGGAGAGAAATAAGAGCTGATGATATCGCCTACACATGGGACGAAACCGGCCTGAAGGCTGAAGACTGTAGAAGGAAATTAGTCACTGCTCAAACTCCGTTCCCGCGTTCTCGATTTTTCTACACATCTTACTGTGCAATTAAGTGCCTCGAATAAAACGCCCTGTACAGTTTGTGCGCACGTTTGCATGAAAACGTGCTCCTCCATGCATGAGGGCGTGTCTTGTCCATTTTTAATGTATATAAAACTGCCTAGCTGCTGTTTGCGTAACAAGATACCCCAACAAGTGCTCCAAGTTATTCCAAGACACTTCTGAAACCTCCTACGGGTGTAGAGAGACATTTTTTTCCAAGAATTATGAGCTTATGCGAAAGCTGACGCAGCCGATCACCATGCATATGCAGATAACACTACACGCGTAATAATAACTAACTCGACGACAGCTGTAAGGCGGCACAACAATCTTTGCCAAGACCTTTTCAGTACAAAATTTGCTAAAATGATTAAAATATTAAAATATTTGTTTGAATTTAGGTAGTCTGGGCGAACGAGCAGAGTGTTTGACATCGTTATAATTAAAACGATCTCTATCTCACTACCAGGAAGGTCGTCATATAAATCTGTGAAGACATACACAGTTTATTTAGTGACCAAGACTCTTCACAAAGTTGAGCCACGAACGATTGAATTAAGTTTTATTTTTAGATATGAGCTCTTAAATTTCTTGCAAATTGAGAATATGGTCGCAGAAATAACGCATTACAAGCAATCGGAATGGTGATAAGGATCACGAAAAATAAATAAATCTTCTTTATGTCTTGTAGAGTGGTACCGAAACATGGTGACAGTAGCCTGCGTGCAGCAATACGTCAAGGAGGGGAGAACTCGTGTGGAAGGGGTCGGCTAAGGAGCGGACGAAAGGGTGCAGCAAAGGATAGCCAACGCTATCAACATAGCTTCATTTAATTTGAGAGAGCGAGAAAGTGTCAGGAACGCGTATCACCCAAGCATAACTAAAACTCCACTCGGTTGCTACTTTGGTATTATAGGACCTCATTCAGGTGACAGTGTCCAGCACACTACCTTTAAAAACGAGTTACCAATGTTGAATACTCGAGTGCCCACTCAAATTGAGTGAGCAATTTGCAAGATGCCTGTCGCAAACACCTCGCTTATTTAAAAGGAAAACTTTTGAACGTAAAACGATCTCTACGCATGGAATTATATTTTATTAATCCTAATTCTTGGTTATGTAACTGCTTTGAGTGAAATTCATGGCATCAATCGCTTTATTTAGTTAAATCATATAGCCTTGGAAAGTTCTCACGTCTTCTGGTTTAGAACACTACCAATTCAAAAGGTGTTAGCATATTTATGATTAAAATGCTGAAATTGCTTTGCGTTTAAATAAACTTTATCCATCAAAGCACAATTTTCAATAGATTTATGTCGATTAACGCCAGCTTACGTCTTTGTAAGGCCAGTGAAACAATTTTAGAACGTGAGTTGGTGACGGAATTTCAAGCACTTATTTGATGGACACCGACTTATAAGTAGTATAAATGAATTCACTGCATTGGCTTCCGCGGCATTATTTGTGTTTGTTTAAAATCCTGGAGTTAATCCTGAGTTAATAGTTAAGTTCATTGACAACGTTGCGTGATGGGATATTTTATCAAGAACTCTCCCGCGTCATGGTTCAAATAAAACAATCGCTCACCAACTGCGACTTTTGCTCATAAAACCTCAGCAGACATTTCCGTCAACAAACAAGGCAACGCGAAAAGCTGTAGCACCATATTAATTGGGAATATACCGCGAAGCCTTCAAGAATATTGTGAATAAGCATAATGTTGCTGCTGCCTGATGTGACCCTAGTGCAATGAGAATCTTTACGTATTTATAGCGTGCGATGAAAACGCACGCATCATTCGCAAGGTGTATGACCTAACACCGATACTTTAGCTTAGTCAATCGGATATCGGCTTACCACATTGATATCAATTACATAAGTAAATATAATATTTAGTTGTCGCAGTCCCTGGACTTTGAAAAGTTTGAGTGCGTTTCTATGATACGAATCAACACTCACACTCAACTCGAGTGTGAATGCTTACTCGAGAGTGCGAATGCCCACTCTGATTGAGTGACGTACTTTAATACGGCCCGATGTCTACAATCAAAATACAATGAGGACGGACAAATAGAGCATTTTTAATCTAGTAACGAAGGTTTGCGGCCTTGTAAACCTTAGCAGTCAAACGTGAAGACTACCTTCCTCCCATATGTGGAGCCTAGTTTGTGTACCATGGACTCTATCTCAGAAATGGTTAATCTGACCAACTGCCATCATGCTTCCCTACCACTATAATACATCACTTTTAACCTCATATATATTGATCGAGTCTTGCCCGCATCTCCGGCTTCTTTTATCACGTTACAACATTCCGTTTTTTCTTCATTCGGCAAATATCTTCAGCTTCTCACTTAAGAATTCTCTCTTTTCTCCATTCTCCACCGTGAAACGAAGTCGACTACGCTGTTCCCGTCTTAAGTTTCCTGATTTTCTAAGAGGAAGACGGAGGTAGGTGAGGTACCTGCTTAACTTGAGGCACGCGACGGGAGGAACCTCCTAATCTCCTTGCCGATAAGGGAGGTTCCGATGTCAGATTACTTTCCAAACTTCCTCCTATCCACATCTGCTCTCTGCTTTCCCCTACGTTTCTTCCTTCGCTTGAGTGCCCCGTCTTTCCCCGAGCTAACGAAGTAAACGAATGCAATTCCAAGTGGAATCCTTCCGCAAATCCATCATGGTGGAGGCAAGTATAATCGTTTCATCGTCCTCGTTCGTCCTGTGTAATTCAGTCTATGTATCTCAGAAGGGGACCTCGCGAAAGTGATGTCAAGTACCATTTTTATTCCAAAACCTTTTTTATGTGAAAAGTCTTAAAAAGTAATGAGTGACGAGGATTGGCTCCCTTAGCATGAGATCCAAAGCAATATCACCTAACGCCGAATATCACCTATAATTAATGTAACTGAGTGAGAAAAATATTTTTATCTTCCACTGATTTTTAATGAAAGAAGTTACCATGCACAATTAGTTTCGACGCAAAGGCGTCATCTTCAATTCGTTGGCTGTTTCAGTTCATTATATATTTATTTAAACATAAATGTATAAATAACGAACTGAACCAATGAACGAGATGAAGACAATACCCTTGTGTTGAAACTATGTGCATAGAAACTTCTTTCATTAAAAATCGGTGGAAAGATGCAAAGTTTTTTTTCTCTCAGTTAAAAACTAATTTCCACATTGTTAAGGTGGGTCTATACTTCCAATCCGACTCACGTTAACGGTCGCCGCCTGTGGTCGCCTACTGGGGTGGTAGAAGCCCAACGGGAAACTGTGAAGGCGGTGCTGACAAAAATGGAGTGGGGAACGATTATCCTTGGGTGGGGATGGAAAAGGTCTACTCCGTTGTCAATGCAGGCTTGAGCGCTTAACATTTCTATAGCCTTAATACGAAAACAGTATCAATGGTTGATGATTTTTTGCGTACATGAAAGACGATTCTTTGATTTAAATGGGCTGAAAATCCTCATTTCGGAATCTATCCTTCGCAACGTATCCCGGAATATTACCAAGAAATGTCGTCAAAACCAAGGTTTTTCTACTTTTTATAAAAAAACACAACTACTTCATGATAAAGTTTTTCCACGTAAATCAACAAATGATTCTTCATCTACAGAAGATCAAAATTGCAAGTATCCAGCTGTCACGGCAAAGCCGTTACTGGGTTAGAGGGAAACGTCTGAAACAAGCTTCTTAGCCCCGGTATAGAGCCACCTTAAGGCTGAAACCTTCTATCTTATAATTTTTTGTTTTCAGTGCCAACAGGACCATGGTCAAGGAGAAACGTGACAAGCGCTTAGATGGAAGGTTTTATATTCGTGTCTCACTGCGGGTCACATTTTGTTTTATTTTTCAAAATTTACAAATTGTAGTAATCCATAGTTTAATGGTCGGAGTATTATTCATCGGAATTCTCAAGTTTGAAAAATTTGTTTTGAAAAAAAAAAAACAAAATTTTACATTCGGATTACTTCAAAGAGAAAAGGCTGGAAGATAAAACAAAACCGCTCACAGCAAGAATCGTCAGCATAGCCTAGCCTGGACATCATAGAAAGTTTTCCTTCTATCTCATTTTCCAATTTTTCTGTGTGCGACCTAAAATATTTAATCAGTGCCATTTTCACAATGCCGCAGAAAATCAAAACTAACGATAATCAGGGTAATTAATAATAATATTCTGCAGGTCTCACAATCATAACGTAACTGATGCTGGGCCACTGAAAAAGGCAGTTATTACATTGATCATTTTTCGCATGTACATGTTTACTATGAACACGCAGAATTTATCATGCCGAATTTAAAACTTGCTGCACATGATTCAAGTTTTTCTTTAAAGATATTATGGAAGACCAAATTGCAATAAATACATACCTACACCAAGAAAAGTAAGGAAGTACAAAGAATTGCCAGGGTGTGATAGCTGTGAGCAGAGAAAAATGAAGGGATGCAGTAAACCAATCCTAGGATTGAAACGCTGAGGATTAGAATATTCTAAAATAAATTGATTTTATTTTCATAGATAACGAGCTAGTGGGATTCTCCTACGTCGTCAACCTTGCAGTCTAAAAACCTTTTATCATGCGAAATTTGTAAAGCGAATGAGATGGCAATGTGTTTCTAAAGGCCGTTTTACACTGGGCTCTCTACTGCGCAGGCTGATGTGATGAACGCCTGCGCTAATATATGAATGACTGCGAGGAAAATAGCCCCTGCTCTAATTTGGTGCCCGCGTTCTCACAGCCCGTGAAGCACCACGTAAGTTATTATGTTATTTAATGAAACTACCTGTTTGTTGCTACAAATACTCATGTAGACATGTTCTTTCCATTTTGCGTTAAGTTGAGAGAGATATTTGTAGGCTGTTAGTGGCATTATATGGCAGAATTTAATAATTAAATTTTTCTACCGATAAAAGGGAGATCGCTTACCGTCACATCGCATTTTCTAAATAACAATCAATGGGGTATTTAGGCGTACAATGATGATTTGTGAATTCTAGTAAATTACTGGAATCATGCATGAAATTTGCTAAGCAGTAATTGCTCGCAAAATAAAAATTTAATGTACAAAATCACATACATTCTCCAAGCGTGAACGAAAATTGCGCTCGATAACCGGAATATGTTTCATAATAATTACTCATAAATGGATGATTCTAAATGCAAGTTTTCAATTATAATCAAGTTTCATTTTTTGCAGTCACTCACTTAACTAGATCACATACTAAAGTAGTTTATGATTTCAGAAAATAGTAGATTTCGCACATTTGTGTTTCGCATTTCGCGTTATGTTAGCCCCCGATTTTGGGCCAGGGTAACGAAAGTTCGTATTTTTACTGATGTTTGTTTGCTTTCGGCCTCTATTTTCGTAGTTGAGCAGATATATGTATTTTAAGAATCTTTTGCATTGAACTGTAATCACTCTATCCTAATAAAATCCGGATTGATCATCAAATAATGCATAAACAATGTGTCGGACAACACCAAGTAGGTACACGTACAATAACCAAGAGTGCTAATAGCAAATTTACTTATTTCTCCACTCAACTTAAATTTCTTTCACCATATTTATTTATTTGTCACTCATTAAATTCATTTTACATTCAACCAGGAACTTGATGATATAGAGTAGGTAGTCGCTAACGCAGGAGATTAGTATCATGAAGTGCACCGAGTCAAACCTCTCCAGATTTGTTATATCATGATTTATCATTGTACGTACAATTTTTAAACACAAATATTAGAAATATTTTTAAAGAGAAGTGTCTACCCAAAAAATTAAATCTATCCCTAATTACCGACTTTACTTTAAAGTAAAACTTTTCTTGGCAACGCGTTAATATAACTTTGCATCCTCTATATCCATGCCTTCTCTTGCAAAGTGAACAGACAGCAAACCCACGGAATAGAATTCTATTCCCTGGCAAACCAATGTAAACAATAATTCGCACAAACCCTTTTCACTGTCAAAACAAAACACTCGTCAAATGCGAACGTAATTTACGAAGTAATTTCGCAAAGACTTGCGCAGACACGTGTCGTGTAAAGCTGTCATATTGTGAAAAGCTCTCGTTCTCGCAGTGTACTTTGGCGCCTTCTACTGCGAGAGCTGAAGCTGCTTCAGCATGCCCAGTAGAAAGCCCCATGTAAAACGGCCTTAATGGATGAAGGATGATGGTATCGAGTTAGTATGGTGGCTGGAGTACCGACACTCGATCTCGTGAGTCCGAGTTCGACCCCCGGCGGTGTCAAAGATTTTTCCTGGAATCCCGATTTCTACCAGGGTGCTACGTCGAGAGTACTTTTAGTAGAGTACTCCGTCCGTCAGATATGACGTTTATATATTGTCCCTTTGGCGTTTCTCGTTGAGAGCAGACTAAAGTCGACACTGAGTTTCTCACCACCCTTCCCCTCCTCCCCAAATGGTCCATCCTGCCAATCTACTCGCCTATCCTCAATTCGTGAAGAAACCTAGTACTTTTCATGAGAATAGGCGTACATAAATTCCTGAATTATTGCACAAGTTATTACAGTCACTCGAGAAAAATTAAAGATTTCGAAATTTCCGGAATAAATGGATGGTTATTCAGGAAGAAGGCGACAGGTAAGTACCAAGAAAGGTAAAAATGATTATGTATACGTTTTTTATGTATCAATAGTTACACATGCATCGGTAATATGTGTGATGAATGACAGGTAAAGGAGCAGACTGCAGTCTGGGGAAATAAAGTTCTTGAGAAGTGTAGTGCGAAAGAGAAGAATGGACAAAGAAAGAAATACAGAAATCAGAAAATATATTTGAGTAGCTCGAGAATCAAGGAAAAATATAATAGACTAAGATGTCTGGGGCACTTAAAAAGAATGCATGACGGTAAAATTCTCATAATTCCGGAAAAAAGTGAGAGGAAATGGATGGAGGAAGGGTGAAGAAAGACCGGCGTTCGCCATTAGCCTACTCTCAACGGAGTCCACCGAGGGTGAGTTTAAATTATCTCCTCCGTATAATTCATTCTCAAATTACGACTTTTGGCGGATGACTGTACTATTTACATGAATATTGAGAAAGAAAGTGATCACTAAATCCTTCAATATGATGCAGATAATTTGGCAGCTTAGGTAATTAATAACGAATTGGATATAAATGCAAGCAAATGTAAATCTATTAAATTTAGTAATATGATAAGAAAAGCTGACAGACACTACAATGTCTCACGCAAAGTCGCAAACCTAATCGTAAATGTGACGCGAACAAATATTTAAGTGCTTACATAACCTAAAGGTTTCGGATGGGGGCCGAACCTGAAAAGCATTACTACTTAAGAATTTTAACCATTACATTGGGAGATGAAAAACCTCTAGTGAAGCAGTTTAGCCAAAAGTAAAAGGCATATGAGACCCTAATACGACCAATTTTGAAATTTGCGTCTTAAGTTTGGGATCCAAATGAAGAAGGTAACATTAAATCATTGAAGAATGTACAAAGAAATGGGTAAACATAGGAGGACGGAGAGCGTTACAGAAATGCTAAAAATACTGGCATAGTAGTCGCTGGAAGATAGAAGAAAAAGATAAAAAGAAACTGCAACACGCCTACAGTTCAACGCTACAATTAAATGCCCTCCAAAAGACAACACATTTGGGCTTGGAATTCTTCTGAATTATATCCGCCGTTGCCGGGATCCGAACGGAGGTCCTCAATATGGGAAGCCAGTACCTAGTCTACCCACTACATCAACCAGTTCTACGACTTTTGGAGAGTCAATAGGATACTTTACTTACTTTACTTTACGCGATCAGGCCCAGAGGACCGCGCGATAATACAAATGAGGCTTTCCATTCTCTTCTGTCCTCTGCTATGTTCCGCCAGTTCGGCCAGGTTTCTTGCTGTTGCAAGTCTTCCCTTACTCCATCTATCCATCTCTTGCGAGGTCTCCCCACTGGTCTCCTTCCTTCTATTATCATATCCATAGCCATCTTTCCCCACTCATTCTAACCACATGTCCAGCCCATTCCAATCTCCTACTCCTTAACACTCCTATAATATTCGCTTCGTGATACAGATTGTACAATTCTTCATTATGTCGTCTTCTCCGTTCTCCTGTTTCTAAATCCAATAGCCAATAGGATAGGTAAGATAAATAAGCGTGTGACTCGTTGAATAGGGAGTATACTAAAAAAACCTTCAAAGAGATGGGATTTGACCCGAACACAAGAGAATGGACAAAGGAGCTACACAGAATAAACCAGTGCAGAGCGAGGACTTCAACTCGATCAACAAGATGGTTTTAAATCAAAAGAGGGCTAAAAATCCTATTATTTTACATAAAGTCACGGAATGCTTGTCAAGTATGGTGAAGAGAGAAAAAAATAAACGAAATTGGGGAACAAGACGTATGATATTTACAGTTGATATGGTAATTTGGAGAGAATATCCAGTAGGAGTTCAATGAGTGGAGCTAAAACATGACACTAGTAGGAATGGAAATCGGTTAAGAGAAAAGTGGAGTTATAGCCATAGGATAAGATAAGAAGCTTGAAAAAGACACCCAGTTAAATGGCAGTCCACTTAAAGTTCTCGAATACATCAACTACTTAGGAGCTGTGATACAAAATACAGCATGAAATTAGAAAAACATTAGAGAAAGTAGAAAAGCTGCTTACGACTGTGGGGCATCTACTCTGGGATAGGTAAGTACCAAGAAAGGTAAAAATGATAATTAATACATTTTTCATGTACCAAAACAGTCATCGACAATATGTGTGATTAATGACAGGTAATGGAGCACACTTCAAGCTGGGGAAATGAAGTGCTTGAGAAGTGTAGGGGAAAATAGTACAATAGACAGCGACAGAAAAAGATAAATCTGAAATGATATTTGAGTAGCTCGAGAAACAAGGAAAAAGAAAATAGATTGAGATGGCTGTGGCACTTAAAAAGAATTAAAGACGGTAGGATTCCCAGAATTCCGAAAAAAAAGATAGAGAAAATGGGAAGCGGCATAGGGGAAGACCAAGTAAACGATGGATTGATGTAATGAAAAGAGACTTAAATAAGAGAGACATTTCCTTGGAGAAAAGATACAATGTGGAATGAGAGCAAATAATGAAGAAGCATGGCTAATACCTAAACCCACGGCATGGTGGAACAGAAATGGCAGTGGATAGAAGTAAGATCTCTGGTAATACAACGGAAAGTAACCGGTGATCAGATTTTAAAAATTATCTCGCGTTTTCTATGAGTACGGAGTAACTCAATGAGACGGATTCTACATTGAGGATGCGACTGGAAGAAAGAATGAGAGTTTTCTCGGCAAATGGTAGAGATAAAGGGGCTGAATAATGAAAAGAGAAACGTGGCGACGATGAGAGGACTGACAGGTGTAGGAATAACCGAGGAAGGTCGACAAGTCTGGCAGAAACAGGCAGGATAAAGTGAAGAGGAAAAAGGAAGACTGGTGTTTTATTCGTTCAAGGTGAGAAGAAAATGGAAGAAAGGATTTAAATTCACCTGTCGCACTTCATCACATCTCCCCATCTGTACGAGAGAACAGGGAAAGTAATGAGGTGTTACGTTAAAGCAGTGTCTCCAGAGTGGAATTCCCTTCCACAATATCACGGGTATCACAAAAATGACTCAGAAGTCACTTGATGGAAACGTATTGTGTCAAACATGTTAAATAAGAGAAGGATTGGTTATATTCAAAACTTTTAATTTCTAATTATAGTAGTAAAATGGTACAGAGTGCCGAATTATTAATCGGTTATTAGGATTTTAAAGTTTGTATTATAATTTATTCTTCCCTCACGCGGGAATTTTCATGACTTTTCGTCCACGAATCACAAAAAATGTTTGCCGGAAAATGTGAAGAAATTTCTCTTTTAACTTCAATATTACAATGCTGTTTACATATCAAGAATACCTCAAGGTTTACAGAAATGAAGCCAAAAT
Organism: Pyrrhosoma nymphula; assembly: GCA_963573305.1. Lineage (NCBI taxonomy): Eukaryota > Metazoa > Arthropoda > Insecta > Odonata > Coenagrionidae > Pyrrhosoma > Pyrrhosoma nymphula. The sequence continues at coordinate 116,742,016 of OY754330.1, forward strand.
GTTGCCGAAGACAAACAGCATGCAGATCGTGAAACAGCGACAGCCGCAGCCTTCCTGTTTAGCATCCTAGGTGATTCACTAGTCATGAAACTTGAATCAACTTCTATATATAAACAAAAGACTCGTATGTACCTCGTTTTGGTTCAACCTTAGATGAGAGCATCTCCTACCCTTCGCGATAATGCGCATATCATAGCATGGTGTTCCGGTAGCCCGGGTCCCATATTTGACAAAGATGTAACAGTTACTGATCTAGACAAATTTAATAACAAAGATGATCTTTCGAGGGAATTTTCGAGGAATGAAAGAATATGGCATCGATGCTAAGGTAATGGAAGTATGTGAAAGTAGCGTCCTTCGTGGGTTAGGCCACGGTGAGATCTGAGATTAAGGCCGAAGAACAAAAGGGATTTACGATAGAGGAGTGGATGGTGTGAGAGGAATGGGTAGACCGAGAAAGTAATGGGTGCATGTGGTGGAATAGACTCTTAATGCAAATGACATTAAATCCCGGTTTTATATTGCCCAGTTAAATAACCACAAGATAACCTAGCAATATTTAAACATATCTTAATTGTGAGTTCGGGTTTCGTAAATAACACCAGACTGTTGATAAAAGATCTTAGGCTTTCCCGGCGAATAATATTAGAAAAATCTTCTCGGGTTCGGCCATTAAAAGCCTTACCCGGTGCCAAACCCGAGAAGAATTTACTAATACCAGACTGTTGGTTTGTGGGCGTTATCGATGGGAGACCGTATTAACTCTGGTCTATATACTGAGAAAGTATCTATTTGGCCATTGATAATAAAACCTCCATTAACTTCATTCAGTATAGAAAAAAAATAGAATTAATGAATCAATACAAGGGAGAATAAAATAATGAACAAATTATGCAGCCCTACCAAACTTTAAAAGAATTGTCGGCAGGTTCCGGCAACGGCAACATAATTAAAACTTTGGCTCCACACCTTATAACGTCAGCAGATATACAAATAAGTTATAAACACTACATTTAGATACAATGATATTACAAATATTTACTGGCGTAAGAGTATAAAGAGCAGGAGAGTATGTATGGATTAAGCAATGCATGAATGTGGCAAAGGCAAATAAAGTACGAAAAACAAGAGCAATAATGAGGAAATTATTGAAAGAGAACGAGTTTCCTAGGCCCAACCCAACAAGTTCTCTCTTTTGACATAAATTAAGAAAAACTGTCGATTACACGGAATAATCATGAAATTTATGATAAATCAGGGGGTAATTTTTAAGCTTTCACCTTTAATTAAGCTTACCTACAAAGTAAAGCCTTCATCTGTGCAATGTATATTTTGTCTGTGACTAACCTGAAGGGGAACGGCGTTATTGGTACGTGTGTATTTAATTCACGAAAATCTTCGGGAATACGATTTCTCGGTCACCATTCCCGAATGTTTCCAAAATTGACGGGAATTCGAAAAAACCCCGAAGTAACGCGACGAAGCAAGAAGAAAAGGAGGACATTTCAGGGGAAGAGCAGAGAGACGTGAACTAGCAGGAGAATTTGATGGGATTTCTCGCGGACTTCCTTTCGCACATGTCAACTGTCGATCACAACCAGGCAACCTTCCCACCCATTCCCTTTTTTTGGCGTATTCATACATTCCTCTTCCCCAAACGATAAAAATGAACCCCAGACACACGATCTCAGCTCTCGCAGACTTCCATTCTATAGCCTCCCTCGAGAGAAAGACTTGGGCATTTTCGGTTAAAATCCCTTCACCCAACCGCTCTCTCTCTCTCCCCCGCGTATCTGCTGCTTCGCCGCCAAAAATGACGCTCCGCCCTGGTGATGGAGGAAGGCATAAACAAAATGCTATTTCTGGGAGATATAAGGGAACTCCCAGTGATTCTCACTCCATGAATACCGAAAAGCGCTTCAACCTTCGCTCCGCTATCGGACGACAGATGTCATTACGACGGCGTTTTTGGTCAGTTCCTTTTATGTGGCGACCTCGTCCAGGGTTGATTTCGAGCACCTCACCCTCCCCCGTCTCTCTGCTTGTCCACGGATTCTCTCTCGGATTGCCGAGTTGACAACTGAAGAGAATATATTGCCCTTTTTTTCCTGTCCCTCTCCCTCACTTGAATGAAGTTCCTATGACTGTTGAGCCCAGTTCGCCGAGTTCCAGATCTCAATTTCGGGTTTTGAAATGGAAGTAATTGCGGCCTAGCCGGAAAAAAGGCAATTTACTCCATAAAAAAAACTCAGGCATAAAAATTGGTGCCTCGTTACCTTTCCAAAATGACCTGTAGAAAAATTGAACACAAATGAAAATGGCAAGCTATTCGAATGTATATTCTTGAGTACGGTAGTTTCAAAAAAAAAATTATACTGATCATGCATGTGGCTTTTTTGCCGGAAATGATACAATGTGTAAGGTAACAGAATTAAGTTTACAATTATCTTTTCGTTTCCTGAGCAAGCATATCATAGTCCCATGCCTAATCACGACTTATGCATTTAAAAATATAGAAAAACTAAAAATGCACACTAAAATAACTTTGGCAGAGGAAACTTAAGCAACCATGCAGAATTAACCCAAGAACAAGGTGTTTAAGTGGAAGGCATAATTGTCATGGATTAAGTATAATAAAATTATTCATATCTCGACAGGATTTGAAAAACATAACACGGTGCAGGAATAAATAATATGAGGTAACAAACAGGGCATATTCATACCGTTTAATTATTTATATATGATATGTGGCATGCCAGTAGAGCTTCAAATTAACCAAATAATTTAATTTCACGAAACTAATGAGTTTTAATTTATACTTTCATAAAATCCAAGCTTAAGGATACATGGTATACGCTGGATAAAAAATATCGTTTTACAATACTTGCTGACCAAACGGGAGTTGAAACGAAGCTTGTTCCTATATTTTATAGACAATGACACAGTTTGATAGGTTTTTCAAACGGGGGTTATCCCACGTACCTACGATGAAATAAAACTAACTTTTGGATGGAATTTAAAAATACTACAGACTAAGGAAAAAAAATCACGATAATTCTGATACATAGTCGGATATCCCTGTGTAATTTCATGAGTTAAATTAGCATCTAGGCTGAGTATGTTGTAAATCAGTAGATATACCACTGTTGCGAGAGTTTCGTAGGTTTTAATAACACCAAGATTGTGGGGAATCCAAAAGTCAAAAAATCTCAAATACTTTCCGTTTCTTGTCCAAGCTCGCAGATTTGGCGAGAAAAGGCTAAGCTAATAAAAAAATAGACACTGCGTAGCGCGCACGCTTTTGGCTCATTATCCATAGAATAAAATGGATGGGAAACAATTATGATTCTGTGTATTATTTTCTCCCTCCCGATGCCAAGAATGCAAAACATTGGGCATTATTTTAACTAAACAGCCCACCACCCACGGAGTTATGAACGCTTGAAGTAGCGAAAGTAGGAGCACACGAGGTCTTTTCCCGAAATGTTGTAAAACACAGCAGGAAAGTAGCCTACCATCTCCACTTTGCCTGTAAAATCTTAATGCATGGCCATTTATGTGCACTCATTCAATGGTGATCTGGGCATGAACTTCACCGAAATACTAAATTATTAATCAATCATCATACATTTCAAATTATTGGTATATTGTCTATTTGCTGCACCAAAACCAAAAAGGTTAAATTGTAATCCTGTTCCATAGGACACTAATCCTCGAACAATAACATTATATTCTATTCTATTCATACATTTCAGTGTTTCTTATATTTTAGAAAAAACGAAAGAAAACGATTTCACAGTTGTTTATTTTAAGACCTACTACTGACCACCGACTTAGCCAGCACAATGCTCTTTTACTGTAGCATTAAGGTTTTTCACGTCTCCAATCGAGTATGAGGTTTCGATTTGTTCGGCATTTCAAGGTCCAACACGGCCCTCGTTATCAGGGATGACGTCGGAGGAAATTGAAACTCTCACTCACAATCAGTTGGAGACTCGAAAAACCTTAATTCAACAAATTCACCAGGAAATCACCAGAACTTTCATACTCCTTTACTACAGTGGCGGAAAATGGGCATAGTAGCAGAGATATTAGGAGAACAGCGTTGGCGAAAAAAGCGTTTAGCAGTGGTAGGAAGCTGTAAACGTGTGCCTTTTGTACTAAAGTAAAGAATAAGTTCGGCAAATAGTTGAACATGAGTGCACCGTTGAATAGGGCAGAAACGTGGACTATTGAGAAAGGAAGACGAGAACACACTTCAGGCATTAGAGATGTTTTTCATGACTTTCATTTGAACCTTGGTGAACCGGTAGACTACCTTAATGAGAACATGCTATTAAGAGCTTAACCCTTAAGCTGCTGCAACAAGAGCGCATGTTGTCCACCTTGTGAGGGAAATATCTATTCGGACGGAGCCTGTCCATCCTTCCCCCGGGCCAAGGCCGGGCAGTTATATGACCCATGTAATCCCCTCCCGACACTTTTCTCGGGATCCCAGGGGGTGGGCACCGGAACTTGTTGAGGGATTAGTGGGACTTTGAAAAAATTTGGAAAATTTGTTTATAGGCGTAATTGCTAAAAATAAATGTGAAAATATTTTTTTCTAGCAATTTTCTGTTTAGTTTGATACCAAAAACCAAAGAAATCCGTTGATAATTGAGCCGGGCGCGAACATAAGACAACTAACTTTTGACACAACCATAACCCATTGAGCGAGCAATTGGAAAAAAGGGTCGTACCTCATTGCGGTGGTATGCGATCCCTAAAGAGCCAGGGACGGGAGTGGTTTGGGTAAAAATGGTTGATTCCCAAATGTCCACCGCTGGAAAGAAAGAGTTCGGGTCATAAAAATATGAAAGGGCTGAGGGAGCAGGTAGACAGAGAGGGTCAAACGTACAAGAACGTTTTTCCCGCAGCTGCCGGTACACACGTACATGTACGTTTCCCGCAGTCTAAGGGTACATGAGAACGTGCTAATACCAGTAGATCACCATAATATGAACCCATTGAGCGATTGGCTATAATTCTAAGTGTTCATGTTTTAGCATTGAGCACCCAGCCTACCTTAGGCAATCTGCTCTCGAGTTTATTGATATTTTTACTTCAGTCCCTTAAAACTTTGAATGCACACACTTAATGGCTGTTTTTGATTCACAGAACCTTGTGTGAAAATAGCAAAGTCATCTCCAACTAGACCCAATTTGTATATTTAAGAGCTAATATTTTTACAGGAGACAATTAGGCGACTGAACGTGGTTGAACAATAAATAAACTTCAATTACTTCAATGTTTATTTTTTCTCGCACACCTCCAGCGAGGTATGTAACCCGTATATCTTGATTCCCTTCATCATTTCCGATTAAACGAGTATGTATTGTTTTCTCTCTGGAACGTTCTGGTGGTCCGCACGTCCCTCCGATAGCAAAACTCACTCTTGACCTGCCATCAGGTTTTCCAGGGGCCGAACTAACAGGACTTGTAAGGAACACCCATGCCCTGGGTGGAGTAAAGCCTACCCGGGCGGGACTTGGACCCGCGATCTAAGGATCAGCAGGTGAGAACCACCCCACCGCCACCAGCAGCCGGAAAATGGCATGCATAATGGGTATTTTTATTCATTCCTAACTCTTGCTTGATAGTGATGTATGTTATTTATTTGCCAGAACACCACCCTCTCCAAGATGCATTCACATGAAGCTGAGGGAATATCCTTCACTTTTCGGAGGAAAAAAAACTGACCGCCATCAAGAAGTCACTTCCCTGGAAGAGATGTCTCCTTATCTCAACGGTTGACGTCTTCGCTTTTTTTCCCATCCCTTTTTAAGAATTGACTGAATTTTCACGCTTCCAAAGCTGCCTCGACGTGTTCTTTATCTTTCTGCCTTCGACTTGCAATGCTCGAAAATGATGTACTCGTTAAATTGGATTCACGAGTGTCAGGAGAGAAGTACATTTATGTATAATACTATAGGACTAAATTCACTAGAGCATGCCTAGGCATCGCTGCCATACAATGAAGCCGGGTGGAGAACTCTTTTGCCTACTGGGATTTTCGCTTTCTTAAAACTTGTAAATATACAGTTGAATTAACAAGCAGTTTTACTTATAATAATCATACAAATACTATTTTTATCTTAGAGACCACTGCCAAAAAAACTGTAATTTTTTCATTTAAATAGTACTAATAGTGAAATTTAAGTAACACCCGATGCAAATCTGTGTAGTATCTACCACAGGGGTTAATCAGTCGTTATGGACTCACTATTAGATCTTCAATTCAAATTTTTACATACATCACAAGATGCAATGTAGATGGCAATTATTAATTTTAGCAACGAATAAATGTTTTAGGGGATCAAAAAATTTTCCATGCTGTGAGGCAACAACAGACTTGAGCTCATAATTATGCAACATGCGTAATGCATCAACATAATTAATAGCATATGGATGGATGCACTTAGCTTCATAATGAAGGGAAACTCAATGAGTGCAAACTAAAGAAAAAACTCGTCTTCATAGTTAACCAATTAATTCAGTATCGACAAAGAGTGGACAGGAGTTTTACTTATTACTGCATCTTTAAGGTGGCTCCACCGTTTAGTGAAATAAATTTCATTTAATTCATCCTCTCCGTACTTTTAGAAAAATGTGTATTTTATCTGATATGAACAACAACATGCTACCTTTCCATGCAATTTTTCTCGCAAATTGAACTTGGAAATACATGGTGTTAAATTCGACAGAGGAAGAAAAATGGGGAAAAAATATATCACTTTCTGATATAAATGCCATTTTCACGGAAAATTGTTAATAAGAATCTAAAACTCCCGGTAACTAAGTTATGTAACTAATAAAATAATATAAATGCATTTTACCACCTTATTCTTTTCCTGTATTGGCCTGAGACTGAGATAATTGAAGTAAAACGCGGTCATTTTATAGAAATGGCGCCGCAGTCGGCTTCTATGGCTATAAATGTTTATTAAAATTATATTATTGAAATAATCTGCATATTTTGTGCCTTAATTTTGGTTTTCCATAGGTAGCGCATGTTATTAGCAAAAGCAGGATATATTAACTGGTAAAACAAAAAATTGGATTTTTAGTAATTGCATTGACTCACACAGTTGCGGTGGACCCTCCTGAAGGTGTTGATTCGTGAATACAAGATTCTTATTTTTTTTCTTAAACGAGACCGTGGTGATTAAAATCCCAAAGGCATGAAAACACCTTCTCTGGCGTACTTTTCATCCCCCTTAACATACACTTACCGCATCCAGTTATCACCGTATTAATTCCAGAGTACGCCCTCCAACACTTACCAGAGGTAAAACTTGAGCAATTCAAAATTAAAAACTGAGAGTAAAAGACTAATTCACATAAAAACTATTAGGATAGATTGCATGATAACGGACATAAAACACCCGCAAATGGAGGCACCATCTATGAGAAAATGGAACATAATTACTGCTTCACACGTATTTCTGCGGTTATCACGCTATTTCTCTGAATTTCACGCTTATTAAATTCCAGTCCTTTCCATTTATGAATTTCATTCGTTCCTTGCTCCAACATTTTAAAAACGCACTTGCTGCGAATCATTTATTTCCAATTTTGCAGCCCAGTATTGTCCTTTTTATAGGCTGATACAAGAAAGCAGCTAGAGTTGTTGGCAGCGGTTATCTTCATCCAACATACATCAAAAAGGATTCCTCATGACTTCCTTCTCCGCTGAATCAGAATATCAAGCGCATGCCACCATGACAGAGACCTCATGGCCATTGACCTTTCACGATGAGTAAATCGGCTGATAACATGTATTGCTCGGATTCCGTCACTGAAAGGCCAGAAATATTAGCCGTACCCGCATCTACCGGTGAGCTTATCGTAATCATTCTTTAATATAACATTTAAGTACGCTCAAAAAGTGATATGAATGATGTTTAGCTATGATATTTAGGCTACGTGCTCCCGGAGTTTAATTTTCGTTTCGGCTTTCGAAAAGTTTAGAAATATGAATGTTCCCTAAAGGTCACCAGCCCGCTGCTTAAGGCCATTTTCTCGCCACAAATCACTCATTTTGGATAGAGCTAGAGTCGTAATGTAATGATCCAAGACTATTTTTGTAATTTCAGAAAGAATTTCATACATTTTTGCTATCATGTTCAAGCATTTAAATTAAGCTACTTAAAACCCACTACGCTATTATAATGTATAGGTATCTCAAATGCTAATTACTTCGCATTAACGATCATAACTGACATTATAAGTACCTCTACATTCTTCATACAATTTGCATACTGATGCAAGAGTTCCGTTTTCACCTTCTATGATTTAGTAAATGAAGAAATCGCTTTGTAATTTTCCAGACTGTTTCAAAATAACACCGATTTCCAACATCATCATAAGATTCAAGTACAGTTGGCGTAACGTCTAGGGTGGAGTACGGGGAAGGGATTGAAGGCGAAGGATCTTGGGGAAGGGGAGGGAATCAGGTAGTTATTCAACACAAGGACAACATACCCGAGGGAAGGCATAAAAACGACGTCAAAGATTAAAGGATAGGGAGGGTGAAAAGGGGTGAGAGGTTTTCCGGAACAACGTCACTTAAAAGTCTATGAATACAAATTTTAAAAGCTGAAACAATTACAAAATTTTATTAAAAAATCTTATTAGCTAATCTGTCACAAAAGTATAAAATGGAAGGATTAAGATCACGTAAGTGCTTCGACTCTACCAAGTGTTTAGCAAAAACAGACCAGCAGTCACGATCTTTTAAACTTTTGGAATTTTCAACCATTCAGGTCTTGAATTAACTATGTCACGATTCCACAATGTTACTTGGCCTACCATCAAGTCTATATTTAATATATTAAGGCTCTTCTCTTAAATGCATTACCCATTCATTTCCCCAATCTACACTCTTTCCTCACATTCAGTTCGGTACCACGTTCATTCAAACAAAGATTGGGATGGAAAACGGAAATTCTTTTACTCACTCCCCGACCACCATCGATTCAAACCATGAGCGGTGCCAATTATCCAAAGATGTATCTGCGTTATCAAAGGACGCGATTGGAAAGGAGCAGGCACATAAAAGGAGTTTTGGCTTTCAACGAAGGGGGACTAGACGTAGGTAATCAAAGACTGAACAGAAGAGATTTAAGGGTTCTATAGAGAGCGTGTGACAAAGATTTTTACCTAATAAAAACACTAATCTAGGTCCTTAAATGCACAGGCATATTTTTTCGAGCGCAGAACGAAAGTGGTTAGGTTATGAATGAGAAATACACCACACCTTTCAATCACGCTCTCTATAATATCTCCCAATTATCAAAGTGTACATAAAGTAGTAATTGTAACATTTGTAGAATTCATTTACAACCTGCAATAAATATATACCAATTTACAAGCCACTTCATAAACACATGACATTTCCTCTTAAAAAAGAGCTTTATAATCCCTAAAAAATCAATCATAAAAAACGCATTCCAATGAAATCTAAAAAAGTTAGATTAATATTTCCCCTCCATGGTATTTACACCAGAGGATATAAACTAAAAGCAATCAGTTTTTTCTATTTCATATTAATCAAGTAAGTAAATAGTAGAAAAAAATTATTACTTTAAAGTTATTTGTACAAATATGAAATCATTATTTCACAAAAACACGAATGGGATACGTTCATTTTGGATCAATGTTTTTTTGGGATATCAAAATGCGTCATAACATTCCACCATTTCACAGCGACCCTGGAATACCAATTTTGAATTAGTCCACTAAAAACATTGCAGTATTCACGAATTCTCGTTAATAAAGCGGCAAAAATAAAATGATAGCCACTAATCCTTTGAAGGGTTCATCATACCTTTCTCGGAGCAGATCTGATCTAATCCACACGTTCATTCCTCATCGGCATTTTTCCACTAGAAAGGATTCGGCATGAAGATCGGCAAGAAAATATTTTAGCATTCCACAATAACACTTTTTTATTTTTTCATCTAGCATGATAGAGTTCCTCCGTTTTGTCTCCCAGATCTCGTCAGACTTATTTAGTAATAAAGCACATTATACAAATAGTTTCTCTAACATTTATGGCATGCCTATAAAATAAAACAATTTGGTGAAATTTAACCTCCTTATAAGTCTCTGCACGTTTTTGCCTAAATAACCAATAGTCCTAGCTTTATTTACTTTATTATGGCATATTTGAGGGCCTGTTGGTGATAACTCATCCCCTACTACACACCCTTGAGGTGGCTTGCAGGGTATTGTGTAGATGTATGTTTTCATTTTCCCGAGTCAAAGTTTCTGCATCATAAAACGCTATTCTCCATATTTCACTTATTGCTTTTCTTTTCTATAAATTCTTTTTCAAGGTTTCCGTCATTGATTCTCTTCTCTTTGTGATCAACTCCATTGCTATAGATACTCTTCTCTTTATACTACTCCCATTTTCCTCCAGCGTACTACCCAGGAAGTTTAATTTTTTCACCTGTTCCAGATTGTACTCAGCACTATTATGATCGGCCTCGTTTTTCTTGTCCTAGAAAATGGATATATAATTAGTCCTATTTCTTGTGACCCCTTTGTATTTATATCTTCTGTCAAAAATTAGATCTCATATTGAAATATCCTATATTTACAACTGCAACCGATTAGAAAGGGCTTTCTCAATTATTTGCCGGTTATAAGCGGACGGGCGCCGTTGTAATGGCGCAACGTTCACGTTGATTGGTTGGTTATTTGCGGAGGCCACCCACAACTGAGAATACTGTTGAACAGAGGAACGCAAGTTAGTTAGGGAAGGATTATTTGGGGAAAGTAGGAAGGGTGAGGAGGTACCAGGCTTCGGCATCAGCCTGCTCTTAACAACATGCACAAAGGAGACCACACTTTCATGTTCCATTCGACAGACGGAGTATGGTAAAGGCCCTTATACGAGACCCGTACCTTAGTGCCGGCCTAAGCCGTCCCGGCACCCTGAGCGAGACTTTGGCGGCACCCCCTTTCCCCCTCCCCTCATCCACTTATCAATTTTTGAAATTTATTCCTAAAATTATTAACGCAAATAATTGCGCATGAGTTAAGGAACGAAACACTTCTACAACTGTCTGTACACCACATATATATGTTTTACATTTTTATAAAGTATAAATTAGATGTACTTTATTAGTTTTGCTAATAATTGGATGTATAACAAATAATATTTCGGATCTCCCTTAAAAAATCAACTTTCCTTGGCATAGTGCCACGCGACACCCGACTCCCGGACGGATCGATTGTTGAGTCGTTGTGTGGTGACGTATATACTAGGGCTTCGTAATAATTCACAGCACTATATTTCTTATGCCTATTTATATTTTCATAAATATTAATTTGATTGTTAATGTTCAGTTGTATATAATCATGTGTATCTACTCTCCGCTGTCAGTCATATCAATACTGTGTTCCATTTCTGTCGGCTAAACCTTCTTTTATTTACAAGAATTTTTATAACTTCTTTCAGCATTCAAGGTACGTTATTCTTAAATTCAATTGCAGCGCTTGTATTCAGCATAAAATTAGATATCTTTTTGGTTATGTAGCTAAGTATTCCCTGTCATTTTTATCAGTCTAAAATTAAATGCATGTGACACGCGTTTGTGTTTCTAATATGAAACCCTCTGGTGCTCCTGATATGATATATGGTCACAAAGGATCTCACATTAGGAAAACGAAATTCACAAAACTATGCTATTGCTTATGAGTACGCTGAATATTGTTTCACACGAGCACTTTCGGTAGAAAAAACGTAGTTTATTCATAGTAGGCGTTAGTAGTTGTTCGTTAGCTGCTCAGTCACAGAGTTTAGCGATATTGATGCGAAATTTATATTCAGCTCCTGTCTCTAGGACGATGATAAGGCGAAGAACGTATGAAGTGCAACTAATGCTATCAGTGGGCTCTTAAAAACTATGGGGCTACTGCTGTTAACGTAAATGCTTTTCTTGCCCTCAAAACCAAGAAATAACATTCAATGACAATTCAAACAATAACAGAAGATTATAAATAACATTTTTCTAAAGTCTCATATTGGGAACACATTTTTTTTAAACTCTTTATTGCATTATCTTTTTCTTTTGCAGTTTTTGATATTTTAAATGTAATTATTCCAAATTTTCAAATATTTATGCTTAAGGATGAATAAAAATCTGATATAACGAATTTTTTTTATTTTTTTGTTTTATTTTTTATGACAAGTATGTTCTACCATTAACAAAGAGAGGGTCTCATATTCGGTGCCCTTATCCTACTGCGCTTGAAGTGATCTCCGCACAGCATCCAAATAAGAATCGGGAATCTACCGAAAAAGTTCTTTTTGAAGGTAATTCCAGGATTTAATGCCGGACCCTCGGAATGTGACGCTAGAACTGCATCCAACACACCGACTCAATAGAGTGGGACATGAGGATAGCGAAAATAGAAACGAGAACAGCATGAATTAAAGGTGTCCTTTTATGGATAAATATGAGGGGAATGAAGTGAACCAATTCACGGGAGTCGACTCAGCGGAAATAATGGGAAGAGTAATCCGAAGCAGCGGTTGCGCAGCGCTCAATCCATAATTGATTCTATCAGGAGGTCGAACGTTATCTGCTGCGGAGAAAGGAAAGTAGGCACGTAGAAAATGCGGACTCGGCTACCAATTAGCCTATGTAAACAGACTCCCAAGCCAAATTGGCCCCCCACACAGTAAACGTCGGTACTCTATTCTGGCGCGTTACTCCTCACAGAATTATGCCACCCTTATTCCCTTATCCTTATCGAGGGCATTACCGCAAATAAACTACGCTACGCTCTCACCTCACTTTTTTTCTATCTCACTCTCGCTAATGACGTCAGGCGTTATCCCAACATTTTGTTCTCCTCCTGTTATAGTTCTAACTACACCATACCCTGCTCTACGTAAGAACACAAATCTACTAATTTTCAAATACATCTTACAGAGTACAGCGAGATGTATTTATAAGATATTTTCCTTTCAATTAAAAAAATGCGAGTTTCTGACTTATTAAGCACGTATTTCGAAAACCAAATTTGGGACTTACCAATTTGCGTTTCCAAAGATAACAAAATAACTGCCACTCATTTTTAGCTTATTATTACTTGAGGTGATCTACTGGTAAAAGTAGGTTTAGACGGAAGTTAGAATACGTACACTAGTCTTTAAAAAGCTGAAGGTCTTTGTCACCATGCACTATTTCATTCTTCAGCTCGGCATACGCCCATCCTCTCATCATCCCGTCCATAAAGCCTTTTCTATTTCTAGCCCTTCCCCGCCTATCCAACATTATCCCCTGTAACACGACCTTCAGCATGCCCTCGTCAGAGAGAGCTCCCGTCGTCCAAGCTCACCTTAGTTTCCTTTGACGCAAAATACCTTATCACCTACATTCCCACTTCGGAAGCTGTTCAAGTGGCTGAAAAAGTATTGATAAACGCTGGAGCAGAACCTCCTTTCCTCAACAAGTCTGTGGTACTTCTAAAAGTATGTGTTTAACAAAATTATTTTAAATTATTAGGTCCGTTCTTGCAACAAAAATTGTTTACAAACGGTTATTGGTAAAACAAACGGTTCATCCATGTGTTCACCCCCATCACCGCTCTTGGCGGACATAAATATAAACGAATTTGATTCGAAGGTTTCCGCGGCGTTTGGCATGTTTAGTGTCTGCTTTCGGGGGTTTCCCAGAATTTGCATCATCACTTCTGACCTGAAGACGCCAGCAGGATGGCTGGAGAAACTGTTGTCGTAAAAAGACACAGCTCGGAGGAACATCCGAAACCAGACACTTCTTCTTCTGTGGTTATCAGCTATCGCATTCTTCCATAGGTTCTTGCTAATCTTTTCATTTCGGCATAGGATGTGCAGCCGACGTCTTGTATTATTGGCCTGATATGTCAGTCTTGGTCGGCCTATACAGTTTTTTCCGGGAATAGTACCCTCGATTATGGTCGTAAGCCAGTCTTCGTGCCATAGGATGTGTCCAATCCATTCATCTCTTCTCCGTTACAGGCTCTCCCAAAGTGTAAGATGTTCTTGAATTTTTTGAAAGACTTCATTGTTGGAGATCTTATCTGTCCAACGAATTTTCAATAGCCTCCTGTAATACCGTAACTCAAATACTTCCAGCCTCTTTCGTTCGTCTTTCCCAATAGTCCAAGTTTCAGAGCAGTACATTAGGGCACTCCACACAAACACAATTGCTTGTTGTTAATAACCTCTTCTTCTTGTTGAACGCTACTTTTCACCAGGTTAGTTATTTCTTGTTTGCTCCTTCCATCAGCTGTTATTTTACTGCCTAAATATGTAAATTCTTGGACACTTTCCAGTTGCACAACATGAATGGAAACCTTTGTATTAGCATCATAGGTTTTCCCCACTGAGTATCTTCGTATTTGTTTTGTTCAATTTCATATAAAACTGGCCACCAAGTATAGTTTCCAATTGATTTAGCATAAGTGTAAGCTCATATTTACTCTTTGCAATCACGGCTATATCATCAGCGAAACGTAGCATATCCACCAGTACCCCTTGGATCTTTATGTTTCTCTCATCTCCTCGATGGTCTTTCCAAAGTTCTCTCACCTCATCTAACCCTTTTTGAATAAACAAATTGAATTGGTGAGGTGACAGACAGCAACCCTGCCTCACCCCTTTTCTGATCGAAGCCTCTGCCTTACAGTCTCCGCTTCTTATCACAGCTGTCTCTTCTTTGTACATCCTCCAGATTATTCGTATGTCTTTTTGGTCTATTCCTACGTCGTGTAATATTCGGATTCGGAAGAGTTGTTTCCACTTTAAGTTGTCAAATGCTTTCTCAATGTCCACGAATGCTATAAATGTTTCTTCACCTTTTTGTAATATTTTTTCCAGGGTGGGTCTCAAAGCCAGTATTGCTTCTCAAGTGCCTCTACCGTGTCTGAACCAAAACCGGTCTTCTGTAAATTATTTCACTATCTTCTTTTCAATTCTATGCAGAATAATGGTATTCAGAATGTTTGCGGCAGGAGATATAATACTTATAATGCGGTACTGTTCACATTCATTTGCTGATACCTTCTTGGGTAAGGGCACCAATTCACATTTCTGGAAGTCCGAGGGTAGTATGCCCTTATCGTACATGGCCCGCGTCAAACTATAGAGTCCCTTCTTTAGTTCTTCACCCGATGCTTTTAAAATGTCTGCTGGTATTCCACCAACTCCAACCGCCTTTTTTTCTTTCATTTTCTTTAACTCCGTGTCAAATTCCTCCCTCATTATTCCCTTGTCACTGTCTACCGTGTTGTTTACAAAATGTATTTCTATCATTTGTTCAATGGTGATGCTTTCTTCGGCATTACCTTTATATAGTTTTCCTATATAATTTTTTCAAACTGTTACCAGTTCTTGATGGTCAAAAACAACTTTTCCTTTTTATTTTTCAGCCCATTGCACCAAGGATTGCGATTCCCGAGTAAATGTTTTTTAGTCTTGTATGCAGTTTCCAACTTCTGGTTTTTCATCAAGCTCTCTATTTCCCTTCCCTTATCTGCTATCCATCTTTCTTTTGCTGCCTTATATTTCCTATTAATTTCATTTCTTAGAGTTCAGTATTTTCTTTGCCCTTCCTCTGTTTTGATAGCCTTTAATTCTCTCCTCCTTTGTATTTTTCTGGATTATTTAATCTGTCATCCATGCTTCTTCATTTTCTTGTCTTTCTTTCCTTATAGTCTTGTCTGCAGCTGTCTTTAGTTGCGTTTTGATCAGTTCCCACCTGTGCTCTATTGTTGTTTCTGTATTCCCCATTTCCCTTTGTAGTGTGTTTGTTTCTTATTGAAAAGCTTCCATAACCAGACACTAGAATTTGATTAGCAAGACACAGCGCGGAGGAACATCCGAAACCAGACACTATAATTTGATTAATAGCTATTCAATGAGTTCATTGAGCACCAATTTCATTAATTGTTGGTAGAGATATGTTGACGACTTCACCACATTCTTAAACTTCCCTCTCTCTACCCCACCTCCTACCCCCTTCCGCCCCCTCATCCGGTTTTGGATAAATACCATCGTTTAGTATATTCTGTGCCTGACTTGATACTGTAACTGATGATTACACATTTGCGATGAAACCGGTCGTCTACAAGTAAACCTCAGTGAAAGTTACAAAGTTAAAATAGCTGAATCAGAAATTAATGCGTTGGTTTATTTAAGGTGGTTTGAGTGAGATTGTTCCCTAGTCACAAAAGAGACTATATGCCAATGTCATTTTTTCTATTCCAGCAGTTGCAAGAAGCATGAAGTAAATATTGCACTATTAATAACGCAAAAAATATTGTTTAATATGACTGAAATTCTCAGTAGATAAGTAAATTTGCATACCTGCGTCTTTAACTTGTCTCATTTTATTCACGCCGTAAGGTGAAAGCTTAGTCACGGCAGAAGGTTTTTTTTAGAGATACTGTAAAAATGATAGCGGTAATTGATTTAATTTTGTAAAATAGTTAAATACCTAAACAAACGACACACTTTTAAATTTCTGACGTGGTCTACGCGCTAAAATTGCTCATTTTTTCAATAACGTCCCTCTGGGGTGCTTCGCTATATAATTTCCCATGGAAAATGGCTGGTAGTTCTCGGCAAGTAACTCGAAAAGTGAAGTAGTAAGAGGCTGATATTTTGTTATTAAACATAATGAATTCACAAGTCTATTTCCACACTGTTTTAATTCAACCGACCATGGTTTCGGCACGTAGTGCCATTTTCAAGGTGGCACTACTACTGCCGAAGCCGTACCTTGAAAATTGTACTACGTGCCGAAACCATGGTCGGTTGAATTAAAACAGTGTGGAAATAGACTTGTGAATTCATTATGTTTAATATCAAAGATTTCCACCGAATTACGCTGGAAACTGTATTTTTTATGATATTTTGTTATCAGTGAAATATGATATTTTTTCTTTACAAAGTGCAAAAATTCATCGAATTTTAAGTGAAATGATACCTCACTCAAACTATCTTAATATCGTCTTTAGACGGCCAAAATCGAAAGGGGAAAAATAAAACATCGGAGACACCTCCTAGATTGAGAAAAAAAGGCGGGCGCGGTTATGACGTGGAGCAGTAATTTTCGGCGACTGCCGCGGCAGCTGCGCCGTCATTTATGGCATGAGCCGGCGACTTTTCTACGCTGGTGAAAGCATGTCAACCGTTTTGACATGGACGTGTAATGGTGGGATGGACTGCTAATTACATTCCCTTTCGGACTACATTCGTTTTCTGTGATTTCCTCTGAACTTTTTGGCGAGGACGGGTGGTCATGGGCAACGGCCTGCCCCTATGGATACACCAGTTCCCGTTCTGTCACCGAAGATATGCACCGTTGTGCTCGGCTCGAATTTGGAGGTTTGACCCTCCTATTCGTCCGAGTGTTGTTGGCCCCTGTCTGTAAGTGGAGGACGGTACGTTCGAAACGACCTCAGATGTCGAACCAAGTTAAACTGAAGTACTATTACGGGTGGTCATCTTCAATTATACTTGAAGCTTCATCACTTATTTTTCCTTGTAAACCATGCCCATGTAGAACCAAGGTAAGAAAAAACCGGAGAATATTAATTCCTGAGCCAAACAATGGAGCTTTCAAGCATTCATTTAACTATCTGTAACCTAGAGTTTATTTCCAACTACCAAATGAAATTAATTCTTGTAAACACGAAAATAATTTCATTTATAATTTTAAAACTTGGTTAATTGCACAGAGTGATGTTAAATAGATGTTGAGGTATATTAATATGGAGATGACGTTGCCTCAAATTATCTCTTATAGACACACCATTGTTCTTACATGATTTCTTCAATCAATTTGTACTTACATATATTACACAATAACAAATTATCTATCACTAACTCAGACAAAAAAGTTGAATTCTTTAACTTATGAGAGCGTCAATTTCGAAAATCCGCGTGGGTATGAAAGGACATGATATTTCCGTTATCAAAAGGAAACTCGCTGCTAACGAAAAATTTCTCTTTTTCGGCTAAGAGACGGAGTTCATGCTCGTTTCAAACTTCGGGTAAAAAATAAAACCGTCGGTGAACTCCTAGCCTTGATATCCAGCTGAGAATCGTTCTAGATTTTTATCTGCGACCGCCAATTTAACTTTCGTTCACGCAATTTGTGAAATTTTACTTTCGTTTATGTAAAGGGATGGAAAACACCACATTTGTTGGTTGGACGGGAAAGTTTGCCATTGGGATTAACGCCACGGATCCATTACTCTCTCATCAACTCAAACAACACCTCTTTCTGCTTCTCTCCGACAGTAAAATTAGAATAAAAACAGCGTGCAATGAGATATTTACTACTACCTTGTCTTGTAAATATTCACCGCACGCTTTCATTTCTTCCACGGACTCAAAACCAGCTGTCTTATCCCAGATTGCCTCATATATATCTCTGTCTTCTTATGTCTTCTGATTTCGGTTCCGCATGACTTAATTCTTATTTTAGCTGCTGTACGCATGGAGTGGGAGAAATATTTCAGCTGGGATGACTGCAAAAGACCTGATTTAACCTTGCATTGATTTCATATTTTCCTTCAAAGCATTTGAACGTAAAAAACGAATAATTTAAATTTGCAGACAAAATTTAGTTAAAATATATATAGTTCGTAAACGAAAATGTTTTAACCAAAGATGTTCCTAATTAACTCTTTTCTTAAGATGAAACTGCGGACGAGCATGACATTTGGTATTCCCAGGCAGTCAACAGTCTGATTTTAAATAGATAACCTTCAATTGTATAATTATAGCAAATAATAATAAAAAGCGAATAATTTAAAGCCATCCCGGCATCACGCAAACCAGTTTTTTGACCTCAATCTTTCCTCAGCCTTTTCCACCATTCCAAAAAGATTCTCTTTAAGAAAATATTCAAGAAACAAGAGAGGTGTTTTATAAATTTTGATTCAACAGCAAATTTTCCCCAGTAATTGTTATTAGGTGGACCTAACAGTGATTGTAATCCGTGTATACTGCATGTTAAGTGATGAGGAAGAAATCTGTATTTCATAAAACATTTAAAATTTTCCAATTTAGAATTAATCAACTTGGTGAACGACCGGACCTTAAAAACCACTTTCCACTGACGTCCATAATGTCACCAAGAAATGTTTTTATGTCATAATCCCAGCTGCTATGCTCTTATAACTCTTCATTCTCCCCCTCACCTCATTCACCCCCCCCCATTCATCTTAAAAGACTTATCTCCTCACCCTTCCCCGTCCTCTCCAGTCATGTTACTAAGTCAAAATTCCTGCTTTCTTTATATTTTTCCCTCTTCTATCTCCCCCTCACCTCGGCTCACCTGGGGAAACAATCCCTATCCTCCCTCTCAACTCCTCCGAGTCGCTGTGCATAAAAACTGCCAATACTATTGTATCCAGGTAATGAAAACGAATGTCAAAACGATGGCTGGAAATAAAGCAAACGTGGAACGAAGTACAAGTTCCAAGAACAAGATATAAAAAAATTCCATTAGGTTACACCGGATAACTTCACTATTACGACTGTTAATGATACAATCATGTGATTTTAGTGAAACTACATGAACGAATTAGGATCGCTCGAAATATGACAGTCACTTTACCAAGTTTACCATCGGTAGATCGAGGCTTCAGACAAATGAGCCTCAATGATGGTTAAAAATGTTTAACAGTAGATGAGACAGAAGCTGTTGTTCCAACGTTTGACCAGAGAGCAGTTAGCTTCGTTATTATTTATTTTGATCAAAATTTCACATAAGCCCTGCCAACTTTAAATATAGCAGTGATAATCGGTGGGCAAGCTTTTGTTGAATTGTAAAGAGATCGTCTATTCGAGAGACCGATTCCCTCGTCGATGTCGTCACATGTGCGCAAATTTTGGCCCTTTCTCGATGGTGATTTTTCGCTTTGAGTTATCAGAAAATGGGGTTAAGCAATGCTTGAAATTTAAACGAAAAAATATTCATAAATAATAAACTATAAGAACCAATCCCTAAAAAACCGAAAACTATTCAGTTTCGCAGGTTTTGTTTAGGTCTGCATGATGAAAAAATATAACTTAGTATATATTCCACTCAAAAATTGGTTTATTACCGACCTAGGTTTCGACTAAAAAGCAATCATTATCAAGGTCTTGACAATCACATAATTTTTGAGTGGAATACACTGAGTTATATTTTTTCATCATTTGGTGACCATTTTCCACAAAGTTACGTCTTCGGCCATTAATATTATAAGCTCTGATTGTTTAGGTTAGGTCCAACTTGCACGTTTACTGGGGTCTGAAGGCTGGTACCATGGATGGAAGTGAAGGTAAACTCATACAAACTCTAAAAGGTGAGTTAAATTTACTGATTAAGCGGAATAGGTGCGTCTCTTTAGGGCACACACACAGTTTGATTATATGTAGTCGAGGGCGTCCAATGAGGCTACATCTTGCTTGATTTTCCCCTGCAACTCTACGGTCCAGCTACTGGAGTAGTGGTGGAATAGTGTTGTCGGAGCGAAACGGCTGCAGCTGCACCTGTTTCGGTCAGGCAACTGTTTCAAATAACTGCTACAAACAACAGTATAGTTTCGTGTTCGTGCCCCAGCCGTGTCGTTGTGCTCTGTTTTGTGCAGGGGAAACTGGTAGGTGAAGCTGACTGTTTCGTCTTCTATATGGTTCCAGTTACACTGCACGTCTGGCTGCATTGAGGTTATAAGCTACATTTTGTTGGATTTGAATCTGTTGCAGGTGATTGCTGCTTTATTCAGCCAACACATGTCCGCATATTGTGGCAGATAGAATTAGAACTGTGAAGTACCTATCTTTCAGGAATCCGAATGAAATTGTTACTTTATTTGAGTGAAGATTTCGTATTACACAGATACAGAATTGCCAGTCATGTTCTAAGAGCGCCGCGTGATCGCCTGTTGTCTGGTGTGCCTCTAGCTGCTGTTCGCAACATGGTGTTTCACGGAACTGTTTCGATTTGAAACTGTTATGGTTGTAAAACAGTTACAATGAAACTACAATGTTTAGTGCCACAACTAATCTAAAGCTAGACGATTAATTTCACATTTGAACTCAAAGAGTCATCTCGGTATAAATGAAACCAAAACTAATTTGGATTTGGAATTGCTTACGTAAACGTTTGTAACAAAAAAAATTGAGACTGAGATGAGATTTCTACATATTACTCTGCGAGCTACCTCAAGGGTGTGTGGCAGGGGGTGAGTTTTCACCAACATATTCTAAACAGGTTAATCAAACTACGGCCAATAACGCATTACCAAAAACCCAAAAATTCTTGCCAGGAGGGGATATTTCACTAATATTCACTACACCTTAGGTGTGCTACCAATTTTAGATAAACTATATGGATTAATATATTTTGCAACTACATATTAATGCACAGAAATACATGATATATAAAGGAAATATGCAATAGGTTCCGTTAGTACTGCGTAGCAGATTTAGAAACAGGCATTAGGGAGGAAATCAAATAATTAGCTACACTACCTGTCAACGTTAAACCAAGTTAAATTCGACCTATTTAAAAGTCGAATTGGCAGATATTATGGCCTCTTAACGTTCGCGGGAAAAATGACATTTTAAACTTAATGACACTTATTTTCCTATTTTCATTTTTACGATCTAATCTACCGTAGTATCTAGTGTTACATAAAAGATATTGACGTCATCAGAAAATAGATCGGCTCTGAACATATAATATTACGTCAAAATTCTGACCGAAAACCATGGAAACCTTGATGAATGTGAGTCATACATTTGTAGAACAGTTTGATTCCAAATTATCAGCATCATATGAAATTTGTAATATTTAACAAAATCAATTTACAACAACTTTAAATTCTGAGGTATGACATCCTCCTGAACACAAAAATTGAAATAATGACTAATGGGAAGAATTACCGCGGGACACAAAGAATAAAATGCATCAGGAAAGTCGAGAAGGGAGTGAAAATGAAGACCTATGAAAAAATACTAAGGTTAGCTGAAAGGAAAATGTAGTGGAGAGCTTCAGCCAACCAATATTCGGATTAATGGCTGCCAATGATGACGACACTATTTATCTCACGACATTTTCTATTCAATTACTCGTAATCCACATCGCTTACTCACAATATGTTTTTCAGCATGACCAGGCGAAAAATTAAACTCGTTACTTACAGGAGTTCTTCCTCGGGTCTCCCCCCGGCTTAAAGGTTTCGTATTGGGCAACTTTGATGTCCGACCCCGGCATTGTCGAGGAAAATTCTTGCATCAAATTAACCGGGAAAGCGCTAGATCTTAAGTCGTTTCACATTTGTCCAACATCGGAAAATATAATTCATATTCTGTCACGAAAAACTCATTTCTCATCCGCAGTTAAATCCCTTGTGCCTATCGCTATATATTTTTAGTTCAACTCGCAACCGCATGAAGGCGGCATTTCTGACTACCCCGGTGGATTCAAGTCCCGTTTAAAATGGAATTAAAATAAGAAATTTGAATTTTGACCACCACTATTATACAATTACAGGCATATACTACACAATAATTTAATTGAAGATTAAAGAAATTATCGTTGATAAGCACGTTTATGAATGTACACGGTAAATATATACTTAATTCATCAAGGCTGAATAAAAACTTCACCCTCAATCTCATTTAAATGCTTTCTCGACCCCGATATGGTTATAAAAACACACTCGCTATCTTATTCTCGCAATATTGCCCCATTTTCCAATTACGGAAACATTGACCATCACCACCGGATGAATCCCCGGGGAAATGTTCAGCGGATTGTATAGCGGGCAGCTCAGTAAAAAAATGAAACGGTCGGTTAATTGGAAAAAACAACAAACTTTCAGCCACGGAAAATGAAATATTCATGCCAATTTTCCTTTTGTTTTGTACGATTTTTACGTTTTTTGAAGCGGGGTTACGATTATATTCCGCGCGAGTCCCAGATAAGCTGTGATTGATTGCAATGAGATGACCATCCGAGCACCCAGGACTTATTAAGCGTTTTTTATCCTTTTGGAAACAACGGATATGTTAATTAATCGCCGAGAGAAAACTACAGGGCACCGGAGAGATATCATAACGTCGGCGAAACGTACATGTACGCACATTATCCAATCATCAAATGCTTATCGGACGTGAACCGAGGGGACCGGGTGCCTCGCATTAAAATACTAAATTTCACCAGCAGCCGAGAAACGGAAATTTTCCCACGAAAATCGCCCTTCATTGAGCAAACCGACGGGAGCGTAAGCACGAAAAAAAAACATTTTTTTTCGTTTTTACTTTTGATCTGCCGCAAGTCATTGCTTTCAATATCACGCTAAACATGATGTTGAAGTCAGATATTAACCTTCGTACTTCATTAAAACTGCCATTGAGCATTGTTTATCGTACCGAAGGCCAGGATGTACTGCCAATATATCCTGAATGCACGATGATGGGATAAACAATACATCCAGATTAATGAAATTTCTTAGCAGTTTTCCACTTTTTTTATTAGATATTGGTTAATGCGACCAGTTTCGATGTATTACATCGTTATGACGTGCTTGACAATGATGTAATACATCGAACCTGGTCCCAAAAACCTTATTTAATTTTTTTAAAGTGGAAAACTGCTAAGAAATTTCATTTCTATGAATGAATTCCACCACATCTGCCCTGATACAACTTTATTTAATGCAACCAGATGATTAAGTGGCACAGATACGACCAAAAGCATACTTAGGACGCAATCATAGGCAACATATACGGGAAGATGGTTAATTTTCACCATAAATTATACC
Source organism: Pyrrhosoma nymphula (assembly GCA_963573305.1). Classification (NCBI taxonomy): domain Eukaryota; kingdom Metazoa; phylum Arthropoda; class Insecta; order Odonata; family Coenagrionidae; genus Pyrrhosoma; species Pyrrhosoma nymphula. The sequence continues at coordinate 116,765,887 of OY754330.1, forward strand.
CATCAAATACTTTGGATAAAAGATTTATGCGAATTGTTCTAGTGACTTATTTTCAGGCTGACCTTAGTCATTCGATGTACACTTTAAAGTACACTTTCCTACAATATTCAGGTCTATAGATAATTACTGAGACTCAGTGTCCCTGAAGATGATGATAAAGTCACTTGCCTAAACGTGATGACATAAACCAAGGGGGAAGTACGAGGAAAACTCATCGTAAGTCCAGGTGGCCTCAATTTTTGTCAACGTGTTTTACCCATTAAAATACTGGTTATTAAAAATGCAAGATTAGTTTCAGAATACAAGAAACATCTATTCTTACCATACAAAGGACAATTATTTGCTCTACCTCAATGCCTTTCTGATATTCACCAGTTTATTCGGGCTCACAGTAAGTAGGACTCTTATTGTACTTTTCGTTTTCCAACCTAATGATGGGGAAAATATATGGTTTTCAGACATAAAACTCAACATTTATGTAATACATATCAACATAAGACTTCAATATGTCTTTACTTGCTACTAACTCCTCAGGCCAACAAAATTCTATTTTAGTCTAAATATCCAATAGGATAATTATTATTTTGGCAATAGATTATAAATTCTCATTGCATTTTAGCGGTTAGAGAGTGTATTGGCGTACCACATGTATTTTGAGTTTCAAACTCTCTCTTCTAAAATTTGATTGTATATATATCCATCTTCATTTTTTAAATTTGATATTAAATACTGGTGCGTATTTATTGAACACCAATATGCAAAATTTCTCCTATAAAAAACCATTTCGTACTTTTTAGTGAAATTTCATTTTTTTTCTTCTTTGATTGATGTTCCTCAATCCCGATAAAAGATCGTAAGTATTACGTTTTACAAGCAAGCGACAATGGGGCATACAAACACCTTTATCATGTGTGGTTAAAAAAAACACCAAGTTTGGATTCAAACTCACGACAATTGGATTAGCAGGAGAACACATAACCCCACCGCAACCAGGACCGATAATCGTGATAGAAAAATAATTTTAGCAGTGAAATATATGCTGAATTAATTAATAAATTAAATATAAATAATAACGTGTGAGGAGAGAGAGAGAAAGAGAGAGAGAGAGAAGCTTTAAGATGGAAAAGCTATAATGAATTCAGACATCGAGCTATAAATTATCCGGATGAAAGTAATCAAAAACTTATTGCACGGGTATTTCTAAATTATAAAGGCTGATTTCTACACACAAGTAAACTATTTCTCGTGGTCGCGGGTGAATGGTAATGGTTCACATCGTTGGCTATCGCTCGGGGTGAGGGATTGAAATAGGAAAAAAAATTCCGCTTTCGTAGTCTGAAAAAAGGAATGATTAGGTACCCCAAAGCCATTTGTGGTGAGTGACCACCGAAACCTCTTTCCTTTTTAATTTTCCTGCTTTTTTGGGAATCAATAGGGCCGAATACACGATATTTCGGATTGTCCCATCCCATTAATTCCGGGAGGAGGAGGAGGGAGCCTTGAAATTTAATGAAGTTGACATGAAGCGACCGCGATAACTTTCTTTTTCTTCCACCCTTCAATAGAAAAATAAAAAAAATCAGCGTTCATTTTCAACAGCTGCGGTTTCGCTCCGATGAGTACCAATTCGCGGGGACGCCGTGCATGTCCTCCCCCCTCCCTTCTCCCCCATAACACCGCTGGACAGCATCCATCAGCGCCGACGGTGGCGGTGAGAATCACGTCAAAACACTCCTCCCTCCATAGTCCACCTCTCCCACTCTCTCTTTCCCACCCTCTGACCCCGGTCATCAGACGGGTAAAAGTATAATCCTCGAGCGGCGCGGAGTAACCGTTGAGTCACTGCAGACATCAGACTCAATCCCCTAACGCTGTTACGGGCCATTTACTCTCTATGCACGCGAATAAACCATGGGAGTATTTTGTCACCCATTGTCTTTATATATTTGTAAAGAAAATGTAATGAATAGCTGTTGTGGGCAAAAGTAGTATAAGTCTTTAGCTACAGTAAAGTTAGGAGCGTGAAAGCATTCCTCTACCTGTATTCTGTTTTGTGAATATGCGGAGTTAGGAGTCGATGTTTTTTTCACAAAAAAATGTAGAGCTTAGGGTTTAGTTTTTTACTTATTCCACTTTGAACCCCATTTTCTTAAAAGTGACGATTTTCACTTAGAACATTCTTGCTCTCAACGGCTCAAAAGGAATGGATTTTCAAATACTCCGAAACACATCGGACTCGCCTGCCAAACCAAAGGCCGCGGGTTCGAATCCCGCCTGGGTAGGAAATTTACACCTCCCAGGGCATGGTTGTGTGTGTTTGTCCAACGAGTTGTATGGAAGAGAGGACTATTAATTCCTAATATCGCTCGATGCAAGACCAAAAAAAAACACACATGGTATACAGTCACGCACTCGGGGGTAAAACATATATTTTTAAAAACTGCTTGAAATTTGCCATTAAAAAATCATTTAACTTGACCAGGACTCGAAGTCAGTCGACTTGCCCCTCAAGGCTTGCTAGTCAGTTACACCACATGGGCCATCCTAGTTAGAGGCAAATTCCAGCGGTGGTTTAGATGAGCTAGACGTATGTTGAGTTTATTTTCCGCGACGCCTTTTCGCGTTAAATTCACCTTTATCTAAGATTTGTAAGAGATTGTAACCTACTACAACAATGCTGCCAGGAAACTGGGAGATATGGGTTCGAATCACAGTCAAATCACAAGATTTTTCCATGGCAAATTTTATCCCTTCAGTGCTTGAATGAAATGAGGATAAAACTATAAACAGGAGTACAATTGAATGGAGAAGGATATCAGCATGCCACTACACTTGGCTAATGGCATGGTGACTCCGGCAAGGAAGAAAGAAAATCAGACGACATTGCTGAAATATGGAAAAAATTATGATGTAAGGCAACTTGCAGAATGATTAAAAGAAGATCAAAATAATGATTTGTGGAAGTATTCAAGACGATGGAGTCACCGATAAACTTGGACAGCAAAACCTTGTGTTAGTTGAGGATGTTATGAGCAGAATAGTGCGAGCAGAAGGCATTATACTAGATGAAGTCTTCCAACAGCTAGCTTTAATATTTTATTAAAACTTGCATTGTAGCATAATCAAAGACGGTGCTAAAGGCTGGACGATAAGTTATGGAGATAAAAAGATTTTGGAAGCAATATGGACGTGGTATTATCGAAGAATGATGGAGATCAAATGGACGGAGAGAATCACCTATGAAAAATTCCCGAGAAGATTTGTAGAGAAAAGAATTGTAATGAAAACTCTGAAAAAAAGGAGAGACAAACTTCTTGGACACATTTGGCGAAAAAATTGCCTAACGAATACAATAACTGAAGTAGAAAGGAAGGGTAAGAAATACAGAGGTAGACCAAGAATAAAATACATGGGGCAAATAATAATGGACATTTCAGTAAACACACAAGGGAGAAAAAGCAGAGAGAAGAGTGGGATGGCGAGCTGCAGCAAAGCACTCTTCAAGTACAAATTAACGATATTGACATAAGTTGCGCATAAATGGAATAAGTTAACATGCATGCAATAGTAGTCGTGGATCACTAATAGCCATACCGAGCATAAGCTTTTATTCTACACGTTCACATGCAGCCCGTCGCTCGTTCCGAAGCCACTGTGTGAGTCAAAATAAATACTGAATTTCACCTGTGTGCTGCTATTATATTAAGCAATCCACCATGCACTGATGGCAGGCCTAAGGTATCAAAAAAGAAATTCAGATAAAAATTTTATGCTACTCGACGAACATAATTTTAAGTAACACTTTTTTCAGCCAAAGTAGCCGACTGAAGCGCCATCCCATTTTGATTTCAGTTCTCGTAGATATTTTCATATTAGATTCAAAAGTTAAGATGTTTGTAGCCTCAGTTTAATTACCATTCAAATTTCTGAGAACATATGCTTTTTACCGGAAATGTTCCACAAAAATAGCATGTTATAATTCTTACTATTGAAATCATCTACCTGTTAATGTCAGGTTTATTGAAATTCAGAGAAAACCCTCCAGGGTTTTACGCGTGCAGGGCCCTATCAACCTCTAGTATTTTTTACTTCACCTCCGCGTACGCCCTACTCTCCTACATCTCGTCCATAAAACCTCTTCTCTTTCTCCCCCTTCCCCGCTTACCGGAAATCCTCTCTATCACGGCCTTGAGCAACCCATCGCCCCTTATTACCTCCTCCAACCATCTACTCTGCCTCCCCCTGATTTCATATATATATTGGATAGAGATATATTATTCTTCCAAAATTTTATCCCATCTTCAAATTCATATTTCATATGCATCTCATTAGTAATCATAACCGTTAAAAATCTCTCATTTATTGTTTCAAAACAATATAAAATTTTAGATGACAAAGGTTTACATTCCATTCTTGCCCAGTCGTGCTCGTTCATCATACTAATATATAAAAATTGAATGGTGTCTGTCTGTCTGTCTGTCTGTTGCTCAATCACGCAAACACTACTGAACCGATTGAGTTGACATTTTGTATGTAGTTAGAAAATGTACCGGGATGAAACATAGGCTATATTAAAAATCTGTCAGGGCCCCCAAAGGCCCCCCCTGGGGGTCCCTTTTGGTCCATGCTAAGCATTGGGTTGGGTGCAGTGGTTTTATTTTTTGCTTTTAAAAATTACTTATACTCAAGATAGAGGGCTGGAATTTTTTTATTGGATGGCTGAATAAATGAAGTTTTTAATTCTTTCAATCGATTTTCTTTTACGCTTCGTAATTCTCTGAAAATTATGTTTATAGCTGAAAAATCTCACATTTTTCTCTGAAATCAACAATAGCATATTTCCTTGACAACCAGAGATTTGAATTTCAAAGGATATTCACGTATCTGGCATTTAAGTTTTCCTGCCAGCCCATGATAGCACGTAGAAAGAAAATTTGTATAGGAAGGGCCCCATGATAGATTGCTTCGGGGGGTAATCGATAAATTCAATGCATATTTACAGGTATACTCCTCAATGTCTATTCTCCAAGTAGCTCTCATAAGGGAACTGCATACGAGAGAACACTTATGTATAAAACGATACACATAAAGGAATTAAACGTGGAAGAATATTTACGTGCAGCGAATAATAATGTTAATAATGCCTCTTTCGCTACAACATATACGGCGTCGTTTATTATAGTTTAATACTCAGATGAATTACAGGTAGTGGAACCGTCTGCCTCTCATTACGATTGCGAACTGTTTTTTAGACCAATCCCCACATAAACTTTACGAGTAATTTATATATACTTAAACGTGTTAAAATGCAGTTTACTTACATTGACTCAATCATCGAGTTACCTATTCGAGTCTCTCACTTGCTTCTGTGTTTCCCCTCCTTGGACTTAAACATATATCCATAAACATGCCTAATAGAATAAAAGGTAACCTTTTGAATAAATCTTCTAAAGCATGAGGAATGTCTTCTTTGCGAGAAAATGAGTCCTTGCATGAAAAATGACAAAGGTTAGCCTTGGATGCTCAAAGACATGTCTACCAGCAATCTCATGGTAATCTCCCCGTGGTGTTTCTCGGATTGCGCTAAGAACCGCACAAATATCATCCTAACCAAACCTACTGACGGGTAACCAGTTAAAAATCTGGTTCAAATAGTAAGCCATTTGTTTCGAAACTACAATCTGTTTTAAGATGGCGGAAATTATAATTTCGTCACTACATGCTTCTTACCCATAAGAACGGATATTCTGCGCAATGGACGTCATCGCTGCATGAAAATTGGCAAGTGCACTAAGACTGATCACCATAGATTTTTAATTTTGTAACCAATGATTATGATTTAGGAAACAATGTATATAGCCACCCTTTATGCCAAAGGCATAGTCCGGGTATTGAAGGATTCATAGGACAAATAAACAAGGCTGCAGCTGAAAATTCTCCTTTTGACGGTATCAACCGCTGGATTACATTGTACTCTCCTACCCTGATTACGATACTCAATGCACATATCAACGTTGAATAGCGGAACTCAATTAAGTTATTCAAATATATTCATGTACACGTGAGCAAGCTTTTAATCACTCAGAAGATGTCTCATGAGAACCGGAGGGACGAGGTGACCATCTATCAACCTAGGTGCTATTTATTAAGTAGTAATGAGTCTTCGTGGCCCATTATTGGGTTTCCCGTGTATTAAAGAGGACAAACAATCACTCAACTCTCCGTGCACGAAATGGAAAACGAACGAATTACAATTATCACAACAAACAAGATAGGATACGAACACCTCAAATGATCACGCTGACAGTATTCTTCTGGTTTTGTGGTTTTCTTATAAATAAGTTCGATGTTTTTCACATCCGTTGAAGTTCAACGGGTACCTTCAGCTAGTCTTTGATAAAATATATGTCTACAGATATATGAAAGTTATCATCAATATAACCAAACAGTATACATGTACGGTGTTTGCAATGTTTCAAACTGAACTAAAGGACGTTTCACCGCAATTATCATGTAAAATGCATATTATTCGTTTCATTTAATATTTCATTCTTCTCTAATCAACTTTTTTTCTAAGGTTTATTCAGGCAAGAAAATATATTTTACTAAGTAGTGTAGCAATTATCTCAAGGGCTAGGAAGGCCTACGTTATTAAACGAAGTTTTATTAGTATTACGAATGATTTCGTGAAATATGTATCTACTATGTAGTACATAGAATCGGAAGAAATAGGCATTGCATTAAATTTGGTCACTACAGAACTCCAATACAAAAAGCAGATTGAAGGGCCATTGGTGAGGACACCTGCAAATGGAAAAATCATATGCGTGAATATTTTCGATTCTAAGTACGAAGGAATTCCTCACTATTATGTTTCCCAGAATTAACCACTGGAGATTAAACCCAGCACCCCCTCGCTCGCTTCAAGTCCCACGTCGTCCACTCCCGAAAGCCGTGCCAACTCTCTTCCCCTCTTACCCCTACCCTATCATCCGCTTTTCACTTTTCTCCCTCCTTCCCCCACCCCATCCCCACAAATACCGCTTGGCGGATAATTGGATCGACGATTCACCGGAGGATTTTCTGCATAACCTGCGATCACATCCCTTTTGACGGAAAAAAATACACTCCGAGTGGAGACGGACAGGATCGCTGCCATACTCATCCCCTCCCATTTTACGACACGAATTTTATCCCTCCAAGAGGTGGAATGGGAAAACTCATGACCATGAAATGCGATAGGCATCTGGGATGCGTATTCCGTGCCGATTTAATAGGCGGCGAAGTGTGAGTCGGTTTCCTACAAGTTTATTTTTTTTCCTTATTTCAAAAATCAGTTACCGAATTATTAGTACTCCTCCTCTTCGATACTTCAGGAACTTAATGACAGTAGGCATATATGTATGAGGTTTTTTTGTAATTCTTAAACCGATCGTTTCTAGATTTACAGAGTTTATTACCAAGAGCTACTTTAATAAAATTAAATACATTCAAAGCCTAATTTCAATCATGTTAAAGAAATTCACAGTGCATTACTGGTATAGTTCTCATAGTCCCAGAATCACTAATAGACTTCATAATATTTTTTGTATCGTTTAATCTGTGACAACAGATAGGTTAGCTTTACACGAAAAGTTTTTTTGCAACAAGGGCAAATAACAAAGCTAGACTCCAATTAAATGATTCCATGTTTTCCCGGCGAATCTTGCGCGGGAAGGTTTCTAAGGTGTTCCACCAGGATCCACCTGCTAAATTCCTGATGATGAAGACTGAGTCGGTCTTCGGATCGTCGGCAGATATGGTCTTAAACCCGATGGAACCCCCAAAAAACCTTCCTTCACTGAAGTTCAATTTTCTAGCATGAACTTATTATCATCAATATTGTCAAAACTATCACCATGTTTATTTGTAAGAATAGAATTAGAAACACCGTCTTCAGCAATATAGTCAGGGGTCACATAATTAATAAAAATACCCAATGGCAACTTTTTACTTGATAGAAACGGGCCTTTTCAAGATCTGTTGCAGGTGTTATTTGCAGACATCTTTGTGACTAAGTCCTAAAAAACTTGGCCAGGTTTCGTTGCAAAGAAATCAAACTGCTCCAGACTAGAAGATGAGTACTTTGACCCATAATCAATCAGATATCCAAACATCGTACGCAAAAGTATTTTTCCTCTTTTGGATTGTCAGTGCGCCCTCACTAGGTATCTTCCCGGGATATTGAGAGCACCGTGTGTTTGAGTAGGTCAAAAATATCTTCCACTCTGAGATCCCCTCCGATTAGTCCCCAACCGGAGATCCGATTGGGGGAATAATTTACCTCCGGAATATTTTACCGGGAGAATACCATCGCGTCGCGCAAGGCTACATTTTCTGAGGAGACTGATGAGGTGGTTTCCCGTTGCCTTCCACATCGCAATACTCCGGCCGATTCCGAGAACGTCACTCTCACCTGAAGCTGTGGCAGTTAATACCGAACCGATCGCCTCGAACTGCACGATCAAAGCTTTCCGCTGAGACTGCTTCCTCTCAACAATGGGATCGGGTGGAGTGAGTAGCATGCATAAAACTCACGTTGTTTCGTTCCAGGAAAATCGGGTTTTACAATTTTCTTATTATTTTGGTCTCAAACCTACGACCCTCGGACTGGTCGATCACGCTACCCTTAGCCGACAGTCCCCAGATCAATTCCCAATCCGAGAAACATTTTTTCTCAGAATATATCTCACCCTGCTACACTTCTTTTAGAATTTTATAGCGAGCTCATTGAGAACGGATTTACATTGAGAAAGAAGAGAATTGAAGGGAATCATATATTGGGAATTTCTCCCACCATATTGGAGCGAGAAATTTCTGCATGAAATTATATGGTTCACAGATTTCTTAGGATTATCCACCAACTCAAAATAATAATTCTCAATTGCTGCCATTTCCCGCGCATTCACTATCAATATGTACTAAAATCAACATTAAATATACATTTGAAGACTCTTCAAACGCCTCGTATCAGGGGAGCGTGGTAGAAAAAAACTCCTCGGAGTGCGAGGTGGCCCAGGGAAAGGAACTGGCGCCCCTACCCTGAATGTGTGAAATTCACACGCCTGTGGCTTCGTCCGGGGTGTGCTCTACCCTCAACTATCCAAACCAACCTTCGGGTTGAATCACTGAGTGAGTGAGAGTATCAGTATAACGTCATTCTTCACATTAACCTAAATTACCATTCCCTAATGGTAATGAGATGCGGTCTAAGTGCGCACATGGATTAAAGGGGCTCCTAGATAACTTCTGCGAAGCGACAAGAAATGAAATTGAGGGAAAATGCTTCAAAGGCCAAAGTAGTGGTTTTTGCCAAATAAAATGGGGAGCATGGTTTTATGATGAGGTTGAGATAATTGAACAAGTGGACGAGTTTGTGTATCTTCGCCGAACGCTTTTCAAAGACGATAGGGTAGATAAAGAGATCAGGAGGCATGCAAACGCTGGAAGGAAAGTCAAAGGCAGTTTGTGGAGCATATCAATGAATGATTGTTGAAGCATGAATGAAGGAAGCGGAACTCGCAAGACACAAAATTGAGCTCCTTCCCTTGCTTTTGTATGGCAGTTTAACTTGAGTATTCAAGGATAAGTGAAAGTCCAGTGCCTAAATGCAGTGGTCATGGGCTATTTGAGAAGCGTTTTTGGTAGATGCAAAAGGGATAGGATTAGGAGTGAGTGGGTTATCAAATAATATAGAATAAAATCTCTGGTTATGAGCATGTAAGTGGGAAGAACGTGCTTCGATGTTTTGTCCATGTAAATAGAATGGTTAGAATCTAATAACAAGAAGAGAATCTAATAACAAGAAGAGAATCTAATAACAAAACATATAAAGACAGAGGAGAGAAGTGAACAAAGGACAGAGCTGTTGACAGAGGAGTGAACATCAGGGGTAATGTAGTAAATGAGACTCTAAAGAGTAATGGAATAGGATTTCTAAGATCAAGAGAGAATGCATGAAGCAGTGAACAAATGTAGCACAAACTGGAGAGTTATTTTATTTGTTAACAAATTATTTACAAACATAATATTTAGATTAAATAAATAGCATGCACGATTAGCGCATTACTGAATACATTTTTATAAGAACCCCAGATTCCAATATCTAACACCATTAACTAAGTGTCCTCTTTCTCTGCGCCTCCCGGAAAGTAAATGACGTGATGGGTATGAATATACGTATGCATGTCACTGAAATTACACCATTTTCACATCAAAATATATCACGGAAGAAATTATACGAGCTTTCAACCATTTCGACTATAATCAGCACAGTGCTGTTCACCGCTCTTTCCACTGCTTCCTACAATGCTTCCTCTAAGCAAGGTATTGGCTACGCGCGCATATCACCCTAATCAATACATACTCTAATTTGTGGGGAAGAGGCAAGTCAAGAGAGGAATTAGTAAAGGATCGTAGAATACCATCGACCATGGACTTCACGTTCATGAGAGCCCTCTCCTCATTATCGCTCACCTCTAATCTTGGGTTAACAAGGCGTCGTCGTTCAATTAAAATTTACTCCAGGAAACATCTAGCGAATAGCTCAAGCGATCTTCAATGTGGTTTTCTAAAGGATAAATATTTCGTTAACGCTGCCAACGACTTGTAAATGTGATGTGAGATAATACGCAGATCATAACTCAACGGGTTTAATGTCCATCAACTAAGCCACTTAATAAAGTTTTGTCGATTTCACAAGCTTTCATTTTTACCGACGCGTACATAAAAAATACGTAAGAGATACAAATAAATTAACGATTTTAAGCCCACACACAGTCCCCGGCTGATTGGAAGGTTTTTGGACAGAGCGAAGTATTAAGCGATGCATTTGGTGATTTTTAATAAATATGACCAGGTATGGAACGATAATATAGTTAGGAGATGTTTCTTTCATATTTATCACGCGTCAAAAAGACATATAACAAGAAAATAAATATTTCACCATCAGATTTTCGGGTTTTTATCATAGATTTCCTGTGAACCGGAATTTCCTCCTTTAATTTCCCATGAATAATTGCTTTGAGGTAGCTGGAGCAGTAATCGTGGTGTGCACATTTAAATATTTTTTAAGCACGAAAGTCGAAAAAATTCTAGAACCGCATGTCATTTAAGTGCATCTTTTTATGCGGTGGAACTCACCGAACAGATAGCAATGGAAATGATACTAGAATTATATTTTATTTTTCCTAATAAAAACATGTTGTGACTATGAGTTTTCCGCGCGCTATTCGAAATTCAGACGAAATTATATTCAATGGCGTTTTTCGAATATTGGACTCGATGTGACACTGATATTTGTTAGTAAAATTTACAATGATAGAGAAAGTATTGTTTCACGCTTACGATAAAACATGTACATATGTAATCGGATCATAACGGACTATATATCACGTACCATAAGGCAACGTGTTAAAGTAGCATTGAATTTCAATGAAACAAAATCAGTATGATGCAATTTTTTCGCATTTATCCATATATATCACTAATAATAACGCGTATGCAAAGTTTCACATTATTCCGCACATTAACAAAAATTGCTCCAACCACCATAAGCTAGTTTTGAATGCAAGATGTAGGATTTTTTACTTTTGAACCACTTCAAAAACATGAAATTTGTAAAAACTAACAGCTCACGACAATGATAAAAAAGTTTATTCCAAAGGAGATTGCTTGAGAATATGGTGAACGTGCGCAACTGTTGTCTAGTTTCAACGTTCTACGTCATTATCAGGTGACTTGATAATGATGTAGAAACTACCCCCTTTTTCCCATCTCATAGCGGGTGTCACAGAGCGAGTAGCCAATGAAAGGCGTTTCCCCTTCCACATCAATTTCTGGCTCCCGGCCGTCGAACAGCTCTGATAGTTCATGCGAATAAATGCACGCTGAGCGCCGAGCAGTTGTGATAAACACTGATTTCGAGCCATAACCAACCAGGTCTAACAAGCCCTCAGTGAATTTGGCAACACAGACGATAAGAGATCGAAGTGAACCTCACGGCAGTCGAAGAAAGACATAGTTCTCCTTCCCCCCAAAATGTGATTGGGTGGAAAAGTAGAAGGTATACCAGAGCATTCAAGGTCAGCCACCATGAGTTGGGAATAAGGATATAGTCGAGAAATAAGCCTATTACTTGTGGTGCAACATCTTTTCTTTCACCTAAATCATGAACCAGTACCACCATCGAGTCGAGCATCGTCCTTAGGTCAGAGGTGAGGATGCTCGACTCGAGCATCGAAACGTTGGCCGCCATGGACCTAGCTACCCGGTGCAAAACCCGAAAGATCCCTGATATAAATCTTCGCCGGGAAAGCCTGAAATCCTTCATCATACCAAGGAGACATTGCGGAAACCAAATAATTATCACAGAGCAAAGAATTGTCTCATTTATCCTCCGCAAACACTGAATAAGTATTCCAAGGTGTACACGGATCAACACAGCACGCTGCGTTCGTTTCAGACGCCAATATTTTCATCTCATTTCTCTCTACTTCAAGAGAGACGCGAGCGTTAATTAAACGCAATATCCCCACGGTGGTGGCCCTCGACGCCACTCGCAAAGGAAAAAACATAATAGGACTTTATTTCTCCTAATCCTCTCTCTCTCTCTGCCCTTTCCCTCGGCCCGGGAGGATGATTCGCAACGAATTCTGCGCTACGCAAAGAAACGATAACCCGAAAATTGGCTCCATGTGCTCGCTGTTTACTTAGCGAAACAGTCTCCTGACAGCACTCAGCAATTTAACGGAAGATCGATTCATATTCTCCTCCGAGGAGCGTCTCTGAAGCAGACAGGCTGTGACTTTCACGGGCATGCCGTTTAGCATTGAATTTCATCCGCAAATAAGCTCTTTTACGCATGGGGTTTTTTTCAGGAAATATTATTTTTGGTGAAAGAAGAACTCTTTATAGTTTTCCACTGAAAATTATTTAATACGACCAATTTCGATGTTTTAAATCAATATCACGCCTGTTTAATGACGGTATTTTACAACAAAGACCGGTTTTAATGTGAAATATTAAAATCGGTCTTGAAATAATGTGTAATAACAAAACCGATCGCATCCAATATTTCCCCAGGGAAAACTGGCGAGTTCTTTCTTGATGTTTAAATTCCACCACATCATTGCTAATACATCATTGTTAATTTTATTTTTGCTTACGTTCTTGAATTTAACTGAAGATTATCATAGCCATTCTAAAATAAATTCAAAATAATAGCGACTAGAATGATTAATTATGTACGGTGCTGAAGCCTTAAGTGAGATAAATGTCAGATACCTTGTTAGCATGCAATATATGGATCCACAAATATTTTTAATAAACATAAGCATTAAAGCTATACATGCATTCACGTAGTAGCATCGCAAGCCAATATATTTATACTGAACGGCTACGGTTGTACGAGATGAATGAGGAAAAATGAAACACTTCACCAAATTTGTTGCAGAGAAAAAGGAGTACTTCAGAAATAAAATAGTCATCCATCGATATTTTAAATAATATTAATTTTTGATAGCAGAGTTACAATATCCACTAAACGAGACAAAATTAATATTCATGAATCAAAATCTCAATCATAATGTACGAGATGTTGCGATTTAACGAGCAAATATACATAAACAATAGCTGTCAATAAAGTACAAAAAGTTTGACTATATTAATTACCAATAATCATTCACTAGTTCACCATTACAATACACCCCGACATATTTAATTTTACGTACTCCTATTTTATTTTCAAATGCGATGGCTCATCCAATTAAAAAAGCAACACAAAAGATATCATGAGCAGCTTATGGCTTCCGAAAATTATTTGATTCCCACGCTGTAACACGGCTTGTTTAAAGTAAAAAATGCCTCACCCATGATACAATCATGGCACTCAGGTCTTTTGCCCTTCATTTTGCCTCAGTTTCCCACCAGACTGTCAAATCGTAAACAAAAAAGGAGAAAAAGGTGTACGGTGGCGGGAAGGCCGACAGAATTGGAAACTTAGAATGGATATGACTGGATTTGGGGAGTGCACAGCACTATATGTAAATAGACAAAAATAATTAATTTAATAATTCTGAAAATATAATTATATGAAAATATGTTAATAAAAATTACTATAATATTTGTAAATCGATGATAAATACGTTAAATACACATAGACTTAAAATGTTCATATGTAATTACAACATATCCCTCTAGTGATAGCATTTTGAATTAATTCGAAGCGCTAGTATATAAGTAACCACGCAACGACTCAATAACTCCCGGAGTCGAGTGTCGCGTGATGATAAGCTTTCGCGGGATTACGCCCCATCCATTTCCAATTCAAAAAACGTAGCAAGTATAGGCCATAAAAAGAAACTGGAATGGATCTTGTTCTCCATATCACCAACTGCGTGTTCGACAATGCTTTTATTTACCTGCAGCTACCACAAAAAAGAGTTAATCTTTTTACAATTTATTACGAGAATTGATGTCGGTATAAATCGAGTAGAGAACGGAGAGTAATCATTCAAATGGAAATTAATTTCGCAGATGGTTGCCTTAGAAAGCAATGCAAAATATCGATACACTTCTTTGAAGAATCATGCCCATCCTAGGCAGAAAAATTGAGCATGGGTTGGCGATAAATGCTGCCTAGAAAAAATATAAGGTCTAATAGATCGAAATTCAGGCACTCTTTGTAATTAATTTGAGCACAGAAAACCGTAAATTTATCAATAATTTCAGGGATTCGAAGTTGGATAGCAGGACATGTCAAAGAAGGAATACATCAAAGGCAAATTTACCTCAAAATGTTCCCCTGAGACAGCGCCATATTTATGAAAAACTTGTTAGAAGATTTTTTAAGTCTTGATAATAGTAAGAGACTCAAGAGATCCTCAGAGAAAATTATTAAATTCACTTACACCTCGGTACTACTGTACTCGGTACCCTTTAACGTATTTTGCGCCTATAAACATTGGTATAAAGCTTAATTTATGTATATTTTGCCGATATGCCGACTCGGGGTCCAATAACTTCAAAAGGTGACAGAGCGAATAGTCAAATACGTTATTAGATTTTGAGAGACACCAAGATTCATTTAAAAAACTCGTCATTCCGGTGGATATTGGCTTTCAAGCACTATTTTTTCGCTGAAAATTAAAACTACTGAGGAAATAAGAAGATATTCATAAGCTTGAATGAATAACGTAGCGTAAATGACTTCCGTAAAATCCACACAACATCCTTCTAGCCGCCGACGAATTATTTCGGTACCCGGCGAGATTATTCTATAGGTACAATAAAGACCATATTCAAATTTTATTTTCAAATTTAAGCAACCGTAAGAAACATAAGGTAAATCTTCTAACATAAATGATGAAAAACTTTTATTTCAAATTACTGAATAGCTCAGTGCAATATACATGCACCAGGTGTTAACTTGTCACCCGAGTGTCTAACGGCTCCCAACCTAGTCCTTCCATCATCTTTGTGGGACTTTCCGTCAACATAAGCACCAAGACATCGAATTCAAATTAAGTTCTGTATTAGTTTTCCAGTTTTCGGCATTGATCTTACTTCTGATTTCAGAGCTGACCTATATGCAGTATCAAAAAAAAACTTAAAATTGAGAGGATCAAACAAAAAAATTAGTCCATATCAGAATCTGATACTTTACCGGAGAATTGCTGATGTAAATTGCTCTCGGGTTTTCATACCATGTGAGGTCTTCCATGGCGGCCGACGTCTCGGTGGGAGACTTTCCCACCGTCTTCAGGGATGATGAATCTTCAGGGCTGGTGTTTAGAAAGTATCCCACCGAGGCGTTGGCCCAGGTAGAAGATTTCACCCGATCTGAAGCCCGAGAGCAATTTACATGAGGTAAAGCTAATTGAGGTTATCATGAATAAACTACCACATTGATAAACAAATAATAAATAGGAAAAAATCGAACTGAAAATATCAAAACCCTCGATTTAAAAAAAAATCTGAGAGGTGTTGAAAAGGGTGGTGATAGGGTACTTAAAGAATACCAAGGACATCATTTCACCATATCCCGCCCTCTATAACCTTTCTCCTTCGGGCGAATAAGGCGTTCTAACGAAAATTTCAGCCCCTATTGTTCCCTTCCGCCTCGTTTCTTAAATTCCATCATTCATTTTCCTCACGACTCCTCGCAAAAGGAAAAGGAGGTGAGAGCGTAAAAGTCGAGGGGGAGAGAGAGAGAGAGAAAAAAAAACGGAGAGAATCCCTGAGAATTCTTTTGCCGTTCTTTAGGCTCCTTTCATAATGGCGCCATTCAAGGCTTCCGACGAAGACGAAGGCTTTCAATTTATATTTTTTATTTTTTTTGTTCAATTCATTCCGTATTATGAAACCATTCTCTTTTCAATTCATCCCTAACCCTGCTGCGGTATTAGGAATTCACGAATCTTATGAAAAAATGATCCCATTAGGTGAAGCTATCCTAAGCATTTTCTAAGAAAATATTAAAGGGCAGCAGACGAAATCTAATTCATGATTTTTTAAGAGATTATGTTGAATCATGATTACTTATTCACGCCCATCCGCCTCTTTGCAGCTTAAGGTAAGTATATGAGCAGATACGCATAGTGGCGTACATTTTACGCTACCAATGTTTTACACTAAGCACGTAAAGTATTTAAGAAAATCACTAAATACTCCTTACTAATTCTACGGATATTTACATTCAGCACAACGAGTTTTTCATCTTCAGTGACCCCACTTTCTGCAAATACCTAAGGATGTCATCTCTACGACTAAATCAATACATGAAAAGTATACGTGTTATTAGCGAAGTACACTGAATTTCTTCATTAAGTTTAATTTTAAGCAGTAGTTCAGTTGAAATTGCACATGAAGAGTTGATATTGAGGTGCAACTTCCTGCAGCTAATTATGGTGAAAATGTATTGCTGCTATGATCAATCAAAACTCAGAAAAGAATACAAAAATTAAAAAATATATAAAAAAGACGTACGTAGGTACTCTAAAATGACTTACAACTAGAATTTTATTTACGGCTAAAATCGTCACGTAATAGCGTTGACAAATGTCACAGTTCATGCGCGAAGAAAAATTCACCAAGAATACGCCTTTTACAACATAAAACTTGACTTTGGTTAAAACCCTTTCCATGAGAAAACGCTCACTAATTAAACACCCTTAGCCACAGCTAAAACCGTAAAAAATCCGAATTTTGAATTTCTCTCCTTCATAATAAGCTTTTAAAGGAAAAAAATTTTCGAGTAACTAATTTTTACCCACCCTTCATTCCACATCCCACACGTTCATTAGCATTATTATTTTTTTTTCGCTCTCATCCGCCCAGTTTTTCAAATAGAATTTTCTGCCCTAAAATCCAATCTTCATCACGCAAGAGAGGTGCCGGCCGTCCCACTTAACCCTAATAATAGACGTAGGATGGAAAGAAGGGCCGCTAACGTCAACCTTGATGGAGTTCTTTTTTAAAAATTTCTTCATATTTCCCTTCATCTCCCTCCGCCCGTTGAACAATTCCGCATTCGCACCAGAGTTTCACACGGACGCTATTTTGGAGCGGCCTCACGTACATGCGTATATTAAAGCAAAATTCCAAGACACAGAAAGTTTCGACGTAATTGCTTTAAACTTTCGTCGGAGGAGGTGGAAGGGGTTGGTGGGACCAACAAGAAGTTTCACGGATTGCGGCGTGAGAGAGAGAGAGAACATTTTCAACCCTCTCGAGCGTGAGAAGATTACAGGTGAGCACGATTTTCGAGCACGTATTATTAATCGTATGGTCGTGCATCATTAGCTTCACCAGTTTCGGGAGCCACGACAATTGCTAGTGACTCGCTCCCGAGAACGCGTAACGAAATCAAGGAAGATGGATTCATGACTAGAGGCGTCGACGAGGATATTTTCTCGTGGACAACAATGCTCACCATATTGATTCATCAACTTTTGTTACTCTGAAGTGGGTTCCACTGCCTCGAACATTATTGACAACGTGAAATAGCGTACTTCCACAGCAATTTTGGGTTAACTTCATGCTGATGGTTCAGACCAGCGCAATTCGGCGCACATAAAAACACACTAGCGCAGACGAATGTAATGGCGTTGTGCTAACAGTACCAAAAATACGAAGAAATTTGAAAAATAGTGATGGTAGCGTATGTTATATATCTTATTGTTCCGCAAACTTAAATAGAAGACAAAATTAAATTAAATTTTAAAAACTACTGTTAATTTCAAAAATTAATACAAATAAATTTGACTACGAGGTGACTACTACCGACCTATGATAATATCCGATAGTAATGACGATTCACCCCAATTTTAAATGTCCTCTTTCAATTCACTATTGAAAATTGGAAGGGAAATGAGCATTAAATAATTAATAACACATTTAAAGTAGTGACAAAGCATTCATCATGTATGCAATAACATGACAATGGGAGTGTGAACGCCGCTTTGTACCCAGTTGGTCATGTTCTCGTCGTTGCTTCACAAGCTAGAGAACCATACCCAAATTCAAAATATTGTGGAAATTAGGAGTAGATATATTTATATATTAGAAGCGGCTATAGGTGTAACAATGCCGCTCCATCCCGAACGTTGTTGCCAACTTTATTGCCATTGTTGCGAGATATCGGGACCTAAGTTTTCAAACTCCCTTCACCAAGGCTGATCCATTAATAGTTTAGGTCTAGGGGTCCATCTACGAACTTATTCCCAAAACTTGGGGTTTGATGATACAGAGGGACGAACTGAATTGCCATTTTTTGTCATTATTGCATTAATATTTATTAATTTATAAATTTATAATTATTTTATAAACATATTGTTACGAATCATTCCTGCTGAGCTTAATATTGCTGACAATGCAGTGACCTCTGAATCTAATATATTCTAGCATTGCTAGTTGAAAAGCCTGATGAACCAAGCTAAAATGTGGGCGAAATGGCTAAAAATTAATGAATAAAGTAATATAGAAATTAATGTAAGCTTTTTATTACACTGGTAAACACTGGTTTTGGTTCCGGGGTTTTTATGCTTACTTTAGGTATAATTGACCTCCTGAATCCAAATTCGGCATTAGTTTTCGCGTAACTGCTCTAGTTTTTGAGATACAAAAACTTGGTTATTTACCTTACGAAATTTAAAGGTGTCAATTAGATAGGAATAAAAATTCATTGATTGATAGTATTGTTATATTTTATCGAGAAATTGACGACATAAATGACACATAAAACATATTGGGAGTACTTATTTACAACTACATTTTACTTGAAGAAAAAAAAACAATTAAAAAGAGTCAGCACTTCTGAAGTTACTTTTCCGAGAAATTCTAGAATGACTTTGGGCAGAATAGTCTCTCTGAAAGTTCCAGCAGTAATCTGCCATCATGTGCGTATCCCATCTTCCTTGGTAGCGGTCCTCCATAGTTTTCATATCCTGATGTAATCTCTCACCTTGTTCTTCGCTTGTGTCTCCTAAATTATCTGGGAAACGGTCCAAGTGGCTATGTAAATAGTTAACGTTAATACTCATATTGCATCCAAGGTTTCTAAAGTTTTTGAAGTTATACTTCTTTGCGCCCGTTGGAGACTTTTGGGATGGGATGTTGGTCGAGAAACCGCGTCACGCTCTTTTCCGCGTCACGCTCTTTTTTGGGTGAGAAAAATCCACAATTGTACTCATTGATACAAATTCCTGGGTATTTCTAATCGAGCTAAAAGGATGAAATTTTCAGGGAAGGGTTCAAATTTGGTGTCGAGTCAGGAAAAAATCGAAAATCCCAATATTTTTCATTGGTTTCGAGTCCAGATAGGATTTTGTTTTTTAATGGGTTTAAATGGGAAAAACGAATAATTTACGTGTAGAGTAATTTTCATTCATTCATTAAAATATGAAATAATTTAGATACAAGTTTCATTCTTTGACTGAAATGAGGCCAAAAGATCAATGCATTTACTTCTTGCAACCGATGTTTCTCTATCGATCGATAAATTGAAATATTTGAAGTTTAAACGCAAAATTAATGCAAATTTCGATCTTTTTTCATTTTCGTTGCTAAGCAATTTTTTCATTGTTCCCGAGACTTCCAGTACCTTATACGCGTGCTATAAAGATTAAACTTAAAGGAATATAACATTCTCCGTGCGTATTTCAATCGCTTTTAACGATATTATGCCTTAGAAATATACTTTTTACAATGTTTTATAATTATATACATAAACTGTTTCGTAGCTTTGACACTCCTCCATTTGCACATGCCTACGAAATCCGTTGGGATCGCTCCAGATTCCTCCATTTTGCTTCTGAAACACTCTTTACACCTTATTCCGGGTTTCCCTCTCTCTGTTTTTTTAGCATCTCATCTACTAGTTCTATATAATTATCTGCTTTGTAATTTCCCAGGAAATTTTTTCACATCATCAGCAAACGACTTCCAAGCATTTTTCTCAGCCATTTCACGAACATAGGATCTCTAATTAGCTGCCTAATTTGTGGGCTATCAAAAATTCCAGTCTTAAGTTCCTTAAGCCAACTGATTTGTAGCATTTTTCTTCCCATGTATGCAACATACTGCCCATGTTTATCAAGAGCCTTCACAAACTGCTTCATGAGGTCTAGTTTTATGTGCAGTGGAGGCAAAATGATTTCATCATGGCAAAATAATTTTTCATGGCGAATTTCACCGTCTTCGGTGTATGATTTTACCTCGTTTAACTAAAGGATTGTTAAGCTCATCTTGGTGGAAACGCATAGGACTTGATGACGTTCCCTCATAATCACTGCCACCGTTACCATTTGCATCAGAAGAAGTTTCACAGGTATTCACTTCATCCTCACAGAGCTCTGGGAGCTGGCAAAACTTTGGAATAGGTATTTCATCAGTGTGTGGAACTGGGCATCTTACAGAGGCTATATTAGGATATGTCCACTTGCTATGATTATTCCGATTTATTCCTTTGATTTTCAACATGCAGAAATAACAGTCATCAACGTGGTTCAAAGGTTCCCTCCAAACCATAGGCACACCAAATTTAAGACATTTCCTTTTACCAGTAGCCCACTGTCGTAAATGTTCCACACATGTCTTGCACACAATATGCGGTGCCCAAGTTTTATCTTGATCACCGAGTTGAACCTCAAAATATCCAAAATATGCCCTTTTTACAAAGTCAGTAATAGTTTTTCTGTTTTCTTTAAACGTGCATTCCCCACAAACGTAGCAGGAACACATCAGGATGATTGATACAGCTCTGTTGACTTGAACTCATTTTCGCTTTTCACTCTGAATCAAGAGTGCACGAACGGCCATTCAAAAATGTTGGATTGAGAGAGGTTGACGCCCTGTCATTTTAAAAATTATTAAAAAGAATAGAAATTGCCGTACACTAATTAATATGTACATACCTTAAAAACGAGGAATCTTATAGCGATTAATTAAGTCTCCACATCACCAGGAGTTGTAGAGGATATTTTGGGAGATCCAATTCTGACACAAGCACAAATAAAATCCGAGCGGAAGTTACAAAAAAGCAACTGCTCCTCAACACTACAGAAATGAGACTGAAGGCTTAAGTGTATATTTTTGGAGGCTATAAAGCATTCTCCAAAAAATATCGGCAAATGACCACGTAAAGGGCCCCGTGGTGCCATAAAACGACCCTACGCCCAATCGCATTTTGGTGGGTGAAGGAGTTGCAACCGTGGGACCCCAGCTGTGGGCTGGAAGCCTCGAAAAACATCCTCTTGTGTGGCATGCATTCCGTTCTTTTAAAAATCCACATTTTCGTCAGAAGGATCTGTAAAGCAGGTCACAAGAGAGATGCCTGCGGTACATCAGAAGAAAGCTGTCTTTAAGTGTCTCCAAGACCTCGACCCTACGTGATAAAATATGCTATTTTTCCGAGATTTCACCAAAGTATACAATATGAGAGTATTTTTGCTTTATGTGTCTGGAAAATCATCATAGCGGAGTGGTTATGGCAACAATTCATTCTACACACTTGCAGCACCACCAAACCTCGCGTTGACGGCGGGTTGCACCAGTCTCGATCGCGCGATCGAAAAACTGACGCGAAATTCGGCGTTGCCAAAAGTGGCAGAATATCTCACCTGATTTAAACAGGGGAAGCTTTGTAATGACTCCCATTATAAATTGTTTTGTGATGCCCAGCGATGCTATCAGCTATTAAACTACATACATGAAGAAATGCTGGCACTCCATGCACAAAAAACTTAATACCTTATGTTCTTTTTGTTAATTTGGTTTATAAAAAATTATTTTATGCTATATAAAAGTTTCTCTGGAAATAATATAATAGTTATAAAGGGAAAGTAAACAGAAATCGATGCTAAAATAATGTATTTATAATATGTAAGTGGGCTGGTACATGCGACGTAAAAAATGGTAACCTACTGAGGTTTTTTACATGGTGAAGCCTACAGATCACGTTTAATTCGGGTAGTTTTGATCACAAGCTTATTTCATTTGTCTCACGAACAAATCATAGGGGATTCATTAGAATTTGTTTTTGTGTAATATGTTTTGTTTTAAAGGTGGAAATAATCTTTTTGCACGGTAAGGCACGCCCATGTGCTTTCCTGTATGAACAAGAAGTCATAATTAATCGTTAATGTTGTCTTCTCCAAAGGCAACCCGTATCCAGTAAACTACTGTATTCGTTTTAAGTTTCAAATTCACAGCCATAACGCCACAGACGAGACTCATTTTAATAATAAAGATGCTTCTGTATTCTGTAACTTAGCCTTCCAAAGTATTTTCGTCAGGTTTACCGTATCTAACGTCACGTGCGAGACAACTTTTCACGATAACAGCGTCTCTACAGTACAATTCTTGAAGGGTGTACCCGTAACTATCGTAACAAACAAGCCCAAGCAAGCCGTTTCACTGTGGATAATGCGCTTGTTTACAGTAGCAGAAAGTCCTTACGAAAAAGTAGTAATATGGTGAACAGGTGTGCGTACGGCTTAAGTAAAAGCAGCACAAGGTATAGATATAGCTACGCCGCATATGGAGGCAGTGGAATTTAACTAACTCCCGAAACCTTCAGAGAATATAACAAAGAGCACGATTTGGGCAAATACATACGGGCGCATGGACTTTTTCCATGAAAATATCACGCTAAACATCGAAAAATCTTTCACCAAGTTAATGATGCAGCTGAAAGAGCAGTCGCTCTCGTCCCATACTTATAAAAAAATCATCAAAAGCAGAACTGTTAAAGAGTTATATATGGTAAAGAGATAAATGCACCATAATGTGCAAACAAAATCCACGGTTAAATCTCCGGATTTATTTGTTTGTATTATTATTTTGTTAATTTTTCTTGTGCAAAGAATGTGATAAGCATTGAAGATATTTTCATAATATGAATATCTCTATTAAATGTTATCATTTTGTTTATTCACACGTGTTCTGCGTGATTCCCAGCCATCGGTGCTTAAAAAATGTGATTCTCTTAATGATACACCTTTTACAGGGAAAATATATCGATAGCTACAAAATTATACAGAGTAATATTTTTTTACCTTTCACAGTAGCAAATTTGGCACTCCTAAGGTAGTTGCACCTAAGTAGCATTGGGTTCATTGACTCCAAATCTTGTATGCGTAATGTTTTCCTCAAACGAAAAAAAATCTTCTTAAATACACCATGACATTCAAAACAAAAATAAAAAACTGGAAATTCCGGCCCACCCTAATACGAGTATATAACCACGTTTAATACCCCAACAGCTATCACACAACTGTATCAAGCCGTTGTTTTTGAGACACGTGAATAAATCCACAAGAAAACGTTACTGCTAAAGGTCATCATAAGGCATACGTAGGAAGACGAATTCGAACAAATACTAAATAAACCCTTTCCTCGCGTATATAAAACTTCGAAAAAAACTAGACACGGCAGGCTGACCCTGCTCAGGAGCGAAGATAAGCTCTCTGAAGCTCCATTACCAGGGGATTATTTTAAATGACCTGTAGTGCCTCTTCTCATTATCATCATTCCCTCTGGGTCAAAAGGGAATTAAAGGTAAGCCGCCTTGCCGTCTCGCCTACGAAAGGAGCCTATATTTCATGCATTAAAAATTATAATTACTCCTTTTGAATCCAAAGGCCTAAATTAATTTATACCCAAGGGAATCGTGGAGTCAGACTCTCTACCGCTTAAAAAAGTGGAATTACATAAAAGAAGGGATTGGAGGTCGTGAAAAGGGTTCCGTGCACTCCAAAAGGAAGGAATCGCCTATTCCTTACAGGGAAGTGGATAAGAAAAAATAATATTTGGAGGGAGAGGTATAGGAAAAGAGAATGATGGAAGAGACGAAAGAGAGAAAGAAAATAATCCAAGAAAGGGATATTAAGCTAAAGTGGAAAAGGAGTATGAGAGCTGCGCTTGACATACTTGTTCGTTAATTCTCCATTTTTCGACAACATTAATACCTCGGAAGAATTTCTGTTGGCTTCATGAAAGCATAAAATAACTAGACGAAACCCATTTATATGACCCACCTTCCCCTTCACATTAAAATAAATACATAAAGAAATAATGGATTGATATATATTCACGAATAGAAAATACTAATTTTATTCAGTAATAGCTAAACAATCAAGTGTGTGTGCCAAATGAACCAGGGAACTTATTACAAAACCCATATTCAACCAACAAAAAATATAATTAGCTTTCAAACATACCACCAACTCAAGCTGCAACGCAATATCTAACCTTAATTCCATGTCCCATTAACAAATGTTTGACTATATATTTGACCGAACAAGTTTAAAGCGTGACAGATGGAATTTTATTAAAATACAACGACCGATTCCAAGTCATTAATCAATCAATGGAATTCTTGGAATAAAATAACATTGTCTTCAAATGTGGCCATCCACAAGCCAAGGCCGTTTGGTCGTTTTGACCGTGGGACATCGGTATTTTCTTAATTCTAAAGCCTATACGACATCCCTACCCAAAGCAGGAATCGAATTCATGATCAGTGGATTGAAAGGAAGGTACGTCATTGACCTGACAACTGCGGCCGGCCTATCCCACAAAAATGAAAACTTCTTACATTAGCCTTCACCTCATTACACTCTTTTCTTTCATATTGTGGGCTTAGTTCTTTTTCATTAATAGCATATCGCTTGTGGTATATTAATCATGAAATTATTACGTTTTGAATCCAATTCTTATCTTCTATCGCCTATGTTATAGCGATTGCACTTTTTGCCGAAATTTCTCCAAACTAAATTGCTTCTTCTTATCCCCAAAAACATTCGACTTCGCCGCCCCTACATGAATGAGACCCAGGGCCAAAATTGTTGGCCAAAATTTTACCAGACACGTTTGAGTATTGTGTTTCAAGTAAAATTTGTAGAAAAGTTTACATGATTAAAAGTTATTTAATAAATCAATTCATAAAATTCTTCGAAAAAAATTATATTTTAGTAAAATTTCTCACATCACACAATAGGTACTCAAGTCTGTTTTGGGCGTAATTTTGAATATGTGACATCAGCTTTACTCCTGGTCTCTCTTACACCTTTTTTGCATACAACATTTGACCGTAGTCCACAACTCGCATCCTAAACAAATCCGTAATACAAAGCTCCTGTATTTAATATTTTTGTTATAAATGTTACTTGCTTGTGGTTAAATTCCCAAAAAAAACTTGAAAAAACCATAAGAACCATTCCACATAACAGTAATCTAAGAACTAAAGAAAAATAAATTTTACTGACATGCCGATACATACATTCAACTATTCATCCGACTGATCTTCTACTGACGCACCAATAAAATACGAAGTAACTCCACCGCCACAGCCTCATTTAAGGTTTAGTTTTTTAACACTTTGTCTGGTTTTAATTCAAATGCATAATTTGTGAGTTTTTTACGCTTTGCACGTTTTGTTTTTATGTATTTTGTATAAATAAGATTGCTTTTTTATAAAAATTGATGTTTTCAAGCTTTAATGCCATCGCATATTATTTGTTCTGTAAGTTGTGCTATTGTGCTCAAGTTTTTTTTTTATAAATTCATAAAACTTTACAGCTTCACGTTTCTAGAAAACGCTGGACTATGAGCAAATGTTTTAAGGGGGGAATTGAATGCGGTATTTTTCCTTTATAATACCAATGTTATGTAACATCATTGTACTTAGAGATGTAAATGTAAGCTTTAAGGTGTGCCCACCGCGACTGTGTGAGTCAAAACAAACACTAAATTCCACCTCTTTGTTTAGTTGGATTAAAATCCCTGCTTTCGGTGAATACACACGTTACCTATGGGAAACCTAAATTAAGGTAAAAATACGAAGACTATTCCATGAATTCAATTTTAATGGCCTTTTTTCCAGCAATTTCTATGGAATTGCTGCATTTTGACTTCAATTACCGCAGAAATTGGCTAATAACTCAAAAAAGTAGGTGCTAAGATACATTTATTTTATTTCAATTCATTTTTTCGGGAGTTTTCCCTCCTATAATTTTCCATGAAAATGGATTTTTACATGACATGGAAAAATACTAATTATTCCCAACTTTCTCACGTTCTTGAACATTATGTGAAATTTAGCTTATGATTTACATTTGATTGGACGCGTCGGCGATAGGTGTGCAGTGATTTAAATATTTAATCAAATCCTTGAAAACTACAATGAGTAAAATTGTGGTCGACAATCATATAAGATACTGCTCTGCAAGCCATCCAATCCAGCAGAATTCCCTAGCGATTGTAAGGTCCAGCTGGGTATACTTCTACATAATTTGCATAACTCTGATGAGAGTCGTAATGTCAGAGAGAAAATTTTGCCAAAAATCTGCGTTAGCACTTGGTCATATCCGATTGGCGATGAACTTTCTATCAACTTACAAAAAGCCAATTGTTTAATTAACAATGTTATATTAATTCAGAAAGAAGGAGCAGTCATCTAAAAATATAATCAAGAGGCCAAGCAGAATTTCAAGCACTCCTTTATCGCCCAGTTCTACATGCATCGCAATTAAGAGACCTTTTTTTAAAGAATTCTAAAGGTGAAACCTCCGTAATATCTTCCTTTTGAGACAAATAAGAAAGCCGCAAATCTTTTTTTTCCTCCTCGTTCCCACTCACCCACATTTTTTAAAGGTTTGATTCTTCAAAAAGAGCCTATAGGCCCGCACCGACCCGCATTCCAAATCGGTACAGAATATATTTTCCACAGATTTAACTGTGATTGATGCATCGAAGAGCAAAAAAAAAGACAGTGGGAAGAAAAACTAACGAAGACGAAAGATCCCGAATCGCTCAATATTTTTTTTATTCATCCCTTCGACTTTGGAGATGTGAAACTTGCGGAACTGGTTTTTATATGTACATTCTAGTCACAAAGTGGGCACGAAAACAATGGAAAAGACGGGTATCGAGAGAAAGGTGGATTTAAAGACGCTAAAAGCTCCGTCATTAGTCACGAGATGAGTTCCTTTTCTTATTCAAAGCCATCGCCTCAATATTTTCTCTTTTTTCCTTCATTTTTCCTCCACATATTTTGAACATTTCTATGACTTTCAGTACTCAATGTTCGGATCCATTTCGGGTGCAATAAGATGGTCAAGGGGTAGAAAGTTATTATAATTAGGTTAAACTACCGGTTAAAGTACGTTTAATTGGAAGAGAGTAAGAATTCTCCACGTTTTTTTACGTGCGCAGGCCCCTATCTCCTTACACTATTTCTCTCTCTCCATCTCAGCATACGTCATACCCTTCTTCACCCCGTCATTAAAGCCACGTTTTCTTCCACTTTCTCACTTACCCAACATTCTTCCCTCTATCACGACCTTCGATATCCCTTCGTCCCTCCCAACTGCGTAAGCGCCTCGTCTTCTGTTCTAAGAGCCTACTTTTCTGTCTGATTGAACGCAAAATTCCGTATCAAACTCTTCGACAGCCTCTTCTTTATATCCATACCAAATGTCCCCGTCGTAAGCTCCCCCTTCTGAACACTACTTTTGCTAGCGCAATTCGCCTACAAATGTCTTCGCTTCTACCCATATTTTCTATAAGAAATGTAATTTCTCTACTTCCTTCAGTTGTGTCCTACTCTTATGTCCAGACTCGCTTTCTTCTCCATAGAGATCTCTTTACTTTTACTATCTAAAGATTAAATTTCATTCCGTATTTCCCGACCTGAGTTTTTCATACATCTACTATATTTTGCAATGTCTTACTTGCCAACGCCTAGTCTTGGATAACTGTCACGAAAAACGCTTGCCTTCGATTTCCTCTGAATACCTCTAGATTCAAGTAGTGCAAGAATCACTTACAGAGATTAATGGAATTAAATTTAACTTCATTTCATTCAAAAGCGCTTTTAATAAATAATATTTTGTTCACAATATAGCAAAGGGATAACACTAACCAAGTCATTAGGGATAAATTGACTCCCATTTACGCAAACGGATGGCTATAAACCTAGAATACTGAATTAAAGGAAATCATATCTGCATCCTTCTCCTATATAAATGGTGTACATTAAGCGGTAATTAACTCGTAAACTCTTCATATAAAATAAAAATAAAATTCCCAATTGACTCATCCTTATTTTATCCAACGAAAATGCAAATCTTCCTGAATGAAAATGATTTTTACGGTAATCTTACACCAAGGCATTTAGCATGCATGATAAACTGTATTATGATAAAGAGATGATGTTGGACATATGAATATGCAGCAAAAAACGTTCTCATTAATGATTTCAAAATACTTCCAATGGCCTATTGTTGTCAGATTAGATTATTCAACATTTTAAAACGCAATTCTTCTAAATTCGCTTTTTTATTTTTTTCGCTGCTTTAAGTATTTTCTTTCTCTCTTGCGTTGAGTTAAAATTCTGAGCTGCCAGAAAAGTCCTCCTATTCACGGGTAGAATCAACTTATTTCTCCATCGAGAGAATCATCTTTGAAACCTCCTTCGAGTATATTGTGTCATAGAAATAATTTTGGATTATGCAGTCGAGTTTCTAATTGTTAAATGACGTGATGATGGACCAGCGACCAGCACCAAATGTCTTCGAATAAAATGCCATGGGAAAACATTAATTGAAAATCACATCGTCAGCGACCCATAGATGAAGGCATCGTGATTGCGTCATGTCTGCCTCATCTAAAGGCCTGTGCAAGCCGGTACCCCTATTTCACCATACATTTCGCCAGATTAGGAGCTAAACTAAGCTATGAACGAAATATAGTAAGGATTTTTCGAAGGCAGCAATATTGAAAGGTTCAGAGATTAGGTACTCGACCTTTATTATTTTCGGGATGTCCTGGAATAGCCCTACTATACCCCAATTCGGTCCTTTAATACCTTGGCGGTAGAATGATACCGTTCAATATGTAAGTGACGGTTGCGGTTCGAGCGATATCACAGCATGCAAGAGAACCGCGAGTGAAGGGTAAAGAAAGAAACGCAACCCGCGGATGAATGTGGAACCCGCAACCCGTTGTCTCGGAAGAATACAGCCGTAATCGAGGCTCAAGAGGCAAAGGCAATATATATCCGCTTCCCATCCGTAATCATACACCCATTCCAATAACGTTCGTATTCCACCACACCGGAATAAAAAAAAACATTGAAAAAGACTCCAGCTTCAAATCCACGCCACACCCTTCACCAAAGCTCTCATGACGGGTAAATATTTAAACATAGGCGTGTCAAATATGCGTTCTTTCCAATCATCTAGCGTATAGACCAGCACCCTTCAATGCACTTGAGCCCAGACGTATAAGACGAAACAGTGCATGTAGTAATGGAAATACACGGCGAAATTCAATGTACCTCTCGCCAAAGGTCCTGGAGCTGCGTAGTGGACGATTTTGGGACATAGGCTATGGAGATTTCAAAATCCTGCGTAATCGGGGAGGAAAAGATTGTTCAGTGTGGAGGGAGAGATAGAAACCAATTCTAATTGCTGCCAACACAATAGCTTCGAGAAATGGGATGTCTCGCCACTACCCACCATACCGTTTCGACTGATCTAACAATGAGACCTCAACGAGGAAATGCTTAGCGTGGTGGGTAGGGAGAAAAAAAAAACTTTTAGGGTAGATGGCGGGGCCGAGTAATTGGATGCAGAGTCATCTACATGCCACCACAACAACCATCAAGTTGTAGTGGTGGCATGTAGATGACTCTGAGTGGATGGAACAGATAATGAAAGCTGAAGGCCGCGATGAGAGGGAAGGTAGGAGTTGGCTAAGCGGGAAAGGGGAAGAATGGGAATAGGTTTCATGGATGTGGTGAAGAAAATGAGGTAGTGTTCCGTGTTGAAGAAAGAAATCGTGTGAGGAGCTAACCGAGGAAGGGCCTACGGTTGTAAAATTTTAGTAAATGTTATATAAAAACTGGCTGTCGGTTCCAGAGGGAGTCTATTGAAAACATTTAGGAATATTTAACACCTAGATTATGTTAAAAACTAACAGTGTGAAGTTTATGTTTTTTCAACCAATTTTTAAAATTAATAAAATACTAACCGCAGTAATTTTTACATAATCACAAAAAACCTTCTGTTGTGAAGGCGTTTTCACCGTACGGCGTGAATAAATGAGTCAAGTAAGAGACTTATGTAGGTATATTCATTTAATTACTGACAGTTTTGGTCATATATAACTATATATTGCGCCATTAATACTACAATATTTACTTCATACTTCTTACAGATACTGAATTTAACTAATAAACTTCAAATATGGCTTCCATTATTACTAGGGAAAATCTCTTTCAAACTGCCTTAATGGTCAGTCCAAGATTGATACATAATCTTCTACGGATCTTCTCCGCCACTTCTGTACGTGCAACCGTTTCATTCCAATAAATTTGTCCATTTTTTATTCGCCAGTATGCCGTTATTTGCGTCTTATAAGACGTGCTCTTTTCCCGTGGAAACCCATGGAAAACAACCCATCGCCTTGCATGGCCAACATGGTCAGATTTTGCCTCCTCAAGATCTTCTTGTGGAAATCTGAGCGACACTAATGTTACAATGACTTTAGCAAAGGTTTGCGCGACGACAAGGGCATAGGGCAAGGGCCTAGCCACGTTGACACACCGGCCCCCGTCAGATCACCTAAGTTAAGCAACGTTGGGCCCGGACGGTGTTGGATGGGAGGCCCTGCTCCATGCCTCTACCGGAGTGGATAGAGGGGTGACACTCCCTCCAGACCTATACCGGGAGGCCAGAGTTAGAACCCAGACCGGGATGGTGGGAGGGAGGACTCCCTCCATACCTGTACCGGGAAGGTTGGGGATGACACCTCCTTCATACCTCTACCGTGGTGCTCTTGTCCCCTGTCTGCAAGTGGCAGGCAGGTTAAACGTGGGATGGCACAATGGGCCAAAAAGTCTGAGTGCCGGGAAGACTCCAGAAGGCCCTCGCCCACCTATACAATCTACCATACAATCTAGCACGACGACATTCCGGATCACGGCCATGCCGCCATTTTTGTTCCGGTATTCGGTAAAAGATCGCTTCTCTGTTTCACCGCAAATCATTTTGAAAGGTTATACTGGTGGATGAAGTCTTCTCGGGATCCCAAATTGATTGAGAGATCCATACTACACTGACTCGAGCTCGTGTTTTTAGCCCGGCATCGAGGTGTTGCTGAGGGCATACCTGGTATCTCGATTGAAAAGTTTCTTCTCCCTACCCGAAAATAAAAACCATATAGGAAGGCTTTTTATTTCGTTTAATTCTGTGGCCATGACTTGGATTCGTTTTTCATGCCTGTGCGTATTATAATCCGGAAAATACTGTGCACACATCAGGCTCCCTGTTACGGGGAAAATGTGTTAGGGTGGGAGAAGTAATATCGAATAAAAAACATTTTTCGGGTGCATATCAACATATACCGCAAGGAAAAGCACTGGCATGAATGATCCTTCTTGAAGGAGAAAGAGGGATAGTGAGAGAGGATACGGAACGGTCTTTCATAGCTAACCGGTAAAGCGGGGGTTGGAGGAAGAGGTGCATGGGAGAGGAGGAACCTCAACCGACGATCGAGTGAAAAAATACAGGAGATTGAAAATTTAGTTTCGCGAGTCGACAGAGGTGGAGATAGCAGCTTTGGAATGCACGCGGATTTCTTGACTGACGCCGGTACAAGACGACGGAGAAGAGATTCCTCCTGGAGAGGAGGAGAAGCAGCCTTAGTCAGGGGAAATGCTGGGGCGATTCTCCCCCATGTTACGGAGTGGGATTTTTTTTTAAACAAAAAAAAAAACGTTCCCATCCCACACTGGAATCTTCAGAACTAACGGGAGGGAGGGAGGGAGGTAGGGCTGGGTGGAGCGAATACCATCCGTGCGGTGGAACGGGAATGGGTCAAAAGAGGAATAGAGGAAGGAACTTGCGAAGGAAGCCGCCGAGGAAGCCTTGAGAGAGATTGGAGGCCGCCGCGTAAGGAACCCCTTGCCGCACCGATGCCCGCGGCCTGGATGCTTGGAACGCGGAGGAGAAGTGGGAGGTGGGAGACTGGATCAAAGAGGAAAAGGGCGGAGGGTGCGGATTTTTGGTGGGTGGGTGGAATGAAGGAGGTATCATCCCTACCCCTTTACCCTAAAAAGCCTCCCTTGCCTTGAAGTTCGTCGGATGGATTCCGGGAAGAAGGAAGAGGGTATAAGGAAGGTATTGCGTGGCGATTACCGCGGAGCCAGCCATCCGGTGGCGCGGAATAAGAGCACCGATACACGTACGTAAATCGAGTAGGTTGGGCGCACCTTGAGCAAAAATAAAAAAAAATAGGGGAAGGATGTACCTACGAGAAAACCATCTCTCCTACTACTACATACCCTCTTTTCTAAACCCATCTCTTATCACTGAGGTCGAAAAATAAAGTATATTTTTTCTCGTTAAAAATGCCTTTACAGACAAGAGTCTGTCATGTAAAAAAGATTATGACTTCACTAAGCTAAAATATCAATTTCTGTTTGAGGCTTTCAAATTTAAACAAAATTCAATCAAAATTTAAACTTTTAATGTCAAGTGTTTCGTATTCGGCACATTACTATAAGGTCCAACTTAAGTAAACGAGAAAGAGTAAGTATAGATGGCGATTTTCAAACCCGTGTATAAACTCCAAAATAGTTTAAGATAAAATCCCATATTTTTATCTTACGTTATAATGCCAGCTCTTGCGGCAAACAGGGTTCGGGAGCATTATGAATACCTCAATTGATATTGAGTTATGGCACTCCCACAGGGCTTCTACTCACTTCTTGATACAGAAAAGAGAGAATGTAAGCGACTTTTGCTGAAAAAGTGAGGGGGAAATGTGGAAAAAGTGAGAAAATAATTAGAAAATTGGCGATTTTTACCCCATGTTAGACTTCTGGAAATTACTATAACCCTACATATTGCAATACTTTAAGCTGGAACCCGTTTCAAAAGCAGTAACAACAGGGATAAAAATTACGAAACAAAGAATTGGACAATTAAAACTTGTACTTCATACTCTAGAAAGCATAAAGAATAAACAATAAAATAAATCATAACTAGAGATCAATGATACAAAATAGATAAGAATGGGGTGCATAATGTATCGTAAATTAGGAGATCAAACGTAAAAAGTAATTATTTCATACAATTATAATTTTAGTATAGGCAGGGTCCGCCTGCACCTAAGGATCATCAGGACCATCATCCAGCTGCTTTTTGCGATTCTTAAAAAGGTGCTCAAGTAGAGACGATGCCCTCTTCTCTACTCTCTTTTTCCAAGGCTCCTTTTTCTTCAGCAAGTCATTTGCCCGTGACCACAGTGTTTGTGCCCCTTCCAACATATCTTGGCCGATATTGACTTTTGCCATATCTTTTTTGTCAATAGCCTCCTCCAGCTCCTTTTTTGCCTCGTTGACTAGTTGATCAGAAGCCTTGCGCTCCTAATCTCCTTCTTACTTGTCGCATGTAGTTCATCCTGAAGCTTGCCCAACGCTTGTCGTCTCTTTAATTGTGTGACCTCTCGCCTCACTCTCTCCAGACGAGCGCTCTTCTCATCTTGCAATGTCTTCAGCTCGTCTTCTTTTAGTTTCCGCTGAGCTTCCAGGTACTCTTTATACTTGCTGCGTGCCGCTTCTGCGTGCTTCAGCAGCTGCGACATCATGGGCTCATGTTCAGGGATGCAATTGTAGTCTCGAAGGCCATTCCTGATGTTGAGCCTGGCATTAAGAGTACTATCCAGCGTAGCCGACCTGTCAGCAGGGAGCTAATTTCTGGAAAGAGAAAATCCTCACTCGACATCAGAACTTCCATGGGCCAAACAGAAGGCTGCATTCTCCACTGTACTTTCGAGTGGAGACTTAGGATCACTGGCAACATCTGTCTTGGCAAATATCTGGGTCCAGTAATCGTCAATCATAGTTCCAGGTACATACGGCAGAAGGGTTTCCAGCTACAACAATCTCCACTCGTCTCGAAGACCATCTTCGTCCACTTCCGTCGGTGTCTGTAGCATCTTGTAAACGGATACAATGTTCTGCGAGGAGCTTTCCTTGATGTTTTGAGGATTCAAACATTTCAGGTGACGAGCCTCTCTTCCCTTAGCCAGGACTAATTTCTGGAGAAAGTGGCTCGCAGCCACCTGATAATGTTTTGAAGCTTCTTGATAAAACTCAAACTCTGGAGAGGCAAGCATTCCTGATCGACAAGAAGCCGATCGGCATCCTTACCAATGTCAATTTTGCTCATTTCCATAATATAGTAGGTATTGAGAAAGAAGTCTTCTTTCATGCATTCTTACTTGCTTGTGAGCAGCTCTGGCTTGCAGAATCTACTTATGTTAGCAATAGGAAATATAGACTCTCAACCTCATCATGCAACACATGGATCATAGGCTGATCATGTTGAAAAAGTTTTTAAAATTTTTCAAATGCTTTAACACTATACAGGACAAAGGCTATCTCTGCAGTGAAGGTTTTATTCTTAAAGACGTTACCAATAGCCTGACTGCACTTGAACGCAAGGAACTTTTCAACTTCTTTGCCTTTCTGACAGGGTAACGCTTTAAGAAAATAGTGTTCGAGAGCCGGAAATTGCTCTTGAAGTCTCTCTACTGTTGGGGCAAGGGTGAGCCCCCGGGAAACAACATGCTTAAGAAACACATGCATAGGAACTTTCTTCTCTGTTTGAGATTTTTCAAGCACCTCAAAACGACTTGGATAGTCTAGGAAGTCATATACAAGAATAATGACGTCAGATACCCCCATTCAAAAAAATTAAAGCCCATTCTGAAATGATGTATGGAGGATGTGCAGGTTGCAGAAACCAATGTCAAGAAGTCTTCTATCAAAATCAGATTTGAGTTCCTAAGAAAAAAGCCTAACAACGGCTCTGTTTACATTGGGGCCGTCACAAGAGCATTTTTACTGTGAACCATTTTCAGCAGCACAACCAATTAACTGAAACAATATTTCAGCAGTGGCCCAGCCAATGAATGAAGTCTGTAAGCGACGAAAAACTACTTCTTTTCTTTTCAGAGTAGAACCTGAAGCCAACCTGTAGTTCCTTAAAGCGTATCTCGTGAGATGTCTCGTCAGAACAAATTGTAACATGCGCAATCCACCATGTTTACGGCCACATGGCAGCTGCATGGAACTACCAACAATATGATCGAATATTCGTGCCGCGGAGAACATGGCATTTTAGATTTTAGAATCTGCAAGTAAGTATCGTCCGAGCGTTCTAGAAGTTTCCCGACAATTAACAAGCCACCGAGTCGCTCACTATATAAGCGGTTACGCGGCACCATAGCGACACAGTCAATTTTCATACCAGCAGCCGAAGGCCCTGCTCAAATTTAAAGCGGCCTAGTTTAAACAAAAACAGCTGGAAGATTCGTATATCAGAGTCTGATTTAATTTGAGCGTCAGGCAATTGGTAACAAGAACCAAGGGGCGAAGAAGTAATTATTCTGCAGTGAAATCGTTGTCAATTATTTAAGTACGCCATACGATAGGGCGATTATACCAAGTGGCAGCACACCTGATGCACTAGCATCGAGGCACCTGATGCACTGGTGATATCGAGGAGGACAGTTGGGGCACACCTAAGGGCAGCGCGGAACTTCCGTTGAGAGCAGTTCGTCACGCCAACAGTCCGGATGTCACATCTCGCAGTAGACGAGGGCACTTTCCATGCACCGGAGATTTGAACTATCAATGTGAGCGCGTGGGCATAAGACAACATGCATTTATTAGACCAATTGTTCACTTGTGAATTCATCAAAGAGTATTTGTGTCGTGTGTATAAGGGTTTTTTGTGTCCAGTTTCAAGGAATATATTTTATTTCACTATTGTATGTCAGGCAAATCGTATGACAATAAAGGTAGGAGTGGAAGTGTTTAAAAGAAATTGAAGTGTACTTTTGTGAAAGATCATAGAGTTACATGTCTGACACCCAACCAAGGCTAATAGAAACATTAGCAAGTTAAATTTTGGTGAGCGAAGTGAGGTTCACCGTTTAGTGTGACACACATCTCATTCTATATTGAGGGTTACAAAATAGTAAAGCCAACCGTATTTTGAGCGTCTTCTAGCGTTAGATCCCTGAAGTAAGGGCCGAGGGCTTCAGTCCACAAATAAGCCACCTTTGTCCTTCCTAAAGACATCCCCTTCGGCACATGACCTTTCCCAAACATTCCTGTGAAGGTGTCCACGATGTCGTCACAGGATGCACCTGCGAAGCTGAACTGGACACAATTCATTGCCCAAATTAGTTCGCAAATTGCGCAAAAAATAGGCTCGTATTTTCCAAAAAATGAGCATTTTTTTCAAAATAGTGATAAAAGTGAGCACTTTTTCAAAATAGTGAGAAAAGTGACCCGTTTTTTAATAAGTGAGTAAAAGTGAGAAAAGTGAGTCAGTGAATACGGGCCACTGCGTTTGTAAGTTGTTTGTAATTGACAATTCGTTAATTCATTATAATATCGTGATTTAATTGTTATATAATCGTAGAACAGTTTCTACAGTGGATTTTTTTTGTATTAGCGCTTCGAACTATAACAGACGGTTGCTACGTGGCTTATCGTACGATAACTAAAATCCTATGATGGTAGCCATTTGTTTTCGTTCGACGTCCTATCGTGCGATTTCGTCTGAAAAAACCCACCACAAAGCCCTCTACATCTACAGTTTTACACCCATCTATCATCCGATTTCAAATATTTCTCTCAGTTTTTAATATTATAGGGTGATGTTTCAAGAGGAACGTAATAATATTTTTATTTTTCATGTTTTTTCGAGTCTGACAGATGCCAAGCGAGAACATACTTGTGTTTCAAATTTAAGATACTTATTTCGGTTTAAATATATTTAGGCACAAGACATTTTTCCAATTCCTTCCAAAAATCTTTTAGAGTATAAATAGTCGTATGTTTAGCTTGGATTGCTGAATATAACGAATTGCTTTCGATTCATGCCTTTTCTATCACGAAACTGTTATCAAACCCAAGCACGAAACTGTTATCTCTAACATATCCCGATATTTCGTGTGTTCCCTGTATCAACGTTCCCTATATTACCGATTCCCCTATGATTTTCACTCGTTGTCCATAAGATATCCTTCCGTAGACCTCTTCTCCCTACCCAACTCATTCATTGC
Organism: Pyrrhosoma nymphula; assembly: GCA_963573305.1. NCBI lineage: Eukaryota > Metazoa > Arthropoda > Insecta > Odonata > Coenagrionidae > Pyrrhosoma > Pyrrhosoma nymphula. Next base: position 116,803,576 of record OY754330.1, read on the forward strand.
ATTTCTTGAACGTCACTTATATAATCAAGTTCCAATTGTTTAACACTTGAGTTCAATTGTTATTGCGTTATTTCTTTTATATTTCATTCTTCTTGTCTTTATTTTATTTATGTTCTGACAATTATTTATTTTAATCGATCAGTCAATTTATTTAGCCATTGTTGTGTTGTTATTTATGTTGTTATTATTGTGCCGTTTTTGCTTGATTGAGATAATATATAAATAACAGATTACCAGATTAAAGGTATAAATTTTCATGCTTTATGTCATTTATCACTTATTTCATGATTGAGAAAAAAAATTGTAAAACGTTAGCCTTTATATCATTCAATTCATTATTAAATTATCTATAACAAGAATTTGTTAGACGCCACGGAAGTAAGAGAGCTCGAAAAAGTTATGAGAGTACCGCACGGTTAACCTAAGCATCTTAACGCGTGTATTGCACTTGAGCCCATGAGCACTATAACCTAGCACAGCGACCGCCAATATATGGCAGCGTGCCACCAATTTCCACGTGATAGGTTTGTTTTTGGCACGCCAAGAAATTAAATTATTCCTGCGATTAAATTAAATTTACTTAGAAGTGGCTTGTACCCGGATTGTAATTATATTTCATGTAAAATGTAACATGCATATAGATATCGCTTGCCGACCGCTGACCTTGCCATCTCCTAGCTTTAAGATCTAGCCGTGCATATTACTTACGACCGCTCCTCACTTGCCATACATAGGAGCGGAGCTGGGCTCAACCTGAAATGGGACGAATATTGGAACTTCGTCGTTGTAGATAAAGAAATCTTTAGTATATTCAAAAATTGAAAGTACGAAGAAAAAATACTTTTAGCTCTGACTTATACTATAAAAAAAATTATCAAAAGATACCACTTGAAAATTCACGCAGGTAGTCTTCACATAAGCAAAGAAACACCTTTTTTAAATCACCTATCTCTAAATGAGAAACTGAACTACTCAGGACTCAAGATTCCGCAACTAAGCGACTTAGTTACTTATGCATATAGTTTCGGGAATGTTTTTTTAACCCCAATCGCGTAAAATAGGATTTTATTCAGGGTACTTCATTTTATTCAATTTAATCGGACATACGGGCATGAACTTAAAAGTAGCATGTGAAACAATGGAAAACATTTTCTGGGAAACCCTTCAGATTTCCTGGTTGTCTTAAGACTTTTTATGAAAACAAAATTTACTCGAGGGTGAACTTTGTCATAAGATATTGCGATTTCTGCAGTAATGAATCCTTTGCTTATGTAGAAAAACATACAGAAAAACTTACAGATAAACTTACAGAAAAATACACTTAGGGCTCAAATAAATTGGCGATACCGGTAATACAATTGTAGAAGTATTAGAGCATTTTAGTTTAACGTACTTTGACGGCTAAGGTTAATTCGCACATACAGTATGCCACTTGCAAACTTAGGCAACAGCACTTTGAGGAATGGGAGAATCACCTCTTCAAATTTGAGCCGAACCCAACAATGATTAACTTCGCTGACTAATCGGGAATCGGTGTTTCCATATATATGTAGCAGAGCTCTGAAGAAGCTAGGATTCGTAAAGCGTATTGTGGGAAGATTTTCAGATGAAAAAGTAAAAGAGAGGTGCTATTTTGCACTCGTCCGGCCACACCTTGAATATGCAGCGAGCATATGGGATCCGGTGCAGAAAGACTTAATCCGGGAACTTAATAAAATACAAAGGAAAGCTGCGCGATTCATCAAAAATTGCTACGGGCGTACAGACAGCGTTACACAGATCTTAAACGAATTAGGCTGGGAGCCGCTAGACACTCGGAGGCTGCGCGCTAGGCTTAGATTACTTGAGCAATTAAGAATAGATATCTTTAAGAGCGACACGGAGAACATCATATTAGAACCCCACTATATTTCCAGGTCCGACAGAAACGATAAATTAAAAGAGATATTTTGCCGAACGGATAGGTATGGGAATTCGTTTTTCCCCTGAATAATAAGGGACTTTAATAAATGCAAGGCGTAATTTCATTAGAGCGTTTCCTTTTTATATGTAAACGGCTGGTGTCCTAACACCCCCCGCCACACGCTTATTGATGCGGCTTGCGGGGTAGTATGTAGATGTAGATGTAACATCCTAAAAAATATGGTAAAAACGCTTCTAGAAGTGTAATATCTTGTAAGTACTTTCCCGGCGTACTTGAGGTAGAATTTCTTCTAGGGTTCTCCACTCTGTCAGGCTCTCCATCCTATGTTTCGATGCCCGACTCGTGCATCGTCATCAGAGCTGTTCGAGAAGCAATCAAAATTTGGATGGAAAAGAAACATTTAAACAGCGATTCCGGATTTTTGTTTAGCAATGGCTGGAAACCAGTTTTGGGAATGATACAACTCAAACGGAGGGAAGTGACTGTTTCACAGAATCCCGTCTCCCGAGGCACCAGAACAAGCGAGAACGGCATAAAAGGAAGACCTTTTCCCGAAACGACACGCAACAACCCTGATGGCGATGCACGAGTTGGCCATCAAAACCTCGGCCAGTATGGAGAGCCAGACCTGGAAGAGAACTCGAGAAGAATGTTTACACTTTGTTATACAAAAAATTATCCCAGTTGGTCTGCAGAGGTTATAAGACTAATTCGTTATAACCTTCTATCCCTTCATTGTATAAATCTTTTCATGTTGTAAAATACAGTATTCTTCTTATCGACCTCTTGATTTATTCATCCATTCAAATAGCGAGTATAGGCCAGTTTCGGTAATCAAAATATTATCCTTTTCCAACGTTTCAAGTTTTATAATTATTTTTATTCGAAGTACTATGACTATAGCAGGTTTTATCTCAATATTTATTAGTAATGATGAAGTACCCTTATATAAAAATGCTAAGCCCTGATGATGGAATTCATTATATTCCGAAACGTTGGCAAAGGTTATTTTGATTACCTAAACCGACCTATACTCGCTATTTGAATGGATTTAGAAATCCTTTCTCAAGAATGCCATGACATTTTCAAGATTCTTATGAGACTTCACTCCCTCACCCATCCGAGGTTTTTGCGAACACGCTGATAAAGAGAATCGCTCTTTATATTCAGAAAACGTGAGTCTTCAAATGATGAGGACGAAGAGGAGAAGCTTAAGGTGGCTGGAGCGGTGACAGTGGTTCATTGAGTACACACTATAATAATGTTTTAAGGTGGCTGGTCTAAAAAACCAAAGTGAACAGATTTTCTTAAATATTTCCAAATATGTTCCTTTTTGGATATTCTATGGAATATCGAAGAAAAAACAACAATATCAAACGTGTCGGGGATCACCGACATACTTTTTGCGATATTTAAGATTCTTTTAACATGGACCCTTATGGCGCTCTCCACTCCAATAGGATAAATTACGCACTTTCTCCATTCCTACTGAACAGATTTTAACCCAAAACTGATATAATGTATGCTCTAATAAATTAAAATCTATTCTGAAAAAATCATTTGATACTATCGACTGAAATATTTCGTAAATACGATTAAAAAATATGTATACGAGAATTTCAAATGTCGCGCGCGGCTATGTGGTGTAAAGTTGGCAACGTGGCACACGAAAGTACGGAACATGCTAACGGTCACGTAGACATGACGAACAGATCTAACTTGGGCAGAATGGACGCTGTTGCCGGATTAAAAACGAAATATTAAATAATTTATAGAAACATATTTTAATACTAGTTCGCATTCGAGTGACAATACATCTTCATTAAAATGCTTATTTTTAATTCTATGGCTACGGGTGTGAGCTGTTTTCGGAAAATTAATTTCGCAGGAATGACTAACGAAATGAATCAAGTCTGCATTTAAGCAAATTTTTATGGCAATGTGTAAATTTAAAGGACAATATTTCAGAATGTACCTAATTGTAAGACATAAGTCATTCCTACTGATTATAGTATAACTACGACCTATTATTTAAATTTTAAACGGGCATTAAAATTGAAGTAACTAAATTTCTAAATGACTAACGATTACCCGACCGGCCACCTTAATTAGGTCAAAACAAAACTCTTAGACCACATTGCATTTAATTGTATCTTTTTATGCGTTGGAACACACCATATATGCGGTAACGGAAATAGTAAAATAATTATATTTTACATTTTTACCTTAACTAAAACATGTTATGATTAGCTACAGTTTTCGGCGCGGTATTCGAAATTTAGGCGAATTTATACCGACAAACGTTTGTTTATTATTGGGCTTGGCGAGACACGTTAATGTTTGTCAGCACCAATTATAATAATAATAAATGCTTTATTTCGCGTTTAAAAGAGAATCCGTACATTTTTAATCGAATTGTTATGAATTATGTCACGTGTTATGAGGATACATGTTAAAATAGCACTGAATTAAAAAAAAAAAACAAATCAGTACTATGCAATTCTTTCACTTTTATCAAAATATATCACTAATGCAAAGTATGCAAACTTTCACGAATATCTGTACATAAACAAAAATCGCTCCAACCACCTTGACTCAGAAAAAAAGGAAAAGAACGAAGCGAGGTGGTTGGTTCGATAGGCGTTGGGGATAGATTGTCTGGCCGGCAGACCAGCCGCGTTTTATCCCCGCCCCCTCCGCCGCCCTCCCGAGCCAGTTATCTTCAGCCCGGATCACAAAGGCAAAATCCCGAGGGATATTTGAGGTGAGGGGAGGATGGAAGTGAGGGAATGTCGGGAGATGAGGATGAACGGACTGCGGTGGAGTCCCGAAGAGTCTCCGGCCGGCTATTCAACCACTACCACTCTGGAGAAAGCCGCCGGCTCCAAAGCATTTCACCGGCACGCCCACTCGCTTCCTTTGTGCGTATTAATTCCCGGCACAACCGAGGGTGAAAGGAGCCGATCAATGCTTGCTTGCTCGCGGCGACTTTAGAAAGGCGAAATTAAAATGAAAAAATGCCCTCCTCCTAAATCCTCCTCGATCCAAGAAACTGGCCACAGATTTCCAGGAGGGATTGGAAAAGGATATTATTCACCTGGGTATGAAGGGTTATTTCCACGAAGGCATTGGACCTTTGGGTCAATAGGGTCTTACACATCGAAACCTTAAATTAAATCCAAGAGTTCAATGGACGAAGGTACGAGAATCTATTATGGGGAAGTATTCTGCATAGACACTTTGCAAGGCTTCCACACAATGCGTTCAAGTAAGCACAGATCGGAACACAACAGCGCACTTCAGCGCACACGATCGACTTTACATGGAACGATGCGATATTTTTGGTAAGTTTCCGAGAGGTAGCTTCTGTCGATGCACCCCAGTTAGGTGTTCGAAATATTGAAAACATAAGATTTTAACCACCGAGAAACCGAAAATTTTATGCCGTGTTCGCGTCTTTACTGAATATCAATACAAAAACAACAAAGGCGGATGTGATTATCGAAATTCTTTTGTTGTTTAGCGCACATCAACTCTGCCCCCGACCTGTTGGGATGTGCGCTGCGTAGTGCGCAGGGACTGAAACGAATGGAAAGCAAGTGCGATGTTATGTTGAGAAGTGAACTGCACTAGAGAGTATGGAAAGCTCCCAATATGCACAGAAAAAGTTGTCTCAAGGGGAAGTGGTAAGGAATGTATGATAACGGAAAGGTCGGTTATTGGCCTATAATAAGGAGCGCGGAGCTATGATAGTAAACCATGGAGTCAGAGAAGAGACGACGATGCAGTGGTAACGGAACATGATGTCAGTTCCTCAGAAGACCTATTGCAATGGAAGAGTACATTAGCTAGATAGTCCAATCCCTAGCACCATACGGGGGTGTAAGATAGTCTCTGCCTTTGACTACTAGAGTTCCCAAGGTCGCAAACCTATGTTGCCAAATATAAAATGATTTATCTGTTAGTAACATCAAGTAAAATTCTCTTGTTTGGATCTTAAAATTGGTCGTGCAACTTGCTACTGACACTTTTCCGCTCTCTCAGAGTAATTACAATTAAGTATTCCAGTAAAAGGTCGCCACTTATGATTTCAGAAAACTTTAATATATTATGGAATTTTGACGATTCAGCCTCTTGGGCAAACCTCGAAAATAATTTATTTATCAGAAGTTACATATTGAAGCTCGTATTTCACAAGTCAATCTGTCTGAGGAAACTCAGCACCTGACAACATAAACAATAATTGTTGATTGCCTTGAGGCAAGACATCCGGAGGGCAAAAACGGAACATGCAGAAAAATCACAATACATTCGAAAGTATGGCAAAACAAAAATAATTATTTAAAGGATAGTAAATGATAATGAGGATTTCACAAACGCTGTACAGTTTTATAGTAGTTTTTAGTTTTTTATTAGCCAAAGAACCAATACAGGCAAGTAAATGGTATAGGCTTCGTCAATAGAATGATAATGAGTGATACAGATTATCATATAATATTCACATAAAAGGTATAGACATTTTCAAAATCAATTAGTCACAGAACAAAATTTCAATGTACAAACAATGCTCAATGAATAAGTTTACATATGTAACTATTTTATTTACAATAATTGATATATTCATCAACACTATACAAGGTTTTTTTAACCAGATATCTTTTGAGATTCACTTTGAAAGGTTCTATTGAGGACAGATTTCTCAATTGTTCTGGTAAAAGGTTGTAAAGTTTTGTACCCTTATGGAGAGGACCTTCACTACTCCTTTTTGTCTTTCTAGGAAGAACATGCAAGTAGTCCTTGGTTCTTTTTATGTACGAATGGTAGTCCGCATTTTTTGGTAGAGAATTTATACGTTTCTTTATGAATAGCATTAAATTCAGAATATAGAGGGATGATACATTATTTAAATTTATCAATAATATCTTAACAGGGAGTTTTAGGCCGTTAAAATACTAATAGGTACACTCAAATCATCATATTTTTATAAATAACCCATATTATAATCAAGGAGTTAAACAAGATCAAATAACTAAATTATTAAATATGAGGAAATATATAAGATACATAATGAAAAATCCCAAATATGGAGATAGTTTGTAGGCAGTGGGTCCTTCCAATAAAAATGAAACTATACGCAACTGCCACCATGTTTCGCTGTCACCATAGTAGCAAAGACATGAGGAGAATAGTGCTGGCGAAATAAGCGTTCTGTAATAGAAGGGAGCTGATAGCGGTGACCTTGGGTAAGGATATAAAGAAAAGGCTGGTGAAGAGTTTAATATGGAGTGCAGCGTTGCATGGTGCAGAAACGTGGTATCTTAGGAAATAAGACGAGAATAGGCTGAAAACGTTCGAGGAGTGGATGCGGAGGAGGATGGATAAGGTGCGGTGGGTGGGAAGGAAGACGAACGAGGAAGAGCTTGTTGCGGTGGGTGAGGAAACTTCTGGATGAAATTAGGAAGAGGCAAAGTATGTGGTTGGAGACATTAATGAAAGGGGATGGTGTTTCTTAAAGCTATGATAGAGGGGAGCCGTGATGTTGGGTAGGCGGGGAAGGGGAAGAAAAAGAATAGGTTTAATGGGCGGAATGAAAAAGGGTATGATGTGTGCTGAGACGAAGAAATAAATTCAATCGGTAGATATGGGATCTAGAGGATTTTCACTCACTTCCATTTAAACCTTCCTTAACCGGTAGACTACCATAGTGAAAATACTTTATCTCTGATAGATGATACATGCATATGACATACACAAGAAACCCAAGCAATAGTTGAAGCTATTTTGAGAGGCGATTCACAACCGAAGTCATTAACGCTATGAAAGAACATGCCAATAGGTTGGCGAATGGCGTTGGAATGAAGAAAGGACGGATAAAAACTCAAGGTTGGCATTAGCCCAAGAGAAATTTAAACAGGAAACAGTTCGTCTTTCGAGCCAGACAGCGACGAAAGGTCAACCAAGCGCTCCAGCGTCACAATGGAAAAGGCTTTTGACGTGAAAAGCATTGGTCCGCATCGACGGTTTTCGGTGAAGTTCACGGACCATATAGTAAGCTACGACGAAACTATATCCTCACCCATTAAACGAACTCCTTGCTGAGGACAGGCGAACTAAAGATTGTCGCGAATCACGTCATTCCATCGATAAAATCGTGCTTTATCAACCTATTCAAATTACGACTCAGACGCACCCTGCGGATCTTGAGGCTAATTTTCTCATGCATTCTTCTCACTTATTTACTCTGACAATGAGCGATAAAACCATACGAGCATCTGTAAAAAATTTCCAACAAAAATAAATAAGTAAAGCGTACAAACAGACCCTTTTAAAAGCCTCAGTCTAGTCTCCCTGAAAGTCTTAACTTTGGTTTTCAATGGATACAGAGCGTAAAGCAATAACATTTTGATAACGTGGGTGAACATCCTCTTTTTCCGAACGTCAGGGGGCGATGAAAACAATCATTAGCTCTTAGATTGGTAAAATTCCAAAGTTTTTTATAATGCTTGGCTGAAAAAAATATGTCAGGGAAAGAAACTTTGAGCAATTGAAGTCTTCCCATTAGCATTATTCGCAGTCTCACAGAGTATGACTGCCCCTACCGGACGATACATGAACTAACTTTTATAGAGATGAATTTTAAAATCATGGCTCTGACAACGAGTCCACTAGATATGTCTTTTGGAAAACTTATTGGTTATTGATATTGTTCCGTTTGTCAATAGTCATTAAGACAAATAGCTCTAACAGCATTCCTCTATATTCCTAAATGCAAAGGGCCAGATGGACTGGGCGAAAAGTCCATAAATCCACGCATACGAAAGAGTTCGGATGGAATTTCAACACTGGTTATGTTAATTAACCATGAAAGTATTTCACGTATTTACGTCAATATCTAGAAAATGTTTACGTGGTTTACTGTACACGGTGAGAGGCAAAGTATAAGCGTTGAATTCTTTTATGTTCTCATCATTTAAACGTAAAAATTGTTACATCAGCAAGTAGGAGATTGAGGCAAGACTAAAAATCTCTGAAACCCTTTCCAAAACTTTCCTTCTTCTTCCTATATCATGATAAACACACTATATTTCAGCCATTTTTGTCTATGAGTACAGACTTCTTTGAGAATCAGGTTGTATAAAGTGGTAAAATTTCTGTAGCAAAGAATGCCACTCGTAGAGCTCGGGTTGATGATAGCAAGCCTACCCACTGACATCAAGGAAAGATGGTTGACTTAGGGATGGCGACAGCCGCATATACGCGTGCTCTTTCTTTTCCCGTCACATTTCGTCGAAATTACTCTTTGAAAGGAGATGAAGGAAAGTTTGTGTCGTGGAATTGCGAGTAAATTAACTTCTGGCGGTGAAATGATGCTCAATGGATAAGGTAAACTCAAAGACGAAAAATATTTCTCGCAGCACCAAACGATATATAGTAAGGTAAGGCATTAAAAAATTTCCAACGAAATTTGCCGATTAGAAAACGTCTTAAAGTAAACTTCATCTGAGTACTTGAGGAACTCCACATTAAAATTCGAATCTAGCTGATTTTTCTTTTTATGCGAAAACATCTATGAACTGTTCACCATAAAATATGCTTAAATACATTTCTCTTAAGTTTCTTTTCAATCATCAAAGAAATGAAAAAATTAGAGCTGATTATTGGTCATCGAGTTTAAATAAGTTTGTATTGTTTTAAATGTGATGATGTAAATGATATGGTTTAAATGATACTTAGGGTAATACATACGAATGAACAAGTTCAAATAAGGGTTAGTTATAGACACAATTACAATTTAGCTACTAGCGAAATGTTTGTTTCAAAATGATTTGGTTAGAGATTGATATAAAAAGTCAATTGTCATATTACCAGTATGGTATTATCAAAAAATAAGTCATACTTTAACGTCAGTGTGAAAGCACTGTCATTGTTGGAAGTGTAAACAGGCTATCACATGAGATCATTCCCAGGACAAGCATGACTAGCCGAACTTGATAATTGTACTGATGTTTCTTTTACAGTATAAAATCTTCCATCGCAGTGCCAAAACGATAGCAAATAATAGCCAGCAGTGCTTTCTGAAGAGATTACTTTGCTATTTAAACTCTCTCCGGTTTTTTGCATTTAAACTCAGCAAACCTAATATAATCTCAAACTATCTCATCATGAAGAGCCCAGTGTCAAGAATGCTTGTATTCACTGCAATACAACTTTCCCTGTCATGGTTTAGGCTTTAGAGAGTAACAGAATTGTTTATTAAAAATGCCATATGGCATACAATACAAATATATGGCATATTAAATATTCAACGAATGTAAACGTAGCACAAATGAGTTTACGGAATCGCATCTATTTAATCAAAATCTGAAAAAATAATACTTGCGCTGCATTTGGCATTCTCTTGCATTTAAACAAAAGCCGTTTCAATTACCCGATTACCCCTCACACACAATAATTTCCGCAGCAGAGATATTCAAGAAAAGGCTTGGAAGGAAGCTATCTCAACTTCGGCTATCACAATTAATTCCGCCATAACAGAGCGATCACCCTGACGCTGACAATGCGATATTGGTCTCATTATTTAGGAGCTAGTATACAGATGTTATGATAACAATGTAGCTGATATGTATTTTTTCTGATTTTTTTACAGTTTCTTAAATGTTCATAGAGCTCCTGAGCCAGAGTTTTTTTTAACAGTCCAAGAATAAACTTTTACTCTTGATGTCAGACAAACTTTCACGTCCAATTAATGAAAATCTTTCATAATGCAACAATGAAAAATAATTTGTATTTCCACAGTTTTATAACAAAACAACAACCGATTTCGAAACAGAGTTACACCTTCAAGTGATGTACCTGAAGATATAACTCTTTTACGAAATCGGCTGTTATTAAAAAAAATAAAATTGTGGAATTGCAAATTATTTCTCAATTTTACATAATAAACTTTCAATAAAAGGTAGCATGTAAAAGAATGACAATTTTTTCTCATTTTCAACATAGAATTTATCAGCAAAAGCATTTTGAAATATGAGTAAATACCATTTAACCCGATTACAACACAGATGTTTTGCATGCCAAGTTCAAAAGAATTAACAGGATCAAACGTTGCAGTAAACCATCTCTCACTTATGATTTACGCGTAGAATACAAATCCATCATCAGTCGCCGATTTAATAAGCGGAAAGTGAAATAAACTACCCAGAATTCCGTCACAGAAACGTCCAACTTTCCTTGATTGAATATAAAACCGACTGAATATTAAAAGGATGAAAGAACACGTACGGACCAATGGATACCCAGCCGAAAAATACGAATGCGACACGAGTCTTCACGCGACATAAAACATCTCAGCGATGCGGAGAACGATAAAATTTTTTAGATCGTAACAACGACCCTGAGCGGCTGAAAGGAATTTTCGGCGTGTTTGGGGGAAATGTCTAGCAAGAATATTAATGTGAAAAATATAACCCCGAATTTTGAAAAACTATACCACTCCCTTCATAACGAACCTATCCCTTTAAAAAAGAAGCGATGATAATCCGGAATAGGAGAAGTGAGTTAATGAGGTCATGGGTGTGGTGTTATTTATCATCTCACCCCCTGAAGAAGGGATGGTAAGCAGGCCTGGGGGAAAGGGGTGGTGAGACAAATCTCGCTCAACAGGTCGTTTCAATGTCGAGGAAGGGATGAAAAAAATGGAGGAGTGGTGTAGTTATCGCCTTCCAGTTTATTATGTAGTGCGATCAGAGGCTTTGCGCAGGAACATTACTGAGAAGACACGCTGGAGTACGATTAAAGAGTACAAGAGTGCTCGCTCCGTCCTATCTAGCAGTATTTTAACCCCCAGCTTTACAATGTTCGTACAAAGTTGTCGTAGCCTTTCGTTAACTTAATGTTAACTGAACAATCAGTATTTGTTTATTTCATCAATTTGTTGGTGAAATTATGCAAGAGTGAGAACGGTGGGAGAACGTATGAAGTTTTCATAACGAGAAAATATTTCATCATTCATCATCATCAAAATAATCTACCGGTTAAAGGAAGGTTTCAAAAGAAGCCAAAAAAAATCCTCCAGATTTTAAAATGTGCTGCCTCTAGTATAGCCTCAGCAAACGTCCTTCTTTTCTCCATCCCGTCCATAAAATTACCTTTCTCCGCTTACCCAATATCCTCTCCTCTATCACAGACTTTATCAAACCTTCACCTTAAATTACTTCTCCAACCACCTATTTTGCCTCTTCCTAATCTCATCCAGAAGCTTCCTCTCCTCTCCTCACCCACATCTCGAAAGCCTTCAGTCTATTCTCGTCCTCCTTTCTCAGAGTCCAAGTTTCCGCCCCATATAATCCTACGTTCCATATCAAGATCTTCACCAGCGTCCTCTTCACATCATTATCCAAGGTCCCAATCATCACCTACCGTCTATTACTAAACGCTTTCTTCACTAAAGCTATTCTCCTCCTTTGTTTCTTTGTCAGAGTAAAATACCGGGTGTAATAGTTATCAACACTTAATGAGACGTTCGCAAATGATAAACTTATCTGCATCTTCGAGAAGCATTAATTGAATATTTCTGTCTGAATACGGGGTGGGGCTTTCTTGTGGTGGAAATTGTGCTTTAAGTTTCATGATTCTCAGATAATTATTAGGTATTTTATACTTTGAAATAATGTATCGCGGGATTTTTCAGTGAGAAATAATTCATTTGGAGTCCCTTAATAAAGACGTTCCACAGATTTATCCCAACAAATGCCAAAGCGGACAATGAGAATCAATTGGGATAATTAGAAATTAAAAAACAAATACAGTGCACCATTACATTAAAATTATCCCGATATGAGAAAGAAACTTGCTTCAATAAAAAACGGAGAAAAACATGCACCATGGAAAATTCTGTTCCTTATGAAGAGTGAATTCAGCGAAAAGAGCCGTGTATCAATAAAGCACCAAAATGAGCACCAACATAGATATAATGTTAAATGGTAAGAAGTTAACAATGGAGAATGAGAAGCTATATTTTTAGTACGAAAACTAACAAAACAAGAGAGTTGATTAGTAATCAAATACAAAAACTACTTATAAATTTAGACACTACAACTAAAAACTGTGTGAAAAGTTCACGCACAAGGTAAGAATATAAGCCGTATTATTTTGAAAAAGGTTATGCATAGGATGAAATAAAAGAGAAACAAAGATTTTAATTAATCAATTAACTGCTTTCGGTAATCGCAGTGTATTGGTTTAAGCGCAAGCTTTCGTCGACCCTTCTGCCGGCTTCGTCAGGTTAATAATAATGATACTCGACATGCATCAGAATTTCTTCATGCTGGACTTATTGCATAAAAAATTATCTGGTGGTCGTAACCATGAATACCACTAACCGTCGCCATTCGTATTTTTATCACCCTTTTCCACATGTATGAAAGTTGATACCTATAATCCCTCTGAATATTGTCTAATCTTTTTGATATTTCAATAGTTTCGAGGATTAGTCTGGACACGTATTCAATTTCCGGGTGAGATTTTTAGTCTCATTCAATCGTATTCAGTGGATTTCTTCCATACATAGCTCTTCCATACATCCTTTCTCTCGTCATGTACATTACTTTTAATGTTTAGCCTTTAGGTGAGATTTTTAGTCTCATTCAATCGTATTCAGTGGATTTCTTCCATACATAGCTCTTCCATACATCCTTTCTCTCGTCATGTACATTACTTTTAATGTTTAGCCAAAATGATCCCTCGCTGATTCAACAATAATAATTGCTCTAATCACAATTCCAGATCAAACCTCCCACTCCAAATGTTCAGGAAAAAACCATCAATATTTTTACCACCATTACCACAAATTTCTAGCTAATATACATCCGACTAAAATCTTTTCAAAAAGGGTATGGACTGCACACGAGATCCAAGAATTTTTGTCATTTTTCTTTCCTTCCATTAGCTGATAAATATCTCAAAACATTTCCTCCGGTTCGAGAAGCATATGGAATGAAGTCTCGCACGAAGACACTCGACGGCATTTGATAGCATGTCGTTTTTTTCGATGCAGTGGATAACCTCGACTAACATTGGTGAAAGCAGGCGTGGTCATCACGAGGTGCTAAGTAGACGCACGCAGCGGCAAGAGAAAGGGATTATGGGAAGACGCCTGAATTTACGTGGGATTGCGTGACGCTGGATAATTGAATCACGCTACAGGGGTTTAGTCAGCACAAAAGAAACTCACGGTCAATTTTTTTGGGAAACGGTGGAACGACGGGATAACACGAAAAGGGAATATTACGGGAGACCTTGGCTGGTTCACTGTTCTTTGTCTACACGCGTGTAATGGTGCAGTAGTATACAGACCTGCTCTCCTCGTCATTCAATTAGAAGTCCTCATCATTCGAAGGAAATTACTAGTGATCACCTTTTTTCTGTGTCCAGGGCGTGAAAGAATGAGTGCATTTCCTTTCAGATATAGGTAATAGATAAAAAATAATGGTGGACCAAGAGAAAAAGATGGAAAAGAGCACGAATTCTAATTTTAACTGGGCCTTGATGAGCAAGAAGGACAATCATTTTCTTTTTACGACGATCTGTCCCTCTACGAAGGGGCTTGAATATACCCCGGCCGGCTAAGGCCATGCTCAAATCAAACGTAGCGCTAACTCCCATTTTCAAAAATTTTAAAAACAAAAAATAAACTGAAAATATAATGCGCAAATAATAATAACTTTGTATAAATCATGTAAACCTTGTAAATGATCATTCCTCCAAACCTACATAACAAACTACTTAAGTGTGACAAATATTTTTTTTTAATTTGTGTAACAATGTCTGCTATCTGATGAAAATGTTGAATATTTTCCTGGTTTTACACTAGTAACATTTAAAAGTTCATTACTGTGCTGCATAAAAAATAAAAATGGCGTGTATAAACTGGTGATTAATGATGGCGGCTCAATTCTGGCCATGGACTATGGAGCCGACTTAAACCGAGGCTTCCCTGTTTTATATTTTAAATACAGATACTAGATATAACTTGAGTGGAATAACATAAATAATTATAGTCATTAATATTGTTATTTTCGACGTAGAGACGTAAATTATGATTAAGATCAATCAGAATCCATCACGTTATCTCTCTTTTTTTATAAGTTCAACTCCAAGAATATCTATTCCACACACAGGACAAATTTAAAGGGAAAAATATATCTCACGAAGATGAATTTCATTCACCGCCGATTCGCCTTTGCTGCTTGAAAATTGCTTGGGCGCGGAGGACGAAGTATTTGTTTACGCCAAGTCCCTCCAAACTCAGATGTTTGCTGGAAGGAAAACGATACTAAAAAGGAGAAAAAGAGGTGAGTTTTTAATTACGCCCAGGTGAAAGTGAATCTTCTAATAAATGAAAGCGGAGTTGGGGAAAGGTGACAGAAGGAGAAAGTCCCAGCCCGAGGGGACTCCAAAGAAACAAGACGCCACAATATGAATGAGGACACCCAAACTAATAAACTTAACAGCTCTACAGACCTTGGATTCAGTTCAGGTGTAGGATGGTTGGCTGTGCGGTAGCCTTACATTCCCGCTGAATATTTCTTTCTTAATCCATTTCAAGATCTGTTTCGAGGAAATATTCGATTGGAAGCCAGTCTCTTGATTAAAATTATTTGTTTCAAGGTGGATCTCAATAGCTTCCTTGGTCAGCCGATCCCAATAGCCATGCGTGTGGCAATTTTAATCGAGACACTGCCTTCCACTTGATTAATACCTGCCCGGAAATCGATCATGAATTGTATTCAGAATATAAGAAAAGGCAGGCATGTGAGACAACGGCAGAGCCAATAATCCGAGTCTATAAGGGCGGCCAAAATTGAGAAAAGTCAATCAGAAGCCCTGATGAAAAAGATTGAGTCGTTATTCGATACATCGGCAGACATGCAGCCTCTAATCTGGTGGAAGAGCCGAGAAATCTTCCTTCAAATAAGAAAGGACTTAGTAGGACTGAAAGGACATCTAACGAGTGGACGACGAGCACTCACGAGGACTACAGAAAAATTCATTGCAGCAGATTATCACGCAGGGGTGTACAGGCGAAGTGAATACGTTCCCGTATCCATTCCATCAAGCCCGTTAGACGCCGACCCCCGGTTTCATTTCTCGGATGAAAGGAGTCGTCTCGAGAGGGTGATAGCACATCTTCCCGTCTGGCAGGGGGAACATGCGCGTCTCGTATATATTTCCAAAGAGCACCGATTTCGAAAACCCCTTAGCGCAGAGATATATGTATCGGAGGATACCATCCCTTATTGCGACCCGGGTTAAACACGAAATGAAACTGCGGTAGGCCGCGAGGATCTGAAGTATTGACTCAACCAGGCGAATTAAATGGCAAACTGAGGCCGTGACCACTCGACGTACGTGATTTATAGAATAGCTAGATTTAGCGGTTTCGTAATGAGCCATGAAAATTAACACGGAAAGGGCAAGCTAACGATCAAGCTGCGAATGCAACATAGTTCTACGATCCGTATCAGAGTAACAAGACCAAAACATCTGGTGAAACTAAAATAATAATAAAATCCGACACTGCAATACAGAAATAAAGCCAGAAACTAACTATGCTACCGAATTTATGCCGT
Organism: Pyrrhosoma nymphula; assembly: GCA_963573305.1. Taxonomy (NCBI): domain Eukaryota; kingdom Metazoa; phylum Arthropoda; class Insecta; order Odonata; family Coenagrionidae; genus Pyrrhosoma; species Pyrrhosoma nymphula. Next base: position 116,820,130 of record OY754330.1, read on the forward strand.
TGATATAATAAGGAATATTAAAATGGATATAGAATAAATTAATAAAGGTTCTGAGAAAAATTCTGGAACCACTGAAGAAACCCTTTGATGATAGGGCACAAAAAAAACATATTTCTTGAACAATCATAAATTAATGCGTTCAAATTGATGAAATTTCGGCAAACGAAAGGATTTCATTCTTTTGTTATTTAATTATTTACATAATTAAAAGTCCGGCGGCATAGTTATAGACACTTCACACAATATATGACATTAAATATTATGGACACTTTACGTTTTAATTGAATACAAATACCGTTTTTTTTTTAGATTTACATTCTAAGGTTTTGTGAGTTCTTCTTGTAACTTATTCCATTCAATCACGCTGCGATTCGATGTGTACTTTGGTACATTTGTTCTCTGCCACCTTCATTTTAAGAATTAGCGGGTGGTCATTTATCCCCACAAATGTTTTCGAATAGAGGTAGGATGCTCTAAAAAGCTTTATGATTTTTCAAATTAGGCATTGGTTTCGCAACTTTGAGAAATCTATGACCACGGTATTACTTCGCACCGCAAAGCAGCTGGGGATATATGAGGATAATTTCCTGATTTATCTCTATACCAAGAAATATTCATGAATTTTTACCTGGATGTAGTAATTTCACGATTTCTTCACGGGATTTCACAGATCTCTTGTGGAGAGTTCACCCATTAACAAGAATCAGCACAGGAAAGGGTTTAGGGCTTCATTTTGTGGAGGAAATGAGAATAAATTTGCGTACTCCACTAATGAGTTTTATTAAAACAACCCCGGTTTCGAAACTTCATGTCATCTTCAGGTAAACAATCCAAAATTTGGTTGCAACATATGTGCATGCAAATTCATCTTTGTTACAACCAAATTTTGAGAGCCTCACCTGTATTTGATATCATGTGTCGAATTTATCAAGGATCATTTAAATAAAAACATCAGCGACATTCACGAAGAATTTCTCGTTTTCCTCCTTATTAGAAGCAGTGTCAATGTTCACTTCTCCAAAGGCCTGAGTCCTAAGGCTATAAATAATCCTCTCCAATTCTACTACTCTTCTCAAAAAGGGGAAGGAAGAATATAATTGGTGTGCATCAATCTCTTCAATCCCTAGCGCAAAGAGGACACGGACGATTACGTGCACCATAAGAGTGCACGGCAGGGGATAAAGACGAGATGGGAGACCAGGGTCGCAAGTTGGCGCCCTTTGTCGTGCGAGGTACGAGTGGGGATGGAGTTCAGGGGCGGAAGAGAAATGGTGCGGCAAGACGGGTCGTATCACGGAAAGGGGTGTGAGAGGGGGTGAGGGTTTCATTTATCCTAGGACCTGATATTAACGAGCAAAGCAGGCAGCGGAACGGGACAAGGGGGCGTCCGCCATTTGTTGATTGTCACCCCGCACGAGAATTGGTGCGGCGATCTCACTCAGCGCTCAGAGGAATGAAGGTCACCTCGTAGAGGAGAAGGGGGAGAAAAAAATAGCACGGAACTGCATAACGTGCCATGGATCTTGTGACGAAATACTCTACCCAGGTAGGCTAAGCCATCAGAGGAAGATGCGCTTATTGATAATAATTTATTATTCGGGTAAAATATTTTATAATGGTTTTGAATTTAAACACTACTTCTTCACATTCAAGCTAAAATATTTTGATTCGCCCAAGGCGTCACTTTCTACAAATGAAACAAGTTCATCTGAATCTTCGTAGCATTCAATAATGTTTTTTAATTGTTCATGCACTTTTTTATTGTTTCAGGCACTCTTCGTGAAAGTGCATCACAGATCTTCTGGCCAGAAGATACCTCATCAAGGTGAAGTTTTAGTTGCAGTTTTAAATTAAGTGTGGAAGAGTACAAAGATTTTTCAAAAATGAATTCCGTAGCATTCCATCACTAACATTATTTTCGTTTGGAAACTTTTACAAACCACAGAATAACTCAATTAGAAACTCAGGTAAGCTAAACTATCAATTAGTACATACGATAGTTTAGTATTCGGGGATAATATTCTTGTGGAACATGGTAGACACTCAATTAAAACACTGTGCCACAATTGAAACACCGCAAGATAATTTTTTCCAGCATCTTTGTAAATATTAAATCAACAGATATTTGGATGTAATAATACACTCTAATTTCAGAAAAAAGTGATGACAATAAACCACAGGATAACAAAAAATTAGAAACCATACTATTATGTACTCTACCAGAAAATCAATCAGAATCAGGCGGAATTCCGGGCATTAAATGTTATGACTCTCGACGGCCATCTTCTGATCTTGTCCCTTCGGTCTTCACCCGTATTTTACGTAAATTACACCGATTTCAAAGTGAAAAAAATTGCCAACTCTCATTAAACACCCCATAGTTATAGTATATTACTATGCCCTGGCATCCAAAGATATAAACAATGAGAAAAAAACAGAACTCCAAAACGTATACCGAGGCAAAAATACTCATATAATTGCTAATCTGTAAACTTCTTAGATTACACAATATATGATGTATTTAGTTTTCAATCTTCAAAAAGGGATGGTTAGTAATTATTAGGCTAATTATCTACCCACACTGATGTGATGACATCAAAATTCCAGAGAAATTACACATGCAGAGGATCACAATTGGTCATTAGGTATGGAAAGGAAAGTGTTCAAAGTCATAAATGTAACATAAGAAAATCCACATCACAAGTACTTAACCTGCATCAATCAGCCCTAAGCAGTGAGTGAAAATAGCACACAAGTACACCTTCCTCAAAGACACGGTGACAGTGCTATTAAGTAACGAATGCAACTTATACATGGCAAACCAGACCCTAGAGCTATAAGAGCGTGATGACCTAGAGGCACGTGCATTACGTGCTCGTTGGCGGCATTCAAATTGACCGCCAAGGACTCTTCTGCGTTTTTATGCATTAAGACTCAGCAAGCGAGAGAATCTGTGTCACTTTCACAGCTGATTCCCCATATCGACGGCTTAAAGCACAACTTTTTTGCATTTACTAGGATTTTACTAAATTTTGAATAATGTATTTCCCCCCTAATAAGATACACATTTTTCACGCAGAAACCACGAAAAACCAGCCTTGTATCTTATGTTTTCAATGTTAAGATCAAATTCAGTCAAAGGAAAACGTTGTAATCGGGGTAATACAAATGTTACAATGATACGTAAGTAAAAAATTCAGCACGATGGCGTTCCGGTATTCGGTAAAATGATCACTTCTCTGTTTCACCGTAAAAATATCGAAGAGTGATAGAAAAACATTTTTTTCGAACTCTGTGGCCAAAACTATAGTCTTTCACAGGCTCGATAAGGTGGGCCAAAATTTCCAGATGTTTGTTTTATATTCAAATGAAATGGTTCTTAATGCTTAAAATTACTCCTTATGTATTGAAAATAACGTATACAAAATTTGGAGTCAATCGATCCCTGGCATTTCGTGCCACAGGGGTGCTTAAGTTGGAATTGTATAGCGTAAGAAATCTCCAGTTTTTGAATAGCCCCATTTCTTATATTCGAGACCGTGACGTCAAAATAACGTCACTGACGAGGTTAAAAAATTCCAAGGTCATACGAAATAACCCCTTCGCTCTGTTTGATATGGTCTCGAAATTTCAGTCTCGAGAGAGACGAAATTTTGACTTCTCGATCAAAGTCAAAATGTCGTCTAAACAGCCTCGAAAAATTCAAATAGGGGGGGATTATAAAAGTGGAGATTTGTCAGGGCAGTGACGTCAACACCACGGTTTTCCGACATTCGACTGTATCGACAAGGGGGCGTGTTAAAGGCCGAATTGCGTATGAGATTCTCACAAAAAAAAATAATCTACGCTCCGGAGGGTATTTTGTGTCCCAATCACTGTATGTGGCGCTGCTGTAACCCGCGAATTCAAATGTTGACGTAATTGCTTACAATTATGTTATTAAATGCGATAAAAAATGATTCATTATATTCTGCTCCAATTATTTTTAATGAAATGTATGCTCGACTTTGCAAAACATATTTAAGTACTTGAATGCCGACTATATGTTAAAATGAACACTCTAAACAGACAGTGGTGGCATCCATCTTGAATTCCGCCAAATTTTGGATTCCATCGCAGTACAAGTCGTTTGGACGTGACAAGTGTAGATTTCCCGTTTTCCGATGTTTAAATCAGCGCTGAGAATAGGATAAGAAATCACAGTCCCTGGCCATAAGTATTGTGCTGCAATGTGGTGTCCGAATTTCCCCGGGAGCCGTCCAGATAGAGAAATATATTTCTTCGGATTTTCGAAGGATCCTGTGAGGTAAATATGCCCCGCTGGTCTAATAAATGTGTAGTGTCTCCTCTTAACTTTCCAATTAAAAAATTACCAATGAATTGTTGACATAATTAATGGATTTCCACTAAGTCATTTTCAACACTTTTTAAAGTAAATTTATATATTTTGTTATAAATGTAAATAGTCTGTATATTATACTGTTCCTTACTGATTGTGATTCACTGAAATCATTCCCAAACTTCATTTGCAGGCTCACCTGAAGTGGATACATCTGCACAGACCTAGGAGGTCTTGAAAATATATTACAAAAAGCAGTGAGAATATTTATTGTTCACTATTCTGTCACTTAATTTCTTGCATAGCTGGCATATGTTCTTGTTTATCATTCCTTGGTAAATAATTCACTTAACTTTAAATCTGTCAATCCATTTGTACTTTTATTTACAGTTCCGAATAAATGGGTATAATTTAATTAAATTGTGCGTTAATCGGTGATAGTTTACGTCTATTCCACGTACAAATTTAATTTTAGCCTGCAATAGCATTTTCGTGCGTGCGTGGCTGGTTACGCGGGACCATATCCTGTTCGAATTTTGCGCCACACCACTTGGATTTTACTACCCACCGCCGCTCTAGGGCAGTGGCGCTAGGGCATAGAATTGATTACGCATGGCCTTATGGGCCTGTCGCCCGTCTGGTGTCGAGTCCTCACTGAATAAGGCCACTGGTATCCTGTTTGGTATGGTCTCGCAATTTCCGAGCATCGAGAGATACGAAAGTTTGACGTCACAGCTTCGAAAATTTCAAATGGAGGACATTCAAAAGGCTTGATTTGTCGGAGGCTGTGACGTCGCGTCGTGTCCACGAATTTCCCGAGATTCAACCATGTCGATTCCTGCCTGAATAAGGTCTTTGGCCAGCCTGTTCCGTTTACCATACCGAGCCTAGTCCGTCAGATCGACCTGAGACCGATTGGTATACGTAGTGATGGCGTCTGGGTTGTCGTTATGCCTCATTTTTTTACCAGTGTTTTTCTGAATAGCATAGAGCTGTTTCAAACATCATATATACTCCATACGACACCTAAGGCGCCTAAAATTTACCATCCATATTAAGGAAATATTTTCTAAGCAGTCTTCCACATCACATTATTGGTCTAACTTATCAACACTCACAAGACATCTTATTAGATCAGAGAGCTAACTTGTCTTACAACAGGAGAACTTTTGAGAAAACGCTCCATTAACAAGGCAATAAATTCTTCACCTTCACCAACTGTAGATCCTGGCAGGATAGCCAGCGAAACTGTTGTCGCACAACCAAATCACGGGGAAGAAATTCCGATAAAAATCAAATAACATATTCCAGTACCACGGAAACCTAAGAACTAATATCATTTCAGCAGGAAAAACATCAAAGTCTACATAAAATTCAGAAATAACAATTTTGATAGGCGTGAAACTTTAATCTTAAGCCAATTTTTCTAAAGATAAAAATACTCCAATAGAATTCAGCATAAGGGAAACATTGAGAGCTGTACACGCATTAAAAAGAAAATATAATTGGCTCCGGAGAAATAGGTGCTTTGTCTTCACCTATAAAGGTGGGAGAATACTCCATGCCAGTGCCATGACCTAAATCCCATGTCTACAGAGAAGAAGCTCGGTACTGCTGCAGAGTAATGAGAAGGAAATAATTCATCTCACGTCCCATATGCGTTCTACGAATCCTCCGAGGCTTCCTCCAGTTAAAACTTTAAACACTCCGACCTCGCCTCTAATTTCATTGTTTCGTCGAGGAACCCTACCATCCTTCAGGCATATCTTTTCATTTCACATAAGATGAAACTAGCAACCAAGGCAAAAATTATAAGTACCGAATTTTTTCCTGATCTCCATCATATCTTAACCCTTTGATCTCGACATATTCTCCCACACTTTTTTCCCTACGGATCGAAATGACACTTTACCCCGAATTTATTACGTCCAGTTAGCTTTAACCACAAGGTGATACAACGTTTTCGTTAACTTGAGGTTAACTGAGGGTTAGGGTTTTGCATAGTATTTCAGACTGGCAGTTAGTTGAAGTGTGCGCTAACGATCGGACGATGGAATGGACTAGCATCGGTTTTCATACCGAAAAATATTTAACCAAAGGTTATAAAACCGGACATTTGTCATTATTGTTTAGCCAGTTATATTTAGGTTGATACGAGGATTCCTGAATTTTTCGGGTATTTACTTATTTTGTGAAAATATTATGCTAGTCTGCTCTGGCTAGGCTACATCTCGAATACGCCGCGAGTATTTGGGACCATAAACAGAGAGATTAAATTCAGGAGGTAAATAAAATACAAAGAAATGCCGCCCGCTTCGTTGAAAACTACTACGAGCGAACAGAAGGTGTCATGCAGCTGATGAAATGATAAAGTTGGGAACTACTAGAGACTGGGAGGCTACCCGCTAGGCATAGTTTACTTGATAAAACTCCGATCAGGTGAGTTTCAGTATGACACGGATGATTTAATTTTAACCCCGCGATATATATGTCCATAGCTGATAGAAATGACCAAGCATACCAAAGCGATCAAAGCGTATACACTGCCGACCTGACAAGTATAAAAATTCCTTATTTCCAAGCACGATTGGTAATTATAACAAAAACAGCGTGGCACTAGCATAAGACACATCTTTAACACACGATTCACCCCTGTCTTCTCCCCCATCCTTTTCCCTAGTCCACGAATGGTGTCCCAACACCACCTGCCACACACCTCTTTTAGAAGCTGACAGGGTAGTACGTAGATGTGGATGTTTGTTGCACCCGTGTTCCATCAGGGGAAGCTGTTATCAGCAGATTCAGCCAACGCGGTGAATACCCGAATATTTAGGAATCCTTCGTCATTGTTTTCAAACAATATCATTGCTGAATTCCACTTCCACAAATAATTAATAGGCATATTTTGGTGTAATATTACATTTTTCAACAAACGTTATGTTTTTATATAGTAAAAATAATCTGGCAAACTTTACATAGTGCATTGAATTAAAAATATCATAAACAATAAAAATGAAATTGCTTTCGGGTCTCACCCTACACTTCAGTGGAGCGGGAAGAGGACTATTTAGGGGTTGTCTGGACACACGAGCGGAAAGTACAGGAATTCAGCACGATCAAAGTAATGAGACGTTAGTGAAGACTAGATCCCAAAATATTCCTTTCATTTTTTATTTTATGTAAAGACAGGTCGGAAATAATAAGTCATACGAGACAGATGTTAAAAATGGATATATCCATTAAAGTTAAACTCATATATATGCGTGACAACCTTTAGAGATGGTGATATTATCTCGAAAAAAGCAGGATAATAAACAGAAGCACTAAAACAGGACATCGTCGTTTCTTCAAAGAAAAAGGTAAGACTTTTATCTTAGCATATTTAAGAATATTTTTTAAGTTCAATAATTAATCTTGCTTTGTCTTACCAGTGTACATTTCCATAATCTATTCCTTAAAATGTATTTATGTAATTTGTATGTTAACGCAATTTGTGTCTTTATTTATACATGAATTTTTGTATTTATACGTTTAAGGTTTACTTTGAATTTTGTCTCCAGATTTAATTCTGTATTTTAGTCTCTCTCTTGCTGAGATGGTAGCTTAACACAGGTATCACCTTTAAAGATACCTGAAGCTTAAAAATATCAAATTATTTTAACTTCTGGTAAATGCTTCAGAATAAACAAAAAAATATCTATCTACGAGAACAACTATGTAAACATAAAAATGATACATATATGCTATACATTAACGAGCATTAAGACGTAAGTAAACAGGGGCGGAACAATTCAAAGCAAAATTACAGTGCGGTACATGTTAAAAATAAACACAAAACGGATAGAGTCCAATGCTCATGTTAACTGTTAGCAAGTTAATAGTTATCATTGCAATGTTAACTGTTAATTAGTTTTTCACTTCTCGTAATACACCGCAGTTTTAATTTTTAAGTAGGTAACGAATTAATGAATCATCATAAAGATTCACAAGTATATATTTTCTTCTTCTGCGACTATATTTCTGTGAGAATAAACTTATCTAGCAAAATCCTATAAAAGGCCTTTTATAATACTCCTTCCTTTGTCTGAATAAGGATTCCCAGCTCTTAGACAATACCGGGTCATTTCCTCGTGAGAACTGGATAACGGGTTCCTCGCCCATAATCTAAATCTAAGTATTTGAATAACATCACGCTTGGTAGACACAATACAGCCTAGAAAAATTAGCATAAGAACAGATTTTCATAACTATATTTAGCTTTAAGAGTTACAGAGCTACCATAATAAACTAAAAATGCAAGAGAAAACCTCTTGAGCATTGATACGATGTATTGCTTCTTTGATAGTGTGAGTGTTCTAGCTCAATTTATTGAAGTTGCACTTTTAAACTGCACTCCACCTATAACTTCTCCTTTGCGAAGAACTTTATCTGCTACTAATAGAGTCTATCACGTTATGTGAAAAATACTAGACTCATTCTTCGACCAGCTAAGTAATCGACAATAATTATCTGCCAGACACCTAATCAAGTTTTCTTTCCTCTTCTCCGAAGTTGAAGAACTTTTAATGAGAAACGAGGCAAATTTACGCGAATGAGTCTTTCAAACCCAATCATCAATTTATTGAAGAAAAACGTATTGGCTCTATCGGAAAGGGCGATTAAATACGCAGCTTTGCCAGTCAGTGAACCAGCTGATACCCTTTCACTAACAACGCTAACTTGTAAAACTAAAATAATCAAGATTTGTTCGGTTGGAACAAAATTTCTTGCACACTCTATCAACTAAATAAATTTAACTAGCGAGTAAAAAAACAGAAGGCTGTGAAATACACCTCCGAGCAAAAAAGGGTATAGTACAGAAATATTGGAGTGGGAGCCACTAGATAGTAGAGGATATCAAGAAATCACTCAAAGAAACTCAGATCACCGGAGCTTATTGTGAGTGAAAACTATTCAAAAATGCATGCGTTAATTCGCAAAAAAATACAAAAGGGTTTAGCAAAGGAGTTACAGAGGTGGAGTAAGGAGGCAATTTTGGCCCATTTGTAACATTTAGCCAAATACTAATGTACCAAATACATGTACCAACTAACCAATTTTGGGGGTTATCAAATGGCATCCAAACGTCCGAACTAACACTAGTCCAAATTGTGGAGGGGAATCCACAAAATGTTTACGCTGAGACGCTCGAGTTTCCACTAGCCAATCAGCATTGGGCAAGAATGATCGCTAGAGATTTATGATAATCTGACAGATTGTTAACAGTAACCTTTGTTCTCTGACAAACCATCCGCTAGTAAACATGAATACTTCTGAAGAAAATGAACAATGCGAAACGGTCAGTAACATCTAGATTTAAAAAACGTGTACCTCCTTTCATCATGTACTTCAACAGCAATAAGCAAATTTCCTGAATGGAATAATTCTGTATTTAAACTTTTTCGAAATGTAGGGATACAATAGGACATTCATCCCGACATATTGTGGAAAATAAGACACCTTTGGATCAAAATAGTGTTGGAGCACATAATACCAATTTCCTCATTGCGGCAGTGGCGTATCAAAGTATTTTAACGTCCAGAAACAAAAGTTGGGAGTCGTCAACGTCCATAATTTAGTGTACTCAGCGAATCAATACCATCTCCGAGTTTTAACATTGCCGATAAAAAGCGACACTGAATTTGAATCTACGCAATTTATGCTTCGATGAGCAACCCGTTAGCCCGAAATAAGGTCTAAAAAAAGGGTATACGTATTAGCTGAAGCTACTGGAAAAAATTAAATAATTAGCAGTACTAATTTATGTAAAATAAAAAACACTTGAAAGAGTAAATATGTTAAATTCAATAAGTAAATAAATATGTTTATTTTTATTTTTGAAGACGTTTTTGCAAAATATTTTGACCCAATTCAGTAAAACGTAAAAGCTGGACAACTAAAATTTTCCGATCTTGTGAGAACTCGTTGAAGCAATCTTCCGATAAAGTAGGTAAGTACTGAAGAGCGAAAATTAAAGAAGATACCTGTATATAATAAATACATGGAATTAGATAAAACCTGACGACAACGAACGTCATACAATATTGTAATATGATTAGTCGAGTGAAAGTATGGTTTTAGAAGAAACTAAGCTGTTGATGGAGATAGCGAGGTTAATATATTTTAGTACCATCGATGGTCACTTAGAAATTGAACTTTATTATCACTTCACTTCCTTAAGTGTCCTAGTCTCCTTGTGACAATATTTTCCAAGATTCCGCAAGGAAGTTGGGAAGACAGAGAAAGAGGCGCGGATCAACATGGCTCAAATATCGCATCCCCTTCTCCTGGGCATATATTTGAACGCTTTTACAGCCTTCTTTCCCCAGAAATAACTTAAAAGTTATCTTGGGAGTTTAACAGAGACCACATTTCTCAAACTCCACGGTGAGAGAGCGCTTGCTGAATTAGTTCATATTGACGCAAACCTTAAACATCAATAGGTTCATCTACATCCTTAGTTTGCAGAAATAATATATCAGTATAAGTCAAATAAGAGGCGTGATTATCATTTACTCAAAACAGCGTATGATCAGTTTTTTAATACTAGTAATTCTTATCTGCATAGTATCACAAACAAAAATGCATACATATCCAACAAAAGATATACATATCCAACCATATCTTTGTCCTTTATTTCCCTGGAATACAATCCGCTAACAACTATCGATCGTTTTTGGTTTAACGGGTCTTTTAATGCCAATGTTTAACACGTTCCGCACAAAAGAATTCGCACAGCATTTAAAATTTAGGACAGCCACATGACTGTTTTGGCTGTCACTCTTGAAATAACCCATAAATTAAACCCACCCCAATAAAAAGAATCGACTACTAGAAACATCGCTAAAAAGAAGCTTATATTAATTTTTGAGCTATGTTCAAAATCTGGCCATCATTATTCGATGCAGACATGTAATAACCCCACCAGAATTGTAATGAAACAAGCTTTATCTCAATATCATAAAGAGTGCCATTGCAATTAGTAAAAAGGCCACTCTTCTTTAAGTTCATTTTAATACTGATATTGGCTGATTGCCAAAAAAGATTGACAGACCTATGATTAGCGTATTATCAGCGTATAGACAGTAAACCAACAAACTAATGGAGAAAAACGCGCCAGTTACTTAATGTCCTTTGTAATAAATATTTAAGGTATCAATGAGATAGTTTCCTTTGTCTTTGCTGCTTAGTAAACCTAAAATATTTTGCAAATAAAAGTACAGTTTATTATCAACATTATGAAATGATTAACGGTTAAGTATTAACACTAATCCCCAGTTTTTTATACCTGGTTAACGTTAACAGCAAGGCGATATACCCGGTATATTAACTATATGACTGGATGTCTTGCATTACATTAAGTCGTTGGCTAGTTGACGTGTCATCGATGTGAGAAAGTATTACCATCGGATTTAATACTGAGAAAATATTTTACCAGGAATCATGAAACCGGGCCTATATGTTACCAATTTTCCAGCTAATGAAAAAATATTTTAGCTTCCGAATAAAATATTATATTAATATTACACATACGGTTATAAGCAAAATTACACTGCGTCGAACTACTCAGATAGAAAATCTATTTCCAAGGTTGAACTAAGGGAACAAAAATATTCGCTAATTAAATTGAAACATTCCAACTAACTCCAACATCACTCATCAGAATGAAGAAAAATTTACAGACCTGCCATACAACGTCAACCAAGAATCAGCCCCAAAAAGCACCTTATCTCCAAGTACTGGTTAAGATGGAACATACCTGAAATAAAATGGAAAATTATATTTAATGATTGCCAAGAGAAGTTTACAAAATGAAATTCAATGTTTAAGATTTTTAGTCTTGATAAAACTAAAGGAAACCAATGTCCAAAACTTAAGACAGATGTGGTATAATTATGCAGGGTAAAACTTTAACTATACATAAATTAGGGGAAATTAATGATTTTTAAGTGGTTGGATTTAAATTCAATAAGCTAGAATGAATTTAGTCCACCCCCAATATCTATTTTACAGCGGGAATTGAATGAATTTTGGACATTAACATACGGCACTATCATTAACACCATTATACCTCTCCGGGAGTGATAAAAGAGGTTATGGGTTATGGCTGCCCTTCAAGTTTTAATAGCCTGTATATCCAAAGATCTTTTGGCAAAAGCACTGAAATATTCTGAAATCTTTCACGAATATTACATGAGCATTAAAAATTCTCCGCGTCCCACATATGGGGAAATTTTTATTTTCAAATAATAATTCTTACCAAATGGAGATAACATGATGCCATACATATGGTCATAGGATAATGAAAATAAGAGTAGAAAATTTTTCCGTAAAATATTTCATACCCAGCTCATTACCCAGCGGGATATTTTAAACTACACACTAAAACGTGTGGGCGATTTCGTTTCGTGCGCTGAAAAACTGAAGAATATAGAGAAGAAAAAAACCCTTATGATATCAAAACGTAGTATCGTGGATGAATGAAATAAAAGCCCCTAGCGACGGGGGATACATAACCGTGAGACGGAGAAATCAAATAACTCTCAAAGCGTTGACGGTAAAAAAAAATTGAAAACTCACGATGGAAACTGGAATGTTGACGGGTGAGCATAAATAAATACATATATTCTGAATAAATATGACATTCGAAATCAGCTATTGCAATGAAAACGTCTTACTGCGCTCTATAACCCCGTATTATTTTTATGCGTATTGGCTGACGTAACTGGGGCAAGAAAACCAAACCAGGCCTCCCTCGGATAGACGCGTACGCGATTAGAGAGCTGCGTCGCTCTTTGCATTCGGGCGACAGACCCCGCGCGGTGGCACTGAATTTTGAGCTAAGGTAAATAAGCATAAATAAATACGATTTGAGGATGAATAAACAAGAAGAGGGTTTATTTCAGGCCTCGAAGACGCGCACTGGAAACATTGGAGAAACCAACCGTCTATGGAGGATAGAAAATGAGGATTCAAGTAAGCCGTAGAATCAAAGACGGACAAGAGACTGAACCTCAAGGTAAAAAATGAAATTCAGTCCTCATTTAATGATTACTTAAGTCGAAAGCACGTTTCCAACCGATCGAAATTGAAGTTACGTTCCATTCAGATCACCGTCGATACAAAGCCATTAAAGGTATATGCGGATATGCGGATTATGAGATATTACGAAAACGAAAAAACATTCTTCCACAAAAATACTTCATTCAAAGTGTTGTACGTCATCGGTGTTTTAAACGAAAATGATCACACAAGTTTTTTTAGAAAATATATAGACACATAAATGTACAAAGAAGTACCCATATCTCGCGAAAGTACTGCATTCAATTGCCAAAGGTTATCGTTTTTTACACTAGAGGTACATTTTTTTAACAATCATTCCGTCCTTTGCGTGCACGTGCCTCCGGATTGTGATGCAGGATATACTCAGCATTAGCTCATTTCACCGTTACTTGCACAGTAGTATCGTTGGAATTTAAACATAAAAACCACCTAGCATACAAAATCAAGACAGCGATTGTCGGTGCCAAAACATTTTTAAAAACCATTTTTAAAGTTTTAATTTTATGAAACTTTGTATGCATTTAAGCGCCAACAACGAGCACCGGGAAACGCTTTTTGAATGTCCGAATTTTAGTTCTTATTTTTTGTTTTAAGCTTTTATATTCCTTGAACATTATGGGTTTTGCAAAAAATTTGAATAGGTAAAATAGCAGATACCACGTTGTTCTCACTATCAATACTGCAAGGGTATCTCAAACTTTATTTTAGCACTGCAAATGTTTAAGCGGTAAGACACTAAATTCTTCAGTTAATAAGTATAAACTTTTATCATTGTTACTATATGAAAGTATAATATGCAATTCATGAAGAGGATGTAGAGCTCTACTTGAAAGTCTAGAGCTCTATAAAGGCGCACAGCGTGAGTCTTGGTTGGTTAAGGCCAGGAAAGCTCCATTTAATTAAACACTGGAATACTACGTTGCTCCTTCCTCATGTAAGTTACAGAGGTGACCTTTTCCCCTATAAGACCACCATACGTGCCTTTAACGCAGGGTTGAGGGGACAGAAATCAAATATTGACCGTCAGAAAATAATAATACTATATCAGGATGAGGATTTTAAAAGATAAGTATAACTTACACTTATCATTTAAAATGTTAAGCAAATTCCACGAAGTCACGCCCGAGACAACGGAATATATCAGTCTGAGGAGCCAAGGTGAAGTGTCCATCTTATTTAGACAGACATGAGAGAAGGTTACTTCAATTTAACTGGATTATATGTCTTAGGTTTTCATCAAAAATCATCTACTGCAATGAGAAAAAATATTTATTCAAAGATTTATTTTAATCTGATCCAAAATCCATTCAACTGATACTTCAAAACGCTATTCAGCACCAACCGACGACTGAACCATGCAAGTCAATTAGGCAGGCTTAAAGCAGCTGATGAAACAATTTTCTCTTACGAGAAGCTCTAGAAATTAAAGTATGTACCTAAATAATACCCTCAAGATTCGACTGAAAGCTGAAGTCTTTTTGACATTAAAGGGCTTACTGAACGCGGGATGATTTTGGGAATAGAGGAAGGGTGAAGAAATACCCGGCGTTCGTACGAGTAGAGAAAACACGCCAGTGAGTCCACAGCTTCACCTGAAATCCGAAGAACGAAGTGCATGTGTACTCGAACGCGTCTTCAAAGGGCACCCAAATTAGATATCGCGACTCCAGTGAAAAATATCCACCGTTCCGATCCCCACCAAGCACATGATTGCACTATGTTCGGTGCTATCCATTCACTCTAGTGCGCTGCTTACTTCGAAACACAACTGTTAACTTGCTTTCCATTCGTTTCAGACCCATCTCATTAAGCAGCGCACTTCAAAATAGATCGAGAACAGAGGCGTTCAACGATAAAAGATCTTCGATAATGGTACCACGTTTGTTATTTTCGTTTTTATTTTCAGTCAAATCGCAAAACATGGATAATGTAAAGGTTTTCATAACTCTGGGGTAAAAAAATGTGTATTTTTAAATACACTTCTCAACGTAATCGATAGTCAAATGCAAAACATATGGCCGTGACTGTTGTGTTGCAATAGAAGTATGCTAAACACAACAGTCACGGCTGTCGCATGATCACTGAACTTCTCGCCAACGCAAAACGTTCTATTCAATCTCGCTTGTGTGCGCTTGTGCGCTGATGTGTCCTGCTCTAGGCAAACTTTAACAAATTGCATTGAAAGCTCTCATTGTTGGCATATGCTTCAGATAAAGCCGAGTCAAAAGGAAAAAGTGATTGTGATTCTAATGATAGGTGATGTCATGATGTCTACTAGTTCCTCTAGCGTTGGAACATATACCTGCCTCATTTAACCCATTTAAGCCCACAACTGTGCAATCGGTAATACCTCCGAATACCCAGAATTCCAAAATTGTTTTTTTGGTCTACAGAAAGTTAATTATGTATTTAAATGTTGTACAAGTGACACATAAACTCTGAACATTTTAAATTTTAACCGTAAAATTATTGTTTCTGGTGAGGTCGAAAACGACCACTTGGGATAATAAGGCATAAAATGACACGTCAACTTCCACTTTTCCCCCAAGTCTTTTTCTGTCATATACATATGAAAACTCGTTTTAAAATTATCTTTTTGATAACTTAGGGCTTTATTTCTTTCATCAAATGTGTAATTAATAATAAGTATTTACTCTACTTTATACTTTACTTAATAATACTCTACTTTTTGTCTAGAGCATTGACTTTTCGCTTTATGCCACAGGTTTTGCAGAGTAAATAAACAACCTAGCATAAAAACTCTAGCTTATTCCACGTACTCACATACGACCTACTGACGAGCTATGCATTGTTTAAACAAACATCTATGGTCCAAAAGAAAATAGGCATATACCATTTTTTACCGCGTATACCTATCTGATTATTGGAAATATGATATCCATTTGATCCACTCCACCCATATATCTGTTGTACATTTTAATTATTTTCGTTTTTCTTTCAAGGAATATCACGTTGCTCTTGATAAAGGCTGTATGCCAAATTGGTTTGAGAGAAGTTAAACTGTATTGCTATCTTTGCATTCCACTGCGATAATATTTTTTTCTTTTCCAACGCATTTGCCAATCACTCCTCTTTCCATTTTCTTCATGTCCTTTTCTGATATCATGGCGTATTTTTCCGGTCGATTTTCACAAACAGTATCAGTAACACCTACTCCTCTTTCTGAGAGTTGTGGTATTACTTTAGAGCTGGTAAAAATTGTCAAAAAAGCAAGGAAAATTAAAATCTTGGGTATGATTTCTTTAGTAAATCTACAAAACTGAAAAGAACACAACCTCCAAAGCCAAATTCATTCTTATTCTTGTTATTGTAAGACTCTTTTCCCTGATATTACATAAATGTCCGACAGTACCCTGATTTGAATGCCAACAACCAATCTTTACAACCAAAACGCACCGGCTTTTTCTTCAAAAACTGCTTGTACGAATGCTTTCCGAAATATTTTATCATTATGGATTCATCAATTGATGCAAAACGCTCTAATGGAGCTAATCGTATGAAAAATTCACAAACGTCTGATCTGAAATTATCGCAAGCGTGGAAATTGCGAAATAGTTCATCAAACTGATTCCGTCTCATGGTATATTTCACAAGCATATTTTCGGTGTCAGCTCTATTTTCCCAATGCATTCTTCGGCGAGGGCATGAATTGTAGCCCGATAGAAGTAAAATCCCTCTGAACGCATACATAAAATCACTAGTCACATGGAGGATATTGTTTTTTAGAGGAATACATTGATGTGTATTACACCAAATCCTCGAATACTTCTCGATTGAGAAATAATTTCACGAAGTCGATTGTCTCGGAATATTCCGAAATTTTTAGAGAGGGAAGGAAATATTGATCTCCAGGCACTGGTATACGATGAACATCACCGATATCTCCTTTGACCCATTCACTTACTTTCAGCTTCTTAAGAAGTTTTGCACTTTCTAGATAAGGAATGTCTTCACACTTTTATCATCACGTTCACCAAAAGACACTTCCGCCGGAGCCATAAACTGATTACGGTTCAATCTATATGGATCGAAATCGTCCCTCACTCCAGAATCTTCATCAGTCTCAGCTGAAGTTTCGATTGGAGGCAATGCATAAATGGAATCGGGAATATCATCGTCACTCCAGCGTTCACATTCGTCTATTTTCGAATTTTTATCATTGCTTTGCGGCGGTGAGACATTTCCCTCGAAACAAAATAGAACACACGTGCATAGTTGTGGGTATATGGGCATAAGAACATAAAAATAATAGGCTGTACGGTAATCAAACTATGTAACAAAGGGTTTAAAGAATTTTAATCTTTCAGAGCAATGGATAGTCTCAAACCCAAGGCCAAAACAATGGGTCGACAAATCTTTCACCTCGCGATTCGCTACGATAAATGAGGAAGTATAGCATGTATTATCCCAAAGGGTCGAAAACGACCACTTAACAGTAACTAAGATCTAGGCTGGATAGGACTCTAGATAAATACGCAATTCAAGCTTTTCCAGTTAAACAGACCATTTTTATTATAAAAATAAGTTATTTGATAATGAACAAATGAAAAAAACAAGACTTACAGAGCCGTTTTTCCTGACATGTCAATGAAGAAAACGCCTCCCGAAGTTCAAGAGTCAGAAATCTCTACTACACTAACTTATTTGCGGGATCTCAATCCCACATCGTTCCCAGATATCTACAGTTACATGTAAGTTGTATTATAGGTACATTGGGAGATTGCCGGCGTGTGGAGCAAAGAAATTCCACGAAGGTCGTTTTCGACCACTTGGGATAAAATGGCACCCTGGTCGTTTTCGACCGCTTGGGTTTAAATGGGTTAAAGGCCAAATAAATTCGGAACTCCTAATAAATCACATTAAGAAAATGTTACACCTAGGCATTAGAAACTTTATGAGATCCCTTAAGGAATGGAACCCACTACATTAATTAATGTTTGAGATCAGGAATTCAGAATGGTTGTTATGTTTCTGAGAGTTCTGATTGGGCTTCATCCAATTGGGCTGTGCCAATATCCACGCCAGGAGCATATCGTACTTGTGTGGATTATAAGAAAAATCTTAACCGTAACCTTCAGATTGACTTCCATCCTTTACCACGAACTAAGGAAACTTATGCTTCCTTCATTAACGATCAATGGTTTTGTATATTAGATCTTTCTGAAGCCTACCTATAATTAGAAGTACACACATATTTATCAAGAATATGTTTAGAGCAAGGGGATTTATGCATTTACGAACATAAAATTATACACCAAAGTTTGATCTAATTATGCACCTTTTATGCGGCCAAGAAAAGGCCGTTATGCGTCTTTTATGCGGGAAAAATTTTCAAAAATATGCGAAATTATGCCATAAAAATTGATTTCCTGGCGCTCACGTACTCACAATATGCAGCTTGTACTGACCGATACAAGTTTCCCTAAATGGCCATTTGCCATCTTCGCTAAATCTTCTTCAAAGCACTTCATGATATTGATAAAAGCATAAACATGTACCAACAGGACCGATAAAAAAGAAGTAAAATGATACTGCCCGAAAATAGTGAAAATAATAGAACCTTTTTACTGCCAGTTGTATGACAAATTAAAATAATTACTTAGTTACACAACATGACAGAGATATTTTGTGTAAAATGAACTAAAAATAACTATTTCTAGTTAATGATCTATGTGTATACCACACATTCAAAACATCATACATATATCACACTACTAGTTTGTATAAAATAAAATTTTGGAACAAAAGCATCAATCATTACAGCATCACATTAGAAGACTAGACTGCTGTTATTACAATATTTCTTTTTTAAGAGTGAAAAGTAACTTCAATATACAATGTTTTTATCACCACATAATGGTTAACAAATGTAAGATCAGTGATACTCTCATTCATTAATCATTTCACAGTACCACTCAGTGTCACTATCAATTTCAATTATCATACCATCTGCAAATGATAGACACATTAGTGTAGCTCTGAAGTGGACTGACGTGCATGGAGTATAGCGTAGCAGTGCGTAGGAAATACTCCTACATCCTATCTGCATGCAGCATGACACTTAATGTTCTTCAGGCCTCGAAACTCGCACAGAAAAATTTCCGGGGCCCGAAAATGCCTTTTTTAACATCAAAGTGTGACAAAAATAGCACACACCATCACATTTTATGTCATTATGCGATATTATACGGGAGAATTTGGGTATGCAATACCTCGTAATTATGCGTTTTTATATGATTGAATTTAGGCCCTATTTTGGTCACACATGTCAAAAATATCATTTTTTGGTGCATTTTGTACGTTCTGAGAAATTATGCGTTTATGTGGTCGCATAAATTCCCTAGCTCTAAATATGTTACTGTGAATACCCCCCTATTAGATTAGACATGATAATAATATTGGCATGGACTTCGCTGGAAAATAAAAGGAAATTGAGTACACTTGGCACCATTTTCGAAATCATCATCGGGGGAAAATGCTGGAAAGATACAGGTGAAGAAATGGAGTATCAAAGTCACAAAGGCAAAAACGACTGTCCTCACGAAATTATATATAGACCACAACGTACGAACGAGAATTCCATTTTTTAACGGGAGAATAAAATAGTGGAACGGTTTACCCGAGGAACTTTTAGAGCGATTTCCCAAAAGTGTACCTACGTTATCAGTGTCACAGATTTATGCTATTTTAGTTGCATTGTACTTGTTATTTTTTCAATATTTTACATCAACTTTTTTTCAATTTTCCATTGTTTCGGCGAAGGTATGAGTAGGTACCCAAGTAATTCCTAAAGATATTCTTGTAATTAGAGGTGGGAGTACGCAATTCTCTGAATATTTCTCAGTTTCAATGTAGCTACTCAATGAATAAACAAAGGCATAAAAAATAAATAACGCCGATGCAATTACAATTGGCGAAAGGTAAAGAGAATATTGTCTTTTCATAACTCAATAATTTGCACATCGCGGAGGAGAGAATAATGGAAAAGACAATCGAAAAAGACAACATTAAACCGATTAAAACAAGTACCGGACGATATTGCGATGGGTTGATTGCTCATCGCAGTATCGTTATATCGCGATAAAAATCATCCGGCCTGTGCATAATATATCATCACGACGCAATGCGATTTATCGCATCCCTAGCTATGCAAAATTTATATTGAAGAGTGATATTGAAATATGAATATAGCGCATTCCTAATCAATATGTCACATACGCCCATAGTAAATATAGAATGATCAAATAACTTTTACGAAAACTGATGATTCTCTCCATACTTCCGGGTCTTCACCGCGTCGGCTAAATTAGGTTAATAATAGTGTCGCTGTCGATCCCACCTGCGTCCTCAGATCGAAGGTATCGGATAGCAGTTTTGGCCACAATTATATGGGGCACCCTGAGTAATTGCTGCTCTCTGATTGGCTGTTTCACGGACAACTCTCTTGGATGTGGAGGTGATCTTCTCTGTTGATATTCTCGGGAGTTTTGGTGATTTCAATTGCTTCTTGAATTAGCTTTGGATAGTATCGTTTCTTTTTGTAATTATATTGATATTATTTACATTTATTGATATATGTGTTATCATATTTATATAAAACTTAGTGGAGTATATATAGTAAGAGTAAGCTACCATATATATACGTATGCTTAGTTCGAGTGATCGAATGTTGTTGACAGAGTGTGTTGCTGGGACTTGAGATTGGAATGGTCGTATTGGCTGTGTTTTCGTTATTTTACATTGAAATAAACGTGTGCATTTGGATAAATCGTGTATCATTGGCCATCTTAAAATATTGTTACATTATCGTTATATTATTATTATATTATATGCTTATACAAAAATTATGCCATCACCGGGTTTACTTCATGCATGTTGATGCATGGATCCACGATGGTAGAAAGTTGAAGAGATGGGAGCCCTCAATATTCGATTCGATTGCACTTGAAAAGGCATTTTTAGGAAAATCAGGAAAATTTACGATACCCGGAAAATTTACCGCAATGCATACCGATGTAACGTAAAATAATTGAAGATCTAGCATTTATTTTTTCCGGCCAATAGAGCATCGATCTAGAGTTCCCAGGATGCCAACTGTGACTGAAACGAGATTCAATTGGCGAATAAATACCTACCGCATTATGAATGTGATGTGCCAAAAATATTCACGAAGCTACTTCACACATAGAGAAGTGAGTACACACGTAAAGCTGATTAAAATGTAAATTAATGGCACAATATCAATGCAGGATAAACAAATTAGCTAAGGCTGAAACTTGAGTTCACTCACCACATCGATTCGTTTTCATTTCGATAAAAAATCTGGAAGTTTTGAGCCAACCATAAATTTTCCAAGAATGAATTTGGATTTAGCGTTTAATTGTTTTTAAGTCTAGGACTGGTATATCTTTTGACCAGAAGAGATTTGATCTCCCTGGATCTGAATGCTTTCTGTGAATGAATAGAATCCCAGACTGCAACTGTGGATATCGCCGGTAGAGTAAAGACAGCTAATTTTTAATAACGGAACTCTATTGGAGAGAGCGGTTATCATAGGCTCACATCCGCTCAATAAATACCGAAATAAGCCATAAGTGTCACGAAGAAATTGTAGTAAATAGGACGCTAGGTTCACATTGTTGAAAACTGAATAAATTTGCATTGATGAGAATAGAATGATGGAAGAATAAGAGTCGAAACAGACTAAAGCTAAGTAAAAAATGTCACTGAAACGGCAGCATCCATCGCAAGAATAACCACCTTCACCGCAGGTTCCAAAGATGTGTTGGACCATTATATCGATTCGTTTGCACCGAGAACATTTCCGTTGCAAAATGATGAAGTTTTACGCAAGCCAAAAATTTTTCCGGGGAGCTTTATGTGGATTTAGCGTGAAATCATTTCCGGTCTTTGATTAGTATACTTTACGGCCGGTAAATCTTTGATCTCCAATACTTTGAACGATTCTTGTCACCTAAAAACATCGCGGACTGCACCTGTGGATACGGCGGTAGAGAGTATCGACATCCACTTTTTAATAACGCCACTGACTTTATTGGAAAGTGGTCCCTTGTAGGTTCACGTCAGCTCAATTAATACGGCATCCTGCCAGGAGAGTCACGTTAGCTCTTGCGCATACAGACAAGGCCGAGTCACCCACGCGATTAAGATCATCGCACGCCCCTGGGATTGGTTGGGGCCAGTCCTGATTGGGAAGAGACCCAATATTTGGGGAACCCCAGCGCCGGGAACCGAAATATGAAAAAAATAAAAACCCAGACGAAGATAAAGGAACGAAATGAAAGGCAAAGAATGCAAAAGGAAAGCGAGGCAAAAGCTCAAAGTGAAATGGGGAAGATTGTTCCCGTGGCAACAGGAGGGAGGGGTGTAAATGAGGGGAGATACATCATTCTAACTTCCATATGATCGAGGATTATAAGTTAGTGGGTGCTGAAAGGAAGGATTTCCTTAAATTCATATAAACTCCTATACTTGACCGTAACTATGTATAAACATTTTGTTCCTTACATTTTTCCTCTGAATTAATGTTCTTAATACTTAAAATCTAGTTCGAAGGTTTCAGGATTAATTATGTGGAAATTCATTTCTGAAGTAATAGAGAAAAATGTTTTATCCTTCCACTGATATTTAATTATTGTAGGTACAAAGAAAAAATAGCTTTAACGCGTAGGCGTTATATTCAGGTACAATGTTTGTTGTTTTTTTATTACTGGCCATTGTTGCTAGGTTTTGAGATGTAGGTGAAATAGGAGGGTTAAGGAATGGAGGAGGATAGTAATGGAGTTGTGGAAGCTGGGTAATGAGCTCTACGTATTCCGGTATTTCCATGGGTGATTAGGGTGAGAGTAACCACCACAAACCTCTTCCCATCCTTCCCCTTTCTCTTCTCCTCCTCCATTGCTTACCCTCCCACCCCTTATTCCACCCACACCTCAATAACCTAGCAACAATTGACATACATAAATAAAAAACAAAATGTGTATCTTATGATGACGCCTATGCGTTGAAACTAGGTGTACCCTGTACCTACAATAATTGTTATTAGTGGGAAGAGAAAACGTTTTTCATACTCGGACGGATTAGAAGTAGGAGGGTTTGGGCTAGGAAGAAGAAATGATCGCGGGGAAAAGGCAGTTGAATTTTGTAGAAGAAATAAATTAGTAGTGACAAACACTTGGTTTAAACATCACCCCAGGCGTAGGTACACATGGAAAATGCCGGGTGATACTGGGAGATACCAAATTGATTATATAATGGTGAGGCAGAGATTTAGGAACAGTGTAATAAACTCTCGTAGCTATCCAGGGGCGGATGCGGACTCAGATCATAACTTAATGATGATGAAGTGTGAAGTTAGATTCAAAAGGCTTTGTAAAGGTAGGAAGATAAAGAGGTGAAACCTTGAAGCAATGAAAGGGTTGAAAAGGAGGGAATACCAACAGCTAGTAGAAAAGAACATAGGTGATGAGAAGCGGATGGGAACCATAGAGAAAAGATGGGAAGTTATAAAAACAGGCATCGCAGCAGCGGCAGAGAAAACAATAGGAACGGTGGAAAAGAAGAGGGTTAAGAAGCAGTGGGTTACAGAAGAAATGATAAAGAAAATGGAGGAGAGAAGGATATGGAAAAACGCGAACACCGACGTAGGCAAGAGGAAGTACAAGGAATTGAATAACAAACTGAGGCGAGTGACCAATCGGGCAAAAGAAAACTGGTGGAAGGGACAATGTGAGCAAATGGAAAAGATGCAGGAGGAGGGGGAAGTGGGCGCTTTGTACGCCAAGGTGAAAATGTTATCGGGTGGTAAGAGAGGTCAAGCGATACCAAAGGTTAAGGACAAAACAGGAAAGATATTATTCGAACAGGAATATATCCAAGAAAGGTGGAGAGAATACGTAGAGGAGCTATATGACAGCGAGAATAGACCCCTTAGCCTAGATCTAGAGGATGAAGGAACAATAGATAAGGATAGCCTCGGGCCAGAGTTACTTGAGAGTGAAATAGAGAGGGCATTAAGAGAGATGAAGGCTAGAAAAGCCGTGGGAACCGATAACCTACCTTCGGAGCTACTGAAGAATCTAGGTAGTAGGGGGAGAAAATCGTTTTTCGAACTTATTCGCAGGATCTACGAGGAAGGAGTATGGCCAGAGGATTCCGTGAAAACAGTATTAATACCTATCCCGAAGAAGAAGAAAGCGTCAGAATGCGAGGAGTATAGAACAATCAGTTTAATTTCGCACGCAGCAAAAGTGTTGCTTAGAATACTAAATAGAAGGTTGGAGAGCAGAGCAAAGTGCTATTTAGGCGATGACCAATTTGGGTTTAGGAAGGGAAGGGGAACCAGAGATGCGATTGCGGTAATGAGGACACTTATAGATAGAAACATAGAGCATAATCAGGATGTTTTCGCTTGTTTTGTAGATGTCGAAAAGGCGTTTGACAGAGTAAACTGGGAGAAACTAATGCACATACTGGGGAAAATAGGAATAGATTGGCGTGATAGGAGACTCATCCGAAACTTATATATGGGGCAGAGGGCTCAGGTAAGGGTAGCGGACGGTGAATCAGGGTGAGTAGTTATAGGTCGCGGGGTGCGGCAAGGGTGCCCGTTGTCGCCTTTACTTTTTAACATCTATGCTGAGGAAATGGTAAGAGAGGCATGGGATGAGCTAGATGTGGGAATGAAAGTAGGAGGCCAGTGGATAAAGTCGGTTAGATTCGCAGACGACCAGGCGTTGGTGAGTCGGTCATCGAAAGGACTTCAAACTTAAGTAGATGCACTGGAAAAGCAGTGTGAGAAATACGGAATGAAGATAAATAATAGGAAAACAAAAGTAATGAGATTGTGTAGGACAAAGAAAGCGAAGCTGGTGATAAGAGTAGGAGGTCACAAACTGGAGCAAGTTGAACAATTTAATTACTTGGGTAGTACGCTAGAAGAAAGAGGACATAGTAGCAAAGACATTAGGAGGAGAATAGCGCTAGCGAAGGAAGCGTTCAATAATAGAAGGGAGCTGATGACGGGGACTTTAAGTAAGGATGTAAAAAAGAGGCAAGTAAAGAGCTTGATATGGAGTGTGGCGTTGTATGGGGCGGAAACATGGACCTTGAGAAAGGAAGACGAAAATAGGCTGAAGGCTTTTGAGATGTGGGTGTGGAGGAGGATGGAGAAGGTGCGTTGGACGGAAAGGAAGACAAACGAGGAAGTGCTTGACATGGTGGGCGAGGATAGGAAACTTATAGATGAGATTAGGGGAAGACAGGGTAGGTGGCTGGAAGGGGTAATGAGGGACGATGGTTTGCTGAAGGCCGTGATAGAGGGAAGGATGTTGGGTAAGCGGGGAAGGGGACGGAAGAGAATCGGTTTTATGGACGGGATGAAGAAAGGTAGGACTTATGCTGAGATGAAGAAAGAAATACAAGAGGTAGAAAGGGCACAGCACGTGTAAGAGTTCGTTGGATATTCTCTGACTTTCATCACAACCTACCTCTAACCGGTAGATTACTGTAATGAATGAATGAATATTTTAACTGGAATAATGAATACATGGGAAAAAAATACAAATTGCGTAAGCGTAAAACAAGTGTCAGACCCATTATGACACACGGTGTAGAAACGAGAGATGAAACGACACACACTAAAAGACTATTGAGAATAACGGACGATAAAAATGATGATGGGCAAGACATTTTTGGAAAAAAAGAAGCAAGGAGTTAAGGCAGTTTAAGCGAGATTTTACCCTAGTCGTAATGGAGACCATGTTGGAATTTTCTTTTTTTATTTAAGCAACTGTAAGAAGCATAAAATACTTACAGTAATAGTATTGACGCAAAAATTATTTTATATGACATAAATTCTCACTAATTTACTAAATATTCATATACTAGATTATGATTTGACTTATTATTTCAAAGCCGTACGCTGAAAACGCCTACACACCCGAAGACTTTTTTTGCGATTCTATAAAAATAACAGCGGCAATCAGTTGATATATTTTTATCGATAGTTGAGAAAGCATGCGAACTACACATTTAAATTTCTGACGAGACCGATGTATTAGTTATTTCCTCATTTTTCAAAAAAGTGTAACTGGAGTGCATACCCGTACCATTTCCCATGGGAAATCGGAGGTATTTTTTTTGGCAAATGTCTCTAAAAGTATAATGGAGATAGCTAATATATTGTTATCACTGGAAAAATGAAATATTTTTGCTTATAAAGAGGTCAAATTCACTGAGTTGTAAGTGGAGTGATATCTCGCTTAATCTACCCTTAAGCCAGCAGAAAAAAATGAACGACGTATTTAATATGACAAGTGAATAGAGGAGATACTGGAAGGCGTACATATCGGTAGAATGTCGGACAACTCCCTTTCATTGCAAGAGACAACACACTCCATGGCAGGAAACCAATAGGACGGCCACCAAAAAGATGATAACACAGCTGGCAATACACCTTTCAAGATCTGGACACAAATTTCACATTAAAAAAAGCGAATCGTCTATTCCTATAAGAAATAATGTTCAATAGATTCAGTAGGTATTGTGAATTTTCTTATAAATATTTTCGTGAACGCATATTTTCGCAGGGATGTGAATTTGATCCTTTTGATAGGATTTCAAGTTTCCGCCGTGTCATCATTGCTTTAGCTCAAGTTTTCGCCGCCATTGCAGGCAGCACAATCACTGGAACAATGTTTGAACAGATTGCGATAGGCTAGAGAGGGGCACCCAATGAATACGAACGATTTCGGGCAGCTGAGTTGATTGCAAAATTCACACTTGGGTGGAAATGTTTGAACAGATTGCTCCTGATGAGGCTATCTATAATGGCGACGAAAGACCAACCAAAATAAATGACGACGCAGCAAAAACCGGAAGCCCTTTTTGCAATAGGAAAATTTGTATTGATTTAAACAAAGTTACCGCCTAATTATCATAGTAGACTTGTTATAAAAAGACTCACTTAGGGATTTAAGAAAACATACATAAATAACCTCATGACATTAGTCTCAAAAAAAATTATTATATAACCTCAGAAGCAAAACTTCCTCAGTATCTTTAACATTTCTTTGAATTTTCCGAACTGGGCAAATAAACTCACGTAATCATAAATTAGAATAAGAAAAAAAATACACCGTCACTAAACGAATACAAAACGAAGGATGAATTCAATCGACATTTGTGTTCCATTCGGTGAAATTGTTTCAAGCATCTTCGAATCGGAAGTGATGAGATCTGATGGTGCAGCTCAAGTCATGAAGGGATTTTGGCAGGATAAACACAGCTGATACATGTTAAAAATTATATTTTTGGGTTCGAAGACCGAGTACTCAAACACTTGGGGAGAAATTATCAGCTGTTCAAGGTATTTGGTGATACACATCATTTTCATTTTGTTGATGATTCCTCCCCAATTTACTGTAATGACCGCATTAAAATGAACACGCGTGTGAGGGATAAACAAAGCGTGTCCCGGTCTGTAGCAATCGCGGCGCCCAGTGGACAGGCATATCTCGGCGTGGGGCCACGAACCGCTAAGGTATTAATTTTCCAACCAAGTCAGCTTCTCCAAAACCGTATATATTCACTGACCGCTCCTCACTAAGTCATCACACGATGTTTGACCCTGTAAAAATTAGAAGGATAATGATAGCTTGTATTACGTCTAAGCAGTAATGGAGCACTATGTATAAACATTCGTTTGGAGCATGGCACTCTATGGATTAGAAACATGGGCCATTTGAAAAGCACAAAATAATAGATAATAAGAAATCAAAACCTGGTTTTATGAGGGTACTGGGGGAGGATGCTGAAGATCAAATGGACGGATAAAAATATGAAATGATGAAGTATACTTAAGAGTATTAGTGGAGGGGACCATATGGAACACTGTACAGAAAAGATGAACCATATATATTGGGCACACTCTGTGGCACAATGAGTTTGTAAAGAATAGCATTGAAATAAAAATAGTGGGACAATTCCCAAGAAGAAGGCCAAGGAAATACAAAGGCTCCATAGAGATGATAGTACATAAGAAGGATCACTCACACTGTAAAGGTAACACTGGTCATTTCACACTATATCGCCATTTTCCCCGTGTGCAATTGCACTGCCATTATCGCTGAAGAGGTGGACTATAGTCGCACTCCACAACTTTGGGCCGAGGGCCCTGCCGTTGCCCAGTGAGTGAGTGAGTGCATAGGAAGGACTACCATGGATAAAGGGAACTAGCATTAGATAGGAAAGGATGGAGGGCTGCAGTCAATCAATCTTAGGATTAAACGACCAATGATGATGAAGTAGAATCGTGCAATAAACAGCAAGCTCTTCAGCATTCATTTCTAATTAGATGAAAACAACTCAATGTATTACACTCTGTTTTATAGTGGCAGCGAAACATGGTGGTATTAGCGTATGATGATCTTTTCAGATGAGGAGTCCAGTTTGACTATCTGGGTTCCCAAGGTACGTACCAAAACCCTTTATTTCCTACTTCAAAATAATCTGTTATTCACATCACATTTCTTGCTCATTATGGCTCAAAATCAAAGTGTTTATATTAGGAGAATAAAAGAATACAACTGGTTAAAACTTAGCAATGTTCACTGGATTTATTATAGGTACAACGCGTTTCGACGCTTATGCGCCATCATCAGGTACAAACCTGATGATGGCGCATAAGCGGCGAAACGTGTTGTACCTATAATAAATCCAGTGGACATTGCCAAGTTTTAACCAGTTGAATTCTTTTATTCTCTTAACAAAATGTCCCACAACATCTCGCCGGACTTCGTTGTGTTTATATTAGCTTCTCCGACGTGTTGTAAAGACTACCTGCACATCTAGGAGTTTTCCAATGTGATAATATTATTCTTTAATTTACTTTAAGCACGGTGCTGGAAACTGTTGCCACAGGAGGTGCGTAAATTTGGCAACAGTGCTCTCCATAATACCCATAATGTCAACTAAATGCGAGGTATAACGTAGATTTAGACGAAGTACATTCCGCAAAGCACTCATGTAGGAATCGGGATGAGAACGAAGGCTTCCGCGGTACACTAAGTTGAACTCCTTAATCTTCCGGGTGCATTACCGCGTTGGCTGTTGTGGCAAATACAACAGTTTCGCTGGCACTACCGCCAGCGTCTTCAGGTCATCTTCGCCACACACAACCAACGTGCTAGTGCACCCGGAAGATGAAGGAGTAGGCATCGGGATTTACACAAATATAATTTCGCCTTTTAGAGGCGAAATTATATTTGTGTAAATCCCGATGATCCCGGGATTCGAAGCCGCTCCCTCGAGATGAGAACCCAGCGCTCTAGCCACGACATCAATCGGGAATCCTTAAACGCTGCTTGTAGTGTGGTGGGGACAAAAAGCAGGTACGGGCGAATCCGATAGGAAGATGGGATTGAGGGAATTAATTCTGGAGGTTGAATCGAGTGAACTGCGAGCCGAGATGAAAATAAAAAGCGAGGATCACCAGGCGCACTCGCGCCACCGTCCAGCACACGACGACCGGGTGAACGAACTGGGAGAGGAGCCGGCAGCAGCAGGGCCGTCGCATATTGGGGCGCACATCCTCCCCTTACGCACACTCCCTCTCTTCCTTTTGGTGTCGTTTCATCCGCGCGGCTACGTGGCGTGTAATTAAAACGACTGCCATCCCAATTTACGGATGGGGTGTATCGCCTCGAGTCCAGCTGGATACTTTTACGTCTCACTTCGCATGTCGATCTTCATACTCCATTCATATACTGTCAAAATACTTGAAATCGCGTAAAACTTCTAAAACATTAATCTACATTAAAACCTAGGTCGTGGTTAAAGTTTATTCATTAGTGGAAAATTGCATACGGTTATGCACACGGTTTATCCCTTCATCATGTACTAAATCCATTCCATATAGCTGGAATATTCTGAATACCCCCGTCAATTTTTCGTCCGGGGATGTCTCTACTCTTTTCTTGGCGAAATATGGTATCTTCTAGGAAGTTAGAGCAAGATATCACTAGATATATGAAATTCAATGAATTTCGCCTCGTAACACAAAAGACAATATCATCTTTGTTAAAACACCAGAATATTACCCATATTTTTCACTAAATATATATCAGTATTTCTCAAAATACAAAACATTTTCCTTAGGATATGGTATGGTATTGCATATGTAGAGTGATTTTAATATAAACGAGGAATGTTTAACGTATAGATCGCGTCAAAAATGAAACGGCACGACTTCGTATGTATTTTCAACCAATTATAAAAGTTAAATTCTTTCCGTATTACTTTTAAAAAAACTTTTACTTTACTAAAACCGCTAAGAAACCTACTGTATTGAAGGTGATTTCAGCGCATGGCGTGAAAAACATAAGTCAAGTTAAAGCATCAATTACTCGAGTTGGTTCATTAAAGCAAGGTCATAGCGCCATTGATATTACTTAATTTATTCCACGTTTCTTACAAGATATTAAACTTAAAAATTATATCAATTATAGTGTGGGACCACGGTTCCTTCCTCCGCGTTGTCGTTATCGTTATACAAAACAAAATCCGCTCTAGACGAGCAATGCTCACATATACTGCCCTATGAACGAACTCCCATTAATTAAAAATCGTGATTTAAATCAACTGACAAGGTTATATTATTATCACATTCACTTTTTCACTCTCATGATTGCAATTTAAAAATAACCATAACTACGAGCGCACGCGTTTATTTCGCTCATGGTCTCCATGACGACGAGCGAAAAACTAGCTGAAACTCGCATCGGTATTGACGCATCTGTTCTAATAATTTCTACCATACTGCTCTCCTTGTAAATCTCCTTTGCTTACAATCATACACATTTATATCCTGTGTATGAAGCAATGTATGAGCTGCAACCATACATAGCTTCATACACACCCTCCTGTTCTGAAGACTCCTAATGCTTCTTTTCTTAAGAGTATCCTCCACTACATTCCCAGTATACCCCTACGCGGACTTTAGCTGTCTACCCCTTCCTCTCGCACCATTTTTTATAATTTCTCTTGCCTTCCGCGCAATTCAGATCACTACAACTGATCGAGCAGGAAGATACTGAATAGCTGGAAAAAGGCAGATCACCAAATAGACTTATCAACCATGCATTTGCCTTCATCACGTCTGCGCTGAACATTCACCAGCCATGTCTCACATCAATTCGAGCATCGAATAATCCATAGCCGGCCTTCGCCCGATATTTTCTTCAAATCCTGAGAATGATAATAACGGTGGGCTCTCTTCCTCAACGGCGTTGCCAACTATTGACCTCGAAGTAAAATAGATGCACTTGGATCCTCAACGGTGTTTCCAACTATTGAGTTGGAAGTAAAATAGATGCACTTCGATATTTCCTCATTCGAATGCAATGTCGAGGGAATAAAAAGAAGGGAATTGAGTGTACTAGCGAGAAAACCACTAAGGAACGAGGGCGGCAGTCAAGGTTTTATTCAAGTTCACGACGTCATACTGGATGTTTATTCAGGGCATCAAAAAGGATATTTTTCGATGAGACGAGGGTATGAAGACCACCTTTAGGATCAGTGCAGCTCCTGTGGTAAGGCACCGTAAGGCATCTCGAATGTCGAAAATAATATTCGGGTACTCGTTATTCATGATTGGGCATATGCCTTTAAGGGAAGTTTCTTCTTCCAATGCCAATATATTCACAAGCTGCGCATGCTCTGAGATTAGAGAGCTTTAACCACATTGTGAATTGCACTTTACATAGTATTCGAGTTTTAAGTGGGATTTACATTTGCAAAAAACCTCTGTTATATGACGACTATATTATAATCAATGTTGTAATGGAGTGAAACAACTGAAACAGTCGCTTCTGACGTTTAACTTCATGCATTTAACTCAATAAGGTCTAAAAATATAACATAAAAAACCAAGTAAATATTTATGTTCTTCCATTTTAGTAACAAACTTAGAAAAATTAACCTATATTACCTATTTTGAATTTTTATGAAAAAATTATCTTCAATTTTCTAAACAAGCAAACCGAATATAAAAAACATTCAAACAATTTAATATGGATAACACTCTTATTTACCGACATTATGCACAATATAAACTAATTATTAATAAACAATAAAATATTTTGTTTGAGTTGTTTTTTACAGATCAACTAGCTATATTGATTTTTAATTAGTTTGAAATCTAAGAAATATTTAAGCGTTTGGTTAGCACTGTTATGCTCCTTACATAAAATTGAAATGCTTCTCATGAGAACTCTTCCAAGCCACATTTTTAATAATTTTTCTCCATTTTCCCTTGTTCAGTGAGTAAGCCATAATAAACAATAATTCTCACCTTTTTATGTCACAGACTTTTTACGGACAATAAAAATTCCTAAAAATTTGATTCAGCTGCAAAGAAGAAATGCCTGTAGATGAACCAACGTTGATTAATTTTGCAAAAAATAGAATTCTCAAATACACTAGGAAGTTTATTTTTTTAATTTTTGACGATTTCCAATCGTTGCGAAAAGGCACAAATGATGTGGTACGCAGTCACGCGCACTGTTTTAAAGCTTTTATCTCCTTGGTGTGCAGTAACTGTGAAATTATTAGAAGGAGTAGTCCATCTATTATAAGAGGCAAAAACCCTTTAATTCCATCCAAACCGCAGTACTGAGGAAACTCATATGAAAGGAAATATTGTCCAAAACTTAGAGTGAATTCTGCGAATACATGCTCGAGCACTCTTTGCACCAGAAACACTGACTACTATGGGGTGAACCTCGGAAGAAAATAATCCATTTGGTGCTGTAGGTAGGTACAGTAAAATGCAATACGCACATTAAAAGGCAAAAGAAAACAGCTAAAGAAGAAAGGTTATATGGAAGTTTTGTAACATAAAAACAATGAACTGACAGATAAGGCAAGTTCAGATCCATGAGAAGTGTGTTTAAAACGTAAGAGAGCAACAGGATTACATGGAAATTTTGAAAAAAATAACAATGATCTGATGGATTAAGCAAGGACATGAGTAGTGTGTTTAAAACATAGGATAGGGGTAAATTTATGATGCGGGTCTCAAAACTAAGATTCCAAGACACAATCTCGGGCCAAAATGAATGGAGAAATAGGAAAGAAAAACCATCTGTAAGTCCAAGATTAGCAGGGGCTAGGAAAGGGGAAATGCAATCAATCGCATTTTAGTGTGACGCAGAGGAATACATTTTACTGATCCATTATCTTACACCACAAAAACATAATAAGATAATAGAAGTGCCACTGATTTTAGTAGTATCTCACTATTTCAACGTTGAAAAAAATAATGGAAGTTAAAATTAATGGGAAAAATTACAGAGGAAGATCCGGAATGGCATACATCAGGCAATTTATGCAGGATGCAGATTTGGTTGAGCTGAGTGAGGAGCTGTAGCAAACCAATCTTAAGATCGATAGCTGCTGGTGATAACCAATTAAATACCTGTATACCACTGGAGTTCTTAACTAAGAATGTTTCCGCAATCGTCCTACATATACTGTAGGAGGATGTAAGACAGACTGATCCATGAACAAATAAAAACAAAACCAGTTTTAAAGAAAAACATCTGTAAAGCAAAATTCTCGAAAATGGACAAAATATGCTTTTTTAAGACTGTACAATCTTTACACGGGCAACATTTTATTCAACCTACAAACTTTTTGACTCTATACCGGTCTAGGAAAAATAACAGAGAGGCTTTGGTATGCAGAACAAGCCAAAAAGAAGACATTGAGTGGCCTGGCTGCCTTGGCGCGCTGCTTTTCCGAGAATGCTGCAAGACATGGGTGTCTCCAGAATGCTAATTTTCTGCACACGCGGGTTACTGTGCTTCAGGGCTTCATATGTGGGGCGTTCTCCGCAGTTGGGAATATTGAAAGACAACAGAGTTGTGGCTTTTTCATTTCTTATCAAAAGGGGGTCACGTCCATCGCACAGAGAGTACAGTAGAGATACATCAACGGTACCCCCTCTTCTTCTATCGGATTCCACTCTGGCATTCTCACACTGAAACCTCTACTTCATCTACTATAGCTGTCTATTGTACAAGAGTCAGGGACCGATGCAGAACGTTGCCCAGGTCATTGGAACGCACAAGTCCTTCCACCAAGTCAAGGTTATAGTCCAATAGAAGGGTCTGTAAGAGATAGAATTCTAAAAAAAATCTGAGGTAAGAGAAACATCGAAATTAATTAATCTGTGAGGGAAATCGTCAAACATATACTTATGAGAAACATGCTATAATAACGACTCTTTACACACTGTTTTCTGTCCAAAGGCTATATCTTGACGTGTTTTAGTCCCATCCACCTAAAATTCCTTTCATTTCTTTTTGGAAATCAGGTAATTCTTGATTCACCCAATTTACTTTCTGTATTTTCTTAGTTACTTTCAAAAATGAAGGCATAAATGCTTTAACAACGGCTCTATAAACGCTATTTCTTTCAAAATGCTATATCTCGAGGTGTTTCAGTCGAATCCAACTCAAATTTGTGTTGTTTCTTTATAAGAATTCAGGAAAGCCTATATTCGACCACTGATGTTAGTTTTTTTATGAATTTTGATAAAAAGGTAAATATTACAATAATATATCATCGTTTTCATTGGCACCAGGTGATTAATAGGCGGCGGCATGACACTCTTGGAGACAGAATCGCAGCCTCTTACAGAATGGGAGTTTACAAAGGTGTAAGTACGCCGGAGGAGTATTAACTCCGCCGAAATTTACAGTGAATCAAGATGAGCCCTCTTGATTTGATTGGTGGTGCATTCGGCTCAGTATGGTGAAATTGGGATATCCGGTTTCGGATCCCAGCCAAGTCAAACAATATTTTCATGGCGAATTTCACCTTCTTAGGTGTATAGGGGACATCGGAAGCAGTGTTTACCGGGTGGACTCGAGAATGTTAGATGGAGTTTTTAAAGTTGAATGGAGTTTCATTTTAAACGTCGAGTGGGGGGATACCTACCTATCCCATGGTCAATTAATGTGCTTGTCCGCCTGGGACGTCTGATTGCGCAGGACTATTTTATGCCCGTTCATGTAGTACATGCCTTTACTTGTGATATCGCCACAGTAAACGTCCCGCATTGGCATTGGGGACGAGTGATCAGGCAAATTCCTTCCCATCCTCTGTTAAAATACATAAGTTTCCCGAAATGGCTGAGTTAAATCTTCATTTTACTCTACGCTTCGATACCACCCTAACTCCAACAAGCATACTCGCAGTAGGACGGAACTCAGACTTGAACAATGCTTTTCAGTCGGCAGTCCAGCCTCGTTGAGTACGCCTGATGCAGAACTCCGTCTCCCATATCGCTCAGTATCTTTCGCACACCCTTAAGTCACTATAAACCAAGAGAGTAGGCGCACCAACCAAGGTTGGGACTCATGGCTGTGTTTTGGACGAGCGGCCATGAATGCTCTTACCCCTAAATCGAAATTCCTCTCCTCCTCGTCCCTTCCCAATCGCCACGGCAACGGCACGGGCCTTGTTTATTTGATTCAAGTGGTGATTTCCGTTTTCGCCTAACGCCTACGGGGACGAGAAGAGCGGCACAAGGCGATAAGGTCCCAGGTGGAACCCTGGGGGCGATCTCGTCCTTTACAGGGGACTGTTCAAGACGCGTGTCACTCTTTCTCTGAACTCACGAGCCCGCGGGGAAAGCACGTCCGTCGTGTCGACCACGTGTTTACCCAGCAGTTTGTTTTCCATGTCCGCGCAGTACACTTCAAAGGAGGCAACCGCTTTTATAACAAAAACGGGACATCTTCACACTGCTGTCTCAGACTCATGTTGGTCAGAAAAAAATTAACCACAAAAAAAGATGAACTTAAAAGGAAAATTTAATAACATAAATGCCCTTCTTATTTAAGTTGGAACAAATTAAAGCTCCATGATCGGAGGAGAAGAGTAAATCAATGTTAATATAGATTCGATTTTTTCATGGTGGGTAACCGTTGAATATGCAACGGAAGGAAGAAATAGGAAATACATCAATATAAGAAAATACTTACTTCTAGTTTTTTGTAATGTATCTAGAAAAGTTGTGCGATAAGTCGGTGATATTTCAGTTTCATAAGAAAAATGTCCTTTTCTTTACAATGTGGTCAAATTCATTTCATTTTATTAGCAGAGATATCTCGTTCAAAGTACCTTAATGATTGTACAGTAGAGAGTTTAGTTGTAAAAGATAAGAGACAATCCTTAAATGGTGTAAATCAGGATAGGGTCGGTCCAAAAAAATAACCGGTCAACAGCTATAACAAACAATGAATAAATCTTACTTTTTTAGCAAACATTTTAGACAACATTTTTTAAAAGTATCCTAAACTTACACTGCCTTTAGAAAGGGAGTTTTATTCGGCAACGCAATATGCACCATAAAATTTAACATTAGGATATTTATAGCCATTTCCAGCAAGGACAGAAGGTCTTCTGGAAGGTACCTGTGAACCTCAATCGTTTTTCTGAAGAAAAAATATTACTCGGGTGATCTACCGGTTGAGGTAGGTTTAAATGGAAAAGAGTGAAAAATCTTCTATGTTCATTACGGCGCGAGCCCTACCTCCATGCATAATTTCTTTATTCGTCTCAGCATACGTAATACCTCTCTTTTCCCGTTCATATAAAACCTATTCTCTTTCTTCCCCCCCCCCCCCCCCCCGGGTACGTCACTGGTTCCACCGTAAAAAAACATGTAGGTGTGCAATTTTAATCATATTCAAGCTACTTATACTCATTAGAGCCCTTTTTATGTGAACAACAAGCACTTTTACCCACCATTATATTTAGTAATATAGACTTGAAATTATTTTCTGCTAAAGGCGAGAATAGGTGAAACATGGGGAAAGTAGCATTTTGCCTGTCTATTATTAACGCCACATTAGCAAACAAAATACAGATCGCTAAGAGCGAATATTTTCCTCGGGAATTGCGTGGTAATCAAATTTTGGGAGCCTTCCCATAATATGTTTTCAGTTAGTAGCAAAATTAACAGCAATAAATGTAGACGAAACGCGATTTTTTGAAGAAAGTATCGCTGCAGTAGGCTTAATTGGCTGGAAAAAGTGCTAATAAACATGTATTTCATTTTAATAAATAATTCTCGGGTTTCCAGCCGAGTAAGGTTTTGGTTTCAATTACTCGGCTGGAAACCCGAGAATTATTTATGAATATAATTCGCCGAGAAAGAACCAAATCCTTTATTATGTATTTTATTTGCCCAAAAATCTGCATATCACTATCATTGTTTTGTTTCTTAGTAGCTAAGGCAACTTATCAGTGAAAGCAGTGTTTTCCATTTAAACAATACATCCGAAAAGATGGGATTTCAGTATATGCATTGACTCAGATGCGGTGGAACCCGCTTATGAGCGGGATTAAAGCGACGTTAACGGACGGTGGCGTTCCGTTTTCCGTCGTCTTCCCATCAAATTTGAGTGACTTACGTATGACGGGAGTGTCACTGACGGGAGTATCCAATACTTTACGCCCTTTTGGAAACAGAGTTGTAAATAGTTGCGTAGTAAATCTATTTTCATATTTTTAAAACAAAATTAAAGAATCTGCTCACATTGCCAAGAAGTAATGCTTCAAGACGGTTGAATATGTTTTACTGCAAAGTTAAAAGGTTGCATGGACAGTTTGGAAATGAAATTTAGTAAATATAGAACAGAAAGCTCTCCTCTAATTGATTACCAGTAACGTAGCGTGAAGGAATAGTTAGAGTTTGACAAGTTTCGCACATCGTCCGTTGGCTGCACAGTCAACATCCAGCCATCGCAATACGTTCGCTACACCATAATCACCAAGTTTCGCCAACGCCACCGTCCGTTTCCAACACGTAAGGAAACGTCAACCGTAATGCCGTAAACCGCTAAGTTCGAATTAAAACGTTTTCTCGCGTGTATTATAAACAAGATAATCGGCACGGAAAAAAACTAACACGAGGGTTGAAAGGGTCTTATAGAAAAAAGGGACTTGAACCCTAATTTCCTTCCCCCCGATCAAAGTGCGACCCCAACATGGAAAATAGACCTTCACGTGAAAAAGCTCGCTACGACTGAAACATTGTTACGTTAAAAATCTCTAATTCCACCGCGGACTACTACGGCACAGGAATGCCACTTCAACCCAGCTCCGCTGCTGCTCCGTCTATTACCACACCACACCCCGCCCTTACGGAAGTTCATGCCCTAGACCTCGCTTTTAAACGCATTACCCGACCTCCAGTTCTCTCCTCGACGGAACCTGCAACTCTCCCTTGCGTGAACTCAAATTTACCCGAAACGCTCCTGCCCCACTTCCAACATTCCGCCCTGTAAACCTCTCCTCCTCCTACGCCCTTTTCAACTCGCTTCCAACATCTACTGCACGACCCCTCCAACTCCGTTATCGTCCGGAACCAATCAGATTACAACCAAGTAGGTTGTAAGACTGAACGTTTCAATAATAATGACTTTAAAATTTTATGAGCACGTATAAAATTTTTTTATGTGAATGCGAATGATCATCTTATGGTTCGTTCTCGGTTTCATGAAAGGTTTTGCCGCGACCAATATTTGTGTACTTTCGAGGGCCTCGTGTGCAAAAACTATCAGGATTATAGAATATATATAACTAGAACTAGATAGCCGGTTTTGTCGACTACCGGAAATGGTTTGTCGCGAGCGGAGTGGGGGTTGCGAGGTGACGTCACAGCGCTGCGCGTGGGGGTCTAAATTTGGGCTTGTGTGGGCAGTGCACTGGGCACGGCGAGGGCTCAGATCAGTTGTATCTCCGGAACGAGTTGGTAGATTTTGTTGGTATGTAGGTTGTTGTTCAAGGTGTCTACGGAGAGCTGAGAACATAAGTTAGACGTTAATAACACAAGAAATATAAAACTAACATTAGAAAGAAGAAAATATTAGTTACCATCAACCAATTGTTCATAGGTTACCCATTTGTACTAATGAATTGGATGAATAAATGTTATGTATAGCGTAATTTTCTTTCTTTCATTTCAAGGTGTCGCAGTAAGCGTGTTATAGGAATCGCGTTCTCGTAGCGTTGAGTTTAATGATAATAGAACTCAGCCATTTCGGGAAAAGTTGTGTATTTAACGGAGAATAGCGAAGTTGCCCGGCCACTTGTTACCCGTGTCAATTCGGGTCGTCTGCTCTGGTGATATCGCAAGAAGGTCATGTATTCATGAAAAGTCCTTCAAAATTCGACGTCCCAGGCGGAGTAACACAACAATTGACAATGATATAGGTATCCCTCCTCTCGACTTCAAACATGGAACTCCATTCACTTCATTCAATAATATTCAAGAGGGACAAGCGCAGAACGGAACACATTAGCGCACTTCATCGCACACGAACGACTTTGAATGGAACTATGTGCGCTGGCGAAACGTGTGGTAACCTGCTGGTAGGTAGCATTCTGTATGTCCACAATAGCCACGGCGGAATGTTATGTGGAAGGTTATCGTGTTCGTTCAAAATGCGTACTTAAAACGTAATATTTTCGCCGCGTTGCAATTAAAAACTTTAGGCAGAGTAATTAAAAACTATTTCAGTTTTTATAATTTGTAACCATATTGTTGTGTACCCTAATACCCAACCCTCCCCCATGAAACATTCGATACTTCTTCCCCAATACACCATCTTCCCCTTTCCCCACACCCTGTAAATCGCTTCCCTCTGCCTCAACTTCTCTAATTTTCCCCTACCCCTTTAGCCACGACCCATCCGAAATTCTTTACCTGATGATGATGTAGTACATCGAAATCCAGGTAGGAATAAATTTTTCCATCAAAAAATTGCAATTTCTGTCTTCATTATGTCGTAATTCCACCACATAACGCCTGATACTTCTCTTTTAGAGCGATTTTCGAAGTTCTTCTGTTGTTTAGCTCACAACATCTGTGCTCCCGATCTGTTTTGAAGCGGAATTCCGAGTGCGCAGGGTCTGAAACAAATGGAAAGCAAGCGCGTTTTCGTTTGGCTAAGGAAACAGCGTACTACAGTGAATGGAAAGCACCCATTGACACACGGATACTTTTAATGTGTCAGATTGGCAGTTCCTTACCATACAAAGTTCGATAATTACGTTGCTACGTTATTACAATTATTCTAAATTGTCTAATAATTCATGGTTTCACCTATTTTCGAAGTACCTAGTAAGCCCACTTAAATATGGCAGAAGTTGACCAAACCAAGGTTGACTTTTGACCACATGAAAATATTCCATAAAACGCCTCCAGGGTATTTGAGGTGGCTCAGTCGCGACTGTTTGAGTCAAAACAGATTCTGAATTCCATCAGTTTCGCTTGCACTGCTAAAAAAATCAAACACTTTCACCAATGACAGTCCTTAGCTATTGGGAAACAAGAGTATGATACAAAATATGCAGCTTATTCCACATTTACATTTTCAATGAACACTTTCTGTTGGCCATAAGAGCCAACTACAGCGCCATTTCTATTTAACTAACGCGTTTTTACTCCAGACCCTGTGGTTATTTGCTAATAATTCAAAAACGAAGATGAATTAATGCCTACATGTCATTACCATTCATTTCTCTGGGAGTATTTGCTTCTTATAAATAGTTTTTGGCAAAATTAGCATTTGCATTAGGTAGAAAAACATTGCTTACCCATTTTTCACCCATTCTCGCATTGAACGCCAAATAATTTCAAGTTCAGCTTGCAAAAAAGATGTTGGGAAATGTATATTTTTGTTTTTCGTTTCACACCAGAGGACCACGATCTCTTATAAGTAGCCAGAATAAGAATTCAATGACATTTAAGTCATTATATGGCGGAACCACTTTAAACCTCATTAGGATTTTATAGCCAACCATTTTCCGACTACCCTCTTCCTTATTCCTGCCTGCACCTCCAACATTTATCGCTCGACCGAGATAACCTTGCGGCGGTTGGTCGAAAACGCAACAAGTTGCTTTCGAATGGAGAGATGATGGTTGGGGAAACAAGACGTTCGCGGGAACACCGTCTGCGACGAGACATTCAAAGGCGGTGGCGGGGGCTTCTGAGGAAAGGAAAGATCAATGCAAGGAATGACGCGTTTGCCTACCTCTGTCGAATTTTAGACGTTTGTGAGTATTTCAGGGAGGTTATCTCATGACCACGTGAGTGAAGCGAAAAAAAAATAGTATTTTCATGCATATAGTCAAAGAAATGATAATACTTTAAACTAACGGACGATGAATATTTCAGAATTGTGGATTTCTTCATATTTCCCTTTCTTCGCATCATAATTAAAGCCAAACAAAAAGAACGAATTGAATATTTTCATCAAAAAGACCTATTAATATTAATAAAAATGCTAATGGAAATACTGGTAATATTTCAATATTGTCTTTAAAATCCGTAAAACTGCCATTCTTGACAACACAACGGTCAAACTCAAGTTACAATCAAGCCGTCTGCTTCGAAGTTAGCAGAGTTTTACACTTTTTACAACAACTTGCGCAATTTACGTAGTACAAAGCACTCTTCTTCATCAAAGTATAAACAAAAAAGCTGCCTTATTCACTTTTAAATCGCAAGTTGATGGTACAAAAAGCAATGGATTACCAAGCACTCATACATGGACTACCAATTTTTAGATGCCAAAAACTGAAACTTACTGCTAATAAAATAAAATTTGGTACAAGTACAGATGATGTGATAAAAGTGTTTAATTTACAATTGTAAACATAGAAATAAACATGATCTCGGCTGCATTTCACCGCAATACATTCTGTTTCCTCGTTTGGAAGATAGGGCATCACAAACTCGGGTATCTCGACTTTTTTCTTAGACAGTAAGCGTACTGGCCCGTAACTTCCATGGGGTAAAGTACTCGTGGGATCCACCGTTACTGACAGGTTTCATTTCTTCTTACACTTAGTCCTTGTTTAGTCGCTAAAAATATGCTTTGCTTGATTTCGTCAAGCAGTCTTGTTAGCTCTCTCAATGCCTTAGTGGGTGGAGCGATTTTAGTTTTAGTACATATTTGCATTTGATAATACAAAAAATTCATTTTTATGATTTGGTTTCTTGGTTATTAAATGCTATTTTAACACGCAGCCTAGAGAAACACAAAATATATTTCATAATAATTGTATGACATACTCTCAAAGTTATTATTAAATATATTCTAGGATATTGGATTTTCTCAGAAACGATAAATAATACGTTTCATATATACGGAGTCAAGTGAATTCAAAGATTCGAAAAACGTATTAAAATATATTTTCCCCTAAATTTCGAATACCGCGCCTAAAACCCAATACATGACCATCTTCAATCCTGGCAAAACAATGTGAAATATAATTCTTTCATCATTTACATTACTGCGCGTACGGTAAGTTCCACTGCATAAACATATGTATGTGCCTAAATGAAATGTGGTACATGAATTTTTAATCACTTACTTGAAACATTAAAACGTGTACTCAATGACTCACGAGTACCACCTCAGCCACTTTAAGAAAAAACTAAGATACATTACTGTTCAACTAGTGACTCAGCAGTTATAGAATGTTAACTTTGAAATTCTTTCAATGTAAGGCAGCCGTATATCTCCCTCAGTATTTCCCTCACGGGAGATTCACTTCTTTGCATCATCGGTGTAATAAATTCTAATACGAATCCGTAAAGTTTGCCATTACATAAAACTAGGAACCAATTAATTGTAGAAACATTTTCTGCTTCTTTCACATCCGCTGATCAAGTGGTAAATTAAAAATGAGTTTTAGTCACCAAAATCACTCGCGATAACTATTAAAGCAGTTTTACATAGCGAAAAAACACACGATGTATCATTCGAGCCTGGAATCGCGAATAAATTTCAACGATGACCTCAAGAGATTCCATTTTAAACTACAAATTAATTCCGTGATTTTTCTGCACTGAAAGAATGTGCAGTGGTACCCATATTGATAGTACATATCGATTCACGGAATATTTACGATCGATGCAGCTGTTTCGATGGTCGGAATGGTTTGTTTACATCGTCTGGTTTCGTGTTTTTGCGGGATCAAAGCTTTGCCGCGGCAAAGGTTGACCTCAATCTGATGTGAAGTTCACCTGAATACTGAAGAGATATGGTAAATTTCTTGATTCAGTTCAGACATTCACTCAGCCAAGTAACAAGGAAAACGAAAATAAAACTGAATTCACTGTATTCTCGACAGCACCGTTTATCGGATAACATACTTCACTCGTTTTACATTCGCATCCACCTACCGAAATAGCCTATTCATCCAAATGTTGACAATTTCGTAATAACTGGATATTTTCTGATGGCTGATATAAATAAATCCAGAAATATAACAACTGTGGAGTTATACACCGAAGACGGTGAAATTCGCCATGAAAAAATCATTTGACTTGACCGGGATTCGAACCCGGATCTCCCAATTGCCGGTTAGGTGTGTTAGCCAGTTACACCACCAAGCCATCTTAATCAAAGGTGAACTTCAGCGGGAGTTTATACGAACAAGATGTTCTTATAACAACATCTTGTTCGTATAAACTCCCGCTGAAATCCTCATTGAATTAAGATGGCTTGGTGGTGTAACTGGCTAACACATCTGACCGGCAATTGGGAGATCTGGGTTCGAATCCCGGTCAAGTCAAATGATTTTCTCATGGCGAATTTCACCGTCTTCGGTGTATAACGTCGCACCCGTGCGCGTGACTGCGAACCACATCATTTGTTAATGCAATGATTAGAGATGTGGAGTATATTACATTACAAAAACGTTGAACTCACATTATATTTCGATGGTTTAATTAATCAAATCCACTAAGGTGGACATCGCGCGCTCTCGTCATGATATCATTCACGGGATCATTCGATCAAAAACAGCACGTTCTAATTTTCCTCAAATGAATATCGGCATG
Source organism: Pyrrhosoma nymphula (assembly GCA_963573305.1). Lineage (NCBI taxonomy): Eukaryota > Metazoa > Arthropoda > Insecta > Odonata > Coenagrionidae > Pyrrhosoma > Pyrrhosoma nymphula. The sequence goes on from OY754330.1 coordinate 116,864,547, forward strand.
ATTTAGCATGCGTTGAACCTTCCGTTTAACACGAGGCATGAATGTTTTGTGCACGATCATTTGCAAGATTTTTCACCACGAAAAACAGCCTTAATACGCGATGAATTACAAGTTTTCTAATAGTTTTTGACAATGTTAGAGCACTTTTTAAAACAAGCTTTAACATTTTTCGGCGCATTTCAGCATAAAAGAAAACAGGCAGCCACTGTACACTAAAGCAAGAGGCTTTGATATTATTTTTCAATCAGTTTTACTGCTTCATTTCATACCAAGGGCGTAGAGAAGACTCGACATACATAAAAATCGACGGGCTAAATCAGTGCGCATAAACATTTGATGAAGAATAACTGGTAAACACCGGTAACGCCGACCGAAATGGAATAATACTCCCACATTCACGGATTCCTCAATGCAAACATCATTCAAATTTCTCACCTGAATCTCACCATTGTATCGACTACATCTAAGAAGAAATTGAATAAAACAAGACAAGTAAGGTGACTCCGGAGGTAACTCTAGCTCACTAGAACCATAAACGGGGCTTGTATGAAAAATGGAAGCACTCACGATCCCCATTGCCCCAGAACCGTACCATTAGTTAACCTTTATCACAGCCTCCTTACACTATACATGAACGATGACGAGATTCCGCTTCCTAGAAGCTATATCTTACCCATCTCCCCACAACCTAGTAACAACAGCGCGAATACTTGAGTCAGCACATTTACTTCCATAAATCAACAATGAACTGCAGCATAGTATGGGGAGATGCATGCACCCCTATCACGACGCTCCGTCTTGTGGTCGGAACATTAACTTCGACAAAATTACTGGTGGTAGGCACATAAATACGCACTCATCACGCCATTCCTTTCAGATATATGCACGAGAGCTTAATTATCGGTATTATACCAAGAAAATTTACTCTGTTTTTATTGATCTCTTTTACACTTCCCTATCCTTGCACACTTCCTTTGCTTCTGCTGCATTCACCCTATACTTTACCGGTCTACCCCTTCATCTCTCACCACATTCACTCCACAATCTTATACCTACTTCGTTATTCGACTCTCATCCATTCTCTCGCCATGACCAAACCAACGAAGCACGGTCCTTACACAAATTCCCATTACTTGTGCAACCAACCAACGTTCATACGCGACCCAATCAATTCTGACTTCATCCCTCCAACATTTGCCGCAAAAACTTCTAAGATAACATTCCCGGTGCCTTTAACCCACACTTACGTATGCTTATCCTTGGATCACAAGTTCTTTTGCCATACAAATTGAAGGGAGGAGCACATTTAAGTATACTGTATTTATTGCTTCCTCGGACAAACATTAATTCCTTCTACACTTATAAAAAATATTTCAGAAACAAACTACTGTTATGGTACTTGGTAAACAGTATATATGTTTACCATGGTACCGCGAGGGTTATTCAATAAATTCTTCGGTGTTGCTGCGCACTTGATCCATATAATCCGCTCAATGTGACCCACTACGAATTGTAAATGGCCTCTTATGGTAAGATTTACGTAGAGTACGTGTCGTAATTTACGTAGAGATCGTGTGCTGACTTCCCATTGAGAGGGACTGGGACTAAATCCCGAGAGTTGGGGATAAATTTTGGTGGAAGTCCGATCCCTTCTTGTTTGCCATCTGGACATATTTCTATGTGCAATGATAGGTCTTCAGAATGGGACAAAATTGTGGAGTCCTCGCCGTGTTTCATTACGAGTTATGTAAGACCGACACCGGGTTAGCCCTTCACTAATTCTTCATTCTCCGAATAGAACCCTCCTTAGCAACCTACCCTACCACCCTTTTTAACGCAAATAGCCTAAGATGGCGGCGATCTCCCCGAAGAACAAAGAAAAAAAATATCTTCCACAATACCCCGTCAATAAATACGTCTGCGCTTCTATTACTTAAATTTAATTCTTCAGACATAACCTCATTTTAGTAAATCCGACGATTTCTCTTCTAGAAGTTCATCCGCCGCTTAGCCCATTAATGTACCACACTTCTTAAGTTCATCCTTTAATTGTGTGTATTCCTAATTATTCGATTCGCGGTCACTCCCTCAACATTACCAAATGAAATAACTACGCTCCTCCTTAGATGTAATCACATTCTGCCAATACCTAGTCCTTCCTAATTCTATACATCATTCATTCTTATCACAAATACTCATGAGAAAAGGATTCTCAAAGACATTATCAGTGCTCCTATTACCAAAGGAGAGAAGTATAGAAATCAAAATGAGAGCGATGTATGTCCTTTGCGAAATTAAAAATCATAGTAGGTAACTCAAAGTCTCCTTAAATATTACTTTAAAGACCGGCATATTCCTTAACGACCTCCATGACCTCCTTCGTCATTCTCCTTTCCGTGGAAGTAGCTGGCGAGTTTCCACACAGGAAAGTTTTCCGCATGGTAAGAGAGGCACTCAAGGCTCGCAAAGCACTATTGAGGATCCCTCAATCATAACCTTATCACTGAGAGTTCAGTTCAACGTTGCGTTTTAACTCCCTATTGACCATTCATCACTACATAAAACCTATTACTAAACAAACTTATCAGGTCCTATTTAAAATGAGGTAATAACTTGGTAAATCAATTCTTGGTTATTACCCACACATATTTTATTTCTCTGACCTGACCGGTTTCGATGATTCCACATAATTATCAAAGCCATCGTAACCGGTCATGTCAGAAAAATATCAAGTGTGTGCAATCACCAATTATTTTTATCTTCAAGAAAAGTAATGAGTTAATTTCACAAAGTTACGTCGCCGACAGTTGCTTCTAAACTTATTACTATTTATTAACAATCTCGTCCATAAGATTTTAATAGCAAACTCGAGCGCTATATGGCATGAGGCTGAGTAATATAAATTGAACTAATTTTTTATTGTATGCTTTTTAAAATAAAATATTAGGATCCGAGTAACAACTCCTCGGAGGTAACTAATAGAACTTACCATGTATATTTATTACCCCGCGAGTTTCGTAACACATCAACAGACACAAAGGAATAAAAAGATTGTGTTCTTGAAAAAAAAAGAAACGTGGAATATGGTTCCAGAGTATTTATGACCTTATTTTCAATGTCCTCGAAAACAGCTAATAAGGTATTTTACGTCGAGTACTGTAACATTTTATGAAGGACAAACACATAAAACCATGCCCTGGTTTGAGAAAAACCCACCCAGGAGTGATGCAGCGTGGTGCAGCAGATGAGGACTTTAACCTGCCACCACCGGGGCAAACAGACGTGATTACAGAATATAATTTTTGTCCTATTGCGAACCTAGATTGCTCCCAATACGAATCTATATTTCACCAGAGGAATGAAGAAACACACTAAACACACTGCCCTAATTGGCAGGGCTATGTTCGTTTTATGAAAAAGAGTTATAACCCAAAAATGTAGTTGTTTTAGAGACCGCTTGATAAGGAAGTTGGTCATTTCCTATCGATCAGGTCGGATTCCAAAAGGAATAATAACAGGTTGTGGAAGATTCCTTAATGAGTGAATAGAAAGGAATTGTTGGCTGTAGTGAACAAATCTTCTGATAGAAAAACTGACGATAAAATAGACGGAATCAATAGGTATGGCACGTAGACAGATAAACGAAAAAAATGGAACACTCAAAGTAACAAAATTTCGAGTTTTCGGCAAGTAATGGTCTAGTCTTCTTCAAGAGTTAAGCGGATATCTTACACATATAAATGTATGGATGTCTGTAAGAGTCGATCCCTGAAGATGACGCTGATCGTCGAAACCCAGGTCACATGTAAATAAAATAATGTGGAATCTCGAAAGCCACAGTATTTCATTCAATCATGAATCAACTTATGTAACTTTTATAACTTAAATTTTAACGTACCTTTCGGCATAACTTTTATAGAATCCATAAAAGTTACGCCGGAAACCACCAGCTATTGATTCGCATGTTTACTTCTGATGCTGATACACTCACCATTCTCGGATGTAATCCTCCTTTGGGGTGGTTGGGGGAGGTGCGGGGGGGGGGGGGGAGGTGCGGGGGGGCGGGGGGGGAGGGGGCCAAAATCACCTCTTCCTGCCACGAAAATGGGGTCGGCACGGAGCGCGTATCTGCCCGGTTCGGCCCGGAACGCCTCGTAAAAGCGTTGGTGGTGATTCACAAAATAAAAAGGCATGAGAACTATCAGTCAATTACAGCAGTTTCCGATGGGGGAATAAAATAATCACCGCGGTGTGCATAACGCGCGACACAAGATTTCACTCCACGAGTACTAAAATGTGACGTGATCCGAAAACCAGGGGCACACCCAAAGTTACGACGGTATCACCGAACACACACACACACACATTGTAAGCTCGGCGTTTCAAGCAGCGAGTCTGAATGAAAAACTAGACCATGGAGCATTATAAACAGCACAGGAGATGCACATTCACATCAATAAAGTCTGTTAAGTTCACTGCATAATATATATCATTCGCGAATGTTCTCTTTAACTTTTAGACACCATCACCAGGAATCGGGTCACCGACAAAAGCAAAAAAATTCAAGTATCTCTTCTCAATTCCAAGGCAGTGTCACATTTATCAGCATGAACATCCTCAGAACAAGAAAACTTTTCTTCAAAGCTCCTAAGTCTCCCCTTTTTGCAGGACAGACCAAACTCAATTATGCTTCAAGTTTTTTTAACAAATGAATATAGCTCAATGCCAATGACTGATATGATATGTGGATTTCAATTTTAGTTCGTCTTCATTTTTTTCAAACTTTATTTCAAGTGATGTATTTTTAATCGCTTCATGGTATAAATTCTGTTATATTGTTCATAATTATCATTATTTTAATATACGGTTTAAGATAGGTTTAAATGTAAGACAACGAATCCTCTAGATACGCAAATTCTTTCTTCAACTCAGCATACGTCCTACCAGTCATCCCATCCATAAAGTCTATTCTCTTTCTTCCCCTTCCCTGCTAATCCAACATCCTGCCCTCTATCATGGCCTTCAACACCCTTTCGCTTCTCATTACCTCTTCCGACCATCTACTCTGCCTCCTCCGAATTTCATTCAGAGTTTTTCTCCCTTTGCCCATCGTACCAAGCTTTTCGACGCTCGGCTTCCTTTCCATCCACCACACATCCTCCGCTCTCCTCGAGGGAGAAATTAAGTTATATTCCTACAAAATCCTCAACCAGATAAACGTCACGACATACATACTATTATGAGTGAAATTCGTCACATTTTGTATAAATATGTAAACGAAGAGACGGACACAGCGTCTTTTTTTGTATCAGCAATAGATGGATATGGTGCCTTGAATTTTATTTCCTCTCGGGACTCTGATATTCTAAACAAGGATAATATACGCGGATAGTTTTACGACTCCGGATATACAGATGAGTTATTACGGGACGCGCGGGATTCCTCGATGCTACGTTGCTCCCAATACGAGCAGTATGGGTCAAGGTAAGCATTAAGGTCGTAAAAATAGAGCAGATAGAAACTAGACTTAGGAAGACACTTTTAACTAACGTTTATTCGTTTATTTTATTACATTAGGAAGGGCTTCCTAATTATTATGAACCAATTTTGTTCAGTATTAATTATTTATATGCACATAAATTCCCAAAAGTCCTTTCTGTCAGAGCATAGTACACGGCAACACTAACTCATCAGAAAGACCAATTGTAAACTTATGTAAAATCAATATGGCTGTATGTGACTTTGGTAGGAGTAATTTACTCAAATAATTATACTTCGTATGTTTCAAAGCTATGAAAAAAGTTACCCTTTGTAGAGAAATTATGATACGAACTTCACAAATTCAGAGTTAAATTGTGCTTTGAGGACCCTGTTGCAATAGGTGCATTTTACAAATTCTAAATACAAACACCAAAATAAAGGCAAAATTGAAGGATTTTACTTCTGAGGATCCTGAATAATTCACCAGATTGCAAAGGTTTTTATATTGGAAAAACAGGTATACAATTGATAGGATGAATGAACATTTAAAACCATTTTATAAATCAGCAACACATCTTCTTCGCCAAACAATTAAATGAAATGATACAACCTGCTGTTTTAATACGATAATTTAATATGCGTGCGATAAAGGTACAATATTGAACATAATGAAAAAAATTGAGAATGTAGCATTATCCACATTTTGGGAGCTAGATTTCTAAACAGATAAAATTCCGTTAAGCATCTCAAACTTCATTGTCATTCAAAAACCCGATCTTTTCCTTCAGTTCTCTTTCCATGAACGTGACCCTGTTCCCGTTTGCCATCTTAAGCAATTACTAATAGTGATTAATAGTTGTAATTAATCCCTCCTCCTTTCTTCAAAAATAGCCACTCATCCCCTTACCTAAAGGAAATCAAGAGTATTTTATGCTAGAGTAGTCCAGAAATTAAGTAAGAGTAATCCAAAAGGTTTCTTTGTCGTCCTCTTTAAAATGATGCGGTCATCGTTGAAAAAATTTCCCTTTAAAAACACAGAAGGAATAAAAAATTAAGATTTAATAAGTAAAACGTAGGTAAATTAATTAACATCGTTACTAGCAGAAATATTTCATAAGATACATTAGAAACTAAGGACCTGTCTTTTTTCACACTATGTATAAAGCACCAGAATAAATAGAACAATGTTTCTTTTACAAATTGAATAGCGCATACTAAATAGAAAATTTCAATTTTCGAATGGTAAATAAAAAAACGCATTTTTCGCTCGTAAAACAAACCAGAATGCTGACCATGAGAGAGAACTCCTGCCAAACGTCCGACGCTAGCGTCTCCTTTGTGGAATACTTATTGCTTCCAAGGGAGCGCGGTGCCTCCCAAGACGGAGATCGTTGTCCTAGATGCGTCCTAGAAACGATGCCCCGAAATAGCTATCTTAGGACAAGGACGCCTGGACATAAAACACAGTACCAGAAGACCGTCGGAGGCTTGGGCCGGGCTGGCCTTGGCCATTGCGCCAACGGAATATTTCGCTGCATGAAGGACTTCGCCACTCCACGGTTTGAAGAGAAGCAAGGGATGGGCAACATAATCGAGTCTATCGAAGGAGATGAATCCATATATCGAAATACTGTGAATAACATGACGTATTATAAATAAAACAAGATCACTTGTGGCTTGACATTTTATCAATAAAATGAATAACTTTTACAATACCACAAAATTAAATAGCACTGCCACGTCCCACATAGTGATTTTTAATAGTTAATGAACATAATAGTGATTTAACGTTAGCATTTTACATTTTAACAATAATCGACGTGAACTTAATACTCTAGAACAATTAGAAATTTTAAAAAGACTTCGGAACCCTCACGTCAATGCCATCAATGAGTTCCTTCCCCTTCCCATATCCTTGAGGCTGTGACGCAATCTTCCCTTTCAACTGCTAACTAACTTCCATCCTAAAGTTCCCCCCCTTCCCTCCCTTTCTCCCCCTCCATCCTCTCTTTTCTTCCTCTCCCTCTTTTACTTTTGTATATAAGGTGATTCTGACCATGACTCTTCACCTATGGATGGTGCACATGCACTGAAACCCGGGTGGTGGCAGTGTTTTTTTATATTGTGATATTGTCAAAGTTATTCATTTTATTGATGACGTATTATTGTCGTCACAAACAATATACATATCGAGTTCCTTGCCAACATTGAATCTCGTTCATAAAAGAAATTTCCAATGTGTGCCTTCGATTAAGACGCCATTTCCGGGATTCGATCCCCGGTCCTCGAGATGGAAAGCTAACACTCTAACCACCAGCCCTCCTCATCCCCTATTCTGAGCATCACATATCACCAAGGAATTTCGACATTTCGACCAAGGAATTTCGAAGGGCAAGACTTCGTCCGCCGGATGGGACGTTTAACTCATCTATTACATTAATTCAATGAAATTGAAGAATGCAATAACTTTAGAAGTATATTATAATTGTATGAAGCACATTAAAGTTGTAGGCAATTACTTCAATTGAAGATACAAAGGCCTATTTGCAGGATGCATGTACCCATGGAGGTACATGCTTGAACACTTACACGAACACGTTCACCGAATTAGAACAGGGGCTATTTTCTGTACGTGCGTCCAATGCTGTCGCGCAAGTTTTTTGTGGTTACACAAAGAATTTTTTAAGGAACATGCATTTACGCATGAACCCGCCAGCGTACATACACCGTGTTAACAGGCCTTTAGACTCTATAAAGATATCAAAATCATCAATGCAAAGACGAGATGTGATTCAATGCGAAATATCACGGTAAGTAACCTAGTTTCAGGAGGTACAACGAGAAATACAGAAGGAATGAGTACAGGAAACAAAGCTGTGGAATAGAATCCAGAATCAACAAATCGAATTCAGAAATGGGATGGAACGAAAGCTGGAACCCGGATAGGCAGGAGGGCAGTGCACAGTGAAAGATTGAAGGAGTCATGGGCGTAAATCAAGGTTGAAAATTATTGATTCAAATTAACATGATCTACATTCGAACGAAACAAATAAATTGATTAAAATACTGAATGCCAGTACGAAAGTGTCTGTGACGGCTATGGCCCGTTGGCATCACTATCATTTTACCACGGTAATCCATTAAAAGGGCAAGAATTAATAAATCGAACGGTTTGCAAATGATCTACCCGGATAAACTTACCATAGCTATCTACAATGGTTATTTTCTGCCATCCCAAGGCACATTAGTTACAATGGTAGTTACAATAGTGATCAATCGCCATTATATTAAAAAAACTGGTAGGTGATGACAAACAATAATGGAGAAAGTTAAACGTAGTAAATACCAGTAGTATCATGGCGATTACAGACAGGTGCGAATGCAGGAAGAAATGACCAACGTTTTGCACAATGGTAAGACACTGAGTGATGTGAACGGGGTGTTAGTGCATGCCTGTAGTGGAACCATCCCCTGCCACACACCCTTGATGTGGCTTGAAGAACTTGCAGGACGCGTAGACACATCTCCGATGCAGCTGCAGAATTGATTGAGCCTGAGGAAGACAGGAATCGAATCGCCGATGATGGATGCGCTCCGTCCGGGTCGCTGAGAGAACGTCAGAAGTAATCCCGCTGGAGTAACAAAGTAGGTTAAAAATGGAGTGATAATGGGGAAGCCTGAGGAAAAAGGTGCGCGTGAAGGAACAGGGTGAAAGAGATATGATGGATATCCGCTTGAGGGAAACTTGATTGCCGTATCCAGGGCGCGCATCATTTAACGTCAAAAGGAAACGATAACAGAATTGCTCTCGAAAAAAAAATTCCTAACCGCCTGACCAACTATCGATGATATCGTCACACGAAAGAGTCAATATGCACCCGCTGGGGAATATTTAAGGGGGAAAAGAAAAATATCCACGCAAGATAATGATGCTATCTGATACAAATATACCTATCTTAAGCAATTTGTGGAGGTTATTTTTGGGATTCGGGTAAATGTTTTATTAAAGAAGAATATGATGACTCAGTGGAATGTAGTAGCCATTGAGATGCGCCATAGGTCATCTTGAATTGATAAGTTAAGGCGTAAATACACCACGCCGGAAACAGATATTTGTCTCGGATTGTCACGGTGATGTAATAATTTTGTTATTAAAAAAGCAGAGTAACAATTTCAAAGAAGCACTACATTGCTCTTTTAATGTATGGATAATGTGCGCGCGAAAGTCGTCTTAGTTGAAATATTTGTGAAAAACAGGATTTATTTTCATGCGGCTGGACGACAGCTACTCCCTTCTTTATTCTTTGGGAGCTTTCCATACAAGGTGTTGAAGTTGGCGAATATTGGAGCAATTCAGCGCATACGAACAAAGATGAATTGAACAGTGTGCGCAGGGGAAACTTTCGGTGAACCACCGATAAGTGGCATTCCTTAGGTTCACAATAATCACGGCCAAATATTTTGTGTGCACCAAATTCGTTCACATCACTCGTTAAAAGGGTAATATCTTTGCCACGGAGCAATTCAAGGCTTTGTAATACACATTTTTGACACCTTTACTGGAAATCAACAAACACAACTATCGTGCATACGATCATCGACATTCTTTTCTTCTCTAACGCACATCAATGATTCTCCTGAACTATTTTCAAGCGCTCTTTTCTATATATATATCTAATAAAAATAATATGTGGTAAAAATATCAGATCATGCAAAATAATTAAAACCCCAACGTTAAATAATTAAAATCTCAAAGTTTCAACCCCTCATTCACTAATCTAACACTTCCTCCTTCGATTTCCTCACCACCAAGCTCACCCTCCTCGTTCTTCTCCAAACCCAAATCTCGAATGCCTCCAGTCTACGCACATACTCTCCCCAACAATGACGAAGTTATTTTTACCTATACAGCGCCATGCTCCGTATGAGAGTTTAATATTTTTTTCTTCTTTTAGTTCCCACCACCCTCATTAATTCCCTTCTCTTAGAAAATGGTTCCTCGGCCAGGGTACTTCTACATTTGATGCCAATACCACTAAAGCTATTTTCCTACAATATATGTACTATATAGGTTATACTATCTAGGTACGTTTACTTTTTAACCTACTCTATTTAATGCCCTCCCACCCTTATATTCGGTCTCACCTTCTTCCTGATAGAAAATCTCTAAATTACCTACGTCTTCTTATTGTTTATCTTTATATACCCAATATATGCCTTGAAACAATTAAAATTACTGAAAAAATATATTCATGACAGTATCTCAATTCAATGTGATGACTAAATAAACATGACGCCAAGTTAATCAAAAGATGTTCTCTATTTTAACTTGTCACTGATAAATGGACGGCTCTGTAACGCAGGTGACCAAGCGTCGCTTACAAAGTTACCAGAATTAAATCAACCAGATAGGGCCGACAATGGATAAAAAAGGTAGCAACATTCAAATACTTCGATGATAACAGCACCTTGCAGGCACTGTAAGACAACAACCTTGTTTGGCGTATAAAATACCAAATACGATATTTTCTGGTCATTACACTGATGAGCCACGATGGAGCTAAGATAACAATAGCACCGAGCCATCCAAATATGCATCAATCTACTATAATCATTATAAAATTATATTTAAAATCATGCAGGATAGTGTTTCTGAAAATAAGCATCTTGCAGAATGATCATTGAATAGCAAAAATTAAGGCAAGAGGAGTTACATAACTGTGGCTTCGTATATCGCATGCTGCATCATATTCAGTCCGTAGAGTATGTAAACTCCACCGTATTATATTGTTCTGGCCACTTTAAAAACCAAAATTCCACAAATATACAATCCAGTAACAACGCCGCAAAAATCGAAGCTACACATCATCATCATTATACCCGTATTCCTATCCCATGGCGGGAGGACGTCACAGAGCGATTAGCCAATGAAAGGCATTTCCCCTTACTCCTCAGTTTCTGGCTACCGGCGACCGAACAGGGTTGTCAGCTCTTACGAATAAATGCACGATGGGTGGCGAAGGAGTCGCTTTAACAAACGAAGTCTATTTCGCACGCAGTAGATTTGGCAACACAGACGATACCACACCGAAGTGAACCTTACGGAAATTTACGAGAGTAACGTGAGTACTCCCCTCATGCATTTCATGCCACTTTTCTGTTATTAGGCGGACAAGTGAAAGTTACACCAGCGTATTCAATGTAATCTGCCGGTGGATACCATTGCACGGCCGGGCCGTGCAATGGTATCCACCGGCAGGTTACCGAATGTATCCTCTACGCATATCTACCCATTAAATGGCGTTCGTGGGCGCTGAAGTACGCTATTGTGTTCCGATCTGCGCTGACTTCAACACCGTGAATGGAAATCTAACAAAGACCTTAGTATTTACTTTTTTTTTCGTCGCAAAAGGAAAACTAAGGAACCTTATAAACACTAGCTCTGCATTTCTGCCAAATTCTGTTCCGTAGCAAGTTCACCACCACCAAAGTTTCGTCCCTTCCATTCCTCTCCATCCTCGCCTTATCTGGCGGCGCAGAATTAACCCCATCCAGTTCGACCCAATTCTCCGACTTGCGTCCGTCTCTCCACCGCGCGCCCGCTCTACGCGGGGAATTGATGAGAAGAACACGCTCCCGTAATGGGAATAGATATAACCGCAATCGCCAAGTTCGGCTTGTAACGGGGGGTCCAGGAACGCTCGAATTTAGTCGACGAGTGACGCAGAAGAATGAAGGAGAATGGAGCATATAATGCTTCAGTGGGGGAAACTTAAGCGAGAAATTTTTGATAAGGAACATTTTCAAATGGCTCAAATGTCATTTAATTTTAATTAAGGCTATACATAGAAACACTAAGTCCTTTTTTTTATTTGGACAACAAAACCCTGTCTTTCCAAGATACTTTTTTCGCAAATTGAACTTAAAATTACATGCAAAACAGGGTGAAACATGAGGAAAAGTAGTATATGCGTACATGGCCATCAATTAATTTTCTTTCGGTGAAGGCAAAGTCAAACAACTTCATTCTCGCTGCTAGGCCTATAAAACTGGCTCTCTTTTTAAGTAATGCTCTGGTCTTGCATACGCCTTTTGCATACACCATACTCTGTTATATCATTCTTACATGCACCTCTGTTATATTCATTTTTACATACACCATACTCTGTTATATTCATGTATTGCTTCATATACGCTCTCCAATGCTTTAAACTCATAATAATCCTCCTCTATAGAGTCTCTACAGATCTCTATAGACTCTCTACAGATCTCTATAGACTCTCTACAGATCTCTATAGAGTCTCTTCCAACACATTCACCCATGACTTCGCGGTCTACACCTTCCTTTCACACCATTCACTCTACTACAGCTGTTTCGTTATTCGACTCTCATCCAATCTCTCAACATTGCCAAACCAAGGAAGCACACTGCTTTCATATATTACTGGAGCATCTAACCGACATTCTTTCATGAACGACTCATTCCGAAACCAATCAATTCTACTTTTGACGCAAATGCTTTTTAGGTAGGTACTGCATTGGGTACCTGAAATGTTTGTAAGGAAAAATAGTATTTTCCAAAAATAAATGGCAATTTTGCGAAAAACTATCTATGGGACAAGAATCGTCCCAGGAAATTTAATGGTAATAATATATAGGTACCAATCCACGTTTGGTTTAGAGTTCGCAAATAGCTATACGAGCAGAAGTAAAAAAATCAATGGAAATGAAATGGAGCAAAATGACTGGAAGAAGTGTTCATTTAAAACATAGTCATACAAAATTTGCATATTTCTACACCATAATTTTAATTTCTAAATCTTAAGACACAGAATCAGTGATGTGAGAATATTTTAAACAAGGCGCATGAAAATTTGAAACGCAGCGTTTGTTTTGACTCACACAGTCCGCTCAGGTAAATTCCCTTTAAGTTCCAATCTGAAATTACTAGGTTATAGTTTATTTTAAAAATTCAATTCTCCTGTTTTGTAATGAAAGTACCCCTGAGGATTTTACGTTTTCTTTGGTTTTGGTGGAATTTTATCGAATGGAATCATATTCGTTTGAGTATCCTACCAGCTGACTGGTAGATTTTGGGAGAGTACTTATCCTAACCACCCAAATACTGGTACATCGTCCCGCTTTCCTTCCTATTGATGTCCCACCCTCTAAATTAATAGATCCCTCTAATTCCTCATAACCTCTGCCTCGTCTTGTGTCGTCCAGAATTCTTATCCTCTTCCTTCCTCTACCACGCTTCCTCAGTGTTCTCCCCTCTTTCGCCCTCTTCAGCATGCCCTGTCCTCTCAAAACTTCCTCCATCTATCCCTTCTGCCTTCTCCGAAACTCCGCCATCAGCTTCCTCTCCTCTCCAATCATATTCAATACCTCCTCGTTCGTCCTCCTCGCCACCCAGCTCACCCTCTCCATCCTTCTCCAAACCTACATCTCAAACGCCTCAGGTCTACGTACAAATCTTCCCTTCGCAAGGACCAAGTTTGCAACCCATACAGCAGGGCAACACAAAACATGCAAAAATAAAATATATGCCGATAAATTTTGCCAATTATTTTTTACGGATTATCAGCTAGTTAATAAACCCCATGTCGCGTTACATGAGAAGTAATTTTACTTGCGACATTCCATATTCCAGGAAAAATAATAAAATATTCTGCAGCGATAAGTCTCATGGCACTGATATCGGAACAACGATTGAGGACGCCAAATCGGTCTTTCATAAGACGCTGGTTGAGGAACTTAGCGTAATGTGGAGCATGGAATCTACGATAATTAGTTAATTAATAAACTTTTACGATGATGATCAGCAGCCACCCAAATAATAGGACTATTAACTGTAGAGGTACTCTCCACATGCTGGGATCCATAATAAAGGCAAAAATGGCTATCTCAGGCAGTCACGCTTAATGATCAGATCAATTAGGAACAACCCCTTTAATAAATCATGCGCGTTGAATGCTCCGCAGCATATCCTCCACGCTACGTTTTTCCAAACTTCCAATAATGTGCAGATGGAGTATACATTTATTTCAACGTCTTCTTGAAAATAAATCATCTCCTGTCATACTTAGGAATAGAATCTTTTTCTTCCTTGGGCTCATCAACCCTCCATGGGTGTCAGCCTCTTCCAAAACTAGCACCCATTTTCTTCTATCATTTGCTATCTCCTTCCAATTGGCTATACTCATCCTTCGCAAAATCCATCCTTACCATAGGTTTCTCTCTGAGCCTATTTATCTAGTATCAACCTTCTTAATTACCTTTGTCGATCTTGTCTCTGCTATGCGTGTTGAGTGACCTAACGATCGGATACTTTGTGACATCATAAAAATTAAAGCAAAGAATAGCTCGATGTATATTAAACTACCTCATCTACTAGCCAGTCACAGAAAAAGAAAGTATTTATTACATAATATTCATTAAAACAATCCATCTTACTATGGAACTAAAACCATGGAATGAAAATTCATCACATGTTAATATTAAAGTAAGGTTTTACAACGTTTATTTTAATGGAAAATGTTTTCTTTCTTCCTAAATAACACTCGGTGTAACACATTTAGCCACATGAAAGCATCATCCGATAAACATTTAATGACTTAGGAACAGGCTTAAAAACCAAATTGGGGGACACGACCGAACTTTGACAAATAATTGGATTGCTAAAAACGTTCAAGGACATGTGTCACAAAATGGACACACAAAATGCCCGGTCCATGGTCTAAAAAAAGAGAGAAGGTGGTATTATCATGGATTTAACCAATTTTTGGATGACGTAATGGCTGTGGACAATCTCCAAAAGAGTTCCATGTAGTGCATATGTCCACAGACATCAAATCATCCTCTCCTATATTAAATAATGCAAGAGCACTTTTCTTATCATGTTTTGGGAATACGCCTTTGTTTAGCGCGGCGTTTTATCATTTTGTCGCAATTCAGTAACACGTGCTACACCTTGATCACACTGTGGTAAAGAATTTGCTAGGTGTAGCAAAATAATAATTCAAAACTTGCGAAAATGGAAGTCATTACGAAGTAACAATCATGCGATTTCCAATATCATTACCCGGCATAATTCCGGTGTTGATCACACCTTGTGGAACATCAACTGCTAAAACAAGCACATTTACAAAACACATGCGAACTTGAAATGCAATAGGTCAATAAAAACTACTCAAATGAAAACATTACTTCATTCATTTCCATCTGTATATTCTACCGGCTGATTAGTTAATTTTTGCACACCCCTTATCCCGAAATCCCAATGTCTGGGACACCATCTTACTTTCCCTCCCACAGATGGATAGCTTCCGAAAAGAACACTAGAATCGCAATCGTAGATTCTATTAGTTTATTTAAATGCGATTCATGTAACCATACATTATATTTGAATACATTTGTGTGCATATAATTTTCACTTAATACATCAGTCTTGGTTACCTTTGTATATGGGGATACTGGCTGTGATTTGTGATTACGAAATGTGATACTCTATTAAGAAAATCTGACCGTTTTAAACGAAGTCATTTCAAGATTCGGTGAAATTTTTCTGCGCATTAAAATTTTAAGAAAACCAAAGTAACGAGATTTTCTGGGACCAAATAAGTATGGATAGCAATAAACGTAGGGGGGCACATACTGGAGAAAATGACGCATTTTTATTACTTGGGTAGCACGTTGGATGGAAATGGGCGCAGTAGCAGATACCGTAGAAGGAGAGTTACGCTAACGAAGGAAGTGTTCAGCAATTGAAGGGAGCTGATTATTGAGACCTTGTGTAAGAATACAAAAAAAAGGTTGGCATAGAGTTTAACTTCGAGCGTAGCGTTGCATGCATGGAGAAAGTGTGGTGGACGGAAATGAAGACAAGGGAGGAATTAATTGATATGGCGGATGAGGAGAGGAAAGTTCTGGAGGAGATTAGAACGGAGCAGAGTGGGTGGTTGGACGAGGTCATGAGGAGCGAAAGGATGCTTAAGGTCATGATATAGGGGAGGATGTTGAGTCAGCGAGGAAAGGGAAGAAACAAAATTGGTTTAAAGGACGGAATGAAGAGAGGAGGGATACGCTGAGATGAAGAAACAAACTGTGTAAGGAGATAGGGGCCTGCGTCTGTAAAAAAGGGTAGAAATTTCACTCTCTTTAATTTAGACCTACCATAACCGCTATATTACCCAAATAATAATACGAAAACTAAAATATACGCACGTAGAAAATTGTCGATGGCAATGTTTCAGAGGATTTGTATCCGAAATAGTAATTGAGTCCAATGGGTGTGTCGACAACCCAAGTCTTTTGCGCCTTTTTTTCGAGTAGGATGAACCTAAGTGAGTGATTAATTTACGTTATAAGATAACTCTAGGTCTTGTTAAGTACCGCACCTTCCGCTTTTTTGACACTATCTTGTTTGCATAATCGTTATTATTAATAAAATATTTTATCAGAACAAGCCATATGCTTAGACGGGAATCACACCTAGCACATAGAGGTGGCTCCTTCTCTTTAGTGAATAGGTAAAAGCACACAAGGACAAAAGAGGGGATATAAAGTGCACACAGACCTTTTGTTCCAGTGGCGTAAGTTTTCATTACAGGTTTTGAATAGATATCCTTTTTTGGATAAAAAACTTTGTACTTTTCCGCACTTAATTTAAAACTGCGACCGATTTCACCTTGATAGGGCATCTCCTGGCATATTCTGAAGTTTCAACCGTTCTACGTATAAAGAGAGAAAATTGTTCAAAAAAATGGTTGGGGTTTCTTTGAGATAGAGAAGGGGAGCAGGGCGGTAAGGGTATGGCAGAGTGACGAAAAAAACTGGGAAAAAGAGGATTTGGAACACACATAGCAGAGTTTAGGTTACGGACTATTGGAAGTTGGGAAAAGGTTTGAAGTACACCGACCCAAGTCTTACGTACACAATGTCGAGAGGTGTGAACAAATTGGGATAGGAAAGAAAGGAAAGTGATTGGGAGAGGACAGTTGGAGAAGTAGAAGGTCACCAAGATTCAAGGTTTTCTATTTTTAAAGGGGGAAGTGCAAGGGAAGAGTTGTTACAAACCGCCGGCCAAGCATCTGTGACTTAAGGGTAAGGAAAGTAGGCTCAAATCTGCCGAAACAAAGCCTCAAAAAGGGGTGTAAAGGGAAGAGTGGGAACGAAAAAGACCCCAGCGGAAACTTAAGGTGGGTTTATGAACGAACAATGGTGGGAGGGTTGTGGAGATATAGTTTTGGAAGGGTTACTAGCAGCGGAAAGTGAGGAGAGGGAGAAAGGATGTGGAAGGGGCGGAGAGGAGATAGGATGTGGGAGAGTGGCAGTTATTCTAGCGAACATGGAAACAGCCAAAAAAACGGAGGGGAATGTAAAAAATTGTGATTATTATACAGATGAACATTTTTATTTTTCACTAGCACAAATTTCTAAATGTTCCAACTGCTATGGTTAAAATGTAATAAATGGTTGGCAAATAGAGGGAATGGGCTCTGTATCTCACTCTGTTTTTTATCCGTCTTTTTTCCTTCAATTATATTCCTTACTTACCCATTGTGCCTCAGTGTGTGCCCAATCCATCTGGTTTGCAAGGAGAATAGACAAAGAAAATTGCACACATCCTCCATCGCTAATGACTATGAACAAATTTAAAATATGTCAATAAACGCTGCACGCAAGTAAGAATCCTAACCTTAGTTGAGGGATAATAATAAACTCATACCTCCAATCAAGTATTCCACATCGATGAGATACAAGGTAGTACGCCACACTAATTGCTACTTTACCCAATGACCGTTGTTCCTTAACAAATATATTTTTGCATTTTTTGTAAGCGATGCCTTTTTCAGCCAATTTTGCAAATAAGATTACATTCATCAGATTAATTTTATGCAAAGATGTCGTAGTTTTTCCACTTTTCCGTCGCTGTTGTCTGCAGCGGGTGCAATTGTGTTGAAAGTGCAAAGAGAAGGCAAAGATCACTTTTTTTGGTTAAACCGGCATAAAATAGACGGTTCAACGTTTTCCTTTTTTCCCACTGGCGTTCTAAAGAAACTTTTAACTCCACCGTGGCGCGTCTGCCGCATGACGCGAAGTATACTTAACGTTCCGCGAAGGAACATTATCCAACCATATTCATTCGCGCTCATCTCTTTGACCTGGATTTTCAAGGGAACGCATTCACGGATTCAAAAGGCCGAGTGGGCCGGGAGGAATAGGATTATAGCGTCAAAAATGGGGTTCGAGGTTGAGTTACGGAAAATGATACAAGATTGAAAAAAATACACCGATAATACCTTCATCGTCTATCCAAAAGATACTACTAAAAGGTCAAAGGAGAAAACCCTAGGTTTTTCGGCTACTTAAATATCCGTCAAATTCAATTCATGCGGCTTATAATAGAATTCCAAAACTGGGATCTCATTTTTAATTTTGCTGCTGCAGGAAACTGATAACATATTCGATTATCCAGTCCCTCATCAGTATTTTTAGTAATTTTAACACAACTGCGATACCGTTTAATTCAACCGATTCTCGGGATAAAATCTCTTTAAACAATTAAATGTCCAGCTCTTATTCATTCCTACAAAGAAAATGGCCCACAATTGTTGAAAATTTGCTTCAAGAAATGGAAATAATATCCGTTGCAAAAATATTGATCGAAATATTCATGCTTAAATTGTTTGCAAGATTTTCCTACCACCCGTGCAAAGGAAATTTTTGCAAGTACTCGTATAGATGGATTCCAAGAATAAGTTGTGAGATAATTTTGGTAAAACTTACAAATATGCCAAGTTATCTCTAGTTTAGGTTAGAAGAATCCAGATACTTCTCATAAACAGTGGTCTTAAATATTTTTTTTTATTTTTAGGCGGAGAAATCGTGTAAATAAAATATTTTTCAAAACTAACCGCTTTACTGAGTTTTCTCTCCAAATCGTTTTTGTACGTTTTTATATGACAAACACTGTACTCGCAATTAGGGTTGCCACCTGTCCCGTATTATACGGGACGTCCCGTATTTCAGGTAAAAATTATGCGTCCCGTATTATGATTCAGTGTCCCGTAAAATAACACTAATATCTTGCTTGTTTCAAAATATTCAATATTCGAATTGCCACGTCGAGATATATATCGATCATTATATTCTAATCGATACAAACTGTCTGCTAAGCGCAAAGAAGAATTGAAAGAATATTTTGAGTTTGTAGACATAGATTGGAAAGAAATATTGCGTCACGTGACAACTCGTTGGCTTTCTTTGGCACCTGATGTAGAAAGACTGATTGATTGCCACAGTTGGCCTGCCATCAAAAGTTAATTCAAATCACTTCAAGACTGTCCTAAATTTTTGCTTAAATATTTTGATGCAGAGCATGAAATGATAGATGTCATGCTTGAGATCCATCTCTTTTTCTTCAGCAATACAGCAAAAGTTTTTGTAGATTGTATCAAAGATTTAGAAAGAGACTCCATTTCTCAAATTGAAGCATATGATGTTATGTGCTTGCTAAAGAAGAAGATAGAGGAAAGAAAAAAAGACCATTCATTTGGAATTGCTGTGAAAAACGCTATGAAAACTATACCTCCATCAGAAAAACTGAAGTTGGAAAGAAGTTTCTTGCGGTTCTATGATGAAGCCCTTAGATATCTTCCGAAGTCCTATGATTTCTCAGAGGACAACGTTGCAACGAAGCTACAGATGTTTAACTTGAAGACGAAAACTAACTTTTCATCTCTTGAATATGCAGTTGAATGCCTGCAGCTAACTGAAGACATTGGAGCGGCTCTATGAAGAGTTCTGTGTGGTTGCTAACATTTCTTAGGACATCCTGGAGAGTAAAGAAGATGCATCACGAAAGTGGGTGGCAGTATTTGATGAACATAAAGAAGCTGAACTAGTGGAATTAAAAAAACTTGTGTCGTTTGTTCCCGGTGTTCCTGGTTCAAATGCGTTCGTTGAGCGCATATTCTCACTAATGTCTAATAAAGGACTGATACGAGGAACAAGTGTTCAGTACCTCAGATCAAAAGTGAACTCATGATTTCACATGAATATGTCTTGTAAAGACTTTCATTCCATGATCAAGTCAGATGCAGAAGTTTTGAAGGCAGCAAAATCAAATTACAAGTAGATATACATGGAAAAAATGAGTTTACGTAACAAAATATGGAGAAAAGGATTAAAATTATACACAGGTATATATGGAATGTAAAAATCCTCTTATATTATTAATTTTGAGTTAATTTTTAGTGTCCCTTATATTTGTGAAATGTCCCTTAATTTTAAGAGCATGTCCCTTATTTCACTTATCAAAAGGTGGCAACCCTACTCGCAATACAATATTTCTGTCAACATATAGAGTCCGTCTAAGATAATAGTCCAATTGAAATATACTGATTTAACTTAGAATTATATTAAGAGTAAACAATTTTAAACGACTGTAGGATTCAAACAAAAGCCATCATCATAGTTTCTTCGGGCACGTGATCCCCCCACCTCCAAAATGTCAATGGACTTGATTACTGATTGGCTGCTTTTCTAACTGTCAACTGCGCTATTATCTTGGACAGAATCTAGGCCTATTATTATTTTCCGGGCAGCTTTAAGTACCAATCCAAGTTGGAGAAACATTCATTATTTGATATGCTCCACATGCTACCTGAGATGTTCCTGCCAGCATTCGCACGCATATTTAACTCTACATCAGCCCTTGCACTTTTTGCAAAAAATTGGCCGAGTGCAGAAAAATCATCTTCTTATTCAATGTTTACACCGATCGCCTTCATTCAATGCACAATTATTATTCCCATTCGTGACAATTTTTTAGTAGGTCTATTTTTACCACAAAAATAACGACAGTAATATGGCAAAAATAAATTATTTTACTAAATTTTTGCAGCTTCTTTCATCAGACTTCCCCTGAATCAAACGTATTCTGCATTATATAGAATCATGTCCATGATTGACCATTGCATATGGCTTTGCGAAGGAAAAAATTTCTGACTGTATTTCCATCAGACTTTCACCATTTTCCTAGCTAGGACTCCGGCACAGCCTTTACTTATGCCTTTGCCGCATCCTTTCTTTTCCCTTTTTCCTGTGACGCTTTAGCAATTAGAATTAGTTTGTTATCTATCTGGGCCACCAATATATCAAAAGCAGAGGAGAACGACAGCACCGCATATATTTATTATTTATTTATTTTAAAATCGTCCACACGCATTAAAAATGCCAATATAAAGCGGTACATGTTTTAAAAAAATAAGGGGCCCGTACAAAGAAAAATCAACAAAAACAGGTAAACACACTGTCAGTCGTTATGGAAAGAGGGACAGGAGTTGAGAGTTATTTTTTAAAATTTGGAATAAAGCTTGCCTTGTAAATGCATCCTTCCCTAGTAGTGAGGAAAGAGGGAATGAAAGTAAACCCTTGGTGAGTGATGATCTAGGAAGAGGCATTTAGTATACGGGTAGGTCGAGTAGGTACTTCGAAAATGATGAGGGAAAGCAGTTCAAGACGGTCAATGATCGAGTTAAGATAGCTACGAATTAATAACATTTATCCATATTTTTTTGCAACATTTTCCACCTAGGTATTTTTTTCTCTGCCGTACCCAGAAGGGAAAGCAAGATGATGCACCAGAATTTAAGATGCTATGATAAGAACCATCCAAAATAACCTACTAATCAGCTGGTAGAATACTCAAATGAACTTGCAGCTATCACCGCCATCAAATCCACGGCTAAATTCCAGCGCATTACCCCAGGATCGATGCTGCGTCCTGATATGCGCCGGAATGCGCACAAAAAAACCCCGGGCCGCATCCTCTCATTTTGCAGCGCCTTACCCAAACCCAACATCCGCCTCTCTCACCCAATTCACGTAGAGCGTTTATTTTTTCACCTTTCTGCCTCCGGACACTTTTCCGCCCCTTCGTTAGCGAAGTCGACTGAGACTGGGCGGCATAGTGAAGCTCAACGTAGACGTGACAGCGCACCCTCCCGCACCATCCCTTCCTTGAGTGCAAGGACGGGAAATGATTTCAGAATCCACGCCGCGAATCCAACTAAAGAATCCAAAGATGACATTTCAAGCTACTTTCAAACACTAATTTCCTCGGGGCGGTATTTTTGGCTTCAATCTAGGTTTCTCCAACGAAGGAAAATAGAGACAGAATGAAACGCTCCATCCTCCCTAGGTAAATCAACCGTCTTGCCGTAAGAGAGACATCCGAGGTTTTCTATTTTGGAGTTTTGAAGGAGAGGAAGTGTTTTTTCTATTGACTTCATAGAGCGACAAGTTGGAGAGGCGCTAGAGATTCGGAAGTTTGCACGCCAGATCAAGATTACTATAGTAAATTCAGGTCAAACAAGGTTAAACAAGGCACAAGGGACATCATTTTAACATCTACTTACGTCTCGAAAACTAAGAGAAGCGACAAAATAAGAGGGATAAACTGACTGATTGATACAATTTTTTTCTTTCCACTCATCGTAAGTGACTACAACAAAAAAGAGCAACACTTGAGGCCGTTTTACACTACAATAATTTAAGTACTAAAACTCGTACCGAATCCGGAATTCGAATCGTGTAAAAGGCTCAATCGTATTCGATGAATGCTTTTAATTCAATTTACAGTATTGAAAACGGAGATAAGTACGATAGTAATTTTTCATCCGAGTCTCACATCCAACTATTATTCAGCGGCAAGCAGTTAGTTTCAAGGAAATGCCGATAGCGGAGCTAGAATCAAATAAACATTGTTTTCATCAGGAAGTGGTGAGATATGACGGGTGGTAAATTTTACAGATCTAGATCTACAGGACTAAGGAGGCTGCCTAAAAACTGATCGAAGGGTATAAAAGTGTGAATAATTTTGCAAAATACTAAAAACGCTATAAATGTACGTAAAAGCAATATAAAAAACAAAATGCCTTCTGCGCATGCGCTGGTCAGAAATCGAAGCCGAGATTTGGATCGTTGGTAAAGGATTTCATCCGAGACTATCAGTATCCAAATTTGAGTATGCTGAATGGGGAGCATGAATTTATATTTTAAAAATAATTGCATGTGAAACTCGTTATGTTAAATACACACGCCATACATTTTGTCAATAAGCAATGTGTTTAATAATGAGATATTAATGATTAAACATTACCCACTCTTCGCGCGTAAAAACACAGCTTCATCAAAAATCGTGTCGACGACGTCGCAGAACGGTATCGGTTTCGATAATGACGCACTGTCATGCAGAAGTCAGCTGATTTTCCCAATTTGGTCTTAATTGACTAGGTAGGGAGCTGTTAGAGACTCGGTGGCTACAAGCTAAGCTAAGATTACTTGAAGAATCCAGATCAGGTGAGTTTCAGAACGACACGGAGAATATTATTTTATCCCCACGCTGTATATCTAGAAATGATAAAAGCGACAAAATAAGAGTACCTACACTGTCATTCAAGTAGGTACAAGCATTCCTTCTTCCTACTCACCATTAGTGATTATGACAAAAACAGCGTGACACTAATGTAAGACACATCGTTAAAATAAAATTCACCTCTGTCCTCTCCCCCTCATTTACGCTCTTTCCACCCCTCCCATGGCTCACGTCCTAACACCCCCTGCCACACGTCTATCCGGCGGCAGCAGGGTGGTGTGTAAATGAAGATTTGATGAAAATATTATTTTTTTTCCTTTAATATACGAGAATGAACTAGAATGATTACATCCTTCTCGTTGAAATATTCTTGGAGCGGAGAAGTGGTACCAATGCGGTGACGTCAAACTTTTGAGATGCCGTTTTGAATCACGTGAAATCCAAATTGTCATGAACTTTTTAAGTTCAACTACTAATTTCTGCAGTTGATGCATAATCATCTGGATTACATTTTGACATTCTTAAAAATTAACTGTCTTAAGAACTTCTTGAATATAGGGAATAAATTCCAGAAGAGAGCAAGTGACAAGGAAATTTAAATTATAGATTAATCCAAATTGCGCATGAAAGCAATGGGAAATTTGACTCCTATGAATGCATTTATGTCATCTATTACACCATGTGCAGAAAAGTCCGAGTGACTCGAACTTTGAATGTCGGATAACACGCGGATGATTATAACTCCCCCAGTCGATGGTCACATGGATGACAGAATGGGAGTCAAAGCTCCCATTGCTTAAATTTACATTTTTTATTAATCTTCAATTTTAATGGGGAATACATTTTGTGCATGTTCTCCTATAAGTTAGATATTCAGTACTGAAGTTAGTGTTTTGTAAACCGGCTTTAGGACACCCCGTTAACATTCAACTTTTCATCCGGTTCCTCTTCCCTTTCCTCATTTCCTCCCATTTCCATGACTGGCGATTTAAATAAATGCTAAAAGCTCCTAAAGGTGGCTCGTAAGGTTGTATTTACATTTTATATCGGAAGTTATTTCCCTTAATATCCCAAGAGAGGTGTGGCCTGATAGTACACACATGTTATACTGACTGATTGCTGACACCTTCATTCTTCTTCGGTCTACCACCTTGAAATTCGATGTTCTCCTCATGGAAACTATTTTGAACGCAAAAGTCTGAGATATTTTAAAACAAATTACTATAATAAACAAGTTTTTATTGAATTATATATTACTGTATAATATATTGCACAATCAAATTCAATAGGAATTGGAGCTGAGGAACAATACTGACACACACAGACGCCAACGTTCTTCATTGTCCAACTTCAATTTTCCAGCATTCAATACAATACGTGGCCATTATTTGGGTTAAATTTTCTATTTCAGTAATTAGAAGAACAAAATATCTTAATCGATAAATGGGAATAAACAATAATGCACGTAATTAGGCAAATCAAAGGAGTGGGGCTGGAGAACATAATAATTATATGACGATGACCAAGAAAAACAAGAGAAAACTAAAACTTATAAATATGAATTTTCTTAAACAAAGCATGAGCTTCCCATAACTGATATCCATCAGCTAACTCTCCTTCCCGCAGAATGAGCGTGGCTTGTCTTGAAGAACTCATTTAATACCATCAAAGTACTTGCAAAAAAGCAATATATTGCAAAGAAATTATGATCCTAGAAGAGCATATTTTTCCGTATTCGTAGGTATCAAGTACATGCCTAAAAGTAGGTACTCGAATTTTTCTACTAATAACAAGCTTGAAAGAAATAATTAATGAACCGGAGTAATTGCGGTTTAAGACTCATTATGAAGTAAGTATCTTCCTCAGGTGGATTCGCAAAAGACGAAAATCCCACTACGAAATAAGTGGGCCCAAAGGAACATATCCAATTACGGTCCATCAATACGCAGTTTTTCATAAAGCGACAACACGCTAAGGAAAAACAAAATTCAACCGACGAAATGCAAAACACCATGGCTTCCTCAAAATTCAATTATTATTATTATTATTCAACATTAATTTCCGCATAAAAGCATTTCTGCAGTAAATTATTACAGACTCGAATTTGGCATGGAGGGAAAATCTCATCCACAAGGTAAAGTTACTTTTTCTATTTTAAACTTAGCTTTGAGTTTCAGAATGTCTCATCAGGAGGAAAGGAAACTTCTCGATGAGATTTGGAAGAGACAAAGTAGGTGGTTGGAAGAGGCAATGAGGGGCGAAGGGTTGCATAAGACCGTGATAGAGGGGAGAATGTAGGGTAACTGGAGAAGGGGAAGAAAGAGAATAGGTTTTACAGACGGGATTAAGAAGGGTAGATCGTAATCTGAGATTAATGAAAATTGTGTAGGTGCTCTGAAACCCACTTCCATTGAAGCATACCTTAACCATTAGATTACTTAAATAATATTAATTATTTCACATCAATATATTTTCTTATAATCTAATGGTACACAAGGAACTATTTTCCTCGCTACCACAATACATCATTGTTGGGCCTAGTTTCATAAGAGCAATCTCGTCGATTCCACACAGTTCAATTCAGTCCGCTTTTACAAAAGAACCAAAATTAAATAATGTTTCGTATGAAACAGATGGTCCAGGAGCAATTCTCCTGGCTGAGAAATGCCATTATTGCGACGAATGAAAATAAAGGAAATCGCAATCCCATAGCCATAACATGGAGCTATAAAACTTGTCGCGTTCAATTTTAGATGGAGGCATTCTAGATTTTAAGTCCCTCTCCCCCTTTCTGAACTCTTAAGAACTGAGTACTGCGAGCAATTCGTGTGCCCTAGAAACTGCTCCCAAACGATCATATACCTTACTCTTAAGTAACGGCAGCCATTTCATTTCCAGGACTTGATTACAGATCTGGATGGATTTGTTCGTCGAATAGTCGAAATTAACTTTTGTCATTTAACCCAATTTCGGTTCTTTCAATCTCTGAAAATTTTGTTTCGATTTGATTTTTCTTTCCATATTCAAATAGAAGATAGGAGGATACATGACGTCACTTATACCTGGTAGTGAAATTGTATGTAATACGGCGTTCTAAGCGGGTTGTTAAACTGTTATTTTCATGAAATTAAATTTAACCACCAAATATAGTTTAAAAAAAATTTCATAGGATGAAGATATTTCCCTTTCATTCTTTTTCATTCCATTCCATTTCATTCATTCACTTAATCGTTTCATTAAGATTCAGCAAAAAATATAAATCGACAGTGGTCGATATTAGCGTGTAGGTACAGAGCGAAAACTGAACATTTTGTTTTGTACAAACTAAGTTAATGTCTCCTCCTATCTGATATTTTAATTTGGTGTAAAGATGAAATCTTAAAATCATCATAGTATCACTTTCATTATTTAACAAGATAAACAAAAAACGAAATTCCCCGAGGTAGAGTAAAATAATAAAAAAAAGTCTGTATAGTAAAATAACTGAATATGACTATTTCGACCAAAACCTTGCGTATATATTCAAACTTTTTC
This sequence comes from Pyrrhosoma nymphula, assembly GCA_963573305.1. NCBI lineage: Eukaryota > Metazoa > Arthropoda > Insecta > Odonata > Coenagrionidae > Pyrrhosoma > Pyrrhosoma nymphula. The sequence continues at coordinate 116,891,947 of OY754330.1, forward strand.
ACACAGCGGTTGACAACAGAATTGTGGTTTTACTTACCTCAAGTTGAACACTCACTGTTTATTGGAGAGACATAATGCTACAGAAGAAAGTAGATTAAGGCCAGCATACATTAACAATGGCAGTTTGCAACTGAAGAAGGTTTACTGATTGATTGAGATACAACGTTAGATTATCCTGCGATTTAGGTTGCTCTGTAACTTGGCACATTGTTCCACAAATTCTGAGTAAGATTATGGCTGCAGCCATATTATTTCATTAACATATGAAGAAAAATACATATAATCGAGTCCCAAAGAATATTTTTAAAATTTTAATTTTTCAGAGCATGCCTCAGTGGACCTTATATACGATCGATCGTGACTATCTCAGTATGAGTTATTGGGTTTCTAAGAAACACTAACCATACACATAAGATAAGAAACAAGTATTTTTATCGCACTAAAATGTTCACGTTCTATCTTTCAAAACTATTTTTTCAATTAATCTAGGTTAATCATGTTTTCAATACAGTGACAGATGCAAATTGACCTATGCTGTCGAAGCACCCATAAAAAATCGATTCTCTTAATACTAACTTAGGATTTAAAAAACGACTCTAATTGTCGGCACGATGAAATAGTTGATTTTCACTGTTAAGCAAGGCTGAAAACGTCTAAATACGGTTTCAACTTTTACAACAGTTTGGTCTTCAATATGTTGTTTTTCCCCACTCAACGGACAGAAATCATGGAACAGAAGAAACGGAGACAAAAAGGACTACCGCCTACACTCGGGATGACAAAGGGAAAGACAAAAACAATTTTCATAGCGTGAGAAAAAAGAGCTGGACGGATCAACGATTCGGATATCGTAAAAAAACTATTTTCGGAGAAGAGGAGAGAAAGGAAACGATAACAAGACTGAGGTGGAGCCCGCTGAACGGTAAAATAAAGAGAGATAGAGAGAGAGAGGCACTAACATCTTCCATTCCTCCTTTACCCGAGGGCAGGTGGCCGCACGCCGCGGCTTCTACATCCGAAGGACAAGGGGTGGCAAAGGACGATACCTTGGCCTCCTACTCCTTTCTTTTTATATCTCGCCCTGAAGGGAGCGGCAGGGGGGGGGTGGAAAAAGAAGAAGAAAGGTAAGCGTTTTCTCTGAGAACAGGAAAGAGAAAGAATTCGTGTATGCTCGGGGTCCACCTTGTAAATAAAAGACGGCTATCCAAGCAAGAAGGATTTCTGAGGGAACGTATAAAAAGAATAAAACAAAATATGTATGTATGGCGAAAAAATAGCCGCGCGTGGCGATGAAAGAGCACTGCGTGGACGGGATGGTCTCCACGGGGTGGAAAGAAAAGGATGTAGGGAATGCGGAAATAAGGAATCGGGAGGCGGCAGAAGACGGTACCCTTAAGGATGAATCAACTACGACGCGATGCAAAGAAGATGATGCGAAGGAGAGAAGAAGGGGATTAAGAGCAATCCGCCAGGAAGATCTTTCCACCTCTGCTCTCGGCACTTCCACTCAATATGTAATCGCAGCGCCGGGAAACATGATTAGCCGACAGATCCAAAAGGTAACACCTCAATAGATGCTTCAACTGCTCTCTGAAACCTCGAGTGTAAACAGAAAAATAAATCTAGGTGACTCTATACCTTCTAGTCGGATGCGATTTGCCTAATGTAGGGGAGTTCTGGGGTAAGCCCAAATGGGAGAAGCCCTTATGGAACTTAATGACTAATTAATTGCAATCTCTCAATAAAGATTTACACCCTTCCCTCAATAACATAAAATTCAATGGATTTCATATCATTCTGTACAAAAAGATTTCATAAATAATGAGGTCAAAACATTAAATGTCATAATTAAATTAAAATATTACATATTATAATACTGTTAATGATACCGGGGTTATTGGTTTTGTGAATTTTAGGAAGCATGTAAAAATGGGAAGTTTTGAAGTTAGAGGGTGAGAGGATGGCGACTTCGGAGGGAGTGAGGACTTCGGCTGGTCCGAATTCCTCCAGGAATAAGGTTATTTCTTTCTGGAATTCAGCGTTAGGGTCTTGGGGGAGGAGGGTATAATGCGCACGCCTGAGTCGCGTCATGTCAGGATTAGTCACTTTTGATGCGGCTGCGCGGAACAGTTTGTATTAAAATATGAGGATTATTTTACTGTACTTTTTTCTAAGGACCTCTAGGTACAGGAATGTAACTATAGTGTCTCAACTACATTTGGTATGAAATCGTTATAAAATGTAACACATTTTTTATTAAAATCGCAAATTTATCATATTGCATAGCGATGCACGACCAAAATATATGATATTACTATAATTTATATAATTTTAAGTCATTTTTAAATACTTGTAAAATCGTTTACGCGATATAGGACTGTAGTCATACCAACCTTACATACTTGAAAAAATATTGACATTCTATGGTTTTTAACGATTTTTATCGAAATTTTACGGCAATGCGCGACCGGAAGATATATAAATAAAAATGTTTTGTAAATATTATTTTTTCTTGCCTATACCAATGGCAACTTTTGCGCGCTGTAGCATTCCGAAATAAAATAATTTATTTTTTTCGAAACACCCTAATAAGGAATGAATGCTGAGTGCTTTGTAGGTTTGGCCATGGCCATGAGAAAATGTTTGAGAATCGAATAACGAAGAGGATTTATGATAATATGAGCAAATGTCGTAAGAGAAAAGGGTACACCGAGGAAGCCACCGGTGAATTTGGTGGAAGATACTCTTAGGAGACGGGATATTAGGAGTCGGAGGAAAAAGAGAGTTTGTATGAAGCAACGTACATGTGTAACTGAAGCGAAGGAGTATTTCAAGGATGGAGCAGTTTAGAGGTTATCACTAAACCAGAGTCAATTTTACAGTCATATCACGAAGAATGAAAATTTAATGACCGTGCCTACCCCCAAAGGGAACGGCATAAGGGGAATGTATGACTGTATATGAACTCGTATTTACTCGCCCACCTCTACTGGAGTATATACAGTATTTTAAAATGGCTACAAAGACTGAGTATCCATTGAGGGAAGTAATCAGGAATTAATCAAACATGCATTAAAATCTACACTTCATATCAAACTAAGGGAGCAATTCCAAGTTTTAGTACCATTTATAAGGTAAACCTCGCAAATCGCAAGGGAGGCAGTGACATTCTCCAAGGATGAGGTTTTAGATCCCTCTAGTGTGACTCAAAGAGGAGAGAGCAAAATTAAATTAGGCTAGTAGGATTTCATCGAGAAAAAAACGATCGGAAACGGGAACTTTTACATAGAAAAGATTCCAAAAGGGGCGATTAACATTGGAAAAGGCCCACAATTCCATTTTCTTGGGTAACTTATCTCACCAACTCGCTTTCCGCCCTCTCTCGTCTGGCTCCAATATTTTTTCGACTTGCAGGTGACAAATGCGTCGCTGAGGAAACCGCTAGATAACTGCAGAAAAATCATTACGAGGAACCGAGGCAGAGCGGACAATTAAAGTAAAGAGAAAAATGTAACCTTATCACGACCGTCGAAGTCGAAAGGTCATTACTGACGAAATAGCAAATTTAGCTTCGTTCAATTTTCTAATTTTTAACATCCAGTACTCTCTTAATTATTTCTAAACAATTACCTCACTTTAAATATAGTGTCCAGATACGCAAGAAAAAAAAGAAATTCAATGATCTATTTACATAATCAACCGCTCTCTCAAGCGATATCTTTATATATATATATATATATATATATATATATATATATATATATATATATAATAAAAAAAAACACTTGACAGGGGGTGGGGAAAGAAAAGTAAAAAGAGAGAGAGGACTTACTGGGACGTTTCGGGCATGTAGGCCCTTCTTCAGCTGTAGAAAATTTATATATATATATATATATATATATATATATATATATATATATATATATATATATATATATAATTCTTCTGTACGTGTGTATGTCACTGAACTCCTCCTAAGCGACTGGACCGATTTTAATGAAATGTTTTGTCTGTGTTTGAGTGGGTCCCTGGATGGTTTAGATTCACAATTGGACCCGGTAGGTGACACTGCGATCGGGTTCTAGGAAATTGTTTTTTGGCAGAAGAGATGGATGGAGGATTTTTTGAGAGGAGAAGGCATGCTGAAGAGGGCGATAGAGAGAATTCTTGGCGAAATAAGTAGAGGCACTAGATATGAGGAATTTAAGAGGGATCTAATGGCGGGACATCCTAAGGAGGTAAACGAGTAAATTTTTCAGTAAATGATGGGAAATGTCCAAGAACCTACCAATCAGCTGTTGGAATACTCAAATGAAATATAAACTTAATGCTCGCTAAGATGGTCCCACCTTCGGATGATATATTATTAATTGTATTCATCATCTGCAAAATTATAGAAAAATGGGTCCTCTATCTAATATGAACGAACAAATCATACCTTTCCACGCTACTTTTTCGCAAATTGAACTTGAAATCACAACAACTTAATTGCGAGAATTGGGGAAACGTAGGGATAAATAGTATGTTTCCATATATTATAAAATCCATTTTCTCGGAAAAATGTTAATTAGTTGCGAAAACTTTCGGCAAGTTGAGTAAAAACAAATTAAAGATAACTTATCATCTTATTTTTTGCTATTCGCATATTCACGCAAAGACTCAAAGTAAAAATGCGATAGTTCAATGGAAATAGCGCTGCCGTCAGCTTCTGTCTGGATTGTAAGTGTTCGTCCAAAATATGAGTTGAATAGTCTAAATATTTTATAGCTTAATTTTGGTTTTCAAAGGTAAGGGACGTCGTCTGTGAAAGCAGAATTTTTTAAAGCATAAAAACTAAAAAGTGGACTTTAGTATAAGACTAACACAGTCGCAGTGTGAAGAGTGTAGAAATAAGAATATTCAATGTGCCGAATAATTCAGTCGTTATTAAATGTAAGTGCTTACCCTTGACTGATTTGAAGGCAAAAATGATGTATAGGAACCTTACAGAACATTCTTTAAGTTACTTTAGCGAATTTACACTCCTGTGACCTGTGGGTTAAATTTATTCATCTTTGCATTCATTGGTTTGGAGAAAAACATGCGTACATTATTTTTTGTAATAAATTGGATCGTGTTACATAACGCACATAGGAAACGCCTCAATTTTAGGATGATTCATCAACATTGCGGGGATTTATGATTTCAACGCCAGCAGAAATTCGTGAATCCTGAGTGACGGTTCAGCTATTAATGGTAAGTCATCACAATTTAATAACACATTTAACTAAATATATTCAGTGTTGGATTTATTACTCAAAAAATGTAACGGGGGTAGATTAGAATTACTTCAACAAAAAATTAATCAATTACAAGCAACAATCACTTTAAAACAATCAATTATAATTACAAGTAGATTACAATTACTTTATGTGATCGCAAACTCTGGGATTATCACAACATTGAATTCTAAGAGCACTAGGCTCAAAAACAACGTTGCGGCACAATGTAGCACAATGTTACACAATGCGGCAAAATGTTTCTCGAGGAGAGCCGCCTTAAGAATACATTGAAGATGCAGGAGTGGGGGTGATGACCGATACAAATAGCCGAAATAAACGGCGTTGAACAAATGCTCCTACATACGATAACATTCTAAAACTTAAGTCATTGACATAATCACAGACCGTTTTACACGCTGATTACAAATTATCCCGAGGGTAACGATCACACAAACGTCACGATTATTTTGGGAGTATATTATACGTAAAAATACAATTTAAATAAAAGTAACGATTACAGGTGAATGCAAACCAAATGTAATTGTTACCGGTAATCGGATCACTTGTGATCAATCACCTCCCATCACTGAATTAATATTCATTAAATGGGAGGATTATATGGGTATGTGAAAATGCGCTTGCGCCATTGCAAGCGTATCGCAGACGCTATTGTGCCTCTATGCCTAAATAAAATTTAAAATTGTATAAAAGGTATTTTTTTACACGGGACTTTACTTATACAATGAACTGACAAATAGTATAAAAGGAGCATGAAATTAAAATGATTTTTTTTGGATTAGTTAAATAATGGTTATTGGCTTGGCAAAATATTGAAATATTAATAGATAGGTAGATATTTTGTTTTCTTTTCAGCCTGCCATATTTATGTTTCTATTACCAGCAACCTTGTTTTTCCCTTTATGCAAGACTTTCTTTTCTTTCATAATTATATCCATTTCTATCCTTGCGATGCACGTTAATGAAATGAAGATACCATTGAGGTAGATGGAGAGAGCATTACGTCATCAAACTGTAAGCTGACAACCGAAATATTCCTTCCCCATGTTCTTTCCTTGCTTGCCTTTGGATAGTAAGGTCAAGTGGAAGTATTAGCGGAAATAAAGCAAAAATATCTGCCTTCTGTTTAAAATGTAAGGCAAGTAACTCTGGAAGCACATATATGTTACTTGGAGATACTGACTCTGCTCGGTTTTACAATGATTTTTCGCTGGGAATACGATTATTATTAATTTAAATAAATAAAATATACATTGAGAAACCATTTTCAAAAAGTAAATACATTTTTATTTCAATTGACTAATCGAGGAAAAACACTGCAAAATTAATGCGTTAGCCCGTAAAGCGCTAAGGTAAATCGGGAGGCAACAAAGATGGCGGACCAGCCACGCCCACGTCACATCTTTAATAATTGGCCACGATAGCAAGCGCCCTCTCCATCTAACACAGTGGAAGATACCATATACACAGGCTAATAGCTTCTTAGGCTTACTAACTTCCATTTTTAACAACTTAAGTTGTAAAACATTATGTTCAGTTTTCTTTTGGTGTTTGGAAGGGAAAATTTGCATTTTTTTATTACGTCAATGCAACCAATTTCTGTTGAACGGGCTACAGTCTGGTATGTTGAAAAAAGGGACGCCAACTACACCAAGGACAGTAATCGACCTTCTCGTGCCGTGACCTTGACCTTATGCGCCAAGGAGATTCCTTGAATGCTACCGAAAGAAAGCTTACCTTAAAAAACATTTCCTGAGACGGAAGAGAACTCTGAGAGCAGACTTTCCTTCCTCCCCGCAAAATTCATCGCCTGACCTCAATGGTTTTTGCGATCTTCCCCGGAGGTAATGATCATAACGCCTCGACTACCGAGATTGGTGGGTATTCCACGCTTCGATTCCGGGGGAACGTTGCTGGTTAAGATAAGACACGACGGCTCCAGATGGCGCGCTCTCATCCCCAACGACGACGCCAGGAATCCGATTACTTTTATCCGAAACCCGCACGGAAAAGACAGCTCTCTCTCTCTCCAGTGGGCGTTTATTTCTTCTTTCCCTTCTTCTTCTTAAGAAACGTTCTATCTGTTATATCATCAAACTTTCCGTCCGACCGAATTAAGTCCGGCTGTAAATCGAAAATGTGGGAATGACGTATCCGTTTCTATTCTTATGACCCCTTGAAGAAATGCTGGTATTCTTTTTATACAGCTCTTGGAGAATTATCCTCAATTTCTATGATACCTAAGTGTTGTTATGTCCAATAAAATATTGCTTATTTATGTCCAGTGGCCCCTGGGACTTCCCTAAGTAAGTTTCGCTCTGCACCCCTACCTCGAGCAATCTGCTCAGGAATGTTTTGCATTGCCGTCCCATCGAATCCTACGAACTGCAGCGGGGCGTCGCGTCGTCCTGCATTGCAACTCCACGACCTTACCCAGGTGCAGTTACCGGCGCTTGGGATGAAGCTGCAATTGAACCACCTCCACAACGGGAACCCCGTCAAGGGGTTCCGCCACTTCCCTTCCCCCTAGTACCACGTCCTCGGATCTCAATCATTGCAATATGAAATGCGCAATGCGAATTAGATAAATGTGGAGCGCCAATAAAACGTAATTAAAGACTTTAAATTACTGAGAGTGTTGCATTCCTCTCCTCTCACATCGCTCTCAGGCGAACTCGCCCCTCCGCTGCGAATCTCATCGGGTACTAAGCCATCGTCTGATGAACCTGTACTACTTTCATATTCAGACTGGTCTTGTCTGTGCAATATTGAGATAATGTCCCCAGGTGTAAGATCCTTCCTTAGTGCCATAGTTACGAAAGAGATCTATAATTCTACTACTTGTAAATCTACAAATAAGTATGTAGTTTTATTCCAGGAACACACGACAAGCGTGGCCAACAGCCTTTCAAGTGATGTGGAACTGCGTCTCGCGACAGAATCCTCCAGGCAACATCGACGGACTCGCTCAACTTTTCCCTAACAGCACCTCAGCAATACCGAAGAGCTAACTTTTTCATTTATGACCAAAAAAATCAAAGCAATGTCGCCAGGAAAAAACCACCACGCAAAAAGTTGCTGACTCATAGTCGATGAGGCACAGGGAGATATAAGGGACCTAAAGCAGCAGACAATAAGAGGAGGGGGGGAAAGGTTTGAGGATGTGGGTGAGGGGATAGAGATGTTCTTATGCATATTTCAGTGTTTCTAATGCGTGCTTTGGAACATCTAAGTGTAACAACTGTTTCAAAACTACAGCTTGAGTGAAATGTTATAAAATACTTGATATTTCAAAAAAGGCCTACTTTGGCTTAATTTTTTACTGAAAACTTGGAATCTAACACATATATATGCAATTACAACAATAATGACTGAAAACATTAAAAATAAATTCAAAATTCAAAGAAGGGGACGATAACAAACCTTAAAGACAAATGTAGTCAAAATGACTACCATGGGCATTTAAGGTAATTTTTTTTTAATGTGTTAAAAATAAATGTTATGTAACCCTTGACCACTTTTTCTTTAAGTACTTAAAATTGGTTAAAAGCCACGAAAGTATATTTTCATGGAGCAATTATAGTACTGTGAGAGAAAAAAATCAAAAGTAATCAAAAAGACTACCTCGGGCATTCTAGTGAAAATAGCATTCAGAATAGGTTGAAATAATATTTACTTTAACTGTGTTAAGACTATTAACCCAAATTGGGCATGAGAATTTATTTAGTATATAATACACAGAGATAAAACATAAAAATATAAACTCAGAAATCGGATGTTCTACAGTAGGCAGTAGCAGAGAAAAGATCCACTATTGAAAATGAAGCCACTTTTCTTACCTTACAGAAAACAAATCGGGACCTCTTTAATGGAAGGAGTTAAAAAGCGTCGCTCCAACAATAATATTTGGACACCTCAAAGTTTAATTGCTATATTTCTTAACATATTCCTCAACAGAGTTTCCATATCGAGCATCATTCCAAAGTTTGTATCAATTTTCTTTAAGGTGGAGGAGGCGCCCAGAAAAGCTGCTGATCAGATAACCTGCTCGAACGTACTACATCAACTTTAGAGAAACTTTGCTCAAATTATTCAAAGTTGAGAACACCTCCGGGGCTCGAGAAAGTTCCAACTGAAATTTCGGATACATATCTGGGCGATATATCCTTTAGCCACAACTTCGACATTGCGATTCCTCGAACCGGCCCTCTTTCGAACGAGGTACCTATATTGTATCCTGCCGTCAGGATTCACCATCGGAGACAACTTCCACCAGCGGTAGATACAAGGACGGAACTCTTAAGAAGTTGAAGGCATTTTCTTTCTATCTCTCCAGAAAACGAGCTTGATGAGTTTTGAAGATTGATCCAATTCCAAAAGTTCTCGAGAGATTCCACAAAATGCTATCGATCCGGAGAATACAAATGCATTCTCGTTTTACGGCTGAAGTAGACGAAAACAGAGCAGATGGTATACATGGACTGGTCCGAAACGTCTTTGTAATCCTAGTGCTCTTGAGTTCAAGACTGACTTACTTCCATCATGAACCGTTTTGTACACAGAGGAGCAATTGGAAGTTCAATGGCACCTCACATTGGAGCATCTCTTATACTTCGGCATCATTGTATGAGTGAAGCATTTTGTTAGTGTCAATGGAGCCACGAACAATAATTTAGTAAATAATTATGATAAAATAGTATGATAAAAGTTATAGTTAAAGAATTAGACATCAAATTATGTAAAACATTTGGGACATTTTTTTAAACTGTAAAGTTGTCATTTAGATGGAATTCTAAGGCTGAAAATGGTGAGTTTTTCATTGCATTTAAATTGAGAGGCATACTGGTAACGAAAGCTTGATTGCTCTAAGGCAATGAAAAAACCACCAAACGATTGACAGAAGTAGAAGAAAAAATTGTTTGTTCTTAAAGCCTAGTTTTCTTTGCGATGAGATCGCACCGTACTACCACCAGATGAGAATATAATTACTCATGCATATCTGAACTATCAATGCAATGATGTTCCTTCATGCTTACGAGACTTTTTCTTTTAAAATATCTAGAAGCAGTACAATGCTCTGTGACAATTTCCATGAATTTCTTTTAACGACGTGTCCTGGAGGTATTTCTAAAAGTCAATTAAAACTGAAACAAAAGGCTGTCAGGTTCCATAGATTTTAAAAACGGTATAGTTTCTACACTGCATATAGCGTTTGTATATAATATAGCTCCATAGACTTTGACTTAAGTGTCGTCGTTCAGATACTTTCAATTCCCAGTTATGACATTGAGGAGATCGTAAGAATAACGGTTAACCAGAATGAAGTAGCCATCAGCACCATAGGAGTCCTGCCGAACAAAAATAGTCATTGCTTGATTCTTGTTTTATTAGAAATCACAATGTGAATACATAAATTCCATTATTATTTCGTTTATCAATTTCCCATGATGACTACTCTAAACAGGCTTTCATGTTAATTCGTCTGTGGTACACGAGAGTTAGATCATTAAGCATCCGGATTTAAGAAATCATTCATCATTTATAGCTAATTACTTTAACATCGTCACCAACGTGGCACTTCATTGCACAGTATGGTGTATAATGTAGGTGTCGTGAAAAGAAAAGAATTGCTGGAGTGACCTCACAAGAGCATGAAAAAAAGCTAAATATACCCTTGTATCTAATTCTGTGAACTTTCATGAGGAAAAATGGCCATTGAAGGAAAATGTAATTGAAATACCTAAGGACAAATGTCATCTTACATTAATTTGTAAATAGAAGGCTCAATCGGAGGACTCATGAATCCTTTCCCAATGAATGCAAGAATTAAAGAAAAAGTAGTGATGTTTTAAAGGATTTTAATAACAAAACTTATATAAACTGTTTCATATCTAATTATTATACAATATATTTTATATTATTTTGCCCTCATCGTTGATCATTCCACCAGGAAAATGGTATCTTAGAAATGTATTCTAAATTAGCAAATACATTTTTTTTAATCAAGCTAAGTACCCAAGTGTCTCGCGTAAAACGCCCTTTAACATGCGGAAAAGTTACTAAAGCCTGATCCATATACACCTCAGACAACGACCGAATAGACCAAGACCCTATCCCTAGCAATCCCTAGAGAAACTTATCAACCTACGTTTGAAGAAGATGGAAGATGGGCTTTGAAATTTCGGGCGCCAGTGCATTAAAGAGTCCTCGAAAATTTCATTACCAACTATAAAAAAAAAGAAAATACGTCAACTTCACCGAAATATTTCTCTTTTTGAGTTTATACTCCCGTGGCTTTATAAGTTCAAAAATTGCACGGCGATAACTTTCCTCAGTAGCTCAGGCTGGGAAGGGAGTATTTCTTTCTGAAGAATTGAAGGCTTCCAATATCGCAAGAAGCGATGGGAAGCTGAAAGTGGTGGTGTCGACGGAGGAGGGAGAAAGGACTCCACTTGGAGCGAGTAAGGAAATTGAACGTGGAAGAAATAAGATGGTGCCAAGAGGGAAGATTCGAATGGAAAGACTCGGAAGTCGATATGTAGGAGGAAGGAGAAATAAAGAAGAGAAACATGAAAAACCGCGTTTGGGTGGCGGCCAGCGAACTGGATTCCCATTTGCGGGCGTCTTAGGCATTGACACACGCCGGCGTTGCGGAGATTTTACTTGAGTGCAATCCAAATCCAACGCAGGGCGATGCGTAAAGAAAAAAGTAGTAACAGAACAGCACCAATAAGCTGAAAATCACGGTAAAAAATATAATCCAAATAGGACGGGATCCGAACCCGAATAGCCATATTGCCAATCAAGTTGAACCAAATACTTACACACACCAGACTATTAATCGCCAGGCCCCAGTTCGTATTTCGGTAATGTCAGATTTTTTCTCAATTGCGACTTGCACACTCTGGTGTAAAAAGTTGCACCAGTGCACATGGCTGATTATGAAATTCCATGGCTCATAATTCACCCGCAAATGCATTATCACTTCACAAGTTGACTTTTGATGTTCCAGTTGCAGTTGACTTACGAAGATTGTGTGTTCGTCCTTTGTTACCTGTTAATGTATGAAGTACGAGGCCCTAGACAATTTACCTGGATAATGTGAAATAGATAAAAACGCCGAAATTCCCTGGGAAATTGCTACTTATTGGCAGTTTACCGTCATGCCGAAATTTAAGGTTGATAGAAGAATACAATTTCCCCACGTTGCATCCATTTCCGCATTTAACACCATGGATTTTTAAGTAAAATGTAAGGAAAAATTAGCTTGGAAAGGTATGGTTTTATTTCTCACGTCAAAAGGAGGTCACATTTTCTATGAGTACCAAGAATATGAAGGAAATGACATTTAAGTAATTTTACGGTGGAACTACCTTGGAGATAGATTGAACGACAATTTTTCCCTAGCCACAACAGAGACCATATTCCAATTGTATTTTTTTTTAATTAAGCAACTGTAAGAAGCATGAAGTAAATATCGTAATACTATTGACGCAAAACTTTATTTTACGTGACAGAAATTATCACCAATCGACTAAATATATATTTATAAGATCGATCCATTTTTTAAATGTCGCGCGCCAAAACGAACCTTCAATACCGAAGATTTTTTTACGATTATGTAAGCATTACTGCGGTGAGTCATGGATTTATTTTTTTTAATAGTTGAGAAAAAATATGAAATACACACTATTGTTACATTTATGACGAGATCTATGCGTTAGAAGTTTCTCATTTTTCAAATTAAGTCTCTCAGGAGTGCTTACCCGTACCATTTCACATGGAAAATGGCTGGTACTTCTTGGTAAATATCTCAAATAGTATAATGTTAAGCGGCTGATGTTTACAATCATTGGAAAGATGAGATATTTTTATAGTGATGAGGTTAAATTCATCGAATTTTGTGTGAAGTGATATCTTCTTCAGCTACCTTTAAGAACGCAGAAGCGTATACAACGGAAAATCTAGACGAGGAAACGAAGAGCAACTTGGTGGATGAAGGGATCCGTGCGGTTAAGAAACTGCAATGGAGCCCAGATTAACTTTCTCAGCTCTCCTAGAGGTCTCTTAGACCCTGTTTTGTATCCCTAATTTTCTCTCCATCAGCCTCGCCCTTCTCTTCCCCCCTTCCCCCATCAGCCTCGCCCTTCCCTCCCTCCCCCTCCCCTTCAGTAGTATCTACTCCTCCCGCCAGGTGGCACGATAACCAATTCCGACCGTGTGCAACGCGATAATTTGCTAAGTGCTAATGAGCCTTTTCTTCTCGTCTCGAGCAACGATGAGAGGATGTGCTCTAGGTAAGGCTGATGTCGTCTTATGACGGAGGGATCCCATCTTTTCCAATTAACCTTTTTTTCTTGGCGCGCGGCTTCGATGTCGTGTACACCACGTCGCCCTTGAACACAACAGCCATCATCGATGGGAGGATCGCTATATTGCCCCGTTTTAACCGTACAAGTTCTTTCATGAGCTTGAAGCGGCTGCTACGTAATTCCTTAATAAAGAGAAGAATCCTTTTCGGCTCACATGAGAGACCATACAAAGCTTCAAAAACGTACGTACGTCTTGCCTATAGTCTAAAAGATTAAGAATAAAATAAAAATGTTATATTTACCGACCTCTTTTATAAAATAAATCATTTTTTATTCAGGAGAAACGTGAAATAATACGTCTCTATTTACTCATCTCCAACGTCTCACGATCATATTTTAGCTTCTTCACGGCTACTATGAATTCACGGAAATTACAGTTCATGGGTTATTCACATCTGATAAAATAATTCATCGAAAATACATACAGAAAACATTTACTTTTCAATATTTTTTAAAAAGAGAGTGTGGTTATTTCTTCGGTTAATCCCTCCTAAATTTCTTGTGAGGAGTATTGTTGTTGTTCATTGGCTACTAATTGCACTTACGATATTTTTATGAAATATTTTCATAAGTAAATAATAAAAACATTTGGTCATAAAATAAACATTAAATTTTACTACATTTTGCTTAGTTTTGCAATCCGTTTCTTTATTACAGGCGTTTTATATTCAGCAACATATACCATGATTTTAATCAATTATGATAGGTCAGGTTCTAAATCTATTTTCTTATGTGTTGAAAATTAAATAAGAGGTTTTTATTGCATGATCTGAGAGTTGAATTCTGGATTTTATTGAATGGTTTATGTTAGGAGATTCTATTTATAAGTTAGTCAGATGTTTGGCCATAATTGCGTGGCGTAGGCAAAAAGGCAATAACACTCCATTACTCCCGTAGACCTATCTCCTCCCGAAGAAATAAGTTTTAATTAAATAAAAATGCGTTCACTGAGCAAGGCTCACTCAAGATGGTTTTTTTTCGATAATTCGCGGGTTTCCCCTATTTGTGCTAACTCTTGATTATTTAAGATTGATTGATCGAACGATGAACAAATAAGTCCACACGACGTTATTACTTTACAAAATTTTTAGTCGCATAGAATTTTAAATTGCACACTCGTTCATTGCGCTTGCATATTATTATTTCTTATTTATACCTATCAAGCACAAAGAGGTCACTACTTTATCACTATAATCTTGGTCTTCAGTCGGGACATTTTCAACGGCCCCTGCATTGTGAGACTCGGACGCACTGCCAGCTGTCACACTCCGTCAAGAAACTGTTATACACTGAGGATGGATTTTATCCTATTTAAAAATTACGAGTGTATCAATGCACAATGCCCCCTTTTATTAATCTGCATCCATCTGCATTTCTGAGGATCCTATTGTACGAGTAAGCACCCTCAGGCACCGCTACAACCGCCACGACATACGCCAAGACATCAGACGACATATTCCCAAATGAATTCAACTCACAAATTTATATCTACTCAAATTTTTAATATTCACCTCCAATACGCAAACAAATAAGTCGAGTAAGATATCTGACGACTAAAAATAAAATAAAATAACTCTTTGCCATACAAAATCTTCGTCAATATCTGTCGTCTCAGATTGACTACGAAATTAATAAGGAAAGGCGATTGCCCTAAAATACGATGATTTTTTCTGATCCAAAATGTTTAACCACAATGTTCATTAGGCTCACTGTACTTAAGAAAGTCAGATAATAAATTATTTGCAAGTTCTACCAAAATACATTGACTGCAAGCCTTCTCCATCCATGAGTTCAAAAATGCCAGAGTACCTATGTATTGCTATTTCTCAAAGTTCCAATTTGTTTAGAAATACATATTAGGGTCCAACAACCCAAAGAGCGAAAAGTAAATTAGACTGATCTGAACTCAGAGCTGATCAAATCTTCTGATACAGAGACCGTGAACTAGCCTCTTTGCAGAGCAATCTATTGCAGAGCAATCTATTGCAGAGCAATTATTCTTTAATTTTCAGCTATTCAACACCTGTCCAAACATTTACTCATGCATGTACACACCTCCTGCACATAGAATTTCTTGTTATGATTGAAATAGATTTTGGACGACATTGGGATAACACTGTTTACTTTTTACACAGATTAGCATCCCATGTTAACATGTAATTCACCTCAGTCCTCTCCCACCTCCTTTGCCTTAGTAAACCCTTTAAAGGTCTGTTTCCGGAAACCCTCCGGCACTGGCCTCTCTGGCGGCTTGCAGGATAGTAATGAGATTTAAATATGGTAGACTTAGGCTTGCTTCGAGCTACTAAATTCATTTTTGGTTCGTTAATATTCATTTATGAATCTTTAATACAATACAAACTGTTTTCAATACCGTTGCGATTCAATGCAATGGTAAAACTAATCGTATATAAAAAAAAAGCTTGAATCATTTCAAAGGCGTTTGCACCAGGTTCATCCGCAATAACATGATATGTCGACGAAAGCAAAAAGGAGGATTTTTAAAAAAATTATTCCACCGTAGAGCACAAGGAGTTACGCCTCGATATTAGATCCAAAAATAGCGTTCCCAATCCACAACGCATACTTTCCGCGCTCTTATTAAAGTTGGGTCTTCCACTGCTCGCAAAAAATAAAAGCAATCAATTACACAGCGTAGGTAAACATTTCCCCTGACCGCCGACTTTTGTTTTACACTGCTGCTCCCAAGTCGCGTTCCAACGCATCACTCCGGTGCCAGTTACCATGTGAAAATGAAAAACGGTGAGCTTAAGCAGTTTTCACCATAAAATGATCCTAATGGAATTTCATCTTAACGATGGCTACCTATAGAAAAAAGGAGTCATCAAGTTAGTATGACCAACAACATCATATCTGTTCCGAGGTTACTTTTGTTGGCATATATCTGACGGTACATTTGTTCGCAAATTGAAATCACATATTGTTAAATGCAAGAATGCGATAACTTAAATGATGAAACATGTGGAAAATTTACTATCTATAAAAAATGCAATTTTCGCGAAAAACTGCCAAGAAACCTTTTTTACGAGCAATGTTTCACTCTCAGGAAATTTAATTAAAATAAATTTCTAGCAACTTACCATCTTATTTTTTTAGTTAACCGCTGAAATAATTGAAGTCAAAATGCGGTAATTCAATCAGAATGACACTGCAGTCGGTTTCCACGGCTGGAAACAAGTGTGTGTTAAAAACATATTCGTCGATTAACATTCATATTTTGTACCTTAACTTTGTTTTTAAATAGCTAATTCATGTCATCAGTGAAAGCAAGTTTTTTTAAACAAAGCAAACAAAAAGGTTGAACTAAGTATTTGCTTTGACTAACAGAGTCGTAGTGGAACCTCTTTGATGGATTTTATTACCTGTCGAAGAGGTTGGACTAAGATGAATTGGTGTCTTAATTTTCTTACCAATCTATTCACTAGGAAATTTCCTTGCTTATAGATAGCTTTCCGCGACAATTACAGCTCGAAAAATGCTGTTTCAACCATTCTTGTATTTAACATCATGTAATTTTAAGTCCAATTTGGGAAAAAAGAATTGTAAAAAAGTAGTTGTTATTTGCTTATAGCTGTAAAACGAAAATTTATAGGTTTCCTCAAATTATGGCCATTCAATTTCCACGGATAAAACTCAAAACGCCCCAAAAACTGCTTTTCGCGAAAATTGCAATTATATTAAATACAAAAATAATTATGCTTTAACTTCTTGAATTTAACACTATTTGACTTGAAGTTTAATTCCAATAAAAAGGATCGTCAGAGGCAGGATTTTGTTGTTCATATTAATTGGAGAAAACGTTTTTGTATAAGACGTCAAAATAGAATTGAACGACACTCAAGTAATTTTACGATGAAAGTACCTCAAAGTTACCTTTGAAATTCTGGTAAATAGTGTCATGCTATAAATAAACTTGGACTACTAATAATAAAAGACGAGGCCTTCAATCTCCTTTGGAACCCACCTGAGAATCGCGACCTGGCGGACGAATAACTCAATCTTTAAAAAGGCGCGGTCCGGCAACGCTTTCGAAATGAGGGACGTCCACACGGGGTTTTACGCCTCCCAGCGATCTTTTTACGACCCTCAACCAACCACCACCACGTGCCCTGCGTCCTTCTTTTGTTTCTTTTTTATATCCCCCGCAGTAGTCAACTTCCTGCCACGTCAGCCCGCCCACGGCTCTCGAGTTTCCTCGTCGTTGACGTAGGTAGCGGAACCGCACCTTGTATTTCTACTACCCCGTAGATCCTCTCTGTAATTGCTCCCTACTTGCATTCCCTTGGGAGGAGGGTGCACTCCACACGTGTGTTACGTACGTTTCCCGGAAAAAAAACTAAAGACACGCCTCTTTTCCTTATATTTCATCAAGAATGAGACTCACCAATTCCCGTAAAATCTCTTGCATCAGAGAGTTCCATTACTCCTAAACTGCCTAATCGGTTTCCTTTTAAGTCCTTATCGTGAGTCGAAAATTAATCAATGCGTCAATCCACACTATAAGAGGCGATCTACTGATAAAGTTAGGTTAAAATGGAAGTAGAAATAACTAAACATATTAAATCAAGCAACATTCGCACTTTTCCGCTGGATTTTTAATTCTGCTACGCGTTTTAACTCACAGGCACAACACAGGTACTTGTACCTGTAGATGACTGTACGTTCGCTGGTACGTATGGGCAACTATTTCTCTTTGGCAGCTTTTAATCTGCTGGAAGAGGTGTATGCAATTTCACACGGAAGCGCCCTCTTACATACGGGCATTCCAAATTGAGGATATCGTAAAATTATAACCCTTAAAATTAAAATTCACAACTTTATCGGCACCACCGACTTATTTGCGCTTCACGCGTCGGTGTGAGCGTACCGCGAAAGTAACACCTCCGACAAAGTCAGCCCCCCAGGCTGCAGTTTGATACTACAAAGTTGTTACAAGAAGAAGAGGAAGAAAATGTATTTCCCGAAGACGAATGTCTTTTAGCGGAGAATGTCGAGGGAGAGGATTTATTTAGCAATTTAATAATTTATTTCACGTTTCAATTCGTGCAAAATCGGAGCCTCAATAAATAATTATTATCAATTTCGTGATCTAGAAATTGCTCTACTTCTTGTACGCAATCGTTTACGAGTTACATTTTAAGATCATATTAACTTTTTCATATGAGATTTCTTGCAACAATCAAACATAAATAAGCACGGTTCCTGCTCGATCTCCGAAGTTAACGTTAGGCTCGGCTTGCACTTGAGTGGGTGACTTCAACTCGCCCGGAGGGTCTGGGGGAATTGTTGCCCTAGTCTGCCAGCGGCTAAGAAGCGAGGGAAAGAATACTTCAAATGAAAGGGTACTTTAAATCAAATCCGTATTATTACTGCTGCGCATAGTACTAGTGCAATGAGTCGCGTACAGTGGAGACGAAACTTGGTGGCAGTTAACTTGCTCCGTAAAGCGTGACATAAACTTGAGATAGGCTCGTGTGGAAGTGAAGGGGAAAGGAGAACACATAATAGGCACAGCAGCAAACATTACTATATAACGGGAGAGGTAAAGAACGTGTCAGCAGTGCAATTCACAACAATGTATACGAGCCGGAAAAAAGCTGGATCGAAATACGTTGATTGTTCGCAACACATCGCATAAGCCCATCTAAAAAATTGAATTAAGAGCCACAGGGAGTGTATTCATTTATGTCAATAGGAGGTTAAGCAGTTTGAAGTTTGCAATGAAGGTTTGCAATGAAGGTTTGCGATCATGAAAACCCCAGTAATCCAATGCGCAGATAACTTTAATCCCCCGGGAGGAGCCAGTTTTTAGCCAATGGACCCTTCCGCTGAAGAGGGCCTTCTGCGCAACTGCCACCATGTTTCGCAACTACTACGACGATTTTACCTATATCTGGGCTTCGGGTCAATGACCACTGGTAAGAACATGAACCATTAGTATTCTGACCTCGATGCGCATGCTGCGTGAGAGGAGTGGAATACCTCATTTTTTTGTTCAAGACGTTCCACTCATCGTATGGATTCTTCATACCTTTGACCCTTTCAACGCCTTTCTATGAAAGTAGGCTAGTGATGAACATCCTCTACAACCTTCCTCTACTTCCTTAAAATTTCTTACTACCACGGATATAACCTCTCACCTTTCAACAAAAGGAATCTCTAGAATCAGTGACCTCCCATATTATTTCAACTATATCAGCATCCTTGTTCTGGCTTCAAAATAACCGCTAATACTTCAACACTTTCATCGTTATACTACAACAGGAATACTAAATATAGGTTGGGTCTGTTTTTCCCCATTCATTCATTGGGATATGTGTCATTGAAAATATATAACAGTAATCGAAGCGATAGCAATGCATGTAGTTTTTCACGTAATTTTCATAATTTATTACAATTAACGGCATCCAGATCAAGCAGGTCGGTATGATAAGGTGTGATTAAAGTAAAGTGAGAATTAAAGTATTATCATACCTACAAACTTCCACTGGCAGGTATAAGGAGCATAGCTGTATTTTGGGTACGTTTCAAATAGAAGTAAAGTTTTAAGAGCGAAATGAACGATAGAATGATTCAAAGAACTACAGAACTGATTACACTGTGGATTAAACGGAGTCATTCACTAGTGATCAAAGAAATGTGTGAAATTAACAATGAAAAAATCATTCACCCGGGCTGGGATCCGAACCCAGGCCCCATGATATAGCGCCGAGTGTTCTGGAGAGTCAAGCTACCTATTCGTCCTCTTTAGCTTAGAATTACACGGAGTCTTCAAAGAGCAAGCTGTTCTCACAATGTACCGTGCATGCGTTTATCCATGCATGCAGTCCTGGTCAATGATATTTTAACTGCGAATTTCACACAGTTGCACGAACAAATAATTTACCCACTGACGAGCACGAACAACACATTTCACGTAATACCATTAAAAGAAGTCCAATATCGGTAGCTTGAAATGAAATTATCGATCCCGATCATAAATGTAATGAACGGCGCAACATATTTAACACTTTTTATCGAAAAACCAAAGTTTATAGTGTACTTGTGTAATCTCGGCATCGATTTAATCAATACATTCGTTTGAAACCCTCTCATAACTCATGTCACCCTGGCGTCAGTCTCCTCCCAAATACCTGCGCAATATCCTCCGAAGGCGCGGATTTTAATCTGAGATTTAAGTAAGGATCAGTAATTTTGATGCTAAGGTTTGGCAACCTTAAGTTCAATTAATTTCGCGCAATGAAGCCGTCTCAAAGTTGTTTGAAAAGACGTAGCACATCCTAACGGATTAAGGGGAAGCACATTCGACGCGAATTTAACGACCGAATTCCATCATCAAACTGTCTTAAAACAGTTCCCTCAAATCTTTCAATTAAGCCACGCCTTTAATTCACGCTACCCCGCGTCAAACTCTGCGTCCTATTCGACGTATAATTATTATCCATTTTTCCAACTTTCACTACATTTCTGCTTCTTTTCGCCGGCAATCAGCCGATGATTAATGGCAAAAGACATTCGTCCGCCCCGTCCATTAGAAATACTGCTTCGTCATGATACTGCATTGACGAGTTCAGATAACCTCGTTCATCGCCACGGTAAAGACAGGCTGGGGTGGTCAGAGCGCAGGCACTACCCGCGAAGTTTGAGCTGGTTCATATTGCTACCCCCCCTCCCCTCCCAAAAAAGGATTGGTTAAAATCTTCGCAATTCTTTTTTTCGAAAAATGAAGAAAAATGAATGGGCTACATTGGCTGATGATTAATCACAGCTCATTCCCGCAGGAATTAATCTCGGATCGGACAATTAAGTACATATATATATTTTTTTTATAATATATATATATATAATTTATATGTGCCTAACACTGATATTCTTATCGAATAAACATCGCCCTATAAAAATGAAAACTTGCCCAAGGGTCGGAAATTGGCTCCCTTTGAAGAGAGGAAAAAAATTAAGAATCATGTCAGAGCGATACGGTAAGAATTCACGTTAATTACCACCAAATAGAGCAGCACTGAGAATCCATTATAATGACTTTTACGGGTTTAATTAATAAACTTCTTATCCACAAATATTTATTATTGAAGATTAATGATGACAAAAATGGAAAAATGAACAGAATGCAGTGGCCTGGGCTTGAAACCTCGCCATTTGAATGTCAAAGTATCGGCTAATCAAATCAAAGGGAGAAAAATTAGTATCAAAGGTAGGAGGGATGTCTACTCCACTCGAAAGCACTCATACAATTGGAATAGAAGACTTAATGAAATCTGTCACTAACAACACTTTGTACCATGGTGGATTCTCGATTAATCACTTCAATTTTTCAAACTTTTAATAACAAATAACGCCAATTCGTAGAGACTAATGAAGAAAGTGCGGTGGACGTAAATTAAGACAAACGAGAAAGTGCTTGATATGGTGGGTGAGGAGAGGACTTATGGAGGTGGAGAAGAGGAGGAGGCAAAGTAGGAGGTTGGAAGAGGTAATAAGGGGCGAAAGGATGCTGAAGTCCGTGGTAAAGGGGAGAATGTTGGGTAAGCGGGGATGTGGAAGGAGTATAATAGGTTTTATGGACGGGATGAAAAGGGTAGGATGTATGCTGAGATGAAGAAAGAAATTGTGTAGGTAGATAGAGGCCTGTGACTTTAATTAAATAGAAAATTTTTATGATACCCCATTTAAACTCCCATAGCTGGTATATAATTTTGATAAAGAGTAAACAATCACCAAATCCAGGATAGTCCCAGTTACCTTCGTAGACAATTACATTTATGCAATTTTCGTGCAGCAAGGTGATTAATATTTGCAGGGAAATGAAACTTGGCTGGATATTATTTATATACCAAATCAAAATAAATATAATAAAGTTATTAGGTACGTCAGTGCACTATATTGACACAAAATTAACACTTCTGAAACAGCCATCGATAGACAGCTGTGTTACATTTAAACAGGAGAGAATTGATTAGAAAATATTAATATTACCATTGTAAGTTATGAAAACAAATAAAGACTTTATGGTTATTTTTAAAGAGTTAAAAAGCTGAAAACACTGATAATTGTGATAAATGAGAGGCATTTTACGGTTTACATGTTTACAATTTCCTCGAGGGATGTGGCTTCTTCTGTGGTTATCAGCCCTCATGTGGGTTGGCAGCTATCGCATTCCTCCATATGTCTCTATTCTCTGCTAATCTTTTCATTTCGGCATAGGATGTGCCGTAGGATGTGTCCAATCCATTCATCTCTTCTCCGTTACAGGCTCTCCCAAAGTGTAGGATGTTCTTGAATTTTTTGAAAGACCTCACTGTTGGAGATCTTATCTGTCCAATGAATTTTCAATAGCCTCCTGTAGCACCATAACTCAAATGCTTCCATCCTCCTTCGTTCGTCTTTCCAAATAGTCCAAGTTTCAGAGCAATACATTAGGATGTGGCTACGACGTCATAATCTTTTGGTGCTCAGGTTTATTCGTGCGTTTGCGGCAAGCTTCCCAGCTTAAACGTTTTTTACTCATCATTGTCACTCCACAATATGGAAAACAAACTTGCACTACGTTCGAAATAAAATTTCATTGAAATCGAAAAATAAACCAATTTTTAGTCTGCTAAGATACAATTTTAACGCATGCATTCGACGAAATATTACCAAAAACGATATAACTAAGAAAATTATATTCCCATAAAAAATAAATAGATGCCGGTAAGGATAGGGTAAGATGGAAAAGTAGGAATTTTTATTAGAGTTGGTATGCTTTAAAAAATATACCAAAATGGACAAGAACCATCTCATGAACGCGACGCGCTCGCTCTCACCGAAGGGTGGGGGAAATTTAAGTGTGTCTTTAAAATGCATACGGCGGGAATGGACAATCGACAGAAACTCCCAACAAACTCTACCACTTCAAAAGACTTGGCGCTTATCCATCTTCCCTTCACTTTCCTCCAGTTCCATTCTTTTTTACTTTCCCACCGGAAAAAAAGAATCCTCTTCCATCGTCCACTCCGAAGAAGAAAAACCCTCTCTCTCTCTCTCTCTTTTTTGAAAAATTCCTTTCCTACTTACACATTTCCTCTATTTTTCCACGCAACCTTCCCTCTGGAATCTTTTTTTTCCTTTATAATCCCCGTCTCCCTCCAGACCCTTCCCTTCTCCTTCCCCTCTCTCTCTATCCATCTCCTCCCAACCCTTCCGCCTCCTTCAATCTTTCAATCTCGCACGACTCCGAAATCTTCTCGTGTGTGAAGCGGACTGGAGAAGCGTGACTTTGGGGGGGTGCTCCCTTCAACCCTTTTGCGATGGGATGCGGTTTAAGCCGAAGGGAAGAAGCCCTCAGGGAGGGGTATTGTTATTCAACCGAAGAAGAGGGGGGGGAGAGAAAGGATTCCTTCGCAGCACGCACAAAGGGATGCTTTTCTTCCCCCATGGGATTTCTCTATGATCGTCGAGGTTCACGCCAAAGTGGTCACCGGAAGAACTAATCTAAGAGATAGAAAGAGAGTGAGATGGCCTTTCCATAAAGCCCCAGACCTTTCAAGCGAAAGTGAGGGCTCGAGATTCAAAGGGATGCAAGATAAATCACGGTTAACCGACGAAATACGAAAGATATTGCGATATCTCAAGACTCACTCAACAACGAGGTAAACGAGAAAAAAATGTCAGTAAACATCATCAAGTTCATTTTAGACTTTATTGTACTTGGAGATCCACAAATTAGGGTCACATTCAGCACAATCAAACTATATTACCAAAGTACGCCTGTCTGTCTGTAACGCTGCTAGGGGTGCTGCGTTCGAAAATTTAATTTCATGGAATATAAATTTCATTTTCATATTTTTAAATACATATATATATATATATATATATTATTCGAATCATAGATCTAACCCCAAAAAATTCGTATTCAACCCTATATTTTTAATCCAAATGGTTTGTGTCTATTGTGTTAAAATTATAGATAAATAAATATTCTCCGAGATATATGTTGATATTTATCATGGTTACTATTCTGCCAAAAACAAAATATTGATAAATGTAATGAAGAAATGGTTAATGCATTTACAAAGTGAATGCTAATTAAAGGTAATTCGAGGAGATCTTAGCCTTGATTTTCATTTAGATATATAGACGGTAGACTTTTAATCGAGGAATCTTTAAATAAACTCTCTTATGTACGACTACCTGGCTATGCGCCTGTCTAATGCTGCAATGTAAACACTGATCATAGACTAACGTCACAGAGGCGGACGTCATTTTTGACAGGTTATAGCTAGCATGATTAATAAATATCTGGACATGTTCTCGATGTTTTAGATATCATTAGATTAACAACATATCTAGAAAAGATCTAATTCGTTTACTAGGGCTGAAATATATTGTATTCCATCAAACGCTTCGACTCAGGCTTCGGCATATTATGCCATTTTCAAGGTGTAAAACCTTAAAAAAATGGTATGATATACCAAAACCTTGGTCGGTCAGAGCAATAAAAGTGGAATCATACCGAGTTGCATATTTCAATATGAAGGAATCCAAATTATTATTATATATTTTTCCAAGATATCATCACAATTATCTTGGACAATAAGGTATTTCTGTTACTACGGCTATATTTTCCCGCCATCACAAGTTCCGTAGGCTTGCGCACATCCCAACGAGAATGAACTCAATTGGAGACGATATTGGAGATATTCTTAGCACAGATGGTATAGGCTAAACAAAAACTCGGCGCTAAACAGAATGTAAGGGTTTAGTGCAGATGCGTAATTAAAAACCAACCTTTTTTGTGAGGGAGTTGTTGTAAGAATAAAAAGAGAGGTTTTTGAGAGAATTGAGATAAAAAGAAGGTACTGCGTGGATTGCATATCGAAAAAACTAAATTTTGAGACCAATAAATTGAAACCTGTAGAACAATATTTTATTGATTGGATGTTTTCCGACGTGATAAATATAAATTTAACACCTAGTGTCACCAAAACACAAGCTGTTAATTTTCTTCATAAAGAGCCATCATCGAAAAATCTGCCACCGTAAACGGATTTGAAACAGAGAGGGCCAAAAAGAAACGTATACGCCAATGAATCACCACCCTATCACCACCACCCAATCCGATCCCTAGAGAGCAGAAAGCTGGGAGACCACTTGAGGGTGCACGGAGAGAGAATAATTGTCCCTGGTCACGTGCTGAAAGCAGGAAGATCCGAAGTGACGGAGAATGGTTTATATGCGCGGACTGCGGAAAGAGCGGAGGGAGGATGGATATCCCTTGGGGAGGGGCGTGGGGAGGGAATGGGACGAGACTGGGTGGGATGCATGCCGAAGAAGGTCATGAGGTCGGGTGGCCATGCTGATGAGCAGAGGAAGGAGGGGACTATGGGTTAGCAGGTGAGAGCCAAACTGCTCAACCCCCAACGTGATTAATGTATTCACGGAACTCCCCCATCTACCCCGCGCACACAACTTCCTCCGACCCACCCAAGGCCATAGCCCATCTCCTCCTCCCCGCCCCCCACTCGTGCCGCACCCACATGCCGAGGCGTGGTTTGACCCCTTAGCGCCCCTAGAAACCTCCCCGCGGGATTCTGACGATCCCTCCTTCCTTCTGCTGCCCCGTGTAAAACGGCAATAAATAAAAAGGAAACCTTACACCGCCCTCCTTCGTACATTTAAAGGGTGGCCACTGGATTTCTTAAATAGGTATTCAAAATAAAGGAGGGTCGTTCCATCTTAAATTGACAGCTTTCTGTAGCCTAACCATCTCTGATTTAATTGATATTTAGTATGTGCGAAGTTCCAATCTTTCTGATCCCCTAATCTGTTGGCTAAGTTCACGAAATATATTTTTTTATATTCAAAATAAAGAAGGAGCATTCAATTTTTAATCAACAAAAAGCTTGTTGCCTCACCATCTCAGATTTAAAATAAATTTTACCATGTGAGTAGTTCCCTTCCCTCTTACCCCAAATCCGACGGCTAAATTCAAAGGATGGATTTGTATACCTGTATTCAAAATACAGGATCATTATATTGCAAATCAAAATATGTTTGTTGTCTCACCATTTCATATCTATAATAAAATATGACAGTAGTTCCCATATTTCTGACCCTAAATCCGTTGGTTGAATTCATGGGATGGCTTTATTTTACCTATATTAAAAATACAGGGGGATTTCATTTTAAATCGAAATATGTTTGACGCTATATTATATAAAAATTTAATGAAATTTCAGAAGGAATTTGGGTAGTACTCATCTTTTTGACCCCAAATCCGTTGGCAAAATTAAAAGGAAAAAATGTAGCACCTGGTGAAAATCCAAGGTTTCCACAAGCATACCGCATGATTGGAAGCGATAAAAACGTGATTTGGGCCCATGTATTTTAAAAGATATATAAAGCTTATTAAACTTAAAAATTTACACTACTATGGCGCTAAGAACAAAATGAGAGAAAAAACTCGAAAAATTCGAAATATTTATAAAGTCGATATGTTAATCACGAATGTGATTGTTTTTATGCAAATTGCAATTTTTATGAGTCAATCGTCTTTAAATTGTTCATAAAATTTAAATAAAAGGGGAATGTTATATTTAATTTAATAATATCGATAAATGTAGCAAAAATATATTTTTGCTGAGTATTTATTGTACGATCTCATAAGACCAAGATGCCTAAACATTTACCACTCAATCTTGTTCTCATTCTACTTAGGAGATGTCCTGCGGCATAGAGCACCCTTTATATATATATATATATATATATATATATATATATATATATATATATATATATATATATATATATATATATATATATATATATATATATATATATATATATATATATATATATATATATATATATATATATATATATTTTTATGTGTTTGGGATCGTTTATAATGAAATAAAGAGAATTTATTCATTAAAATAATCTACCGGTGAAGGTAGATTTAAATGGAAGTCAGTAAAAAAACTCTCGATTTTGAGAATGCATCTTGATAAATGAAAGGGCAGCTGGCCATACTCGTTTTTCCCTTCCCAATCGGCGGAAAAAAATTAGCTTGGTTTTGATTACTCCCACGGGAAGGAATGGCTCTCCCATTTTTCGCTTAGCCAATCTCTTCTTCCTCATCTCGCGAGAAAAAAAAACACTCCGAGCCTTTTGCTTGAATAGGATCCCCGGATAAACGTCGCGGTGCTAAGAGATTGCGGTCAAAATTCTACCAGATCCGATTAAGTGAATAAGAGATCGCTCACGCGTGGAAGCTGCCTTCAAATATCTTGAGCGCTACGTGGACAAAAAATAGGCCTTTTGAATCCTATAGTCGTATGCCACGAAACTTTGGTTCAACATTTCTTACCTGAAATCAAACCACAATCACTTGAGTTCAACTTCACCCAAGCCGCGAAAATTCAAACAAACACCGTCAGCCCGTATAATCATGGCAACTGTAATTTGGGATCGCAAGGGGGTATTTTGATTAGATTTCATGCCTATTGCGACCATGATAAAGGTGGACACATATTGCAAGCTTTTGCTATAAGAAAACAACATTAAGATACAAAATACGAAGATTATTCGACGTGTATACTTTTAATGAATACTTACCCAGCCATATGAGCCGACTGCAGCGTTATTGCTAACCCATTTTCACTACATTTCCTGTAGTTATTTACGGAACTTTAATTTTAATTAATTTTTAACTATCTAACTGACTGTTATTTTATGTATCATGTAAACTAAGATGAGTTTTAGCTATAGTTTTATTAGCAACCTATTTCTAGAGCGAATTTGCATCTAATTATCAATGTTTCTTTAAAATTACCTCTATATTAGACAGACATGTACCTCTTTTCTCCAGATTTCACCTGTTCTTTATGCATTTAAAACATGACATTTCATGCTTTTAAAGTAACGTAGAAAAGTAAAACTTCATTCATTATATGAAAGAGAGGAAAAAGGTTTTTCTATACAAAGCCAGGATATGAAATAGGTATAAGTCATTTTACGATTTAGTAAGGTGACCATTCGTCCTCCTTTATGGAGGACAGTCCTTCTTTTGTAAGTTCTGTCCTCCCTCGAAAAGTGTTCTCCTACATGTCCTCCTTTTCGATATTTGAAGACAAATCTGTAAATCTCTGTATTTGATCGACGCCAAGCCGGCCTTTATACGTGATGTGACGTATATGTACTTGATATGACGATTCGTCAAGGCTCGGTAGGTACAGTGCGGCGAGACGCAAACATCATATTGAAATGAACGGTTGAATGGGAAAATCAACATGTTGAAATTGATCAAAGATGGGTGGAAATATTCAGCCATTTCAAAGATAATCATATTTCATGTGAACATTTACTTTTTTTTTGTTCAATTTACGTTGTGCTGCCCTGGAACTAATGCAGCAGTTGAACGAGTTTTTTTTCAATTGCTAATGATTTTTGGGCAATTGAAAAATCGAAATTGAATGTTGATACTCTAGCTGTACCTCTTGCGGTAAAATTCAATATGAAAGATTATTTTTGTTCAGATATTTCAAATATATTGTTAGAAGATAATACATTGATTAAAAATATCCATTCAATGGAAAAATACTTATTTAAATGAGTAATAATTAATATTTATGTAAGCATAATCACAATATAAACGGTCACAAAGGTTTTTATTATGCATTTATCATATTATATGTAGTGTATTATTGTTGCAATGAATGAAATGTTTCTTTTATTTACGTTATTTGTATTTTTTCATATGCATCCTCCTTTTCATTGTAAAAAAATTGGTCACCTTAGATTTAGGCACCTTAAACAGATGCTATAAGTTGCTGAGGACTCTTTAAAAATAAACATCAACATCATATCCAACTAAACCGTCTTCCGGGAACCAATACTTGTGGATACTGGATCGAAAATCAGAGTTGTGTACACTTAAGTGTCGCAGTACGGGAGTTTCTGCGAGTAAAATATTGGAATGAAGTTTTAAAGGCACCGGACGTTTACTATGGAGACACCGGTTCTCAATCGATCACCTAAGTTAAGCATCATTTGGCTCGGCTCGAGGTTGAACCTTGCCCGTCGCTGCAACTGGCATGAGGTAAGTACGGAATAACTCAAATTGTGGAAGCATGATAAACTGAATCCTGCAACAAGAGTCTTTTTATGACGCAGAATTTGACCTAGAAAGACAGCTGGCAATCCACCTCCCAATATGAGGAATAAACTCCACTTAAAAAACAGGCGACACATCTATTTCAGGGAGAAGAAAAATATAGCCGAATCGGTAGGAAGTCAAAGTATTCAGTCACCACACTGAGATTTTTTGTTCAATACGTTGAAGTCTCAATTTGCCGAGGTAAATGAGACTGAGGACCCCTCGGGAAATCGAAAACTCTGATAATACGGTACGCTCACGAGAATAAATCAATTGCGGCAAAAATTAGGCACTTACCTCTATGATTTGTCCTAGTTTATTTTTTAACATCGTTAGGATCAAGTATTTCTGAGAGTCGCCTTTTATTTATAGACCGAAATCTCACGTTCTTTTTCACGGGCTAAATTGACCTGTGCAGGCTCAGCATAAGCATTTGTACCTCGGACGATACGGAATATCGGTAAATCGGGACTCGGCTTCCAAAAACGATAAACGTGGATATTAAATATTCTTTTTTTGGAATTAAATGAATCAGGAACGTGTGTATGCTGTGAGGAAACCTATTTTAAGTCCATTTCCCTTTTATTTTGATTTGATGAAAAATTTCTTTGATTTTACCATCTCTCGAATTCCTTTTCTGAAATATAGCTCATAAAGTGTCAACAGGTTGATGAAAATAACTAGTGAACTACTATGTAAACATAAAAAATGTGAAGTTATGTACCCAAGATACTAATGCAGACATATATAATATGCTGAATACATTATAGTATAAATTTAGAACTTTCATTTTAAATGCTTCACCATTAATAACTCATCTTCTTTGTTGTCACATCAATCAGGAAATTAGGCGGTTATTCTCCTCCTTAAAATAATAACATGTCATCGGGGACACCTGAGGTCTCCTTGAGGTATTTACATAATTGGATTTTTCCCTCAAACTAAACTCATTTTTCACTACATTAATTCTTTTTTCGGCTCTCCATTTTTTCCTTCACCCTCCATGGTCCCATAAATCCATCCCTCTTTCTTCTACCCTCTCAACCAATATTCTCGCTGTTATCTCAGCCATCAGCATCCTATTAACTCTTAATATGTCCTTGCCTCGGATCCCCCAGAACAACTCCCCTCCTTCCTCAACCTTGTCTGACAAATGTTAGCTTTTCTCCCTCTTTATTCCTACTTGTAAATCTTTAACATTCACAAATCTTTCAGACACCATCGATTTTCCGAGTGGTTTTTGCCCCAAATCCGTTCCTTTCTATTTACATTCGGCATTAAATATGAAAAACCTCTACGTAGATCTGCGTTTTCGTATATATTCTATAAATTCCAGACTTAACCAAGATTTTATAAAACCAATATTGGCATAGTTAGAGTCCTAAAAGCAGAGCATGTTAACCCCTTGTTTTGCTATGAATTTGTACGGAAGAAGCACAGTGGAGGTCTTTCTGCTGTAACTTCCTTCCTGGATAGTCATTCAAGGAAATGAATGGCCACGGCTCCGTATCAGAACATCAAAGGAATTTGAAATAGGGACTTCTCGGTCAGGCTCGGAACACCCTTACTACAGTGTAGGAACATCAAAAGTAACAAGTGCAGTGGAAATCCTCACGTTAGAGCTGGATTAGTGCCTGAAAACATGCCTCGAAGGAATACTAGTGTGTCTTGCTGTTTACACTCGGTCGCAGAGAGGTGGATATCCGGAAAATCAGAACCGCAGTGGATAGCTAATGAGCAGATAAGAGTCCATTGATTGACTCAAAGAATTTGCAATATAGTTGGCTACAATACAGCAGTCCACCAAAATTCCCTTTCGCGGGTTTAAGTGCAGTCTCGGTATAATACAGTGTAATTATTCCATCCGACTACAAAAGAGGTACATCGATAAATTGTACAACGTCAGACACAAACACTAAATAATGTATTTATCTATTTCATGAAAATAAATAAATTCATCGGTATATGGTAGGCAATAACATTACAAATTGATCTCAAATAAACTTGCATTGTTGAGGTAAACATGTAATGCAGTAAGCAGGAATGACACTGGTCTGCGCTGAGAGCCTTTTTAAACGTAACCTAAACGCTATTTCTCATACCCAATTCACTCTCTCTTTCCCATTGAATTATCTCACCTCCAACTGAATAATATTTGCCGGTCTCTGAAGAAAAAGAAGGACAAAAAATATGCTTCATGACACCAATCCAAGATAGATTGCAGACAATGGGGGAATAATGTCGTTCATTATCACTTAGAATTTCGAATACGTACCGGAGAAAGTATTTCAATGCCGCTAAATCGAGAAAGTATTTTAATTAGCATAATATTAGGTTTTAGGCATACATTGTAATGCCATGCCTGTATAAAACAAGAGAAGCTAGCGGGGAAAAATCAATCGGGAAAAGCCATGACACTATGTTGTTTGAAATTCATGGCTAAATCCAATCTTTGCAACCCTTGTCGTCACCATGCCACCACCCCGCATTAATGATTCAATGGCCTCCCGTCTTTTTGCTCGAAACTTGTTCGGGTTTTCATCAAAACTTTCCTGAGTTCATGGTATCTTTTATAAACAAGCTTCTATATTCAATTTCGTATCGAATCATGGAAGCCCCGAGTTGTATGAGCGAAAACTCTTGACGAGCCTTTTTTACAAAAGTTTTTTTTGTTGTACACAGACTCAGAACTTAGACATCAATGAATTCAATGAGTTCAAATTCAATTGCAGAAAAAAGAGAAAGTTATCATGTGAATCCTTATCGTGCAATCAAAAAATTTGTTAGTAAGGCATTAGCGCTCACAGTCCCAAGCTTTAAGGATTCATGTGAATGTTAGGGTTGGATGGTGGAGACAGAATACTGGCTTCCGATTCCGATGGTCTGTCCTACATCTCATTTGAGCATTTTTAGGTTAGATGGTTGAAACGAATTTTGTTTATGTACAGATTTGAGCGAAACTTTGTACACGGGTTATTATTGGTGATATCTATTGATAGAAGTTTTAAAAATTGCACCATACCGATTTGGGTTTTGGCAACTCAATGATATTTTTACATATAGCTTTATGGAACATGACATCTATTTTGTATTCATTAAATTACGTGAGTACAGATTTGCTTCTAAACACAAAATAATACATTTGTTATTATTTTAAATGTTAAGAAATATCGAGATGTCACACCAGGTCCAATATCCTAAAAAATCATATTTCAATATATTTCATCTAAACTTCGAATAATGCGTCGAAAACTCTAGTCATAGCATGCTTTAATAAAGGAAAATAATGTAAAATATAATTCTTGTATAATTTCCATTACTGGCTGTATGGTGAGTTCCACCGCATAAACAGAAGCACTGAAGTGAAATATGGTCCAAGAATTTATCTCCAACTTAATCAAAGAACTATTAAACTGTGCACTCAATTACCCACGATTACCGACCCATCCACCTTAAGTCCATCAATTCGCCTATCGGATGTGACGTATAATAAGGTGCATGCATTCCTTAAAAAAACTATTTGTATTTGAAGTAAGTATTCTTTTAAACACAGTACATGAATGTTTCGGAAAAATGTTGTATCATGAAATAATTTTTTTAAAGATTACGCGCGCTAGATGGAATGAAAGCACTAGGTCACCGGGAACCCGGCATATGACGTCACGGAACGGCATCACTTACAGTAATACAGCGCATTTCCACGTAAAGTTCGGCTTGCTTTTAATCGTTTGACGCAATGATCATTTTAAAACTTCCCTAGCGGAAGAAATTTAACTAGTCATGATTTGTGACTTCCTCGAGAAATAAATGTAAAGCAGAGAATCAACGTCGTGCGGTTACGTCAGACCATTGGCATTCCTTTTTGTATCACGTGACTTTTTCCAACTCGTATTCAATTCAGAAAGGTAATTATGATACCTGCGGTTGACGCATATACATATGGATTATATATTTGAGTTATTGAGGATTTATTTCCCGTAGGTACTTAAAATAAAATGAATACATTTTTAGATGTTCCCCATAGTAAATACCTTTGCGTATTTAATCCAAAGAAGACTATTTCCGACGCTGGGTTCCTCCATATCTAAATGCCCTCCATCCTATAAAAACCTTCTCTTTAAAACCACGTAATTTGATCATAATGGTGGCGCAAATGACCCAGGTTGTCAGGCACCTCCCACAAGGGTGGGTTTACAATGGCAAGTTGCTTCAGCAAGTTTCTTCTGCAAGAGCTAGCGGGGGATTTCACTCTGGCAAAGAACTTTTTCACAATTAAGTGCAGAGCAAGATTGGTTGCTGTCTACAATGGCAACAATACGCTCCTTCCACCGTCTTGCCGGTCCATTAAAGGTTCTGCAAGCGGACTTACAGAGCCATTTACACCATCAATTTACTTCGAAAGTAGGTTGCTTCGAGTTACTTGCGCAATAAACTTGCCAGCGTAAACCCACCTTATACATTTGTGCAAAAATATATGTTATTTGTAAAAGTCCCTTTCAATCGTCAATAGGTGATTTGGCGTGGAATTACCCTCATTAGAAACGAAATTTGTGAAGATTATCGAGTATTCTCTCACTCAGTTTGCTTTAATAGTGTTTTAGCGGCCTTTTCAAGGTGGTTAACATGATTTTTGTTCCCAGATTAAACCCACCAATTTACTCAACTGCAACTAAAATGGCGGATACGAGCGAAGAAACCAGTAGCCCTAAACTAACTGGTGAAAAACACTTACGCCACAATTACAAATTTTAGTTTGTGGACAAATAATCAACTGAGAGCTTTCTGAAATGTAACTCAAACGTAAATAGTAATATACGTTAAGAGGTAACCAGTGAAAATAT
Organism: Pyrrhosoma nymphula; assembly: GCA_963573305.1. NCBI lineage: Eukaryota > Metazoa > Arthropoda > Insecta > Odonata > Coenagrionidae > Pyrrhosoma > Pyrrhosoma nymphula. Next base: position 116,926,613 of record OY754330.1, read on the forward strand.
TACCCTTAGGCTGGGTTTTATAATGTCCCTCTAACCTTAACCGCAAGCAAACGTGGCTCTCATGTTAACTTTATGTCAACTGTGAGTTATGGTTTAGTATATTAAACCAGATTTTCGTTTAATTAATGAGTTTTTTATCGATGGGAAAACATGTAAGCATCAGTATTCAAACCGAGAAACTTTTTGAGAAGGTTCCAGCTCCACTGCATGAGTCAAAACAAATACAAACAAAACGTTACACCTTTTTGGTTGCTTGATTTAAAAATAATGCTCTCACTAACGACATGCCTTTGCTGTTCAAAAAACAAAGGTAAGGTAGAAAGTACGAAAAAATAATTTTATGGATATATTTTTATTGGACACTTTCAGTTCGTCACATAAGCCACTGCCACGACATTTCTATTGACTTTAATTATAGCAGCAATTTTCTAAAAGCAAAAATAAAGATGATTAGGAGCCTCTGTTCTATTTACGAGTATAATCAATTTTCTTGGAGTTTTCAATTCTTTTAAACAGTTAAGTGTGAAAATAGCATATATATGAAATGGAAAAAACTATGTTCCCTATTTTAACCAATGCTTGCATTTAACAACAAGTTTCAACTTCAATTTGAGAATAAAATAACGGGGAATCTACTTATTAATTTGTTTTCCATAACAAATAGAGGGAAATTTCTTTTTACAAGTAGCCAGAATATGAAATATATGACATATTAAGTCATTTTGCGGCGGAATCACTTAAACCAGATATTTAAAAAACAGGTGTATAGTTGGATAACATTTTTTTGTTGCCGTAATGTCCGCTAAGGCAGTTTGAGCGAGATATTTCCCTAATCACAATAGATACCATATTCGAATTTTATTTTATAACGAGCGGAAGGTACCCGTTGAAATTCAACGGGTGTGAAAAACGTTAAACTTATTTTATAAGAAAACAGCAAAGCCTGAAGAAAAACTGTATGCGTAGTCATTCGAGGAGTTCGTAACCTATCTTGTTTGTTGTGTTCGTTGTAGTAGACACGCTGACCGTTTTCCAGGTGCACGGAGAGATTAGTGACTATTGGTCCACTTTCATGCACAGGACACCCAAAAATCGGCCATACAGACTCATTACTACTTAAGTAGCAAAGGTTGACAGATGGTCACCTCGTCCCTACGGTTCTCTTGAGCCGTCTTATGAGTGATTAACAGCTTGATCGCTTCCCTTGTGTACATACATATATTAGCATTCCATGACTTAATTCAGTTGCACTATTCAACGTTGATATTTGCGTTGAGTATATTAATCAGGATTGGACAGAAGGGTACAATCCAGCTGTTGATAACGTCAATAGGAGTAATGGCAGCAGAAGCCATGTTTATTTGACCAATGAATCCTCCATCACCCGGACTGCGCCTTCGGCATAGCCATAAGCATTGGTTTCGGTTGCTAAATAAAATATATATGGTGATTCTTAGTGCACTTGTCGATTTTCATGCAAGGATGTCGTTAATTGCTCAGAATTTCAGTTCTTCTTTCGGGTAAGAAGCATGTAGTGACGTCATTATAATTTCCGCCATCTTAAAACAGATTGAAGGTTCGAAACAGATGGGTCTATATTTGAACCAGATTTAGAGCTGGTTACCCGTCCGTATGTTGGGTAAGGATGAAATTTGTGCGGATCTTAGCGTAACCCGAGAATCACCACGGGGAGATTATCATGAGATCGCTGGTGGGCATGTCTTTGAGCATCCAAGTCTAACTTTGGTCGTTTTTATTACAAGGGCTCATTTTCTCGCAAAGAAGACATTACTTTTGCTTTAGAAGATTTATTCGAAAGATTACTCTTTTTTCTATTAGGCATGTGGATGGATATATTTTTAAGTCCAAGGAGGGGAAACACATCGGCGAGCGAGAGTTTTGAATGGGTAACTCGATGATTGAGTGAATGTACCTAAGTTAACTGCACTTTAACACTTTTAAACTCGTGACGTTAATGATGTGGGAATTGGTCTAAAAAACAGTTCACAATCGTAACTAGAGGCAGACGGCTTCACTACGTGTAATACATCTGAGTATTAAACGATAATAAACAACGCCGTGTTTGTTGTAGCAACAGAGGCATTATTACCATTGATATTCGCTGAACGTAAATATTCTTGCGCATATAATTGTGTGTGTAATCAATTAATTTCCTTTATGTGTATTGTTTACTACGTAAGTGTTCTCTCATATGCATGCGATGCCCCTTTGAGAGCTACTTTGAGAAAGACGTTGAAGAGTATACTTGTTGTAAATATGCATTGAATTTATCGATTCATCGAATGAAGCAATCTATCATGGGGCCCTTGGGACTCTGGGCCCTTCTTATACGGATTTGCTTTCTACGTACTATCATGGGCCTGCAGGAAAACGTGATATTTCAGTGCTAGAGGTGGGTATATCCTTTGAAAATCAAATCTATGGTTGTCAAGGAAATATGTTATTGTTGATTTCAATTGAAAATGTGAGATTTTTTCAGCTGAAAAGATGAATTTCAGACAACTTCGGAGGGTAGAAGAAAATCGATTGATAAAATTAGAAACTTCCTTTATTCAGCCATCCGATTAAAAAAATCCCAGGCCTATATCTTGAGTGAAAGTACTTTTAAAAAGCAAAAAATGAAACCACTGCACCGAACCCAAAGCTTAGCATGGACCACCAGGGGTGACCTTCGGGGGCTTTTGGGGGCCCTGAGGGCTTTTTAATATAGCATATATTACAACCAGACATTTTGTTCTATCTACATGCCAAATTTCAGCTCAATCGGTCCAGTAGTTTTTGCGTGATGGAGCAACAGACAGACAGAGACCATTACATTTTTATATATTACTAAGGATCGCACTCTTAACCCTGAAAAAATAGGGTTTCGGTTAATTGAACCCTACATTGTTTGTTGTATATCAGTGACAAACTCGTGTCCCAAATTTCATCAAAATCGGTCCAGTGGTTTAGGAGGAGATGTGGAATATACCCACATACCCACATACATATATACATTGACTTTTATATATATAAAGATTTAAGCGTCTGTAATAAGTATGAAGTAAATACTGTAATATTAATGGTGCAAATGTAGTTATATATGACAAAAATTATCGGAAATTAAATAACTATAACCACATGAGTCTCTAGATTAAATTAGATTAGAATTAGGTGGAGTTCCTCCAAGGAGGACCTGGGGCACTTAGACCTAATGGTTCATTGTGCCAACCACCATGTCTTTAATCACCCATAGAGTCCAGTCGCCCTACTAAAGGCTAGCACGTCCTCTACGGGGATACCCCTGATTTCATCAAGTTCCAAAAATGGTGATCCCAGATGCCTAACTCTAATCCTCATCAAAGCGGGACATTTGCAGAGTATGTGTGATGTTGTTTCGTCCTCTTCCTCGCACCATCTACATCTTGCCGAGTCTGTAATTCTCAGGAGATGGAGGTGTCTCATGACTTGATAGTGTCCGGTGAGCAGTCCCACTATCGTCCGAAGTTGTCCTCTGTTTAATAGGAGAAGCCTTCTTGCCAACCCCGGTCTGGGTCTTCCTATCAGGAGTTTGGCTTGTCTGAGTCCCTGTATGTCCCGCCAGATCTTAGAGTGTTGAACTAGGCTCCACTGTTTGATCTTTGTAATCCCTGAAGTGGGTGCGATTGGGATGAAAGGCTCTAGTCCAATTGGGTTCCCGCTCGAGCCTTCCTTCGCCAGTTCGTCAGCTACCTCGTTTCCAGTTATGCCTATGTGGCCAGGGACCAAGAAAAGTTCTACGTTGCTCTGTCGGCTGAGGGAATGGAATGCTTCACGGCACTCCAGCAGCAGTCTTGATTTGCACCATGCAGATATGAGAGCTTTTCAAGCTGCTTGGCTATCGGTGCATATGTGAATTGGTCTGGCTTTATGACATAATTCCTTAGTAGCATAGGCACAGGTCAGCAAAAAATAGACCTCTGCCTGGAAAACTGTAACATGCTCTCCCAAGGGGATTGAGAGCCTTTTACCAGGGCGGCGACAATAAATCCCCTGCTCCTGGTCTTCCTTCCTTCCTGGAGCCGTCAGTGAACCAGACATATGCTCCGTTTTGCAGATCTTTGCCTCCTTCCTTAACCCACCATTCCCTCGCTGTCTCGCATGAGTCTTAAACTTGACTCATTCTTTCAAGCCGTATAGAAGGGTTTTTGCGATTCTGTAAAAATTACTGCGGTGAGAAATTGATTAGTTTTTATAAATAGTTGAGAAAACATAGAAACTACACACCGTTAGTTTATTGACGAAATCTAGGTGTTAGAAGTTCCTAATGTTGTGTATTTACTCCCTCTGGAGCGCACTGCCGTAATCTATCCCAAGTAAAATAGCTTATATTTTTAGGCAAATTGCTCGAAAAGTAGTTCGGCAAGGGGTTAATACTTTGATATAACTAGAAATATAGGAGGTTTCCTTTAAAATTACGTCAAATTCATCAAATTCTAGGTGAATTGATTTGTCACTCAAACTAGCTTAAATTTAAACATCGAAATGTAAGATATCGCAAGGAATAGTTCCCACAATTTACGAAGGTCAAGAAGGGTGTGAGGAACCAAATCCAACGCAGGAAGAGGCAACGTGGTAGCAATGAGAAGACGATGGTAAATTGGAAATACAGGAGGGAAATATGTCACGACCGAAAAGAGAAAAAAAAGGAGAGCAAACAAGGACAAGGAAAAGAGGAGAGCGAAATAAGAAATTTGTTGGGAAAATAGGAAGAGTATGAGAAGCGGGAACCGGAGGGAGAGAGAACTTCAGAAAATCAAAGGTGAACGTAGACGGATAAAATATGACTTTGAAACTGAGGAAAGTAACTTCGTTTCGGAAAATTGGAACCATCCGTGTAAGGCCTCGGGGCCATCATAACTTTCGAAAGACCCTTCGCGATCGGCCCAATCTAGATGGTAACACTAGACACTGCTACTGTTCCACCCGATACCTATTTTAAAGGGGATTGAGAAGCTATTAAGACGTTAAAAGTTATACGCTCGAGGTAAACGACCTCTCTACTTCAGCTTCTTCAGTCTCCTGAACAATGAGCGTATTATAAGTTTATTCGACAAACGGTCACACTCCTCCGTAAAAGAAGGCACATGTGGGGAACATTACCGTTCCCATTATGTATCGTATAAAAACCTATTGGCCCGGCCGTGTGAAAGCAATCTTCAACACGAACGGAATAGAAAGAAAAAGTTACCCAAAAAGATTCAGGATGACAAGTTTGCCTCTGAAAATCAAGTTCCTGGAGCTTTAAAAACAGCACAGAAGAGCGAAAAAAACTTATAGTGAGTGAATAAAGCGACAAAGGATAAGGTGGGGGAAAGAAAAATTTATCAGATAAAAAATGTGTTCCATTCCGAAGAATATTACCCGGCCTCTCTGTGCTTAGTTGAATTGCTTCAACGTTTTGCCTTTACTGCCAGGTGCTTCGTCAGGACGGCATTTTACAATTATTTCAGACGAAGCGCCCATCAGAAGACACGAAACGAATGTAAATTAAAAAAAAACAGAGAATCCGAATAATGTTCCTTAAGTATATCAACACCAGTGAAAAACTTAAAGGCAAATATGTGAGCTTCATATGGTAGACTAGAATACCTGTTAAACAATATAACGACCAACAACAGTTCCACCGATGTAAAACGAAGTTGGGTTGCCGAATTTTTCCATCCAATCAGGACGTCTACCAAGCGAGCCGAGTCAGAACATTTTCCAGCCAGTCTTGAGATTTGAGATCGATCCGAAGATATCTGACTATCGCGCTCCTATTTCATCTTGTTGTCCATGGAAAACAAAATATAATCAGTGTCGTTCACGGTGTGGTTTATTTAAGAAGAGAAAAAGACGGGAGACACGAGAGAGAAGTGTGCAATAATGGCGGATGAAAGGAGCGAGAAAATTCCAAAAAAATATAATAGGTGGAGCGACGAGGAAACAAACACTGATGATAACTGGTCTGGCGGAATTCTAAGACTACTGAGATCGATATTTCAGTATAGATATTTTCAGTCCGAGTTGGTAAAGCAGGCGATCTGACATGATTCAGCTCGCCTCAGATCTTCTAGATCGCAATAAGTTCATATCGATCTGAAATATCATTCGTATCATAAAAAGTCGCTGATACAAATTGCAATAAGTTAGTGTTTTTATTATCCAGTTTAAAAAGCATGCTGTTTAAGTGTTAAATATATTTCACAATCAATTTGCATTAATTTCAATTGCCCTAAGAGGATTTGCCAGGCGGTTAAAATTGATCGGGCGTCACCTACCGAGGAATACACGAATGTGTGAAATTCACAGAAGAAAATTAACTCATATCCTTTTAAGAATTTTTTTTCCAAACTAGCAGTCTACTTTCCATCAGTATTATAGAATTCTCAAATATTTCACATGTGGCAGTAAATGTTTTAATGATAGGGGTAACTGTCCTTGAGAACGTATCGGTGGATACAATGATACTACGGAGGGATTAAGAAATAATGACTGGACTATCGCTTGCCACTGTTATACAACATCATAATATTGATAGAGTATAAATGATTGTCTTACAAAAATCATTCACCTTGGACTAACAAAGAGAAATATATTTATTTTCGCTAGACCAAGCAATAATTCATCTCGTGGCTTATCAAGCCACGAGACGAATAATTAAGACGATGAAACAATTGATTCGCCACACGACAAATACAATCAACTTGCAGTACTGAAGTATGATACACATAAGTAATGCTTGAATACTGAAATCAGATATGACTCAGCTTCAGAAGCCGGAAGACCACACCTAATCTTGGGAGACGTATAGTGGCGTAAAACAAATTTTACAAACAAAACCGTGCCGTGAAATCAAAGTATTCAATATTCACACCATATTTAAAAGATTTAAACTTACTGCAGAGGACTAAGATACGTGGAAAATGGATTACGTTGATATGTGTCCAATAATTGGGTCAGTAACAGGAATCATTCCATGTACATTGATGACTGAGAAAGTTACACCTGATACAGAATTAGCGAAAAACATAGAAATAGTAACACACTTTAAGCCGGTTCCTCCTTATAGAATAGTAAATACAACAGTCACTTTTGGCATAGCCCGTTCGCTATGCAGTAATCAATCTCATCTGAGGCAAGGTAAAAAATAAAATATATACCTAATTAACGTAATTAATCTTCTGTTTACTTTAAGAAAAAAGCAAGAAAATGGGCGACATTTTCCATTGAAATCGTCACAAATTACAGGTTGAGGATAAATTCAGAACTTTATTCCCGCAAACGAAATCCACACAGAACATTACAACTTAAACAGGTCAATTCAATTGAAATTCAATTAAACCAAAGAGCATCACAGTACTTCAATATTACGTGATTTAGTTAACCCTCTTGCGCTATTTAATCTTAAATACCACTTCGCAGAAAATGCCCATTCATAGTCAATTGCAACAAAACTTAAGAATGATTTGAAGTAGATGCGATAGCTTTTGCGGCTTGTAGAAGACGAAGTCTGCATTCTCGGGTTTTCCACCTCGTGTGTTGCCAACAATATACAAAACACATGCGGTGTAAAACCCTAAAATACAGCCTTCAATGATGAAATAAGGCGGTCGAATACCGGGACCACAGGAAATATACCGACGCGAAAGGAAAATAGACAAAAAAACACTTTTCATGCCTCTTTTCCGAGGTCTATGAATTAACAAAGAATGAAATTTGAAGAAACACTTTGCATAAAAGTAATGGAAAATACTCAATTACAATTTAAATCTTCAAGCCAAAACCTGATAAACGTACAGAGAGATCAACCAAATGAATTTCCAAAAACATATGCATGTGTGTAAAACATAACTATGAACCGGTGAGAACGAGAATGCTGTAAGACGGAAATGCCTCTTTTTCAGAAAATGAGGAGTGAAATATGTAAAAAGAAATAAACCATAAGTATTGCTAAAAAAGTCACTGAAGCTAGACTCATACAACTCATGCACCAAACAGAATGCTGGCATGGGAATGCTTCCGCGCACTAAATTGAAATAAGGCAAAAACGGACTCAAAAACTTTACGGTCTTAGCGGCTCATATTAGGAGAAGATATTTTGTACTCCATCCCTGAGGACGAGTCTCTCTTGCTTCTTGTGAGAACCACCCAATTTCTCGAGAAGAAGGAGAGAGATCATCATATTGGGATATTCTGCCAGCCTGTAGGTTTTTGGGCTGTCTTTCTCCTATCTTCCCCATTTCTGTGACGTACTTTCACTTTCCTGCACATTACTTGCTCACCATTAGGTCTCTCTTGAATTTTACTTACTCACTGTTTCTTCTGTATGCTGTCCAGAATTCCTATCCTCTTCCAAACGTTTTCCCCTCAACAACCCTCTCTAACACACCCTCACCTCTCAACACACCCTCCATCCACATTTTCTGCCTCCTCCACCACCAACGTCCTCGCCTCTCTCACCATATCAAATGCTTCCTCATTCGTCTTCCTCACCATCCAGCTTACTCTCTCCATTCTTCTCATAAACCTACATGTTAAATGTATCTAGTCTACTTACATCCTCTCTCCGCAATGACTGCGTTTTCGACCCATACAGCGCCACGCTCCTTATTATTAAAGGTTTTTACCTCTTTTCTTTACGTCTCTTCTCAAAGGCCCCCTCATCAACTCACTTATCTTCAAAAATTCTTCCTTGACTGGAGCAATTATAAATCTGATGCCCCTACCAATCTTTATCCTCCAATATTCCTCCCACGTACGTAAACTATTACACTTGCTGCGTTGTATGCCCTCACGCCCCGCCCCGCCTTAGTACTTCTAGAAGGCCTCATTACCTGTATTTAGATCGACGACTGGATGATCGAATTTGCACACTACAGAAATAATTGCGAAAAGAATATTTACGGTGACAAGAAATACGAAGAAGGCGATCGACGGACGTCGACAAAAGGGGTTTTTGAAAGTAATATGGGATCGTTAGTTATGGGAAAGTTAATAAAGTGGCTCCAGTTCTAACTCTCATCCAGAGGGTTCAAGTATGAATCCTGGGTGAGGTAGATAATTTTTTGCGCATCCCTAATTGGGCGCAAAGTGGAAGCACTTCAAGTGCAGTACTCCTTCCGTCTGATCGGACATAACGCTGTGGACACACTGATATCTTCTACTACGCAAAAGGCTACGCTTACGTTCGTATTATTGAGTTAATAGGCGTAATGATTCATATATGCGCCAATATTTGGCAAGCGAGCTCCCATATACGTCACCACAAGCTGGCACATGGCGAGGGCGTACGTATTTTTCAAAGTACACATAGGTATCATTGAAAAAAAATTTACAATAAGGTATTTTATATTGTTTACCATTGTTACATACGCATATTGTTTTCATTAAAAATAAAAAACACACATTAAATTCTATTTAAATATTTACTTTATCAATTACTTTTTTTGGCTATTTCACCAATATTTTAGCCTGATTCGGCAGGTTTTTTCTACTAGTATATCATTTAAGTGCGTTTCGTACGACGCTTTACACCTTCACTGCGGATAATACGTGTACATGTTATGAAACATAATCTACTGAGTTAAATGACATACATGTAAGTCAATGGATCTCTCGTCACCAAGCACTCCGCCAGGAAGCTCCTAGCGCGTCTTCCGCTACGTTTCCATCCAGCCGCAGTTCGGCAGCGACCTCAAATCAGTTTGGAAGCGTCTTTTTCATGTTTTTTGAGTCTTTTTTGCAGCTTTTTGTTTTGTTGTGTCACTGGGTAAGATGTCATATGAAATCATCGTGAAAATTTCAGCCGCATTGAAAGTGTTAGTCCAGGACAAGTTAGAGGATGCTCGCTGGTATGAGAGCTTTACTGTATTATAATATAGAAAACCAAGATGCTCGTTAACAAGCATGATGGATATCATCCTCACTGGGCTACCCAATTCCGTAATTGATGTGGTACCAGTTTGCTACTCGCATTGCCGAGAACCTGTCGACCAGTAGCTGTCGACCAATTACATTAGCTTTTACTGTTGCTCAGCGATCTTCACCTTTTGAATCAGCGCCACCTTACACCTCCTTGCGGCTGTTAGCTATTTTCTTGTCATTAAATTAACAATAGATGACAACAAAACGAGACAGTTATTTCAGTAATTTAAAATACCGCTCACTTGTCAGCATAAGCTCAATGTGTGTTCAATTTTAAGGATAGTTGAAATACTACTAGATTCCATCCTCAACACCAAGCACTGGCAGGCATGCTAGATATTGTGCTGTATCAAGTATGGTGTGAAATGGGTTTAAGAGTAGGCTAATGCCAACGACGGGTTTCTCCCTATTATTTATTATATCCCAAGTATACTCCTAGTTGTACCTATCTACCCACCAGTCTTATATATCGTAACTAACGCGAGCTCCGAATTACTACCGACAGAAGGGATTCTTTTAGAATAATGAAGAAAATAGGGTTGAGTTGACAGAGATATAAATATGTAGAGAGATGGTAAAGAAAGCGAAATTATTTTCGTGGAATAACATGTTATATTCATTTTATTGTGCATTCGTTAGAGCCTTAATCTGTACAAAAGTAAATATCGGATGTGAAACTATATTATTTACAGTCCATGGCACTTCAAATCAATACGTATTTTTACGTAAACAAAAGATAATATTCACACTAATGTATCTAAACGATCTGACAACAGAATTCTGTTTATTGACTTACTTTCCTCTAGATTTATTACTGAAAAAGTTTTCATTGATGAGAAGAAGGACAATAGAAGACTTAAAACTTTTACAGAGTAACTAAAATAAATCAATACACGCTAAGAAAAATATTTCCTTTATCGCGGAATTCATTTTAGAAAGAAATAAAACATTTAAGGAAGTTCCACCGCGACTGTGTGAGTCAAAATAACTTTTAGCTATTGAAACCCAAAACTAAGGTACAAAATATGCTGATTATTCCACGAATGTATTTTCAACGAACGATGCTTTATAGCCATTGGAGCCGACTGCAGCACAATTTCTATAGAATTACCGCATTTTGACTTCAATTATTGCAGTTATTGGCGAATAACTCTAAAAAAATATGTAAAATGCGAAGATTTTACTTTTAAATTAATTTTATAAAGGCAAATACTATTTTCCCCGTGTTTCTCTCATTCTTCCATTGAACACCACGTAATTTTTAGTTCAATTTACGAAAAACATAGCATGGAAAAGTTAAATTTCACTGTTTATATCAGACAGAGGACATTTTTATCTAAAAGTTCCCAGAATACGAACTGAATGACATATATGTCTGCACCACCTTAAACTCCCCCGCAAAATTCAACTGGTAATGTAATTTCATGAGCCAGGACTCTACATTATGCCATCTTCACGTGAAAAGGAGAATTTTCAACTAATATATTTGTAAGATGGAGTTTAAAGGTAGGCAGGTTGCGTTTATGGGAGAAGGAGAAGGACGAAAGCGGAAAAAATTTCCAACGCCTACCCTCACAAGTGCGAATGCACTTATATTGTACGAGTCAATCTTCTTACCACATGCCACCGATAATGTCTTCGTAACATGCGTCAAAGTAGTCAATAAGTCGTGAAATTTATCAAGTACTCCTCATTTCCCATAATCGAGATATTTCACAAGGTGAAGCACACAAGCATTAACTAGGAATATTGACGCCAATTGCAATAGTGACATAGAAGCAATTATAGATTTTAGACACTATCAGTCTCACCGCATGTTAGTCATGCTGGGCCTTAACCTTTGCCTTTCGATTCATGAATATTTTACCCGCATAAATCCTCACAGCAGAATGCAAAGTGGGGAATTTATGCGGGGGAATCAACCTCGACGTCAGCCCCTTAAAGATGGAAATCAAATTACCGCGTGAATTTCGCATTTGAGTCCTCGACTATTTGCATATAGCTATATGGGCGGTGAGCCTTTGCGTCACGAGGACACAAACGCACGCCTTGAAGAATTACTTTTATCACATATTTAAGCGTTGCATACCATTATTCTACATGGGTCAGCGCTATTATTTCATTGTTTCGCTGTTTATTCAATCTTATTCCACCCCCAAGCGTCTATTTTTCACCGTTGCTTTCTCTTTCAAGAACCATGCCTCCTCCCTACTTTCATTTTTGAAAATTGCAAATATAATAGGGCTTCAGTGTGTAATAAACACAAACTCCTTTTTTCTTGGTCATAAAAGTGACAGTTATCTAAAAATACGGAATTACTTTGCATTTTCAATAACGAAGCTTTGATGTTTACTGTACAGCGACGACAAAATCAAAGCCAACGCGACATTTTATGGGGAACACACATCATTTTCTCGTTTTTAACTAGTACAAGAGAGGTAAATATGAAATAAATATTGCAAAACTATTTCATCAGTTCATAATAAAGCATTTATTCATACACCAAGCGCATCACTTTTGCCTTCGTTGAACTTGTGTTGGCGTCCATTATTTTTTCACATTCATTGGTCGTTCAATCCTAAGATTGGTTGGCTGCAACCATCCATCTTTCCCTTTCTAATATTAGTTCCGTTACTCCCACGTAGTTTTTATTCTGTATTTTCCTCTTTATTTGGTCTACGTATGGCCTACACGGCCTTCCTCTTGGCAATGTTCCCTCAGTTTCCTTCAATTTCATTACTCACAAACCAATTGTGCCACATGGTGTGTCCAATCCATCTAGCACTGTCCAATCCATCTGGTTCTTCTTTTCTGTATTGTGTTCTATATGATCCTTTCTTCTTCTACACTTCCGTAAACTTCTTGATTTCTTATTTTCTCCGTCCATTTGATCTTCAGCATCCTCCTCTAACACCAGGTTTCAAATGCTTCTAATCTTTTCAGGTATGATTTTCTTAAAGTTTGGATTAGGCTGAAAAAACATCAAAATTAGATATGAAGCTCACGTTGGACAACACTATTTCTCTTTAAAAAGACTTCTTCTGCAATTTTCTCTGACTGTTCGCCACTACTTAACGATCGACTAAACGTGAAGAAACTTGAGAACAACATGGCAGAATGCGCAAAACCTTATTACAACCATTGTCGCTTTTGGCCACTCTGTACGAACTCTGTGAAAATAATATTTTATTATTGCATGTTTTCTCAATTGTTTTAGCAAAGGTAATTGTTGCATGGTGAATGGACTATTTAAAGTCCATCTATATTGTTCTTTCTAATCAATTGAGAGGAACCGGCGTACAATATAATAGGTGTCAAAGATTACTTATTTCTGTATTTTTGGCCAGTTGTGTTCTAGATTTAACTTTTCTAATTGAGTCGTTAGGGATACACTTTCCACGTATCTTTGGCTTATGCCACAGGTTCTATATATTTAATATATTTTTTAGTATGCAGTCTGGATATTATGACTTAATGGTACCATTAAGTCTAAATTTTTGCGCCGCTGTTTGTCTACCAATATTGTCTGGTCTGCTGGCATGCATCGTCTGATCAGTTGTTAATATTATTAGAATAATCTATCGGTTAAGGTACGTTTAAATTTAATTAAGAAAAAATACTTTATATATTATGATGCGCAGTTCCCTATCTACCAATGCGAATTATTTCAGCATGTCAGCAAACGTCTTACCTCTCTTCATCCCGTCGGTATGTGTCCTTCAATAGAATTCCAAAAAAACCTTGATTCGAATACGTTTCTACCTCAAAGGTGCGGCTTCCCAGCACCGGATATTAGAGCAACGAGTGTTGAAGACTGACAAACGGGAGGAACGGCGTTCGGATAAAAAAATAAAACGGGACAAGAGATAGACGAAAACGCCAGACATAGACGGAAAGACGGATTGATGAGACCCTGGAACGGACTTCCGAGGGGAAAATGAAAGGGAAAAAGAATTAATAAAAGAAAAAATCAATAGAAAAAAAGCGATGTCTGCACCATTGGCTTTTACGTTTCCCATTGGTGTAAAACCGCACTGGATGCATAGGAATTCTTCGTCCCCTCTCCCCTAATAACATCGGTTCGTGGCATGCGGTCGGGGTTCCTTTTATATTTTTTGCTAGACGGACAAGACTTCGAAAGAATTCGGAGGATTTGGGGAAAGGGAGATTGGTTCTCTATTCGCATGCCCTGCGCGTTTTCTCCACTTCCGAGACACGACACACAGCGGTCCGAAATCGGAAAGAGCTGGCCAAAAGTCCAAAATTGCTTTTTCTTTCATATATAACCTTGAAATTTCACATGGAAACTCTAAAATGGTTGAAGTATCAAGAAGAGCACTTCATTTTTGGTGAAGTTGAGGGAGGAATTTTACGGAATAAAAAACAATACGATCAGTTAACACGGTGTTTTGCCTTAGTTTTTTCATTATTTTTTTATATCTTCGTTCTATAACGTCACAAAAAGTTGGCCACTGTTTTTATATGCAATTTCGCATTAAATACTAAATATGCATGGTTGTTTCGTGAAGACTCGTGAAGTGACTTATATCAGAGCCTTGTATGAAGACTTTTAAGGTTTATTTGAAGAAAACTTTAACCTCTGCAGACCATAGAAGAGCCTACGCATCGAAGTAACGGTTGGGAACCATGATTAATGAAGAGCTATTCTAATTGCATCAGCCATTTAAGAGTGCTTAAGCAAAATTTCAAGGCTACTCATATTTAAAAAAAGAAGCAATTTTGGACTTCTGCCAAATTGTTTTCGACTTCGGACCACTTTTCGACAGTCCAATTCCTCCATGACACCCCGTGGGTTCTTCGCGCATGCGCAGGCTTTGCATCAACCTGATCGTGAGGTGGAAATCTGGACCCTCTCATCTGCAATGACTGGGATGAAACGGATAGGAAACGGGAGAAAAATTGAGCCAGTTTCAATCCGCTGGACAAAAGTAGACAGTCGCAAGCTGGATTCTCTGGTGAAAGATGGAAAATGAACTAAAAGTCGGACTTAAAATCATGATATCACCACAGGAAAGAAGACAGGGAGGAATCAATTCTCTTTCACTGAAATACCGATGTCCTTTTGCCTTTGTATCATCAAAGAATGCGAATCCACAAATTACGAACCGTACAGTTGAACATGATAGGATTCTTTGTGCATTAAGAGATTCGTCTAGCATGCTTTGTATCGTATCTATATAATTACCCCGCAAGCTAAGGTAGCTAAGAAAAGGTTCATGATGAAAAGACAACTACTTTGTTCAAAAAAGATAGATATACGAACGAGAACAGTATAAAGTACGAACAGTATGTGAAGGCATTCGTGTTGAGCGTGGAACTCTATGCATCAGAAGCATAAACTATTGGAAAAGCAGACCAGAAAAGATTAAAAGGCTCCTAAATCTTGTGTAGGAAGAGGATGCTGATGATCAAATGGACGAATAAAATAGGAAATGAAGAAATTTACAGCTGTGTAGAAGAGAGAAGGACCATATGAAGCATTACAAGAGAGAGTAAAAATCCTCGATATTTTTATTGGCGCAGGCCACTATGTACCCTTACGATTTCTTTCTTCATTTCAGTATGCGTCCTACCTCTCTTCATCCCTTCGGTAAAATCTATTTTCTTTCCTCCCCTTCCCCACATACCCTACATCTTCCCTTCCATTACTACACCCCATTACCTTCTCCAACCACCTCATTGCTGGGTCTCCCTCTTATGTCCTCCACGAGTTTCCTCCTATAGATATACTGCGGGGTAAAAATAATAACTTCTGTGTCACCTTTAAACTCGTTTTATCTATTTTTTCAATTAATTTCCGCCTCGCTCGTAACCACCTATTCTCTAGCGGTTCCAAACCTAGTCCTTCCATTAGCTGCTTGACTACTATCACAACCGTAATATTTAATGTGTGAAAATAATGAGAGGAAGATATTGTTAAAAGTGAAAGTACTTTTCTTCTGAAAGTGCACACATGAATACTGTAAACAACTAGCTACAAGGATGAAAAATGAGCCTCTTGACTGATATTTTGACTTAAAATAAAAAATAAATTTCCAGGAAAATATATTAATTAAAACGCCTTCTATCCACTGCGTGCACAGAACTGCAACAAGCTGTAAGAAGGGCAGAATTGGTCTTAGGAGGAAATACGGGAAAATAGGTAGGACTAATGATTGAAACAAACGAAAAATGTAGGATAATTATCACTAGTGCTAAGAATGTAGAAGGAGCTGCAAGATAAAATAAAATATTTTATCAAATTGACGGATACAACTGTAACGCCAAATGCAATAATTTAAAAAGAGCGGTAGGTGTAATTATGTATGTCTCAAATATGTATTCATGTACATTTGATGATACTTATGACTTACAATCTGCCGATATGATTAAGGTGACTATTGACCTCCATGCCTCTGTATCAATTTCGGTCATTGGAGCGATCAGGTACCATTTCCTACCGACTGAAATATTTTTTCGCGAGCTTGAAAAAATTCTCGATAGTTCAAGAGAGAGGAATTTAATATTAATAGGAGATATAAATGTGTGCACCTTACAAGACAATGATACTTCTTACGTGTACAAAACCATTATGGCAAGCCAAGGGTTGGAAGAGTACATACGTTCTCCCACCAGAATCTCAAAATACAGCAGAACTTGTATTGATCACGTCTTTTGTAGAAGTAGGGACAACTTAAATTATGAGGGTATGTCTTATGATCTTGGCTTGACTGATCATTATATGGTTCTATGTATTGTCAAATCTAACCTTATAGAAAAAATCCCCAGACCAGTAAGATCCATTTATAAGGTTGATTTCGGCCATTTGAAGGACCTTCTAGCGCACTGTGAATGGGAAGATGTCTATTCCGAGAATAATGTCACTAAAGCATATGGTATTTTCCTCGGAAAATTAAAACACTGCATTAGCCAGGCAAGTTTTCTCGGAAGAATTAGCCAAAAAATCGCCTAATTAAGCCATGGATGACCAAATCATTATCATACAAAATCTCTAAGCGAAACATACTGTACAAAAAAATGAGAAAACAACCAAACAATGATAAATTAGCACGATATTATAAATCTTATCAAAAACGGCTAGACAACATGATCCGAGAGCGTAAAGAAAATTACTACTTACAAGAATTCAATAGTAATGATAATAACACGGCTAAAAAGTGGCGCATTTTAGACACCATCACAGGAGGCAAACAAACAGGGGGGAGTGTTGAAAAAATAAGATCTCATGATGGAACAGTCTTGACGGAAATGCAATCAATTGCCAATGAATTCAATTCACACTTTGGTAGGGTAACTGATTCTCCTAGGAATTCCACCAACTTTAATTATGATCCAGCTGAGCAGGAAGATTGGTTTCCTAAGATTTATACTAGAGAGTCTTTCTTTCTATCTCCTGTGGATAAGAGAGAAGTAAATAGCATAATAAAAGGTCTTCAACCTAAGAGGTCTAAAGGGATAGATGAAGTAGCCGCTATTACAGTTAAAAAAGTCGGAGAGGAAGTTTCTCCCGTATTTGCATATATAGCAAATTTAAGTATGGAAACAGGAATTTTTTCGGAGCAGTTCAAAACGGCTATTGTAGTACCTATTCACAAGAAAGGAGACAAACTAGACTTAAATAACTACAGACCAATATCCCTACTCCCTGTATTCTCAAAAATTTTGGAAAAGATTGTCAAAACCAGGTTGTTAAGTTTTTTAAATAGCCATGGGTTCTTCAGTACCCATCAATTTGGTTTTTTAAAAGGAAAATGCTCGGAAGATGCCCTACTAAATTTTTGCTCAAATCTTTATGAGGGACTAAACAAAGGCAATAAAGTAGCAGGACTTTTTATTGATATAACAAAAGTTTTTGATACTGTCGATCATAAAATTTTACTGGAAAGACTACAACAAGCTGGTGTCAGGGGTATTGCACTAAATTGGTTCCGGAGTTATCTTAGCGATGGATGTCAATATGTGCATATTAAAAACTGTAGTAGTAATAAGATACATATTACACGTGGGGTCCCACAAGGCTCAATTTTGGGTCCAATACTCTTTCTAGTTTTTGTAAATAATTTGTGTAACGGAAAGTTTCATGGTAAACTTACTTCATTTGCCGATGACACTGCTCTTTGCTACTCCGACAGCTGTATGCATGAATTACAAATGCATATGCAAAGTGATTTAGACAAACTTAAGTATTGGTTTTCCATTAACTCGATGGTACTAAGTAGTAAAACAAAATATATATTATTTAATCTAAAAAATGTAACTACACCAGTCAACAGTGTGTTATATTATAGATGTATGAATTGTATTAAGGATAATGCCTTGTTTTGTAATCAGTGTATATTGATTGACAGAGTGAGTTACATTAAATATCTGGGAATTTGTATCGACGAACATTGCAACTGGAAACAACACATTAACAAACTAAAATCGGAGTTACTTTACGTGATAAGAAAATTTTACCTGTTACAATTTATCTGCCCAGTTTCTGTTCTTAGAATGGTATATTATGCATTAGTGAATTCAAGATTGGAATACGGTATTGTGTGTTGGGGAGGAGCATATTTAACTAATTTGCAACCTCTTTTGGTAGCTCAAAAAAAGATAATACGGGCAATGGTACGAGCACCAGGAACCGCACACTCCTATCCACTGTTTATAAGGATGAACATCCTACCTCTTATACATCTTTTTATTTTTAAGGTCTTAAGAATTTTTTATAATCGAGGAGGTGAAAGAGAAAAACCGAGAGGTTATGACTTAAGAGGAAACCCTGGTGTACATGTACCTAGACCTAAAATTGAATTGTTTAGACAGAGTTATCTATATCTAGGGCATAAAATTTGTTCATCTCTGCCTGAAGAAATAGTTAAAATTAAAAATGAAAAGGGGTTTTCACTACGCCTAAGGAAATGGTTATTTGGATTTAAAGATGTAAAGCACTTACTTGCTAAAGTTACCTAAGAATTATTATTTTATATGTTTATGAGCAAAATTAAAAAAGATTTCTACTTTTCTATCGATTAAAATTTATTCTATGTGTACAATAAGTTAACAAACATAAAAATTATAAGAAACTGGTGCAGAATACATCCCTAGATGTCTTTATTAATCGATTATATAAAATTTCTTGTATGTAATTCAAAATGAGTGTATGTCAACAACAACAAAAGCAAATGTCTTATACATTTTGTTGTTGTACCTTTTTATAATGACTATGTAAATAACAGTTTAATTGTTGTTAGTGTTGTAAAGTACTTATTTTTGAAGAATGTGTAATAATTAAATTCAAAAAGCTATAATGATTAATACATGTTTTCACTGTTCCTTTTTATTAAATGTTATTCTATTCGCAGTGTTAACTAACACAGAAGTGTAAAAAAATAACTACTGCAGACTACGGACAAAGCACCAACGACAGCATCTATGTGATTGTAGTTGCAACACACTTATTCTATGTTTTTATCTTTGTATTTCATCTGTGATGGTCGAGTCGGTGACCCCAAAACGGAGATACTGTCCAATTGGGCACCTATATTCCAGACAAATCATTGTAAAAATAATAATTGTATTCATCTAATCTATAATAAAAACCATTATTATTATATTATTATTATATGCTGCTTACGGAAATACAAGCAGGGAGAATAAAGAACTCGGTACAGAATGTAGCCTGAATAAAGTTGGGGAGTAAAAAAATTATTGAAATCCGATGAGTTCTCTTCACTCTAGCAGTCAACTTCGAAACAATTGATCTTACATAAAATTGATAAAAATCGACTTTTCATGAATACGAAGCTTAAAGATCCTGTTCGCTGCAAGTTCATTTACTCGAAAAAGGGCAATATTTATCATTTTCAGTAAGTTCTTGTAATAAAATGATTGACCATAAAATACAATTCTTTATCAATGCATGCCAAAATGCGACGGAAGATAATGCCAACAATTCTTCCACACCCCCCTGATTCACTAAGATTACCCTCTTATCAAACACGGCGCATTTGCTACTCTTCAAAAGTATGTATTTTTTATCAATGTATCGCTTCTACACGACAGACGACACTAGTACTTAAACCATACGAAAGACAATTAAAATGGAAAAAGATCAGGATACGTGATTAACTATTTGATACTACTCTTATCATTACAAGTAAAAAAGAAATATTTTAAAAAGTTTAATTTTCACAATGATACAATCAGGACTGAATTTCACGCCTACTATGGAGTTGGGTGAGGGACGTGAGTTGGAAGTTCACGCTACCTGTTCAAGAGATGATATTTTAATGTGTACGAGCCCTGGCATGCAGCGTTAGTTTTAATTTCTAAAGGCATGCTATGGAGTGGTGAGGGCAGTGGTGGAAAAGTACAGGAAAAAGGGGAGAGAAGTTTACCCTTACTTTGTATATCTCGAGAAGGCTTTTGACTGTGTTCAGTAGGACAGACTACTGAAGATATTGAAGAGCAAGGGGGTGAATTGCAGAAAAAGAAGATTGATTAGCGCATTATATTCCACCCATGGGATAGCAATGAAAGAAAGAAACAGCAAAACGGATGGTTCGAGATCGGAAGGGGAGTGCGGAAAGGGTGTAGTCTGTCCCTAACCCTTTTAAACATCAAAATGGAGGAAATGGTGCAGGAGTGCTGGCAAGTCAGCAAAGGGGCAAAAATAGGAGGGCGGATAGTGAAATGAATGACATTCGCAGATTTCAAGGTTCTGTTCGCAGAGAGTGAAGAATACCTCAAGGAAATGATAGAATAACTGAGGCAAAAAGAAGCAGAGTATGATTTGAGGGTGAATAAAGAGAAAATAAAGGTCGGGGAAGAAGAACAATTGAACATCACTATGTAAGAGGAAAGGTTGGAAAAAGTTAAAAGGTATAAATATCTTGGAAATTAGGAGGAGTACCGAAAATGAGTAACGAAAATAAAAACAAGGATTGGATTAGCGAAGGGGGCATTCAGAAAGAAAAGGATACTACTATGTAGTAAATTGGACTTAGAGTTGAAGAAAAAGCTAGTGAAATGTTTTGTGTGGAGTGCTTTTCTGTATGGCTGCGAGGCCAAGGTCATAACAAGAAAGAGAAAGGAAAAGGCTAGACATGTGGATATTGAGGAGAGTACTTAATATCAAGTGGTCCCACAGTGTGAGGAATGAGGAAGTCTTGGAGAGAGAAAGAGAGGAAACAAAGTTGTGGAACACCATACAAGGTAAAAAGCGAAATTGGATTGGGAATGTTTTGATGAGGGAATGTTTACCACGAGATGTGCTGGAAAGGAGTTTGAATGGGAAAGCCATAAGAGGAATGAAGAAAAGGAATATGTTGAGTGACATACAGGGACGAGGAAACTACGTGAGAACGAAGAGAGAAGCGGAAGACAGAGAGAGGTGGCACCAGGAACCTGCTCGAGCAGACAGCCTAAGATGATAATGAAGGCATTCTAGCGACATTTGTCAACAAGACAATTGAACGAAAACTAGCTGATATGCATGTTGCTTTACGATTTGAGTCGGTAAATTCGTCGCTGGAAAGCGACTTCTTTCGTTACTGCTACTTGCAAGAGAGGTACTCAAATACTGAACAGGCGACAGATAAATTTCAGATACCGATGTTCCCTCGGGAGTGTCTTAACCAGACTGAGGATGGCACTACTGGTAAAGAGCATGGACTTGCCTGTAACTTAATTCTGTTGAAAATAACAGTCTGCTTGATGGTATTTATTCTCTCATCATCTCATCGCTGAGTATCATTGTTTTTATTTTTTTGAATTAATGCATTATTTGCATATCCAGTCAGTAATTAATACATTATATTCAATACAGCTGACATTTTTACAAAAACCTCTCAAAAATATCTGAATATCGTCGAAGAAATAAAATAATTTGATAACGGTTGCACTATGACATGTCTGTCAGTGAACTCCCAAGTTCCGAGCACCATTTTGACCCCCTGATATTCCAATTACTGTCCATCTCCGATCCAAAGTGGGAGAGGATGGTGGTGACCACAGGGCTGTCACTCCTTAGTGACCCGAGCCCAACCTTGTACCAGGGTTCTCTCCGTTTGACACACTCTATCCTCACACATACTGCCACGACCATGCGTCACAGGCCACGCAGCCGAAGGGGTCACTTGTGACGGGAGGTGGTTAAGAACAGGAGTCGCCCGCCCTGCGTTGAGTCGCCCCGATCTGCTACGACACACCCGAATTGAAGTGCCTGACAGGAGAGAGCAAGAAATTCCACGATCTCACAACTTGACTGTCACACACAGATTGGAGGAGTGAATAAGATTCGAAACATTGAGAACACGGTTGAACTTGGACGTGGAACACAAAACAAATTACTATTATTATTAGAGCAATCTACTGCTTAGAGTAAGTTCAAATTGAAAAGAGTAAAATTTACTCTAGATTTTTACACGCGCAGGGCGGACGCCAGCTGCTGTGAAGAAAGAAACTGTAAAAATCCTCTATATTTTTTACAATATCCTAATTCATCCTACACCTCAGCATATTTCCTATCTCTCCTCATCCCGACCATGAATCCTATTCTTTTTCTACCCCTTGACCACTTACCCAACATTCTTCCCTCAGTCACGACCTTCAGTATCCCTTAGCCCCTCATTACCTCTTCCAACCACATGCATAATGTTTCCTCCTGATCTCTTCCAAAAGTTTCCTCTCGTCACCCGCCATACCAAGCATGTTCTCGTTCGTATTCCTTTCCGTTCACTGCACTTTATTCATCCTCCTCCACACCCACATTTCGAACGCCTGCAGCTTATTCTCGTCCTTTCTCTTCCTCTTTTCTCAAGGTCCACGTTTCTGCACCATACGTCACTTCACTCCATGTTAAACTCTTCGCCAGCCTTTTCTTTACATCCTAACCAAATGCTCTCGTCATCAGCTACCTCACATTGCTGAATTTTTCTTTCGCTAACACAATTCTCCTTCTAATGAATTAGCTAATGTTCCCTTTTTCCTCCAACGCACAAATTAAGTAAATAATTAATAGTTCATATTCCACTTCAAGCGCCTAAATAAACGACTTTTTCTTTTGATGTCCAAGTATTGCCGTTGACTCGTCCTCGCTTGGGATATTTTTAGGTAAACTATGAACTAATAATACGGTTTTACATGCATTCACGCATTTATAGACACCAAACAACGTGGCACTGATTCTTGTATATAGAATATGGCAAGTGAAACTAGAAATATATTGCAAGATTCAAATACTAGCTAAATATGGACTGGATGACGTCCGCCATTTTCACAAGAAAAATCTTTGTTTACTTGTGGAAAATTCACAAGTCCTCCGTTCTCGTTTGAGAAACATTTTTAAGTCACATTGGTACGAAACCGACTTATAACTTGCAGACTTGTAACTTGTGGGCTTGTACCCTTGAGAAACCGACCGCGAATTCAACCGACTTTATCAGCTGCCCTCCTACACATAACCAATATGGCGAGCGAAATTATCATTCATTGCCTTCACAAAGACAATCAAAATATTACTAACTGGAAGAAATTAAATCTCTTTGCCAATGTAAACAATTGAAAAAAAGCGTTTCAGACTAAACATGAGACAATTTCTAATGAAGGCCATTTTTATAGGGCCAAATAAGTTGCTTCTCAGCATGTAAATCCGGGTCGCGAATCAATAAATCACTCACTACTCTGAGTAATTGTAACCTTTCCTTCACCTTTCATAATAGATTAAATGAATTAAATGGATTGGTGGTATCTCGGATAGCTTTGAGGAACCGTTTCATAATGATGAAATTAAATTAAATTGTTTTTTCCATAGTTTTATATTTTAATACGGTCCGCGTTCCGTTGCATCACAACATCATCAGGGGCTCGATCACGGTTCTCCATAACGCGGGTGCTCGCGTTATGGTAATCATTCAATTTCCCTCACGAGATAAAAATGATGATCGTTAACCTTCAAATGCTGTCAGGCGCTTCTAATCAATAATTTCAAATGATGGAGTGCGTTTTTTGCACAGTAAGCATTTCACTTCAAAAGAGGTTTGCATTTTGGATAACGATAAAGATAACGCGAAAGAAGGAACCGTGATCATACCCCTGGTCTGATGTCACCCGAGTCTTACTAGGGATTAGGTTGGAGTGGAGCTTAGATGACTGACTTCCCTATCCGTGAGCACAGGTTCGAATCCAGGAAGTGGCGGTAAATTTTCAGGGTAAAATCCGATCCCTACCTGAGAGCTGTCTGGTGAGAACAAGCGCAATACTCGGTCCTTAGGATGGGACGTAAAAATGTGGTCACCATGGCGCTTCGTAATGAATAAAATACCGTGGCCGGCTTTCTCTTCACCTTTTCTCTAATTTCCAGCATACCCTTTCCTTAACAACCTATACCCACATTACCCTTGATGGCACAAATATTCTCATATTTCGTTCTCCTCCCCAAACAACAGATTGACCAGCAACCATTTTTAAAACCGTAAGGCTCTAGCACTAGTTTCTCATTATAAGTTCCCGGGATCCATTCCCAGAAGTGTCGGATGTTTTCCAGACGTATCCCGATGCCTACTTTGGTCCTGTGTGGAGAGATCAATTCAAGGGTAGAACTCTCCGTCCGTTGGATGGGACGTAAAACTACGGTCCACTTGTTACCTTCCGTTTGGAGCAGGCTAATGCCAACGCAGGGTTTCTCTCCACCATTCATCATTTCCCCCATAAAAAACCTCCATTTAGCTACCTACCTACCAGATCTCATCAGCGCAAATGACCTTAGTAGTCAGTCACCTCCCTATATAACTAACCGCATTTCAATTAAATTATGTAGGAAAACCAAGTTTTGTTTCATCAATGAAATAACCAAGATTGAAAGAAGATGATGAGTGAATATGGCGGCGATGAATTGAATAAAAATGAAGACGGATGGTTTAAGATAAGAAAAGGAAGCAATGTAGCACGAAGACAGTGTCTAAAGAATGTAAAAATAGTATGCTAACTGTTTTAAGTCAAATGTAAACTGTAAATCAGCAAATAAAGCACTTTGAAAACCACACTGTTTACTGAAGTCGATTAAAACTAAATAAATGTAAGACATCGACGAGTAAACGAATGGTAGAAATCCTTACAGCACATAGAATAATTGTTTTAGCCAGTGCCGGTTCCTTAATTAAGGACGGACAGGTAAGGGAAGGGTGGAAGATAGCCAGCCCACAACTCTGTCACCTCGTCCCACAAGGGCCACGGACTCCGATTCTCACTACCTCCCATTTACAACGCTGAATCGAGAAGCAGCCGTTCTGGGAAATTTGTGTTTCGGCCATGATGGAGAGAAACCCTCTCGGTTTAACCCTTGAATGGCGCCATTTCCTGAGCTAAATCTTTCCCACCATTGTAATCCTGAACCGGGCTCTGAATGTTGATTAATGTTATCGTTTAGTTAAACGTACGATGATCCTTATTGAATTATAGCGGTCTATTCTGTTTATTTAATTGGCAATGTTGCACTTTTATAATTCACTCCCCGGATAAATTTAAATCCTCAGACTTATATTCAAATTGGATAATAGGGAAAGGTTAGAGGTCCTTTTGCCTCCGAAGTTTAGCATTCGAGGGTGATGCTATGTATTCACAGACTTGAAAAATCTACGAAACAAATATGCAAACTTAAAAAAAATAGAAATGCAGATTAATTTCCATGATTCAATAACTGGTGGCGATCTGTCCCATTTCATGAAAAACTAATCACCAGGTGATCATTGAATACAGGGCCGTTTTTCAACCACCTCAATATTTATCTAAGCTCAAGGATCGAGTGACAGAAGAATTAAAACAGATATTCGTCAGAGTTGAGTTGTAAAACCATTTACCTTTGACAGCGGTGCATCTGCGATGTGGGTTTTCTGGAGAAAAATGTATGTATTGACAGAACTGACACTTTCCCGGGAATTATATGATTAAATTCTTCACAGGTTTCAAACCGAGTGAGGAGTTCAAGTACTTCTACCCCCTTGAGGACGATAGCGGAGTCAGCCATCGAAACGTCGGTACATGAACTTCTGACCCGTTGGAATTCACTCAATTTAAGTTATTATTTCCATACGTACCAAATCTACTAATCTGAAGGCTCTGGCCTTTTGTACCACCATTTATTGTATCCGCAAATGAATTTTTCAAACAACAAGAGAGGCATAACGATATGTGCGAGGAAGAGCAAGAGAAAATTGAGAAAGCGAGCCTGGGCAGAAAAAAATGTTCAAAGAATGTTTGTTTAAAAAAATATCTGATCACATATCTCAATCTGATTCATTTTAGTACAATTAAAAAAATAATGGCGGATGGTTGACAAAGTGTGCTATACTTACTTGTAATATAACCATTCGATTGCTAAAAAATATATATTAATTTTCGGATTTCAAAGCGGAAACAAAACCCATTTAGTTTATTCTGTTTACAAAATTTACTGGTATCGCTATACTAAAAAATAAAAACTTAATCCCCGTTCGCAAAATGACATAGGCACAGCTAACAGAATCGGATACTACTTCCCAGCTATCCCTTTTCGGTTATTTTGAAAAATATATTTTCCTTTCCCTGAAAACACTCAATGAAATGTAATAAACTTTGAGCATTGATTTGCGAGTTTTTTAGTTCAAACCGCAAACTAAAACTTTCCTTTCTTAACCCTTCAGGACTAGCGAGCAGTCTTGTGAATTCCAGGAAGCTAAATTTTGCACCCATGTAAAACGTAAAAATAAATTAAAATTAAATTAAATTCCAAGGTATTTTGGGTTTCAGCGATTCATTGCCATTATCAATGCACAATTAAGGTGTAAACGCCGGTAAATACAACTACCTTGGCAACAAAGGAGGAGGGGGTGAGGAGCTACTATAAGGAAGATAAAAATGTTCATATTTCATAAATTATATCACTTATTGCATGATTAACGAAAATATTTTTTGCAGTTGGCCATTTTCGTTATCAAACAATTTATTATTTTTGTAACCAGAGTTTGTCAGACCCAACGCGAGAACGTGGCAAAAAGTGAAGCGAGTACAGACCGGGTTGAAAATTTGAGAAATGTTTCATGAAGTGATTTTACCACACAAATCCTTCTCTTCCTATGCATTCACTCCGAATATTCACTACTCCAATCGCAACAGATGGTCGCAGTCTCCCAAAGTATCCTCCCCCGGAGAACAAGGATGAAAAGTTCGGACGAAAAAAGTGAAACTCCTTCCGTCAACCTCCTTACCTACGGATGTCGCTCTTCAGTTTATTATCCACCCACACTCCTCTCGAAAGTTTTTGTCTCCCTCGTATCCAGCATGCAGACACACACACAACCTCCCCCCCCAACACTCCTCTCCAAGAGGACCGTTCGAGCACAAGTCTCCTTTCTCTCCTCCCGGCCGTCCAACCGACAAAACGGCCCCCGCTTTCCAGACCACCCTCCTCCGCCATATTCCTCTCACAGCATTAAGCGGGTTGTTGTTGTGTGAAGCACTTGGTGATGTAGCAACGAGATCGCCCACGAAGAGCATGAATTCCACGGAAAAAGAGTACGAAGTGAAATTCTTGCTGAAACTGGAGAAGCTTGTCTCGACGAGGTCCATCCAACCTTTGCGGAATTCAGAATGTCCATTTTCTGAGTATTCTCACTTTCCACCTGAGAAACTGTCCCCAGAGAAACTTTATGCTCCAGCAAATAAAATAGTACAACTCCTTTCCCTTTGTTGGTAATTTCCCACAGTTAGCGACGGCATACTACAATCGCAACGGCAGAATTAAAGACTCAGCTCTCCAAGAAGAGCAAGTAAATACTTCAAGTAACTTGGAACAAGTACCAGCACACACAACACGAAGGATATGGGGAAGCAAGACTATACATTTTGCTGACTATTCTGGTGACCAAATAATTATTATAAATTGTTTTTTCTTCGAGGGAAGATACGTCTTGCGAAACAATAAATACTTATCAAATCCTCTCCAAGGTTTCGCAATTGTATGTATGTGTTTCTTCAGGTCTTTGAGAATAATTTTTTGAGTGTGAGTGTGGCTATTTTTACACTGTGGCTATCCTTATATAAACTACATGAAGTATGCAATAGGAAACAACCAGAAAAAAACGATAATCACTTTCCAAAAATGATTGATTCCCAGAAGAAGCTATAATATATACTCTCTGATACCTTCATTATATAATACTAACTCACAGCAAAACAGATGAAAGAATAAACGTCGAAAGACAACTTGTGCTTGAAGCTTTAAGACTAAGGAAATGGATGCAAGAGTGAATGTGCGCAACAATCATTACATAAAATAGCATACGGATCAACCCATTCGGCCTCTCTCTTTATACTCTGAGCTACCTCACACCCGCAGAGCCCAGTCAATGTGAGAAATTTCCCACGGAGCTCATAACAGGCAAAACTATTCTCCTGCCAAGTGGAATCGCATAATGCTGGTGATTGGGAACGTCTGCGACCGACGGCGAACAGTAATTTTCGTGGCACAAGCACAGCGTGATAAATGGTCAATGGCTGGTAACTATTAACCGAGGTACGCTACTCTCAGAGTGTTAATCGGTAATCCGTTATACGTTAGGGATCTTCCGGATTACCGTTCGTAAGCGAATCACGAAATGTTTCAGCAAAATAGGACCTAAAGATAAATAGACATTGGAACTTAATTTTCCAATAAGCGTAGGTTGTATGTAAGCACCAATGGCACAATTCTCCATGGTGAGGCTGGAGTAATACTAGAAGAAGAGCATTTGTCTGCCTACAAAAGAGAAAATAACGAAATATCACACCACTATTAGCGGACGTTATAATTATTAATGAATTATTAATATTATTGCGTCTTATTTGTTCTATTTCATATTTTACTTTAACGAAAATAAAAAGGGATCCGCTCTAGGTAAATCAATAGCATCAAATGCTCCCGAGCTCCCGTTTGGTCCCCTTACTTATAACCCCGTACCTTACATATAAATCTATGATTGAGAAATTAAAACATAAATTCCAAAAATCAATAGCTTTTAAGATGAAATTACTAAGTATGAACCCGGACTACAATCACATTTTGAAGATGAGCTTTTTTCTGACACTTACTGTACCAAGGGACTATGCATCTCTTCTGTTTTTGTATCGTCTAATGGACAATAAGGTGGACCGAGATTTTATACTATGTGAGATTAATTTTAACGTAAATGTTTAGCAACTAGTACGAACAATTTATTTTTCATTTGTATTATACTCATACAAAATAATATTTTCATGCACCCTTATATAAAATGATGAGGCTAGGCAACAATCATCCCATTCCAATAGATTTCTTTTATAATAGTTTAGACGTTCAAATTGCATTTATTACATGCATCTCTATAATATTGTTAAGTGTCTAGTATATTAAGTGTTCTTTACTGAAGACAGATATGAATTTTTTCTATTTGAAATTTGTTCACATAACGGTTTACATTTTTGAATAAAAAAGGACAGTTAGTCCATAATAACGATAATTATAATGTCGACGTAAGACACGTTAAGGAAAACATTTTATGCCTTAAATGTGGAATAATTTATGCGCCAATTCATTTAACAATTGTAAGGCAAGAGAATAGATAATTTCACATTACCAGGGGGCATTCAAATTTGGTTAAAGATCATTTGAATGACATTTTATGCCTCATCGTTTTCACTCATTGATGCAAGAGTTAAGTGGGACAACCGACTTAATTGGAAAACAATCTTATGCGTCAATACTATCCTCTTCAAAACAATTCATCGGATGCTCAAAAGTTAACATGGGCAAATCCAAAGAGCAGACGGATGATGACAGCCAGCTGCTTTATCCTGGTCCTTTCAAACAAGCGCCTCCTTAATCTTAATCACATTACATTTCGAGCTATTTCTGGATAAGAAACTATCAACCAATCCATGGCAACGTCTGATTCATAACCCTCAATTCACTGAAAGCTTGAATTTAAAGCTAACGTGTACCGCTTATATTTTACAACAGAATGTGACAATAGATTTTATGCGTTCCACGCCACGAAAACAGTCAATTCCTTTCAGAGAAATTTCAACCGATAAAAAGACCGAGGCGCACACGAACCGAGGTCAAATTCAAGGATGCAACGCATTATTGCATGGTAGATCTCTTTCCTTCTGAAAAATACAATGAAGATATTAATGACCGATGTTTACAATAATTGCTATGATGCATCTATGTTTTGATATGAGAGGCCAGGTTGATGTTACACACAGCAGTGGTATTGCGCGCGCGAAGTTAACCTAAAATTTACATCGATTCTATAAAGTATGATACATAATAGCATTATAACACAATAACACTGTGATACAACACAACCAATTACTGAACGTACCTGTCAGGCCTATTCGCACCAGGCCTGGTGTAAGCTGTGGTGAAATTAATGTTCAAATTTGATGATAAAAAATTTAAACTCAAGAAGGCTGTGAAAAATATTTTAATCAAGCACAAGCTTCATGTTATGAGCTACAAAAACATAACCGTGTGTAATTGTTAAAAAATTCAGAAGCCTGAGCAGAATGAATTTATATTTCCAATAAAAATGCTAAACATGTTCCGTCGACAGTCTATAACTCACGGAACAATGATTCAACGGTTTTTTCTGATAAATAAATAAAAAACAGGTCAAACTTATGAAACCAAATGAATTGAATATATCAAGAGTGTAGGTTATTTTAAATATGACGTATCGAAAAAACATAAACAAAAGGTAAGAACGTTAAAAAGCGCATTAAAATTACTTCTCAATTCCCGCAAGTAGCAAGAAAAATGGAAAATGCTGTAAGTAGAGTGACTTTAAAATTAGGATCGGTGGAGATGGAACGAGGACAGTAAGACCTTAACCGCCAGCGACACAAAGAACTGGCTTGATGCAGCCGACCGACTTTCAAAATGCTCACTCGACAAATGTCCACAATTAGGGTCACCGTCAGTGAAGAAGTGCGACCCACAAAAAGGTCTCGTCCCAGACCTATACCAACGACCTAATAATCTTGGGTTCGTGTTGTAAGATCAAGGACCCAACCGCAAATCCAAGACCTTCGATTATAACGGAATAACTGACTGGACGGAGACAAAGAGAAGTTTGGCAATAGACTACTGAGGATAAGGGAGCGGATAATATCAATGACATTGCTTTTAAGTAAAATGACGACAAAATCAGCAATTAAACATACATAAAACGATAACAATTAGATGAATTCAAGGCAAACATTCACAAAAAATTAGTAATGAAGTCAAATAATTATTTAAATGATTTTTTTAATATACTACATTTTTAAAAAGGAATAAAAAGTATAAAATTTACTTTAAAAAAACGGACTAAAAAACAATTTTTAGTGGCTATGGAGATATTTGTAAGACTTGAACAGAAAAACGTGGGGCGCAGGTAACCCATGATATTTAAGGAGTAGTAAAGGGACCATGTGTCGTTGAGCAAACTCCCACAGTTAATACCATTTGCAATGCACTGAAATTGGTTGTGAATTTATCCGGATTATCTACTTCTATTATCTACTGCCTGCGCCCCACGTTTTTCTCTTCCTAAAAACTCACCCTCAAAAATTTAGACGGGCTCAGGGAAAATTATTTTATACTTTTTAGTCCGTTATAAAAACGTGGTATATTAAAACCTTTTTATATAATTAATTATTTTCTTATTTTTAGTCTTATGTCCGAATGAAAGTTTCCAATCGATTTTATACATCTTGATGAGACTCTGACAGGGACACATAGGAAATTCCCAATGTATTTCAGATTCTGTTCAGATGAAAGTGTGTGGAATTGAAATAATTAATTATTCGATAATTAATTAATTAATTGTTATAAAATGTAGCTAACATTGCATTGTCATCCACTTTTGAGCTATGGTTAAACTTTCAAGTCTTTGGCTGATCGGGAAGTTAGTTTAAACTCGGTTGCAATATTCCACCCGGACAGACGAATAGGCATGACGGAAACCAAAGTAATAAAAACGTGGTAAATTTGAACTTTGGAACCTCATAAGGCTAGGCTTGAAGTAACACCAAGAAAACAAAAAAAATATTTATTTTTTAGTATTGTACAAAAAACAATGATTTTAAATATAAGATGAATTAATCAAAAAGAGATTAACGAAGAGATAAGTAAACTTTACAAACTAGTAATTAACGAAAAAACCACCGTATCTCAGCTAGCAATTTTTAAACCTATCTAGAAAACGTATTTGCACAACCGGATTTGTTTACCCTCTCTGAAAACTTATAAACATTTTCGGCCTCATAGAGATCAAATCACGTTGGAATGTGACTAGGCGATACAAATAATATTATTTCTTCTTAAGGTTTACCGACAGTGGCAAATTTATAATTAGTGATGTTTTAGAACACCGTTGCCACCATAGCGATGAATGACAAACGGCAATAAAAATTCCCGTCAATATTAAATTGTCTATTAAAACAAAAAAAAACAATGAGAATAACATAAAGTCAAAATATGCAATAAAAAATAATAAAATTTAAGTACATTCACGCGTATTTCAAGTGCAACATTCAAGTAAAAGCATGAAAATCCGTCAGAGAGTTACATCGTACACGTAACGCGACAGTATCCCGAAATTCCAAGTGGGATTAGTGTCTCGTCTATCCAATCGATAAACTGAAATACCTACCATTGCATGAGATTGTCCTCAACCCAGAGATTCTGTACATTATTCAATCCCGACTGTTTTTAAATTTCCTGGAGTCATGTTTTCAGCATGGCTCAAAGGACAAAACTTGGACCCCGCGCTATATCTCAAGAACTGGAGGAAGCGACAAAATAAGACAGAGACTGCCAAACTGGGAGACCAAAAGTTCTTAATTTCCACCAACAATCAATATTATCATTAAGTGATCTACCGGATAAGGTAGATGGTAGAAAGTAAACCTCCACTGGATTTCTACGTTTACAGGGTCCTATCTACAAATAATATTTCTTTCTTCATCTCAGCGTCCTCCTCTTCTTCATCCCGTCCATATAACCTACCAGAAGCGGGACCCGGCTTCGCACGGGAGGCTGTGAATTAATTGCACCGAGAATGCTTAAAAGAACCGGGCTAATGTTGAGAATTTTACATCTTCTCGGCTAAAAACAATTTATGCATAACATGAAATTTGAGGTTTAATTTACAGAATATTTTTAATCGCATTTTTTATAGATGTTTTAGAAGAAGAGAAAAACAAATGGTACAAAAACCACATATTTGGTAATATTATTACCCAATATTGGTCCAGAAATAGTGCTAAATAATGTTCATAAGATGTAGGATGATCATGCCCGTGAAATTTCAGTGGGAGATGCCATTTACCTTTACCAATATGAATCATTGTATGACGCGTGCTATATTCACTATTCAGATACTATCTATCAGTCATTAACCGCATGTTGGAACTTCGGAGTGAATTCTCATTGAAATTCGCTTATATGTAATGAAAATCTTATAAATAATGTACAAAGTATGCATTCTCGTGTAAAACTCAAAAACTAAATGTAGTACAATTGCCAAACTTTCAGGACTATAAAATGTCTTCTATGCACAGATAACTGACTACTTTTCATGTAACTCATGACATCCAGTTCGATGCTTTTTCGTTCGTTTTTCTTGGAAAAATAAATGTTCCTACGCATCATGATTTTAAGTTCAAATTCTCAGAATATTTTTTATGGTACCTATACATATTCTATAATAATTCCAGAAGCAGAAACACCAAGTATACTAATTTGTAATATGAATACATACTGCGGCCATAAATAATACTAATAAGGGCAAGATGAGGGTGCCCGTTAACATTCAGCGCGAGAGAGAAAACATGAAAGCCGTTGTCGGTGACAATAAGAATCAATGTGACGTGCTAAATGCTGATACTATGTAAAAGCCATTAAACGCAAATAGTGAGGTTGGGGTAAACACTATC
This sequence comes from Pyrrhosoma nymphula, assembly GCA_963573305.1. NCBI lineage: Eukaryota > Metazoa > Arthropoda > Insecta > Odonata > Coenagrionidae > Pyrrhosoma > Pyrrhosoma nymphula. The sequence goes on from OY754330.1 coordinate 116,960,546, forward strand.
AACTTAGTCACTGAACCTGGCCTAAAAATGCAGCAGGCATGAATGGCCATTCTTGAAGATATTCATGCCTGGTTGCCAAGGATATTTCTTTTGTTGAAAATGAAGAAAAATTGATGAATTTAGAGCTAAAAACGCAATAATAAGACAAAAACGAAGCGTATAAGAAAATTTAATGAAAGAATTAAATACTGCATTCTTTTATGCGTTCGATGATGTAAACTTTCATCCAATATCCTGAGTGTAAGTAATTTAAAAAAGCAAATAAAGAAACACATACACCGAGTCCAATGCTTTTCTTATGGGAGTAAAAGTTAACGTTAATGGGGTACAAACAACCCCAATAATTGTTTATTTCAACAATTCTTTCTTAGTGCGCCTATACACCACGATGGGGAAATGTCCTCAAAATGTCACGTTTTTATCACCAGTAGTTAGGGTTGAGCGTTGATGAGTGAGTGAATCAGTCAGTCAGGACAATCACTTTTATATATTGAGATTCCATTCCATCTCCTTCCCCGCTTACCCAACAACTTCCCCTCTACACCCGTAAGTAACCATTGGCCCTTCATTTACCCCTTTAAACACCGACATTGCCTGTTCCTAATCTCATCCAGAAGTTTCCTATCCTCACCCACCATGCAAAGCACTTCCCCGTTTGTCTTCCATTCCGTCCGTCGAACCTTCTTCATCCCCCTCCATACCCACACCTCGAACGCCTGCAGCCTATTCTCGCCCTCCTTTTTCAGAGTCTACGTTTCCGCCCCATAGAACGCCGCACTCCATATCAAACTCTTCTCCAGCCTCTTCTTTATATCCTTACCCAAGGTCCCCATCAACAGCTCCCTTCTATTACTGAACTCTTCCTTCGTTAGAGCTATACTTTTCCTAATGTCTTCGCTACTATGTTTATTTTCTTCCAGCGTACAACCCAAGTAACTAAATTGTTCTTCGTGCTATAGTTTGAGCCCTCCTATTTTTATGGCCAGTCTCGCTTTCTTTGCCCTAGAGAATCTCAAAACTATTGTCTTCTTATGATTTATCTTCATTCTGTACTTCCCGCACTGGTTTTCCAATACATCTACTAAAGCTTGTAATCTCTTGGATGATTAAATAACCAGGGCTGGGACAACTGGAGGAGTCGGCCGTCGGCGAGCATGTTTCCAACAGGGACCACAGGGTCATTTGGGAAAATTCAAGATTGCTTTCCCACTCGCTAGAATATTGGGATCGTCTCACGCCATCAAAATCCGGCTCAACAAAAGGAAATTCGACTGGGACTCGGGCTTCCAACTAAGAAATATATGGAAGCCTATTCTCCTAATAACAATAAAATCCGGTGCAATCATCTGGGGAAGATAATTCCTAGGCACCGATTAGTGGGTACCTGACCTCTGACCGGTATATAATTCAGTCCATTTCCACAAGGCACTAATATCCAAGTTCGGACCGTGGGACCGCTTCAATAGAAACCCTGGATACTGCAGAGTCCCTGCCGGGGAATAAACAGTCGAGGCTTCTCGCATGGAAGCCTAATTGTAGAAAAATGATAAGAATATCCTCTTAATTTTTCGAGTGAGTTGATGACTCCATTACCCTCTCCTACATTTTAAAACTCGTAAATTACAAGACACAAACTACCAGATATGAGAAGCAAAAATCCAACCCAGGCGGAGCTCGTACTTGCGACCCCCGGATTAGTAGACAAGGATTTTCCCCCGCCATCACCGAGGCCGACAGCAATGAGATGAAAAATCATAATCTGGAGCTGAAAATTTCACTCCTTATACAACAGAAGTCTGGGAAGGTGACAACAGTGTTCAACATTGGACTACCAAAAACGGCACTGCGACAAGTTATCAGGAGCCCTGAAGACGATGAGCGTGTCTCTTATTGAAACCGTCGGCAGAGATGGAGGACCTGATCAGGTGTTTGGAAGAATTTATCTCAACACACAAAACCCTTCATCCAAAGCATTCCTCAGCAACCCCCGTTTCGCTGAGAAGGAGCATTGATCGACCCGCAGCAAGGGCGAGAAATGAATTACGCTTCGCGTCACATGAAATGCCTTCGATAGAACAGTAGTCTGATGAAGGGCCTCGATCTCAGAGACTTGCATCGCTTCGCATTAAAAGCACACGAAGACGCCACACTATGTCTTAAACATTATATGAGCACGTAGTTTATCAATATCCAGGTTTATTACACTTTTGTAATTGCTGTCTCTTTTCATGTCTGTACTTAAACTCTTGTTGTTTATAAAATACTGTTAATCTTGTTTTGATAACTTTCCTTGACAAAACAACAAGTACATATAATTGGTAATACTAAACATCTTCCTTCATCTTATAATTTTTTTAAACATTAAAATAAAAATGTAACACACATTTGCTAACAAAACAAATCAGCATAAGAAATAGTCAACAATCAATTAATCAACTTTGAATTCACTCAATCAATTACCGTTCAGCAATTAGAATTTTATAATATTACTCATCCAGATCTGATTACATAGTTTTATACATTGGAAACAAAATTTTGTATCCGTTTTTAAAAAATAATTTTCTCTTCCTCCTTCATTATATTTATTGAACCCACGAATGTTTCGCAATGGATACGAAAGGGTCAATACTGGAATTACATTCCTACAGTAGTTATTGTTTTGATCATCGGTGATTACATATTATGAGAGAAAGTTGTAGATATTTTCTTAAAACTTTTCCAGGCCTCCGGAAGGAGGAAAATGAAGTACGCTTCGCGTCACACGAAATACCATCGAGATAACAGTAGCCTCCCGGAGACCTGCATCGCTTCGCATTGAAAGGACACGAAGACGCCACGGATCTAAAAAAAAAATACTCTCCCGAAAATGGAGGGGCCAGGAGAAGAAGAATGCGTGAGGATACAATGCACGAAAACTCGGAAAAAAATATAAACAAGGAGTCGAAGCTGAGAAGGCTTCATTTCCATTCAACCTTCCATTTTTTCCTAAGTTTTCCACCTCGGGTTGTCAAATGAATGTCCCCGTGATGTTTTTTTTTACAATTACTCAGGTGTTCCTGAGACCTTTAGCAGATTATCCGGCTGCTTTTTTAATTTCTTCCACCATTTGCACAACCCCTTTTCCCCCTAAAAATGTGCACTTTCACATTCGCACCCAACGTATGAAAAAAAATATCTCGCTGTCATTAGTCGTTAATGAGTTAAACGGGAAGTTTGGAAGGATAAAACGTTTTGCTAAAATGGAGACAATTATATCACGCAAGACGTAGAGGTAGAATATCGTAACGCAGGAAGAAGACGGAATAGCTCATTTCCACAGTTTACTCAATAGAATGACGGTTTGTAGCATTAAAGCCATTAATAAATGTAAAAAAATCAATATTTACCATCGAAAAGTTCTGACTCTATCTATCTAATGATGACTTATAGAACGAAAACGTGAGGTAATTGTAAATAAGTGTGAGGAAGGGTGTGATTTATATTCATTCCTGGATCGTTAGAATAACGGCCAGTGATATCCTAGAGCAAGATGCTTACTTAACAGGAGGCTTGAGTATGACGATATAATTCCCTAATAACAAAAAATACGTATGAACATTGTTTCATGGTCATTTAATTAACAGTGGAAATTTAACTTAGGAAGATTATACATGTGCATGATTCTTCTTTCATCGACTTAATTAAAAAAGGCAAAGAAACAAGCTAAATCTGACTTACAATAGAAATTAACCATATATGACGCAGGGAGTGAGAATTTACGTGAGATTCTATCGTGAAAAAGCGAATCTCGCAAGCGGGAAAATATGGTTCATCAACAGATAGAAATTGCATGCCTTCATCAAAAGATGACCATGGAAAATCTCTGGACTGGTCGTGCTAGCCAATAGTGCGGTCAACATAAATAATGATTAATATCTCCAAAGCTAGTGAAAAGCGTTGTTCCACTGATGAAACCTTTGGCAAGCGGTCTTGTCGGGCAAAATTCTGAGCCGATCGTAAATATTCCAACTAGGTCCATTATAGGAGACACTTGAATGAGAAATGAGTAAACATGCAATGGCTTCTTCCGAGAAGAATTCTCTAAAAATATTTTATAAGCTCATGAAACAATAGGCCATAAAAACGATACAGCCCGTACAATACATTAATCGGTAGAGACTTATTACGCACAACGCTATTAAGCTATGCAGTAACCACATAGGATGCAGTATCGCCATCTCTCGAAACAATAGTAATGTTTTGCTTCAGTAAACGCAGGCACTAAAACTTAGAGAATATGACGCAATGAAACTCTATGAAACTCGGAGAATGAACGAATATTTCATCTATTTTATGCCTTAGCACTCATTCAGAAGTAATACCAGACTGCCTCCACTGCCAAATTTATTACAAGAACAATGGGTTGGGACCATTTTTTAACCACAAACGTGATCCACGCTTTATTCTTATTTAAGCTGATCGAAGGGAAATACAGTGGTCACGTGGCGGCGTCACATGCGCGAGCGTGATGGTATGGAAGGGAAGTCCCATGAGGAACGGGCTGTATAAGGAGCTGATGGGAGAGGACAACATATGACAAGCAACGGTGACAATCTAACCGCATTCAACTCGAGACGGTGGGATAGTGACAGCAGCGAGTTTCAGGTAAATCTTTGCTATTCAAACGAAGCTGAGGTGGGAACACGGTTCCTTATTTCTCGTTGTCGTTATCGTTATCCAAAACGCAACCCGCTCTAGAGGGGCAATGCTCACAGTCGCTGTCCTAATAATGCACTAAATCAATGAAAACTAGTGTTATATAGAAGTTGAGAAATAATCTGAAGAATGGTGCAAGGGCGCATTTGAAAAATAACGATAACGCGAGCGTACGCGTATAGAAGAACCGTGATCGCGCATCTGAAACAAAAGACGCTGTTAAGACTTCGCAGCCCGTCGGAAAAGCCCAATCTAAACAATTGAACAAAGAGCCATGGAAAGCAAGAAAGTTGATGCGCATTAGTGATGGGCCATTTCGGAACGATTAGTTACTTTGGAACGAATCCACTGATGGACAGAGAAGGAACGAATACGGTTGTGGAAATATTCTCGTTCCAAAGGACCAAAAGAAACGAATGGACTGAAAGGATTCGAAGGAATCAAATAAAGGAAAGGATTCATAGGAACGAAGGACCGAAAGGATTCTAAGGACTTAAAGGAATCAAATCAAGGAAAGGATTCATTGGAACGAAGGACCGAAAGGAATCAAATCAAGGAAAGGATTCATATGAACGTAGGGACTCAATTGAATGAAGGGAATGCAATGAGAACAAAAATAATCAAAGGAAAGAGAGGACTCAACCAATTCGCAGAGATGACAGGCCAGGTACTTTGAGGATGAGGATGGAATGACGTATGTTAATATGTTACACATCAAACGGCAAAATATTATAAAATAAACGTTGGATTACAGAATAAATATATTGGAGGTCCTCAAGCACAACATTAAGTGAAGAATTTCCATTTTTTGCGGTTTTTTTATCATAGCTCCTAAACTAGGATTCTGATCTGAAAACTATTCCCCCTAGTCATTTAGATCTCATTGTTACCTACAACTTGGTTCTTTTTGTTTTTTTTTATCTCTTATAGTACTCTGGTAGCATGGTTCCAAAGTCGAATTTTGGTAAAACTGTCAAATGTTTCTTTCCTTCACGCTTCTACTGGTGAGGATACGACCTTGAAACAAGACAGGCGCATGCGCCTTGACATGTTTTTCACCAATAATGTAAAAACCAAGCTTACTTATCGTTAAACCGACTATAAAATTAAAAATGGCTGCATTTTCGCATTTGTAAAACGAGACTTTCTGTTCTTGCTTCATATCTTTTGAACGGAAAGTCGGATCTCGAATCTGACGACATATTATATTGGAATTAAATATCCTACAAGATTTGACCAACCCTGTTATTCTGTGTTGCTTAATTTTCCCACCAGAGGTCCTCAAACACGAAATTTAGTAAACCATTTCCCAGTTTTCCACTGTACCTTCCAAACTTGAAGTCGGATCTCAAATTTGTTGACGGTTTTTAAAAATATCATCGAGGTTTACAACTGTATGCCATTACTTTTTCTCGAACACTAATTGTTGGCTGGTAACATGGCGCCAAATTTGGAACTATTGTGAAACTTGCTGTTTATCGACTGTAGCTTCTAAACTATAAGTCTTATTTCAAATCTGTTGGGTGGTTTTAAACCTAGATCTCATCAAGGCCTAAAACTTTATGCCTATTCTTACTCTCTAACACTTATAGTTTGCTGGAAACATGGCGAAACAAAGTCGGATTTTCCAGATTTTCGACTGTGGTTTCTAAACTAGAATTTGAATCACGAATCTGTTGGGAGGTTTTTTCTAGATCTCATTCAGGCCTACAACTTTCTGCTATTTGTTTTCTTCATTTTTCGTAGTTCTCTGGCAACATGATGCCAAAGTCGGCTTTTCGTGAATCTTTCGAATGTATCTTTCCCTCACGCCTTCAACAGTGTAGATATTACCTTGAAACTCGACAGGCACTTGCGCCAGTCTCTCTATAACTATCCTAACTATATCCTATAACTAAGCAAGTCTCTTTATAACTATCCAACAAACGAGTATGTTTCTTAAATTTCATAAATGCGCAGTCCTTGCACTTTTACTGGATTACATTGCCATTTTCTCCACTAACGGGAGTTTTTCACAAGAAATTTATTAGCTGGAGTGACGGAAAGCCAGATTTACCTTCATTATATTCGGTAGGTAGCGTGATTCTAGCCCATAATGGAATACTTTGTGGGCCGTGCTCGCCGTGGTTAAGAAAGTATCACCTCCGCATTTCTGTGAAATTTGTTACCTGTGAAATTTGTTACCTGAAGATGGCACAAAATGTAAGTTGCTGAAACCCGGGTCGTCTGAAATAAATTGTGTGGATTAAAACCAAGTTGTTCTATCATGGATGCTCCGCATTTCTTTTGAAAGTGTCATATTCGTATATTATTTAAATGATTTGAAGCAACGAGTAATTGACGAGAGCAAATAGCACGAATCATATTGAATCATATCATTGACATGTACCCAAATGCCCGAGTTCCCAGGCGCAACTTGAAAAGGATCAAAAGGAACGAATCTTTAAACTCGTTCCTTTTAGTGAACGAGAACGAAAGGAACGAGTCCGAGAAAGGAACGAAACTGCCCATCACTAATGCGCATGAGTGTCATTTACAATTGGCAAAGAAGAGGTTAGACCTTGGGAACTCTAGTTATACCCTGTGCGGAGCCAGTTTGTAGGGAACGGACTATCTCACCTAAAAAGGGCCCTCTGCGCAGCAGCCACCATGTTTATCTACCACTATACATTACGAATTTAAATCCATGCTTGCTTTTAATCCAACAGAGAACTTGCTCGAAATCCACTAAAGACATGTTCAACACACGCGAAACAGGAAGCAGATATTAAAAATGACTCAACGACTTATAGGTAGATGTATGTAGTTTCTAGAACCTATTTAGAGATAATTAACTCCATGTCAACGACCACGCATCGTCAAACTCAAAAGAATTAAAGAAAATGAAAAAAATAGAACACATGTCAAAGGAATACTTTTTGAGAGAATGAGCAGTTTTTTTTAATGAAAGACTTTCTCATTCAGGAGAACTCCTGTGTTCGCTTTCGGACGTTCAAAAGAAGATGCGTACATACACACAACAAGAAGAAAATGCATGCCCTTCAAAAAATATAAATATACACTCCTCCGAAATGGAAGGATAAAACAAAAATTACTTGCACGAGTGAGTTGAGGGGAGGACATGGAAGGATTAAATACGACGAAGAAGAGAAGGGAAGAGGAGGTTTAGGAATGAACAAAAAGAGGTTTTTCAGGAGGAAAATGCGGGCATAAAACGAATGGGACGATACGCATATAGCTCTTCTTCTTCCCCTTCCTTTCTCCGCTTTACTAATGCCAAAAACGTCGGCCGCATCACCATCCCATGCCGTTCACCATCGCAAAATTCCCAAACTTGTTCCGCTCAAGTCCCCATACCGTCTGCTTTCCTCCGATTTCTTTATTTTCCGCGAAGTAATTCAGCTTTATTCCGCCGGAACCAAATATTTGTCAATTCACCTAATGGAGGTTTTTTTATGTAGGAGGGCGGGAGGGGAGATGATATTCATCAACCACCACGGTCTCACTTGAGGCACAATCGAAGTTATCGTTGTATGGTCTCGTTTCACTCCTATTCCCTGATGCGAGTGATGAATTCCTGTATAGGAACAGTGAGATAGGTGTCATTTAAACCTTATTCTTATTCCTTACCTTATTCTTATAATGGTAATATACCGATTAATATCCTGACTTCCCTAGAAAATCTTAAATTATTGGTGGCAAAATTCAAGATACATATCCGGTCTTACATTCAATTACAGCGTGTAATCGATCTAGGCATAAGTAGTGCATACTTTGTAAATGCCTATGATACAAGAAAAGGGAATATTTCAGGTGGTCAATATGAGTTTAGGAAAACAATGGGCAAGCGTTGATGATGAGAGGACGATTCTTAACTTCATCAAAAAATATATTACAATTTAATCAGAATGTTTTTTTTTGCATTGTGAATACTGAAAAGTCGTTTGACGGAAAATAAAAGTAAAAGCAGCAATTTCATAACACGGGAGAATAATAAAGACATGTCCTAAATATCCTGCTAAACCTTTATTTGAGGCATGCTTCGCCACTAAAGGCAACATATTGAACATAAAAATGGGCGTAATGGTAAGGGCTCTTCTGAAAGACGAGATTCTTCAACACACATGTCGAGGAAACGATATGAGGGACTAGATGTGGGAAAAGGGTTGGTGGGGTGTGGATAAATGTAGATTTTCGGGTGATCAAGCATTATTTAGCCCCATAATAAAGGGATGGCACCGCTATGCTAGGTAGATAAGATAGCACAAGCAAATGCTACAGGATGAAAGCAAATCATTAAGTAAACGAAAAAATAGGTCGTCGAGAAAAGCGTGGATTATTTTAACAACAAAGCCAAAGTCCATGCATTTGATACATTCCAGTTATTTAAGCCGTAATCCAGAATGTAATGGACACATTAGCAAGAACGTGAAGAGGAAAATTGCGCCGGAGAATAAAGCAATAACAAAAAGGAGATAATTACTGCCGAGCACCCTAAATAAAGACGAAAAGAAATAAATACTTGATATACACCGCTGAGTTGGAGGGCTTGGAAGTAGGGTAGATGTAAGATTTGCAAATTTTTAAACGTGGATAAAAAGTAAAAGGGAGAAATTAAAACGAACACAAAAAGATCAAAGAAAGAGTAGAGAAAGTGTGGGAGATGTGCGAGAAACTTCAGAGAATGCGAAAAATATAACTAAATAAAATGAGAACGAGCAAAAAACTTGAATATTACTAGTTGTAGGGAACAGATTAAAGACCTTAAGAGTATAAAACATTGGGCGCTAATCCAGTAAGGTTTAAAAACCCACATCGCGCGAAAGATAGGTACGTACCTTATTTACTGTACTTTCTAAAGAACCTTTGAGCCTTCGACTCATGTATATATTTTATTTTTCAAGTTTTTGAAATTTCGAATCACTTTACCGGCGGAAGAGATGGTATTGGTAAATGCAAGGTGACATTCCTTTAGTGCAACCAGATGCGTTACTGCGTCAATTTTTAAATTAATCCATTAAATCTGCAAGGGGCTGATATAAAAGGGTCACCTTTAACGAATGACCAAGGACGCAGATGTTTTATGCGCCGGCTGAGCTGCACGCAGCATATCAATGTCAAAGTCAGGGAATATTACTAACGTGATGCAGGCAGTGCCAGTGCAGCCAGTTTAATGTACATTAAACTTGCTTGGTTTACTGAAGCACGTAAAATGGTTAGTATCTATCGTATAACTGCGTTGAAAAAGAAATTTTCATCGGCGTTAATAGTGCAACACAAATAAGAACATAATTTTTCGATTTACGTTTAACTTTTAGAAGTTATAAACTATAGTGTCACTGGTCAGTTGGTGCCATAAAACACCAGCGGTAAAGGGTTGGGTTGCCTTCGATGCCGAGTCTCGGACTCGTGAGTTCGGGTGCCTCCCAGGTCCGGCACTAAACGTAAAGTTCCTTTTCAGATCACATCCCTTGCAGGCACACCAACACACGTGTAAGAAATTAAAATCAGTCAACATGTAATCAAATAAGGAATTAGGTAGCGACATATTCCAAGTAATATATACAAAAGAAATATGACCCACAATCGTACGCTGGTGACGTCATGTCACAAATAAGATGAAATAGACAATATGCATGCAACATATTATTATAAGAATGTCGTCATTATTCCTCGAGTGACTTAAAGATAGTATAGTCCTGTCTCACAACCAACTTGTCAATTACAAATCACAAACATTCATGTTCTGGGGCGGTGAAAAAAACCACCCACCTGGGATGCTTTTTCACCACCCCAGGACTCAGGATTAGATGGTGAAGATTATCCCGTCACCACCGAAGCCAAAAATCCAAGAAACATAGCTAGATCAGGCAAAGAGAAGAGAATATTTATGGAAAGCATGGAAAAGAAAAAAAATACTTGATCCACCAAGGAGAACAAAGGAAAAAGAATTATTGTATGCCACGGATTACGTAAGGTTTTTTTCACCCTGCAATAGGGGGGGTTTGCACTGGCAAGTCAATTCCGCAATTATTTCTGCAAGAACTTGCGGGGGATTTTACACTGACGAAAAATGTGCCACTTAAAGTGCAGAGCCCGATTGGTTGTCGTTTTTTTTGGCAACAATACACTTCTGCAAGCGATTTATGGAAACTTACTGCAAGCGGACTTGCAGAGCCGTTTACACTTACAATGTGAGCCGAAAGCCGTTTGCTGCAACTAACTTGAGCAAAAAAACTTGCCATTTTAAACAAAACTTAAGGAAATTGACGGGTTACAAAATGAAATCTTTAAATCTATGACGTCCCACCATTCTTATTAGGTCAAAATTAGAACAAAGAAAGCTAATATTCCAAAGTAGTATCTTTTAAATATACCTATCTGGTGGTGACTTTCCAAGTCCGTCAATTAAAGCTATCTCTTCCAGCGAAGAAGAAATACTGATGAGTATTACTGCAGATGCAGATAACCCGCGGGTATCGGAAAATATTTTAAACCTATCCTATAAAAAGGTAGATGGCACTAAGGCTCGACTTTATAATATCCGATCCAATATTTGTTCGGTAAGAAAACCGAAGTTCATACGTTCTCTGTCCTTCTCCTGTCAGCAACGCTCACGTTAACTGAGTCTTATAAAAAAACTGAACGCTTAGGTAAATTCAAGTTAACGAGAAGGCTACGTAATCTTGCAGTTAACATAAAGATTTACTACACCGGTTAGGCAGTTCGAGTACAGCCTGGGTGAATTATTTATCTCTCATGTTTGTATATGATTCTCCTATGCACTACGGAGTTCAAAATTTATGCTAACGAATGCAAATTTGCACATATCTTCAAATTATGTTCATTCTCAAGCATTCAAGATAATTTGAAGAACTCACCTCAAAGAGAATTTCGGTCAAGCCAACTCCCAGGCCTTCTCATCTTCTGCTCCATTAATAGTACACCCTACAGATGAGACAACCAATGAATTGTGAAACAGGGTCCGTTTAATTATCTAGGTCCCATATATTACAGAGTTCACAATTTAAGTTCACATACAAAAATTGGCAGATGCATCCTAATCGTGTTAATACTCAAGTTTTCAAGATAATTGAAAAAATTCACCCCAAAGAGAAATTCAGACAATCAACATCCAGGCCTTTGCCACACATGTGCCATTAATTTACACTCTACAGACAAGAGCACCAATAAATGCAAGCGTCCAACGAATTCTAGACTACATCGGTCAACGCCGATGGGCATCCACGGCTAAATATGTTTGACCTTCATCCTGCATTGGATGGCGGCTGCGTTTATTCATCTGAATTACGGCAACGACCTTCATTTCACAGCTCCATAGGCGCATCACAAACTCACACGTGCAACCGACTGGACAAAACAAAATCTCTTGCATGACCTTTCCTCAATGATCTATGAGACGGTGTGCCCACTCCCATCACTACAACCTCTGAATGAAAACCCGCACGAATTTGTGGAAAGTTGCATCGCGGCTTTAATATCACTGGGTAACCTAAAATTCTGCAATTACAGCGGTGTTATTTACAATGAATAAGAGTGTTTAAACAGCGGTGTTTAAACAGCGTTAGATCTTTGGAAACATTATACATAAATTCGAACAAAATTACTCTCCAGGACATCAAGGGAATAGTTACCAAATAATATCTATTTATGCTAAGAGTTCCTCGAACAGTAATGGTCTTTCAAGTCCTTCTCACATTCTAAAATACAACTGTTATTTCCAGAACAGAATTCCAACAGAATTTTCAAGATCGGTACTGATTCGAGATTTTGAAATTGCAGGACTTTTCCAGGTTTTCCGGGCCAAAATGTACATTTTACCACGCGAAAATATCCATTATTAGGTTAGTGTGTATTTTAAACAAGGCACAAGAATAGGATAAAAACAAGTTAACCCATGTGCTATGGGGATATAAAGTTTCATAACAAATGGAGCGTCGCCGTAATCACTCTGGGGGAAAATCGGTGTCCTTTCTGATGGCAAATAATTCTCAGGTCTCATCCACGACGAGACGGCGACGTCGGCAACAGATAACCGGATGCTTGCCTGCACCAAGTGTTATTTTATTCGCGCTGGATACCAAACGGAGACACATTAAGTAACCTCATGTGCATTTGAAACGTTCTATTTTATCTCTTTCGTTCTCACCGTACTGCATTAGGCATAATTAATTACCAAATAAAAGCCCCAATGACTCATTTAGTTAAGTTACATAAAATAATAAAAACCCAAAAGAGCACACACGAGGGGACAGTGCCTAAAACAGTACACCTATCCTACATGGAGAAAAAAATACAGATTTTGACTTTGAAAAGGAAATTTCTCATTTTCCATGACTTGACTCCAGGTTTTTCACTATATATATATAGACATATACGGTGCGAAAGTCGGTCCGGATCGATCAAGTCATTTCAACACTCAAGGGAGGTAGACGGAGAGATTACGGGTGAAGCGAAGCAAAGATCGGGAGAAAGAAAAACAAGGGCGACTTAATAATAAGACTTTGGTTTCGCACGCACGCAGAAAAACTGAGACGAAAAGAAATAAAACAAGAAATTGATTTGTCTAACCCTTCCTCCCCCACTAATTCTTCCCCTATCATCATCATCATCTCCTCCTCTCCTCATGGGATAGGATCCGTCATCTGATTCTTCCTCCTCCTCCTTAATAAATCCCCCAACAACTACCGCGACGATTCTTAAAGAAGAAAAAAATATACTTATCATTACTCTCCTCCCTTCAAAAACGACTTTTTGCCGTTGTCGTGTATCTTCTCCCCCCTGCCTTCCTAGCCCCCACTACCCCTTTGTTAATATCCCATGCGTTCTTTTCTTTTTTTCAATTTCCTCGTTTCAACCCCTTCCCAATCTCTCTTTCTCCCACACTCATTTCCTTCCACCTCCCCCCCCTCTCCCCCCGAACATCACAAAAAAATAAAAAAATAAAATAACCGATCACTTTCCAACGATCCAAAACAAAGGTCAAAAAACTTCTCTCTTTTTCGTCTCTCGTTCTTTTTTTGCAGAGCGAAACTCTGTGATAAGGAGAAGCGTCAATTCTACAACCGGCGAATCTTGCGCAATATTTGACCCGGACCCCATATGGGGGTTCGATTCATGACATTCTGCGAAAAAGGCGGATAAACTGTCAAATGATTTCGTATAAGTATCACATGCATAACTATCACTCGATGCTTTTCAGTCAATAATTATCGCAATTGGACAAGAGGCGATATGGAGTTAATCCTGAGGGTCAATTTTTGAAACGCCACTATAATTATCGCACGTGATAATAACAAATTATAGCACGATATCGTTATCGTATCGCATGCTACACAATCACTTAATATTTTTCATGCTATAATTATCACATACGTGAAGGATGCGACATCGCAACAACCCTATCTGGGGCGGTGCCTACTTAAATTCAATGCAGCCTAATTTTTGCTCAAAAGAGCATCATCAGGATTATCTATAGGAAAAGCAGACGTCATCCCAGTTTTCTCTTATATTTAGCTTAAAGGTGCTCCCACAGAGACATTCGAACATTTACTAGGTCTTGCGAATGTTCTTTTTAAGAAGTGGCAATAAATCAGCCTTGTTTGATAAACCTTACATTGGAGGTGGCTGTAGAAGGATGATGTTCATTCTGCAAAAAAATCACCTGCAAAAAACTGTTTTCAAAAGATTTTTTGTACATATTGGACCGAAATTGTTCAATTTATTACCACCTATTTTAAGAGGTCATCAAAAATAGTTCATCTTAAATAAAGTTAAGGAATGGCTGCTTTCTTTAGAAAGTATGGAATTTGTTTTTGGGTAAAAATATAGAAATCTTTTTCTTCAATTGTATGAAAAATTAGATTCATTATATTATTCCTTGTGTGCTTTCTAGTTATTTATGTTCAAAATCATGTATTCAAAATTTATATTCAATTTTTTTGATGAATTACTGTATTTCACATAATTCATTTTGTATTTTGCATGCTTTTAACGATAAGCACTCATGTCATGAAGGTAGCTTCACACAGGAATATCCTTGAAGCTACCTAAATCGCATGTGATTCAATTCATGTTTTGTGTATTCTCTATCTGTACATGAGCAATAAAAAATATCTAAAAAAATATCTATATACTGAATCGACGACACCATGCGATAATATTGTCAATCATTGTCACGATAATTATCACGGCGTTTCCATAGTAGACCCCTACGTCCCACGAATGATTCGCTGCTGCATAGCATCACAAAACAGCTTCTCGCTCGATAGCACTTACCGAAGTGATTCCGAGTCCTAGAGATTACCAGGCATTTGCACAGTAGATGGGACGTGGTTTCCTCATAAATCGATTCCTAACGTCGCCGAGACTTCGAAGCGTATTTTCCGCATCTTGAGGAAAGGAGCCATCGGCACGTGGTTTACTTCATTGACGAAGATGAAAGATATTTCCCCATCAACTGAAGACCGTCTCCATCCACTACAACCGGAGGGAGCTTATGAAATACCGTGCTACTGCGTAATAATTCACATCAGGTAGAGCGGCCGCTCCGTGGCTTGCAGACTCAAGGAGCATTCTACGAAGATTGTGCAGGGGAAATTACGGTGTATGCGCCATGCATTGGTGAATGCCAGGTTGTATCTTTTAGGGAGCTTAATGTGGTACTTCCCCTTTGCCTTCAACATCGCAGTACTCGGACCGATTCCATGAATTACACTCTTCGCCCGAAGTTGTGGCAGTTGATACCGGATCTATCTTAATCTGCGTCGTCAGTGCCTTCTACTGAGACTGCTGCCTCTCAAAAGAGGGGCCAGTTTGTCGGGCGCAGAAAATTCTCGTTGTCTCGTTACAGATTTATTGAATCTTTCCAGATTCTTTAGAACTTGTTTATCATCCTTTAATTGGTAAAACTTTAGTTTATTGGTATAACTTTAGTTAGTTAGTGTATACAGAAGTTCGTTTCGTAAAACGTTATAACCAGGACATTTTTTTTAAGATTACTTTTAAAGAATGTATTCTTACGATAGATAAACGGGAAAGGGTAAGAAATGGAATGGGCTCTACGGACGGGATGAAGGCAGGTAGGACGTACGCTGAGATGAAGAAAGACATTCTGCTAGAAAAATAAGATAGTACCCTGAGTATGTAAAAAATAATGAAGATTTTTACTCACTTCCACTAGGACCTACCGGTAGATTACCTTCATAGTAAATTAATTAATTATCATTATTCTTAAAATGGTTACGAATCTTATGGTCTCTAGTATTATTTTATAAAACGGGATAGAGTGTAAATTAAATTAGGTGGTGCTTCAAATTATGCATCAAAAATTTTTCCTTGAAAGGTGCTTGAGAAACCCTGGGGGAATGTGCAGAAGAGAATTCGGGCAAATAGTACCCTTTAGGATGACGCATCAGTTTCAACTTAAGAAAGAGTATTTAGAACGCACAACGGCAGTGGCGATATGGGCTAGGGCGGGATTACGATCGACGCATCCTGACGTGACGGAAACACCTGGTGGCTTTCACAACGTTTGGTGATTGCAAAGTTTAGGAACATATTACGATGGCCGGAGATTGACGGCCGTGTCACCTGACGATGAGGAAACCTTGTAGGCGGCAGCCATTCAAAGGAGAGTTTTTTTTCATCAATTAAAACATTTAAATTCCAGAATTACAATATTATTTTATTAACTTAAGAATGAGGCATAATCAGCCTTCTTGAATTTATAAGTTTTTCAGTATTTTTTACGATTATTGATATTTTTCTCATAAAATAAGAGAGTAAAAAACTACTTCGCAACCGTTTAGAACTCTGTTTGCAAAAATGGTCAACATCTGGGGGTGACACTCCTGTCAATCGTAAAATACACTCCTTGACGGAACGGACGAACTAATACGACGAAAAAATTGAACATCACCGTCTGTTGTCGTCGCGTCAGGAAACGTCGATCGTAATTCCGCCCTAAGGGAGTCGAAAGGTTAGCGCGCTGCCTCACACAGGTACCCGCGACGATGACGACGTCATCAAAAAAGCCATAAAAAAATGTTCTTGTTTTTTTTATACAATATACGTAAAATGAGAGCTCGTGAAGAAATTTCAACTGTTTCGGACAAAATTCGTAGTTGGCATACGAATTTTAATTAAAATGCGCCACTAAAAATCAATAAAAAAAGGTCGAACCTCGAAATCACTGGGCGGGACACAGGACAATATGTATTTCAATCGTGACAAAGATTTGGTCGAACTTTTATACGAGATTTTTATTACGAGCAGTGAAGTTCGCCGAGTCTTACCCTGCTATGATGTCAAACATCAGCCACGAGAATGCCATCCTGCGGAGATAGATTTCATTCTTAAGGCAAATAAAATTCCGTTGGTGGGAGCGTGGTGGCCTAGTGGGTACAGCGCTTGGCTACTGATCGAAGGGTCCCAGGTTCAATCCGGGTGAAGCCTTTGGGCGCCCCCGAACAAAAAAAAAGAAATCCTCGGAGTGCGAGGTTGCCCAGGGAAAGGAACTCGCCCCCCTAACCTGAATGTGTGAAATTCACACGCCTGTGGCTTAGTCCGGGGTGAGCGCTACCCTCAACTATCCAAACTAACCTTACGATTGAATCACTGAGTGAGCGAGTGAAAATTCCGTTCAAACGTCTTTCCAAGCAACTCCAGTGTTAATTTTGAACGTCTCTAAGTTATTTCTGTTCTTCCGTGACGATGGTGAAGACAGTTAAATAAAGAAAATCTTCAAATGTGTAAATAACACAATATTTGCGATGTTTCCAAATACCGATTAAGTTTACTCAGCCAAACTGAACATTAGATTGCCATTTAAGTGCCAAAGCTAGTAACATGCACGGAACAATATATCAGCAAACAACTTATGACAACCGAAATGTGTTGTTTACTCAGTCAATTCCTACCATCAAAATAGCACCAAAACATTTATCCGGCAGGAATAATACGCATATGAAGAAATATACCATCTCATAATACTCGGTAGATTGAGATACAGAGAAGCTAAGGGCCGTCGGAAAGACTGCGAGTGTTAGCTCCTAAGCTGTCGGCTGATGAGACGAACAATTCCCTCATTTTTAGGTAATTCATCAAATATTATAATTTATTCCGGGCGCTAACTTGTAATAATACATCTTGCGTTATATTACGGTATCAATAGCTCCACAAATATCTTGCGGTAGAAAACTCAGTAAGGGGTCGTGTCTCCTTTCAGAAGAACTGTAACCGGCGACAAAACCTATACTATCATAACGGCAACAGGAAGCGATTCTATGTAGCAACATCGTATTAAGCGATATGAAAAGATGAATACTAAGCGGCAAAGAGCGAACCATAATGCAACGTGATGTGCAAAGTGGGAGATTTACATTGTCATGCGTAGTGAATTCAAACTTTTCCAATTAATGACTTCGCGGAATAAGGCAAGGTGTAATGAGAGCGATTTCTTCTTGATGAATGTCACTCTTCGCTCAGCACTTGTTGTCTAGCATATTGTGCACCGAGAGCTACTCTTATAATTGACGCTGTAACTGTTCCCAAGAACAGAAGAGAGAGTCAAAAGTTCTATTAACGATATTTTCAACGAAGCGAAAACGTACACCAATAGTCATTCCCCCATTCGTTGTCTTCTGAAAAGTATTTTTGCGGTACGAAATAAGACATCGATATGTCAATACTGAAGATAATTTCAGCAGTGTAGTCATAATGGAGACCATATTCAAATTTTATTTCATGACACAAGACGTAGAAAGAGATAGGGAGTAATTATAGAAAAACCAACAATGCACATTCTTTTTATTTTTCTGAATAAACATCTTGGTAATTAACTATGTACAGTGTACATTGTACACACATTTGAGGCTTTAAATGGACCTATTTGTTTCACGCTGACAACACCATCAAGACCGAGTTTTTTTACGATTTTATAAAAAGTGTTGCTATGACAAAATAATCTATTCTTTTAAATAAAATAATTAAAAAAAACAGAATAAATACATACCGTTAAGCGTTTTGTTCGTCTTTTACTATATCTTTCTGGAGCGCACAGTCGTATCAAAATCCCTCAGAAACCGGCCTCTATATTTTTTTCGGAAATATCTCAAAAATTACAGAAATAAAAGTGGCTGATAGTTTTGATAGCGTTAGGAAAATATGAGGTTTATTCTCTGCAACGAGGTAATATTTGTTGAATTTTAAGCTTAGTGAAATCTTGTTTAATACACCTGAAACTGATTACCTTAAACCAATGAGACGTCAATGAGTCAGCACTTTACTGACCAAAATTAATTTATAACTAAGAAAGAATGTTCCCTCCTAAACATTAACTAATATAGGTTGTGAATGCAACATCAACGACTTTGTAAATGAAGGAGTGATTTTTCCACAAAAATGTATTCCAAGACGACGTAAGTTTTGACGTGGCCCATCATCATACTGATGATGACGTGCCATGTCGAAACCTATGTTGTCTTGTAGTAAATATATGTGAAATAACGAAGTCAATCTTTTCATTTACAATGTTAAGCATAGTTCACCACGTCACGCCTGAGACAACGGAGTAAAACATTAACTATTTTTTTAGTTTTTATAATTTGTTTATAAATTCGCACAACAAAGGCATTTTGGAAAAATGAGCTGACATGACTCCAGAGATAAGTGCGGTAAGAAGAATACCTATCATATTAACGAGATACAGCGGTGAGGATTAACTATTTTATCCGTTACTTCTTGTAATATTTTCCGAATATGACAAAAATTAACCCTCTTTCTTCAAATTTATTTTTAAAAACAACAATTACCAATATCCCAAACAACTCACTTAAAACATCAGACTAGCGCTTTATATACGTACGAGTAGCACTCGAAGCTTCCCGAAAATACTCGAACTTTCCCAGAAGACAAACAGACAGAAAACCCACAAACACCACGCCGCGATTCGCCGAAATACAAATAACAATAATGTTATAACTAAGCAATGACAATAAATAATAATAAATATATTTTCAAAATTCATAGCATTAAAAAATAATTGGGAAGTGTCATAAATATAAAGCTGAATTATAATAACCAAACCGCTGGTTCCCTAAATAGATGTATTCAAGGGTTAAACAACACACTTAACTACTCACCACAACAGCATCGGTACTAATAATAGGTAAATATTAAAAAAGCTCATTGCAATTAAATAGGATCTGGAAGTTATATAAATATAAATGAAGCTGGGTCATACATGCCAAACTGCTTATCCACAAACTGGACATTTAAGGATTAAGCAACGCGCCTAACTACTCATCACAACCGTCTCGATACTGATAAAAAAAATTTAACTCATTACGATAAAAATAAACGCGAACAATTATAAATATGAATAATGTGGGAAAAAAGACGAGTTATAATTACCTAACTGCTCGCACACAAACAGAATTAACGAAAATTAAAGGACTAAACAACAAGCGTAAATACATCACAACTGTATGCTGTAGCGTAAACTGAGACGTTGGTACATACAACCCTCCTCCCTCGAGAGCTAAGAAAAAAAACATACACCTTCGATCGCAACGAACCCTTTCCTGTTTCTTCTTCCTCCTCACCCAACTCCCATCCCCCTCCCCCGTTTTTTTGCCATTCGAGCCATCCCTCATTTTTTCTTCATTTCCGAGACTTCCCCCCTCCCCGCTCTCCCCTGTCTCTCTCTCAATCCCAACCTCCGTTCCACTCGCTTCCTTCATAACTATTGACTCACCCTTTTCTTCTTCTTCTTCTTCTTTTCCCAACCCCCCTCTCTCCCTTTCCTCTCCTCTCTTCCGACCACTTTCTCCACCAATCTCTCTCCTTCCGGCATCCCCGCCCCGTCTCCCTCCACCCCTTCCTTGCACACTCAGTCGCCAAACCCCTATAGATTAAAGAAGAGAGCAGATGGCGTCATGACGCACGAATAAGAAGCCAGCTTTTTTTGGCGAAAATTGATCCACCTAACACGGCGATTCCGCGCGATTTGTCCATTCATTTCATAAATTATGCAGTGATTTTTTAAAATTATTTCTATTTTGCAATCCAATAGATCAGGAATCGGTAAACTTTTCGGACTACTACGCTATTTCAGGAGGTCAAGAACGCACACAAGGCCAGAAGAAACAAGGTGTCCATGGAAAGGTTTTTTATGAAAATTTTGGAATGCAAGCAAGTATAAAGAGCGAGGCATATCGTGCATTGCTCTACTTTAGAGCCATCTACTGGATGATGCATGTACCATTTAGTATTTCTGCGATTCCAACGCCTCTTGGAGGCGGAAACTAATCAATTAGGCCTTAAAACTAGGTAGTGTTAGGCCGGACTGGAGAACTAGCTAGGCCGAAGTTTGCCGACCTCTGCTCTAGATAAAGTATTTTGTCACTGAGTTTTCTTCATTACTAACATTAGCTTTTGGCGTATTATCTGCAAAGCTGATCCCTTCAATATGGCCTATGTCGGATATTAAAAGTCTTCAATATTTCTCCGTGCTATCGTACCATTTGGCTACATCTAGCATGTTCTTTAATTTATGCCCAACCCCAATCACCCGTCTTTCCTACGACCTCTTAGTGGTCGATTCTCGGAACTCTGTGATAAATATATCACGTAAAAATAGCAAACAGTCGCGTAAATTCATAGGAGTATCGCATGCCACACAACTGCTCGAAAATTTGCAATATGTGATGACTCGACTACACTCAATGAACGAAGCCATGGGGTCGCATGGGATAATTATCACGGATTCTTCGACAATAGACCCCCTGGGCTCCCTCTTCTCCATTCTCGGTGACTCGCCCGTTTCAAGACGCTCTCCCTGTCTCCGTGGCCCTGGGAGACGTGAATGCAATGCATGTTCGGATACGATTCCAGCAACCAGGTCGCCAGAAAGTAAGTAAGAGTACCCAGAGAGAAATATCGTGTTTGTAGGTATAGTGGGAGTCTTTACCAATTTATTTATTCGTTTATCTGGTTTTCAATCGATTGACTGAAATATTTTTGGGTAAGCCTTAGAGCAAATTCCACATTTAGTAGGCATACTGAGAATATCAGGATGTAATGTAATATAAAGGTAACTTGTTTATTAATATACTATTGATGACAATAAAATATGCCGACAAAATGAAACCTTTTCTAAAGCATTTAAACTATGGCTACTTTTCAAAGATAATCGAGCAGTGTTTTACGGTAAATTCAAAACTTTGTGTTCACTGTACCTGGGTGTTTCGGAATATTTTTAATCAAAAATGATTTTATCAAATATATAAATACTCGCGTTAAACTTAACTGTTATTGTGTTATCAGAAGGCGACCCCATTTTCAGGGAAATACCTTAGGGGTCATCTAAAGTCTCAGTTCAATTAAGATCGATTTCTTTGAGTTATGAGTTATTTGGATAGTTTTCTTGAGTCTCAGAGGTAAACACTTTTGCTTATTACTATGATCATTCTGTTACTATATATTACGCTTATACAATTACTATGTTGTTATGATTATTCTGTTAAAAAAGAAACTGAATAAAGAGCCTTTTATTACGTTTACTATTATGTTCTCAGAAAGCTGGTGGAGATGCTCTATGGTATCTCCACCACTGATATGGACACGGATCCAACACTCCAGCCAACTCACCAACCCCGAAGAGCTATGTCCTCGTGCATGTCAGTGTCACTTCATTGGCTACTAGAAAAGGTGACTGACAAATGACGTTATTAGCGTCAAGAAAGAAAATCAGGTAATTTGATAAGTTTAGGATAATTTGAGGCACGAAAGGGAGGAGAGAAACCCGGCGTCGGACTTAAGACTCCTCTATACGAAAGACGACAAGTGGACCACAGTTTAACGCCCCATAAGACGGAAGGAGTTCTACTTTTGAAGTGTTCTCAACATAGCTATTAGTGATCGGGAGTCCACTGAAAAAGTATCCACCCTGGCCGGAACCCGGAATCTTGGTTAGGGATAGCAGTGCTCCAGCCACCACGCCAACCCATTTAAAGATTGAAATACTTCTGAGAATTTCTCCACCGCGGATGGTATAGGATATTTCACATTAATGACACTGATTTGAACCAGGACCCTCAGGATGGAAGGCCAGTTCTCAAGTTACTTTACCCATGTTATCCTTGTTGAGCTATGCTCTCACGTGTGTAAAGCTAAAAGGGTACGCCTTCGGTTTTTTCCTCCTCCACCTCATTCTGACAGACAGAAAAACAGGGATGGAAAGATGAGAATAGAGGAAGAGAGAGAGAGACTCAGGTTAAAAAGAAGAGTAGGAGAGAGAAAGAATCATATTCCCCTCTATTTGGAGCGACCCTGGATCGAATACCATTTGGACTGAAGTGCTTTGGAGCCGATGTCTTGCGGAGTGGCACCGGCTCCAGATCCGGTTTATTTTGTCGCTCCAGCTCAAGCTCCGCTCGAGTTTCCATCAAATTTTTCGTTTTCAAATAACGATTATTTTTTTAATATTTCCATATTAAAGAATTTTCCAGTTTTTTAAATATAAAAATACATTTTTCCCTGTGTTAATCAACTTGCATTCATGTCTTTTATAATAATCTCAATCTTTTACATAAAAAACAATACATAGTATGCACCAGATCAATTGCAACTACATTTATAAAATTACCGGCTAAAATTTGCAGTGAGCAAGTGTAACGGCAAGTATAAAATAACTGTCGAATAAGAAGCCACTAGAGTTCCTTGTTTCTTCTCTAATTTTTGTTTTAACATTTGATATTCTTTTTAAATCATGATATTTCTCAACCATGTGAAATGTTGAGCCCCACCAAGTTTCATTATCAAGCACTGGAACAATTTTGTACTGCTTCATTGATAAAGAAATCGTACTTGGTTCTTCACAAGAATATTTCTGCATAGCTTTGCAAGAATCTCTCCTTCACGAATAGCTATTCATTTTGAATGAGTGGATCAAGCAGTTCAAGAGACGGCTGCTGCTAAAATCATTTCGGGAAAATAAGATAAGGCGATCGTGAAGAAAAGAACAACCGAATACATAAACGTGAGATAGAAAGACGATGGGATTCTCAGACTCAATTTTTTGATTCGTTTACAGATAAGTATGGTACCATTGATGCTCTAAAGAGTATTGAAATAGTTTATTGATAGAAAATCCTGCACCTGGAAACAGAGCTTTCAGCACTCCTTAATTTTTTGCGCTATGAGCCTGTATTTCATTTGCTTGTCCTCAAGGTTCACGCACTCGCAATACTCTATGCAGGTTAAAGTAAAGGTGAAATTGGATTTTGGACATCCAAAATTTGTTCTTAAGGCTTGATGGAGAAAGTACTGAGGTTAAGTCACTTGTGAAAATATAAAGCAAAGAAAGACGCAAGGGGAGTTATTCTAGCGTTTTGGTTTTTCGTACAAAGGTGAGAACAGCATTATGGCACTATCAAAAGTACCTATTCTTTGAGTAATTTAAAAATGCTAAGCCCGCAAAATGTTAACAAGTGAAATTTACTCTACTTGTGTGACACCTGATATCCCCAATGTAGACTATGTTAATAAAAAAATCGGTCGTCGGAGCCGGAATGGAAAAATTACATAATTTCCAGCTCCGGCTTAAGCAAAAATTTGGAGCTACAGGTAGCTCCAGCTCCTACTCCAGATTTAAAGCCCTGATTTGGAGTCTTCTAAAACGCTATGAAAGAACTGAAAGGGGTCCGAGGACAAAATACGGGTAAATTTGGTTCCATATTCAAATATTTAAGATAATTTTAGCAAGGTATAGCTTGACAGCAAATTCAATGAGTTTAGGCTTATTAATGAAGAAATATTCTTTACAATGGTACCAAAATATCACTCACTTATCGCTCTAGTATTCGAAAATTTTCCATATAAAGTACTCTTTTTTTGGGATGTGCTACTGAGCATAGGCTGTATGGAGGCTGTGCGCTATATATACATAATACTTAAAACATATATAAAATCGTTTATGAAGGCGTCTTCAGCATACGACGTGGAACTAATTAGTCACGCAAAAGCCTCAAACATGTAGTTTCAGTTAACTACTTAGAATTCCATTAACATTACGCAAAGTTTTTAGGCCGTTTACATTATTGCATTTCCTTAATGATTCTAACAACTAACTAAATTTTCCAAAACATGCGAATATGGTCTCTATCAAGATTCTATATAAAAATCTCGCTCAAACTACCTAAATGGTCATTTGTTTTATATCCTCGCCACTTACGTGAAAAGGTTTGTCCTGTTTAATCATTATTGGGTATTCTACCAGCTAACTGGCAAGTTTTGGACAGTCCTTATCTTAACTTCGATTTCTGGGACATCTTTTATCTTTCCCTCGCATATATTGCTAGTTTAGCCTAGGTCTCTGTTGAATTCCTTGTACTCTCTGCCCCTCCTCAAGTCGTTCAAAGTCCCTATCCTCTGCGCTCCTCTTCCAAGTACCCTCCATCACCCTTTCCCACACCTCATCTCTCAACAAGTCCTGCAGCCATCCCTCCTGCCTTCTTCAGACCTTCGCCACCAATTACCTTTCCTATCATACCTACCTACCATATCCAAAACCTCCTCGCTCGTCTTCCTTAATACCCAGCTCACCCTCTCCATTTTTCTCTAAATCCACATCTAAAAACTTTCAGCCTACGTACTCTCTGCAATGACCACATGTCCGATCCATAGATCGCATGAAAATAAAAACATTACCAATCCACATAATATTATTCGAAAAATGAACTAGTAGTAGTTGCGTATATAATGCAACAGTAAGTGAAAGGAGGGAAAATTTAATTTTTGTAAAAAAATCATTAACTAATAAATGTAATAAATACTATGTTGTTTATTTGCGAAAAAACGTATAAAATAAGCGAATTCTCCCTGAAAGTGAATGGTAACAACATGTAGACACCAAAGTATCTTAGCTTTAACTAAACTGAAAGCAAAAGGCGCCAGTTCAGTGAATACGGCGCTGAAGTCCGATGTTATGGCTGAAAAAAGTGTTAAATAAAAAGTATATTCTTCCACTAATTTACATTAATGTCTTGTCATATTCGGCTAATATCGGTGAGAATCATAAAAAATACTAAATTCCGACTATTTGTATGACATGTATAGAAAATCCTGCTTTCGCAGATGGCTTCTGTTGGCTATTGAAATCAGAAATTTAGGTCCAAAATATGCAAATTACTCAACGAATATATTTTTAACGAACCTTTTTTTTACAGCCGTAGACCCCGACTACAGAATAATTTCTATGGAATTACCATTACTACATTTTTCCTTCAATTTTACCACAGTAATTAGCAAATAACCCCAAAAATAAGGTCGTAATACCTATCTATTTTGTTTTTAATGGATTTACCGGGAGTTTCACTTTCACATAAAGTTTTCCGCGAAATTTGCATTTATATAGAATTTATATTGATAGAAAGAATACTATTTTCCTAGCGTTTCTCCCGCTGTCCCATTTGACAGCTGGTAATTTCAATTTCAATTTATGACGGAAAGAGTTTAGAAAGATAACATTCCGTTGTTCATGTCAAATAGAGGAAATGTTTTTCAGCTAGTATCAAGAAATGAATTAAATGAGATTTGTACCCTTTTACGGTTGAACCACCTTAAAGAGAAAGAGAGACGTTCGCCGGTTGAGAATGGCCGGCGAAGGGCTGAGAGAAGAAATGAGAGGGACGAAGTGGAGAAGGAAAGGGTCGCATTCACTCCCATTCCTTCCTTTCATTCGTGAGGGAGGCGTCGGAAACGCCCCACAATGGTGGTTAATGAGGGCATAAAAGATTATCACCGTAGCCACAAGACGCCAGAGTTCCGGAACCAGCTAACTCCTCCAAGAGGGTGAACGAAAAGATGCACGCTAGCAAGGGTGAGAGATGGTATGAAGACCAAATACCTTCGGGGGGGGAGGCAAGAATGAAGAACTGATTCAGAGCTAGTTCGAGCGAGACTTTCATCTAGTCATAATGGGGATCATACTCAAATTTTAACTAGATTAATTTTAATTATAATCTTATGCGATTTAAATAATCATAAAGAATATGAATACTCTTTTATGCGATTGAACTTCTCAAAAATTAACTACACACACCCGCAGCTATAACCTACTGTTTTTACGTGGTACGATCAAACCTTCATAAATATTTTTTCTTTCGATTTGATAAGAACTACTAAGCTTCAGAATAAACTTATTTTGAAAAGAATTAGTTTAATGTGCGAAATACACACAGTTGCCTTTTTCACTTTAACTGTTCGATAGAATCTCCTCATTTTTAAAGTTATGTCTCTCTGGAGGGCACAGTCTTCCCATATCCTGTAAAAAACGTGTTCAATTTTTTGCAGATATCTCGTAATACAGTAAAAATAAGTAGCTGAGAGGTTGTTATCGTTCGAAATGTGTCTTTTATCCTTTGAAAATGAGGCTTAAATTCTTTAAATCTTATGAGAAGTTGCTCAAACTACCTTAAAATAAGTGAAAAAAGTACATTTGATTGAGGTAGATCATTCATAAATTTAAAAAAATGATTGCTCAGTAAATGTTTTCATAGTTTGCATGTATTTCATTAAAATGAGGAGTGAAAAGCCATAACACTAAAATTTACTTCACAATTAGATAATAGAGTACAGCAAGAGATATTCGACGTTGAAAAAAATATCGTTTTATAACAGAATGTATAACCTAGTTCCGGGAAAGTGAAAAACCTAGGTAATTTCATTATATGAATTCGCAAGAGTTTCCCCCATTAGGCGGCAGATGAGGCTTAGGGGAATCCCCTAAGCCTCATCTGCCACTTAAGGTGAAATGAATTTATAACAAGAAACACTTAACTATAAACGTCACATTTTCATATAAAAAGGTTCATTCCCTAACTGCATTTTACACACACATCGGCAAGAAAGACATTTTTAAAATCATTGTTAAAAAGAGTTTACACCAGCATATAAAATTTTCAAATATTATTTCAGCGAAACAGCAAAAGTTTGATGAAAAGAATTGTGTACAAGAAATATTGATAGGAGAACGATAACAAAGCTACCACTTTCGAAATCCTGGAATTTAGAGAAGGACGAACTAATTACACCTTAGCTCTGCATTTAAAAAAATGGTAAACGATAAAATTTCATCTTGCTTGCAATTACTTCTCTTTGGGCGATAAGCGCACTCTTCAAAAAACTACTTTTTTACGCTCACTTATGGGGGAGCACTTGAGGATATGTAGCTTATAAGTGAATTATTTCATGCTTATGCTAGCTCTTAGCTGGAAAGAAAAATGCGGTTATTCGAGATCCAATTTCTGGGAACAAAAATATTTTTTCTAAAATCCAGCAATATGAAGATCAAATATCAATTGAAGCACTCAAGATTAAGCACATAAAATGGAGAACACAAATGAAAGCAGGCTTTCCTATTTTTTCCGAGCATCGGGCACAAAATCTCTATTCTCACGACCTTAAAAAAGGAAAAAAAATTATTTTGGAAAGACCAAACACTGTGTCCACTCGTTCAAAACCAGTTTGAAAAAATTAAAGCTCAAAATGAATAAACGACGGTATGTAAACGGTAATATGGCCACTTATGAGGGCTTTTTACCGTCAGTCTTTCTAAAGCACACATTAACAAAAACTTTTGCAACAAGTGAAGTGATAAAACTTTATCGAGCCTTTCTTTACCTCTCTTTGGTCGATATGCGCACTCTTCAGAAATTAAAAATTAACTTTATTTAACTCACCAGTAGGAGATCAAATGGTAATATGAAACTTCTAATTGAATTAACTGAGCTTTTTTATACTTTTGCTAGCTTTTAGCTGGGACGAGTAATTTGGCTATTCAAGATTGAATTTCCGAGAACAAAGTGTTTTTTTAAGTGATCACCCAACATGATATCGTCAGTCTTTCGAATGCATATACCTATAACTACAAGAGTATGGTATTGAATGATGGTTGGACTAATAAAATTAGACCGGAATATACAATATCCCAACGGTACTCCTATTTTTCACAGAGTCTTCATTAATCTACCAGTACTTTGCATTGAGAAATACGTTATTCTTGCATCAAGGTGTAAGGGGTATTACAAATATTTCCCTCGGCTGTTGAGTAAAGTAGAACATACGCAACTCAATAACTCAGATGCAAAATATCAACATCATTCAATAAGTCAGCTGACATAGAGAAGGAAATTGTTCAGCTCTATTAAATTTTAATTAAAACTTTTACACATTTAAAATCCTCCAAAAATCCGTCATCAGTCTTAAGTTAGAATCTGTGGTTTTAAACTTTCAAGGTACCGTTTTCATAAGAAAAATTTAGTCGGGTGGAACTAGATTACATGTTTCAAAATGATGTTCGACAGTAATGAAAACCTTCCATCGTTCAATATAGTTTATGGTATTCCAGTTTTCTTCCAAATGTAGTAATTCAGTGGGATGAAGATGGGCTTCAATAAAGTGGTAAAGTTGTGACGTAAAATTACTTTCCAAACAATATTTTCCCGCATTGACCGCAATTATTTGGAAATTAATTTCTTGGTAACCGATTTTCCATGACGCTGCGAACGTACCAGTTCATAATAGCGGCATGTTTCCGAGCAACTTCGAAATTTACAAAGGAAACGGTTCTTAGCTGAACTTCGTGGAAGTTATCTATTTCGGAAGAATTAAAATACCTTAGTTAATTCCACTACCTTAGTTAAGATGTATTGTCATGACCCGGGTTTTAGGTCTCTGAAGATGACACAAAGCGTCGTAACCCGGGTCGTGAAAATAAATCTTACAAGTGGAATTTTAATTTTTCCATTCGAAATTTATAATTTCGAAAGCAATCGAATCGAAATAAAATAACATATTCATTAAATACGTGATTAAGTTTTATCACAAAACCAAAAGAGGTTATTTCTCTTTTATTTGGGGAATAAAACGTTTTTTTTATTTTATCTGGTACTATCTGCTTTGTTAAAAATGCTATTTTATCTTGAAAATCACCATAAACAAAAAACAATGCAACTGGTTTAATTCAGTAATATATAAGCAGCATGAACCCTCTTCACCCGTGACGTGTGATACGTGCATTCCATCCCATAGTGTCGGTAGGAAATCGTAGCGATCTTCAATTTTACGTTTGTTCACAACGAGCATATACTTGCTACCATACTTCACATAATTAATGCAGCTAGGGCAGACGGAACAGCAAAATATTGCTGCTGCACACGTGCTTGTAGAACTTAAGTGTTATGCGCATGTTGGAATATTTACTTCAGCCTCAGCCTAACAATGGCACTTTCCATCTCAGCAATGTAAAACTTTCTACAGTGAAGTTAATTATCGAAAATTTGACATCGCATTCCTATTTCAACTAAAGAAAAAAGGCGAAAAAAGAAACAACGGCGTTGCAGATAGAAAATAGTTCCTAACTTAAGTGTTATGCGCATAACGGAAAATTAACTTCAACCTAACAGCTTACCACGGCCAAAAACGATTCCACAGACGTCTACGCCCCTTTATTTTATGACTCTGCTTTGCTACTTAAAGCAAATCTGTTTTCACAGGCCTATAGAATAAGGATTAATATACAGCATAAGTATTGAAACTTTTCGGTTGTTGCTTTCTACATAATTATTTAGGACCGCGGAAGAAACGTAAATTTGTCAAAAATCAGGTGATTGCCATGACGCGTGTGACTTTTCTTAAGATCTTTGCATTAATTCTATATGGGAATCTTTCCTCTTCATTTTGAATCATATTATTGTTGCATATTGCATGCCATAGCGTCACAGAGAACATAGTCGTGAACATCTGCAACGTGAGGGTACTTTCCAACTCATAAACATAAAAATTGCTATACAGAGCCATAGAAAAAATTGCCACATTGCGTGCCTCTTCGAAGTCTTTTGAAAGGAAACAACAACACAATAGAGATTACTTCAGATCTGAAAACGCCTCCTGCAACACTGGTTTTAACTTTCGTCACAGAAAATGTACCGACGCGGAAGAAAATACGAAAATCCTTCTGCCTCAACCACTTTCTCCCATCATTGACTCGGACGGATCGCACTCCACGGGCAACCACGGTCACCTCCTCACTGCGAGATCAACTCACATTCACTGCTAATTGTAAGCTGAAATCGTGAATCGACCTCAGAAACTGTTGGAAGTGAGAGTTAAACCTCGAAAAGGACCAGGCCATCCCATCGGCGGGCGCCACACCTAGGTACAGACGCTCAGCCCACCGATGGGCGGGCTGAGACTTAAATGTGGCTTGAGTGGTAATGGTGGGTTATTGATTGCTCAATTTAATGATTTTTTAAGCAAGTTGAAAAAAGTCTTGCACCTATTTTCATTGAAGTGCACCTGTTTATGCGTTGTTATGCACGATGCATGGATAAAATGAAATGATACGAGAATTATATGTAAACAATTTCTTCTTAATTGAGGAATTATTACAAGAATGCGATATTTGAAACTTAGAAGAAATTATTTTGAAAAATGTTGTTTTTGTATATTGGACTTGTGGTGACACTTTCATACTTGTTATCAACAATTATAGCAATAAGAAATGTATTATTAAGTATCGTTAAGAAGGATATATGTACCAATGTAATCGAATAATTACGATATATATGTCACGTGCCATAAGACTACGTGTTAAAATAGCATTGAATTGCCAAACATCAGAACGGTATGATTAATTGTTTGTCACTTCAATCTATAAATATCACTAATGAGAACATGTATGCAAAGTTTCACTCAAATCTGTACAGAAAAAAATCGCTTCAACCACCTTAACAGCAAGGCACCCTCCCCTAACGGGTTGGCTGTGTGTCACACGAGAAAAAGCGGCTAAATAATGGGATATCAGGGAGAGAGAGAGAGAGAGAGGAAGACGAGCAAAACGAGAGAGGAGTGAGGAGCCAAAATGGGGGCAACATGTTTTCACTTTTGTAATTCATTGACGATGTTATAAAATCACCAAAATAAATTTCCCACAAAACAACACAGTCCACAAATATTTGCACAATGTCTACATGGACTCATACAAGTTTTACCTTAATATGTTCATGGGAAGTAAAAATGAGGTTCTATCATGTCTTAGATAGTAAACCACCCCAATTAAATTACCTGGTACGCGGATAACGAGGGGCAGTTATTAACCTAACATTATAGATACTAATTGTTTTACATTGGGAAATTAACTTTTCCGTTTCAGTGACTTTTTGTCATTTTTTTCTTAAATTTATGAAATTGAAAGAACGCTGAGCCAGATTTGCAATAAGCTGTGGTGTCGCGAAATTTGTCCACATAAGTTTGCTCTTCTTCATCTCAGACTTTTCATTATATACCCACTCCCTCCAACTATTCGTTGGCGATTCCTTCCGCCAATTTGATCTTCATTATGCTAACAGTAATAGTTATTAGTAGGTATCATTTATTAGAGTTTAGGTTCCGCAAAATACATAACTATATTGTTAAAATTTATTTTCAACATGACAACATGAAATGGAACTGTTAACTTAATGTTCAACTTGGCCTGTACAGCGGTGCTAGCTGAATTGGTGCTAACGACGCTTAGGGTGAAAACAGTGGAATTTCATTTCAAAATAAAGAGAACTTCAATTATAACATTTGCCACCCAGCAGGATTTATTATTTATTGTTTCAACTTATTAGTCAATTATATAGGAACTAATTCTTTACCGGCAAATTTTGAAGATAAATTCGCGATTCAAATTAAATTAACTAAGCAGGAGTTTGCCGGCTCAGGATGACGAGGGGTAAGGTCCTCGCTTACTATTCCAGGGTCTCTCTGTCAAGTTCTGAGGGTTCGGTCCTTGGGACAAATAATGTCAAGCCTGTTCCATTTATTGGGATTACAGGGGCATATGGACCATCAGAATCATCCGGAAAGAAGAAAAAAATGGTTTTGCTACACTCTACCATCTTCCGGAAACAAACCCGTTTATCGTTACTGTTGTTTCATGAAGATGCAACAGCGTAGGGAAACTAGTTCAAATAATAAAAATCATATATTTTGAGGAATTGCACAGTTTTCAAGTTTTCATTTGAAGCACTCTGAATTTTGCAATGGAATTCTAAAAAATGTCTCGGACGTCAACCATCGATCACATCAGAACGAGATTTCGCACGAGGCAACGCGACCGAATGGTGGAGAATTAGGAGGGAAACACGACGAATAGAGATGGAGAGAGAGGTAGGAATGGGTGCCCTTAAAGAGAAGGGCTTTAAGTTGGGAGAAATTGAGAGACATTTAGGCTTGCTTTGCGGCCCCACGGCCAATGTGCGCTCCTGACGGACGGCACCCCGACTTCAAGCGAGGCCGCGGATTTGCGCCGTGCGGGCTTCAGCATTTATAGCTTCGCTACAGAGGAGAGAGGGATGGGAAGCCTTTTCGAAGCAGCCAGTAGTGAGTCACCCTCCTTTAATGTGCCATTAAACGAGTTATCTCTCCCGGATTTCAGCTGTCCGTGCAATTTCATTACCGACACCCTTTCCGGTGATTTAAAGCTAATTACCGCGGCAAACAAAAACCCCAAGTTTCGCCTTTAATAATATCAATACTGACCAACCATATCCCGCCCCGACTAAAAAAAAGAAAATCTTGATATACGGCGTCATTCGCTCCCAAGCGAGAGCTGAAACTCGTAAAGAGAATAAAAAGAGAAAAATATTGTCACGTTTACGTCGGCCATAATGAAAAGGAAAACAATGATTAAAAGATACGAGGGAGTGTTACGCAACCTATAACAAAAGGTATGGCCCTTTTCTCTTCATTTATGTTGGATTTTCTTTTCTGACGTGTCTTTTTTGGGGACAAGTGCACCCGTATGAATAAACACCACTAACTTACGATGCATCATGAAAGTGGTCTTTTAAGTCGGGAAATAGTTCGCTACTGCTTTACAGACATGTTCAACGTCTCGACTCAGTTTTAAAAATAACGCAATTCATTGAGCAGAGTTTCCCATGGAGTAGTAACTCAATTTCATGCAAAATATCATTTTATTATTACATTTTCTGCAAAGGTTGAAATCATACCACATCGTGTTACCGACTCCATACCAAAGCATTTTATGATAATTTTAACGTCCAGTAAAGGGAATATTAAGGCCAGCAAGATGATATTGTAAATGTACTAGTAACACGTAGGAGAGAACAGGGTGAATTCTGAAGGCTAAAGAGAACAAAAATCGAATTTTCGAAAGTTAACTTCAATGAAAATTGGCCATAATATCTAGCCTGGATTGGACAAAACACTGAACGCTGTTTTACACGATGCTCAGGTCAGAACTGAAATCAGCTCCGAAAACTTGGAACCTAATTCGGATCTGAAATGGAATTCGATGCCTCGATGCCTACGTTTACATGTTAAATTCAGTGCGCAGTGGCGATAGCCGGGACTTTGCTACACTTCAAAACCTAAATATACTTCGCCATTCCGTTTTGGCTCATGTATATTATGTGCAAAATATTCTAAAGAAGCTCCAGTAAGTCATTTCTGCAAGTCTCGATAGTACATTTTTCTCATTTACACTGCCCACAATTCCTCCGAAGAATATTTTCGTAAGTTCCAGCTCCACCACCGGTATTCTTTCGAAATCATCCACTCGCCAGCTTGCCCGTGATTGTTCATTACATCCAAATTTCTGCTTGAAAATAAGCACCGCACATATTCTTGTTTTCAGTACTGATACTCGAATTCGGTTCTACTCGATTCAATATCTCATGGAAATGTCTCTTCTATTCACAAAAACCACAGTAATTTCTCTATTTGGCCCACCACTTGATGATCCCTACATCCTTTCAAATAAATGTGATTAAAATTTCATCCATTTCTTTGGAGCGGCTTGAGCCAATGAAAATTTGGCCTTAGATTAAATTATAGTCTAATATAGGGAATGCAGAATGTTAATCTTATGAGTGATGAGGATCTGAGGAAGTCAAATAAGGCGATTCCGACCGCACCAACGTAAACAGGATATAGCTTGCTCTCAAGAAAATAAATACCCTTTCACCAGCATCCAAAATGATGTGAAATGGTGTAAACTTTAAATTTATGGAGGCCTTAAACTTAGCCAATGGTTCGAGGATCAAAGTTAGCGCGAATGCGCTTAAAACGAATCAAAGATCCGGATAGGATCCACCAGAGGTGAACAGGTTGAAGGAAATAAAAAGTTCAAAGTAAAGTGTAATACTAATCACGGAGTCAGCAGCTATCCCACAAATAATAGATGCAATGATTCCAAATGATAATCCCATAACCAACTTGGAATAATTAGTAAAATCTTCTCGGGTTTGCCACCGGGTAAGACTTTTAAGGTGGCTGGAGCGGTAATCGTGAGTCGTTGAAGGCACATTCTAATAACTTTTCAAGTAAGTCGAAAAAAATATTCTTGGACCACATTTCACCCACGTACACCTGTTTATACGTTGGAAATCACCACAATGCAGTAATGTATATGATGCAAGAGTAATATTTCAAATTTTCGCCTTAATTAAAGCATTGTTTTGACTTGGATTTTCGGCGCGAAATTCGAAATTTACGCGAAAATCATATCTAAATACGCTTTTCTTACTCGGTATGATACCTTGATATTTGTTGGCAGCTATTATAATAATATGAAACTTACTATTTCGCATTTAGGAGAAAATCTGTACTTTAGTAATAGAATTTTTTCAAAATATATGCCGTGTTCCATAAGATTACTTGTTAAAATACCATTGAATTGCCAGGAAACCAAATCGGTAACATGCAGTTTTTTTTTATTTTATCGATAGGTATTACTAACAAGGACACGTATGCAAAGTTTCATGCAAATCTGTATACAAACAAAAATCGCTCCAGCCACCTTAAGGCCTTTAAAAGCCTTACCCGGTGGCAAACCCGAGAAGATTTTACTAATATTATTCGCCAGGAAAAACTAAGATCTTTTATAACTTGGAATAAGTTCGAGCTATACCTTATTATCTCAATTTTCCTGTTGAAATAATTTCCAATTTAGGAGAGACATGGCAAAGCTAACTTTGCAAAGGAAAAACAAATATATTTTCAGGCTGTGTGACTAAAAGGAAAATTAAATGAACCAAACGCTCCATCTTTAAGAGATGGAATTAAAAAATACATGACATCCCAGTTCCATAAAGTCAAAGTGCATCATCAAAGACGATAATTATTTTATCAAGAACAAAAAATGGAGTAATAAATAAATGTTTACCATTTTCTCCCCAACCACCACGTCCATCTCAAAATGGTGTAATTTAAATGTCATGTGCTGAGCATCCAAATCTACATATTATCCTGCAAGCCGCCATTAGGGGGTATGGTATGGGGAGTAAGGAAAAAGTGTCGAAATTGTGACGAATGGATAATAAGTCAGATGTGCTAAGGTAGGCTAGTGTGCACCTAAATATTTGTTGCATCTCATGCGGTGGACGGCAAGGAAGAGGAACGAGAATGTGATTGATATAGGTGGGGGAGGTGAGGTAAATGTATTAGAATATTAGGAGAAGGCAGAGTGAGTGGTTGCACAAGTGAAATGAGCGGCAAGGGGATGCTGAAGGACATGATAGAGGGAAACATGTTAGGTAAGCGGGGAGGGGGAAGAAAGAGAATAGGCTTTATAGATGGGGTCACGAAAGAAGGTACAACGTAGAGCTTTTCTTAGAACAAGTATAGGATCCTGCGTCTGTAAAATTCTTGAAGATTTTACTCTCATTCCTTTAAACCTTCCTTAACTAGTAGATAAGTGCTTGTTGTGGTGGGTGAGCAAAGTTCTGGAGGGAGGGTAAGAGTTTGGAACAGGTAAAGAAGGGCGAGAGGATGCTGAAGGCCATGGTAGAGGTGAGGATGTTTGATAAGCGCGGGAGGGGATGAAAGGGAAAGGCTTTATGGACGGGATGATACGAGTTAGGGCGTATGCCAAGTTGAGGAAATAAATCTTGTCAAGGGGTTAAGTATCGGTATTCCTTCTTATACCTAAACCTACATTTAACTATATGTCCCATCTAATACTTAAAATTATACATAAATAAGAGGTAATTTATATGGAATAAATAAATGATTCAAACGTGCGAAAACCATGTATAAATACAATAGACAGCAGCTTCTACAAAAAATTGTACCTTCTTTGCCAAGATCATGGAAACTTTCACAGCATTCTAAGCGCTCTCTTTTCTTACTGGCCCCACGCAATGCCAGTCCGTTGAGAAGCGCGCAAATAAATAAATATTAGGCAAGAAAACATGTCATAAATCTTGTCTCGGTGGACGCACGCTCTAAATATTGGACCGCCCGGAGGTACGTCTTCTGTAATAAAAGAGAGACGAAAGCTTATTCCGGCATTCAGCGCAGCTGTTCTATATTTTATTACCAAGACACGAAAGCAATTCTAAAGATTTAGGGCAGTACTAAGACCCATACGGGACACTTTCTGCCAAGGAAGACTGCCAGACCAGCCTTTTTCATAATGATTTCTCATTCATGAAACTCGGCTACTTGAATGATGAATACATCGCCTCCACAACAGTGCATGAAGTCTGTAAAAACTCGCCATTGATCAGGATACCCTCAAAAAAGAAAAAAACGAGTAACGCTACAGTACGTTGAGCGATGCCATTAAAAGCTAGAGGTCGCACAAGAGGTACATAAGGCATAAGGCAAGCAACGTTCATTGGAACAATGCAGGAGGATCTTGAAATTTAAAACTTTTTCTTTGTTTAAGTAACGATGTGCGACGAATGCATTAGGTACTGTTATTGTTCCTTGTAACTCAACTTGCCCTAAACCGAAACTGTTCTACATAGGGTCATGTTTACTGAACATCATACACTTTGGACTCCTCCCTTTCCCCTGCTATCCTACTGACCCAACCCAAACTCCTATTTACTTATAAAAAGCGGTGTAACGGACTTCAACTCATTGTATATTGTACCTGATGATGGCGTAACAGCCAAAACCGTTCGCCTCGAGTTAAATACATCTGTGGTAAACACAAAATCGTGTTTTTCTTTTAATCATGGAAAGATTCCACAAAGTTAGATCATCTTCGTATTATTATGACACGAATATTCCAATTTATAATCTAAACGTATGCATGCGGATACAAATGATGTATTTTCAACACTTTTATCACGCTACCGATAACTAGTGTCTCCAAAAATTACTATTATGCTGAACGGAACAATAAATATAAATAATAATAATGCTGAATAAAAATTGCCTAACATTAACAAACTCAAGAAACTACTCGTATGCCCCATTTCAGGCATAAAAAAGTGCAAAACAAAATTCAGACTTTATGCTGGTCTTCGAACTGACACTATTTTATTCATTTTTAAAATAACGTTCAACTAATCACGTACTGATCTGAAGTTGAACTGATCAGAAAAGATCAGTTGAACTAATCGCATGAAGTACGCCATAATTTAAATGCACGAATTAATTACTAGATAAATAGCTAAAAAAAACAACTTATATTATTGGTTGAGCTCAGTTCCAGATCTAGCTAGTATTATTCAATGCAGACATTTTATAATCCCACTAGAATTCGAATTAATATACCAGTTATGACTCAATATCGTTTGCCTCGTTACAATAATCCAAAAGGCTACGGTACTTTAAGCTCATTTAAATAATGAGTTTGGAAAAATGCTTTTAAAAATTATTAACCAATTTATGATTATATTGCAAATTCTAACGTCGGAAAAAATAAAGACATTTACAGAAACATTCCACTAGCAACGCGAAAATGTTGACACATGTTGTAGTGATGTTGTCAGTGCAGTGAGTTTTCCTTTGTATTGCATCCTAGTGTCGCATCTCACCATTTGGTAAAAAAAATAAAGGTGTTTAGTAACTTACGCCTTTTGAAGAAATCGCCCTAAGATTCAGCGATTGGCGTGATATCCACAGTACCTGAAAAGAAGGAAAGCATATCATGAGAAAATTAATTAAGTTATAGGTTATAATTAAATTAAACGTCTTAAGCTAGCTTAGCACTGGAATCGTTTCGCTAGCGCGTTGAAAACGTACTTCATCGAGCAGAATTCTCGAGGAGAAATTGAAGTACCACCTGAATGACAATTTATAACTATATATGACTTTCACATATACTATAATTGGAATAACCGGTTTCAAACCATAGTTTCATCGTCAGGTAAAATGATAAAAAAATAAAAATCGCAAAAAAAACTATTTTATGAAAAAGTAGCAGAAATTATTATTAGTCACGATATTTAATTCTATACAAATTTAAAATAACATTTGATAGATTAATACACCATGCGCTACATTTTGCGCTGTT
Organism: Pyrrhosoma nymphula; assembly: GCA_963573305.1. Classification (NCBI taxonomy): domain Eukaryota; kingdom Metazoa; phylum Arthropoda; class Insecta; order Odonata; family Coenagrionidae; genus Pyrrhosoma; species Pyrrhosoma nymphula. The sequence goes on from OY754330.1 coordinate 116,999,589, forward strand.
ATTTAAGTTGGTTATTTCAAAAAATGTATGCGCTAAACTAGAGTTATTTGCCAGACTTCTAACAAAATGACACTAAAAAGCAGATTTCAATTACTTCACTTCACTGCATGTAACATCAGAGTAAGGCCAATGTAACATACAAATAAAGAGGGGATGAGAGTCTTTATTTTGTTGCGCTCCCGACGATTCTGGTGGCCCGTGTGACCATGCGATCCTGATAAGGATCTCTTGGTTTGTCATCCAGGACCAAGGGGGCAAACCAGCGCAACTTGAGAGATACACCCATACCCGCGGAGTAGAAGAAGCTACTCTGGCGAGACTCGAAGCCGTGACCCCAGGATTAGCGATAGAGGACTTTACCTCTCCGCTACTACCGTCTCCGATACTTCCAGGACTTTAGTATCTGATACGGTGAAGGGTAAAAAGGACAGTAAGGTGTCGATAGCAAAAGGGTAACGGAGAGAAGGTTGGCCCCACTGCGAGTGCCGGAGGGACGAGGAATGAATGATAAACTCGAGGAGAGGGTGTCAACTGATAGCGGTCCAGGGACCCGAGATTTACTCCGGACACTTAAAACGGGCGGGGGGAGGAAAGGTGGGAGGGATGGAGACGGCTGCCACTACGGCAATCACTACGCCCCCTTTGGATCTCCGGTTCGGGTTAGTCGGCGAAGTCCAACCCAAAGACGTGTCTTGATTGACAATCGCGAGGAGAATGAAATCAAATGAACGCCCACAGACCCACGGTGGGGAGTGCAGGAGACACAGACGCACACGGAGAAGTACGTACCTACTAGCGGTGAGGATGGAGAATTGAATTGTGGGTCCAATATGTTGTGATTGTATGTCCAAGATTATGCAACATACTGATAAGAGTTGTACACGATTTACCACCGCAAAAGGCACCAAGAATATAGCATTAGATCGCATGCATCGATATCACGAGTCGTCGCATTACCATGCATACATCTAAATCTGATAACACGATCGCACACAAGGAAAAATACATCTAAAACAGAGCGCTTTTAAACCCAATTGGGCGACGTTACAACTAAAAGTTTAAGGCTAAAGCAGAATTTTTGAGTGCTGCGATATTTAGATGTGTATCTCTACTTGCAAGGCATCTCTCTGCTTCCAAGTTACCTCTGATTTATCCGCAACAATTGAAAGAATGGCGGAGGTAAACAATTAATATGACAATATCGAAAATGGCCAAAGTTTGTGTGACTTGCAACCGAAGCGGTTGCAAGTCACACAAACTTTGAGTTCCACAGGCGATCATACAATTTATAAATTTGTATTAACAAAATTGAAAATAATTATAATCTATGAAGCGCATGTTCATAATCATTTCTTATCGTTCAAGACACGAACAGTCACGGTTAATTCATTGAAATAATCTATAACAAAACAAAAGTTTTTCAATGGAACATTCATATTTATAACAATTAGACCTCCCCTGTACATTAATTTGCTTTCGATGATTTTCTAAATTTGTACAAATTATTACATTAAATTTACATCAATAATGCGTATTAAGAATGATAATTATTTTGCTTAATACAAGCCTGACTAAGTAATTTATAACAAAAACAAAATTAAAGGTAAATATAAACATTTACTTATGTAACAATAGGCTATTCTCCGTCCAATTAGTTTGTTGTTCGCACTTTAAATCAACACTCGCAGTCATACGACCAATATTCCATCGAATGTTATACGCTATTATCGCAGAATCTTACAGAATGTAGCTTGCAGACGAATAAAGGGTCGTCTATTTTCCGTTAAAAGTGCTAATATTGGTCGATATCGTATCGATTGCTACCCCTATTGACCCCAAATGCCATGAATTTCCGCGCTTTTATATCAAAGTGCCACTTGTAAGCGACTTACGTATAAGGCTACTTTTGCAAATGTCAACTTCCATGTGCAAGGGGTGTTTTAAATGCATTACATCTTAAATGCATTTTAAATTAATTATACATGGCGCGGACGATCAATATTCCATTTCGATATAAATCGTCCATCGCAAAAGACGCACTTCTGTTCTTTATATGTGTAATGACCATTTGTGCATTTGTAAACTGCCATCAATATATTCAGGTATTCTATAATTGGAGTAGCTCATTATGTGATTTCCTCTCTTAAGCTTCTGTCCTTATTTGACAAGTTTTACTAACAGCACGTCTCGCATGCTATCAGGATAACTTCTGTAATGCGGTGCAAGGAGGTAAAAATTCGCCACCTTACAAAAGAGAAGAATGCAATTTGGTCACGTTGACGATATCAGTATGTCAATAGGAACTTGCATTGACAATCACCGTCCATGTTCGCTGATCCCCGGCTGCGTAGTCTCTCGTAAACACCCACCGCTATGGATATCAACACAGAGACGACACAGTTATTTTCGAGGGTTACGATACATAGTGTAACACAGAATGGCGGACGACTAGGCATTTGTTGGTCAATCATCGACAGGACTCTAGGCATAGTAGTAGGAGTGGAAAATAGAAAAAGCACTAGAAAAAAAGTAATGAGATTATCTAGGAATGTAAAAGTAAGGATGGGCATGAAAAAAGGAGGGCATAAACTGGAGCCAGTAGAAAAATGTAATTACTTTAGACGTTGGAGGAAAATGAGCATAGTAGCAGCAACATTTAAAGGAGAGCTGTGCCAGCAAAGGAAAAGTGCAGCACTAGGAGAGAGCTGATGACGGGGACCTTGGGGAAGAATGCAAACAAATAGTTGGCAAAAGAGTTAAATTTGGAGTGAAGCCAAGTACGGCTAGGAAGTATGGACTCAGAAAGGAGGACGAGAACAGGCTGAGGGCGTTTGAGATGTGAGAATGGAGGAAAATTGAGAAAGTTCAGTGGACTGAAAGGAAGACAAAAGAGGAAGTACTTTGTATGGTGGGTGAGGAGAGGAAACTTCTGCATGACATTATGAGGAGGCAGAGAAAGTGACTGGAACAGATAATGAGGGGCGAGGAGATGATTAAGGCTATGATAAGGATGTTGGGTACCTAATCGATGAAGGGGAAAGAAGAGAATACGCTTTATGGTTGGGATGAAGAGAGAAAGGACGTAAGCCGAGATGAAGAAAGAAATGGTGTAGAGAGTTATGGACTTAAGTAATGTTAAAGTCGCGAGTATTTTTACTAATTTCCTTACTACCCTACTTATCTTCTCTATTTTCTATGTACCTTCCTTAAACTTTAGATCAAAAACATTAAAAGTAAAGAAATAAAAAACTATTCTAGGCATACACTGCGTATGCGCTGGCGAAGATCGTGAATGCGAAATTGAACCAGGTTGTTAAACTTTGAAGTTGACGGTTGATGTTTTTATGCGATAGTAAACTCCTTCGCCAACAGCTCGAGATGAAAGCAGAAGTTCACTGTGATACCCATTGGAAAACCGGCTTTAACTGTCTTCTTTCCCTTCAGTTCAGCACATTTCCTACGTCATATATGACCATACCATGTGTGACTGACACACTCACGTATAGATACAAATTCCTGACCACTTCTAGAAGAGCTAGGAACTTGAAAGTTTTCACAGACCTTCCTTGAAAAAATTCATTGGAGGAAAAATCCCGAAAACCACGAATTTTTAACCAGAACTGACCCAAAAAAATAAAAATGGCGGCTTTTTGGACTTTTGGAAAAGTAGACTTTCGGTTCCCGTGCTGTATCTTTGGAACCGTGGATCGTAGCTCGAATCTGACTAATAATTTGTGAAAGGGAATTGAATTATGTAAAGGATGCAATTTAAATCGTCGTTCTACGCTACGTAGTTTTCTCGCCAGAGGTCCGGAAACACAAAATCTAATGAAACTCTTCCCGGTTTTTCGACTGTAGCTTCAAAACTATGAGTGGGATCTCAAATCTGTTGACGGTTTTTTAGATCTCAACGAGGCCTACAACTCTACGCTTATCCTTACTCTCTATCACTTATAGTTCACTGGCAAAATGATGCAAAAGTCAACATTTTGTGAGCACACATAGACGTTGGGGGCGGAGCCGTCGCTGGGGTTCTTGGGGGCGGAGCCCCCTAGCCAACATAGCGAGTATCTTTATATAACATCCAAAAAGAGCACCCTTCGCTTTTCTTCCCTCTTTCAATTGCATTCTACTTCCGAAAACGGTGTTCAGTACGCCATCCCAATTTCATTTACTTCCAGTAACTTTCTCTCCTCCCCAAAGTTTCAAGGTCGTCTTCTTTTGTCTTTCAGTCTATCGTAATCTATTTGTCCCATCCCTACCCACGCCGGAAACGCCTCCAGTCTTCTTTCTCTTGTCCACGATTTTTATAAAGATGACATGAATCCGAGACTGCTGTAAAGTAGCGGTACGCAAGCCACGGTCCATGCCCCTCTAATTACCAAGGGACTGCCTGCGGAAGTCTGTAATTAAAAACGCTTACTTGAATGACTCTTACTAATTCAGGATGTTATTCAAGATTTAAAAAAAATAAACATTTGCATCAAATATGGGTCAGAAATGAATTTCAACGCATATGTTCCATATTTTAGGAAAACTAAGACGTAAATAAACTCCATTTCATGCTGTATGCCACGTGTGAAAGAAATACTATGGGATTCAAACGACCCACCAAAATTCACCAGGGCACTATTAACTCTGGAAACCCACGGGCTTAGTACCAGTTTGGGTCCAAACGCCTCGGCATTGAGGGTATTAACAAAATACCTTTTTATCGTTAAAAAAATCTTCTATCAAGATAAAGACCGCTGGAAAAAAGGAAGGTAGATCGAGGTAGATAGTCTGAGCAACAGTATTAGAGGCCCAAGTACGAGACATATCAGCTCACTGTAATGTTTTACTTCAAACGCAAGGTCCAAGAGCAGATCAGGCCCCAGATTTTGAGAATAAGCATGCAACCCACGACACACGTGGGCATGGATTTCAATGTGTAAATAGATATGTCCGACAGGGGCGCAACGACGGGGGCGGCAGGGGGGGCATTTCCCCCTCCAAGCACGATGGTGGGGGGGCTAACCCACCCCCCCAGAAGTCAGAGGTTGTGGCTCACTTTTTAATAGACACTGCCCGATTTGCAAAATCTCTTCCCCCCCGCTTAGCTAGCTTATACAGATTTTTCAAGGAGTTTCAATTCGAGGGGTTGTTGTGCCCCTGATGTCCGAGGAATAGTACCTATTCGAATCCACCACCCTGTTTCCATAAATTTTCAATTAAAATTCTTTAATTATGTTTCCTCAGGATCAAATTAATTTCGTTTGTTAAATAAAGTACGCGCATTCTTTCAAAAATAGAACGTCGGGCATTAATTCGTTCTCTTATGTTTTTCTAAGTCGACTTTGGCCGTTCTGTTATTTTTCCGAATTTTCCGTACTTTCCTCACTAAATTGGGATTGTTTTGTTATACACGCACCGCAGGGTATTGGCAAACCAAACGGAAACGTTGATTTTCGTTTTTTTACGCTAACGATGTTTCGTTTCTTCAAGTGGATGAAAGCACAAGTTCCAAAGAATTATTCTTACTTATTTGTCGAAAACTTCCTGTTCCATTTTCCATGAGTATAAACATTTCCAATACTTGTATGCATCCTTCATAATGATTGCCGACAAAACCGTTGAAATTTACGTTACGCGACATATACCGGAATCTCATTATAAGTAATTATATAAGACCGGCCGCCTGTGGCTTTGGCCCACGCTTTGGGACGACACTGGGTGAGAGTCATTGTCACAACTGCCGGCGTTACACTGTAACAACTTTTAAAAATCACGTCGTGCGCAGTCCAAAACCATGACTCCCGAGCTACAGTTACCACAATTCTAAAATGCAATAGCGCGCGCAAAACCTTCATTTTGGGAATCATAGCGGAGATATGCGAGAAACGTAAAAACACTCGAAATTACTAGTATATAGTTTAGGTTGGAAATGTAATTGAAACATTTTCAATTTACAAACAACAGGAATTAATTGGTACCAATAATGAAGGTCAAGGAACATGTAGTACTACGCAAGTACCAAGTTGGGGAAAGACGGCAAATAAATGGTGAGCTAAGAACAGTGATTACAAGTGTGGGAAAAAGTTTATTTGGGCACCGCTTACAAAGATTTTATTCACCGATTGCGATTTCTTAAACCACGAGTTAATCTTAGGAATACTAAGGGGTTTCAGAACAATGCTCCAACTGAAATGGCAGTTCATTTTTTCCGCCAGGAAATCAATCAATTTTAAATCTATGAGTTGTCTCCAAGCTTCGTGATTCACGAAGAAAGATTTTTTAATGGATAATTTAATTCATACCGACTTCTTGTGATTGGGTGTAATTTAAACGTAAATTTTAGAAAAATATCAGCCATAGTTTCTTTCAATGGGCTGGTAACAATATTTATACTGGATGAAATTGTTAGTACGTAGGTTTCATTGAGCATTTTATTGAAGTTAGTCATGGGTATTTGTCACTTATACGATATACTAAAGAAGAATATTGGAGAAGAATTTTCATGGAAATACTGCAGGAAGTTAGTAACATTTACCGATTTCCATACTTTCTCTCCCCTTTTCACGTTAATAAGTCGCAGACTGGCCGTCCGCAAGACCGGCCGCCTGTGGCTTTGGCCCACGCTTTGGGACGGCACTGGGGGAGAGTTATTTACACAGGAAACTAGGGATTAGCTGAAATACGGTTGAATTTCGAAATTTGCATTTATAATTCTATATGACCACAGACGGGATAATTACATTCCATTTAACTTGATCCCACGAACTCGGCGGTTAACTAAACAGTGGCCTACTTGGAGCGAATCGAGGAGATATATATTCACACCCACATTCCAATACTACGAGCTAATACCCATTCCAATTTCACGCGATAGATCAGTTTTACGATTATATGCAATAATCGGACTCGATTATGCATAGGAGAAATCATAAAATAACCTACAATAAATAAATAATAATATTTGCTCATGCTCCAAATATGGCCATACGTTCTTTGATAGGGTAAATGTAACTATACTAAATAACACAAAAAGATATATTAAAACTGAAAAAATGCAACATTCTTCGTTTAAAATTCGAACTAATATTGAAACACTATAAGGCTGACGCCGCCGAGAAGCTGTGGAGCTAAAAATCATAACGCCGCTCTGATTCAGTATAGTTCTGTCCATTAACCTTCGCTAATCGGCTATAGAATTATAATTACTGGTATAAATATACATATATATTACTTGAAGTATGAAGGTAGAGGTAATGGCTGCATAAGGATCGTCTGAGTGCTGATAAATCCTAGTTCTCAATCAATCTCTCTTTAAATATTGGAACAATCTTCGCTGGATTGTGAATTATAAGAGGTTAAAAACACACGAAATTGAATAAGTAATGAATTTTGTCACGATACCACAAGATAGCCGCGGTATTTCCTTTTGCAACGTAACCCGAAAAGGTACATAAAAGCGAACTGCCAGAGAGGAGATATAATCCGCCTGGACCATGACTCGAACACGGATCCCTAGATTTTGCACCGAGTTTGTGATTTTTTTAAAATATTTGACCGCCGTAAAGGTAATACCGTGGCTAGTTCGTAGTACTCTAAAAAAAAGTCAAAACCGAACACCTTAGTGTTCTTAGTTCTGCTTTGAACCTCATGGACGGTGGTGCAGTGCGCCACCGTCCACGGTGGATTCGACTTATTCAGAGCATTGTGTGTCCGGCAGTCGGGAAATGTGGATGCCCTTTATTCGCTCTTACTTCTAGAAGAGTTTGTCTCTAATATAAAGCAGTAGAAACATTTACATTTATGATATGACTTCAACATTGTCCCCTTAAATGGCATCGCTTAAAAATAATAAGCTTGATTAACTCAAAAAAGATACACTACTGGTGGAAGGGGAATAATTTGATCGAGCGAACGATTACAGCTAGCCTTTAACAAATCTTAGTAAAAATGAGCGACAACTCGATTGTTAGATTGGTTATTTTATGGTTTCTTGCCAAACTAATTGTGGAGAAAGACCCTTTAAAGGCTAGAGGTAACATGATGGCGTTTAATCAAAATAAGCTTCTTCACACTTAGGTATTTTTGTCCTCCTAGCTGAAAGCTAATGCACTGAAGAATGACGTCAGCCACGGTCAGCAGTAAGAGCAGAGTCAAAAAATTTATTATTATTATCGTAATCAGTTACAATTTGGCAAATGGCCAGGTGGTAACATGCACATCCCAAAAAAGAAAAACACAACATGTCCACAAAGTCACATATAAACTAGACAGTGAACAAAATTACAATTCAATTGAAATTTCTAAAAAACTAAATCAATTTTTTCAGCTTTTTCTTGAATATTTTCACATTACCCGGAAAGGGCTCAAATAACTCTGCAGGCAAGCTGTTCCAATCTACAATTGTTTTATTGAGGTAGGAATTTTTTTTAACATTAATCCTCTGCGCCCGGCATTTAATTTTGAACTGATGATCGTTCCTTCCAATGAAATTAGGTTTTCCCACTTTATTGCTTAGTTCTCTCCATGCTTTATCCCCTTTGTATACTTTAAACATACCGCAGAGTCGGTTTATTTTTCTCCTACTTTCTAAAGATTCCCATCCCTGCGTTTTTAACATTTCTGTTACGCTCTCTGTCCTCATATGCCTACCCAAAACGTATCGAGCCGCTTTTCTTTGAACTCTCTCCAATGCCTTTAAATGTCCCACCTCATAAGGATCCCACACCATAGAGGCATACTCTAGGATAGGCCTAACCATTGTTTTATATGCCATTTCCTTCGTGCAAAACTTGCTACCCTTTAGATTTCTCATCACCCAATGCAGTTTCTTGAAGGCTTTCTTAGCAGTATATTGAACGTTCCGACCCCAATTCAAATCTTTAGACAGGTGGACACCTAAGTATTTGCAGTTGTCACATCTGGGAATAGGTTTACGTAAGAACTCATAGTCCCTTTTAGTAGAGTTTATCTTGTTGCTGAAGGAAATAAGCCTACATTTACTTACATTTATGTCCATCCCGTTTTGAGTCACCCAATCTGCCATTTTATTAATTTCCATTTGCAAAGCTTCATGATCGCTCTATTCTCCGATCTGTTTATAAATAATGCAATCGTCGGCAAAAAGTCTTACATGAGAGTTAATTTTGTTTGGGAGGTCATTTATATAAATTAAAAACAAGAGTGGCCCAAGAACACTACCTTGAGGCACCCCCGATGAAACCATTGTTTCATCGGAACTCATATCCCCAACTTGTACTCTTCTGAGTTCGACCTTTCAGAAAGTCCTCAACCCATAGGATCACCCGTTGGTCTATTTGCTGGGGTAATTGTCTCATCTTTAGTATGAGTCGATTGTGTGCGACTTTGTCGAAGGCCTTAGACAGGTCTACTACAACGGCATCCACTTCTAAACCCGCATCCATGGAATCGGCCATTTCTTTCATTTAGAAAATTCCTTTTAAAATGTTATAATATTTAAAGGAAATTCAACAGACATCCCTATAGATTACTGTACAAATATTGTTAAAGAAAAATGACCGAATTTGTAAGCAGGGCTGCAGTGACATGTAGTCACACAAAAACATCTAAATTTGTATTACCACCGAAATACCCCATATTTTCATGTTCTTAATCAGGAGTTCTCAAACAGTGAAGAATTTCTTACCCTTGGGAGGAGATTAGGGAGGTTTAGCAGGGAACGAAACCACTATTGGGCAAATATGATATTCTGTAGTTGAGTAAATTCTCTAAAATTTAAGTTTCCTTTAATTTATTCTTACCGTTCAAAATATTTTATTAAATACTAGAGATTAAAATCGATTCTTAGGCTGCACATTATTTTTTTATTTTTTTAATAAAAGCATTACAATTTATATTGGGAAGGGAGAATAACAATTTGAACTACGCTGAGAGGGGGGAATTGAGTAAAAAAAAGGTGAAGAGCCACTGCTTTAGAGCGGAAAATTGTAACAAGCTACATAATGAAGTTCTAAGTGAAGTCAGATTTATAGACGACATAGCTCACAAGCTATCGAAACCTTCAACGTGGATGCCCCGAAAGATTGATTTTTTTTGGGTTCACCTCCGTCATTGTTTGTTTTTTTTTGAACCCCAAAGCTCGTCCTTCTACAAAAAAATGCTCATATTGAAATGAATCCAGTAAATTATGAGTGTCACAGATTTAATACCCAAAGTTATCGAAATGGTCATATTTTTGAGATGGTGAAAAACGGTTGCTTCCCAGGCAATCTATATATATATATATATATATATATATTAATTTTATAGCGTGTCAGTCAGTCAGGCAGTCATTCTGTATTCATTTTGTTTATTTCTCTCTCAATTCTTGAGCTAGAGAAATGTGGTTTGGTGCATTAAATGTGGATTCTCTGTCTGCATGATTTGTTAGTAGTTTTGAATCTTTAGCAGTTGGTGGTTCACATAAAAATGAAAAACCGTGGCTATTAAGCTAATAATCCGTAAAAACTGCTAAACAACGATTAATTTATTTAGGTTATCAATGGTGAAGTAAACAAACAGTAATCATTAATTTGCAATCAGTTACAAACCGTGAGGGCATATAAGCGTTGTTAATTTATCTTTTTCATGTAAATGTTGAATGCACTACGATATCTGTATTACCTACTTTATATTTATTTCTGCCAAATGAAAGTGGCTTATTTTTTTTAATTTTGGTGAAGGATCATAGCCAAATATTTCAGAAGATTTGGAACCATTTTCGCAGAACTGAAGCATATGTGATGAAGTGACTCTGGCATAATTTAGTTTAGAGGATTTTTTTCACTGGAGTGATTGCTGTAATTCCGGAAGTGTATAGTTCGTATGTAAACCACCAACCTTTTTACACTTACGCAGAAGCAGCAGTAAATTATATTCGTAGTATTTTCCTTCAATTAACGAAATTAGTAGGCAAGAGTCACGTGTTAATTAGTTAGCGATTAACCTTCTATGAAATTCTTCCTCTCTGGTTTCTTTTATTTCCCTTGATTTACTTCACGCGACTTTTACGCGAATGAAGGCGAAATTCGGCAATTAGTGAAGATATTTTGAAATTATCTGGGTGAATGTTTAAATGTATGCCACTCCAAAACAATAATTTTCATGTCAAATTTCTGTAAACTCAACGTTAATATAATCAATTACGTGTTTTGATATTTCCATTCCCTTGATTTGGTTTTATTGCATAAGATATACGTTTATCTAGCGTAAGTGAAATGAACCTCAAGAGTTTTTCAAGCATTAAAGTGTCTGGATAAATACCAAAGGTCGTATACGTTTCAATATATTTGCGTGTGCCGCTATCTCAATATTGGTACAAACTCCACGTCGAAAGTTGAGAAGTATTACTTATACCATTACGAATCTTTATATATATAAAAGTCAATGTATGTATGTATGTATGTATGTTCCACATCTCCTCCTAAACCACAGGACCGATTTTTATGGAATTTGGAACACGAGTTTGTCACTGATAGACAACAAACACTGTAGGGTTCAATTAACCGAATCCCTATTTTTTCAGGGTTAAAGGTGTGATCCTTACGAATATGTATAAAAATGTAATGGTCCCTGTCTGTCTGTTGCTCCATCACGCAAAAACTACTGGATCGATTGAGCTGCAATTTGGCATGCAGATTGAAGACATATCTGGTTGTAACATATGCTATATCAAAAAGCCCTCAGGGCCCCCAAAGGCCCCCTGAAGGTCCCCCCTGGTGGTCAATGGCAAGCATTGGGTTCGGTGCAGTGGTTTAATTTTTTACTTTTTAAAAGTACATTCACTCAAGATATAGGACTGGAATTTTTTCTATCAGATAGCTGAATAAATGAAGTTTCTAATTTTATCAATCGATATCCTTCTACGCTCCGTATTTGTCTGAACTTCATGTTTTCAACTGAAAATTATCATTTTCTATGAAATCAACAATAACATATTTCCTTGACAACCAGAGATTTGATTTTCAGAGAATATTCACGCCTCTAGCATTTAAATATCACTCTTTCCTGAAGGCCAATGTTAGTACGTAGATAGAAAATCCGTAAAGGAAGGGCCCAGAGTCCCAAGGGGCCCATGATAGATTGCTTCGGGGGGTAATCGATAAATTCAATGCATATTTACAAGTATACTCTTCAACGTCTATTCTCAAAGTAGCTCTCAAAGGGGCACTGCATGTAGGTATATGAGATAAAACTTATCTACGTAGTAAACGATACACATAAAGGAATTAAATAGATTACACACTTAATTAAATGTGCAAGAATATTTACCTGGAGCGAATATCAATGGTAATAATGCCTCTGTTGCTACAACAAACACGGCGTTGTTTATTGTCGTTTAATTCTCAGATGTATTACACGTAGTGAAACCGTCTGCTTCTCATTGCGATTGCGAACTGTTTTTTAGACCAATTCCTACATCATTAACGTCACGAGTTATTTATATGTTTAAAAGTGTTAAAGTGCTGTTAACTTAGGTACATTCACTCAATCATCGCGTTGCCTATTCTAGACTCTCACTTGCCGCTGTGTTTCCGTTCCTTGGACTTAAAAATATATCCATCAACATGCCTAATAGAAAAAAGAGTAACCTTTCGAAAAGATCTTCTAAAGCAAAATGAATGCCTTAATTGCGAGAAAATGAGCCCTTCAAAGAAAAACGACAATGGTTAGACTTCGATGCTCAAAGACATGCCCACCAGCGATCTCATGAGATTCTACCCGTGGTGTTTCTCGGGTTACGCTAAGATCCGCACAAATTTCATCCTTACCCAACATACGGACGGGTAACCAGCTCTAAATCTGGTTCAAAAATCCGACCCATCTGTTTCGAACCTTCAATCTGTATTAAGATGGTGGAAATTATAATGACGTCACTACATGCTTCAAACCCGAAAGAAGAACGGAGATCCTGCGCAATTAACGACATCCGTGCATAAAAATCAACATGTGCACTGAGAATCACCATATATTTTTTATTTAGCAAACGAAACCAACGATTATGGCTATGCCGAAGGCGCAGTCCGGGAGATGGAGGATTCATAGGTCAAATAAACATGGCTTCTGCTGCCATTACTCCTCTTGACGCTGTCAACCGCTGGATTGTACCCCTCTGTCAAATCCTGATTAAGATACTCCACGCACACATCAGCGTTGAATAGTGCAACTGAATTAAGTCATGGAATGTAAACAAGGGAAGCGATCAAGCTGTTAACCACTCACAAGACGGCCCAAGAGAAACGTAGGGACGAGGTGACCATCTATCAACCTTTGCTATTTAAGTAGTAAAAACTCTGTATGGCCGATTTTTGGGTTTCCCGTGCATGAAAGAGGACCAATAGTAACTCATCTCTCCGTGCACCTGGAAAACGGTCAGCGTGTCTACTACAACAAACACAACATTCTATAGGTTACGAACTCCTCAAATGACCACGCTGACAGTTTTTCTTCAGACTTTGTGGTTTTCTTATACAATAAATTCAACCTTTTTCTCACCCGTTGAATTTCAACGGGTACCTTCCGCTCGTGCTATATAAATGTGCGAGAAACTGACCTCGGAGATAATTCATTACTAGTATTTGTTAATGTATGTTAATGTCAAATATTCCTCCCGTGTTTGCTGTTTTGGGGAAGTAAAATTTCCAGTGGGGCACCTAAAACAATGCAATGTGCAAAAAATGCCTTACTGTTTTCCTAGAAACTCCAGCTTTGATGAAACCATGCCTGCCCACGATGACCAACCATTAAAAGTTTTTCGGGACTCCCGCGTTCACTTTTTCAGAGCAAGTCTTCTTTATACATACAATCTCCCTCAGACAGAGACTGCCTGCAAAGCAGGCAGCAGGACTGCTAGTCGTTGATTAATCTCCAGCTCAGTGAAAACAATAAAATACAAACGCATCACCGTCAAGGCATCGCGTCAAAAATTAAGTTTTTTCTCTAATCGGAATTTTTGTCTGCAGACATGGAATGATCTATCCTATGACAACCAATATCGATAACCTATGGCTAGCGTAACACCAGGGGCCACGCGAAAGGTTTTAACTTTCCGAAATTCTCCTTTGGCTTTCTCTAGCTTTCGGCCTTTGATATGGCACATTTTGTCCAATTAAAGTATTTTGGTAACTATTCTAAAACCCAGGTTATTACTCTATAAAAATAAAGCACTAGTCAAATTATCTTTTATTAATGCTGCTATTCTATCAATTGCTAGTTTGTGATTCGACATTTTCTAACGTCTCCCAAATGAGAGTAATTTAAAAAACGCTCTCTTTTTTCCTAGTAAAAGACATTGCTGAAAATTATAAATTAAACGATTAATACTATTTTAATCAGTATTGCATTTAACATCGTGTAATTTCAAGATCGATCTCCGAGTAAATTGCGAGGAAAGGTAAAATTGTGTGGTTCATATCAGAGAAAACACGGTTTTCTTTGAGTAGCCATAATCTAAATGAAATTATATTAAAGTCATTTTACAGTGGAACACTCTTGAACCGGTGACTCATTGTATACCCCCACGGTCATAACAAACTCAGAATTTCTATTTACAGATAATCTCACTACCCTCAACCTCAATAAGATAATCGTTTACCTTTTGCCCTAATTTACAAAGATGGTCATCAGAGATGTTCTAACTGCTGCGGGAGTAAGATCCTCGTGAAGTAAACATAAGAAAATGAGATGGTGTGATCTCCATATTGAGATTTCCATTTCGAGCCTCTTCCCTTTCCCCTTGCAATCACGGGTTCACCTCGATCGGGTTATCCGAGAGCTAAAAATAAACATGAAAACAGGTATTTGCAGAGGAGTCGAAAAACAGGGATGGTGTCGAGATGAGTGGATTTCACGGGAGAGAGTGATGGAGCAGTTTAACCCTTTAACTGCGCAATTAATCTGAAAAAGAGCTCTCCACAGGCGCACAAAAAAATGTTTTTATTTTTTCTTATTTTTGCGTAATTTTATCACTTATCACTTAGTGTTTAAGGGAAAAATTGTTTAAAAAAAATTTTAGTACATAATTATTAATACTTTTACTCTCAATGTCGTATTGCAGGAGGTTTTTTTTACTGAAAGACGAAATACACCTTTTTTCAAAATTTATTCAAATCGCCAATAGACGATGGGAGCAGTCTACTACGTCCATCGCTTATAGACGATGGGAGCAGTTTAAGGGTTAAAGCGATAAGGGTTAAAGGGCGAAAGCGAGACTTTTTGGAGTGAAAGCAGAATCCAATCTCCACGGCGGAGAGGCAGTCAGGGTACAACATGCACTCGTGGGTTGAAGTTTGCAAGGGGGGATTGGGAGGTAATAGGGAGCGGGCTGGGTTGTGCTGGCTGTGAATGTAGTTCGCTTATTCCTGGTTTTACCGCCGCCAAAATGTGTCGAACCAAGGAGGTTCGTGAGGTGTACTCTGACGATTGGGAAATCGGTCTGTCAGACGACATTTTCCACTCGCAAAACACCCATCCCGCCGAACTAAGGTCAGAGTCGCACTGCATTTACTTGCCTGCTGTAAAATCGGTATCTGGTACTTCACCTCTGTTTGTAAATTTGTATGTGAATAGAGTTTTATTAGCTTTTGAGGTAGATAGCGGAGCTAGTGTGTCCTTGGTATCTGAAGAGACATATCACCGTTATCTCAACGGTGCAAAACTCCAAAAGTGTCGCCTATCCTTGAAATCAGTCACAGGTGACCAAATAAATATCAAAGGAAAAATTGAAGTTAGCGTATCTTGGGCCAGTGGAAATGCTAGTAAGAGCCACACATTAGAATTAGTTGTTGTTTCTTCCACTGGGCGAGTAAAACCTCTCATGGGTCGTCCCTGGCTTGATATTTTGTCTCCACAATGGAGGAAGAGGCTACTTTCTTGTTGTGTCTCAAATGAGGGGTATTTTGATGCGGATGATATCAATATTTTTAAGTTTGAGTCGAGTCCAATGTTGGAAGGAAATTGTTGTAAATCGCTGTTGAAGGACAGCAAATTGTTATCAAGTTATGCATGCAAATATCCAAATGTTTTCAGTGGGGAAAAATCAAACATGATAAAGCAGTTTAAGGCAAATCTTGTGGTTAGGGAGAATGCTATCCCAATTTTTCACAGGCCATACTCAGTACCTTTTACCTTAAAAGGGGAAGTTCATAAGCAATTGGAAGAAATGGTAACCAGTGGGGTTCTAAGACCTGTGAGACATTCAGAATGGGCCTCCCCAATAGTGTGTGTTCCGAAAGTAGATGGAGGTGTTAGGATTTGCGTTGATTTTAAGGTGACCTTAAATAGGGTTTTGGTTACAGATTTCTATCCCTTGCCCAAATTAGATGATGTGTTTGGCTCATTGGCTGGGGGAACTGTGTTTTGTACGCTGGACCTTCAAAATGCATATTTGCAGTTAGGTGTGGGACTGGAATCACAGAAGTACCTTACCATCAACACTGAGGATGGACTTATCAATTTACCCGCTTACCCTTTGGCACTTCTAGTGCTCCAGGTATTTTTCAGTCTGTTATGCAAGAAATTGTCAAGGGTTTACCCATGGTTACATGTTATTTGGATGACTTATTAATTTCAGGGAAGGATTTAAAAGATTGCCAACAAAGGGTGGAAATGGTGCTGAACAGGCTAAATGAATACAATGTGAGAGTGAACATGAATAAATGTATGGTTTTGTGAGTCAGTGGACTATTTAGGCCATACCATAAATTCAAAAGGAGTGTGCCCAATAGCGCACAAAATGAAGGCCATACTGGAGGCTAAAGTTCCCCAAGATGTTTCACAAGTGAGATCCTTTGTTGGAATGTTAAATTTTTATCACCGCTTCCTGCCTAACCTTTCAAGTCTACTAAAACCCCTGTATGATCTTGTGAAGAAAAATACACCTTGGGAAAGGACTTTTGAATGCAACCAAGCTTTCAGTAAATGTAAGAAACTTTTATTGGGCCATCCATTGTTGGTGCATTACAACCCTAACTACCCCCTTGTGGTGTCAGCGGATGCATCACCATATGGTGTGGGTGCCGTGCTGAGTCACTTGATTGATGGGGTTGAGAAACCTGTGATTTTTGCATCCAGTACACTATCTAGTGCTCAACAAAATTACTCCCAGTTAGACAGAGAGGCATTGGCATTGATTTTTGCCGTGAAGCGTTTCCATAAGTATTTGTATGGGCAACACTTCACCTTAGTGAGTGACCACCAACCCCTACGGCACATTTTTGCACCAGACAAAGGGGTGCCTACTGTTGCTGCTGCTAGGTTGCAGAGATGGTCCATTGTATTATCAGCATATATGTACAAAATTGAAAATCGTAAGTCAGCCTTGCTCTGTCCTGCGGATGCCTTATCTCGATTACCAGTACCTGAGGAGAACGTAGTGGAATATGTATTTAGTGTTTTGCCTGTAAAGTTTCCCCTGACTTATGTGGAGGTGTCCACTGAAACTGAAAAGGATGTGGTATTGTCAAAGGTAATGGATTTTACGAAGCACGGATGGCCAAATTTTGTCAAAGAGCCAGCTATTGTTCCATTTTTCAGACAAACGTATGATATCTCCATTGAAAATGGATGTTTGTTAATGGGTTCAAAGGTGATCATACCTCTCATATTGCAAAATGACATGCTGAATTTATTGCATGAGTCACACCCAGGAATGGTAAGAATGAAGTCTCTTGCTCGTTCATTATGCTGGTGGCCAAATATGAACAGAGATATTGAAGAGAAGGTGAAAAATTGTGAAGCATGCCAAATTGTAAACTTTCAACCAGACTGTTCGCAAAAGGCATCATGGCCCAGGGTTGATATTTGGGGCAGGCTGCATGTTGATTTTTTTGTTATCCAAAAAAAATATTTCCTTGTTATTGTTGATAGTGAGAGCAAGTGGATTGAAGTGTACCATATGGCAAATGGAACTGATGCTAGGAAAGTATGTGAAAACTTGAGTGGATTGTTTAGTAATTTTGGTTATCCATCACAGATAGTCTCTGATAATGGCCCTCCATTCAACTCGAAGCTGTTTGTTGATTTCTGCTCCTGTAGAGGCATTGAGGTATTAAAGTCCCCAGCATACCATCTCCAATCCAATGGTATTGCGGAGAGAGCTGTTCAAACCATTAAAAGGTTACTTGCCAAGGAGTTGAGTACAAACCCAGGTGCCCTCAGTGACAAGAACATTCACTCAGTACTTGACAAAATTTTACTTGCCTATCGTACTACACCTTTGGCAACAGGTGAGATAAGCCCCTCTGAAAAGCTACTCAAGTATAAACCTCGCACCCTCTTGTCATTAGTTAAACCACCTTCAAATTGTCTCGCCTTTCCAAGCTCTAGATACCCAGAATACAAGGTGGGTGAAGCCGTGTTGGTTAAAATCAGACCAGGTAGTGTTCCTGTAAAAGGTGTTATTAAGGAGAGGGTCAGTATGGTTACTTACAGGGTGTACATTGGAAGCCAATGTCGGTATGTGCACATGAACCAATTGAAACGCTTGCCACCTACAAAAATCATTCCTAAACCGCATGTTTCCCCTTTCCACTTGCTAGCAGATCCGGATAACTCGGCTGTGGATGCAGCACCTCTATGGTCAGCAGTGCAGACTCCCTTGCCTATTACCCCTCGATCCAGCCCATCCTATCCTGCCTCTGTCCCAGCTGCTGAAATGGTGATACCCACTGCTAACCAATCCTCAAGCAATACAGGTCCAGAGCTTCGTCGTTCCAACAGACCATTCAAGGCACCTCAGTGGCTTGACTTGTGATACCAGTGAAGTTTTGGAATCTAGTAGGGGAGGAGATGTGGTGTATATGTTTTTCGACAGTCTTTTGTCCAGGAAGTCAGGTGGCATCCCCTAGTGGGAGTGGTGTGAAGTGTATGTGTGGTCACATGGGCCGAATGTATGTATGTATCGTGGATGCATAATAAATAGTTAAATCCAGAGACATCTGAGTATTAATTGGAGAGTAGTACAGCGGGTAAAATACGTAACAGGGTCAAGGGAGCCATATCCCGTGCGTGACAATTTTACAGACTGTTAGTGATATACACAAAGTTATTATTCTAAAAGGACCGAATTTTATCTCTAAATTATGCATGTGTATGCAATAATTTACTTAGAAAAAGATTCTTGTGAGCGATGCTTCAGGGGTACTGCACATGGAACATCAGAAATGAACGATTAACAGAAAAACTTTCATAGTGCTATATTGTAACAAATCAGGTGATTGCTAAGTTGCAACACACTATAATTTGACGGAGTCATTTGGAAGGGTGTGTTGATGCTACTTTGTACACAATTTTACAAGATTCACGTCTCCTAGAGCCCTTTCCCTTATTACCATAATAACGTAGTCCAATTTCGAACAGTGTGCACTTATGATCGAGTCGTTTCTTCTCTTGTTTGTGTAAGCAACAATGTCTGCTACGACGCGTAGGTCTAGTGAAGCACCTAATCGGCGTCCCTGGAACTGTAGCCGACTGTTTCTCTAAAATAGGATTGTTGATTTTTCTCGCAATTAAATTGAGGTAATTTTGAGCACTGAGTATAACTATAAATTACCTTACATTGCCGTTTTAATACTGGTTTAGTATATGGTTTATTTCTTTTTTTAATGCATTTACAGGCTGGCCAACCGACAGATGATTATTTGGAGCTGTTGAACCTTGCAAGCATTATACTTAGGGCGGATTTCCCACCCAATGCATTATGTTTTGAGCTCCCGGAGATTTCCATAGGGCTAGATGGATAGCCAAAGCAATATATTCATTAAAATATTGATTTTTAGAAATCAGTTTATTTTAACAGAAGGAGAAATCAAGGGACTTCTAACTGTTAGTATTTTCCATGGTACACAGCCACTGATGCTCCAGGCGCACCAAAAAATGATTTGGACCCAATTACTCGATTAAATGAATATAGGAGCGTTGATAGCACAACCGCATCCATTGCCCTAAAGAAACTGAGTGGGCACTTGTGGTATCTAAGCAAGCAATTGTCTTCACTCTCATTTTTTATGACAGTGTAAGTCCATTTGAAAACAAAAGAAACTTGTATACAACTTAAAACACAAAGAGGGCATACCACACCGAAATGACTACCGCTGAATTTAGAAGTGTAATAAGTTAATGCTGGCAGATTTTGTCACGGTCAATGGTCTGTCTTCCTTTCGAGTGCTTAGTATTCCACAAGATTTTTTGCAACAGGATCCTGTGACACGGCCCAAAACAACGACTACAGAAGCAGTCAAGATAAAGTGATGGCTTTGCGCGTGGTTAACAATCATGCTGAGCGCGCTATCAAGTTGGTGCAGACTTTTAATAAGAGTGTAATAATGTGTCTAAAGATGAATGTTTCCAGCATTTGCTTCTCGGCGCTGCAGACTATTAAAAAACTATCAAAGACTCGCGTAAGTCCACCGTTAAAGAGCAATATCGTCTGGAATTGTGACAAAAATTTGTTTTCGTAGTATAGTATGTATGTTAGTATCTTAGTATAGTTTCGTAGTATAGTATGTATGTATGTAGGCAATAGTATGTTTTACTCATGTTATGATGAATTTGTGACATCATAAAACAATGAAAGTTTTTCTGTTAATCATTAATGTCTGATGTACTAATTCGCCAGTTTAATAAGTAGAAAGTTTTCACTGCTAAACAGTATTCTCATTAATTTGACGACAAATACATAAAAGTGCATTTCTTTTTAAGTCTACCGGTTTCCTTGAGTTGGCTGTTAGGATCACGCCGAGTGCAGTATCCTTGAAGCATCGCTCACAAGAATCTTTTTGCGAGTAAATTATTACATGCACATGCATAATTTAGAGCTAATAGTCGGTCCTGTTAGGATAATAACTTTGTGTATATCACTAGCAGTCTGTAAAATTGTCACGCATGGGAAATGGCTCCCTTGACCCTAGCTCGTAGGGAATGAAGGGTGCAGGACGGGGAACCAGCTGACTGCGGCCCTCGCGCACCCGGCGCGGCGTTATGCGTGGGGCGCGCGGCAGTAGCCCCCGCTAAAATATTTTATTCGTGGAAAACGGTTGCACATACGTAAAAATGGAGTGAATTTTGGCTCTGAAAGGCTGTGACTTTGCGCGTAACACCTAGAAGTTATGTTTATTTTCTCCAATCGGGAAAATTGAACGTCACTACATTTATGCCTCTTGAGCGACCTATAAATATTAACTAATCGAGCCAAATCTTTTAGGATATCCTTTCTTTACCTCATAGCATAATTTGAGAGGTTGAATTTGAAAATCCGAGAAAAAAAAATAAGCCACACCCTACAGCTCATGCTTCGCCGGCCATTTCCTCGGCATGAATGTCAAAAGGACCAGACGTTATATCATCAACATAAGTAGTCATCAACCCGAAGATTAGTTTGTTGCAGCTCTCCATTCCACTCTCCTCTCTGACAACAGCTTCATTCAGAAATAATTTTTCGCTTTGACGTCCTTCATAATTTGCATGGTGTACTACACTCTTGGATTTCCTCAGTAACTCTTCCAGACCCCTCTTCTGGTAGAATGCCTTCTGTGCTTGGGCTATCCCGCTCACAATATCTTTCTTATTTCTTCCATCGCTGGTGATCCAGATTCCCAGACTCAATTTCTTCCACTTGTTCAAGACATTGCTACTCAATTTTGACCATGTTTCATTATTGATTTCAACGAGAAGCAATAACCTTCGTTTTCTTGACATTAATCTTCAAGTTGTTTCTCATCATAGTTTTCTCCATACAGTTCAGAATTCCTTTACAGCTAACTAAATACTATTGTTATAATAAAACATGTACCCCGCACGTCATATTAGTTGTATCGTTATATCGCACCGCTGTCGATTGGGACGGAGGATGAGGTGAATTCAAACGCGGAATCGTTTGCGTCCCTATTACTACGATGCTGCCTAATCGACACATCTGTGAACGCCACGGCAGCAACAACTCAATCCTGACTGACCCGAAGTGCCTGAGGAGTAAGTACGGGCGGTGTGGCGCTGATGACGCGGGGTAATGTCGTTATCATAACGCTGCATAGTGTCGTCCTCCCTCGAGGCTACTTGCACGCCACTTAAACCGCAGCATTCCAGTTTGCCGCATTCAATAAGGATCAAATTTGCGGAAACACTACATGGAACCATGATGAGAAAACCACCTTTGTTATTTCCACAAAACTTTGAGTATGTCACGGTGTGGTGAAACGCGCGTCGTGCCAGCGGAATTAAGTTTTGAGGAAATAACAAAGGTGGTTTTCTCATCATGGATATCCATAATTTCCATGAGGTCAGACCTGATATCATCAGTTTTACTATATGGAACGTTTACTGCCGGGTCGGTATATAACCAAAGGTATATAACCGCTTGACCAAATTATGGATTCCAGCTACAATGACCAGCTTCCGTCATGGATATACCCAACCCCCTGAATGGTACGCAGTTTAATAGAAGACAACAAAAGAGACAAAATCAATAAATTATATCTTTACTACAGCATCTTTCATTGCTCGTTCTTAATAATACCACCATCTTAGGGAAAATAGATACCTATCCATGATTTAGTCACTTCAACACCCGGTTATATAACGTATGATTACCGTTAACTATCAGATAACGTATCCTTTTTGTATTAAACGTATTGCTGTTGTAAAAAACGTATTGTTAAATTAGAAAAAATGCTGCGTATAATAGATCTGACTCTTAGAGAATTGACATGTTCCAAGAAAGTATTTGACAAAAGATGATAAAATTGGGCTTTACGCTGTCATAAAACTATCAATAAAATTTATTCGACTATGATTAGATGTTAGATTCAAATACAGAAAATTCTCCTCAACCATCATTAAATGTTACAATTTACCAAAAAGACATAGGTAATTACCACAATGCCATATTAAGGCCACAATTACCACAATTAAGGCCACAATGGAGATTTTAACCCGGTTGGAAACCCGAGAAGAATTCATTCAAAAAGGTAATTATCTCCACATCCTTTGCAGCACAAAAACGACTGGAGTAAGGTGTCTTGGATGAATCTATTTCAAACCTATCATCTGTTGTTCTCAGGAAAGCATTTTCCAAGGAGTTAAAAAATCCGTTGTTTGAGCAAATTATTGATTTTTAACTATTAAATCGCACGCAAATCGTCGCCAAGGCGACGCTGATATATTTGTATGAAAAAACTGGGACAGTAAACTTACTAATACAAAATGAAATAATTAGGAAACCGGTGACATTCAGTCATCCTATAAAGACTGATGTATGGCAGTGAAATCTGAGTATATCTGTAGAAGCATAAGAGTGAGATAATGCAGAGGGAAAGGGGTACCTGAGAAGTCTTTTAGGCAGAAGTAGGAAGAGGGATAGGGTTAGGAACGAGAGTATCATGAAAGATAGTGGATTGCATGTTACAGTAGTGGATATATTGAAACAGTCTGTTTCTTAGGTTTGGCCTCCTCGACAGATTGGACGACAGTTGAAAAGTGAAACAGACTTATGATAGAGGAGTAAATTGTGTGAGAGGAAGGCGTAAACCGCGAAAGTCATGGGTGAACCTGGCGGAAGAGATTGTCAGGAGAAGGAAAATTAGGAGTTTGAACAATAGGAGAGTGTGTGAGGAAACAATAAGGAAGCTCTTTGAATGAGCCTATCTCAAAAGGTAATAGCGTGATGGGCATGTATGTAACATTCAGTCAGTCAAAAAAGAATCAGTGTCTTCGAAATAGGTCACCAACAAACACAATCACATACATAACTCGCAAAAAAAAACCCTTAGACAGGGGGTTTCAAGCTTCTCAACGCAGCTAAATTTCCTATTTTTGAGTGCTGACCGTTTATTTTACGAACAAGAAAATGTTATGGCAATCTTTTATTCTACATAAATATCCAAATTTCGATAACACAGTATGCAAGTGCACAAATTAATATACGATATTTCTCTAATAGCTTAGGGAAATAAACAGAGGTTAATAACTGAAACGTTCACTTCAAACATAAATTTTCGCATATTTAGACGATCGATTAGAAAGATACCTACCAGCGGCGGGATCCGAACGCATCAAATATTCACTTAGGCCAACAAGGGGACGAGCAATTGAAAATTCGGACGGGTCCCCATCGCTGAGCAGCAATTTTTCCAAGGTGAAATTACTGAGGTGGAGAAAAAGAAGGAAGCATCCTCCCACTTTCATATTTGCAGCCGAGATTGACGTGAAATTTGACTACTTAAATGGAGGAACCCGGGGGAAGAAGAAGGGCCGAGTATACCTCGCAAGGATCTAAACAGACGGAAGTATAAAAGGAGTATGGCAGTGGAAGGAGAAGAGGAACAAAACGCAAGAGATTAGAAACGATTCGTCCTCTACATTGAGTTTGCTCTGCAATCTTCCTTCCTTTGCCTTTCAACCCACCACTCACTGAAGTCAAAAGGACAGGAATCAACGGAGAGGAAAACGAGGAGAAAAAGTTACAAGTAAGGAGCGGCCGCTATCCTTTTGATATTTCAGTAATTCATTCCAAGTAGGTAATCTGTTTCACCGCGATATCATATGGTAGACGACGGCCTTCCTTCTTTGGTCAGCTTCCTCACGATTTTTCCAAGATTCCATATCGGCTTTTGGGATAACCGTTCATCAAAGGGAAGCGAGATAGTGTTTTCGTCCTGCTTTGCTTTGAAAACTTATGTTTTTAATAGATTTAATGACCTCTCTATTTTCATTCGATAGAATCTAAAACCCATGTGGTCCAGGAATCATCTCCGTTCTCTCATTTTTGATTCCTCATTCCCTCAACGAAGTTCCTTGATTAAATCTCTTTCGCTTCTCTTTTCATTAATTTTTTTGCCTTTGGCTTTCACCACGGAATGACGGGAAAACTGCCTTGAAAAAATATTGACAAAGCTTCTAATAAGCGCAACTTGGAATTCTGTGGAGGAAGGCGACACACCGCACCAAATTGGTCCTCTTAATAAAATAATAAATATTTAGTAACCCTTACTCAATCGCCGCTGCGTGTCGTCTGAGCGTATCAAGCGTCTCAGAGCAGATTTTAATTTTCGAATCATGGATCTTTCATTTTGTAGCCAATTCTCTTCTCTAAAGAATAAAGCAAGAAAAAAGCTCTTCGGAACCACGGAGAATCCCGTTAAAGCTTTTCAATAATGCCAAATCATTCAAAATGGTCACATTTTGAGTGTGCAAGACATCAAAGAAAATGTAGCTAAATCTGAACAGCTGAACCTAATCGTGTATTATAATTATTCGCGAAAGTACAAATTTACAGAATACAATTTATGAACACTGAAGATACCTCAAACGTCTTGAAATTTTACCGCGATAAGATGACCGTAAATTAAAATCGCTAATAGCCATTTAAGTAAAATAATGCCGTGCTATTACATCAATCGGCCCTTACTAGTTTCTTAACAGAAGTTTAGTATTTTCTTTTATCTTGTACGTGAAACTACGAAACCGTAGTAGTACGTAAGACTACGAAACCGTAGTAGTGATATCATAGTTTCTGACGTTTCAAGGTCCGGCACATTCCTCGACATCAGGAACAATATTGCAGTTGGTGCGATACAGCAGGTTGGTGCGATGAATATTATTTTAAATGAAAATATATAATAATACCACGAAACAAATAGTCTTGAAAACACCGAGTCAATGGAGAGACAAAAAAGTGCCACATAAAATCCCATGGCGAGACATCTGAGCCCTGACTGTCAATATATATAGTGGTAATATTCATGGCACCAGCATTATATCTCTGATGACGAGGGACGTGTCAAACCTCGAAACATCGGCAACTATGAAATCTCTCACCCGGTCGAGAAAGTCGAGAAAACTTCATCCAAATAATACGTGAGGTAAGTAGCAGACCTTTCTTTAACGATTACAGATCAGTAGAAAGAAAGACCGGCATTTGGCATTCCAAGAACAAAAGCTACCAAATTATCTCTTGGTAGCAACCACTCTGTGATTTCTTATCTATTAATTTAATTTCATGTCAGGTCGTAGGTAAAACACACAACGGACATATCCTCCTCGGATATAAGGACATATATCCGAGGAGTGATAAAATTGAGTCTAGTTCCTCATTTTACGACATCATCCAGCGGTTACCCGTTCTCTATCACAAAATTCGTGAATCGATTCCAATGATGAGTTCAATGAATATATTAAATTATAATTTCATACACCTAATTTTGTAGAAGGGAAAGAGCAAAGTGTTATGTCCTATAAACTTATCGGGTCTCATCTGCTAGCAGGTAGTCGAGGCAAGACCACATTCTAGCATTCAATACTCTGGTTCTCCTTCCTCAGTGGACCGACACTTAACACCTGGAAATAATCGATAGAGTTTTAAGGACAATTATTATAATTGGGGTAATATATCCGCAATCGGTGGTTTACATGAAGGAGAGTGAAAGAGGTAAAGAGTTTCACTACCGCAGTCCCCAATTCCCTTTCACACATTCTTTCTTCATCTCATCATACGCCCTAACTCTTTTCATCCCATCCATAAAGCCTATTCTATATATCCCTCTTCCCCGCTTACCCAACATCTTCCCCTCTATATTGGCCTTCAGTAGCCTTCGTTCGTCTTTACCTCCTTCAACCACCTACTCCGCCTCCTCCTAATCTCCTCCAGATATTTCCTCTCCTTACACACCATACCGAGAACTTCCTCGTTTGTCTTCCTTTCCGTCCACCACACTTCCTCCATTCTCTTCCTCAGCCACATCTCAAACTCCTGCAGCGTATTCTCGTCCTATTTTCTCAGACCCAACGTTTCTGCGCCATATAGCGCTACACTCCACATTCAATTATTCGCCCACTTCATTTTTACATTCTTACACATGGTAATCTTCATTATCTTCCGACCATTTCTGAAGATTCTTTTACTTCAATGACTTTACTTTTCTTCACATCAATATTCTTTTGCTAGCGCAGTTCTTCTAATATCTTCGCAATTATGCCCATTTTCCTCCACTTTGTTCCAGTTCGTGTCCTCCTACATTTATTCTACACACTGAAAAGAACAAACTTTGTTTATTCTTCAGGATTTATTTCATTGGCAAGAAGCGAGTTTCGCCAAAAAATGGCATAGCTATGTGCTGTGACGCATGACTATACCACAACATGAGAAAATCTACGTCAGGTCAATGAAATAAATCGCGAGGGTGGGAAACAAAAAGTGCTCTTCTTTTCAATACCTATGGATATTCATCGTTCTCACCATGTCAGGCCTGATTCCATTAATTTTGATGAATAGACTCATAAAATAATGCAAACGGTAGCCACGTAAATGTGTACTTTTATTTTCTTTAAATATGCGTGCACATGATTAAGCTGACGGGATAACTCAAAATATAACAAATAGAGATGTTTATGCAATATACAACCTCCTTTACTTATATAACAATTGAACTAATCTTGATGTGCTTCCCTTCATTCCTGTGTAGTGTCTTTTTACAAAAATCTCTTCAATAGTCACTAGAACTTGCCGTGCCTGCATTACAGCCTTGAAACTTGGGGACATGCTTTGATCGAGAAATTAATCTTCAAGTTAAAAAAAATACTTGATAATAATGAACCTTTCATCTTCTGTCTACCCTGTCTACCACTGTTTATTGAGCTCAAAATCCTGACAGCATATAGTTTGGGCCTACATGTGAAATATTATCTCCATTCTTTCAGGACAAGATGCAATAAACATAAATGTAACATAGGACAAATCAACTCTCTGTAATCCAATGCAGGATAACAAAAATCACTCCTTTCCATTTCAAACAGAGGCATTTAGTTATTTAATTATAAATCTGTGTCTGTTAGAAGTAGCATCGCTAAAAACATAATTCAAAGCTGTACTAATGCTTGGCATCCAGTCATTGTAATCCATGACCGAATATTTTACTCAAGCAACGAAAAAATGATTTTTTGATATACCTTGTATTTTAATTCCTGTACTTTATCTTCATGTTGCATTGTAATTTCACATATGTATTGTAATATTCTGCTTATTGAAAAGTTCAGTTGTACTAAATTTCACGACTATATAAGTAATTATAATACTTCTGTTATATAAAGTATCACCTAACATCCAAAATTACCATAGGCGTATTTGCAATTCACCATTTGATAAGCATATTTGCAATCTAAAACAAAATAATTTTTTTCTCTTTTAAATTCCCTCAAAGAGAAAATTTGTAGAAACGAAGTACTGATAAAGCATAAAAACGTTACGTAACTTTTACAACATTTCTTAAGTAAATTTTGAAGTGGTAGCCAATATTTCAATTCGGAAGTAGACAAAAAATGGAAAGTGATAAAGCGTGCTGAAATATCATGTTAAATATATGGACACTCTCTTGACCACAACCACTCCTCAGGGGTGTATTACTAACGTTTTGCTTGCTCAGACTAAAAAGTCCTTACAGTTCATGACGCGCGAAAATCGAAGAAAAAT
The DNA here is from genome assembly GCA_963573305.1 of Pyrrhosoma nymphula. Taxonomy (NCBI): domain Eukaryota; kingdom Metazoa; phylum Arthropoda; class Insecta; order Odonata; family Coenagrionidae; genus Pyrrhosoma; species Pyrrhosoma nymphula. Next base: position 117,028,057 of record OY754330.1, read on the forward strand.
GAATCGGAATCATAATAGTAATACACGCATCAGACAAATTAAAACTTCGTAGCTAGACTCTTGAAAGCTCAAAGGAATGTCTGACCTGACTGAAAAGTTATTTGATTAAATGGATGTAAATTTGAGAATAGCATATTTCTTTCCGACGTAATTACAAATAATGTCCATTCCACCATCACTTCTTAAAGTAAATTTCAGGTAATCTTTTCACAACTTATAAGGTTACGCAGCTGAATCTATATGCCATCCGTTCTGGGACATTTAGACACATTATCACAGATTGATTGAAGAACTACTTCAGTTAACCCTACTCTGAAACCGAATCACAAGAATATTCATCCTATTGCACTTCGTAATGTGAGCATTTCAAAAGTGACATAGGTAAATCAACCTGGGAGACATAAGTACACCAAAAATACCTGCAATACTTTGATCCACATATGCAGGGTTAGGAAGTAATTGCATTACTTCCAAAAAGGGAGGTATCAGGCGAGATTTTGTGGAATGTGAACATAATAAGAGCTTAGAATTGCATCTTCTAAGTTCTAATTATTGCATTACTTGTGACGATTATTTTTTTATCTAATTTTCATTCGCAATCGATACTTTATACATAATGTAATATGTTTTGGTAAGTTACTTCTTGAGATAGATTTGTGATCTTTACGTGCATTCTAGAAACCGCTACATTGGTTTTCAAATAAAAGGCGTAGGACTACATTCCAGCGGCGTTTTAAGCAAATTCATTGTGAATAATTTCTTCGGAACACAAACATCGCGCCGAGAGTTTGGTAGCATTGGAAACCCAGCAATTTTTATTGCAACCATCAAGTCAAATCAATGACTGTAACTTACAAGAGAGTCTTTAAATCCAATTCACTTAAAAATTAAAAATGACGATTTCAAATTTTTCACAACTTAACATTGTGCATTAAATTTGCTTTATGCATAGTATATGCTTTAAAAGTAATTTCCACCGGCGACCATGGTCCCACCAACCCAGGAATGAGGGTAAGATGGCTTATGCCGATTAATTTTGTAGGTAAACTAATTAAGTATGTCTTAATTTTGAACGCAATCTTTCACTCCTTCTCGCCCCTCTTGCGTCATTGGCAGTCAAGATACGTACTGCAGTCTGTTACTGCGAGAAATCTCCGATTAAAGAACACATGCAAAGTCATTTTAAAAGCCTCTTTTGCCTAAGGGGAGAGATGTCAGTTTTTGCTGCACCCTCATTTTTTTAAACAATACTTTTGCAGTCGTCGCAGGCAGTATCATCAGTAACAATACCCATTGTTTCAGATGATGCTGCCTGTAACGTTTGTGAAATCTTGGGGAAATGATGAATACGCAGCAGGAACGGAAACCTCAAGATAAGAACTTGATCACTGCGAAAATATGACTAAAAAATTTCTATATTACTATAAAACTATATAAAAACTATATTTATCCGCATGATGTTTTCCTAAACCGATTTACGTTTTCGCTTAGCGCACATCACGTAAAATAGGAAGATAGTTTTGTAAAATTTCATTCATTTTTTCTGAATGACAATTGTTATACGGAATGACTATATTCCTGTAATATTTAAGTGTACGTGTGCTGTAGTAAATACCGCGCTATAAGAGGAATGATTTCTCCACCATCACCCAGAGATTAAGGATACATTAGGAATCGATGATGAAAGAATGCATGCGCAACATGTGATCCCTGGTACTTTCAGTTTTAAATAATCCTTTTTTTTCTCGCAGTATTCAATCATATTGGTATTCATGTACCCCACTTCAGTGTGCATGTAAATACTCAGCTGAGACTTCCTAAGCTGTGAGCGCAGCATTCTGAATGGCAGGCAAATGTCAGCAGGGTAGGCTCAAGCAAGAATTTCTCGAGTGTACCTAACGGCACATAAAACATGAGTATTCGTCACAAATAGCGTTGAAGAATGAAGCATAACCATGATTTATTTTTCACAGAACTGCAAGTTGTATATTCATAGAATCTTAAAATCCACATTGATGAACCAAATTCAAAGCTCTAAAGGTAAACTCATAGTTTAGGACGAACGCCTATGTACTAAGATAGTTTCTGAGGCCCGACGCAACTCTGTTAAAGAGGAATTTATATGAGAAAAATTAACATACTGTAATTAAAACAATGGAAAAAGTTAAGAATAAAATTGCGAACATGTGGTGCTAACACTTTCCAAAAATATTTGTGCAGTTCCTGATGGCATGACCTGCTGAAACCTTGGTCGATGGTAATTAAAAGTAAGGAAACATTAACTAGGAAATGTTTATGTTTCTCTTTCTCCGAGATGGATCAATTGTTTCCATTAATTCAGGGCTAATACTCGTGGATACTTCACACATATAACAAGCACTCATTGTCTAATACTCACCAAAATCAATCCTTAATTATTACAGAATATGATGATTTTCATAATATCTTGGCGAATTCCGAAGACAAAATATGTCTGCAAAATGATTTATTTAAGCTAGTACGATAACAGTGCATAATCTTTACGATAGAAATCAGTCTACGATATAAAAATGTTAACCTTTTGTTAAAAAAATATCACAAAAAAGGTGTGTCGTCTAGATTCATCATTACCGCTAAACACACTCTTTTTTTTCAATATTTACGAATATTTCAAAATTTAAGTCCTCACGTGAGCGAGACACCAGTAATCAGCGAGTCATTTCGATTGTTTATTTACTTCACCCCGACTGGGTACCACATTACCGACTGCTTTTGAACACTTGGCAGCCACCGTGTGTGAGTAGGAGTCACTCGAGTGGTTCAAGCACACCAAATTGGCTTATGATTCGGATTAGTACCACGTGACTACTGAGATACGACTCGGAAGAATACACATTAATACTTCTGCAGAAACCTCCTCCCCCCCATCTCGGGACTCGAACACCAAACCCACCCCATCCTCATATCATTTCTTACCAAATAATATACTTCTCGGCCCAATAGGTGCACTATTTTTAATCGAAAATGCGTTCAAAAATCGCCCATGGTGAGACAAACGAGGAAGTGCTTAATATGGTTGGTGAGGAGAGGAAGCTTTACGGGGATATTTGGATGAGGTAAAGCAGGTGGCTGGAAGTGGTAATGAGAGCTGAAGAATCGCTTAAGGCTGTGATGGAGGGGAGGTTGTTTAGTAAGCATGGAAGAAAAAGATATTACTCTGCGAATAACTTTTAATTAAGCTTTATAAGAGAATATACGCGATGAAGAAGGGCAGGACGTACGCTGAGATGATGAGAGAAATCTAAAGGATTCCTACAAACTTCCTTTTGAACCTACCTTATCCGGTAGATTATCTTAGTGTAATTTAAATTATGGGCAAACGATAAAGCTAACTTTTCATGCATTTGATTTTGCGTTGCCATCGGAGGTGCCCATCTCTATAATTCCACCCACCGAATACTGCGTTGCGACAGCGAGGTGGAGATGCGCTCTCCATCATTCGTTTATGAGATTCAACGATGAATGGCTTGAATATAATTGCTAGTTTTTGCAAATTAACAATTCTATTTTCTTTCTATAAATTTTTTAAGTTAACGGATTTTGATCATCATTTTTTCCTAAAAAATCTAACCCGAAAAATCACTGTAGCACATGGGCTGAAAAATACGGCACCATCCCATTACTGAACCTTAAATCATTTCATTCCTCCTAGGAACCTAAATTTTTTTCTGATACAATATCTTACTGCAATTCACGATTCGAACAACTCCAATGTCTACCTCAAGCTCAGGTTTCCTCCAATTCGTACACACACACACACTGAATTACACCATGTGTTTCATACAATTTCCGATAGATAGATGCCGCTTGCTGATCATGTCCCGGATATAATTGTTTTTCCCGATTCACGTTACTCTGTCCACTTGCGAAACTCCCATTTCATTCTTCCTATCTCTAATAGGTACCCCGATTCGGCAAGGTGAAGGACAGGACTCTGCGCTGCGATCACACCAGTGCACCACCGCACGCCCTATCAACGAATAACAATTGACGAAAAAGTAGTTCATATTATAATAATAAAAAAATTTCATCCTTATATTTCGATCTAAATTTGGTCAACATACTAATTTCTTACAACTAAATCGCCAATTACTATAAGCAAACATCAATTTCCTGGGTTGTGAAAAACATTCAGGCGGGGCACATAACCGCGACATCGGGTTATCGACTAAGGAATGACCGCATTGTTAACAAAGAAAGCTGATTTACCACTGCAAAAATAATTTACTCAGCGCGGCCCCCTATAAACGGGGACAAGATATAGGAAGCTCGATTAAAGTCCGGCGAGTGAGTAATCCGAGAGAATAATAGCAGCTACGCGATGCCCCTCGAAAGGTCAACGTTGCTAGTCCCCTAGGAGGAACTCCCGAAATACCCTCGTAATGCCACCCGAGCTTCGTCGCCCCTTACTTCCACCCAAGTGGCGATTGATGTGAGAGAAAAGAGATGGATCTGGACGCATCTCCGAAGGAGGAGGAGCTGGAGAGGGTCCCAAGAATGGGGACGGAGTAGGAGGGGGGCTTTTTAAGCGGGCGGAGAGAGGATTATTTCCCATCCAAGCGGCCCGAAATTGGTCCAAAATCGGCCTCGAAAGGGCAGCACTTGTAGTGGCTTGCTTATAATACCCACCTAAACTAATACCTATTCACAAAGATATAGCCCATTATGATGCAAGAATACGAGAGGAACTCCCACCAGCCACGGCTCCCGAGTGTCCCTTCTAATTAAATCCCCAAGTAGTATGTTATAACAGTTAGTCATTCAAATTATGTCCCTTCCGTCCTCATCAATGGGCTCGTATCACACTACACTTCATCCGGAGCACAAGGCCTAATAGTTATGCGAGCCGGTGGTTTATACTGACGACGAAATTCAGTGTATGCCGTCCTTGACAGTTTTTACGCGATCATTGAACTTCTTGTACTGGCGAGGAAGAAGTATCCTTATTGATATCGTAGCGCATGTATACTAGGATTTTAAATCAACCTAATGGCAGCAGGTGACCAAATAAATTGCTCGGGAAATTTTCATCTAATCTTGATAGCACGGAAAGAAAATTACCAATGGTCACAGGAGGTATAGATATATTGAGGTTTCAAAAAATGAAGATCACACAGCGACTGTAAAAGTGACTAGTCAAAAGTGACTAGTGACCAGATCCTACGGGGAGAGAGAAGCAAACCAGTATCGTATCAATTATGAAGTTAAGTATCTCAACTAGGAAGATAGCGATCGAACTTTTAGACAGCATGCTGATTTATTAACAGTTGATACTGTATAGATATCGCACTAGTGATCATCCTCAAACTTGTGTCGGATCGGATATCTATGAAACGGGCTTTAGAGTTGCTAACTAAATTTTAACTCTCACTGCCAGGTGGCAGTTCCTAATTTTCTTCCCCTATAGGTAATGGAACCTCAACTGTGAAATGATAACAATGATAGACAGTAATTACAATTACAGACATAAATACCCATTTCCCACGCCGCCCGTTCCCTTTAGGAGTAGAAAAAGTTAAAAATGTTTAATTCTCGGTGATAGGTCTATAAAGCTGACTCTGCTTTAATAGTTTCCTTCTTATTCTCAATCCTTGCAAACCACTTTTGCTTCAGTTATCCTCATACACGATTTCCTATTCGTAAAAGGCTCCAAATATTCCTCATCTTAAGAGTCTCTTCTACCGCACTTATTCACGACTTCTTCGGTTTACCCCTCACATACCATTCACTACACTAACATATATATGTTCTGTTAACTAAGATTATTTGATGTATTTTGATCCAAGAATATATGTTTTGCTTTTTCAATCCAACATAACTTGAAAAATGTACCAATATCTTTTGTTTCATTTCGAGGCTAGCTTATGGACACTCAGGCCAATTCATTGATTTCAATACGTTCATTATTAACTGATACAACAGCTTTGACAGATTTATTTCTTTCAAAGTTATAGATCCAGCGACTTTTTAATGCACAAAAAAGTAATCATCCCCTATTTGTTCCACGCCAAAACTATATAATTTTGCACCTATAAATGAAAATAAAAATGAAAAAAAATAGAGAAGTGGTCTACGTCCGAAATCCGTTTCGAAAATTTCAGTTGGGCCATTTCTCGAGCAACTATGCATTCTGCAGGATGTTGACTAAAAATGCAAAATGCAATTGTACAAAAACTACTAATCCGGCAGTCTCCATCTTTTGCTCACGTAATCAACATTTTATTCACTACTATTTCACGGAGGCTATATCCAACAAATTCTAAATTGGAAAAGTTATGATTTTTGGCCAAACGCCTTTTTTCTTTTTCTTGGTTAAAAATCGACTGATCAAGTTGATCAATTACTCATTTTGAAGGTGTTTGCGCTCTCCAAAACATATTTCAATGGAGTAAAAAGATCGATTCATTAGTTTTCATTTTAGAAGCAAAAAACTAAAACAATTACGTTTTTGCGCTTTTAAAAATTGTTACAAAATTAAAAAATGAAAATGTTTGGTCACACTCATTTTGAACTACAAACCTTATTAAAAATTGCGGCAACGTCGCGTCGGTTGCCTGCGATCTTTCTTGTCATGCTCAAATCTCTGTGAGTACATCTACTTACGTGGAAAGCAAGAAAAATGAGATTTTATGAGAGAACAGAGTCCTACTAAATATGGCTGTCCATAGGAGCTCAAAAGCAGATTTCTCAGTCGCAACCAGAAATGATTAGACAGCTGAGAGTCTGAAAATACTTGTGGTAATTGACTCTCTTATGTTGTAAGAACGAAGGTTTTCGCGGTGGTTTATGATGAACTTCTTCATATTTTCGGGTTCTACCGCGTTGGTTGCTGTAGTGATGACAACAGTTTCGATGGCACTACTGCCAGCGTCTTCAGGTCGAAGATGCCTGCCGGTTCAAAATTTTGGTCCTCATTATATGGCGTTTCTTTCCCGCCAATTCTCGCTGCTGTCCTCCCATTGGTTCGTTTCAGAATTCTCCTCCAAGTGTAGTCCAGGTGGTATCCCTCGTCTCTGTTAAATTGTCAGTCCGGGCTATCTCAATTGATTCCGTAATTAATCTAGGGTAATATCTGCCCTCTCTCACTATCACCTTGGCTTCGTCAAATTTTATGTCGTGTCCCGGGGTCCAGGCGTGCTCAGATATGGCAGACAGCTGAAATTGTCTATTTTTTGTGGCTCTTCGGTGCTCCTGTATTCGTACCTTCGGTGAACGGCATGTCTCGCCGATGTACGATTTCCCGCAGGAACAAGGCACCTGGTAGAGTCCTTCGTGTAGGTTATGGTGGATTTTGTCCTTGGCCGAGGGTAGTATGTCACCGATTTTTGTGGCACAGTTGAAGCTTGTGGTGACGTCGTGCTTCTTCAATGCTCTGGCAATCCTTTCTGTGGTTCCTGCGATGTAAGGGATGATAGCCCATGCTTTCTTGTCTTCATTTTCACTGGTGTTTGGTTTAGGCTCCTTCAGCTCCGAGGCCCTTTTCAGGGTCATATCGTAATACTCTTTAAGATATCTACGAAATGGGTGGAGTTCTTGACGAAGGACTTAGAATTTCCCACATACTGTTGAAGCGATTGAGATAGGTATTTCGATAAATGGTAAGTAGGGGCACCGATTTGACTCACTATTGGTCGCAGAGGAACTCCTTCCTTGTGAATCTTCGGCAGGCCGTATAATCTCGGTGGTTTGGCGGCAGAGGGAAGAAGACTGCGTTGCTTCTCTTGAGGAATGGAAGACCTCTTGATGAGCTCCTTAACTCGCCGTTCGATCTTGGTAGTGGGGTCCGATTTCAACTTTTGATATGCTGAGTCTTCCAGGACTTGGTTGATTTTCTCGTTATAGTCCTCCCTAGTCATCAGGATCGTAGCGTTGCCTTTGTTGGCGTGTAGTATGAGGATGTTCTCATCTCTCCAGAGTTTCGTCAGAGCCCTCCTTTCAGCGGCTGACAAGTTCTGTTTTGGTGTTTTGGCCGTTCTAAAGAAGCGGGAGACGTCCTCTCTAATCTCGGTACACTGAAGGTACGGATACAGGAGCACCGAAGAGCCACAAAAAATAGACAATTTCAGCTGTCTGCCATATCTGAGCACGCCTGGACCCCGGGACACGACATAAAATTTGACGAAGCCAAGGTGATAGTGAGAGAGGGCAGATATTACCCTAGATTAATTACGGAATCAATTGAGATAGCCCGGACTGACAATTTAACAGAGACGAGGGATACCACCTGGACTACACTTGGAGGAGAATTCTGAAACGAACCAATGGGAGGACAGCAGCGAGAATTGGCGGGAAAGAAACGCCATATAATGAGGACCAAAATTGTGAACCGGCAGGCATCTTCGACCTGAAGACGCTGGCAGTAGTGCCATCGAAACTGTTGTCATCACTACAGCAACCAACGCGGTAGAACCCGAAAATATGAAGAAGACTACCTTATGTATTTCCGAAAGTATAAATAACGTAACATACACATTTAGAACTACTTCTTCGACCTAAAGAGCCTCCAGGATAAGAGAAAATACGTCCTTTAAACAATTGAATAACGTTAGTCGACGCTACCGGAATCCCAAAAGAAAAATATTGAACCTCTACGTATAGAATGATTCAGCTCGGAAGACGGATGTAAGTCATTCGCAAAGCCAAATGTCCCAGTCAATATATATTCATAGCAAAGATTTTAAAAAATCTCTAATCCAAATTGAGGTGACACATTCAATTTAACCACTTCGTAACCGATTGTCTACCCGCTCTGTAAGTGATTTGTACGAACACGGGAAAAAAATTATAATTTCACAGCAAAAAATGTTGTTACTTGTGAGTTCACGAAATAAAAAAGGATGCTGTTCGCTTCCTAAGATATCTGCTAATACACTGAAAGAATAGACAGAGAGTGAGTAACTAAAAACGGCTGAAAATCCACTAACCGCAGTTTTGCCAAGATTCTGAAAAAGACGTATTCAGCCTATTTAAAAGCCCTTCACCAAAATGAAACTTTTCACCTTTACCACAGCGCAGATTCAAAATTTGCCCTGTATTCTCAAATAGGAAATAATTGTTGCTATAATGGTTTAGTGTTAATCCACTACGTATTATATATTAGGTGCATTGGTAGCGAAGTAGCAAGTCGTCTTTGCGACACATGACGTCAATGGGGGGAAGGAAGGAGAGAGAAGGGGCAGGCAAAGGAGCGGAAGGGGAGTGAGGTGCACATGGTAGGCAAAGCTGACAACATAACTAAATTCAATCTGAGAGGACAAGAAATTTCAACAAGCTAGTAACACGAAAACACTTAAAGATATATACAAATGCTGAACAAAGCACGCTGATAGTACTCGAAGCTAACCGGAGGACCGAAAAAATAAATATCGACAATACCGAAAGAATAAAGAGCGACAGCATATATTCAGGGAGTAGCATTCTCGAGCATTTTGACCATAGTAACAAAAGCCTTGGGAAACCTATTAGCCAAACGTGGCTACTAGCCAAACTACCTTACTCCCTCCGTGAGAGGACAGTTTGTAGGCAATAAGCTGCTCAACCGATCTTTTGCTGGATCTTTTTCAGCAGGATCTTTTGCCCAACTGTCATAATATTCCGCTGCCACTTTCGACAATTAATAACAACAACAGGCATCATTTTCATTCAATGAGACGTCATTCATCCACATCGCTAAACTACATTGCTTTTCCAAAATTATATCATAGCAAATAAGTTGCCTAAGTAAATAATATAACCCAAAAAATTTCATTTTCCTAATCAGCCCCGCCCTGTTCAGTGCGCTTGCACTGTTTTTTTGTTTCATTTTTTGAAGCCGTTCGATAGATGGCTTAGTGAGGACTTGGAAGCATATTGTTTACGAATCACTTTGTTTACGAATGTCGGCTTGTGGGGATTTCCGATTGTTGGTATAGAAAAGGATTGATTGCTCAACTGAAAATGGGTAAGAGATCTTGCTTTGTTCCTGGATGCTCCACAGGTTATTCCGCAAACCGTGAGAATGAACAAAATGTTAGGTGTAATCTACCTCTGCCATTGAAAGTGGCCTGTTAGTATACTTTCTCTTTTCTGCCCTAAGTGCCAAGAATAGAGAAAAGAAACAAAAATAAAGTTGAGTACAAAATAACTTTTGAGAAAAGCAGGATTAATAAATATAAAATTGAACTTAGAAATATGTTCTCAGTTTTAGCAGAAGAGAGTGAGGAAGAGGACTCACCAATTAGGCAAGAAGAAATGGAAGATATGTGGATAAGTTTTAAAACTAATATTAAAGATTCAAAAAAAGAAGTGTTAAACATAAAAAAATACCCAGAAATTCTTGGTTAAATGAGAATTGTAGGAAGTTAGTAGAAGAGAGAAAAGAAGCAAAAATTAAAGCACTTGCTGAAAAAACAGAAGCTACCTAAGGAAAGATACCAACAGGTCAGCAGAGTGAACAAAGTCATCAGAACAAAATATAGATCATAAAAACAAAAATATTTTTCTGCATAGTTTCATTTATACAACCATAGAGTTATTACAATTAGTTAAAATGAGGCTGATGAAATATTTTTCAATATGTAAAGGTGCGAAACCATTATACAAATTCACCTCCCTTCAGTCCAGTACCTACATTTGGTGTTAAATAAATATATTCTAAGCCACTGCAACCCAGTTTCAAAAGCATTTCCCATGGAAAATGCATTCTAGGAAAATTTTTCCCTAAAGATATATTTTTTTCAGGGAAAACGGGGGTTCATTTTTCTAGGGAATTTTCAGACAGGGTTTACTCACAGGAAATTTTGCAGCAAAGCTTGAGGCAGACACACTACCACAGTATGGCACATAAGGGTACATGGTTGCAATAATAATTTTGTACATCCCTCACGGTCTATACAGCGAGTTAGGCTGCACTCTAGGAATAACGTGTTCTTGTTTAACTTCGCGCAAGTATGAGTTTTCGTTAGACTGATGCGTACGGCTCGTTTTAGGTCTTTGAAGGTGGTCTAAACCGTCTGAAAAGGCTTTCCTCAACTCCCCTGTGAGAAAACTGGTGTGAATGTTTGTGAGCATGAATGTGCTAAGTAGGTATTTTGAGATCTGGTGAAGTTCTTTACGAACCCATGTTTTCTCTGCTTCGATCAAGATGGGTGCTTTCCCTTAACTTAAGTTCTCACTTAACAGCCGTTAAGAAACACTCAGAGAGGTAGTAAGTCCGGTTCCTGCTGAGTTCCTGGGAACTCAGGAGGATCTATTATCAGAAGATCTATTATCTACTCTAGAGGTTCCACTGTTGAATGACTTAAGTTTAATCCGATTCATGTTCGGACAACCATAACCAAAATGTGTCCACTACATGTAACCAACTAAGTCTTACGTTTTCACTTTTTTATCGCAAATGTTAGTGAGAATCACTTATGTTGGTGAGAACCGTCGAAACATAGGAAATAATATATTTTTCTATCATAATATAAATGCCACATTCGCGAAAAAGTTTTATAAGAAGCGATTTCTTCCAGGAAATTCATTAATACACATAGATAAATTCATAAAACCTAATGAATACAGCATTATTGAAAAAAACTCATATATGAGCCTGAATCTCCTTCACCATTGGTTTGCCATGGTTTATAAAAAAAATGATGGCAAGTTAAGTAAAAGCTAAACGCCAAAAATTAACAATTGAACAATAATTTAAGAGCTATAATTATATTTTATAAGTAATTTGAAAAGTAAAAATATATCAAGTTATAATACCAATTATAAGAATTTCTCTTTCAAAAATATTGACCAAAAAGTGTTAAAATCCTTCAAAAAAGATGTTTATGAAACAAACATAAAATCTCTATCGCAAAACCTGGCTCAGAATAACCTATTCATAAAATAGCAGTCGAATTTTAGCTCATTTTAATTAACTTTATCAGGGATTTGAAATAATTTTGTTCTAAGCATTCATCTTTAATATTTTCATAGCACCAGACTGATTTTAAACAAATTCGTATATTTATCACCAATGCTGATCTAAAGTAGTAAAATATATTTCGCATTTCAAAATATCAAACGACAACATTAATAAAAAACGATATGACTTTTTATGCTTAATAAGTTTATGTGGAAGCCCTGATGAAATTTATTATAATCAACGAAATGACGGTAATTAATTGATAAGTTCTTCATTCCGAAATACTCCATCACTATAGATGTTAAAAAATCGAAAGAAACAATGATAGCGTTGATTTCATTTCCAATTACCCTTCAGAGCACATACACATATGTAAGGCGCAGCTTTCCGAGCTCTGGATAAGCCAATGAGATGCGTAAAGTTTTACAAATTCCTCGTAAACAGCAAAATAGCCTGCTATTATGTCACATGATGGCCCGATGAACAATGAGTTAAGTATTACGAATGCTTATATAGCATTTAATACGCGAAATGCGACGACAAATGAGCACAAGAATAATAAGTCAGCTTTAATGAGGCGAGATAAAGACTATTAAATCCTCTTTGCCCCTCGTCAAGGCACACGTGACATTAAAAATAAATAAATAATGTCTTACACCTGAACAAAACAGTTAGGTACAAAGGCATACTTCTACATTCACAATATAACAACATATTTTATGCATGAGATAATAACACCAAAAAGGGTAAAAAATATACGTAAATATTTGGGAAAACTTAAGAATTACTTGGCTTACATCCATATCAAGAAAAATTCAATGTAGGTGAACACCCACACAAAATGTGAGTGTGGAAAACTTTATAAAAGCTACTGATAGATGAGATACATAAAAATACAAAAGAAAACTGAATACATCGAATATAAATACGATAAGAACAAAAATAAAAAAGCACATACGCGTCAATAATAAAATGTGTGATAGATACCGCACGTAAACCTCGAAAGTTACAAGTTAATGCAGCATTGGAACCAACCGCAGCATTGGAACCAACCGCAGCATTGGAACTGTACCGAGGAAAGTTGTAAAAAATTTCATCGAACGATACAGCTCCACGATCAATGACGGCCGTTTGAAAACTCCTCCGACTAATAAATTAAGCACTTGACAGGCGATCGTTTCACCGTTAGATTCATTGCTTCCGTTCCATAAATAAAAAAGTGATAGTCCATAAATGCCATCACTGGAACGTTGGAAGAGAATAGATGGCGTCTTGACGAAGGAGAGTGATCATATTTTTTTAATTGATGGTCCAACGTGCGACTATGACTATCAAGCGAAAGTTGCCCATGAACTCTAGCGTAAAAGATCATTTTTTATATTTAGGGCCCAAACCTAACAACTTGTTCCAAAAATTCATTACACACTTAAAACAGCTGCCATGCATTTCTCAGTAAGCCAATTTAATTTTAAGTTTTATTCATAAAACAATAAAACTATAATAGGATTTATGCAATAATAGAATTTTTGACGTGATTAGGCTGTGCATCAGTTTCCTATCTCTAATGCGCATACCCTACGGACAACAGTTTGGTGGAACTGGGACAATAAAATTGAATAATGGCGTAGTTAGACTTGAAATACAAGTCTGAATTTAAATTTAAACATTTTTTCGATAAATGGGGTACTACCTAGGGAAATGAGCGACTATTGGGTATGCAAATAAAATAGGTTGGAAATTGCTAATGTAGAGGAAGGGTTTTCTATAAAAAACAATCATTAGCGTTAGGGATGATCTAACAGTTAAGATAGGTTGACTTGGAAGAAGAAATGCCTACACAAATATATCAAAGTCGTGGGTACTTGCTTCATTGAATGATTTCATTCCTACTTCACAAATGTTTCCTCACCTACCATATCAAGTACCTCACCGTTCGTCTTTCTTTCCGTCAATGGCCACATTCTTCATTCTTCTCCGCGCCCATGTCTTAAACGTCTGCATCCTAGTCACATCCTGTTTCCTCAAGAATCAACGTTTTTGCATCGTACAACGCCACAGTCCAAATTTAACTCTTCGTCAACCGTTTCATTACACTCTTACATAAGATCCCTGTCATCAGCTCCCTTGAATTGACGAGTACTTCTTTAGGTAGTAATACTCCTTCTACTGTCCCTTTTTCCTCCTGCGTACGTGATACCCTAGTCAATTAATTGCTCTCAAGAATATGGAAAATATTATATAAGTCTCATTTAACGGTCAGATTTCATTCATGATTTATTATTCTCTTATCGCTCTTCCCCGTTGACAGTTAAACTCAGCCCGGATCTCATCGACGATGCGATGTCAAAATTGCTCCGAGAAAAATCTGAGTTTAATTAATAGAAGAACCCGTGGTTTCGACATTCTTCCCTGGCAGGCATCCCCAAAGTTTAATTCCCTCTCTCCGCGACTCGCACTCCCCTTCCATCTCCATCTCAAAGAACCATCGATTTCCGCGCCCTTTCTCCCTCCACTCTGTACATTTAAGCCTCCCGACTGTATTCATCACATCCCCCGTATACTACCAATGTCCCCAGCCTTTTCCCAGTTCCACCTTTTGCCCATTAATTTCTTTATTCAAATCTCCCTTTAATTTTTTTATTCTGATCCGAACGCGCTCGTTAAAATCGCTTCTCGTGTGTCTTTGAACTCTTCCCCCTCAAGCTTCCTCTCCTCCTCCGTCTCAGTCCTCACTTTTCCTTTCACAGGAATGTAATTTACATAACAAAAAAGTGTCTGGTTGAGACCTTTATGCTCTGCCGAAGTGGAACTTATTCTTTCGAAATGAATGTCCAAAGCAAGGACCACAAACACAAACACAATGAACCGCCGGCGATCTTGTGCATCCGCTAAAGGAATAATGATGAACGAAACTCCAAAACCTGATGCTAAACCAACCACTGAACCAAAGCAGCCGAAATGGTAGTTTTAATTTAAAAAAACGTAAAATGAATTATTTTTAAATTAAGAACGTCATGAATTGATTCAAGTCTAAACTGCCGAATAATGTCCTTATTGGAAAAAAAGGGTACACATTTCTTGAAAAAAACATCGTAGCGGATTTGGGAAAATACTTTTTCGACTTCTCGAGCAATCTGCAACGAGTGGTAAAGTGGTGTCATCGAAGAATGAAGAAGATTAAACGGGCGAAGAGAATCAATCACCAATTGAGAAGTCCACGAAGAGTTGGATAGAAAGTATTCCTGATTTTAAAATTCCGCCACGAAGAAGAGAGATATTTCTCGCGGAAATTCTAAGACATGAAAGCCTCTGAAAAATAATGATGCGAGAAAAAAATGATGAATAATCGAGGCAGACGGAAAATTGAATCCGTAAAGAAAATTATGAGGGGCGTCGAAATGAAGAGTTATGTAGGAACGATACGGATACGCGAGAGGAGAGTGGAGTGGAGAGCTGCAGAAAACCAATCTTTAGATTGATGATTGCCAATCATGATTAAAATGAGGCAATCAATTCTCAAAAACATTTGACCGAGGCTTTCCTATGTATCGTCTAAATGTTATGTTTTAGTCAACAATCCAAATTAATGTAGGCTGAAATATTACAGAATTGCAGAAGAGAAAGGGGAATTATTGAAGGTTGTTCGGGCTTCCCATCGTGTTAAACACTCCATCTCGGCCGACTTTTTGACGCACGTGTCGTCCATCGTCATCAGAGCATGATGTCCTGATGATGATAGACGACACGTACATTGAAACGTCGACAGAGATGGAGAACTTAACCCGGTGGGAAGCCCGAACAACCTTCAACATCACCATCCGCCGGAAAAGCCTTAGATCTTTCTTCATAAAGGGGAATTTTCAATACTTCAATTTTCAGTGAGTAGTTTCTTTTTCAAGGCCATGGTTTAGTTACAAAGCAACTTCATCGGGTACATCATAACCTGATAATGTTGGTTTGCAACTATACCATGTTCGAAAACAATAAAATACCTGATGGAAATTTCAGATTTATAAACTCACCTTTTATTTCTAGGAGGATAAATTTCCATTTAGTTACGCCTGAGTCTGTTAACTACAACAGAATAGAGGTATGAGAACAATGTTTAAATGTAAACTGTACACCAGAATTGAATCAATCGTTAAAAAATTGCAATGGGTGGATATGCATCAAGCTTTGGAACGCAATTTATTATTTTGGGGTATAATGTAAAAGTGGATTCATAGCAAAAGATTTTCGTGTAAGACAATGAAGTACATGATTACCATACGACAATAACTTGCAATTTACACTTACCAATGAGACATATGGAATCTACCCAGTATTCACTGTTTTATGGAATACATATGTAATGCGATACCTTGACCACTGACTTGAAAGACGCAAAGAATAAGGGAACATTTAAGTGGAGATTAAAATATTTTTTAGATTTAATTTTTCAACGGATAAGATTTGTTTATGGGGAAAAAGCAGTGTGTTTAAAATGTATTTATTCGTTCTTAGTGTAATTTAATTTGAACGATTGTAAAACTTCTTGACTGAAAAAGATTTGAGGTACGGTATTGTAGTACAATTAAAAATTAAGAATATTACCACCAGGGCAGTATAAGAACATCTTTTAACTAGATCTCCAAAATGCCTCATTAAAATAAGAAAATATTATCATGACTACCAATGTGTTACTTCGTTAAATATTAATGTTATTTGGAACATATTGAATTGAAGGAATGAAAAACACTTTCTGTTGAATATATATGGGATTTTGACTTTCTTCAGGTGATATACGTAAGAAAAACACAAACATCCCGCTATCGACTGAACCACAATTATTTAACTCATGTTAATCATGTCCAACACTCCTGGGTGAGCGGCTAATAGAGACTAAAGGTAAAAATAAGCCAGATCTGAAGAGATGGGCTCGAAATCAGCCAATGCAGTAGACGCTGAGTGGTCTTAGACACTGTATATTTTCTATAACCGACGCAGCCAGTGTCCCATATGCCCCTGGAATAAGCTTTTCCGCACCTTAAGATTTCCCAAGGGTCGGACTGAAAAGAATCCACGCAGCATCCACACCAAGGTGGGGTCGGATCTGGTGAGCTTATTGTTTAGCAGTACAATATTAACTACGTGATAAGATACGAGCCCAACAGAACATCTAAAAAGAAAACAATCACCGTTGTCGAATTAACGCACTAGCTGCGGATCTAAAAACTTATTCTATATCCAACTCTTATTCTAAATCTTTTTCCCATTTCTAAATCATTTCAGGCGTGCATTTTTTGTTTGTGTATGTATAATAAATATTTTACCACAAGTTTTGCCTCTACGTCTCAGCATTCTACGAAATTAATTGATTTTAAGGTCAGAATTGAAAGTGTGGAGGTACTTATTCGCATTTCGGGTCCACTTCAATACTTCGTTTTTCATTGTAGGGTGCAAATTCTCGGATAATGGAGAGAAATTCTGCATAAAACCAATCGTCGAATAACTGATTATGGTTATGGAAATTCGTCAGAACTGATATGACTAGTACACATATCAACATCAAGACCATTCCCAAACTTTTTGTATACGACCAGTTTTATTTGTTCCCAACTCAGTACATATTTGCTTTCCTTTAAAGAATAGTTTTCCAGAAAATTGGTCCCATTCGGCTCAGCATTGACACATTGAAAATAATGTTTAATAATATAAAAAAAATGTCTCAGAGAAATAAAATAACAAGAAAACTGCCAGCTCCAACTACCACAGCAATACAATGCAGCGAGCTCAAGAAATGATATCTTAATAAAATTTGATAAAACGATGGATTTTCCTGGTGGAACTTACGGCGGCGAGAATTGTTCCATCGAAAAAGCAAGTGTATAAAGATTAGAAATAACTGAAATAAAAGTTGTAAGAAGAGCTCTTGGCTATACACGAACGGACAGATAAAGTAAATGCGCATGTAAGGCACGAACCTAGATGCGTACAAAGCATCGACGAAACCATACGAGAATATAGAAACAGACGGAGAAAACACTAAAAAAGAGTGGTTATTGGAAGATCACTCTTAATAAATACGGAAATTTAGAGCAGAAGACCACTGGGACGTCCACGCAAGAGACGGAAAGGTCAAGATAGAAGAAGGTCTTAGTCTTAATGCCTAATACTATTTGAAGAAGAGGAAAATAATGTCAGCATATTAGTAGGCTAAAGATCTCACTACACCTATAGTTGCTTAGGCATTAGATACTTTTTAAAAATAATTCGTTAAGGTAGACAAGTTGATCAACTGTCACAAAATCTGACATCTGAATAACGGGATAGTATTGTGTATGGACTTAAAAACTGACCAGTTATGTTTGTGATAAAATATGAAAGCCGAGACCTAGATTAAATGTTACAATATTCATCAATAACACCCATACGAGTTTTAAAAATCAAATCTATAGCAACTTTTTTCATGAGTGTTCCTTATGGAGGTGACATAGACTGAAAAGGAAACATTTCCCTCTAACTTAACTGTTTTCTTGATTTTTTTTTATTTTCTACTTTTCAATCTCCAATATTGCAATTAAGGAACTTTTTTCTCAGACCAGCAATCAGAAATCAACTGCCACTTCTTCGGCATAATATTCCCCCAAGCAATGAATTTTAGATTACGAAGAAGTTATTGGGCACCTTCTAAAGATATTAAATCCCGAAATTTTGAATCATTTACCCGCAGGGATTTTAGCGATTTTCGGTCAACTGTCACCGGCTTCCCAAAGATTTCTTCGAATTTCCTCGAGTCTTAAAAACTCCACGAGACTTCCTTCATTTACCGACTCGGTACCCACCCTATCATGCCCCATAAAAACGTCGAAAATATTTTGTAAGGAAGAATTTCTTAAAGATCCAAGGAAATACCTATTACTAGCTTTTACGAAGCGTTCAGGAAAATCGAATGCAAAACTTTAAAACTTTATTGCTTTAGCCAGCAATTAGTGAACATTTTTAACTTATAAACTTTGAATCCAAGTAATTTTAAAGAAACTCCTGCGCCTAATTAAATACTTAATGGAGAAAATTTAAGGCATTTTGGGTAGAAACAACCTCAATAAATTATTGTACGCGGATTTTACAATTTAATCAGTCGGTTCTGCAATCCTTAAGCCATTCGTTTGCAACCATAAATTTCAACCCTAAATCATGAAAGCAAGTAAAAAAAAAGGCAAAAAAAGAACCTCTTGCATCAAACTAAATGCTTTTTAGATAGACTGTTATTATTATTCAAAGTCCATACAAGGAGAATCGCCCTATGGGTGTTAAAATATGTGAGTGTTAAAAGTAACAGAGGGCTACACAGCCCTAACTTCACCCTTAAAAAAAGTCGCCATTATTATTATTTCACACTTTCTGACGAGAAACTTAAGTGTGAAATAGAAAATGTGAAAAAATTATGTATTAGAAATTCCTCAAAAATTTTAAATAAAGCCGCTCTCGAGTGCAAATCGTAATTTGTAATTTTTTTGCCAGTATATCGAAACATAGTACGGTAATGGGCTGATATTTTGTTATCACCGGAAAGATGAAATTACTATATTTCTTTATAATGAGAACAAATACATATCATTTTATTTGAACTGATATCTCATTCAAACTATCTTAAATGTAAGTTCTGGCTAATTTCTCACCCCCAATTGAGGTCCTCAAACGCACCCGCTTAAATGCATGGGACCTGTGTCCCTCTTAACAGTAAACTCCAAATCTCATAGGCTGCCATCCTTTTCACTTTGAAGAAACCGAAAGACAAACTAAATATCACGTTCACATCGCCCTGCAAATTGCATCAAATCACCGAACCAGAAGTTGGAAAAACCAGAAGCTGTGCAACTCAGGGTCTTCTCTCAGGTTTTTTTAGGCCCACATTTTCATTTTTACCAGGAGAAAATATCCATTATATCGCGAGTGAGTATTTTAAGGAAGGCGCAAGATTTGGAGCACAACAAATTTAGACATGGTCATTGGGGGGAACAAAGTTTTCCAACAGAAGAAACGCCGCCACTCTCGCTATTAGGGGAAAATCAGCTTCATTTCTCACGATATAATATTCTAAGTTCTCGACCACGATGAAGGCCACGAATTACCTACGAGTATATAATCTCAGGGGAGAAACAAGCATTCCAACTCACTCAGCATGAGTATAAATAATAGCACCGGAGAGTTTATTTTTGAGGCATAATTCGATTGCTGAACACCAAATAAGAGATCGTTCAGGGGAGGTACTAAACACCCCAAGTCCACCAGAAGACAGTGCCTAAAATGTACTCTGACTTATTAAAAAGAAAAATCAGATTTTGATTCAGAAAAACAAATTTTCAGACTGATTTTCATTTTAATTTTCAGACTTGTTCAGGTTTTCCCGGTCAGAAACAACCCTTTCGAATGATCTCAAAGCCCTATGAGAGCTTTCCATTCAGGTTCTTGAAGTTAGCGCAGGCCGGAGCACATTAGCGTACACGAACAACGTTGAATTAATGGATGAGCGCTGGCGAAACGTTGGCGATTATTGTGTACCTGTGGGTACACAATAATCATGGCCAATGCATTTGTAAATATTAATAAAAAAATTTCTTCATACTTCCTGCATAAACGGGAAAGTATTTAACCACGCAGTAACTAAAAACACAAATTAATTAATATTTGATTGGGGGAACTTTTCATGCAGGGTATTGAATTCCGCACTGATCGGAACACATCAGTAAAGCTCATGTGCTGTACTTGAAGGTTAGTTTTTCAATATCGAGACCAAAAGTACTGTAAAAATTACAAGCGCATGCTTTCTCCTTCATAAAAATTTCCCTAACATGTGTTTTTTTCCACGCCCTTCCATATATCATTTTGTTGCTGTGAGCAGTCGCCCCCGGCTGATATACGACGTATATCAGCCGGGGGCGAGCCAGTGCACCGACCGTATATTATATGGTCGACTGGCTAGACTACCTTGCCCCTGGCATTCCTAGCACTTGTAAACGACACCACCCGCACAGATTTCATGCCAATAAATGCCGTTACGAAATAGGCATGCCATGACATAAAATCAGCTCTCTGTGCTCTGGTTACACAATAGTCTCCGCCAATATAAAAAAAAAATAGTTGACAAAATTGTTCAACATACATATTTAAAAACGTAAGCTTTTTACCACTGAGTAATTAATAATTTCACATTATCCCTGCTGCGATTATCGTTAGAGCATCGAGAATTTCGCTTCGATTGCGATTAACGAAGTTTTTTTCCTTTTCAAGCACACTCCAGCGCTCATCAAATCTACTCTCTATGTGTTTTGAAGTGCGCTTCCTAGCGCGCAGGGTTTTAAACGAATGGATAGCAAGTGCGCTATTGTGTTTGCAAATCGATATGCGAACAGGAACAAATTGGAAAGCGCATTTAATTGCACACAAGGAGCCGTCATCAGCCTCGGTCAGCCGAATCGCAGTCAAAACTTATTATCCTCCCAATGGGAGCAAAGCGAAGAGGAATTCCCCCTTGGAAGAGACTTAGCAATTCACACACAAACACACACACCTTGGCACGCGAGAAATGGGGCCACTTAACGTGCGTCTCAAGGCATTCACGATGGGTGAAAAATATACGGAGGCAGCGGATTGAACTACACTGTGAAGAGTCCCATAGGGGGAGGGAATAATTTACAGCTCCGCGCTCCGCGTAAATCGCCTGACCCCGTCCTTCTTCCCATTTCCCATCCTTGTTTATGGTGGTTCCCTGGATAAGAGTCATTGACCCGAGAGTCAATAACGTTCTCCTTCGAAGTATCGAAGAAAATACATCCCGCTGCAACGAGAAGCGTTTCCCACGGGACTGACTAACTTCAAAGTAATCTAAAGCGAGAACGGGTATTTTTTCGCCCATAAAATTTCAGGAGCTAATACTGCATTGCCAGCTTTGCTTCCATAGATTTCCTCAAATCAAATTAGGGATTAGGGGGATTAGGGTCACTGCAATAAGGCGGCAGCGTTCTCGCAGGAAGTACAGGAGGCACATACTTAAAATTATTTTTAAAAAACGATGAATGGAATGAATTTAACCATTCTTTCAGGAAATTTTATACCACTCTTAGATCGAGCAATGCCATTACCCAGTCGCTAGCAACATCGATGGATAGAGATTTGCACACCAAAAGAAACGTCCAGCAAAAGGAGGGAGATGATGACGGAACCCTTGGGTTAGGATTTAAAGAAATAATTAGCGAAAAATTTGACATAGAGTGCAGCGTTTTATTGTGCAAAAAGCGGATTCTGATGAAGAAAAACGAGAATAGGCTGCAGGCCTTCTAGGTGTGACCATGGAGGAGAATGGAGAATGTACGGTGGACGGAAAGGAAGACAAACGAGGAAGTGCTTGGTATGGTGGTTGAGGAAAGGAAACTTCTGGAAGAGATTAGTAAGATGCAAAGTAGGTGGTAGGAGGAGGTTATGAGGGGTGGATGGTTGCTTAAGGCTGTGATAGAGGGGAGGATGTTTAATAAGCGGGGAAGGGGAGGGAAGAGAATAAGTTTTATGGATGGGATGAAGAGGAGTGGAACGTATGCTGATGCTAAGAAAGAAATATTATTGGTAGATATTGGTATATAACTCTGCATATGTAAAAATCAAGAGGATTTTCACTCACTTCCATTTAAAACTACCTTAATCGAAGGATGATTCTAATGACAACGAAGTCCGTAGTTCAATGGACAGATGAAGGATTCACTTTGTAGCTACATAACCTAACCTCTGAAGGTGGAGTCTTTCGCTGTAAAATTATATTTATTGGAAAGCAATTTATCTAAACTACTATAAACTATAAATAAAGCGAAGTCAGGAACCGTATATCCAAGCTTCAGCAAAAACTTAGCCAGAAAATTGTTCAATAATTTGGTTGACACCATCCAGATGGATTGCTATTGCTTAGGAAGTAGTGGTATGAACACCAAAACCAACAGGATACGCTAGATCTCTCGTTTTTCATCCCGAGTTCTCGGGTTTGAATCCCGTCTGAGGTGAAGAATTTTCAAAATTAATCCCGATCCCTTTCTGGGTACCATGTGGCGAGATTTTCAAGCATAGTACATAACAGAATAAAATTATGAAACTAGACTACAAAACGGACAAGTTTAGAATTTAATTTTTCCCGCGAACGATAAGAGACCATAGCAGATGTAGCGATGAAAATTTTAACTAGGTTTGTCGATAGGTAGTGTAGCTAATTACTTTAAATGGTATTTATTCTCGACCTCTTTTTTATATGGTGCAAATTTCATGAGTATAGGTCTAATTAGTTTATTTGCTCCCTATTGCTTGTATCCTTATCTACCATCTTTTACTAGTGGCACGTCACGCATGTTTTCTATATAATCCTGGTATCTCTATCCAACCTATCTCCTATGTGCCTTGTAACATATAGTGCAGTGCATGTTGATGACATTTAACATTCTGACAAGTATTTTCAGGTTTTTGCTAATACACCAATAGTCGTGGCTTCATTAACTTTATCAGGGTACAGTGGGGCGCATGTGGGTGATAACTCATCCCCTTCCAAACACACTTGAAGTTGCATGCAAGATATTATGTAGATGTACTCTCTCCGTCGGATAAGACGTAAAACTATGATCCCCTTGACATCATTCATTAAAATTAGGCTAATGCAAGCGCCGGGTTTCCCTCCATTCTTCCTTCCATTCCCTAAATAGACCTTTCCACACAAACCTATTCCTTATTCCGTTAATTCCTATGATATTAAAAATCCGTATGTGTACTAGCGTTAACATTTTAACTTAGGACTTTTCTGAAACTACTTAAATATTAAGCTAATGTCACTAACATTTGTAGCTCTTTTAATTATTCAGCAGGAATGAGTTGTGTCCTTTACTATAAATATTTAAACAACCATACTTTGTGTTAGGATCATACCTTTATTCCAATGAAATCAGACTAAATTTTGTATGGAAACAAAACAAATTTCCCAATATCCTACCATTTTCGAGATGCTCACCTTAAATAACTAGTTGATATCTTCCTAAGAGTTACTCGTGCGAATACAACTAATTTAATTCAGAGAAATCGGACGCTTAAATAGTCATTTTCATATATTATGCTTAATTATACCTTTCCAAAAGAGTGCTTGTGGGATTTTATTATTGTTAGGGTAATCTACCGCTAAAGATAAGTCTCAATGGAAGTTATTAAATTTCCTCTTGATGTTTTACACGTGCTGGGCCCTTTCTGGCGATTATATATTTTTTATTCTTTCTTCACCTCAGCGTGCGTCCTACCCTTCTTCATCCCGTTCGTAAAAACTTTTCTCTTTCTTCCCCATCCCCGATTACCCAACATCTTTCCCTCTATCACGGTCTTAGGCAGCCCTTCGACCCTCATCCTTCAACCACCTACTTTGCCTCCTTCTAATATCATCCAGATGTTTCTTTTCCTCACTGCTTAGCCTCAATCATTCCAAGCGTTCCAAGCACATTTTCCTTTGCCTCCCTTTCCGTCAACCGCATCTCTTTTACACCCACATCTTGAACGTCAACAGCCTATTCTCGTCATCTTTTCTCAGATTCCACATTTCTGCCCCATACTTTTTTATACACTTTCTACCACTGCCGCACCTTTATATTCTTACCCAAGGTTCTTGTCATCAGATCCATGCTATTGCTGAACATTTCGTCTGCTAGCACTATGCCTCTCCTAAAGTCCCATGCTATGCTAAGCGCTAAGTCACTACTATGCCCATTTTCTTCTAACGTACAACCCCAGTAATGAATTTTCTCTACTTGATCCAGTTTGTTCCCTTCCACTTTAATGACTAGCCTTGCTTTCTTTGCCCAACAAAATCTCATTAGCTTGTGGGATAATTTACGATAAATGTGTTAAAAGGCCCGATAATAATCCAATATGTTCGTAGAGAAGTAAAAATGGAACAAATGCCAAAGCCTTCCATTCGATTAAGTAATGGCATCCATAGGAAAATACTCCTTTATAAATAAAGAAGCACCAATCTGAAGCGACGTAAGCAACTGTTCAGGGAAAGAAATTTATATTTCCTTTGAGATCTTAACTTCAAACGACTACTGATATAATCCTTAAACGCTCACTTGTCTACCAACACCTCCAAATTAAATTATAATCAGCAAACCAGGTCAAAGGCAATGCAGATGAATGGGAAAAGAGAGGATGCTTCGTCATTAAGTTAAATGCGACCTCGTGAGAAGTAGGCTTCAAGGAAGGGCGTCTTTCTCGAAAGTTTGCACTAGTCTCAAGGAGATGAGGAGAAGAAATCTATACACAGTTTATCTCCCGAGCCGCATTACACCCCATTTTTCAACATGTTTTAGTAATATGCATGGAAAAATTATTCTACTATAGCTTTCCTTCTAAACGCCTTCAGCTTTGTTCGGATTAAGCGTAAACTGTAAACAGTTTTAACGGAAATTCTAAGGAGTGAAACACATAAGCGAGAGAACAGAACAACTTGATTCTATCGTTTCTCTGCCATGTAAATGCGTTTAATGAAGGCAAATGAAGTCAGGTTTCGTTGAACTCTCTTCTCCGTGGTGTTAACCGAATTTCCATCGAGAAGGGTGATCTACATTTCTTCACTCCACTTTTATTTGGACACTTCACATTTATTTGAATTTCCACATTACATGTTACAACCTGATGGAAATTTCCCTATAAGAATTCCCTAGGACATATGGAATAGCAAGGGAAAATTGAAAATCCCTTAGAAGAAATATCTTTCCAATGGAAATGCCCTCAAACTCCAGGGAATATTTTTAAACAGATCCAGTTGTACTTCCACGAGTTCAATTAATGTAACTATACTCCTCATTCGTGTTATTCGATCACGGCACCAGGAGCGCTAAACAGTATGTCCTCAGAATTTCCTAACCTTGAGAGTAACTTAAATATGGTAAATGAAACAAACTTTGTACATTCCACAGAGCTTTATGTTTTCCCCGATCGATTTCGACGACTATGCGTCATTTTCAAGGGGAGGTCAAAAAACATGAAGCTGTGTGGAATGTACAAAGTTTGTTTCATTTACCATGTTTAATGTCCGGAATCTCCACAAAGTATCGCCTTCATCCATTTATTTAACTTGAGAGTAACGAAATTTTGACGTCATAGGCTCAAGAATTTCTAAGAGGGCCATTTAAAAGTCGACATTTGTCGGGGGGCTGTGACGTCACATCCACGGAATTTTCGAAGTTCAATAGTGTCGATTTCCAACCGAATAAGGCTCCTTGTGCCTTATACAATAACTCCATGGGCTTTACACAGTATGACAGTATGCGGTAAAATCCGGGGATTGGTTCGAAATACGCAAAATTATGCACTTCAAAGCAAAATGATAAATAAAAAATAGCTAAAAACCTACGGGCCGAGGGTATATCTCTACATCTATGCCAGATATAACTTTTGAAGGGACAAATAATGGTACTTTTTACGGTTTTAGTCATCAAAAACGAAGAAACATAACATATGAAATGATTGGGAAACTCTAGGATGAAAATTATGTACAACACAGCTCCCCTAAATATTTTTATCCAATTTCGATATTCATTGTATTGGAGGAATATATTTCAAAAAGATAGCATTGTTAATAAGCTGAATACTACCAGTTTTCTCTAATTTCTGCCAGAAAAAAACATAGTGATGCTTTCCAGATTTGTCGGTCAACCAACGTTTGACGTAAAAGAACAGTGAATAGAGTAGTGATTAGTAGATTAAATAGAGTAGGATTTTTATCTGATGATCAATACCGAGATGAGCATTATAAGTAATCACATATGCGAAAGAGAAAAATATTGGTATACAGTTATTTTCACCAGAATCACTATAATGGGTATCCGCACCTTTCGCTTCCCTTTTCTTGGTTTGTAAAACTCATACTCAGCGTATTTTGTGGAATAAATCCTAAAGTACGAAAGGAATGGTCAGAACAAAGGCTTCTTGGACAATAAAATAAGTGCCCATCACCTTGGAAATGTCAAATTGCGAAGGAGAGTAACGGGAGAAGGATTTGATTTTATCGCCGAAAAACATTTAGTTATCTCCAACGTTAAGTCAAATATAAAACGCTTAACGTGGATCTACACCGGCTATGTGAATCTAAACAAATACTTAATTGCACTTTTCTTATTTGGTTTAAAAAATCCTGCTTCCGAAGATAAAATGGGTTACCTATTGAACACCAAAATTAAGGTGAAAAATATGCAGATTATTCCACAAATATATTTTTAACGACCACATTTTTTCAGCCATTGGGGCACACTGCAGCGCCATTTGCATGGCACTACCGCATTTTGACTTCAATTACGGCAGTAATTTGCTGATTACTTTAAAAAATAGGCGGTAAGATTCCTTTATCATATTCTTCATTCAATTTCCACAGGGCTTTTCGCTTCTTATATGCAGTTTTAATTAAAAACTTATAAATGCTTTATCATTCAAATCGACGAATTTCTGTTGTAAACTGAGCATTTTCGATGAGAGCCCATGATAAAATCTCCACTTTCAAGGCTAAGTTGCAGTAAAACTAGCCTGGAAACCCTTTTTTTGTCATCTCAGGTTACGAAACGCACTTAAACAATACTGAAGTTTTCAGAACTTCTGGAATAAGTCTAAGGCCGGAGCCACTTCTAGAGGGACGGATTATGATGCTGCATTGAATAAGGTACGCCGCTATGTTATCTTTGATTTCGACGTAACCGCAGGTAGTTTCCTATTGATTGAAATACATATGAAACTTTAACACGCTGCATATGACCGTAGACCGCCTATACTGCCTAGAATTCCCTGCCTCGTGCCTAAAAACCTTATAATTGATATTTTCGCTGAATAATTCTGTTTTTTTTTTTATTTCGAATAATTTAACATTGAAAGCCCATTAAGCAAAATTTGTATTTTTGGTTGGACCCTATTTCTGGGGTCAAACGGTCATATTTATAAAATTTTGCTTACACTCAAAAAAACGTACGACCTTTTCATACTCGGATACCAAATTTCATCCATGTGGCACGAAATAAATTGTCTGAACGTATAGGCCAAAAATGACACACGATAAATGGGACACTACGTATAAGGTAGCTGTTTAATACCAACGAGTTAGCCTTCACACATGTAATCTCGGCAGCGTTCAATCCTTGAAGCGTAACTGGAGTGGGTAATTATTTCCTCTCATATAACGCACGTCTAGAACCAAACTTTATCCAAGCACGTGTGTGAGACACGAGGAATTTAACATTAAACGAGTTTTCTCAATCAATAGCAAAAAGCAGCAATTTTAAATACTACAAAACCAAATAAAATTACAAACTCGAAATAAGACTGCAAGCCGCCTGTTTGGTGAGCTTCCACTCCACGATCGATAACAAAATTTTACCAGCACTAGAGGTCAGCAGACTCCATGAGAAAAATGACCAAGTCTTGGCGCGATGTGTGCTGGTCAACGTCTGGGGTCGAGACTGCTCGTTTAATAGCTGGAAACAGCCGATGGAGGGTTATTTTTTCCTTGGCAAGGTCGAGTTGGAGTGGGTGAACTCACGGTATTTTAGCATTGGAGGGGAGGAAGCTGTGGGATTGATACATAGATGGGGTGAAAGCTGGGCGCCAACTCCTCGGCTAAGTCCGCAGGGTAAACAGTCCGCAGAGAAGGTAAACATGTCCAAAGAGGGGTATGAAGGAGAAAGGGGGGAATTCATGAAAAATGCCACGGCGTTCAGTCATTCATCTGAGTAGTGACTAGGATTTCGTTGCGGGAGGGTTCCATGAAGAGTACAAGCGAGGGGAAACCCGAGAAACGTTCCTGCATATCATTCGCCGGGAAAGCACCAGATCTTACTTCAATCTTCGAATAGGCTTTTCATCAAGGTAGACCGAAAAAATTCACAACATCATGGCGCTCATTTGAGTAGCTGCAAAATCTGGAAGTTATAATAAGCCGTGAGCTAGTGCACGAAGTTCAACACTATATACATATCTCTCCAAAATATATTAAGAGAAAAGCAAATATATATCCCACGTCAGTGTTGAATAATAATATTTTTCATAATCGTTTTGTTCAGTTCTTTTTAATGGAATCAGACACCAGTTATAAATAGCTTCCTTGGCATACAACAGGCTTAGTAAAATTCTTCTGAGGAAAAGAAAAGTTATACTAGAAAAAATTTACAGCTGGAGCTGGTCTAGCGGAAAATATTTCCGCCGTAACTACATTTCAAAACGTCAACAAGATAATCCACGGTATGTAGCTCAGGGAACTAAAAACAACAAGCATCTTCGTGAGTAATTACCCTCCGACAAAATGAAACCGACATTCCTACCGTACCGATGCCACGGCGATGGCTTCCGAGCGTCGGCAGCCAGCCATCCGATTATGAACGCTACGTCCGCTGGTTAGCCGCAAATCCATGTCACGCGGCAGTAAATTTAGCCAGCGCCCTCTTATCTGAATTTTAACCCTCAGGCGATCAATTTGCATGGGGTTATATCCTCAACAATCAGGTGAGGACGGACGTGACTTCCCGCAGTGTCTGCAGCGGCGATGCGCTTGCCAAAATCTTTCCTCGCAGCCTCGGCTTCACCTGTCGGTGCAGGGCCGACATTTCGATAGTCGTCTGCCTCCACTCGCTCGCAAACAAACACGAATGCACGCTCCGTAAAACGAGGAAGTCACTTATCCCAGCTAATCGCTCGTCCACCACATACCTTGCATCTCTCGCAATTAGCTCCATCACCGTATGTGTGGCGAAGTTGAAATTTCCGCTAATTGCTGCATTAAATTACGACTCTCGATGCAAAATCAGCGTCTACTTTTGGATTCAAATCATACCTTCCAGCGTAACATTCTCTTCGGTCCATTCAACAGAATTCAAAAAGGCTGTCAACGGAAAAATTTTATCAGGCGCTTCCGTTTTTCTTCTATATGACTGGATCTATCGCACCTTCCCCCACCATAGACGACTTCGAGTATGTACACATACAATAGAGGGCACTGCGTTATCCTTGCAGTGTATTGTTTGTGTGGCTAGAGCATGCTGGTACATGTATCGTGATAAATGGTATAGCCCATTAAACGTTGGAGCTCAGAGACCTCGTTTTTCTGGTATTTTTTATCTTAAGCTTTCATTATAAACCTAAAAGATAAATGCTGATGGATTGATTAGACTTTGTCATTAGGACCAAAAGATTTCATCCGAAGCTTAAGTTAATCATGAGTTAATAATTAAGTAATTTTCTGGCAGAATACGTCCATATTTTTTTCCGTTTAAAACAAGAATGATTCATCGCTAATAGCGCCTATTTTCGCTCGGCAATCCTTTTCTATAAACAACCGCATACGTTTAAAATTTCAATTTTCCTTTTATAAAACCAGAGACGAGTTGTACCATTGTACAACTTCGATGAATCTTCGCCTCCTCCTCCTTCCTTTCAAGAGCTTGTCATATATTCTTCCCACTACAAACACCCTCACCAGCATATTATAAACAATCCGTTCATCCTCCAGGCACTTCTACTACCTCCACATTTATGTCATCATCATTTGTATAATATTTTTCTCGCCCAGAAAAATAATGCTGCTGGATTATTATTTTTTTCGTATAAGTAATGGTTGGTCGTCACTTGGAGATTGCCATTTGAAATGTTGATCGTAACTCATCAGCGCACTTTTCCGCACACGAACGACGATAAATGGAACTATGCGAGCACGCAAAACGTTCGGTAACCATTCGGTAGCATTCTTAATGGTTCACAATTGCCACGCCGCAGTAGTAAATAGTTAATTTATTCGTACAAACTGCATTCTTAAAAAGGTAAGCTTTTTGCCGCAAAGTGATTAAAACCTTTATATTATACGTTTTTGACGCCTTTACTGTAAATCTATAGATATATAAGTATAAAACAGGAATTCTTATTTGTTTTAACGCTATAGACTTCCATATCCCTAGGCAGATTTAAAAAGATAGTACACACGTTCTTAAGGACCTAGAAGGACTAATAAGCTATATATAAAAGCTCAAGTACCCCCAGGGACACTATGGACCCTTTTTTAACCAACTTTTACATTCATGAAAAAAGCATCAGATTTGGGGCATAGGCTTCTTTACTCATTATTTTTAAATTACTTACACTTAAATGCAGGCTAAGAATGTTAAGTATCGGATGACTGAGAGAACAAACATTTTTAAATTCTTGCATCATAATTTAGTATGTGCTTCGAGTTTTCCTAAAGTTTGAGTTTATGCCTCCAAAATCGTACATTTTTGCACTGCTTCAACAAAAGAAGTTTGTATTTACTTGGAAACCGCAGCATACACTTGGAATTAGAACTTATATGCCCGAAGCACTATCGCCTCTAGTAAAATAACCTGTATTACAGATTTACAGCGAGATTTCAGTTAGGGTTTTTCATCCCAACCTCTCCGTATGTATTTAATGACTAGAACATAGTAATAATAAGCATTCTGCATGTCATTTTGGGAGATATTTGTTAATCCAACCTTCCAATTTAATTTCATTCCTGTTTAAATTCATTGGACACCATCAACTTGTCAACACTAAACAACTAAATCGGATAAATTATCGACGTTCTTTTGTTATAGCGCACATAAACTCAGCTCCCGGTCTGTTTTGTAGTGCGCTGCCTAAGTTCTGAAACCAATGGAAAGCAAGTGCGCTGTTAGTGCGCCAAGTGATAAGCGTACTTGAGTGAATGGAAAGAAAACTCTAAATCAATATTATCATTTGGTGTTCTACCGACTGAATGGTAGATAAATAGTCTCCAGCTTTAATCCATTCCAATGCAGACCAAAATTAAACAAACCTTACTTACGATCCCTCCCGTCCTGCAGCAAAAATAACGTCCGAGCAAAAGGAGAAAATTCCACGGAAAGGGAAACAATTTTCACATGTTCACTGACTAACAGAATTTGTGTCTGTCACTTCGTTTCCCTCTAAACTAACCAAATGAGCAAAAGAGAATTTTATTTGTCGGGATAAAGATTATCGTCTAATGAGCTACTATTATAATTCTCGCTACCAAACAGTAGTTTTCTTATGATTCTAGTCGGTCATCTGTGGGAACCAAACTTTTCTCAAAAACCTCTTAGCACAACCCGCAGTGCAGCTTGGGCGCCATCATAACGAACGCCATTATCATATGGAAAAACAATTTAGGCTCGAGCAATATTGACACGGTCTCACGCCAGAAATGAGTTTGCACGCGATCCTTCCATCAAATACTGCATGGTATCATCAGAATATAAAAACCAATTTATTCAAATTATTAGGGATGATCTAAGGTTAAAGGGATAGGTACAGGTGGACGTGGGAATATCTATACTATTCTTCTACACCTTGTGGGCCTTGTCAACTTGCACTATTTCTTTCTTCATCTAAGGATACGTCCTACCACTTTTCCTCCCGTCCATAAATCCATTCCGTCCATAACTATTGTCTTTCTCTTGCTTCCCCATTCACCCAACATCCTTCCCCCTATCACGGTCTTCATAATTCCTTTCCCTCTCATCACCTATTCCGACCGTCTATTGTGCCGCCTCCTCACCTCCACCAGAATTATTCACGCCTCACCAACCACACTTAATACTTCCTCGTTCGTCTTCCTTTCCGTCCACCGCACTTTCTCCATACTCATCTACACCCACATTTCTAACGCCTGCAACCTATTCTTGCCTACCTTCCTCATGGTCCATATCTCTACATTGGATAACGCAACGCTTCATATTAAAGTCTTCGCCAGCCCTGTCTTAACATTCACAGACATGTCTCCATCATTAATTCCTTCCTACTGCAGAACAACCCCTCCACCAGCGTAATTTTCCTACTAACGCCATTGCTTCTGGGCCAATTTTCCTTTAAAGTCCTACCCAAGTAATTAAATGTTTCCACTTGTTCCAGTTTGCGCCCTCAAAAAGTTTTAATACCTTTCCCAATGGTCTTTCATTGAATCTCATATAATTTACTTTAACTCTTAAAAAGAAATCTTCATACCTTCACAATTTTCTCGGAAAATTGCCTTCGGCTTGAACTGCTCATAAATCGCCTTTTATCACGGTATCACGCTTTTCTTGGAAGCGGCAATCTCATTTTTATGATCCTGGCGATGTATCGAAATGAATTTTTTCTCGTTGTAGACTTCCGGACAAGTGAGTCACCAAGCAAAGAAGGATCAAATCATAAAAGTTTCCGACCTTTCAAGTTTGTTGACTTATACCATGCAAAATACTGGGATCCAGCATGGAAGCGCGACAAAAATAAGCCCTTGTGAGATGAACAGAGGTGAAATAGAATTGCACGATAAAGAAGCTTTTCATGAGTCGAGAAGACGAGTGCTATTGAGTCAGTTTTTCTTCCCTCATCCTTCCACGTCATTTGGTCAATGACTCCAAAAAAAACTGACTAATTTCAAAAGCGTCACCCAGTGACTTACTAGTCTAATATACTGCACAGGCGCGTTAACATAAACTAAAAAGCACAAACCGAGGACAGCGTCAATTTGCCAATTATACTCTGAGAAATGAGACGAAATAAGGGTTACATGGATGATATCCAAAATCAGGTTGGAAAACATTCTCACAAGAAATACAAGACTATAATTGAAAATTGATTTTTCAACCTTTTCAATGCTAATAATATATATGTACCGGCGAATACGTTCGTGTGACTAGTGCAGCAAATGTAACCTAAAACATTAATCAATGTAAATTCAAATTTTATAAATAAAATACATTAAATACAAATCAAAAGATTTATGTGACCAGTACAAAGGTACAGTTCGTTTTCAAGACTAGCGCGATATAAGCGTCACAAACAAAACTTCTACTGGGACAGATATGCACCATTTTTAAATAAAAAAAGCAAAAAATATCATTGTAAGTTATTGATGCACACAGTGGTATCCAAACTTCACATTTAATATGCTTACGTTATTTAAAGCATGCAGGCAAAAAAGTCAGTCTTGAAATAGTTTAGTTAATTGTTGACAATTGATGTTTCAAGATCCACTAGCATATTTTTAAAACCCTGATTGCCACCTCAAGGGCTGGAGTGTTAGAATATCAGCCACGAATAGGGAAGAGAATATGAAAAAGTAGTTTTGAGAGGGAAGTGACAGAAATTGAGAAGCGTTTTGACGAGTTAAGAGTCTTTTTTTGTCTGTGAACCTCAATTTAGTGTGGAAAAGCAGAGGGAGATCATAATACCTAACACTTTTGCATTGCATTTCTCTGACTTCGTCGCTTTTTTCTATTCTGCGCATAAAGGGTGGAGATCATGATAATCATCATCGCAACTTGAAATAGCGAGATTTGATTTTTTAAAGAAACCACAGCCTTGTAAACGCTGAGTTTTTGGCAGCTATTTTCCAAGTTCTTTTTGTGGTGTCTAGAAGTTCCTGCTTTCTATTTAAAATGCTCGCGTTCATACTCTCATGAGGCGGATGATTTTTCAGTGGAATCTAGATCCCTAGTTAGATTCCATATGGACAGCAATTCAAGCGCAGAAATTAAAGCTGTCACGTTAACAACTTGGACACATTGACTCCTTTCCTTAAGAGCATACTAGTACCTTAACACTTTCTCCACTACAATTACCTTTTTTGATTGTAGGGTCGCTGATTTGCGAAAATTGCAACGAGAAAAAAACGGCCTATACCGGAAAAATAGAACTTTGACTTACCGGACTAATACGTTTCTAACTCTAACTTTCTAACTCTAGTAGCAATTTTAGAGGGTCCAAGGGGAAATAGATTTTGATCCTGATGAGTCTCAAATTGCTACATAGTATCTGATAACACATGCTTCATACTTCTATGCATCCTGTATAACTCTTGTATCTAAGTTAATTTATGTAGTAGGAAAATTCATTAATACTCATAATTTCTGTAACAAGAAAACGTTCACAGAACGCTTGCTTTCCCAATTATTTTTTCGTCAGTTTGCAACGACTAGGCCACACAGATTTACATTTCGGGAAGGGTAAATCAATAGAGAAAGTAAAACATTAGGAATTTTCCCCACAAAATATATTCTCCGGAGGTTTTGGTCACTCACGCACTTCACTGTCCACCAGGATCAGATAATTTCAAAGCTTACATAAACCCCTACACTTTGTTGTATTAGCTTAAGACTATGGAATTTTATTGAAAGGATTGTGCCAACGAGCCAGAAAACAATCTTTTCTTACGCAGATAAATAAATAAATATACATATACAAATATAAATATAGTTTTAAAAACACAGGCACACGGAAATAAAAAGGACACTCACATAGTATTTTACGGGGCAACAAGAGACGGCATCGTCGGCAACAAGAGACTAGCTAGTGATCTGTAACCTAGGCGGGGGAGGGGGGGAAGGCGGAACAGGAGAAGGGAAGGGGACTGGTGGGGAGTGGGAGCGAGGGGTGGCTATTGGTCACTGGGTCAAATTTAGCCCGGGTGATTCCAATGCTCTTAAGATCCAAATAAATTGGCAGAGGGGGACAGGATTTTATTGGTAAGAAGATTTTTGGGGTACTCAAGTTCTCTGAGGGAGTGATATAGGTTATCAGTGTATTGTTGAAGGTAGTGGGCGTCTTACAAATTATGTAGCCGCGGACAGAGAGGGAATATGGAATGGAGCGTTTGGTATGTGGTGAATGGCAGCTATTGAAATGAAGGTAAAGGTTATGGCTAGTGGGTTTTTAATGGACGGAGGTGATGAATTTTTTTTAGTAGGATATTAACATCCAGAAACGCGATGCAAGAATCAGAGACGGAAGAGGTGAAAGAAACCGAAAAGGAAGAGTTTAGCGCAGAAATGAAGGAAGATAGAGATTCACGGCCATGAGGCTAAAGGACAAAGATATCGTCGATATAGAGGGCCATATCAGAGGGACCGCCATGGGCACTCGCATGGCACCTTCTTATGCAAATCTTTTCATGGGCCATCTTGAAAGCACATTCCTCAAAAGCCAACCCCTCAAACTTCTCTTCTGGGCCCGCTATATTGACGATATCTTTGTCCTTTGGCCTCATGGCCGTGAATATCTATCTTCCTTCATTTCTGCACTAAACTCTTCCATTTCGGTTTCTTTCACCTATTCTGTCTCTGATTCTTCCATCACATTTCTGAATGTTAACATCCTACTAAAGAAAATTCATCACCTCCGTTCATAAAAAACCACTAACCATAATCTTTACCTTCATTTCAATAGCTGCCATCCACCACATACAAAACGCTCCATTCCATATTCCCTCTCTGTCCGCGGCCACAGATTTTTGTAACGACGCCAACTCCCTTCAAAAATACACTGATAACCTATATCACTCCCTCAGAGAACGTGACTACCCTAAAAACCTTCTTACCAATAAAATCCTGCCCCCCTCTGCCAATTACACCCCTCGGGCAAAAAAAACCCCCAACCCCGACAGACTCAAGCCTCATTACCACATTCTTCTCTGGCTCCCATAAAATCAAAAACATCATCCACGATTTATACCCAATTTAAAAGAATAATAATTCCACTGCCCTCCTATTACCCTCATGTCCCACAGTATCTTTTAAGCGTCCCACAAACCTGCGAGATATCTTAAAATCTACGAAACCCACCCTTCAACCGACCGCTCCCTCTCCACCACTCTCCTTAACTTGTAACCGTCCTAGATTCAAATCCTGCTCCCTCCTACACTCTTCTGCTACGCCCTCTTCCAATAAAGCTTCCTCAGCAGCCAACTGTTCTTCCACAAATATCGTCTACTGTCTCTCGTGCAATTTCTGCCCGGCATTTTACGTTGGCGAGTGTACTACCCCGCGTTCCATACGAATGAATGGACACCGCTACTCCACCACATGTACTCCCTTCATTGATCCCATTCCTAAACATACCGCTTCCCATCGCAAAACCTTCAATAAATGTTTCTCCCTCTCTATATTAGAAGCCCTCCCCGAATCAGCAACAAATATTGAATTGAGGACTCATGAGATGGCATTTATTTGGATCTTAAGAGCATTTGAATCGCCCGGGCTAAATTTGGCCCACTGACCAATAGGCACCTCCCGCTCCCCACCAGTCCCCTTCCCTTCTCCTGTTCCGCCTTCCCCCCCCCTCCGAGGTAACAGATCACTAGTTAGTCTCTTGTTACCGACGATGACGGCCTGACCGTCGAAACGTCCCGTAAAATATTTCGTGAGTGTCCTTTTTATTTCCGTGTGCCTGTGTTTTTAAAACTATATTTATATTTGTGTTTTTATTCGCCGAGTGCGTTTTCTGAGAATATACTATATATATATATATATATATATATATATATATATATAT
Organism: Pyrrhosoma nymphula; assembly: GCA_963573305.1. Classification (NCBI taxonomy): domain Eukaryota; kingdom Metazoa; phylum Arthropoda; class Insecta; order Odonata; family Coenagrionidae; genus Pyrrhosoma; species Pyrrhosoma nymphula. The sequence goes on from OY754330.1 coordinate 117,065,324, forward strand.
ATATATATATATATTGTGATGATACGGTCTCATCACGGTCTTCCCGACTCCTTACCCGTGTAATTCACGTTCATGTTTGGCGCGCGGGCACAGCTGGGATAAGGAAGCGACGAATTCTGTTACTCTTATGTTTTGGGTAAAATGGTATAAAAGGCCAAGTTTGACTGGTCTAAGGAGGCATTTTGTCAAAAGTTTCAAGTGAGACGGACCACGATCGGACCTCGGAGAAGTGACCACCCGAAGGCTGGGGGGGCAGGCAGTGAGGAAGACGTGGAAAGCACCACGCGGCAGTTGGATGTCCAAAGGAATAGGACAACGGAGGAGAAAGCAAAGGAGAGAAGTCGGAGAGTACCTGGGAGCGACGAAAAAACGTCCTCATAGTGTCGAGCTTCACGACATTCGTCCAGGAATCTACGGGACGAAGTTTCCCTGCGGAGGACAGACTCGTGAAGGGGCAACCTGAATTGGCGACGCCCTTGACACGCTAAGTACTCAAAACCCACTCTCCCGAATGGTGAATCATTTACTATTCTTTTCCCTCGATCCAGCCAGCCCCATCTTCTCGAAGAAACCCCCCAAGTGATAGTGCGTCACCCTGATTCAATGTGGTCTGAGAAACGTTGACATATCATTCTTGCCAGGCATAAGTGCCATTAAAACATGTATCATAATTCTCCCGTTCTCGTCCCGTTATATTGACGCTGGACTTTCCTTAAAATAGAACGTGGAGCCTGTAATAGTCATTTAGCGACAATTTAGTTGTTCTCTGCCTATTGCAGTATTTGTCACATGTGAAATGGAAGACGTCAAGGGTCATTCTTTCTGTATTTTGTTTCGCTGGTGACTTATTTTCCATCTGTGTGTCGCTAGAACTCGTAATCAATCCATTCCTCATTTTTTAGGTTTAAGGTTACTTCATTATCATTCTTTAATTGCTCACCAGTGTAAATTTGGTGTTTATTTAAAATCATTTATGTTTCACCCAGTCCTATCATCCCATCCCTCATTAGATTTAAGAAATTTTCTGTTAATGTTTCATATCTTTTTGGCAAATAGATGTTGTGTGAAATCTAACTGTTTTCAAACGAGTTTTCTTACTTCAATGCTGTGCATCGCGTGTAAAATCGCGTCATTTTACTCCAGTTCTCCTCATGATCGTTGGCCCTAGAACCCACGTATTTGCTATCGGACATTGCTGATGTCCGTGTTTTAAGTGACAACCGCTGCCACGCACTAAGAGTTGGCTTGGTTCTGTTACAATATATATATATAGTTTCGGCCATGTAAGCCCTTCCTCAGCTAGAGAAAACGTGCGAGGTCCCCTACCTAGTCCTTCCCCAACCTTGTAGCGGTACTTCGCACTAGCTGAGGAAGGGCTTACTTGCCCGAAACGTCCCCTGTAAGTCTTCTCTTCTTACTTTTCTTTCCCCACCCCCTGTTAAGTGTATTTTTTATTATACGTATATAATTATTATTTTTTCCACTAATGCTTTCAGATCCGGGAAATTATCTGAATTTTCCCCGAAACTTCTTCCAAATACGTTTTCTTTTGGAAGTGGGGGATGAAAATTATGTTTTCTTATGATACCTTAATCCGAAAATGTCGGGTGAATTTTTCAAGAAATATTTTGATACGAGAAGATATTTTGCCGGAAAAATACCCAGCTTGGCCAGAGAAAAGATGCATGCGTGTGTCAACAATAAACTTCCGAGCAATAAAACTTGAGACATCAGGAAGGTCCACTTCCGTGGAGAGTAATCACAGGGAAGAGGTCATCACTCGGTCGAGAGAAGAGGGCGTCGTGCGCCGACCCACTCGTATCTCTTTACGAAATGGAAAATTCAACACAAAACAAAAGTGATTTCAGAGACTCTTCCGTTAGCGTGTGGCGTCGCACAACGGACTGCGATAAAGTTCTGTTTTCACATCAGAACCTCAACTACCAGAGCGATATAAAATAAGTCTTACGATATGACCCAGTAGCCCAGTTGCCCAGATTGAATTCTTTATTATATGGAACTAGCCTCTCTAAAAAAATATGTAATAATAGCAGAAAGTCGTTTTATCTCTAGTATTTTTACATGTCAAATGTCACCACGGCGGTTTTCACACAGTCAATTCAGCTTGAAATATGTTTGCGCGAGTTGGAGTCAAGGTTCTAAGGAGCGAATATCGGGTTCGTACCCGTTTGAATCTGCCATATCGGGTACCGGATATTGGGTGATAATTCGGGCGGTACATTCCTACTGGCACCAACGGGTGTGGAGAGGAGGAGAAGGCATTGGCGTCGAGGCGACAGATGAGAAGTGGGAAGAAATCCACTATTATTGTTTTATTCCCAGGTATTTCTTGCTATTGAGATAAATGGCCCAAAAAGTAACAAAAATTAAGAAAATATACCCACCAAGAATAACTCAGGCTTATCTTTCCAATCAATTTTCAAATATATCGATCTAGCAACCGCGGACCGGGTTGTTAGTCCGATATATCAGGCGATACGCTCAAGAGTGAAAAACTATATCGTAGCGCATAGTCGGTAGAGATTCTCAACCGGTACCGGTACCAACCCGAGACCCGAATCAACCAGAGGACATAATCCTACCTCGAGAGCATATTTATAAGGAATAGAGAACTCAGAGGAAGTAGGAAGTAAAATACTTATTCTTGCTAGCATTGATTAACAGACAAATTTCCGGCTCACATTTGTCAAAAAAATTGAAATAAGTGCTGGAAATGATAATTCCTGAATCAAAACTTTATGTCAATATTGGAGATTTGGATTCAATATTAATGATAATAATCTGAAAAACTTAAAAATAATATTAAATAAACTGAAAAATAATATTAGGGCTGGATGGCGTGCCTTTAGTCGCGCGCGTTTTGCTTTTTGAACATTTCCGGTTCCTTACGCAGTTCTAGGATCCCGCAAACCTCGTTTTTGTTTCCTCAGCTCTAAAAGAGGTCAGATACGTTCCAACGATTGAACTTTATCACAAAAAAGTTCGGTCAATTATAGCTTAACACTGGCGATAAAAGTCTTAAATTACGATTCATTTCAGATTTAAGTATAATTCTTCTTCAGCACAAGTTAGACACCCTACCATAATTAGTTAATATGCGTTGAACACCCATGAATAATGCCGCTACATGCTGAAAATTATGTAAATAACTTTAGAGGTGATGAGGCAGATTTTTTTCTCTAAACAGACGAATGTGTTTGGTGAAAACATGGAGAATACTACACTGCAATTCCACATTAAAAGAATTATTGCATCACGCAGGTTACGCCGCTTTGCAGCATCATCAAAGTCCCCGGTTGTATATCCAAGGAACACAACCTAGGTCGTGCAATGAATCTTTAAATGCGAAATTTCAGTGTTGTATTTTCTCTCTCATTCATTCATGAAGAAAAGATTCCACCTAGTAAAGCCTGCGTGACTAAAACCCTGAAACTGCGTCCTTGAAATGTACATGATGTTAACGTATGGTACCGTCGCTAAAATTCCATTCTGCCTGGTCAAGCCCCCTCCTGATCCCTTTCATCCTCCCTCAATGGAGTGCCTAGATTGTTTCTGGGTGAAATCATCATATAATGGACCACTTAAAGCAGTTACGAAGGACTAGCTCACACAAATCTCGGAAGTCGTATTCACCAATTCCGACGAAAACTCGAAAGGCAGGGCTAAAACTTTAGGAAGGTAGCGACATTCAACTTCCTAGCATTCGACTATAACTTCCCTCAGAGTAAGCTTCGAGACTCAAAAACGTCGTTAGCGACGTGGGAGAGGAGGGAAACAACGCCAAAGGAAGGAAGGAATGCTTGGTCGATTTCGCAATGTTGAACTGACCTTTGAGGAGAGGAAATACACACAAGGCAAACCCCTTAGGTCCGATGGCTAGCTGGAATCCCGGAGTTCATACCGCACCACAGAGCGTGCGCGAGCCGTGACTTAATCACGCGGGAACGTGATTAACGGACCGAATTCCTTTCCTTGCCTCCAGTCCGCCGTACTCCCTTCCCCTCCATATCCCAGCACAGTTCTCGCTTGCACTGACTGTTAGTACCTACGGGGGCCATTTCAAACGAGGCACGCGCAGGCACGCAAATCGCCAATCCCCGTGGCACCAGCTGTTGGACGACTCCGCGCTGCCTCTCGGATGAAAATCATTTCACGAGCCATCCTAAAGAGCTCTAATATATATTTATTTCTTGGGAACATTCCGTTTTTAATACAAAATTACATTAACGCAACATGTTTCGTTTAAAATACATAAGATGGATAAATACATAAATCAAAATATACTATGAACATGAGTAAATTTACGATTTTAAAAATTTTACATAAGGTAATTGAGTACATTTCTTTTAAACATCGACATCGAGTCATGATATTTATCAATATATTCATCGGTTCTAGTATAACTAAGCACCATACGAGTAACAAGTTCATGGTAGGAAAAAATATAATAATCATATCCTACACAAGCAATCCAAACTTAAAATCAACAAAACAATCCATACAATCAGTTGTGTTGCACGGTTGCGAAACGTGGACATTAACACAGAAAAAAACTAAAACAGACTTGAAATTTTTGGATAAAAAACACTTAGAAGAATTTTTGAACCAACACATGAAAGAAAAAGTGAATGAAGAGATATAGGAAATGGGAATTTTAGAAGAATTTTTGGGCCAGCACATGAAAGAAAAGGTGAATGAAGAGTTATAGGAAATGGGAATTTTAGAAGAATTTTTGGGCCAGCACATGAAAGAAAAGGTGAATGAAGAGTTAGTAGAAATGGAAATCGATTAACACAAATGATTAATAACACTTAAAGAAAATGATGATGATACCATGTATCGAAACTGGTCGCGAAATAAAATATCTGTGGAACCTTTCCAGTGCATTTCCTTTTTGAACAATCATGAAGGAGTTCTATCATGCTTCACCTGATATCATTGAATCTTTAATAAAAGGTCAATTAAAACCTTTGCATGTAGCGTATCGTCTCAGAGATCAGAAAACTATTCACTGCGGATTGGCGGCTTCTGAAATGTGGGCGTGTAAAAGGATGGAATAGGTGAGCTGTGGGAAGAGTAAAACGAAAAAAAGAAACAAATGTCTGAAACAAAAACTACATAGCTCTAATATTCTACACACAAAACACAATCTTAAAATCTAAAACGCAGCAATGAGACCAGTTGTGACATACGGCTGCAAAATATAGACGTAAAGACGGAAAAACAAGTAAGACGACATTTTCCAAATAAAAATACTTAAAATATTTGGACCAATGCAGGAGGAAGAAGAATGGAGAATCAAGGGAAATGCAGAAATAAGTGAACTGACAATTGAAGAATCCATAGTCATTCCATGACAAAATCACTAAGAACCCAATGGTTAAGTCACACAACGCTCATGGTAGAGACAAGATCGACAAGAAAATTTATAAATGGGCACCAGATTGAAATAGGCCCACAGAAATACCTAGGTAAAGATGGATAGACGACGTCACAGAGAACTAACAAATAATGAATATTTCCAAGTGTAAGGAGGCAGTAAAATATATAAGAAGGTAGGCGTTAACTGTTGAAAAGGCCAAAATCATTAAGGGTTGTAGCCCCCAAGGAAGAAGAAGCCTTCCTAAAGCCGAAGATTCGAAATTCAAAGGCATGTGCCCTGGGAATGAGGTTAAATAACGCGATTATGAGATCATGAGGAATTATGGAAGTAATCTGCAGAATGTACAGATTTAAAATATTATTTTTTCACTCAAACGATAAGAGACAATCACAGCTGCCATTGAGACATAACAATTAGATTTTTTGATATGGAGAGCAGCTAATTATTTTATTTCCGCTATAATGTTCTATTCTTCATCTGCTAGGAAGTCCTTACAGCACGTCTTGCTTGCTTCCGATATAACTGTTACATCTTCTTGCATTTAATGAGACTTCCTGAAGCAGAACATTCGAAATTCTAAGGTTTGAGCCCTAGGATGAGGACACATTACACGTTATACTACGACAGATTAGATCAAGAGAATAAAATTTGGGAATTTTACTGTAGAACGGACAGATTTAAATTATCATTTTTCTCTCGAACGATAAGCTGCCATTTTGGCTAAATAATTCTGTTTTTCAATAGGTACCTTATCTAATTATTTGATTTGTTCTGCAATTTCTATACTTAATTAGCTAGGTAGTAATAAAAACACATATTGCATGCTTTCTATAGAACTCTTTTATCTCTTTGCATTTATGTTGTCGCAAAATAAATTAATACTCATCGCTCAATTACATTTATGGTTAATGGTGTAGAGCATGCTGGCAAAATTGCACCTCTTGAAAAGTATTTTCAGGGTTTTACTAATATATTTTAGTAACTTTTGGATGATACAGTGTGGTAAATGTTGGCGAAAACTAACGCCTTGCCACATACCCTTGATATGGCTTGCAGGGTACTATGTGGATTAAGGTTGTTACGAAACTTTTAGATTCCGAATTGAAAAATTGACTCAATTATGACGATATGATTTATACAATTTGGGCTGAAATGAAGCAAAATAATCAGAGTTTATCAACACAAGTGCACGCTTCAACCAACTAGGTCGACTATGACATAATAGTAATACATACTTCACTTGAAAGTGTTTCAACCGGTAAGTTCATTTTTACTTATTGTTAGTAGCCTTTTATTTGCAGACAGGGTCAATATCACTTAGAAGAAATAGGAGTATTAGAATAACTGCAAAAAATATAAAGTCCGCTCCAGCAATGGGATATTAGTTCTTCAAATTTCATCACAGCCGTGTAATATACTTCCGTAGCCCATATAATTATACATTGCAAGGTTCTGTTGCCATAAACTATTTTTTTAAATAAAGGAATCAAAGAAAAACTAATAATTTTTGGGATTTTCACGATTTAAATCTACTTTAAGAGCTCTATAGATATACTACAGGAGCTTAAATGTGGGAGTGCCTCAATATTTGTTACTTGCTATATGATATGCAAATATCCGTTCATAGAGCGTTTTGTTTACCATTTTTTCAACGTTTTGTTTACCATTTACCAACTAATTTCCCGCATTTCCTTTGCATTATATACCGGTTGTAGTCAACATATCAAATAGGAAGGACGATAAAAGTGGCCAATGGAATCAAAATCGAACGGTTAATTTAATACCAAGCCACCCTACGGTGAAGGTAGACACCTACGTTTAACTACTTCACCACAGTGTTTATATGACCTCTCTCCAACAAAATATCACTCAAGATGCGATGATATACAAATAGAGGAAATTTAAATGAAACGTGTGGTAATTCACCAGGAAATTATCATTTCAAGTGACCGATATTTGACCCTGTTTTATACCCTTTACTTTTGTCGGCAAGAATAGTCATGAAATATTTTTTATTTCATTCATATTCTCAGCATCAACTATATTTGGCTGAAAAATTACGCAAGTTTCAGATGAACAGCGATTATTTAGATTATAGTTCCTCCTTTCGCGTTGTCGTCATAGTTATCCAAAACGCAAACCTCTCATGAAGGACAATGCTAACTTATACTGTCCTAAGAACGCACTCCATCAGATAAAGCGAGTATATAAAGCACCTGAGAACATTTGATGAATGATAAACACGTTTTCACTCTCTTGAGCACAATTGAAAAATAACGATAACGCAAGCGCACGCATTACGGAGAACCGTGGTCGCGCCACCAGTTCGTGATTAGTACATAGAATTCATTACGATAATGTTTATTCTCCTTTATTAGGTTATTTTCCTCAAAATAATACCAACTTTAAAGGTCGACGGTAAAGCTATTTATCTGCAACTATCAAAGAAAAGACGCATTCGTCGAAGCAAGGACGAGAACTTTGACTTGATAAGAAGAAAATGAGACCAGACAGCTAGCAGCCATTTGCGGGAGGAGCGTCAAAAGATACCTAATGGGATTAAGGAGAGATGTGCGCCTTGAAGTCGATCGAAACAAAAGGACGACAAATGGAAAGCCGGAGCGCTGTGGAGCGGAGGTCAGAAAAAGAGAAATAAAAGACGATCAAATGAAAAGGGGTGGCCGTGAGGTGAGGTGAGATGGATTCGGAAAACTTTGTGTGAACGATACCCTTGGGGTGCTGAAGGCGATCGCACTAACTTCGAAACCATTTCTTTTCTTCCATCCTTTCAATTTACTGCGAGATAATAGCTTTTAAGATAACTCCCGAGGGAAAAGGTGTGTAGTAAGAAACCCGGCAGTTGGTCGTCAGTTTTGATCAAGTTCCACTTCATTGAAAACTACTGAATGAGAGGATGTTCAAATTCAAGCAAGCAGCTGAAATTATTTCTAGAACCAGAGCTCTTGTAACACATGTGCGAGACGAATTCCATGAGTTTACCAATCATTTATGCCCAGTTTTATAATATCCGCTTAGATAATTTCCCAGTAAGAAAGCTGAATTTAACATGTTCTCCCTTTGATATCGTACACGCCAACTAACCAACAGTCAGGCGCAATACATAAAATACTAACTCTCAGTTAACACCAAGTGAACAAAGAGGCAACTTCATCTTCCGGATAACGCTAACCGAAACCGGACCTAGTAAACATACTAGGACGACAACTGGGTATGCATTCATATAAATTGGAAAACCTAAAACATTTTTGAGTTCCATAAAAATTAAGATTGCATTACATCCGTTTTAATAAGAAGTTACACAAGGAATAACGATAAGATTAACTCAAATTTTAAAGCAAAAATTCGATTGGAGGAACCTGAAAATTAAAGAATGAAGGGCTATTATTTTAGACAACTTTTTGCAATTTTAAACATTGTAAGACCTAAAAAACAACTAAATATAACGAGTTTCCCAGCAGACAACCAATAACGTACCTGAGCACCGTAGTTGGTGCATAAGTCAACCAAGTGGTTCACCAAGACTTCATAAATAATATTATCGTTAGGGTAATCGATCAACAGAATATGAATGAGCACCCGGAATTTCAAAAAAGATCTACTTCAACACGAATTTCCTGCATTTGAGCGACAAATTTGAAGGCCCTTTTTACGAATCAAATATGGCTTCATTATTCATCCGTAGGCAGTTAGTAAAACATTTCTCGAACAGTCACCTTCCCTATTTGGCATTCAAGAAGTATCAACTGAATAATTTGGAACGAGAAATGCCACCTTTTTCAGTAAATGTTTCTAAAAATAATCCAATGACAAAAACGCAATATGCATTTTATCAGCACGCTTTGCGCATTTCCGAGCAGAAATGCGTTAAATACAAGCATTCAAATGATGGACTGACTGTTTTTAAGCACCAGGATGAGAGGCACCAATCAAACAACAGACACCATCATCCAAAGTAAAAAATAGGTTTTGCAAAGACTTAAAAAAAGGGTATTTTATTATTACCAGGGTAATCTACTGGTTAAGGTAGATTTCAATGTAAGAGAGAAAAACATTTTCTATATTTTTACAGTTTCAGGCCCCTATTCTCAGTCACGATTCATCAATAGGCAATCGTCCTACCTCTAGTGATCCCATCCAAAAGTATATTCTTTTTCTTCATCTTTTCCCCTTTCCCAGCATTTTCCACTTCAATCTACCTCTTCTGACGTCAAAAACACTGTTGGGAGATGGCGACTTCCCTGAGCACGGAAGTTCATGTATATTTGTGGCATCAAAAAACAAACCCTTGAAATCAATAAAGTTAAAAGTATCCATTACACAAAGAGAAAACTTAAAAAAGGAAAATTAGGGGAAAACACTAGAAAGAATCGAGAGCAAATAACGGACACCTATAGGGGAATAAACAGTACAGAGCCGTAGAAAACCAATTTCCACATTGATTATTTCGATTAATATAAAGCCTACCTGTTACCTAGTACTAACAGCACGCCGTGCATGTTTTCTACATAAGTCTTGAGTCTCTCTCCATTTGTGTAGTTGCAAAATACGTATATATTAATGGTCCCTCTCCATTGTGATAATATCTGTAGTGTAGTAATGCATGCTTGTGAGGCTTCGCCTCGTGACAAGCATTAGCGATTTATGCAAATGCATAATTAATCGTAGTTACACTAACATTAGGATACAGTGTAATGCACGTTAGTGAATGCTCACCCCCTGCCACACACCCCTGAGGTGGCTTGCAGGGTATTTTGTAGATGTAGATTTAGAAAGCTAATCCGGAAGAAATTAAGAAATTCCGGAGCGAAATGTATACACTCTCAATATTAGAAAACCACTGAGTAGAAAAAGGCGTTTCTAACAGATCGAAGTTGCCCACAAATTCATACATTTTTCTCGTGCGAAACCCACTATCACTTCGAGCCATCACCTTGAATCGCTATTCCCAGGAGTATTTTCTCCAGATTTTCAGAGCGATTTGGTTTTCCTAGGGGTCAACAATTCAGGATTATAGGATACCAGTCCCAGGTGCCCTCACGACCTTTGGGTCAGCAGGTGGTTCCAATTTCTATCCCAAATACGTCGACCGGATTAAATCTATTAATCAGGGTAGTTAAAAGTAATCCCCATAATCATAAATTTTGGTCAATCACCTATCTTACCCCTATTAGGTTGGTCGTACTAATGAGCTGTTGATAAGAGCAGATGTTCCTCATACCGTGAATATAAAAATTCCTTTTGATAGTTAATTGCTATGGGACTCACGTGGGTTATCTTTGTAGGAACCATTTAGCATGATAGGTTTCAATTTTTTAAAAATTAAGTGACATCAAATGGCAAAGGAAACGGTGATTTTTACTGACTATAATCCAAAATCTGAGGTCTATAATAACTACCAATGACGACGCACAACAATATAGGTGGACTGTAGATTCAGCTGTGTTTTTATTCTATTTTTAAAATGAAATTGTAAAACATAATTAGGTAAGAGTTAGTCACTATCTTAAATAACGTGCCATAAGTCCTTCTTTACGACAGTTGTAATAAAAAAAAGCGTTTAACCCACGACTATAAAAATAATTGATATAGAGGATAATCAAAAATGTCTGCCTCGTCAAGTATTCCACGTAGATTCTCCCAGTAAGGATGAGCCAGGAAAAACATATAAGTATCCCCACACCATTAGAGAATATGCATTGTTTCACCAATTATCACAGAATATAGACGCAATTAAAGGTAAAATAGGGTAATGCAAAATTTTTTATTACATTTTAATCAATATTATCCAGATGCGTCCCAAAACCCAATTTTACCGTCTACAAAACTGATATCAATTAGAAATAACCTATTTGAGTCTTAATGTGATAATGTAAGGATTTTTGAGAAAAAAGTATGTAGTCTGGTCAACCCCATTCAGTTAGATCCTTAGAAAGGTACTTCATTTTGATGTTTCGGATAGAACTACTAAGATAGTAAACAGAATCTAAAAATATCCTCACCCACGAATAAAAACTTAAATTTTGTCTCAAAATTCACTAAGCAAAATGTGGGCTTTTAAGCACCATTGTGCATGGTGATAACCTAAATAAAGTCATAATTATGAAATACATCATGGTAATGCTGAAAATGGTTCTTATAAATGAGACTTAACTAGCTTAGACAACTTAATTCCGGCCATCGACACATTTACGAAAGACTGCAACGATTAAATAGCGATTCGAGAAAAAAGGAACAGGACCAAGCCGGAAACGAAGAGAGCCGAACCATAATATCAACGGCTGTGGCAAAGCTGTGGCAATATTGAGAAGGTATTTCATTCATTATTTTATATTTGCAGCATACCAAAAGAAAAATGTCCATCATGATGTTCTATTCACTAATTTATTCCATGCAAGTGCGTACCTTCAACTTTGGCTTGAATGTAAGCAAAACATATAACGTAGAGTCCCGGTAATCTGAACCATGCTAATTCAAAAATCCTGTTAATCAGACCAAAATTTAATCCAAAATGAGATAAATTATTTAACAAAAATTACAACAAATCTAAATTTACTGAAATCATGTTACGCATGAAACATACTAAACACGAAACTAAAAGTACTCATAACATTTTATTCTTTTTTATCCAAATAATCGTTCACTTCTGTTATTTGCAAGGCGGTAATCGTCATCTTCGGCAAAAAAGATTTAATGCTTTCCCGGCGAATGCTTAGCGTACATGCTCCTCGGGAATTTTACCCCCGAAGACGATGGACGAGTCATCTGTCGAAACGTCGGCACTTTTTGCCAATTTAATCCGGTGTAATTCCCGGGAAGAATTCACGCTAGTCACCTTTGGCAGGCTACCATTTGTATCACTCGAAAACCTTAGGGGCATGCACTGCTTCTTAGAGCTTTACCTACGAATTTCGGTTAATCCGTAAATATCTCAATCCGCAAAGACCTCTGTTCCCGTTATTTAGGATTAACGGGACTCTACTGAACTCTATTGTTTACATGTACAACCCCTTTTAAGAGTTCTCTAATTGTCAGGGAGGAAACAGAAGTCCGATTCAGTTTACGGGCAGAGGGAGTGGAAATTAAGGGGAACTGGAGTTAAATTGCACAGCGATAAAAAACAATCGGAGAGAGATGGTGAAGAAGCGAAATAAGAGTTTTGAAAGGTAAAGCGAACGAAGGAAAATTAGGAGGGTGAGAAATTGGGAACAGAAATCCAATATCACAGACGCATATCGCAGCCTCACCACTTCACCAGACAGAAAGCACAACGGATCTATCCCACCAAGTAATCAAATCCGGAAACATTTTCCTCGTGCATTTGAATTTAGTCGTTATTAAGTGCAAGAGTGGCAAGTTCACTGTCTATACCGCGAGAAAAAATCATAAATCTAGAAAACGGTGGGCTAAAATAGAGTTTGCGGCATGCGGGAGGAAATGTGCAGGTACTATACCTACTTCAGACGGAATGAAATGAAGGCATTTGAGTACATCAGGCCGGAGATTAAAATAGAGCAAGATAATTGCTGATTACAGCCACAGCAAAGTGAAATATTTTAATACAATACTTTCGTTTCACACTTATCCCATGAATATAGCGAATACGCGCATATTTGTGTCATTAAAGGCTAAGGTTGCAGAAAAAATATTCATGAGGATCAGGAAATGGTAATAGGTAACACGTAAATAGAATGGAGGATGAATAGAGAGAAAACAGGATGGGAAGTACATTCCCATCTCGCAGGCCTGAGTTCAAATCTAGCTGAAGACGGAAATTTTTTCTCGGACCACTTGACACCTTTCGAAATGAGCAGGTACCCTAATGCGAACGGTGGGTTTCTCTTTAACTCCCTAAGTACCACGAGCTCATACCGGCTCATCTCATGCTAATTTAACCCAAACTTTATGGCTAATAAAGATTTGTTTTTTTGTCAACACCGTGATGAAGAACGAAAATTTGAATTAGGATCGCAGGATTTCGCAGCATTGAAAGTCGTTTGAAATAGCTGTCTGGTTCAGCTGCGTCTTTGTTTGCCGATATCGAGCTTCCGCTACCATTGCTGGCAGGAAAGCTCGAGCTCACGAAACAAAGACGCAGCGGAACCCGTAAGCTATTTCAGAAAACGCATAGCCTTTAGCATTAAACAAAATATTGGACGGTTAAAGTTAACTTCATGTTGATATTTCAAAAGATTCACAATAGATCGAAGGATTCTACGGAGTTTCCTCCCGCGTTTGCGTCGTAATGGTGGCAACTGTTTCGTTGGCACTCCTGCCTGTATCTTCTTCGACCTGAAGATAAGGGTAGGAATTACAGCAAAACTCTTGTCGCCATAAGACGCAGACGCGGGTGGAAACCCAAAAACTTAAGAGATTCAGCGAATTTAAAAGTTAACGACCTAATTTTGATTAGTCCGTAAGGGTTACATTTAATGAACTCGATATTCTCAGGCGTAACTTTGTAAAAATCCATATTGACAGAATCAATACAAACTTTGTAAATTTCACAATAAATTTTATTTAATACGACCGGTTTAATCACATAGGCGACATCTTTAGGTGAACTTTACAAAGTTTGTATTGTTTCTGGTTGCATTTAACTTGCAAATAACCACTGGTATTTCTCAAAAGTTTCAATGGAAATAGATAGCACCAAAATTCCTTCAACTTTCAACCCAAAACTATTATTCCCTTACCAACCTATCCATCTATGCTAACTAATGAATAAAATGACCTCAGAGCTCGATCTTCGCATAGTAAGCAGTACCACTGATAGAGACTGGAAGGGAGAAACTGATACTGAAAATAAATTTTGAGCATGAAATAGGAAAAGAGAGCGGAGAATGAATTGAAGTTTCGTGGAAAGAAGCCTTAGGAAGGGCTTACCAGGGGAAGCTGGTGATGATGATGATGAAAAAAGAAACAAGGGCGAGAATTGTTTTCTTCCCATTGGATGCGTTCAAGTGAGCGAGGAAGCAACATGGGAAGGAGACCAAATGAGGTGAAGATGCTGAGGAAAAGGAGGTGGAAACTCTCATATAAAACTAAAGGAAAGAAAGAAAGTAAATTTGGACGGTGTTGTTGAGAGTCAGTAAGACTTACGTAAGACAGAATAAACACAATTGTAGACTAAATGCAGTGAGTATCATTTATCTGACAAGTGTTTTGCAGTAAAAATACGAGGCATTGGGTTATAAATGAAAGGGAGATGTGAAAATAACGGATGGACGCTCCGGTAATGAACATGTATAAAAAGAGCGTTCTTTGGTAGTTTCGCCATGTTGAGAGAAAGAGTGAGAGTTGAAAAACGAAACAGATAGGTAAGGATAGTGAATTGAATGGTGCGAGAGGAAGGGGTAGACAGCGAAATTCATGGGTGAATATGGTGGAAGAGACTGTAAAGAGAAAGAATATTAGGAATATTAGGAATGTGAGAGCTTATTTGAAGCAATGCATGAGTGGAAGAGAAGCAAAGGAGGTAAGCAAGGATAGAGAATTTTGATGAAAATGTTTTGAAGAGAGCCAATTTTCTAGACCTAGCCGCAATAACTAATTTCTTTGAATTTTCCTACCCCGAAAGTGAATAGCATCATGGATGTGGTTATTATAAGCACTGAAGGTGTATTTTAAGGCAGACAAACATCTAGACTACTAAGCCAGGAGTTTTATATCGCCGACAAATGTTTTTTTGAATAAAATTATTATTATTTTAAAATATCACATTTATTGAAACGAATACTCCAATTTTCCTACTCTCTAATTGTCCCAGAAATATTGTAGATAGCATCCAGCAAGGCTGATTCGCAACGCTAGAGCAACCCGCTGACAATAAAAACCACACTTGCGGGTAGGACACCACTCAGCGTTGAAAGCCAAACAAACTGTTCCGTTCTCTTGGAGCGAGTCCAGACAAAATTAGAGGGGACCATCTGGGATATGTGAAAAAAGTTACCTCTTTTTAGCCGAGAAGCAGCCTCTAACTCATAGGAGCTATTTCCTCGACTGTGGCAAAACATTTAGCATAAGCGAATTTTGAGATTTTGATAAAAATTTGAGAGTGTGAAAAGCTGATATTTTTACCGGATTTTTTTTAATTTGTCAGCCCCTGCAAAACGCTTGTGAATTGTTCTTGTGTTCGCATTTACTTGGTCTGCGAATCAGAGTATTTCCGTCCATGTCCTATCTCGGGAAACAAACACTCAACGAAATTGGAAGGGCGCGTGCCCGAATTCCATTCTTTAGGATATACATGAGCTGCATAGAAGGGGGAAGTTGATTCAGCACAAGCTTGGAAGTCGATTTGTCTCCTCTAGCAGTCTTATTGTGGCTTTGGAGCCTTGCCATTCCTGGCCGGATCCCTGGGAAAAACGCTTGGATTTGGCGTGTGCACTCTCATTAATTGTGCCCAAATAAATAAACTCATCTTAACGCAATTAGGTACAACGTCCGAGAATTATTTTTAAAAATCATAAATCCCTCGGTAATGGAACATGTCAAAATTTAGTAAATATGAGCCCAGCACGAACATAAAATTGCATAGATTCACACTGACATACTGTATTCACACTAAGTAGATTTTGATTGCCAGTTGGATTGTAATAATTTACATTGGACACAACCTGGATTAAACCAGTGGAAAAGTGGGTTAATTATGAATTTGGAATTATTAATTAAGCCACTCGACGAATTCACATTATACGGTGGCTCACATGGTAGAAGGAATGCCCAATATCTCGAGTTTAAATCCTAGTAAAGATAAGGTACTGGAATATTGGAATATGCCAACTTTTTTAAATATTCCAGGCTACTTTCTCGGTAAAAATAATGCATAACTCAAAACAATAACGACAAATGGAAAAAGGCAAAACCCAATCATAATTATTAAAGATGACCTACTGTAATGATACCCTTGGGTAGTACTTTGTGGTAGTAGTTGGAGGGTCGTAGACCAAGGAATATTATAAGGAGAACGGTACTAATAGAAGAGGCGTCGTAAAGCAATAGGAGGGAGCTAATTACAGGGACTTTGAGTGAAAATGCAAAGTAAAGTTTGGCGAAGAGTTTAACATGGAGTGCGGCGTTGTTGGATGCTCAGAGAAAGGGGAAGAGAATAGGCTGCATGTGTATGAGATCTGTGTGTAGAAGAGAATGGAAAAATTGCGATGGATGCGGAAAAGAAGACAAACGAGGAAGTGCTTACTGTTCGATGAGGTGGTTGATGAGAGAGGACCTCCTCAAGAGATACGAAGGAGGCTGAGTAGGTGGTTAAAAGAGGCAATGTGGGGCGAAGGTATTCTGAATGTCGTGACAGAGCGAAGGATGTTGGGTAAGCGAGAAAGGGGAAGATGATAGTTTCGGACCTTACTTAGTGGAATTCCATGATATCAAGGATAGAAGAATTAACACTGCAATCTATTACCATGTGGAATTGCAGCGTTAATTCTTCTATCCCCGAGAAAGGAGAAGAAAAAGAATAGGTTTTATAGACGGGATGATGTGGGGAGTACACTGAAATAAAAAAAAGAAATTTTGTGGGTTGATAGGGACCTTCGCCAGTAAAGACCCGTCTATAACAACAGATATCGGCAGAAGTCAAGGAGAAACTCTCTCTCTTTCATTCGCAATCTTGAGAAGCACAAAGTTAATATAGTGATCATAATAACGCAAAAAACTGTCTCTAAAACCGACTACTCAATAAGAAGCATAATATTCATGTCTGTGTCATTAGCTTTCTAAATATTTAACTGTTTCTCACCAGGTCCAGAAAACGTCTTCACAACCCATTTATTTGAAATTACAGAAGAAATTGTACGGTGGTCAATAAATATATTTTTTCAATAATTGCGAAAAAAAGGCTTCAAAACGTAACATATTTTTTACTCTTTCTGTGCGTCAGAACCTGCTCAATTTTTTCATAATTTCTATCTGGAGGGCATAGCCGTACCACATTCTAAGGAAAACCGCTTAGTATTTTTTTTCAAATATTTCGAAAAGTATCTCGTGCAATAAGTGATTGACTTTTTGTTTTTTTAGGAGGTTGTGATGTTTTTATTTACAGTGAGACCATATTTATTATATGGCTGACTTTAATGCGCAGTGACATCTCGTTCTACCGTCATACCATCCAACCTAGAAACTATCGACAATAGCAAAAAATAAAACGTTTTTCGGGAAGGAAATACGCATGTGAGCCGTATGTATGAGCGTATGCTATGTAAGCCAGTTTTTAACACAATTTAGTTTGATGCGTAGAATCATTCCTCTACCTGTATTCTTTTATGTACAACAGTGATGAGAGCCTATCTTCAGTGTTTTTTTCACTAGAAAGCAGCACTAAGTGATTAAATATTTCACTTTAAGCCTAATCTTTCAAAAAGTGACAGTTTTGACTCATGCCACTCTTTGCTCTCAACAGTTCATATATTCCTCACCAACAAAAATCAGTCTTCCATGCCTCGTTCTGCTCCTTTTTCTCTTTTCGCGTCTTTTTTTCTTCGCGCGGAGTGACAGACGATGGCACAAGCGATTTTCAGCGTCACAGTCTTTGACAAGGGTTCGAAGTCTCACCGCGTTGAAAAAAACTATTCCTCCACCCCCTCCCCCCCCCCCCCTCACGACCACTTCCAACGGTTGAGATGTGGACTTCCGTCCGTCTGCGAACGGGTGCGGTTGGAAAGTTGGGGAAAAGCATCAAGTCACTCCTCACCCATTAAATCTTCTGACCTCCCAAGCATTAAATATTAACGTGATTTAAGGTGCTACGGGGGTAAAAGACGCTAGCGATGCACGTTAATAGCTAATGGAGAGACATTTTAACAGCTCAAAGGGAAGATTCACTAAAGTTCCCATGCCTTAAATGTTGTAAACTAGCGCCGAAGTATAAAAGTTTAGCTGAAGACATTCTCAGCGGTTTACTTTCCCTGAGATGGCTCCCGCTGTACGCTAAGTTTAGAGATTCTTTTTGACTCAACAGGCAACTTAAAGACGCACTGCTAAGCAACAAGAAGCCCTAGAAGCGAACAGCAACTTTCTGCCAAGGAGATATTAAAGCAAAAAGGATAACTACGGCAGTGGAAACCGTATATATCCATTCAAGTCATTGTCGTTCTTCTTTCTGCAAGTATGAATTTGTCATTAAGCCTGTTACGAAACTCTTTAAGTCTTGATCTATCCAACAACTGTGCGGACGTTCCAAGGATCTCCAGCCTCTCGCTTTATATTTCTGTGTTTGGATATTTTACCTTTTTTCCATTCTTTATACGTGTACTCTCCATCGGCTACTGTATTCTTGTATCGTTTCGCTGTTGCCTTGTGCGGCGAGTTCCTCACACCCGCATCTCTTTTTCTGTCTGTTCGTGTATAGCAATCAGCTCTTTTAGAAAATTTCATTTCATATGCCAGTAATCTTTGTTCATTTGCTATTGCAACTGTCCATTTCTTGCCTCCATATATTACACAAGGAATTGCCGTTGTTTTGTAAAATTGTATTAAGGTATCTCGAAGTTGTTCTACCAATTACTTTGATATGGGATCAACGGGGATCGAGTTGATACGGTGGCTGAAGTTCTGGCTTCCCATTCCTAGAGGCTCGGGTTCGAATCTAAGATTATTCAGGTATATACCAATCCCTACTTGGGTGCCTCACGGAGAGCATTTCAAGTGGGTACAGTTCTCCGTCCGTCGGAAGGAACGCTGAACCTTCGACCCCTTGGCGCCTTTCGTAAATAAAGTATCTACAGAATACCCTGCAAGCCACATCAAAGGTATGTGACAGGGGGTGAGCTACCACCAATGTGCATTGCACTATACTTTATTAAAGGCAATGTAACTACGACTGTTGATGCATTAGCAAACGCCTGCTAATACCTCTCAGGAGGAGAATGTTCACAAACATGCACTACAGGTATATAGACATGAACTACACTATAATTTAGCTACCAATGTTGGAGGGTCTGTTTGTATTAATGTTTTTTGCAACTTCATGAATGTAGGAGATACATTAGTACAACGTAGCAGATAATGACACAAGTATTTGGGCGCCAATCATCCTATACTTATCGACAAATCTAGTTTATTCTCCTTGGCAGCTGTTATGGTCTCTTATCGTTTGCGGAAAAAATTGCATTTTAAACAAGTCCGCTCTACGGTATATTTCCCTATTTTTATTCTCATGATCTAATCTAAGGTAGCACTTTGGGTTTCGCTACATGTTATAGACGTGGTCAGAAAATAAATCGTTTTGGAACTTCAATTAACTACGAAGTCTAAATTTTAATCGACCGTCAGAAAGCGATTCCCATTCCAGAATTCCGTTGCAGAATGCTTGTTAAAACTAATACAATTATTGTAACTACCTTTAACGTATCTCGTCGATCTTTGCTGAACGCGTTCTAACTCGGTTTTTAAGCCCACCTCATAAGGATCCCAAATACTGGCATCGTATTTAAAGTGGAGTCTAACAATAGGGAGAAGTTTTTGATTTCTTTAGCTTAATCGTCACACTTGCCAAGTACTCTTTAAGTACTACAGTAGGCTAATGCCGACGACGAGTTTCTATTTACCTTTACTCGCATTCCCAAAAATGCCCTTCCCTTACCAGCCAGTCCTAATGTCGCAAATGTCTTCATTCGTCGGTTGCCTCCTCAAATGACCATCAAACCAATGCAAGGTTGGAAACGTCTTTGAACCAACCATTGCAATGGTTGGTTCAAAGACGTTTCCAACCTAAAACCGGTATCCAACGGTCCAATTCTTATAAATTGTTTCGCGCACAAATTTTCATCCTAATACATTTCTTACAAATTTTGTATGAAACATGTTATTTCCCACGGTGCCATTCGCTGCCACGGTGATATTCGTAAAATGATATGCAAACAACAACAAAATTCTATCTTTCCACCCAATTTATTTCAAAATTATACTTAAAAGCACATGATGGTAAATGCTAAAATTGATGAAGCAAGGGGAATTCATAGTATTTTACTGACTAATACTTAAGACATTTTTGCAAATAAAAACGGTGTATGAAAAGCCAACTCTTGCATGGAATTTAATGTAATAAAACTATGCAACCAATCATCTAACCTTTTTATTAATCGTTAATTATTGCAATAATAATTGACGTCAAAATATGTTAGTTCAATATAAATGGCGATGAACTCGGCTCCCATGGCTCAAAAAAGTGCTCATTAAAATATGTTCTTCACCAAATCTGAATATTTTATACCTTAACTATGCTCTTTTATAGAAAAAACATGCCATCAGGGTAAGAAGTATCATTTTAACAATTCATATGAAAAGGTGGAATTCAGAATATATATTTGTCTTGACTCACACAGTCGGGATGGAACCTCCTTTATACAATTCAAGGGCTTGTTTCCTATGAAAATACCAATCACGCCATTCCCTTTCGGGGTGGGCAAGGTCAAAGAACTTAGTTATTACTGTAAGGCTTATAAAATCGGCTCTCTATTAATAATTTCGTCTAGACTTTATGTCATTACAAACCACTTTTGCTTCTTTTAAACTCATGCATTGCTTCATACACACTATCCTATTCTTCAGACTCCTAATATTCCTCCTCTTAAGTCTCTCTCAACACATACTTTCATGACTTTATCAGTCTACCACTTCCTATCACACCATTAAATTCATTATCATACATCTGTTACGTTATTCGACTCTCATACACTCTCTCAGTACAACCAAACCAAAGAAAAACACTCATTTCTTACATTCCCATTTTCTGGAGCATCCAACCTACATTCCTTCATCACCACCTCATTCCTAACCCTACCCATCCCAATTTTGCAGCAAATACTTCTCAGATTCCCCATTCCCACTGCATTTAGCCTCCTCTAATGATTATCCGGACATACACAGGTGACTTACCTGTGTATTTTCAGATTCGCAGCCATATAATAACGTCAAGGGGAGAACAGTTTCGTACAATGCGATTTTCGCTTCGCTAGACTAACACTCACTCCTTGATATGCTTCACGTACTACCAACAACTCTCCTTCCGGCATTCGCACGCCTTAAACACTACATCTATTATTCTATCTTACGCAAAAATTCAGCCAAGATACACAAAATCGTCTTCTTTTACAATTATTTAATCACTTACCCTCATCATACGAACAATTTTCCCACTCTCCTTATCCAAAAAAAACTACAACTAGGTTACGGCTAGTTATGACTAGATCCAAATGCATAAATCTCTCTAATCTAAGATTCCACGTACATTACAGTGAGGAGGAAAATTAAAACCTACTAGTGCTGAAGGAGAAAGCGATCAGGCGTTAATTCGCCTGCAGCCGAATATATGAAGGCGATGACTGCGGCAAGAACCAATGTCAGCTGAAGAATGTTATGAGGCCGGGGCCATACTGAAACGAGACAGTGCTAACGGGGGAATTCCTACTTCTATTCCTTCCCAAGCAGATTGCCAAGTTCTCCTTACCTACTCTCTCTTTTCCCAAATTCCAATCCTATCGCCCCGAACTATTCTCTAGTGTAGTCTAAAGCCTTTCCTTCACCCGAGCCACCAGGGCTTTTATCTCCAGCACCCCTTTACGATACCCCACCCCTTACGCGAATTTTCCTCAAATTCTCCACCCTCATTCACATCCTTCAAGGATCTTCCCTTGTTCCCTTACCACATCGTCAACCCACCGCTTCATCCCATGACCACATTTTGAACCCTTTCCACAGAGCTCCCTAGACCCTTCCCCCACTCTGCGGTGAGTCCTCACCCCCTTTAAGACCTCCAAGAAACTCGAGCGGATATCGAATCTGCGAAGGGAAGTTCTTGAAAATTGAGGCGAAGAGAGAGAGAGAGATAAAGACAACTATTGTGAGTAAGAAATGGGCACAGCTAATGGAAAGTAGAAGGAGAAGAAAATGGGAGTGGACAGAAGGGAAGAAGGAAAAAGAGATTGATGTAAGAGAGAGCAGATAAAAGCTTTGTCGAAATGAGAGATAGACGAAAAAAAACAGAATGAAAGGAAGATTCCAAAATGACGCACAATCCTAATGAAATATTTTTGGCATGCCACAAACAAAGCCTCCTTCTGATAAGCTGTGAATCTTCGAACGGGTGCCACTGCGGAAGCTTTCAGACTTACTGACGGAAAATGACTAAATTCAAGTTTACAGGCAGCGAAAGGATTCTAGGTTGCAGCGATACTAGAATATCATTTATTAACTTCAATAAGCTTACGGAAAAATATATGGGAGACTATAATTAAAAAAATCGAAGGCAATAAACAGAGAAAAGGTGTTAAGTACAAATAACATCAAAGGTAGTGAAAATAGGGTGCCTGAGAAGTTTTCACGGTAAAAGTAGAATGGATTGCGTTAAGAATGAGAGGGCTGAGAAACAATGCGGGTCGGATTCTCTAGTAATGGACATATATGAAAGATGTTTGCTTCGTTGGTTTGGCCATGTTTAGAGAATGGCTGATAGCCGAATAAAAATAACAGATACCTATATGATAGTGGAGTGAATGGTTAGAAATGAAAGGTAAGCGATGGGTGAATGTGGAGGAAGATACTCTACGGAGGAAGGATACTTGAAGTCTGAAGAACAAGAGAGCGTTTATGAATCAATGCAAGAATAAAACAGAAAATAAAGAGGTATGCAAGGGTAGGGATCAGAATCTGAAAATAACAAAAGGATCAGTACAGATACCGATAATTACTACTACATCATATAAAATTGTTGAAATAGCATAGGCGAGAAATTTCTTCAGTAAAGAAAACCAAGCATCATATTTCCAGGAAACTCAAAACGGAGGTCGGGTCTGCGACGGAATGTTCTTGAAAATTGAGACGAAGAGGGACAGAGAGAGAAAGATGCATCTACGGAGTTCAAGAGATGAGCAGAACTAAAGTCGGAAAGAAGATAACAATTTTATAGGGGGGCAAAAGGAAGAAGATGGAAGAAGCGAAACGAAAGAGAATCAAGTGAATAACGGGAGAGAGAACAGAATAAACTAAAGTGTAAAACTATGGTCAAGTCTTACCCACACTTTCAGCTACCCTAGGGGTGAAATCTTCCGGGATCTTACTCTGACGGACTGAAAACTCAGGTTTCTCAGTGGGAAAGCTAGACTGCAGCCAAAAGTTGCGGGAGTAGCGAATATCCAACGTGAAATGTAATCCCTTTTGAGAAAAGTTCTGGTCTTCTGGCCGCCCAAGGATTATAGGTTCGAGTTGCACTGGACCAGAATTCACAGTCTACATTATGATCACGAGTGATTTCGTTGGAAATACTATGAAATTGCGCAAATATTAAAAGCATCAAATACAAAGTGAAGCGATACCAAATCTGGACAACTAAAACGTATAAATATAACCTATAAAAATAAAACCTATGAAAATTAATATTTTTGAAAGTAGCTAAAGGAGTGGCAAAGATGCGAATGTGTAATACAACAAGATGTGAAATGGTGACATTGATATTGCGAGAAATTACCTTAAGCATGATTCACTGGAAATTTTTCACGTACAAGTTCAAGGATAACAGCAAAGATAGCTCAAATAATGACTTCGTGACGCGATCGGTTTCAGGGATGGCGCAAGCGATAGAGCCGTTTTGCGGTGGAACAACCTTATGAACATTCTATGCATTCAAAAGAAACTCGAACGGATATATTTTATGCAAATGCTGCGAAGATATAAAAGCCAAAATCAAGTATACTATTTTCCCTCACATCAAATAAAAGTTTATAGACAGTTATTTCTGGTCTATGATATAATTAAGAATAACTTTGCCAAGAACATTTTTTAAGAATAACTTTGCCAATAACATTACATGGTATCTGTAGAGTGCCACTGTTTAAAATAAAGTATTATGAATATCTTCAAGTAGTTCATAATGTAGAACGTCATCGTAGTAAAATTATCTGTATGCTCAGCAGTGTACTCCACTATGAAGTCAATATTCCAAAGAATTGTTAACCCCTTTATTATATCGATCCCGACTCTGGTTTACTCTGTGCTAAAATCTGTACTTTTTCACATGTGTATTACTACAGAACAATAAAATATTATTAATTTTATCTGTTACTTTTATAACATGCCCTCCGAGTCCCCGACAAGCATAAGGTTTCATTGTCGTCATAATGGCCGGAGACTCGAAAAGGATTTGGCCGTTTCCATAGCCACGTCCGATTCCTGACATCCGATAGGTGGGTGTCTACGCTGCGCTCGGGTAATTCGTATGGACCGACCCTAGGAGGTCGGCCTTCTGCATGTGTGCCACAAGCGATTTCGCCTGTGACATGCAGGACGGAATACACTTGATACTACTAAGCCGCGAGCCCTTGACTCCACCTAGCACACCTATGATGAGGTCTACTGTTGATGAATATAGATGATTCATAGTTACACGTGTTATAATAAGTTGTTTCAATAAGTGGACAATAAAAATTAGTCTTTATTCATCACAAGATGCTGTTGCACCATATCTCGCCTGACACAGCTGAATGTTTTGAGGTCTACCACTTAAACAAAGTGTCCGGGGTATGTTTGGATGTATTATTATCTTTGAGATATTTACATAATAATAATATGTATATCTTTTGTTATATAGCAGGCGTCCACAGCTTCTTTTATCAACTACATAAGAAGTTTTCGGGTACCGCTACGTATTCATTTTTTAAAAACTCAAATGTTTCCCTCCTTATACTAGGAGCGTTATCAGAAGAATGAGGTGAATAACCAGATTCCGTCTACGCATATGACCTCCAACGACGGTTGAGGCATTGTTGCATTCTTGGGAAGAATATTCAGTATTTTTAAAAATGGTTGGTTATTTTTCCGTAGCAAGGAATATTCTCCAAATCGCTTTGAGATTATAGCAGTCTTCTCTGTTGAAGTTCTCAGGACGTGTTACGATTTCTATTGCTTGGCGTATTAATTTTGGATAGTATTTTACATTTCTCAAAAAAAACCTTATTTTTCAAATGCTATTTTATACCCTGGGCTGGAGATTGAATGCTCGGCAATGGTTGATGCATTCCGCTGATGTGTTTCCATTGCCCACTTAAGCTCTTTCAACCTTTGGAATATTTACTTCGTCCTACATAACTTCTGTACAGCTGCAGGGAACTTCATAGTGCACACATTCCGTATGATTTTACGTTCTTGCTTTCGATAATACTGATTGTATTTTAATAAAGCGCGAGCTTTCGCAAAATCTTTTGCCGGCTTCGTCTGGCAGAAGGAGTCATTATTGCCTGACAAAGCCGGCGAAAGCTTTATTAAAATATAATCAGTATAACCGAAAGCAAGAACGTAAAATCACGCAATACACTGAAAAGCTAAATTCAAAAATTCATATTATTGTAAAGGAGGATTGCTATCATTATGAGTTGGTAGAAGAAATTTTATCTTTTCATATGCAGCGGTACCCGAAAAACTCTCATGTGTTTAATGATATATCTTATGCTTTAAATATTAGTATTATCACAAGCTATTAAAACTATCTGCTGAGTCCCTATTCGCACCCCAGGTAGACCACTATTTGGATCTCTTGGTATTTTAACACTCCCCTCTATCTATATTCTTACCAGCGCCATGTTTGTAAGAAACTATTCCCATTTTGTCCATGTTAATTCTAGCTTCCACAATCACTACACTCGCTCTATAAATGACATACATAGCCAACAATATTCCTACAGCCTGTGTCTGAAAGGCCCATATCACTCCATTTCCACAGTTTACAACAAGATTCCAGTAGAAATTCGCTCCGTTTCCTCATCATCATGCTTCAAATACAAATTAAAACATTTGTTAATACATAAATGTTTATATAGCTTAAGTGAGCACCTATCTGAATATTTTCATTAATTTTATGTATATTTGTTCTCATTCTTCCTTAATTTTATGTATATTTGGTTTCATATGTTTATTTATTGACAACTTTTGTATTATACCTGCCAAACTGCTGGTAAATACTGTGCTGTAAAATTTTGACGAAACTCATGGATGTTATATCCCAATAGTGTTAAATAAATAAATAAATAAAGTAAATTACTACATTATGAGAAGGAACCGGATAGGAGAAGGTAGTGGATAGAAGGGGAGGAAATGGTATGGGAAGGGAGCAGGGGGGAGAAGAATAAAGAAGAGAAAACGATGAAAGAAATGAGGGAAGAAAGGGTGACAGGGGGGAAAGATAGAGAGGGAGAGAGAGAGAGAGGGAGGGGGGAGGTTGAAAAACAAAGTTATTGGTTAGTTATGGAAAGGGTTTTCTTGGAACCCAAGGGAGGGGTAAAACACAAGGGTGAGTGGGATAGCGAGGGGGTTTAACGAGTAAAACAGAAAGGGTGGAGGTCTGGGACAAAGGGGCTTCGGATTACGCGGTTTGGCTAAGTGAGCAAGAAAAGGTGTTGAAGGAAGAGAGAAGGATGACTCGAGGAGAGGAAGCCAAGTGCCCGGGGCGGTTTTTATAATCCGGGTAAGAGGAGGAGGAGGAAGGATGAAGATTGTAGCAAGGGAAAGTTGGCAAGATTCGGAATAACATCCACGTCATTAAATACATTAGCTTGGTCACTTTGGGAAGAGAAGCGAAGGAAGAAAAACGATTTTTTTTTTTAATCCAGGAAAATGAGGAGTAGGCATTGGAAATAGTGGATATGTGTATCAGTCACTTCAAACCTGATAACACGTAAAAGCAGAAGCAACTTAAGGTTCAAAGGGACTGGCGGAATTGTTTCATAACATAGTTTGTGAGTACAGATGGTGTAGATACATATTGGTGACAGGGGTGCAGATGGGGAAACATGATATTTAGAACAATCCACGCAAAGGAAGAAGATTGGAAATAATTGAAAATCAAACTTGCCGATTAAAACAGTAAAAGCCATGAAACAAGAGCAATTTAAGAATAAAAGGTACCAATAGAATACAAATTTAATACTGACGGTAATATCCATTTAATAGTCTAAAGAGTGAGTGGCATTCTTAATTTTTCCGTAAAAGTGGGTTAAAAGTTTTTAGTAATTTAAAGTTAATTAAACGAAGACCTGTTGTTCACCCCCAGAATGCTACCTACCGGAAAGTTACCAAATGTTTCGCAGGCGCAAATCGTTCCATTCAACGTCGTTTTTATGCGCTTAAGAACGCTTATTTTTTCCAATCTGTGCTAACTTCCACACCTAGAATAATAAGCTCGCAATTCCACATGAATTATGGGACAAAATTTCGTTGGATTAGCAAAATAGTGACTACGTTGCGTACTTCTCCCTTAAAACAAAATTAAAAAACACTTTCTGCCGAATTATTTTGAAGGGAACAGAGGGAAAAGCACTTTCACACTTTATTTTAATCGGTATTTTTTCCCAAAATTCTCC
Organism: Pyrrhosoma nymphula; assembly: GCA_963573305.1. Lineage (NCBI taxonomy): Eukaryota > Metazoa > Arthropoda > Insecta > Odonata > Coenagrionidae > Pyrrhosoma > Pyrrhosoma nymphula. The sequence goes on from OY754330.1 coordinate 117,093,107, forward strand.
GACTACACAACGTAATGTGCAGGTAGTCAAATTAGAATCTAAAATATGAGTACCTAATACTCCATATTTTGAGGTAGTAGGTAACTTTTATGCAGAACTGGGGCGGGATTATGTACGGTTCCTTCATTCGCCATTGTCGCTATCGATGCCCATCAAACGAACAGCTCTAAAAAGGGTAAGTCTCCCAGTTATAGGTGTAGCAAAACTTGGTGGCACTTACTTGTACAGAGAATGACGTCAGAGAGAGGAGAACATACAAGAGAGAAGGAATGAAGATATTTAGGTTCTCCTTAAAGGTCCCCACCTGAGCCTTGCGGTACCTGTACCCACTCTTCAACGCTTAAATCGCCCTCTGGAACCTCAAACTCTCTGCTTTCAACTGCCATTAAGTTTCGCTATGCCTATACTGTCCCTAACAACGCACTCCATCAACTAATACTAGCGATTTAAAGCACCTGACACATCTTGAAGAATTACAATCACGTTTTCGCTCTCACAAGCGCAATAGAAAAATAACGATAACGCACACGCACGTGTTTCGGAGAATCATAATCGCGCCCCTGGTACCACTATAGAAATGTGGAAGCCATTACTCCGTCAATTTCCATCCAAACGTTATGGCTTTGCCTAGGGAAAAAAATTCACCCATACTCGTTCTCGCCATATTTTCACCTCGCTAGATGGATCCCGTGGTAAATCACACATCCCGCTGTTAAAGTGGCGCGGGTTAACAGATCACGATGTCGTGTCATTTCGGGCTACCCCGCTTGTTCAACTGCAATTTTGCTAAAAGCATGTGGAAAACGCCCTCGTTATTCCTGAGGAATCGTATGACTGCTAAAGATCGGATTTCGAGGTGATTTTTTCTACCGACACTTACGCTACTTCCTCACGCCTTAGTGCTTTGCCCTCAATTGTTCTTCCAGGTACTCGTTGTCCTCAAAATCAGGTTCAAGAAAATGAGGGAATGAATCCACGCGTCATTCGGTTAATGGTTCTATTGAAAAATCGAACTTCAATGAATGCCTGACATTTTTCACTTAAGATCTACTTTAACACGAATATCCTAACATTTAAGAGCCCAAAAGGATGGCCCTTCAGAACATATCAATTACGGCGTCTTAATTTTCCATTGTAAGCATTTAACGACAGTCATCATTTTCCCTATTCCCAATAATTATTTAAATTTACGGAAGAATACAATTATCGTGAACTCTCGATATGGATATATTTCTCGACGGCCACACCACTTTTTGGCATTCGAAAAGTAGAAATGGAATGACGCGGGACGAGAATGACAAGATATTTCACAACATTTTCGTAATAATACTGCAAGTAACAAAATCCGCGAAATGAAAATAGAACAAGCAGTCACACGAAGAGCTAACTGCTTCTTAACCATCAGGATGCCAAACCCCAGTTACACTACTACCACCTAAACCAAGGCAACGATAGGTTGGACCTTTAGACAAACTGTCAAAGAAAAATTACCACAATGATCACGCTAATCTACCGGTTACGGTAGGTTTAAGCGATATTTAAAATTCGATAAATATTTACTGGTGCAGGACCCTATACTACGTTCCACGATTTCTTTCTTCATTTCCCCGCCTACCCAACATCCTTCTCTCCATCACGTCATTCAGCATCCCTTCACCCCTCATTACCTTCCCTAGTCTGCCTCTACCTCATCTTATCCAGAAGTTTCCTCTCCTCACCAACCATACCGAGCACTTCCTCAGTCTTCCCTTCCGTCAACTACACTTTCTCCATTCTGCTCCACACCCACATCTCAAACATCAACCGCCTATTCCCGTCCTTTTTCCTCAAAGTCCACGTTTCTGCACCATACAACGCCACACTCCGTGTTAAACCCTTCACCAACCTCTTCTCAATATTCTTACGCAAGGTCCCCGTCATCAGCTCCCTCCTATTCTTCTAGTCTCCATGCTCTATTTCGTTCTTCAGCTCGGCATACGTCCAACTTTTTTTTACTTCAACATAAATCCACTTTCTTTCTCTACCTTCCCCGCTTACACAGTATACTTATCTCAATCAAGGCTTCCTTTCCTGTTTTAACTTCCAACTCTACCACTTCCTGATCTCGTCTCCTCAACCGCCATTAAATCTACGGAAAAATCGGAGCATCTCTCCCAATACATAGTTTATTGTGCATGCATATTTCTCCCGTCAGTCTTTCGTAATTTCCAATCCCCTGTTGCTCTACTCAGAATGCTAATTTTTCCTCTTAATTCTTACACTCCATTTCTTCCACAAATTTCCCTCTTTTCTGCTCATACCTTCTCATACCATCCTTCTCGGGACTGAAACTTATAAAAGCCTTACGTTTAAATGTATATTTTTTCCTCCAGGACAAAGCCACTCAATCGAACTAACATCCTCCCCTTTCTCAGTGAAATTAAATTTATTTTTTCACTGGGAAAATATTCTTGAAGCATTTTCTTGAGAGACCATTCCATCAATTTCCACGTGCCTTTCGTAAATACATTTGGCTAGCTCAATTGAAGCCCTTAAGACCTCAGCCACTAGACCTCAATGGCTTTCGAGGCACAATGACCACTAACTCTTCTCTAATTTATGTCCTCGCATCTTAATTGTAAGTCTTCATAGTTTTTGAGAACTTCATTGCCACTTTTTTCTTACATTTTGCAATTTATCACCGCCGTAAAACTTTCACTCTGGCTCTCTCTAACACACTCGAGAATGATGAATATTGATCGTAGCAGACTAATACTTGGTAATCCGAGAGTCTTACTAACTTTATCAGCTTTCTACCAACTTTTTATCCTACCTGGAGCACCTCCTAAGCCTTTCATCAACACTTTTCTCGCACGCACAACGCTAACGATAAATTGGTAGTTCCAGGCGTATCGTGATGGAATCGATTCATGTTAGAATTAAAAACATTAACTTTGTGATTGCACATTATTTTATTAAGAAACTATTTCTAAGATTTCTATTGATGAGAAACTATCATGTTTATTTATAAAACAATGTAGAATAACATACAGTTTTATACACAAGTTCACATACAGTCGCCTACACAAGTTACATTTTTTTCTAAGCTGACGATAAAGTTACTTTTTCGTCGTTTTGCCGCTGCGTTGAGCGTCATACTCATACCCCGTTTTCATGGCAGCGGCTGAATCGGATTAAAACAGAAGACAGAGGAAAACCGTCACGGCGTAGTTCAAAATGGTTTAATGGTTTTGAACGGCGTCACGCGTTCATTCATCCAAATTATTGCCGTTCAACGTGGAAATTTATTCTTTGTTGTGGAATTAATAAAAAAATGTTCAATAGGAGTATTGACGTGCGGCTGCAACAACTACGTTCAAAATTCCACACAGAAAAAATCATTCGATCAGACCCGGACTCGAACCCGGATCCCTCGACATGACGCCAAGTCCTTTAGCCAGTTAAGCTATCAAGTATAGGTGTAGCGAAACTTGATGGCACTCCACAGCGGAGATTTTGGGGTTCCAAAGGTCGAATTATGCGTTGAAGAGCGGGCCGAGGTACCGCAGGGCTCAGGTGGGAACCTTTAGAGAGAACATAAACCTCTTCACTCTTCCTCTCTTGTATGCTCCCCTCTCCCTGACGTCATTTTCTGACAAGCAGGTGCCACCAAGTTTTGCTGAACCTATATCAGTTAGGGTTAGTTAGTTCATTTTCCAATAATCCACAGAGGAGAATGATGCCTCGGTATCTCCACTAGCTAAAGCACTTGGCACGATATCGAGGGATCTGGGTTCGTGTCTCGGGCAAGGTGAACTATTTGCCGTCTGTGGGATTTTCTCACTTATGTACACTTGCGGGTGACTCCTTAAAGGCAGTACCGAGGCTAGTTCCATTATATCCTCAAAATCCGTCCAAAGAGCGAACACCTCATTTTGTTCCATGTTTGGCTCAAACCTCGCGGTCGGTGGCGCTAGACGCACGCTTTTGACTACTTCATGACATTATATGTCCAGAATAAGGTGTTCCTTTAAATCCTTCAAAAATCACGTTAGACAATGACGCCCTTTGTTTTTTCCCTAAATAAATGCTGAAATGTGGTTGATACTAACTTTATATACTGACTTGGATATGATTTTATGCATAACGAATAAGATGAAATAAACTCTGCGTTGGACCGTGGTTATACTAGCTAAATCACTCAGCGCGATATCGTGAGATCCGGGTTCGAGTCCCGGTCTATACAAATGATTTTTCCTCTGAGGAATTTCGGACCTATTTGTACCTGCGAGTGACTCCATGATGGTAACACCGTGATTGGTCCACTTATCCTCAAAATTCGCTCCAGTTCTACTTTTGTCGACAAACTGAAAATGACTCAATGTTTTTCTTCTAATGAATCGAGTGACCAACAAATGACAGACAGAAAGCGTCGGTCCTTACTCCCTGTCGCAGATTCGGTGATGCAGTTTTCGTCAAACGTTGAAGGTTGGGCAACTCCAACTGTAACGCAGCCTGCGCTGGGTATCTCACTTCTGATTGGCTACGAGAGTCCAGAAACGCAAAAACGACTTCATGAAAACGTAACTTTAGGTGCAATGCTGCCTATGATTTCTACCTATTACCAACCATAATTTATTCTCCATCCGTTGCACTAAAATGAGCAGCTTGAACCGGAGATATTCAATGAGACCTTAATCCTCCAGTCACCTCCTTGTTTCAGCAAAACTTGAATGAACTTAACGCACACGATCTCGGCAAAAGCCTTAAACTTGTAAAAGGCTTCCCGATTTTATCTTACATACGGATCCTGAATCAAATATTATTTTTTATCCTGAATCTATAATGTATTTCTAAGTTATCTTACCCTAATCTTCCTCTGCCCTTATTTCCCGACCTTTCATTGATTGCTTAGAAAGGCTTTTTTTCCTGCTTCCGACAGTAGGCTTACGGTAACATAATCGTCGTACTCCGTTGCTTTACTCTATTTGGCGATAGGAAATAAAACAATCTTTGCGAAGTTTTCCGGCAGGACACCACCATTAAGAATCGCACGATTAAGTAATTTTTCCAAAAACTCTCGCTATCTAACACTTCACGGCTCAGTCTATAGCATTCCACGCTCTTCACTTTAAAATAAATAATGGTCCGCACTCGTGTATATTTCAAAGGGATGGAGAAAAGTGCACTTGTAAACTATCTAGGTTGATTTAGCTCCATCAGCTGTATATAGATAAATTTTAAGTTTCTACGGACAACCGGCTATTTAGGTATTCTCGTCATGTTCTCAATGATTAGATAGTTCAAATCGATTAATTCTCATACCCACATAAACTGGCCATTGAGTTACAAGCACTAATACATTTATGAAGTTTCAAAAAAGTCCAACGTATACGTATATAGCAAGTATTTCTGGCTAATTGCTACTTTTTGTATCCCATACGCCATTCCTTCTCCTAGTTACTCCAGTCTCTTGTTTGCATTCCTCTTCTTTCCACTTTAGTCTCAATATTTTCCTTCCATTTTTTTCGCGGTCTTCCAATCTTATTTCTCTCCACTGAATTCTAATTCCAAACCTTCAATGGTACCCTTTCTTGCTTTATTCGCCTTAGATGTCCGTACTATTTTAGCTGTTTTTCGGTAGTTGTACTAAAAACATTTTTTCTGCTGCCATATTTTCCCCGATGCGTTCGTTTCGAAAATTATATCTTGTATTGTTGTACTGTAAATTGTATATTGCATCATTAAAGCTCCTGTAATTTCTCACTTAAAAAGTCCAATTTTCGGCCATCATTTTCCAAGTTCAGCGCAGAGGGTTTGAAGTCAATTATGTGCTCATCTTAATAATAATAAGGCGCTAATAGGTACTCAACAAATTTCAAGTTTACGTCACTTAAAACAAAATATTTTTATGTTCTAGCACACTATTTTGAACTATTTGAACGGATGGTCCAAATTAGGTCGCCGAACACGTGTTCCAATATAAATCATTTACGATACTTTCATAAATGAATCCGAAGTTATCTTTAGCACTGGGCAAATATCTTTCCAGTTTTCAAGGTATTATAAAAAACAAAAAACCCTCTCTAACACCTTGAATCTACAAAAATACGATATCCCACGCGCAAGGAAACCACGACAACGGCCATCTCTTCTCTGGAGCCATCCAATTTCACACGCAACTCCCAACGCCGTAGAGCTGCCACTTGAGCGAGTATATTAGGAAACTCAACGCGCCGCATCACATATACGGCGAAGAAGTCGGCAGCTCATCACATCTGTCTCGGAGTGGGCTACTCTTCCTACGTTTCGATCGGCTATTTCGGCCAAGGAGAGAAAAAAATTACCACTTTTAGAGAGATCTTGGAGCAAGAGGAGATGGCAGAATCATTTTTTTTCTCTTCCTTCAGGTTATAGGAGCAGCAAAGCTAGAGACACGTAAGAAGTGGCATAGAAATGAAAGGCTGGGTTAGCAAGAAGGGAATAAGACTGTGAGATTGAGGACTGCTTCGTGGAAAAGAAGGCTCAAGCCTTGCTATAGAGGAGAAGGAAACGTGATCCGACACGTCAGAAAAGTATCCCTATTTCTCCGAGAAACTGAATTCACGGAGTCCATGATGAAAAAAGAAGCGCGCGAATATGCGTAGCGATTCTTTCATTCGCCACCCTGGGAACGGTTTGGCTCTTGAATTACACGTGCTTCACGTTATGGAATATGATTTCATCGATAAGGGCGCCTTGTAAGATAAAATTACATTAGGTTTATAAAGCCTGTAGAACTGCAGATGAAAACTGAATCTTGGCTGGTGAATGAAGATACTTTATAAGACCTATAATTACCTCCTTTTGAGGAGAAAAGGACGAAAAATGGTAAAGAAAAAGTGATTAAAATAGAGACAGTTACGCTATTATAGTGAGCATATATCATTCATAGAACGTGGAAAGTAAGGCTTCATTTGGCAGAGTTATCACTCCTGAATAACCAGTCAAAATTGAACTTCCTGGAATTCCAAAGCAGTTTATGTTCGAACGGCAATTAACGCACGCTAGCATTTCGCGAAAAGCTCAATGTGGATTTCATGACTGAATCACTTCCGGAACTCAACTTAATAGCCTCAGTTCCTCGTAATTGCGATTACCAAACGGTCAACTGAAGCAGGATCCCGCAAATAATCAAGCATGCAATATCAAACACGGATTTCATTAAACCGCATTTTTCAAAGAGATTTTATCAGATTCGCATACGCTTTTCGACTTAAGTGCATTTATATAAAACGCACCACCACAAATAACTCTTGCGTATCTATGAGTTATTTTCGCTAAGAGATAAGTAGCAGACAATAATGTCAACATGGTAATAAAGTTGGCATGCAGTACTTATAAGAAGATAAACTGAAAAGTTAGTGGATTAGTTCATAAGGTGTTTCGTCTAACGCCATTAAATACTTTTCTCAATACCATTATTTACCTTAATTTCTTTTTGCTAAATACTATTTTTTCATACATTTTTCAATTACACATATTATTCCTAATACCATTATTACCTTAATTTCATGAACCATCTGATGTTTCGAAAGATATTTTGAACACATTTAGAATGATAACGATGTTTCAATGACTTTTAATATTTTAATAACACAGAATCTCGCATTGACTTTCGGAGAAACATTAAAACTGCCAAAAATTGCTGCTAAATTTCAAATAATATCTTATAACTTAGGTATTCTTAATGAAATGTTCTAAAAAGAAGAGTAAACAATTTCATGGCTGTATTCCAGGGTTTTTCAAGGAGTATGCTGTTATTCAGTGACAACAGTTACCGACAACAAACAATTTCGTCAGTAATTAACAACGCATGCGGTAAAAAAACCCAACGATGACGCCTTCACATTCTACAAGCAACTACACATCATGATTGAGAATAATACGAATAAATAGCAAACAAAATAACTATTTTAGTAAAGTCTTCACGAGTCTCCACAAGGTCTGGTTTTCAAATATGGCCGAAGTTTCTGCAATTCTGAAATGAAATGATCTTCAGGGCCAGTCGAACATTTAAACGTCGACTGACGCGGTTTCCCAGACCCAGTGGAAATTCCAACAATATGTTATGAAGACAAATGCAAGAAAAGCACCAAATTCTCACTTAAAAGTACTTAAATTACATGACCTAATAATTTCCACGTCTTTAAGACAGCAAAGGTTAACATTTGGTTGGGATCACTGTTCCTTCTTTAGCGTTTTCGTTATTGCCATCCAAAACGCAAACTGCTGTAGAAGGGCAATGGTCATAGTTACTGTCCTAATAACGCAATCCATCAATGAAAACAAGTGTTTTTAAGCACCTGGTACAAGCTGAATAAACCTATCACGTTTTCACTCTCATAAACGTAATTGAAAAATAACGATAACGCGAACGAACGCGTTATGGAGAACCGTGATCGCCCACCAGAGTATTACTACCTCGGTATAAACAAGCTTATCGACAAAAATTGCGTACATTTAAAGTCAGTCAACATAAATGGTAACGCATTAACAATAAATAGTTTTAAATAATCAATAAATCCACATGAAACTGATCCATTTGTTTCTTCGATAAGTCTTCTCGATTATACATTGTTTGCGAAATATTCCGCCATTGAAGCAATGATTATAGAGTCAAAAACTATATTTAGAAAACAAAATAGTTAAATGTAACTTAAAGACCCAACAACTGATCATATGTCCACACAATCTTCTCAGACTAAATGCAGCGAAAGCATTAGATCTCCATAGGTTCCAAGGTTGGTGCCCCCTTAAAGGTGCACCGCCAAGAATGCCCTGGGTTATTGAGGGTTGCATAAGTAACACATTTTCAGACTGTGAATTTATCTAGCAAATATGGAAATAACACCAAACAGGTCAAGTTAATTCATCGCCATCATAGTAGGGAAGTTTTGTTACAAACCATACACCTTTAATGTGTTCTTCAAGTTATGTTTGAAACACAATTAAGGCTCATATAAAAATTGTTTAAGTACAAAACGAAATACGGTACGTGTGAATCATAGATTACCTCAAAATAATTCATGATACAATAGGGTAAGATAGCAATATTGAAGCCATTAAAATGCGCATTCTTTCATATTGAAAGGGTCATTTTTGCAGCTAATACGGCGAAAACATGGGTATTAATAGCGGAAATGTAGCCATATCGTAATGACTTATCAAGATAAATGCAAAATGTAAATATTTTAAAAAGCACTGCATTATTCATAAAATACATGTACAACTTGCGATTAATAGCCATATAAGTAAAATCTGTTTTTTTTTCAAAAATAAAAGGTATAAGACTTTCGTCGTCAAGACGCCATCTAACTTACTTCTTTAATCTTGGTGTGAACGTATTTTTTTGATATCACGTCCATCACAAAAAGCAATGGTGGCCACCTGACAGCTAATTAAATTTCACCGTCCAGTACCTCAATCGATTAGAGCATATTGGGGATGATTACCGAAAAGAAAAAGAATTCATACATTTAAAGCCCAGACATTACCAACTGAAAATATTAAAGCCGCTTTTAAGATTTCATCTCAAATTAGTTCCTTCACCCTCACATCTCAAGAGTAGGCAGCCCATGGCCTCGCCTCACCAAGTCGCTAATTACTACTTCATGATGACTTTCGCCAAAAAAAAGACAAGACACAAGGTTGACATAAGATCCGCCGAAAAACTTTCTGGAAAAAATAAATTTCAGCGAGAACCGAAAACAGCACTCATTAAGGGGATAAGATGTAGCACTAATTAAAAGTACATTTTTTAAATTCTCCTCTAATTATACAAATGGGAGAGCATTCTAAATTATTCACGTGAAGCAACATGTTACTAGAAGCTATGCTTCGCTAGGTGTACTCTCGATCTCCCTAATATTTACATGTCTTAATTCAACTTTTTAATCCCCTCAGAAAAAACGAAATGTCTCTCTAGGTTCATAATAAGGGCGACTCTTCCAAAAGAAGTGACAACTCCTAAAGCATTCTCTGTAGAGCATGTGTTACTTAAAAGAAAAACTAAGCTCGATCAGCTGTTTCAGCGATTCTTTTACAAGGATATGATTTCAAAATTTTACAAGTTTTGAAAAAAGCAAAGAAAAACCAAAAGAGCAACATTTTAATTACTGACGATCGCATCTGATTATCATGACTAGTTAACGAGAAAATCTTTTCCAAAACTGTTTCGAAACACATGGCGGGGTAATGACGAGGAACTCTAACATAAACGAACTCCAACCCATGCTTTCAATTCTTGATGATTAACCAGAATACTTTTTACATGTCCGCCTCATTTCTCACCTTTATGTTAGGCGATTCTATAATTACCCTAGCTGAGAGCAATAAAATCATTAACAACACATACGCACTACAAAGATACGTTCTTAAGTTATTTCAATGACTAGATTCACCGCCTCGTTAATAGTGCAAGTTTCAAGTTAATCTAAACGATGAAATATCTGGATTCAACGACTCCAAAAAGCTGCTCATTCCAAGAATATGTAGAGATTTTTCTAAAAGCTATCATTATTCTATTACAATTCGAAGTACTTTAAAGGGACAGCCGGAATAGTTTTATCCTTAACACTGGCTGACAAGTAATTTCTAATAGCTATCATATATACTAAAGCGTAGAAGAAAAGACTGAAAATGCCGCTTCTTCGGCGTCAATTAAGTGAAAATGTAAAATAATATTAACAGATATCGATATATTCCTTCACATACTAATGCCATTTTACATTGATAACCCAATTAATCATGCATCAAATATTTTTTCTTCTATAAAAAAGAGAATAATGTATTTTTCTAGGACTAAGAAAGCGAGATGGGTACTAAATATGGGACGACAAAAAATGAAGAAGGGATAGCAATTTAATTACTTGGGTAGTACGTTGGATTGGTTCCTGGAAAGTTATAACTCTACTGAGGGTAATAAAGCTGGAAGACGTGAAGAGGGTAACAGATAGGAATGGAATCGAGAATTCAGGTGTCTGTGAGACTAGAGAGCAAGAGAATAGTGATCTTCAGAGCGAAGGATATAGGATAGTATATAAAGGAGGAGAAAGGAGAGGGAGAAATGGAGTGGCCATAATTCTTAATGAAAAAGGACTACAAGTGTTAGCAACACCGGCCACGTTAGCGAACGCTTATTAATGGTGAAAATGGATTCCAACCCTAGGGTCACAAGGATAATTCAGGGGTACATTCCCACGAGTCGACCAGATGAAACCGAGGTTGAGAAGCTTTACGAGAACATAGGTAAACTGTAATGAAAGACTAAACATAATAATTATATTACATCCATGGGCTATTTCAATTCAATTACAGGTTCTAGCACAGACCATAAAGAAGTAGGGAAATTCGGATCGGGTGGAAGAAATGAAAGAGGATTGTAGGATTCTGTGAACGGAATTAAATGGTGATAACAAACACTCGGTTTAAAGTGTCCAATAGATAAACTGTGGAAGCACCAGATAACAGAAGTAGCCAATTAGACTTCATTCTGGTGATTTTATCGCCATATTTGATTAAAATATTTATTGAAGAAAATATAGAGTAAATTAAACAAAAAGCCAGAGGAGTAAAAATAAATGGAGTAAAAATCCACAGCATAAAATTTGCTGTTGGCATCGTGATAATATACATCTACGAAGTACCGTGCAAGCCACCAATAGGGTGTGTGGCACGGGGTGATTCCACACCAGGCATGCAGCACTCAACCCAGCACAAGTCAGAACCTCGCACGCTACCCCTGGCGCTAGGCGCAGGCCAAAGCAGTCAGGAGAACAGTGCGCAGTCCACCTGGAAACTAGGAGAGTGATACGCAAATGAACATGCAAACATGCAGAACAATGCCATATACAAATCTAGTGGTCAATACTACTGATATCGTTAATTTATGAATGCTACGAGATGCTACTTCATGCAGAGAACAATATAAATTATGCCGGACAAATCAACCGGTGTGAAGTGTTAGTAATGATGTTGTGTTATTAAGCACAAGTGAAGATTCTACTCTTCCTATTGAGGGAGGGAGTTTCATATGATTGATCTATCGCAACTATTATGATCCCTTATTGTACGTGGGAAAATGACATTTTAAATCTATCGGTTCGGCAGTCAATTTCCTTTATTTTACTGCTGTGATCGCTTCAATCGTAGCACGTTGGCTCTACCAGTATATGCTGAACCTCCGGCAAAAAACTGTCTGCTCCGAGCTTGCGCAAGAGATTTAACCAGTATTTCTCCCTTCGATCAGTTGGAGATTCCCACCCCAATTCCTTCAACAATTCAGTAACACTGCTAAGTTTATCGTAACAACTTTTCACAAATCTTGCTGCTCTCCGCTGTATTCGATCTATTTCAGAGATTAGTCCTACTTCGTAAAGGTCCCATATTCTAGCGGCATACTCCAAGTGAAGTCTCACGAGTGAAAAATAAAATCGCTCTTTAACTTTCTCGTCGCATTTTCCTAATATTCTTTGTTTCCCTAGATAATGGAAGATTATGAAAAGGAAATCAACAAAATCCTACTGAATTTAACCACTTCAATTAGGAAATATAAACTGAAAATGAATGCCAATAAGACAAAATTGATGGTCGTAAATAAAACCAGTATAGTGAGAGAAGCAATGATTGCAATAGGGAATGAGCGAGAGTTATTGAGTCAATTTTGCAAACTAGGATGTATAGTTACCTTGAACAACAGGTGTATTACTGAGATAAAGAAGCGGGTGGCAATAGCTAAACAGTCCTTTCAAGGTAAGAGAAGCATTCTGCATGCAGTAGTACGAAAACATTTTTTCGAATACTTCATATGGAGCATGCTGCTATGGAAGTGAGAGTTGTAAGAGTGGGACAGTGGCCAAGAGAGAGTAGAAATGTGGATTTGGAGAAGGATGCTTAAGGTAAACTGGAGGGAGAGAAAAACATATGAGGATGTACGGAAGGAAATAAAGGAAAATAGAAGCCTCATATGGACCATAGAAAAGAGGACAGTTAAATTTTAAGGAGACCTATTAAGACACAATAAATTTGCCATAAATATTTTGAAGGGAAAGATATAAGGAAGGAAAGCAGAGAGAGGTCAACGCTACAGTGTTTGAAGGGTGCTCAGGCTCTAATGAACGATAGGAGCTATGGACAACTAAAGAGAGAGGCATATATTAGGAAGAATTGGCAGCAGCGACAAAAAGCAGAGCCCTTAGTTGATAATGCAGCTGATGAGTACGTTAGAAAAAAAGAGAATTGCGCAAGCTAAAGAAGCTTTCTGTAAAATATGGGAGCTGATGACGGGGACTTTGGGTAAGGATATGAAGAAGAGGATTGTGAATTGCTTAGCATGTAGCGCTGATTGTACGGGGTAGAAACGTGGAATCTTGAGAAAAGAAGATGAGAATAGACTGCAGGCATACGAGATTTGGGTGTGGAGGAGGATGGAGAATGGAGAAGGAGATGGAGATGCCGTGGACGGAGAGGAAGACAAATGAGCAAATACTTGGTATGGTTGGAGAGGAATAGAAACTTCCGGAGGAAATCAGAAAAAGGTAAAGAAAGTGGCTTGAAGAGGTAATGAAGGGTGATGGGTTGCTTAAACCTGTGATAGAGGGAAGGATGCAGTGTTAGCGGGGAAGAAAGAGAATAGGTTTTATGGGCGGGATAAAGAAGGTTAAGACTCACGTTGAGCGGAAGAAAGAAATGTTATCGGAAGATGGCGCATTTATAGATATATAGGATATTTACTCACTCCCATTTATAACTACTTCGACCGGTAGATTACCTTCATACACATATACGATTATCAACTTATTGTTCTTATTAAAATATGCAGCTATGCATTTCTTTGAAGGTAGCCTCAACTCAGTCTTTCTTAGGGGCTACCTAAAGCTTCCTAAAATGTTTTTATGGAATCTTTATTTTTTCAGTGAATGGTGCTTTGAGAAGTAATAAAACTTTATTATTATTATATGCACTTCAGTTGCTATTTGACTGAGCGTTTCCACTGGCCTTAGGAACTTTAAAGGGCTAAATAGCGTTTTTCTTTGCTTCGCAATTTGTCCTCAAAGAGAACGCAAGAAAGTTATCACGAAACGATGTGATTAATACTGCTCTTTCGACGCTTTCCTCTATCCTTCTCAAACCGGTAAACAATTATTTCCTTCTAAATATTGAAAAATTATTTCCAAGAAATAATGTATTCTCCTGAATTTTGGGCACGAAAGATGCCTGGGTTATCGATGGGCAACTTTCCGTATTAAGAGGAAACGTCAGCATCCACGGAAACCAATTAAGTTTCACGAAAGTCGAGTCATGAGAACCTACCGAGATAAGGGAGTTGAAATTAAGTCGCCTCCTCCGATGACGTCACACACCGCACCTTGGACGCAAGTTCAATGCGACAATACATGCGCTCTTCACTGAATCAGAGCAAAAGGGTCCTTCAAGGTTGGCCCACCTTGTCCGCTTGGATATCAATTGGAATGGCAGAAAACACCACTACTCCACGAGACAACCCTCTTCGGGGGATAAAAACATGCAAAAACAGTCTCCAATCGATGCATTATTCAAATACTTGGTAACTTAAAAAGAAAAATAACTTTTGACTCATTGCCAAAATCTCACAAACAGGATCATTCCTTTTTTTAAATATGATAAAAATAAAAAAATTACGGGTTAAACTCTGGGCAATCTGCCAAAGGGAGGATAGAAGGGTTGGGGAAAAGGGTGGAAGTAGGCAGGAGGAGAGACAATGAGACGCGTATATAGGTGGAAAGAGGGAAAGAAAAATCGGAGGAAAAAACACCCACATTCACTCGTGAAAACAGTTTCCTTTTGTTGGATGGGTTTCAAAAAAATAAACAAAAACAAACATACAAAACAAACGACACACACGCCCCGCATTCATTGTTGTGCAAACGCCCCATTGGGTTCTCATTATTCCCGACCGATTCTGAGGCGAGCGCGTTGGAAATCGACTCTTCGGAGAGGCCATTGTTGTAGCGACTGCGGTGAGAGACTAGGGAGGCCCGGGACTGAGGATTGCACACACTCTCTGTGGTGATTGAGATTAGCGAGAACGTACGGTTCGAGGCTTGCATGAGGTGAAATATATGGGAACAATAGCACAGGGAAAGGGAGGAAGATTCAAGCAAGTTGTTTACAGCCGTTTTCTCGTTTTTTTAAGGTTCAAAACCACGTCTCCCCGGCTACACATACCCGAATATCACTTTGCTTCTCCTCTTAGAATCCCACCCCGCCGGAAATATGCCATGAGTCGTTCCGATTTTTTTTATTCGCCACGAATGTCCGGAAAGGCAAATGAAAATCGTACTATGCACGGCGAGAGCTGTGATCCACCGTAGCACGAAGTGGTGACGCCTTTCCGCACATTTCTGGGGAAATCGCCAAAAAGACACGTGTTTGAGCCTAAATGAGTTTGAAATGGTGCAGTTTTATTCTCTTCGCCCTTGCACTTCAAACAATGCAATGCCCTCGAATTAATATTAAACTGCATGAACGAGTTGAGGGTCAGCGAAATATCACATAATTACACAAGACCAAATTCCATATTTTAAAGAAGTTACGAAACCTGCACTTCATTGGAATGCATAAAAATATCGACTACCTCAGCATTGGAATTACTCTTTTAGAAAGTGGGTTTACACTGGCAGGTTCATTGCGCAGGCTAGATGCAAAAAGCGACTTTCGACGTCAATTGCAGACATGAACGCATCTGCAATTCCACTTTCAAAAATTTTAAAAGCTTCGGTAAGTCGATTGCAGAGTCGTATTGTTGCCTATTTAAACGGCAACCAATCTGGCTCTGCACTAACTTGTAAAAATATTTTCACCAGAGTAAATCCTCTTCCAAGCTCTTGGAGAAGAAACTTGTGGAAGTAACTTGCAAGTGTAAACAGACCTTTGGTTTTATAATGTGTGATAAACGATAACCTCAAGATAACACAGCCTTTTGGCTAACTTTTGGATAACTGAGAGTTTGGGTTTTGTACATCATGTCAAGCCGTCATGCCGGCTAGTTGACGTCAATTTTAGGGTTGGGAGAAAGTACTTGGGAGCCTTCCATTCAAGGTGCAGAAGTTGCCGCAGTTCGAAACACATCATGGAGTACTTCCGCGTATAAGAACGACGATGATTATGGTATTGTTTCAACACGGTTTTCTACCTAGATTATGTACTACATAGAAATATGTCTGGGATCAAATACCATGTTTTAAATTAGGTGCTCACTTGGGGAGAAGGAATATGGGTCTCTACTCTTGAGCTATGCTCAAATTCATCATGATAATTATTTTGTTAGAGGACTGGAAAAATTACATATAGGTATAGATATTTCAAAAATGTGTAACACTAAGGTGACCATCCGTCCTCCTTTAGGGAGGACAGTCCTTCTTTTGTAAGTTCTGTCCTCCCTCGAAAAGTGTCCTCCTACATGTCCTCCTTTTCGATATTTGAAGACTAATCTGTAAATCTCTGTATTTGATCGCCGCCAAGCCGGCCTTTATACGTGATGTGACGTATATGTACTTGATATGACGATTCGTCAAGGCTCGGTTGGTACAGTGCGGCGAGACGCAAACAACATGTTGAAATGAACGGTTGAATGGGAAAATCAACATGTTGAAATTGATCAAAGATTGGTGGAAATATTCAGCCATTTCAAAGATAATCATATTTCATGTGAAAATTTACTTTTTTTTGTTCAATTTACGTTGTGCTGCCCTGGAACTAATGCAGCAGTTGAACGAGTTTTTTTTCAATTGCTAATGATATTTGGGCAAGTGAAAAATCGAAATTGAATGTTGATACTCTAGCTGTAGCTCTTGCCGTAAAATTCAATATGAAAGATAATTTTTGTTCAGATATTTCAAATATATTGTTAGAAGATAATACATAGATTAAAAATATTCATTCAATGGAAAAATACTTATTTATATAAGTAATAATTAATATGTATGTAAGCATAATCACAATATAAACTGTCACAAAGGTTTTTATTATGCATTTATCATATTATATGTAGTGTATTATTGTTGCAATGAATGAAATGTTTCTTTTATTTACGTTATTTGTATTTTTTCATATGCATACTCCTTTTCATTGTAAAAAAAATAATTGATGTCCTTCTTTTCATTGTAAAAAAGTTGGTCACCTTAGTAACACTTAAAATTAAATGTTGTGGTAGTCGATTAAATTTAAAGTAATTGTTATCTACTTGCAATTTCAATCGATTACTTTCCTGGAAAGTAATTTTTTACCGGTAACTGAATACTTTATTCATGAAGCAATTGTAGTTGGTCCCAATTGCATTTTATTGTAATTTACCTAACACTGCATGTACGTATAATGTAAACGCAACTCTTAGATGATCCTCTACCCTGTAATAAATAGACATCCATTGGCAAGTCACGGGAAATACTCATGATGTAAAAGTAGATACGTAGTACTAAATGAAAACGCTAAACATGGTGCCTGAAAAAATACTGAACTCGATAAAAACATTACTTTGAGAAAAACTATGATGCCGATAACAGAATGAAGGAAATATTGGTTAATAGCGCCGGATTACGAAATGTAATCTTTGCGTTCATAACCTATCAAAGCTCAATGCTATCAATGCAATAGGTTAATTATAATAGAATTGACACAACCCGTACATTTTTAATCCCTACTGGCAAGTATGAAAAACTATACCAAACACAGTGGCCCCCAAAGCCGCAGTAAAACACTTGACTCAAGATTTTTTTCATAGATTCTAAGCAAAGGCAGCTGGAGATTCATTTTTTACAGTATTTTGCCACTTTTATTCTGTGATTAAGTTTTGTAGTGCCGTCAATTTTGATTCATAGGACACCGAGATAGTTAGCTTGCGCGGCTGACTAGGTAAATGTATTCCCATCATGGATTTCAACCACGGGTTGCCAAATTTCCGGCTATTATCTTCACAACACAACTCTCTTGTCTTTTCGGGATCGACTACAATTAGACGAGAATATGGAAGAGAGAAGCTGGTTCGTGAGAATGAACGAGCTATAAAATAAAAACAAGGATAAGAGACACACATCACGTAATGCTTAACATCGAATCTGTGAACGATATGTATTTAATCTAGACGAAATAAACGCATGACAAAAAAATACGCAAGAAGTATTTATAACATGTTATGGCACTAATTTTTGACCAATTGGGTATCAGACGCACGTGCGCCTATTTCCTGGAATATATCACTAAAAAAATAACCCCCAGCAGGACTCGGCACGTGCCTTTGAGACGCACCGTTTTTTTTCTGAATTTCCTTCGAAAAAAGAATTATGCATTCATTTTTACGATTCCCTACTCCATTATAGCTTTTTTAAAGTTGAAATTACCCAAGGAAAATTCTGCACGGCGTATGCATGATACATATGGCGTACGTCTATTTTTAAGTCAAGCATAGAAATTAAACGTGTCCTATTCAACAAACAGAGGATCTAGAAAGATTAACGTAAGAGAGTATGATTAGTTTCAATTTTTCAACTAAAGGAAAGCAATTAAACATTGACAAAAAAATACTGGAATGTGATCGATTTCACTGTAAAAATTAACGATCCGCAGAGACTGGGAAAAGTACTGGGCGTTCCATAAATATCAGCTATCAAGACACTAACACCTAGAATTACACATAATTTACACAGGGATCTGGGTTGAATTTCAAGTCCAGGTGGATTATTGCTTCACGCCAAACGTTCTCACATTCGCGTCTACCCTTACGCTGCTACATACTATCCGTGCAAACGGCGTTTGTATACCCGGCCACGACGTGAAAAAAGACAATATTTGAAAAACAACAGTTAAAAAATAAACTTTAAAAATGTTCAAAAAGTTGAAAAACAAAAAAGACAAAACCTTATCAAGCAAGTGTTGGTCAAATGCACGACCCGCAAGATACGATCGATAAAACAAAGCGGGAATGCTAAAAATGCATCGCCAGAGAATTCAGCACCCTCTACCTGAAACGCCACTTTGTCGTAGAGCACGCTGCAGTGAACAGTTAACCGATAAGTGTGACTCAACTGCAGTTACCACCACGGTTTATTCCACAGTACTTCCCATATGAACAATATTGGAGTAATGAGAAATAATACGCGTTTTCGAGAAGAGCATGACTTGATTTGGCAAATTGACGGAGATGAAATGAGACGTTGAGTCAACATCAAAGTGGAGTCATCACCGTTAGAAGTCCAAAATCACTTACTGTCGCTTAAAATTGAGCCATCATCCAAAATGGCTCAATTAACTAAGTGCATCGGACCTCGGCATTGTAAATTTTCAGTACTAACTTTGCATCCGAAATGGCAACGCGTGCATACGTGACCCACTTAAACAATTCCCTGGTAACTAAAACATATTAAGAATCACGCTTCAAACCAACATTGTTCATTTGTTTGTCTAACTGAAGTGCAGAAAATATTAATTACTGCCTTTTTCCTTACGGCTAGTAAGCAATATACCTTCAGTCATGAAAGATTTTCTTAATCAGACATTAATAAACAATAAAATCCTCGGCTTCGCAAGGCTAACTGCTTCAATGGAAATGTAGAGCACGAAGGGTATGGTAAATGTTGAAGAGGGGAGTGGAAAAACGAGGAATATTAGCATAATAAATAGTTTAGGGAGTAAATTAATATAATTAATATATATATATATATTAATGGTAAATATTAGTATATAAAATCTGGTAGCGTTTTAATAAATTTTTATTTCCGATATGGAGAGGTTCCACATAGTGAAGCCTGAAGTTATTACTAAATTAATATCAGTAGAATTAAGTATCAACTAACTGTAGCATCTCAAGAACAAACACACTTTCATCAAATTCACGGAAAATACCACGATAAAATAATCCACCTTAACTGGAAATCGAAGCACGAGCCTTTGGCCAATGAGCGTATTGGTACGCTACTCAAGCTTCTAATTCTCGTGGCAAATTTTGGAGGGTTAAAGTGCCTTTTATGCCGGTATATCGAGAATAGCACCGCAGGGGAAAAAACTCCAAAAGAGCCACAAAAACGGAACATTGAATCCTACAACAGTACTTACGCCGTGCTTTATTACAAACAAAATAATTATCATCTATGCCGAATTACGGCGATGAAATACGTGAATAAAAACA
Organism: Pyrrhosoma nymphula; assembly: GCA_963573305.1. Taxonomy (NCBI): domain Eukaryota; kingdom Metazoa; phylum Arthropoda; class Insecta; order Odonata; family Coenagrionidae; genus Pyrrhosoma; species Pyrrhosoma nymphula. The sequence continues at coordinate 117,113,286 of OY754330.1, forward strand.
TACATACTGATCACGCAATTATATTACTTACTTACCCTTGTAGAGTACATTTACATAAAGCTGAAGAAACTAAAATAATATTAATTATTCCTATTTTAGCATCTATTTTTATGAATTAATTTGCTCGTATTTCATCAATATTCTGGGCGTTTACATCAAGTGACATACGATGCAACTTATCGTTTCTAATGAGAAATGTTAGCTAAAAATGTAAAAAAAAACATGCATAGTTACCAATCACGTCATTCCCTTTCGCGGTAGGCACAGTCAAAATAGTTTTACTCTCGGTGATATTCCGGAAAAGCTAACTCGGTTTTTATAATTTCCTCCATACTTCCCAATCCTTGCATAACTATTTTGTTTTTGTTATATTCTTGCATTGATTCATACACGCTCTTTTATTTTTAAGACTCGTATTATTTTTTTCTCATTAAGTTCATTTCTCATTTTCTCACCACATTCACCCATGGCTTTCGCGGTCAAACCCTTCCTCTCTCACCATTATCTCTACTATCATATACCTGTTTCGTTTTTCGACTCCCTACCAATCTCTCGACCTGGCCTAACCAACGAAGCACAATTCTTTAACATATATTCAATACTGGAGCAGCTAAACTATCTTCTTTCATAGACATCTCATTCCTAACCCTATCCATTCTACTTACAACTTAAAATAAGTTGGTGATGAAATGCGTCGACAGGAAAAACATTACCAGCACCGCAAATTGAACCGCGGTCCCTTAGCTTGCCGGACAGATACTCAGATCATAACGCTAACTAAGCATCCTTATATGAGTGACATTTTTTGGATGATTCAAGGGAGCTAGAAACTATGCTCTTGCTGTCCATCGATAATGTTAACGCAAGAGAAAAGAAGATATCAACGAGAGCCATAGGTCTGCGATTCGATTCCCGGTTCATCTATTTGGGTATGCTACCATCTGGTAGGCAGGTGTTTTGGACAGTCCTCGTTCAAACATCACAATTTCTGGAACACCATCCCACTTTCCCTCCTATAGATGGCTCGCCATCAGGTCTCTCTATAATTCCTCATACCTTCTACCTCTTATCATTCCTTACAGATTTCCATCCCTCTTCCTTCCTCTTTCACGCCTCCCCAGCGTTCTCCCTTCTATCACCCTCTTCAACAAGCCCATGCCTCTCAAAACGTCCTCCATCCATCCCTTCTGCCTTCTCCAAACCTCCACCACTAACTTCATTTCCTCTACAGCCACATCCAATACCTTCTCGTTCGTCCTCCTCGCCACCCAGCTCACCTCCTCTCCATCCTTCACCAAACCCATTTCTCAAACGTAATAAGTTCAACTTTTTTACGTTGTTGTATTTTATTCCAATTTTATTTTTTCTTCTTCCCGTTGAAACTCAACGGGCACCATCTTTTATTTAACACTAAAATAAACAATACATAAATAAAAAACGCGTGTATTTCGTGTTTTCTCTCATAACTACCCAGCAGTAAAGATGATGGGAACGATCAATTGATGAGGAATACTTGAAGTGATCGTCAGTGAAAAAGGTTAATTCTGCCACGATGAAAAAAAAACAGTGCATCGTAAAAACTGTCCAAGAATTCAGGAACTCAATGTCAAGAGGGGGGTGGAGGAAGGCTAGCTTCAGGGTACAAAGCACCGATGATCCACTTTAGGGCACCTTCGCTTTGCGGCGATTGACGACACTTGACATCCGCTTGGAACGCCATCGTTGAACGGACGAGAGATTCCGTCGCAAAGGGTTGGAGGTTGAGGAGAGAGATGTATGGTGAATCGGAATTGGATACCAGTCGAGGAGAAACGCGTCCATTGAGTAGGGGGAGGAAACAGCACGCTTAGGAAATAGCTTCGGTTCACTCCGGATGAACGCGGTTGTCAATGCAGAGAGCGGAGACTAATCACCAAGTCCTCATCAATAATTAGTTGATTGCTTGTCCGTCGAGAACGGAGTATTGCATGTTCTGTACGCAAATACTATTCAGGGTCGACAGAAAAAAGATACGTTTGATTCGATTAATTATTCCGATGTTACGCAGTTTCTCAAATTACGCAAAAAAAAGAAAAAAAAGAGAAACGCAACTAGAAGAGCGTAAACCTTTGATGGATCGGAAAGAGAGCAAAGCTGACATTACCAATTCAAAGAATAGTTGGCGCTTTTATGGGCGTATAAATATTTTCCTTCGTCATACTTTCATAATAGTATAGGTCTGCCTATACGTCTCATGTTTCCCCACGTAGTATAAATGTACGACGGAATGTTTGTTTCTTAATTCACGATCGGAGAAACAAAATTTTGAAGAAAATAAATTGCTGATTTTCTAATTATCGCTGAAACGACCACGGGAAAAACTCTCCCTTTTTGCTCTAAAGGCAATTCCGTAATAACATAACTCTAGTCAAAGTCACGCAAAAATATTAAATTCAAATTTTCTACGGCACAGCGAGAGAGGAAACTAAAAAAAAGGCCATCTGTTGTGCTGTGACTCATCAGAATGATATCGCAGCTTTTCCGTAGAAACATCTCAAAAACCCAAATTACTGAATTCTATGGAAAATGAAAAAAAAGAAAAGTCCATCTTAACGTCGGAATTCATGCAGAGATCGACCCGGTGAAGAACCCTAACTGACTTCCATATTGTGAATAAGAAGCAGAAACTTTGTAATTCCTCATGTATTTATTGGAAAAGACCTAGGTTTCGACGTAGAACGTCATCACCAGGTCATCACCTGATGATGACGTGCTACGTCGAAACTCAGGCCGTTTCGAATAAATTCATGTGGAATTACAAATTTACTGCTTCTCATTCACAATGCTAAGCAAATTCCATAAAGCTACCCCTCAGGTAAAGGAGACTACCATATGCCTGAGCTAATTTCTTTTTTTCTGTTGACGGTCTTATACGATTCGCCATTAGGTGCATGTAACCTGTCCATTCAACTCAAAATTTTAGGACAATATATGAGTACCTACCAATGAGAAAGAATATTAAATGTAACAGCAAAAAAATAAATCTAAAATTATTAGATTAACTCACCGATTGCAAGGAATTTTAAATAATCGTTGCTATATTACATACCTACACAAGTGTCAAAAAGCTGTTTATTTTATTACCAAGTTACCCTAATTATTCCTTCAGAAATTCAGGTGGCCACACGTTCTTTTCCTTTTAGATACATACTTCATAGGTGGCGCTGTCTTTGATTGGAAGTACAGATGTAGAAGCCATATTTAATTAAATGTAGGTATATTTAAGGTGGTTCCACCGCAAAATGACTTAAATGTCACTTTATTCGTATTCTGGCTAATTATAGAAAAACGCGTCCTCTATCTAATATGAACAACAAAATGTTACCATTCCACGCTATTTCTCTGGCAAATTGAACTTGAAAATTACATGGTGCTCAATGGGAGAAACACGGGGGAATATAGTGTTTTTTCATGTAATATAAATGCTATTTTGTGGCATTTTTATAAACCCCCACCCAACGGCGCCAACGACGGCCAAAATACCTACGACTCCAAAATGCAGCGACTCCTGCCAGCAACTTCTGCCACGGCTTCAGCCACGCCTTCAGCCACGCCTTTAGCAGCGCCTTTCCCTCGCCAGGTCCTACATCGTTTATATAGCCTCTAAAGTGAGGAAGGATTCCAAAAATGTGGTCATTCTGACCAAGGCACAAAGGCTGTGATCCTGTATTCTGCGGCCGAAGCCAGAAAACAATTCCTGGCTCCCCAATTGAAAACTGCCACCCCATCTATCACCCATCCCATTATTTCCTCCTATCCAAGGCTACCAATCGCCTATATCCTGAGCTTACCCATTCCACCTCGTCCTTGTAGACAGACCCCCTCCTCACCTGACTCATCCCTGAGAACGCCCTCTTTTCCAGTCGAGACGGCGACCGAGTAACCCCATTGTGTGAACCTGCTGACTTTGTCATTTTGTACTTTGAGAGAAGCTCAACCTCTCGTACTTGTATATTTTAATCATTTTCCGAGTGGAAACTCTCATAACGGTCGCCTGGCACTCGACCTGTGGGTAAATTGCTTGTATCTTGGTTGGTTTTATTTGTGAAATATATTGATAGTTCAGTTATTGATTGATAATACTTGTGTTTCGCTCAATTTCCTCATTTTTCTCACCCGATCTTGGAAAGAGTTTCTTTTTACGGTCGTTATCGGCGAGAAAACTATTCCCTTCTCCCGATAGCGCTTCAATTTCCTCGGAAAACTGCTTATAAGTGGCGAAAACTCCAGGTAAGGAATCATTCATCTTATTTTTTGAGTTGTTAGCTGATTACTGCAGTGATTGAAGTCAAAAAGCCTTAATAGAAATGGCGCTACAAGTGGCTCCTAGAAAAATTTATTCGTAAAAAATATATGCGTTGAATAATCTGCTTGGTTTGTGACTTAGTTTTTGTATTCAATAGCCAAGGCATGTCATCAGTGAAATCAGATTCTTTAAATGAAACAATCAAAAAAGTGGAATTTAGTATTTTCTTTGACTAACAGAGTCACAGTGAATCCTCCCTAAATAAAGTTGTCTTCATGAAAACAGTAATGCAGACAGGACAAAAGGGTTAGCCAACGTAGTGATAGTAGCAAAGAATAACATAGAGAAAATTAACTAACATAATAAATTGTCAACGATAACGATACATTATGTCAGTGCTTTTACCAAATTCCATACGTTTGAATACTTACAGGGCCGGAGTCTTTATCTCGCCAGCGGAGTAAAGTTCATTTTGAATGACCCAAACGCTTCTGAAAAAATTATTAAAAGTAGAATACATTTCCGGGAACCAAATTTTAGAGTTTCCTGATCGTTTTTTTCCTTACTTTCACCCAATTCCCTCAAGGTAAGATACCAAAAAGTCGTTGCACTGAAATTATACCCTGGTGCACTGCCTTTGTGAAGTTTTAGCAGTTTTTTCGACGTGCCCCTTGAAGTTTCGCGCTGTAGAAGGAAAGGTGATGGTAAATATTGTTAATGGTGGCAGAAACTGAAAGTTAAACCACTTATTTCTGCCAACTACATTAGCATATAAGGTCCAAACCCCGTAGTTTGGCAATGTTCGCAACGCAAAAACAACAAAACAACTCTGAGAAACATTTTCCCCAGCCATGGAAATACCTAATTATTTCAAAAATCAAGAGTACATTATAGAGAGGATTTTTAATTTTGGACTCCTGAAGTATACACATATTCAGAAAAACGGTTCTCTTGGTTTTCCTCATCGTGGCTTTTCGAGTCGAAGCTATAAAATTGTTCCATAACATTTTCGCGCAAGAAATAAATGTCGTCAAACTTCACCAATAGAAGCCGTAACTTATGAAATTTGTATGAGAGGTATATTTAAACTTAGCATTGTTTAGAGCCTAGTAATTCCCTGTTCAATTATGTCACTTGTAGCCTTGCACCACGCCTAGTAATGCCAATGAAGCTAGATAATGCTCTTTCGGGAATATTTATAATCAGGACGCCACATCACTGAGTCTTTGCGAGATTACTGCACATTGGTGGCCGCTTTTTAAAGTGGTTGTCTATGTGTTAGTAATGCTGTGACTCTGAAAAAGGTATGCCAGAGATTCTTCCCACATGGTATAAAATAACCATTAACTTCACATAAAACTCAGTTATCGTGGTAGCGAAACATGGGGGCAGTTTTCCACTAGACTAATTTAAGTGAGTCAATTGCCTACATACTAGCCCCGTACGAGGGAGTAAGGTAATTTGACTACCAGGGTTCCATAGTTCACAAACTTCGTTGCCAAATTCAAAATGCACGTCTTTCACTCACATCGACTAAAATTCTCTATATATGGCTCTTGATCTAATTAAGTAGTCCCTCGGGGGTCGCGAACATCTTCAGCTTATTCTCATGCAGCTTTATTTCAATGTTAAACATTGCCGTATTACGTGTATAGCGCTGCCGACACTTTCCAGCATTGTCAGGCTGTGTTATCATGTTGGCAACATTGTGTACCATTAGTTGTCCTCTCCCCTCCGCTCCTTAGCCGACCCCCTCCACGTGCACCTTACCCTCCTCGACGTCACTATTTGCGCAGGTTACCGCTACCTAGGCTTACCATACGGAGGTACCGGTTGGTCCGGGACAGCCTCTGTTTGAAGGATCTGCCCCGGTATCCTATCTGGTTGGAAATGGGTTCCGGCTGACACTGAAATGTGCCGCAATGTCTTTGTTTAAGTCCGTTATCCATTGCACGGAGAAATACGCAGCGGCAATTTTACGGCGACAAATGTGTAGATCGAAAACATTGCAATGAATTATATCACGCATCCTCGAAGAATCTAGATAGACTATAGAATGTTTATCACTTTGTTGAAGGGAATAACTCCTGTGATATAAGGAAAACTGAGCAATTTTATTTTTTTTGTTTTCCCAGGGGAGGATGGTTGAAGTCCAGAAGAATTACTCGGCAGGTGGCCAAGAAAGTTTCAGCCACTCCACTAGTAACGAGATTCGAACTCGGAGCTTCAAAGCTGGTACAAAATCAATCCGTCACAGCAGCAACTAATATTTTTATGTGTTCATTGAAATTAAAGAAAAAATATCTGAACATTATTAGCTTAATTTTTATAAATAGGCCCAGATTTTGTCCCAGTTTTAGCCTCTTCAAAACTAGGCATGCCCCGTTTTTGAGACATCAGAATATGGTAACCCTACTACTACCAAGTTTTGCTACCATTGTATAAGTGTCATGCAGGATTACTTGCAACGCAGACTGGTCTTTGCCGAAGCCTCAAATTTCGTGAATTGTAAGGGTGGCTTCTAACCAAAAAGTTACTTTCGCAAGTTCCTTCTGCAAGAGCTTGCAGGGAATTTACTCAGACGAAATATTTTTCACAGTAGGTATTTTAGTGCAGGGATATATTGGTTGATGTTTGCATTGGCTACAATACGCTCCTGCAAGTGACTTGTGGAGCCGTTTACACGCGGAATTTACATCAAAACTCGCTTGCTGCAAGTAGATTACGCAATAAGCTTGCCAATGTAGACCCACGCTCAGAGTCGATTACCGAGTAGCTTGCCGTTTCCCTATCCAGGTCACGTCTCACGATAACACAAAAAAATTCTACGCCTTGCATGCAAGAAGTGCATTTTTTTAAGGTTAACAAAATAGCCCATATATATCCGTCCGCAGCCCCAGTTGTTTAGGAAATTAGTATTCCATGACTTCACTCCTCGTAGCTCCTGAACTTTTCTGCCACATAATGTGGCCGGAGTCGTATGGTTTGGAATAACACCTTTCCTCGTATATACATAGAGGGAGAATCTCCAAGAAGATCTGGTCGGTGGGGTGGATAAAGGTCTTCCCGCACCGTGGATCCCGGTTCGAATCCCAATTGCGTCGAGTATTTTTCAATAGAATCGCGATCCCATTTTTTTACTGCAGCGAGGAAAGAATTTAAAGGATGGCAATTCTTTTATTGGAGAGGAAGTTAAACAGAGGCCCTTACTGGAGTCTTTCATTAAAGAGTAGATCAATACTGGTTATGCAGGGTTACGGAGGGAATTTGCGTAAATTCTGGATGAAATAGGGGAGGTGATTTTAAGCATTTGTCATGAACATGAGGTCGCAACTCATCATCTAGCTATGGAAATGCTAACATTTTTTCAGAATCATTATGCAGTTACCATGACGACCCAAAAAAGCCGCGGCATATACCAATTCTAACGAAAAAACTCGTCTCAGCTGTAATTAGGGTTTTTAAGTTTCTTTTTCCTCCCATATTTACGCATCTTGCTTCCAATTGCCATAATAGTAAGTGAAATTTCCAAAACTTTTGTTCATCTAAAACTTATTTTTTATAATCACTTTTTTATTTTGAGAGATACTAAAATATTTAGAGAAACTGCATTATCAAATTTTATTTCAATTCTAAACTTGGTAAAATTATTTTCATATCATAAAAAGAGAAAGGGTTTCAGTGGTTGATTATCCCCTACAACAAGTGTAAGAAAAAATACGTAAGCTTAGATCTATAAAGTTAATTGTCTGTGTTGGAGGACCATCAAATGGTAATTGCTTAAGCTTTATAATTTATATGCATACAGTACATGTAAAAGGGATTTACAAAATAACTTCAAGTTATCAGTATATACATTAAGTAACGAAATTATAAAGTTATATTTCACACAGTTATAATAAGATATCCTTAAGACTTTCTTCAGTAAGACACCAGGCTGTACCTTTTTTCAATTTGTATTACAGATTTTAACACAAGAATCAGGTAATAAATTGTATACCTTAGATCATAAATATAAAAACAACGTTTAAATAACGGTCGGTTTAGTCAGGGCAATGATATACGAGTTTCACGTATTGTGATACCCTCCTCACGTTCTTAGAATTCTAAAATCGTGCTCTGCATTATTTTTTGCTATATAACTACCTATAACTCTATATAGCCTACTCTAAAAATACTCTACCAACCTATCCTTAATGACGCAAATAACCTCAATTTTCTGTCACCCTCCTGCGTAACTATTACCCGAAAACAACTACTTGGTTTCTTCAAGGGCTCTGCCAACAAGGCATTAGTACATTTTGTCATTAAAGACTAATAACTTAGCGGATTCTAAGAAAAAAGGATGAGAAAAGGCTGAAGTCGTTCTAGATGTGGGTGTGGAGGAGGAAGGAGAGAGTGCGGTGAACGGAAATGAAGATAAGCGAGGAAGTGTTTGGTACGGTTAGTGAGGAAAGGAAACTTATGAATGAGAATAGGAGGTTAAGTAGGTTGTTGGACGAGGTAATTAGGGGCCAAGGGTGGTTTAAGGCTGTGATAGAGGGGAGGATGTTGGGTAATCAGGGAAGGGTAATTTTATGGACGCAATGAAGAAGGGTAGGACCCCATTTACCAAGACAATTTCTTTCCTCATCTTAACATGCATCCAACCTTTCTTCATCCGGTCCATAAAACTTATTCTCTTTCTTCCTCTTCCCCGCTCACCCAACATCCTCCCCTCTACCACGGTCTTGAGCAGAGCATTCCACATTTAGTCGATACTATGAACTCATAGGGAAATTAGTTTCCTGTTTCATGTTACCTATGACAGCTGGAAAAATAACATTGTGCTATGAAGTAGCGTACTAACTGCATACCTAGGAGTCTTTAAATGTGCAAATATACTTATAGTAGCCTACTAAAATATAGCGCGGTTTTCCTAATGGTTGACAAAGTGGAGCGGATGTGAGCAAACAGGGCTCGTTTGGTAGCAGCGCACTCCCTAAGACCCATATACAGTACCAAAAGCCGGACCCGGCTTCGCACGGGGAGCTGTGAATTAATTGCACCGAGAATGCATAAAAGAACCGGACTAATGTTGATAATTTTACATTTTCTCGGCTAAAAAAAATTTATACATGACATGGAATATGAGGTTTAATTTCGAGAATATTTTTAATAGCATGTTTTATAGATATTTTAGAAGAAGAGAAAAACAAATGGTACAAAAACCACATATTTGGTAATATTATTACCTAATATTGGTCCAGAAATAGTGATAAATAATATTCATAAGGTTAAGATGACCATGCCTGTGAAATTTCAGTGGGAGATGTCATTTACCTTTATCAATATGAATCATTGCATGACGAGTGCTATTTTCACTATTCAGGTAGGTAATATCTATCAGTCAGTAACCGCATGTTGGAACATTGGAGTGAATTCTCATTGAAATTCGCTTATATGTAATGAAAATCTTATAAATAATGTGCAAAGTATGCATGTTCGTGTAAAACTAAAACACCAAATGAAGTACAATTTTCAAACTTTCAGGACTATAAAATGTCTTCTATGCACATATAACCAACTACTTTTAATGTAACTCATGACATCCAGTTCGATGCCTTTTCGTTCGTTTTTCTTGGAAAAATTAAGGTTCCTACGCATAATAATTTTAAGTTCAAATTCTCAGAATATTTTTGATGGTACCCATACTTATTCTATAATAATTCCAGAAGCAGAAACACCAAGTATACTAATTTGTAATATGAATAAATACTGCGGCCAAAAATAAAACTAATAAGGGCAAAGGTGCCCGTTAACATTCAGCGCGAGAGAGAAAACATGAAAGCCGTCGTCCGTGACTATAATAATCAATGTGACGTGCTAAATGCTGATACTACGTAAAAAGCTATTGGTAAAGGTGAGCTTTCGTCTCGCACTTTCAAATTTTTTTTTTTAAACGTAGGAAACTGACGAAATTGAATGTGATACCTGGGAGTAGAGGAAGAAAGCGGATTTGTAAAAATGTAACAATCATACCGGTGTGACTAGTAGTTTTTAAGATATAGACGTTTGAAAATGACCAATTTTTCCATTTTTTCGTCCGTTTTCGACGCCATATTTGGAGGTTTTCACGAACAACCGTTAGAGGGATAACACTAATTTCACCTCTACAATATGCCTTTACCCCACCCCCCCAACAAGCTTACGGGCCTATGGAGTGAAACAGGGGTGCTAGGGTGGGACGGTACGCGGGCCCGATTTGGCCATTTTCAAAAGTGAAAAACACATTTCTTGTGGAATTGGGCATTTCTGGGAGTCGAGGACGTTTCAAAATGATGATTTTCAAGGCATTTTCGTGATTTGGAAATGGGCATATCTGGGAGTCGAGGACGTTTCAAAATGATGATTTTCACTGCGTTTCCGTGAGTTGGAAAAGCGGAAAACGATTTCCCCTTCCGTAACTTGCCCTGAAGAGAGGTTTGCGGGCCAATGGAGTTAAACACGAATTGGTTATAATCAAAAGTGAAAAACTCATTTTCGTGAGTTTGAATAGCGGAAAACGCATTTTTAGCGCGATCGATAACGAGGAAATGGGCATTTCTGGGAATGGTTGAAGTTTGAAAATGTTATTCTGTGTATTATTTTAAGAATAGAATCCCTCACGCTCATTGGTGATTATTGGTGGGAATTGGTAGAAGGCTAAAATGATATTTCGCGTATTATTTTAAGAATAGAATCCCTCACGCTTATTGGTGATTATTGGTGAGCATTGGTAGAAGGCTAAAATGTTATTTCGCTTATTATTTTAAGAATAGAATCCCTCAGGTCACAACGTTAATATAAGTGGGCTTTTGTTAGAGGCTAATGAAATAGTATTGTTGACGGAGTTCTCTCGGGTAGTGTGGAAGGGGGAATATCAACTGTCAACAGTTGGAAGTTAATTGTTGAGAATAGTTGGCATTAATCATTTTCTAACTTGCGTGTGTGGTGTATGGTGGCCATGATTTGCCAATCGTGTACGCTCAATTAGGAAGTGTAAATCCTCCATTTAAAGTGATACGTGAAATGTTTACTGCGGTGGAATGAATGGAATTGAATTGTAGTAAATGGCTGTTGCGGGGCGAGTTTGAGTGGAAGGAGGGAAGAAACTGTGTAGAAAAGGTGTGTATATGCTAGAGAACCAACTGCTCGATCGCTGCGCTACGTACAGTGGAAAAGAGGAAACGGCATTTTTTCACAATATGGCGGAGAGGAAAAAACGCACTTCTCAGGTTTGAAAGTTTCTCATTTCTAAAGTAGTTGATGCATTGTTGTGTTGAAAGTGTTAAACAAATTTGCAAAGCTTGCATAATAAGTGAGGTGCAATTGGTTCTGATATCTCTGTTTAAAGTGGGTGAAAATCGCGAAAACAAGTGCGAGACGAAAGCTCACCTTTACCAAGCTATTAAACACAAATAGTGAGATTGGGGTAAACACTATAAACTTAGTCACTGAACCTGGCCTATAAATGCTGCAGGCATGAATGGCTATTCTTGAAATCACTATTAAATAGATATTCACGCCTGGTTGCCAAGGAAATTTCTATTGTTGAAAAGGAAGAAAAATTCATGAGTTTGATAAAAACGCAATAATGAGACAGAAACGAAGCGTATAAGAAAATCGAATGAAATAATTAAATACTACATTATTTATGCGTTCTATGATGCAAATCTCCATCCAATATCTTGAGTGCAAGTAATTTAAAAAAGCTAATAAAGAAACACATACACCGAAGTCAATGCTTTTCTTATGGGAGTACAAGTTAACATTAATGGGGTATAAACAACCCCACAAATTGTTTGTTTCAAAAATACTTTCTTAGTGCGCCTATACACCACGATGTGGATATACCCTCAAAATGTCACGTTTTTATCACCAGTAGTTAGGGTTGTGCGTTGATGAGTGAGTGAGTCAGTCAGTCAGGACATTCCGTTTTACATATAGAGATACTGTCTACTAAATGTGAAACAACCAATATTATTCCTCGTTTTTAGGGTTGCTTTAAACACATGCGTGGAGGACTTTGGCGCAGTTCGTAGGCTATTGACATTCCCCACTCACTAGTCTCCTCAGTTATCAGTTTGGCCATATGACACACATTCATACTGCAAAAAGCCTATAAGGACGAGTAACATGAAAAACGAACATACAAACCTCATTATCTTAGGACTCACTCACTCCTCGCCGTATTAATTTTTACTTTGAAAACCAGATATTACCAAGCACCCCAAACACATATAGCTTCTGGGCGCCCGAAGACGCAGCGTTTATGTTTACCCCTGCATTTCAAGCTGTTTTACGACAAAAATAAATGAATGCGAGGAGTGTTGATGTGAGAATCGTCTTCTTTCTGATTGCCCTATTTTACCAGCGGTACTCCAAACTTATAGTGGATGGACAAATCAGATAACCACTTGCATAAAACATGAAGGAAAGCAATGCGCTGTGAACGAGGGTTTGTATTTTTATTTATGAAGAGAGAGAAAGAATGAGACGATCCTGGGTTAAAATTATTCACCCGACCAAAAGACTAATCTTGAGGAATCTAATATGTGGAAAAATACCCCTTTCTACATTCCACCGCTCTTCCTGCGTTTTCGGCGAACAGACGACGAGGGAGACTTAAAGGAAATGAATAAGGGGAAAGAAAGCATCGAGGAAATGCGCAAACAGTTTAAGGTTCCGCGACTCTGCTTTTTTTCATTTAGACGAAGTAGAAAGCTCCATAGAAATTCACTTTTTCTCGAGGTAATGTCTTTTTCCTTCCAACGTCAAAATAATGGCGAAACAAAAAAATCACCATTAACACTACGTTACAAAAGATATTTTAAAAAATCAAACAGTTTTCATACATTCGCCAGTTATCAGGAATAATATTTGTACAGACCATAAGTACCTGAAAATTACAAAAAGCTCAAAGAAGCTTTGAGTAACAGAGCCGTCAGAACTCTGTCATAAATGAGTGTCAAATATAAGCAGAATCGAATATAAGAATTTTATTTTTCTAAGGGGATTGGTGCATATTACTAAGAGTTAAGATTCTTTATTAAGCTAAGTATATTTTCTGATAGATTTCCTCCATATGCGAGAGTACGTATGACTATTTATGCCGCTCGGATTAGTGGTAAAACGGCTATGGTTCATAAAGCATGAAAACCTATTAGTAGTAAAACGGCAGTAAAGATTAACAACGGACTAGAATAAAGTGAACTGAATAGCCAAAGAAAATCCTCTCTTGGTGTTCCAATATTCACTAAATCTAAATTCAACGAAGGGAGCAGCGTGTTGCTATGAATAAAATGGTGTAACCATTAACTCTAAACTAATAGTTATCCTATATTATACCCTACAAAGTGAAGCCACCGGTCTGCCAAAACGTAGCCCGTTTAACGTGAAGAAGTAAAGCCAGCACAAGCTCTCATACGATTAATAAGATCAATTCTGTTTGCTCCACGATATTCTTTCACATTTCAGCGCAATATTGTACATAAAACCTTACGTTTCTGTTCGTTTAGCGAAAGGAAAAACGTAACGTCGATACAAACGTCCCTTTTTCGGTCATCTCATTTACATCAATCCATTTAGTGACCTTAAAATCGTCAACGGATTAGTCGATCGTTATCTACAATATTTGATCAATATATTCATCTAAAGTTATTGATGGGTCGGTCGTGAGTGATCGAATCCCGAGAGCAAGTTCTCTTAAAAGAAAGATCGATGAACGGCTTCTCTCCAATGACCGAGGCGTTCATCTTCACCGATCACGACAGGAATGATTGTATGACATCAAATATCGATCACGAGACTTGAGACCGGCCAAAAAAATCTTGAGTAGGTATTCTAACGAGAGATTCGAGAGTTACTTGCTCTTTCGTGAGGTGTAGTCAGTTGCTCCGCTCGGTTGCGCAAACAAAGACGCAGCGTAATAACAGTCAACAATTTACATCACGACACAAATATTTTGCATTGAGAGAGTTTTACCAGTTTTGCTGGCTCGCTTTTTAGTAGAATAATAACATCATTAAAAATGAAGACCGAATCCGTTACACTGTTGGCAAAGAGACTGCTGGGTTAAGATACAAGACGAATTAAATGGAAATTAAACATGATCCAGGTACTTATCCGTTTGTTAATTCAACTCCGCTCCTCTCTCTTCAATCACTTTTTCTAGACTTCGATGGTGTTGCTGTCAATCAAGAATATTTCCAGTGCTTAATTGGATGTCCGTTGGTTTTCCCTTCGTCTGAATTTTCTTCCCATTTGTCTTCCGAAGTAAGGGGCGTGTTAAAATCACCGGTGTATTCATCCAGGATTGAATTTTCGCCGAATTGTTTTTGGAATGCAGTTTGCTTTTGGTGATCTTTCAGATATTTTTAACACCAATCTCACCAGCGAATCCTTTTTCCGGAGAATAAAATTTCGTATATGCCAATACGTCTCCTTTGTATTTAGAGGAATGGTATTTGAAGAACTTTATTCAGGGAATAATAGCATGATTCCGGTTAATATAGGTTATATCCAAACACCGTTCGAGACATGATAACTGCAAATTATGATTGCCCACAGGTAATTTGATTCATACTTCCATCATTATACTTTTGTAGTGAATAGTAAGTTAAAAGAATGTACAGGCTTGATCAATAAATATCAGTATGAGTTTCCGCAATTTCGTTAGCATTTGCACAGAGTGCAGCTTCAATAAATGGTACAATTTAAATATCGTAATACTGTAATTGGTTGTAAGCAAAAAATGAAATACATGAGTGGGCCATTACATCAGTCTTAGGCATCCCTCTGAAATCGGCAAGGAGTTACTTCAAAATGTACTAACATGTTTAGTAAGGCAATATATTTGACTTCATACCACCGATACTGTATTTCTGCGTGCAATAGACAGCATCATCTATTAAAAAATAGCGCTGGAAATTTGTAATCATCATATCATCCATCAAAGTGTGTATTCCAACATGGCTTTACACAGGAGCTTAGACCATATTCATTTAAAATTTAATTCCTTGCCAATGACAAACTATAGTTTCTGATACTACTAATTACTCAATACTGGCCCAAAATAGGATTAAATAGGTAACATGAAGTTGGAACACGCCCCAACTCACGGTTACTACCATGAATACTATATAACGACTGTATATATGTCGTGTCGGTTCGACCGATAATCAGCTGGTCCATCTCCCCCGCTTCCCCCTAGCTCGTAGCCGCGAGAGTCATCGTGCCGACTTCCCCACGCACGATAAACCTCCGTTTTGATATTCTCGACAAATATTACGTCTCTTGTACAAGTGAAACAGTGATACCGACTGTAATTGAAAATTGAATTTAAGTGCTACAATCGGATAATTTGCTTTAAATTCTTACAGCTAAAAGAAAACGTTGATCGGTTCAAATTCAAACTACATTCCAAAATAAAATGTCGCAGCGTCCTAAGCTACTATTTATCATTTGTTTTTATAATGAGTTTTTAATAATTTGTGGTCCATAAAATATGTCACTCTTAAATAGTTTTGTAATCAAGTGGGATATTTCTAATATTCTTCGTAACTGTACTTAAAATCACAAACAAAGACCATTGTGTAAAAACAAAACAAACCTTCGAACGTATTGCACAATTGTGCCTTCAATTGTTTTCGAAGAATTACCCACAACTCCACGGAAACCGGCACTGAACGAGGTAGCTGTACTAAAGCTCTGTATAGATATCAAGAGCATTAAGCTGTACACCTCGGTCATGCTTACAGTATATAACTCACGAACGACCAGAATTTTTATCTATCACGACTTTCCTGAGAGATCATTGATCGTAGGCAACTTGAACTGCTCACTAGCTGGAAAATCGGTCACTCTGATCGAAGATCGAATCACAAGTGGGAGTGATCGACGTGACCGAAATCTCTCAAAAGACCGACTTTGCCCATCACTATCTAAAGTACTCTGATGTGCCGCAAGAAGAATTTAATAATTTAAGAACAATAAATTTATTAGTTACATTAGGAGAAATTTATTTACTTTATTTACTGTTTTAAGCAGACATGCTAATTTCTCTAGTACCATTGTAAGCTATGTGTCAACTTATAATGCCTGCTAAAGGCTATTCGCGATGTATTTATTGACTTATGGCTGTCATATCTTTTAAGGCATCCTTCATACTTTGATTTGATTACACCCAAAACACAGGGATCCTGATCGTGCTGCACCACAATGGGTAAGCTCAGTACCCACATTACTAGAACAGGAAACCGAGACAAATGTGATGGGAGATTATAGGGCGAAATGGGCACTAAATGGAGAGAGTGAGAGAGATGAGAGAAAACCATAAATTTACTCGAAAGAGTTGGGTAACGACGGAAAGAGAGAGACCGAGGAAAACGATGGAATAAACGATTAAAACGTGAAGAAAAAGGGAAATCTTCCAACAAATAAAAAATAAGATACTCTGGGTGGGAAAATGTTCTTTCAAAAATGTACTTATACAACCAGCGGGTAAAGTGGCATTAAAAGGAAAAAGACAAGGGACCCTGGGAAATACATATTAGTATACATAACGGGAAGGAATGAAAGATGTGTCCAGCATCTTTGAGGAGAGAATGCCCGTAACCATTAAAAGACATACTGCGAGAACCTTACAGCATTACTTACCTACTATCAAAACGTTTGAAATAAGAGCAAAAAAATTGCATGAAAACCATTCGCAAAGAAAAAAGCCACAAACTTATTGGTCACATCAAACAAAACTTCTCAATCCTATCTTGCCGAAATTAGGGAATCGGACAAAAAAATTATTGAAAATGTTTTAAACCGTCCACCTAATAGATATTTCAACTGAATGGACAAATGGATGTGCATCTTTTCAGCGTATTATATAAGAGAATAATTTAATAATTACCAGAAATCTGCACCCCGTTCCCAAGTGGCCACTGTCCTCAAATTAGGACAAACCTTACCATTTTCGTCAATAGCCCTTACCTGGAAAAGAATAGAGAAAATATATACATTAGCAGTCCTAAAAATATTAACGTGAGCATTAAAGAGATCAATTTAAGGCCAACGTTCCAAAGCGTCAGCAGTAATTTTATATTATGTATCTTTTGATAAATGAGCATTGCCGGTAGATTAGCAGTTATAATTTATTACTATTAGAGATGTTCCAATTGTAAAGGTATGTTGAAATAGAAATAGCAACGTCTTGTCTCCATGCACTGTTTCATTATTCATCTCGGCATACGTCTTGCCTCTCTTCATGTATTAAACCTTAAAATCTATTCTCCTTCTAATCTTTACCACTTATATTCTCCTCTCCCATTTTCCTCCACACCAAAATCTCAAAAATAAAAGCAAACAGGATGTAAGAATCAACTGATTGTACAGATTGCGCGCCGATGAAGACATTGGCGAGTCGCGGTAATCAACTTTAGTAGGGAGCCCCTCCGGCTGCAGAAATCGATTCGCCACCCAAAATGTTTCGATAGAGTGGATAGATAGGACTGTTATTCTCATGTATTATTTACCGATATGTCCACTTTCATATCCTTGGCTTAGCCTCAAGAACCTTTTGCCAGTGCCTCTAAACATACGAGTGCCAATATTTTTCCTGGAGATGGCAATGCATGCTCTGAGAAGAGGACAGGACCGCTCAGTTTATTGGAGGAATAGATCTCGGGTAGACGAGTCGTTCAGCACCGATGTTTCGGAGGAAAATTCTACCATCGTCTTTTGGGTGAAGACAGCGAAAACATTCACCCTGAAAACGATGGTAGACTTAGCCTTCGAATCGTCGCGTCGGAGCCGAACGGCACTGCTACCCAGTTGAAAGCCTGAGATCTCTTCCTCCAATCTATTCACAGGAAAAACCTGAGATCCTTCAGAACTCACTCTATGCCATCACGCGGCACTGAGCTGCAAAACTGTTTGGTTTTTCAATAACAAACACCGTATATGCTTGAAATGAAACTAATTTGATTTCAGCAGCTTCTAAGGACTATCTCCAACGGTCAACATTATTCACAAACATAATTGATCAAAAGGCCTTGAATGTCGTATGACAGGCAGAATTAGGATAAAATCCAACGTTTTAATGATTCCCCCAAAACCTTTGTGCAAAAAGGATATGTTCGAACTGCAAAGAGGCACTTGTATTGAATGCTTGGTCCAAAGAACCAAATCACAGAGAGGATGATTAAAAAATGACGCTCTCAGCTTTTCGCTCTCTCTCGCCGAAATTGCAATTCTATGAACGTTGGAGT
This sequence comes from Pyrrhosoma nymphula, assembly GCA_963573305.1. Taxonomy (NCBI): domain Eukaryota; kingdom Metazoa; phylum Arthropoda; class Insecta; order Odonata; family Coenagrionidae; genus Pyrrhosoma; species Pyrrhosoma nymphula. The sequence goes on from OY754330.1 coordinate 117,131,853, forward strand.
TTATTTTGCGTCGTTTTTGACAATTTAGGGATAACTTAATTTGGATAATATCCTAAAAAAGATGGCCAAATGGTGACGTGACCAGATAGTTGAGCCCATTGAATCTAAGGACCGTATTTTACTTATGAATTATATATGTCGAGTCCCAGATATATCTTAACCATTTTTTATCCAAAAACGTTTTCTCTCTGATTACTTTATTCCTTGGAAATTCGTAACAGTTCTCGTTGCTTGAAGCAGCATTGCAATTTAAAGCTACAATACCCGCTTACCGATTCAATTTTTTTCCTCGCAGTAACTAGTGAGTGCACATTACAAAGACGGCTGTTGGTAGAATCAACCTCTGCGTATTACTCGCATAAATATTTCACGATTTAAGCGTTTCGCTTGGGACACGAATTAAAAATGTTTCAACAAATTTGTTGATCTGACAGAACAGGCTCGATCAAAATACTAATCAAGGGACATCGAATTTAAACCCCTAATAATACTACTCATGTGCGTATGAAAGAATTACCATTCATCCGGTAAATTCCCTCTGTTTCTCTGGCACATTTCAGCAAAATCCATACCTACATCCCAAAAGTCATATAAGAAATAATAGTGATCAATGACTTAAAAGAATAAGCTGCTATAGACTTCAACTTGGAATCAATTCACAAAATTAATCGCGTTCACTTTCGAAAGTGGTAAAATGTTTAATTAATCTCTGCCTTCATTGCCAAAATAATTTTAATGCTTGTTATTTGCTCAACTCTCATCATGTCGCCCTCCCATATGATTCTGCATGCTATTGATACGTTACGTCCAAGTTTATCGCATATTTAGTTTTTGGGTAGATTATTCACTCTTAAAATTATAAATCTTCCAGCATCGTTAAGGCCTTCTTCGGATCACGTGCCAATTTTAGTTCCTTATCATTTGTTTTTTTTCCTTTCCTTTAATATTCTTTAAAATCCTCAAACTCTTTTTTCTTTCTTCGGACTACTTTGTGAGCCGTGTGTATTCTCTCTTCTTCCTTAGAACCCCTCCAACTTTAACATTTTATCTTTAAAATATCTCTTTCTATTGCTTCATCCTTTTTTATGTCGTTTCTTAGTTTTAAATTATATAATTCTACACATTTTGTGTATCATTTTTACACTTCGTAGACTTAGAATAGTAGAAGTGAAAGCAGTGATTTTCAAAATAATCTTCAAAAATAAAAATAATTTGAATTTGTTTTTTTACTCAAAGCAGTAGCAATTTGATCTTCTAAAATTCCCTAGCCAATTCAGCCAACACTTTTGAGTCTGGTAGCCCCGGGTGCATTGTTCGTAAAGCGATCGCTTGAAAGCAAAAACCTAGCAGCTGATGATTCCGGAAAAATCGCGTGACGTTTCCACGAATTTGTGTGGAGATGCTCACGTGAAGGGAGATGACCCAATTCTTGTCCCTGGGGCACACATTATGGAAGGTACTTCTTTTTTTCAGACCCTTCCATTTGGGTCCGTCGGCTGAAAAATATGAACGTTTTAAGGACGGGAAAAAACTCAAAAGTCTCAGTTTGATATCTGTGTTGTTTAACATATCCAACCCCCGAGATCCGTAAGTTAATAGTGGGTCCGAAATTCAAGTTTTTACCTCAAAATAATGTATTCAGGGTGATTCATACATTTTACAGCCAGTAATGGAAAAGATCCTGCCCATATGTATACATAACGACTCATAACGGCACGGCTTTGGGTGATCGCTCTGCAAATAGGCTGTTAAGTTTTTATCTAACCAGACAGATAATTTTTTATCAACGAACTAGGCGCCATTTCTCATAAGTAAGAACTAATGGTGGATGATCAATACGCCATTCACATCAGCCTTCTACTACATGAAAAACAATACAGACTGATTAAACAAAATATTTATCCCATAACTCTCGACAACTAAAAAAAGTCAATGACGTATGCCCCTATTCTTTAATACGGAATACACGTATATTGTCGTATGTGGTCTACAGAGCAAGTATTATGTAACAAAATCTTTTTATAATCTAAACATTTAAAAAATTGTTTAATGGAATTACTAAAAGCTTCGATAAACTTTGCTTCTCGCAAGAGCGTTTTTAATACATTTTCCTATTTTCATTTTTAGGAACGAGAAAAGTCATTTCTGCTGTTCGAAAAATTTCTTAGTACCTATTCATTCGCAAGCATGCCAATCAGTACATGCAAGATTTACTACATTTTCTTTTCTTTCTATTAACAATGCAGGTATAAAGATACATTTCTATATAAGACTGCAACAATAAAAGCGCTTATATCTATTCACAGGGTGAAAATACAACACGCTCCATTTACGAGAATATAATTTCCTGTAGACCAGATACTACATCTTAATTTAGGCAATACACTGCATATGACATGGATACCGGTTTACACATTGTCATTTCAAAACACCCCTTATAAAAACCAGTCTCTACTCATGTTCTACTACGTAATAAGTCTCACTTTGAAGATCGATGACAAGGAAACAAAGTCGATGACATTCAGCAGAAGCACAGCGGGACCAAGTACGAATATATGTGACAAAAAGTATGGCACGCAAAACAGTTAACGAATACATCGAGTATTTTAAATGGGGAAGCATTTACAAATATAAAGGAAAAAGGAAGAGAAATTGAGTTATGGACGGATTAAAAAGAGAATAGGATTTAGAAACTCCGAGGAAGTCGGAACAAATAGATCTATCGAGAAATTTTGCAGTTTATCATGTGCAAAATGGGATAAAACCAACGCAGAGAAAGTCCCGATACCTGCCTATCAGCAGAATAATAAAGAAGCGAAAGAACAAGGCTACAGTAACACGGGGGAAGGGCAGGATTTCCAGTATAAAAGCTACTTTTTCCACGGAAGTTATGATACACTGCGGAGTATGATGCTCACCCATCAGATTTTCTCACACGCTCTACTTCCTCCCAGCTACGCCCAGGTCATGGTGTTGTTCCATTTTAGTTCAACTGAACAGGGTGTGAAGACATTTTAGCAAAACCAAAGAGATAATGCACAAATATAAAGTTTATCCAACCGAAATTAATGCTTCTAATTACCATGATATGGCTAGTATATCTGTTTTTCTCTGCCACTTGAGTTGCCTCAGCATGGAGAAATTCTGCGAAGAAGTTTTGCCAAACTACTAACAGTTGTGCCTTGCTTCGACACAAGTACATGCAAAAAAATGAAATCGGGCTGTGTACGCAAAAATAGCTACAAGACGCATGGTGAAAAGTGAAACAGTATTATGTTATCTAAAGCTATATCCCGGATTAAGTTCGTGATTTTAAAACATTAACGTCGGAAATAATCCGTTACATAATGTAATACGGCAAAAATCACAAAGAAGCTTCGCAATTATGTTGAAATCAAGGCAAAGTTCCTGATTTTTCAAGGGGCAAGCTAGTAGTAGGTGTACTCCCGGTTTTATAAGAGGGAAGACCTAAGTTCTAGTGTGTCTCAACATATCAGTACCAATTTCTTTCCTGGAGATCCCATGGTACTTTATAAAATAGCCCAGTATGTTAATTCTCAAGGGTTGAGATAATTATCGTAAGCGAAAACAACATTCCTATCGCATTGTTTCGTCGATTCAATATCATTGAGGTGTCTCTCATCCCGTTCGCATGTGGTAATTATCACATGAAAATTTTCAAGTGGTGGCCTAGCATGTGATACTTTCACGAAACCGTGCGATAATCTGCTGTTTTCGCATGCGATAATCATCACGACGTGTCGAGAGTTGACCCCTGCATTGATGTGATGATTCAACATGCTGTTGAGGGTGCGTTACGTTGACCCATTTTCAAGGACACTGTGAAAATGATCTGGTGCTCCATTTCAAAAACAATGATAATGTATGGATCTTAACACCATATATACATATTTTTTTTACCCAATCTCTTTCGGCATAATGCCTACTATCCCAACGGAGAAACAAATCGTAGGAAAAAATGCAGAATTTGACGACATGGTGGGAATGGCTGGATAATAGAACCGAAATTAAACCATGCATGCTAAAAACGAACTTTCTTCGACAAAGCTGGTAGCGCCACAAGGCTGCTATAAATATGTTGCCAGAAGCAAACTTAAGACATAATCCCATAGGAGCCATAGTCTCAAGTCTCGGGACTATTTCATCTAAGAAGGCTACCATGAAAAAGTTAATTCCGGAGACGATTCTATTCTATATTTATGATGATGACTCTCAATTTCTATAAATCATATCAAAATCCCATTTCCTTGCGAATATGTTTGCTTCCTTTTCATCCCTCGCGCAGAGAAGTAGAGAAGAGAAGTAGGACTAGGATACTTCAAGGGTGAAAAATGTGAATATATCATTGTGGTGGGATATATTTTACGGAGCGTCGAAGAGTTAGAAGGAAATAGGAACTTCAACAAAATAACGAAAACAGGTTTATATTCTTAAAGGTGATCTACCAATAAAGGTATGTTTACATTTGCAAATAGAAATACCTACCATAATCTTTTACAGCTGATTGCCCTTGTATTCATGCACTATTTCATTCTTCTTCTTGGCATACGTCCTACCTCTCTCCATCTCTTCCATAAAGCATTTTATCTTTCTTTCCCTCCCCCGCTTACCCTGAATCCTCCCCTGTCACACGAGCATCAGCAACCTCTAGCCCCTCATTACCCGTTCAAACCACCCACTCCGCCTTCACCTAGCTTCCTCTTAAGCGTTTTCCTTTCCCCACCCACCATGTCGAGCACTTACTCGTTCGTCTTCTTTTCCGTCAATTGCATTTTCTGCATCCTCCTCCACACCTACATCTCGAACGCCCGCAGCCTATTCTCGTCTCACTTTTTTCAAAGTCCAAATACCTCTTCTTTATAAATGTTTTTAAAAACAGTCTCTCATTGCCGCAACTTATCCTCTGATGCTGTCATCTACTCACTTTCCGTTTCTAACCTTAAGTTTTACCTCCTTAAAACTGATTTTAAACTCATCCATAGCACTATGAACTGGAACAATGACTGCTTTGACCGTATTTCATTCATAATGTTCAGAATACCTACCCGACCTACCAGGGATAACTCATTGCTCCTTATTCCTACTCCCAGATTATCACTCAACAAGCGCTCCCTTATTTTCCGCCTCTCTTCTTCCCTAAATTTCCATTTCTGACAACATTGACCCTTTATCCTTATCTTCCAACGCCTTCGCTAACCAAGCTATATCTCATTCCCAAATAAAATAATCTTTTCCGTCTCGCTTACGTTGGAAAATTATATGTTAGCGTTGTTCTTCTTTATATTTTTGCGTGTTTCCTTTTTTGTTTGATATTTGTATCACTCTAAAATCGCATCATTTACTGTAGCATCATGTACACCTGTACGTGTTGTTTTTTCGAATAAATATATAAAATTCTGCACCATACAACGCCACACTACATTTAAACTCTCCACTGGCCTTTTCTCTACATTGTGACACGATGTAAAAAAAGAAGATACCCGTCATTAATTAATTCTACAGAGTACTTCCTAGGTACCTAATTAAATTATTCCTCGTGCTCTATTTTGTGCCCTCATGCTTATTTGTTGAGTCTCTCCTTCTTAGGCAAAGAAAACCTCGTCAAATATATTAAAGAAGATACAATGCACAATCTAAGAGCTAAATAATTTTTATTAATCATATTTTTGGAATTGTTCTAATTACTTTTTTTTATTCTCATTACTTGAAAGAAGTTGTTTCTCAGTTAATTATTGTAATGTTTTGCTTGGCCAGTTTGTTGTCAGGGGTTTGTTGACGGAGAAGAAGAGAGGGATTGGAAGTCTGGGAAGAGAGAACGGATACGCTGAGGACACCTATAAATAAGTTTCTCTTGATTATAAAGAAAAAAAGAAATTACTGCATAAAATATTGAGTAATTCATTAAAAGTGGTCCGACGTTATACTGCCAGTCTCAGCGGTCGCTTAAGGAGTCGCTAAGGATGGGTTCACATTGGTAACTTACTTATGCAAGTTTGTCCTGCAAGAGCTTGCAGGGGATTTAACTCTGACGAAATATTTTTCACGAGTATGTACAGAGCCATATTAGTAGCTGGTTACACTGGCGACAAAACTCTTCTGCAAGCGCGACATGGTGAAACTTTTAATAGTTCTGCAAGCTGGCTTGCAGAGACGTTCACACCTGCAATGTACGTTGAAAGTCGCTCGCTGCAAGTAACTTGCGTAATAAACTTCCCGGTGTGAACGCACCTTACAAGTGATGCTTCCCCAAAGCTTTCGTGAGTTCAGCCCTCATTCGAACGTCCCTTAGGAATTCGTATTGAGGTAGCAAAACTTGGTGGCATTCGCAAGTGAAGAGAGGAAAGTAGGTATACAAGAGAGGTAAGGCAAAGGGGCCTTTCCAGAGCTCCACACGGGAGTTCTTCAGTTCATCCGCTCGTTCAACCACGCATTATTCACCATTAACGACCTCAAAGTGAATAACAGAACACTTTGTGCATTCACACGATTGTTTACTAAGTCGACCATAGTAGCAACACCAAAATGTCCCCTCCCCAGTTATACCCCTCCCCATAAATCCCGTTCTCACACAAGCCTGAAACCTAAGTAGACGCCAAGGGACGCCATGATTCAACCCCACACCACGGAAGTGCAATGACAACGCCAGGGTATATCTACATCTACATACTACCCCGCAAGCCGCCTCAATAGGCGTGTGGCGGGGGGTGTTAGGACACCAGCCGTTTACATATAAAAAGGAAACGCTCTAATGAAATTACGCCTAGCATTTATTAAAGTACCTTATTGTTCAGGGGAAAAACGAATTCCCATACCTATCCGTTCGGCAAAATATCTCTCTTAATTTATCGTTTCTGTCGGACCTGGAAATATAGTGGGGTTCTAATATGATGTTCTCCGTGTCGCTCTTAAAGATATCTATTCTTAATTGCTCAAGTAATCTAAGCCTAGCGCGCAGCCTCCGAGTCTCTAGCGGCTCCCAGCCTAATTCGTTTAACATCTGTGTAACGATGTCTATACGCCCGTAGCTGTTTTTACGAATCGCGCAGCTTTCCTTTGTATTTTATTAAGTTCCCGAATTAAGTCTTTCTGCGCCGGATCCCATATGCTCGCTGTATATTCAAGGTGTGGCCGGCAGCCGGCAGCGGTGAAGGACCCATCAACAAATATCCAACCTAAATCTTTTGGACTTGTTTTTTGTTTGTGATTCTCCCATCCTCCCCAGTACACGCCCTTACTTCTTACCTGGGGTTTCTCCAAGCCTTAAAGATTTCTGTTTCCCACCCCTACCCAACAAGCCCTGATTGGTCCCTCTCTCCTCTCTCACCCTCAATTTTTATTCATGTATCTGAAACTGTATCTTAAAAGCGTCACTTGAAGATGATGTACGCAGTAACATCGAAACTAGTGGTATAAAATCTTTTATCAGTGGAAAACTGCAAGTGTTTTGCTCCTACCCTTTTTTGAACGGCTCCACAACATCACACCTGAATCTGTATTTTATACTAAAGTCTCTTCAAGGCAACATATTGGTTTGATTTCAAAGCTTAAACTTCATGTTTGCTGTTTTATTTATTTAGGTTTTACCGTTGAAACCACGATCGACTTTATACACAATTGTGTGGAAATACTTAATGTACTTTTTTCACAGTTCTTACATTCCACCATGTAGAACCTTAAACCATCATTGAATTGACCTCTATCTCTCCACCGTCGAAACCCACCAGGTTTTCCTATGCCTACACTCCAATTATAACTCAAAAACTGAATAAAAGAATCCGTACGAACCTAAAAAGTTCAAAATCCTAAAAAAGTTAGAGAAATTTAAGATATTTAGCAGCATACTTTAGTAAAACCAACGTCTTACGGCAGAAACAATTCAAAGCATTCGATAAATTGATAGATTGCAAAACCGATACATAAACAATGACTTTTTTTCGTAGACAAGAAGGACACAAAATAGTGGCGATATAATTATCACTTTACCAGTTCCTGTTATAGCCGTACTTCAATTTGGTACCAGTCCTTCCGTACCTCTTCCGAGTCAAGAAACTGATATCAGGGAACTTTTTAGCGTAATGTCATACATAAAGTACATCCCTTATAAAAACACCAACAATTTTTTTGCCACCTTCAAGGAATTTAAAAAGATGTTTAAGAGCTATTTCTTTTCCTTTCTCCCTTAAAAACAAGCCATTACAATTTCTAATGACACCCATTCTCTTGAGACATACCTATTCAAGTTCCCGACACCCTGGGTAGCAGATAATAACATCCAGGCGCAAAACTCTTTTATAAAACTTGCTCACAACTCAGAGTGGAGGGAGTTTTTAATCTACAGACGCAGAAAACATTCTCTCGCGAACTTTAAGGTCATAAACCCAAGATTCCTCGGCCAAAAGATACGCATATAAAAGGCTTGGCGTGCGCACTTCGGCGAATTTCCCGGAGGAACCACTCGTTCTCGGCTAACTCACGGAAGACGAACAGATGGACGCGTAGAGGAGCAAACGGGAAGGGTGAGAAGAAAAAAGTTTTGGCTTAAAAATAATATAGGAGTAGAAAAAGATGAGAAATGAGGGGAACCTGGATCGTTGAGAAAAGGTTACGGGAAGGATTAGTTCTGAGGGATGTTGAGGAATGGTTAACGCCGAGCTTTCTGATTCAAAAGAGACAACGTCAAAAATATTTACAAAAATTACTGCAGTACTATCTATGGAAAACAACTGAAGATCAAAAAAAATTTCAATCTCGTGTGAATATATGAGACAATTAATGTATTTTATGACCACTTATGAAATATCTCTTATTTTAATTTTTGAAATATGGAACGCAATTTATTCAATAATTGAAGCAGGAATCATTATCATAAGGGTAACTTTTTTGAAGGTAACCATTTGAGCCCAATTTGTGTTCTATGCCAATTGTTTGGTAGATTATCTGGACATATCTGAACTTAATTTGTTCCATTGCGGGGCCAACTCAAAAACTTTCCTGTACTTACGGGATATATTTTGTTGTTTGTGCTGAAATTTACAAGACTTGTGTCCAGAACCAGTTCCCTCTTTTGCACCTTATACCATCTACTACCCTTGCTGTCGTCCTAAACTAATCACAATAACTGGTATTAGTAATTATGAATGGGAACTATTCTTGTATGAAATACCATTTATGTTATGGAGTATCACCGCCGAAAATATACTATTATTGGGACTTTAAAAACTATTTTTAGCGTATTTTGTAAGATGATTTACATAAATATCTTCAAAAATTTTAATTCTTACTTTTCTCATATAATTTCTTCTTTTAATATCTAATGAGTTTTGGTCAACAAGGCTTATGACCCTACAGAGCGAAGGAGAACGAAAACTTGCTATTAGTAGGTTGGAATCCTTTTGTTAACAAGATGAACCAATGACAATCAACGACACATCTTCACGGCCCACACAAAATATTGACAGCGGGACCCTCGGGCACTATGGAAACTAACAACAAACGTCGTTAAACGAGTGTTTCAAGCATGAAAACAAATACGTATAAGCTTTGCAATGGCTAGTTTTTTACATAAATTAAGTTTATAAAATAATATATGTTAAAGCATAAACAATATTATCAGCAGTTACTATGAAGTGTCCACATTTTTATTAATATCACATAATGGGTGTAAATTTGTTATATATTTGACATATGCGTTTAAGGATCCCGGAGAGAGGTCTCGTAATAAATAGTATGTCAATATTTAGGGTATTTACGGTAATATTTTGAGAAGTAGCTGAGGACTCGACATGTAGTTTTGTAAGAAGTTGCACCTTATTTGAAAGTCGTTATTGCAAAATTAAGTGTACAAATTAATATTGTTCGCGGGAGTAGTAATAACTCCTGTCCTATCACGTGCAGTTATCAATAACATTTTTCCAATAATCGTCCATATTAAACATGTGAAACAACAATGAAATAAAGCGAATTTGATACTTTAAAACGAGTGAGAAATCCGTCATATACCTAAAGAGAAATCCAAATATTCTGGTAACACAAAAGCACCTTGTGAATTAGAATTTATAGTTGAATAACAACACATGCATAACATAATACCACGATTACCCCGAGCAAGTATCGCTTTTAATCCAATAGTTGAGCAATTTAAAGTAGTACAGCGATAGTATTAGACTGTGACTCTGCTATGCACACTCATATGGTGTTATTAAGTTTTAATGAGAGTTGTTGCACATATCTTCTTTTATCTTGAACATGAAAACTTTTATGTACCTATGCAAAATTTAACACGACGAAATTCAACGAAAACACTCCGATTCCGTGATATCATTACGGCTTTGACGGGGTGATTCAAGCGTCGTACGCTATGATAGTGGAGAAGCTGTTATGACGCCTGCGACATTTACACAACAACTCCTCTTCGCCAGCCGTCATAGGTATGACGTCCCGTCATGAGAACAATAGTTATGACACCTATGACATTCATATAATCGACCCACAGGAAGAAATTTCAAAATGAGGATTGTACGATAAGAAAAAGCATTAAATTATAATACACAAATATAAGATATTTCATTAATTTTTTATAAAAAGTTTTTATAATAACATGTTGCTGTAAGAATTGAGCATTACCGTATTTTACGATTTAGGATGAATTTTCACTGTTGACTTGAGACTTCATCAATTCCATAAAGAATGATTTTTAACTCTCTTCTCTGATTTCACACTGGTAGGATTTTCCAGAGTCTCGTCAGGGGGATCCCCTCCCCCTGCAAAGTGCAAGGATCCTTTCATATACCCTAACTGAAATGACTGCGAAATAGATCAAATTGAGGCACGGACTGCCCAAAAGTCTGCGAAAACATATGCTAAAATTGGTAGAATACTAAATGAACTGATTCAAAGTTTTCCCAGCGTATCATCTGCATGAAGGTTTTTCGGGTGTATCACCGAGTCAAGGGCTCCGTCTCTGCTGATGTTCGGAAGATCGACTCGCTCTTCATCATCAGGGATTATGAATGATTGATTCCCTGACCTGGTGGAACACCCGAGAAACTTTCCCTCACAAAAATGTAACTCACTGTAATTTATTTTGAGTATGTGATGCAATCACGCCTCTTTATGACTTTTTAAATATAAGATGTCGCGGCCCATATTTTGAAGTGCTCGAGCCAAAACTGACATTCCATGTACGACTACCACGAGATGAAAAGAATTGTTTTTTATTTTTGCATTTAAATCGTCACTACTCATTATATGTGTAGCGATACTTGTTGGCACTCGCTTGTGAAGAACATGACGCAAAGGAGAGGAAAGCAAGCATGAGATGTGGGTTGAAGCGACCGAGCCTTTTTCCAGAGGACCATGCGGGAGTTCTTCGATAACTATTCCCGCTCATCAACGCTTAGTTTACGGTCAGTTTTATTTATTCCACCGCTGGTGAGTGCAACCAAGTTTCGCTAGACCTATACCATATAATTATATATCTATATATATATTGTGACGGTAACGGTTTTACCGTCTCTTTTAAGTTTGGGGTCCCCTCGCGTATTTGGGCGTTCATCACTCGTCTTTTGTTTGTTTTTTTTTCTTTTTCCCCACCCTAGTGATGGGTCGGTCGTGAGAGATCGAATTCCGAGAGCAAGTTCTCTTAAAAGAAAGATCGATGAACGACTTCTCTCCAATGACCGAGGCGATCTTCACCGATCGCGACAGGAATGATTGCATGACATCAAATATCGATCACGAGACTTGAGACCGACCAAAAAAATCTTGAGTGAGTTTTATAACGAGAGATTCCAGAGTTACTCGCTCTTTCGTGAGATGTAGGCAGTTATTCGATGCTCCGCTCGGTTGCGCTAACAAAGACGCAGCGTAATAACAGTCAATTTACATCACGACATAAATATCTTGCATCGAGAGAGTTTTACCAGTTTTGCTGGCTCGCTTTTTAGTAGAATAATAACATCATTAAAAATGAAGACCGAATCCGTTACACTGTCGGCAAAGAGACAGCTGGGTTAAGATTCAAAAGGAATGCAATGGAAATTAAACATGATCCAGGTACTTATCCGTTTGTTAATTCGCCAAGCAATGCATTATTTGTTACTGCGTTGGCTATGTAGTGCCGTTATTTATTACGTGCAATAGGTTAATCGTCACTTGTAAGTAGTATAGTACAATACTATATCCCTATGAATTGTTTTCCTTTGCCGCGACGAGTCGTAAATTGTGTGATAATTAAATATCTGAGTCTATGACGTGATCGCTTAGAAATCAAACCTGATACCCATGCCGCTGTATTATATATATACCGGCCGTTTATATAAACAACTGTGATTCATATTGCCAATGCATTTTAAAAATTCAACTCCGCTCCTCTCTCTTCAATCACTTTTTCTAGACTTTGATGGTGTTGCTGTCAATCAAGAATGTTTCCAGTGCTTCATTGGATGTCCGTTGGCTTTCCCTTCGTCTGAATTTTCTTCCCATATGTCTTCCGAAGTACCGGCGTGTTAAAATCACCGGTGAATTAATCCAGAATTGTTTGTTTTTGGAATGCAGTTTGCTTTTGGTGTTATTTCAAATATTTTTAACTGCAATCTCATCAGCGAATCCTTATTTCGGAGAATAAAATTTCGTATGTGCCAATAACTCTCCTTTTCATTTAGAGGAATGGTATTTGAAGAACTTGATTCAGGGAATAATAGCGTGATTCCAGTTAATATAGGTTAGATCCAAACACCGTTCGAGACATGATAACTGCAAATTATGATTACCCACAGGTAATTTGATTCATACCTTCATCATTTTACTTTTGTAGTGAATAGTAAGTTAAAAAAATGTACATAGGCTTGATCAGTAAATATCAGTATGAGTTTCCGGAATTTCATTTGCATTTGCACTGAGTGTAGCTTCAATAAACGGTACAATGTAAATATCGTAATACTGTAATTGGTTGTAAGCAAAAATGAATTACATGAGTGGGCCATTACATCAGCCTTAGGCATCCCATTGAAATCGGCAAGGAGTTATTTCAATCAAAATGTACTAACATGTTTAGTAAGGCAATATATGACTTCATACCACCGATACTGTGTCACTTTAAATTGGCAGAAATGCTGTATTTGAGCAATTAAATAAATAAAGACTGTATTTCTGCGTGCAATAGAGCATCATATACTGTAAAATAGTGCTGGAAATTTGTAATCATCGTATCATCCATCAAAGTGTGTATTCGAACATGGCTTGTACACAGGAGCTTAGACCATATTCATTTAAAATTTAATTCCTTGGAAAGGACAAATTAAAATTTCTGATAGTACTAATTACTCATCGTACATCCAAAATCCCTGGTAAATATTTAGCAGGAAAATTTAGAAGGAACCTGCAGGAAGTTAGCAGAACATTCATGAGGATAATCAGAAACCTATAGTGAAAAAGAAAATATTATTTTAGTTTAAAAACTGATGCCTATCTTAAACATTGGTGGAGTAATGCAATTATAGCATTGGACTGTTATCAACGTCTATTCATTCCACATGCAGTTATCATTCCACATTCACTTTAATTCTTATATTTGCCTGACCATGACATTTTACCACCATTATAATGGTATACAGATAGCTTAACAGACATATATATTTCAGTGGTCAGTTACCACTCCACCCTTCCTGCTTCAAAAATTTCTTTCCTTAAAATGATTCAATTTAGTTCTGCGCATCACATCCATTCATTTCAATTGCCTATATTTTTCCTACCTCTCCCAACGAAGCAAACCTTTCCCTTCAAAAGTGCCTTTCAGGACCTCATTTCCTCTTAATTACCTACTATCTGACATAAAGTGGACTCCTAAATTTCCTTCACTGTTATATGTAACTTCAATGCCTAGTCAAGTATCTCTTAACTTCTCTTCTATCTTACTTTCATTATCCTTCTCGAGAGCCACTCCTCATATAACTTGTCTAATCTCACCCTCTCAACATTAGCCAATGGTTTAGATCCACCGAAGTCCACAACCCTTTATAAAACCTTCCAAACCAACCTTTTGTTTGCATCCTATATCAGGACTTGAGGCATTACATATCCCCCATAATTCTTGAATATTGCTGATATTTAATATCTTGAGTAGGACACCTCGTTCCACTAAAATTCTGCCCCAGTTACAACTTTATTCCACTATGTTTTTTTGCTATTTGTCTTAAGCCTCTAATGGTTTCTACTCAATGACCATTCTCAATGTATACTCTGGAGTGAGCTGGCAAGCCACTTACCATGAGGAAAAATATCCACAGATGCTGAGTGGACTATGTTCCCTTCGTTCCTGCTCTTCGTCCAATCTGGCATGTGTGAGCCTAACAGCTATAATTACCCTTGTTAATTTCTACTACAGGTAAACAATACATCATAGCATGTCCTTTGATAACAGTTGATTAATATTCATAAATTTACCAAAGATCATGACAATAGGAGTCGACTTAAGACTAAATCATATTGGGGTTTCAAGGAACATATTCAAAATAAGCCAAGTAGTAATTGTAAAAAACCTACACCAACATTTATTCCACTTATTGATTATTAAAAATAAATGGATCTATGAATGGTTGCACAACCCTTAGTTTTCATCACCCCTGATGACAATGACTGAGTCAGACATCGAAACGTCAGCCTACATGGAGACCATCACCCTGTTGGAAACCCGAGAAAGCTTCTTAGGTTCCTCATATCAGTGAAATAAATAATATTAATAATATGTAACAGCATTCATTAAGCATGAAGCATTATAGACCAAATCCATTTTACACTAAAATTTTGTTATAAGTGAAAAATCATTGATTACCTACCATTGCTTGATTATCCATCCATGACCCTCTTCTCCATTAACTTCTTCAATTTATAAAAGGGAGTTACCAAAACTATGAGTGCATACTTGACTTAAATTATGACAGACATTTAATTTAAATGAAAGCATAAAAATTCTGATCAAGTTGACTTTAAGTCACACAGGAACGACATCTGTACACTTAAGTTGACTGCTAAGTAATTGAGTACCTGGATAACTTGAGGCACACAACTTATCACATGATATTGTTTGCTCTCTGCTGTTAGATTAGATTGTTAGATTAGATTGTTGTTGGGGGGGCCTTCGTCAGGAGCCCGGGCACTTAGACCTTTCTTGGTCCATTGTGCCAACCCCATGCCTGTCTGCCACTTGCAGACAGGGGACAAGAGCACCTCGGTAGAGGTATGGAGGATTGGCCTCCCCCTGCCTAACCCCAGTACCAGGTATAGTGGATGTCCTCCCTCCAACCGGCCCGGTTTGGCCTGGCCTCTCAGGCCTGCCGGTATAGGTATGGAGGGAGTATCATCTCTCCATCCATGCCTGGTTGAGGTATGGAGGAGGGTCACCCATCCAACCACCGTCCGGGCCCAACGTTGCTTAACTTCGGTGTTCTGATGGGAACCGGTGTTTTAACGTGGCTAGGCCCTTGCCCGCTCTCTGCTGTTAGTGATGTCTGTTTGGATTTGGAAACTGGCTCTCTTCTAATAATTTACTCCATAATACCCTATATTGGCATATATCCTTTGCCTCTATTGCATTCATACATTACTTCATTCACATTCTCTCCTATTCTTAAGACTCCTAATCTTCCTCCTTTAATGTCTCTTCCACCACATCATGAACCCACAATTTTTTCCATCTTCCTCTTACGCTATTCACTCCTCAATCACAATCCTGTTCCAATACTCAACTCTAATCTATTATTTAAACATTGCCAAACCCACAGAGAATAATCCTTTCATAAAGTCCATTACGGTAGCATGAAGGAAGAGATATTTTCAAAATGTCACAAGAAAATTAATAAAAAGATATTAGCTTTAGTTCCCATAAGTATCCAGTAAGTATATCAAGCAAAAATCAACATGAAATACACTCAGAATCTTTACTCTTAAAAATCCAAGATGGTATGTATATTGTTCTAGCAAATTCAATGATTGCATGGGGGAAATAAACATTTGTCACAGTATGCACAGCTGATTTTTCTTCTTTGAATCAAAACTAGGTATGACATGCAACTGTTATAACTCATATTATATGTAAACACTACTGTTTTCTAATTACAGTTCTATAATATAGAGAGAACTGGCAGAGTGGATATTGGTCTGAAGTTATTGATGGCTATAACCATTGATAAGCACTAAACCATTGTGTAAATTAATAATTGATCAGAGGCTATTCCTTGCAAAGATAATAAACATATATATTGAGGTCAGATATTTAGTAAACATTCTTATAACCTGATTGTTCCATGCATTTCATAAAATCTACAGAGTAAACTAGTTATAATTTTGCCTAGATATAGTATTCCCTACCTGTTACATGATATAGTCTAGTAAATGGCAACTAGAGTAGCAATCAGATAGCAGAGAAACTCACTGACGCTTACATATTTTATTGCATTGGTGCTTCTTAATGATAGCAGCAATATCATCTAGAGGAAGAACGAATGTAGTGGGTTTAAAATTAGCACTGTCAGTGCCAAACAATTTAAGAAGATTCATCACATCCTGCAAACAGTTTTTAAATCCTTACTCATACACATCATAATAACAAATATTTTGTGTGTATTAGGCATTTCTTATAGGTAGCTTAGAAGCAATATATGTTAACACTTACTGATAAGAATTTGATATGTATAACTGTTGAATACCCTGTAAGACATAACTATAATAATCAAATCGTTTTCGTAACCAATTGACATCTCCAATGTACGGGCAAAAGCATTTTGTGAGGGGGAATTAATATAGCACTAAAGATTCAATACTATAACAAAGTGCATTTTTACTGAATATACATTTTATTGAAAGGTACGCAGGTACATATACAAACCATCATTTAATAATATGCTTTTTAAACATTTAGAATCTATGTGGCATTGCGAAAAACATATTTACTGAACATCAATATAATTGACTAGTATGATTAGTTATCTAAGTGACGAAGTGCATGGTGAAACCCCAACGATTTTAATCGATGGCAACAAACGAAGCATGTTTTGTAAGGAGCGTTTTACATTAGATATAAATCACTCAAGTGGCTGAAAAAATTCATATATTTCAACAAATATTGAGAATAGTAAACGTGAAGTCCTATTCAGTTCACTTTGGCACAAGAAGTGCTTCACGAGAAGAAAACAACATCACGACAGAAGCAACTTAAAAAAAGTATTCATCGTAGGACTGATTGTTATTATTAGAATCACAGATATATATATACACAGCGAATGTCTTGGACTCCTGTATAAGCACTAATACCCTGAATTTATGCTTTATATTTACGATGTAAACAATAAACGACGAATATTACGTTAACCTATGAACAAATCTTCGATTTTGGCATTTATTAATATTGTAAGCACTCGACGATCACGAGACAGTATTTCAGAAGCACAGTAACTAAATTATAGATATATAGTACGATGTAAACAAACCTTTACCAAAGTTGAACGTTCGCTTTTTTACATGCAATTCACTCTTAGACAAACACAGCAGCAAACTATGAGATTATTTCAGGGGGTACTGTAACTTAAAAATCTACGACGTTAACAAACAAAAACTTTTCTTCACTATATAGGCTATTTTTGAAGCACTAACTCTTGGTAAATTTACGACATAAACAATAACTTTAGCATAAGTTGAACATACACTTTCTTCGTGTAACTCACGTCCAGAAACACAAAGCAATATTCTGCCATTTCAGAAGCACAGAAACTTTTATAACCTCCACGGTGCATTTCCTGTCATAACACATCCATTAGGAGCGTAAGTCTACCTAACACAAATAACCTTTAAATATCAAAATATCACCACAAGAACACACGCAATACATCACAGCACATATAACATTTGTAATCACTGAATTTCCATAATTGCATTGTCACTTAAATACACGATAAACCATCGTTTCAATATTCTCGACAAATATTACGTCTCGTGAACAAGTGAAACAGACTGTAATTGAAAATTAAATTTTAGTGCTACAGTCGGATAATTTGCTTTAAATTCTTACAGCCAAAAGAAAACGTTGATCGTTTCGAACTACGTACATACCAAAATAAAATTTCGCTACTAAATTAGTATTCATCATTGGTTTCTATAATGAGTTGTTAATAATTTGTGGTCGATAAAATGTCACTCTTCAATAGTTTTGTAATCAAGTGGGATATTCTTCGTATAACTATACTTAAAATCACAAACCAAGAACATTGTGTAAAAACAAAACAAACCTTCGCACGATTGCACAATTGTGCCTTCAATTGTTTTCAAAGAATTACCCACAACTCCACGGAAACCGGCACTGAACGAGGTAGCTGCACTGAAACCTGCTCACTAGCTGGAAAATCGGTCTCTCTGATCGACGATCGAAGATCGAATCACAAGCGGGAGTGACCGACGCGACCGAAATCTCTCAAAAGACCGACTTTGCCCATCACTACCCCACCCCCTTGTTCCCGGAGATAAGAGCCGCTCTCGAACCTCTTGCAGGCAAGGTCAACGGTATCACCGGTGACGGGAGGGTATGTTCCCCCCTCCCTCACACGTCGTCGTCTGAGTCAAGTGGCCCAAGGGGCAAGTGGTATTTTACCCGAATGTGTGGGGATTCCCCAGTTTCCCAACGCCCTGTTTTCCCATGTGGAGTGCCCTCGGACGCCCCTCCCCCCTGCCCCTACCGTCCGTGGGGTATATAAGAGCACGACGAGCACGACAAAGGGGAGAATTCATAAGTGATTGGTGGCGGGAGGCTATGCCTCCGCAAGAACCATTCCAAAGTAGCCGGAGGCCATGCTCGACGAGCATACCCAGAGGAAGGATCCGTGAGAGTCTGAGACGGGACGCAACCAGGAAGGGGAAGCCTTCTGAGCCGCACAGTTCTCAGAGCGACTCTCGATACCAGCGAGTGAGGGGTTACAAAGGGAAGCTGCAGGTCCATGCTGCGAGCGCCACCCACCAGTAACCCACGTGTCGGAAGTTACTCCTGCCATCCTCGAAGGCCTCCTGGCGACTTGACGTAAGCCATCATCAGTTCACCAATCCCCCCCCCCCTCTCCCTCACCCAATTTCATCGCAACTTCAAGATCTGAACCAGGTAGATCCGAGGGGTTGCAGGACTTTGAAGCACCCCTGAATACCAACATAACTGTCAAGTGTAATTTCATGTTGGTTGGCCCTTGGCCAGATTTGTGTGTGTGGAATCTTATTAGCGGGCGCCTTAAGCGTCCCCGATTCACTTCTTCCGTTGCGTCGGCTGTGACGCGGAAGCATTAATTTTCTTGTTTCAAGTGTATTCACATCCATCTATTGCTCATTTGTCTACCCTCCCCTATCATTCCAATCATATCTCACGCGCATCAGGGTAACATTTCATTGCTTGTCATCAGGGTATTATTTTCATTGCATGTCATCAGGGTATTATTTTTTTGTGATTGTTCATGAGCCATAATAAATTGGTACAGAAGGAATTGTTTGTGGTTCCTCCCAGTTACTGGGAAGGTTTTTCCCCTTCCAGCCCCTTGTATCAAATGTTTGAGTATTGAACGACTCGGGGGGATCCTTCATTTTATTTTGGATTTCGCGGAGTACGCCCCTCGTCGGGCTCAAATGCGGATCTCTATGTGTGCGGATGTCCCCCTTTTTGAACGCGGATTAGGAGGATGGATCCGTTACAATAAATATATATATATATATATATATATATATATATATATATATATATATATATATATATATATATATATATATATATTCATACAATCATAGGAAATGGAAATGGACAGGAACACATAAAAGGACGAACACAGGGTTTGGTGGGGAAGATGAAAATGTGTCGAATCCAGACAGAAAAATTTCACTTTACACAGGATTTCCTGGGTAAGGTGAAATTTTTTCTGTCTGGATTCGACACATTTTCATCTTCCCCACAAACCCTGTGTTCGTCCTTTTATGTGTTCCTATCCCTTTCCATTTCCTATGATTGTATGTATGTATATATATATATATATATATATATATATATATATATATATATATATATATATATATATATATATATATACAGTATGCCAAGAGGGTGGCCGATAAAAAATATAAACACGGAAAAAAGAACACTTACAGATAAAAACTTCCGATATTTCGGTGAAGAGTAGCTCCACCTTTCTCAAGGTTTCAAGTAGGAATGAAGAAAAGGAGAGAGATTGAGGTATGGGAGGGGAAAGAGGGGGAGACGAAGGTGTAAGAGGGGAAGGAGGGGAAAGACGAAGAGCGGGGAGAGGGCGTTCTTCGTCTTTCCCCTCCTTCCCCTCTTACACCTTCCTCTCTCCCTCTTTCCCCTCCTTCCCCTCTTACACCTTCGTCTCCCCCTCTTTCCCCTCCCATACCTCAATCTCTCTCCTTTTCTTCATTCCTACTTTAAACCTTGAGAAAGGTGGAGCTACTCTTCACCGAAATATCGGAAGTTTTTATCTGTAAGTGTTCTTTTTTCCGTGTTTATATTTTTTATCGGCCACCCTCTTGGCATACTGTATATTTATCACCCGAGTGATTCTCCTGGAAGTTTTATATATATATATATATATATATATATATATATATATATATATATATATACAAGGCGTTGAGGTTGGGGAAGGATAGGAAAGTAAATCAGTGGACACTCACTGGCAGATGATCCATGACGACACCGGTGTCCACTGCTTAGGGTAGCTTTCGGGCTAAGGACCCATCTTCAGCTGGAGGAGATTCACTACTCAGTAGTGAATCTCCTCCAGCTGAAGCTGCAACAAATAATATATATATATATATATATATATATATATATATATATATATATATATATATATATATATATATATATATATATATATATATATATATATATTTGTTGCAGCAAATAGTATACATATATATAATATATATATATATTATATATATGTATATATAATATATATATATATTATTTGTTGCAATTTTCTACATAGAAGAAGTGCATTTTCTTTATATGCTGTTCGAACGAACGACGAATTTCTCAACATGTTTGGAGAGTTAGAGAAAACACTTGACGGAATTAGGAGTTGGTAGAATAAATGGTTGGAAATGGTAATGAGGGGAGAGGGGATGCTGACAAGAGAGGAGGATGTTGGGTAAGCGGGGAAGAGGATAAAAGAGAATTAAGAAAAAGAGAAGAAAGATACTTATGGACGGGATGAAGAAATGTAGGATGTATGCTGAGATGATGAATGAAAGAGTGTATGGAGACCCACCTTTTACGGATACACTATCTAAAATATCAATGTGTCGGCAAACTGAAATAGGAGACACGTTCACATCCCTTCCCCCTTATTCGACTCAAGAATGCTCTCTCAAGAGATGAAATCGAAGTCTCCACATCCACCGGGATTTCAAATTCCCGTGATAAAAAAGCATTATTTTTTCCTATCCCGCAAGAGTCGTGTTTTTGATGTACTTACGGATAAGTACTGAAAATATGAAACTCAATATCTATAAATTTAACATTATTGTGTCACTGATATAACAAGGTTAAAATTAATAATATATTCTGAATTTGTCATGTACCAATTGCTTTTTTTCTGGACAGACCCGAGCTTAATTTGTTCCTTAGTTAGGGCCAACGCTAAATTTTCCTGAACTAAAGTTACAAGATCTATGTCCCTTTTCGTCGTCAAGAATTCAAAATAATAAATGGAATTAAAGATCTAGATTGGCGACTATTCTTGTATTATATACCATATATATAATGGAGTATCACTACTGAAAACATAATATTAATTGAATTTTATGAATGGTGGGCATTCTCTTCTGAATTTTTAATTATAAATTTTGATATCTATATAGAATAGGTTAAAATATCTGCATAATTATCGGTGGTTTACCACAGTAAGTACTAAAATTAGTTGTGGCGAATAAAATAAAGCTACATAAAAGGGTACTAAAGTAAACATATAAATCCAACTCTAGTGATACTAACGATGAATTAGGAGGCATGACTACGACCCCTTCCCCCCTTTCTCAAAACAAGAATTCTCTCTCAAGAGATGAAATCGAAGTCTCCACATCCGTAGGGATTTCAAATTCATGGAGCTCTCTCCCGATTCAGGAAGGCAGAGAGGGTGGGAATCGACAGGGTAAGGGGTGGTGGTGAGGAGAGGGGAGTACGGAGGGGGGGAGATGTGGGGCCTGCATAAAAGACGAGCGACAGACGATCAAAAGGAGAGGAGAGGGATGAAAACGAAGGAGGGATGATGAACGCGGCTTGTCTCTTCCGTTCGCCGAAGGTGTCGTATATGTCTCTCTCCCTCCCAGGGGGGTGACGGGGGGCGGGGGGGGGGAAACTTCCGCAGTCACGAAAAGGGCGCGAACCCTTCTGAAAATCCGAGCGAAATTTCCGACTCAACGCTTGCCAGGCTTGTCTTTTTCCACGGTTCAGGCTCTTCCGGTTGTCTTCAACGCAATTAGCGAGCGCACAGTAAACGTTTAAGGCGTCTCGAGTTAGGATGAATTTTCATGAAGGTCCTGAAATAGATTTCACGCATATAGAGAGAATGAATGAAAGCACACGGCTCGAAAGCATATTAGGGAAGGAAATTCATGAGTACTTCTCATTCATCAAAGATTTACATATGGCCGTTTACAAATACGACACATTTGTATACAAATGAGTCATGAAATTTTAAAATCAAAGTATTCGTTCGATATGAATTGCATCATAACGTTAAACTAACTGGTTTCATTAATAGTCTCTTAATATATTTGATCTTGCTCTTGATGGAATGGAGTTTCTTCAGTGTCAGGAGAATGAAGTCATGGAATGAAGTTACTTCAAAGTTCCATAAGTTACCAAGATGGCGGATGCAAGACGAACCACTTCGAGGATTAATTACTCGAGATAAGATTTTTTATGAGACGAATGACCATATTATTAACTCATGCAGACTGTTAATAATGAGCAAGAGTAATTTCATGCATTAGATAAACATTCATGAATTGCAGCTTGTGGTATAACAGTGGGCCAAGCATTCGAAGCAATTGGGGGTTAAGTTAAGAAACCGATAGTTCTTGCAAACGGATTACGTTATGAGGTTTATTATCTTATGATACACATAGCTATCTATCCCATAGCTAAAAGCTCGTCCAACCGGCCATCAATAACGTAATGTAGCGTCACTATCAAAAGTCTCCATAGCATAGCACAGATTCCACATCATTTTCTCAACAATTGGGTATTTTCCAAAATTTTAAATTTAAGTTTACGGATCTTTATGCGCTACTTAAACTCGAACAAGCTTGCGGAGTGAAAGTAGTTTGAAAATTAATTCAATATTAATTGAGATATTTAAGATTGAAATAGTCGAAATTTCAAATTTTTTTACGCCGCTGCGAAACGAATTCTGATTGGCTTGACGTCATTTTCGCTGAGCGATAAACGGATGTGAGGGAAAAAGTGAGTAACTGTAGAAGATCTACCGTATATTTAAAGAGTTTTCATTGAAAACAAAGACTATGGCCTGCAATAGTTTTATTAAAACCACATAAGATAATTTACCCAAAGTGGATATGTTTATGGTGGGCGTTTTAATGAAGAAGTACGAGTGATTTAATGCTGCGGAAATTTGTTGAGCTTAAGTCCAAAAAATGTAAGCCTAAAGTTTGCTTTTAAAATCGTCATTACTGTTTTATATAATTTTTGATACATATAATTATGTATTTGGCGTATGAACTTTATTAACTGTTTTTCCAATATACTCATAATCATTTTGATACTTCTTTCTTTATCGAAGTCCATATCAGTCCATGCAACAGTAAACAAACAGTATCTTAGTAACATATCAACATAACACAGTACTTGCCAAATGTTTGTGCTGCCAATACTCGAAACACCTAAAACGTTAATTTTTTATTTGCTAATTAGTGATTGTTTGTAGAGGAGGTTTATAGAAGTGGCTTATCTGCTGTAGAAATGCCTAAAAATAGATTCTCATCTCCTAAATGTCTATTCAAAGTTTAATTTAAGTGTTGTTATATTATAAAGCTTCTCGTGAGAGTTATGGTGATAATGCTATAGGATACGTCCAAGTAAAGAGAGATGGACCACTGTGCACAGTCATTGCAAGAATATGTCCAGAACACAAAGTGCGGAGTAAAGCATACATTTTTACGGGTGGACATTGAGGAATCCAAGGAAGAATTCTCAATCATTCAATGTCGTGATTGCGTGAATAAATTTCTTGTTCGGTGTTTCAACCGATGTATTTGTACATTTTGGCACAAAACACCATCTATATCCCTTACTTAGATGCCATTTAAAGGCATATCTAGAAACGCGAAAACGTCAAAAACTAATTTCGCCGCATTTGTTTCCACCGTAAGCATAAGGAAACGCCCGGGTCTAAATGTAAACAGCGAAAATGACGTCACAGGCCATTCGGTTGTTTTCGGAGTGTGCTCGGGAGTATTCGTAACCTTCAACTTTCTTTAGCTTTTAAAACCGAAATTCATACAATTTGATAAGAAAATTTTTAGCCGATGCTATAAGTTCAAGTAACTGAATCAGAATATAGATAGTTTGAAATACGTGGAAAATACCCAATTGAACCTCACCGGGTTCCATGACTCAATTATGAAGGAGCAAAGGAAAATCACGGGGAGTGGGTAATTATGGACCAACTACGAGCAACCTACGGCCCATAACAATAGCGTTGTGGTCCAGAAAAGATTAAGGCAACAGGAGACATCCTTTGAGAATGCCGAACATGGAAATAGATAAATGGAAATGGCAATAGTCGGGTGGTCCAGAAGAGATTAAAGCAGCAGACGAAAGCCTTTGAAGACAGCGAACAATTAAAATAGATGACCTACTGACTTGGAGAAATTCGAAATCTTCAGGGCACACATCTCTCGCGCGGGTCCAGACCAGGTAAAACATTATACCCACTGATGCACACAAAACAGAGGAAATGAATGAAAACAGATCAATCAGCTTCTTCTTCGTTTTATCATAAAGGATGGTATATAGCAGCACGGACAAACTGCGGCCCGCGGGCTGTCTTGCCCGCTTGATATGTTGAAGGGGCCCGCGGGCTGTTTCTAATTCGTCATAGACATCTACATACCACCTTGCGAGCAACCGCATAGGCTTGTGGCAGGGGGTGTAAGGACACCTGCCATGGGAGGCGAGGGAATAGGAAAAATGAGAGGGTACAGGACAGAGAAAAATTTTATGTGAAAAATGTGTCTTCTACTAGTGCCACGCTGTTTTTGTTGTAATAACTAATGGTGCAAGGGAAGAAGCACATTTTGTACCTACCAGTTCAGCAGTGTATCTCAGTTAATTTGACGTATAAATCAGTTCTGAAGATATAGTGTGGGATTATATAACACAATCTGGACCACTGACCAAAAAAGGGTTGCCCAATCCGGCCCGCTCACCGAAAAATGCATGTATTGTATAGAGTGAGACCGTAAACCAGAGTACCGTCCACCCATCCCGAAAACCTATCAAATCCTGACGCGGTAGAGATTTTTCAGAGCTATCGCAATCCCGTAAATTTTGCCTCGCGAAGGCCATTTAAGTAGTCTCTTTTTTACGGAATAATTATAAAAACTTTGTTAACTCCACTAATTTATTTAATAACACGACCCGGGTTTCAAGACCTGGTGT
Source organism: Pyrrhosoma nymphula (assembly GCA_963573305.1). Taxonomy (NCBI): domain Eukaryota; kingdom Metazoa; phylum Arthropoda; class Insecta; order Odonata; family Coenagrionidae; genus Pyrrhosoma; species Pyrrhosoma nymphula. The sequence goes on from OY754330.1 coordinate 117,157,597, forward strand.
CATCTTCAGGCCTGACCTGAAGATGACACCAAGTGTTGAAACCCGGGTCGTGTTATTAAATAAATTAGTGGAGTTAACAAAGTTTTATAATTATTCCATAATGGGTCATTTCCACAAGGTCAACTTTGTGTAGAGTCTCTCTTTTGTTGAATTGAACGTAGTATGTGAATATATGAAAAAAGATCTCGACTAAAAGCAATATTAATGCATCTTTAGAAGTAAGAAGGTGGGGCTGAATATAACGGTGGGAGGGCACAAAATAGAGCAGGTCGAGCAGTTTACATATCTGGGTTTAGTTTATCCTTATGTATCTAGCAACACTATTGGATACATACCTATGTACTGTTTCTCCAACCGTCCATTAAACAGAAATATTTATCCCAGGAACAAAATTTAAAAAAAATGGAAAGCCCTGTCTCCTTATCTCCTCATCGCCATAACCTCCTCCCACCCCTACCGCCTTTTTGGCCGAGGTATGTGCACAAGCTTCAGCACCTTATTTGTACCTTGAAAATGACAATTGTTTTCTGAAACCATTTTCGGTAATACATTATAAGTGTTGAGTAGTACTAAGCTATCGTTTGCTATATCTTTTAAGGTATTCCTCATTCTTTTTTTTCATTCATTCACCAGTACTGCAGCAAGTTCAAATCAAGGAATTCGCTCAGGTTTAGTTTAAGATATTATTTGGGTAGTTTAAAGACGTTCCATCGCGGAAAGCTTTAACTTAAATTTCTGCACACGTAAACAGCTTTATGACACGTTGAACGGGAAACATACGTCACTATGTGCGGCACAACTTCCCAGAAAGGGGATTTAAAGCGCAGGAATAGCACGGCTGAAGGGAGAGAAAACTTAATGGGGAGGACGATACGATTCACTTAAGAGTTGGCTAGGCCCGACTTCATGGAGGTATTTAAGTTCTCCAGGGCCGACATCTCATTCAACTGGCGTATGCCAAGAGGGTATTGCTCAGTAAACCACATAGGTAACGGAATATTAAAGATTTAAGGCAAGCATCAGCGCCCCGGAGCGACACCAAGATCCACAAGACGTAGAAGTATCGTATCGTTGGTTCAACGCCATCGCTACACATACGTGTAGGTCACCATCATAGGTATTCTTCTACAAGGAAAAAAATGCATTTGAGGATTCATAACTACACTTTCAAAGCGTCTGGAAAAATGCATCATGTCTATTCAATATTAAAGTCATTTTAAAAAATGGATTTTCTCCAGGAAATTTTAAATGAATCTTAAATTAATTTAAAATAAATTGAATGAAATGGATTTAGCCACCTTTATTTCGAAAGCAATTCCGTTCTAATTTTTAAAATATATTTGGCTAAAACGAGTTCATAATGCATCTCGCACCCATTTAACATACCTATATTTTTTTAAATCCATTTTTCAAATCCCACTTTAAAAGCATTTTGAATGAATCCATGCTCTCAAATAAACATTAGGTTGATAGCCTATCAGGCACTTTCTGTTACTTCCCCGACTTTGGTGAGCTTCCTCAAACGGTCCTAACATAAAACTACCAATTTTTCACAAAAGACCCCTTCACAAAGTCATCTTTTGTAACGTCCAATATTTCTAATCTTCTCCAGCCCTCCTTAAGGCTTACCCAAAATCTCACCCTCTGTCACATTCTTTTCTATGTCATAACCTCTAAACACACCTCAATGCCTCTTTTTCTGCTCACTTCTATTTTTTTCTACCAGCTTTATTTCCTGCCCAACCATATCTACTGCATTTTTCCTCTCCACTCAGCTAACCCTTACCATCCTGCACACAAACATACCTCTAATGCCTCCCGTCTACACTCACCCTCCATCCATGGTGATCAAGTTTTTGAGCCATACAATGTTATGCTTCGTATTAGGGTCTTGACTATTCTTTTCTGAGCGTCTTTTATCAATTTTCCACTCTTATTAATGTATCCACGCAATTCTTCACCCCATGCCACTAATGCCTATCCCATCGAGAATTCTCCTCAGGCATGTTGTCTACTCCACCTGCTACACTTTATGGCCTCCGGTCTTAATACTAATCCTAACCATCCTTCTTCCGTAAAACCATTGTCTTTTTAAGAAAAACAACATAAAAATACGACGCCACCTAAAAAAGCGTTTCCTCACATTTTTCCACTCACCAGGAACTCCTTAGCTTACCGTTTCTTTAGGAAGTGCCTCACTCAGTTCGATCCATCCTAGCATAACATAAAATAATGCTACCCTCCCGCCATTATACAGCTTTTTTCGCGTACCGCGGAGGATACGTATACTCACGTTCTGAGATATCTGATAAAGAAAAACATGAGTCAAACGCTGATAATGAAGGGCCTTAAGGCGATGAGCAGGTCTGCACACTCACTAGATGGAAAGTTTAGGTGGGCAGTATTCATTAAAAATCAAACTACGTAGAACATCTCGATCACGACTTTTATGAAAACAATAAATAATAAGAAAACCAACTGGGTACGACAGAAAAATATCAACAGCGTCATTTCAAACGCTAAATTTTCGACCTTCTGTACGATCATTGAAACTATTTTGTTTCTTTAACGATAGATGGTAATAATTGGATCCCTTAGGGGGCCAAAATATCTTCTTCCAGCTGCCTGGTCGGTTTTCCATCGAATTCTTTAAGAAAATAAGAATTGGTTAAAGCACTCCTGTGACAGAGACACTCAAACGCTCAGTCAACATTCCAACGACATTTTGCATGCGAGTCATTATGTTACCCAAGTATATAATCTAATAGATCGCCAACAAGCAGTCAAGGACGCGAATGGGAATACATCGCAATGGACCACTGTCCATTGTGGGGTCCCGCAAGGGTCAGTTCTTGGTCCTCTCCTATTTTCCTTGTATGTCCTTGATCTGCCCAAGTGTATTATAAATTGTAAATACCTTTTATATGCTGACGACTTACAGATTTAACATCACTGCCATTTGCATGAGCTGAATGATGCAATTTCCAAAGTCAATCAGGATGTTCAAGCCGTCAATTCATGGGCTGTAGACAATAACTTTGTGCTTAACCCCAGAAAAACAAAATCTATGTTACTCGGTACCTCAAAACTACTCAAACATGTTGACTTTGATGTTTTGCCAAAGATTATTGTTGGTGATGCGGAAATATCATATGCAAACTCCGTTAAAAATCTTGGGGTCATATTGATGCCCAATTTGTCTTGGCAAAACCATGTTCAAGCCATCAGCAATAAGATTAACATGATCCTGTTTCAGCTAAAAATTCATAAAAACCTTTTGCCCTCTCATACCCGCAAGCAACTGGTATCCTCGCTAATATTCCCCCATATTGATTACTGCTGTCTTGTTTATCATGACCTAACTGAAGAGATTAACACCATGATTCAACGACAACTAAATATGTGTGTCAGGTTCATTTATGATCTTAAAAAAGATGATCATATATCCCCTTATTTTTCTAAGTTAGAATGGCTTAAAGCTAAAACAAGGAGGGAAGACATGCTTGCCTCCTTTTTATATAAACTTTTCAATTGTCAACAGCCTGAATATATCATGCAATTTTTTCAGTCTAAAGAGAAAAATCGAAATGTTGCAACTCGAATGTCACCAGATTTTTTTAATTGTCCCACTACACCGAACCTCTACATTTAATAAATCCTTTTCTGTTGTTGGGACAAGGATATAGAATAGTACTCCTGAACTAATCAAAAACTCCAAATCACTGATTGCTTTCAAAAACATACTGTTCAATAAAATGCTATTACAGGAAAAAATGTAATTTACCAATATGCTTGTATTTTTTGTTACCATTATTATATCATTTATTGTATGTATCCAATTTTACTGTGTACTCGAGCTCTGATACTAATGTATTCCTTTGTATGTTCTTAGTGGACCAAGGGTCCAAGAACAATAAATATTTCTATATATATTTCTTTATATAATATGTTGTATTTTAATGGAACTTGCTAACAGCCTTAAAATAATAACTAAGGTTGATACCGTAGTGTATGGCGAAGGCTGTCGTTTGGGGAGCAAAAAGTTGCATCTCAGGTAAATACTATGTATTTATAAATTTTAATTCGCAAAAATGGATCAAAAACAAAATAAATTCACATTTCCCGTAACTTATACAGTTTTCCAGTTAGCTGATTTGCGTGCACATGTTTATTAATTTATTAGTAGAATTACAGTATCTTCAAAAAATCTATAAAGCGGGACTACATATGTATTTAAATAAGGATTCGCATCTATAGCAAGAGGAAAACCATTACCTTTTAATGGTTGTATTTGAAAGCGTTTGTTACTACAAATAATTTCGGTACACTATATTAACAATTTATTTAAGTCTTACTACTCGTAATGATGAGCTAATTATACAATATAAAAAATTATTCTATTAATTGTAATGGTGCTGAGATAATAAAATATAGATTTTAAATAGATTGTCTCTTCATGTTAATTTACGGAACCAAGCTGACATCAGTGAAATGAAAAGACGCAACCTTTGATTACAAGCCTACAATCTTTTACATGGGAACGTCCCCGCTCAGAAAAAGTCTGAACACAACCACGAGGCACTCCTAAATGCCGACAAAATGGCCAACCTAGAGTGGATAAAGACGAGACGTGATCATATTATCTGGATTCCCACGAGTCACGTTACCCAGAGGAGTAAACTAGAGTTCCCAGATTAATCCCACAAGAAGCACCATAAGTAGTGAGCATCGAGTGAAGACTGAAAATAAAATGATTTATGCCTTGAGTTCAAGCCATTACTTCAGCATGCTTTGAATGCGTAAACAAGTCAGGAGTGGACAGCAGAGTGGGGATAATACACTAGCATGTTACTTAAACAAAGAGACCCACGGTCATCCGTCAATTGTTTCTGTTTACTCTTCACTTTACTGACTGGCGCTCTGGATTCAATGTACAAATGCAACGGGATCCCACTTATCTCGGCTTTGGCCTGAGAGGCTTATGTTTTCCCCCAGTTCCAGCACGCAAATGGCCAAATATACCGGAGGTAGTAAAATAAATTACAGTGAACTACTGGTAGGCATGAACTATACACTGTATCACGCTCATTTCGTGTTGGCTTACTCGATGAGAACTCCGTCCAAAAATATCTTCCTAAGATCTGATTTTCCTTCATAAGTTTGCTGAATGAGAATCATTCACCTCGCAGCAATACCGAGAAAAAAACGGCCAAGTAAACCGGAAGGAGGGGAAAATATGAACCTTAAATATCGTTGCCAGTATTACTAACGAATGCATCACAACAAGAATGAGTACATTTTTGTTTCAGGGAGACCAAGCTCAATCCAATTAATCCTCGCCGAACAAATTATCTATTTAAAGAAAAACAAACAATAGTATGATTGCATAACGCCATTTGCACTGCTACTGTTCTTCTGATTGCGCAGTAAAATCCAATCTACAAGAAGAGTTAATCGTATTGTAAAGGATGAAATAATAGCCATAACGCCACATAATATTTAACATAGGAATATAATCTTGGGATGGCATTATTTTTAGAATAATCAGTGTGCCTAAGTATACTAGGTAAAGAAACATAACTCCAACTGAGGATCAAAGAATGATTTATCTCGCAACTCTTAAAAAATTAAAGTAAAACGATCAAAATCGAAAAATCGAGCTTATTAAATCTTAAAACCAATGTGGTGCGTAAATCACGGATTGACTGAAGTTCAAATTCTTCAGAAGACATACTCGCCTGGAAAAAGAGACCTACTCAGAGTATCATACAACCAAAAATCAGCACCGTATGCTTTACCCATGCTTCATTTCTTCACGTCATCCAATGACAGTGTCAAAGTTGTAAAGAAAAAACCTATACGGACTCACTTCCCTCCCCCTCCCTAAAAGTTTTCAATATATTAAAATATGGGGCACTACAGGAAAATTTATATATTTTTTTTCTAACAAAGAATGTTTATGTTGAACTGGATATTCCCAGGCGTTGCTTTGTGGAAATCCATATTGACAGAATCAATACAAACTTTGTAAATTTTACAATGAATTTTATTCAATACGACCGATTTCATTGCATAGGCGACATCATCGACTGAAGATGTCGCTTATGCGATGAAACCGGTCGTATTGAATAAAATCCACTGTGAAGTTTACAAATTTTGTATTGATTCTGTCAAAGAATGCTAAGAAGGTATTTCATTTCTTCTTTATTCCGAACAACTTTCTCAAATAATGTGTTCGTAATATTCAAATTAAAACATCGCGGGTATAGTTTTCTTTTTAGAAATCCGTACTGAAAAAACTTTGAAAATCAGCAGTTACACTACAGTCGCAAATACACCCTTTTTTGCCTTAACAACCATTTTTCTCCAACTTTGGCATTTCAAAAATTTTCACTCCCCACACACTACCCTGCTTATACTCAACATGGATACCCCCCGAAACGAAATCTTGGTTTCGTCACTGCTATCCTCCTCCCAAAAATGGCAAAAGTGGCATTAGTTTTCACTCGCATCCACTTACACAAACTATTACAGCTTCGAAAAAAGTAAGAGGTATAGATAAATGAAGTGTTAGCTCGCGCTAAGCAAGTGTAACAACTGCAAGGCGACCTCCATCTCCCATCGCCACCGAATTTCAGCTCCACCGTATCTTGAGCGCGGCGACATAGATAATTAAGTAAGCACAGAAGTTCGAGACTTCTCCCACCCACGTGCAGTCTGCGCCGGTGAGCAGACTCCAGTAATCAACGAATCCCTTTGCGCGCGATTCTGCTGAGAACCACGCCCTTTGTGATTTTAAGTGCCGACACCTCACAGCTTTTTGCACTGTTAACAACTAAAAGGTCGCTATAGAGCACGGTGATCTCAGCATGTGCTGGGCCCAAAGACGAGAGATCCTAAACTAAGGTTTACAGACGTCACATATCATGACGAACTTCGAGGAAAAAAAAAACGGTATAACATGCTTCTGATTGAGTACTCCTATTATCTTGACCTGAAGAATTAGTGTTACTATTTTTTAAATATTCTTACAATCATAATCATTAACAGTCATCAGTCCGGAGATTGGATTACTTCAGCTCTACACTCAATTCTCCTCTCTGCCAACCGCTTCTTTCCTACATAACTCTTCACTTTGACGTCCTTCATAATTGTATGGTTGTATGTAGATGTAGATTCCATTCTCGGTATTCCTCTGTAATTCCTCCCATCTATTTCACGTTCCAATATTGTTTTCAATAGGCTGTAGTGTCGCAAAATGTCCAATAAGTTTAGTTTGCCTTCTTTGATAAGTTTTCATTATGCTTTTTTTTAACTCCAGTTTTTCGTAGGTCTTCTTCGTTAGTTATTCTCTCCGTCTATCTTCATCATTTTTCGGTAACACCGCATCTTCATTGCTTCCAATCTCTTTTTCACTGCAGCTGTTAATGTTCCGACTTCACTTTCACATAAGAGCATGTTGCATAAATATTTTATAATAAATTGGTTTCTTACGTTAAGGCATATTGTACTGTGGAACGAATACAATAGTCTTTTCAGTTAGCACTTGATGTCAATCTTTTCAAGGTCAGACTTTTCTTTGTGTTAAATTCTCATAAGTAACTATGCGTTAAGTCTCAAATGAATTTCTTAAATTTTGACAATATACCAAGTTATGAACATTTTGAAAATACAGTTTTCCACATTCGAGTTATACACAAGTGATTTAATTTCGGTTAGCGTGGTGTATCGCCATTAGTAACAGCAACATCATGAAATACATAAAAGGCTAGGCAAACCTACCGTGCTCTTCGGCCGAATGCTATAAACGATAAAAATTAGATTGTGGAGACCACTAAAGGAAAACTTTTACATTTTCCGAGACCGATGGGAAAAGTTTAAGGAAGTTTGGAATTTTCAACATGCTACGAATTAGATACGGTTTGTCTGCGACCACTCAGCTCTTGGCCGAAGAACCGAGAGAGGTGAAAAGTTGGTTGGCCATGTGTGCGGAATGCCTAAAGTCCCAGTGCGGTCAATATTGTTTTAAGTTAAAATAATAGAAAATTTTTAGGATTTGAGATAAGAAAGAGGCGAAGTCTATCTATCTTTAAAATATCGACATTCGTCGCAGATTTCAAGGGAAATAGATAGTACGAAGTAGCCCGTGGTCCCGATCCTCTCAAAAAAAAATAAATCAATTTGTAGACTGATTACAGATTTCCTCTGTTGTCCCGATTTATTCCGCAAACACCCAGCGGTGTAATTATCCCTCTGCATTTGCACACAACTGCGGCAGATGCGTAATCAGAGACAGAACTTAATATCTTGAAGTGTAAAGAACTAAAAACTGCTGATAAGCAAGTCTATATTTAGCATAGGTATGCAGCTGAACCGACTCCGATTGGTTTTTCAGAACACTATCGGCGGGACAAGGGGAACAGATTCCTTATGTTTCAAATCAGTTGAAATGATTTTCGTATAAGTTTTTTTCGGGCCAAGCAAAGATTTCAGGGCTTTATGATTAAACATGAATACATTTATTCCATTGGACGTAATAACCTTCTAGATTAAAAATATGCAATGACCTAGTATGATTAGAAATGTGAAAAAAAGGACTTGCAATTCATCGATTAACTGATATACAAACAACAGTTCTTGAAATAAGGCAAAATATTTCATTTTTGTGGTGTTTTCAAAGTTTCACGAAATACTCCTCGGCAAAATAACAGAGATTATGAAGACTCAGCATCAGCAAGGGCTATATCATCCGCAAAACATTTGCTCTCTCCTTTAAATTTAAGCATTAAAATGCATGTAACACAATGTTTACAAACTAAAAATCGGCTGGGTGCACAAAATGTGTAAATCACTAGAACACAGTGAGTTTAATAGTTCCAGTAGTCAAGTCAGCCGAACCCCAAATGTTCAAATCATAACATTTTTAATGAGATATCAGACGAGGTGGTGATAACGGGCCTCAATAGACAGCATGATAGGATTAAATATCAGGCCAAACTCAGAATTTATACCACCAGGTAACTCCAAATACTCAAATCAGCAAATTTTAAACCAAAACAGAGAGGTGGTGATAATGGGCCGCAGAGAGTCAGAATAGCCGGATTGATTGCTAAGCCAAAGTTAGGATTTGCACATTCCCCTCGGCGTCAATATTGCGGCCATGGGAGTAGCAACTCAAAATAAGATTAAAAAATCAATGACTATTTCACGAAATTCAAAATAGAAGGCGACGTACTTGACGCATTATTAAGGAAAAAAGTATAAAAACCTCACATTTTTTATCTTAACCGATCGTTTTTAATAATATTTAAATAAAGCTATACAAATTCAAGGACTCAAAAACTTTTAGATACATTAGATATTTTTAACTAAATCTCTATCTCAAATTTTAGTAAAACTTACGTAGGTACATCCAGTATTCATCCAGTAGGCTTGATTTCACCTTATTTTTAAAACTAAAAGTATTGTATTTCGATACAAGAAAAGAATGAATAATCACACTTTACTTCGGGCAAAATAAAACAAGCACTTCACAAAAAATACATTTCAAAATTGTCCTCAATTAAAACACATGTCTAAATATGTACCTATTTTATTGAGAATTTATTAGAGGTTCGTTTACTAACTAAATAGGTATAATCGCAATATTAGCCTTCATTTATCACTCGTACGATCAAAGCTTGACAGAAGTCATTTAAACTTCACCGTTCATAACACGAAGACCTAAAAATTAAACACAAAAACATTTTTGTTCAAGATACTCTCCGATTCATGTTGCACGCAAAGAGCAGCAAGCAGTTCTCCATTATCAGTCAAATATTTATTTGTATCAGATAGGTGACCAGAAATTGACTACATGCTGCAAAAATTCATGCGCAGGTCGGTCAATACGTAAAACGTTTTTCATCAGCAATTAGACATTGCACATTAGTGCAATCTATACGTATTTCTGGAGGAACGCAGCGTTTTGAGCTTTGGGAACTTGGCCATTGCGGAAAGTTGTGCGTTGACTCGAAGCTGAAGACATATGGGTTATGAGAACATAGCGGCGTAAGCTGGATATCAAGATAGACAAAGGAATATGTTTCGGAAGGGGTAGTAAGAATGCGGTGGCAGAGAACCGGAAATTACAGGTGAAATCGATAGAAAACTGTAAAGTCAAGACATTTCGCTAACGTGTAGAACGGGAATTGGGTCCCCATAGTTGTAAAAATGATTGAAACTCGCTAAAAATGATAACATAAGAAAATGATAAAAAGTTTTGTGGACATCACCGTAAGGCAGCTATGTAATACTACCATTATCAGTATAAGATGGCAAAATTGGCTGGTTTGGAAATACCTTTTTCCTGGAGTTTAACTAATAACGAATGAAAAAACATGCATTTTAACAGTTGTATCATTACTTAGGTATGTATGCTTACCAATATGAGAACGAAAATTCGTGCGAAAGAGGCGGACATTAGTTTTCATGGCATATAAGACTTCATAACTAATTGAATAATCTTGCTATTTATAAGCTAGGCATTAATAAAAGATGAAAAAGAAATAAGGGAAAAATTATAAGGTGCAAGGAAAAGGGAGAAAAACGAGGAAGTGATATGAATTAGATATGATTTGTGAGGTGAGGAAACTATAAGAGATTAGGTTTAGGCAAAGTGAATGGTTGGAACACGTTGTGAAGGGCGAGGGGAAGCTGAAGGAAGTGATAGAGGGCAAGATGTATGGTAAGCGGGGAAGGGGAAGATAAAGCAAACCCTTTATGGACGGGATAAAGAGAGGTAGAATGTCTTCTGAGATGAAGAAAGAAAATGCACAAGGAGATTGGGACTTGCGTCAGTAAAAAGCTAGAGGATTTTTACTCCCTTCCATTTAAATCTTAACCGTTAGATTACCACAAAAACAATGATTTATTAGGAATTTAATGGGAATTAGAATAAGTTTGCATAAAGAAGAATTATATTATACAAAAATGAAATTTCTACATTCACACATAATTGACTTCTAACGAATCGGAAGGTTTCTACCATGCTTAATAGGTGTTATTGTTTAGTTTTCAGAACACGCTATCACTGTAAATTGCTATGGCTCGTTTAAAAAGAAGACGTAAAATAAACTGTTAAAATACTGTTTTCCTCATCAAGGCATCTTCCTCGGAGAGAATCTCAATAAAGTACCAGCTAGGGAAAATAATAGCATATAAACGCTTCATGAGAGGTTTCAAGCGTCAAAATAACACCGCTTGTTAGGGTCTTCTTGATGCAAACATTTGAGAATGGGTATTTATATCCTGTTGAAACTAAATGAAATGAAGGTGAGAATCCAAAGTTTGAACCATCCTTTCTCGGTTTTTGGTGTTATTTTCACCAAAAACATTTGAAGGTCTGTTTTGTTGAGGAAAATTAAATAAAATTCAAATACAATTACGCCTGCTTCGAGCCCGGCCACTCTACACGTGTCCGAGTAATTTACTCTACACTTTGAAATGCTTGGAATGAGGCCAAATTGCAAATGCGTACATTTTGATCCAATTACAACCGTGGAAGGTAGATATATCTGGTAACTCACCACTGAATGCAATATATCGGTCACTGATTAAAGGCGAGCTCGTGAATCCTACAGAGATCATAATGCTGATGAAGCCAAAAATAGTCTTTTTTCCAAAATTTCACTGAAATATCGTGAGGCGTCCTTCACTCTACTTTATAAAATCTTTTTTTCGATTTCAAATTGGCCAAACACTCAGAAAATATCGATGAAAAAATTAGCATATAGTTTTCGGGGTTAATTAAATGAGAACTAATCTATGGATATGTCAGATTGCCCAACACTGTTAGGTACCTCACACACAACCGTCACGGCTTATCCTAATTGTTGGCGGAGGGGATTTGAGTTGTAGTTCCATGGCAGAATACTGAAATATTCGATTTTGTCTCTTTATTTATTAACAACTGCGATATGTATTATTTTTCTAACTTCTGCGATGAACGACAGTGAATACGTAGAATGTTGCTACAGGAAAACGGGGTTGACTGGACAAGAGTTCAAAGTACGTACCTTCAGTTTTTTGGCCAATTAGCAGACCACCACCAACACACATTATAAACAGAGAAGCCAAATTGAATAGTTGTAGAATTAAATAGTTGAATAGAAAAAAATAGCCTAGTTCATGTAATTATTGTTGCGCTCATCCGCCATATTGGTACTCATTTCTTTAGGCGCAGAGCTTAAGTCACTACCGTGCGCTCAGTGATTTTCGACGGATTGCTTGGGAGTGGCATAAATTGAAAATTGTGCATAGCACTTCCACAATTACACTTAACGTCTAACAATTATGTAAGGGCAAGAGAGGGAGGCAATTCCGGTTTCAAAAGAATATGTAACATGCAATTTGAAAACACGACAATTTTTAAGGACGAGATATAATTTTCTTGTTTACGTCTCGTTAACATGAGGGAAAATATCTGAATAAATTATCGCAGACCTATTTCACCAATTCCAAAGCCAACCACTCAATCCAATCAACCAAATCTTTTATTCAAACACTAAACGTATATCACTAATCAATGAAGGCTTATTTATAAGAACGATATAGCAATTTTTTGTAGTTACCGAAATGAAAGGGAAGCTACCAATCATTTTTCATCCTTCGAAGCAAAGAAAGCTGCCAAAATAGAAGTATAGAGGAAGCTCTCGTGCTATTATTTCTTACTTCACTTTAAATCATGCCAGGTTAGGTCAGAATGGAAGAAAGTATGGAAACAGAGCCGGTATTCTAAGCATAGCATCTACAATTAAGTTTTTAGGACGTTAGTTAGTGCAGTTTTACAAAAACTGGGGGGTATTACAACCACAGCCGGTGCCTAGCGTATTCGCCTTACCCAGGGGATCTGTGGAGGGTTGGAAGGGTAAAAGGGTTTTGGGAGAAGAGGGAATTTAAGAAAAAGACACCAAAACCTCATAAATAGAGGAGCCGGCGTCGTTGCGAATCCATTCATCGAGACGTCCGAAGCCTCGATATACGAATTTACTCTCCCGAGAGGTAGTAAAGCAAAAGCAATAGTGCTAGTGCCGTAAATGACCCCCTCGAGCACGAAGCCAGAGCCGCCCTGCAGGTTTTCCGTGTCTGAGGCGGATGGCGGATACAGGGCTCTTTGATCATCAGACTCCAACCGAGTCACCGCCTCCCCATGGAGTGCCGGGACTGCAATCTTCCCCGAAGATCCAGTTAGCCCTGCTTTAACGGAAACCTGTAAAAAGTTTTTAGGACGGTGACTAACCAAAAGGGAACAAAAGGCATGGTGGGTATTATTTCATGTAGCTATGTAGGTCAACCACCACTTTTTCATTTTTTTGGCCGTCACATAAAATTTTCCCTTTTTGCATTCTTACAAGTATGCTTAGCTCATTTCATTCGAAGACTTACCTTCCGTATTAATACAAAGACATCACACTGATGTAGATACTCTATCCCTTTTGACGGACAAGTTTCAATGTAACAAGACAATCACGGCCCGACCAAGATGATGAATGACCTTCGCTGTCGAAGCATTGAAAAAATATTAAAAGCTGCAATAACTTTGCATCGCTCGAAGAAATTCCCCCTTAATAGTATTGTACAATACAATTTTATTGAAAGGCACACACAATTTAAGCATCTTTTTAAGTTAAGTTGACGTCTACATCTGTACTTTAAATTGAAGGCAGAACAACCGAAGAAGAATATCATAAAATATGATTACTGCCTACCACATGACCATTCCAATTTTGAAAGAAAGTAGAAATGAAACTTTGGATAAACAGCTTTTTGACACGGATGAATGTAATTTGGCGATATTTTTATCACACTCATTGCCAACGGTGAGTTAATATCACAATTTTCTCATTATAATTTGCATTTAATATTCTTTCTTACACTCACAATACTTCCTCTCTAGAAAATGCACATGATTACAACAAAGCAGAGAGATGCATCTACCATTGGCACTGCGTTACTGTAAATCTCACGAGACCGTCGTCAGATGAAAGGAAACGAGCTCAGATGTATTGGTGAGAGGCTATGACACAGGCGACGAATGATCACTGGTAGCTGTCATGAGCACTGAATACAGATGGAGACATCGTAAATGGATTCGGCTCACATTTCTAGTCCATACCATTAAAAAATCTTATGTCTGTCACACTAGCTACTATTTTTAATATCCTTAGTCCACATTCACGTGATACAAACACGAAAAATACACGATAGGCCATACTGAGGGAAATAAAAAATGACTGGGCTCACTTTAACTTGGGGTGTGCCCTCCATTTAAGAACACCTCAACTTAAACCATCTCGACATCTTCTACATCAGCACTTTAACTGGGGAGGTAATTTAAAGCTCGATTTAATTCGCTGCTGTAGAGAAGGCAAATCAGCGGCAACCGTGAATATTCGCGCTTACTCATCGCATTCACGACGCAGCGCAGCAGTCCGTTTAGCTGCTGCCGCTGCTGCTTCAAAGCGAACGTTTCCGAGGAATGCGGACGCTTTTGTGAGGGGGGGGCGCTTTTGTGCGCTCTTTCGCAGCGCCATCGCTCGGGAAGTTTTAGAGGCCGCGGATTCCCAACGTTGATTTACGCGAACGCGTCGGGCCTTCTCGCTCTGCACCTCAAGAATATGAGCGCGTGGTATATGTGATGGAGGAAGGGATGGTCGTTAGATACGAGCTATTAAACACAGCTGGCGGCCAGTAAACTACAGCTACCTCCCATCCCATCCAATCCACGGCCGTCGTGTTTTTTTAAGAGGTTAAAGGGAAGTAACGACATTTATCGGCGGTCTTGTATGCATTTGAGGGGAATTTACAAGTTTCCCGTTCCGTAGATGTTTTCTGGAATACATATACTTATATCAGAAATTATCGTCACATTAAAATTGAGTAAAATAATAAGTATGGGTGCTTTTCATTCATACGTCTGCACTAATCTGCGCGGTGCAGATAAACACGCATCGTGTTCCATTCCGTTTACTTTTAACGCATATGGCAGCGCACTTCAAAACGCGTTCAGGGCTAGTTTCGTCTACGTCCAGCTTCCATGGTAACACTTCAGTGTCAAATTTGTTACCAATAAATGCCCCGACTTCAATTGGAACGAGATCGATTGTTGTCGCCTCGCAGACAAGGTTCTTTTTTTGGTCTAATTACCATCAATTTTACTTTCTATTTAATTATTTGGTATGTTAATATATTTTTTATTTGCAGTATAATTATTACACATCAACTTTCGTATCAACTACTTTTCGTATTTCGCGGCGCATTCCCGGTAGGTACCGCTAATCACAGTTCCGTTCCATTCATCTGTGCGGAAAATGAGGGGCGAGAGGACAGTGCTGAACTGTATTTCAACGATGTGTCTTATGTAAGTGTTACGCCGTAAGCTTCACAAATGGTGCTTGGAAAGAAGGAATTTTTG
This sequence comes from Pyrrhosoma nymphula, assembly GCA_963573305.1. Lineage (NCBI taxonomy): Eukaryota > Metazoa > Arthropoda > Insecta > Odonata > Coenagrionidae > Pyrrhosoma > Pyrrhosoma nymphula. The sequence goes on from OY754330.1 coordinate 117,173,051, forward strand.
TACCTGTCAGTTAGGCAGCGTTTCTCTCTTGTTTAGTCAGTTTTGTCAGTTCTAGAGATAGAGCGATGGGATTAAAAAATTCTCTCCGAGTCGTACTGAAACTCGCCTGATCGGATTTTTTTCATTTAAACTAAGCCTAGCGTGTAACCTCCCACTCTCTGACGGCTCTCAACCTAATCCTTATATCAGCTTTGAGACACTTTCTATTTGCTCGTACCGGGTTTAACGAGGCGTGCGGCTTCCCTTAGTATTTTATTTACTTCGCGAATTAAATTTTTCTGTGGAGAGTCTCAAATCGCTCGCGTATTGCCACTACGGATGACGCCATAGTCGGAGTCACGACATCGTAACCCGTGAGGATTACAGTGCGAGTGAACGAAAGGTGGAGATAAACCCCGGGTTGGCATAATTCTGGTGCTAACCTAAGTTGGCAAGGGGACACATAGTTTATTGTACCTTCCGACGGACGGAATGCCTACTACACTTTTAGTGTTCACTACATTGCATCCAAGTAAGGGTTGGGATAACAAGATATAAATCCGGATGGTGATGGTGTCTGATGTTCAAATCCGGATGGTGATGGATAGGAAGCCAGTTCTCTTTCCATTACACTAATCCGATCCGCTTACATATCGTATACTAAGATACAGAATATTCGCCATTAGTCTGGGACCCACATGAATAAGGGAAAATAAAAATCCATTGAGGAGCTACTACAAAGAAAGGCAGCCAGGTATGTAATGGGGAAACAAAAGAATGCAGAAAGTGAAACTTAACTGCTAATTTACTGGGATGGAATTCACTGCGATGGAGAAGAAAAATTAACAGACTCTGCGGATTGTTCCACACGCTTAATAGAGAAAATGTATGGGGAGAACTGGGAAAGAAAGTGGAAAACCCAAACTACATAGTGTGGAATCGTCGTCAGTACAAGGTAAAATTACGGTCGCAAAGGACCAGTGTAAAAAAGTTTTCATTCCTCTATTGTGGATTAGAACAGTATTCCTGCAGAAGTATTTGAACCCTTTCCTTTCAATATTAATATTTTTAAGAAGAGGTGCAAAAAATGTATCATTCATAATTGATTTTTTATTTGGTATAGTCGATTTTAAAAACTTTTGCCTATGTTGCATTGTATGTACCGCATGTACACTCTGTACACATTCTCTGCTGGATTGTCTGTTGTCGTCCTCGTTATCACTTGTCATCTTGCTCTGATACCTCGTGGGCACTCCTGAGATGATTTCATTGAATTTGCTGCTGGTTGATTAAGTGGCTTCAGCTCGTCGATCATTGTTAATCTACGAGTAGATGAGATATTTACGAGCATGGGAAACGAAACTAGGGAATTTCCGTTTCCCTACCTAAAAAACTTTTATGAATTAGAAAGAATTGTTCGGAGAGGAATGTCTGTATTCTGTAAAATACGTCTGAATGGTTATAAACTCAAGCAAAAACTGTTTCAAGAAATATGTAAATTGGGGTGCTGATTATTTCATTCCAAAGCTCGTGGCGAATTGCCAAAGTAATCTACTTATAATTGTAATCAATTACTTTTTTGAAAATCAATTGATAATTGTAATCAATTACAGTTCAGTCAGAGAAACTATATTCGAGCCCAATTACTTTTCTTCAGTAATCGGGCCATCACTGGTTATAGGCATTGGCTATACTTATGAAAACGCTCCAAAATAAAGGAATAACGATTATGACTGATTTATTCTTAAAAAAAGATTCCACTAGGGTTTCAAAAGATAAACTTAAAAATGGCATTTACCTATCGAAACCTTCTCCCTATGTTTTTAATGTAAATGTATAGAAATTTCTATTTAATTTTTTACCTTGAATTAATTAATTACTGAGTACTTTCTAACAGAAATAATGCAAAAAATGTGATAAAATAATGGCCCAAGTGATTGAGAAAAAAATGAGATGGTATTCCCCGACAGAATAAACAGCGGAATATATTTTTAAAATAATGTACCATAGTACAGCGGGATACTGAACCCATTAAAATGCGTATTTGAACAGATCACTCGTGCAGTTAATACGTCGAAAATATGGATTTTAGTAGCAGAATGTTTGCGGTACCGTAAATATTAATCAACAGAAAATGTAAATATAAAATTATTTCAAAGAAATACACTCCATTATTCATAAATATTAATGGAATAATTTCGGGTGACAGCCGTGTTGAACGGATCATTTTTCGCAAAAACACAAGCTTTACTTTCGGTAGTCAAGGCGCCATCTACTCTCTTCCTTAATTCAAGGTTTGTCATAGAAAGTATAGGCCCTAATAACGAGTCATCTAATAAACTAATACCTACATTACTTGTAGAAACAACACACAGCGCTCGGAAATGAATAAATCTAGTGCCAAAAGGGTATAACTACTCCAAGAGAGCATTTATACAACACGTGAAATGACACAGCAAGGAGAAAAGTGATTCCGAATAATGAGATGATATATTCTGGACCTAATGCTACCACTAAAGAGTACTTCACCCAACAAGAGACCATTTCTAGTAAGCCGCGCGAAAGCGGAAAAGCCAAATGTCTCCGCGGCCGTTTACACTCGCTCGCCAAACCCATTCGCCGAATCCATTCGCAAAGGAAACAAGAGGGAAGCATGAATCATCCCAGTCCACCCTCGTCGTCCTTGAAATCACTTCGCCCCCACTCAATCCTTGGCTGCTCATTTGAGTGGGAATGAATACCTCCGCTTCTCACTAACCACATTCTATTTCACCTTATGCCGTATGGTATTTCATGGCTTGGCACTAACGCTAGCGATACAGACCCAGAGTTGCAAGTCGTTCTGCACGTTATTGAAGCCTACTGTTTTGGCGATAACAGAGCTATTCAGAGGGATGAAGAAAAGGACGCAATATCGATTTCTTTACCACAATTTCACATAGTTTGAAACGCAAAATGGAGTAACTAACTTTCCCAGTTACCTAAAGTTTAAATACTCTAGTTTTCCTATTGATATAGTTGTTAACTACATTGTGATCAAAAATAAAATCGTAACGTAATAATATTGACCATTTTCCAAATTGTCTATTCATATAACGACCATATCTTAAAAGGACATTTTTAAGAGATCGTAACTTACAATTACATAAATGCCCCACAGTAAAAGATCCATTCATGAGGTTAGTCGCACTCACCGTATAACTAGTCACATGATTCGGTGTTTAGGAAGCGTTATTGGTACATGATATACATTTCGAAAGGGCTTTTTACTTTTATTTTACCCATAAGCACCGTTTTTATGATGTATGATTGATGCACACTTTTTCTGCCGGATTTTGAGAAAGGATATTTATATTCTACGTAATTTCCCGCTATCCAAACCAACCAAAGCTGTGTACGCTTAGAGGAGAGCTCAACATCATATCAACCTTTAAGAAGTATGAGACGTGGTTTTCAAAAACAATGCAGCTGGTCCTCTGCAAGCTAAAAAAAATCATTACCATGTTTTTTTTCAGTCTTGTACGTTCTTCACAAACGTAATCCAACTGAGTAACTAGAATTTTACTACCATATGACTCGTCCTCTACTATGTTATTCTACTTTACTCATTAGGGTACGCCAAAATTTCAAAGCGTCGATAGGTCTTGAAGTTTATTTTTTTTCTTTTCATGCTAACATAACGTATAAAAAATTTAGTCAAAAACAACCCATAGCCACACTGGTGCCAAACTTCCAGATTTTAAGGGTGAGAAATGGTGTTTTCTTTAGGATTCAGCTTAAAAAAATAATAAGTAAAAAAGGAAAAAACACGACTTAGTGTTTAGAGTAACACAACAAATCTATTCGGACACATCCCCTGACTGCATTGAAATTTATAAATGGAAGGCTAAAATTTTCTCATCGACGGCATACCAGGTGACAGCTGTATTTTCAGATAACCTCCAACCGCCTTTCATTACTACATTGGTAATATATTCAAATAAAAAGAAAACTTGTCTAAGAGTAAAATTTTCACTCCGTTATGTATTTATTTAAATACTCGATAACGATACTTAGACCTCCATTTCAATACCTTCTATTAATCTTTTTAATCCAATTTTATTTATTGGCAGTCGTGTTTTTTTATTTTTTAGTATAATATTTATTTAATTCTATTTAGTGAACATAAAAGAAAAAGTATGACATTGGAAATATTTAGATGAATTGGTGAAATAAGAAAACAAAATATTTTAATTATTGGCGTAGTCTTAGAAACTTTATTACTGAATATAAAAGAAAAGTGTGACAATGGAAATGTTTTGATAAATCGGAGGAAAAAAATAATGCTATTCGTATGCTTATAAACTTTACATTCAGCGGAAGTAATTGTTTTATATAACTTTAATTTAAAAAAGGCACCAATCTGAATTTACAAATTTTAAAGTCGATTAAGTTCCTTAACGAGGGATCACGTATTAAAATCGGTAGAACTTATGCACATTTAATAAGGGAAAAACATAAGTGAACTACTTTTATTAGCTAACTTGTGATTATATAACATTGTTCGGCCCGTCAAAAGTCGGCTAAAAGCTAGGCACGTAGAAATACGCTATTTCCGACCTTACTCATTATTCTTAGGGTTTTCCATCTTGTAAATATGCAGTAGGTATAGTGAAATTAAATTGAATAATGCATATTACCAAAATATCTACATTAAAAATACTTTTTAATCTTGGTGTTAAGACATTCATGCAAAAAATAGATGCTCTTAAATTTTCCACTGGACCACAGCATTCACCACTAGCCATCAGGAGAAAAATTCAAATGGCAGTACTCGGTCTGCGAAATTAAACTTAAGGCAACTCTTGGAGCCTTCCATTACGATTAGGCAATAAATTCCGACTCCGGTTTTCACTCCAGTCTTCTTCAACTGTCCAAATTAACCTTTCCTTGCCAACCCACCCACAATTGCCTTAGTGGCGCAAATGACGCAAATTGTCGATTGACCCCTAAAAATAACCAACCAACTACATACTAACACAGGCGGGATTAAGACCGACGTCTCTTGACGTGACGAAAACGGATAGGTGGCGTTCAATTTTCTGTCGTCTTCCCACAATGGAGTGTATTTTCGTGAATAAAAGAATTCTGACAGTTTTCCACTTAAAAAAAAGAGAAAAACTGCTAGAATTCTTTCATTTAAGATAAATAAATTCCACTACCTCTACCCTGAGACAACATCACTCCGGAGTGTATATTACGATTAACGGGAGTACCAATCAGCGCCGATTGTCGATCGTTTTCGCAAGCGGAGGTCTAAATGGTTGCGAAGTAGTTGTTAACTTGATATTTTTTAGTATTAATACAACATTGAAAAGATAAATGCAAAAATCAATGTCAAATGTCAAAATATTCCAATGTCTGGGAGGTGGTGGGTGATTCCAGTGATGGAGAAAACTGTAGATCCGATTCAGTTGGTTTTGGTGTAATTTTTTCGAATAGCATCACACAAATCTGAAAAAACACCCCGGATTTCCATTTTCTATAACCACGCTAAATTCAAACTCATGAGCTCCATGTAAAATTAGCATAGAAACCACGTAGCTATCGTAAATAACGTAGCACTTTAGCACAGACGTTAATATTTTGTAAACATTAGCAACTGTTTTCAGATATTGGACTATTAACAGTGAAATCACCTACACAAATCATAAACAAATGAAATCTAAACCAATAAGACTAGCATGATTGGGTACTTTTCCCTTTTTTTGACGGGTTACCAGCTAGTTTTATAATAAAAATATAAATAGTCCGCAAATATACTGAAAAATATTGCTTTCCGAGGGTTAATTATGTTTCAAAGGAATGATAAACACCTGGAAATGAAATTTTGTAAATATTGAGGAAAAAAGTTCACCTCTGATTAACTTCCGATGAAAAAGCGTGATGGGTGAGTTAAACTTATGGTGGGCTTTACTCTGGCAAGTTTCTTTTGCAAGTTATTTCTGCAAGAGCTTGCGGGGCAGTTCTGTGCAGGGCAGTGCGGGGCTACTGCGGGGCGGGGACGAAATATTTTTCACAAGTTATTGCAGTCAGCCAGACTGGTTGCTGTTCACACTGGCAACAATACTCTTTTGTAAGCGACCTAGTCTAAACTGAAAAGCTCTGCAAGCGGACTTGCAGAGCGGTTAACAACTGAAATTCCAATCGAAAGTCGCTTGCTGCAAGTAAATTGCGTAAAAAACTCGTATGTGTAAACCCACCTTTAGATAAGATTCGCGCTCATCATCCATTGGCTACACCGTCAACGTCCAACCCTCGTTATAGACTCCTTTACATCACAGTCACCAAGTTACGCAAACGACATCATCCGTTTACGTCACGTCAGGAAACGTCGATCGTAATCCAACCTTGAACAAAACACTCCATTTTCCTTCTCATTTTGCTCATTCGAGGTCTGAAGCATATATGTATTCTATGTTCATTCGCCGCCATGATATGCGGAACTCCTCAGGCGAGGAATATTCAGGAGAGGAATGGAGATATAGATACGACCCTGAAGAACTCCTCAGGCACCCTATATCATGTGTGGTGAAAGTTTCCTGCGGCGAGGATTGCTTCGGAATAATGGCCTTTAAAACACGGAACATGGAGAACCTCTAGGAAAACCACGTACGGCCTCACATGATAATTCATCTTTTCCAAAAATATGTAGTTCGTTGGAATTGGAAGATATTGGAAGATAGTGGAAGATATGCGAGTAGTCTAGAAGGTGAAAAAAACGGATGTGATTCAACAACTCAATTCAGATTGAATAAAGGTGATATCATGTTTCACAAATCGGTGTTTCCGAATCCGTGAGATCATGAGAATACGCCATAGTGTTAGGCATTAAGTATAGGTAGGTCTATTTATTTATTTAGCTCTTATTTTACTTTTTATTGTCTACATGGAAAGGTAAATAATATATACGAGAGTGAATGTTGCTTATTAGACTATATTTTTAACTTACCACTGTTACTTATATTGATTTTATTACGTTTATTAACTTACCACTATCGACATCGCCTCATCTCGCCTGAAATGTCTCGTTTGTTTTCTTTGTTTCTGTAAGAATTAATATCTCGCAGTGTCCATGAATTAAAAGTATTAGTAACTCTAATCAGAAGTATAATGTAAACCCGTGAACTGCATGTTTGTCAACATAGCACTCCCTTGGTTTCTGGTTTGGCCTTGTAGTGTTCTCCTGACTGCTTTCTCGTCCTCGCCTAGCGGGCCGGGGGAGCGTTCGAGGTTCGACTTAGAACTGGGACGAGTTACAATATGCCTGGTGTGGAATCACCACATGCCATACACTCGAGGTGGATTGACGGTAATTCGTAGATTAATAGGTAAAAATCCAGAATAGCTTTCACATTTTTCTTTGCATAATCTCTGGTAAACCCCCGTCATATATAACCGCTCAATTTTCCGACATCCATATATAACGTTGAGGATGCCGACAAATTTGCTTATCAGATACCTACGAACGATTTACGATTCCTAGAGAAGGATTGCCTAATCAAATTGCCTTCAGAATATCATATCTGGTACAGAATGTAGGTGGACATTTTGCATGCACTGTGAAAATGAGCTGAAGAGTACCCTAAAAACCATTCGTACTCTTTATGTCTAAACTTGGAGAAAATAATAGGCAACGGGGTCAGGGACGGCGCGGCGTGGCGTGGGGTGCCAAAGCGATGACTTCCCATACCAATAACCCCAGGCTCGAACCCTGGGAGTGGCGAATATTTTGCGACGGAGTTATTCCTTACTTGAGTACCACATGGAAAGCATTTAAGCGAAACGAAAACCGAAAAAAGGCATGCGTCATGCAATGTATCTTCATTTTTGTATGCAGTCATTTCACGAGAATTTAGGTTTCATGGCGTTTTTGTAGTCGTGAATGAACGTATAAACACCTGACTTTTTTCCAAACGTATTCCTGAGCAATAACTTCCTTCCTACGCAGCAATTTTGGCACAAGGGCTTCCATTCAAGCCTGGGGAATCCTCAATACTGCAGCAGCGAAGGTGGGCAGCTGCAGATTGAAAGGCAGGAAGTCATTCCACGCCATTTATTCCCTCAGACTCTCTCTCTTTCACACGCACTGGGGTCCAATCCCATTTAAGTGGCCACTCGGCAATTCTCAGAATCTTGACCTCTGTCCCTCTATCCTCGACCAGAAGGCTTTTTCAGGGTCTCCCTTGCGATTTTCCCTTCATTTAATGAAATTCGCAGTCGGTATCAAGCATTGGAGTTTATTTTCAAGAACATCTTCCACCAATGTTCCAATCAGAGTATTTAAATCTCAATGCATACGGCGTTTCAGCCTTTCTTATTTAATTAGATTCAAAAGTCAAGAAATTGACGCCCGACGTTAGATTAATTTAAATCAACTTCATCAGGTCTAATATTAAAACATACATCATAAAAACAGCTGTGATAGTCAAGATATACGAAATTCAGGAATTATTTATGTACACCAAAATATCCTATTGAAAGTTATTAGAGAATTTAGAGATTATGTCCTTGTTTCCCTATCCTCTCCAGCAATGTTTAATCGTTAAATTCGACAATAATACATATCGTACAGTTTACGCACGCATTTCTTAATTTAAAGTAAATGAATTTTACTGTTAATAAATATACTGATTATATTAAAATATTATTTCATTTTTATAAAATAGCAAACATACGAGGTCCTTCCGTACGGGATATTATTCCAAAACGAGCGATCCAACGTTCGAGAGTCTGAAACTTAGAGCCATGTCCAGAAACCTCGCTATAGCATTATCTCCGCTGTATATGTCACCACGGCTGGTATAGCGGGGATGGCGCGCTGCAGTATGACCCAAACGCGTGCTGCAAGAAGTAGCGAACCCCAGACCGTGGTACTAAGTACCATTCACCAAGCAATGCGGAGAGTTGCTGTTGCGGGAATCCTGGATACCTTGTAGCGGATAGTCTGCTATAAGTTCAGCGAGGTTTCTGGATACGGCCCTTAGCCCCATTGGTGGAAACGCTTCAAGAACATTCCTGAGAAATTAGAAATTTTCAAGAAAAGAGGATTTTAATGGCAATGGAATCTTTCGTGAGCCTTCAAATCTACGTGTCCGCCGTCATGGCGTTTCAATGACGTCATGATCATTCGAGAATGTCTGTTCAGTAAGTATTGAATGGATTTTGACGTAGCATTTAAAAGTTTGAGACGACCTTGATGCCCCCAGCCGCACACACACACACACACACACTCCAGCGTGGACTTCAAGGGTGTTATGCTGATATATAAGTAATATTATTCATTGATTCATAACGGCTCTCACTAAAAACAAAATCGTTTACTAAACATAAAAGCACGGGCCAAATTTGAAGGTAGAACATGTCCCTAACGATATTTAACCGAGGACATAAGCTCCTGCTACGGCCTTCTAAAAACACACTTTTCCCGTATGTTTGGTTGCCATGGTGATCTCAAACGGATATGAACTTGACGTAAACTCAAACCCATTTGAATTTTCAGATTTTGCAAACATTTTGTGTATATTGGAACGCTATATCCACGTCAGCAGCAGCAACTAACAAATCTATCTTTTCTCGTTAAGCCTAAAAAAGGATGGGTGAAATTTCTCCACAACAATGACGAGACGCGACGCGACAATGAATGAGAGAATGAAATAAAAGAGGGCCCTAGAAGCGCCAACAAAGGATTTCATCGAGGTCGTTCGCACACTGGGAATACCTATCTGAATCCCGTGCAATCATTGTTTCCTTTCTCGATTCTCCAACCAACTATCCACCTCTTTTCACCCTCTGTCGGTCGCAATTGTCGATGCGAGGGACATTGGCGCCGGTCCATTTGTCGCCTATTTCTTTCGGCACACCCACCCGTATCCCATTGCTTACCCTTTTTTCATGCTCCCTAATCCTTCTACCTAGCGTGAAAGCATATCCTCTGACTGCTCGCGAAATGGAGGGAGAAACCAATGGACAGGCCCAACTTCCGAGGCCATGGAAAACCCAAGTACCCGAGAAGTAACATATGTTCTTTTTATGTCTTCTTCCAGTTTCATAGTTCCCTTCACTGATTTCCTTTATGTCCGCCACCTTTAAGGTAGCTAGAGCGACGTTATTCCCTAGTCATAAAAGAGACCATATTCGAATATTATTTTTAAATTTCAGCAATTATAAGAGGCATTAAGCAGATATTGTAACATGAATGGCGCAAAAAAATAGTATTTTATGACCGAAATTCTCAGTACCTAACTATATATGCATATGTATATAAGATATTAACATGAGAACACAGCGGAAGACTTTTTTGCGATTATATAAAAATTACAGCAGTAAATATTATTCTTGATGATAGTAGTGAAAGAATGTAAAATACACTTACATTTCTGACACGATCTATGCGTAATAAATTCCTTATTATTTTAAATTGTCTCTTTGGAGTGTATAACCGTACCATTTCCCACGGAAAACGGCTTGAACCTTTTGGCCATTATCTCGAAATGTCTTATGGTAAGTGGAACATATTTTGCTATCATTGAAAATTTGAGATTTTTTTACTTTATAAAGAGACCAAATTCGTCCAATATTTTGTGAAGTGATATCTCACTCAAATTACATCAAGTACTTTTTACGCGATGCCTACCTCAGCGGTTAAAATTGAACTGAATGCAGTATGCTTCAAACCTTTTTGTGAGAAGGATGTTATCGTATCCGATCAAAGAATACAGTTCAATTATCGATGCTGTAAACTGAAATAAGTGCGATACTTATTTACCAGCAATTCTTGGATACAACAACCAATCACAGGCAAGCAGGCGAGTCGATTGTTTCGAGAGAGCACCTGTGGTGGTGCTAGGATCTACCAGAATAATCTACGAAGGAATGGGGAGAAGCGAAAAAGCATCGCTTCAGGTTTAGACCGGATGCGGCATGTGACGACACATCCGACACACTTTTTGGTACGAAAGCGGGCGTTTGAAAATAATCATTTTCTTGACTCGGGATACATGTTGCAATTGACTCCACTATTAATTTCAGATGGTTATATGGGGTACATAGCATAAAATCGATGGTTTGTTCGTAAAATATTTTAATTCTGGGACTCAGTAGACTTCACCATTGTGTGGACTGTAAACAGTAGAGTAAATGTACCAAAACAATATGGCGCAGTTTATTAAGGTTCCTTGCTCCAGAAAATGACCGAAGAGCGCCACTGCACACTGTAATTAGCATCGTGTAAACACAAGCTCCGAGGCATCATAATTTCAGAACTGATATCAGTCATGACATAAGCGTCGAGTAAAATGGCTTTCACGCTTCCTCCTTTTTCACATATCATTGATGTTTTACACGGCACATATTTCAATAATGAAACTCGAATTCAATTCAGCATACTCAAAATTGGATACGTATAATGATAAAGCCTAAGCTAAACCTTTTCATTCAATGCATGAGTGTTTCATGAATGCACGTTTCGATTTTTTACCGGCGCATACGCATAAACTATTGTTTGTTTACATTGTTCACGCATAATAATTAACGCCTTCTGTATTAGATAATAACTCCCTAATTTTATAACTACTCTTCTATCAGTTTTAAGGTAGCTTCCCTGGTCCAGGACCACATTTTACAATACTGGATTTCTATGTTCAGATAGAAAACTCACCACACAGGATATATGATTCCGCTTCGTGATGAAAAAAATGCTAGTTTATTCTAGCTCAGCCACCAATATTTATTTGAAACTATCTACTCGCATGTGATTGGCAGTTGAAAGTCAAACTCGGATGAAAGCAAAAGGGGCTTTCCACTCAAAATGTCGAAGTTAGCGCACATCGGAACACATCAGCGCACTTCAGCGCACACGAACGACGTTGAATTGAACGATGTGCGCTGGCGAAATGTTTTGTAACCTGCCGGTTGGTAGTATTCTGTTGTTGAGCAGCAGTCACGGCCGAATGCTTAGTTTCAAGTTGATGAATTCGTTCTACATAAGTATTTAAAAACGTTAGCTTTTTGTCGCTGAGTTATTAAAAACCTCACAATATGCATGTTTTACGCCTTTACTGAAAACAAGGATACTAGAATACAAGGATAGCAGACTCCCGACATCTGATTGATACCTTTTTTCAAGCTTCCAACCGCGGCGCCACTATGCGCCAGTGATGGAATCAGACGATCCCAATGTAAACAAACGTAGTTTCGCTTTTTTTTCCATTTCGAACTGAGGGAAATTACGGATAGTTAGGAAGTAACTAATGGTTTTATCCGTCAGATATAACCATATCAGCTAAATCTCCTATCAATATAATCACAGAAAACCCTTGCTATACGGTAACGTGAAGAATAAAACGGAGTACTTACATTAGCCATAAACAAGCTGTCTGTTCTTCACACCAAAACTTTTGTTCTTTCTCCCTTCCCTTTGGAGCATCCAGGAACAAAGTAAGATCTCTTACCCATTTTTAGTCGAGTAATCAATCTCTTTCCATACCAAAAATTGAAAATCCTCACAAGCCGCCATTCCGCCATGCGTATACAAAGTGACGATAGTTACAAAATGTAAACAAACTCCACCAGAAACCTCACTATTGCCACCTATCGAACGGCTTCAAAAAGTGTAATCAAAAAACAATGAAAGCGCATTGAACTTGGCGGGGCTGACTGAAAATCAACAACCTTGACAACAATCACGGATACCATAATCGATAATCTTTTATTGTTTATAGCACATCAACTTTGCTCCCGATCTGTTTTTAAGTGCGCTACCTAGTGTGCAGGGTCTGTACCGAATGTAAGGAAAGTGCGCTGTAGTGCTACGAAATGATCAGCGCACTAGAGCGATTTGAAGGCACCCAAAAAGTACTCCACTTATTTCTATTTTCAACGCTGAAAGTCGAATTCGACGCAATCATCGAATACGATTGAGCCTTTCACTCGATACGATTTTGAATATGATGAGTCGATTTTCAGCGCTGAAGTAAGAGTCGCTAAAACTGCATTTAAGTCTCAATTGACCGTGGTACGGATGAGAAGAAGGAATGCGTGGAAAAAAATACATATTTCTCACCCCCAAAACCTTTTCGGTCATGGTTTGTGTTCCCTGTCACAATTTAACTAGAAAATCATATCGTCATGAAGAATTGAATGCTTTACGATTCGCTACAGTTAAAATTAAACGGCACTACGATTCTCACTGCGCTCCATAATCATGTGCCGGTGAAATAGCCATGCAACGTGGCACACGTTTATTTTCTAGTGTCAATGGTGAAAGACTTGGATCCAATTTAAACCATTCATTCTCATATGGTACTTTTCTACCCCTGTGTTAAAATTGATCGACCATTTATTTTTAATTTTGAGCTTTAAGATAAGAATATTGAGCGTTTATTTATAGCAATTTAGCCGCCTTATGTCCAAATCTTTATGCTTCCTATTTTCAGTAAAGTAGGTAAAATACAATTTAAAATTTTATGTATTAAATCTAAAACATAAAGAGGCAAACATCAAAAACAAACTATTAAAAAGTATGCTTAAGAGCTTTAAAATTATAAAATGAATAATAAGGTGTTATGTGGTGGAACCGCTACATAATTACAGAAACAAATTTCTTGCTGTGTTTCACTAATAAAAGATTTAATGCGCTTTGTTTCGATTTTACTACGCACATCATATTCAAGTGAAGCTTTCAAGATACAGGTGCAAATACACAAATGAGAAATGAGAGTAAGGGAGGAGAGAGGGTCCAATAAGGGAAGGTTGGATAGGGGTTGGGAGTGTGAAACTAAAAACCACTAAGGCTCGGAGAAACCCCAGATACCGAGTGAGGGCATGTGCTGGGGAGGAAGGGTGAATCACGAAGTAAAAACATAGTATATACTAGAAAAACATGTGAATGAGAAAATATCCAGGGGTTGACCACGACTACAATTAGTTCAGCAAATAATGAAAGATGTTAAATGCAGGAAAAATGAAGAGATCATATTTTCGTACTAGCAGAGAACGCCGACGAGACGACAACTTCCTGATAAACCACCCTGGGTATTCTTCCAGTCTAAAGGGACCACAGTGATCCGGGCAGACGCTAGCGGATGGAATTTCCCAAAAGCATACCACATGAAGGGAGCGTGGTGGCCTAGTGGGTAGAGCACTTGGCTATTGATCGAAGGGTCCCGGGTTGAAATCCGGGTGAAGCCTTTGGACGCCCCTGAACCGAATAAAATCCTCTGAGTGCGAGGTGGCCCAGGGAAAGGAATTGGCCCCCCTACCCTGAATGTGTGAATTTCACACGCCTGTGGCTTAGTCCGGGGTGAGCTCTACTCTCATCTATCAAAAACTAACCTTCGGGTTGAATCACTGAGTGAGTGAGTGAATACCACATGATCAAAGGATGAAAAGGAAGGCGGAAAAACGAGAAGATAGGAGAATGTCCATCGACCAAAAACTGCTGCCAACCATTTCTTCGGAGTGATCGCCAAAGACAGAGAGAGAAAAGCTATGTTTCTCATCACCAAAGATTCGTCTCTTTGTCTTTGCCAGTGGATGGACTGGGCGAGAGTATTCTGGCCCCAAGGCAAGGGGAGATCGATAGGCGACCAACAAAGTCCCGTCCAAGGACGAACGCATTTCACGCTGAGGTCAACGGAATTTTACGATGCCTAGCTGTGTGTACATCTCCCCAATTGCTCTCTTTTTCACCGTCTTTATCTCCTCACTTCTTTTCGAGGCAGTCATTTTTATTAGATCCTAGTTTACATGGCTACCAGCCATACGACGCTCAGCATCCGAATCCACTTTCACTTTCCATACGAATAAAAAAAAGAAACGAAGATATAAAAATTCGCCCTTCCACTCTTTATGACGGCAATGCGTGATTCCGGCAAGAAACAGAGCATTAAAAAAATCTCACATCGGAGGCGACATCTAAAAACTAAAAGCCCGTTGCTCTCTGCGTTGCAGCAATTTATTATTGTTGGAAAAAACATATGCAGCATCAAAGGCGTAACTTTTGCCTGTGGAAATTCAGAAAAATAATCACTGCTCACAAAAGTGCATCCAGGTTGATCGAGTCATTGATCCGTACGTATCGGTCGTAAGTTGGAATGAATTCGATTGGTCATCATCGGAGAGTGAAATATTACCCAAAAAGTGTCATGCTGTAAAGGGAAAACTCAAATGGGTACTGGGTTCATGAGAATATATATCAAGTACTTGAATACAAATTAGGTATATAGACGTATAAGAGAAAGTAAAGTGGTAGCGAAACTTGATGACAGTAGCCTGCTCGAACCACGTCAAGGAGGGGAAGGTGCACGTGGAAAATGTTAGCATAGGAGCGAGGAAGGCAGATGACAGACAACGTGGCCAGCATTATTGCATTGCAGTGAACCTTTTGAGGGCAGGAAAGTACCAGCAACAAGTTACAACTCCAACAAGAGAAGACAGTACTTACAATTCTAACAAGAGATGTATCAAAATACGCCAATATTGTTCAACAGCCATAAAAGAAGCCCATATAAAACAATTGAATTGAGAACCAATGAGAGCTAGAAATTTGATGTGAATAACAGGTTCATCATTTTGAAGTTGGCAACGAAAGTCTTGCGAACCCAGGTACTCAAACGCGGAAAGTATCATGCTACCTACGCGGACCCAATTCGTAGGGAATGTACTCTTCCAGAGAAAAATCCCTTCTTCGCAACAACAACCAAGTTGCGCTACCACTAAACTTTTCGGAACAGTAATAAGAGGATCCCAAAAATGGTAATTTATGTAAATATAGTTGTGAATAACAAATTCTTCACATTAAAAATTCAATGAAGGTTCACGACATTGGGAACCCTGGTAGCCAAACTTGGCAGTCTAATTAACTCCTCCATGCGGAGAAAGATCTTAGGCAATGGGCTCTTCCACTGGAAGGGGCCTTCTGTGTAACTGAACTTCGTTTTCTGCACTTAATTCATCCTTCAATGCTTCGAAACATCTCAAATTCAGGCTACATAGAACTAAATTAATCGTGATTATTGGTGACCAATCTTCCCAGATATCAAACTTCTGCAATTTTCTGCTGTTTTTGCAGTCCAAATCGTTCAAAAAGTACGTCTGATGGTTTCAGGCAGTAATTAGCGTAAGTGGCTGATGGCCATTTATAATAACACGAGGTTCGACCGTACGTATATCAGGCATTTTATGCGAAGATTCTTGTATTTTCCGTTTATACACCCAGACGCCCGTTGGAACACGGGCGGTACTGTTTGTCAGCAGATACAACCAACGTGGTTGATACCCGGAAAATGCATTGATCCATAACAGCACAACTTTGTACCTTCCACACTCTGCAGCCGGTTTCACCTTTATATGGCAATTTCTGGTAAACAGGTTTATTATAGGGGGTTTATCAAGCTAACACCGGTCGCAGATATTATTTAAGTGTGGAAAATTACAAAGTCGTATCATTATATAGACGGATGTAAAAAAAAAGATTTTATAATATGAGAACCATTACAACGAATGGTGCACCCAGCTAACCTTTATAGTCCTCTAGTAGTATATGTGCTACTACGTGTTATATTTTTTAACGCCTATTACGCATCGGATTTTAATGCGGGCGGTTGTATTGTACTTTGTCCACTCGAAGCGTTTCATTTAATTCGTGTTCTGGTTTGAATATTTTTTCTTTGTGCAATTACTATCTTATTTTTACCCAAAAATATCCCTTTCAATCATTCATACAAAATTTTCTGCTTGCATGTCTCTTATGCAGGTACTGCAAAAAAATTATTGCCTCTAATATTTCCTCACAATAGCTTACCGTCCTAAAATAATAATGATAAAATTTAATTCGACCATATCACCGGAAGTAAACACTGCGTTCGGAATAGCATGGGAGAGCCTAAAAACCTAGCATTCTAAAGCTATGGTCAAGAAAAAAAGAGAAGGGATAAAAGAAATACGCATGTATTGTTGACTCGATCCTGGTTGAACGACGATTTTATGAATGGCCTTTTGATCTTCACCAGAATGCATTTTCACTCCATGAAAAGGCCATTTTTGGCACCACGCACGTTTTATTCCAAGTCTGCATTGCTCCATTCGAAAAAAATAATAATAATATTTTTGCACTTCAATTTCGTGGCTGCTTTTCAGAGTAGTATACTGACGATTTTCCCTTTATTTCCTTTTCATCGCAGGTTCATTGGTCTTGCATTCGTAAATCACCCTTTTTCCCCACTTTCTTCATTCCCCTCACATGTATTCGGCATGGCAAAGGAAGTTTTTTCATATACTCGTTATATTGCAGATATTTATTTGCCTTTCAAAAATTTAAACCAATCCTAACTAAGACGATTTTCCCTTTATTTCCTTCTCATCGCAGGTTCATTGGTCTTGCATTCGTAAATCACCCTTTTTCCCCACTTTCTTCATTCCCCTCACATGTATTCGGCATGGCAAAGGAAGTTTTTTCATATACTCGTTATATTGCAGATATTTATTTGCCTTTCAAAAATTTAAACCAATCCTAAATCCGCCAAAACATAACGGCGACAACTAGTCTCAACAACACAAAAATAAATCAATTTGGAGAAACACAAAGCTCCTAAAAACGTATTCTAATTGGATTGCAATACCCTGATTACAATACAAATAATTTCTGTAAACGTTTTACATTCGATAACGCAATGAGTACAGTAATAAGGAGTTTTCTGAGATAAAATTCTTTGAAATGTCTTTGCGCGTCCCATGCAACCCTGAAGAATTGATGCGCATTTAGCTATGTATAGTGGTAGCGAAACATAGTGTACGTGTATAAGGGTGGGATTACACGGGCAAGTTACTTCCCCAAGTATCTTCTGAAAGAGCTTACAGGGAATTTTACACTGACGAAAAAAGTTTCAGAAGTAAGTGCAGAGAAAAATTGGTTGCTGTTTACCTCGCCAACGATACGCTTCTGCAAGCGACTGGCCGAAACTTTCAAAAGTTCTGCAAGTGGACTTGAGGAACCATTTACACGTGAAATTTACGTCAAAAGTCGCTTGCTGTAAGTAGCTTGCGTAATAAACTTGCGAACATAAACTCACCTTAAGCGTACGTACAAAGAAATTGATGTTTTTTCAACAATGGCCATGCAACCTTCAATTAGTGATTTGGCAAAGAATCACCCTCATTAAATACGAAATTTGTTAAAATAATTGAGTAATCCATTACTCAGCTTACTTGAACAATAGTCTTTAGTGGGCTTTTCAATGTGGTTGGAGTAAAAGGTAAAAGTGAATAAAATTGCATGTTGCCGATTTGGTTTCATGCTTTTCCCACACGAGGCCTAATGGTACATGGCATATTTTTTAAATATTTCGATTACGTATGCACAGATTTTCTCCTGAACGCGAAATAATACGTTTCATGGTTGCTAACAAATATCAAGATATTATGGCGAGTAAAATAAAAGCGTACTTAGATATGACGTTCGCTTACATTTCAAATTCCGCGCCGAAAATCCAAGTCAGAATAATTTTGCATCAATTATATTACTGCATGTATGGTGATTTCAAATGTGCATGTATGATTGTCAAAAAACATTTAAACTTAGGTAATCTACCGATTAAGATAGGTTTAAATGAAAGTCCAAAAAATCCTCTAGATTTTTTATAAAATTATGTTCTGGGCCCTATTTACCTACAGTATTTCTTTCTTCATCGCATTGTAAGTCCTACCATTTTTCATTCCGTCCGTAAAACCTATTCTGTTTCTTCCCATTCCCCGCTTACCCAACATTCCTCCCCTCTATCACGGTCTTACGCAACTCTTCGCCCCTCATTACCTGTTCCAACTACCTATTTTGCCTCCTAATCTCATTCAAAAGATTCCTTTCCTCAACACGCTAAATATCAAGCTCTGAAGGAAGAAGAAGAATCCAAGAACTCAATATTTTTCCTACCTGGAAGTAGAGGACCACTTTGCAGAGCGCCGTTCCCATGAACCACGTCTCGGTGACATCCCAGGCGACGGTAGGGGGCAGGCAGAAGAGAATGACCATGAAGTCGGCGACCGCCAGGTTGACGATGAAGTAGTTGGTGACGGTCCTCATGGAGTGGTTCCTCCTGACCGCGGCGCAGACGAGGGCGTTGCCCACGAGGCCCACCGCGAACACCACTGCATGAAGGGCGATGAGGAACCATTCATACCTGCATGGTGAAAAAAAGAAGGGATATTTCATAATTTCAGTCCAGATATATTTCTATTATCCAAATTAACATACAAGTTGCAACAAAAAATATTAGAGAAATGCATACAAATTTCAATTTCAGACTATCAAACACAGGTAGCACACCATATGCACTGTAGAAATCTTGGCTGATTTCATTGATTCGATTCATGCTATCAGAAAAAAGAATACTTAGTATGTCTAGACGATAATTTTTTATTTGACCGCGGTTTCGACGCCAAAGCGTCATTTTCAAGACAGATTGTCTTGTCAATGGGTGTGGAAGTGTATAGCGTTCAAACAAACAGAATTTCAGCTTCATAGATGAATACGGATTGATCGGTTAAATGCCAAAAACCCAATGGTTCGCCATTAGCACGGAGAATCAATTTCTAGAAAAAGGATCTTGGATAATTAACAAAATCAAAGGTTTTGGTGCCGATATGACGGGATGAAACGAGCCAGTAAGAGCACTAGACTGAATTGAGCTTCTGAATTGGAATAATAGCAGAAGAGTGGACGAACACCAAAAGAAACAGTTTTTCGGACTTCATTAATATCATTTTCCAATTCCATTTTCACATATCTCACACTTCACTTTTAAAATCCATAGTGAAATAGTCGATTGTCCATGCAAAAATCGCGTCCTTCTTCGGGATAACTGATGGGATGACCGTTTAATTGAGTCCTTTGGGACGAGGACTATCTTCGGACTTGGGAGGTTAAATATAAGCCATTCGGAATAATTAGAGAGTTTGATAGACGATAAGAGAACAAAAACTTAAAGTGAGCAAATCCATAAAAAATTCAGACGTAATGAAAATTAGAGGCCGGAATTTTGCGATAATTTCACCCAACTATATATATAGGATGAATAGTTTACTGCCGCGGAACGGAAATAAAGGCCGACAATCATTATCCAATTATTTTATCTCCAGGGAGAATCACAGCATCAATTATCTTAGCTCAATTTCCTCCCCTCCTTGCAAAATACGGTAAGGGTTTTCAAATTTGGCCAATATCCTATCACCATGGCATTATTTTGGACAGGGATGACGGGGCACGCACACCACCAATCCCTCAGGAAGCTTTTTCATTTTTTAAGCCCCATGAAGTCTCTTTTTTTCAAGTGGTAAACTGGGTTTGAAAGGAGAAAAACTGTTCACGAGAACAATTGACATGAAGTGACTGAGTCATATACGTAAAATTATTCACGAGAAAACTAAAAAATAACGAGTAATAATCAAATCAAAATAAAGAGTTTAAAAAAACTCTCGTACTTTGTCGTGCGCGGTGTACAGCTGAAATCAAGATATCGTATGTGGTCTACAAGAAATTCTTTTCTCTTAATGGGATCATACGGTGTTTTTGCGCTGTTGATAGAAAAACGCGAATGTATTGTAGCGCCGTTTGAGGAAACAAACAAAAAATTATCGACGTCTTTTCTTATTGGCATGCTTACGGCGTAATTTTACGAAATTATTCAAACCGAAGAAACGACTACAGCGTTCCTAAAAAATGTAAATGCTTTCGAAGAATGTCTATGAGATACTTACATCAAAAGTTTATTCAATTCTTTGAGTAAATCAATTAAACTATAAAAAAAGTTTAATTGAACTAATTAAAGGCTCAAAATATTGTGTTATCGTATTTTAAATCCTCTTTATTCCGTTAAAATATTATTCATCTTTCATCAAATTATATTATACTACTGCAGACCAAAAAAAATCCTGTACACCGCTTACAAAATGAATACCAAAAGTCCAAAGAAGAAAGTTATAATAAGCCTGTTGAAAAGCAAACCCAAGTAGAAAGCTGAAGGTAATGGAAAGAGATACGAAAAGACTATGACAAGCGAAAACGGTCTATAGCCCAAATCAACATATCGAATTCAATCTTAAGGGCTATAATTTATTTAAAAATTGAACGCACTGTATATTCAGGCTGTTAATAATAAAGCGCGATTGTATTTTAGCACTGTTTTGAAATATATTTCTGTAATTAATCATTACTTATAGAAACAATAAAAAATATGATTGACCATGCATATACTGATTGACATTCTTGCGAAGAAATGCTACGCAATAATTACCAACGGAGAAATGACCGTCACGTTCCTAAAAGTAAAAAGGAAACTGATAGATAATGATCACAAACTTCCACTGTATGCATGCATGTGGGTGAGCAACCATCTTTTAAACAAGAAGACATACAGGTAGTGCTGTCATAAGGTGTGTGAAGCATGATTCCTATAATATTACCATTGTTATTAAATCAATTTTTATACTAAGATTTTAAAACGTTTTTGTGTGGTTGTGGCATATGTGTTTGAAGTATTAATCATAAAAGTATATCTTCAGCCAAAATGTTATCATTTTTTATTATTATATACTAATGAAGAGTGAACACATATTGTAAGACGCATATGGAAAGAAAACCAATTACATCATCCATACTACCCTGCATGCCCCCTAGTTAGGGTTTGATAGTGTGTTAGCCCCCTATACACACATTTGGTTGACAGTATGGGCCCACATGGAGAACGCTGAGGCCAAACATACTCGCCGTGTGGTCACCTCTAGGCCAAGCAGGCAAAAAGTTTCAACGCCGCACTAACTGAAGTAAGTTACTTAAAAAATTAATAAATACACAATTGAAGACTGGGATGTGCAATTAGTGTTCTACATGATAGCACATTGCTATTTTCAATGCTGCTATTGGCAACAACGCACGTACGGTCTTATAGAGATTGATGAGGGTGATGAAAATTTTATGGGATTATGCATATCAACACATGATAACCAATGATACCGGGACTAGCCACGGTATTTACATTTACGGAGTCACCCGCAAGTGCACATAAGTGGGATATTCCACAGGGGAAAATTAAAAAAATCCCGGTCAAGGCGAATGATTTTTCCTATGTGGAACATCGCACTTAAACACATGATAAAATGAGGGTGATGAACACTTTAATTTAGGAATTCATCTGCACAACCATCTTTCATAGGGAAAATAGAGCCTTTTTCCTCAGGGAAATAGGTTGAAATCAGTAGCTGCTTCCAAAATTTAACTTCAAATTTCGTTAATTAACTCCAACACTAATGAACAGCGTGAAGTTGTTTATAACGTCGAAAACCTCTCTATCAGAACAAAGCGACCGGTTCTCAAACGAGGTCCTCTCAGCCACGGTCCACTTGAACTTCAGTAAAAATATTTCATCAGCATGAAGATCCAAAGGCCATTTGCGATTTCAATCCGTCGAGGAACTTACTCATTAATGAGATTCTTCCATTCAAAGGTTCCGCTTTCAAGGTGTGTACCAATACACGAAAACACCCACAGACTCTTTCTCAAGTGGGTCCGAATTGAAATTTTCGATGATCCAATGTATCCAATATATAATATAGATCCACCTGGTTACTACCACTAATCATATTCAATGGATAGGTTTATGTAGTAAATATATTTGTTTAAGTATGGAGCATGCTTTTCGACATCTAATATAATAAATTGCCCAGTCCAGTGCAAAAGAAATTATACCCATAAACGCAAAACTGAGGAATTAAAATACACTGATAAAGCTAAGGAGCTTTTACACATCACAATGTCTCGCATTTATTGCAAACAAACAAATGGAATAAGTAAAAAAAGATACAAGAAAAATAATACAAAATATATACAGTAGAACTCCAATTATCCGGGTTAATTGGGACCGGACCCCTTCCGGATAATCAAATATCCGGATAAATGGATAACTCACAAAAAAGGTAATTTCTTTGGAAACTTCTAAACGTATTCGCTTCGGATAGATCTAAAAATGTTAACGAAACGAATGTGCTACAATCAATAACTGTCAAACGTAATCAACGGTATAAAAGATACAATAAACGTTTCGAAAAGCCTATTGCCGTGACTGTAAAAAGTCGATTATCGAAGATCTTTTCCCTAAAAGCTATCCGGATAGTTGGGAGTTCGGATAACTGGAGTTTTACTGTAATTTGAAAAATCTGTGGTTTATGTAAAAGTTTGAATAAAATTTGCTATCGTGAAATACCACCAAGTTTCTTCTTAGCAAGTTTTATTAATAGATTAGAGGACAGAATTTCTAGAATGGAAAATGGATTTTGTGAAGCAATAAGGAACTTAGTGCAAAAACAGAGAGAACAATGTGTACAAAGAGGAAGAGAAGAATAGCCCTCTATAAACTCCTGAAGATAATAGATAAAAAAAGACTAAAATAATCAAAGAGTATCTGAAATCCTGACCAAAACACAAAAACTTGAATGGAAATGAACATACGAGGAATAAATAGGAAACCGAATTGTATTTTGGACCAAAATTCATAATTTTCAGGGTTTCCAGGAGAAGATAAGTAGGAATAGAGGAGGGATATGAACAAAAGAAGGAAAATAACAACAGAAAGAAATGATGAGAAAATAGTGGAAAAAAGAAATCACGAAGATCATGAGAACGCTATTTTGCGTGGTCCATAGATGGCCAAAGTCGAAGAAAGAAGAAAATGTCCGGAAAAATTACCCTGTAGATATACAAATGTTAAAAGATGCCATCGGCAACACTAGAAGTTATAACAGAAGGCGTCCAAAAGCAGAGTAGGGATGAGCACCGATGATTGATAGTCAAGAAACATCGATACATACATCGTTACATTCCGATGGTCGATATTTTGTTTGTGACAGATGTTTTCACATAATCGATGGTTTTATTCGAAGGTTTCCTTCGGTGCTTCCATACATCATTTCTTAGCCTCCTAACCTAAAATTATTTTCTACAGTGTAAACACGCATCAGCTGATAATCTTAGTATCTTCGTTAGTTGCTAAACAGCAAGCGACTTTGTTTACTACCGTAGTCCAATTTCTTTTAGAATTCCGTTGTCTCAGGCTTGACTTGATGGAATTTTCTTAGCAATGTAAATGAAATACAGACTCCGTTATTCCACATAATATATTATTATAATTACTACAAGACAGAATATATTATATTTACTACAAGACGACCTTGGTTTCGAATTGGCACGTCATCATCAGGTGGCTGCTGATGATGACGGGCCACGTCGAAACCTAGGTCGTCTTGTAATAAATAAATGCGGAATTACGAAGTCACTCTTTTCAATCACAATAATTTAAAAACCTCATTTTGAAAATCAACTCAGTAGTAAATATCGTTATTTTAAAATAACTAAAGACTGACATTGTACTTTCCACATTATTAGCTTTGTAATACAATTGTTTCAGCTGTCACGCAGCCATCACCAGGCACCACTGCAAAAACCAACATTTTCTGCAATGAATGTGTTTCAGTCCCATGAGACGGGAGAGGGAAGGCCACTGGGGGGAGGGGCGGAGTTAAGACAAGAAAAGGGAAAACATTAGGATGGGGTGAGTAAGGAAGTAGGTTAAAATTAGGGTTCTTTGCTCGTCCCCCTAACGGAGTACGCCAAACCATAAAAAGAAGATGGAAATACATATGTGATATATTTATAATATGAATAAATATTATTATTATTTTTATTTTATTGGTTCAGATACGTGGACGACATTTTATGTAGTTGTACACGCAGCCATCGGCAAGCATCCAAGTTTTTAACCTTTTTAAATTCAATATACCCACGCATTAATTTTACTAAGGAAACAGAATAAGGCAGAATTTTAAGTTTTTTAGACCTCTAAGTATCTCTGCTACGAACAATAAACTCAAATTTTCAATGTATCTTAAACCCACTTACACTGACCACGCGTTAACCTTGGACTCCTGCCACCCGTTGAACCACAAAACCGCAGCTTTTAACCATATGATTCACCGACCCTTACACATTCCGCAAACAAAAGATAACCTTGGCAAAGAATTAAGTGTCATTAGATAGCAAAGGCTAATGGTAACGGAGCAATACTAGTTGCATGAATATATTCATGATTAGCTGATAAAATATTAAAAAAGAAACGTGAGAGGATGACTTTACAACGCATCACACATTTGCAACCATCCAATGATAATAAACAAAAATGGGCAACGCTACCCTACTTAAGAAGCATTTCTGGCCGATCTGTCCTTTCCCGGGCAACGGCCTACCACGATGGAAACACCGGTTCCCGATCAGTTACCTAAGTTAAGCATCGTTGGGCTCGGCTTGAGTATGGAGGGGTGATCCTCCGATTCGTCCGAGTGCTGTTACCCCTGTCTGCGCGTGGCAGACAGTAAGTGCGAAATGATCATAGCCGTCGAAGCACGTTAAACCAAAATACTACTACTGTCCTTTCCCAGGGACAAGTACCGAATCACACGCCATTGACGTTAGGAAAAGTTTTTAACAACGCCAAAAACTCGTTTGACCACATGATAAAATCAGGGGCCTAATTCTGGTTCTTGTCGCGGGGCAAGGAATCCCGTGTTCCCCGTAACCGAGCTTGCGTTCGTCTCCCATTCTCGTTTTTCGCGTTCGCGATAATATTCGGGCAACTTCGGCTCTGAAACCATGGAAGTGACATCAGCACCGCTACGTCATCGATTTCAGCCAATACGAGAGGAGTGGACTTTCGAGTGGCAGCTGTTAGCAGACGAAAAGGCAAGAATAAGCCATGAATAAGCAAATAGCATTTTCAAACGCTTAAATGTTGTAAGTTCGCTTGTAATATTTTTATTATTGATAAAATTGTAACTTAATCGTATTCGATTATTCATTTACGGCGATTCGGTTCACTTATTCGTTTTGACAATACGATAGCATTAAATATAATTAAATATATTTCTCACGGTGTACCCTTAGAAAAAAATACTATAGAACTATATATACTTAATAACTAAAGCATATAGTTATTTGGAACAATAGTGTTTATATATATAATCACTGCAGTCCTATAGATATGAAACATATTGACTATTGGGCTGTATGTAATTTGATTGATAATTTACAAATTGACTAACAACATTTTTCATTGAAGTAACGATGATAAGAACACCATTTATAAAATAAAAAGCATAAACCTTAGAAAGAAAAAAATGTTCCCTAGGAGAGAATCGATCTTAAAAACTTGGCATTGACAGCCAACCGCCTAAACTACTAGGCTTACACGGCACCATGGAGATTACGAATTTCACAGGATTTACATACCGCGACATTAATAGCTGGAGATAATGCCGATGTATTAATACCTCTATGTTTTATATTCTTGCTTTTTCCTTGGTAATGTCGATGTTTTTTTACAGTTTACATTTTCATGGTTATTCTGCCTCATGATCTTGATGACTAGGTATGCTAGAAGAAAATAAACTCAGTTCACAAAAGGCCGTAACCTAAGTTGGAAAGGAGAGTATCTAGACGATGGACACTGTCCATTACAAATAGATCCAATTACACAGGTACCTAACAACAAATACGTTAAATGCAAATTTTGGAGAGGAGAAAACAGCAATATGAATAGCGAATTGAAGACAATAGCTTATTATGATATGGTCATATCAAAGAATTTCATTTCAATTCCACCAAATCAATTTGTTTGAATCCTAGACAAAAAAAGACAGACGTTGACGATAAGAGATTAGTAAATAATGAGAATATTAGTAAATTAATATATTAAGCCTTGTTTGACATGGGCATATTTCAAATACGAGATGATATAGGGAAGATGTTTAGAGAGCATATTTAGTTCAGAATTGACCTTTATTTAAAATATAAAAGTGCCAAAAAAACAGAAACCACTAAATTTCACTCTTGAATTTCTTAATTCATTCATTCAAGTATTCTACCAGCTGTTTGGTAGGTTCTTAGACAGTCCCCATAATGGTTGAAAAATTATGTCTATTGGACATATTCGCACTGAGTCCTCTCAATCTCACTTTTCACTTCCTACATCCACAACATAAACAATCTCCAAGACATACATTTACGGATCCTGTAAATTTCATCGTAATTAACTTAAAAGCACCATGTAAGGTTTCAATTAACAGCTGATAACAAAGAACGATCGCTTGGTTTTTCACATTAAATTCACCATTAAATGCACCAAGACATCCACTACGGATCCTGTATTTCATCGAAACTTACTTAAAAGCTCCATGCAACTATGTTTCACCAGTTTCACTTATCAGCTGATAAAATTGTGCTATATTTTATTTATTTTGTTCGCATACGGGTATTACCATAAAAACTCACGCAAGAGATAAAAGTATATCAAGATATCAACGATGGTTCAACTATCGATGATTCAGGATCATTTTTTCACCGGGCCGATGGTTTAGCTTCAACGTTCATTTGTAGTCGAGTATTGATGGTTTTTTTCCGATGTTCATCCTCACAGCCAGGGTAATTAGCCCCACTGAGAATATAAGGGTGGTTAGTAATACTCTCTTAAGATAAGGGATAATTCGAGAGTGAAATACAGGTGGATAGAAATTCCGCAGTAGGTTTCGGACTACTCTTTAAGGAATGGATCGGAAGGATTCACTATTTTAAGTCCCATCCGAAGCACTATCTATATATCTACCATCACTGAGGATCACGCATTAAATTTGTTTCTCATATTTAAAATGTTTAAACAACAAAACGTTTCTTCGAGAACTCAATTATAAATTCCGTTAGTGCAGGCGTGAACCGCAGACACTAATAACAACAATTCAAAAGTGCACAAATATTTGAAAAAGCCACGGATTCCAAAACATATCGCTACCGCTATGTCACCGCACGCTATCGTTTCTCTGATATGCATTTATTTCAACGTGATGGATCAAATCATAGTAGTTTATCGTCTTACGCAAAGGAAATTAAAATTATTTTATCGTCAAAATACGAAAAACAAGCCGAACTTCACTAGGAAACGCATCGATTTGCTGGATACTATACCGTTTCGTGACGTCAACCCCCGGGTTCCTAATGAGGTAGTGATTTACGCCGCTAACAGCGCGTAAGTTTTACGAGAAAATATTTAAATAATACAGCAACATTGTTTGACGATAAATTCATGTCCAGAATATTAAAGAATACGTACTTCTATTACTAATAGGTTTTAGAAAATAATGTATGCATGCAGAGAACCTCCATACGGTATCAGAAAGGATTGAGGATGAGGTAACTGATTGGGATTTCAGTGAATATTCTGCGCTGAAGCCGGAATGCGGACTTTGGAGTCTATTCTCGAACACCGTGAAAATTATCGCTTGTGAAAATAACAATGTTACCGAATGGTTTCCTCATTTTGCACTGCTGCGTCGTCACATCCCGTCCACATGCATATTCCTGTGTACACTCCTAGATTTTATGACTGGCGGTAGGGAGAATAAGATCGAGAAGAAGACATCGGCGACCAAAACGGTAAAGTTGTTCATGAATAAGCATAAAAGATATTATTGCTTCTAATTCAATTCCCATTGCTTTTTCACGAAGTAGATTACCATCTTATTTCGTCAAATCATCCACGCATTCGAGACAAGAAAGTTCAAAATATTTCATTTTCTTGTTTTATGCTGACATTTGATCACACATAACAGTTAATATGCGGATAAGCATAAGAGAAAGAAAGACGTTATCAATATGTCATTCCTAACCTGAAATAAAAATAAAAAATATTGCTTTTAATTTATTTGACTTGACTTCTAGGTATCTACTGTCATAGAAAAATGTTAACACTACATAATCAATTCGAATTGGCCAATAAAAGTATATAAATTGAGAACAAATATTTATATTTTACATAATTTGATTTCTCTTCCCAGCGATCGTAAAAGAGTCGTTACCATGAGCTAAACAAGTACTGCATAGTTTCAAATTCCACGTGGAAAGAATTTTTCACTAACATAAAAAATGTATAGCGTTCCTCTATTGAAATGCCTAATATTTAAGTACTGAGTACACAATATCTGAAACATGACTAGTCGATGAAAGACTTTTAATTTATCAAATCAAGAATTAAATATTAAGCCCATAACCCTTATAGCTAACCAAGAACAAATTGAAGTTTCACATTCCAGGTTCCTAAAGATAATGAAAAGCTGGGATAACCTTCAATCCTTCCATCAAAAGCATTAAGTATTTTTTCTTATTTTACGGAAAGGTGTTAATATTTTATTCCCGTCAAAGTGAGCGATTGACTGCGATATGAAATTTAGCGACGATTGTCAACTAGTTTCGATGAAGAAAAAACTTCATGAAGCGAGGATACGAATTTAGATCACGTGCGCTCCTATAGCCGAAAGAGGGTCCAAGGTTAAGGATCGACAGAAATCTCACGTCACCAACATCACATTAATGGCTTTTTACGAGTCTCCTTTCCGGGACGCGGGAGGAGCACGATCGCGGAAAATGAAATTTCGCAACTTTCTCCTAGCCTCGAAATGGGGGAAGGGAGAGGGGAATAAAATTATTTCACTCAAAGAGTTTCACCCAGAAGAGTGAGTGGTACTTCCTCCCTCCCTCTTCAAAACGTGCGCGACCAACTTTCAGTGGGAATTCTTTTTCTAACCCGTCTCCCTCCCTTGATGCGCATTTAAACGGTCGTTTGCGGGCGGTCCTTTTCCGGACCCTCCAAAACCACGACGGACAAGAGAGAGATGTGGACGGCAAAGAGGTGGGTGAGGACGGGGGCAAAAAGGAATTCCGTCGTTAGCCCGTGGTTGCTACGGCAACATCCCAACAACCTCTTCTACACTTAACTACGCAGATTCTACTTCTACACTAAACTATGCAGATAACCTATCTTGGGGAACACATATAAGAAATATTTGTGGCAGAGCTCTGAAGAAGCTAGGATTCGTCAAGCGTATTGTGGGAAGATTTTCGGATAAAAAAGTATAAGAGAGGTGGTATTTCGCACTCGTCCGGCCACACCTTGAATATGCAGCGAGAATATGGGATCCGGTGCAAAAAGACTTAATCCGGGAACTTAATAAAATACAAAGGAAAGCTGCGCGATTCATCAAAAACTGCTACGGGCGTACAGACAGCGTTACACAGATGTTAAACGAATTAGGCTGGGAGCCGCTAGAGACTCGGAGGCTGCGCGCTAGGCTTAAGCCTGAATCACACGATCATTTTTTCCATCATTTTTAAGGGATAGCTCCAGTGATAGCTCATGGGATAGCTTTCCCTACAGCTCTGACGTCATCATTTTTCAGGGATAGCGGCAATGATAGGGATTACCATCCCTTTTTCCATCATTTGGTCCTGTCCCTTTTTCCGTCCCTGAACACGTACATGAATCTGAAGTTCAGCCAATCAGAGCGAAGGTAAGCAAATCGCGATTGTTTCACCGCAAGTGACTTCTGGTCGAACGAGCTCGGTAAATGTAAAAGTGGTAGGACAAATTTCCCGGCAATGATGCGAGCACCTAACGAGCGAGAAAATGCGATCGTGTGACCGGAAAAATGACAGCTCGAGCTATCATTTGAGCTATCTCTTGAGCTGTCATTTAAGCTATCCCTTAAGCTATCATTGGAGCTATCCCTGAAAAATGATCGTGTGATTCAGGCTTTAGATTGCTTGAGCAATTGAGAATAGATATCTTTTTGATCGACACGGAGAACATCATATTAGAACCCCACTATATTTCCAGGTCCGACAGAAACGATAAATTAAGAGAGATATTTTGTCGAACGGATAGGTATGGGAATTCGTTTTTCCCCTGAACAATAAGGTACTTTAATACATGCTAGGCATAATTTCATTAGAGCGTTTCCTTTTTATATGTAAACGGCTGGTGTCCTAACACCCCCCGCCACCCGCCTATTGAGGCGGCTTGCGGGGTACTATTTAGATGTAGATTATATACACAGAGATAGAGCAAATTGGTTGTTTCATATGCCATTTTGTGCTACGCTTGTTCCGCGCACCCATTCTATTCATAAGGTGGGTTTACACTGGCAAGTTACTTTCGCAAGTTACTTCTGCAAGAGCTTGCGGGAGAGTTTACTCTGACAAAATATTTTTCACAAGCTAGCCAGATTGGTTGCTGCTTACATTGGCAACAATACGATTCTGCAAGCGAATTGCCTAAACTATGAAAAGTGGACTAGCAGAGCCGTTTACACTTATCATTTACGTCGAAAAATGCTCGCTGCAACTAACTTGCACAATGAACTAGCAAATGTAAACCCGCCTTTCAGCCGATGCCCAGAAATATATAATTAGGTAAATAATTTTGCAAAACGGTTTTGAGTTTCTTCCGAAAGGCCGAAGACAAAAAAATGTTGTTTAAATCAAAGTATTCGTTTGAAATGTTGTTTCATGACTTGGCCTACTGAGGCGGCTTGCGGGGTAGTATGTAGATGATGATGTAGATGAATCAAATTTACCTTCTTCAATTTCTACCAATTCCGTTCAGGCAGTTCCGCAGGTGCATCGCTTGCAATTCTCACCAAAAGTAGTATTTAAATGATAATACAAGTCCGGAATCGGTGCTAAGGAAATAATTGGGAAAGCATTCAGTTACACCTAGCACGAAGCAAATTTTTACAGGAAAGAAGACTAACTTTGCCTACCAGGCTTGAGGACGACGCATGATTCCGTCCTTCCTATGGACTCAAGTACATAAAAAATAGAAATGGTGTCTAAAATTAACCTAATTTCGGAGTAACCATTCCAATGAAATATCCTATTCCCTCTTATCGTTAACCATTGCTTAACCATCGTCCGGCAATGGCGGATTGCGCAAATACTTGTTACAACCAATGCCGCCTCTGATTGCTCTGGGTGAACAGCATCGCATCTGACTTGTAAGCATATCTATTATAAAGGAATTTTTGATTGAGGTGCGTCGGTTAGGATGCATTATCACCTTTATGGTGGAAATTAAGTATCAAGGTGATTGGAGCGACTTTTATGCACGGATTTGCGTAAAACTTAGCATACATGTTTTCATTAGTAATATCTATGTATATAAACAAAAGAAATGTATCGTTCCATATTGATTTTTTGGCAATTCAATGCTATTTTAGCATTATGTCACATTAAATATATTTCGTAATAATTCGATTGCATATGTACAGATTTTCTTGCAAACGCGAAATAATACATTACTTAGTTAAAGCATAAACAGTTACATAGGTACACCTAAATTAAATGAGTTTCAAGAATTTTTATCGACTTTCTTTAAAAAATTATTAAAATGAGCACTCAATGATCCACCATTACCGCTCCAGTCACCTTAAGGCAGTTTGACCAAATTATGATTTCAAATAGAATTCAAATAATTTGGTCTCACTTTAAAGAAAAACATCTCAACTCTCCACATATACCAAAATATCATCCACTTACCTCACTACCTTTCGAGATATTTGCCGACAAATATAAGTGATTTTCCATGGCAAATGAAACACTCTAGAGAGATTATTTAAATAATAAGGACATTCTAACGCATAGATATCGTCAGAATCGTGTGTAATTTTAATGGCTTCTCAACTATTTAAAAAAATAAATTATCAATAACTCTCCGCAGTTATTTTTACAGTATAGCAAAAGAAACTTGTTTTGAAGGCGTACCATGGTACGGGGTGAAAAAAATGAGTCAAGTTAAAGACTTATTTAGGCATATTTATTAAATTAATAAGAGTTCCATTCACATGAAACAATATGTTTGCGCCATTTATATTACAATATTTGTTTCGTGCTTCTTACAGCTGTTGACATTTTAAAATTAAATTCGAATATGGTCTCTATTATGACTAAGTAAAAATCTCGCTCCAACTACCTTTAACTAACTCTGAGATGACTTCAGATCCAGATCTACGAAAGATTTATTCGAATATTCCAGAGTAATGTAACTAGCGTGCCTTTTTATTTGGTAAATTTTTTAAACACTTTAATTTTCTTCATATTCATTATGGCTTATGTGCATGCCTAAAACTGATGCTTCCTTTTCTATACGTGGACTTCACTTCTCCCCATGGAATCGGGTCAGTGTGGCGGCCAGAGTAAGAGTCCATAGTTCCCATCCCGTGGGTTTGGATTCGAATACTGGCAGTGACAGATATTTTTCAGAGTGAGCCCCGAACCCCACTTGTGTGCCTTGTGGAGAGCGTTTCAAGCGATAGTACTCCCGTCCGTCGGATGGGACGTAAAACTGTGATCACCTATTCGCCTTGACTGATACTGAAGCCGGGTTTCTCTCCAATCGCCCTCGTTTCCCAAAAACTTCTCACCCTCCTGGCATGAAATGGCGCATTAGGCCCCAGTTTTCCGTCGCCTCCCGAAATGATCAATCAGCCAAGTTTCGACAATTTACAAATCCCTGCGGAATGCACAAATGATATAAGGTACGCAGTCACGCGCAAGGATGCAAAGATATGCACTAAAGGGTTGAAATGAGTAATGAAAAATCATTTGCATTGAACGGGATTCGAACCCGGAATTCTCAAATGCCGGAGGTGTGCTAGCCAGTTACACTACCACGCTAAGTTCCACGCGGATTTCAGTCGGGTTATGAAAAAATTTTCGGAACATCCGTGTTCAAGGTTCCTGCCACCAATTGCCTTCTGTTTATGAACGTCTAGGTCGATTCTCCTCCCAAAAGCTGTAGAATTTGGACAATTGTCGTCCAAAACCCAGTTAAAGTAACTAAACTGATCCTTCTGTACAAGAGTACACACTCCTGAAATAAGGTTCGATCCATTGTTTCCAAAAATAAAAGGAATTTGTGCTTAATAGGATACATAATGGATGAGAGCAGCATAAATATGACGTGATACATGGATGTTATAATATTCTCGGCTAATAGTGGCCTAGCACAATGTTTTTGGGTGTCGCCTACGCGTCGGGCGATCTAGGTGTCGATCCTCAGTGATGTGCCCACGTAAACGTTCACAGAATTGGGGTCATTCTATCGACTAACTTGACAAAATCACAGATTTGACGAAATTAAAGTATGATTTATTTACTACGTTACATAA
Organism: Pyrrhosoma nymphula; assembly: GCA_963573305.1. Classification (NCBI taxonomy): domain Eukaryota; kingdom Metazoa; phylum Arthropoda; class Insecta; order Odonata; family Coenagrionidae; genus Pyrrhosoma; species Pyrrhosoma nymphula. The sequence goes on from OY754330.1 coordinate 117,207,158, forward strand.
AAATAAAGGGAATAACTTCTAAAGAGGCGTCAAAATTTAGGAAGATAAAATATGAAATTAAAAACTCATTCATTCTTCAATTTCAATGCTCTACGAATTTAGCAGGATTAATCGGTATAGGCTTTCCATATATTTTCATTTCCGTCCTTATCTCTACGTAAATCAAACGATTGCTAACCTATGCCTACTTTCCATTCAATCGCTATTCACTCCCTACGTAAGCATCAAAAATATAAATTTCCATACACGATCACATCCATGACTCTAAATGACTTCCAGCCAGGCATTTGTTTTCCTAAAACTGTAAAACTGAGAGGCATACATTTTTCACGGCTGCGAGCAGAAATAATTAAAAAAGCTGGTATAACCGTGACCTAGATCCATATTCTGATTGAAAAAATATTCAGACACGCGTCCTTTCTAATTTCAATTCCGACGCATCACTTCGTTCGCTCTAGGATACTCCGAGTAAATAACGAAGAGCGCTCTTCTACTGAAATGGCCAATTTTTTCATCTCACCCTGCATGTTTTATTGATGAAATCATTTCAAAGCCGCAACTGAAGCGCTAACTTAAAAAAATAATCAAATTCCAAACATATACGCTTCGAATGTATCCATATTATGTGAAAAAATTAATGGTCTCAAATCCCGAATTTCAGCGATAACGATTTGTCCAATCAAAGTATTAAACATTATAATGCCTTGAACCATTAAGCTAGAACATGGATATCTAAATGTGCAATATTTTTAACAAGATATAGGACTAATTCATTTCTTAGTTGAACTCATCCCAAGCGATGCAAAATGCTAAAAGCACAAAATAAAAATGTATGCACAAATACCAGGCTCAATAATGAAAACATTTGGACGCATAATTATTTCTTGGTCACATGCTGTATAGGATAGTAAATAATAGAATAAATTATCAACAGACTATACAACATTTTGAAGTCAAAAAAAGTTGCACAATCCTCAATCAAAAAGTATTCAAGGCATCGCAGGCATAGAAATACATTGCTGGGATAAAGGAAAATACGTGAAAAGGGCTGGGACAGCAAAAGTTGCGCCACAAGAGGGAACATGCCGTCAATAAAAAGATGGTTGTAACCGACGCTATGTCTTTCCGCAGGTTTATTTTTCTTTACACGAATCTATTTTTAAGCTAATACGGAAATATAAAAATAATAGATTAAATTATAAAATGAAAATGTAGTCATTACTCTATGATATCAGAGAGAGAGAGAGACAAAACACTGCGATGGTCCTTAAGGTTTTGAAATTCGATTTTGTTTTGGAACACCCTCCGAGTTGTTTCCACTCGAATATAAAATAAATTGTGTTAAATATTACTGTAATCGGATATAGGAAGGGCGAACTCAAAAGTTTTGGATTTTCGGCATTTTTCTCTGTTTTCCGGTCATTCCTGGCGATTACAGAGAAGACGCCAAAACGAATTACGAATATTTTCTATTACTGCCCCATAATTTCCTAGATACGGCCCCGAGGGCGAGGCTTACCTACTCGCGCCAAAGCTCGGAACTACGACATCCGCTGCTACGTGTCGAATTCTCTTTCCTGGCACTCAGTGAGTTCACCTAACTATTTGTTTCATTAAAACACGCAGTTGGAATTAAACCACACCTCCAAAAGAGAACGAATCGTCTTCCTCCGGAATAAAAAAATAAATGCTAATATTATTCCTCGATTCTCCATACTACAGCAAGGTTTTAACGAAAAATTATTTTAGGAACAAAAACATTGATACTGGCAATATTTTCTTTGTATTCACTGTAAATATTTTGGTTACAGTACAGTATCAATTATCTGAGAACCGATTCACTTGCGTAGCGTATCATCCGAAGGGCACAAACTTATGTCTGCACTGATGCATGATACATTTGTCTGCAACAGGCCAGTTAAATTCATGCAGACGAACACCAGCACACCTGGCAATGGATTTGGTTTAAACTTAGAATGGTATCCACAGTACAATTTTGTTTCTACATGGTCACAAGTGAAAATGCGGCAAAGCATGAATATATCTTGTTGAGCGTTAACTTACGTCCCCTCACTGGCCTTCCGTATTATATAAAGAGTCCTCCGTTAACATTACCCTAGATAATCAAAACTGCACTAAATCTTAACAATTACTTAAACAATTCCACTGCAATTCGATTGGTGAAACTAAAACTATACTTGGCGGTCTGAGATAAACACAAACTAGGCTATCAATTATGAACTGATTTCTATGAAAAACAGTACCTACATTACGTGTATTTTATTTTCGTAACACAAATGGTCCTGATTATAATAACTGTGCCTACCTTCAACATTTGGATTTCAGTGCCATACTACGCTGTACCACGGACATGGAGAGTCTTGAAAGGACTACCAAAGTGCCTTTTTGCAGCGCCTAGAAATTGGCAGGAAAAATTATATTTCGAAAACGAATCGTAGTTTGAGCGTAGAAAGGCACATACAGTACCAGGATATTAACCTGGATTTCAACGTATGACCCAGAGAGGTGCGTTTGGAGAGCACTAAAAGTTGACTTCGCAGGCAATTGGCGGCATATGGAATAGTTTCTCCATGTGAGAATGAAGTCCAATTACATACCTACACGAACTAACTACATAATTGTACGCCGAGAACGACAAAACTGCACCACATACGCCACATAAAAGAATACGGCAGAGAGAAAAACTGAGCGCAGGAAAACTTACGTCACTTCTCTGTCTAGCCTTACTTTATTTTTCTAGCGCTCAAGGAAGCCGTAAACGTGAGAAATCCATCTCCGTCCTCGCGAGCGCTACAGTAGTCATAAACTGAGCTATTCCAGTGGAATGCCCGTAAGATAGAGAAAATTTCGCAGTGAACTGAGGATGTTGGAACAATCTGCAGGGGAAAATTACCTTCCGCCATTCCCCGAGTCTCAGCGAAGAGAATTAGATATGTCGCATGCAACTAAATATATAATACGCACTTTTTTTAAAGTAGTGCCTCCACAATCACCTCCGTGTGGTAAAAATATGCGAGGACACGTCCTTCCGAAGGCTATAGTCATCCCTGACGCTCATTACGTATATATTACATGGTCAGTACTACCCAGTCCTACTCCATAATATTATTAATTACTCGAAAGGTAATTTAATTGTAAATTATGACAAGTACTCAGATTATAAAAAGTTTTTATTTTGTTAAAATCATGACTGTATACATAACCCACGAAACTCGGCAATTACTGGGGGAAGGAGCAAGATAGGGAGCACGGATTGTGGATGGGAAAAACTAATGTTACATTTCTTTTTTCATTTTTCCTTATCTATTAAAGTGGGGTATTCAAAATGTCTTGCAGGGGGGCCCAGAACTTGGTGATTCGGCTCCGGTTACAAATACCTCTCTATTTGAAATATTGTATTAATAATTTTTAATGTATTCAATCATTTTAAATATTACTATTATTTCATCAGGTTATTATAACTAAACTATTTTAGACAACAGAGGACATGAATACTAAAATAGTTTAAGTTAAGTTTAAGGAGAGTTTAAAAGGAGCGTAGTAAAAAGCAAGTGCAACAGGACACAAGAAAGTATAGGGGAGAGATACGGCAAGATACGCGAAACGAAAGAACAAGTTAAAAAATGGGTCATTCACAGACTCGGGCGATAATGAACTTCGTAGGAAAACGGACGAAAAAATTCGCGATTCATAGATTGAACAGAGACGAGATTCGGAAGGTAAGGTATGTCATTACCAACCGACATCCAGTCGATTGGAAATTAGGATACCCACCATGCTCCGATAGGAAGTACGTGACAGGGTCTCGACAATTGGACCTAATTTCGCCCCGTGCAGTTGATAACGATCGCTGACTCATGCTAGAACTGAGATTCCGACCGCCGCGGCCCCACGCAAGCCACACCTATGAACACATGCGAGGGTACTTCCGATTCCCTCCTTCTTGGAACATTAAGCTTTCATCCAACGCCCCTCATCTCACGTTCAATTCCAGTCATCACTCTGTAACACATCCCGCAGCCCTACACCCAGCGGTGGAAGTACAGGAGTAAAACAGCATTTTTAATCCAAATCCAATGTGTAGTGGAACTTTTACACGTACACCACAGGGAAAAAGCGATACAGGATTCACGTTTTGATGAACTGAGGTAGTATTAGCGCTTTGGAGGTTCATCATCAGTAGTCATCAATACGAAGATTGGTTTGCAACAGCTCTCCATTTCACTCTCCACCCTGCCAAACGTTTCATTCCTACATATTTTCATTTTAACTTTGACGTTGTTCATGATTTTCTGGGTTTATTCAATTCTCGGTCTACCTTTATAATTCTCCCCATTTATTTTTCCTTCCAATATTTTTTTTTTCATTAGGCTGTTGTTTCGCAAAATTTGTCCATTAAGTTTGCCTCGCCATCTTCCCAGAGTTTATATTATGCTTCTGTTCTCTCCAGCTCTTCGTGGGACTTCTTTTTTAGAGATTCTCTCCGTCCATTCTATCTTCATCATTCTTCGGTAACACCACATCTCCATTGTTTCCAACCTTCGTTGTTCTGCTGCTGATGTTGTGCAGGCTTCACTACCATATACTACTACTTTGGATCATGCCCCAAATATATAGGGTGATTCACGACTAATATTCAATAATTTAGGAAGTGGTCTAGGAGGCGATTTTAACCATTTTTTGTTTTATGTACATGGGGTCGCAACTTCTTGGTTACCGAACTATGGAAACGCAAACATTTTCTCAGATGCATTCTGCAGTCACCATGATAAGCGGTGGCATCCAGCAATACTTACAAAGAAAACTGATCTATGTTGTATTTAAAGTTTGTATCCTGCTTTTTCTGCCAAAATTTACGCATATTGCTTACATTTTATAAAACGGTAACTGAAATTGTCAACATTTTTCTTCTTCAAAAAATTATTTTTTAGAATATTTTTTTTTATTTTGAGATATACGAAAAACTGAGAGTAGACATAAAAATTAGCAAACTGGGTCAAAATTGGTGAAATTATTTCCATATCGTAATTTTTAGCGAAGATATGTCATTTTAAACGGTACCGTTACATGGGCACATTTTTTGACGGCTCCTTTCCATGCATGGGACTGGTATTTATTTACCGAAAAAGACAATTACCTTCACCAATCTTAGCTTACGCACTTATTTTTAAACGTTTTGAAATGAATAACCAACCACTGAAACCCCAATAGAGTTAGTTTTGTGAATCAAATGAAGGAAACAATCAAGCGGCAACCAAGATATCAAGCGGAGATTATCTTCATGGATTAATTGTCGATCACTGGCGCTGAGATTTATTGTTAAAGAAGCCGATTTACTCTCCTTACTTACTAATGCTTTCCTAACTTCTGCTTCCAATGCATATGCTGATGATTATGAGGTAGTATAAGCGCTTTGGAGGTTGGTCAAGTTCAAAACGTATAGAGTTTCAGGCTTAACTTTGAGTAAGCTTTCAATATCTATAATGCTGAGAGAAAACACAGCAGTTAAATTTCTACACGTATTACATAATTACCTATACATGAATTACACGCTACGTGCTACAAATTTTTAATAGTTACCAACGATGGTTTCGACACGTAGTAATAATTATTAGAGTGAGAAGTTTTATTCCTGTGTTTTATCTCAGCATTGTCAAGTTCAAAACTTCAGAAGATTAAAAAAAGGATAATACCTTAGCAAAAATCTAGTATATCTTCTTTTAACTCGTAAAAAACAGAAGAACATAGTGCATTGATGAATTTAATAATTTTAATGCCATTTAATAGTGGTCATAGCTCTTTCGACTATATTGTTAGGTGTCCGGAAAAAATTTGCATGAAATAACGGAACTGAAAAGAGGCTCATGCCTATTACACGTAACATTAGGATGTTGCCAATACAAAGTTTTCTTGGAGATATTTCATTTGTTGCTATTTATTTAAAAAGTAGTTTGAGAGTGGTCTGACTCTTGGTAACGTTGTTCAACGTTTTCTATAGGCACCGAATATAGATTAAGGTATAATATTATTTTCCTGAGCTATATAAACTCTTTTTCCCAACTTATGGGGGCTGACTTGAATCCGCTGGTGTATCTTAATTTTTCCAGCCTATCACAGACGACTGGCATGGTGCGGGGGGAGGGGGGGTATCTCTCTCAGACTTCCGAGAGGTTCATTTCGGTTTCTTATCGTCTGTGTTGCCAAATTTACTGCATGGGAGTTAGAATTCGTTGGTTAAGGCTCAAGATCAGTGTTTAATGCGACTCATCGTCGCCCAGCATGCATTTTATTCGCAAGAACTAACAGCGCTGTTTGGCCGCCAGGAGCCAGAAACTGAGGTGGAAGGCGAAACACCTTTCGTTGGCTCCTCGCTCTGTGACGTCCACCCACCATCAGTTGGGAAAAAGGGTATACTCATCTTCTTAGTGATTGACTCAGCAGCTTCCGCTTATTTTATTCGGCCTATTTTTTATATTTTGTCGTTAACTTCTTCGTTTAATTTTCATGTGGAAATTTTTAAAGACTTTCAATGTTATTTAATATTATTTATTAATTTACTTATCTAGTTTTCCCTACACGGGATGCGCTAGTCCAATAGAAATGGCGCTGCAGTTGGCTCCTACGGCCGTAAAAGTATTAATTCGCATATTCTCAAAATAAACTGCATATTTTGTATCTTAACAGTGTTCATATTATATTAGTTAATAATAATGGCGACATTATTTAGAATACAATAATAGCTATGCGGCCCTCTCTTATATTTAACCTTCACACATTAACACCCATGCCCGGAGCGGAAGAAAAAACACCCAGGTGGGGCTCGAACCCGCGACCTTCGGATTAGCAGGTGAGGACTCAACCCCGCCGCCACCGCTGCCACCAGTGAAATAAATATTAGCAATTCAAAAGAATAGGTGGAACTCGTAAACTCAGAAGAGTTTTGTGATTGACGGGAGTATCAGCGCCAATTCTTGGCCATTTTTGCAAACGGAGTTCGCATAAATAGCTTTTTACAGTGGTAATCCATTACAAAGGTAAGAGTTAGTAACGCGAACGCCCGATTGGCACCGGCCGTTTTAACGTTTTTATACCCGGGTAAACATACCATAGTTATTTATCTAAAAAAGTTGTTTTCCGCCATCCGAATGCACGTTAGTTACAATGATAAAGTGATCACCTTCATACGACCGGTAGGTGAAGAAAACCAATTATGGTTCACGTTAAAGGTAGTAAATACTATGTGAATACCAGTTGTACCATGGTGATTGAAGACATATGCGAATGCGGGTAGCACTTACCAACGTATTGTGCAATGGAAAAAAGCTAATAATGCGATCGGAGCATTGCGGTGGAACCACTTAAAAGGTGCTCGCATCTTTAAGGTCACTTTAAACTACGGTCAACTGCGTAAATTATGACGAAACGCATTTGAGATAAGATCCGGACACTACGATATGCCACTGATGGCATATCTGGTGGTATTCCGCGATAACATATTTGAGATTACCGACGACAGGAGTAGATGATTCGATCTGGATGAATCAGTGTTATTCTCTTAAAGCTTCTGAGATTTATCTTGAAAGCCCAACATGTGCCTACACATAAATTCCCTGTCGGGCTAAAGTAATTTGCACTTAACTTCAAGCAGTTTCCGCAAGAGTCTTCTATAATCATAACTACGAAAATTATAAAGGCAGAGTCTAGTGTTCTATCGCAAAGAATTATACATTTTTGATCGTGCCAACTCCATAAGGGAACGGTGTGATGGGTGTGTATGTATAAAAATATATATAAATTATCAAATTTATGCTTTTCAATCAACTTTCTTTCTCCAAGCGGAGAATACTCTACCATACAAAAGCTTTCATGTAATATATAGATTAGAGTTTCATACGAATTCTTTATATATTTTGATTTATATAGTCAAATAAATCAATGGGTGGCAAAAAAACGATACGAAAATGATCCAAAGAGAGAAAATCATAACCACTTAGGATATAAACCTCTGACAGACCTATGAAAAAAGCTGACTTAAAATAACTCAGAACTACGTAATATCTATAAGTACAGTCTGACAAGGAAATCGATAAGACGAAGAGCTATGTTAAACACATACTTTTTATCAGCGAAGTCAGTCCAGTTTGAACCTCAACTAAGGAACAATACCAAAGGCCCCACCAGATCAATTATCAGATAATATAACATTCCGTTGAAACCAACTGACGGGTTAATACATTTTTTGTGAGTAGCATTCTACAAGCCCGCCTTTCTTCTAAATCACTATCACAAAAAGGAGAAAGATTAAAATATATCATTTTCAGAAAAAATAGCTTGAGTGTTTCAACCAGAATGAAAATTCATTTTAAAAAGTTGGCCTTTCAGGCATAACGAAAATTGGCATTTGGATTCAAACCCATGGCTTCTCGGTCCTCAGGCAAGCGAGTTTTTATGCAAGCTAACCCAGCATTTTTTTCATTAACATGTTGCTCCGTCCATCGGTGATGTGCGTGTGTCAGTTACCCTTAAATGATAAATGATAGGGTATCAGAAACAGAGCGATACAAATATGTATAACTACTAGGGTACTATGCCCCTTGACCACCTATGGCGGCCCTTACTTTACCGCGCTCATTCTAAGGGTGGTTTAAAATGGGCAAGATACGTCCGCCGGCATCTTGTCCAAAAGCTAGCGGAGGATTTTACGAAACGTTTTCGAGAGTTGATGCAGAGCTAGACTGGTTTCTGTTTACATTGGCAACAATACGCTTCTGCAAGCGACTCGCCGAAATGTTTAAAATTTCTACCAGCGGACTTGCAGAGCCGTTGGCACCTGCCATTTACGTTGAAAGTAGTTTGCTGCAAGTAACTTGCGCAATAAACTTGCAGCAATCGTGGGTGTTTACCATAAGGGATATCTCGCTCCAACTATCTTAATAATGTGCAAAGTTGGAAAGTTGCTCAACTCCAGATTTTCGAAAAAAATGAGCGTTGCATAAAAACGTAGGATAAAAACTCTGAAGTTTTAGACTTTTCTTTTGTACAAAATGTAAGATATGTATTCACACTATTTTATAATCACTTTCAGTGGGCCAAGCCCAATTCCAATGCACTCTGGACAAGCATTTACTTAAGCGTCTCCAGCTGCCATGGAGGAAGCCGAAGATTCTACAAAGGGCCTAATGGGAAATCACCTATTTAATAGGCATGAGACCTCGATAGAGCTCTATTTCCCGAGTTGGTAATCCCCAAAAATGCGAGTAGTTGACAATTGCTAAGATGGCGTGGGTAATAATGAAAATATTATGGGCTTTCTAAACGCTCTGAGTTGGAGCGTCCCTATAATGTTAGAATGCGCTAGAGTAATTAAACACCTTTAAGACTTTAACAAATCAATCTGTTCAAAAATGGATACAAAGAAAATAGAAAAAATTAAATGTAAACTTTGAGAAATGTCTAAAACAAATTCTTGCAATTCTTCTTCATAAATATTCCGTGATACCAAAAACAAAACTAAACAAACCAATTAATACGAAATATTCGTAGATAACGTTATAGAGCATACGCTATGGCTCTTACGTTGACATTCCGTGAACAATGAAGAAGTCCGAAGGCAAAATAAAGCATTTCAAACGACAAATATAACCAACAAAACCACCATTATCCATGATCTCAAATTTAATTATATTTACAATGATAAATATGCATGCAAAGTTATCAATTACATTAATGTTAACTGATATATTTGAGGATGAATTGACCTGATCAGTCAATATAAAATATTTGCTATACTAAATAATAGAGGGTCAAAAATTCGCAAAAATAATTCTCGAAAATCAAAATTGGAATATGAGTCCCGTCCATTATTCCACATACTAGATCTTTAAGTAAATGTCAACATTAATTACCAAGTAAAATTAATTTAAATCAGCATCATTAAGCCAGTGTTTAAATATTGACGATTCATTCATTCAAGTATTCTACCAGCTGATTGGTAGGTTCTTGGACAGTCCCCATTCTGCATCCCTACCTCATAGAAATTGTCTCACTTTCCCTCATAAAGATGGCCCGTTATTAGATCCCTCTTCAATTCTTCATCTCTTCTAACTCCTCTTATTTCGTCCAGAATTCCTATCCTCTTCCTTCCTCTTCCACGCTTCCCCAGTGTTCTCCCCTCTATCACTCTCTTCAACATGCCCTCTCCTCTCAAAACCTCCTCCATCCATCTCTTCTGCCTTCTCCGAACCCCTGCCACAAGCTTCCTCTCCTCTACGACCATATCCAATATCTCCTCGTTCGTCTTTCTCGCCATCCAGCTAACCTTCTCCATCCTTCTCCAAACCCACATCTCAAACGCCTCAAGTCTACGCACATCCTCCCTTCGCAATGACCAAGTTTCCGACCCATATAGCGCCACGCTCCATATTAAAGTTTTGACCAAGTGACCAATGGCAAAGTTATTGACGATATGGAAGCTAAATTATTTGATTAAACACTATTCTTCACATATAAGTTATCGGCTACAAGTAATTTAAAACAACTTAATGGAGTCAATGTCTCTTTTTAACGCTAAGAAGGCTACATTAAATCATCAATAAAAAGATTATTTATGAAAAAATGAAGAGAACTACAAAATAATATTTTCAGAACAATATTTCTTTAACGATTATTATCCTTGGTTGAGCACACAATTTACATGAAACAGAAAGCATCAAAAGGTTATAATGGAATAATAATAGCGTTTACTCAGCAGAAGAAATTCAATTATGGAATTAAAATTAAAAAAAAACATTTTCCCTCCCACAAACTCCTTATGCCCTCAACGCCCAAAGATTTTACAGTATAAAATTTAATACGGTTTCTGTACTATACAGATAGCAACCATTCATTTAATCAACTTTTAAATATAACGAGATTGTTAATGCCTTTTTTAATTCGGAGGTTATTGAATGATATGGCAACAATCCACTACACTTAAGAGAGAAAACTACGAATATGTCTGCATACCGAAGCTCCATAAAGGTGAAAACTTTGTAAAATTCATGTCAAAATTCTATTGACATAACCCTCCGCGCACTTCAGACGGAGGAATTTTTTTAATTAGCCGTATCTACTTGAAATCACTCAGAGGAAAAAAAATATTCATAACGGTGCTTCTATTACACTTTTTATTTACCACAGTGCGAAAAAGAAGATACGACTCCAGCTGTCACATGGTCGAAAGACTTTTTAATCGAGCAACTACGTATGCTCTTCAGTAACACCTTCCCCCATGAAGGAATGAGAGAATACCTTTCCACTGTAGCGTGTCCACTGTGAAGAGGCGAACGCGGAAATTCCGACTACTACGGCACAAAAAATCAACTCCATCAAAACGGACCGTCCTCAAAGCGAATAATTTCATTTTAAACTCCCGCCGTCACTAGTATGTACATTAAAAAAATAAAATTGTGAAAATAAAAAAAAAGAAACAGGATATTCCGAAAACTTTTACGAGTACATATTTCGTTGTGCTCTTACTGATGTAGCATTTTACGAAGCTGGGATAAAATGGCCACTCGAATAGTCGGGGTGAAAGGTGAACGTTCTCTCCAGTTTTATAACCATTAAACGGCCCCGGATATCTTTTTTTAAAGGAACTCGTGTCTGATGTTGCGTTGTAGTGGGAGTTTTTTTCGTTGTTGCTACTGGTGCGATGTTTTTCGGATTGGTCTCCATTGAATGAAGCTCAACAACTACGACGAGTGGGCCACTCCAAAATATTTTTCTGCCACTCCATCCAGATGTATACGACGCGTGCAGGAACTCCGTATTGAGTCAATTTGCTATTTAAGTGAAACACCCCCCCCCCCCTCCGAAAACAAGTAGTTGCTGAGATTTCGAGCTACCGTAACTAGATAAGGAGTTCGATTGAAATAGGCTTTGAATGATGGTGAAATAGCCGATAAACTAAACTTGAAAAAAAACATGTGCTACCTACGGCTTACAAACGCAAGATAAGTAATGTTTTGACGGAGATGCTAGGAATTGATGAATGTGATCCAACAATACAGTAGTAATGAGTTTTCTCAAGAACATCACCAATCGAACCATCGGAATGATGATAGGAAAATAAATATAGGCATGATGGAGTTATAACTCTTTAAAAAAATAACACATATTTGCATCGAACATCTCTTTTTCTTGAGACTCCCACCATTCAAGAGTCTCTTTGATCGCATTCACCCATGACTTCCTCGGTCAACCACTCTCTTTTCAACTATTCACTCCTTCATAACGCTGCTTCGACTCTCATTAATTTTATTAACATGGCCAATCCAGTGAAGAATGCTCTTTTAATATATATGTCCATTACTGGAGCATATAATCCATGCAAAGATGAAATGCGCATGAAGCAAATTAGGAGATATGTGAAAATGAAGACGTTGGAACGGTTTTATAGCATACATACTTACCTATCATGCTATTCCCTTTTAAGGTACGCAAAGTAAAAGAATTTAGTTATTGCCGTTAACCCTGAGAAACTGGTTCCCTTTTAATAATTTCCACTGTAATGCCCTATCCTTAAAAACCACTTTCTCTTCTCAAACACTCATGGAATGCTTCATATACGCTCTCCTATTCTTGCGACTCCCAATATTCTTCTTCTTTAGAGTATCTTCCAACACATTCTCCTATGACTTTCGCGGTCTACCCCTTCTTCTCACACAATTCTCTATGACTTTTCTTCCGGCATTCGTACGCTTTATAATATCTTCATCTATCCTTTCATATGCTGCAAAACATTCACCCAAGACGTACAAATCCACATGTGCACACAAGATACAAGATTCGGTTTTATAATCTCAGGGTAAATATTTTCTCTCTATAAAAACCGAAGTAAACGCGTTCTCCCGTTAATGGCCCTCAAGTCAACAAACCAACAGACTGGTTTAATATGCAAAAACACCAACTCTCAGCTAACATCAAGTTAACGAAAGGACTACGTCATCTTGTGGTTCAAGATAACCAGGCATTACAAAAATTAGCCATTGTATAGAAATATAAATGTTAACTGACTATAGTGAAGAGGAGCGGAGAATTACAGCAGACCAATCTTCGGATGGATGACTTCCGATGATTCATAATAGAAGACTCCTCCCCTCTCCCGACGAACAATCTGTTTTGCAGGTCATTTTCCGAGCACATGGGGCGCCGATTCGAGTCCCCGAAGCTCTGCGTCATGGTTCAAACGAAATCACGCTTGTTTCGTTGTCGAGTGACAAAACAATGGATGACGGCCTTTGGATCTGCGGTGGCCTTCCGACCGAGGGCGCGAATTCGTTGTCAACAAGAGTCACAATTCACCGTGTTCAGTGATGCGAGGGTGATTACTGCAAGTAAATTCAATATCTCCAAGTGCAGAAACTTTCATTTTGAAAAAGAGCCCAGGGCATTGTTGTCTTAAACAGCTAATGAGGGAAAACACACCCGACAAGCGACACAACCAAGTGCTTGAGTGAATACGAGTGTATATTTCATTTTTCATTTTGCTTTTATTTTGTTTTTCGTAATTGGTGGGTCCCTGGCATTGGAGAAATCCTTCTAAACCCTGAGAGAGTGAGATTCTCGCGTGTGTCGAGCTGTTTCTCGACAAACGTGAGCGATTGAGCGCGTGTGATTTACAGTTCAAACTTTTTTTACATTAGTGCGATTTGTTGGTGGGTGTGGGATTGGGAGTTTTACTTCTTTTAAAATTGATTTACTCCACTTTCTTCCATTATCATCCAAGTATCTTTCCTATTTTCGCACCTCATTATTTTTTACCATTCTTTCTCAAACCCCGTGCCATATTTAGATTACGGCCTTTGGGATTCTTCCGTTTCCACTCTTTATACGGCCGTACGTTCTTTGCACATTCTGAAACTTATGATATCACCATATTACCAATAGCTTCGAATACATAAAGAAAATTAAAAGTTGGTTGGTTCTTAGGAAAGGCGACAGACAGATAAGTCCAACCTTGTTGGGTGACTAGTGATGAAGGGATTTTACGGGGGATGGGATAAGGGTAATCTCTAATGGTAAAATCTATAGTAATAGTCCAGAATGGATCCAATGGTACATTCAGTACCTTATTGGTGGCGTCGAATAAAAATAGTATCAATATTTTGGTTTAACGTGCTTCGACGACTAAGGTCATTTTCGCGCATACTGTCAGCCACATGCAGACATGGGGTAACAGCACCCGGACGAATCGGATCACCTCTCAGAATTCGAGCCGATCCGAACGATACTTCATATCGGTGAATAATCGGAAACCGATTCTTAAATCGCGAGAGGCCGTTACCCGACGTTGAATATACAAATATATAGGAAGAGAAAAGTTGGTTGTTGGTTTTTTGGTGCGGCAACAGAAAGCTTAGGTCAAGATAGGTGAGCAGTTTGTGATGAAGGGATTTAATGTGGGATGGATTAAGGGTGGAGGGAAAAACCCGATGGCTAGGCATTAGCCTAATCTCAACGAAAAATAACAAGGGGTCCACAGTTCAACGTCCCATCTGACGGTTGGAGTAATTCACCACAAATACTCTCCACAAAACACCCAAGCAGGTAATGATAATCCACAGAAAAAATTATCACCAACACGGGGATTTGAACCTGGGCTATCGAGATGACTCTAGCCACCTCACTAAACCGATCCTTCGGCTTAAGGATACCAATGAACCAAAGTACTATCATGGGTGCTGCTAGTATTCTCCCAGGCTACTAATTTCTTAATGCTAAGAATACTTCGCTAAGTTACCAGTATTCAATGTATGGCAAACAAAGCAACATTTTCAGAGATTTACCTTTAACTCATATGTTCTCACACATTTTGGAGCTGTATCAAGTCGAAAACAGCGATGTTCAATTCCATAAACTGACAAGGTTTGAAGAAGCTTTTTTTCGTTATAATTGATTGCCACCCATATTTCGCCAGACCAAAGTTTTAAACAAGTATTTTATTCACAAAAAGGTGAAAACAATTTCCTAAATTAAACCACACATTAGGAGGAGCACAACTTGCAGAGCCAACATTAAAAAGGAATACATTAATGGATTGATTATCACACTCACGGTTTACAAATGCTTCGGGTTAGGTAAGTCCCGAAATGAGCCAATCGAAAATGCGGTCAAGGTATCATTAGCATGGAAATTTGAGTGAAAGAAAATCAACCGTAATAATTGATGTCGATGGTAAAATTTATCATCATAATCTCAATCCCGTGATAGGAAAAGAGTAACCTCAAAACACCATTAACGAGAGTACCTTCAGGTAAAAATCAAAAGATTTTAAAATGCGGGTAATTTTCCACAAGAGCTACCGGAGCACTTTTGTACCTAAGCCTCCGGGGGGCATCACATACCTACGGCTCTCCTGGTCATTCCACGCAACAGGAGTCCCTTTCATTGAGGTCCGCTTCGCAAAAAATATTTTTCTCTGTCGTTTCATTTATTTTTCCTCAACCAGGAACATTAAAACCGGCAGGTCACCCCGCGTGTCTATATGCCGCCAAATGAGTTTTCGCTACAATGGAGGCGAGCGGAGAAATAAAAACGGAAGCAACAGCAAGCAGCGTAGATGAGGGCTTGTGGTAAAAAAGGCGGGGGGTTAGAAGAGCTGAGGGGTGGTGGTCGGGGACGATGATTTACCGTGGTAGGGGGGTCGGGGCGACACATGAGACCACCCCGTACGCTGAGCGTCGCTTGTCAAACCCATTCGGCTTCACTTGTCCGACGTGCCGACGACCGCCGCGCGTCGTTTTCCAAAGGGGTAGTTTCCATGGGAAGGGGGACGCGTCGGTTGTGTATCTAGGCTACGCTGCTCAGCACTCCCAACTCTTATTCCCCTACCCAATCCATCGATGGCTTTGCGATATTGCGATCGATTGTGTCATATTCAAGATATTCCAGCATTTCATGTAGTTCTATCGAGTCTTCCGAGAGGTTGCTTGGTTATTTGGAGGCTAACAAAAATTAAGGTCGTTTGGAATGTCGCCCTGCGATACTGTGACGTGTACTACATCTCGATAAGCGACTTTTCTGAGATATCACATTTGATTTGGTTGATAACTTGGAGACTAAAAGTTGCGAAACTTGGCGGGAGTCGCCCGTGAGAAAGGCATGACGTCAAGGAAGTGAAGGCTCACGTGGAAGGGGTCAGCTTAGGAGTGGAGGACAGCATATTGCAGGCAACGCTGCCAACATAACTGCATTTTACTTGAGATGGTGGGAAAGTGTGAGCAACTCGATTCACGTCTACGTTTATAATAAAACATGAAGCTGCATCAAAATACGCTGATAGTTTTCGCAACTCAACAGAGAAGCCGATCAAAACGGTTGGATCAAGAGCCACGGAGGCCTAAAAGGTTTCTGTGATAAATATGTTGAGCATTTTAATATTGGCAAAGAATGTACACGACTTTAGGAACTCCAGTGGTCAAAATCTGAAACTACAAAACACCACCGCGCAGAGTTAGATTGTAGGCAATGGACTCTTCTAACGAAATAGATTGACGTCCCACGCGACGGACGACTCATTGCTTTTTATAGTGCTATACAAGAAGCACTTCAGAAGAGATCGATAATCAACCCACCGTACAAAATCTTCGCCGCAGCAGCAGCCATGATTCGAAACATAACGCCATACGTTGAAACGTCTCGCGATAAAACACCACGTGCGAAATGCATCGCGTCTTCTGCGATATGCTTAATGCTTTCAACATCGCAATCCGATGATCCTGACACTTGTGTGCCGGACAGCCGAATCACATACAGCTGCGAGCGAGCGGACCTATAATCATCTTATGGAAATTTGTTTCCTGGAAATCGTAAAATGCCCTATTTCGTGCTCTCGCTACCCAATTCGATTCCGCGCACTGTATTCGCATCGTCTGCGGCGAAATGGACTACTACCGGGGAGGAAGTGGGGGGTAGGGATGGGAGTGACCGCGGAGCAAGTAAGTGAAGGTATGCGCAGCCAGTTCGAATGCAAATGTTTGCGCGAGTAGCATTAAAGGAGTCGAATACGCATACGTATACGTGTATCAGAACCCGGTGACCAGAAAGGGATGATTTCATATGTTCGCTCGCAATACTATTATGAACCTCGGTCACTGCACCGGCACATGTGAAAACGGGATTAGGTTATGCTCACCTGTACATTGGTGTCGAAACCAGATGGCCGTCTACTAGGCGAAGTGTGACGTCAGGGAGGTGAAGGCGCAGGTGGGATGGGATTTTGCAAAGGAGCGGATGGGAGAGGAGGGGGGAGTAAACGTGCATATATCGAAACTTGGTAGCACTCATCAGTGGAGAATTAAGAGGATACTCAGGGTAAATCAAGCGTTGATGAGTGGGAAAATGCCTCAAAGGACTCCCATAGGGACCTTTGAAAGAAGATTTTGCAGCTTCATCCCACATCTATCGTATGTTCTCCCCTCCTTTGTGTCATTTTCTTCACAAGCGAGTGCCACTTCTGCAGCCTATTCTCCTTCCCATTCCTTGGAGTTGGTTAAATAATAAAACATTGATTTTTCTTCTTCACTCCAGCAGTAGAATCTAATTTTAGGTAAATGAGCCACAATTGTTTAATACATACAATAGAAAAAAATATTTGAAAAAAATACTTGGTATTTCCACATAATAGATTTTCCCCAATATAGGACCAATAAATGTATCGTTTGGAAATACAATTCACTATTTAAAAAAAAAGTTGAAATTATACAAAGAGTAGTCTGAAACTTTGGAAAAAATAAAAGAAGAAATTGAGGAGAAGAGTCGAAAGACTGGACATCCATGCATGTTTTCATTATTCACTCCCTTCGTCCTCCATAATGACAAAACTTTAATTCTTTACAAACATAGGCTGGGAAATGAACTGAAAGGTGATATGCTTCATTTAAAAAAACACCATCCTGTCCTTTTGTAAAAAATCTTCACACTCCAGCGCCCACATTAATTTTTGCTACGACAGTAGAATGTTGCATACTTCCACAGGTAATTCTCACCCTCTCGTTTAAAATACGAATTAATCATTGTTTCTGCAGTTACGAATCCAGCAGAGTTTTTTGGCACCTGTGTCCGAAATTTGATTTTAAAAATCAGGAATAAAAACTCTGCCAACGCGTTCCCATAAGTCGCTAAAAATAGAAACAGCCAAACCAGACAACTGATTCTCTCCATGGTTCCATTCAGCGTTCGAGAAAATTGGCCGCCTGGTTAAAAAGTTTTTCCAACACCGTTGGCTCGGACGAATGTGGCACATTTCATTCAAAAACTTCAAAATTCCGAAACCCTCAGTCAAAACGAGAACAACCAAATCGATGACCCAGTTTCCATGACTTCGCTGCTCTCTTTAGCCCGCTCCAGTATTGTTTTCATTACCTCTACCAATCCTTTATTTATCTCTGGCCAAATCCGGTCACTCAGGGTTCTACGTTTACACACCGTCGCACATCTACGCACAAATACGAGAATGTTTTAATTTCGCAGTGAAATAAATCATTCACCTGACTTGCGATTCGAACCAAGATCATCCTAATATGAAACAGGGAAAGTGAGGGAAATTAATTGGTGAAAACATATGGCATAAATTTCAATACTCTGAGGGATGTGACTTCGAACTGTGGACCACTATGCGCCTTTCGTCAAGAGTAGGCCAAAGCAAACGCCGGGTCACTCTCCATCCTCTCATATGTACATAAAACTAAAATTCCGTTTATGTTATTCAGGTTTCTGGTTCTGTGATTAAATTATTTTATATTATGCGACAGTTTCGCCGTACTATGCTGCAGGCTACGAGGGACTAAAGATCCTTTACCACCCACAATGTATGAGGGTGTGTACGAACTTCTCTGCAGTTGCGGTAGATCATATGTGGGGCAAACCAAGAGAGCAATTGGATGCCGATTAAAGGAACATGAACGTGCAATCCGGAAGAAAGACTGGTATCACTCTGCCGTGGCTGAGCACACTACGTTAGAGGAAGGTCACGCCATTGACATCGAGACGGCAAGAGTACTACACAAAGAAAGCAGTTACTTTCCACGGCTCATAAGGGAGGCGATTGAAATAGAAAAAAGACCAATTAACATCAATAGAGAGGATAGTTATAAACTCCCTTATACCTGGAAGAGACTTATTCGAAATTAAGTTTTTTACTTCTCAAAATCATCAACTGCTGGAATTGTTTATTTACTTTTTGAAAAAAGACCATTGTTGTTCTTAAAAGCCCAACGAAGCCTGCAGCATAGTACGGCGAAACTGTCGCATAATATAAAATAATTTAATCGCAGAACCAAAAACCTGAATAACATAAACATGAACTGCGAAAATCTTCAAAAAAAGTTAAATTCCGTTTGTTTAAACGCTATAACATCGAAACTCTTTGACAGATTGAAAAAAAATTGGGCACACGCGTTTCTCAGGACAGAAAAGAATTAATATACTATATTATAAAGGCCCAAGGGACCAAGGAGCCCCTATATGGGCCCTTTTTTATCAAATTTTTCTTTTATAAGAAAATCATTGGATAGATCGGTGCAGGGGTTTATTTTTTGCTTTTTTTAAATTACTTGCACTCATTATATAGGCTTGGGATTATTGGTATCGGATGAATGAAAGAACAAAGTTTTCAATTCTTGTATTTAATCTTCGTATTCGATTTGTTTTTGTCTACAAATTGAGATTTTGGTTCAATATCATACATATTTGCACCTTTTCAGCAAAAGATATTATTTTTTTATACTTGGCAACCGTAGCATCCGCTTAACATGTGAACTCTGGCACTTATGGCTCAGGTTAAATGATAGATATCACAGTATTTCAGCGAGATTTTGGTTGGGAAAGTTTTCACCCCAACCTCTCCATGTGTGATTAATGGTTGCCACGTATTGCATGTAATTTGCACGTCATATTGGGAGGATTCTTTCCATCTAACGTCATAATTTTATTTTTTTCTCCCGTTGAAGTTAAACGAGCACCATCTTCTAGTATCCCATTAAATAATTTTTCAACCGATCCATCTGTCCTTAGCGATTCACATAACGTCATTCGTCGGTCGTCTCCCCAAATGAACCAATCAACTGACATGATTCACGCAGAATTTTGAGAGAGACACCCAACATTTTCGCAATACTTTCCGTCATTGCGAAGTATCGATCACTAAAGCTGAAAGAGATCATTCGACTTGGGAATGAATCTGCGTTATTTACTATCCGTTTGTCCAAGAAAGACGTCCAAATCTTCCTCATTATATGATGCGTTTCAACAAGACAAAAACGAGTGAGCAAAATTCGCGAACTGCGCGTCATGGTTTCAGGTCGCTTTCGGTAGATATGGAGCCAGAGACGAGCGCACTTTTTTAAAGAGCTTTTCGTGCAGTTATTACAGTTCCCATTACCGCTCGAAATTCTTTTGGACTCTTCCCACTCGTTAACGCCAACCGACAATGCATTTACGGCTTGTTCTTTTTTTATGACTAGCATTCCCTCATGAAACGGCGCGAACGTACGAGTATCCACTCCTGTGGGTAGAAGGAATCATTCTTTGGCGTTGGAGTGAGAGCTTACGAGGTTTTAAAATTGGTTCAGAGGAGAGAATAAGAGACTTTGAGACGGGTGGCCCAGCAATTTTGGGTGCAGTATGAGTCTACAGTCAAAGTACTCCATCGATTGACTGGTTGGCTTTATGACAGACCCCACCGCAACGATCACTTTTTCGGGGACATATTTAAAGTTACCTATACATATCTTTTGGACAATGGCAACCGCTGAACAATGAGAGATTAGAAGTAATGGAGATATGATGCTATCGAAACATGATTTACACTAACTGGATGGAGAGTATTCGCATCCCGATTGATTTAATTTAATCCACCAGTCGATACTCTTCCACAAAATCTAAATACATATGTTTTCCATTGAAATAAAAGAATTACCCCAGGTAAATAAGGCATTCTACCAAGGGCTATGCTAGTTACAGCTAGTAACACTGAAAGTAAGAAAGCACTTTTCTAAAACTTATCTTTTTAGAATGATTATGTACGGAAGTAAAGCGTTGACAATAATGAATACAGAGCAAAAGAGATAGGAAGTGAAAAATACGCGATGTTATCGAAGAATTGTGACCAAATTGATGGAGAGAATCACCAACGAAGAAAATCCATTAAGAAATGGATAAAAAGAAGTACGATGAAAACTGAGGATAAGAAGAAATGATGAACTCATTTGACACATATTGCGTTATGTAAGCACCTTGAAATATCGCAAGGAGAAATAAATGGGAAGAATTACTAAGGAAGTCCAAGAGTGGAATACATCGGGCAGATCATGTAAGGGCTTATAGGAAGTGGGGCTTACATAGGAATGAAACGGTTAACTGAGAGGAAAATGGAAGTGGAGGGAAGAGGAGTGGATGGAGCAGCAAACCAATCTTCAGATGAATGACTGCTGATGATGTTGAAGTATGTCTTCATCGTTGGCCCCCGTTGAATCCTTTTTTTGCCATTTTATGAAGTGAACTAGCGCAAAACGCTCAAACCCATTTTTAAACACAGTGTTTTGTACTTTGCCGAGAATCTGTTTGAGAACCGTGTGTCCGGCGCAGCAACGGTTAGTCAGCGCCCACCATAAAAGAATTTAATCCTCGTGAATGATGACAACCTGATTTTTTATAGTACTTTTTGGGGATAAAGCGTGTGAGTTGAGGTTGCAAGATTAACAGAAAATAATCGATTGATTAGTAATCAAGTAATCAGCCAATGCCGATAAATCGGTATTCACAAATGGAGTAGAAATAAGCCATTTTTAGATTAATTGAACGACCAATTTCTTCAAAATAGGATGGAATTGTTTGTTATATTTTGCTGAGATCCTCATTCAGAATAATTATTTCCCATACAATTCACTCTCACTCATGCACGAAAACAATAATTGAAAAAAACTGGATAAAATCATTTTAGTAAATAGTAGTTCAGTTACTACAGAGGTTTCTAAGATCGCAGGTAGGGATAAATGAAGAGTAGTATGCGGGCTATATGAAGGAGATGACAGTGATTAAATGTGGCGGTTGTTCGATAGAAGCAGATAATAGAAAGGGAGTACGTCAAGGATGCGTTTTGTCACCCATGATCTTAATTATATACATTGATAAAGCAAAAAAATGAAACAAAGAAAAAATTAAAAACAGGAATGCAAGTGCATGAAGACAAAAATCAGCTAGCTAGCCTTTACTGATGACATTGTGATTCTCGCAGAGAATAAAAAGGCCATAAAAGAATGCTGAACTGCATGGACAAAACAATGAAGAAATACTACTTGAAGATAAAATTTAAGAAAACCCAGGTTATTTTTGGTAGAAGAAATGAAGAGGAATTAGTCACCGTCAAACTTGGAAATCAAAAATTGCTCTAGTGGAAGAATTTTGCAACCAGGAAAGAAGGATCACTAACAGTGGAATAGCCAAGAAAGATATTGTGAGCAGAATAGCCCAGGCAAAGAAGGCCATAACGAAACGGAAGTTTGCTGACAGCTAGTAACACAGGCCTGGAAGTAAGGAAGCACTCTACTAAAACATATATTTGGTGCATCTTCTTACATGACAGTGAAGCATGGACAATAACAGCTGCACAGCAAAAGAGATTGGAAGCAATGGAGATGTATTGTCATTGAAGAATGATTAGGATCAAATAGACGGAGAGAATCAGTAACAAAGAAGTCTAACTAAAAGTTGGAGAGAAAAGAGTTATTAAAACTCGGCGAATGCGTATAGGGACAAACTTATTGGGCACATTTTGCGATACAGCAGCCTATTGAAGACAGCACTGCAAGGGGAAACGAACGGGAATAATAAAAGACAACGACCAAGAATGGAACACACTGAGCAAAACATGAAGAACGAGAAAGTGAGGAATTATTTAGGAATGAAGCGGTTGGCGGAGAGCAGAGAAGAATATAGAGCTGCAGCAAATCAATCTTCGGATTGATGACCACTGATGATGATGATCAGGAATCTTTAGCGTGAGTGGTACAACGTGTAGTTGTGGCATTCAGTGAGCAGTATTAAAATAATTTGAGCAAAGCCAATGGGATAAAGGAGGGGGACTGGAAGGAAGGATGTGAAGAGGGGGGGTTGTCAGATTTTTGCGGAGTGTTTGGAGAGTGTCTGGGGGGGAAGGGGAGAGGGTGCGAGAAAAATGACGTTAACGACGGGTGAGCGGTCTTAAAAGAGTGCATTTGTGTCTGGTTAGGGGTTGGGTTGGTGAGGTAGGACGTCGTTTTAATCTCAGCCGAGAGGGGGCGGGGAGTTATGGCCGCCCGCAAGGAGCACGAGCCTAGGGCATCCGGAACGAGTTGTTCGTGATGATTGGGGGGGGGGGGGGCGAAGAAAAGGCCGCGCAGGAAAAACCTCTTTGATGCATCGCTGACGCCAGCCGACGGAAATTTCTACGTTCGACTTTCTCCATTATCAGGAAACGGTCCCTCTCGTTCTTTTCTTTTAAACGAGCGAGGTTTTACTACTGTTGTTTTTTGTCCTCTCTCTCTCTCTCTCTCTCTTCGTCGACACTCGGATGGATGGAAGGAGAATGGATGGTTCAAAAGGCAGTGGAGCTGCTTTTATATTCTTCTTCGTTCTTGAGGGCAAGGTCAGAAATAGACGGGGTGGATTTTTTTTATAAAGTGAGACATGAGGGGAATCAGGAGGAACTTCCGCTCTGTTATATGTGCCACCGGAAATCTTCACAAGCGCACGTGCAAGGGTAAAGGGTGATCTTGAAGCGTCAGGGTAGGTAACATAAAGATAGAATTCAGTCATTTCGGGAAACTTTATGCATTTAAATCTGGAAACGTCCCAAGCGCGCGTGCTTGAATTTGGGTGGTCTCGAAGCGCAAAGTGTAAAAAAAAATGGAATTCAATCATTTCCGGAAACTTAAATGAATTTCGAGAATGGAAATTGTTTTCCGGGCTTCCTACCATGTTGATCTATATACTTCTACGCCAGATTTCTAGCTAGCTTCTTCAGGTCTTCAAGTAACGACGCAGTGCGACACGACGCGGTTCAACACCGCACCGAATGCGCGAAATCCTCCGAATGCCTGAAACCGTCACTCAATCTACACTTGTGCTCAATCTACAATTGTAATCGGCGCAAAGGTAGTTGTATTATTTGGGTAATAGGTGAGAATTGGGGTACCTACTGTGTGTGTCTTAAATAAGGAGACTTATGAACTAGAAAAATCACGAAAATAACCTTATAATAAAGTGCCTATATGTGGTTAACATGGGAGAGTTAGTATGTCAAAATAGTAAATATTTAAAAAAATAAGTTTTATTATCTACTATTTTTTGTAAATATTTTTAGAAATTGTAATGAATTTAATGAATGTAAATCCTTTTGTATTATCTGTACAAAGGAAATATTTTTAAAATGTTTTTTCCCCTTCTTCAACTTCCTCGCTTGATCTTTTTTTATAGTAAAGATGAAGAGCTCTATTATATCCACCATTCATAAGTCCGCCTTTCAGTCGGGTACGCTTTGAATGTAAGGTTGGTTTACATTTTACTACAAACATCCGCTTCCAAGCATTGGAGAGCGAGTAACCATCTTATCTGTTAATGTTTCTAGTTTTAGCTTTTTCAATATTCTCACTCATCAGTCTGGAGAAGTAACGGCTTTATTTAGAAATTAATATAGATTACTCAAATTTGATATTGTAGATTGTTCCGCTCCATGTCATAGATTATTATGTTTTCGATATTAAAATAGGCAGCTTCGCCAATCAGCTTTGACTGAACACATAGCAAAAACAAAAAAGAACATCATCAACAGGGAAGATGATCATTCTTTACTCGCTGCCCAATGCTTGAAAGCGGGTTTTAAATGAGAAAAGGTCAGCCCAACCAATCGGAGCGCACCCAAATGAAAGGTAGGTACATATGATTGGCTAAAAAACACCTGCATCGTTACTTCCGACCTGAAAAAACTAGTTGGGATACTGGCGAAATTGTCTTCGAAGGACATGGATCAATGCGGTACAAAAACCCGGAAAAACTTCACCACCTGGACGTCTCCGCTGAAGCCATAACTCCAACAAAATTATGTACTGAGCAGATAATCGCGTTATTGCCTGCTTCACTCGTTAACCCTGTCCATGTGGGGACCCCTTCACAATTAGATGTCCCAGTTGACGATCGGATGAATGCCCTTCCGCTTGACGTCAAAAATGGAACTGCATTCAACAAAATAAATTCTGTCCATTACGCGTGCCTGCAGGAGTCTAAATACCAGCATATTTTGAACTGTGTAAGCCGCTCTCGCAAAAGCTGTAAATTTCAATAAGCGAAAAATGTTGAAATTGAAGAACTTTGAGGATACGGGACTAGCCACGACATTACCAAAACGGCGTCATCCGCAAGTACATTTGAGTGCGGATATTCCACATAGGAAAAATCATTCGCCTTGACTGGGACTCGAACCGGGATTCCTCGATACCACGCCGAGTATTTTAGCTAGTTCTGATGTAGAAGCATTCCTCTTTCTTCTAAAGAGTGAACACGTCATTGTGTAGCATGTTTGGCTTTAACATCGACGACGGTGGAGCTATACGCACGCTTTGTATTGCTACTTTAACTTCTTTTTCCAGCAGTCTTGAGCATGTTGTACCTAAAAATTCCACAAAAATCCGAAGAGGAGAAGGACGCTTTGGTGACTTCACTGGCTAAAGCACTCAGAGCGATATCGAGGGATCCTGGTTAAAATTGAATTCTAAAATTGACTGTATTTTACTGCAGTAAATTATACGCATTCAGGTATGTATCGACAGAAAATGAACAAACGTTTATTGTTTAGTATTTAATTTTAAAAAATATAACGATTTCAACAGCTTCGCGTCATTTTTTAGAGGAAGGGGAAAATCACTAAGGAATAGTTTTGTCCCCTTCTGAGCATAAGGCGTTGAAACTGGTTGAGGAGTAAAAACAAAAGATTTTCCATATTACGAAGTACATAAACTCCAAATATTATTAATGACGCTATGAAAATAAAATCGTTTACATTATTGACACTGTAGCTTTTCGATTATTCCCCTAAAAGTATAATTTTTGGTCGTCGAAATCTATAATCTTTATCAATTTGTCAACATGAATTATTTGGAGAATGTTTATCAAGAGCATAATCAAATAGATTGCCGTCTCGCCTCACGAAATATTAGATTGCCGAGTCAAACGGGATAAAATCGGATTTCGAGAGATAAGAGACGTTTTCAGTCATCGGCTCGGTTAGATTAAAAAGAGTAAATGGCTGAGATGTGTGTCGTAAAGTGATCTATGCCCACACCCACGACTACAGTCGTAAGTCACCAGCATTTTATGCTGGGGCTGGTGACTGAACCTTAATTACGAAATTAAGGGCAAAATTTTCGCAAATAGATAAAGACAATATTCTTTAATGTTAAAGTACCTACCACCAAACATGTCATTGATGTACCCGTTGAATTGCAACGGGTGTGAAAAACATTGAACGTATTTTATAAGAAAACCACAAAGCCTGAAGAATACTGTCAGCGTATACATTTGAGGAGTTCGTAACCTATATTGTATGTTGTTCGTTGTAGTAGATACGCTGACCGTTTTACAGGTACACGGAGAGATGGGTGACTGTATGGTCCTCTTTCATGCATGGGAAACCCAAAAAATGGGCCACGCAGACCCATTACTACTTAAATAGCACCCAGGTTGATAGATGGTCACCTCGTCCCTCCAGTTCTCTTGAGCCGTCTTCTGAGTGAATAACAGCTTGATGGCTTCCCTTGTGTACCTAAATATATTTGCATTCAATGACTCAGTTTAGTTGCGCAATTCAAAATCGATATATGCGTTGAGTATCTTCATCAGCATCATCATATACTACGGTACAATCCAGCGGTTAACAGCTTCCAAAAGGGCATTTGCAGCAGCAGCCATGTTTATTTGACATATGAATCCTCCATCACCCGGACTGTGCCTTCGGCATTAAGGGTAGCCATAATTATTTGTTTCGGTTGCTTAATTAAAAAATCTATGGTGATTCTTAGTGCACTTGCCGATTTTCATGCACAGATGTCGTTCATTGCGCAGAATTTCCGTTCTTCTTTCGGGTAAGAAGAATATTGTGATGTCAGTATAATTTCCGCCATCTTAATACAGATTGACGTTTCGGAACAAATGGGTTATATTTGAACCAGATTCATAGCTGGTTACCCGTCCGTAGGTTGGGTTAGGATGAAATGTGTGCGGTTCTTAGCGTAACCCGAGAAACATCACGAGGAGATGATCATGAGATCGCTGGTGGGTCTGTCTTTGAGCATCTAAGTCTAACCTTAGTCGTTTTTCTTGCAAGGGCTCATTTTCTCTCAGGTTTATTCAGGGGTGCCTAATTTCACTAAAATAATTGTTTAATGGAAATTGTACAATTTGTTGTGTGAAATAAAATATTATAATTTAAAAAAATGTTTCTCACCGTAAACAAAACAATTGGGGTAACGCACTATATGCAAGTATACTATGGGTTTAAAACTGTTGGTTTTGAACAGTCCACGGGAAATTATTCAATTGGTGTTCTACTAATTAATCACTAAGCATTTTTACAGTCTATACCCTATTTTACTCTACTTCAGAGTCATATGTGAACTATCCTGAAAAAGAGCCAGAAAAGTATCTATTTGTTCTTTAAAGTATCTTTGGGTTCTCTGCTGGGTTAAACTCTGCATTTCTGCCGACGGTTCAACGACTCGTCCATCATCTTAAGGACGACTCTCCTGATGATGGATGACTCAACCATCGAAACGTCGACAGAAATGCAAGGTTGCGACCTGGTGGAGAACCCGAACGGGCTTAAGGAATAAGAAATACAAATACATTCAATTTGAGCAAAAATAATAAATAAAACTACATAAAACACGCAAAACTTAAAAAATAATCGCGGAAGTCAAAGATTTCGAGATCACCAAGAGGAATTTCGGATAAATATCACACAAAAACTAAAATAACATGTTTTCGATCAAACATTATCCGAAAAAATGCTTTTAATCTAAACTTTATTAATTTATGGTTAAAAAATACTCACTTTGAAAAAAATCCAAAATAAGAGGAGTGCGTCCTCGAGCTCGGCTGAATTTGTGGTCCTTAACGGGCAACGCACAGTGGTCCGGATCCGAAAAAAGGCGGACAGAAGTCAATTTTCGACTTTCTTGAAACTCACGTAAAATATGCAGTTATTGTAGAAACATTTCCGGGGGATCCTACCGCACACTTAGTTTTGCATAAAAAGTTTTGTTTAGTTTAGTAAATTGCTTCAAAGTAGAGCTAATTGTAGCTAAACTGCGCTCTTTTTATTCTTTCGAAAAAATACACATTTTTAACAATTTTTTAACTCTATTTCGTATTAAAAATTGGTACAATGACTGTGGACTAAAATTAAATGGACACTTTATCATAAGAAAAACTAAGTTTCAATCTTGTAGTGATTGTGATGATCGCTGAAGGAGTTCTTCAAGAGGAATAATTTTTTCTCGCAAATTTCCCATAAACGTTGGATTATAAAACGAGTGACACGGAGATTCTTATGGTGGCAAGGGTGGGTTATATTATAAAGATATAAGTAAAGGATTTAGCTGCAAATATTATCAAATAAGTGAATGACAATGACTTATGTGAATCTCTGCCGCGGACGCGAGCGTCGGCACTAGACACGCGAGCTTCGGCACAGTGGAGACGCATTGTAAAATGCGTCTTTTCCAATGTTGATTGATTAGGATTTAAAAAATGAAGAAGTATACTATGTTTTTCTCTATTCTATTCTGTTCTTGGCCGAATTTACTCTAGAAAGAGCGAGAGAAAGAATTTCAGACTGCGATACTAAGCGAAATTGTGACGCTGGAAGAGGAGGAAAATATTTTCTTCGATCGCTTCTCAGTATGATTCCCATCGAATATTGTTAAACGTTGGAAGTATATGAGACTGGTTGTATGCACTGCTTCTGGGAAAACCCACCTTTGGCTGTCCCTTTCCTCAAAGCCTAAGTGACAGGAGACCCGTTACCCGCACCCATGCCGGACCCAAGGGAAGTGGGTAAGGTCCTAAGTCGGAATAGTTCACTATTCCTACTTACCGCACCCCCCAACTTGTGTTTATTGCCTGAAGGCGGTTTCTTTTACCTGCAAGTGAAGTTGCACGTGTTAACAGATGTGGTATCTACCCTCCAGGCGCATCTTTCCAGATGGATTTTATTGGAGGGCTGTCATGCCGCTGGTATGCATTTTCGCACAAAATTCAGGCATTGCATATTTCTCTTTATGCGGTCCACCAAAAACCCTTCTGGTTATCCTCGGGGGTAGACCCAGGTTCTTGGGGGTGGCGGTAACTCTTCTTCTTAACCTCCTCCATGCTTCAGTCGAAACATTTTGGTGCTCTTCCTTTTCCATCGATGTGTACACATGCCAGTTCTTAGTCGTTAGGTCCTCGGTTGGCAATAGTTTTCGTGATTTGAAGTGATCTCTGAAGTAAGTGTTAGTGTTGTGATAATTCGGAATAGTGTTGTGATTCAATGATTTTTTGGATCCTGGCCACCACAGCGATAAGGATAATTAATCAGGTATGCTATTTCTCTTTTATTTCTGTTTTTGAAGTTGATCTAATACGAGGTACCACACTAAATTTTGCATTGTTTTTGCTTCCGTCAGGCCAGACAAACAATTTTCGGATGTCACTATCCCATCAAAAAGAAGGAAAACTAAATTCCTTAGAGAAATTACTTTCCCTGCATAACTGTCTTTTGCTACAGCCATGAAGCTAATAGAATAAAGACATGGGGCAGAAGCGTCTCTAGTTAAAGAGGCTACAATGACTACCCCTACACGGGCAAAACGAATATTGAAAAAGTGGAAAAGGGAAGAGAAGCCCCTCTCTACTATGTCCTTTGATGACGGTTTAGCATTAGTTGTCAATTCAAATCTGACAAAAAGACAGTATTTGCAGATAAGAAACGCCGCAAGATATCATGGACATGATTTGTATCCATCATGCTGTTGACAACGATTGATGGAAAATTTAGTTAAACATAAGGGCTGGGGAATAATTTTTACGAACTTTTAAGGCTTGTTACATTTATGTTTTTTCAGGTCTGTTCAGCATTAACGAAATCATCAGCAATGGTATGCCATATTTGCCGAGCAAAAATATCGGAAATGAATAATCTTAGTGAGATTGGGAAAAAAAGAGTCGATCCTAATACATATCGTTTTGGGTTGTCAAATTTACATTCCTATATTACATTTTTTAATGTATTTTACAAATAGCATATCGTTTACTCTTTTTAAGATGGAGGGTAAGTTTAAATCGTATAATTAAAAAAAATATAAGGAGAATAGGTGGCAGATTGACCCTGTACCATTTTTTATTATTTTCCGGATCGTATTTCCAGGTACAAGATAAAAATGAAAAGATAAAGGTAATGAAAAGAAAGCAGGTACATTAGGAAAAATTTAGAAGTAGAATGGGTCTATTAGTATGCCCGCCTATCAGCTGAAATTACTGGTAAGGATCCATTTATTTGACAAAAATCGTCTTTTACTTCAACGCTTTTCACAAGAAATAACATAAAAAATTGATTTTCAGGGGTAGAAGAAGAACTTATCATTAAATTTTTCAAATTATTTTAAGAGATTTCTCATGCGGCCTTCTAATTGATCCCCCAAAATTTAATGAATATTGTATGGATACGGTTAAATGTTATGTTAAATATTATGAGTGGTTCTACTTGCCACCCACAGTACATAAAGTTCTGCTGCATAGTGCAGATGTGATTGAGTCAGCTCTTCTTCCGTTTGGAGAGCTTTCGGAGGAGGCTCAGGAATCGCGAAATAAAAATACAAGAAATTATCGCGAGCATCACGCAAGAAAAATTTCCCGATTTCACACGAATGAGGACGTTTTCCGGAGACTAATCCTGACCTCTGGTCCATTCGTCAGTACATTAGGTGCTGAATTAAATACCGTGGCCTAAAATATCTTCCTAAAGAGGTCCGTGAGCTCATGCAATAATATCGGGACTCAGCGAGTGAATACGAAGAAGAGGAGTGGAATTCAGGAGAATCTGATAATTATAATTATATAAATTGTAAAGTTAATAAGAAACAACGAATGTTTTATTAAAATAAATGAGTTAATTTGCAGTTAATACCGTTTTAATATTTATTTAATAATTACTTAGTTTTTAGTTTCAGCGGCACCACCTCTGCTAGCTGATAATCGCAATCACTTCAACGTTAGAATCAATTCTCCCAACTGCCATACATTCACCCATTTTAAAAAGTTATTTACTAATTTAAAGGTCTAGAAGTCATATTATGCAAATACTTTATATATATATATTTTCATATTTAATAATAACAGGCGTTTTCTATTCAGTCTCCTCATTGTCGGTTAATTTAGCATTAAAATTCTCAATATCTTCTAAAATAATTATTTTTTGTTGAAAATAATAGCAAAAATGGACTAAACGCATCTTAAAACATATAAATGGAAATTTTCACAGTAATCCGACAAAAATATGATGTTTGTCTCTCTTTTTCGCGATCCGGACCACTGAGGGACCACTTCTTCGAAGGGAGCGCCACCATCGGATCCCAAGGCCATCCATAACCCCATGGGTATTTATTCTAGTTACTAACGCATACAGCAGAGAAGGAATAAACTATTCCAGCGTTTCAGGCGCCAAATTTTGAATGGTGGTCCGTGGGAGGGACCAGTGCCCTATAAAGGGTTAATTCGACTTACGAAATCTTTCTCGCCATATATTCATTGATTTCTTTACTCGTCTGCATGATCGACTGTGCCATATCAGCAGTAATAACAGAGGGATGTTTAATTACATCCCACGACAGTGATGAGAGTAAAGCGGTAAAGGTGATCCATACGGTAAAGAGGTAAAGGTGAAGGTTGAAGCTCAAAAGGAGAGAAAAGGCACACTACGAAATGAGCGAATTTGAAAGATGAAAGGGGACAGGCGTCTGCGTGAGACTAACTCTATCCACCGACCGCGACAGGGTGAACGTGGGTTGGTTATAGAGATTGGTAGGTTGAGAAGGGGAGAGAGAGATACGAGTGTGGCGACTCAGATTTAGTGGGAAAGAGGTGTGTAGGTTGCCAAAGGGGGTTGTGAGGCGGATTTAGACGGGGGATGGAGGCATAGAAACGGGAACTCATCTCAGCCTCTCGGGGGTCAACCCTTCGTCACGTCATAATTTCCAATTACTTCCGACGTTCCTGGCCAAGGAGGAGCGTGTGTGTGGCTACCACGTTCCAGCTCGCAAACAGCCCGTCAGCGAATTTCATAAAGCCGGCGGAAAACTCGCATGGTGGCAATCTAGCTCTAAATCCGATCCCTTTCCGGGTTGAGGAGGGCACCGATAATCACCCATCGGTTGGTTCCCTAAAAGTGGGCAACGCCCCAACGTTGTCATGGTGAGATGAATGGAGGGCGGGTAGCATAAAAATGAAATAAGGATTATGTCAAGGTTGATCTTTATTCACGGGAATACGTCTTTTAAATCGGCCTGACGCATGGGGTAAAAACAGGGATAAATTCTCTAACGTCGTGATGATTACCGTATTAGATAAAAACAATGTCATGGTACGGTTTCGTCTATTCAGCATTGTTAAGTTGTCACATACTGAATCAATGTCACAATTATTGCATACAATGTATCAAGGGGTTCGGTAGCATGCCATACTTCTACATCTCTAATCCCGTATATAAGGAATTAACGCTTTTGTCAAATTATCTGATTTTAACGTCACAACTTAAGTTTGTAGTAATTTATCGAAGTATAATCTGAAAAAGGTCTATCAGGAGTTATAAAAAAACCGAAATTTCATCAAATTCGCTTTCGTATTCGATGAGTAAATAATTTCTGTAACTTTCAAAGAGAAAAATAGCATTCCTTTGTCACTAGTACGAGTTTTGGTTTGCCAGTTTTTCTTTTTTTAATACGCTCACACAGTCATGAACACGAATTACTCTTTATCAAACTCACGAGCTTGACAAAAGAAAAAAGAACGACTTTGAACAATTTCATTGCCACCCTCTTTGTAGCACCCCATATTTTTAATGGACTTACAATTTAATTTGGCGAGAGACGTCATTGCGAGACACAGATGTGCTTTTTAGATAAATTATCTCCCTTTAGAACTCACGGAATGTAAAAGATTTTATGGACGACTGATGCTTCTATGTAGAAGAATTTTAAAATATCTGGGGAAACCGATGCTGAGGCATTTACGATTGATTCCATCATGTTCACAGCACAGATACTCTGGAATTTCTTAGATTTTTTTATTTAAGCCTCAAACCGAGACGCGTCGGTTTCACTGATTGTTATGATATCGTCCTTCTTCTCCCGTTTCTCTTTCGCGTACAGCCATGTGCCCTTCAGAACCTTCTTAATTATCAAAAAGGAACGTTTACACAAAACGGAAAAATTGTGTGGTTTTAAGAAGTTGTTTTTTCTCAGGGTTCTCAGTGTGAAAGACCAAGAAGACGAGGTTAGGGTAACGTCTACTTCGATCATCGAAAACTAAGGAATATTACGCGGGAATAACTAAGTAACTTACGTCAAGAAAATGTACACTTTTACTCTGCTTGAAATCATGTTTTTCTTACTTTACCAGAGAAATTATTAAGGGTAAATTGAAGAAACATTTTGACTGAATATTATGTCTTCGATGGAAGAACATGTAACTGTAATGCATGTTAGTAAAAAGAGACGGTATTAAACATTTAATTAAAAAAAAGAAATTATCAAATAGCGATCCTCACAGATTACGCAATATTTTTCACGTCACGCTTTGAGGGTTAAAAAGAGCATGCCATGGCGTGGGTTTAATCTAATTATTCGTAGTGTGCGAGGAATGACAGATTGGAATTTTCATTAAGGAGATGAATCTTATATTGTCGAGCTTGTACGTGGATTGCCGACAGTCCTCGATACGGTGAGAGTGCATTTAAAATTCAAATTGTTCTCTACAAGAACGTTGAATTTTCCAGCTGGCTAATCAGAGCAAAGGCTATCAGAAACATGGCCTTTATAAATAGAGTACACGGCATGTGTATTTAGGATCGAGGCATTCATCATTCGCACGGTTTATAGATACGTGTTTACATGCTTAAACGCTAAGGCCATTCCATACTCCTCTCTTGTCTTCCATCTTCCGTCAGTGTTCTCCACGTTGACCTCGGGAGGACTTGGACGTTTCATTTTATACCCGGAATAAGGTAACGGCCTTTAAATGGAGAATAGCTTGCTTGAGAGAAGGTGCGGATAAATGAAAAAGGATGTATTATTACCTTGTTACAGTTTTGAAACGTGTTCTGCGGGTAATATTGATCTTGCGATCTTCCATTTAATTTCCGAGTATATTGGAGTACACCGGTATTTTTCAATATCTTCCGGTTGGAGTGTAAGATCGAGGAATTACGAAAAAATCTCCACCACTACTGGGACATAATTTGGTCATTCCAAACCAGTACTCTTGCAACAAAATCAACCCGATCCCCAAATCTTACCAAACTGCTGTTTTTCTTAGCCACTATGCCATGCCTTTTAACCATGTAATATATACCATGGATTCCTCACATGGAGCCCTTCGACCAATACTTAGCTGCTTCAAATTTCCAGGGATACATCGTTTCCATATAAGACTGGATACAGGACTGGAAACTTATCATCAATCATACCAAGAGGGAATTAATTCTATTCTCACGCCGAAAAACTAAACACCGATCAGAACAATTATACTACGGAAACAACAGAAGAAACAACAAAACAACAGTGCAATTCCTCAGCGTACTCCTGTACTCCCGAATATCCTGGAGGGCCCATACTAACTACGCAAGACAAATAGCCCAATGAGTTAGTATCTGACCTCCCCCTCTTGCACCGTAACAGCCCACTAGCACAGGAAACCAAAAACATACACTCAGACGCAGTAATCCGCCCCCTAAATGAACCCCGCCTATATGTACCCGGCATGGGGGTCGTCTTCGAAACCTTGAATAAAGAAATATGAGACGAAGCAGAGAAAAATTCTTCGAGCTATTACTAAGTCCCATGGTTTGTCCAAAAATCCTATATCCAAGACGATTTTAATATTCATACACCTAATTCCTACCCCCAAAAAAATATCGTCGTCCTTCGGAACACGATAGGCACTCTTTGACGATCCCACATTTGGACTTAATCTACAGGACTACTGCCAGATTCGTTATTTTAAATACACCTGTCCAAATGTCACCGTATTACACACACCTCTGTAAAAATATGAAAATTTGGCAACGACTAAAAACAATCTTATGATGTAACGACGCCCTGAACATCACCACGTTTTAGAAGTCGACCAGCGGCAGCTGACAAGTCACTCTCAGATGCACAATTGCGCAGAGAAATTGCCTGTCTGCCTGGAGTACTTATACCATGAATATACACACGTATATCCATGCCTTATACCATGGATCATGAGAGAGATGGCATGAGAGATGCAACAGAGAAACAAATGCGAATATCGCTGACAGCATCGGGCTTAGTGAAGCGAAAATCTTTCAGTGTAGGAATGCCGACAAATGATATTACCACCTGATTTTACTTTACAGCGAAAATGGTCGTAGACAATAAAATACAGTTTGGAAAAGATTTTGTTTCACCTTTCATTCCTACCATGCTAACCATGGTTTACAACTGAATTTTTGACGGAAAATGCTCTATTAAAAGCTCTTTATTGTTAGGATGAAAGGGGATAGAGGATCATTTATACCTAAAGAGAACTCTGGCGAAACAGCTTGATAGCCTGAGTTTTCAAGTCAACGAGCCTAGCGCACTTCATAGGGAGTACGTTGCTCCCCAGTCTGGGGTTTGCTAAAGGCAAGCTAAAGCTAATTCCTGGGAAAGTTTTCCCCGCGATTATCGCCACCAAGAGTTGAAATTGGCGCTTCGTCGCCTCGAACCCCATTGCACCGCCTACATTATCCTTTCCTCCGCGACTTTGGCCGGTAATGGTGCCGCCATTATTCCTCAAGTCGTCTCCACTTCGTCACTAGCATTCCTCCTGCACCCGTTTCTCTCACCCATACTGTGATCCATCATCCCTTCTCCTCTCAGTCGCTCTCCCTCAACCAGTTAAAACTTTCGCCCCATTCCCGACTGAAGGCTAAACTCGACGGCTCCAATTTGCCTCTTCACAACCATCTCACTCTTGAATGCCCCCGTCCGTACGCGACGTCCGTACTTCCGTAGTGTTGGTGTGAATTTGGTGGCTTCAGCCAACTAACCATCAACAGAAGTACCCACTGAGATCGCTAAAAAGAGGTTGGTCACCTCAGGTGCCTCGTACAAAAATAATACCGATCGTCAAGGATTATGTTCCATGATAATATACAACGCATACGTTTCACAGACTTTTTTTGCTACTGCCCATTTCAAGGAATAAGCTTAATCCTTGGGAACAAATTATGGAAGTGGAAAATTTCTTATGGATTGGGGTTATCTCGCAAAAGCCTAGCGTTGAGGAAACGAGAGAGCCTGCATGTAAGTGCTTGTGCGAGCAATGCCTCAGTGCGCATTGGTATAGGTACCAATACCCATACCCAGGAGAGGAGAGGCGCTACAGAACAATGCACTTACTTTATCTGATTGTTACATATGTACTACAAGCGCTTCGAATTAATTCAAAATACCATCAGTAGAGGGATGTAGAGTAATTTCATATGAATATTTTTAATCTGTGTATTTTATATACCTAACTCTCATTAATGTGTACATACTTGCATGTTTTCATAAATATTAGTTTGATCATTCATGTTTATTTATATATAATACTGTTAACTCCCCATTTCCAGTCATATCCATATTTCAGTCGACCGTCCCGCGACTACAACTTTTCCCAATGAACGGATTTGCGTGAAACTTTGCATCCGTGTTCTCATTTGTAATATCCAAAGACTGAAGTGAAAAAAATGCATTTAAAAGATTTTTTTACACTGTTAGCCTTTGTCCCGGCAATTTCACATGAAGAAATGGAAAAAATATGCATATTTTAGAGGAGCTAGAGATAAGAAAGAGAATACGTACAGAACTAATTTTCAATCATGTTGACTTTGATCGTGTAAAGAACCCTCGTCCAGTTGACATCCGCCACTCTTACTCTATTCCTTCCCCAAGCTTCCCCCCCCCCACCCACTCTAGCCGTACTCGACTCCCCGATCCCCCCCCCCTATATTCCAAGACTGGCGGAGAATAATTTGAGGATGACGCCTATGCGGTGAAACTGATGGTATCAAATATAAATTTCTGTGAAAATTATACTTGGTTGTAAATCATCATTCAAGATGAATGTTCACAAATTTGAAGCCGAATCCGTTAATATCATCAAGGATAGTGTTTTTCTTGAGCTGCCGAGGTGCTGGTTGTTAAATAAAAACCTTCAAACCAACGACGACGTTACGTCTGTATTTTCAGACATCCTCGGGGCTAAATCAAACATTTTAGCGAACGTCAGAGAACGCGTAAAACGCTTCAAAATGCATAGGATTATGTTACAGCATAATAGAATTACTCAAGGGAGGATTGAGTTGTAGTCAAACGATCATCACAAATCTAACAAAATATCAAATTAAAGATGAAATAGATGTTAAGCTATACGGCAAATAATTTGCTGCCTTGAATATCTACGACTGCGTTTGTATGCTTCCTCAACTATAGCTAAAAAAATAAATCAATTATTCACCGCAGTAACTTTTACTGAATCGGAAAAAAATCTTCGGCTTTGATAGAGTGTTCAGTGTACGACAAAAAAAGTTATTCCAGCTAAAACCTCTTGTTTGTATATTTTAGTTAATTACTGAGAATTCCAGCAACTCAAATCAAATTTTTTGCATCATTAATGCTGCAATATTTACTTCATGCTTCCTACAGTAGCTAAAATTAAAAATAAAATTTGAATAGTCTAGAATTTAACGAGAGAAAACTCTCGCTCAAACTACCTTAAAGTGGTTGGAAGGCTTGAGAGTGGAGGGTGATCGAATGTGGTGGCGCCTCATGTCGGACCGGGCAGGCGAGATGGATAGTTACCGGCAGATGTTGGCTCGACGCGAGGGTGGACGAGGAGCCAAGTGTGGGGTAGACGGGGGGAGTGGAGTTTAAATGAAACCCGGTTGCGAGGGAGAATGACGTTGATGGCGTGGAAATCAGAGGAACGGCGTTAGGGCACGTTTTTCTTCGGAGGAGGAAAAGAACGTGTTCGCAATCATGAAGTTCTCCTTCGTTCGCACGCAGCTTGGAAAGCTCGCTGGTACCGACTGCTGGGATTAGGAAGGTTTTAAACACCCTTAAGGTGGGCTCTACACTGACTATGTGAGTCAAAACGAATACTAAATCACACATTTTTATTTAATTTAGTTTTTGAAAAATCCTGCTTTCGCTAATGAAATGGGTTACCTACTGAGAACAAAAATTAAGGTACAAAATTTGCTGATTATTCCATGAATACATTTTAATGACCACATTTTTCCAGCCATAGAAGCCGTCTGCAGCGCCATTTGGATGGAACTACCACATTCTGACTTCAATTACGGCAGTAATTCGCTAATAACTTTAAGAAGTAGGTGGTAAGATTCTTACATTTTATTTTCATTCCATTTTCCAGGTCTTTTCACTTAAATTTCCAGGAATTTTAATTATAGCCTTACGCATGCTACCTCGTTCAACTGCAGCAATAAGAAAAATTTTAATAACTTTCTTATGCATTGGAGGAAAATGGGCTGGAAAATGGAAAAAAAGACATTAGGAGGAGAATTGCACAAGTGAAAGAAGCGTTCATCAAGAGAGCTGTTGACCGGTATTTTGTGAGGCGATATAAAGAAAAGGTTGGAGAAAAGTTTAGCCCAGTAAGGGGCAGAAACGTGTACTCTAAGAAAGGAAGACGAGAATAGACTGCAGGCGTTCGAGATGCGGATGTGGAGGAGGATGAAGGTGGGGTGGGCGGAAAGGAGGACAAAGGAGGAAGTGCTTGGTCGTGTGGGTGAGGAGCGAAACTTCAGGAGAAGATAAGGAGGAAGCAAGAGTAGGTGGTAGGGAGAGGTAATCATTGGTGAAGGGTTTGCTTAAGGCCGTAGTTGAAGGGAGGGAGTTGGGTAACCGGGGAAGGGGAAAAAACAATGAAGGCTTTATGTAACGGATGAAGAGAGGAAGAACGTATGGAGAGAAAATAAGAAAGAAATTGTGTTATGAGATAGGGGCCTGCTCCAGTAAAAACCTTGAGTATTTTTACCCACTTCCATTTTAATTCGCCGTTTACGGTAGGCTATCCTAACAATAATAATGCCACACGGTGAGCATAAAAGGTTCTCCAAACGCCGCGAGTTATTTAAAAGTTACATTCAGAATACTGTACCTGTCTCGGGCGGGACCTGAGGTAAGCAGAAGCATGTTTTACACAGAAAAAAGTCTGATCCCAGGAGAGTTTAAGGGGTTATAATGAATCAATGCCTCGCGTTAAACGGTAACTGTGAAACGCAGAAATGGATTCAATTCCTGAGCATGCAAACCTGTATAGGGTAGAATACCGTTTTAACAATTTCTGAAGCACGAGAAGTAAAAAATCAAATAAACAAAAGTTGGAAATATGAAAAGATTTTGCAGACTGTAGTCTGACTAAAGGTAATTCCGATTTAATTAACGGATTAAATTCGGCAATTGACTGTAAAGAAGCTGGTTTTACAAGGAAAAGAAAGAGGAAATATAAATCAGCAGTCGCCAATCCAAAAATTGATTTTCTGCAGCTCTCCACTCCATCTTCGCCAACCACTTGATTCCCGTTTAATTATTCACTCTCACGTCCTTCGTAATTTGCTCGATGTATTCAATTCTCGGTCTGTCTCTGTAATTTTCCCCATTCATATTTGCTTCCATTATTATTTTCAATATGCTGCTGTGTCGCAAAAAGTGTCCAATAACTCTCACTTTTTCTTCGCAGAGTTTTCATTTTACTGTTTTCTGTCCAACTCTTCGCAGGACTTTGTCTGGATTCTATCCGTCCATTTTCTGTCCATTTTTCTGCAAGAAAACTATATCTAAATTTATTTAAATACCTATCTACTGCTCAACAGATCTTTTTGCCCAGGCTTCTCTGATATATAAAAGTATGCTCCAAATACATACATGATTTAATCAAGTGCTCTCTTATTTTTGAAACTAGCTGTCATTAGATTCCTCATTGGAAAGAGAATACAGACGTGAAACACGGAATATGTGCGCATATTCTAAAAAGTAGTTTAAATTAGTTATTAAATATTTTTAAAATTAGTTTTGTAAAAAATTATATTAGTTTGTTGAAATAAATAAAGTTAACGTACAATAATTGACACTGACCTTTCGCTATTTCTTATAAAATCCTAGGACTTTGAGTCAAGCATGAAATTTTAGCAGACATAACATCATATGTACTTAGCATGATGGATGTCTATGTCCTATCTATGAAATTTCCTACCCTTCCAACGCGGAGAGCTGTCTAAACCGGAAAATAACATGATGCCAAGAGATTTCGCTAGTTACATGTTAGACAGAGGTAGTGAAGCATGATAACAATTGCTCCGAAGACCCTTTTCAAAGTAATATTAAATTCCGTACGAACTGCCTTCGCACTGGGGAGAAAGGTAAGTCCCTCCGAGTTTGACTACCAGGGTTTCAAAGATTGCAAACCTTCATTACCATCTTCAATATGCTTAATCTTTTTATTCGCATCAACTATGTAGCTCCTCTATGGCACATAATCCAATGGCATAGATTGCCCTCTCCAATGGATTGTGAACACCCCTAGCGTATTGTTTATTATAAACCTTGTCGTGTAAGCACTGGTGACACTTTCCCGCCCTTTCAAGTTAAATGCAGCTATGTTGAAAGCTTGGCCTGCCCTTTGTACTGTCCTCGCCCCTCCGCTCCTAAGATTCTATATGGAATGAGGGTAAGTTTTACTACCTGTGGTACTTCAGTTTAACGTGCTTTTACGACTCTGGTCATTTCGGAAACAACTGCCTGCCACTTGCAGACTAGGGGCAAAAGACCTAGGGACGAGTTGGGCATTCACCCATCCACATTCGTGCCGTGCCCAAAGGTTTTTAACCATTTCCAGTCGAATGTCAACCTCTACACGACAGTGGATTTTCTTGCAGTAAGTCAAAAGTCAAGTGTCACTCGGCATATTTATTTTGAATCATTACTTAATGATTTTAGTTTCGGTTGCATTATTACACATAAAATATGTTATA
Organism: Pyrrhosoma nymphula; assembly: GCA_963573305.1. Classification (NCBI taxonomy): domain Eukaryota; kingdom Metazoa; phylum Arthropoda; class Insecta; order Odonata; family Coenagrionidae; genus Pyrrhosoma; species Pyrrhosoma nymphula. Next base: position 117,248,550 of record OY754330.1, read on the forward strand.
ACGTATACTATAAAGTAAGTGATTAAAAAATTAGTGTTCAATAAATGGCTAATTAAAGATTCTTTTCATGATTATTTAGACAAAATAGAAAACTGTAGACCTCTCCAAAACGTCGTAAAATAGTTTGGACCAGACTACAAGAACCAGGAAAAGAATATAATGACTGTAAAGGGTTAACCCTCTAGTCATGATGTCAGTTTCACACACCGCTAAGCCCTAAGAATAAATATTTTTTCCTCCAGTCCCTTTTGCTTGCAGCCCTGTGCCTTTCGGTACCTACCTCCCCTGTTATGTGAAAGGAGCGGTCTTAAGTCGCAAAATTCTGTGGTTCTTCGCAATTAAAAAATTATTTTCTGGATTCCCAGATAGATAGACCGACATAGCTGTTAGGGGGAATTAATTTTGAATTTCGGGAAACCCTTACAAACAGCGCGGGAATGAGTAACACATGAAGAGGAAATACTCGTATATAATTTATACTTTTACTCTGGCGACGTTTTAGTCAGGGTTAACTGATATTTAGTACGTAAAAGCATACTTAACAGAATAATTATTAAAGAGAATTATAACACAGATTTTGCGACTGAAAAAAAAGTCAAAGAAGGCTGAATGTATAATGATTATATCGAATATTATTTATTTTATTTTAATTTCCACTCTCAACATTTTTACTTCAATCTACATTTAATCCATTTTCCTTCAAGACCCACTCATTTCTAACCCTATACAATCTAAAACCGATTGTACCGGCTGTGAATTGTTGGGATTGCTTAATAAATAAATACTTAATAGCTTAAATAATGAATAATAAGACATAATGAAATGCTTAATCACAACTACCCAACTAATTTTTGCCGCAAGCACTCCTCAGGTACCCCATTCTCACTGCACTAAGCCCACTCTTATGCTTATCCTGACACACCCAGGTTAAGTAATAACAGATTCAATCTTGAGTATTGTGAGAGACTAGGAGAAGCAAAAGAAATGAACCGGCTCAAGGACAGCATGATGCCATCGTGAACATTTCCTTTAATGAATACGGACGTCAAACAAGATTTCTTCCAAAAAATCGGCGGTGTTCCCCCTGGGAGAAATGGGACGCGGCATCAAGATAATGATCGAGTAAAAGCGACATCTACGACTGAGTTAACTCGAAAAATTGACCATTACAGTATACGGCTGCAGCATGGGGCCATTCCGTAAGGTGTCAACGAAGACGAGCCACTTGCGCGCTCCCTATATGACACAAGGACCGTATTATCAAATGAGACCATATGATGCGGATGGTGAGAATGAATTTATTGACGGGATTCGGGCAATTTCTGCAGTAGCGCCAGGAAGTCAGCCCAGGAAAACGCCGAAAAAAATCGAAAAAAAGACAAAAGCAATAGCGAAATCCCATGAGTCAATAAGCTAGTCTTTTTTCGGCAACCAATCGCAAGCCACCTGACCCGTGACAACGTTCGAGTCTGTTGCCCAATGGAGACACCGATCTCTTAAGGGAAATAACTAAACGTCTTTCACCTTTAAACTATCTCACGGGCCTAAAGGGTTTTTTTTATGAACAGACAGCTCATTTTCCTCAAATGTTGCAGTAAGGAGTCGTATCAAAAAAAACAGTTAATATTTAGAAGATCTACCATAACTTTGAACGAATCTGATATTGTGTCTACTAATGAAGTTATGATTTATAGACCGAAAAACTACATTTTTGTACCCCTAGAGCTAATGGTTGGAGAAATCAAAAAATCTTTCAAACGAAAGTTTTTGGTAGAAGTCTTAGGAAGTATAAAGTTTTGAGATGTTGATGGTTTAGAGCTCTCTCGGTCACAATCCTAGGATTGGTTTGCAGCAGTCCTCCATTTTTTTAAGGGGTCTTTAGGGGTCTCCTGAGCATGAAATGAATAGCTATGTAGAGATTTTCCCGAAGTTGCATCATGGAAATGACTACAATAGGTAGCCTTTCCTCGAAATCTACCAAAAACAGGAGACTTTGAGTATTTCAAGAATAAGAAGATAATTCAGCTACACGGCTCCATAGTATCGCAGCGAGAGACCGGAAGTATCTGAAGCCAACATACATGACAGCAGAAACTACACAGGATACCAACACCTGAATCACGAGCACTTAAACATCAAAGCAGTTTCTACGAAACGACATCACCGAACATAAGCTTCATTCCCATGATAATTTAACATGGGCGTTAGGTTTCACTAGCTACCTTCACGCTCTCTGGCAAATTTCGTCCATTCTGTAGGAAATGAGTTCTCTCGAGTTTAATTTTAGTTTCCGATTCATACACAGAACGCTACACATTTTCTTTCGATAAAACTAAAACATTGTATTAAATTCACGGGCCCGAAGTATTCCTCCCGTAAGGAGTAAGCACGCTGTAAATTGAGAAAATAATCTAGTAATGAATTATATATATTATATATATATATATATATAATTTAATAATCTTTTTACTTTTCTTTCCCCACCCCCTGTCAAGTGTTTTTATTGTTGTGGCCAATTGGCGAAATTTTCGTTTTGTGTATATATATATATATATATATATATATACACAAAACGCGATAATTTAAATAAAAATAAACTTTGCCACAGGTGGGGCGGAAATAAATATATAAACACAAAAAGAAGAACACTCACACACTATACGTTCTGATATTTCGACAGCCGAAAAGCTGCCTTTCTCACAGAAGGAAGGATACAGAATGATGGATAGGCATGGGACAAGGGGTAGAGTGAGGTAGGAGGAGAGGGAGGAGAAAGGGGTAAGAAAGGGGAGAAGAGGGGGGGCGGGAGGGGGTCAGAAGAGGAGAGCGGGGTGAGGGGGGAGGAGAAGAGGGGAAGAGGCGGGAGAGGGTCGGAGAAGGAAGGGATGTGGGAGGGAGGAAAGGGGAGGGGCGGGATAAAAGGAGGAGAAAGGGGAGAGGAGAAGGGGCGGTAGGGGTCAGTGAGCCCGATTTAATCCGGGGGGATTATAGGCAGAATAAAGCCAGATACAAGCCAATTCTAATGTACGTAATTGAAGGGGAGAGGCAGAGGGAGGGAGGGAATACAATATGCCTGCTCGGAAACATTTGTCAAAACTGACATTGTGGGAGGAAGCATGGACCGGGACGGGGAAGGAGGCATTGGGCGAGGACGGCTTACAACTGGCTCGGTGGCCGGTCAATCTAACACTTAAGGCGTTAGTGGTGAGACCAATGTAATAGGAATCGCAAAGGTTGCAAAGGAGGATGTACACAATGTTGTGGGAAGTGCATGACCGAGAGGGGACGGAAGGAAGTGGGTGGGAGAGGAATTTAGCGGGGAGGGGGTCGGTAATAAGAATAGGGCACGTTTTGCATCTCGCGCGATGGCAGGGGTTGGGTGGGGTTTTAGAGCTAATATAGGGTTTAGTCAGCGGTTTGGTGGTTTTTAGGATGCTGGAGAGGTTAGGGGGACGCCTGAAGGTGAGAGAGGGACATTTGGGGAATGTGTTTTTGGTGGTGAGATTATCAGAGAGGAGTGGGAAAAGGTTTTTAATGATTTTTTTGAGGGCATGGACGCCTGGGAAGTAGGTGGTACAGAGGGAGAGGTTGTAGTTCTCCTTATTTTGGGTTGGTTTAGGAGGAAAGGGTTTTTTGAGAATTCGTTTATTGAGAAGAGTCTCAGGATATCCTCGTCGGAGAAGGGATTCGTGCAAAGAGGAAAGGAATTTATCAAGGGAATCGGGGTTATTACATATGCGAAAACCTCGTGTAGAAAGAGAGCAGGGGAGGGATCTTTTAGTATGGGAGGGATGGCAGCTGTTATAGTGAAGATATTGCTGCTTATTGGTGGGTTTGATGTGGACTGAGGTGTTGAAATGGTGGTTGGAGAGAGTGATATCTACATCAAGGAAGGTGACATGGGAAGAAGAGAAATGAGAGGTGAAGGAGACAGAAGAGAAATCGTTGAGAGCGGAAATAAATGAATTAAAAGAATCGACGTCATGGGGCCAGAGAAGGAAAATGTCGTCGATGTATCGAAGCCAGAGTAAGGGTTTCAGGGGTTGTGAGGATAGGAAGGACTCTTCGACACGGCCGAGGAAAAGGTTGGCATAGGAAGGGCTGAATCTACTGCCCATGGCGCAGCCTTTGGTTGGAAGGTAGAAGCGGTCATTAAAGGAGAAGGAGTTATGAGTCAAGATGAAGTGGGACAGGTAAATAAGGAAATCGGAGCTAGGGTTATGAGGAGTAGGGCGAGTATCAAGAAAATGCTTAACGGCGGATAAGCCTTCGGCGTGGGGGATGGAGGTATAGAGGGAGGTGACATCAATGGTGGCCATGATGATGTCGGAATCATTGGGGAGGGGGGTGGAGAGGAGGCGATCCAGGAAATGGTAGGTATCTTTGATGTAGGAAGGCAGGGAATGGACTAGAGGCTGAAGGAAATGGACGACGAAATGACGACCCTCTCCCGCCTCTTCCCCTCTTCTCCCCCCCCTCACCCCGCTCTCCTCTTCTGACCCCCTCCCGCCCCCCCTCTTCTCTCCTTTCTTACCCCTTTCTCCTCCCTCTCCTCCTACCTCACTCTACCCCTTGTCCCATGCCTATCCATCATTCTGTATCCTTCCTTCTGTGAGAAAGGCAGCTTTTCGGCTGTCGAAATATCAGAACGTATAGTGTGTGAGTGTTCTTCTTTTTGTGTTTATATATTTATTTCCGCCCCACCTGTGGCAAAGTTTATTTTTATTTAAATTATCGCGTGTGTGATTTTCCACGAACTCGTATATATATATATATATATATATATATATATATATATATATATATATATATATATATATATATATATATATATAATAATTGGAAGCTTTCACGAGCGTGAACACAAAAATATATAAAAACTTCGTCACAAGGTGACTAAAAGGAAAAAACACATGAAAAAGAATTCACACGGGTTTTGAATATTTCGGTGGATCGCCGCCACCTTCTTCAGCGAGAGTTAAAGGAAGATTCTTCCTTTACCTCTCGCTGAAGAAGGTGGCGGCGATCCACCGAAATATTCAAAACCCGTGTGAGTTCTTTTTCATGTGTTTTTTCCTTTTAGTAATCCTGGTGACGAAGTTTATATATATATATATATATATATTAGTTGTTGTTAGTAGTTATATATGTTGCTAGCTTATACTTTTATATTTATTTCCATTCCTTTTACATATATATATATATATATATATATCATCTGCCAGTGAGTGTCCACTGATTTACTTTCCTATCCTTCCCCAACCTCAACGCCTTGTTGCTAGCTTATATATATGATCCCTATATCTGAGTAAAGCACATGACACCAAGGTTTCTCGAGAACTCAAATATGAATTCCTCTTTAATTAAAGATTAATCCAAATAGTTAATAAAATGAAAGAAATATTTTGACTCCTCTGTGTGTATTTCGGTCACCCAGGTGACTATCTACAGGGAGAGTTAAACGTTTTGTAAACAGCACGCACGTGTTTACGAGTTTTAAACTCTCCCTGTCGATGGTCACCATGATGACCGATATCCATGCATTGGAGTCAAAATATTCCTTTGATTTTATTGACAATTAGGATTAATCTTTAAATTTAATTTAATTTTCAATTACTCTCTTCCTGAATTACATTAATTCCACTTGGAGGAGATTTTTTCTGATATCCCGATCCCTATTTGAATTCCACATGGAGACCACTTCACTGAACTGTAGACGCCTTGAGGTATTTCGTTGAATGCCGGCTAATGTCGACGCCGGATTTCTCTCCACTCCTCTTGTATTCCATTAACAACCCCACCCTTACAAACCAACCCACCTGCCCGTATTGGCGCAAATGACCTCAGTTATCAATCGCTTCCCTAACATTAAAAAGACTGACTGCAGTAAAATTATTTCCACTTAGTCATTGTACAACTAATTCAAGTAGTAGGAAGTTCCCGTGACCAAAATGAATCCGTGATGTCATCCAGATGACAAGAGTAGAACACGACATAAGAATTATCATAGGAATAATGGATGAAAGCTCCGATATCTTAGTTTTTAGACACGACAGAATGAAGTGAGGTTGCGTCCTTAAGTACATATATATATAAGACATATTTGATCGGTTATAATAATAAAATGTGTCGTTAGAGAATACAATCTTGTTTATGATGGAAAGGAACAAACTTTGCGAATCACACTTTCAGTGAGGATATAGAATTCACGACCCCGGTTTCAACAGTCTATGACATCTTCAGCTGTTAAACTGTTGAAACCCGGCCCGTAAATAAAAAAACCTACAGAGAAATTCGCAAAGTTTGCTCCTTTCCATCATGGAGAAATTTCTCATTGTTACCCCTGGCAATGTATGTACGATTTGTCACAATCTTGTTTACTGCGGAAATAACCCTAACAACACTTTATTTACAATTCTAGCCTAAATGACGACAGAACCATGCGTTTACAACCGAGTTCAAAGAGTACCGTTTTTATCTGAGCGCAAACTCGATAGCCTCTATTAAAACTGTAATTGAAAGAACGGATTTAGATGAGGACACTAATAGCTAGTTAACAGGGAATTCAATTGAAGAGAATGTATTTGGGCGGTGAGGATATGTGTGGATATGTGTGGCCACCTTAAGCGCAATGTCATTTCTATCGTATGACGGCATGTCACGTGAGTTAAAATCGGCAGACGAGGGCACAATGGCGGAATGCTTTGGTTTGCTCAAAACCTGATTGCAAAAGTCACTGGATATTGAAAAATAAACAGCGATAACTCACATGTTTTAAAAAAAGCCGCGTGTTTGAAGAGGAACACAAATTGAACTGATTAACTTCAAAATGACAATCCTTTTAGCTACTTCACAACGTAAAAACGTGAACACTCGATTGATTCCTGTTATTAATCCACCAATCACTTGCTAACGTCCTCTCTAAACCGAAATATATTTTGTGTATGACTGTGAGTGCCTCGAATGAAAACATTTTGCTCCGACTCCGGAAACTGAGGAAGAAAACTTCTTTCGCTCTTACACTATTCCTTTAATATATTTATTCCAGATCTATACGAGTATGCTGAAGTAAGCACCTTCTGACGAGCATTGTGCTCAGACGGACTCCAATGTGTTAATGTTTATTTTTTTTTCTACTTTTCTTGGATCATTTTTTTTGTTTGCTTGTATTTACACATTTTTTTTCTGTATCAAAAAAAAACACTTTGGAATAAATAACCTGCTTAAAAAAAATTTTACTTACTCCGCATCCAATGTTCACGAACAAAAAAAGCGAGATAATTCGATCCTCCAGCAAAACACAGGTTCGGAGAGACAAATGACAGCCATTCGAGCAATCTGCACGCAAAAACGGAAATTCAATATTGCAAAGTTAACGTCCAAATTTTCCATTTCGGTGGTATCACCAAATAATTTGGTGTACGGTCAAAGTTGATTTCCACATTGGAGTCATCCCTACGGCTGGATGAAAACAAAACGTCAAGGCACATTCCAGCCACTTACGTTGAGGATACGTTAACTCAGAATCGTGTTGCTGTTGGCATGAACAGTCAGAAGTTTTACAGCCAACGCGTTAAATATAACAAAATCTAAATTGGCTAGTATTATCCGCTTCAATTATCCGTAATTGGGATATTTCCAACACTGCGATCCCCTATAATTACGACTCAAAAGCAATAATGCTTCTTCAGTTAGTTTGAGCGAGATATCACTTCACACGTCATTCAAAAAATGTTGTCTCATTGTAAAGAGTCTTTTTAATGTGATCTTTCTAATGATACCAAAATATCATTTACTCACCGCACTACTAATCGAGATGTTTAGAAAAACATAAAAGCCGTTTTCCATGGACCTTGTTACGGCTATAAGATTCAGCGAGATGTTATTCTGGCGCACAGATAGCATCAAAAATGAAAAGCTACGAGGCTCGGATGTTTTCTCAATTATTTTTACACAAAATTATTAATAACCGTATTTTTCATGTAAAAACGCAAATGAAAATCCCCATAATAAAAAAACAAACAAATAAGAGAGAGATAAGTATTAAAAAATGCGTATCGCACAGACAAAATATTCTCCCCGCTACCCTCTAAACGTTAAACTAGCACACTTTCACTTGCAGAAACATGGACGACCTTAATTAGCCAGCGTATTTCACCACGAAAACATCACAGAAGTTTTCATTGAAACCATTAATTTGTCTGCAGGGACTAAAACCGAAAGGAGAGAGAGAGATTACACCCTCCCTTTGAGGTTTGCGTCTCTCGGGGAGAAAGCATGGCTAAGTCGCGTCCACTGCCCATATATATTCCCCCGCGCTCCACCGAAATTTCACGTGTAAACACGGCGTGTGTGGGGGGAGAGGGAAGAGAGGATCTCTTTCTGCTTATACGAATTCTGTTTACGATCCGCGCGCATCCACACGGAGTACGAACACAACCCTCTGCATAGAGAAGCGAGAGAACTACTGATAAACTTCCGGGAAACTTCCTCCCCCTCGACGCCACACCCAACACACCCCTCATTGTAACGCAGGGAAATCCAATTGTGTCGAAGTGGGAGAGAAAACTTATCCACTTTCCTTCCTCCACCGCCACGCCCCGTAAATATACGGAATACATATATTGGGAAGAAATTTTCGATTTTTCGGATGGATCGTTAGAGAGATGAGAGGGTGGAAGGGGAGGGGGTGGAGGAATAGGGGGAAGGAGCATGTATTTCGCGGGGAAATTGGAAGAGTACGAAGGGAGCCTTCCCGAAGAAAGAGGGGACTAAAAGGATGCGAGAGGGGTGCTCTCGCTAAGCCTTTCAAGCGTTCGCCTCCTTCCCGATTAATATCGAGATGTTTCCCCGTGGTTGGAGCCCTTTCCTTGAGCAATAGATATTGAACAGAAGTTGATGACGGATCATCAATTTTTGCAGGTGTGTGGAAGGGGGAGGGTCTACACCAAGATTCTTTCGAGCTTTGCTCAAAGATGCTCGCGTCGATATTTTTTCTCCACCTTCAAAGGCCACAAGAAACTGCCTCAAAAGCATTTTATATTCGACGGAGGAGACTTCAAGTTTCCCACCGAGCAGAAATGTTGGTCCGCACCAACGTTTCGATGGTTATACATGCCTGCGTCTTCAGAGTCCTTCATTTAATTTAATTAACGTGATTTTTAAAAAGTTGCACCTAAGGAGAAATTCATATTTGTTTTCTTTTAACTGAAAACTTTAAATTTATTTATTCTATATTTATAGCTTGAAAGATTTTTGAAATAAATGTTTGTAGTTTTTAACAACAAAAAATGTGCGTTTTGCACTCTTTCAGAAATAAGCAAAGCTGAAATATTTAAATATCGGCTGTTACACTTCGTTACGATCTTCATTGCCTAAAAACAATTTTCTTCTAATTATAAAAGATTTCGCCCCCTCCCCTCCCGGTTACCCAGCATGGACCACCGCCGACACCAAATCCTGGCTACGTTACTGCCACAGGCGGCTTTCATGTGTCCGAGATTAAACCACTCGACAAATTTGAGTCGTAGAAGTAAGTGACAAAGCATCCCGCGACTGGAAGGCTATGATTCAGTCTTTTGTAAAAAAGCACAATAAGCAATATAGTTTTAAGACTCGAGGGTTTTCGGGTTTCATGAGGGTTTCGTAGAAACATAAATTTAATATGGACAAAAGTGGTCTATTTTACTAGTGCTCTGCCATCTTAATCCTTGACCCCGATGAATGATCGCCATTAAGATGGAAAAATGGCTTACTACGAACGTTTGACTTACTTAGTGTTTGTAGGCAAATGCTTGATTGAGAAAAGGAGACATCTCTCGGCTGATAATGAATTTCGATAAAAATGTGCACTTAGGTATATTAAAAAGACTAATTTTGCCAATGACTGCTCATCAGAAAATGCTTATTCAAAAAGAATGTGTAACCCTCAAATTAGGCAAATAATTGTCCATCCTCGCATATTTTATGATGCCACAAAGGATTTCTAATGATTTTATAAAAATTGTTTTTAATTTATTCTGGAGGTATAGGTCAATTAATTGATGCATAATTTAATTAATTGTAATTGATAGTTCTCTTTTTCCAACGTTTAGAATTTATATGTATGCCTCTTCAGGGTTCAGAGAGAGTTTCTTCTAAATTTTTATTGTATTGGCAATAAAAATTCAGAAGGAACTCTCTCTCTAAGCCCTGAAGAAGTATAAATATAAATTCGAAACGTTGGTAAAAGAGAAATAAAATAATTTATCAATTAATTGACCTATATCTACAGAAAAAAAAATTAAATAAAAAGAGGTAATGAAGAGGAATCATCTATAATGTTATTAACGGTTTTCACTGTTTTGTGTATTTCTCAAAACACGTATTTAGTAGTTCTTCTTGATATATTTATGACTAACCTATTTCCTAAAAATAAGTGCACAAGTAACACAAGATCGTTTCATGTTTTTATTTCCTTTACATGTTTTCTGGTTTGCGTGCTAAATTAAATTTTCAGGGAATTCATATAACTTTGACTCTAACTGATGTTTACTTATATATATTTATATATATATTCATCATGTAGGCCATAAATTGTATTGAATGCACATGCACATGTAAAGTGAGGAAAATGTATATGTATTTATTATTATTTTGTTCGAGATAAACAGAAGAGAATCACTTATGAAATTTGTAGCTGAAATTAACAAAGAGTTGGGTTACTTCGTCGATTTCCGAAGCAATCGGCGGCTCATTAGCATCGTATTCCTCAAATTCGTCCATCAATGGTCCCGTCTCCCTGTTCCACAATATCCGCTCTGAACCATCACTCTTCAGCAGAAGGGGCGGAAGTAGAAGTTTCTCTGTGTATTGAAGAAACTACAATCAACCACAACAGCCGGAAGGTAGTGGGTTGAAAACTGCAACGTCATCTCTTCATTTCCAATTTCGTGCGTGTACTTTCTCATTGGTTACATTGAACTACCATCTCTATAAGCAAAGCAACGGCAACGCAAATGGCGAATTAAAAGCAACAAAGCGAGGATGGAAGCATAACAACGCGGACTTTTCCATTCCATTTCATATCCCCCCTCAAGGATACATTAAACGAGAGTATGAGAGAGAGAGAGAGAAAGGCAAGAAAATACAAGATCGGAACCATCATCATCCCGAGGGATGCGCCAAACCCGCGAGTTATGTAAGGAGCTCTGATTCATCGAAACCAATACCACTTCGCATCGTTTCATTTTCCACTCCTCCAGAATTTGAGGCCATGCCCGAGGGTGAGGCGCAATATTGCCAAACGCCGGGTAAAGATTTCCAATCGATCACATAGAAGGGGAGGAGTCAAAAGGCAAGGTTCCCTTCCACCAGTGTTTCTGAACCACATCCTATCGTCCGCACAATGAGAGCGGCAGATGTTCTTTAGGCATTCTCCGCTTAACTTTCACTGATATTTAGGTTTTACGCGTCAAACATTGCCGGGGAAAGAAGTTTTCCTGGACCAGAACAGTACTAATGCGATTGTGTGTACGATATGTATCGAGATTTTGCACCCGACGATGCCACATTTATACCGTTATCAAAACAAAGTCCTCATACCGTATTTGGTAAGATGTGAAATGTAGCAACAATGGACTTCATGTCACCCGACGGTTAGTGGTAGCTGAGCGGGGCCACATCTCCGGTAGTCGATCTTTGGGTCTCAGGTAGTCAGTCTGTGGGTCGACCCTCGCACGCGAGAGCATAATCCTCGCTCGTGGTGGGATCTCGCTCGGCCTAGGGTCACCTCACTTCACCGGCCCTCGCAGCGGGAGGGGAGCCGCACAAAACTGACCGTGTGCAGAACATTTAAATGTTTTTAAACTTTAACAGTTTCGAGGGTCGACCCACAGACCGGCTACCTTGGACCCAAAGACCGACTACCTGAGATGTAGCCCCGCTCAGCTACCACTAACCAAATTACGGTTGTAAATTACAACACATAAGACGATATAAACACAAAGCAATTAATATGGTATGGACACTTACAACGGATGGGAAATGAGAGAATCCAAAAACAAATATTGGCGGGGTAACAAAAGGGAAGACGAAGGAGAGGTAGGCACAAGAAAAGTCCGATAATAGGAATATAGAAGGAAATGAGATGAAGAGGTTTAGAGGAATGACTCTGGAATGACCGTGAAGCATGGGAATTTCCCAATCGGAAGATGTCGTAGAACGCCGTAAACCGGCTCTGTACCTATAGCTTCATTATATACACCCAGGGTTCGAACCACGGACCTTTGGCTTCCCGGGCCGATGCGCAGGCAACTACACTACTAAGAATTTCCAACTCCGAAGGCATAATGATCGCGGTTTGATTCCCGGTGCAGGAAATATCTGTCAGATAAAGTTCAACGCATTCTTTGCCGCGACTGTTGAGAAAATCTATTACTTGTGTAAGTCTTACACCGTATTCAGGCACACAACTGGCGAAAGAAAATAATATTCAACCAAAATATTCATTAAGGCCCATTTGCACAATGTCTGGTTGACGTCAATCGCATGGTAACGTAGCCTCTCCGTTAACTTGATGTTAACTGAGGGTTTATGGGTTTGTATATTACCTCTGACTCGGTTATTGAAGCGCTTTTTTATTGGAGAGATTCTTAGATTCAGTTTTCACCCCGAGAAAGTGTAATACCAGAGGTTATAAAACCGGACCTTCAGAGTCAAAGATCTGGTTAATTTTATAAAATAAAAACAAATCGTTCACTAAAACCCAAATACAGCCGTTTTTTATAATTAAAGCCTCTTGGGATATCTAACGTTTTTACTCCTCACTTAAATTTAGCTCACATACGTTTAATCTCATTAGAAAGCTTGATTAAAACTTCCGAAGTTCAAGAAGTAAAGCTTTAAGACAAGATTTCTAAGATCGATAGTCATAAATACAATTACCACAGAAGGGGCTAGAATTGAATCCATTATTTATCCCGTCCAAAAAACAACACTCATGATAGATTTTCACTCTGACTTCTCAACTTAATTAAAACCCGCTTCGCGCGTAATAGGATCGCATTCTATTCTTCTCCTCGTAGCAAAGAATGCTGAACGAATTAAGTGATGGTGTCACTGCGGAAGATATTAAAAAAATGCATGTTTACGTTTATTCTAGCAACGTTCTGCACCAAACGCCCTGCCTTATCCCCTAGGGTAGAGCGCCACATGTACCTCGAATCGCCGGAAGCGATTTCGTTTTTTCGTCTTCGCCAAAACACAGACAGCTTCGCTCAGACATCTAAGAATGAATATTCAACCAGAATTAGCAACACTCCCAAAAATATTAACTATATGCTACTGCAGGGTGGCCACACGTTAAATAAAGTTATTTTTACTGTTATTTACATGATTTTTTAAAAGTCGAAAATGGCCATTTTTTCACGGCTTTAATGGAGTTAGATGCAGATTAATTCAAAATCATATTTTCTAATTATAGTTCGTTTTTCATTGCAAATAGGTAGTAGGTGTATACATCATTGACGTCCTAATAAGATGCCGCCATAAAAAAACGTTATAATTTACAATTCTAAAGTAGATTATGTGACTAAGTACATCCGACACGACACTCGCTGAAAACTTGTCATCATAGGCAGTTTGATTCATCTTTTCGACCTTCCCAACTTAAATCCTAATGCTGTGAAGATTTTATTTATTTATTTCAATGTTCTACAGAAACGGGCCGATTAGGCCTTTTACAATAAGTAATGTAGTTATATATTGAGGGCCAATCACACAAAACAATGTTCAGGGTGGTGAAAAATCCACCTAGGTGAGGCTCGAACCCGCGACCCCAGGTTAACAACAGGCGAGTTTCTGTCTCTATATTGGGAAAGTATGGACAACGAAGCCAAAACAAACCTATCGAGTACATGGGAAAGATAGTTAATAAACATGTTTGTACCAGAAAAAAATTTATTTCCAAGCATTTCCATGTGTTTGAGCCATGTGATGTCATCAATCGCGATGCTTTATATCGTAATACCACAATTTTATAATGCTATACGTTCCATTGTTTCAGGCTCAACTAGGTGGAAGTTGAATTTCGTAAATGAAATACTAACTTTGTTTCCTTCCACTGATTTATTTTCTTGGTACAACATGTTTCGACACATCGGTATCATCATCAGGTACCTGATGATGACACCGATGTGTCGAAACATGGTGTAACAAGAAAATAAATCAGTGGAAGGAAACAAAGTGAGTATTTCATTTACGATTTATAATGCTACATATCTTCCCCAATTGCCTCGGTTCGGTCGAGGACAAACGTTGTCCATACTTTTCTAATCTAGATCCTTACAAGTGAGGACTTTACCCCGCCACCACAGAGGCCAATTTCAAGCGCTTTGCAAGGAAATGCGAAGAAATCTCGATGGGAGAAGAATTAAATCAATAAAAACAGCACATAGTATAGCATTCAATGAAGACCGCCCAGAATTAGTTCCCTGGTCGAAATATCGTAGAAAAACTATTCACGTCACAAGACAAACTCATTCAATGTGTCCATTATTGGTATCGGTATGTGGACGACATAATCTCCCTCTGGACAGGAACGGAACGACAGTTGGATCAGTTCCTCACTAATTTAAATAATCTGCACAATATTTTGTCATTCACGATGGAAAAGGACGTGAATGGCAGTCTTAATTTCCTCGATCTAACTATCTCAATTACAGCACAGAGGCACCAATTTTCAATCTATCGAAAGCCTACCACCACGGATCATACCATTCCCCAAGATTCCTCCCATCATTTCTCCCACAAACACGCCGCATTCCATGCAATGGCATACCCTCTCGTCCAACTTCCCCTGTCACCGGAGAGTTATAATACAGAGCTTAAAACAATGTATTCCATTGCCACAACAAATGGTTTCTCAATAGAACTGCAGGACAAAATTGTAAGGGCAAAACAAAAACAGATAGTGATTAAAGAGATAGTTTCCTCCAACTCTATTTGTGTTTCCGGGAAAAAATGGAGGTCTCTACCCTTCGTGGGTAACCTTGCATATAAATTAAGTAACTTAATGCCAAAAAATTTGCGGACAGCGTTTTATTCCCCCCTTACCTTAGGGAAAATACTCTATAGTGGGAAGGATAAGGTTGACAGAAATATGAAATCCGGTATTTATCAATTACAGTGTGACGAATGTATGTCTTGTTATGCTGGCCAAACTGGAAGAGGATTGTCAACCCGTATTAAGGAGCATGAACGCTCCCTCAAAAATGCTGATGGCCATTCCCTATTTTCCCAGCATCTATTAGAGTGTAACCACAGCAGTGCTTTTAAACCTGTAATTCTACATATGTTACCTATGTTACCGAAAGGCCTAAAAATGGACGCTTTGGAACAATTAAAAATTTGTGTGCTAGCGAAAAACCAAAATGTTAATCTGTGTACTGACCATGTATTTATGCATTCCTCTCCGTTGTTTTCGATATTTCCATGTTTGCAAAAGTAACTGTCACTCCCCCACATCCTATTCTCTCTCCGGCCCTTCCACTCCCCTTCTACCTCCCCCCACTTACGGTTGCTAGGAGCCCTTCCAAACCCCTCCCCTCACAACCCTCCGTCTTTTGCCCATTTATAAACCCACCCGTGGTTCCTCTGGGGTCCTTTCTTTGCAGCTCCTCACTTCGCGGCCTTTTTTGAACCATTGTTTCGGCATATCTTAGCCTACTTTCCTTGCCCTTCAGTCACAGATGTTTGGGCTGGGGCTTTAACCAATCTTCCTTTTTTTTAAAAATAGAAAACAGTATAACTTGGTGACCTTCTACTCCTCCCACTCTCTTCCCCCGATTCACTTTCCTTCCTTTCCTCTCGTTTTTTCCACTACCCCTTCTCACTCTGCCATGCCCCAATCGCCCTGCTCTTCTCTCCCCCATTTTAAACCCCCACCATTTTTAACTTTCTCTGGGTATATATTGTTTGACCTAAGCTTCAGAATGTACCAGAAGATGCCATATTATGGTGAAACCGGTCGCAGTTTTGAAATAAAATGTGGAAATGTACAAAGTTTTTTATTAAAAATGGACCACATTTCACTTACGAGTAAGTGTTTGTGTGGGATGTATGTGTTTATGCGTTCAAGGGCGATTATATCTTACAGGCAGTAATGGAAACGATACAAGAATTATATTTTATAAATGTTTCCTTCATTTAAGCATGTTATGACCAGAGGTTTTGGTGCGGTATTCAAAATGTAGACGAAATTATATTTTGCATTGTGTTTTTTCGAATATTGAAAATGACGTGACACCTTGATATTTGCTAGAAAAAATGATAATAATAAGAAATATATAATTTTGCATTTACGGAGGAAATCAGTACATATGTAATCGAATTATTAGGAAATATATGGCATGTGCCATAAAGCTACGTGTTAAAATAGCATTGAATTGCCAAAAAACCAAATCGGTTTGATGTAATAACTTTTTTCACTCTTATCCATAGGTTATCCATTAATGAGAACATGTATGCATAGTTTCACGAAAACATGTATTTTGACAATAATTGCTTTAACCACTTAAGAGGCAGACCAATTTTAGAACTAATTTCCGAGTAAATAACGTGCGCCTTATAGTCAGGGTAATATAGTATTTATTTTAGAAAGCATTTTATTTCAAGGGCCTAATACTGGGAGTTCCCGTGACCCTATATCAGCAGTTCCTAACCAATGGAATGCGTTCCTTGAAGGGTACGCGCTTGGTGGTTTACAAGAGTGCGCGAAAAAGTACAATAATGGATGGCCTCGGTTTAATGTTGCCGTTAGATTATAAATGGGTAACCAAGGGTTACGTAAATCAAAAGAGGTTAGGGAACAGCTGACCTAGATTAAGGAGTTTCCGCCGCAACTGTGTGATTCAAACAAATACTAAATTCCGCCTTTTTGCTTGTACTATTTAACATATATTGCTTTCACTAATGACTGTTCTTAACTATTAGTAAACTAGATTAAGATCCAAAATATATACAGATTATTCGACAGTAATATTTTAAATGAACACCTTTATTCTAGAGAGACTTGGTTTTCGGGTCTATCCATATTCTTCTGGACAATATTTCGCCGGTGTTCCAGCTTGCTTCTTCAGGTCCGATTAAGGGTCGATGCAGTTTTTCGTCCGTATTTTTATAATCCTCAGTTTTGGCGCCTTCGGGCAGACGTTCCAAACTTGTGTTGTTTTGGACGTACCAAAACATTATCCATTGTAGGTTTTGTAACAATAAATTAGGCTCGATTTGATATATGCTTTTAAAGTTTCCTCAACGCAGTTTCTCACGTACACTACTTGGTTCAATTGAAGCAGGGGGTATACTAAATTTTTCGAAATATTCCGATATACTCAGATACGTGTGATTTACAACAAAATCCGAGCGAGGCTAGCGAGGGGAAACGGAGAAGTGTTGAAAGATATCGAATTATTGCTCGACTTAATTTATGGACGCTTTCCCCCCCTCAGCGTAAAACCCCGTGTTTACCGACTGGCGACGCCATTTTCACCCACATACACCTGTGGAGAGAAGTGAAGCGCCCGACTCGGAAAAAGGTGGAGGCGAGAGAGATGAAAATTCAAATCCTTTGGGTGGTTGGAGGGAAGTTGAAAAAAAAACAAAAAGAAAAAAAGCCGAATTTACTTCATTTTTGCCCCACGCCGCCGCTATAGAAGACGCCCCGGGGAACTAAAAGCGGATGATACCCCCTCCCTTTCGCGTTTTACGAAATGCATGAATGTGTATACAATACGTATACCACTCCGAATCAGAAATGGGAGTAGAGAGAGAGAAAACACGGGCTGTTACATTTTGAATGAGAGAAAGGCGGAGCAGAAACAACACCCTATCACTTAAGGAGCTCTTCCACAAAGTCCGATGCGCGCAAAATGAGGTTAGGGAATTCTTGGTTCTCCCCTTTCCTTCGGCGATTGTGAGAGGGAAAGAAAGGGGCGGGGCATTTGGAATGGAATGGTCTCCACAGTAGTAATAATCGCACAGCATGTCGGGAACGGGAATCAAAAGGAACTGGGCGCGACAACCACTGGGACGCATACTTATGAAGAGGCTATTCAGAATAAAAAAGGAGGAACATAAAAAATCCTTTAAAGCGAATGATTCCAATAGAAAATAGACCATGAGCATCACAAGCCGGAGCGTATGAAAAGCAAATGTGAAATAAGGCACATAAAGGATTTCTTTACTGCCATTAAATTTTTGCACTTTAAGATTAATTTTCTTTTTCACAAGTTCTGAAAAAGAGGGCTTCTTAGGCCCGCTTTCGTAATATTTTAAATTAAAATTGCTGTTCAAAATTTTTTTAATATTCTGAGTGGGTCAATGTTACTCTTATATTTGGGTAACTTTGGTTCATTACGCTTTTTCCTTTTTTTGAATCATCAATTAAGGAGCTGGACCAAAGAACGAATGGCGTTCATAATAATACTGCCATATTTGACAATAAGGCTCAGTATTTTGACTGAAATTGTACATTTTTTTCAAACGAAGCATTTTGCAACAAAGTTAGTGAAAATTACATTTTTATAAATAAAGCAACGAGGTTTACATATTTCCACAACGAAAGTACAAAGATGGACCGAGGCAATCCGTAATTACGAGGTTATCAGAAGTGATTTATTTGGCTAATTTTTTTGGAAAAAATTAGACTCTAAACCTTGCTTTAATCATTCAACAGTTTAAAAATATAAATTTCCTTCATTAATGGGTAGGTACCTACTTAGCTGGCAAGAAATCTACTAAAACTTGCACAGTCTAAAGTTTAAGTGATTAAAAACAGTATGTTTTACACAACAAACAAAACAATTGGTGTCGCTGTGCAACGCAAGCCACTGAAACTTGACGTCGCGAGTGAATTGACTGCGATTGGTGGGCGGAAACGAGAGAAAAATGGCAACAGCCTTAGGCAGTTTGATTAACTTCCAGTAACAGCAATTATATAACCACAATTATTACAATAGAAAACAAGCTCGTAGACTAAATACCGTTAACTTGGTCCATACAAGTCGAGTACAAGTCACAACTGGAATCAAGCAGATACGTCCTTCTCCGGCCGCGGTCAGGTTCAAAGAGAGCTAGTCTGTTCGCGGTACACTGTGTCAGCGCAGGAGGGGAATCAGATGACCAGTGGAAGAGTGGGGAGAGTAGGGGAGGTGCTATCACACTTTGGATTGGTGGGAATGTTCACAGGTCGGCTTGAAAGTGGAAAAAGATGTCAGAACCAACTCGGACCGAATAAAAGCAGGGTGCTTGAAGGAATCGCGATGACCCAAGCGTTCGCGCTGACCAGAGCAGATCGCGGCACTTATCTCATCGCTCTCTGGCAATCTCTCCGAGTCTCCAAGGATATTCGAGTCTCGAGGAGGGAAAATTTGCACAGCTGTAAAGTAGGTAACTAATGAACAATCGCATAACTCGTTTTCTTCAATGGTGCTCCTAACTAGCGGATACTACCAGTAACACATACAAAACTACTCATACAAAATTATTAGAAAATATTTTATCATTTTATCCTTTCGGGCCAAAGTAGCCCGATTTCCCGGTACACACAATATTCAGGGTGGAATAATGAGGAAAATAAGGTTGTTCTAGAATTTTGATGTGTTTGCTAGAATACTGGCTTTTCTTCCCTAGAGCGATTAAAGTTTTTTTAACAGAGTTCGTGGAAGTGTCAAACTTGTAAATAAATTAAGGATACATTCCATGGTTTCAAGCTCCACTATATGGAAGTTGAATTTCACAAATGAAAAAGTAACTTGGTTTCCTTCCACAGATTTATTTTCCTGGTACGACATATTTCGACACAGCGGTGTCATCAGGTACCTGATGATGACACCGCTGTGTCGAAACATTTCGTACCAAGAAAATAAATCCGTGGAAGGAAACTAAGTTACTTTTTCATTTGTGAAATTAAAGATAATTTCTCGTGTAATCTCCGCTGTTTACTTGAATAAAGAATTAATCAACGCGTTTCCACGATTCACGAAATTTTCAAATGCTAAAAATTACGAAATTCTTGAAAGAAAGAAAATTATTTGAATTGTTAAAACGCGTTGTGTGAGTCTTAGTTTGTACATCGAACTGTGGACAGTACAAAAAATTATTTTTCATTTCAACATTTTTTCATCCCGAGGGCTGGTATTAGAATTTCCACAGTTTCTGATATTTTCCGTAAAGTTCCGACTACAGAAAGAGTACTTCGTGTCACGTAAAGAGTACTTCGAGTATAGCACTCCGTCCTTCGAAAAGGAAGTCAAATTGTACACTTCTTGGCACCTCTCGTTAAGAGAGGACTAATGCCGACGCCGGGTTTCTCTCCGCCCTTCCTCAGCCCATAAAAGTCCTTTACCAACACACCCATACAACATTAATAGCCTAGATGACAGCAGATGCCGTTCGCATTCCTAATTAATGCCATAAATACTATAATTAATGTAATTTTATGTCAGCAGTGGCAATATGCTGCTATTAATAATAAATGTGTAGGGACCATTTACCGAATAGGAATAATTTATTAGTTTCTAAGCACAGATTAACATTGTACACAAGATCATTTGAGAATTTAGGACCTAAAATCGACGATATTTCACTAGAAAAAAAATTGCAAGGCAAATAACGGTCAAGGAATTCTCATAAATTACCATTTAATGTCTGCTTTCACACAGAGAAATACTTATTTGTTATTATGCAGGGCTTTATATTAATATATGTGTATAAATATGTTTTATTTGTATAATTAAGTAATAAACAATTTATTATATCATGTGAATATTTTTTTCTAGTGAAACCTAAAAATTAGGGAACAATGCGGTACACTTTAAAAGGTTAATCAATCACCGAAGCTAAATTAAAAACAATAAAATATATAAAATAGCATATAGTTGTCACAGCTGTCACAACGAAGCGATCAACTCTACATTACCTCCATGTCACGAAAAAGTCATTCTAAAAAAACGAATAGCATATACTCTCTTGCCGGCGTGGGTTGAGTACTGAATCGATTTATTCCCCCGGGGGAAATGTGATTATCCAGTGCCGTTTTCGGTAGAAAGAACTCGCTGTTGGAAGATTAAAGTTTCGCCATTTTTCTGGTAGAAGCATGGAGTTGTTTTTGGTTAAAACATGTTTTTTTAGAGACAAAAGGTCACCATAGATGGACTGTAAAAATAAAAATGGTAAACCTGTGCTGGAGAGAGGACGTAGTTAAAAATGCAAATATTCGTAACAACCTGACTATATCATACTACGCAACCACTGTAAAGGATCTGTTCATGGTCCCCACACGAATTCCCTTCTCTTCGTGAATCATTCCCAGGCGATTTCAACAAAAAATTTGGGCTCTAGCATCCATTCCAAGCAAAATATCCTTCTATGCGTAAACTTTTCAGCCTTCTCCATTTCATGCCATCCCACCTGAATAATTGGACCAACCATTATGCTTTCTACTTCTATTTATTTTCTCTTCGTCATTACTTCTGTCTAAATATGAAAGGTACCCACTCACCCCATACTAATAACATTGTATCTGTAATGTTTCATAAATGACAGTAGTACCATGGCTGAATGGCAAAGGCTTAGCGAACTGTAATTCCAGAATCTATCAAACAATACTGTCCTAATATAAGACACTGTCTCCGGCGTTACTTTGTGGAACTCCTTCATTTTTTTAATAATATACTTCGAAAAGGAAGTCAAACCTGATGATGGCATGACATGCTGAAACCCGGGTCGTTTTGTTTCCAATAAAGTGTGGAATAACAACCAAGTGTTTATTATTATTTAAAAAAAAAATACTGTCCTAAATTATGGAAAAATATTCGAGATGACGCTAATGACATCAAGATTTTACTAAATGCTTTCCAATTTCTACGATTTTTCACGGAGGTTGTTACATAGACCAAATAAGTTTTTACTTACTTTTACAAATCACTTTTTCGTTGATTTGACTTAACGCATGGGATGAAATAGCAAATCCTAAGAGTAAAAGTATAGGGGAAGTGATACAATGTTAGCGCCTTCATCGGCAATGAATGATAACTAGCGACCTCGAAATGTGGACGAGTAAGAGGATTACTGAAAAATATATTCTGTTCGATATTCTGCTATTTTTAACGGTACACCTCGAGTATTCATGTATCTTATCCAATGTACTGCATGTTAGCATGTTCGATAACGTAACACACCTTCGCAACGTAGTATTGTTTCTGGTTTGGTCATGCATTTCTCTCCTAACTGCTTTTTGGTCAGCTTCTAGAGGCTAAGGTAGCAAACGAGGTTCGACTTTGGACTAGGACGAGTGTCATGTGCTTGGTGTGGAATCACCCCGTGCCACACACCCTGGAGGTGGCTTGCGAAGTATTTCGCAGAATTAGATGAAGATGGAAGTAGTGGCTCTGGGTAGGACATCAATTATAATGCTTAAAACTGGAAGTATCAGCACATAAGCCAACCAAACATCTTCTATGTTTGGCATACCGATGAGAATAAACGACCGGCTCAAGAAGATCAATTGTCATCTATTCATTTATTTCCAGAAAACAACTTCGCAAAACCCACCAAAATTGGAAGCAAGAAAAACTACAGGTCAGGTAAATTCCATAGAGCTGCAATAGTCAGCCAAGTATTGTATATGCTTAATAAATACCATAAATAGAGGCGAATTGCAATGGCCCAAGCGGTTGAAACTAACTCGGACTTCTAAAAACTAATATTCGCGAAAAAAGGGCATCGGCACGCAATATTACGGAGTTGAAGTAATTAATCAATAGTTGGAAAAAATTGATGAGATATGAGGTAGCATCATTGGTCCCTCAGGTGAAGGATAATTCAACAACACTCTAGGTCACCAAGATAAAAACGCGGGAAAATAACTTATAAAAAACAATATGGATATCACTTACTGTTAGTGAAATACCCTAAATAAAATCACTCTCAGCGAATAAGGCCTGTGTCTCTGAAGCTATTACGAAATGCTGCTTTACTGCTCGGCATTTAGTTGCAAATAGAAACGGAAGAAAGGCTGTTTTCGCTTCGCTGCATTACGAAGCTGGCGCATTTTTTCTTCTTTCAGTCACATAAAAGAATCTGGAGAATCAAATTGTTACATCCATAAAGATGAGACTTTAATGAAAAAAAAACGAGAAAAATGATGAAAACATTGACCACGCCACTCTCCTTAACGTGATTTTCACGTTAAATTCCGACCTCTGCAATCAAATAGCCGGTTTTGGAAGAAGTGTGAGCACGTAAAGTCGTACACGGCTCCTGCAAAATCAATCCCCCTTTGACAAAGATTACCGGTGTACACAAAAAGTTGAACGCTTTTCCTAAATTTCTAAATCACTGATAAATGCAAAAATTGTTATTGCTTAATTATTACGCAGTCACGCGGGCGGGTTCAAATATATGCAGCAAATGAGTAAAATTCACCATGACAAAAATCATTTAACATCCCAGGGATTCGAACTTGGATCTCCAAACTGTCGGTCAGGTTGTATCAGCCATTAAAACCACCAAGTTATCTTAACACAGGGAAGTTTTCAGCGGAGGTTCACAATACCTAGATGGTACTAGACACTGATATCTAGTTCGCATAAACCGCTGATGAAATTCACCTTGAACTAAAAGATGTTTGGTGGTGCAACTGGCTCACACCAACAGATACACCCCTGACCGGCTATTGGGAGATCCGGGTTTAAATTTCAGTCAAGTCCAATGATTTGTTAACAGCTGATTTCGTCCCTTTAGCTTCAAGGCGGCTGAAACGGTAATCGTGGATCATTCAGAGCACATCTTAATAATTTTCTTAAAGTATGTCGAAAATAAATTATTGGACCACATTTCATTTGAGTGCACCAGTTTATGCATTGGAACCCACTATGCAGGCAGTCATGGAAATAATACAATAATTATATTTTAAACTATTTTCCTTAATCAAATCATATTATCACAAGAGTTTTCGGAAAACTTTTGGTATTTAAAATTTATACTAAATTAGGTATACTGAAACGTTTTTTTCGAATATTGGACTAGGCGTGACACCTTGATATTTGTTATCTACAATTATAATGATAATAAATGCATTATTATGCGTTAAGAAGAAAATATGTAAATATGTAATCGAATTATTATGAAATATATGTCATGTGACATAGGAATACGTACTAAAATGGCATTGAATTGCCGTAAAATTAAATCGGTTTGATTGAATATTTTTATTTTTGTCAATAGGCATCACTAATGAGAACACGTACGCATATTTTCACGCAAATTTATGCATGAACAAAAATAGCTTCAACAACCTTTACTAAAAATTGACACTAGCAGTGGAAGAAGAGATAATGAAAAAAATGCGACCCCATTGAGAGAGAGAGGAACTAAGAGTTGGTTCTCTATTTAGAGAGCGCGGAGATAGACGGGAAGGATCAAGAACGGCTCGAACCCCATTATAGGCGAGCGCTGACTCACGAAATGAGAAAGTCATCAGAGTGGAGAAAAATTTAGAAGGAGAATACAGCGGTAGCTGTGGATTGGGGTGTGTATTTTTTCCAAAAGGAGGCCGACGCAATGAAAGTCAATGGTTGAAAAAGCACTGCGGGAGTAAAGGGTTTGCTGATACTCCACTTTTAAGTCTCGCATTGCGATCCAAACTGTATCGAAAAATACAAGGTACTAAGCGAATTGGGCAACGGCCTGAGCAGCTATTCTGTAACAAGATTAATGGCCGGTCGCAGAAACAATACATATGTACCTTAAAGATTTATGGGATCTTTAAATCAGGGTATTCGTTAAACATGCGTTGCAGAAACATTCGATACATTTATTGTTTTAATAAATTGTATTGTAACCTATTTCACTTGATATAATGGATTTTAATACTTAAAGAGTTCCACAAGTAAATAAGGTGGTGGATCCGCAGTTAAACACTTGGAAGCTTAATTACTAAACAAAATAATTATATATGTGAAGAATGTCGAGTTCATTTACTTAGGCTGGCTATATTTAATGTGCATAAGTAATATCATAAGATAACTATGTATACATTTTATTCAGTGGAATGAGAGGAGACCAAACATCCGAAGCAATCGCTATTGTGAGATAAATTACGAATTCGGCAGTTACTACAACCCGAATTTCGTAATCAGTTCTATGACTTTATACATTTCATAACTATCGATCTATATTAGCCATGCCATAGCTAAATATTCGTGCAACCGGCCATAAGACATGCAAACCACATGTTTGTTCGTCGTCTTTCCAAACGAATTGCAATTCAGCAAGCTATTGTCAGCGATTTCTATTCTTGGCATAATTGTTAGTAGTAAGCGAGTATCTCCATTCCCATTACCCGATTCCATTCCTGTTTAGATTTCTTTTGGAGCCTGAATGCAATCATGGATTCTTGTTGGTGTTGATGTTCCATATCCAATGCAGGATGCATCTTCAGTTCAGCTGGATCTAAATTAAAGCCATCGGCTAAATTTGGCTCCTTTAGTTTAGTTTCATCACCACTGATTGGCCCAGAGATCAGGAAGCCACCCTCAGAACGATATTTATAAATGCCGATTTCCAGCATTTCCAGGTGGAATGAAATCCGATCTGAAGATGCATACTGCGATGGATGCGAATCATCACCACCAACGCATCGAAGCCATGAAGTCCAACCATTGAGGAGGTAAGCATTAAAATCCCACCGAAAATAATGATTCACCGATTGGAGCTGAGAGACGACTAAAGTCGCCAGCATGTCTTATCAATCCATTTTAACCGTAAAACTTCGTGTTTTTTCACAATTTATTAAAAACGTCAACCGGTTTCACTCTGGTAACGTATCTTCTGGCACATTCTGAAGATTCAACCATTCTATATTTACAGAGAGAAATCTTTTTAAAAGTGCGGGTGGTAGTTCGAGAAGGCGGAGGGGAGCAGGGAGGACCAGAGAGGTAAAGGCATGGTAGGGTGAGGAAAGCTAGGATAAAGAGCGCATACCAGGGTTGTGGTCTAGTGGACTTATAGAGGTTGGGTTAGAAGTACGCCGACCCAAGCCTTACCGTACAGGATATCGGTCAAGCTGGGAAAAAGAAGGAAAGGGAATCGGGGATGGACAGTTGGGGGAGTAGAAGGTCGCCAAGATATATAGTGCTTTCTAGTTTTTTTTTAATGGGAGCGCAAGGGAAAAGTAATGAAAAACCGCCGCCCATGCATTTGAGTCCTAAAAGTAAGGAAAACAAAGAAATATATAAAGTTTTATGATTAAAAGGCACATCTTTCACTTCCACGAAGTCAAGTCTGAAACTATCAAAAATGTATGTATTAGCGCATACAGAATAGCCGACTCCACTTCAATACTTACTAACTTCATTTCGGAAAAGATTACATAACACTAGATATATCGCCCAGGTCAAAGAGAGAGGAGAGCGTAGTTGTGAAATGGGTTCGGAGGAGAGGACGCGAAAGTAGACAAAACAACAGAACAACGGAACCCGAGAGCAAATCTTGAAATACGATTCGCATGGCGCGGCGAGAGGAAGAATGCGACCGATTAATCTAAAAAGATTTCGGGAGACCCTTCCCCCCCCCCCCCCCCCTCAAGAGTGGAACGGAAGCCGAAAACATTTTAACAGGCGCAATGCACACACACAAAAGGGAATCCCGCTTTTAGTAAATTGACGCCGTGGGAGTGCAAAAAAAAATTAGTGGACGATGGAGTGAGTGGAGAGAGACCAGAGTGACGGTCGATTTCTCATTTCTCTCTACTTAAAGCCTTCCTTTATTTCCACGCCGGGTGGCTGGTCGATTGGGAGAGCTTGAGGAAATCACTAAGGGTGGAATGAAATCCTAATAGGGGCCCGCAAAGGAAGACAGCCAAAACAAGGTGGAGGGGGGAAAAAAGCTGGGGGTTTAGCTGAAACCAGGTTGAACGTGGAATTGCCACCCATGAGTGAGTTTTTTTAATTACGACGGATTTCTAATTTAGAAACTCCGGGAAATTTCCTTTCAGTCAATTAAATACGAAACGTAAGTAATACGTTTCTTATTTCTTGATGTAATGAGTAATCAGAGTATTTATATCTCAACTCTAAAATGTCTAGTGGGTCTTAGGTTCAAATGAAAAAAAAACAAAAACGCTTTGGTCCAAAATGCGTGATATATGATGAGAACAAAATTTAAAATATCAGCAGACATCTAACAGAATAAAAATATGCTAGTAATTCGAAGAAAGGACTAGTGTCTTCATATGATATAATTTATTTTTATTGAATAAAATGGCCAAACTTAATACAAAAGTTTTAACCAGTGGTTAGCCAAGTTCCATGCGTGCCACATCCAATACCTACTTGCGGTCTAGGGAATTACTTTAAATCCTCTTTCCCGGAAAAACGCACTTTAAAAAGATCAACATCTGGGAGAATTCACCGGGAAAGTTGGAAACCCTAGTTTTAAGGTCGGGGTGGGTTACGGGGTGGAGAGAAAATTGAAAGAAAAGGTGAGAGGTCAAAACCGGAACAAATAAATCGTTTCCTGAGGTAATGAGTTGCCGAGATGTGAAGGAACTTAGGTTTCAATAATCGCCTTAACGACGTTGGTGGATCATCAGATGGAAAGAGAGAGAGGCAAGATTTAATTTAAAAAATTTCCGAGGGACTCTGATTACAAAACGGAGTCCTCGGGGAACAAGTTTCTGGCATAATCAAGCTGTGATTGTTCGTTTATAATTATACATTGCTCACCCAAAACAGAATACACTCCGTGGAACATGTCCTAAATGCCCCTTACCTGCATTAACATTTAAACATGTTGACCATAGACTGCATTTTCGATGGGTAATATCACCCGAAGTAAACGTCCTAACGGAAACAGTCAGGTGAAATTCTAAATTTTAATAAATACAACGGTATAAAAATTGTTTCAGTTACATGAAAACTCACGTCGCTAGAGCTAAACGTATGTGTTTACCTTAAGCGCACCTTTATACTTATACCCTTTAATGTAATACTAACTCCTCAATTATAATAATTATAATACTTGGATAAAACTGTAGCACAAATAATTGTCGCCAGTTTCTCTTAAAAACCCAAATAAAACGGCTTAACACAAAATTTTTAAAAATAAAAACACGTATGATTGTTTGTTATGGAAGAACACCAAATTTTCTTACCTAGGCCAGGCTGTACTACGGAAATCGCACAACTGCTTCAGACGCATACATTCTTTAATAGGTCAGTCAGCTTCTACTCTCGCCAAAGAAAAAATCAGTCCTCACAGAAATATATCTTGTTTATTTATCATAGTAATATGAAATAGCATTTTCAGCAATAACCATGAAGTTAATTCACTGTCATAAATACAATGTAACATTCATTGTTTCAGGCCAGAAAGATCATGAATAGACGATAGATTCACAAATATATGACAGTTAAATATTTATATCCTTCAGCTTACGTAGCTACGTAAATTAATTTCTTGTAAACAAACGGTCTACTGAGTTAGTCTCTTTGGCGACATTAAAGGATATCTACCTATATGCTAAAACCCTATCGGAATCTCACAGCACTTCAAACGGAGATGGCACAATACACTTAGTAAACTGAGATAGTGGGCACACTTTGTATATAGTTCGGGGACAAAGATGGGACTAAGCAAAGCCAAGAGGTTTAATCACCGCTGTTCACTTAAAGAGCCTCTTGAAGTACATCTACGAGGAGCATTCAGCAAGTTAAACTTCCTCGGGCATTTTAACCTTGCAATGAAGCAAGTTAGAACTCCAAAGTTGTCCAATAGCACAGGAACGTATACGCAACCGATTCACAGAATGGGACATTGGGAAACAAATTCTTTAAGTTCTGAATCAGTGTTGAACTTAAATTCCACCCATTGATGCAATCGGTTTAAGGGACGCGCATTGTGTAAAAATCCATTTCAACATGAAGGACACGCGTCCGTTCGATTGACATCGCTAAAGTTACGAAACGAGTCCATATTTGACTGTCACGCGTTCACATCGAATTAACCAAAGGCGACGTTTCGGGTAAGGGGCCTTATTCAGTAAGGACTCGACACAGTCGAACCGCGGAAGATCCATGGACTTATCAGTTCCCAACAAATCTCAAAGTTTGAATGGCTCTATTTGAAATCACCGAGGCTGTGACGTCAAAATTTCGTCCCTGTCGAGGCTCGGTAAATCCGATGCCATACCGAATAAGACACCAGGACCACAAGCCACTCTGCATGAGAGAAATTAGAGTGAAAAAATTATTCGTCTAGACTAGTTATCGAACCCAGATCCCCCGATTCCGCCACAGGGCTTATTACCGATTTACATACACTTGCGTCCTCTTTCAGTTCCCTGAACGTTTCCGCTTCTTGAATGAGTTTTTCTAGAAAATGGCATTTTTATTAGAAAGAAAAATACTAATTTTCTCCTGATGACACGAATTCTTGCATTTAACTTTAAAGCTGCTTTTGAGAATAAAATCACGCGCAAAGGTATGATTTCGTTATTTGTGTCAAGTAGAGACCTTCCTTGAACTACAACCTTGTCGCAGTGAAAGAGCTTGCGCGTTCCAAAGACCCCTTGAGCAGCAGGAGAAAATTACTATTGCTCTTGGTAGGGCTATCTATGCTATATAGGTCGACAGGAAGGAGCCAGACGAAAGGTAGTTCACGTGATGGTGTCACAATAAAATACCGTTGGGAAGCGGGGGTGGGAAGTCCTTCCAACTATCAATCACCCAGAATATGAAAGTCAATCATAGAGAATTGAATCCTGGCAACTACGGGACGCCGCGCCGCCCACTAGGACCAGTGTCGAGCCCGGCAGCGTGGGAGGAAGGTTCCGCGGTCGTCATCTCACACACACACACAACACCTCTTGTACAACAACGTCATCAGAGGTTTCAAGGAATAGAGAGAGAGAGAAGAAGATAAAGAGAGAGGAAAAAAGCGGTAAAAATAGGAACTTGGACCGTTAGGACAATGATTAGGGCTGGGAAGTTATAAAATATTATACAGGGCATGGAGAAAGGGCATAATGCACTGGGACTGTGCGAGGTGAGATTCAGGGAGAGCGGAAACTATTGTAGTGACAGTTACAGGGTTATCTACCGTGGGGGAGATAAGAGTCATCGTGGGATAGATGTGGTACTGAAAGCAAAATTGGGGATGAGGGTAGTTAACATTGACCAGGTGAGCGACAGGATACTAGAGGTAGAAATAAAGGCACGTCCGACGAATGTTGTATTGGTCCAGGTGTAGATGCCTTCATGAAACCATAGGGAGGAAGAGGTGGATAAGATATACGAGCAGTAAAAGAGATAGTGAGAGAAGTCATGGGAAAGAGAAATCTGATAGTGATGGGCGACTAAAATTCAATGGGGGGGGAAGGGAGGGATGATTTGAATTCGGATGGTATGAGCTCGGTATAAGGTATGACCGCGGTGAAGAAGTAGTAGAACTTTATATGAGAAATAAATTAGCAGTAACATACTATTGGCTAAAACATCACCCCTGGTGTAAATACACATGGAAAATGACAGGTGATAATGGGAGATATCAAATTGATTACATCATGGTTATAAAGAGATTTAGGAAGTGTCAAAAACTCACGAAGTTATCCTGGGGCGGATGTCATTTCATAACTTAGTTATGACGAACTGTAATGTTAGACTCAAAGGATTAGTAGAATTAGGAAGACGAACAAGCAAAAGCGGGAGAGAAAACAATAGGATGGGTGAAAACGAGGAGGGTAAAGCTACGTTTTCAAGTGGCCGTTTTTGCGTCGTTGCGTTGCTGCGTTGTGCGTCACGCAATTACCCTGTTTTCATGTCAGCGTCAGCATTCGTACGGCAGCACCTCGTATGTTATGCTATTATTTATTAAAAATGTAATTGTTTACTGTGACAAATTTACTTCTCAACATATCAGCTCCACTTTTCTTGTGAAGCAAATCAAATGGAAACAATAGAAGGAAGATGGGAAATTATAAAAACAAGTAAGATCGGGAGAGAAAACAATAGG
Organism: Pyrrhosoma nymphula; assembly: GCA_963573305.1. Classification (NCBI taxonomy): domain Eukaryota; kingdom Metazoa; phylum Arthropoda; class Insecta; order Odonata; family Coenagrionidae; genus Pyrrhosoma; species Pyrrhosoma nymphula. The sequence continues at coordinate 117,279,600 of OY754330.1, forward strand.
ATGGGTAAAAACGAGGAGGGTAAACCTATGTTTTCATGTGGCCGTTTTGCGTCGTTGAGTTATGTTATGATATTCTTTCCATAACTTCCCTTCCATACTTCTCAAACATATTAGCATAAACATACTCTATATGCCATACTTCTCAACATATTAGCTCCATTTTTATTTAAATTGAGAAATGCGTTCGCAGGCTTTACAAGGTATAATATGGTTGAAATAAACGATAAAATATTTCTAGCGACGAAAGGGAAACAATGGAAATCCCTCACTTCGCAATTTTCTAAATAACTTTCAGTAGGGTATTTTGGCGTACATTGATGATTTAAACATTCCAGTAAATCATTGATACCATGCTTGATATTAACCTAACCCCATTTATTCGCACAAAAAGAACTAAATGTACCAATTTTACTCACAAACCTCCCAGGCGAAGAGAACACTGAAACATGTTCCAAGTATTTATCATAATTTACGATTTTTGTGCCTGTGACCTACCAAATTATGAAGCCTGACTTAATATATGTAAACAAGGATAGTTTTCGGGTAAAAATGAGACCCTCGCGAGCATTATGAAGAATCATATGCACCAAAAATAACTCAAATCGGAGGCAAGAATGTAATGCCATGCCGTGGCCACGCCATAACTAGGCTATATGATGACATTTTTCATTAATAGTAACAGAAATTGTCGTAGACCAGTGGTTAGCGTTCTCGCCCCTGGCGCTATTCGGGCCTCCCTCAGGTGGTTTTAAGTCACAACATTTTTTACGCTCTACATTTGAAATATTTTCAAAAACAGCGTCGGTGAGGCTGACCAAAACTATTCATATCTCCTGTTTTGAACATTTTTAAGTTGAAACCTTTCTCGGCGTTTCTAGGTGAATGATACGGGATCCCTCGTTTGCAGTTCTAGGAAGAACTGAAATTTATATGTCTGATCCATGCCTTCGTCATTGCCATTACCCGTTTCTAATCCTGTTAAGATTTCTTTTGGTGCCTGAATGCAATGCCACCACTTCAAGTATAATGAAAATTCAACTATATCAATATACGCTTCATCAATACCTTTTTTTATACAAAACAAGAATGTCAAGGACGTCTTCGCTTTCTTATTTACCACTTTCGTTACAGTGAACCTACGTCACCTATTCCTACGGCTGAAATTGTCATTAAACACAGCTACTTGACAATCAATTCAAAGGCAGCGGGGGTATCATCACAGGGCACGCTCCCGCCAAGTTTCAACTATCTGAAGATGGGCCACAATCCTTGGGAAACAATCACGTGACCAACAAATGACAGGCAGAAAGCGTTGATCCTCCCTCCCCACCCTCCCTGACGCAGCTGCGTCAAAATATAAAAGATGGGCAACTTCGGCGTCAACGTAACCTGCGTTGAGGATCTCGCTTCTGATCGGCAACGCAGTGTGCGTCAACGCAAAAACGGCCACATGAAAACGTAGCTTAAGGAAACAGTGCGTCACGGAAGAAACGATTAGGAAAATGGGGGAGAGAAGGATGAGGAAAAATGGCAACATTAACCTAGGCAAGAGGAAGTAAAAGTAATTAAAAAATAAACTCCTCCGAGTGACCAATCGGGCGAAGGAAAACTGGTGGAAATGACAATACGTGGTAATTGAAAAGCTGCAGGAAGAGGGGGGAGTGGGTGCACTATTCGCTTATGTGAAAATGCTATCGGGCTGTAAAGGAGGGCAAACGACACAACAGGTTAAGGATAAAACAGGGAAGTTAAATTTAACAGGAAGATATCCAGGATAGGTGGAGAGAATACGTGGAAGAGCTATATGACAGCGATAATAGATAATACACCAGTCAGCATAGATAAATCGAATGAGAGAACAATAGATTAGGATTACCTCGGACCGGAGTTACTCGACAGCAGAGAGGGCATTACGAGAGATGAATGCAAGAAAATCCGTGGGAACATATACCCTACCTTCGGAGCTACTGAAGAATCTAGGTAGTAAGGGGAGACGATCCTTTTTCAAACTTATTCGTAGGATCTACGAGGAAGGAGCATGGCCAGAAGATTTCGTGAAAACAGTATTAACACTTATCCCGAAGAAGAAGAAGAAAGCATCAGAATGCGGTGAGTATAGAACAATTAGTTTAATCTCCCACGCCGCAAAAGTTTTACTTAGAATAATTAATAGAAGGATGGAGAGTAGACCAAATTACCACTTGGGCGATGATCAGTTTGGGTTCAGGAAGGGGAAGGCTGCTCAGGTTGCGATTGAAGTGATGAGGACATTAATATATAGAAACATGGAGTATAACCAGAATGTTTCTGCTTGCGTTATGAACCTCGAAAAACCTTTTGACAGAGTAAACTGGGAAAAACTAATGCAGAAACTCAAAAAAATGAGAAGGGATTGGCGAGATAGGAGACTTATCCGAAACTTTTATACGGCCCAGAGGGCACAGGTGAGGATGGCTGACAGTGAATCCGGGTTGGAAGTTATGGGTTTTCATATTTATGCTAAATAAATTGTAATAGAGGCATGGGAAGCGCTAGATGTAAGAATCAAAGCAGCAGGCCAGCTGATAAAGTCAGTTAAATTCGCGGATGACCAGGCGTTAGTTAGTCGATCATCGAAGAGATTACAAGCTTCAGTACAAGCATTAGAATTTCAGTGCGGGAAAAACAGAATTAATACACATCAGAAAGAAAGCAATAAAATTCTCCAGGACAAAGAAATCGAGACTGATCATAAAAGTAGGAACAGAATGGCACAACTAGACCAAGGAAAAGTAGGCACAAACTGGAAGAAATAGAGCGATTTAATTACGAGGGCAGCACGGTAGAAGAAATGGGCATAGTAGCAAAGACATTAGGAGGATAATAGCTAGGCGAAGGAAGCGCTTAATAATAGAAAGGAGCTGATGACGGCGACCTAAGTCAGGATGTAAAGATGAGGCTGGTGCAGAGCTTGATTCGGAGCGTAGCGTTGTATATGAGGCAGAAACTAGGAGTCAGAGAATAAAGACAAAAATAGGCTGCAGGTGTTCAAGATGTGGGTGTGGAGGACGATGGAGAAGGTACAGTGGACGGATAGGAAGACAAATGAGGAAGGGCTTGACATGTTTGGCGAGGAGGGGAAACTTCTGGATAGGATTAGGGGGACTGGGGTAGGTGGCTGGGACCGGTAATGAGGGGCAATGGTTTTCTCAAGGCTGTGATAGAGGGAAGGATGTTGTACAAGCGGGGAAGGGAAAGAAAGAGAATAGGTTTTATCGACGGTATGAAGAAGTGCAGGACGTACGAGGAGATGAAGAAAGAAATAATGGAGGTAGATAAGGACAAGCACGTGTCAAAATATGGAGGATTATCTCTGACTTTCAGTAAAACCTACCTTTAACCGGTAGATTAATGCAATCTATTTGAGAATTTATTAATCATCTGAAGAATGCCAAGATATGAATTTATTGACGATTAAGTCATTTGATATATCCTTTGACTTTACTATCTTTCAATGTCACTCTTGGAAGGGAATGGCTCAGGTGACCTATTCAGTAAAGTCACGGGGTTTCCGAAACCCAAGAGTGACTAAGTTTGGACGTCAGACCCTCGAAAATTTCGAAATGAGCCATTGAAATGTTGAGATTTTTTGGCTACTGTGGCGTCACATCCACGGATTTTCCGAGGTCCGACCGTGTCTTGTCCTAACTGAATGAGGCTTCTGATTAAGGCCCCACTGGGTTTATCCGGCATGGTGTTTGCTTTGCTTCGCTCTCGCAAATATGATGTGACATGATTCCTCGGCCATCCCCAAGCCGAACCTGTCGGTGTAAAAATCTGGTGTTGGTAGGGGTGGAGGGGAAGGTGGGTGAAGGAGTCGCTCAATCGGATCTTCTTCGAGCGGGGTTCAGAAAGTGGAGCACAGTCAAAGTGGGTAGTAAAATTTTCACGGGCTGAATTTAACACCCCCTCTGAGCAGCGTGCTTCTATAAGATTGCCGTTTCTCCCAAAATCGGCTTACATTCTTAGTAAAGTATATTCGGCAAAGGGACTGGAGCAAGTCTGGAATGAACAGTCATTTTTGTTCGATTTCCTGAAAATTTTCTGAGGAAGATAGAAAATAATTTTATCATTTTTTTGAACCTGGTGCTATGTTATTAACGAAGCCAGTAAGAAACAAATGATTTGAGGAAAATTTCTTAATTAAATCCTTTGTTACAGAAATTAACAAAAGAATTACAACTCATATTGACCTTATGATTTAGTAAATAAGTGAGAAGAACTGATTCCCATAAAAATTATCCTTCATCGAATTACCATCACTCCCCAATCCTCGTAGTTCATATTATATCTACATATCACGTTTATTTTATTGGTCGGAATAATTGGAATTAACTTATAAAAACGTTACTCTAAGCGACTTTTTCACAATCTGGAGTAATTTTCAAATTTTTATGTTTATCCTTAAGTAAAAGAATGGAAGTAAGAGTAGCCTCGCCAGCTTTCCAAAGTATGATTCCTCACATATAGCCATATGGATTTTATGGGAAGTAAGTGGGATATAAAATTCATAAATTTCACCGGTGAAATAATAGCATTTTAGACATGCACTGCTAATTTTAAGGTAATTAAAAGACAATGCACATCATTTTACGGCTACCAACAGTTACACGAATTGGCTACAGCCAGTTCATTTCGCTATCGCCCCTGATGAATTATGCTCGCTTGGTTTGCAAAATATTTACAACATCATCGCATTTTAAAACAAAACATTTTAAGCATTCTTCAGAACGCATTTTCACAACAGCACAACCAGGCTTGTACGGCAAGATTTAGATAATTTTCTGGAATTACCACGAATGGCAATGAGCGTCGAAAGTGAGAAAATATATTATGCTAACGTGCGGTGAGAGAAATTTTCGGCTTCAGAGAGGAGTCTAATAACACCAAATAACGCCATAATATGCCCATGTAATTACGTTTTTACCCGTAATTTAACGCAGGAAATAGCCCACTTTTTATTGCTCTAATAACATATACACTCCTTGGACTGTATGGATTATGGTCACTGCTGAAGGAGAAATAGTCATAAACTCTTGAGTGCGCGAGTCGTTGACCTCTAGAGGGTCACTGAAAATCACACACCTGATCGAGAGAGTGCTTGATTTTGTGTTTCATTTCTTATAAGCATTTTCTCAAAGCGGAAATGCGAAGGAAGAAGAAATGAGGGAAGGAGTACGACAAAAATGTGAGTTTTCACCCATGATCTTCCATACATGCTTTCATTTAAGAAGCCATAAATAAAAAAAGGAAATTATAAGGATACACACGCATGGAGAAAAAATAACCATAGCTGATAGCAATTCTCACAGAGAAGAAAAATACCTAACGAGAACCCTGAACTGCATGCACAAAACTTGAAGATGAATGCAAAGAAAACCAAGTTTATGGTTGATGGAAGAAATAGAGAAGAAAGAGTCACCGTCACACTTGGGAAGCGAAAATTACGCAAATGGAAGAATTTTGTCACCTGGAAAGAAGGATCACTAACGGTGGAAGAGCCAAGAAATATTGTGAGCAGAATACCCCAAGAAAATAAGGCATTCTACCAGGAGTCTGCTGACATCTAGTTACACAGACATGGAGGTAAGCACTTTACTGAAACATATATTTGGAACATGCTCTTATAAGACAGTAGAATATGGACAATAAAAACATAATATCAGAAGAGATCGGCAGTAATGGAGACGAAGAGCAAACGAAGAAAGATAAAGAATAAATGGATGGAGAGAACCTATAACGAAGTCTTACGAAGAGAGTCTTACAAAGCGCTGGAGAGAAAAAGAGTAAAATAAAAACTCAGCGAAGAAGGAGAGACAAATGTTTGGGCACATTCTGCGATACAATAGTCTATTGAAAACAACATTATAAGGAGTTACGAATAGAATAATTACAGAGGAGCGCCAAGAAACACATCAAGCAAATCATGAAGGACGACAAAGTGAAGAATAACGTACGTAGGAATGAAGCGGTTGGCGGAGAGGAGATTTGAGTGGAGAGCTTCAGCAAACCAATCTTCGGATTGATGATTTCTGATGATGACTTCATTTTTTCATTTGTCATTTCCTCTCTTCCGCCGTTTTCGTCTTCCTATTTTCTTTTTTGCTTTTGTTTTGAATCTATCCTCCTAAACTTCCTTTCATCCCTTCTCTGTTCCTCCCAAATAATTAAGGCCTAGGGGATTCAACGTCTTTTATTACTGATACGGCCATGGATACGTTTTTCCATACTACGTCCTCGTAATTACAAAATAAAGTAATGAATAATATTTAATAAAGAAAATTCAGCAAAAAAAATCTGAGCTCCACTCCCCGTCATTAAAAATAGCTAAAACTCTTGCATAAAAATTGCTTCTGAACAAATTTGATGCTTTCCGAGATAAATTTCTTGCCACATTATGCGTTTTTTATTATCACACCAAACTAGCCAATGCTTTTATAATAATTCCAGCAATGTATTCGATCATCTAAGAGATAGGAAGCTTTGGTATATGCATTAGAGAACCAAGGCGGGAAATACGGCTTGAAGAAAAATCACGAGAAAACATAAGTAACGAGATATTGTAGGACTAGGATATAAAAAAGCGAAAACAGCAGCCAAGGCAGCCTTTCAAAAAGGATTAACGGAATTCAAAAATAAAATATTGGGCGAATATTCAGAGGATAACCCAAAGGCGTTTTGTTCGTACGTGAGGGAGGTTCAAGGCTGCAAATCAACAGTAACGTCACTAAAGAACAATCTAGGAGAAAGAGCGAACGAAAAATTTGATAAAGCAATTATTCTCAACACCTTTTTTCAAAGCGTCTGTACAACATGCTATCCAAATAACACCGCCACAATGCCTAGGCTACATAAGCATACAATGCAGTCTATTAATATCACTAGTCGTGGAATAGATATTCATCTGAAATCCATTAGTTCCAAGAAATCACCCGGTCCTGATCAAATTCCCGCCCGAGTTTATAAAGAATTAGCATCATAAATAGCACCGTGCCTGAAAATAATATTTGAAAAATCTCTAACACAACATCGTCTTCCTTACGATTGGAAAATCGCGAACGTTACACCAATATTTAAGAGCGGTGATAAGGAAGAGCCCAGTAACTATAGACCGATTTCCCGAACGTCTATCTCGTCCAAGATATTGGAACATATAATTGTCAGTTCGATTATGGGGTATTTGAATAGTCAAAACTTGTTAGCGCAAAATCAGCACGGATTCCGGAAAGGGAGGTCTTGCGAAACCCAGTTGGCCCTCTTTCTTCGCGAAATTCTTTCCTCGGGAGAAAAGCTTGTCCAGGTAGACGTAATATTTATAGATTTCAAAAAAGCTTTCGATAAAGTCCCTCATTTGAAGTTACTCGTTCAGTTGGAAGCTTACGGAATACACCACTACGTAATATGTTGGATAAGAGAGTTCTTAGCCGACCGCGAGCGGAGGGTAGTTCTAGAAGTCGTTAGTTCCGATGTAGTGAAAGTAACATCAGGTGTACCCCAGGGAAGTGTCATCGGTCCCTTATTGTTCCTTTTGTATATTAAAGATATCACTGCCGTTGTTACGAGCAAAATTCATCTCTTAGCAGACGACGATCCAAGAGACGACATTGTACAGGGATCCAAGCAATGAATCTGACAGGATTGCGTAACAAAAAGACCTAGATGCTATAAATGAATAGTGTGCAATACTTGGCAGTTAGAACTGAATTTTAAAAAGTGCGTTGTTATGAATTTTTGGAAAAAGAATAACTCGGTCAACGAAACGCACACAATTTATCAAACCAACTTATCAAATGTAGAGTCAGTTAAATACTTAGGTGTGACCCTTACTCAGGACCTGTCTTGGGGGAAATAAATCCGGGAAATATGCGGCCAGGCTAGTCGAAAAATGGGATTTATTAAAAGAATATTAGGAAAATGCGAAGAAAGGTTAAAGAACGATGTTATTTTTCAATCGTGAGACCTCACTTGGAGTTTGCTGCTAGCATATGGGACCCTTACGAAGTAGGACTATCTCAGAAATAGATCGAATACAACGGAGAGCAGCAAGATTTGTGAAAAGTTGTTACGATAAACGTAGCAGTGTTAACAAATTGTTGAATGAATTAGGGTGGGATCGAAGGGAGAAATACAGGTTAAATATTTTGCGCAAGTTCGAAGCAGACAATTCTTTTGCCGGACGTTCAACATATATTGATAGAGCCAACGTACGACGGTAGAAGCGATCACAGGAATTAGATGAAGGAAATTAACTTCAGAACCGATAGATTTGAAATGTCATTTTTTCCACGTACAATAAGGGATCATAACAGTTGCGATAGATCAATCATATGAAACTCCAACCCTCATTAGGTAGAGTAGAATTTTCTCTTATTTTTAATAACATAGCATCATTGCTGACACTTCACACCGCTTGATTTGTCCAGTATTGTTTTGTTTTGTTCTCTGCATGTAGTGGTGTCTCCTGGCATTCATGGATTAGTGGAGTAGGTAATATTGGCCACTGGATGTGTCTTTGGCATTGTGAAGCGTGTTTGCGTGTTCATTTGTGTAGCACTCTCCCAGTTTCTTGTTTGACTTCGCACTGTTCTCCTGACTGCTTTTTGGTCTGCGCCTGGCCGCCGGGGGAGCGTGAGAGGTCCCGAATTGTGCTGGGACGAGTGCTGCATGCTTGGTGTGGAATCACCACGTGCCACACACCCTAGTGGTGGCTTGCACGGTACTTCGTAGATGTTGATGTAGACTGAAAAAGCGAGGCTGGTCTTAAACGTAGGAGGGCATAAACTGGAGCAAGTAGATCAATTAAATGACAAACGTAAACGCGGGTAGTACACTAGAAGAAAATGGGCATAGTTCCAAAGACATTAGGAGGAGAATATCATAATGATATTCATGAAGCTGATGACGGGGACCTTAGGTACGGATATAAAGAAGAGGCTAGCGAAGAGCTTGATATGAAGAGTAGCGTTACATGAGGCAGAAACGTGGACTCTGAGAAAAGAGTACGAGAATAAGCTGAAGGCGTTCGAGATACGGGTATGGAGGAGGATGGAGAAGGTGCGGTGGACGAAGAGAAAAACATATGAGTAAATACATTCTATGGTTGATGAGGAAATGAAGCTTCTAGATGAGATTAGGAGGAGGTAATGAGTTGGTGGCTGAGGGAGGTAATGAGGGGCCAAGGGTTGCTTAAAGCCGTGATAGAGGGAAGGTTGTTGGGTAGGCGGGTAAGGGGAAGAAAGAATAGATCCTGCACTGGAAAAAATCTATAGGATTTCTACTGACTTCCATTTAAAGCTACCTTAGCCGGTAAATAACCTACATAAAAATAATAAATGTCCAACGCGTTTCGAGTGGGGAGTCAACTCGTCAACTAGCTCATTAAAATAATGAACACACATTTTACTATTTTTAATACCATTCTACAGCAATATACACAGCATAAGTCTCCAGAACATCCATCAATTTGTGTCCCGGTTCCAACTGATTGAGACTCCGGTACCCCAACTGACCTTAAAGCCTATTTATACACCCAACACTGCAAAGATGCGTTATTTCTTAAATTCGTGTATCCACAGATAAAGCGTGATTCCATAAAGTTACACATCATACACAAGAACGAATTACAGGGGCTCACGTATGACTTCTGAGAAGCGAATGGGAGAACGGATTAGATGAAAAATTCGTCAAGTACCAAAGTAGTTGGTTTTTTAGAGGGAGAGCCGGAATAGTCATTACATGATTAGGGAAAATGGCGAAAACATTGAACAAATAGACGATGTTGAGTATCTTGGCCGAATTTTTGCGAAATATGGAAGGATAGATGAAGAGATTAAAAGGCGTACGCCTTACAAGGAATGAGTGTTTGTCTAGGGAAGCGAAAATCGCAGAAGTGTTCTCATCCCGATGTCATTATACGGCAGTAAAACCTGTGTATGCCAGGATAAGCATATAGAGAACGCGAAATGCAGTGAAAATGGGGTACCTAAGAAATGTTCCCGGCAAAAGTTGAATGGATAAGGACAGGATAGATGTTGTAGATAGAAGGATAAGTGTTGAAAGAATGTGGGATGGATACTCCAGTAATGGACATGCATGAAAGGAGTGAGCTTCGTGGGTTTGGCCTTGTTGAGAGAATGGATGAGAGTCGAGTAACGAACAGATACAGGATGGTAGAGTGAATGGTCTGAGAGGAAGGGTAGACCTCGAAATTCATGGATGAATTTGGTGGAATAGACTCTAAAGAGATAGACTATTAGGAATCTTAAGAATGGGAGAAGATGTATGAATGTGAGATAAGCAAAATATTAATGCTAGGATAGGACATTTTGAATGAATTTTTTTTTAAAGAGAGCCAGCTTCCTAGGCCTTATTGCAAAAACTAACTTCATTGACTTTGCCTACCCCGAAAGGGAATGGCGTTAAGGTTATGTATGTACGTATGCATAGAGTCAATGTCTACTTAAAACTGTTCTTGGAAAAAAAAACTATCAGATTAGAAATCAATATGTTCATTGTAAAGTGAAACGCAAGAAGGCTCACTGCATGACAAAGCAGGACTTTCTTGAGACAAGCTATGATTCGTATTTTTCCTCGCAATTTGACGACGAAGACGCTGAGCAAGGAAGTAAAAGAATCGGGTCTGGATTTATAGAGCGAAAAGAGATCCTTGTTGCAGAGAGATGCGAAATTATCGCCATTAATCGCTGCGGTGAATAAGAATGGAGTGCCTCAACTGGCAGCATTGAGACCTTAAAAGACTTCACAAAAAATGCATCGATTATCTCTCTTTTCTTAAGGAAATATTTTAAATAGAACGAGGTCATCTGATGTTTTTCTTTTTTATCTCAGTTTTAGTTGCCCGGGATATACGTTTCGGGAACATCAAACTAACCTAACCTATAACAAACCACAACAATTGAATTCAAGAAGAGAGCAATCGATAAGCTAATTTAAATTGAAGATTAATTCAAATTGCCAATGAAAGCAATAAGAATTTTGACTCCTATGCATGCATTTCGGTCATCCAAGTGACCATCAAAAGGGAGAGTTCAAGTCTCATAAACTTCTTAGGCGTAAACTTAAAAAAAGGCATCCATTTAACTCCCCTTGAAGATCGTCACCTGGTTAACCGAAATGCAGGGATAGGATTCGAAACTGCAACTGCGTTGACAAATTGAATTGATATTCAATTTTAACCAGAATAATCTTTATATAATTTGCGAATTGTCCACCCACAACCCTCTTTATTTCAGAAAGGATTTGATCTTGAGGCATTAAATAAACTATTTTGGATTTCTGCATAGGAGAAAGTCCTAGGAAAAACTGTTTTCGTTTTCGAAAATAATAGGGTTCTGGAACGGTTAGCAATAATATTTTTCCACAAGTTTACAAAAGATTTGCCATTTCCCAGAGTGCAATACTTTTTCTTCCATTTATCAATATGCATCAATTGGAACAGATTTATTTCGTTCTTTCTTTGATAGGCAGTTCAATTTATCATTCAGTTATCCTTGATTTTACGGTATTAGGTCGAGCATTCAATAAATACACAAGAAGGCACGATATTTATCGGATATTTTGTAGTGTTTCTAAATTCTCTCATGGAAACATCGCTGTTTATGTTTCGCACTTTAAAATTGTAGGAATAACGTTATTCTTCTTCTTTCTTTCGTCTAATCTCCATACCGCTTATAAACCAGCATATGCACAAATATTGGGCAGTATCTACTAGTTTTTATAGAATAGATAATATATTAACGATCGCCGCGAAGATGTTTCGTGCGGTGAGCATGAAATCATACGATTGAATCTGGCCACCTTTCACGGCGTACTTAAATATTATATTATTATATTATTATTATTATTATTATATTGACAATGTTACAAGTGGACAATTGGCCCGGTGGTAACATAGATAAACAAGGTACGAACAATATACATCATCGCCCTGGTTAACAATACCTTACAATTAAATGATAAAAACATCCTTTTTCGACCTATTCTTAAATATATTTACATTTTTTGGGAAGGGTTCGAGAACCCTTGCTGGTAGATCGTTCCAGTCAAGTATTGTTCTATTTAGGTATGAAAACTTCTTAACATTAGTCCTTTGTGATCGGCACTTTATCTTAAATTGGTGATCATTCTTTCCAACAAAGTTTGGCTTTAATATTTCCTTCCCTAGGTCGTCCCATGCTCTTTCCCCGGTAACTATTCTGTACATCCCACATAGCCTGCTCCTTTTCCTCCTTTGCTTTAAGCTATCCCATCCTAGTTCGTGGATCATTTTCTCAACACTTTCCGTTTTCTTATATCTTCCTAACACATACCTGGCTGCTTTTCTTTGCACTTTCTCCAATTTAATATCCTGACCTTTTTTGTGGACAATTGGCCCGGTGGTAACATAGATAAACAAGGTACGAACAATATACATCATCGCCCTGGTTAACAATACCTTACAATTAAATGATAAAAACATAAACAAATAACTACAACAGTGACCGCAACGACCCGACGTTTTGAAAATTTCATGAATTTTCCTTCGCCAATTTACTATTTAGGGTTACAATGCGCATATTTAGCATTTATCTTCAGCAAAAACTGATGATTTTTCAAAATTCAAATGACAATGCATTACTAACATATTCATTTGTTTTCAGGTATCAATCTAAAGAAAGAGCCGAGAGCCAATCAGCCATACGGTACCTGAACGGATGCATGTTATTGTGTGAAGACGTTTAAGGGCAAATCGCTTCCATTGACACACCTGCCACTGCAACCAATCATCATAATTAACGCATTCACCGGGTAATTAAATTCTCGCGCAAAATGTTCTGATTGAGGGGAGGATTGGAATCCGCCATTAGCCGGCGCTTATCAAGCTTCTACTCCGTTCTGCCAGATGGCGCACGGTGCGCTCAGAGCATAAAGCTCTAGATTAGAAAAGTACGGTCCTCGACCGATGCCGACAACCGAGGCAATTGGGGGAGATATGAGGCATAAAAACATTCTAGTGTTAAATGAAACATATCAACTGACGGCATCGCATCGCTCAAACTCGCTTAAATCCTTGGCAATAACTTTTTCCCGTAGAAACCTGTTTTCTCACTATCTTACCCATTTACTGGATATATCTGTTTCGATTGCGTTGTCCGTACTTTATCAGAGTAGTCAGTCATTCATGGAGCCCAAAAATGAACCCGGGAACATAACGTTTACCCTCATGAATTTAAAAAATCAACTTTGTAGGTACTGTTCCACAAAAATTCAGGATCTTGAAAATGACGTTTATAACCGTTGAAATCGATCGGTGAAATTAATTTGCATGGAACAGTACAAAGTTGATTTTTTCGCCATTATGGTGAACATAAAGATTTAGTTTTCTCCCGGCAAAAAAATTATATTAAGGAAGTCTTCTCGGGTTTCCACCGGGATAATCTTTTTACTGCCGACGTTTCGGAGTCCAACTCGTACTCCATTTTCAAGGCGAACATTTTTTTTTGCTTATGATTACCAATTTTTCATCAGCTGATGACAACTATGAATGAAAAAATCAATATGCTATATCATCCACAGCCACGAAATACCGTGCAAGCAGCATGGGGTAATTCCCCAACCAAGCATGCAATACTCGTCCAGCTCAAAGTCAAAACCGGCACACTTCCTCGGCCACTACGTGCAGACCAAAAAGCAGTCAGGAGAACAATTTATTCACGGCTAAACCAGAAAATTGAAGAGTACAGCGTTGGTGAACTCGCTAACACGCGATACACGGGCTAAGTTACTGATAGTGAATAGTTTTACTAATACTATTAATTCATGAATACTACGAGATGCTTTTTTAACCAGAATACAAAATCATTTGGGATATTTCCAGCGGGGTGCGGTGCTGGTACTCCTATATTATATCTGGCAACGTGAAGCTACCGGTCAGCAAAAACGAAGAGTTATATGCAAAATTGAAAAAACTATAATTTTAACATTTAAACCAAAAAAATTTGTTTCTTTTTCTGGGTAACTGTTTACATTACTTATTGGCGGAACAGGAAATTATAATATTTACTCTAAAAAATATAGCGAAGTATTACAGGTTTGTAATTCAGAAGGCATTGGGTACAATAGACCAGAAGACGAAAGATTTGAGAAACGCTGTGGTTCTGTGAGCAGGTAAATTAAGGTGGGTCTATACTTTCAAGCCGACTCAAGTTAACGGTCGCCACACCGCCTGTGGTCGCCTACTGGGGTGGTAGAAGCCCAACGGGAAACTGTGAAGGCGGCGCTGAGAAAAATAGCGTGAGGAACGATTAACCTTGGGTGGGGATGGAAAAGGTCTACTCCGTTGTCAATGCAGGCTTGAACGTTTAACATTGATATAGCCTTAATACGAAAACATCATCAATGGTTATTATTTTTGCGTATATGAAAGATGATTCTTTGATTTAAATGGGCTGAAAATCCTCATTTCGGAATCTATCCTTCGCAACGTGCTCCGGAATATTACCGAAAAATGTCGTACAAACCAAATTTTTGCTATTTTTTATTAAAAAATCACAACCACTTCATGATTTAGTTTCTCCACAAAAATCAACAAATGACTCTTCATTTAAAGAAGACAAAAGTTGCAAGTATCCAACTGCCACGGCAAAGCCGTTACTGGGTTAAAGGTAAATGTCTGAAACAAGCTTCTTAGCCCTGGTATAGAGCCACCGGTCGGATAGATTACTTCTAGTTAACATTTTCTAGTTCCACGTAGATAACAAAAGGGATCAATGAGATAATTCCTTCTTTATAAGGAAAATAAAGAGTCACAAAGCAGGTATTTCAGGTGAATGAAGATGTAGGTAATACGAGACCATGTCATATATGCTTTATAAATTCGATCACGAGCAAGCGCCGGTAGTGATATGCATTTTACGTTCACAAATATTACGGAAAATTTTTACTGATATTACCAGCTGAGAGGATTCGTGGAGAACCTGTTGACCCACTTGACCGGTTTATCTTCATTATCTTTTGCCTCTCCGGTCAAAATGTTCGGAAAACCCGTGGTCAATTTCGAATAAAAATATGAGATGAATCCGTGAGATTAGTGTAACCGTCTCTTCAAACGGTGACTACTTCAGCGCTCGGTACACACATACGAGACCATTTGAATCGTTTCAAGAGGTATAAAGAAACAAATTGCCCCGATGCGAGAAATATATGCTAATCTATTCACAACACCATGAAACAACAAACGACATCCATTCACCAAGTTGCAGTTAATCTGACAACTTCCGCTCAATTTTAATTGCATCAATCCAATTGGAAGATTTAAACAAAGGAAACAGCACGATATTTCCCAATACCAATTCGAAATGTCCTGATTGGAAACTGTGATTCGATATTCCGCTTCTCTTTGACTGCGTCGTTTCAATGGAATTAACAGGAGCATGGAATCTCAACATGTGGCAACGAAAGGAATGCCGACGATAAAGGCAACTCTAGAAAGATAAATCCCTCAAAGTTTAGTTCCCCGACAAAATGCTCCTCATCACAAAATGTTTTCAAAAACTAGAACTTTCCTCGACTCATCAGAACCAAATATTGTCCAAAGCAGAAATACCGTTGTTCCACAACAGGACTCAATACCTACAGTGGTATTGCATGTCAGGGATTAAATTTGCAGAAGAATATGATAAACTTGTTGATACAGAAACACAGCAGAATATTGAAGGAATCTTATCGATTAACAAAAAAAACGAAAAAAAAAATATGGTTGGACACATTGTAACAGAGACGCAAATAATTTCTTTAGGAACATACGGGAAAATAGAAGAGGCAAGTTTCGTGGGATTTCTCATCGCATGATGTTCTTAAAAATATTGAGTATTTTTTAAACGTGACTCTAACAAAAATTATCCTTAGCATAAAAGTAGTTGTTCCTCCACAATTAATTCTATTATACGAAAAATTGTATACAGTGCGCGAAATCAAATGGACGTACAAAACGAAATACGTGTTGACGTAAATGAACACAATAAAAGGAGAGGGGGCTCTACGGTGTTACACAGCGATTGTCAACCTACGGCATGCGTGCCACCAGGTAGCACGTCAAGAAAACGACGATTAAATTGAGCTTTCCGATATTTTATCCCAATCTTATTTATTACATTTTATTTACGAGTATACATTGTTCAATTCGGAGCACTCGCCGACGCATAAGTTTTTAAATCATTTATTCTGAGGTAATTACGTTGATAAGATTTATATGCTGTAAATATATGCGTCAAGATGTTGACGTTTTTGACCTTCATGAAATCTTTTTTAGCCCTGATAATGGAATTCATTATATTCCGAAACATTGGCAGAGAGTGACTATTTTTTCTATTTCTGGCCTACCCTCGATAAAACCACTTCCTATAAATTTTGCTTGGCGTTTAACCTTCATAAAAAATAATTTTGAATATAAACATTTAATTTATTTAAATAATAATTATATCAAATTTATACGTATCAATGTTACCAAAGCTGTAGGTTTGCCATTGATACATATCCTATTGAAAGTTATTTTCATTGCATTATATCAGAATATAACATTATTCTTACATGATGAGAAAACCACCTTTGTTAATTCAACAAACTTTCTTACGCTGGCACGACGCGCGTTTCACCACACTGTGGCATAATCATGTGCCACAGTGTGGTGAAACGCGCGTCGTGCCAGCGTAAGAAAGTTTGTGGAATTAACAAAGGTAGTTTTCTCATCATGGAATTCCATAATTTCCACGAGGTCAGGCCTGAGATCATCAGTTTTATTATTTTTACAACATACTTTCCCGAATAAAGATAAATACTTAACGGAGGAATTCGTGGCTTATAATTAAATATTACGTAAAATGTGACAAGCGTACATATATCTGTTTCCGACCGCTAGTGTAACAAAAAAATGAGGATGACAAGTCTGCTCACTGAAATGCAAAGAATTCTTCCCGGGGATTGCTAGAGACGAGAAAAGAAAAAGTCTCATATGGAAGACCATGGGACAAATAACTAGGATTAAACGAAGGAGGATCCGGGAAATAAAACTGCAATGAATAGAGTAGTTAGCATGGAGTGGGGAAGAAAGTAAGTGTACAGTTAATCAAACGAAGAATTAAAAGACTAACGACGTTGGTATCAAATTAGTAACTGGATACCTAATGCATCCACGAAGTAACATACTCAGAAAGTTTAAAAATGTTTCAAAGAGAATCCGACGTTGATCGCATTCCAAAACATATAATTATCTCCGCAATCAAAGCCTTTTTCAATTGAAGTGGTAATTTTTGCTTTCAACAAGTTCAGTGCCCTAATCTTTGTGGTATCGACATCGTCGTATTACGATCTTCGATACAATCAGCTATCTTCACCACTTAATTAGTCTTTCAAGAGCAGAGAGAGAGATTGTAATACGTATTAAGTTACATTACTCATCACAAAGATAACTTACTTCAGCAGCGACTTGAAATACCAAGCCAACATTTGAAAAGAATATAAAGGTCTGATTTAGATACGTCTCGCATCACTTTTCTAGAGTCACTGCTTATTTCAAATTAAAAGCAATAAGAGTTAATAAACATTAGATTCATCAATTTGATAACCATTTTCAAATATGATGCCAAAAGACAATGCAAATTACTCTAAGACAAAAAACTGAAGTAATTATCAATAATAACCTTTATCATTACTGTAAAAAAATTAGTTTATGTGTAGTCCATCAAGATACAAACGGAGATTCCAAGAGCAGTAAACGAGGGGAGAGCTTTCGCTATTAGACATAATTTACTGATAAAACTGGAAAAAAGGGATGACGTTTGATTACCATCAAATATTCTTTTAGTACAATCTTCCGATACGAGACATCATATTGATCCTCCATATTTTAAACATCTGGAGAGACGTATCCAATACGGTATTGTCAAGCAACAATGCCAACGTAATATCGTACGCTAAAACTAAAACTACTTCAACAACTACGATAGGAATATCTATTAGGCCGAAGGAAAAAAATTTAGACAATCTTTCAAGTAAATTTCAAGGGGACTGTGTTTGAACCATTCAAGATAATTTCGATCACGTAACTAAGGAAGTCACATGGCACAATAACGAACGGTTCGAGATTTTTGTGCGTTTGAAACATTCGGGTGGATAACTTACGCGTCTGATATATTGATTAGACTCGACACTAATCGAGAAATTCGACTCCATCAACGATATCGTGAGAAAAAACCCGATCGGAAACACTCCGTGAGATTTCTGCGAATGGTTCAAACACCCCAAAATCTCGAACTGTTCGTTATTTTACCACGTGATCCCTTAGTTACGTGATCGAAATAATCTCGAGGGTTTAAAACACAACCCCCCAAGCCGCTCCAATTTCTGACGACGCCATATTACGAAACCCGACATACTAAAGTAGATTACATAGAGCATAAAAATAGGACAAGAAACTACAGAATAGACAGGTTAATAATGTCATATATCCCGGGAAAGATTGGAGACCATAATAGCTGCCACTGAGACTTCGTAATTAAGTTTTTCGATAAGTAGTGTAGCTATTTATTTAATTTGCTCTCTAATGTTTTTGTATTCATTTGCTAAGTAGTACCTACTAAGAGCACGTCTCGCCTGCTTCCTGTATAACTCTTGTACTATCTCTGTAAATTTACATAGTGGCAAAATATATTATTACTCATAGCTTCTCTAACGTCGGTAGCATATAGTGAAATGCATATTGGAGGAATTTCACCTCATGACAGGTTTTGATAATGCATTAATTGTCGAAGTTTCATCAACTAATGTAGGATATAGTAAAATGCATTTTGGTCAAAACTCACCCCCTGCCACACAACATTGCGGTGGCTTTCAGGGTATTATGTAGAAGTAGAATCATAAAATAAATCAAATTTCCCGGCAAAGGCGTGGCTTAACCCGAGGAAAAGATACGCCAAATTTCAGGTTAAGTACACTGCCTGTAACTGCGAACCGAATAAATGAAACAGCCAACGCTAATAAAAAAAATAGCAATTTATTATTTAGAGATAACGGAGGAAGCCACAAACACTAGCCACCGATCCCGGATGCTTAAATGTTATTTTTTTCAGAGACATTCCGAGCCCATTCCCCGAGGTCCACGTGGATAGTAGGTACTTCAAATGCAGAACTCCAGGTTGTCAGATGAGAAGCACAACTATGGACCACTCGCCGCCTTTTATTAATAGTAGGCTAATGCCGAAGCCAGGTTTCTCTCCGCTCTTCCGCCAATTTCAAAATGATCCAATCCCTGGTCTCCACAATGAGATATTCGAGGAGAAGCGATGCTTCAGGAACGCTAGCAGGCACGCGTTCATATTTGAGCTGAGGTTAAGATCCGTAAACCATTCACATTCATCTTGGGACTAACTTTGACCGACTACTGCACTTCAACAAAAACCCGTCTCTCCAAAGCTTACTAACCTACTAACCAATTTTTTATTACACGTATGACGTCATTTTTTTTTCTTTAGACGACCTTGCAAAATAACCACTACAAGGAATGGATAAACTTCGCGAGTAAGACGGCAACTAACTTCGGTAATTCTCAAGAAAGAGGAGTTTAAGACGTCACCATTCAAGTGAAGCTATCGCGACTGCATAGGATGAAAGCCAGGGAAGCTCCCTGTCATGCGCTTGGAGCAAACCATGCTGTGCGTCAAAGAAGAGATGGCTCTTACAGGAAACCCGGCCTGAATAGCGGTGAGACAGAAACATTAACCAACGAACCACATTTACGCATATTGGCTAACTTTCAGCAGTGGTTGATTTCAAATATATAATAACCTTTCCTCATGGAAAAGCATAAGAGTGCACACCAGACGTAGAATTCGCTGAATGGCTCCAATAAAGTGAAGAATCCTTCCATGAAGAGCCAAAACAATGATGAAAATAATTGCATAAAAGGAGAAAGAAAGCATGAATTAAAATGCATTTAAATCTTCACATGATATATTGGGCTTATATGAAAAGAAGCATATACGAAAAAATTATTAACTCAACTGATTCATTAAATACATGAAAGCCTTGAGAAAGCTAACGTTCATGACCCCAGATGTGGTCAGCTACTAACAGCACTATCCTATCCAACACTTTTCCAAAATAATTACGATATCTCACCAAAAAAATTACCGATATTACACTTAAATAGTCAAAAACAATAACTGGGTACGCACAGCAATGAGAACGTTTAAGTTGGGATGAGAAAATAAATCAACTCAACGATACACTATTTTCTGCTGTGAAACACCATTTCAATCACAAGCTCAATATGATTTCTACCACCTTTCAGGACATCTAAACTGAAAAAAACATCTCCCTCTTCTTATCTAGCAATCTTCATTCTCCATAACTATTTAGCCTACAAGAACATGCTATGCAATAACTTCTATTTTGAAAAATACCCATTTTTTAAGGATGAAATAAAATATGACACATTTTTTCTTTATAGTACCAAGAGTGTACAATGATTATCGTAAGAGGTTAATGTAGCAATGGCTCCATAACTACTGAACAAATACTAGTGAAATTAATGTTCTACTTAGTAATAAAAAAATTAACACAAGATGCCCGTGAAAAATGTTTTCAATAAGCACGTACTTCATGTTAGTGGTCACTAAAGTGTAATTGTGTATTACTGTTAAAATTCAGGAGCCTGAGCTGTATGTCATATTAATTATAATATGAATTAATGACTAATAAAAATTCTACACGATGTGCCGTTGATAGACTACGCCTGGTGGAACACTGATGTAAATGTATATTACTGATAAATAAATAAATTCCACCAGACCCTTAATCTATCACCTATATCCACTACTCAATACCTCCTCCGCCTTCTTAAAATTTCATCAAGCGACTTCCATCTTTCCCATTTCAATTCTTAATACTGACTTGTTCACCTACCACAGCAGTAATTATGTATTTATGAAAACGATAGGTATCGAGCGATATTTCAGCTGATGTGTGCCAATTTAAACCGCGATAAAATCAAAGAGGAGGGGGAATTCTGTTCTACCTAAAGGAAAGTAGACCTGGTCAGGTGATTGACACTGAAATAAAAGAGTGTGAATCTGTAATATTGACAACTAACCTGGGCTCTCAAACTGTGTTAAAAATAAACATGTATAGATCATCACACAGAAAAATAAAGGATTTACTAACTAGTCTAGAGGCTTTCATTGAGAGCAGAAATGAAAAACAAAAAATATTAATTGGGGACTTCAACTAAAACTTCAAATCTAACAGGAATATCGCTGTGGCAGCATATAAAAACATCCTCGCTAACTGTGGTTTCCTGACCTACATAAATAAAACCACCAGATTAGAAATAAAAAATAATAAAGTGATAAGATCTTTCATTGACCATATTAGCGTTAGAGTTTTGCATAATAATATTAATAGCTTTATTATAAAAACAATTCTCTGATCATTTTCCAGTTGGCATATCCATCCACACTATTGAAGACATACCTGACACCAACTCCAACCGTTCTACTTCCTACCTTTGTCACCGGATTTTCAGGCAGATGATGAATAACATAAACAGGTTGAAACTGTTAACATTAAAAGACCCTGACTACATATATCAGCAAGTGCAAGAACAACTGAGTCACATATACGCGAAGGCTACCGTCAAAAAACAAACAATAATAGAAGTAAAACGTATACGTAACCTTGGATTAATGATATCATTTATTTGGAAATATAGAGAAGAGATACCTTATATAGAAAGTGGAAATCTAATCCATCAAACGATTTTCGACGAAAGGGAGCGTGGTGGCCTAGTTGGAAGGGCACTTGGCTACTGATCGAACGGTCCCGGGTTCAAATCCAGGTGAAGCCTTTGGACGCCCCCCTGGCCCCCCTACCCTGAATGTGTGTAATTTACACGCCTATGGCTTAGTCCGGGGTGAGCTCCACCCTCAACTATCCAAACCAACCTTCGGGTTGAAACACTGAGTGAGGGTGAGTGAAACGATTTTCATACACAGAATTACAAAATACAGAGAAATAAAGTCACTGGATTACTATGAAAGTCCAACAATGACTTCTACAACTCAAAATTTATAAAATATAAAAACAACATCAGATAAACCTGGCAACTAATTAACAATGTTAGAGGAACTCCAAACAAAACAAATGTTGACGCTCTAATAAAAAGTCACTTTAGGAAAGAGTGGAATATAAACATTGTTCGTGTATCTTTTGCTTCACAGTTCACCAACAATATAAAAAACATACTGCCAAACTGCTCACACCACCTCCTCAGTGATTTTAATAGTAATACTAGCCCCTATACATTCTCACTAATGCCAACGCCAATTAACGTGCGCAATATCTTAAACAACATGAAGAAAAAAAGCCCTGGATATGATAGTATTAGATTGGTTGACCGCACTTACAGACAGCAATTACCCACAATAATATCACAGTGGATAAACCTAAATATTGGACAAGGAAAGATGCAATCTAATTTAAAACTAGCAACAATTAGGCCAATTCATAAACAAGGCAAGAGGAATGATACTAATAACTATCGTCCCATATCTATTCTTCCCTTACTTGATAAAGTCATGGAACGCTATGTTGCCAACCAGTTGAAAGGTTTTCTTGCTAAATTTAATAACATCACTCGACAAATATGGATATCAATATTAAAAAAGTACTAAAATTCACATTGAAGACTTCAGCGAAGACGTTCGTACATGCCTATACAAGAACCATTCCGCATTAGCTGTGTTTATTGATTTCCAAAAATCTTTCGATAAAATGGATATAAACATCCTTTTGAAAAAAATGTAACGCTCAGGAATACGTGAAATGCCGCTTTCCAGGCTTAGATCATACCTCAGCGACCGGAAATTAGTTTTCAGGTTGTTCGATCATCATAGCACAATAAAATCCATAGAAACTGTAGTACCCCAGGGGTCCATTTTAGGACCAATTCTATTTTTAATATATGTACATAAATTATATACCTAGCCATATTAATAGATGTAAAATATATATGTATGCAGACGACATAGCTTTACTTTCGACCAGTAAACCCTTCGAGATGGCTTAGCAAAAACTTGAGTCCGATTTTTGTGCCATCCAAAGATGGTGCCACGATGATAGATTAGTCATTAACAATAAAAAAAACTGTTACCTTGCAATTTCTCAGAGTAAAAGAAAAAGAAGAGCTATAAATTTAACTCTTCACTCCCACTTATGCTTGCACTCCGCTCAGGGCTGCCAAACAATCAATAGCTGCTACTTGCATTCGTGTTTTGTAATTTCCCAGGCTAATCATTTTAAATACATAGGTCTGATTTTAGACGAAATATACAACTTCAGATTACATCTGAATTATTTGTGTAGAAAGCTTCGATGCATTCTCTTTTAATTATCACTCTTGAAATATGCGTAGCCAACTGAGGTGAAAAAGTTGTTTTACTAAGGTAGGTATAGCCGAAGGTATCATGCGATATGGACGAACAACGTGGGATACAACGTACCGAAGTTTTTGTATGCAGTAATTAAAATTCAAAATAAAATAGTAGCCTATAAGGATGTAACTGAGTCCGATGTATCAAACATAAATATTAAACTAAGTCTATTACCAATACGTGAAATGTTTCAGTACCTACGTCATAATATGTGACAATTTCTTTCAAAACAAGTTCAAATACGAAGAAGTGTAAATAATGATATTCGACTCCGCTGTATTGAAAAATATTCTGTTCCAAAATACTATTATACCACGGTAAGGGTTCATTGATGTTCCAATGATTTTCAATATATTACCACAATCAATACGAGAAACTCACAAAATGTCTTCATTTAAGAAAGAAGTGAAACATTGGTTGTTGTATAAACAGCAATGCAGTTGAGTTAATATGGTATATACTGTTAAATTTTATTTCTTTTACATTTTTAAAATGTGTTTTCTGATGGTCAATGTTGTGCATTTGTTCTTAAAAAACAACTTTTGGCACTTATACTAACAATAAGGTAATTATGATTTGATAGAGATGTTTTAATTGTGTTAGTGTATATTTATGTTTTTATTACATTTTAGGTTTTAAATCTGTTTTCTTCTATATTTTATTAAAATGTGTTTTCTGTCTAGTATACCGGTATTTATAACATTATATTTTTAAAATCTGCTTTGATTTTTGTATGAATAATTGATTGGCAATCCGGTGGACACTATAAAAAAGAGCACCAGCTGAAAATCCATAGGTTTATCAGGACTTGATCTGCTACATATTGTAGGTAACAAAATTGAAAAATGATGAAACATTTTTTCAATAAGATTCATTTAAATTTGGTATCTATTAGAAACTTATAAGAACATTATATTTTTTGTTGTGTATTATGTGATGTATGAAGTAATTTGATGCGTATAATGTAATATTGTAATAATTTCTGGATAACTACCGAAATTGAACGACTAAGAAATAATTTTTTTTAATGATTTATAATTCCATAATTACACATTTTCGTTTTACCGACAATTTTAACGGATTGTAACTAGCCGGCCCCGATGGTGGCGGGGTACAGTCCTCGCCTGCTAATTCGAGGGCCGCGGGTTCGAGTCCCGCCTGGGTCGGTTTTTCGCATGCCCACGGCACGGGTTTTTCTGTCAAGTTCTGGTGGTTCGGCCCCTGAGAAACCTGATGACAATCCAATGGCTTATCGGGATTTGCAGGGGGATACGGACCACCAGAATCGTCCGAGAGGGCAAAAAATAATACTCGCTCACCCAAATCCTTATTTAAGGCTTATAAAAACATCTATATTACTAGCAACAAAAATTAAGATTATGAAGGGTTAATTGTTCGCGTTATTTGTTTCACTAACCACGGGAAACCCATTATTGCAGTTAGGTAAGTTCAACAACCTTATAAGTTCCTTTTACCCGGCAAGAAACATCATTTCTCGACCCAACCTTGGCATGCAAATAGCGTAGGGTAGACCGGGGCACGTTTACGCGCGGGGCACATTTACGCAGGGCCCTTTGCTCGGTAACTAGAGAAACTAGAGCGCCACCAGTCAAGCAGTCATGAACTGCAGCCTAAGCGGAGCCTCTCTCAAAAACCCCGCCGCCTGTTGAGTGACCGTCTCGCTGTGTGGAGCATTTTAGTTTTTAAGAGCAAGGTAAGTAAATTTTCTTATGTTTGTATCGAAGCTCCTGGTGAGCTTAGCTTTCAGAATCAAGAACAGACAAATATACACTTATATATAGAATGTTATGCTTGTTTAGATGATGTCTTTGTATGATCTAAAAGTATAAAATTTACAGCTGTAGTTTCGATTATAAATCAAAGATGGCGATGGGGCACGTTTACACAGGTCTGTTGGGGCACATTTACGCACAGCGTAAACGTGCCCCTGCACGCTGTATGGCTATTGTAAGCATGATTTTATTCAACAAAACTGTTATTTTTGTCACTTCACACGCATTTATATAATCTAGGTAGTACTGTGTAACAGTGTAACTGACTTGTAACCTAAATATTGTCATAAATTCTTTGTGTATATTTTTTAGATGAAGAGAAATTAAAAACATAAAACCGACAGAAGTAAGCTTGATCTCACAGTGTTAAAAAATGCAGTTCATCAAGTTACTCAAGGAAAGAGTTCGATCAGAACAGCTGAAAAAGTCTTTGGATTGAACGATAAAACGTTGGGAAATTATTGTAAGAAATGGCCAAACCCTACCGAAGAGGAATTGAAAATAAACCAGCAAGAAAATCTAAGTTTTAAATAGAATACATCCTATTTATTTTGAAATTATTATTTTTTAAACGTATAGTTTATAATAATATAAATTCGAGCCAATTTTTTCACTTAGGTGACACAATTACTTATATTTACAGACTACTTTTGTGTTTGCCTGCATTACAACAATTTCGTTGTTTTTCAGCCTATTAACGATGTTGACAAAGTTATTGGGTGTTAAGGCTTCAGACAAATGGGGATGATGACCTCTGCCAAGAGAGGAACACTGGAACTCTGGACCCTCCAAGTGAGCGCTGGTGGAAATTTCATTCCCCCATTTATTGTATTCCCTATAGTGAACACTTTTTAAGGGATGGTCCGGTTGGCCGCGGAGGAGACGCCAATCCTTCTGGATGGATGATTGAAATGAATTTTTTAAATTTGCCAAACAATTTTGTCTAACGTCAGGTGTTCGACTTCAAAACCATGCCTCCTGATTCTGGATAATCATAAGTCACACTTGTATGCAGCAGTTTTGGATTATTTTAAAGATAATGGAGTGAAACTGTTGTCTTTCCGCTCCACTGCAGTCACAAATTGCAGCCTCTCGACCGTAGTGTTTTCGGCCCTCTAAAAAAATTTGTTAATGCGGCGTGTGGCTCGTGGATGGCAACTGACAAACGTCCTATGACAAACCACGACATTCCTTCGATGTTAGCGTCAACTATTCATTTGGTAGCTACCCCAGCAAACATAGTGGGTGGATTTAGAGTGACAGGGATATCACCATTACACAGATTTGTTTTTTATGCCGATTTCATGACGTCCTATGTGACTGACAGACCACCAGAACAAACTAACGAGGTGCAAAACCAGTATAATAACCCTACACCATCGACTAGTAATGGCACTTGAAAAGGGGTTGCTGAATCATCTATAAGCCAGGTGAGAAGTTCAGTTGATGGCTGCGCGACTTCTGGGACTCAAGGGATCTACCCAAGTCCTGAAGAAGTTAGACCTTTTCAAAAGGCAGGGCCCAGAATTGAAAATAAAAAAGAAGAAAAAAGAGGAAATCTGAAATACTTACAGATACTCCAATAAAATAATCCTTGAGAGAAGAGCAATCAAAGTCAAAGGCTAAAAGAGAAAAAGTTCAAGACAACAAAAAGAAAAGGCTACTTAAGAAATTGTTTGATTGTGGCACAACTGAAAACGTTTCCAAAGCAAAGGTTGACAAGGGGAAAAACCTTATGAAAAGGAGAATGAAGGATGAAAGTTCGGAGGACGAGGACGAAAATTGCTTATGCATTTATTGCTTAAAACCATAAAAAAATCAAAGGGTCAAGAATGGGTGCAGTGTTTAAAATGTAAGAGGTGGGCTCACGATCAATGTGCTTCAGGGGACAATTCATTTTTGTTTGTCATAATTGCAATTCTGACGATGAGGAAGAAAGGGACGAATAAAACATGTAACATGAATTAATTTTCTTTATTGATTTCACTTGGTGTAGCAATAAACATGTACTTAAAATGTTCAGTTCTATGTTTTTATTCCTTCATTCACTATTTCATTATATGCGTAAATGTGCCCCGGTATGTGCGTAAACGTGCCCCACAGAGGGGGCATGTTTACGCACCTGACCTAGGACCATATAATAATTTGTTACACATATAAATAAAAAGTTGAGATAACGGTATGTTTGCAAAATTATACTTTAATATCTATATTATCACCTAAAAATATTGAAAATTATAATTTCAAACAGTAACATATTTTTAAAAATTTAGAGAAAAAATCCGCGTAAATGTGCCCCGGTCTACCCTACACAAGTCGGTCACGGAGGATGCGAGTCCTCCCCTAGGCTACGTCATAAATTTCAATCCAGATATTTCGGGACCGACACTGGGGAAATATCATTTTTTTCCTCAACTCCCATTTCCTTTCACCTACGCCTTGAAGATCCATTCGTATCTTGACCGTAACCTTGAAGATGAACTGCACATGTGAGGACGACTCGTTCAGTGCTCTCATCTCATTCAGCACCTGGAAAAAATCAATTTCGCTCTCTATCCACTCGAGTCTGAAGGAGTCAATACGTGAACAGGATACTAAATTTAGGAGCACATGAGGTTTTTTTGCTGTAGAAAAGTGAGAAACGGCTAAGAAATCCGCACCTACGCTTTCCTAAATAGCGTCAAGCCACTCCATAATACCACTATTTCTCACTGAATCAAAAAAAGAGTAGGAATGAAATTTTTATAACAATACAGTCATAAGAATGGCATGACCCATATATTTAATCAAACAGAAAAAGAGTGTTGGAGTGAACGAGAGGCTTCCAAGTTTAAATTGGTCACACAAATTAAGCCTTCAAAACTACTTTCACGATGACGTGTGCACGGTTTAATATCAACGGTTTTACATTGTTACCTTCTGTGGTACATTCAAGGTGACACTGAAAAATTATATCGTTATACCAACAACGAGATCAACAACCAATAAATCCGGCAAATATGTTTTTAGCTTTCAATAAATCCCCCAAGAGTTAATGGCTGCCCTGCCCGCAACGCTTAATGTAACGCTGAATAACCCAAATTTAATTGCTCCAATGGCACATATCACCCTATTTACCAAATAATCTCATTAATAATACTTTTAAAAGAAAACTCAATAAAAACTTCCCGAGCTCCACTCACCGCTATTAAAAATTACAAAACTGTAAAATAGTAGCGCTAGACCCCATGCATTATCTTCTTTAATAAATCGAAATAGCCCCTGAACAAATTTTATGTTTGCCGAAAAATTTTCCTCACCACACCAAAAGGAGTTGTCAATGACTGCGATGTCAGTCATGCAATGTTTTTCACGACAGGAACATAATTACATAACTGAGTTAGAAAATTCTGACTATCCAATATATCCTGAGAGATTGAATTGTAAAGATTTCTGAAAAAGCAATCATGGTAAAGTCACCCATTCAAGGACAACTTTCACCGATCTTAGATCAATCACTCAACTATTTAACCATAAAACTACTCCATACATCTTGGCCCTTCATACCATTAGATGCCCAACATTTAACTGTCTTATATGGATGGAAAGGTTAACAGAAACGTATGGTTTGGATTGATGAAAGGCATGGTATAGTGCTAATGAGTTTCATTCAGGACAATATTCTTCCACGATGCCTAGGTGGGTGTTACAACATTTTCTCACAAAAAGATCAATATCATTCGTTAGGTAAATGATACATACCCGATCATTCAATATACAGACAACCGGATTTTTTTCAAAGATTAATCCAGCCATTCGTTTCCTTAAAAGATGCGTAGTTAGTAAATATTTAAAAAACTAGTGACTGTCACCCCTCGAATGAGTTGGCAAGCGAGTAAATCTAGCTTCCATTGTCATTTGACGGTGGTGAAATCGGTTTCATGGGTCATTAAGAGATGGAACATTGGCACCCGAAAGCGAACCACGTTATTGGTGAAAATATTATCCTAATTATAATAAATAATTATTTTAAGGCCAACATTGCTATCGCCCAAAATTTTTCCCGGGAATATCTCATGAAAGGCGATGATTTTTTAAAATTATTCATGGTTTCCTTGAGTTCAATGGAATCATTATGGAACTACGACTATTCTTCTTCAAAGACCTCTGTCCCCGATTTCTTCACTGCATAACTGTTAATATGGGTTTAAACTGGAATATTTCCAAATAAATAGAAAATTGCTAAGGTCTGTCACATGCTTATTTCTACGGAAGCGATGGATGAAATTATTCCTAAATGTAAGACAAAAAATACTAGTATCCACCTTGGCTTACTTATGACTTAATTTAGCAAATAAAAAGGAAAGGCAGTTTAGAAAATTGTATAGGAAGAAAGATTCAAAGAATCACTAGACAATGTACAATACATAAAAATTATAAATTACAAAAAGTAGACAATTTTATTTTATCGAGTATCTTTGTTCCATGCGGCCAAACGACGAATGTATCGTCAACATACCTTAACCAAATTATTTATACATTTATACATCGAGTTCCTATTATATCTGAATAGTCAGCATCCTTCGATCCAGTTCACGATGGAAATCGAAAAAGACGGAGAGCTACCATTCCTGGACGTCCTAGTCAAAAGAAAAGATGATGGTACACTTGGACACAGTGTGTACAGAAAGAAAACTCATACCGATCGATATCTTCACGCACGCTCACACCACCATCCACAACAGAAGGCTTCTGTTATCAAGACCCTGTTTGATCGCGCCAGAAAAGTTTCCGATCTTGATTCCATCACACAAGAAATACACCATTTGAAGAAGGCATTAAACAATAATGGGTTTATTAACAAATTAATTGAATGAGTGACATCAAAAAATCCTACAGAGAAGGAGACTCCCAAACCTCTGGGGTATGTTATGCTGCCTTACATTGCGGGTACGACCGATCGCATAGGTAGAATAATGAAAAAGTATAACATTATCACAAGATACAACACTACCTCCAGAGTACGAGATCATCTACGAGGGACTAAAGATCCATTACCACCCACAATGTATGAGGGTGTGTACGAACTTCTCTGCAGTTGTGGTAGACCATATGTGGGGCAAACCAAGAGAGCAATTGGATGCCGATTAAAGGAACATGAACGTGCAATCCGGAAGAAAGACTGGTATCACTCTGCCGTGGCTGAGCACACTACGTTAGAGGAAGGTCACACCATTGACATCGAGACGGCAAGAGTACTACACAAAGAAAGCAGTTACTTTCCACGGCTCATAAGGGAGGCGATTGAAATAGAAAAAAGACCAAATAACATCAATAGAGAGGATAGTTATTAACTCCCTTATACCTGGAAGAGACTTATTCGAAATTAAGTTTTTTACTTCTCAAAATCATCAACTGCTGAAATTGTTTATTTACTTTTTGAAAAAAGACCATTGATGTTCTTAAAAGCCCGACGAAGCCTGCAGCATAGCACGGCGAAACTGTCGCATAATATTAAATAATTTAATCGCAGAACCAGAAACCTGAATACCATAAACATGAGCTGCGAAAATCTTCAAAAAAAATTTAATTTATATTTAGAAAAATTAAACACGGTATGAATCGTCAAATTATGATATTTTTTTAGAAATTCGCTAAATATAATAAATCCATTAAACACACCCAAGAGCTTATGAAGTTAAACGGACGTGAAATGGATTCTCCGGAAGAAATAGCCGAAGCGTTCAGAGAATACTTTATGTCCGTGCATGAAAATGAGATCAGAGCCTGTGAAACTGAACGATTCATATAAATATGTAATACGTGCATTCGCTGAAATCTGGAGAGAAACGGACCTCAGCCCTTTAGGAACAAAAAACACCTGATTTTGATCCTGGGTGATACAGCGAATGATCAGGTATTTTCCCGAGGCATCATCTGAAGGAATGTTACTCGGGGGTTCCATTCAGAAGCCCTGAAGATGAAGAGCGAGTCGTTCCTCGAAATGCCGGCAGAGATGGAGTGCCTAACCGGGTGGAACACCCGACAAACCTTCCTTCTGGGTGAGACAGACATGATATTTTCCGACGTCACTTTGCAGTGCTCCATTTCTCACATAACATGAGGCAACATTGTATGGCCCACAATAAATTTTAACTTAACTTGCCGACCAAAGTTTTGACTTACAATTCCGTTACACGGGATTAAATGGTATTTCAAGGCATAGATAAGGTAGTACCATAACCCCAATTCCGAAGAGGGAATATGTCACCCCATTTTATTTCATATTGGGGTTCATCACTTCAGTATTGGTTTAAAAAACTATTCTTTTACACACATACGAAGCAGATTGATGCAAGCGGGTGCGTCGGATTTATTCATTTTTTACCTAAAAGGACTCGGCCTGATTACAAGTATTTTTAATGTCGCAACACGCATGTATGGTGACCGAACGTGCTTAAATCATCATTGGGGTCATCGCAATGCAAGGTTAATTGCTTAGTGCAGAGCCATTAATATAACTGAGAGGGAAGAGACAAATAGCACCAGCGCTATCGTGCAAAACGGAATATTTAAATCGCCTTGAAATCTATCCTTTCCCAGAAAGGTGTTAATTCTAAATGTAATTCATTGCATTTGGTCAGTTGGTTCCTTAACCTGAGGTTCAAATTCACAACGTTTTCACTAGTTCGTGCCATTCTTTTTTTTATTTAAAAAACATTTTACTTTTCCACACTTTATTTAAAACTGTGACCGGCTTCACCTTGACAAGGTATCTCATTAGTTCATACTAAACGAAGTTTCGGTGAAAGAACTGAAAAGTCTGCCGTTTATTGTTGCTGTGGTCCAATTGTGATTGCCTAAGTCAAGACAAAAACTGAATTCCACCTTTTCGCTTTAACGTCTAACAGATATTACGTTCACTGAAGGCATGCATTAGATATAATAAAACAAAATAAATTAGAAAATCTTAAGACTATTCGACAGATATTTTTTCAATTAACAATTTTTACAGCAAATGGAGCCAATTGCAATGCCAAATCCATTGCATTAACGCATTTTGAATTCAATTATTTCAATAATTTACAAAAAACTATACAGCTAAAATGGGCACGTGCCTACATTTTATAGCCATTCGATTTCCACTTAGAATTTCATAGTTTTTCACGAAAATAGGATTTATATTGGAAGGAAATTCACAAGTTTTCCAAAAGCTTCTTCCATTTTCCTATTTAACATGATGTAATTTCAAGTGCCATTAACGAATATAGACTGCTGGTGTTCGAGATGTGGGTGTGGAAGAGGGTGTAGAAGATGCGGTGTACGGTGAGGAAGACAAACGAGTAAATACGTTGCATGGTTAGTGAGGAAAGGAAACTTCTAAATGAAATTAGGAGAAGGCAAAGTAGGTGGCTGGAAGAGGTGATGAAGAGCGAGAGGTTACTCAAGGCAGTGATAGAGGGAAGGATGTTGGGCAAGCCGGAAATAGGAAGAAAGAGAACAGGTTTAATAGACGGGATGAATAAGGGTAGGACGAACGCAGAGATGAAGAACTAAATATGTACCAGAGGTAGATAGGGCCCGGCACGTATAAACAAACTAGAGGATTTTTTCGGACTTTCACCAAAACCTACCTTTTACCTTAATGAATGAATAAGAACAAAAATCCCGCAGAAAGGAATGAACTTGTTTTTCCTATAAAAGAGGAATTTTTTTTTATCTAAGTAGTCATTTTTCTATGAAGTCATTTTACCGTCGAAACACCCAGACCAAATTTAGGATGGTGCGAAAATAACGCGTACTTGACGATTTTCATAAATGTGTTTCACGTAACTAATGTAATTATTTAACGAACTATTTCACCACGATCATATTATAAAGTTTGGAGTAAAGCAATTCTAATTAATTTAATCTATTCTTTTCTTAATGCTCTGATAAATCATAATATATCGTTAAAATATTACAGTTTTATTGGGCAGTAAAAACTAGGAATAAAGTCGTAAAGGCAATTTATAGGAATGAATCGACGAGCTTACCCAACGACTAATTTGTTTAGAACAATGTATGATGACATAAACACCTGCTATAACATTACGTCCTAAAAAATTCGGGCTCACAGGGAAAAGACATTAAAAAAGTTCATGACAATGGAATCGAGATACTGTGTTAACGGTTGGAATAAGGACTTGGGTGAGCGGCGCGGCGTAGAGAGATGAGGGACAGAGATATTCGGACTAGGGGGGAAAAATGTCCACTCATGAATCCTTTACGAGGCAGGTCATTACGCTGGACATTCCCACTCCCTAGGGGTGGCTGGCTAAACTGACCACGGACAATCATTCCATTCGGGCAACACGGGAATCATAAAAGTCCTTGCCCGAGGCAATCGTTCCCCTTCCCTTCTAACTCATTCTCACTCCGAAATGGGCACCACCTTAATAATAAATAAAAGAAAGAGAGGAAAAATATCCGCGGGGTTAATGGCTAGAAAATGACAAAACGTTTCAATCAGGAGATAAGATAATATGAAACGATCAACTTTGCGAAGCTCCTAAAAGAAGAACAGTGAAAAATAAAACACATCAAATCAACAATTACAATATTATGGGAGTACGACAGTGGTTCGTTTGTGGTACAGCAACACTTAGATAGTAGTAGGAATTTGTGAACCACGGCCTTCTTCAAACAATTATAACGGTGGAAGATCGAGATATTAGGAATACATTTCGCATGCGGTCTACAGTCTAAAAAAATCATCTATTAGGTTATCTCACGGTAAAAGTAGGTTTAGATGGAAGTAGGACTATCTATACTAAACATTTATCCCTAAAGATTATCACTATTTAATTCTTCAGCTCGGCATATGCCCAGCCTCCCTTCACCCCATTCATAAAGCCTTTCTCTTTTTCCCTTTCTTCACTTACTCAACATCCTCCTCTCTATCATGATCTTCAGCAACCCCTTGCCCAAAATTACCTCTCCCAGCCATCTACCCTGCCTCCACCTAATCTCCTCCAGAAGTTTTCTCTCTTCATTCGGCATAATTCCTCGTCTTTCATTCAGTTCATCTCACCTTCTCCATTCTCCTCCTCACCCACATCTCAAACGCCATCCCTCTTTTTCTCTCCCTCTTCCCTCCGAGTCCATTTATCTGAACCATACCACTATACCTAAACCAATATCTAGGTGCAATCTACAAGGAATTAATTTCTCTTAAAGGTAATACTTATTGTTCTGTTGAGCTGGGCATAGAAGTATAGGTCTATATTAAAAGAAAAATATGTTTTCTTCTCTTTAGATTCAGCGTTCCTTGATTTTGAAAACCAGACGTTTTCTCTACTTAACCGGAGACCTCGACAGAGCTGATATACCATATATTTACATAAACCTTGAGGCGGTCCGCGCAATGAAGAGGATAGGTCGGCTTTTTAAAATCAAGACGCGGGGAATCGCAAAATAAGAAAGCAAATCTATCATAATTTACTAATTGGATTACGAAAGCTTTAATACTTTGACGAAACTCTTATGCTTTTAATTGTTTAAAATGTAAAACCGTATAATACATCCTACGCGTACTGATTGAAATGATTTCTCTCGAATTATTTAGCAGAGATTAAAGGTTAAAGGAAGTTAAATAATTACGAATGTTTTTGAAACATTGTTCTATGATATGCAAAAATAAGTGGGAGACGAATTAATTTCAAAGAAGTGAAGCTAAAGATAATTTTATGAATCCTATGTATTTCTGTGCAGAAGTAGTAACGCAGGTATAATGTCTAGCGCATTTTGTCAGAAACCTTCATAATTTCATGTCATGTGCAGTCTACAATAGGACATAATAATTTTATGAAAGAAATAATATGGGGGACGGACGTTTCTTCTCCTTACAAACTTTGTCTTTTAACACGCTTCGCACACATTCAATTCATTTATTACCTCATTAGATTCCTTCATGAATAACATTTGGTTGCTTCTCACGCATGACACAGAGGAAGTTAGGGAACAGCTTCCTTCAGTTTCCTTTTTTACGAACGTGATAGTCATTTCTTCAGTTCGAATGACTTCATAGAATTACTTCGCAAATATATCGATCGGCATAGGCAGGGTCAATTATAGTTGGTTTGAAGTAAGATTTAGTGCTTTCCCGGCGTATTAACTTGGTGAAGCTTTCTCGGGTTTCCAACCGGGTGATGGTCTCCATGTAGGCCTCCAGTTTATAGTTGGTTTGTCTCCATAAGCAATGAAACATTACAGGCACATATATCTATTAAGCCATGCACTAAAATTGGAAGTTGCGCAATGGAAAACGGTGTAATGAAGAGTTAATGTCAGTAAACGAACTTAAAGACTGTTTTAAAGAGGGTGACTTACCAACCCATACCAACAGAAAACACCCATTACAGTCAGAAAAAAATTTCAAATTTTAATTCTCTAACGGAGGCCTTTTTAACATTAACGATACACAAATTCTTTAAAACATAAAATAGCAATCAATGCATGTTTTTTAAACATTTGCCTTAAGATGGTTTTCCGAGATTAATTCAGCCAAAAAAATAAGAATTGCCATACACATTCATGCCGTTCAAGAAATACTACTATCACTGCTGACGTTTCTTAGACACTTAAAAGCTGAAGTGGGAAATCGCTTTTCTTCTGTGATTTATAATTTTGGGAAACATAGGTGACCGAACTAATTTAACAGTATTCGATCCATGTGTATCTACTGTCTGGGTGTAGTGCCGAAACCTAGATCGGCGTATCGAATTTCCTGAGGAAATTCTAGAGAGAAGAATTTCTTTAAGATGTCATCCATTTTTGATCGCATAACTAATCCCTCCGTTACGTTATGTACTCACCCCGTGGGCCAGACGTGGTTTTCCATCATCACGTAATAATCTTCGTCGGAGATGCAGTAATCGTTGGTGCAGTGCGAGGTGTTCATGTAATACGACCCGTTCTCGTCCATAGCGTCCAAACCCTCCATTCCTCCGTCGTGGTTCTGGTGAGGGCCTTCAACGTCCACCACGTCCTCGTCTAGGCTCTCCGAAAAGGACACCTGGCTCGGCACCAAGGGTGCCAACTCTTCGGCGGCAGTTGCGGCGGCAGCGACTGATAGGGAGGAAGACGGTGAAGGGTCCCCCTCCTGAGGACCCTTCGCACGAGGTGGCAATGCGGAGCCCAGGGTACCATCGCCCTCAGGGGGGACCGTCACGAGGTCGTCGACCAAGAGGTCGGACCCGTTGAAGGCCGCGGCGACCTGGGGCAGGGCCGTCGGCATCGCAGGAGGACGCGGGTCTGCCTCGGGCGCGGGTATCTCCGCTCCCGGGTGCGCCTTCGGGACATCCGCGGGCGGCGGCAGGTCGGCGGTCGGCGGGACCGGGTGGCGGAGGATGGAAGGAGCCCCCGGAGGCGGTATCAACACGAGGAAGACGATGAGCAAGAAGGTCGGAGGGGGCGAAGGTTGACTAGACATCTTGGTGGGGAACGCGGCTTTACGATGTCTTAAATGGATGCCACACGAAATTGTTTCTCCGACCCAGGTGAAAAAAATCCGCGGTATATGTATATATAAAAATAAGTATGGCAAGCAAAAGAACAGGGCTTCAAACTTCTTTTTTTTTAGTCTACTCTTCCTGAAGTCTTCTGTCAGTGTAACTTCCTTGGCATGCACCCTAGGGCGTCAACCTCCTTATTCCTCCAGATGCACAAGATATCTCTTTGTTGGGCAACTCCTTCGGGCGATATCAGTCCGGTAGCGGTTGGGGAGACCCTTCCTATGTCTCAGCGAAAGATTTCTCTCCAAACCATCACAGATTCTCCATTCCACGAGACGATCCCTCGAACACTCCTCCCCGCACCGAGAACACACTATTTTTCCCCCGATCTCTTTTTTACCCGCCCGAAAAATCTGCCAGCGGCGGGTTCGAGCCGTCAACTCACTTGCCCGAAGCGCGAATTCTCTCTCGTCTCCCTATTGCTTTTTTTGGCGAACCTGGTCGAGTGGGAAGGGATAGATGAGAGGGGGTGTGGTTATTCCTCTAGCCCTCCTTCCTTCCCCTCTTTGTCATCCCCTCCTCGCGGCGGCTATCTCTCCTTATTTTCCCCTCTTTTTCCCCCGCCTTGAAGCAGATTTTCTGGAAGGATTCGGTATTCTTTTTACTCTATCTTTCCTAACACACCACCAAAATTCTCTCACTTCCTTCCTCCTCCGATAGCTCAAATCCCTTCTTCTTCTTTCCCTTTATTGACCTCTCCGCGCAAAGTAATCCTACCCTGTGTCGTCTCCTTAGCGCCGGAAGGTTTACCTACAAATGGAGAAAGGTGGGAGGAGGTTAAGGATTTTGGGAAGGATTTGACGGTCCCGCCGACAAAAAATAAATCAAGACTTAGGATTCGGTTTCACGTGAGTCCCGATCCGATGGGTGAGAAGGGTACATCACAACCCTTTGTCCCTCTTCCAGGAGACTGGGAGATAATCCCGTAAACCAACTTCGCCGCAAAAAAAATGAGACAAGTGCAACGGAATCCGTCTCGTGAGGTGATAAAGAGTTTTTTCTCCCTATTTGCGTGTTTTATGTTCCGGAAATTTTACGGCGAAATTGTGCAGTGTCTCACCTGAACCTGAAACACTTATGATCGTCCTTTTAGTGCCCGAAACACAAACTTGCGAACGCGGTCTGTGTGTGTTAGTATTTGATTTAAAAAATTACGAAAATTAAAACAGTTGGTGATTTCACAAGCGTAGTCAAGTTCACACGCAATGCACTCGCCACTCACTTCACCGTCGGCTACTTGTTTTTAGCGTCCACGTCAGTCCAACACACTCCCCAAAAGCACCACAGTGTTGTTGTTCTTTATAAAGAAAAAATTGATAAATTGAATACGATTAAAATATTTCACAAACGTAGCGAGTTGTCTCCACTTTTCAGCTATTCACTTCAAATGTCTGTTCTTACGAGCGACTGTCTAAGCCCGAATAATTTGCCAGCACAATCAATTATTTTAAAAAACTATAAAATACAGTGAATTTTCTAAGATAAAAAACAGAGAGCCTGCTCCCCGTTTGTCACACGTATCAAGTCACTGGCAATATGAATGAGCTCGATTCGTCACGCACTTGTAGCACACACACAACAAGCGGTCGCTTTCCAAAATTATGATGACGATAGCGCTAATAGTTCAAGCGTAATTTCAAGAGCGGAACTATCACTTCAGGCGCTGTCTCTGTCGCGAATCAAGTCACTGTCCGAGTTAGGAATGATCGTCAAGATCGACCCGAACACACTTTACCGTTAAAACACAACTCGCGATGGTAATTTCAAAACAATAATTGTTGCGAAATTCAAAATAGTTCAACTTGCGAAATCGGAATGATCACTTTGCCGGCTCGTCCGTTCCCGCGTCGAGTCGAGAGAGAATCAACTCAGCCCCCATTTCCCGATCAGTCCTTGACCGTCAAGAAGTGGAGTCCCTTCTCTCACCCGCTTACTCCATCGGTTCCGTCACCACTGAGCTTATTATTTTCTTCCCGTCAACTTTCCTCTAGTATAATCTTTTTTCCCGCCGGTGAGGAGGGACACGGTTCAGCTTCTCACACGCGTAGAAGCCCGTCCGGAACACGCGCGCTTGTTTTCCCGTGTCTTCCTTCTCCTTGGATCTTTCTTTTGGTTCCTTCCGCTTTCTCTTTCTCTCTCTCTCACTTCTTTTTACTTCTGTTTATAGGAACGGGTGCATGTTGATGAGAGAGGGGAGGGCTGTTGAAGGCGAGAGGAAGACGCAGTCCGGGTAGTGGTTTCGCTGGGTGGGCTGCAAAAAGGGGAAATTTTTTCCCGAACGAGATGAAAACGGTCAAACAGTGGTGGCCGAATTCGTGTTTATACGCCAGTCGTGGTATCTTCAAACGCCAAGCGGGTGATATTTAGGGTTGAGGGGAAGGCCGCCGGACTTCCTTCGTCTTGCGGCCGGGGAAGGACGATGATCCCGCTGAACTCCTCTCCGTTTGGTGGGTGGGTGTTCGACGAAATACGGGACGTGCTCGCGAGGAGAGACGCGACGAATGACTGAGCGAATGAAGGGGATAGGACGTCGATGACAGTCGGTCTCCCCACCCTCCCCCTGGCTCGCTTACCGCCACCGGGCTGATGCCGGGATGAGAAAGGAGGGGTAGTTAATACACCGGAACGGATGGGCGCGTTTAAAGTTGGGTTTAAAAAAATTTTCCCTTTTTAACTGGCCCGATAAAAAGTCACCGATAGGGGGAGGGAGATGGCTCCTACCAATGACGAACGAGCAACTCCAAACAAATCCCACCTCTTCGCTTACCTCCCTTAAAGGAAGGATTACGCGTCAAATGGGACGATGTTCCACCACCTTCTTCGAAATTTTCACTTCAACTTCGAAATCAATCCCTTCTTTTCGCTCTCACGTGAAATGGCCACTGTCTTGCTTCCTCACATATCGATTCAAGGTCGGTATGGTTGCCTGAAATTTCCCTCCACGGAGAGATTAGACCTCATTCGGTGGCCAACACTAGGCCAGAGAGAGATACCTCCGTTATGCAATGACTAATCATGTGGACTGTCCAACGAACTTATCGGCTCCCAACGTGGAAGGGGGCTATGTATCTCGACAAGATAAATCACAGAGAGAGAGAAAGATTTGCCTCCGATAACTTTTTATTTTCAAAGAAATGAGGAGGGAAGAGAAACGCTAAAAACTGCTAAACGGATTCCTATAAATCGTCATCACTCCATTGGTCCAAGCGATCGCAACTTGGGAAAAACAAAAAAAGGAAGAATATAATAATTCATCCGAAATTCCTCGCTTCACTCCCAACACCAATGCCAAGTTTTAGAAGTTCTCCACACATGATGATAACGATGACTCAGATTTCCTACTCCCTCTCTCTCTCGCCAATCCTCACTAAGTTATTAATAATCACACTCCCCAAAGCTCACCGCCATTTTTCATTGCATCCTGGAGCATTCAGCAACAAAAAAATAATAAAAATCCTGCCGAGTGACGACTCGGGTAAACAGTGAGAAAAAAATAAAGAATGCTTACAGAAAGGAGAGAAATTATTTTCAAGAGTTCTTTACGCGGGGAGAACCTGCGATCAAAAAAATGTCAGCGGCGTTTATTTTCTGTCTTTAAAACCCGTCGAAATTTTCCCGAAGGGCGGAAATATCATCCACACGCACACACGGGACACGGGAAGAGTGTATCACGAAAATGAAAAGTCAGAGAAAGAGAGAGAGAGGTTGGGGTGGGGGGAATAACACAACAACAAGTCTCTCTTTGCGAAACTTTCCTCCGCCACCTCAGGGGCGGCGAGCGAAAGGGAGCCGGCCCTCCTCTGCGCCACCGTCGAGTTGAACACAAAAAATGCCCGTGTGACCGACGAGGAACATCTATCTCATGGGGCTCAAAAAGGAATCGCCGCAGGAGTGGACGAATGTTGTGTGAAGGAAGGATGGGGTGGGGTACAGCATGGGAAAAGAGACGAAAGATGCTGGACCGAGAGAAACGAAAGTGCCAGAACGATTTACACTTTGCTGGGGATGAAAGGAACCCGATTGGCAGAGAGAGTAAAAAAATCTCCCTTGTGTCTTTTGACCGCCTTTTGGGGATAAACCACCCTTGCTTCTTCCTGCTTCGTCTTGGCCCGTTGAATTGGGAAGGCCCACAAGTTCCACAGGAGGTATAGTTCGAAACTGAACGGTTTATGCGTCAGCAGGGAAGGAAAGAAATCGCCTCTCTAAGAGCACGGACTCAAAAAATGTAAAAAAATAAATAAAAGACAGAATAGCAACACCTTCCCCAGAGTAAACACGACCGATTCTCAAAAATAAAAATAAAACACTTTCAGCAAGAAAGTAGTATATTTTTACCTGCACGCACGACAAAGTATCACAGCGCTTGGTGAAAGACCTTGGGGAAAAACTTTCCAGACACCGCGAAGTTTTTTTGTTTTTAAACCTCTCTCTCGGGGAGATGCGGGTACGAGCGAAAAATTAAACTCGAAAACGCTTGCGTAAATGTTAAGAGAAGAAAAAAATTGATCTGGGCGCAACCCTTTTCTTTTTCTCCTGACGATGATACGATTACAGAGTTAATATTCAACGAACGGGAAGCGAGCCTCTGTCTCTTTCTTGTTTTTTCGCCGCAGACGACGCCGTCGAATAGGGGGCGAGGTTGGAGGTTTTTTTCGTCTGATCGACGTCCGGGGAGACGCAGGACGGCGTTTGGCGGACACCGATCGGTCGCTCTGCGGGAGAAGTGTCCATGGACGCCTAAGGCGAGCGGGTGGGAGAACAAACACACTTGCGAAGGATCGTCGGTGCGCCAGCCCACACTCCGCGCGGATACAGCGCAGACTGAGGCAGTGACGGCCAGAGTGCCTCGAGCGCGGCGAGAGAGGGCGCACTGAGGGGGGGTGGAGGAGGGGGATGGTGGGGGTTGGAGGGGGAGAAGAGGGAGCGGGAGAGGTATGGGGTGGAGTATGCAGGAGGTTGAAAGGGGGCGTACCGCGCTCACATCAGTATATTCAGTGGAGGAGCAAAAGGGGTGTTGTGGTAGGAAGACGGCCACGAAGGAGGGATACACTTGAATGTCGAGGGCAGACAGAGCCTGTATGTCTTCTGAGACGTATAGTGGTAGCGAAACTTGGCAGCAGTCGCCTGCGCAAAACCTTACTTTAAGGGGGGTGGAAAGAAGTTTGGAAGGGGTCTGCTAAGGATCGAAGGGGAGAGGGCAGCACATGGTAGGAAACGCTGCCAACGTGACTGCATTTAACTAGAGAGGGCGGGAAAGTACCAACAACGCGTTTCACGGCAATGTTTACAATCCGAAGAAAGCTGGATCACAGTTCGCTGATCTTGAGAGCTTTGCTTATGCTTAGCGCGCTAATCACTTCGTAACACAACTGCGCACTCACCTTCCATTCGTTTAAGGCCCCGTGCGCACAAGGCAGCGCACTTCAACACATATCGGGAGCAGGGTTGATGCACGCTAACCAACAAAAGAGCGTTGATAATCGCATCCGTGATTGCTGTTTTTGTGTTGACTTTCACTAAAGGCGTCAAACATGGGTATTTTAAAGCACTAAATTACTCTGCGGTAAAGAGCTCACGTTTTTTAATTCTTATTTTGAGCGAATTCGAGAGCTACACACAACACATTCGGGCGTGACAGTTGTTCACCCACCGAATGCTACCTACCGTCAAGTTACCATATTATGTATCGCCAGCGCACATCGTGCCCTTCAACGTCGTTTGCGTGCGCCCAAGTGCGCTTATGGGATCCGATCTTCGCTAACTTCAACAAATAGAGTAGAAAGCTTCAATTTTTATTAACCCATTGGAGAAGACCATCCAAACAATTGGATTGAGAGCCATAGAGCTTTAAAGTAGAACTTAGTACCAGATCGTGCATTTTCAATTCGGCAATAAATGTTTGCGACCTTTGGGAACCCTGTCAGTCAAACTCAGAGACTACATTTTTGAAATGAAAGACGAAGAATTGTACTTTCCAACTTTTACATGAAATATAAGAATTCAACCAATGCGTTTCCTAAATGAACATCATTTTCAAGTTTGCCTTATTAATTTATTCCTATATATATTCCTTAGGAGAAAGAAATGTGGGAGTGGAAGAGATTGTGTGAGGAAGTGTTGAAGCTAATAAAAAACGGTTGAGGTCTGGCTGGGATGGTATTGAGGAGCAGGGTGGGGGGATTTGTGTGAAATAGGGAAGGAAGGGGGAGAGTGATTATACCGAGATCAAGCGCTTGGGAGAACAGATAAAATAGGGGAATGGCATTCGAAGGCGTACTCGTTGAGCAGACTGGCTTTCTTCTTCTCGTGTGTTATTAGCTCCCACTTCTCCCAAGCATATACCTGAGGTTCTTTCTCCTACGCCTGTAGGATTTGAAAGTTAATGGGCCTGACGTATGGGAGGAATCATTCAGACGCCTTGCAAGCAGGAATGAGGAGTTCTTGCTTGGTCCAA
The DNA here is from genome assembly GCA_963573305.1 of Pyrrhosoma nymphula. Lineage (NCBI taxonomy): Eukaryota > Metazoa > Arthropoda > Insecta > Odonata > Coenagrionidae > Pyrrhosoma > Pyrrhosoma nymphula. The sequence continues at coordinate 117,322,903 of OY754330.1, forward strand.
CATCATCGGTGCTCGGCAATCCTGGCGCATAAACTGCTGCCCATCAGGCCGATTTACACTGCCTCGCAGCTATCACACGCCACTTTATAGACCCCTCATTCAATCATATACGAAATGCGAAGTCTACCTTACTCCCTCGAGCGGAGTCAGTTCGTAGGCAATTAAAAGTGTCTTCTGCGCGACTGCCACTTCCACTGCATAGGGTTTTCTGCACAGCGTCCAATATTTCGCTACCAGTATACTTATATTTCCAAAATACTAGAAGAGCAGTGGCGGCTGGTGCAGAAGATCAGCAATGTGCTGCCCCCCCCCCTTTTCCGCTCGCCCCCCCCACTCCCCCCCTTCTCCCTCCCCCCCTCCTCGTCCCCACCCCAAAATGAAATGTGTGGAAATGTAAAATTTACTCACTCAGTGACGAAAAATGAAGTTCATACGCCGCTCCTTCTTGCTACAGAATTTGTCAATCACCCTGGCATTGAACCCTTGCGTGGTGGAGATCATCCTCTTCTCAATGGAGAGCATTGACAGTGCACTTAGCCTTTCCTGTGACATGGTGTTCCGTAGGAAGGTCTTAATCCGTTTTAGCGATGAGAAACACCTCTCAGGCTCCGATGTTGGAGTTGATATTAATATTCTCAGAAGCATTGTTATTTGGCAGAAGGCGCCTTGCAGATTGTCGTTAATTATGCACTGCAGTAGTGGACCTGCTCCTGCTATATTCTTAAAATCTGGCCTTCAATACAAAACAGATAGTTCTGTTTTGAGTCTCTTTTTTCCAGAATGTTGTAGGCCCTGACTACTATATCTAATTATTTATCTGGAAACTGTTTCGAATATAGTACGAAATTTGTGAAATTTAAAAGTTTCGCAGATTCTAAATGATTCAAGGAATGGAAACGATTTCGTGCTTCTCGCATAATTCTGTCACATACTTCTTTGGCATCAGTACGTCGACATGATACCTTTCTGCGTTTGTTTTCTGTTCCGCGTAATTCTTGAGGATTAACGCCAATATTTTCTGTCAAGTCCCTTATTCTAATGACTTCATGAATGAAATTTAAAATGGCAGATTTAGCTTTCATAACATCAGCTGTTCTTGATTTTAGCTGACTGTAGAAGATATTCACATGTGGCATTAATTTATGGAAAAATTCGAGCCAGAAGATGAATCCCTCGTCTTCTAAAATGCGCCGAAGTCCGTTTGCTTCAAGGCAAGATTTATTTGACGTGGTTTTTTCTAAGTTTAGCAAGCAATCAAATAATGAATCCCTATATTCATTTACGGTGTTAACAGTGTGTGACTTGAAATTCCACCTGGTTGTTGATCCTCTTGGAATTCTCCGAGATGCTACAGCATCTAATGCAAACATTCTCTGCGGCGACCTTGAAAAAAAGGCAGGGAACGCTGACAGATTTGCGAAAAGAAACCCTTGCCGAATGATTTTGTGAGTTCCATTATTAAATTAAGTTGGTGAGCGTAACAATGGATGTAATGAGCGTTGGGATAGTAGGCTTTTATCTTTGCTTGCACTCCTCCTGTACCACCACTCATTACTGAAGCACCATCATACGTCTGTGCAATGACAATATGCGGAATGTCCTTAAACATGCCGTCCATTTCATGTAATATACATGATGCAAGAGCATTCGCACTTTGACCCCCTAGTTTAAAGAAACCCCAAATCGCTCATAAGGAACACCTTTCTTCTCATGACGAATCACCAACTGCGTCTGCTCAGAAACATCGTTAGTCTCATAAGCCATGACAATCACGTAATCTGCTCGTTTTATTTACTCTGCTATAACTTCTCTGCAGATTTCTAGCATGCAATCCAAAATTTCATTTTGGATGGTTTTCGAGGTCCCCTTGAAAACATTATTAGTCTCTATATGCTCCTTCACTGCACTATCTATACTAGAAACTAAATCTACTAGGCCTAGAAACACACCAGGATTATCGGATCTATCACTTTCGTCGTGGCCCCTCAAAGCTAACTCAAATGCTCCGCAAAACTTTATGCAATCAATTATTCATGAGAGCACACACCTGTTTTTTCCACTTGTTGGTTGGGCCTTTCTTTTTCTTCGTGGTAAGCTCGACTTAATAATGTTGCTATGTTAACAGTACCTAGAGCGCTCAGGTTTAAAGCATTAATAATATGTCTTTAACTGTCGTTGTGTTTTTTTATTTAAGTATTAAGGTGTCCAAGATCTCGAACACTAACTGTTCCCCAAGAGTCACTTTTGCCAAAGAGCAAACACGGAAAACAAAAAAGGGCGTTCCTAATTTCGCATCCACACACCCAATCATGCTCGTACACTTTCTTGTTAAATTTTCTAATGTACTTGGTTTTGTTCGAAGAAGCACTCGGAGTGATAACCAAGTCCGGAGTGGGTCTTCCTATCTCTTTTACTTTAATTTTTTCTTCCAAAGTTCTGGTAGAAAATGGACTACTCAACAGTTTTTCCACGGAATTATCCATTTTGAACTGGATCTAAATACGCAGATCACGCAACGCTCACACCTTAAACTTAATCGAGCATTCAAATACACGCGGCACTTGCACCAGACTACGGTCGTGTATACTATACAGTAGACACAAGACTGATTCACAGAACAAGTAACTGACCGCGAAAAAATTTTCAGTGATACCAAAAACGGTTAATAAATAAACTAAAGATGTACCGCAAGATGAGATTATTATTTTCCCCAAATCATGTTCGGAAATTCAACATTTTTTTATTAGAAAATAGAAAAGTATCAAAATCTAAGTCCCATTATCAGCATAAATATTATAACTTGGCTAAAAAGTAGCAACAGAGTGCATAAGGTAGGAACCCTTCTAGCGGGTAAAGGTGTGCCTGCGTCTTTCTCAAGCCGCGCAAACTATTTGCTCTTACATTGTCTTTACTAAGTCTAGTGTGACAAACTCTTTCACCCTGTGGCCAAAAGAAGAAATGGTCTCCGCTTGGACTACTGGGGGGGTAGTGCTGTCCGATGTTCAGCACGCAATTTACGTAGCTCGCGCATGCGCAAAACCGCGTTTTTCTACTCGATGAGGAGAATCCCTCCGAATTCTTGCTGGCTGTGAACTCGCCAGCACACGACGCGTGCTTACCCCTCGTACGAAGGGGAGTCAAGGGAGTTCTGAATACTTCTCCGTGTTCAACGGATGAGTGAAGCAAGCGCGCTCAGGTTGTATTCAGAAAGGATCCTAGGTGTCTTATTTTCAAATATTTAATGTGCTGCAGCTCTTCAGCACACAAGCACCAACCGCCACTGTAGAAGAGACGTAAAAATGTTCCCAGCTTTTCATTCTAGAAAAGCGCTTCTCCTTCCACCACCACTTAGATCGCGTCCTCTGAAAGGTATAGGGTTCCTACTCTTCACTCTACAGAATGTTTTTACAATTTCGGGTACCATCTTGAAAATTGGAAGGAATAAGCCAAGATTTTGACAGAAAAAGAAATGCACAAATCTTTCAAACAACTTCCACAAGTATTACTTCTTTACCATTAGTAAACGCCACTGATTTTTGGCGTTTTCATGGTAACTCCAACATGCTTCTGACAAAATGTTTGCGTTGCCATAGCTCTGTAAATAAAGAGTTGTGACACCATTTTCACACGAATAAAAATGCTTTTAAAAATCACATCAACTACCTCCTCCATAAATAACGCAGATTTCTCCTGACACCCTGCATACGATATTGTTTTGTTTCTTTTAACAATGCAACAAAATAGACAATTTCTATAAACCCCGCGTAACATTGCAATCGCGTATTCCTATCAACAGCATGAAAATAATATGCGTTCTATCTAACAAGAGATGTAAGATAAATTTTTTTCCTGCATTTAGCACACGACATGAATACCCATTAATATTTTGGATACATTTAGGTAAGTGTCGTTTCTGAAACCGGCCTTACGGAGGGGTATAAAACGGCGCTGGACGTAAGTACGTACACGAGTGTAGTTCGTTGTCTCACTCACCGTCACCACGCCACAGGATGAGGGCGTCCGGATTTCGAGCTATGCGAAGCGCGCAATCCGAATTGTGACACGTCCCGAGTTACGCCTAATTCGTCAACAATACGCAGCGTCATGCGTTCCCGTCCGAATCGCAGCCGACATTCCGCGCGCGACCTGGAGGATCGTGGAGGAATCTGTAAACGTCCCGTGGATGGGTCTCGGTGTATTACCGCGGTGTTTTCCGGTAATATCCATCAGAAATGTCACCCACGTCTGGACTATTTCCGCGGACACATGATTTCCCGCGTGCATCCGCATCAGCGCCTATGCCATCAAATTTACGTATTTCATACCTATACCTGCCATAAACAATTCGAAAGCACAGGCATACGAAATAAGCGAATGAGGTATAAATAGCATACGTGACTGGCGAAATTACAGAATCCCTGTTTCGGAGCAGACAATTATTTTCCGCAGAAAATTACATATTTATCTCAGCCTTCGTCGAAATGTGCATCAGAGCGTATAACTTTTGCCAACGCGATGATTACAAAACCTTCCGTATTCGCTGGAATGTAAGCTAAAGCTTTTTTTTAAATAATGCCCCCATGAAATAATCTATCCCCTTGCCTTAACAGCTCTTAAACCACGATGTAACCAAAGTGACGTTCTTACAATTAGTATAACTCCTTTCCGTATTCGCATTAAAGATACAATAGGTACTTATCGTACATTAAACTCGACGAAATATTTTATTTCCTAAAATTCCATTAAAACATAGAATTCAAAATTGAGATCCAATAAAGTTTTGTCAAAGAACTAATCCACAAAATAATAATTTTTTTAACATTTGGAAATATATGGGGGCCTGGCTTCTACTCGGGAAAATACGTTAAAAGTTTCCTTTAAGTATTCTGGATTCTTAACTGCCTGATGCCAGAGCCCCAATCTACGAGTTTTCCACTCTTCTCGTATTGGGAAGCTAATCTCCGAGCAATGGTAATGTTCACAATGTCGAAGTAGGCGTGTAAAAAAAATACCAAACAAATAACAGATATTAGTACTAAAATTTTTAGCTAGGGAGAGTTCTGTCAGACGAACAATGGAATGCCTCTTTCAAAATATGTATAACTTAATCCACGAGCGGATAACTCATCGCGATAAATCAAAAAAGTATATAAAATTTTTGTTCAATCAAAATACTTACAGTTTTTTTCAATCAAGGCAATGTACAGAAGCCTCAGCAAAAGGCGTGCATTTTATGCATCTGAGAGGTAGATACATTGCATTAACGACCGCAGCCACTGTACTGCCTTTGCTTACAAATGGAAAAACAATTATTTCTAATCATTATAATTGGGAATTCCACCAGCTGATTGCTGTGATTTTGGACAGTCCTTATCATAAATTACACATTTCTGGGATGACTTTTAACTTTAACTTTCCTGCACAGCGCTTGCTCGTCAATAGGTCTCTTTCTTATAGTCTCATAATCTCTGCATCTGCTAAGTAATCATAGTTCCTATCCTCTTTCTTTCTCTTCAACATCTACCTAGCGTTCACCCCTCTCTATCACCCTCTTCAGTATGCCCTCACCTCTCAGCACGACCTCCATCTACATTTTCTGCCTTCTCCGAATCTCCGTCACCTACTTCCTCTCCTCTCTCATCATTTCCAACTCTTCCTTGCTCTTCCAACTCGCCAACCAGGTTGCCCTCTCCATTCCTCTCTAAACTCACATCTCAAATGCCTCATGTCTAGACTTGAGGCATTTGAGGCATTAAACCAAGTTTCCGACCCATAGAGCACTACACTTAATATAAGAGTTTTCACTAATATTTTCTTTACTTCTCTCCTCAGACCCTGCCTCATCAAATTCCTGCTCTTCCAAAATGCTTTCTCGGCTAAGGCAATTCTACATCACATGAGTTCATGAAGAGTTTTTTGATCTCTTGCTGCGAACATTTTAATTTATTTACGTGCAAGGAAACTATATTCCTTATAGTAGAGCAAACTGCTTTCGATATGTTTTTCATACAAAATCTTGCTTTGAATTTTAGTTATAGTTTTTTTAAGGTTGTTCTTGACCATGAAGTTCTTAATCAGATTGGGTTTTTTGGAGATTTGGTCAATTAAACATAAGAAACTTCAGCCAACGTTTCGACCTTTAATTAGATCATCATCAGGGCTTCAGCTTATAATGGTTACTAGGAAATCATTATAAGCTGAGGCCCTGATGATGATCTAATTAAAGGTTGAAACGTTGGCTGAAGTATTTTATGTTTTATTGACCAAATCTCCAAAAAAACCAATCTGGTTATAGTTTTCCTCATTTTTTATTTTTCATTTTTAGTGTTCTTGGGTAATATTATAAAAAAGAGACTGGTGAAGAACTTATAGAATATATGGAGTGTATCGTTGTATATGACAGAAATGTGGACTCTGAGAAAGGAAGAAGGGAATAGCCTGTAGGCGTTCGAGATGAGGGTGTGGAGGAGGATGAAACTAACTCATTGACTCAACTCTTCACGAGTCCAAAGCGTAAAACCTCTACACCAGTAGGCTACCCTAACCAAATTACAAAGTATTTTACTTCAATTATGAACTAAAAGAGAAGTATTAGGTGATATATGATGGAACTTCAACATGATGAAGACAGACACCACTATTTTCCACTGGCCAAACTTTTTTGCTACAATTATGAACACTAAGTTTATTTTTTAATGTAACCGTCTGGAATCTCCTTCAATTTCCTCCTCTGGGAAAGGAAAACTCTACGAATCAACTTTTCACAAGTCCAAAGCGTGAATATCTCTCCATGAACAGGCTACCCTTACCAGCACCCACCCACTACCAATATATAGCAAGTGTATACATCGCGAATAGCACCCGTGTCCACTTTCCTCATAACGGCGGGGGGGAGGTAGGGAGGGGTCCCCTCGCCTTCGTTAACGCCGGCGCCACTACCACCAACCCTGCCCAATCTCTCCTCCCCCCCTCACTTCGTCCCCACACACAACCACCCACTCGGCACCACAACACCCACATAACTCTTCTCCCTCCCTCATTGGCCAAGCGCGGGAGCCAGTGACGCAGGCAGAGGGTCCCCAGGGGGAAGATCTCTTTCATATTACCCTTCCCCTTTCCTCTCTAACTCTCCCTTAAAGAGAGGCAATGCCCCTTTTTACTGCTGGAGAAGACCAGAAAAAACTCGAAGGCAATGCACTTGTTACTATAGATGAGGCATGATTTCACGGACTGTTATTTTGTCAGTGATCTTGTTTTCACGACACGATGCCTTGATTATTGGCATGGCTAATTTTCCGGGATTTCCTCCGCGTCGATACATCTTAGTACGACAGTTTCGCCGGCGTTTCAGCAGGCATCTTCAGGTGTGAAGTGACTTCAGACTTTATACCTGAAGACGCCTGCTGAAACGCCGGCGAAACTGTCGTACTAAGATGTATCGATGCGGCGGAAATCCCGGAAAATTAGTCACGCCTATTCCACCACTCCGCGGAAGCCTTCATCAATATGTCTTGATTATTATTAAGGTAGGTACTCTACCGGTTAAAGTAGAATAAAAAGAAAATGAAAATCCTCTGGACTTCTACATGTGAAAGGCCCTGCAAGATTTATTTACCTGATACCTACACAAAATAATACTATCCATAAAACCTTTACTATTACTTCCCCAACCACATTGGCCCAACATCCTTCCCTCTATCACGGCTTTAAGCAATCCTTCGCCCCTCATTACTTTCTCCAACCACCTAATTCGCCTTCCCCTGATATCATCCATAAGTTGCCTTTCCTCACCAGCCATACCAAGTACTTCCTCGTTTGTCTTCCTCTCCGTCAACTGCACCTTCTCCATCCTTCCCCATACCAACTTCTAGAACGCCTGCAGCCTATTCTCGTCTTCTTTTCTCAGAGTCGACGTTCCTGCCCCCATACTAAGCTAAACTCGATATCCAGCTCTTCACCAGCTTCTTCTTTATATTCTTACACAAGCCATCAGTCATCAGTTCCCTTCTATCACTAAAATCTTCCATCGATAACGCTATACTCTTGAATTATGACTTTGCCACTAAACCCATTTTCTTCGAACGTAGAACTACCCAAGTGATTAAATTGCTCTTCTTGCACCAGTTTGCGGCCTCATACTTTTATGACAAGCCTCGCTTTCTTTGCCCTAAAAAATCTCATTACTTTTGTGTTATGATTCGCGAAATCTCAGCTCCAGGAACAAAATTGTTCCCTGGTTCTCCGGTGGAGTTTTGTCGCTCCCGTCATGTCATTCCGGAGGTGTGTGTGTGCTTCTAATGATCATATATTAAGTTTTCCGGATTAATTTGGGGAACCACATCGGGATAATTTAGATATAATTTCACTTCATAATATTCCGAGGAATGTTTAATTTTTTTCCGATCCAGGGTATCGACTATAACACAGTCATTTACAAGGTGACAATAGCTCACCACGAGTCCCTTATACGCAAATTGCGGGTGTAGGGGGAGGGGAAGGAGCCAAAGGGATGAGTGAATGGCTGGTCCGAAATAAAGGGGTGGGGGGGTTTGAGCGTAGTTAAAAAATGGCTCCAAAGAAGGGGGGAAGGAAAGATAAGGTCAGGACAGGTGAGAGGGAAGGGATCATTTCATTCAACATACATTTTTCTTTTTGGAAAGCTAAATAATATCTAGTTTTTATAGATAGTCCACCCCCTTGCACTGGGTGTGAACGACTTTTGGAATTAAGACACTTCGGTGGTCTTCTTCTATCAGGTGCTTGGCAAACTGGGAGCTTACATTGCCTACTTACATTACTTCTAATGATCCTTCTGCGAGCCGATCTCGTGCGTAGTTCCAGCGCGCAGTTACTCCGTAGCTCTCGTGTTTTTCTCGTTTTCGCGGGGGCTGCGTCGATCGAACTCCCGCCTGTTCCGAAGTAGATATAGCGGTCAGTCTGGAAATCTACATAGCTTGTATCCAAAGTAACACCCGTATCAAATTCGTTAATTTGCTAAATCAAGAATTATTTATTGTCGGAGGAACTCAGAGGTGATTCTTTGTGGGCGAACTATTGCTCTCAAAGATATTTTTGTTGAATTGCTCATTGCCTTTGTTACATCATTTGTTTATGATTTTCCTCGCTATTATTCATACTTGTTCATGTTCACCCATGAATCATCCATCCCTCACCTCATCAGGGTTTCGTTTAAATGCGCTTGAAGTATTAAATACTGCGTCAAATGTGAAAGTGTCTATCAGTCATACGATACCTGGCCCCCATTTTTTTTGTATATTGCCTTACTGTGACGCATGTACGACTGAGCAGGGTTATTTCGGAGGGAGACGCGGCAATTTTGTGCTTGGGTGGGATTAACGATAAGCGTCAACCACATACGGGAACCGAAGAAAGTACTATTGGTTTGATTATTTTTGCGAATATTAAAATGTATCGCCCCTTGTTTGGGTTGGCCTTCCGCCTCGTCAAGTGGTGATGCGGCACTGCTCGGCGAACTCGTATGGATAGGGAAGGAAGAAAAACTCCGACGCCAAGAGGGACCGTTACATAAAATGGTATTTCAGTGTGCGTACTTCTGTCCAGAACACTGGACAGACGTACGCACACTGACAGCACCAACCCATCACGGATGCCTTCAACTGGTGGACATCGCAGACAAGATGACGGCCTTCCGATTACTCTACATACAACGCTACCTGTCCGAGGAATACGCACCGTGGAAGCACCTGGCTCACTACCTACTGCGGCAAAGACAACAACGCCATGGATTTTATGCGTCTGTCCCCGAGACATGGAGGACGTCCGACGCAGATCGACGGCCTTTCCCCGCAGGCTGGCCACAACCACCGAGGTCCGAGGTGACATTCTCCATCAGAAGAAACGTCACTGGACAGACGAAGAGACTCCCGCTCGGAAACAGAGAGGCGTACATGGAGACAATCCACGCCGGCAAAAGAGACGCATGGCCCATGAACGCCAGATACACGAAAGAAAAGGCATTTTGGAGAACCTTCTGTGACAAACCCACATTAGGACGAGATGGCGAAGCAGCGTGGAGACTGGCCCACGATAGGTGGGCCGATGCCGATTATTTGAAGAGGGCAGGCCTCAGAACTGCCCTCTCTCGCAAATGGTGCCCGGCGGAAAATGCGTCAGCGTGGAACGTCACCTTCCAGTGCCCTGAGGCTAATAAGCTATGGAGAATGCTTAGCTCTCCACTTAAAAGCCTTACCCGAAAGACCACCGTAACCATTAACCACAACCGTATCAACATAACAGGTTTTTGTCGATGTGACTGGGTTGGAATTGTCACAATCGAAGCTGTGAGGAAAAATCCGTCACATCATGCTCGTAACCCATCTATGTGAACAAATGAGGGGGAAAATCGAAAAGTTTTTAAAATCGAAATGCAACCTCATAGATACCTAAATGTAATGCATTTTATTGCGCAAGGGGAAGAATTTCCCGTGCCGTAAATATTTTACGATATTCTCATCGTAACTCAAGCCGTTTTTAAGTTAGTGGAATGAATAAATTCTTGGTGACGTGTTGTTTGTTTTTTTTTAATATTGTTGGAGGAATCTAATTCGGCACGTAGGTATAGGAAAATTCGCAAAATACAATTAGTCGGCCTTACGCAGTTTTTTATTTGAAAATTGTTTTCATCCGCCTCAGTTTTGTTTTTTAAGAAAAAAGCTTTTTAATATTAGTTGAATCCAACATTTGAGCCAAATTTCAATGCTTTAAGTTGTTGGAAAGTGGGTGAAAATTAGATTACAAGATTTCACCCATAACCAGGGACATTTCGGTGGAGTTGAATAAAAGCGTTTAAAATAAGCATTAATTATTGAACATATTAAGAAAAACTGAATTTCAACAATTAACTTTTACGGAATAATTTTCTCGGTCCCTGAAACCACTATCCGACTCTGATTCCGATTTCGGTGCAGCATTCTCTTCTTCCAACGCGGATATGATGACTACCATAATATTATTCTATGGCCCTTTGCGCATAATTTCTTTTTTTGGAGCATGTAACGTTCGCGAGATAAATTGATTACGGTTTCTTAGTTACGAACATAATTTTTTTATCAGATTCATTTTGAAATACAACCTCGATAAATAAAGCATCGACACAACATAGGAACCTCGATAACTCACGCAACAAAGCCTATTTCAAGAGACTGGGGGGAGATGCAATAGAACAGTAGGTAACTATTTTTCTCACTAGTAGTTTCTAAGTATTTCTAGGAATGCATGCAATCTTCATCACGTAAATATGGTAAAAGACATCTCGGAAACAGCACTGATTTTCCCAAAATAGCCCTTGGAGACCTTTTCGCGTCCAAAATTAGTGCAATTTCCAGATGTTTAACGCATGCTTTATGTTTTCAAAGGTACACAGAGGGGGGTGACTAAGTTTGGATGAGCAGTTTCGTAGAACTAGTTCAAACAACCACGGGGAGGAAATTAAAATAGAGAGCTTCTGTACTCCCGAGAGAAATATTCCATGAGGAGGAAAAAATGAAAGAGGAATCATCAACACATTTTAGAAAATAAGCAATCCAGACGGGACATTGGGGACAGACGAATGTTAACGAAAAACGAACAAATAAACGAGAATTCACTAGAAAAATAAATCTGTAAAAAAATAAACGAGAGGTTTCTAGAGAAATAAAGGAAGTACAGGAATGAATGTCCACTTAAAACTTAAATTGAGAAGGATCAAATTCTTAGTGTGGTCAACAACATCCTTATTAAGCGAAAAAATGAGAGGAAAATCACTTGTAAGAAAATACTTGGGAAAACTAAAGAAAAATCTTGAAAATAAAATGGACATGATTAGACAAACCCTTAAGGTGGAAGATTATAACGAAAGAAAAAGAAACTTATAGGTAGTGTGGAGTTGAACTTATGGAAGACTTAAATCTCATTTAATTCATGCCCTAGTGAGGCAACCTATAGAAAAATGTGCCCGGAGTTTGATATTATTAACAGATTTCTACGTTTAATAATTATTTTTTTTGCTAAATAAACTTGAAATTGCATCGTGCTCAATACGAGAATGTGAAAAAAATTACATTTATCAATTCAATATAATATTAATGCCATTTTGCAACAAAAAAAACGGTATATTAGAAGCTAATACTCCCTGGAAATTAAGTGGTATTTATAACATTGGCACCATCCATCGGAGTATGATGTCCATGATGTTCTCCACATGCCCAGGAAAATTTCGCATCGTTACTTTACGGAAATGCTTGAAATACTATCCTCATCAACAAACAACGAGAATCTTCTGAATAACATTATTTTCTCATTCAACTCATCCCTTCCCATGGCTTCTCCCACCGCCACCTTCGTTATGACCTCAGATGATTTGTACCTTGCATTTAACGGCAACTCACCATTTTTAGCCTGTTGACTAGTAACAATCCCATCCTCTTTAAACAAATCCTTCTCCTATTCCCTTCCTCACTGTTAATCACCCTCACTTCTATTCCTTCCTGCTCGTATATGGACATACTTGTCCAATAACTTGCACAAACTGCCTTAATAATGTCAGTGTAAGTCGAAACCTTGGTTTAAAATTTCAATACAACTTTTTTAGAGCTATGCAAACTTTTATATTACTTGGTTATGGAGCACCACAAAGTAACACCTAGAGGCCTCATGGACACTTAAAGATAGATTCTATATTTAAGTTTCCAGAAATTCTGAAAACTTAAATATAGAATATTTGAAGTGCGTTTCATAAACTGAAATTTAAAAAATAGGGTTTCCAGGCTAGTTTTTCTGTAATTCAGCCATTAAAGTGGAGATTTTAAAATGAGGTCTTATGGAGATTGCTCAGACTACAGCATAAAAATGTCAATTCAAACGATAAACATATAAAAGCGTTTTATGAAAACTTTTTATACGAAGCGAAAAGTCCTGGGATATTGAGTAAAAATAGAACATAGGAATCTTACCACCCATTTCTTAGAGTTATTAGCGAATTACGTCCGTAATTGAAGTCAAAATGCGGTAGTTCCATACCACGCACTTAGAATTTAATTCCATACTAATGGCACTGCATTCGGCTCTTATGGCTGGAAAAATGTGGTCACTAAAAATATATTCGTGGAATAATCTGCAAATTTTGTACCTTCATTTTGGTTTTCAACAGGTAACCCATTTCATCAGCTTAAAACAGGATATTTTCAACAAAATAAATAAAAATGTGTAATTTAGTATTTGATTTGACTCCCATAGTCAGTGTAGCCACCTTAAGTGGCTACACTGACTATGGTAGTAGCGCCGACGGCCCTTTTCAAAGGAAGAGTTTATTCCTAACGAACTCGTTCCGCACGGAGGATGTAAGGTTGTCTCCGCGTTTGACTAGCAGGGTTCCCAATGGTTCACAAGGTCCCCAAAGCTCCATTGTCAACTTCATATTGCTCAATCTGTTATTCACATCAACTATCTTACTCTCCATGTCTCCAAATCCTATTGTTTATATGGGATTTTTCGATTGGCAACAAACTCTATCAGCTGATTCTGATGCAGCTTTACTTGGATACGCAAGTAAAATCAGTTATGTTGGTAGTAGTGCTAGTGCCTATTATGTGCGGTTCTCTCCTCCTCAGACCTTTAGCCGACTTCTCCCACACGAGCGGTCCCATCCCTACCCTCCTTGACGTCACTTGTCGCGTAGACGACCTCCACCAAGTTTCGGTACCACTCTCCAACAACGTGGATATTCGTGAATGTGAACCTCCTAAACGTAGATTACACTTAATGTCATAAAATTAGCTATAATCAGAGAAATACTTAAATGCGAGCGACCTGAGAGGGCATCGACTGACTGGTGAAAGGCACAAGGTGAAGGTGGCACGCAAGTGATAAGCAAAGAAAACATAAAAACAGCGAGGCTTTCCGAGACATCGCCGTGTTCGTTGCGGGCGCTATAAGCTAAATAATTAGGCAGATGTCGTCATATCCAATCTCGAATTAATCTCACAGAAGAACGACACAAAACCAGCCGGTAATGAGATGATAGGCTCCCGTTCACTTCAACAACAACTCGTTTCGTTTCGAAAACGCAGTTAAATAAATGCTCTAATCTTAATTCTGATAAGCCGGCAATCAACAAGAGATTAACAACTCCTCCGATGCCTCAAGTCAGATAAAGGAATTAATTGACATTTCATTACAAAGTATGCAAAACAATTGATAACAATCCAATTAAATTTGGGAAGGATGAAGCCAATTTCTTGTCCTCGAGCCATTCTTTCGAGCCCAATTATTATTAAAGGTGATCTGACGGTATAGGTCTAGATGAAAATAGGAATACGTATGCCCATTTTTCAAAGCCGCTGGCCCTAATCTCTTAACACAATTTCATTCTTTAGCTTGGCATTCGCCCTATATCGCTTCAATCTCTTTCTTCTCCCTACGTAGGGATCATCTACTGGTAAGGGTAGGTGTAGATATAAGTAGGTATACCAACCTATATTTATCTTTTACAGCTGCAGATCCTTTTCTCCATGCATAATTTCTCTTCGTTCTCTATCTTCACCGTGCCAAGGGGTGATCTACTGGTAAGAGTAGGCTTCGACATTAGTGACAATACCTACTGTCCGCGCCAAAATCTTTAAGATTCGAGGTAAAACGGTTCATTGAATTTTCACGTTATGTAAACCATCATTTAGATAATTTTCTTTTCAATTCAATTCATGTATCGATAAATTTTTTTAAACAAATTTTGAGAGTAAAAACAAAGGTCCTATTACTTTAGGGCTTCTGCACCATGCGTAACTTTGACATTTAATAACTGTAAAGTTGGACAGAGACTAACTTTTAATACAATGTAATTCATAGCTTCATTAGTTTGCCTTTGGAGTTTCAAGTTTTTAACTTTAGATATTTTGGTATGCTGTTCAATTTATAAAACTACTTAATTCTCGGCAGCAATGCATCATGGCGGAAACATTTCAATTTCCTCTTCAAATTTCCATAGCGAAACAAGACATTTTTCTTATAGTTAGCACCTTGTTTTATATTGTACATTATACATCCCTATTGTCATCCCTTGAAGGTCAAGGGATGACAATAGGGATCTGAAGACCTTACCATCGAACTTGGCACTTTTAAAACCTATGATTCGATATGTTTGTAGCCCCGATTCACATTTTGTCTCCCCTGTGACCCCTGAGTGACCCTTGAAGGTCAAGGGAAGACAATAAGGATCTAAAGACCTAACCATCGATCTTGGCACCTTTTTAAACCTATGATTTGACACGTTTGTAGAGGCGATTCGCTTTTTGTCACCCCTGTGACCTTCACTGTGCCCTTTCAGAGGTCAAGGTTGCATTTTCGAACATGACAGTTCTTTCATCGTGTTTATCGTGCCCAAAAACCTAAAAATTGACAGTTTTGCAAAGAAATTCTGTCTTTTTTGTATTTCGAATAATTTAACATTGAAAGCCCATAAGGCAAAATTTGGATTTTTGGTTGGACCCTTTTTATGGGGTCAAAGGGTCATATTTATAAAATTTAGCTTACACTCAACAAAACTTACGACCTTTTTCTACCTAGGTACCAAATATCATCTACGTGTCACGAAAGAAAGTGTCTGAAATTATAGGTTAGAAATAACACACGATCAATGGGTACATAGTATACTCATCTTTTACAGCCGCAGGCGCCATTTCTTAACCATATTTCAGAATTTTCACGAAGAAATCGAAGAATCTATTTGTTTAAAAGCGCTGTTAGGTAGCGATTGTCATGAAAAAGTAATCCACCGGGTGGTCAATTCTGGAAACGTCGTGATAATTATCGCATGCGAAAGTAACAGATTATCGCTCGGATTCGTTGAAGTATCGCATGTTACATCATAAATTTATATTTTCAAGCAATATTAGCGACATTTTGTACCAGATGTTTCAGCTCAACAATTCTGTTTCCAATGTATGTTTCCAATGCAACGTATGTTTGTATACAACGTTGAATGAATGCGCGCTTTTCAGTAGGCATTCATGCGAAAACAATTTTATTAATATAATCAATATCTTTAAAGTAAACATACATAATAAATTATTTGAAATATTTTTTCTACATTTTTTTCTGCGAAATCGTTTATTAATACGTCAAAATATAATTTTCTCATGAGCTCCGACTATAGTGATAGACTTGCTAAAGATGTTATTCGATCGTCCAACGTTGATCTCTATACGAGATCATCGTTGATAGTACATTTTTTATCTTAAGGACAGAAAAGGACCTTTCAGCTTCACAATTGGCTCCAGGAGCTGTGATAAATAAACGGCATGCGACAGAGATATTTTCTATTTATTCCCCCTTTCCAAGCCACTATCACAGCCTTCAGGATCCTCTCGCCCCTCTGGTATGCCAAATGATGATGATGATGATTATAGTAGGTAGGTGGGTGGGTAGAATAATCTTCTGGTTAATTTAGGTTTAAATGGAAAAGAGTAAGAATCCTCCAGAGTTTTACAGGCACAGGCCCTTATCCCAACATGATTTCTTTCCTCATCTCAGCATACATGCTAAAAATTTCCGAAGCACTACGGGACGGGACCAGGTAATTGGTGTCTTAACTCGTAGATAAGAATATGCCCCTAAATATAAGTGATGACCCTTTTTTTATTATCTGACTTCTGATTTCAATATGTTTAAGTTGCTACGAGAAAAAAAATCGCCGTATTTGCGGTCATTAGTCACATTCCTGACCTTTCAACCTTTCTCGCCCGCAAGTCCTTAACATCTAGTGCCTTTGTATACTCCAAAATTACCAAAGGAATTAGGAAGTCTGAGTAGCGTCATGGTTTGCGCGTTGACCCGGCAAGCAAAAGTTCCGTGGTTCGATTCCCGATCCAGACCGAATTTTTCACGTGACAATTTCGACGTATTTTATCGCCATATATACGGCCGGCGTGAACGTCTCCATTCTGATTTGAACTTTATTGCCTCTTACATCCCTGACCTTTCAAGTTATCTCGTGTTTTTCAGGCTTGTAGCAAGCCCGATGTGTTTTCAGCCATTTGTATGGGAGATCTCTCCAACTGCATTCTCTCTTCACTCACGTTTCCATCCTGTGGCTGCGGTGATCCGATAAAAACCAACTTGTAATCCTTATACGTCGTCCAGAACGAAGTTCGTCCACGTCTCTTTGACAAAAAAGAATGACTTATTTTTTTTTCAACAGAAAAAGTCGAGTCTGGCTTCAGGGCTTGTATCTCCACGAAACACGCCCCCAAGGCTGTGGCAAAGAATGAGACTCAAAGTCGCAAAGAATAGAACCTGCCAAGATATTTCTCTTTTTTTTCAGATATCGTAGAACCCCGGCAGCAACAGGTTGGATATCACACCGTCAGAAATAAAATTCATAAGCGACGATGAGCATTCCTCGACACGAATCCACTAAGGGTAAAGAAGATATGATTCGGAGGACCCAAATACTCACACTATTTTTGGTGCAAAGAACCAATTGATAAGAAATACTACCATATCTTAATAAATTCGATGTGCTCATCACGAATCTGATCGTCGTTCACCTGGAAATTGCGTTATTTCTGAGATAAACATAAATAATTTAGAATATCATTATTTTACATCGCTAAGATTTTACCTACCAATTGTAATGGTGGTGCTAATTTTTAGGACGGGATTACGATCGACGTTTTCGGACATGTAAGAAAATATTACCGATTACGATGGTCGGAAGTTGACGTCGCCGCCAACGGACGGTGAGCGAACTATGTCAGTCTAACTTTTCCGTCACGCAAAATCGAAGGCAACCAATCAGAGGACAGCTTTTTGTTTTTGTTTTGCTAAATTTCTTAATTTCTTATTTTATCCATCCATTTCATCTTAAGAATCCTCCTATAACACCAGGTTTCGAATGCTTCCAATCTTATCTGGTCTGCTTTCCCACATCACACTTTATCATAACGCATGGCACCAAATAGGGAAGGTGACGCCACCTTTTGAGTTTGCTGCCCTTGTAGGCGATTGGATAGGGTACTCGCCTGCTAACCCCAGGGCTGCGGGTTTGAATGGAAACGCCTGGGAGGAATTTTCACCCACCATGGTTGTGTTCGTTTGTCCGTTTCGTATTAAATGCCTGACGTTAAAGGCCTAATCAGGCTGTTTTCAGGATTATGAAAAAATTAATAAAAAATAATCGACATGATTCTAAACATTGCCGAAATGATCCTTTCAGTTGAAGCGAAAACGACCGTGCAATAGGAAAAGTTATGAATTAAGGTGATTCCACCCAAAATATAACTTGAATGTGATTTAAGTCATATTCTGACTATATTATATACTACTAAGTACACAGTAGCTAATTACGAACGATCTAAGTCCATAAAACGCGACTGGAAACTTCAGGGAGAATCGAGAATTTTTCGAAATCCAGAGGCCAATAGATGATCCATGGCCACTCCTAGTTGAGCAGAACAATATGGTATACAGTGATGTCTACACGACAACAAAGGCGAACCTACATTCAGAATATTCAGACTTTGAACCTCGAACAACACGCACGTGTTTACGATATTTAAATCCTCCCCGTCGATGGTCACCTAGATGACAATAATAATAATTATGTCTCCATAGGTAACGGCCTAAGCCAATTACTACATCTTTATTATATAGACGAACACACACAACCATGCCCTGATAGGTGAAAATTCTACCCAGGCGGGATTCGAACCCGCGACCTTTGGCATGCATAGGAAACATATTTCCTTCGCTATTATTGACAATTGGATTAATCTTTAATATGAATTCACTTGCCGACTTCTCTCTTCTTGAATTAAATTATATTCTGACAAGTTATAGACAAACGTTTTCTCTTATTGACATGAATAGCAAAATAAAACCTTTCAATGCTATTTTTCTCGTAAATTGAACTTGAAACTGCTTGGTGCTAAATGCGACAATGGGATAAAAACGGGGAATATAGTATATTTCCATATAATATAAATGCCATTTTCACGAAAAACTGTTCGTAATAAGAGGAAACTTCCGAGAAATTTATTAAAAATAAAATTTAGACACCTTACCATCTAATTATGCTAGTTATTAGTACATTTCTACGATAGCTGAAGTCGGCGTAATTTCAATAGAAATGGTGTCGTAGTCATCTCCTATGGTTTGAATTAGGAGTTTATTAAAAAATATATTCGTCGAACAATCTGCATATAGTGTTCCTTAGTTTTTGTCTTTTAACACCTAAGGCATCTCATCCGTAACAAAATCAGTATTTTTCATAGGTAACAAAACAAACAAAAGGAAGTAATTAGGCATTTGTTTTTACTCACGCAGTCACGATGGAAAACCCTTCATCGTTTTATCGTTATATCATCGTTATCATTTTCCTTATCATAATAGAGGGTAGGATGTTGGGTAAGCGGGGAAGGGGAAGGAAGAGAATCGGTTTTATGGACGGGATGAAGAAAGGTAGGACTTATGTTGAGATGAAGAAAGAAATACTAGAGGTAGAAAGGGCACGGCACGTGTAAGAGTTCGTTGGATATTCTCTGACTTTCATCACAACCTACCTCTAACCGGTAGATTACTGTAATGAATGAATGAAAAGTAAGTATGGATCAATTTATCCCTGGATTTGTATATACTACGTTAAAACTTACCGCAGTTCAACGTCCCATCCAACGGACGGAGAATTACACTTGAAGTGCTGTCTACCTAGCACCCACCCGAGGAGGGATTTCTACATCTACGTACTACCCTGAGAGCCACCTCATGTGCGTGTGGCAGGGGGTGATAGGACACCAACCGCGTAAAGGAGTAATGGAGAATTTTATAGGGAGGTAAAAAGGTGAAGTGTATTTCGCAAGCGTTTTGAGTGGATCTCAGTTTTTTGTGATGGTCACTTATTGTGCGTGGAAATAACGAATTTCTGTTCGGCAATATATCTCTCTTATTTTATCTTTCCTGTCGGACCGAGAGATGCAGTGCGGCGTCAAATTGATTTTCTCTGTGTCACACTGAAACACACCATATTCTGAATTTCTCAAGTAATCTAAACCTAGCGTTTAGTCTCCGAGTCTCTAGCGGTTCCCAACCTAATCCCTCTAAAAGCTGTGAAGCACTCTTTGTTCGCTCGTAGCCGTTTTTAACGAAGCGCACGGCTTTCCTTTGTATTTTATTTCTTTTTCGAAACAAATCTTTCTGTCCATGGTTCCGAATGCTCGCGGAGTATTCGAGGTGTGGCTTAACCGGAGCAAAGTAGAATCTCTCTCACTCACCTCTCTTTTACTTTTTCATCCAAGGACCTTCCTACTACACGCTTGATAAATCCATTGGGATTGGGATTACTCTAAAAATATGCTCCATGCCGCCACCACCAGGATTCGAAGCCCGTATGTAGTGCCACTACTTTATTACTCTAACCCGTTCTCCCAAATTTTCTCCCTCCCCCCACTTTAATGAAAGCATATTTAGGAGAGCAAATTCTTTCGATTTTTATCTTTGAAAATGACAAGCTAGCTGTCGAAACCACAATCGCTTGATAAAAAAATTTAGTATCACCATTATTGCTTCAATCCTAAGATTTGTCAACTGCAACCCTTCACATTCTTCCCTATTCATTTCTACCTCAATTACATTCCGGTATTTCTTCTTTCCCATAGCCTTCTTCATTTGGCCCTTGGTCTTCCTCGCAGAATCTTCCCTTATAGTTTTCTATCAATTGTGTTCTTGGTAAACGTAACTGCGTCTCAGGGTGTGTCCAAACCACTCGGTTCCTCTTAGTTTACTACGCTCCATATGCACCTATCTTCTTCCGCTCTTCTCTTAACGTCTTCATACTTCAATTTATCAGTCCATTTTATCTCCACCATCCGCCTTGAACACCAGGTCTCAAAGGCTTCTATTCTTTAATGGTCAGCTTTTGCGATGGCCCAAGTCTCAGACCCTTTAAATGTGCCAACTCCATACGAAGGATTCAACGTGCTGCTTCCTTGTTTTTAACTCCATCCTCTTTGAGCATTGTACTACAATTAACAATGGAATATTATTTGACATTTCTCCAGGGTGATTCTTACTCTTGTGTGCCACATGTAAAGGTACACGTTTATTACAAGAAAATGCAGTTTTAAATCAATTAAAATGCATGAATTAAATGATGAAATGGATAGGTACACCAAAATACTCAAATTAGTCATTAATGTATAGGCACTCTAAAATGATGTATCGATGTTGCAAAATACATACGACAGTTGTATCAAAAAATTATTAAGTTCTCTTTATAAGGTTAACAGCACACGGATATCCATAATAGTTTTTTTGGTATTTTTGCTTTTTCAACATACTGCATGAAATACGCATTTCGTCGCTGACAGACGAATAATATTTGTATTGTCTCTTCCCATCTTAGAGGGTGAAAAATTGCAGGAAAGCATACTTCTTTCTCTAATACTGACAATACGATTTCTAAATAAGGAAAGCAGTTGAAAACTCAATTCCTTGCCAAATTATACTAAGCCCAACTCGCAGAGAGAAATTTTTATCCTTGGAACTCGATTAGCCTTTCAATATTCATAATCCATTTGATTATTCAATTTTCAACGCTTTCCAACTAGGTCACATGCACCGCTAAAATTTTTAGTATCTACCAAGAAATGGCATCCGTAGCTGCAGTGAATTGGTACATCTCTCGTAAAGGAAAATTTTCCTCCAAGTGAACATTTTCTCCATTCACGTAGGTATCAAAAATATCCAATTAAAGTACAAAAACCACCATCATCATTACTAACCCATTATTCAGCAGCAAGAAAAAATGTATTCGGCAGACAGTACGTCAAAAAAGGGCAATAAGCTGAGTTTGAATGAGTTTTCACGGCGGAAAAATCTACAAATTGAAAAAAGTGGTCCTGATGCAGCTCTGGATTCATATTCTGGTTACTACAAATTCAAAAAAATTATATTTATTACTCAACAAAGGCTGTGTCCAAGTAAGAAGTAAAAACCTTTACAGTACGCGATATTGGAACCTACCGACAAACACAGAGGTTTGACAGGGTCACGTTGATTATATAACATTTAGAAAAATTACCCACGCAGAATAAATTGTGATGTGAATTTAATGTCAATATAATATAACTTTGTGAATCAATTATTGTAAAATTTCTGTGATGATGAAATGAATTAAACTTTTCGTCCATTAAAACTGAAGTGAATATCTAATGTTCCATCAAAAATAAAAAACACTGAAGAAAAGAAAACTTAAAACAATAGCAAAATAGCAAAACCGTTGCAAACATTCTTTTAAGATGTATACTTATAAAATGAACAGTTTCTTAAACTTTATACCAAATCATATTATAGTTGGCTGAGACACACCATAGGGTTCACATTTGCCCATCCTCAGAAGTTATATATTAGGCATACGTCGTGTCTCTGAAATAATTAGATACAATGCACGTATAGTGTTCGTCGAATCATAATACAGGTGAGTTTAGAAATAATTGCAGACCATTAAGGAAAAACTGGCTTTAACCGTAAAAGATTTTTTCTGCACGTTTACTAAAAACATGCTTTTTTAACTAGCGCCTTGACTGGAATGGCGAAAATATACCATTAAAATCATATGGCCTACTTTAAAGGAGGTAGTAGCCCAAAACTTGGAAATTTGGATATGGCTCAAGTGCGATTGTTCAAAAGAAGAACGCATCAAGACTTCAGGGTAGACAGGTACAAAACGTCACACGGGGAAGATTAACGTCGTCCAGCTATGAGGATTAATTAACTATAACTCTTTCTCAGTCATAACTTCCTTAAGTTTTAACTTAATTTGACAGAAAAAATAATATTTCGTTCTTCAAACTAATTCCCAAAAGCCACAACAATAACCAATCTCTAGCACAAATAACAAAGAAACAACTGATGAGCGTTATTATCGTTTGTTCTCTTCGCTTCCCGAAAACACTCGAACATTTCCAAAGACAAAAAAATAACCAATTTTAAAAAGCCACGCCAAAACTCGCCACAATAAAAGCAAGAATAATAATGAGCAGTATTAAACATGATTATGATAAAATATTCGTTACAATGAAAAATATCGGGAGGTTTACTTAGTTATATGTATTTACCAAACCGCTTTTCCACAACCTGGACATACGACAACATTTTCCCAACATGGAATTCTAATTTTTTTGCTTTTACTAGAATAATAATAACAACAATCTCTGATTCCTCTTGACCATAACGATTTCAACCTGAAGATTTTATCTCAATTTTGTATGCATTCTAAAATATATTACTGTTTTTCCTTCAAAATCAAGTCCTTTGATCACCGACTAGCGTTCTCGACTTAGCAACTATTCTGCATGCGCCTAGAGCAAACAAGAGAGTACGAACGGGCGCATAAAGCAGTCTTCTGCACACGTTTTGCGAATGCATCTGACTATCCACGGTGAATTGCTTCAGTAGTTGCCCGTAAGGCCTTTTCGTTTCAAAGAGCACGGCGATTATGAGCGCAATAAACTTCACAGAATGGCCTGGCTTCGTTCGCCAGGATGGTCTACATATTTAGAGCCAACGCTCATACCCTTGGCAACCATGTCACTTCCAGTGGGTGCTTTGAAAGCCTTGCGATGGACATGGGATTCAAGGGGGCAGATCGGAAAGAATACTTTTGAAAGGATTTGAATCGTGCCCCTGAAATGGAGATAGAAACAATTTTTCATCTTACGTTTAACAATCCCCTTCGGTGTGAATCGCTAAGAAAAGAAAGACGATCGTTCTTAGAAACTTCGTAAATAAGAGTCACACAAATTTAACATACAATTTTTGTCATATGTATATGAAACTATATACATATGACAAAAATAAAACGCAGGTAATATAAAAAAATATGCATCATACAAATTAAAAATTCCTACAATACGTATAAAATGTAAATATACACGCACAAAATATTGAATTTAAAAAACAATAATAATAAAATATTATTCGTTTGCAGAAAAAATCTGTTATGGATTAAGTCAGCTTTTCTTTGATGGTCTACAATGATGTCTATACTCACCTGCCATTTAATTATCGCATTGAACGATACCCGCACATTGTATCCAAATATTTCAAAGACGCGACGTATCATTAACTTCTGAGGACGGGAGAACGTGAGCTCCGTGATGTTTCTCAGCAAACTAATTTGATTTGGTATAAAATTTAAGAAACTGTGCAATTGATAAGATCTGTTCGACAATCACTCGGATTCTGTCGCTGAATTCTGATCCTCAACTGTTGCAGCTCCTCCTTGTCGGTCTTAAAAGTGTACTTATTGCAATTCTTTAAAGTAGCATAAGCCAGGCATGTAGTTTCCAAGTCAATAGTCTTCCATCCCAATCCTATATCACTCCATTATCCAATTTTGAATGGTGTGGCATGAGAAGTGTGCGTTTTGGGGAGGGTGTGAGTATAGATGCAAATACGAGGTCTAAAAAGGAAATAAAATGCTCGCGGAACTGTTCTGCGTCGACCAAACGGGGCAAGCTCTGCATCTTGTCACTGTCGCTCGTCTCCATAAGGAGGAGATGGTGCACCGTTGAAGACGAGCTGATGACATAATCCTGGAACTCTGAGGCGAAGTCGGACTCGGTTCAGACTATGTCCTGGGATCTAAAAAATTACTAATATTAGCTTTTTCCCAGTCCCTATGGATTCAGATAGTTTCCATGTTCTCATTGAAACATATTAGAAGTGATTCATCGGAGCACCAAGGGAATATTCTAGGTTTATTCGTCTACCACCATTGGATGCCTATTCGCACATTAATAACTGTATTTTCCAATCATTGCGATTGCACATTGCGTTTCACCGTCTTCAGTGTATATTAATAACTGTATTCCACACTATAATACAGGGAGTTTTTTACTGGAATCAGGATCAGAGCACATCATCGCACTTTGGCGCACATGAACTACGATGAATGGAAAGATGAGCGCTAGCAAAACGTTCGGTAACTTTCTTATATTAGCACATATACAAGCCTTTATTCCATACATAGGTATAGATTGCGTTCATTCAGTCACTCAGAACGCTCAGAGGCGTAAATATATAAATATTCCGTTCAGACAGACGGATAAAGAGAGAGGATAGGCAATAAATAAACTGTATGAACACGACGGTGGTGTGAAGATGGAATGATGGCCGATTCCAAGTGTTAAAAATTCAACTAGACCGGGAGTCGAACCACGGACCTTCCGATATCGCTCCGGATGCACACAGTCATTCGATCTTCACACCACCATTGTGATCGTCCAGTTTACGTGGTGCATATTCCCTTTATTTCGCCTTAAGTCAATATAGTTTTTTAAAGAACACATACACTAAATAAATGAACAGAACACATAAAATATCTTAGGACGCACAGTGGGCTGAAATCGAAAAAAGCTGGACAAAATTCCAAAACAGCGTTTTTGGAGATAGAATCATGAAAATTGGTACAAATACTCACAATTGATTGGCAACTAAGCAATGGCATGTCATTGGTCATGTTCTGTCGCCGTTATCGATATACAGGGGCTCAAACATAACCAAAATTCCAAAATTACACCCGACATCAGTTTTCTACGAAAATCTTCCTATTTATGTTGAGGGTGACGCAGTGGGAGGAATTAGGCCGGATAAAAAACTACTAGGTCTGTTAAAACCACTCTTTTACTTTACAGTACTTAACTTTGGGAGTTTTTTTTCAAAATTCAGATGATATTACGTTACAAAATGGCGGACGCTATTTTCACGCAAAATTTCATATTAAGTATTAAATATCTAGCGTTTTACGAAAGTGCCCGTCAATTGACTAATATTAAATCAATTATTGAAGCTTTCTAAAGGTAGATCTGAAATAAAATTGAAAATTCGTTTGTGACGCCGAAAATTACATTTGATGTTTCGTACGCGCGTCCGGAGCTTGAGTCGCGCGCCGGGAGCTGGAAATGCCGTGACCCGAGTAAGGCTTTTCAAGCCATAAGAAACATAACGCTTGTCATTTGTCTTTTTTAATATGTGTACATTGCTATCAATCTCCACAGGCTCTACACGTACAAAATCGTGGGGGTATTGAATAATTAAGGTATTAAAGTGTACGCGAAATCGCGTTCAAGGTTTATCCTCTCATAAGTACACTTTTCATTCACGCCCTCAAAGCCTTAAAACTCCTGTATTTTTCCCACGAAACATTATTTTAACTTCCAGATGGACACTATTAAGGACTTCTTTTCGGTTTTTTGTCCCTTCGCCCCAGCAGTCCAAGCCTTTGACCCTACCAAGAGGTTCACGCAGAAGGTGCATTTTGGACACCGCGGAGCTTTTGGTTGTTTAACGAGAATTTCTACTCAAATCTTTCATCTTCCCTGTGTTAAAAGAAACATGTCCCTGATTTTTACGTCACATTAGACTTAGATTCATCTAGAAAAACTTTAGTTTCTACTTTACTTGAATTATGCACACAGGAAGGAAACAAATTATCGAAAATATTTTAATATTGAGGCACAACCAAATAAATCCTATTCGTCAAAACCCTTAACTTACATTATTTTTACTCACTTCCCTGCTGATACGTTTGATTGAGAGAATTATAGTGAAAGCAAAGCTTAGTTGAAGTTAAGAAGGTTCCGCCGCGACTGTGTGAGTCAAAACAAATACTAAATTCCACATTTTTTATATTTTGTCCAAAAAATCCTGCTTTCGCTGATGAAATGCATTACCTATAGAAACCCAAAAGTAAGGTACAACATATACAGATTATTCCACGAATGTATTTTAAATGAGCACTTTTTTCCAGCCATAGGAGCCGACTGCAGCACCATTTCCTACGAATTACCGCATTTTGTCTTCAAGATGCCTGTATTTTATTTTTATTCAATTACTCTGGATTATTTCCTTCTTAGAGACAGTTTTCCACGAAAACGGCATTTGAATTTTGTGGAAAAATACTATTTTTCCCCGTGTTTCACTCATTCCCCCATTGAACACCATGTAATTTCAAATTCAATTATAGAGTAAAATAACATGGAAGGTATTATTTTGTTGTTCATATCAGATAGAGGACAACTTTTTCTACAAATAGACAGAATATGAATAAAATGACATTAAAGTCATTTTACGGTGGAACCACCTTATTACTTTTTGCATTCATTTTAATTTGGGGATAATATAATTTCTCCGCATTTTATATTAATCATCATACTAATATATAAAAATTGAATGGTGTCTGTCTGTCTGACCGTCTGTCTGTTGCTCAATCACGCAAACGCTACTGAACCGATTGAGCTGAAATTTTGTATGTAGTTAGAAAATGTATCGGGATGTAACATAGACTATATTAAAAATCCGTCAGGGCCCCAAAAGGCCCCCCCTGGGGGTCTCTTGTGGACCATGCTAAGCATTGGGTTCGGTGCAGTGGTTTTATTTTTTGCTTTTACAAATTACTTTCACTCAAGATAGAAGGCTGAAATGTTTTTTAACGGATGGGTGAACAAATGAAGTTACTAATCCTTTCAATCGATTTTCATTTACGCTTCGAAATTGTCTGAATATCATCTTTTTTGCTGAAAATTCTCACATTTGTCTCTGAAATGAACAATAGCATATTTCCTTGGCAACCAGAGATTTGATGTTCAAATGATATTCACGCCTCAGGCATTTAAGTTTTTCTGAGGGGCATGATAGCACGTAGAAATAAAATCTGTAAAAGAAGGGCCCAGAGTCCCAAGGGCCCCATAACAGATTGCTTCGGGGAGTAATCGATATATTCAATACATATTTACAACAAGTATACTCTTCAATGTCTATTCTCAAAGTAGCTCTCATAGGGGCACTGCATTAATATGAGAGAACGTTTACGTAGTAAACGATACACGTAAAGGAATTAAACGTGCCGGAATATTTAGGTGCAGCGAAAAGTAATGGTAATAATGCCTCAGTTGCTACAACAAACACGGCGTTGTTTATTATCTACATCTACATCTACATCTACATATTACCCCGCAAGCCGCCTCAATAGGCGTGTGGCGGGGGGTGTTAGGACACCAGCCGCTTAAAGATAAAAAGGAAACGCTCTAATGAAATTACGCCTAGCATTTATTGAAGTCCCTTATTGTTCGGGGGAAAAACGAATTCCCATACCTATCCGTTCGGCAAAATATCTCTCTTAATTTATCGTTTCTATCGGACCTGGAAATATAGTGGGGTTCTAATATGATGTTCTCCGTGTCGCTCTGAAAGATATCTATTCTCAATTGTTCAAGCAATCTAAGCCTAGCGCGCAGCCTCCGAGTCTCTAGCGGTTCCCAGCCTAATTCGTTTAACATCTGTGTAACGCTGTCAGTACGCCCGTAGCTGTTTTTGACGAATCGCGCAGCTTTCCTTTGTATTTTATTAAGTTCCCGGACTAAGTCTTTCTGCACCGGATCCCATATGCTCGCTGCATATTCAAGGTGTGGCCGGACGAGTGCGAAATAGCACCTCTCTTTTACTTTTTCATCCGAAAATCTTCCCACAATACGCTTGACGAATCCTAGCTTCTTCAGAGCTCTGCCACAAATATTTCTTATATGTGCTCCCCACGATAGGTCCGAAGTTATCGTAACTCCTAGATACTTCACTTCATCTGTCGCCTTTATGTTAACACCATCCACAGCATATACATGGGAATAGTTGGACGACTTCCGCAAGAAATGTACCGCCGTGCATTTGCTCAGATTAAGTTCGAGTCCCCACTCTTGGCTCCACACATGAACGTTGTTTAAATCCGATGATAGAGTTTCAAAGTCAGAGTGATCACTAATTTCACGATAGATGACAGCGTCGTCGGCGAATAGACGTATTTTACTGCTAATTCGAGAGCATAGATCATTTATGTATATAATGAACAAAAGGGGTCCGATCACGCTTCCTTGCGGGACACCTGATGTCACTTTAACGACATCAGAGCTAATTCCGTCAAGAACTACCTTTTGCTTACGATCACTCAGAAAGTCGCGTATCCAGTTTACTACTGTTTCGTTTAGGCCGCATGACTGTAATTTGTATAAAAGTTTGTTATGAGGTACCGTGTCGAAAGCTTTCTTAAAATCTAGAAATAATGCGTCAACTTGTCTTTTCGATTCGCCAGATTTGAGAACGTCATGAAGAAAGAGCGCGAGTTGTGTTTCACATGATCTACCTTTCCGGAAGCCGTGCTGACAGCCATGGAGGACGTTACGACTGTCCAGGAACGTCATGATATTGCCTATAATCGACGTTAATGAAATTGGTCGATAGTTCCCTGGGTCGTGTCTGTTTCCCTTTTTGAATATCGGTGTAACGTTTGCAATTTTCCAGTCTAATGGTATCTTTCCTTCAGACACTGACTTCTTGAATATTATATCTAAGAACGGTGCGATCTGTGGCGCTAACTCCTTGAGGACACGCGCGGGTATTCCCTCCGGACCCGGAGATTTACTATTTTTTATCGACTGTAGCTGTTTAGTTATCCCATATCCCATTTTACTCAGGTATATTACATGTAGTGGAACCATCTGCCTCTCATGATGATTGCGAACTGTTTTTTATACCAATTTTCACATCATACGAACTAACGAAACAACGTCAACGAGTATCATACTAGGTTAAGAACTCCTCTGGGTTAAGACTACGCTGACAGTATTCTTCAGGCTTTGTGGTTTTTCTTCGAAAATACATTAAATTTTTTTCCCACCCGTTGAATTTTATTACGATTGCGAACAGTTTATAGACCAATTCCCACATCACAAACGTTACGAGTTATTTAAATATGTTAAAAAGTGTAAAAGTGCAGTAAACTTACATTCACTCAATCATCGCGTTGCCTATTCAAGACTCACTCGCCGCTGTGTTTTTCTTCCTTGGACGAAAAAATATATCCATCAACATGCCTAAACAAAAAAAGAGTAAACTTTCGAATAAATCTTCTAGAGCAAGAGGAATGTGTTATTTGCGAGAAAATGAGCCCTTGCAAGAAAAACGACAAAGATAAGACTTGGATGCTCAAAGACATGCCCACCAGCGATCTCATGATCATCTCCCCGTGGTGTTTCAGGGGTTACGCTAAGAACCGCACAAATTTTTTCCTAGCCCAACCTACGGACGAGTAACAAGCTATAAATCTGGTTCAAATATAGACCCATCTCTTTCGAAACTTCAATCTGTATTTAAATTGTGGAAATTATAATGACGTCACTACATGCTTCTTACCCGAAATAATAACGGAAATTCTGCGCAATGAACAACATCCGTGCATGAAAATTGGCAAGTGCACTAAGAATCACCATAAATTTTGTATTTAGCAACCGAAACCAATAATTATGGCTACCCTTTATGCCGAAGGCGCAGTCCGGGTAATGAAGGATTCATAGGACAAATAAACATGGCTGCTGCTGAAAATGCTCATTTTGACGGAGTCAACCGCTGGATTGTACTCTACTATCCAATCCTGAATAAGATACTCAACGCATATATCAACGTTGAATTGCGCAACTCAATTAAGTCGTTGAATGCCAATATATTTATGTACACAAGGGAAGCCATCAAGCTGTTATTCACTCAGAAGACGGCTCAAGAGCACTGGAGGGACGAGGTGAGGGACCATCTATCAATCTGGGTGCTATTTAAGTAGTGATAAACCTGCGTGGCCCATTTGTGGGTTTCCCGTGCATGGAAGAGGACAAACAGTCACTCAACTCTCCGTGCACCTGGAAAACGGTCAGCGTGTCTACTACAACGAACACTACATACAAGATAGGATACGAACACCTCAAATGATCACGCTGACAGCATTCTTCAGGCTTTGTGGTTTTCTTAAAAATAAGTTCAATGTTTTTCACACCCGTTGAATTTCAACGGGTACCTTCAGCTAGTTAATTATAATAATCTCCGCATCGCTCTACTGTGGTCCGCGGCGCGACGGTTAGTTTTATTTCACCTGAACAAGTAATTTCAATTTGAATTTTACTTCGAGTCAGTATGGTAGCCATTTAACAAAAAGCAATTATAAACACAATTCATTTTGAACACTTGTTTTACATTGTTCCAAGGTTGTATCAATGTCCCTCCAACGAATCGTCATCACTACTTTAGTCCATTGATTTCTCACTTATTTCTTACAAAACCAATAATACCTTCAATTATTCTGGCATTTTCTTACTTCTCCTCTGTTTTGGGAGATTGCTTAAGGAAATAAATGGATCTGACGTTAACATAAGCCTTTTGAATAAATCCTAATTTGTGGTCACTCTGCAGTACTTCCTAGTAAATTTCTCTCGAAATTTCCGAACGTCCTTATCTATAGCCTCCATTGCCTCTTCCTATTTCCGAAGTAAATTTCCCCTCCATGAATGAGTACTTTATGTACTGTAGGTGACATGTAATAAAATGCGTAGTACTCCACGTACACTTCAGTGGTTTTGAAGCAGTACTGACTAAATGCCTTGGCGTTAAGTTGTTGTCCACTTGAAATTGCTTTCAAAATTATTGAAAATCTATGTATGAGATACAGTTTAATCCCTGGAATGAAAATGATAATCAAATGCATTAGCCACGATGCACACATACACTTCCCTGCTACTTACTACGAAATTGAGTTAAAGTTGTTGTATTAAAAATAATTTACATTCAATATACTTATAATAAGCTATTTTTCAGCTTATATGCGCCGAAACGTCCCACAATATGTGGAACGTTTCGGCGGTAATGGCGCCATCGCCGGTAGAAGACTTGACCATTAAGTGATCGTACCTTTGCCAATACTTCTTCTTACGTCTTCAACAGAGAACCCAGTTTCCTCCATAATGCTAAATATACTTGTAGTTACAACCTCGAAGCATAAGTATTTCCCCCTCCTGCAGCACGAACTTAGAGTTTGAGTATGCCAATATACACCAAGCCTGCTGTCCTCAGACCATTCCGCTCGCTTCTGGCACATAAACTGAGTTTTCTTAAAGGAGAGATAACAGGAGATCCGTTTGGGAAAACATTTGACATACCTTACCCTTAACTACCTAGCTATTTAAAAATAAAATTCAGACATTTTACCCCTATTCATCATGTTTAGTGCAACAGAAAGGTAGACTTATGGCTTGCGCTCTTTCAAATATGTTTTCCATCATTTTTAGAGCAATATGTTCAAATTATCCGCCTCAAAAATACCAAAAATTTTAAAAACTAGAAAAGTCCCGTATCAAATAGAGTTTCGATCAGGTGAGTGAAAAAATATTGAGCCAACAACAGAATATTTGAAAATTTCGTTTCATTATTTCAATGTAAATATCCGTATATTAAGTCTTATTGTTATAAGAATTGAAAGGATTTCATTTTGCCTAGCCATCTTCTTCAATTCAAACACTTTTTTAACGCAATGATTTTCTCCCTTATCCACACAGTATTTCTTTGCTTGTCTCACCCTCTTACACGCGTATTTTCTTCATTATTAATCATGATCACGTCTCAAAAGCTAACAATTCGAATTCACTACTCTAACACCAAACTTCTTAATTGTGTAGGTACGAATTTTAAAGATCTCACAATATGTTTACAGATTCATACAATTCTTTAAGTCCCCGTTGTCCATTTTCAACATTTGACCATTTTTCTTGCACCGGTACAATTTCTATGTATAACAGTAGCAAAAGATCCTGGCGCAGTCCTGCGCGGCGGAGAGGGGAAGGTATAATAGGAGGCAGTAAAAAGAAAGCACCTAGCGGGAAGTTAGGGGGGAACTCGGCCGAACTCGAAGCAAGGGTGCCAAACTATTTCGCCAGAAAGATGAAATTTTGCCTTCAACTGCTACGCGCATGATACGAATCAACGATGGGAAATATCTTTAGGGGCGTAAGTAAATGTAAATAGGCAACTGCCGTTTCGCATTAAAAAAAGAAATCCATTCGCAAAAACGAAAAAAAATCTGTAACAGGCAAATAACATTGAAAATCTCAGGCGAGTACCAGTGAAAAGCTTCCACTTCACGTACACGACGCGTTACGGCTCTTAAAGCCATCCATCAGGCGACTGACAAATACTGATAAGCATTATAGATAATTCCACAAAACAAAGCTCCAAATAATAACAAAATATGTTTCTGCTAAGTATATAGGGCGTGGTGTGCATAATTACTTATGAACAAAATTATGCTGGAAAAAATACATTCAAAATAGGTAATTTATTTGGACTAATCACTCACACATTCACTATCACTTAAAACTTCGTCACTCTTCAAATGTATTTTAGCATTGTCATGAACCCCAACAATGACTGCTTCCCTTTCAATATAATCATTTTCAGTCTTCTTTACTATATTACGCACCTTTTCATACACTTCCACTCCGTTTTGATCGTAACATTCGACCACTAACTTCATCACCTCTTCAACTTATATACCTTAAA
Source organism: Pyrrhosoma nymphula (assembly GCA_963573305.1). Taxonomy (NCBI): domain Eukaryota; kingdom Metazoa; phylum Arthropoda; class Insecta; order Odonata; family Coenagrionidae; genus Pyrrhosoma; species Pyrrhosoma nymphula. The sequence continues at coordinate 117,356,338 of OY754330.1, forward strand.
AACAAAATATTATATGCTGGAAATAATTCGGAACACCAACAAATAATAACAATTTCAGTGGTGGCTCTTTTCGACAGGCTTTACAGATAAAATGCTGACGTGAGTTAAAAAAAATACACACACTTTCATGTAAACAAAGAATGCATCGCTTCTTCTGAAAGAGTTGCGCTTCAGCTAAAATACCTAAACAATACATACTACCCTTCGAGCCTCCGCATGGGCGTGTGGCAGGGTGTTAGGACATCAGCCGCGTAAATGTGCAATACAAAATCATGAGATTCATAGTTAGTGAAGTTCCAGTAATACTGATATGATAGCAGTTAGGTACTCTTGATTCGATGCCAAGTAATATGGTACCGATACTAAGCATTTGAAATTTTACTCATACGTATCAATACTCTGCTGATAGCATTGATATCAACGATAGCATATATGGATATCAACTACAGATCTCGAAGTGTTGTTGCGCGGGTGGGTTTCCCTGAGTGACCTTTGTACCGAAGTTGCTTCGTTGCTATGTTCTGGATCTTCCCGCCTTTTTCGTTTATTTCATTCTTGTACTTACGCTACAACCTATTGTTTCCGATAGCTCCCCCAATTAGGAAGGCGTGGGCCTTTTTCAGCAAAAAAGATTCCCAAGTTGTTCAAGTCAGTGCATGTTTAAAGTCTGTGAAATATTCCGGGAATGCCTCAAATCTGTTGAAGTAATAAAAATTGAATTATCCTTCTTAATTTAGCTCAATCAATAAGACAGGGTGAGTGATATATTCAACATTAAAGCTTTTATATATTTATTAAATATTCATAAAGGCATCCATTCAAATCGATATCGGGTTCTTTCGGCATTTTTTTCGATTCGATACTTATTCCTTGGATCTTCCGCCATCCAAGAATAGATGCATTCACAATTTCGCATATACCTATAAAAAATAGTCAAAAAAATCGGAAGGCTGTCGCCTAAGAAAAACTATTTTGTGGTCTCTTTAAAGCTAGTGTTAATGTCTCCTCCCTGAGGGGGCTTGAAATCCTTGCTTATCCAAAACGATGGATTAAAGAGTCTTCATCAAAATAGCTTAGTAAAGCTATATTTGAGAATGTTAGTTCACAAAAAAATGTCACCGTCAATGCACCTGTGGCTTCAATAAATCTTCCACATCTGTTCTGTTAATACTCTAATACGTTATCCCCCATCCGTGCATTCTAAAATTCCAACTTAATTTCGAACACAATGGACTTCAACAGATGATCATAGGACATACTCCTATTCATTGAAATACAAAAAAAAGTGAACGATAACCATCACCTCGGCTTGAATTGAGGCTATTACCGCTGGCTTCGAAACACGATCTTTTAAACACGTTTACGAAAACTCTCACCGGATAAAAGCTATGTTTTCCTTTAAATACGCTATTCAGAAAATGTCTGTGGAGGTTAAACGGAAAAAATGAGCCGAATGCAACGATAGTTCTCTACATAGCGACTAATCAACTCTCAAGTACCACTTAGTAGTTTAGCTGTGTCTATGTAGAGGACTCTGGCAGTAGCATGTAATGCGAAACATCTTATGTCCGTGGAAGGAACTTATATGTAAGTCCATGGTGGCATTTGTATCGATACGACGATAATTCAAACCGAATACCTCCAAAAGAGCTGTTGAACCGTTTTCACTGGCCTACAAACAAAATATATCTACGAATGCATCATGTAATGCCATCAGTCGCTGAGGAATTTCCAAGCGTCATTTAATACCTATCTAGTACAAAGCAGGTCAAGTTAAGAAGGCATGAAATTAAAAATAGTTTTGGTTTATCTCGATGGAAATGTATTTTAATCATATGGTTGTTTTAGGAACACGTAAAATTTCCGTACTTCATTTTATCTCTAACAATAGTTTCAGCACTTAAATGTCAATTTTCATTTTATCTTGGAAATGGCAAAACCATAATTGGTGTCTAAAAACGGGGTGAAAAAAATTTGCAAATGTTAAACATTACAATAACACGGGCCAAGAAGACACTCATTATACAGCGACTATTGCATATTCGTAGTATGATGAATGTCTCCACGGAGTACCCAAGGAGGGATCGGAATTTCACAGGAAAATCTGAGCCACTGCCGGGATTTGAACCCGGTCGCTCGATATATGAAGACGGTACCCAATCCAACATACCTCGCGAATCCCCAAATGAAAATAGCAGCAAATAAAGATTTAGTACCGATGTAAACGATCAGATCGTGAAACTGTGTATCCATATATCATGGGAAGTAACATATTCATGGAAGGTTTGGGAGAGAATTTATTTATGGAAGCGAACTACCATCAGATGACTTTCACCGAAGAAAATGTGACAAGGGGACATTACATCAGGCATTCAACAGTATACAGACCATGTACCCCACTAATTAAGCGTAATTAAAAGCAAAAACACACCCCATATAAAAGAAAGGAGTGCGACAAGGACTGAAAAGCCTTCGTAGAAAAGGAAAAATATGTAAGTCCTTTCATATTTTTCCTTTATGAAGCAGAGGAGAAACTTCTTACACCGTGGCTCAACACGATTCACCTAACACTTATTAGCCCATAGATCGAGAAAACTTGGCTCGTTCAGAATGATGAAGACGTTCATAACGTCGACATGAAACCGGTCGTAAAACGAAGAGGGAGCGGTTCATGAGCGCTTAGCGCCGCAGCAAAAAAAAAACAAAAAGCTCTGTTTTACGCAAAACTCACTCCGCCATATCATGGAGTGTTTATTTTTTCTCGTGGTTACGCACCCTATTTCCCCGAAGCTCAATAACAAGTGACATCCATGCATTCTAGCATCTTTTTCGAACTCATACTCGTCCAATTAAGAATCAGCTTGGTATTATAAGCATCATTTCGTGGTCCAGTCTACCAATTCGTTCGTATAAAGACATTAATTACATGTATCTTTTAAGATAATACGCGATAACGTGTTCGCAAAATAAACATAATAATTAACTTTGAATGGAACTCATTCGCAACTGAGTGAGATAAAAATTAAGAATGGGAATGCTGGAAGAATTCATTTCCATTCATTTGAGTAGTCAACCAGCTGATTGATATGTTTTTGGACAATCCTTATCCTAACACCCCAATTTCTGGGGCACCATGTAACTTAGGCCTGTGCGATTATTCGATTAATTGAATTGTCGATTCAATTATTTTTACAATTGATCGATTATTTCAGCACATCGATGTCGATTGCAGTAATTGACTCTATTGTCATTTTTTTCAATTGTCAACAGTTGTTCGATTGTCAATTGTTATTCAATTCACAATTATTGTTCGGCAATCGATTAATTAACGATTATTGAAAGGAAACTACTAATGCTTGCGGTTGACGCATATACATTCCGATTATATACTGAGGTCGATGGAAAATTTACTATCGCGTACGCTACTCAATACAATACACTTTATGCGTGAATTTATTATACTGTGCCCCATTGAATGGTAATAAAATACAGGCAACAAATCATCGTAGCTTCGGAGTAATTAGTAAATAATTACAGGAAATGAAGTCGAAATGCGTTAGTTCAATAGAAATGGCACCGCGGTCGGCACATATGGCCAGGAAAGTGTTCATAAAACATATAATCGTCGAATAATCTGTATATTTAGTGTCTTAATCTTGTTTATTAATAGCTAAGAACGGCCATCAGTGAAAGCAATAACTTTTACAAGCAGTGGTGCAAGCGAAAAGGTGGATTTCGTTATCTATTTTGACTCACGCAGTCGCGGTGGAAGTAAGAATAGCGGTGGTATGGGCTATAAATCTGGTTAGTAACGGATGATTCCCATTTCAACTTTTAAAAATGTATTTGCATCATTTTTAGGTAGTCTTACCATACAATTTTGTTATATTCATTAATTTTTTCCAACCATGTATACAATAAACACAGCACTTTGATGTTTTTTAAACCCAATTCCGCATTTTAATCCGAAGGGATAAGGAAAAATATCTTTTTCTAATACTCAATCGGGAGGAATTCGAGAATAGGTATCGAGATAGTAGGTATCGAACTCCTCACATCCAAGAGGGGCATTCTTTCCGTTGTTCCTCAAATCGATCAAAAACCTCCCGGAAACTCCACGCCATCTCCAGCATTAAAATAAGTATTCCATTGGATACATACGAAAATGAAAATCCAATATTCCCCATGTATTACAATACTTTATTATTCGAGGTAGTCTACCGAACAAGAGTAGGTCTGGATGGATACGGAAGTCCTGCTTATCCTCTCATGTACTCCTTGCAAGAATGGAACTCACAACCCACACCGCACAGAGTTAATTATGTGCACATAATATTCGAATACTATTCACTTTTACGCTAGAATGGCGTAAATTGTGCATAGTATTAGAATATTACGTGAATATTATTAACTCTGTTCTGTGTGGGTATCAACAATCTGCTCCTCCAGCTCGGCATTTTTCCTACCTCCCTTAATCCCATCCATAAAATCTGTTATAATACAGCTTTGCTTGAATCATAAACATTGTCGTGAAGCGCGCTGCTGACACTTATCTGCCCTCTCAAATTCTACATCGGCATAGAACCTTGCACGCCACTTCAAGGGAGCGTAGCAGAGGGTTAGTTATCACCAACTTGCACTGCACAGTACCCTTATTGTTAACTTAAAGTTAACGAAACGACGACAACTAAGGCATTGGAAAAACCCACAAATACTTGCAAAGAGATAAAATTACAACAATATGCAGTACACTATAGGTGTGCAACCAATTTTAGATAAACTTTTCGTATTAATGTATTTAACAACTACATAATAGCAAGGGAATACAGGAGTCATACAAGAAGCATGCCAAACGTGCAGTTAATACTACGTCGCTGATACATCTAAGGTTATGCATGGGACTTATTCTTAATACTAAGGTGACGCAAAAACTGCGGGCAAGTTGTGTGATAAGATATGGTAGCATACATATACATTAATTTTCCAAGCTGAAAGTCGTGCAAAATATTTGGTTCAGAGATTCATGAAATGTCTCGTAGTTGCCTTAGTTTCATCTATACAGTGATGCTTATTGTTGATAAACCAATAAATTAATTAATCTAATACTAATACACTTACTGAAGATGAGAAAAATTATTACTCTTCCCTAAGTCCAAAGTAAAATTTTCAATTTTCATACGCCAAATTCGCTTCAATTGCATTATTTAGATTTCATTTTTTAAATATATTCGCTTTCCTTTATCTAGGGTCGTTATTGACTGTTGTCATCCACACGTCTACATCTACGAAGTACCATGCAAGTGAAATGCAGCTACGCTGGCAGCGTTGCCTACCATGTGCTTCTCTCTCCCCTCGGCTCCTTAGGCGACTCCTTCCACACGAACCTTACCTTCCTTAAATTCACGCACAGCACAGGCGTCCGCCACCATGTTTCGCTACCACTATACTTGAGCTAGGTATAGAGTCCAATAATCAAATTATAGGATGAAATCAGACGCCCCCTAACTTTTTCCTGAAAACTCAGCTTATGAGCACGCTTTACCCACTAACCATTTCGATAAGGGAAACTTTATTTTTGTTTTTTTTTCATTTTTGGGATAAATTCCTCCCAACGTTCCCCGAATCGCCCAACAAAGAGCTACTCCGATGCAACGACCAGAAAAGTTATCCCTCGAGACTGAGTTGGATGAGATGGCTTAGGCGAAGTGAACTGCAGCCAGAATTCCCGAAAACTCTTTATCGACTGGCACATAATCAGCGACCATTATTTCCCACACATTCAAGCGCCACATGGCCGCAGTTTAACATTGCGACATTGAGCTGGCAAAGGATACTTACTCTCGGATTTACTGTTTTTGGCCCGTTTGCCAGAAAAGATCCTCACCGCCAACGAAAGCGTTAAGAGCATTCGTTTTTGGTTCATTTTTAACCCACCCGAGCGGCATATGTCCGGATTTAATCGGCGGATAAAATATTAAACCATTCCCCGCGAAAAACTCTTTCATAGTCATTTCAACAGTGAAAACGATGATATACCACGATTCTTCGACGATGGTAGCCCGGAAAATTCCTGGTGTCGACGGGTTACCTGCTTCAACAATCCTTCGGGTGCAAGTACTTGGGATTTTGAAAACAGAAAACACAAAAATAAACAATGTTGGCATAAAATAGAAAATTCTATTATTAAAAGTCATCAGTTCACATACAGTATGCATGGAAAGCCATGAGAAATAACTGAATTATGGATCAGGTAAAACGTATAACTGAGCTACGAGAGAGGGTTTTCATCAAATGCAGCATGCAAGGAAAGCTACAAGGAATGGATGAATGACTTATTATTCCCAAGTGTTTAGGAAATGTGCGAAATTGTGCTACAAGCAAAGGTTTACCAAATGATATATTTTCTATTCCTCCCCAGCGCCCCTATTGGTTTTAAACATTATAAGGTGGTCTTCATATTGACAAAATAAGTAACTCGGTATGATTCCACACTTTCAAAACTTCAAAAGGACCGTTTTCGTGACCTACTCCTTATCTCTATAAATCAGGAAAAATTTAACAGCATTTCATTTTCTCTGTAATTATCACAGTGAATGTAGAATGCATCCGATAAAGAAAATATCGCTGCTCGAATTTCAGAAAATACATATTGAATGAAACCAAAGTTTGAAATATTAAATTGGAAGTTATTTCTTACGCTTACGAATTTGGCTTCAACCTAAAATTTTATTTTATTCTTTGTAAGTTAAAACTAACTCCATGTCACTGCCAGGGTCACACACAAGCTTAATTACACCGTAGTTCCCAAGATAATTATCTAACATACGAGCATACCTCACACTTAGAATGTGAAACATAAAAAGGGGTTAGCCTTAACAGGAATCTGTCATGGAGAGTATATATACTGTGCATTTATAATTTAGCAAACACAACTCCACATCAATAAAATATTGACAAAAATCTGCCGCCAGTTCATCTGAGAAATAAGCTTTTTTCCTGTTTAACTTTTTCCCACTTCGATGATTGCAGCCTAGTTTTTCATACCCTGAGGAATTTTACAAAAAGTTCCAGTTTTGTCTACTTCCTGTGAAAAATGCACTTTTGATCCACAGGGATAAAATCACATCATTCTAAATCTCAAAAAGTTCTCTCGTTTTGAAGTGGAAAAAAGGAAAAAATTTAATAGAGCCCGCTTTGTGTTCAATCTCCTTAAACATAATGATTCCCAGAACTTCATTGACCTGTTTCCCCTGAGGTCAAAATCTTCAAATATCCTGTGTGTCCCGCAGTTTTGAATCTTCACGTTCCAAAAAATCTGTTACCGTTGCAGCTTCTCACGCATGGAATATGAAATTTGCCGGAGTTAATTAAAGATACAAGCCATTAAAAAAAAATAAAACTTAATATCATTTATCAAATAATTTATCTAGTTTGTAAATACAAAATCCAGGTTTTATTTCCTAATTAAGTACACCATTTAACTAGACCACTTTTATAAGGTCTGGACGACAATATTTTCTCTGGCTACATGTCAAAGTTTTACTATTTCTTATACAATGCTAAAATATCTTTAAACACACAGATTTTGATTTTCCCCTTCTCACGTTTATTTCTACTTTTACATTGATATTGCGGAAAAGTCGTTTTTGTTAAGGCGCCTTATATATGTAATATTATACTTACAAGTTATCCATGATTTAATTAAGGTTATATAATACGATCATTAAATAATTTATGCATGGTCTGTTGAGCTCTATTGATCTTGTTGCATAAAGTACTGTTCCAAGTGAATATTATCCCAAGAACAATAAATAATGACTATTTGTTTAACTGTTATTATTGAAATTATTACAGGAACCAGTAAATAATTAAATTAACTGTTATCAGGAGGATGGTATGGAGCATATAATAATTACCATTTTTCTATTTGCCCAGGAATCACGTGGGGGCGGCCGCCAGCCCCTACCCTCCACCCCCGCCCCCCTCTTAATCCGCCCTTGATAACCATTTCAGTGCGAGGAAAAAATGAATAAATGGTTATAAATATGGTGGAATCTAAATTTCGAACATATAATTTTTAAATTGAGCACTCTGCAACATTAGTTTATATTGATTGATATCTTAACACAGTCACGCGAAGCGATGTTTTCGAATAACTACAATCACTAATTAATTTAAAGGATTGCCAGCAGAAAACTGCTGAGAGGTTATGTCCGAGCATTTAAAGGAACTCGAGTGCATACTACAGGTAAACATTACAAAATTATAGCGGTGGCGAAACTTGGTACCAGTCGCCTGGTACACGGAGAAGGGTCCGGCTAAGGAGCTGAGGAGAGAGGACAGCACACAGAAGACAACCCTGCCAACATAACTGCATTTAAATTGAGATGGCGGTGAAGCGACAGTAGCGCGATTTACGAAAATGTCGACGATAAAAAAAAAGCTGGATCAAAATACGCTGATATTCTTCTCATGTCATGGGAGAAGTGCATTAAAACAATTGGATTGAGATATATGGGGAATTAGAAATTTGATGTGAATAACAGATTGAACATTCTGAAGTTGGTAATGAAGGTTTGCCACCTTGAGTGAGAGAGATAGTCAAGCAAGAAACTACTCATGCGCGCGGGGCCAGTTCGTAGGGAATTGACTCGTACACTGAAAAGGGCCTTCTTCGCAACTCCCACTGAGTTTTGCTACCACTATACTGGCTTCTCTTAAATGACAAACAAACACACTCTCTGAGTGAGACTTATGTGCGGTAGATAATCATTGCAGATTTATTCTTATTCGTACACGTTCACTTAGTACAACCGGGCAAAGTGAAAACTTCTGAAAAATCGTGCCAATTCTGGCATCACGCCACTTCCTCGGAAAAACTTTGTATCGACCGCAAAAATAATGCTGTGAGTAAAAAATCACTCAACCACAAGGAAGTTTTTGATTGCGGATTGAATCTTAACTTCTTGGTAAACAATCTAAAAAAATAGCCAAGTATTGTATAAGGGCTAGAGGCTTTGTGAGATCGTAACCAGCATTTTCCTTTCAGGAGTCTGTCGTGACTGGAAGAGTTAAGTAAGTTTAAACGCCGATATAGTCCGTAACACCGAAGTTCGAATCCGTACGTGCAAAAAGAGCGCCAGTACTCGTTTGTCTTCCTTTCTGTCCACCGAACTTTCTCCATTCTCCTCAACACCCACATCCCAAACGCCTGCACCCTATTTTCATTCTCTCTGCTCAGACTCCAGGTTTCTGCACTATTTTCGCCACACTCCATATTAGACTCTTTGCAAATCTTTTCTTCACGCCCTTACCCCAGGTCCCCGTCAACATATGCCAAAACAATATGGCACAATTAAATTAGGTTGCGTAGTTGAAAATATACCCGGACAACACCACTGCGCACCAAGCATTTACATCTACATCTAGCATCTAATTTAGCATCTACATACTGTCCTGCGAGCCGCCGCAATGGCGTGTGGCAGGGGGTGTTTGTGCCATGGAAAGAGGGGAAGAAAAGGGAAAAGGAGGGGGAAGAGGACAGAGGTGAATTGCGTGTAAGCGATGTGTCTTAAGTTGAGAAAAAAGAAAACATAGTAGCACCACTTTGAACATAAATAGCTTGAATAAATGCTTTTAAACTTACGTGAACAATTTAGCACGTAAAAACGTATCTAATCGATATAAATATACGCAAGCTGAATTCCGCGACTGGGATGTCATAAGGATAGTCACACTGATTGAGGAGTGAAGGAAGTGTGGAGAGGAACTCCGTGTCGGCATTGGCCTACTCATTACGGAAGCCTTTAAGAAGCTCTTTTCCCATGCGTCACCTAAGTATCGACCTTTAAATTAACCTCCAATTCGAAAAATAACAACAAAACAATCAATAAGGAATATGTATTATTAAAAAAAAATACTAGTAAGTGAAGTTCATATTCCTATTCACAGGATCAGTAGACAAACAACGCAGTGCTATGAAATCATTTCTGATTAAAAATTACCCGTAGTCTACGGCGAGAAAATACTACGTCATCCGCAATATGGGGTGTGACGTCACGGAATGGTAATGCTGCCATTAATCCGACGCTTTTATAGGTGAAGTTTAGCTCTTTTGACTAAATCAGTGGAAAAACGGTAATTTGCACAGTGATTTATTTGTTGACGACCGGTTCATACGCAAAGGCGCTAACATCAGGTGCCTTTGCGATAAAACCGATCATCAACAAATAAACCATTGTGAAGATTACAAAGTTAATTCACTGATTTAGTTTTAAAGAATTTTCAACAAATTACGCCAGAGAATATAGAGCTATTCTGCTCTTTTACCCATTTTAAATGAAAATTATAATTTTTATTTCCTTTGCGACGGACAACGAGCTGATATCATTTGATCCTTGGTGCCGAAATATACGCAGATGTGATACCGTGCAGTGACGTCAGATCATCGAAAAGCCGTTTTGGATCACGTGACTTATTAAAATGTAACGCGCATCTTGAACACTATTATTGATGCCTGCTATTGGTCGCTTATATATTTGAGTTTGCATGAAATAATTTCATCACGTACGTTCTCAAATAGGAGGAGTAAATTTTCCCACGTCCCCCATTGGTAGGTAGAACCCCACATCACGTTTATAAATAATTCGGTAGGTATCTAATGATATTAACGTAACCTAAGATTTCACGTAAAATATAGCAAGATATTTAATAAATAAACATAAAGAGTGGGTATTCACTTCCTAGAAAAAGTTCCTGAGTAGCTCTTCACCAACTAGAAAAAAATAAAAATGTTCATCAGAGGGGAACTAAAACTCTAGCAGCTGAAGGCAGACGCAGGGGAGAGAGGATGGATTTTAGAAGAGCCATAGAGAGTCATATAGTTGATGTGAATCACAGATTTAGCAGTCTGAAGTTGGCTATGAAAGTTAGCGATCTTGTGGTCAAACGCGGAGGCTACCTCACTCCCCCGTCCGGAACCAGTTCGTAGGCAATGCATTCTTACACTGAAAAGAGCCCTCAGCGCCACTGCCACCATATTTCCCTACCACTATACAACAAGATACAAATCAATCTGAAGATTTTCATATGATGATAATGGGTGGGTTGTTTTCTATGAGTACTAGGGTCACTCCTAAGGAAATTGTTCATCTTTCCGAAATTCAAAAGCGTAATAATAGGAAGTGTTTCCTTTTTTGTTCTGCAATCCTATCACTCGGAAATTCTCTCACGAAAATCCATGCAGGTATAAGCAGCAGGTGACACATTGAAATCCGATGAAGAAAAAAAAAGCCAAATGAATAAATTAGACGATTCCCATGAATAAATTCCGCGAAATGAAGCACATTTGAAACTGCCTTAAGCAGAATATCGTGGTAACGCGATATTTTTTCCGGAAACGTCGGTTTTCCGCTTAATTCAGGGTCGGATATTGAAATAAAAAGCCGTTGTAACTCCATCATGTCTCATTCATGGGATGCGTTTCATTTAGCTGACACTCCGTTGATAGATGAAAGTAATAAGCAATTACCGAACGATAGTGTCATTTTTTGCATACCTAGTGTTTTTGTACACCAAAGAGGGTGAAATTCCCATTGAAAAAACTATTTGACTTGACCGGGATTCAAACCCGGATCTCTCGATTGCGGGGTAGGTGTGTTAGCCAGTTACGCCATCAATTCATCATAATTTACCTGAATTTAATCGGGGATTTATACAAACAAGTTGTTCTCGTCCCCAGTCTACACTGTAGCACAGGAGACGTTGCTGCGCATGATATGCCACGGTAGCGGAGAGTAAACCCAACATTGTCGCTTTAGAAAAATTCATGATATAAGACACGTCAAGTAGATGTCACTTACATAATTAAAAATGCAGATATTGTGTAAACGAGTAAAAATGAGGATACACATAATTACATTAATAATTCGTCATCTAAATATTCATATACAAAGTAATACATTTTATTAATTAAGAATATTTTTCAATTTTTATTTAAAATTATTAGCACAATTGATGCATTTAATTTTTTTTGATAATCTGTAATACAATCTCAGGCCCATTTATTAAGGCAATAGTTTAATTGACTTAAGGCCGTTTTACGCGGTACATTTGTTTGTACAAACTCTTCCGTGAACTCTTGCAGGAGGCAAAATGTATCGTGGAAAGCGGCAAATTGTATGAAGGCTTGTGCGAATGTCTCAATGCCTGAACGGGAAATAGAACCTGTTCTAATTTCGTTGAGACAAACGTACATTCGTTTGTACAAAATCTTCCATCGTGTAAAACGGCCTTTAGTGTGCATGGATCGCTAAGTTTAGTTGGTTTCTTGTCCTGGCGAAGTGATCATGAAGATCGGAATTTACGGGAAAATCCTGCAGGTTATTTTTTACTTACAACAATGTAGATAAAATGTACATACACGGTACAGGAATTAGTTGCAAATTTGTGAAAATTGGTCCGGAAGATGTTGTTACACCTCTTTTTTGCAATTTAAATACTTCCATGGAGAGATGTGAACACCACCAAAGAAATAAATGTCTGTATAGAATTCGCTACACCACGTACTGCGTAATGCACAAAAGTATACACTCACTCTTTTGCTATTGGCTATACAAGTCTCGTAAAATGCTTTTTTGAACGGCAGTTGCGCTCAATTTATAGGAGTATAACTTTAAAAAATAAAGTCTTGACCTTCGGTATTAATGCTTCAATATGCTACCCGGTAGCACCCAATGAATTGACAAAAAATAATACCCGGCCGTACCAAATTCATACCGGTATTTTTTGCCCACTCCTACTTACTTTCTGGGATTATACTTTTTCCGGTGAAGACAGTTTTCAGTTCATCTTACGTTCGGCTTAAGATAGGATACACTTTATTATACAAATATTATCCTTCACTGTATATTCGTGAAGACATTGCAATAGCCCTCTAATTCATCCGGATGGGGATCCACACATTTGTCACCGTATCTGTGCAAATCCTACGAGTTAGACAAAAACATTAATCCACCCGCATGTATGGAAATTCAAAGGAAGATTATTAAAAATGTATTTACCACACACGAGCCCGCATATTCCACCGATTCGGAATATTTTTCCCTATTTCCGAAACATGAGTAAGCAATGCATATCATCGCCACAATTCTCGAATAGGAATGTGGGCATTTCTTCCCGCTAATTGCAACCGCTGCTGCCTTTACCAAGGCGGGAATTCACAACCAACGAATGAATTAAGGGATTTTCTGCACGCAAAGGATAGCAAAGAGCGTACATTCAAAAATAACATAACCAAAACCTGGATAAGGGACAATCATCACTTATCCGCCGTTCACTCACGTACCAGGTGAATGACTATGTCATTCACCTGGTACTCCGATGTCACCAATTCCGCGAAATCATATTCATATATCAAACACAAGCGTTTCGGCATAAGTGACATAAATAACATTAGAGCACATTTTTAAATAACATAAGAGCTCACTCCGCGTGAGTGTCTAATGCACTTAGAACGAAATTGTGGCGTTGACAAACCTACTTATCGTGACTCATATGTGAAGTTATGAAAAATATGGGTAATATTCATTCGAATATGAACTAGCGCGAAATTAGTGAACTCACGAGTAACTTCAGTAACGAAATTAACTTCTTGACCTGACGAAATTGACCTAAACTGATAGGTTAGGGATATATTCACCGTTACTGGACGGAGGGGATATAATTCAGCTCAAAAATTACACATTTGGGACTTAAAAAAGTAAAAGAAGATTACTTAGATATGCCAGCTGATTGGTGAGGGGTTTGAGCGATCTCTGAAAATGAAACCAATGACTCTATACAAACTTACTCCATAGTGAAATGACAGAATCTACATCTACATCTACGATGTACCGTGCAAGCCACCACTAGGGTGTGTGGCACGGGGTGATTCCACACCAGGCATGCAGCACTCGTCCCAGAACAAATCCGAACCTCGCACGCTCCCCCTGGCTCTAGGCGCAGGCCAAAGGTAGTCAGGAGAACAGTGCGCAGTCCAACCGGAAACTGGGAGAGTGATACGTAAAAGAACATACAAACATGCAGAAAAATGCTGTAGACACATCTAGTGGTTAATATTACTGATACTGTTAATTATTAAAACTACGAGATGCTACCTCATGCAAAGAACAAAATAAAATAATGCCGGATCATAAAAGAATGCGATCATCTCCATCGTCTCAGGCTCAACTTTGTGGAAGTTCATTATATATTAAATGAAAGGAAAACTTTGTTCTATTCCACATATTTACTCTCTGGTACTACTAGTTTCGACGCAGCGGCGTCATCTTCAGGTACCTGAAGATGACGCCGCTGCGTCGAAACTAGTAGTACCAGAGAATAAATATGTGGAATAGAACAAAGTTTTCCTTTCATTTAATAAGACAGAATGCGAGTTTGACTTGAGAAATATAGACATTTAGTAAGAATAAAGGGAGATTATTTTATTAATGTAACATCCCGTTTGGTTTCGGCGTCTTTAAATCTAAATAATATAAATTTAAATTTTCAAAACTTTATAAACATTTGAAAATTATTTATAAAAAAACATATTTTACCTGGAGGATTACTAAAATGCATAAGTATGAAAGATTAAAAATGTCAAGCATTATTGTAATTTACATTTGTTGACGCAACACATTTAACATTCTTCAAGCAGCATAATAAAAAGTTACAATATTTCAACCATTAATCTCAAAAATGTGAGATATGTGTCTTATGAATCTTTAAATGAACTTCTTTCGCTATTTTCTGAAGTCAATGTTTACTAAAGTCATCCAAGCCGATTCAACGTCGAGCTAACAGCTTATATTTATATATTTCACCCCAAAAATTACAGTCATGGCAAGGTTTCACGATTAGTTCATTCTTTGGGACCTGCGAACTATTTTTGCATTTTGCAGGAGATAGAATTATTTCCCCCTAGAAACATTCCCTGTATCAAAGGGGGCGATTGGTAGTGACCACAGTCATGTAGCTGCAAAGCCATCCGATCACGAAAGGAGTGGCCGGGAAGCCAAGTATGGCATTGCATTTGACCAAGTCCCACCATAAAATTATTTTAATTTAATCTGTTTTGCATAATCGAGTTACTAACGGAAACACGAGCCCTCTCTCTGATAACGTTAACAAAATTTTACCTATGCAGAACATATTTTTTTCGCAGATAACACTTGACGTAACGTGGACTTCAACATCAGAATGGGTGCAGCAGAGGCTAGTCAGTTCAATAGAAATGGCTCCTTGAAATGTAAAACGCATTCATTGAAAATATAGTCATCAACTAATCTACGTGATTTTTAACTTACTTTTACAATATCTAAGTAAAAAGACGTCGTCGATTTTCCCCCAAAGGTAGGAAAATGTTGAAGCAAACAATCTCATCCGCATATCCAATTATTATAAAAACGTAGAGAATATAAAGCAGTAACAAAAATAATAACACAGAAAATGAGATAAAAGCAAGGGGGAGGGGGGGCACCACCCCTTCCATTTTGCCAGGGGCACCAGAAACCCTGGGTACACCACTGGGTATTCATCAGATACGAAAAAATGAGGGATTTATCATTTTTTTAATCACGCCGTCACGAATGAACCTCTTTTAAGTGGTTAAGTCATAAAGGCATTAAAAGCCTTTAGTTACAAAACAATTAACAAATATTTACCCAAAACAGCCAGCAATAATCAAATCACCCTGTTTGTCTAGCTAAGGGATGTACCACGCAACCGGTTCATCCGAATAGAACGCCTTCAAAGCTCCCATTTTGACATGCTTAGGGAAGAAAGAATCCATTAATGACTAAATTAAGTTTTATTTAACGGAACTTCGCGGAAATAATTACTTAATCAACTGTTTTTTAGAGAATTTTTGTTTTTATACCTTGTGATTATAACGTTAACAGAATCTGCGCACACGAAGATAAACGGAGAAAAGAAAATGCCTGTGCACTTCATTTTCAGCAAACTATGTTACATGAATTATCGTTGCATTATAACAAAAAATAATTTTCACATTCTGAGTGACTTTTAGGATGGCAACCAAAATAATTTTAGTTGATGTGCATGGAAACGAGATAAGACATAGTTATTTAGGATGTAACCCATGAAGGAACTCACGAAACGCGTTAAATTAATGCAGTTTCAAGAATAAAAGTTTGAAACTAGAGTCAAGCTAATATGAAGAGCAGTCGGTATTAGCAACGAACTTAAGTACGCATTCCGATCCTCTCAACTTTTAATTCGTATACAGTTAATGGTATCAGCCATTTGTTCAAAGTTGAATCATTACAACCTCTTAAATATACATCAGTTATTAAATGATTTACCGCAGTTAGCAATGATCAGCATTAATCAGAGGCGAGAATAACGGAGAAGGGAAATGATTAATTAAAACTGCGCAATCAACTGTTTTATCAATTTTCATTTCGCTTATTTTCGCTAAAGCGTTGAGTTATGAGGAATAAAGTTTTTATTTTGATTAACTTAATCTCTCAGGATGCAACAATAAGCGCAATAAATACATCAAGAGCACTGGATTGCAAAGTTTCAATCAATTACTTTCTTTGTGGAACATGAAATTTCACAAAGTATTGGGTATTAGAAGAAAACTCTGAAGAGTCCAGTGTTTTCCTTTACTTGCAGATATTGCTGATCATGTATACAAAGCAATGATGATGTCTTTAGCTTAGCCTCAAAGCACATTTGTCTTACGTATTACGCATATAACATATATTTCATGAACAACAAATCTTTTTTATACTAAATTTTAAGCAAGTACCTTTCGAACAGCATTTCTATATTGTATATATACTAGTATTGCACCCTCTTGATTTGTTTTCCACAATCACTCATCAAAACGCTTATTACAACGGACTCCTATCGTCCAAATGATACCTACATATTTACCGCCTATATATTCTGACCCATCATTCACGTCTCACCAAAATGTCTTGCTCTATGATATACTTGAGCATCAAGTAAGAAAACTTCGCCCAATCTCACGATTAGGGTATCGGGAAAGAATGAGCGAATTTCTTCATCTACATCTGCACGCAACCATGCGAGCCATCGTAGGATCTTGTGGCAGGGGGTGTTAGGACACCAGTCATGAAAAGGGGAATATAGAAAATTAGTGGAAAGAGGCAAAGGACAAAGCTAGCTGAATTGAACGGAAAGCTCGAGAGTCTCGCCCTGCTTCTGTTACCGATGGCGTGCAATAAGAAGGAATTTCTGTGCCTATCCGTTCGTTAATGCATCTCCCTCATTTTGTCACTTCTAACAGTTCTATAGATCAATGGTGGGGGTTAAATTGATCTCCTTCGTGTCATAGCGGAATTCGCGTGACCTGAATTTTTCAAGTAATCATGGTGAAAAACGAGAGGAATTATCGACTATGTAGAGTCGCGATATGAATATAGGTTGAAGAGGACATATAATATGGACATATGCATCTTCCAATTACCAGCCAAGTTCCCAGAAAATCGAAATTATAGCAGCGCATTTGCAACCTATTAAAGGTTTCAATCCATCGTTTAACAGGGATGAGGTCAGAATAAAGGGTAGGATAACCAAAATTGGATATATATTGCAGATGTAACGACGGAGGTGCTTATATAGAGATAAATACTGTCCAAAAATCTTCAATTTATTGGTCTTAAAATTACGTTTTTGGGGCGCAGTCCCGTCAACATCTTTTTATCTCAAATGTCTCAACAAACTCCATCCTTTCTCTTTCTTCAACAATCCACAAACAACCAATAAACAAAATGAACGAAGACAAACACGAATTTAGTTATCAAATAAATACAAAAGTGACAATAATTATTTAAAAAGTACAGGAAAATAATTGTACAGCGATAATTCATCACACATATATAGAAAAAGGCTAGGAAAACCAAATTGTATGATGACATAATTGCACCAGGACTTCTGTGCAGTCAGATTATTTCAACTCTCTTTTACTTTGCGGGAATGCGATAATTATATCATTCATCATGAAAAGTATTCACAGGATATGAAAAGCGACGGTTAGAAAACGCCTTGCAACACCTTAAACCCAACTCCAAGATGCTATTAAAAACTAGAGAGCTAAATCGCAATGAAATAACAGGAACTATTTTAGAGCAAATATTTTCGTGGTTTATTTGGAGATATACCAATATTTCACAAATTTTATGAGGTACGCCTACACCGGAAGGTTTCGCACAGGAGCCTTTCAACAAGGGAGCCAGTACAATGCCAAACGCTGGAGAACATTTTAATTTAAGCACTTCGAGCATTGGGAAACTCACTTCCAATCACAGTAGAACCAGTTAAAGTGCCCTGAAAGCGTCAATTACGGGGACCAAGAGTGCCTTGGATTTCAATAAGCGACTTTTTCCCGATTTTTCTTATAATAATGATGCATGTTCTCTCACCCTTTACCGGATGACAGTGGATTTAAATATACAAAAAATATGTGGGTAATCGCTTATATATACACAAGAAAAGACTTTTTCGCTAGTCAGATATTCAAGCGCGCATTCGATGAATTTGGTGGTTTCCTTTTAAAATATCATCAATATCCAATCAAGCCGAAAACCACTATAGTCGTTGTTTTGAAAAAACGCCCCCTTCCCACTTTAATGGTTTAACTTCTTTTGGTCTTCTATAACCCAGAAAGGTCGGGATAATCTAATGAAAACCATTTTAATTTTCCCTTTGCATCTGTTATTTTCTGTGATCCCTCGAATGGTATTAACTCTGCCTTCGCTCAGGCGATATTAAGGATATTCCTAACGTCGACTTTTTTCCCGTCCAGCCGACAAAACATTTCACGTTTTCTTTATCTCCAAAAATAATGGTAGATGAGAAACTCTCTTCTACGACCACAGCCTTTTTAGCCGAGTCAAAAGATAAGGAGAAAAGCACCATACGAGTGATACGGATAATAAACTTTCAGCAAAACACAGACTCTCGATATTATTTTACCCGACATTCACATTAGTAGAGACAGCAAGGATTGATAAATTTAGCCATTTGCGAATCTGAAAGTGGGAAGGGTGTGAGGTTATTAATCTTTAAGAGGAAGTTCCACTGCGACTGTGTTAGTCAAAACAAATGCTGAATTCAAACTTTACCATTGCATTGTTTAGATAGTACGACACCATATGATAATACAAGTTGACAACATGCTTCAGCGATTAGAAAGAAAATTAAGGCTCAAAATATGCAGATTATTCCACATTTTTGCGACTTGTATTTTGAATGAACACTTTATTGCAGCCAATAGAGCACGTTCGTTCGATACATCGATCGTCTTCCACAATCGAAAGAGCAACATATTTCAAAGCGAACGACTATGTCATAGGCGCTAACTACAGCAATACTTATAAGGAATGAATGCATTTTATATTGAATTGCATATATATATATATATATATATATATATATATATATATATATATAAATAGACTATGCCACAGGTGGGGCGGAATTAAATATAAACACATAAAAAAAGAACACTCACAATATTAGTTGATATTTCGGTTGCTAGAACCTTTCTCAAAGGAAGACGGATACAGAATGATGGACAGGCAGGGAACAGAAGGTAGGGTGAGATGGGAGGAGAGAGGGGTAGGAAGGGAGAAGAGGGGAGGGGCGGGAGGGGGTCAGAGGAAGAGGGAGGGGCAAGGAGGGGAAGAGGCGGGAGGGGTTCAGAGGAGGAGAAAGGGATGTGGAAAGGAGAAAAGGGGAGGGGCGGGAGGGGATTAAAGGAGGGGAAAGGGGAGAAGGGGCGGGAGAGGTCAGTGAGAGCGATTTAATCCGGGCGGATTGTGTGCGGAATAAAGCCAGATGCAGGCACCTTCTAGCGTACGCAATTGAAGGGGAGAGGCAGAGGGAGGGAGGGAAGCCAATACGCCTACACGGAAGCATTTATCAAAAATGAGATTGTGGGAGGAAGCATGGATCGGGACGGGGAAGGAGGCATTGGGCGAGGACGGCTTGCAGCTGGCTCGGTGGCCGGTTATTCTAACGCTGAGGGCGTTGGTGGTGAGACCAATGTAATATGAATCACACAGGTTGCACAGGAGGATGTAAACCACATTGTGGGAAGTGCATGACCGAGAGGGGACGGAAGGAAGAGGGTGGGAGAGGAATTTAGCGGGGAGGGGGTCGGTGATAAGGATAGGGCACGTTTTGCATCTCGCGCGATGGCAGGGGTTGGGTGGGGTTTTAGAGCTAGTATAGGGTTTAGTCAACGGTTTGGTGGTTTTTAAGATGCTGGAGAGGTTAGGGGGACGCCTGAAGGTGAGAGATGGACATATGGGGAAAGTGTTTTTGGTAGTGAGATTGTCGGAAAGGAGTGGGAAAAGGTTTTTAATGATTTTTTTGAGGGCATGGACGCCTGGGAAGTAGGTGGTACAGAGGGAGAGGTTGTAATTATTCTTATTTTGGGTTGGTTTAGGAGGAAAGGGTTTTTTGAGAATTCGTTTATTGAGAAGAGTCTCAGGATATCCTCGTCGGAGAAGGGATTGGTGTAAAGAGGAAAGGAATTTATCAAGGGAATCGGGGTTATTACATATGCGAAAGCCTCGTGTGGAAAGAGAGTAGGGGAGGGATCTTTTAGTATGGGAGGGATGGCAGCTGTTATAATGAAGATATTGCTGCTTATTAGTGGGTTTGATGTGGACTGAGGTGTTGAATTGGTGGTTGGAGAGAGTGATATCTACATCAAGGAAGGTGACATGGGAAGAAGAGAAATGAGAGGTGAAGGAGACAGAAGAGAAATCGTTGAGAGCGGAAATAAATGAGTTAAAAGAATCGACGTCATGGGGCCAGAGAAGGAAAATGTCGTCGATGTATCGGAGCCAGAGTAAGGGTTTCAGGGGTTGTGAGGATAGGAAGGACTCTTCGACACGGCCGAGGAAAAGGTTGGCATAGGAAGGGCTGAATCTACTGCCCATGGCGCAGCCTTTGGTTTGAAGGTAGAAACGGTCATTAAAGGAGAAGGAGTTATGAGTCAAGATGAAGTGGGACAGGTCAATAAGGAAATCGGAGCTAGGGTTATGAGGAGTAGGGCGAGTATCAAGAAAATGCTTAACGGCGGATAAGCCTTCGGCGTGGGGGATGGAGGTATATAGGGAGGTGACATCAATGGTGGCCATGATGATGTCGGAATCATTAGGGAGGGGGGTGGAGAGGAGGCGATCAAGGAAATGATAGGTATCTTTGATGTAGGAAGGCAGGGAATGGACTAAAGGCTGAAGGTAATGGTCGACGAAAGCGGAGATGCGTTCAGTAGGGGAGTGGCAAGAGGAAACTATTGGCCGGCCAGGGTTGTTGGGCTTGTGTATCTTCGGAAGGATATAGAAGTGGGGAGTGCGGGGATGAGCGGGAGAAAGTAGAGAAATATCATTGCTATTGAGACCTTCCTTGGGACCTTTGTCTTTAAGGAAAGAGATGATCTCCTCGTGGAATTTTGGGTTTGGATCGTGAGAGACGGGAGCGTAGGAAGAGGGGTCCGAGAGTTGTCTGAGGGCTTCGTTGATGTAGTCTGAAGAGTTCAGTACTACCACAGTGGAGCCTTTGTCAGAAGGTGTGATGACTATGTTGGGATTGTGAGAAAGGTCTTTTAAGGCTTTGATTTCCGACGAGGATAGGTTGGGTGCGGGCTTTAAGGAAGTGAGGAAGGAAGGATCAGCAATTTTGGAGAGAAGGAGGTTCGTGAAAACTTCTAGGGGATGATTGGAAAGTAACGGTTTGGGTTCATGTGAAGAGGGCGGTTTGAAAATGGTTAGGGCAGGATGTACAGAATTTTGAGAAGAAGCATCGGGAAGTGGCAGTTGGGAGCGCTGGGATTCCCAAAAGAATTTCCATTTTAATTTTCGGCAAAAATTGAGGGTGTCTGTGAGAAGTTTGACAGGATTAACCTTAGGTGTCGGCGAAAACGAAAGACCTTTGCTCAAAACAGAGATTTCGGAAGGGGTAAGGGAAGAAGAAGAGAGGTTTATGACTTCTTGTTTTGTAGGATCGTCGGCGTCCTCGGCGGGGTGAGTGGGGGGGGTTTGAGGGTCTTTGGAAGAGGGTACGCGTTGTGGGAAAAACCGGGAGGTGGGAGGGGGTGGACGGGCGAGTTGAAAAATGCCTGCTAGGTCGGGCTTTGAGGAATATAATGGCGGGTTCGGTGGGGTTGGGGCCGCAATGTTTAGCGGCAAGGAGAGTCCATGATGAAGGAAGGAAGTACACAAGGAGGACAGTTTTTTGAAAGCTTTTTGGCGTCTTAAATTAAGGGAGCGCAAGGAAGAGGTAAGAAGTTTCTGGATTGTGGACAGTAATTCCGAATTGTATAGGCTGATAATATGGATGAGGGATTGAATGTTGGAATGGTATTGGGACACAAGAGATTTGTATTGGGCGAGAACTAAAAGACATAGATTGTACGAGATTTGATACGAGTGGGCATGGAAAAACGGGTGAATAGAAGGAGGCATGCCTGAAGTAGGAATTTTGATGATTAAGCCGTTCGGAATTATGCCAAGGGAAAGACAGGAGGACAAAAATTCTACATGGCAAGTGTATTGAGCTAATTTAAATGAATATTTTTTTAAATTGATAAGCCAGATTTTGGTGGGATTAGGAGGGGGCATGTTAAAGATAAGAGGGTTAATGGGTAGAGGGAGAGAGCAAGGGAGGGAGTGGAAAAGAGGAAAATTTTAAAGGAGTGGAACAGTGGTGAAAGGAGTGATAGGACAGTGAGAAAGATTACTACAGCTTACGGCTCAGCAACTGGAGAAGCAGCACGCTGGAACTGAAGAGGCCGCTCGTGGACAGAAGAACACACAGAGAGATGGTTGCATAGCGCAACAATAAACGAGTTCGTGGAAAATCACACACGCGATAATGTAAATAGACTATGCCACAGGTGGGGCGGAATTAAATATAAACACATAAAAAAAGAACACTCACAATATTAGTTGATATTTCGGTTGCTAGAACCTTTCTCAAAGGAAGACGGATACAGAATGATGGACAGGCAGGGAACAGAAGGTAGGGTGAGATGGGAGGAGAGAGGGGTAGGAAGGGAGAAGAGGGGAGGGGCGGGAGGGGGTCAGAGGAAGAGGGAGGGGCAAGGAGGGGAAGAGGCGGGAGGGGTTCAGAGGAGGAGAAAGGGATGTGGAAAGGAGAAAAGGGGAGGGGCGGGAGGGGATTAAAGGAGGGGAAAGGGGAGAAGGGGCGGGAGAGGTCAGTGAGAGCGATTTAATCCGGGCGGATTGTGTGCGGAATAAAGCCAGATGCAGGCACCTTCTAGCGTACGCAATTGAAGGGGAGAGGCAGAGGGAGGGAGGGAAGCCAATACGCCTACACGGAAGCATTTATCAAAAATGAGATTGTGGGAGGAAGCATGGATCGGGACGGGGAAGGAGGCATTGGGCGAGGACGGCTTGCAGCTGGCTCGGTGGCCGGTTATTCTAACGCTGAGGGCGTTGGTGGTGAGACCAATGTAATATGAATCACACAGGTTGCACAGGAGGATGTAAACCACATTGTGGGAAGTGCATGACCGAGAGGGGACGGAAGGAAGAGGGTGGGAGAGGAATTTAGCGGGGAGGGGGTCGGTGATAAGGATAGGGCACGTTTTGCATCTCGCGCGATGGCAGGGGTTGGGTGGGGTTTTAGAGCTAGTATAGGGTTTAGTCAACGGTTTGGTGGTTTTTAAGATGCTGGAGAGGTTAGGGGGACGCCTGAAGGTGAGAGATGGACATATGGGGAAAGTGTTTTTGGTAGTGAGATTGTCGGAAAGGAGTGGGAAAAGGTTTTTAATGATTTTTTTGAGGGCATGGACGCCTGGGAAGTAGGTGGTACAGAGGGAGAGGTTGTAATTATTCTTATTTTGGGTTGGTTTAGGAGGAAAGGGTTTTTTGAGAATTCGTTTATTGAGAAGAGTCTCAGGATATCCTCGTCGGAGAAGGGATTGGTGTAAAGAGGAAAGGAATTTATCAAGGGAATCGGGGTTATTACATATGCGAAAGCCTCGTGTGGAAAGAGAGTAGGGGAGGGATCTTTTAGTATGGGAGGGATGGCAGCTGTTATAATGAAGATATTGCTGCTTATTAGTGGGTTTGATGTGGACTGAGGTGTTGAATTGGTGGTTGGAGAGAGTGATATCTACATCAAGGAAGGTGACATGGGAAGAAGAGAAATGAGAGGTGAAGGAGACAGAAGAGAAATCGTTGAGAGCGGAAATAAATGAGTTAAAAGAATCGACGTCATGGGGCCAGAGAAGGAAAATGTCGTCGATGTATCGGAGCCAGAGTAAGGGTTTCAGGGGTTGTGAGGATAGGAAGGACTCTTCGACACGGCCGAGGAAAAGGTTGGCATAGGAAGGGCTGAATCTACTGCCCATGGCGCAGCCTTTGGTTTGAAGGTAGAAACGGTCATTAAAGGAGAAGGAGTTATGAGTCAAAGATACATCAAAGATACCTATCATTTCCTTGATCGCCTCCTCTCCACCCCCCTCCCTAATGATTCCGACATCATCATGGCCACCATTGATGTCACCTCCCTATATACCTCCATCCCCCACGCCGAAGGCTTATCCGCCGTTAAGCATTTTCTTGATACTCGCCCTACTCCTTATAACCCTAGCTCCGATTTCCTTATTGACCTGTCCCACTTCATCTTGACTCATAACTCCTTCTCCTTTAATGACCGTTTCTACCTTCAAACCAAAGGCTGCGCCATGGGCAGTAGATTCAGCCCTTCCTATGCCAACCTTTTCCTCGGCCGTGTCGAAGAGTCCTTCCTATCCTCACAACCCCTGAAACCCTTACTCTGGCTCCGATACATCGACGACATTTTCCTTCTCTGGCCCCATGACGTCGATTCTTTTAACTCATTTATTTCCGCTCTCAACGATTTCTCTTCTGTCTCCTTCACCTCTCATTTCTCTTCTTCCCATGTCACCTTCCTTGATGTAGATATCACTCTCTCCAACCACCAATTCAACACCTCAGTCCACATCAAACCCACTAATAAGCAGCAATATCTTCATTATAACAGCTGCCATCCCTCCCATACTAAAAGATCCCTCCCCTACTCTCTTTCCACACGAGGCTTTCGCATATGTAATAACCCCGATTCCCTTGATAAATTCCTTTCCTCTTTACACCAATCCCTTCTCCGACGAGGATATCCTGAGACTCTTCTCAATAAACGAATTCTCAAAAAACCCTTTCCTCCTAAACCAACCCAAAATAAGAATAATTACAACCTCTCCCTCTGTACCACCTACTTCCCAGGCGTCCATGCCCTCAAAAAAATCATTAAAAACCTTTTCCCACTCCTTTCCGACAATCTCACTACCAAAAACACTTTCCCCATATGTCCATCTCTCACCTTCAGGCGTCCCCCTAACCTCTCCAGCATCTTAAAAACCACCAAACCGTTGACTAAACCCTATACTAGCTCTAAAACCCCACCCAACCCCTGCCATCGCGCGAGATGCAAAACGTGCCCTATCCTTATCACCGACCCCCTCCCCGCTAAATTCCTCTCCCACCCTCTTCCTTCCGTCCCCTCTCGGTCATGCACTTCCCACAATGTGGTTTACATCCTCCTGTGCAACCTGTGTGATTCATATTACATTGGTCTCACCACCAACGCCCTCAGCGTTAGAATAACCGGCCACCGAGCCAGCTGCAAGCCGTCCTCGCCCAATGCCTCCTTCCCCGTCCCGATCCATGCTTCCTCCCACAATCTCATTTTTGATAAATGCTTCCGTGTAGGCGTATTGGCTTCCCTCCCTCCCTCTGCCTCTCCCCTTCAATTGCGTACGCTAGAAGGTGCCTGCATCTGGCTTTATTCCGCACACAATCCGCCCGGATTAAATCGCTCTCACTGACCTCTCCCGCCCCTTCTCCCCTTTCCCCTCCTTTAATCCCCTCCCGCCCCTCCCCTTTTCTCCTTTCCACATCCCTTTCTCCTCCTCTGAACCCCTCCCGCCTCTTCCCCTCCTTGCCCCTCCCTCTTCCTCTGACCCCCTCCCGCCCCTCCCCTCTTCTCCCTTCCTACCCCTCTCTCCTCCCATCTCACCCTACCTTCTGTTCCCTGCCTGTCCATCATTCTGTATCCGTCTTCCTTTGAGAAAGGTTCTAGCAACCGAAATATCAACTAATATTGTGAGTGTTCTTTTTTTATGTGTTTATATTTAATTCCGCCCCACCTGTGGCATAGTCTATTTACATTATCGCGTGTGTGATTTTCCACGAACTCGTTTATTGTTGCGCTATGCAACCATCTCTCTGTGTGTTCTTCTGTCCACGAGCGGCCTCTTCAGTTCCAGCGTGCTGCTTCTCCAGTTGCTGAGCCGTAAGCTGTAGTAATCTTTCTCACTGTCCTATCACTCCTTTCACCACTGTTCCACTCCTTTAAAATTTTCCTCTTTTCCACTCCCTCCCTTGCTCTCTCCCTCTACCCATTAACCCTCTTATCTTTAACATGCCCCCTCCTAATCCCACCAAAATCTGGCTTATCAATTTAAAAAAATATTCATTTAAATTAGCTCAATACACTTGCCATGTAGAATTTTTGTCCTCCTGTCTTTCCCTTGGCATAATTCCGAACGGCTTAATCATCAAAATTCCTACTTCAGGCATGCCTCCTTCTATTCACCCGTTTTTCCATGCCCACTCGTATCAAATCTCGTACAATCTATGTCTTTTAGTTCTCGCCCAATACAAATCTCTTGTGTCCCAATACCATTCCAACATTCAATCCCTCATCCATATTATCAGCCTATACAATTCGGAATTACTGTCCACAATCCAGAAACTTCTTACCTCTTCCTTGCGCTCCCTTAATTTAAGACGCCAAAAAGCTTTCAAAAAACTGTCCTCCTTGTGTACTTCCTTCCTTCATCATGGACTCTCCTTGCCGCTAAACATTGCGGCCCCAACCCCACCGAACCCGCCATTATATTCCTCAAAGCCCGACCTAGCAGGCATTTTTCAACTCGCCCGTCCACCCCCTCCCACCTCCCGGTTTTTCCCACAACGCGTACCCTCTTCCAAAGACCCTCAAACCCCCCCCACTCACCCCGCCGAGGACGCCGACGATCCTACAAAACAAGAAGTCATAAACCTCTCTTCTTCTTCCCTTACCCCTTCCGAAATCTCTGTTTTGAGCAAAGGTCTTTCGTTTTCGCCGACACCTAAGGTTAATCCTGTCAAACTTCTCACAGACACCCTCAATTTTTGCCGAAAATTAAAATGGAAATTCTTTTGGGAATCCCAGCGCTCCCAACTGCCACTTCCCGATGCTTCTTCTCAAAATTCTGTACATCCTGCCCTAACCATTTTCAAACCGCCCTCTTCACATGAACCCAAACCGTTACTTTCCAATCATCCCCTAGAAGTTTTCACGAACCTCCTTCTCTCCAAAATTGCTGATCCTTCCTTCCTCACTTCCTTAAAGCCCGCACCCAACCTATCCTCGTCGGAAATCAAAGCCTTAAAAGACCTTTCTCACAATCCCAACATAGTCATCACACCTTCTGACAAAGGCTCCACTGTGGTAGTACTGAACTCTTCAGACTACATCAACGAAGCCCTCAGACAACTCTCGGACCCCTCTTCCTACGCTCCCGTCTCTCACGATCCAAACCCAAAATTCCACGAGGAGATCATCTCTTTCCTTAAAGACAAAGGTCCCAAGGAAGGTCTCAATAGCAATGATATTTCTCTACTTTCTCCCGCTCATCCCCGCACTCCCCACTTCTATATCCTTCCGAAGATACACAAGCCCAACAACCCTGGCCGGCCAATAGTTTCCTCTTGCCACTCCCCTACTGAACGCATCTCCGCTTTCGTCGACCATTACCTTCAGCCTTTAGTCCATTCCCTGCCTTCCTACATCAAAGATACCTATCATTTCCTTGATCGCCTCCTCTCCACCCCCCTCCCTAATGATTCCGACATCATCATGGCCACCATTGATGTCACCTCCCTATATACCTCCATCCCCCACGCCGAAGGCTTATCCGCCGTTAAGCATTTTCTTGATACTCGCCCTACTCCTCATAACCCTAGCTCCGATTTCCTTATTGACCTGTCCCACTTCATCTTGACTCATAACTCCTTCTCCTTTAATGACCGTTTCTACCTTCAAACCAAAGGCTGCGCCATGGGCAGTAGATTCAGCCCTTCCTATGCCAACCTTTTCCTCGGCCGTGTCGAAGAGTCCTTCCTATCCTCACAACCCCTGAAACCCTTACTCTGGCTCCGATACATCGACGACATTTTCCTTCTCTGGCCCCATGACGTCGATTCTTTTAACTCATTTATTTCCGCTCTCAACGATTTCTCTTCTGTCTCCTTCACCTCTCATTTCTCTTCTTCCCATGTCACCTTCCTTGATGTAGATATCACTCTCTCCAACCACCAATTCAACACCTCAGTCCACATCAAACCCACTAATAAGCAGCAATATCTTCATTATAACAGCTGCCATCCCTCCCATACTAAAAGATCCCTCCCCTACTCTCTTTCCACACGAGGCTTTCGCATATGTAATAACCCCGATTCCCTTGATAAATTCCTTTCCTCTTTACACCAATCCCTTCTCCGACGAGGATATCCTGAGACTCTTCTCAATAAACGAATTCTCAAAAAACCCTTTCCTCCTAAACCAACCCAAAATAAGAATAATTACAACCTCTCCCTCTGTACCACCTACTTCCCAGGCGTCCATGCCCTCAAAAAAATCATTAAAAACCTTTTCCCACTCCTTTCCGACAATCTCACTACCAAAAACACTTTCCCCATATGTCCATCTCTCACCTTCAGGCGTCCCCCTAACCTCTCCAGCATCTTAAAAACCACCAAACCGTTGACTAAACCCTATACTAGCTCTAAAACCCCACCCAACCCCTGCCATCGCGCGAGATGCAAAACGTGCCCTATCCTTATCACCGACCCCCTCCCCGCTAAATTCCTCTCCCACCCTCTTCCTTCCGTCCCCTCTCGGTCATGCACTTCCCACAATGTGGTTTACATCCTCCTGTGCAACCTGTGTGATTCATATTACATTGGTCTCACCACCAACGCCCTCAGCGTTAGAATAACCGGCCACCGAGCCAGCTGCAAGCCGTCCTCGCCCAATGCCTCCTTCCCCGTCCCGATCCATGCTTCCTCCCACAATCTCATTTTTGATAAATGCTTCCGTGTAGGCGTATTGGCTTCCCTCCCTCCCTCTGCCTCTCCCCTTCAATTGCGTACGCTAGAAGGTGCCTGCATCTGGCTTTATTCCGCACACAATCCGCCCGGATTAAATCGCTCTCACTGACCTCTCCCGCCCCTTCTCCCCTTTCCCCTCCTTTAATCCCCTCCCGCCCCTCCCCTTTTCTCCTTTCCACATCCCTTTCTCCTCCTCTGAACCCCTCCCGCCTCTTCCCCTCCTTGCCCCTCCCTCTTCCTCTGACCCCCTCCCGCCCCTCCCCTCTTCTCCCTTCCTACCCCTCTCTCCTCCCATCTCACCCTACCTTCTGTTCCCTGCCTGTCCATCATTCTATATCCGTCTTCCTTTGAGAAAGGTTCTAGCAACCGAAATATCAACTAATATTGTGAGTGTTCTTTTTTTATGTGTTTATATTTAATTCCGCCC
Source organism: Pyrrhosoma nymphula (assembly GCA_963573305.1). Lineage (NCBI taxonomy): Eukaryota > Metazoa > Arthropoda > Insecta > Odonata > Coenagrionidae > Pyrrhosoma > Pyrrhosoma nymphula. The sequence goes on from OY754330.1 coordinate 117,386,017, forward strand.
CACCTGTGGCATAGTCTATTTACATTATCGCGTGTGTGATTTTCCACGAACTCGTATATATATATATATATATATATATATATATATATATATATATATATATATATATATAAATCCCCACGTTTCATCACGAATGGCATTTATGTTAAATAGAAAAATACTAATTTTCCCCCACGTTTCATCAATTCTCGCATGCAACACCATGTAATTTCAAATTTTATAAGCAATAAGTATAGGTAGTAAATATAAGATTTCGTTACTCATATCCAACAGAGGATAAGTTTACAACAAGCAGCCAGAATATGAATTTATCTGAAATTTGAGTCATTTTACGATGAAACCACCTTAGGTCCAACACGGAACAACTGTCATTACCTACATGTTCATGTGTAGTACCTAAAATTCATCGAAATACTAATGGCTGCTGATGGCTGCTGACGAATGGGATTCCAACGAAGCATTTATTGTTAGTTATTTTTATAACATCCAAACCCAGCATCTCTGCAACAAAAACGACTACAAGTCAAACTTTTAAGGTTACGATGATTACCTCTTGCCTCAGACAAATTCGGATGGTGTATTCGGTGCCGTATTACTTCAGACAACGCTCGAGTTCAATGTAATGTGAGAAAAGCTGCGTCAGTAACTTTAACTGATTCACTCGTCGAGGAAAGTTACTGACGCAGCTTGTCCCGCAGAGCTCTAAATACGTCTATACTTAACAACCTTGGATTTAACCCAACGGACGGAGGTGCCTTGCGTAAGAATGCGATTAATCATTGCCGTTATATCCACGGTCCATTCGAGAACATCTAGTTCCTTAAGGGGCTTCGAGAAATTGCCAATAAATGAGGATGCCTGAGTAGCTAAGCTGGGATGGTACATCACGCAGATCCATTTCAGCTGGTCCCGGTAAAATTGCTCAGTTACATTGGTGTTAGGCCTTGGAAACTGGTTCTGCTTCAATAGTTACCTCCAATTCCTCAAGCACCGCTTCATGCACGCCCTCTTTTTCTTAAGACTTTCTTACATAAACTTGTTCAGTCGTTCGACTTTCATCCATTCCATCAACACGGCCAAACAAACATAGCACTATCCTTTCATACATGTCCATTATCAGGGAAACCGCTACACATTCATTAATGACAAATTCATTTCAAACTCCATTACACCCAATTTCATCGCTAATACTCCATTTAGCCCATACTTATGCTCCTCTTGGCATACCCAAACTTAACTGACATCCAATAAATTGAGGAGAAGTTCGCTTTACCTTATCATATAAAAATATTTATATCAAGATATGCTCCACCAACTACCGACAACATTCCTTCCAGCGTTCGCACGCATCTAAATCTCCTCACGTATACTTCAATGTTCAGCAAAACTTCGGCCTAGGTATCTACAGGTAGCATTAGTGTTAATATATAGATTGAATGGAAGTCTTTTAATCGCAATTTCTCACTTCACGAGTCGGTTTATTTACATTACGAGAAAAACAAGAAATATTAGTGAACGGAACTTCTACCTGTGTAACAGGTCAAAATAGAATTTAAAGATGAGTGAATGGCTCATTTAAATGTTCATTATGTTCATGGTTTGAAGAATACTAAGTGCTATATCCATAGTCTGTCTAGAATTTCCATGGTGCATGACTTTGTAAATTAAGAAAGTTCTTCGCAGAAAGTGGCAAATTTCTTCAAAATTCATCTCTGCACATCGTTCGAAGTAACCTTAAACGTCAATGGCTATCAAACACTTCGAACTTTTATTTAATTTCAAGTTAATTTTCACTTACTTAAGTAGAGTAATGTCATTCTTGTTTACTATTCTAATTAATTTCATGAGCAACTTAAGTTCAAATCTAATTAGTTTTCATTACAAAAATCCATGAAAATCATTTTCAGATGCCACGTCGTCACAAAAGAAAGCTTGGAACCAGAAAAGACAAAGATTACATAGATGAAGATATGGTCAAATGTCTTGAGGATTTCAAATCTGGAAAGCTGAGACAGGAAGAAGCTGCTGCGAAATATGGTGTTAGTAGAAGAACGATTTGTTACAAACTGAAAGGAATAAAGGTACATATATTTATACCCTTACTTTTTTATATTTCATCATTCACCCTCATTACACAATCATCTATATCGAGGGATCTGAGCTTATAACCTCAACCCGAAGTTTTTTACCTTTTAGCTTGGCTTGAAAGTTCATTGCTCAAGTATGAACTGGATACCATAGCAAAGATAATAAATCGACCAATTCTAAAATGCCAGCGTTTCAACTACTTCACTTATAAATCGACGTTTAAACCCATTAAATTGCATTACACAAGTCTTAACAGGAGTTACAAGGTTTCACGGCTTGCAGCAGCTCCGCTACATTGGAGATATCTAATATCCTTTCGCTAATGTTTCCCCAGATAAAAAATTACCTTTACCAGCTGAAAATCACGATTGACAAATGTTTATTTATTACTTTATATACGTAATTACACTGACAATAAGTATTATGGAGGAAAATGATAGTCCATGGACTTTATTCAATTAAACCCCATTAAACTAGCAAAAACCATTTAAATCAAGCTATGTGCATTAATATATAAACACCTAATCGCACATTCACGCTTGGCTTATGAGCAAAATATAACGACCGGGAAAACAATCTCGGCATCAAATGCCGAATCGCGAACGGAATTAAAATGGTGAGCAACCATGCAAATTTTCAGTCTCCCTTTAACTATTTTCACAAAGAACTTGCGAATTACGAAGCGATCTGCATGCAAAATAATGTAGGTAAATACCTTAGCCATCAGAACTTCGAAAAATCTCAAATCCCGCGCAATGACCACGCATGTACAAAGCGCGCGCAAGCTCTGGAATATTCAGGAAAAAATAGGCATACCTAATTGAATCCACTTACCAAACTCAAATATTCCTTTCGGCAGAATACGAGCTCAAGGACGATTTGTTAATTTTAACGACGGAGGTGGTGTTTCAAGTCGGAAGAATATTTAATGAGCTTTCGTTTCGAGGGAGAGCTTTGTCATCAAAATGGGTGAATTCATGCGGGCGCATGACTCAGGATGGCTGCAAAAAAAACTTTACAACTCTCTTTCCCCCCCCCTTAACTCGTCTGTCTCATTAGGTTGTACTTTCCGATCCCTGTAAACTTCCGCCCTGAGTTCCTCTCCCCTAATGCATTCATTACTGCGTCCCACTTCGCATTCCCCATAAAGTCTCTCCGTTCACACCCGCTCTTTTTCTCCCAAATATAAAAAGCCATTTCTATTGGTACGTACATACTTTCGTCAGGTAAGAAATTCAAAAGTTGCACTGCGAGAAAAATGTTTATTTCATTTGCACCTAGAGAAAATTACGACCTACAAGGCAGGAATTGCTACCATTGTAGAAGAAATAAAAACATAAGATTTAATCTCGTGATATTGGGACTTCTCGTGCCAGTACGGAGAAATTCATCATTTTTATATTAATTTAAGGATGTAGCATCTACAAAGAATGTAAAAAATCGCTAATTATCAGAATTTTTACGTCTTCCTCTCCTTCATTCTAAGCCATTTCTCAGTTACGTTATTTCCATGACTAGTGGCATAACAGAATTCGCCCCTAATTACCAAAAATGACGACCATTATTTAAGTACTATCGTTGCAATTAAATTATTTCCATCATTATAAAAATAATAAAAACAGTATATTTAATCTCATCATATTGTGATGATTTCTCGTTCTAGGGGAAATATATCTTAAGAGACTAATCGGAGGATCAAGCGACAATAAACGACGTAAAAATTCGTCAATTAACAGAAATTTGGTGCGCATCCCACACTTTCATTCTAAGGTAATTCTTACATAAAATGATACCAGTGGAGGCATAACAGAAGTCCAGAGAAAACTACGACATGTATAGCGGGAATTACTAACATCCAATTAAATTAAATAAAAACGGAATGTTTAATCTCATAATATTGAGTAGAAATATATCATACGAGGTTTAATTAAGGGATCAAGCAATTATAAATACCGAAAACAATCACCAAATATCAGAATTTTGTGTTGTATCCGTTTTCATTTTAAGGCAATTCTAATAAAAATTAAACGTAAAATGAAATACAAATATCGGTCTCTATTAAGACTAGGGAAAAGTCTCGCTAAAAATTAACTTAAGGCCCAAAGGTCTAACTTTTCTGATATAAAAATGACGAAGTTATCAACAACTCCTTCACTTGGAAACGTTTTCATCATCCACGCTTTCAATGCAACCAGGTTCACTCGGTAACGGCGTTGTATGCGAAGATATGGGACAGAACCAACTCACAAGAAGTAAAAGATAACGAGTTTTTGTTCCTTTTGTTCATATTAACACGGGACCCAATATTTTAAGGTGTACCGCATGGGATGATTCACGGTAACCAATGGGCGAATACCTGACGAGTCTATGAATGAATCAATCGTGAAAATCAAGTTATCAGAGCATCGAAGAGATCAAAGAGTGCCATTTCACCACAGCGAAAAATTCAGCCGCAATCTTTATTCATAGATTAATGGGCTGGCCACTCTCATTATGGACTAAAAATATCTAACATGTCAAGGATTCGTCTAAAAGTGCAAGCTACAATTACGATACAACCACGACTTTGAGGTAGTTTGTGGGAAGGGAAATCACCACTAAACTGAATTTAAAATTTCTCCATCCCCGTCAATCACACCTAGAGTAACTTTATCAATATGACTGTGTGATACCGGAGTAGTGAACAACCAAAAGGCACTCAAAATAATCAGATGCCTTCCTGTTCAAAGCGAAAATTTCACGGGAACATAAAAAAAACATTCACAACGGAAAAGTTAGAGCCCACTCAAGACGTCCAAATTGACCCTATCCACGCACCATCAATGACCATATCGCTGCACAACATTGAAAAAAAATGTATACGTAGTTAGTGGGGCTTGAAATTTCTGAGCTCGCATCACTAGCATTGTGATAAGAGTTCACTGGATGTAATGCACTCACTATCCACTATCGATTGAGTTATAAATTACAAACTAACGAAATTATGACAATGATTTCCCCGAGTTGATTCCAAAAATATTTTTCCAGTCAATATTCATTCCTGAATCACTATAATAACTTTGTCGTCTTCACAACTGTTCTATTTAGCTCACCTAGAGGGAAAAGAGCGGAGAATGGACTAACTTGAGCAGCTGGAGATTAGGAATCATATGAAGGATGAGGGTCTTTTGAATTAAAATAACTAAGGGAAAATTATTTCCCCTTTTAGATGTCCCACTAGGTATCCTTAATCAAGGCCTTTCCTCAACCTTCCTATCTTAGGTAAACTCTTCCGCACTGCTTAGCATCGTCTCCTGCCACGAGTTCCATTATGTACCCAACGTCCACCTAACCCCCACGCTTTCCCCAACTTCCACTCACTTCCCTCTCTCTTAACACTTCCAAAAAACCCCCCCACCCCCCGGTTATGGAAATATTTATTCTGTACTTGACATGATACCCTACTTGATGATGTCACCTTTTAACATGAAAGCGGTTGAAATCAACTACGAAAATTACAAAGATATTTACTAGAGATTCAGTCATCGTAAATTTTCGCTAAGTTAATATCGAATATTCATTTCCTTCTTCTATATCTATATAAATAAAAATGTAAATGTTCGATTGTTCAAAATCTTAATTTTCTGTTTGAGGCTTTCGCAGCGCTGTTGTGCTGGTGTCTCCATGTTTTTCGGGCAAAGCTGCGTCGGTGTATCTTCATCAGGCCACATCTTCAGATCAAGCCCGAATTACTTCATCATTCGGACTTGATCTGAAGATGTGGCCTGCATTGGCTATGAAACGTCATCGTAAAGATACACCGACGCAGCTTTGCCCGAAAAACATGGAGACACCAAAATCTTAATTCTCCGAAAGTTCTTCACTGATTGCTTTGAAATTTTGAAACAACGTTTTCAAATACGCGCGTGTTTTTATAGTAAACGTAATATTTGGGGTTCTGTTTACCCCAATATTGTAAACTTTTATATTTCCATATGAAAAGCACTGAATTCGGTGGTTTTTCTTTATTTACTTTTTTTAAATACTTGCACTCAAGATGATGGATTGACATTTGTATCACAGAACACATAAAAGAATGCAGTATTTAACTCTTTTATTCAATTTTCTTATACACTTCCTTCTGTCCAATAACTGCGTTTTATCTCTAAATTCATCAATTTTTCTTCCATTCCAACAATAGAAGTTTCCTAGGCAACTAGGTGTGAATATACATTTTTAATAGCGATTTAATGAATGGCTATTCACACCTGCAGCAATTTAAAGGCCTAGTTCTGCGACTAATTTGATAGTTGTAGTCAAACAACTACAGTTCCTCGTTCGCCTTGCCTTCTCAATTGCCATTAACAAGGCACAATCGTTTCAAAGGTGTGGATTAAATCTGAAAAATCTATGCTTTTCACATGGGCAATTATATGTATCATACTCACGAGTGGGACAGCCGAAAAATTTATTTGTTTTTGCAGAGGGCAGTAAGACCAAAAATATTGCATATCCCAAAGCACTTGAATAAATGTTTTCAACTTTAATTTAATACACAAAAAATCATAGTCTTTCATTTATATCATTTATATTTTACGTGTAAATGTGTCTGCTTTGTATATGTGTGCCTACTTAGAAAGAAGAAGAGGCATTGCAACGGATGCCTGGCACAGCTAGTTCTTAATAAAAATCATATTATTATGGCTTATTTTCAGAAGGCCTTTCATGAATGTACGCGCCAATCATTACATTTCACCCGCCAAAATCGGAAGCTGTGCAGAGTAGGTCCACTACGATAGTTACAATAACGAAAAAAGCGAGCAACGATTACCTATGAAATCATCATCAGCAGTCATAAATCCGAAGAGTAGTTTGCTGCAGCTCTCCGCTACACTTTCCTATCAGTCAACCGTTTCATTCCTACATAATTTGTGTGATGTAGTTCATTCTTGTTGGTCTTCCACTATAATTCTTCAGCGTGACGAAAGAAGAACTCTTCGCAGTTGACCACTGAGAAATATTTCAAGCGCCCGGTTTCGATGTTTTGCATAATTGTCAAGCCTCGATGATAAACATAAAAACTGGTCCCATTAAATATTTCTCAGAGGAGAATTGCAAACAGTTCTTCTTGCGCCACACTTCTTCTTCCACCACATCAGCATCTATCATTAAATTATAAATAGATTTATCACGAATTAAAAAAAAACTGGTGCTCTAATTCTAGTTGATCTAATTTTCGAGAGATACACAAACACTTCCTCGCGGACTTGGCTTAACCAAATGGAATTAATTTTATCGGTTAAGACTTCACTGTGAACATTTTAAGCGCAGGAAGCGCGTGATATTAACATTAGAACTGATACTTTTCAACAAACGCACGCCAGGTATGTGCATACATCGGGAAGCTAATGCTAGACCCGAGATCAGTTCGGAGGTCGTTAAAGCATATTGAACCTAGCATCACAATGCCTGCTAGCACAATGAGGAGCTATTGCAATCCACGGCATTCGATAAGCCTCTTGGTAAACACGAGTAAGGAGAGTTTGGAGGGTAAACACGCTGCGTGCGCGCGATTATGTCCGCGAAACGCTTGTCGCCCTGCAGTCTGCCAGTCTTACGCGGTGCACGAACGAAGAGACGGCTATATACATGACTCATTGGGCTAGGAACGGCGGAAGTCAAAAGCATTCCGAAAGCCACGAGAAGACAAACGAACAACTCGTTGGTGTTTTTCCGAGCAAGTGTATGCATATTAAGGAAGTTTCACCACGACAGCGTAAGTCAAAACAAAAATACTAAATTCCACCTTCCGCTTCAATTGTTATAAAAATCCTCCTTTCTTGATGACATGCGCTGGCTATTAAAAGCCAAAATCAAGGTAAAAAATATGCAGATTACTCCATCAATTTATTTTTATGAAAACTATTCTGCCATAGGAGCAGACAGCAGCGCCATTTCTATTGACTTCCGTATTCTGACTTCAATTATCGCATTAATTAGCTAATAACTCAAAAAATAAGAGGGAAGGTTGCCTATATTTCATTATTGTTCAATTTTCCGGGAGTTTCACTTCTTAAATACAGTTTTCCGTGAAAATAGCATGTATAATAGATAAAAAATACTATTTCCCCAGCCTCGCATTTAGCACCATGTAAATTCAAGTTAAATTTGAGAATAAAATAGTATAGTACCAATAACATGAAGAATATCACATATTTAGGTATGCCATTTTACGGTGGAACCACTTTAATTCAGAATGCAAAAATTGAATCTGACTGACGTGCTCCGGTAGAGTAATAGTTGACGGGACCTCCATTTTTAGGGTTGTTACAACATTCAGGAAAAGAAATTCCCTGACATTTCCCTGACAAAAATTGTCATTTTCCCTGACATTTTCCAAAATTGCAAGGGCAAATTAAAGTTGAGAAAACAAAAATTGAAATTATCGCTTTTAATCAATTTATCCATTTTCCTAGGCATATCAGTACCCACGTTTTTCCACTGGATTCAATCGATTTACAATTCCGAAAATGTTCACAATGTAACATAAGCGTGCCAACATTTGAATACTAATAAACTATACTGTTTCCGAATATTTCTGATTCCGATGTAAATTTAGGTCAATCAAAAACAGCAAAACGGTAAAATCTCTCATTAAAATTACAATTTTTAAAAGGGATTACGTTGAAATTCTGTCTTTTTCGTTTATCTCTGAATTTAAGATGTATGACAGGGTATAACAAAGACATGTTTCCGAATCAACTCGAATAATTAATGCTATCTTATGTGTGGAATTAAAAGAAACTAAGGACTCATATTGTGTCACAGAAATAAACTTAGAGAATAAACATCGATAATCTTAACCCTCAAACTGTGATGTCAGTCAACTTCTTTTATATATAATGTCATTTCTTCACTAAACTTATAATGCTTTTATTTTTTTGTAATCTGATTCATAATCATTTCAGCCAATAATGCAACATCAGATGAAATAACACAATACATATATTGCCGCCGGCCTCGGTGGCGGCGGGGTAAAGTCTTCGCCTGCCAAACCAAAGGTCGCGGGTTCAAATCCCGCCTGGGTAGGAAAATTTACACCTCCCAGGGCATGGTTGTGTGTTTTCGTCAAACGAGTTGTATGGAAGAGAGGACTATTAAGTCCTAATATCGCTCGATGCAAGACCCCAAAAAAGAATCTGAAGTTAACAGACGTCTTGATCCCCTTGGAAATTACTAAGCTCTGATATTCAACTACTAAACTAATATTTTACATGATCAATCCAAACTTAAAATTTACAAAACGGAAAATAAGACTAGTTGTGACTTAGGGTAGCGAGACATGGACGCTAACACAGAAAAAAAGGAAGTATTGAAAATTTTGAAATAAGAATACAACACAGAAGGAAAAAAGTGAATGGAGAATTAGGACAAATGTAAAATTAAATGAATTTATATATTAATAAAATAAACCTAAGCCCGTTTCATAAAGTCACAAAGTACACGATGGTTACGCCACATAACACGTAAGGCAGAGAAAAGTTGAACGAAGAAAATTTATAAATGGATACCGGATAGAAATAGGTGTAGAGGGAGGCCAAAGAAAAGAAGGAGAGACGAAGACATAGAGGATTTACGTAGAATGAATATTATTATCTGGAAGGAGCTAGCAAAAAATATAAGAATATGGGCGTTAACTGACGAAGAGGCCGAAACCATGGAGGGTTGCAGCGCCCAAGGAAGAAGATGAAGTTTTTTCTTCAATAAAATTTCAATATTATGCACTAATCTGATTCAGAATCAATCTACCTTCAGCTATGTAATATTTTATTTTCAGAATCACAATCTCATCAACTATACTCCTAAATAACTCTCCAGTGAAGTGTTTTATCCTCGTCAAATGAGAGTTCCTAGCTACCGAGTTCAACCAGAGTGAAAACGGCACCAGCGTGAAGGTATTAGTCATTTATTTCCTTTTGATGTGTTACTGATTCCCGTCTTATATTTTAGAGTTTTCTATAACGCCAAAAGAAGTTACCCATGCAACGATGTGGGCCTCTCAGACCAGGAATCCAGGGAATAAAATACACACATGCCCATCACGCCGCTGCTCCCTTTCGGGGTAGGCACAGTCAAAAAAGTATGTCGGTGAAATTCCTGTTAAGCTGGCTCTGCTGATCCAACAATTTCCTCCGTACCTACTGCCCTATAATTGCATACCCCTTTTTCTTCAGATACACTCATTCCCGCCCTCTTGATCTTAAGATAACTTATATTACTTCTACAAAAAGTATCTTCCTCCACTTTAACCCATGAGTATCTCGGTCTACATTCCTCCTCCCACACCACTTACTCCTCTGTCATATATCTGTTTGCTTAATCGACTCTCATCCATTCTCTCAACGGGCCCAAGCCAGCGAGGCACGCTCCTTACATACATGTTCATTAACGAAGCATCCATTCCACATTCTTACATCACCCACTTAATCCTAATCATAGCCCTTCTGCTTTTACCGAAAACACTTCTCAGATGATCGAAAGAGCAGGAGAAAAAAACATAAAATACTGAAAAGAAAGAAAAAAGAGCATTTGAAATATATAGTAGAAACTGTAGAGCAGCTCAGCAATGAAAATGAAAGCAAAAAGTTCTATCAAGCAGTAAAACACATGAGCAAAGGATATCACCCAAAACTAAACTCTGTAAGAGTAAAAATGGCGAAGTCATAGGGGAGGAGTATCAGATAATAGAAAAATGGGCAGAATACTTCAATGAACTGCTTAATAAGGAAGTATCCTCAGAGATCGAAGAGCACCCACTAGTTCATAGTGCACAGCAGGATGTACCCATCCCATCTATAGAGGAGGTAACTGAAAGTGTGAAAAGGCAAAGAAATGACAGGGCACCAGGAGAAGATGGTAAATCAGCAGAATTGATTAAAAAATGGAGGACCAGAACTAATGGGAGCACTACACCAACTGGTCTGTAGTATTTTGAAATCAGAGGAGCTTCCAGAAGAGTGGAGAACAGGATTTATTTGCCCAACATTTAAGAAAGGTGATATGTTAAATTGCAATAACTATAGAGACATTATGTTACTGATTGTAGCATATAAAATCTTCACTAGTATTCTCATAAAACGAATAAGTATCTATGCCGAAGACATTCTAGAAGAATATCAGGGCGGCTTTAGAAGTGGAAGAAGCACCATTGATCAGATATTTGCAGTGAGACAAACAATGGAGAAGTGCTACGAATACAACGTTGATTTGCATATACTCTTCATTGTCTTTCGTCCAGCTTTTGACAGTGTGATTAGGAGAGAAATGATCCATGCTCTGAAAGGTTATGGTATTCCACAAAAGCTGGTTAATTTGGTTGAGATAACACTGAAGGAATTTGCCTTTGTTTTGGGTAGAACAAGCAGCGCTTTTGAAGTGACCTCAGGGGTAAGACAAGGAGATGCTCTCTCAGCTGTGCTATTTAACTTGGTTTTGCACAAAGCGATGAAAAAATTTAAATTAAGGGGAACAATTGTTTATAAATCCAAACAAGGTTTTGCATATACTGATGAGCTCCTAGCAAGCTCCTCTATGATAGCAAGAAGTGTGAAGGATCTTAAAGAAATGTTTGCTATCATTGAAGATATTGGGAAAAGAATGGGCCTCAATGTAAATAAAGATAAGACTAAATACTTGAAAATGTCTTCTTCACAGGACAAACAAGAGCTATAAAACCTAATTATTGGGAATTAAAATTTTGAGGGCGTCAGAAAATTTACTCACCTTGGAGTAATAGTAAATAATGAAAATAAGATCTCTGAGGAGATAAATGAAAGATTAATGCAATGTAGCAAGGACTATTTTGCAAATTTACCCCTCCTCAAATCAACTCTGCTGTCAAGGAAAACTAAATTGAAAATTTATAAAACACTGATAAGACCAGTAATTACATATGGAACTGAGACATGGGTTCTATCCAAACAAGATGAAGAAACATTAAGAAGATTTGAAAGGAAAATAATGAGAATCTATGCTCCAGTAAAAGAAGGAGAAACGTGGAGAATAAGAATGAACTAATAAATGAAGAAGAAATAAATGAAATATTGGAAGAGAAGGATATAGTTAGGTTCTCGAAGTCATTGCGACTGTCATGGTTGGACCATGTTGAAAGGATGGAAGAGTATAGAATGCCCAAATTGTTAATAAATAGCAAGATGGAAGGAAGTTGGAGGAGAGGAAGACCACGGAAAAGATGGCTGCAAGATGTTGAAGAGGACCTGAACACAATGGGGATTGGAAGATGGAGAGAAAAAGCAAAAAGGAGAGCCGAATGGGGGCATATAACTAAGGAAGCCAAAGCCCACACCGGGCTGTAGAGGTGTGGAAGAAGAAGAACTCCTCAGATAAAACTGATGATATCAGGCCTGACATCGTGGAAATGATGGATATCCATGTTGGGAAAAACCAACTTTGTAATTTAAACAAACTTCATTTCGCTGGCACGACGCGCGTTTAACCACATTGTGGCATAGCCATAGGCATAATCATAGGCATATTCATAGCCATATGACTATGCCAAATTGTTGCGAAAAACTTACAGCGTGCTAGCGAAAAAGTTTCAGGAAATTACAAAGTTGGTTTTTCTCAACTTCTCAGATGCCCCATGCCCGCTGTATACCACAATAGTTAAATGCTATAATGTTGGCAGCAGTTACTACCACAAGCTCTCTCCTCTCACCTCCGCTCCTTATTCTACCACTTTCACGGACGCCTTCCTCCCCTTGACGACTGCCACCAAGTTTCTCTACAACTATAAACCGTGATCCCTCCAGCAGGAACGTGCTCGTAAGAGAGATCGCATCACACGCTTGACAAGCTCTGAATGGCGTTCTTTTTTAGCAAACCATTCCCGAACTCCAATTTTCGTCTGTCTCACTCGGTGTAATCGCGCAGCCATGTCAAAAACTTCGGCTTCGGCGAGAGAAATGACTATCCTTCAACCGGCTGCTCGTTCCTCGTGACCCATGACGATTCTCACCATGTACATCTTCAGTACCAGAACCATTTCATCACTATGTCTGATAGAGCACACAAGTACATTTTATGAATAGGAAATGCACGTTAAATTAAGTCTCCTGCCTCACCAATCTACACCTATTTCCCCGATTATCTGCATTAGCTTTTCCCAATCAACTCCGTCCAACCCCTTTTCGAAATCAACAGAGCAAGCAAAAACATCCTTATTATAATCTGTTTCTTTCTATAAGTGTCCTCACCACCGAAATCGCATCCCGAGTTGCCCTCCCCTTCCGGAACCCAAACTGGCTATCGCCCAAGCAGTAATTTTCCCTACTCACAAACCTTTTATTAATTATTCTAAGCAAGCATTTGCCGCGTGTGAAATAAAGCTAATTGTATTATACTCCTCGCATTCTGACGCTTTCTTCTTCTTCGGGATAGGTATCAGCACCGTTTCAACTAAGTCCTCGGACGATCTTCCTAGTAGATCATACGAATGAGTGCGAAAAAAGATCGTCTTCCCTTAATACCTAAATTCTTCAGTAACTTCGAAGGTATGTTATTTACTCCCACAGCTTTTCTCGCCCACGGGTACTATAAGATATTATTTTATGCATTAAACACAGTCACGCGGGGTCAGGTTTTCATAATACCTCGACGCTGAAATTATTACAAAATTACGGGCACAAAACGTAACTTGCTTAGCCCCCCCTGAAGACATTAAAAAACTGCAAAGGAGAAAGAATAGAACGCTATCGATCGTTACTACTGACATTATTAGATGCATTGATCATCGTTATTGTGATCCCTCATCGTGAACGGCAAAAATTACATTTTAAAACAGTTGATCCTACCACGTATAACCCTAATTTAAAGCACGTGATCGAGGCTACCGTAGTAGCACGGATGTTTTAATATGTTAATTACGTCTTCGGAGAAGTAACTCCTCTTAAATAGTATATACAAGAGGTCAGGTGGTGGGTAACGAGGATGGCAAACGAGGAAAAGTTAGAAACGGTTGGAGAGAAACAGTGTGTGGCTGAGACTCGGAGGAGGAGGTGAATAATTAATGGAGAGGCGAGAACATGCTGAAGAGGGTTTAAGAGGGATAATGCTGGGTAAGTGCCGAAGAGGAAAGAAAAGAACAATAATATTGGACAACGTGGAGGGAGACGTGAGACAAGGGTCTTAGGAAGGATCCGATTCAAGGAAGATACATGCATACATATATTTTTTGTAAATTTTAAGGATGGAATGGATGAGGCTAGAGAAGCGTTTTCAGTTAGCTTGTAAAAACACTATACCAATATACACCTTTCGAAAGGAAAACCACACCGATCTTTATTGGGAACAAACGAAATACTTATTGAAAACGTAATGGCATGGAAAAATGTGTAACACATCAGGAAAAAAGAATTAATAGCATTAGGAGAAATTATTAAAATTTGCAATAAATCATTGGGCAATTAGGTGTTGTAGTTAGAGCAAATCGGAAATCATCAGTGCTTTCTAGTGGAATCTATAAACTAAGGTGCAGTGAATGAAAGGCGGTATATGTGGGGAAGACAGGAAGATAAATCAGAGTGAGAACATAGTAGCACAAGAGACATTGGTGGAATGCCCAGATCGAAAAATCCCATTTCCCAAAACACCTGTGGGAATGTGACAACAGTGACTTCGTGCCCGAAATTCTTCATCTAGAAAGAAAAGGACGCAGGATGGACTCACTGGAGCAGTTGGAGATAAGGAAACATCTGAAGGACGAGTACGTCATAAATGAGAATATTTTTTAAAACTATACCCCCTTCTTAGATGTCCGACTTTTCTTAACCTAGACCCTTACTCAACCTCCCCATCTAAGTCATAACCCTTACTGAATTGCTATCTCTCCCCAATCCCCACCCCACCTGCAATGAGGCTCACTTCTTACCCGAAGTCCACCACACCCTCCCAGTTTATAGATATATATTGTGCTTGACAAGAAAATTTACCTAAAGACGTCGCCTATGAAACCGTTCGTATTTAATAAAATTCGTTACGAAAGTTACAAAGTTGGTATTGATTCTGTCAAATGGATTTTGCACAAAGTTACGCTTGAGAATATCGAGTTCGAGCACCCTATTGGTTGTAGGTTTGAATGCTCAACTACAATATTATAATGGATCCTTTTTACGTTGGTGAACATGCTGACATAAACTGACTGACCAGTGAAGATACCACCACTGATTGGTATTAAAAAAAAACATTAATTAATGAATGCTACGAGATAATAACTCACGCAGAAAACAAAGTCATACGTGACGTTTCGAGCGTGGTAAGGTGTGGGTAATAATGATGTGCTATTAAGCACAAGTACAAAGTCTAGTCTAACGAGCGAGGGCGGGAATTTTATAGTAATGAAAATTATTATGGCCCCTTATTGTTCGTGAAAGATTTAAGTGAAAAATTAAACGAGAGAAAGTAGTTCAGAACGGTCGATAATCGTGTTAATATATAAAGTCATATGAATTAATGTCCAATTCTTTTCAAATCTGTGCAAACTACTTTCGCGTTACAGATGTTAACTCTGAGCTAACCTCCCCAGAAGACAAGGGAAAAGCAAGCAGTTAATTGCAAACGAAATTGTAATTCTCGCATTCATGAGATCTTTTGCATAAGTCTGAATGGTTTCAAAATCAAATGTCACTCTCCTGTGATTAAGGCAAACGAGTTATAGAGCAAATAAAATTATTAGCTATATACTATCAATCGAACAACCTAACTATTTAGCTTCAGTGGTAGTTATGATAGTCTCTTATATATGACAACTTATAACAATGACAAAAATTAAAATGTAATTTTATTTTATGCCAGTTTTTTTTTCTAAAAATATTCAGAATTATACAAAACGATGGTCATTGATGAGACAAAACGTAGCAATTTTCTATTTAAAAAATAACGTGGGCAAAACCGCGGCTGAGGATGCCATTTTTTTATGAAAAATGGAAGTACGTAAATGACAAAGCTTGATGACACAAGCGCATAAGCCTCTGGAAAGATCCGTCCTATGCAAAATCCCAGCGGTGGACAGCGAAGTGTGAGGGAATCTCCCTTGCGCGGCACATGAAAATATGACTTACTCAGCCTCCAGTCAGCATATATCCACCTCACTTGTTTCCAGCTCACAGTTCCCCTCAAGCTAGTCAGAGCGAAAGAGGGTCAAGGCTATGCAGAGATAGATGGAGAATCATAGCCAGATATAACTGCGAATGAACGGTACAAGAATATTCGTCCAAGCTGTCAATATCCAAATGTGAAGGCGCGACATGAATCAAATGCGACTTTTCGAAAACCCAACATTGCTTGCTATTCAAAAGAACTTCTAATTCCGAGACCAAATATGAATAAATATACGTGCATCGAACAGAAACAGAAGCTCTCCTATATTTCACAGCTGTAGTCCTTTTTTCGTAAATAAACTCTGCAGATTAATAAGATTGATGGAATCATGCGTTACTTTGCGGTAATTAACTTCGTAAATCTCGATGAAAATGTACAACAGTTGGAAGGCTTGTTTTTATTTATTCGAAAGATTTATACGCCTAATGCTCCATTATCGAATTAATGATGCAATAGATGTCGATATACTAGATAGGATCAGTAAAACATGTGCGGAACTGTGCCAAGAGCTTCTTTACATCATTATTAACTCGACTGCTTAAGAACACTCTTATGCAACATATCGGCTATTTATTCTAACGTTAATATTTAGTTTAAATTAAATCACAATTTGTGACAGTATATCATGAACAACGACTTTTGTGTTTCCGACCTAGAATTTAAACGTAAAACTGCAATATACAAAATTCATTCTCCCAAGTAGCTCCATTTAAATTAAAATTGCCGTACTTCACAGTCAAACATTCGCAAGAATCCTATGCCAGATTTTTAAAAAACTATTCTACAAAGGATGCTATAATACTAACAGTGAAGGAGCAGCAGAGACTATGCTAGAACATCGGTAAAGTCAAGAGGCTGTGGTGCATGGTGCTTCACAGTTAACGACTTATATTAATTACACATTTCGTCGTCGAATTAATCACCAGGTCAGGTTAGTCAGCACCAGTTACCTAATCATTTTGGGTTTTGTCATTATAGCTGTCATGATAGAGATAGGGCATATCATCAGAAAATTAATTTTACAGTTTTGTAAATAACTCATTAATTGGACGTCAGTAAAACAAAATAAATCTTTACATATAGATGGATAGATAGATATGATAGGTTTTACTACGTGAGGTGAGAATGAAACATTGATTGACTAGAGATCAAACTTCCATTTTTTCAAACTTCCAAATAGTTTTGCAGTAAATAGATTACACCTGTGGGCTCCAGAGGGAGAATATTGAAAAAATAGGAATTTATAACACCTAGATTTCGTCAAAAACCTAACGGTGTGTAGTTAGTTATTTTTTATCCACTATTTGTAAGAATTTATCAATCACCGCAGTAATTTTTACAGAATCGCAAAAAAAGCCTGATGTGAAGGCCTTTTCACCGTGCGGCGTGAAAAAATTAGTCAAGTTAGAGACTTAAGTGGAGATATTTATTTATTTACTGAGAATGTTTGCCATGTATAACTATATTTTTGCGCCGTTAAATTACAATATTCACTTCATACTTCTTACGGGCGCTGAATTAAAAAAATAAAGTCGAGTATGGTCTCCATTATGACAAGGGAAATATCTCGCTCAAACTACCTTAACTGGAAAGATCAATCGTTGCGATATCGAGGGGTCTGTATTCGAATGCCAGTTCAGGTGAATGAACTTTTCACTGAGAATTCCACACGATATTAATTTATGTGATCTTTTTACATTTACCCCACATTTTACATTTAAGATGAAATGGGTCTTGCATAAAATGCTGCACGGTTATCAGTTACTTTAGCTTCTTCTTTGGCCGAATGCTGCTCGTGTGGCCACAATTAGTTTTGCGACAATTAGTAGCGCGGGGATGAAGACGAGCATAACATTTACGGCATATCATTTGTCACAGTTGTAGGTACTTCTGCGCCAAAATCCTTAGCGTTGGCTCAATGACACCACCTCGAAGACACAGAACCAAGTGAAGCGTCGACTCCTGAATGTTATAGTCGGAGAGCGTGCGCCCGCTTCTAACTGCTCTCCCGCGAATATAAACATCTGCTGATCCGGAGGAATTCCTTCTTTTTCTTGGATCTTTGCTTTCACATTTTCAATTGTATCCGATGGTTCGACTTCCAGGGTAATAGTTTTACCCCTTAAGAGTCTTCACAAAAATCTGCATTTTGAACGTCTCTGAAAACTCAAATGCTGAACACGTGTCTCCGGACAAACGACAGAAGGAGACCAAATATTATCAAGTTTATAGTGAAAGAAGTTCAGTAGCTTAAACTTTTTCAGTAGAATTACCAGGAAATTATCAGGAAATAGATGAATTTTCAAAACCAATTGTCCTACACGTAATAACGTTTACACACTTTGAATAAATATGATAGTAAATAAAATACTAACCAAAATAATAAAAATTAAACCTATTAAAAAAATAAACCTCTGTGGGAAAAGTTTATGATTTGGTGGAAGATCTGGTGCTTTCCCGGCGAATCTGTTGAATTAGGGCTCCTCGGGTTTCCAGCCGGGTGAGATGGTCCATTGTCTACAACGTTTTGAGGTCCGACACGGCCCTCGTCATCAGGAATTTATTTATTTTATTTATTTTATTTTCCATCACCACCGAAAACAGCACTCATTGGCCTTTACATCGGGGTATTAACAACATTAACAATAGACGAGCACACACAACCATGCCCTGGGAAGTGAAAAATCCTCCCCAGGCGGGATTCGAACCCGCGACCTTTGGGTTAGCAGGCGAGGACGTAACCCCGCCGCCACCGAGGCCGGCGAAAGTGATGGTACAGGATGTCCATGTCTATATAATGCGGGCATCCTGTGGCATTACTATCAGCATCCCTGATGACGAGGGCCGCGTCGGACCTCGAAATGTTGGAGACAATCTCACCCGGCTGGAAACCCGAGAAGCCATAATTTAGGATTTGGCTCTAATTCTTAACAAAAAAAACTCACAGGAGGAAGAAAACTCGCACGATATGGAAATTAATTATAAGTTAAAACGTTTGAGTCGTTTAGGATAGGTATTACAGCTACGATTAAATTCTTTAGGTTGAGATTCGAAAGATTCGGAAGGCGAAAAAGGCGCAAATGTTCAAGCTTTGGAAGATCTAATCTTATAACCGTGGTACACATATGCGGGATAGCGTTAAGAATAAGTGAGGCATGAAATAATGTGGAGTGGATGCTCCAACAACGGCCAGGCATTAAAAGATCGTCCTCCGTTGGGTCTGGCCATGTAGAGAGAATGGAATAGAGTTAAATAACGAAACATATTTATGATATCAGACTGTGGATCGGACCATCTACTATTAAAATGACCTATGGAAATTAAATATTAAAAGAATCCTCAGAACAAAGATGAAAACAAAATAATAGAATGATTAAAACTTTGTAATGTTCCACACTGTTTTTATTATTGGTACTAGCCTGACCGGTTTCAATGTTCACACATCATCATCAGAGGCTAAAATTACGACGTACAGAGGTGGTGGCTGGAATATATACTGGGTTCCCGGGGAAGGAAGTAAGGAGGTTGGGATTGGGGGGGGGGGGGATTTTAACCCCAATATTTTATATTTTTGTGACAAAGGTGCCAAATTGGATTTTTTAGAAAATTTTGAAATTGTTTTAGCCTTCAAAAATCTAGTCATAGGGTCTTAAATGATTTTATTCCGGACAAATTTCCCCCCTTTTTACCGTGCCTCTCCCACCCCCTTTTAACTTTTGACGCTGTTGGTTTTTTAATTTCCCGTAACCTTGCCCCGTTAACCCCCGTCTAGTTACTAATATCTCCCCCCCCCCCAATCCCAACCTCCTCCTCCTCCTCCTTACTTCCTTCCCCGGGAACCCAGTATATATTCCAGCCACCACCTCTGTACTTCGTAATTTTAGCCTCTGATGATGATGTGTGAACATTGAAACCGGTCAGGCTAGTACCAATAATAAAAAGTGTGGAACATTACTAAGTTTTAATCATTCTATCATGTCGAAATTCCACAAAGTAAACGCTTCAACCTTCTTGTATATGAAAACAACATTTAAAAAGCGAAATGCTACAATCTGGATAGTCTGAGGGATGAGTCAACAAGATTTCTCTATAAACAGCGTCTGACTCAAGAAATTAGAGATGACACAATTGGCACAGCAGAGGAGATTTATGAAGAACTAAATAAGATACTGCATAAATCAGTATTACAATCACTACGAATTAAATGAAAAACAGCATCAAAAAACTACTGGTGGACACAGGAACTCGTAGTTAGTTGTTCAGAAGAAAATGCTGTATCTCAAGTAGCTCTCCACAAATGATGGAGAAGATCGGAAGAACTATAACAGGTACATATACTTAGTAAATAAAGTTATAAGAAAGGAAAGGATGAGGCATGGAACTCCAAACGTGCATAAATAAGCTCAATGATAGGAGGATCAATATCTAGAGAAGCTTGGAACACTGTTAACAGTTTAAGGACGAACACTAACGTGAAGAGAAGAATAAATAACAAACAAATGGAAACTTGGAAAGACTATTACAGTGAGCTGCTTTCAGAATATTGTAGCGAATATTTATACACACGACTAGAAATGGAAGAAGTGGAAAAGAAAGTCGATAAGATTGAAAAAGAAGAATCAAATCAAACATTGCAAGGAATGTAAAATAACAAGAGTGCAGGACCAGGTGATTTGCCTATCGAATTGATTAAACATGCCACAATTAAAATATTATAAATTGTATGCTCCATAGTCAAAAAATTTCTCAGGGAAGAGATTACACCAAAATACTGGAAATTTTCCCAAATATACTCCATTTATAAGAAGGGCAGCAGAAATGAATGCGGAAATTACAGAGGAATAAGTATTGTGTCATCAGTAGGAAAACTACATGGACGAGTCCTGAAAACTAGGATAGAGAAGAAAATTGAGGAGGCAGAAGAAGAAACTGGCTTTCGACCAGGACATTTATGCATAGACAATATATTTACATTAAGACAGTTAATATAGAAAAGAAACTATCAAAAGGCAGGGAACTTCAAATAACATTCATTGATCTAAGAAAAAGGCTTTCGATTCTTTCCCCCTGCAAAAACTGTGGACCTCTATGAAAGAAGCTGGTCTAAATAAATTATACACTAATTCTCTTCATCATTCTACAGTGGTAAATGCACTGCCATGCAATAAAGGTTTTAAAATAAATTTGCAATATATGCGTAAAAAATGAAAATTATTATTTTTAACACGAAAAATGGCGAACACCTTTTTGTGGACATTTGATATTTCATGAGTTAAAACAGTTACTATTAAACTCAGTGGGATTAAAGGAACGGAGTTTATTTCCATGAATCTTTTTCGAGATTCGCGGGGTTCTAGGATACGAAACTAACATGTTTTACTCTAAACATTAATCTTATAATTCTTCGTAAAGACCTTTCTCGCGCAAAAAACTGTAAATCATTAATATTCTACGGGATAGCACCGAAGACCAACAGGCTCTGAAAGTGTAAGGAATTGTACCACGAAAGCGCCGAGTAGGGCGGTGTGAGAGTTCAAAAGACCGCCCAACAGCGAGGGCGGGAATTAATTTCCCTGGGTGAGGGGGTAACAAAGGAGAAGCAGGGGGAAAAAAGGCCATGAAAACACAAAGCGGGCATGAGGGGGTGGGGTAGAGTGGTCGGGACGGAGGATAAACAGGGTTGCGGGAAAGATGAGATAGGACCACGAAAAGGCAAAGAAGGAGAGAGACAGGGACTTGGGGGAACATAAGGGGTCACTGTGGTGAAAGAGTGCACAAGATGAAAGGAGTGGAAAAAGAGGAAAAGGGTGAGAAAACAGATATTAGAATTTTATATTTTAAATTGGAAGCCACCAGGTAGAAAAGACAGGTGTACAGCTACTTAAGACTCAGAAGTTACACCGTAGGGTAGTATATCTTTTTTTTTATTAAGGCAACGCGAGTTTATGGGTAATACGGTGGATATTATATTAACCCCTCACTGCATCTCTGGAACACCATAGGGATATGGAATCACTAGGTATCACTGAAGATTTTAGGTGGGCAAATTCATGCTAGACATTCAAGACAGTCAAGATTCGAGGTTCAAGCCTTCGATGCCTACTTCAAAATGCTCAATCTGTTATTCCCACAAACTAAAATGCTCTCCGTACCTCTCAATTCAATTTTTAGATGATCTTCTACCTACTTCAAAATATACCTTAAGCTATATTAAGACAAGAAAAAATTACTTTCAGAAGCGTTGAATCTTCCAGGGGGAAATAAACTACTTAATTCTTCTCGGGTTTCCAACCGGGTTAAAATCTCCATTGTGGCCGACGTTTCGATGCCCGACTCGCGCATCGTCATCAGGGCCCTGATGACGATGCGCGAGTCGAGCATCGAAACGTCCGCCACAATGGAGATTTTAACCCGGTTGGAAACCCGAGAATTCATTCATGAGCTGCGCCGGGAAAGCACCAGATCAAGCATCATAAAGTAACGACGTTCACGAAAAATATCTTGAGAGGAAAAGAGCTATCATAGATATTAGACACGACTTTCCTTAAAATTAAATCCCAGTTTTATGATGCGATTTACATAACTGACTAATACATACGCAAAGATTGGTAATGTCAAGTCACTCGCATATCTTTCTCACTCTTTTATCAGATACACGCCGCAATAATCATCACTTACCTCCCCAATCCCATTCTCTGCATTCTATTTTATTGCTGGC
Organism: Pyrrhosoma nymphula; assembly: GCA_963573305.1. NCBI lineage: Eukaryota > Metazoa > Arthropoda > Insecta > Odonata > Coenagrionidae > Pyrrhosoma > Pyrrhosoma nymphula. The sequence goes on from OY754330.1 coordinate 117,408,980, forward strand.
GGATTGACTCCCCCTGCCACACGCCCTTCCGGCGCCTGACGGGGCATATATATGAAGGTAGATGAAGATACCCAAGTAAAGCGACCAGATTAATTAATTGACAGAGGAAGGCAAAACGTTTCGAAAATTGTTAACAGTTCACCACCCACTAGGTAGGTACTCAAGTAAAATTTTCTCCCTTGAAACTTAATTGAAACAGGGCTGAAACTTCCTTGAATCACTGTCTTGCTTCTCCGCTGAAACTGCCTTGAAATTGAAACAAAACCAAGGGAGTTTGGAAGTGGGGTGGCAGCAGGTAAGCTGTGCAATAAAATGCCTTACATCTGCACTGGCACAGAGGCCACAGACCCTTGTAAATGCACACCCTTGCTGCCTAATGACCTGGCACTCCCTCGCTCTCTCCACTGAAACTCCCTTGCCCACAGCACTGAAACTCCCTTGACCTCTCCCTCCCAAAATAAAAAAGGATATAAACGTTTTAAAGACTATGAATGTCCACACTACGCGATGACATGCTTAAATGTAGTTCATTATCCTACGTCATACCTACGTAACTAAACAGGATCTTTTTCGCATGTCCTACTATCCTACGGCTCTACACAAATTTATCGCGCCCTTCACAATAACTCCCGCAATAAGAAAGTCTTCCTTATATATATGGCCGCTTCCGAGGAATAATGTGTCTTCGAGAACTAACTTTTAAATGGCAATTCCGTGATAATCTGAGGAAATGCCATTACATCACGATGCCAGTAATGTGGCATTAATTAATTGAAACCTAAAATGCCACATAGTATGACTATTAATGCAATATCACCAAGAATAAACAAGATTTTTTTCCAATTCCCTCACGTTTAAATCAAGACGTAACCACGGGGACGTGTATAAACTGAAGTACCAACTTAGGGGGGGGGGGGGTCGCCTTATAACCTACGGCAGATAACGAGGGAGAGGGGGTGGGGGGGATTCTCTCAAAGTAACGTAGCTGTTACAATGCGCCTGTTTACGTTTCTTACTCGTCAACAAAGATTATATACTCAGGATGAACATCACGTCGACAATACTACGGAGTTTAACATGAGGAAGGGCGCGCGGAGTGTTTCATACACCCCAAGCTTCTACTACAACTCAATTTAACTGAACTATTGCTTCTACAATGTTGCAAGTCTTCATACCATCAAATTGCTAAAATTTTAACCTTCTCGCGGGTTAAGGTAGTTAGAGCGAAAAATCACTTCACCTAGAATTTGATGAATTTGGCCTCATTTAAAGGAAAAAAACTCATCTTTCCAATGATACCATAATATGAACCCTTTGCCGAACTACCTACTCTTCGAGCAATTTGCCTAAAAATGCAAGCTGTTTTACATGAGATAGATTACGGCTGTGCGCTCCAGAGGGAGAATATTTTTTTTTAATAGGAACTAATAGCACCTAGATTTCGTCAAAAAACTAACGGTGTATAGTTTGCATGTTTTCTCAACTGTTTATAAAAATTAATCTATTACTCACCGAAGTAATTTTTACAGAATCGCAAAAAACTGCTGTTTTGAAGGGTTTTCAGCCATACGGCGTGAGAAAATGAGTCAAGTCACTAATGAAGCTTTATATACCTATATAATTAATGAAAATTTGGTCATATATAACGATATCTTAGCGCCATTAATATAACAATATTTATTTCATACTTCTTACAGACGCTGAAATAAAAAATAAAATTAGAATATGTTCTCCAATATGGGTCGAAGGCGTCTGACCCCTTCACCGCGGGTGGTTTATGGCAACAACTGACCAGTCGCACTATAGTTTATAACTTCTATAAGTTACACATAAATCGAAAAATTTTGTTCGTCTTGGTGTTGCATTAGCCACGCTGCTGAAATTTTTTTTTCACCGCAGTTATGCGACAGAGATTAACCATTTTACGTGCTTTAGTAATATAATGTATGTACATTAAACTGGCTTGGTTTACTAAAGCGCATAAAATGGTTAATATCTATCGTATCACTGCGATGAAAAAAACCTTTTTCATCGGCGTGATAAGTTCAACACAAAGACGAACATAATTTTGCGATTTATGTTTAACTTATAGAAGTTATAAACTAGAGTGTGGCTGGTCAGTTGCTGCCATAAACTGCCCGCGGTGGAGGGTCGGGTCTCTTTCGACCGCGAGGCTCGGACTCCCAGAGTGGCTTGGCCTGGGCCAACTGTCCAGTTCAGTGGCAGTGGAGCACTCATGCAGCAAGAGAGAAGCAGTTCTGTTAGGTTGGGAGTGGGGATACCTAAATACAGCAGCAGCTGAGTGGCAAGGAAATAAAACGACGTGACAAGGGAAAAGCAGTGGAGTTTAATGGATGGCCTGACCTGGGCCAACTGTTCAGTTCAGTGGCAGTGGAGCACTCACGCAGCAAGAGAGAAGCAGTTCTATTTCAATGGAGTAGCAACTAACTTGCTACTTGCAAGGGAGTGTAGAAGAGGAGTTTCAGTTGACCGCAGTTTTTCTTGTTGAGGCCAAGGCAGTACAGTCCAGTTGCAAGGTAGTTTCAAGCCAGTTTTCACCCGTTCAGTGGAGTTTCAGTCCAAAATCAGTTGAGTTTCAAGGGAAAAGTTTTTACTTAAGTACCTATTGGTACATCATAGGGCGGCTATTGAGCCAAAAGCACGGTGTCAGAGAAAATCGGTATCACGCAGCAATCATTTGGCGAATTTGTGAGGAAGAGAATAGTAGCTACTACGCAAATATTGCATACACCTACTAGGCAACTACTTCGAAGGCATCGAAGAAGTAGTGCCAACGCAATGCTCCACGAAGAAAAGTGAAGAAGAAATTCCAAGGCCATTGCAAAACCGGATGTGAAACAAAAGAACCGCATGGGCAGAAAGGAATTAGCCGGGCGGGAAGGTAGTTACGGAGCCTGCAGAGTACAATGATAAAAATCACAATGGTACGGTGAGGAATCACTTTACGAAACAATGACATCGTCATTCGATACCATTAGTGACGTCATTGGCACTTATTATCGTTGCATGTATTCAACCAAACTAAGTTTCAAATTACGATTATTACACACGGACAAAATGCGGTCGCAATGACGACAGGCAAAAGAAAACGAAAAGAATTTTTTGCTCTGAAGCATGCAAAATATATCTCCCGGGTAAGATAAATGTATTACTTACACGGCTGGCGGTTCACTTTAAAAGGGGTTGTCTTCCGCTCCATGATCACCGATCGGACCTTCGAAGGTTAAAGGAACTTCAGCCAGGTTGCCCAACAGGAGTGCTCATCTTCTTGCTTATCCTCTCAAAAGAAGCACAGTATGTACTCACTACGAGAAACCTTAACTGCCGAGTTGCTATTAGTTTGCATAGGACCATAAAAGCTACCTTGGCATTTCCAAGGAATACACCTGTATTTGGCTACAACAACGAACAAAATATTTTGGAATGCTGCAATTACTCTAATCACTCACTTGGCATTTCCAAGGAATACGCCTGTATTTGGCTATGGCAACAAACAAAAGATTTTGGAATGCTGCAGTTAATCTAATCACTCACTGTCGCATAGTCAATGAACACGAATAGGTACCTGCTCATTAAACAAACACAATCACAATGCCTCCACTCAACTGATCTAAAAATCAGCTGATAAGCTGTCCACCACTGAGAAATCAGAGGAAGACTGCGGACGTTTGAAATTTATTAAATTTTCCACCGCGGTCTAGGTGCGAGTACCTTTTTTGCTGACCAACTAAAACTGCAAATTGCTTGGAACACTTCACGGCATCGGAGGCAGCGTTGACACAATTCTATATTCCGTTAATCGTCTGCGTGAAAGTAAATAGGTACTAATGAACCTTTTCTGCAAGACCAAAGCCAAATTTGCACTAGGACAGTGCGTATTCCACAACTTCATGCAGGTATTTGACTTATCACCTATCGACTGTCAAAAAAAAAGCCGATAGATATTAATGCGCTTCCGTTCTGCAGTCCGAAGGTCCGCTCGATTTCATTAATCATGGCTGGTAAATCATTGCTCGCTGCTTTCTCATTGCCCTTGAGTTACCTTCTACCATTATTGTGAAGAATATACAAATACTTAGTTATATCCAAGGCTTAAGAAGTGATGAATAACCCTTAGCCGTGCAGCCCAATTCACCGCTTCTCCAAGTTTCTCTCCATGAGTGCGTGCGATATATCTGTAGAATGGAGGCAGTCTCCATTGCATACCTATATAGAGATGCGACGATAATTACCTGGAGTGGAGAGGGAGGATATTAGGTTCAAGTTATCTCAGCCACCATCTGAGCAGTAGTCCCATGGAAAGGAGAGCGAAGTATAAGAATCATATTTATGGCTATCAACTCACTCCCAGGATGCATGGAAACGTCATACATGTATCCCAAAGAAACCTAAATCCTTCAGTTGATTTGCAAATGGAAAGTAGGTAATGACAATATGTGCGTCAACCGGTAACAGTTAGAGGGAATAGGGCTATCAATAGCCTTGGCAACTCTGAAATAAATGAATCAAGGTGTTAGTTTACAAATCTTGATTATGGTCAAGGAAGCCTGTTGCTCAATTTAACATCGATGATCTTCGGAGGCTTTCATATTTGAGAAAGCTAATGACAAAATAGAATACATACTTCAAACAATTCAGTGTTCATATCTTCGTCAATGACATAGCTCAGTATTATTTTCGTTAGAAAACCCTCGCATTCAAAAAAAATATAGATTCACCTACTCTTTTAAATTAGGTATTTCGGTAATGCTCATATATTAGTTTGACTTGACTTTAGATTTTTACCATAGACCATTACTATTTTTACTAAGTCTTCAAACTTTTAGGAACATCCGCAAGCGCATTGTAGGCAAAATACAATGAAATGTCATGACCTATACCTAATGAGTCAGTCAGTGTATGTAGGTATCCGTAAATTAAAAATGATATTAAGTATGTACTCAACTTACATTATCAGAACTTGAATCACATTAGCATAATAGTCACCAACTAGTGGCATCCTTGCCTGTATATGTTCGGATAACACATGGCCTTACAAAGCAATTTCCTAAATAATCCTGTCATGCAATCAATATCTACTAGTGTAATTGGCCTCAACGCCATCAATTCTTTTTAATATTGAATCCTAATTTTAACAGAAAACCAAGCATAATGACAAATGTCAATAAGTTTTGTCCCACATTTTAGTACAAACCTCTCATGAAATCCCAAGGACTTAGGATGCAACTGACAAGAAATTATCAATTGCCACAACTTCTACAGGTTTTCCACGTCAAAATTTTTATTTCTCCAGGTAAAAATATCAAAAAGTCCACATGCTAAAGAATGCACAAGAAAGAGAACACATTAAAGTTTGTTCACTATGAAGCAATAACGACAGGAATTATGCAATTCAATACCACTATAAGCTAATTAAAGGCAAGGGCACTCAATGGAAAGGAAATACTGATACTCATTGACTGTCATTGATACATATAGATTGTCCTAACTCACGTTGGATGTGCCATCTAATTATTGGGAGCGGCTAACAAGTGACCGCCCGTAAACAACTTTAGGAGAAAGAAATATATTCCATTTTACTCAGCATGAGGGCAAATAATAGGATACAGAAGTTTATTTTATGTGCATAATTAATTGCTTAGTGGAAAAAAGAGCTCCAGGGTCTCATTAATTTTAGGCAAGATACTAAAACCCACCAAGATACTACCGCCACCCACCAAAAATTCAAAATGTCCCAAAAATGTTTTTGGTCAGTTTTTTAAAATAATCAGATTTTTACTTGGGAAAGCAAATTTTCAGGCTAATTTCTCCAGACTTCTCCAGGCCCATTTTCAATTTTTATGACTTTTCCAGGCCTGCAGCCACCCTGGTTAATAAATATATTTTCTACAAAATAATGCTGTAAATTGGTAAGGATAAAAGTGTATAGCCATTGAATATTTTAGTATGGCAATTAAAAGCCCAGTTGGGCCATGCCTGGTCTTGAGGAAAAAAAGGCTGGGGCCTAAGCAATCAACCAAAAGCTGATAACATTCTTATCGTCACAAGTTGAAAAACGTAATTCTGCATCATAAAATGTGCTTCATTTTTTTCTGTGATAATCAGTCATTATGCTATTAATAACTTTCATAGAGCAGATAGGGTAATTTAATTACTCTGGAAGCTGTTGTTACAAGGTTTGTTTCTCAAAGTTACAAGTCCACAAGTTGGATTCGTACAAGTGTGACTTACATGTGTTTCTCAAATGAGAACTTGCCAAGTTTCCACAAGTAAACAAACGTTTTACAAGTGAAAATGTCTAACCTCATGCAGTCCATATTTAGCTACTACTTGAAGCTAACAATATATTTTGAGTTTCTCTTGCCATCTTCCATAACCAATAGTCTTTACCATAAGCACGACCTCACGGGGGCCCCAAAATGCTGATATATTTGCTAAGGCAAAAAAAGCTCTTTTTTTTGTTTTCAAGTAGATACCTACTAAAATTACCGTCAAATCTTCAATTTTTTCCAGAGAGTGAACAGTGAACATTTTAACAATAATAAATGTATTATTTGCTTTTTGGTGAAACTGATTAACTGCGCCATAAGCATAATAAATATAAAATTATAGCAGAAAAATATTTTTTCTTGTCATTCCCTTTTTTTACTTTGCAACGGGGCCCTCAATTTTTGTGTGCCCAGGGGCCCCGGCATGTCCTAAGACAGCCCTCTCCATAACCAAGTCTCGGTGCTTTTTGCTTTGTGTCTACAAATGCCTGAATACAAGATAAATCATATTTTTAGTCCACAGTTTACCTTAACAAGCAAGGATGAGTCATTAGCAAATCTTGAACAGCAAAAGTTGTTCATTCAGGTGCATTAAGTGACACCAACTCGAAATGAACATTATTTTTAATTCTTGCATGTCAATTTATGCAGTGCAAGTGTGCAGTGTTCACCTTACATACTGGAATACTCAGTTACATTATAATTTTATACTGCCTAAGAAGGGGAGACTACGTACGTTGACCAGCCTTTTTTGAATGCCTTACTTTTTTGTTTTGCAGGTCATTTGCTATGCTGTGTCGTCTTGGTTTTTTCTGAATACTCGCTGGTTTTGTAGACATTGATAGATTTTTAATCGCCAATGTCTACAGTTAATATTTTCTGATTTTGTACATTTAACTGAATAGGAAGATCATATTTTGTCTTTCATCTTTAAAAATGTAATGATCAGGTTCCCAAGTAGAAAGAAATTTTTTTTAATGGTCAGGATGATATTCCTTCATAACAAAAAAGCATATGATAAATTGGACTATTTTCATGGAATTACAATAAAAATTAAGATCCAACTAGATAGAAAGGCACATTATTAGAGCTGTGGTATCAAATTAAGAATGGCAGCAATAGGTCTGTAGGGTTTATGCAAAACTTACCTCTATCAAATCTTATCGAAATTGTTCCAAACGGAAATGGATAGAGAAGTAAGGGATGTGGTGGACACTGGTATTAAAATCGGCAGAGAACTGATTGATTTGTGGACAACTACACAATACTTGGCCAGTTAGCCAAGATACTGCAGTTGATGAGAGAGAGAAAAGGTTTTTGTATGAAGATTGGTCATTAGAGGACTATACATTCAAGTATTTTACCAGCTGAATGGTAGGTTCTTGGACAGTCCCCATTCTGCATCCCAAACTCATAGACATTGTTTTGCTTTCCCTCCTAAGGATAACCCACCATTAGATCCCTCTTCAATTCTTCATATCTTCTACCTCCTCTTATTTCGCCCAGAATTCCTATCCTCTTCCACGCTTCCCCAGTGTTCTCCCCTCTATCACTCTCTTCAATATCCCCTCTCCTCTCAAAACCTCCTCCATCCATCTCTTCTGCCTTCTCCGAACCTCTGCCACAAGCTTCCTCTCCTCTCCAACCATATCCAATACCTCATTGTTCGTCTTCCTAGCCATCCAGCTCACCTTCGCCAAACCCACATCTCAAACGCCTCAAATCTACACACATCCTCCCTTCGCAATGACCAAGTTTCCGACCCATACAGCACCATGCTCCATATTTAAGTTTTCATCAGCCTCTTTTTTATGTCTCTTCTCAGACCCCCCTCATCAATTCCCTTCACTTTGAAAATGCTTCTTTAGCGAGTGCAATAATGCATCTGATGTCCATACCACTAAACCCATTCTCCTCTAAAATACTACCCAGATACGTATATTGCTCAACCTGCTCTATCTTCTGACCTCCCATCCTTATATTCAGCCTTGCCTTCTTACTTCTACAAAATCTCATCACATTCGTTTTCTTGTGGTTGATCTTCATCCCATACTTTTCACACTGCACCTCTATCGAATTCACCATTGACTGTAAACACTTGAAAGACTGACAAACCAATGCTTGATCATCTGCAAATCTCACCGATTTTATCAACTCCCCTCTTATCTTTATTCCTATCTCCTCCTCCCCCATGCCTCCCTTACCATTTCTCCTGAATACACGTTAAAAAGCAACAGCGATAGTGGGCACCCCTGCTGCACTCCCCGTCCTATCGTGGCCCATCCCAATTCTCATGGGCTACCCTAACCTGCACCGTCGGGTTCATATACAAATTCCGAATCAGATGCCTGTCCCTCCAATCAACCCCTAATTTCTTCAACACTTACATTAATTTCATCTAGTCCACCTGATCAAACGCCTTCTCGAATTCTACAAAGCATACAAAAACATCCTGCCCATACTCTAAGATTCTTTCTACTAGCGTCCTCATCACCGCTATAGCATCTCGCGTTCCCGTCCATATCCTAAACCTGAACTGGTCGTCACCCAGGTATTCATTTGCCTTCTTCTCTAGCCTTCCGTGTTTAATTCTCAGAACTATTTTGGCCACGTGGGATATTAAGCTTATTGTCCTAAAGTCATCGCACGTATTTGCTTTGCACTTCTTTGGTATAGGAATTAGTACAGTCTTCGCGAAGTCTTCTGGCCACATTTCATCCTCATAAATCCTACGAATAAGCACGAAAAGTCTTCCCCTTCCATTCTTCCCCATTCTCTATAAAAACTCTGCAGGTATGTCATCTATTCCTACCACCTTATTCCTTTTCATGTCTCGTAGAGCTCTTTTGATTTTGCTATCTAGGATACCTGGTCCGATGCCATCTCTGTCGATATCGTCTTCCCTTTCTATATCAAACATATTGGGCCTCATTTCTTTACCATACAGCTCTTCAACATATTCCTTCCACATCTCCTGGATATTTTTCGGTTCCACGATCAACTATCCCGTCTTGTCTGTTATCGTAGTAGTTCCCCTTACCTTATTACCACCCGTCAGTTCCTTTACTTTCCTGTATAATGCATCTGATCTTCCCTCTTTTTGGTATTTCTCTAACAAGTCGATCTGTTCTCTCCACCACGCCCCTCTTGCTTTCTTTGTTTCTCTTCTAAGCCTGTTATTTAATTCTCGGTATTTTCTTTTACCTAGCTCTGAGTTAATGCTCTTCCATTTCCTTCTCTCCTGCATCTCCCTTATTACCTCCTTCATGATCCACGGTTTTCTAATTTTAGTTGCACTGACTACACCTACTGTTTCTTTCGCCGCTTCTACAATTCGATTTTTCAGACTTCCCCATTCATCTTCCACTGATCTAACTCCATGATCCTCACCCATTATCTCATCCACCTTCTTTCGATACTTCTTCTTCATTGCCCTAGTTAATGCATCTGTATTGCACCTTCGTACCCTCCTTCCCATTCTTTTCTTTTACAGTTTTACCTGAAATTCATGACTAATAAGTTGAGATCTGTGTCTGCATCAGCTCCTGGATAAGTATGGGAGTTTTAAACACTATTCCTGTATCTGTGTTAAACCATTAAATTATCTATCTGGAACCTATCTGTCTATCCCGGCTTCTTCCTAGTGTACCAACGTCGAGAATGTCTGAACCATGTATTTGTAATTACTAGGTTATTTCTACGCAAAACTCCATAGCTTTCTCAGCCCGGTCGTTTCTCCTTCCTAGCCTGTAATCGCCCATCTCTTCCTTCACCCACCACCGCATTCCAATCTCCCATTACTACTAAGTGCTTACTCCCAGGTATCCTACCAATTATTTCCTCTTGATGATCGTATACCCCATCTACCTCCTCCTTTTCATGATTAGAGGAAGGCATATAAACCTGGATTATAACTAAATTCATTGGATCTGCCTTTAGTTCAACGACTATTGTCCTATCACTCACCTGTTCTGCATACACTACTTTTCTATCTAGTTTCCTATTCATTATGAATGCAACCCTGCACTGACTTTCATTCCTTCCACTATAAATTACTCTATAGCCAACGCTTCAGTAGTCCCCATCATCCTCCCATCTTACTTCACCTAGACCCATTATGTCTATACCCACCCTCTCCATTTCTTGCTTAATATTCTCTAGCTTCCCTGCCCTCAGCATAGTCCTAACATTCCACGTGCCTATTCTGACTGTTTCGTTCCTCTTCTTTATCTTCTTTTCCTCTGCTGCTACTACATCTGAGCAAGGATTTCGTGTGATGACGACCGCAGGGGCCTTGCTCCCACCGCTGCCGCACACGACACCCGGCCCTCTGGGCTAAGTCATGTAGTTGCCAGGATTCATTATCATTTGAGAATTGTCCATAATATGAAGGTTTTTTAAAATTGAGATGGTATTCCGTGGCCTTACTCAATAGTGTTTTTTAGGTGACACCATCACTTCAGAGGCCTTACTGGGGTCAGATGCCTTTAGCAGCCACCTCACTGAGGTACAGATGCTGCGCGGACTACCATTCGTCTGTCTCCTAACCTTAAACCAATCTGGCATGGGTGACCCTACCAGGAGCATTGCTCCCGCCAGTGCAGCTCTAGGGGTCATCGGAGCATGCAAGCCCTTCCACCATTACAAGGTTGTAGTCCAAGAGAAGAGTAGAGGACAATGGGTACAAGAATTTTCTGAAGTAGAAAAGCTAGAAAATTTAAATATGGGAGGAGAAACTTAAAAGAGGAAACAGTTCAGGAAAAGGAAATAATTTGGATGAGAATGGCTTTTGATTTAAGGATATAAAGCTAAGAATTCTTCAGGCCAATTAATCATTTATGAGATGGAAGGAATTACGTGCAATTTTGGCGAAGATATTTACTGAATATTAAATTAAAAGCCTAATATATAACAAGACCGCGGTGCCGTCCAGGTGAAATATTTCGTTGCTCGAGAATGATGAATAGTGTAAACTGGAGGCTTTTGAGCCACACTTGTGGAGAAGAAAGAAGAGGGTCATCAGGTTGAATAGGACAATAGAAGGAGAAGAATTTTATAAAATCAGGTAACATGCTTCATACTAGTAGAAAAATTATTTGTGAAGGTGTGGATGGTAGGGAAAGAACCCAGGCACCAGCATTAGCCAGTCTTCTGTAATCTAAAGGTTAAACTGGGACCAGAGTTTAACTTCCCATCAAGCAGACAGAGCTGTTTCTTAAGTAGGAGGTCGGGTTACCAAATAAATTCCAACATATCCAGGACTAGAACCTGGGCCCTCCCCATGGGAAGATCTCTAGTCACTAACCCCAATCTAACCCCTAGCTATCAACTAATTATAAAGAAGGATATACATAAGCATGCACAAGAAGGGCAAGGTATCAGCAAACAGTAACAATTATCTATGTTTTGAGAATAGTTACAACAAATCAGAATAATACCAAAAATAAGGGGATGATGCTGAAAATTAGGGCTACCAGCAAAATTTTAACGTCGCAAAGAATCAATATGGTAGGTAAGGTGTACTCCACAACACCTAACTTCAACGTCTAGATTTACAAGACTAGCATCAAGTTTTCATACACTTGGATTTTGTTTTTGTATTACTTTATGTCAGGCAGTTTTATTCACATAATAATGAGAAATATGTAATAATTTAAGTTGATCAACAATCACAGTGTCAATGCACTCTTTAAGTCAGAGGCCACCAATAATATATTTCTGCAGCAATATGCACTGTGGTAATCATCCTTGGCCTCCTTCAATTTTTCACAAGACCCACACTGCATCAAGGACAAAGATAAATGCAAGTTTTGTAGCAGTTGCCCTTGATAACATCCCTCAGAATCCACCATCAATGGCTTAATTTCATCTCCCATTGTGAACAAATATGTATCATCATACTCATGTACTCTAGATTCACATGCTGATGGTAATATTCTATGTTTCTGCTGCAACACCATGGAAATCACCCTTGGCCACAAGCTTCACAAATTCACCTGGAGAGACAAGACCCATACCTTATTTTGAACAGGGAAATGCAAGTTTTGGAGGAGTTGCCGTAGAAATGTCCCTGAACATCCACCCCTCCCAGGCCCATGGATCATTTTACCACCCATGTTGATTAAAAACCACCGATTCACTGGCCGACAGTAATACAATACGTTTCTGCACCAACGCCGAGGCAATCACCTTTGGCCAAGTGCTCCTCCAATTCACCTGGAGACACCAGACCCACACCGCACCGAGGACAAAAGTAGACACAAGTTTCAGTGGGGTTGTCCTCAAAAACTCCCTCTGGGTGTACCTCTCCCTTGTTTTCCAAGCCAGTTTCACTGTGGACCCAGCTCACAGACTGAACTTTATCCTCAGTCTTACTCTTTTCATGTCCCTTGCGGTGCAGCTTGAGGACCTTTGCCAATGTGAATGCCCGACCACATATGTCACATGGATATGGGCGCTCTCCAGTATGGTGCCGCACATGACCATCGTATATCAGCTTGGACGAGAGGATCTTGCCACAGAATGGACATGGGTACCTCTTGGCATTCGGATTGCTGTTGATCTTCCTGATGATTGACTTGGTGTTTTCGGAGCGTATTCTCCTGTTCAACTCCATATTCTTCCCATCCTTGTGGGCCTGCTGGTGATTAACCAAAGACTTAAGCATCGTAAAGCTTTTCCCACAAATCTCACACATGTATGGGCGATCGCCAGTGTGCCTCCGGACATGGAATGAGAGCGCCGTCCCACTCAGAAATGATTTGGGACAGCTCGGGCACGCATATGGCCTCAGACCATCGTGTTTCCTCAGGTGCAACTTTAGAGAACCACGCTTTGCGAAGGTCTTGCCACACCTTTCGCAGACATGGTCAGTGCACGTGCCTGGGAATCTGGCCCGGTGCTCTGGTGGGCCGTGAGTGGGGTTGGCCCAAAGGTGCTTTGAGTAGGCCCCCTTGTGCTGGAACATCCTTTCGCATGTCCTGCAGTACAACGAGATCTTGCGGTTGGCCTCGTGCCTCTTCAAGTGCTTCCGTATCGAGCTGATGGAGTGGAACGTCTTCCCGCACAGGTCACATGTCCTGCTGATCGGCTGCTTCTGTAACTCCCAGTCAATGCATTTCTGCTGGCAGGTTCTAATATGATCCACATACTGAATCGAGTCGACTTTCCTGCCGCATAGGCAACAAGGAAGGGGGTCGTGAGTGTGATGTTCGTTCAGGTGCGTGGTAAACTCTGCTTCTGACTCAAAGAGACTCCCACAGGGCATACAGCAGAACTGCTGAGTATTGGGCTGACAATATTCATGGTCTTTCGTTAACAACTTCTTGAGATGATTGATAGAGCACATTACACAATTGTGGGCTTCTGATTCACGGGCCAAATGTTTCCGGTAGTCCGTCAATTTTACGTATGAGGAGTTGCAATGAGGGCATAAATGCTTGGGTACTTGAACCACTCCATTATTTCCTTCGGGTTTAATTCTTTGGCTGATCTGCTGCTTCCGAAACTCCCAATCGATGCATTTTTGCTGGCAGCTCCTAATGTGATCCACATACTGACTCGAGTTGATTTTCCTGCCGCATAGGCAACAAGGAAGGGGGCCTTGAGTGTGATGTTCCTTCAGGTGCGTGGTAAACTCTGCATCTGACTTAAAGCGAGTCCCACAGGGAATGCAGAGGAACCGCTGAGTTTTGACCGGACAGTATTCATTATTTTTCATCAACAATTTCTCGAGATGATAGCTAGAGCACATGATGCAATCATGGGCAACTGATTCACGGACCACATGTTTCCGATAGTCCACCAATTTTACATATGAGGAGTTGCAATGAGGACAAAATCGCCTGGGTTTTTTAACCAATCCTTTATTTCCTTCAGGTATACTTCCTCCGTTCAATGCTGGATCTATTGAGTGACCAAAAAAGAAACCATTATAGAAATTTAAATAGAAAAATAAGTACATTTTAGCAGTCAATACACACATTTTAAATTGGGACTTGTGTGAACAGTCATTTATCCATTTTTTAAGTTAATTACAAGCAACTTCTGTTAGGAGAATTGGTATTTGGGATTTATCATGAATATTTAATTGTACCATTTTGTAGAAATGTTACTTTTACTGGAAAATAAAGAAATAATTTCTGAGGGTTTACATAATTAAAATTGGTAACTATAGGCCATTTTCACAGATACTGCCAATTAGAAAAAATAAATTATGTATGCAGAAAAGTTACTTTAACTTAAAAATAAAGAAGTAATTTCTGAGGGTTTACATAATTAAATGTGGTACATGTAGGGATAGGAATTTTTTGGTGGTTTGAGAGGGAGAAAAGCGGTACTTTGAAATTAGGAATTCGATACTTTCAACAAAACATTTCGGTGTTATCACAGTGACCAAAAATTTATATATATACACATAAAATACTGATTGTTTCAAAGTCTAGAAAAGGGTCACTTATACCATAGTTTAACCCAATATGATCTGGGTTATTATGCGACACTTCCCCTTCTAGCCATGTCATGACTGAAGACAATCACCTCGGTAGAAGAACCTGGAAAAGTGGCACTTAATTTAAAAATAAAATTTAATACATTTCGTGTATTGACATGTAACTTTAGAGAATTTCCATCCTTGTGAAAGTTTGCTGCAGTTACGTCCTTTGAAGATTTTAAATTTTCCCAATTGAGTCTTTCCCAAGCAACTTGACAGTTGTAGAATATGTACATGACCGTACTTTTATTGATACATAAAAATCCATCTTTTTGATACTGGAAAGCCCGGTCTCATGCGCTTAATTTTGCATTCAGCATCTCAATATCTCGTCAAAATCACTTGAAAGCACAGAAACCAGGAATAAAAGTAGGATACTTAACAGTTGTCACTGGAAAACAAACAGTCATTTGACGGAAATGGCAAAAAACTAGAGATTCAAACAATAAAATCAATCTTGGTGCCACAAAATAAATAAATATATGTATCGACAATTATATTGATGTCGTAGTTGGCCTTGATTGGTGCTTTAAAGCAAGCTACGCAACCATTGCAATGGAACGACCCCATTGCAATAAGGTCCTTCACTATGATGCGAAATTGCCATTTAATTCACGAATTCGGTAGATTGATTGGAAAATAGATTTTCGGTGGAGACAAAATTCTTCTTTATTCAGCCACTCACTCTTAAATCAAAAACAAAAATTTGCGAAACTTGCCCCCCACTCAAAAAGTTCATGACAACATCAGAGATCCGGTTCAGTTTGTAATTCGCTCGCTGGAAAGCGAGAGAAGAGGAATGCTGCATAGCGCCCATAGTGATTGGACGGAGCAGCGAGTGACTTCAAAACTTTTCATGTTGGTTCTTTTACGTGAAAGGGTTAAGAACCCCAATTTTTCGCCGCCGATAATTCGAAAAGCAGGTGACGGATCACAAAACGGAAAAATACATTGTCTTTATTTTTCAAACTCTATCAGAATTGGCATTTTAAAAACTCTTGGCGAACAAGCCCATTGAAATGAAACAACTCAAAGCGGCTATTCACACATGCGCAGTCCGTCTCGTCTTCAAATCTGTAGCACAGGGATTCCCAAACTATGTTCCGCGGAAGGCTAATGGGTGTTCAGAGTAACCTATAATGGCTTTATATGCTGCTACCTAAACGCAATGGTTTAATATATGTGAAGTCCACAAGGTGTTCCGTTAAAATTTCAGGATTGACGAAATGTTCCATCGCAGGAAAAGTTAGGGAAACCCTGCTGTAACAGATTACTTACAATAAATGCGCATATTGCTTTTCCTTTGTTCGACTCACCTCGGAGCGGAGAGCCACCGATCATAGATGCCGATAGATGGTTATTCCACTAATTGTAAATAGAAAGCACCGCGGCGTGACGAGCTGTTTATTGCCGGTTGGCGCTGTAAATCGAAAGCACCCGATGTCATCCCCCCGCGATGTTATCGTAACACCGGTTATGCTACGATGAACTGCAAACTTCCGCATACCTCAGGAATATTTGCACGCGAGTTCGTTTAAATCGAATTGAGAACATTTGCTTGCAATTTTAATGTTTTTCTTGCGTTTGAAATGTACTTCCAACCATTTTCTCATAAAAAATGAAAATTCGCGTTTTGGGGCACAATTCACGACATTTCGCGAGTTCAAAAGTCATTTCCCCAGTCAGTATGGAGTATGTTGTAACTAACTACCACTCCTGGGACATATTTGCCTAAATTCGCGATCACGAAATTTTCCTATCCCTACCCATAACACATGAATATAACCAGGGCATCGGCGGAGTAGATCTCCACGACAATGGTGTTTTGAATTGCAGAATAAGGACGAGGGGGAAAAAATGGTGGTGGCCTTTCTTCGTAAATACTCTGGACATGATGACTGTCAATGCCTATAAATTTTCACAAATGGTTACGGGCCAGATTAGTTCACAGCTTAATTTCAAGAGCAATGTAGTGCTATCATTACTTCAGACAGGTGATCTAGAGGCAGCCATTCCCAGAACTGTAAGGTGAATTATTGATGAAGAAGAGAACTGTGACGCAACAAGTAAAGTGGACGTAAGTCGACCACAAAAAGGTTATCTTCCAGATGATATTGGAAAACATGGAGTGAGTCACGTCATTACTCGGTCTGAAAACAATAGCAGATGGAGGAGTAAGGCTTTGCAAATTTCAAAGTAGGTTTATGTGTATGAATTGTAACGTGCCTTTGCACTAACCTTGTTTCAATACATTCCACGAGAAATTGTAAAAAAAAGTAGTGCTAGGACAAAATATTAATAAAATGCCTTTATTACTTCTTTCAATATTTCTGAATTATTGGTGAATGTAAAGTATAAAAAATGTTTCATTCCTAAACCCGAAGTATAGTTCGAATTTTGGCCTTGGTAACCCTGTTTCTGCCCAACGTTGCGAATATGCAACATTATTTTTTATGTTAACTATCAAAGGTATGAACAATATCACGCCATATTTTCTTAATTTATATCGCAATTAGTATTAACTATCTAATAGGTGGAGAAAAAATAATTCCTTCATGACTTGGGAAGGAATCCGAACAAAAATTCCTTCGGGAAAATTTCAAGAAGGACTTGGTGGACTTCAGCTGGAGGAGATCACTAGTGATCTCCTCCAGCTGAAGAAGGGTCCTTAGCCCAAAAGCTACACTAAGCAGTGGACACTGGTGTCGTCATGGATCACCTCCCAGTGAGTGTCCAATGATTTACTTTCCTATCCTTCCCCAACCTCACGCCTTGTTGCTAGCTTATACTTTTATATTTATTTCCTTTTCTTTATATATATATATATGTATATAAAAGACGCAAAATTCACAGGAGTTTTTGGCGAGAAATTTTATGCACTGCTTCATATCTTAAAAATACAACATAAGCTAATACGATTGAAAAGAAAACCTCAAATGAAATTTTATTTGGGAAGAAACCTAGAGTAAAACATCCAAGATTGTATGGAAGTAGAGTCTTTGTCAGAGTTCTACAATAAAGGAGAAGCTCTAAAGTTAACAGAATGCTGAGGACAGCTAAAAGGAGCTTCCTTAAAGACCAGCTGAAAAAAGCAGAAGAGGATAGGACTAATAACAATACCAGAGACTTTTATTGTACCGTCCAACATTTCAAAAGAGGAGCCACTCCAAACATTTTTGGGGTAAAAACGCTCAAGGAAAAGTAACATGTAATCAAGCAGAGAGCCTAAAGATGCGGAAAGATTATTTTGAAAAACTTTTGAATTGCTAAACAAAAAAGGACTAAGGAACAGTGACATACCTACCAAAATGTGCAACCCCATATCAATGAACCATCGCTAAAAGAAGTAGAAGAAGCTCTATCATCCCCTAAAAAAGGTAAAGCACCAGGGGAAGATGGAATACCAATCGAAGCCCTGAAGTGCGGGGGAGAAACATTACTGGAAGAGATTCACAAACTTATCTTGAGATTTTGGAAAAAATAAAATTTGCCGGAAGAATGTAGCAGTTGTAGTATGTACCAATACACAAAAAGGGAGACA
Organism: Pyrrhosoma nymphula; assembly: GCA_963573305.1. NCBI lineage: Eukaryota > Metazoa > Arthropoda > Insecta > Odonata > Coenagrionidae > Pyrrhosoma > Pyrrhosoma nymphula. The sequence continues at coordinate 117,427,302 of OY754330.1, forward strand.
AACAGAACTGTAACAACTATAGAGGAATATCCTTAATCAATACTATATACAAAATCCTATCCAAGATTACTTACAAGAAGCTTAAAGTTTACTCAGAAGAAATATTAGTGGAACATCAACATGGATTTAGAAGAAGAAAATCCACAACAGACCAATTGTTCATTTTAAAACAAGCACAGTCCAAATATTGGGAATCCAATAAAACTGCCCACCTTCTCTTCCTCGATTTAAAAAAAGCATATGACAGTAAAAACACTAAACAGTTATGGGACAGACTAAGAGAAGAGGGAATACCTGAAGACTTAATTTGACTGGCAGAAATTTGCATAGGTGAATCAAAATGTAAAGTAAAAATAAACAATGAATTTTCAGAAACTTTCAAAGTAAATACAGGTGTCCGCCAAGGAGATGGCTTGTCACCAGGGTCAGCGCTAGCACTTTTGCTGTCCTAGGCAAAGGTTACATTTGCCGCCCCCCCCTCCTTTCCCCCCCTCCCACCCCTACCCCTACCTGTTATAAAAATGTTTTCACTTATGTTTCGTAAGATTTTAAAAATATTTATTTTGGCGTAGATAATTTTTTTATTTTTTCCATTTTTTGCCGCCCCCCAGGAAAGTGCCGCCCTAGGCGGTCGCCTAGTTCGCCTAATGGGTGCGCCGGCCCTGCTTGTCACCCTAGCTGTTTAGTTTGGTACTAGAAGGAACACTGAGAAAAACAAAAGATTTAAATGAAGGCTTGTTTGTGGGCACCTAAGTCAGTGTACTGGCATTCGCAGATGACGTCGCCTTGCTAGCAGAAGACAAGGATAGCCTCGAAAACCTGACTATGGAATTGCTATCTCAAGCAAGACCAGTGGGGCTAGAAGTAAATGAAGAGAAAACCAAATATCTAAAAGTAGGACAACACCCAGAACGAATAGTCAACCTTGAAGTTAATACACAAAAATTTCAAAGAAGTAAGGATATAAAGTACTTTGGTGTCACTATTGACCAACACAACACTGAATAACTGAAATACAAAAACAAGACTTTTAAATGAAATCAAATGCTACTAGGCATTACAAAAAAAATCTTAAGGAACAAAATTATATCAAGAAAAACGAAAGAAACAGTTTACAAAACAATTATTATGCCACTAGTCCCATATGGCTCAGAGATATGGTGAATCAGTAAAAAGACATAGAAGAAACTTATTACTTTTGAAAATAAAATACTTAGGACAATATATGGACCAATAAAAGAACAGGAAAAGTGGTGAATTAGAAATAGCAATGAGCTAAGAGAACTCTTTAAGGAAGCAAATATTGTGGCAGAAGCAAAATGTAGAAGACTGAGATGGGTGGGTCATGTAAATAGAAGAGAGGATAGTTCTTTACTGGAAACCATTATGAATGGGAGACTAATAGGAAAAAGACCACCAGGAAGACCAAGACTGAGGGACATGAGGAAAATAAGTGGGGATGAAAACACCATGCAGGACAGGCCGAGGTGGAGACAAGTTGTTGACGAGGCCAAAAACCTCTTATGGTTTGAATGGCCACCTAAGTAAGCAAGTATGAATGCCTCAGGCAACCAAAAAGGGTGACATATGTAATTTTTTGTCGTAGATATTGATGTCATCACTGGGGTGATGCTATTATGTAGTGTGCATGTTGGACATACCTCAGCTAAGTTTGAAGGGTAAACAGTCAGCACGGGGGAACATATCCTAAGGGAAATAGGGGAGAAAGGCATAAAATATGCCACACCCCTTTGATAGATTCATAACTAAGGTGGAGTTCCCTGGTCTAGGTTGAAAGGCACTTATACCTTCTAGTCCATTGTACCTTCCAACCCATTTTTGCCCATGGAGACCAGTAGCCTTGCCAAAGGCCAACATTACTCCTCCTTCTCACAAACATCCCAAGCTGTGCCACATTTATATTATTACCAAACTTCAATACATCTCAGTGCATCTCATTAAATCCCTAAAAGTATGGAAACACTGTGTTTAAGACCAATAAACTGAGTGGATAGAATGAAATCCATATTATCCCCCCACTTCAGTTTAGATTAAGTCCTTATTACTTACTAGTTAGAACTGAAAATTCTCGGGAACTTAACTGATCTGGCATGTAGCATGGCACCCACATTATTCCTCCTCTTTAGTAAAAATTAATTCCGCACTATTAATTACTCAAAACAAAAAATCTTCGGGGACATTAAAAAAAGCAAAATACACACATGATCAGAATGAGAGATCAACTTGTTTTCTAAGTACACGTTAATTCTATTAACACAGACATTACCTGAAATTTTCCAATCATTGCATTTGTCTATATTACCTGAAATATTTTCTAACCCATTCTCGGGTGGTTTGGCTCTTTTCCTTTCTCTTGGCTTTTTTACAGTCTCACTCTTGTTGCCACTCTTTTCAGGACAGCTCTTAAGTTCCTCAGAAGGTGGTGTATCCATTGCTTTACTTGGAATATCAGGTAGGACCATGTTCTGGTTTTCTCTTTGCTTCTCCGGATTACTATCACCACTTAAGACTTCACCATGAGTTTTGGTGGAATCCACAGGTGAACTTTGACTCTCAACAGCATTCTCAGTAGCATTCTCGATTGCAATCCAAGTCCCAACCTCAGCGACATCCCGAAGCAATTTCACATTTGAAGGTCCTGGTTGATTAATAGTTGAGTCTCCACTTTGTAAACTAACAGGATTTACTGTTATGTCCCCACCACTAACCTTAGTCACCTCCACAGACTTTTTCTTGCTTTGACTTCCGAGGGGACTTCCAATTAAACCACCACCTTTAATCACAGCAGGCATCAAGACTAGCTTCCCACCCTTAATTCCAGGCATATTATCGATTGAAGCTCCACTGGGAATCAAGAACACACTCCTAATTATGCTTCCATTCTGAGCCCCTGAAGGATTTCCACTGACAGTACCAACAGGGAGATTTCCGCATTGCACAGAACCACCATTCAATTTCAATGACCGGCTCATGTCTACACTCATATTCTGATTTTTGATGCCACTTTTTGCCTTAGCAGATCTTTTCCTCTTCTTATAAGGCCCCAAGTGTTTACAGGGCCTCTGACGGTTGCCACATGGGGGGGCTTTGTGTTGAAAGAAGTGCTGATAGACATCTGATATGGTGTTCAGGCCAATCTGGCACTCCTCACAGCCATGAGGCTTGCCTTCTACCGGGAAGTGAACAGCACCCTCAAGCCTTGTGTGGGTCTTGTTCGAACCACAAATCTCGCAGCTCAGCACCTCACCCAAGTGGAACATCTTGCGGTGGGCCACGAGGTTGGACCATGATCTGTACGTGTTGCTGCACAGCTGGCAAGCAAACATCTTGGCCTCGAGATGCTCGCTCATGTGGGCATCAAACTCATCCAGGTCGTCGAACACTGTGCCGATAGGGCACAAGTCACAGGGGACTGGGAGGTCGAGCGAGAGTCCATGGAGACGCACAAGGGACTCTTCCGTCACAGTGAGCTCATACTCATCAGCTGGCTCCACCTCTTTCACCTCCTCCGACTTTGCCACTTCCAAGGGTGCTCCCATTGGCGACTCATCAACTGGATTGCCACTCATCATACTTTCCAAATTCTGAGAAGCACTAATTAGAAAAGGCAAGATGAAACACAGGGTCAGTTAAGTATTATGTAATACGTTTTGAGGGGATTGGGGGGTTGAGCTTTCTCACACTGTCTTACATAGGGGAGTGAAGGGCCCAAAACAATCATACATAAGATTTGAGTCACTTTTGAGATGGTATTTATATACTTTTTTACTTAAGGATTTTGCTCAGAGTATTGATCAAATGTTTAATAAAACACTCAAGTAGGCCTAACCAATGTTCTGTCAAATTTATTGATCTCCTCAGGGCTAAAAAATAAAATAATAAAGAAAGCCAGGATAATATAGATAACTAATGTTCATTCATACACATATAATTAACAAATGTTGATTACCATTAACTTATTCTGATAGTGTGAAATCAGTTTACACAGCAGCATGCATCAGGAAATAATTTAGCACATTAACAGAACATCATCTTTGCACAGCATTGTTAAAAGGCAAAAAAATAAGCCAGCAATATAATGTTTTTAAAATTAAGAAAGAAATTATTGAGAATAATTATTATTATCTTTAAATATCATATTCGTTGTAAAAAGAGGTTCTTATTCCGTATTTCTCCAAATAAAGTTCCCCCCCCCACATTATTTGAAGCTTCAGTTTTATAAATACAGGCTGTCCGGTGAATCTCAATTTATTTTTTCCCTGAGTTTTCCAGGAATATTTTTGAATTTTCCAGGGTCATGTCGCACTTCATTTCTAACATATTTGTAATGAATTTCTAATAAAATTGGCATATTTTGCTGATTTGAAAAATACAAGAAATGTCGGTACCTACTTTGAGTTAAATAATAGAGTATACAAGGAATGTGGAGTATGTGATACGGGTATCATTTCAACCAACAAATAAACAAAAACGGCTAACTGACAACAAAATTTGAGTCAGGTGCAATTTGATCGCAATGAATTAGATTCAGCATATGTAGTTTGATAAAGAACTTGTAAATAAAAGAAACTGGTATGATTTTTCTCAACAAGTGCATTTCCGATTCAACTTCTGAAACAAATTTCTCGGCTTATCAAGAAATTTGTTTTTTTTTTGGGTTTGCAGCTCTTGAGCTTTTTCAGTACCTCTTTATTCTTTTTCCCTTGAGGCCTTGGTACCTTTCTTCTTCTCCACTAAGGCTTCACAGTACTTTGCATGATCATTTCGGAAACTGTGAATTAATTGCTTTGTGATAGGTACGGATCTAACACCCGAAAGAATTCAATTAGAACACAATTGTATTTGTTGGACAATACACAAATTATAATTAGCTTGGGTTGACCCTGTACAAAAGGGCCTGTCAACTTCAAACCCGAGGGCTGATTTCAACACGCAGTGACCGCAAAATGTATTTCCGCTCCTTCAAAAACATTTCTAAAACGAGGGGGGTTGAGATTATTGGGTGAGGATAATCAATCATATAACAATGCCCAATTATCCATTTAGTTTGCTGGCCGAATGGTTTTCGTATATTATCGGGAAATTCCACTGCGCATGCGCAGACGTTTAGATTTCTCGTAAATTTGGTAACACCAAGAATTCAATATACGGCTCTTCGAATGGAATCAAGATTTCCGTGCGGAATTCTGTTTCCGCTGAAGGAGATATACAATCGCATTTTGGCATCATTCCGATTCCATTCGTAGCGACCATTTTATGTGGGAATTATTCTATGTGGAATTTGCCTTGTTATGCAATTGGCTCCCTGGACTGTGCAAACCACAAGCTGCGAGCAGGCACACAGCTGCAAAAAGAGTATGAAATGAGCAGGGAGCGCAAGGCTACGCTCAGGCCCGAATTTAGGACCTCTGATGCCCCTGGGCAAAAAAACATTTGCCTTCCCCCCCCCCCCCCCCCCCACCAACTTGAACTGATTGGCAAATTTAAATGAACTTGACGTTTCATGTATATGCCTTTTTTGTGCAGCTTTCCAGTAATTTTACCGCCCCCTAAAATGTGCCGCCCTGGGCAGTTGCCCGGTTTGCCCTGCCGTAAATACGGCCCTGGCTACGCTGATTATGAGCCAAGTAAAATGCAATCAAAGACGCAGGTTAAACCTCTCTCTCTGCCTCAATGGAAACTGGTTGCCATCCATTTTCCAGGGTTTTTCGGAAAAATGCAAAAATTCCCAGAGTATTCCAGGTCAAGATATTTTCCCTGAGTTTTCCAGGTTTTCAAGGGTTTCCAGGTCGCCGGACACCCTGAAATAGTAAAGCAGGCCAAACATATATTATTCTCGGCATGTCAATATTAACTGGTGTTTGGTCTCCATTGCCCAATTGTCCCAATAAATAACCTTGCCTCTGCCACAGTTGAATTACATAGTACTGGTAGTGATTTTTTCCTCATAAAATTCCGGTTAGCTCTGAGCTAGGGTCGTTCAACATTGAAGAGTAAATCCATTTCTCTTCATCATTCGCCACAGCCAGCCGCTGCTGGCTTTGAAATGAGCCCTTAATATACCAATTTCCTGGGCTACTGCCAATGCCTCCTCACAAATCATTCTATATGATACAGCAACAGCCTCCACTCTGGATTTGTACACAAAGCTGACAACCCTTTCTTTACATCTGCCACAACGAGGACCCCGAAATGATTGCCTCGATGTACTGGCATTTTGTATGCGAGGTAGCTGGTCTTGCCAAAATCCCATGGATTTTCTTTCCACTTCAAATTTTTCAGCTTCCGCAAGGTTCCCATGGTCTATAGCATATCACGCAATGGCTATTTTGAAATTTGCATCAAAACTCTGTCTTTGATCCTTCCTCATCTGCCTTGTCGTGGATCCTCTTCTTTCCACGTGATCCATTACCCTACTGTTAAACAAAACATAATTATCAAGAAAAGTTGACATCGCAGATTAAATTGCGACTCATCATGTAACTAATGACACAAAAAGTTACCATATCTTGGCTAGGAATCAGACGTTTTTTCTCTATAAAATGAGAAATCACACTTTTGAAGTTTGAGTGCTGCCATACGTTGGCAATGTTGGCGTTCAAATATATTTGTCAAACGTGATCAAATATAATTCTTTCAAATGCCATCAGGGATGGGCTGGTTGCAAAAAATCAAGGCTACTGAGATCGCAGTAAAACGTAGTTTAAAAAGGAATGGCGATATATATTTTTAAAATTCGACTAATTCTTTATAGTTCGGAATTACTTCCCAGGTAGGGCTTTTTTTTTCTAAAACAAAAGCTTCGTTTAACACACCCATTCCCTCTAGGGCAGTATTTAATTCTGAGTATTATATTTGTCTATCATTATTTGTATCGGTTACAGAATTACATTTCGAGCAACATTTCGCCGACAGAAATGGACTGCACTTCTCTTCCAATTAGAGAAATCATCTCTTCAACATCGATGAATTGCCGGCAAAACATGATACAACTTTCAACAGTAAGTAGGACCTTGGTCAATTACCCCTGTCTGCTCAGTGCATGAACCCCCGAAATTAGAACAGGCTATTTCCTGGACACCCATCCTCATTGGACTGTTTAACCCCTTAAGTGGAGTAAGCGACTATAGTTGCAAATGAAAATCGCTCCCTAGGTGGGGAGCGAAACTATAGTTGCACGCTCCTTAACAGTGGGCTTCTTGGAGATTGGCGACTAAAGTCATCCGCTACGATTCTTTCTGTTTCTACAGTGTGTTATGTGATTCTACCCACACATTTTCTCACTTTTGCATCTACTTTATTTATATGCATTTATCCATCAGAGATTAATTGTAGCACACAGTATATCTAGGCCTTGTTTCCTGATTGAAATTTCCATCAGTTGGTAACTTTTGTTCGCAGAATTCGCATTTGACATTTACATCCAGCTAATAATATCATTTGAATTTATGACCTGCCTATTATTTAATGTACATTTAATATGCAACCCTGGGTATGCTCAGACTAAATGGTGATGTAATGTATCTCAACTTACTAGCAAGTAAGCAACCATAATGCTCAATTTACAATATTTTTACTAGTTTATTATAACGTTATGTTTGGTTATTAGGTGATGGTGAATCACGTAGAAAAAACTCCTGCACAATTGAATTTAAAATTCCTGAATTTGGAATATTGACAGAAGAAAAATATTCACAACCGTAAACTTCCATTTTCTTGAAGAAGAACCCAAAACATAACCCATGAAATGCAAGTTCAATGTACTGAGCACCAAGGTTTGAGGAAGAGAGCTATGATCTGAAAACCCTACCCCCGCCACATTCCTTCATCCTTATCTGGGCTCCCACTGCCTTACTCCCTCAGCCCATACCCTCTTTGCTTCGTATGGGTATCTTACCAGGGGGTATGAATTGGCCCAGGGACTACACCACGTGTCTATTTGGAAATTCCTTCCATTCCCTCCCATATCTTTTACATTGAAGGGAAAACCATGGTCGACGACCGTCGTCCCATCACTTGTCGGTCTTGTCTCCTTAGAAGTTGTGAGTAGCTGATTCTTTTCAAGCACTGACGCCTTCACCAAGGTTTTGGGCTTTCATTTATATGCTCTGTTTGAGGGCGGTTAGGGGAAGATTGGAACACCTATGTTCGCGCCATAGATCGCGAAGGGAGTCTCACAAAATTGCCGAATTCGCCGCTCACTTGATTTGTTGTATGCCTGTGTGTGTCGCTGGGGTGTGTGTCATTTTTCCTGGAACGTTGTTGGTCATGAACGGGCCACTGGTTCGTCTGTCGCAGGAGTGGAAGGATCTCGTGAGCCGACCGGACCTGAGAAAGCCGAAGCGACGGGAGCCCAGCATTCAGGTGAGTGGTGGTTTCGGTGAGTGTGGGACTCCCGGCGTATTTAATACAGTCCACTTAATTAATAGTATCGTGTCGTGATCAGTTTTTGGTCCTTCGGGCTGTATCCCTATGGATATTGAACCCGTTGTCGTTATAATTTCGTCTCGATTCGCCGGAAGTGTCAGCTCAATTAGTGTCGGTTTTAAATATTTTAAGTGAGTGTGTTCTTAAGTTTGTCGTTTGTATATTATGGCTCGGATTGACGATTTATTTGTCAAGGAAGAGCTTTCATGGGAGAAGATTGTTCGTATTGAGGAGTTCGCCGTTAGGGTCGAAAGGGACCCGGGTGACGCGAAAAATGTGGCGGTATTCAGGGCAATGACAGAGGGATTGGATGAACTTGCTTGTAATTATCCTGAAATTATAGCGAAAATTCTCTTGTATTGTAAGAAACAAGATGTTGACCGAGCTCCAAGTTTTCAGGCTAAGATAGCGGAGTTCGAAAGGAAGTACTATAATATTAAAGCGATAATGGCCACTGCACTTCATGCTGAAGGATCAGGGTCGAATGCATTAGGTTCCGCCTATGTGACCCCCATAACCGGAGCTGGGCTGTCGAGGATTGCCTTGCCCAAGTTGAACTTAGTTGATTTCAATGGCCATCTTAAGGGCTGGCAGAGTTTTCGCGACATCTTTGTGTCGGTCATTCATAATACGAACGAGTAGTCGGATGTGGAGAAATTTATGTATTTACGATCTTGTCTCAAAGGGGAAGCTTTGTCGTTGGTATCATCTTTGCCTCTTGCGAGTGCCAACTATGCGGTGGCTTGGGATGCTTTAAATTCACGCTACCTTGATCCTTCATTATTAACGAATACATATTTGGAGGCATTATTGGGTTTGAAACAGGTTGAGCGGTCCGCTGAACAATTGCGGACATTTTCTACATTATTAATCGAATACACAGGTGCATTAGGCGTGCTAGGGTATCGTATCGAAGAGTGGTCAGTTCTCTTATTGTTCCTTATACGGAAAAAGTTGAGTACAGACCTAAGAGAAAAGTGGGAGAAAGAGGGTTTGAGGTCTGTGAAAGAATTTATTGCATTTTTGGAACAAGAGGCGTGGGTGCTGGAAGCTTCTAAGTGTGGGCCCTCTAAAGGAGGCTCACCTGGCCCTAGAATATCGGTGATGCAAAACGAGAAAAGGGTAAAATCGTGTGGGGCCAGGATGAGTGCGTTGATGACAAGCACGGATACTTATCGGCTTCCGTGACATGTGCGTTGTGTGGAGCGAATCACTTAGTACATTCGTGCGGAAATTTTTCGAGTTTACCAGCAAAAGAAAGGTTTCGGGTGGCGAAGGAGAAGGGCCTTTGTATAGGGTGTTTGCAGACTGGGCATTCAGTAAAAACTTGCCGCAGACAACATCCTTGTCAACACTGCCCATTTAAACATCATTCATTGCTACATTTTAAGCCGCGTGAGCAGGACGAGGTGAAAGGAAATGCAGTAAAGAACGTAGAAGGGAAAGCGAACAAGCAAGGCGACTCCGGTGAGCAAAAAATGAATGATGGGGCATCGATGACCTTAATCACGCCTGTGGATTCCGTTGTTGATTCATCCCAGGCTATCGGGGTAAATTCGAACCATGTTGTGTTGTTATCTACCGCAGTAGGTTGAGTGCGAGACCAAGCAGGCAATTTTCAGCACGTGAAAAACTTGCTCGATAGTGCGAGTCAAGGATCGTTCATTACGAGAGCATGTGCTGAAAGTTTGGGGTTGCCTATTGAAAGGGCAACTACGTCCATTTTTGGTTTAGCCCGAACAGCGGTGGGCGTCGCGCACGGTAAAATGACTGTCGTATTTGAATCGACCTCGAAGGGCGGACCATTGGAAGTTGAAGCCTTGATTATTGAGAATATTGCGCGGTGCCCTAAGATGGAGGTAAAAGGGAGGCAATGGCCACATATACGTGACCTTGCCCTAGCGGATCCACAGTATTATCGTCCGGAGGCCATTGATATTTTGTTGGGTGCCGAATGGTTGGGCACTGTAATGATTGGGAATACAATTGTAGGTCCAAAGGGTACTCCGAGTGCAATCGAGACACTATGGGGATACTGCTTGGTTGGAAAGGTGCATCAAGCGGCCGATAATCTAGATTCATTCTGCTTGGCTTTTGAGTCTCAATTGGATTATTATATTCAAAGGTTTTGGGAGGTAGAGGAATCACCAATTGTTCATAACCAGAGTGAGGACGACAGGAAATGTGAATCTCACTTTCAGGAGACCGTACGTAGGGAAGAATCTGGTCGTTACGTTGTTGAACTTCCTTTTCGAAGTGATGCGCCGCTCTTGGGGAATAGTCGAAATGGTGCATTGCGTCGGTTTCTTCAACTTGAAAAGCGTCTAGATAAGAATCCCAAACTCAGGCAATGCTATAATGCCTTCATGACAGATTACGAGTCACAAGGTCATATGATTCGAGCTGCTGTGACACCAAAGGTTCCTGTACCTTTTTATATCCCACATTATTGTATTTATCGTGGAGAAGACGCACTGGGAAAATTTCGGGTGGTCTTTGATGCCTCCATGAAGTCGGAAAATGGCCTATCATTAAATGAGATATTGTATGCTGGGCCAAAACTCCAACTAAATATCGTAGATGTTTTATTGTCGTTTCGAATGCACAATGTTGTCGTTATCGCGGACATTCGCCAAATGTATCGAAATATTAGTATCAGTGAAAGGCATTATGATTTTCAGCGAGTGTTTTGGAGGGCAAGCAGTGATCTGCCAATCGGTGAATATAATCTTGCAACTGTAACATATGGCGTTGCATCAGCACCTTATTTGGCTATTAGAACCTTGCATAAATTAGTAGAGGATGAAGGGGCTGCCTACCCGGGGGCATCGCATGCCCTCAAAAGATCAACTTATATGGATGACATTGTGATATCGGTAGAGTCAACCGAAAAAGCAGTCATGCTTAGGGATGAGTTGGTGAAGCTGTTGTCACTGGGTGGATTTTCGTTGGGAAAATGGGTGAGCAATTGCTCCACTGTATTAGATGGTATACCTTTGGAGCATTGTGCCCAAAATTTAGATTCCTTTTCATTCGAAGAAAACTCCGAGGGCTATGTAGGGAAAATATTAGGGCTCACTTGGAAGACGAAGCTGGATGCATTCTCGTTTAGCATTCAATATTTCCCTGGGTCCATAACCAAAAGGGCAATTCTGTCTGAAATTTCCCGCCTGTATGATCCGATGAGATTTCCGGTTTTGTTCGTTGGAAAACGTATCATTCAGCAGTTATGGGAATTAGGAGTTGGATGGGATGAAGACCCACCGAATGATGTCTTGAAAATATGGGAAGTATTTCGCCGAGACTTACCAATGATAAGTAAGTTTACCCTTCCAAGATGCCTAAGGTTTGATTCTGCGGGGAATGTTCAAATTCATGGCTTTGCAGACAGTTCAGAGAAGGGATATGCTGGAGTCGTGTTATTCAAGAGTGACACTTGACAGCGGGAAAGTGGTAGTAAGCTTGATAATGGCGAAGTCAAAGGTGGCGCCCCTGAAAAGGGTGACATTGCCACGTGTTGAACTTTGTGGTGCCTTGCTGGCCGCAAGATTATTGACTTACGTCAATAAAGTTATCGCGTTACTGGGTAGGATGAACTCAGTCACCTTATGGAGTGACTCTATGGTAGCTATTAGTTGGATCCGGTCGTCACGACATAAGTGGAAAACATATGTCGCTAATAGAGTGAGTGAAATACAGGACTTGATTTCTCCGGTAAATGTTAGGCATGTGCCTTCTGAATGTAACCCAGCAGACTGCGCTTCCCGGGGTTTGATGCCCTAAGAACTGTTATCATTTAGCCTTTGGCTCAATGGCCCTCCTTGGCTGTCAGGTCCAGAGTCAGAGTGGCCGTCGAGAGGTATAATTAGTGACACCCAATGTCAGCTCTTGCAACTGGAAGAAGAAGAGGTAACAGTCTTAAATTCGTGGGTTTACGACGGGGAGGACGATTTTCTGGCCAAATTTTCGTCATTGTCGAAGCTAAGGAGAATAACAGCCTTATGCTTGAGATTTGCATTTAATTGTAGAAATCCAAAGGGTCGTCTCACTGGGATAATTTCGACTAAGGAATTAGAAACCGCAATGTTGGTCTGGATTAAACTGATCCAGAGCCGGGAATTCTCGCCAGAGCTAATGGCGCTTCAGAAAGGAAATGTGGACAGCCCAAGATTAAGAAAATTAAGTCCCTTTATAGATGCGGATGGTGTTTTGAGGGTGGGGGGAAGGATAACGCATTCATCCTTGCCGTATGGGCAAAAGCATCCTATCCTGCTGCCTGGCCGTCATCAGTTTTCGAAATTACTTGTGGATTATTTTCATGAAATTTATCTTCATCCGGGATCGTTGAATCTGCATGCTATTATTCAAAGACAGTTTTGGATTTTGTCGGCTAGGGCCTTGATCCAGCAAAGGGTTGGCAGGTGCGTAAGGTGTTTCCGCGCACATCCCACGACAATTCAATCTAAAATGGGAAATTTGCCGTCGATAAGGTTCCAACAGATAAAGCCATTTAATGCTTGTGGGGTGGACTATGGAGGACCATATGATATTACTCTTGGGAGACTCCGTAACGCTCGCAAGTTCAAGGCTTATATTTGCTTATTTGTTTGTCTCTCGACGAAAGCTATCCACCTAGAATTGGTTTCTGAACTTACGACTGAAGCCTTTCTCGCAGCAGTTCGCCGTTTTATCGCTCGCAGAGGTCAAGTTAGTGAAATACTGAGCGATTGTGGTACAAATTTTGTCGGGGCTAAACGTAAGTTGGAGGAGGGACAGCGTTTTACTCAGTCTCAGGAGTACAAAAATACAATTGGAAGTTGTTTGAATGAAAAGGGGGTTAAGTGGACATTAATTCCACCCACCACCCCAAATTTTGGGGGCATTTGGGAGGCAGGAATCAAAAGCGTTAAGAGACTACTTACTGCCGTCATTGGCACTCAGATTTTAACTTATGAAGAATTCTCTACCGTACTTACGCAGGTCGAAGCTACCCTTAATTATCGACCCTTAACACCAATCAGCTCTAATCCTGATGATCTAGAGGTGTTGACCCCTGGTCATTTTCTCTTGCAAGGACAGCCGGACTTATTTCTTGACATAAATTCATCGAAACCTGTAAATCACGTAGCCCGGTGGAATCTGTTGCAACAAATTATGATATCTTTTTGGAAGAGATGGAAAAATGAATATATAGGGACGATGCAGCAAAGGACTAAATGGTTTAAAATGCCACCAAATTTGATGGAGGGTCAATTAGTCCTCGTGAAAGATGAGCATCTCCCACCATTGCGTTGGAGACTAGGTCGCGTAGTTAAAGTACATCCTGGAAAGGATCAAATCGCAAGAGTAGACGATGTAAAAACGTTGCAGGGGGTTATCACTAGAGGAGTGAGGAACCTTTGCCTGTTACCGTTAGAGGAGTAGTGTAGAGTTAGGTTTCGTTAGGTGTGCACCTTTTTAGGTTTAGATTTACTTGGTTTCCTTTCCGTGGGCCTCCTTCCCTTTGTTGTTACTCTCCCCAATGGCCCCTGGGGAGTGAAGATTTATATTTATTTCCTTCCCTATTTTACCCTTACCTCTCCGAGTAGGAAAGAGTTTTCTTTTGACAAAGGTGTGCACAAGTATCGTTAGTTTATAGATAGTTAATTAGCTAGATTTGTTAGGTATTTCAGTTGGTAGGACGAAGTGTGTTTAATAGTTCGCTTGGTCAATAAATGAAGTTGCGTATGTTAGTTTATTTTGGAACAGCGTTCCAAGGTGGCGGGTTGTTCGCGCCATAGATCGCGAAGGGAGTCTCACAAAATTGCCTAATTCACCGCTCACTTGTTTTGTTGTATGCCTGTGTGTGTCGCTGGGGTGTGTGTCATTTTTCCTGGAACGATGTTGGTCATGAACGGGCCACTGGTTCGTCTGTTGCAGGAGTGGAAGGATCTCGTGAGCCAACCGGACCTGAGAAAGCCGAAGCGACGGGAGCCCAGCATTCAGGTGAGTTGTGGTTTCGGTGAGTGTGGGACTCCCGGCGTATTTAATACAGTCCACTTAATTAATAGTATCGTGTCGTGATCAACCTAGGAGCTAGAATTATCCTGTTACTATTGGCCCTGCCCCACCTGTAATAAAACCTCCCACACTTGGCAGGCCAGAAGACTCTAATATGTTGGTTTTTCCCTCAGTGAAAATTTGAGTTCTTTAGCTTATTCGTATTCTAAGCCAGTTTTTATCCTTCATTGACGGTGAGAATTCACATGAGATACGTTTGTTAGCCATGAGTAGTTATTTGTAAATCTTTGGTGAAAAGCATAGCGAAAGTGAAGACAGTGTTGAGAGCGAGGAGGAGATTTTAGTGTCCGCTGAAGGAATTGCTGGTCCGAGTACAGTTGATCCTGTTGTCAGAAGGAAGGCAGTGGAGATGCACGAGTCTTCTAGCAGCGAATCGGAAGAGGAGAGCAATGATGAAGAGGGACTTATGCAGCCGGAGATGTCTGTATTGGAGTGGACTGACAAAGGTGAACCTCGAACCCGATTTCAGGCAAAGTATACTCCAGGACTGAGTCATGAGCTATTGTGTAAGAGAAAACCTACTGATATTTTCGAACACTTTTTTGATGAAAGTATTTGTGATGAAATTGCCACCCAGACGAACTTGTATGCGTAACAGCAAAGATAAGCAAAAAGTAGGATGTGACAGATGAAAAGAAGTTGGGAAAAGGACTGGGTGGAAACAGACAAAGAGAAGTTGAATTTTTTTGGCATCGTCCTTTAGCAGGGAAAATAACAGAAACCAAAATTAAGGCAATATTTTTCGAAAAATAAATTACTGGCTACTCCTATATTTTATGAGATTATCACCGATAAGTGATTATTTTGCTGTTCAAATGTCTGTACTTTGCAAACAATGAGGATTATCTCTCAGAAGTTCAAGTTTCCACAAAGCTGTATAAGATAAAACCTGTCATGGATCAACTTGTAAAAAAATATCAGAAGAGTTACATTCCCGATAGGCTGCTATCTGTTGATGAAAGCCTTTTTCTATGGAAAGGCTGCATCGGATGGAAGGTTTACATGTCAAAAAAACGTTCAAGGTTTGGTATGGAAACGTTTAAATTATGCAACTCAAAAACTGGGTATGTGTGGAACATATTGATTTACACGGGGAGGGACACTCAGCTAGTTGAAACAGTGGAAGGCATTGACAAGACAGGTTTCACTAGGCCTTGAAGATTGGTCCTTAGTCTTGCCAAGGATTTGCTGAACCAAAGCTATACTATTGCAAAAAACAATTACTTTAGTAGTCCCGAGCTATTTGACTCTTTAGTCATATTTGAGACTGATGCAGTCAAAACTGTGAGAAAGAATAGGAAAAATTTCATGCAAAAAAAGTTGAAGGGGTTGTTGAAGCCTATCGGGGAAAACTAATGGCAATGAAATGGTGGGACAAAAGGGATGTGCGTATATTGAGCAGAATACATGGTAACACAATTGTGATGTTCCAAGCAGAGGAGAAGGAACGAAAATTAAACCTATGGTGTGCATTGATTACAACGATGTGACGGGAGGAGTGGATTTGTCCGATCAATGCATAGTGACTTATAGTGCCACGTGAAAAAGATTGAAAAAGTATTATCAAAAGATATTTAGGCACATTTTAGACGTAACATGTTCAATTCTTTCATTATATACAAAAAAAACAAGGTGGTGGTCTCTCACAACTTGATTTCTGCATGAATCTTATTGAATATCTGTTTCTAAAATACAGGAAATCCATAGAAGATAAGGAGAAAAAGTAAGAGAAAGAAGGGCAGCACTGCAAACCCCAGGGAGACTCATACTGCAACATTTCTCTGATCATAATCCACCTACAGGGAAGAGAAAACATGGAGTAAAACAATGTGTTATGTGCCTTGCTAAAGAACAGATGAAGGAAACAATTTTTTTGTGCAAAGTGTGTGATGCCCCTCGATGTGCGGCTCCATGTTTTCAAGTGTACCACACGAAGCTAAGCTACTGATTTGGTTATTTTTGTTTCAAAAAACTATGAATAAGTTGTTTGTCATCTAATTAAAATAATCTCCTATGAAAATAAACTGAACACGTATGCCTGAATGGGAAAATAATTGATTGGATGCTATAATAATGCACACCAACCCTCGGCTACCCCGTGCAGTGACCCATCAGCGACGTACTTCCCAAACCGACCTTCCCCTCTTCCCACCCTCTGCCCACTACCCTCTCCAAAAAAACTTCTCCACCCCCCCTTTTCCCCACCTCCACTCCACCGCCCCTCTAACTTCTTCAAGGGTATAAATTCTATGTACTAATATGTGAAATTGCCAGATGATGATACGCCGTATCAAAACCGGTCGCAAATATATTTTATTTGTGGAACAGCAAAGTCTTTTTCTTACCCTTTGTGCAACATGAAGGAGTTCCACCATGTTACGCCACCCACCATCGCATCTATAATAATATTTAATAGTAGGTATAGTTTTTAAAATATTGTAAAATTGTAAATGAAATCAATGTAACATGTATGTCAATGGCCTTCGCGGAACTGTTCTACGAAAATACTTCAATGCAAATTCATTATTTGAATTCTG
The DNA here is from genome assembly GCA_963573305.1 of Pyrrhosoma nymphula. Classification (NCBI taxonomy): domain Eukaryota; kingdom Metazoa; phylum Arthropoda; class Insecta; order Odonata; family Coenagrionidae; genus Pyrrhosoma; species Pyrrhosoma nymphula. The sequence continues at coordinate 117,444,347 of OY754330.1, forward strand.
CCCATATGAGTCTTTTTTTTGAGGCATCAAATCTGTATGACCATTTTGTATCTCTTGAAGCTAAACAACTAAATGCTTCTACATATTGGCTATTTTAGTATAAAAACTACACATAAATTGTTGGTTCACAAATTCAAATAATCTCCTAGGAAAATCAACACAAATTGCATTATCTGAATGGGAAAATGATCAATTGGATGATAGAAAAATGTAATTTTTGCGATAGTTGTAAGCACTGTAAATGTAACATAGTAAAACTTATTTTAAGGTCCTTCATGAAAATTTTCTACAGAAAAGCTTCAATGACTAAAAAATATTCGAGTTTTGCGCATTTACTATTCTAAATTATATTATGTATACAATAAATCATTGAATGCAAGAACATGTCAATTTCTCAGAGTTATAAAAATAATATAATTATTGTAATATTTTTAGTTACATGCCTATATGATTTTAAAATATATCCCAATACCCTTTTTTAATAAATATACAACTAAAAAGATTTAAATAGCAGTAAAATATTTCAATTATGTCCATACCGGCGTTAGCCAGCCACATCTACAACTTTACTTTGTTCTTGCCATTCAAAAGTGCCTTTTAATGAAATTATAAATTTTTGTAAAAACAAATTCATGAAAAAAACCTTTGCATTAAGTTCTAGGGGACACAAGAAAACATGTACATAGATAGCTTTTTATTTCATGAAAATCAGAGGATTTGCTCCCCACCAGCTGAAAGATATGGAAAAATCCATCCCCAATGAAGGGATTAACCCACATAGCATGCAAGGTTGCAGCAAGCTTGATTGAGTTTTGCGAACGGCTTCCCAAGATTGGCAATCTTGATGCAAGCCTGCTGCAAGTTTGCCATTATTGTCACATTCGGTGCAAGCTGAAGGAAAGTTGCACTCAACCTGCATGGAGTGTGCCAACTTTGCTGCAGGACTCAGGCAACTTGGCAATATTAGTGGCAACAGTGGAAGGCCCAAGCAAGCACCTAGTGGATAACTCTGTCACTAGTATGTCAGCCTATTTTTTTAATAGTTTTGTAACTAATTTTACAGAGATTTTCTCATTTGCATATGATTTTAATCTCATTTGAACTGATTTTCATCCTCATTTTTCTTTATACACTCTTTTGGATAAGATTTTCTCATCCCATTTTCAAACTGTTTTAACTCATTTTTACTTAGACTTAGTTGCAACGTTTGCAACTGATTCAACTTTGATTTGCAATTGATGAACTTGAAAAATCTCCCAAAGCTTGAATTTTGGCGGTAGAGGTGGTTGCATTTCGATGCTCATTTTTTGTGGTAATCGTCGTAGTGTTCTTAACGAGCCGTTGGTGTGTTTTGTGTCGTTTGTTTACTATTGATATTTACAACTAATTAGTAGTTGGATTGTGGTATATTACGTAAATTTGTTTGCATTGCCTGCAAGAAAAATGAATGGAAAGACATAAATTCACAGGTATGATTTAACAATCGTGGTTTACTAAGAATCTAAGTTCTAAAAATATCCTTCATGCAACATTAAATATGTCGTATCACCTTTCTGTCCGTGGACTTTGTGATACTCCATTGAAGTTTTGGAATACTTTTAGGGGCCGAAGGTCGATGCTTCTCCATCCTACCATGAGCTATTTCAATTGGAAATTTCATGGGAAGCCTACCATGTAATCGGTGGAACAAGGGTGAATCCTTGCGTGTAACCAATGTAAAGTTTGAGTGAAGTCTAAAAAAATGGACGTCGCCAATTTATGGTATGATAAAGCATCAATCCTCTCTTGTTCTTTTAAGCATCGTTAATTGAACCTGTAAGCATTTTTTGGTATAGAAAATTCATGCGGGATTCTATGTGTATAAAATCGTAACACCTTTATCACTCATACTTTTCAGAAGTGTTGAAGCGAGGCTCACTGCTATGAGGATGGAACTGCAGTTGGAACCCTTTTTATAATTTGGGAGAGAATTCATAGTGCCATCAAAACCTATTACTACTTCATTTCAAGAGGTAATAGCGTTTACCAATTACCCATGAATATGCTGTGAAATCAGCACAATTAACTGTTCTCATTCGCATGGCGTTTGTACTATACATTTCTGGCCTTAAGACTGGTGATGAAGTCTATTGATCGTTATTTCTTTCCAGCAAAAAACTTCATACTGGACTATCAAGGAAAGGCCATGGTAAATGAGGCAGTTACTCAGATAGTAACTGGCAGCATTTTAAGGAAATAATTATATGATTCAACTTTTATTTAATTTGTTAAGTGTTTTACATTGTTGATTTTTATGTATATTATTCTAGCGATAAGAGAAATAAAAGTTGTAAATTTTGAATTAAGGTTTACAATTCTTTTAAGTTCACCAATGCAGTCTCTGCATTCTCAAGGATAGGCATTGCCTCAACAGCAGGACCGATTTTGCATTTTGGTACATTGGAAAATATGGTGGCCGACTGGAAATATTGTTAACTAAGATGTCAAGTTTGCTTTGCTATGTGGGAAGTTACAACAACACCCTAAGTTTAACTTTACTGGTATTCAAGAGCTTTGATATGTTTATTTTTTATCTAAGGTTTTCCCGGTGAATATGATGTATAAAGTCTTCATGGGTATTACACCAGGTAATAGGCTTCAAATCTGCAATAGGCAGATATGAAGCCTATTACCTGGTGTAATACCCGTGAAGACTATATACATGTATATTTTTCCACTCTTGTAATTTTTATTTATGTAGAGATGGCCATAGGAATTAAGAAAAGTTTCACCACTAATGCCATTGAAAGATACTATAATTTTCACATATGGTTAATGCCTAGTTGAATAAAATACTTACACACAAAGACCATTAGGTGAAATTTCTGCAGCATTATATTCACACACAACTATGTCCGAAGGTACTGTGGTACTAAATAATTCAGGTTCACATTTATTGGCAATCGCAGATGATGGCACTGTTACACTAGAGGATAAATATCAAATTCTTATTAATGGCAAGAATAGGATTAAGGGACATTTTGGAATCCCCCTGAGCAACATTAATTTTACTGTGGCTAAAACACCTTCTTCAGGTGCACTTCATTGTATACAAAAATTCATGACTGAAAAAAAACGTACATACCGAGATTCCTCAAGAGAAGAAGTTTTCAGTTTCACGTCAAGAGTTTGATTGCTTTCTAACTGAATAGGTAATGTGGTAATGGGGTGAGCATCTATATCCTCTAATGACCCTGCAGTTCCCAGAGCCCCAGAGGCAGGTTTAAAAGAGGACCTGAAGAATAGAGGATACTAATTAAATTAACTGCATAATTATTCCACGGTTAAGTGTTTAAAGTGTCAATCTTACACAGATTCCCTTTCCCAGTCTGGAGGCTTCCCTGGCCTTTTGGACTGCTTATTATCAGGAAAATCAAATATTGAGGGAACAGCATCTGGTTTGAGACTTTGCACACTGCTCCATGGTGAAGTGTTAAACGAATTGGGCGAAAAATGTTTACTACAGAGTCTTGAGTGTTTAGTCGGAATGAAGTCTTTTCTTCTCATAGCAGTCACCCATTGTTTACACAAATATGGATCTTTAGGAAACCTGTTATGTTGAAATTTCAGGCGATCGAGCATCAGCAATACATGAAAACAAAGAAAGAAATTATCAGTAAACAACATTTTCTCCTTTGTCGTGTAATTATGGTTACAACTTCGGCAGACACCCGCTGAATATGTATGTCCATCTGTTTAAACACACACTTTTTAACACATATTACTACCCCAAAGCACTTTAATTCAAAACGACATACACCAAGGCTCGAATCTTGTGTTGTCAACGATATGTACTTCCCAAACGTAACAAATCACGGAGTGATAACGTGAATATTGAAGTATTTATAGCGTAAAAGAAATCCAATATCAAATACATTAACCAAGTACTGCGTACTTTTCACATTTTCCCGAGCAAGAGTACAATGAAAACACAACATGTGAATGGTTAGAGCCAAACCTCGAGACGTACGTACCCATGGAACGAATGACCTCCTTTAACAGCCTTTTCTCGACAATTGAACGCAGCACAGTAACAAGGCATGATTAAAAATTACTTCCCAAACTCAGCAAAATGTAATTATGCGGTACTTTAATACCTCTTTCACATTTAAAACTGTCGGTAATAACGTCTCTCCCTAGTTAACTTCCATATGTTCTTCCCTAATGTGACGTCACGAACAATTGAGTGAGATGCAAGAAGCCGGGAGCGCAACTCAACGTTATTTTTCATCGTAAGCTTGTTTCGTCAATTGTAACTCCTCACATTTAGATGGCAGCCCCAGTAGCGCCGCGCGATTCGATTTTTCGAAACAATTTTCCTTTGGTACTACTAATGGTAAATGTGGTGAATAACACAATTGTATTAATACAAAGTTTAATAAACAGTAAGATTTGACGGCATAAAGTGTTTTGTGGTAGGACAGAGAATATAAAATTATATTTATGTAGCTAGGTGTTTATCAAAAAATCCAATATGTACTAAAACCAATATGTGCTAAAACTGTCTGGGGCCTAACCTTACACCATGATCAGCAATTAATCCAAAGGTAGTTTAAGTTATTACTATACAATTTTCATTGTTACTTGAACATCAAAATCAGAATGCATAGGAACACTGGAAATTATTGTTGAAACGAGTACTGACAAATACTGAGTTACGTCGATGGAAATACAATTTATAAAGTCAAAAACGATAAAACTATGAAAAAAAGGAAAAAATTATTTTCTGCAGCAGAGCAGCGATCTTCAGACTTACCGTTCCCCAATTCCTCCACCTTAACACAAGTCTGTCGCTGACTTAACGTTACCCGGTCACAGTGGTATTTGTGGTTTTTCATATCGTCTGACTTAAAGGGATTGCTCGGTAGGACTGTTCCTGCTATGGTTATAATCCCATAGCAATCAGTCGCTTAACCCTTTATTGGTCGAACTGAAATGCACAGCTGTAAACAGTAAAGGGTAGTATTTCAAGTCAGCAAATTCCATCCCAAGCTCGTGCACAACATGATTTGGCGAGGATCAGGATCATAAGCGTATCCAGGGGAGGATTTTGAGGGTTATAACGGATATTCCATACCCCCCTTTTCAGACAACCCTTCAGGTGGCGACCCCCCACTTCAGGTGCTTCTATAGATACGCCTATGATGAGGATAGGCCATGACAAAAATTATATACACAGAAAACGTTGGAAAGGAAAACCATTATTGCCAATTGGTTATTGTGTGGCAGGGATTATTTTCCCTTATTATTCTGTGAATACACGTAAAAGAGAAATTAACCTCCGTGGATGGGCTTGGAGGATGTATACCATAGGGAATAAATTTTTGAAAAACAATTCTCCAAACATATAGAAATCCTCAAAGCCTGCAAAAAACAAATAGGTGAAGCATGAAAAGGCTTAAGCTAGAGTAATATCTATGGAGAACTTGGGGGGTCTGGAACAGTTACAGTAAATGAGCTAGACGAGGCAAATGCACCAAGGTCGAGTGCTGTATACCTAATTGTAACACCCACTCCGGGTCTTTTCCACCGTGTAGATGGGAGGATTTATTGTTGCGAAAGAAGGTTTTGCCATTGTCTTCCAGCTGATGCAAAAAATCTTCTAGATAGTGTCAAAGGGAGTAACCGCTTTGTTAGCCTCAATATTCCATTCCTATCTCATTCTACTTGGGAAGTGAATCATCTCTATACCTACCATGTGTGATAAGTATTCTTTCCGGACTAAATTTTAAGATGAATACGCTAGTGATTATCCTGTTTTACTGAACAAGAGGACTACTTTCCATGACAATTATCATGCTTGGACAATATCATTAACATCGCCGTAAATTTTACACTCTTTGTCATTTTCTTCTTACTTGATCAATTTTGTTGAGTATGAAACACATCGTAGGGTACCCTACGTACGTTCAGCTTGCCTTTTATGCCCTGGCTTGGCATGCATAGGACTACATAGTTAAAGTTTATCCTATTTTTCCTTGTTTGTACTCCAATGTACCTGAATGTTTATCTAAGCTTTTTCTCTTTGATTGGCCTCTCTTCAGTGTAATGCAAAAAAATACTTGTTTGTGCGTTATCAAATACAATTTTCAGGTAAGTAAAACATACATATGTAGATAGGTACTGATTTCTCAGTAAATTTGACCTTCAATGAGACTATCCTAGAAGGATCTCCTGCATCTCAAGTCTTCCACTTTCTAACGATTTAAATGGTGCATTCTTGGTGATGATTTGGCAAAGTTTGAATTCCTGTGTCAAGCTGATGCATTACCCTGTAAATTAATTATTTCTTTCCTTTTAAAGAACATAGATTGGAGGTGCTATCAGCCGTAGATACATTTGTATCGCAGATTGTACGAATGGCACAATAATGGAATTTGAACCACTTGATTAACTATATGAATACTTTTAAGGCCGTTTTACATGAGGCACTTTATTGTACACATTGGTGTGCATTGAAAATTGCCATGTATAAAGCGGTGAATTGCTAGAATGCATGCGCATATGCATTTTCAAGAGATGAGACAACAACTACTACTGCTGTAATTCCAAGCATGCTTTATCACATCGTGAAAACAGATGCTCCTTAAGATTGTGTAATGAAGTGCCTCATGTAGATGAGCTTTAGAGTGAGAATAAGTGACTTCACCCTTAAGATCCATTAAATATTCCATCTGTTTTTGTTCATTTTAATTTCTCATCCCCATTTTATGCTTTAGTATTTGTTTTTCTACAGCTCACCCATTCACTCCCAACTCCTATCCATCCTACCCCCCTCCAACAGCCGTGCAATATAACAAGGATCCAGCACCAGTAACCTGGCTTATTCTACCACACACACTAACTCTCTGACATCCTCTCCTACACCCCTTATTCTCAACCCTACCTGTCAATCTACTCTCACCTCCACCCATAATCCAGCCACTTATGTCTTTATGAAACCCTCTTTCACTTAGGTCATGCATAAAAAACAGTACATGGAAATTAAAACTGTTTCATTCAGTCAAAAAGAGCCTCCAAAAAGTTATGCTAGAAACTACCTCGTATATCAGGATGATTTACAAAAAAGTTAAGACTGTCCTGAAGAAAAGAAAATGAATACGAGCACTTAAAACCTGATTATGCAATGCTTGTGCCCACACAGGTTAACACATAATGGAACGGATATAGAAAAGGGGCTATTTCCTTGCCATGTATTCATGAATGAACTCGTTCAGGGTCAAGTATCATGTAACCAGACAAGATATCCCGATGAGCCCACTTGAGAAAATGCAACACTGTTGGAACTGCTCAAGACTTAATCACAACATGCCATTCCATAGAGTCCAACTAAAAGCAGTAACACTTGCGTATGGATGCTTGAATGGCCAGGATGTATGACTAGAAAAGTATTTCCACTTAATTGCCACCACTCTCTTCTTCTAACCATCTGGATTATTTGCAAATCTAAAAGAATGTATCCGATAGGGATTCTAGTATCAGCAAGTTGTGGTTGAAGTTACAGATATTTTATCTTATTTTTAAGTACAGTGACATGAAGAGCACTTTTTCAGCAGAAAAATCCAATCCCTTTCTGTTTTAAATACACAATGCCCCAGAATAAGTGTGAGAAACAGGTACATAACAATAAATGGTGATTCCCTACTTCATTTTTTTGGACCTACAAATGAATTACTCTTAAGGCTAAAAAGTGTACCTAGCAGAAGTTCAATGACTAAACACATGATTTTATACTAACTCTGTCTGCAGAGACCCACTCAGAAGAAAGAGCCAACACTGTCTAGAGTTTGAATAAAATTAAAGTGTGGAATAGAACGAAGTGCCTTCTTTAACAATGTTTGAAGCTAAAGTTTTCCACAAGGTTACGCCTGAGACTTTCGCTGACTTTTGTTTCCTCAACCACTCTTACTATTTCAGTTTTTGAACTCTCTCATCATTCCTCAATTGATCCCTTTCCTTATCTTCACTATGATCCTGTTCACCAGCTGCTGGTAATCCCTCTTTCTCACCCAATTTAAAGGTCTCAAATTCCATTGCCATATAATCCTACCTTTACTTAGCCTTTTAAATCTAATATGTATCACATCCCTTCTCTTGGACTACAACCTTGTCTTGGTGGAAGGGCTTGCGTGCTCCAATGACCCCTTGAGCTGCACTGGCAGGAGCAATGCTCCTGGTAGGGTCACCCATGCCAGATTGGTCGAAGGTCAGGAGACAGACGAATGGTAGTCCAAGCAGCATCTGTACCTCAGTGAGGAGGCTGCAAAAGGCATCTGACCCCAATGAGGCGGCCTCTGAATTGATGGTGTCATGTAAAAAACACTATTGAGTAAGGCCACGGAATACCATCTCAATTTTTAAAAACCTTCATATTATGGACAGTTCTCAAATGATAAAGAATCCTGACAACTGCATAACTTGGCCCAGAGGGCCAGGTATCATGCCTGGCCCTCTGGTGCCAAGGCCCCTGCGGTCTTCATCACACGAAATCCTTACTCAGGCGTAGTAGCAGCAGAAGAAAAGAAGATAAAGAAGAGGAGGGAAACCATCAGAATAGGCACGTGGAATGTTAGGACTATGCTGCGGGCAGGGAAGCTAGAGAATATCAAGCAAGAAATGGAGAGGGTGGGTATAGACATAATGGGTCTGGGTGAAGTAAGATGGAAGGATGACGGGGATTACTGGAGCGACGACTATAGAGTAATTTATAGTGGAGGGAATGAAAGTCAGCGTGGGGTTGCATTCATAATGAATAAGAAACTAGGTAGAAAAGTAGTGTATGCAGAACAGGTGAGTGATAGGACAATAGTAATACGACTATAGAGTAATTTATAGTGGAGGGAATGAAAGTCAGCGTGGGGTTGCATTCATAATGAATAAGAAACTAGATAGAAAAGTAGTGTATGCAGAACAGGTGAGTGATAGGACAATAGTCGTTGAACTAAAGGCAGATCCAATGAACTTAGTTATAATCCAGGTTTATATGCCTACCTCTAATCATAAAGAGGAGGATGTAGATGGGGTATACGATCATCAAAAGGAAATAATTGGTAGGATAACTGGGAGTAAGCACTTAGTAGTAATGAGAGATTGGAATGCGGTGGTGGGTGAAGGAAGAGATGGGTGATTACAGGCTAGGAAGGAGAAACGACCGGGCCGAGAAAGCTATGGAGTTTTGCGTAGAAATAACCTAGTAATTACAAATACATGGTTCAGACATCATCCTCGACGTTGGTACACTAGGAAGAAGCCGGGATAGACAGATAGGTTCCAGATAGATTATATAATGGTACGTCACAGATACAGGAATAGTGTTTAAAACTCCCATACTTATCCAGGAGCTGATGCAGACACAGATCACAACTTATTAGTCATGAAATTTCCGGTAAAACTGAAAAAGATAAGAATGGGAAGGAGGGTACAAAAGCGGAATACGGAGGCATTAACTAGAGCAATGAAGAAGTATCAAGAGAAGGTGGATAAGATAATGGGTGAGGAACATAGAGTTAGATCAGTGGAAGATGAATGGGGAAGTTTGAAAAATGGAATTGTATAAGTGGCGAAAGCAACGGTAGGCGTAGTCAGTGCAACTAAAATTTGAAAACATTAAAAATTAGGCGTGGATCACGAAGCAGATGATCAGGGAGATGGAGGAGAGAAGGAAATGGAAGAGCGTAAACTCAGAATTAGGTAAAAGAAAATACCGAGAATTAAATAACAGGCTTAGAAGAGAAACAAAGAAAGCAAGAGAGGCATGGTGGAGAGAACAGATTGACTCACTAGAGAAATACCAAAAAGAGGGAAGAGCAGATGCATTATATAGGAAAGTAAAGGAACTGACGGGTGATAATTAGGGAAGGGGAATTACAACGATAACAGACAAGACGGGAAAGGTGATTATAGAACCGAAAGAGATACAGGAGAGGTGGAAGGAGTATGTTGAAGAGCTGTATGGTAAAGAAATAAGGCCCAATAGGTTAAATATATAAAGGGAAGACGATATCGACAGAGATGGCATCGGACCAGGTATCCTAGATAGCAAAATCAAAAGAGCTCTACGAGACATGAAAAGGAATAAGGCAATGGAAATAGATGACATACCAGCAGAGTTTTTAAAGAGCATGGGGAAGAACAGAAGAGGAAAACTTTTTGTGCTTATTCGTAGGATTTATGAGGATGGAGTGTGGCCGGAAGACTTCGCAAAGACTATATTAATTCCTATACCAAAGAAGAGTAAGGCAAAAACGTGCGAAGACTACAGGACAATAAGCTTAATATCCCACTTGGCCAAAATAGTTCTGAGAATTAAAAACAGAAGGCTAGAGAAGAAGGCAAATGAATACCTGGGTGACGACCAGTTCAGGTTTAGGAGAGGATCGGGAACGCGAGTTGCTATAGCGGTGATGAGGACACTAGTAGAAAGAGACCTAGCGTATGGGCAGGATGTTTTTGTATGCTTTGTAGAATTCGAGAAGGCGTTTGATCGGGTGGAATGGACGAAATTAATGGGAGTCTTGTAGAAATTAGGGGTTGATTGGAGGGACAGGCGTCTGATTCGGAATTTGTATATGAACCAGACGGCGCAGGTTAGGGTAGCCAATGGAGAATCGGGATGGGCCATGATAGGATGGGGAGTGCGGCAGGGGTGCCCACTATCGGTTGCTTTTTAACGTGTATTCAGAAGACATGGTAAGGGAGGCATGGGGGGAGGAGGAGGTAGGAATAAAGGTAGGAGGGGAGCTGTTAAAATCAGTGAGATTTGAAGATGATCAAGCATTGGTTAGTCAGTCTGCCAAGGGGTTACAGTCAACGGTGAATGCATCAGAGGTGCAGTGCAAAAAGTATGGGATGAAGATTAATCACAAGAAAACGATTGTGATGAGATTTTCTGGAAGTAGATAGATTGTATGGGTGGGTGAGGGACTTCTGGAGCCTTCCTCAGCACTCAGACCTTTTGGTCCATTGTGCCATCCAACATTTAACCTGCCTGCCACTTGCAGACAGGGGACAAGAGCACCACAGTAGTGTTATGAAGGAGGGACCATCCCCAACCTTCCCTGTACAGGTATGGAGGGAGTCCTTCCTTCCACCGTCCCGGTCTGGGTATACCTCCCTCCGGCCTCCCGGTATCGGTCTGGAGGGAGTGTCACCTCTCCATCCACCCCGGTAGAGGTATGGAGAAGGGCCACCCATCCAACCTCCACCCAGGCTCAAAGCTGCTTAACTCCGGTGATCTGACGGGAACCGGTGTGTCAACGTGGCTAGGCCCTTGCCCTTTCTAGAAGTAAGACGGTGGGGCTGAATATAAGGGTGGGAGCGCAGAAGATAGAGCAGGCTGAGCGGTTTACGTATCTGGGTAGTATTTTGGAGGAGAATGGGTTTAGTGGTAGGGACATCAGATGCAGAATTGCGCTAGCTAAAGAAGCATTTTCGAAGAGAAGGGAATTGATGAGGGGGGGTCTGAGAAGAGATGTAAAGAAGAGGCTGGTGAAAACTTTGATATAGAGCATGGTGATATATGGGTCAGAAACTTGGTCATCGCGAAGGGAGGATGTGCGTAGACTTGAGGCGTTTGAGATGTTGGTTTGGAGAAGGATGGAGAAGGTGAGCTGGATGGAGAAGGTGAGCTGGATGGAGAAGGTGAGCTGGATGGCGTGGAAGATGAACGGGGATGTATTGGATATGGTTGGAGAGGAGAGGAAGCTTGTGGCAGAGGTTCAGAGAAGGCAGAAGATATGGATGGAGGAGGTTTTGAGAGGAGAGGGGATATTGAAGAGAGTGATAGAGGGGAGAACACTGGGGAAGCGTGGAAGAGGATAGGAATTCTTTCCTCTTCTTTGTTATAGTCCTTGTATCAAGTGTTGTTGTTGTTGCACAAGGATTTCATGGGATGACAACCATGGGTATCTTGCCTCCTCCCACTACTCGGAACAACCACTATTGGGCCAAGTCCCATTGTTGCCCAGACATTGCTCTATGAATGACTTCCATTACATCCAGGAAAGAAGGTGCACTTGGGTGGTCTAGCCATAGCCATTCACAAATTTATTCTAAAAATGACATCATCAGGTGAACCACCTTTCGCCTGGCTCCAACCTTCGACCTATCTTCCTAAAATGCTGAAGATACATTTTCCTAACATTGTCCCCTAACACAAAACTACAGGGCCTAGGAAGGAGAAAGTTTGCATGGATCAATAACTTGGTTATAGCAGCAGTACATAACAGAAGTTTCAGGAAAATCTGAGCCAGTGGCAGTCAAGAGCTGGGGGAATTGACATGTAATGACTGTTAAAATTATTCATGTGTAGCTAGAAAAACTTTAAATATTATAAGTCATATTAGCAATCAAAATCCCACTCTTTTTCTTTCTAGCATCACAAAATACATGTCTTGGCTCAATTAAAAAATAATTTGATTAGATAATTCCTCTGCCTTTGAGTGATAATACTCATTTAATGATGTCATGTTTTGGTGCTGAAAAACTTGATTAATTAATAACTAATGCACTGGTAGTGGCTCACAGAGCAAGGAAATTTTAATGAAACGTTTTACTGGAATCTACTCACTTTGACTGACGTGATAAAAATTTGAAAGTGATAGACTGATTATTCACAGAGATATGATTTGTTTCCTTAATCACTGTTCTTTAAAAGTGGAACTTCGGAAGAGATTCCCTATATCTTGGAAACTATGTGACCTAAAGTGGAAAAAAAATTTGTATGGCTCATTAACTTGTTGAAGACAAAATCTGAGTCAATCTGAGTTGGTGGTTGGCAAGGCTTGCGTGAACTGATATGGATTAACCCTATAAAATTACTAACAACATCAGAACAAAAAGATTAATAACGTTAAAAAGATGTTTGCAGTCTTAAGTCTCCATTGGGCATTAACTATTCAACATCGATAAAATTATCAAACAAATACTTTTCATAACTTATATTTGGTTGAAAAATTTAATTTCATTGATTGAATCCCCTAGTATGTACCATGCCATTGCAATAACACAAGCAATATCTTTTGTAGACACAAGAACAGGACATAGGGAGGATAAAAATGAAATATCAATCATGTTGACCAACAACCACCATGCTTCCTGTATCAATGCACTCTGATTCACTTGTCATTGGCAACACAAACATTTCTGGACCACCACTGGAGCAATCTCCCTTGGCCATGTGTTCTTCCAGTTCATCAGGAGATACCAAACCCACACCACATCGAGGACACACAAATATACAATTATTGGAGGAGTTACTGTCAAAACCCCCTTCAACATCCATCATATCCTTATTCACCACGTCGGACACATCATGAACCCACCTCACAGCATCAACTTTCTTCACAATACTCTCTCTCTCATGCCTCTTGACATGAACCTTCATGATCTTTGACGTTGTGAACCCCCTACCGCATATCTTGCATGCAAAAGGACGCTCCCCAGTATGCTGCCGAATGTGCCCCTCAAATACCAACTTGCTCGAGAGTGTCTTTCCGCATACAGGACACGTAAACTTAGCGTTTTTGTTCATGGAGGCCGACTTAGTGACCACAGAATGGGGCCTTCTGACCAGCCTGACATTCTCCCCAGCCCTGTGCTTCCGCTGGTGACAGTACAAAGATGTCGGATTAGTGAAATTTTTCCCACATATCTCACACATGTAAGGTCGTTCACCTGTATGCCGTCGGACATGGAGGACAAGCGATGACCGGGTCGACAATCTTTTGGGACAGTTCGGGCATGCATACGGCTTCAGCCCGGTATGACGCAACAAGTGTTCCTTAAGGCCCCCTTGCTTTGCGAAGGTCTTGCCGCACTTCTCACAGACGTAGTTGGTGCTTGAGCCTTGGACTTTGGCCCTAAGCTCTGGCGGGCCGTGCGTTGGGTAGCCCCTCAGATGCATTGAGTAGGCTCCCTTGTGCTGGAACACCCTTCCGCATGTCTCGCAGCTAATCAAGGCATTGCGATTTGCCTCATGCCTCTTCATGTGCTTCCGTATGGCAATAGTGGAGTGAAATGTCTTATTGCACTCCTCACAGGTTATGCGCTTTGGCTGCTTTCGCAACTCCCACTGGATGTGCCTCTGCTGGCATAATTTGAGGTGATCCAAATACTGAACCCAGTTGAATTTCTTACCACAAAGGCAACAGGGAAGGAAGCTTTGAGTGTGAAATTTGATCAGGTGCAAGTTAAACTCCTCATCAGATGCCAAGGGAGTTGCACATGGAATGCAGCAGAATGGTTGGTTTTTAGCCTGACAATATTCATGGTCAGTCATTGATAACCTCTTGAGATGGTTGCTGGAACACATGACACAATCATGGGCTCCTGAATTTCTGACCAAATGGTTCCGGTACTCCTCCAATTTAGCATAAGAGAAGGTACAATGAGGGCAGACATGCCTGTTTTCTATAGCGACTATATCATGTCCGGCAGGTTCACTAACTGGGTTTGATTGTAGATCCTTCAAATCATCTGTAAGCAAAAAATAATTTATTATAGTATCTTAAAATCATAGATTAAAAACACTTTGCTTGACTTAAGAAATATTTATACACCACAAAGGTTCATACCAGTCTCATTCAATGCTCAATCAATCATAGTTTTCCTTTGATTGAAGACAACATTTTATACTCACAACTTACATTACATATTCATGGATCAACAGGTAGAAAATTTCTTCAACTAAAATACGGCCAGATTTATGGCATCCTACAAGTCAAGAAATGGAGTTGTACTTTTTAACTGTTCCTACTCATTGAAGAAATCATACATCAATTCCTCAAATTTAGGAATAAAATGGGAGGGATGGCAGGACAAAAAAGCTACATCATCTCATTCGTTACTACAGTCACACGGAATAAACATTTTTACCAATTACGAGAGTTGACTTATGGAATGATTAAGCCATAAAAATTTCCTTTCCCGAGAATATTGCAGGGACACACAGGTGCTACGTACCATGCAAATGCGAGAAATTTGCTATGAAAAATAGTGATTTGAATCCCCTAAATGTCAGACAAATAAGTTAACTATGTATTCCTCCTGAATGACTTACCAACAATTCATTTCTACTTCCACACATGAGGGGGTGTGGAGCATTCAGATGAAGAATGATTAAGTAATTTGATTGTAAATAATACGATGCAATCAACCTGATATGCCACTTCTATAACGCATAGTTAATCCCAAGGGTCTGACGGCATAGCGATATCTCGTATGGATTACTACTAGCGCCAATTCTTTCAGGCACAAATGTAAAAATAGCAATGCATGAAAAAGAAAGATTTTATGATTTATTAAAACTTTTTTTTATATTTTTTTTAAGAAATGCAGTAATAGTTACTTTTTTGTAAAAATTTTATCAGTGCCCATCTCAAATAAGCATGGGGCTACAAGATACATCTCCATCGCAACTAAATTGTAAACAAAGAAGATGGCCGAGAACGCTTATTGCCAAAACAGGAAAAAAAGAACTGGACGTCAATAATGCGCTTCAAGCTGGTGCCAGAATTTCTCAGGATGCAGAGTTGATAAGAAAATTGCCCTTTTCAAGTTCCCCAGTGAAATTAATAGGTAATTTCCACTTAAAACTGCCAAATATTCAATGAACGAGTACATGTCCTGATGAATCCATTTCAGAATTTATCATAACTTTTGAATTATAAAGGTACATCATTCTGAACTAACTACGTCTAGTGAAATTATTTAATAAATGTGTTTTGTTAATGTTTGAAAATATTCTTGCTCCAGCCCAGGAGTGGGAGAAATTTACGTTGAGGGAGGATTTACAGGAGAAATGTTAGGATAAAATTAAGAATCTTTTACTTTACAAGAAAGAAGAATTAAGAAAAAAGGATACTTTTTGTACATAACCTTTACTGAATTCCTGTGTTTGTTTAAATTGTCTGCCATGTCTTATTATTTCCTACAAATTATGTGAAATTACTTTGTTTAAATTTCAGGTACGTCATTTTATTCTAAAATAAAGTGATAATTATCATAAATATACTGTTCCATTCTTTTCTTTATCGATATTGCAACATTCCTTTTTCAGCTTTTAGTGAAGAGTTAACATGCCTTTAATTATCTTCTATTGCGATTTGTGAGGAATAAAAATTCGTTAGTATTAATATGTGTGCTGGGTTATAAAGACTTCAATATTTTCGGGTGTAGGTACAGCAGTAGCACTAGTGATGGGCCATTTTGGAACGATTCGTTCCTTTGGAACGAATCCACTGATAGAACAAGAAGGAACGAATCCGGTTGTGGAAATATTCTCGTTCCAAAGGACCGAAAGGAACGAATGGACCGAAAGGATTCGAAGGACCGAAAGGAATCATAAACGTTGGCTTACAGAATAAATATATCGGAGGTCCTCAAACACAACATTTAGTGAAGAATTTCCATTTTTTACAGTTTTTTTTACTATAGCTCCTAAACTAGGATTCTGATCTGAAAACTATTTTTCCCAGGCATTTAGATCTCATCGTTGCCTACAACTTGGTGCTCTTTGTTTTCTCTATCTCTTACAGTACTCTGGTAGCATGGTGCCAAAGTCAAATTTTGGTAAAACTGTCAAATGTTTCTTTCCTTCATGCCTCTACTGGTGGGGATACGACCTTGAAAAATGACAGGTGCATGCGCCTTGACATGCTTTTCACCAATAAGTAAAAACCAAGATTATTTATCGTTACACCGAATACAAAATTAAAAATGGTGGCTTTTAATTGGCATTTCTAAAATGAAACTTTCTATTTTTGTTTCATATCTTTTGAACGGTAAGTCAAATCTGGAATCTGATGACATAATATATTGGAAGATTAAATATTCTACAAGATTTGACCAACCCTGTTATTCTGTGTTGCTTAATTTTCCCACCAGAGGTCCTCAAACACGAAATTTAGTAAACCATTTCCCAGTTTTCCACTGTACCTTCCAAACTTGTAGTCGGATCTCAAATTTGTTGACGGTTTGTTTAATATCATCGAGGTTTACAACTGTATGCCATTACTTTTTCTCAAACACTAATTGAAGACTGGAAATGGAAAACGCTGAAAGTGCCACAATTACGTATTTTCAGATTTTTCATGAAAACCAATGAATGTGCCGAGGCCAACAACTTGGGGATGGTTGGAAGTGCCAAATATGCTTTCTTGTAGTTCAAAATGTCTCCTAAAGATGTAGCAGTGTGTAAGTGCCTTCAGTAATGGCATGGAGAACGCTGAATGTGCCGAGCTTGTCGAAGGTCACATTGTTATCTGTTTCCCGCGAGCGTTCCCGTAGGTTGTAGTACATTAACGTTGATTTGCTTATTTTAGACGTGTATCTAGTGTATTCCGTGATTTGTGATGGAAACGGAAGGCAAGATGAGAAACCGAAAGATCAATTCTGAGCTAAGAATTCATGGAAAGCCATATGTAACGAAAAAAGTGGCTCGTGTAATTGCGAAAACACCACCACAACCTGATGTAAGTTGAAATCCTTAGCATTTAACTGTGTATTGTACAGTATAATTAAATAGAATACAACATGTTGGTAATTTGTCGTGGAAGGATTGTTATTATTAGTATCGTCATTGCAATCACAGCTGTCTTTCCAAGGCACAAGTAAATGCAGATATCAGTGCAAATCCATGTCTTCCGAACATAAAGAACGTTTATTCATGCAGTTTTACCAACTATCTGAAGAAAAACAGGTTACGTACTTGATGGGCTGTATTGAAGTAACGCCTGTTACAAGAAGACGCCATGGAAATTATGATCAGCAATGTGAAAGTTGAAGACAAGCTACCATACTTTACACTGTACCTAATGGTTCTGGAGGACGTGGTCAAGTATGCAGCAAGACATTCAAGTATATTTTTGCGCTATCATTCCGTCAACTACAGACTCTGCAAGAACATCTAAAGCGTGGAGAAACAACCTATAAGGATGGTAGAGGACACTGCAAGTTCTCACATACACAAAACAAAGTTCAGTGATGAGTACATGAACTTGAGTAAAGCACAAATTGATTCCTTTCCAAGAGAAAAAAGTTACTGCGGCAGAAGAAAATCAGGGAAGGAATATTTCAGCCCTGACTTGAATGTACGTTGCATGTATGCTTGTTTTAAAGAAAAGCATGTGAATTCCCCAGTAACTTATAAATACTGTTATACTATCTTTAAGAAGTTTTATAAAAATATGTCATTTAGTAAACCTAGGTCTGACACGTGCCAGGTATGCGATAAGCTGCATATGAAAATTAAAGCGACAGGAGATGTCTCTGCAAAATCTGCATTGGATACGCATCATAAAAAGGCAGAAAATGCTCAGGACTTAATGAAAAGTGACTTTTTAGCTTCTCAAATGCCCCTAAGTACACGTAACATGCACAATATCCCTTGACCTTCAACAGGTCACTCCAAACCTCACACACAGTAGCATGTTTTATTCACGAAAGATCTCAAATTACAACTTGGGCATACATACTGCCTGCGGAAGATCATTCATGTACATGTGGCATGAGGGTGTTGGTGGGAGAGGAGGAAATGAAGTGGCGTCGTATTTGTTCAAAGTCATTACTTCAGGATTCACTGACAAGGAAAATGTCATCGTATGGCGTGATGACTGTGTAGGACAGAACAAGAATCGTATGATGGTGATGGCATTAATGTAATTTGTTACCGAAGCCATATTTGAAAGTGTTGAAATGAAATTTTTGGTCTCTGGTCATAGTTACATGCCTTCCGATCGTGACTTAGGTATTATTGAGAAGAGGAAAAAGAATGTTAAGTGCATGGTACTAGAGGAGTGAGGAGCTAGAAAGTATGGTCGCCACCGCTAGAGTTAGAAACCCTTTCAAGGTAGTGAAAATGGATGAAGGTGATTTCCTTGATCTGGTTTCCTTAGCTAACACATATTTAAATACCACCTAACTAGAGATAACAAAAGCTTCAGCAGTACGTGTCAGAGCAGAGAAGAAAGGCAAGCTTCTACTTAAAACGTCATTCAAAGACGAAGAATGGACTGAGTGTGTTGTGTTGAAAAAGGGGTTTAAACTACATAATCTTCCCTCCATAGGAAATATTCCCCGCTTTCCACTGACCAACAAAATAAGTGCTGAAAAAAAGGACTTACTTTCCATGATCGAATTTCTTGATGTTAAATACAGACACTTCTATGTCTCGTTGTGTCAGTGATATTTCCCTCTGAATGTGACAGTCTACACTAATCTATGTAAGAATTATAATATTTTATTGAAAGAAATGAACACTAACTTTATGTTCCCAATGTTTTATGTGCTGTTCTCTGTTCATAAATAAGTGAGTTGACGCTGTGTACATTCAGTGTTTTCTTGGAAGCTAAGCATGGCACTTACATTGTTCCCAAAATGTCCATTTTCATACTTATATGTATGCTAAACTTAAAATACTTTTGAAGAATTGGTTATGTGAGATGTTACCAATTGTGTGGAACTACCATAATTTCGTTTTTATTGAGTAAAATTATTTGGAAAATCAATTTATTATGGTTTTTTTCCTGTTTCCTGTAATTTTGAAGTTTGGCACTTCCAGCGTTTTCCATTTCCAGTCTTCAATTGTTGGCTGGTAACATGGAGTCAAATTCAGAATTTTTGTGAAACTTGCTGTTTTTCGACTGTAGCTTCTAAACTAGAAGTCTAATCTCGAATCTGTTGTCGGTTTTCATTAGATCTCATTCAGGCCTACAAATTTATTCTATTATGTATTTGTTTACCATTCCTTTTAGTTCTCTGGTAACATGGCATCAAAGTCGGATTTTCGTGAAACTCGTTGTTTTTCGACTGTAGCCTCTAAATTAGAAGTCGGATCTCGAAACTAGTATTGGGTGGTTTTTTTAGATCTCATGCAGGCCTACAATTCTCTGCTACTCGTTTTTTTTCATCCCTCGTAGTTCTCTGGGATCATGGTGCCAAAGTGGGCTAATTCATGAAAGTCTCTAATGTTTCTTTCCCTCACGCCCTTACCAGTACAGTTATGACCTTGAAAGTCTGCAGAGGTATGCACCTTGACATGATCTTTACAGATAATTAGCAAAAACCTGGATTCTCTTGTAGCTCTATGGCAGCATGGTGCCATAGTGATATTTTCAAATGTTTCTTTCCCTCATGTCTCCTAGCAGCTAAACTAAGAGTCTGATCTCAAATCTGTTGGGAGGCTTTTTTAGATCTCATCAAGTCCTAACATTGATGCCAATCCTTCCTCTCTAACCTTTATAGTTTGCTGGAAACATGGCACCAAAGTAGGATTTTTCCGGATTATCGACTGTGGTTTCTAAACTAGAATTTCGATCACGAATCTGTTGGGCAGTTTTTTATAGATCTCATTCAGGCCTACAACTTTCTGTAATTTGTTTTCTTTATTTCTCGTAGTTCTCTGGCAACATGATGCCAAAGTCGGCTTTTCATGAATTTTTCGTATGTATCTTTTCCTCACGCCTTCACCAGCATTGATAATACCTTGAAACTCAACAAGCGCATACGCCATAACATGAACTTTACAGATAAGTAGCAAAAACCTGAACTCCCGCATAGTTCTCTGATAACATGGTGCCAAAGTGAAAATCTCGCATGTTTAATTCTCTCACGCCTCCACTGACTAAGACGTTGGGGGCGCAGCCCCCTTAGCAAGCAAAGTGAGTTTCTCTATAACTATCCAACACACAGGTATATTTCTTACATTTCTTAAATGTGCATTCCTTGCACTTTCACTGGGTTACATTGTCACTTTCACAAAAAAGATATTAGCTGGAGTGACAGAAAGCCAGATTTACCTTTATTATCTTTGGTAGGTAACGTGATTCTAGGCCACAATGGGATACTTTGTGGGCGTCGTCGCCATGGTTAAGTATGTATCATCTCTGCATTTCTTTTGAAAGTGTCATATTCATATATTAATTAAATGATTTGAAGCAACGAGTTATTGACGAGAGCAAATTGCATGAATCATATCATTGACATGTACCCTAATGCCTGAATTCCCAGGCGCAACCTGAAAAGGAACGAATCTTTAAACTTGCTCTTTTTAGTGAACGAGAACGAAAGGAATGAGTCCGAGAAAGGACTGAAACTGCCCATCGTAGCATGGAGATTCAAATTTGGCGCTGTTGCCGCTGAGAATTAGTGCCTGACCGCTTAAGTGCTCAGGGTGAAACATATAAGCATTGGAGTAATGGGAGTGTCAGACCATTGGTTAATCCTAATATGGAGAAATTCTTTCAAGTTATCATTTTATGTATAAATTAGATGTTTCAAAATTTCTAGACTAGCAAGTTCAGGTAGTTCTTGTTCAGTAGAAGTAATCTAGAAATGCAAGCATAAGCCTTACCATGAAAATAGTTCTTGAATAAAATCAAAACAATAACAGATTGAGTGAGATATCTCATCATACTCATCGGCAGTCATCAATCCAAAGATTGTTTTACAATTACTGTCAGTCATCAAATTACGATCAAGTGTTTGGTAGTGGCGTGATGGGGTGCTGCTCAGCTGGGTAGTGCTAGAACACACAATTGTTATCAACAGCTGCTGTACCTGCATTTATTTTCAGAAAATAAAATCACATGGTAAAACCACAAAAAATACTTGAATACCACCGGTTTCGACACATAATGTCAACTTCAGGTCAGTAATGCACAGAAAACTTTTTTTGTCTTTATATAACCTTGTGTGTTACTGAAGATGGAGATGAGGAAAGGAGCAGGGAATAATAATAATATGGTATTTATTTCAATTGGTTACAACATTGCAACATAGAATGTCAGTTTTTAGGTAGTATCACCAAGCAGTTAGTATCAGTACAAGTGACTAATAGAAAAATATAAAATAATAAAATTTACATGATTAAGTACCCTCACAACACACAATTGACATCAAAGAATTCACTAACACTATATCTTAGTAACCTTTACTAATCAGAAAGCCTTTGAATCGACTTTTGAATTTAGGGATGGGTGGTATTAGTGCAATATTCCACAGAGGAAAAATCATTCGCCTTGACCGGGATACGAACTCGGATCCCTCGATTTCGTGCTGACTGCACCAATTTTTTAAGTTTAACCAATAAAGCTACCAAGGCATCCTTCTCTCCTGTGGATATTTTTCACCTTAAATGCCAGTCAAGGTGAATGATTTTTCCTCTGTGGAATATCGCACTGATGTGTACTTGTGGGTGACTCCATAGAAGTTTATACCGTGGCTAGTCAGGGTGTCCTCAAAATTTGTCATGGGTGGTATTGACTTAATGCTTGGGGGTAGGTTATTGAAAATGACAGAAACTGCATTATGGGCACCTTTTTGTGACAGCAAGAGATGGTAATGTTTTATATGAATGTTATGGCATGTATGTGTGTGTGGAATGTTGTGGTATGGGTGGCCTTGTTTGTTTGTATGGAAAATAAGGGGGTTTTCTTTGACAAAGATAGCACGAAGGAATATATACAAGGAGGGTAGAATTAATGAATTGCACTTTTGAAAAAGTGTACAACCAGGACGGGAGAGCTTAAGTTGGAGGGGTAGTCTGATGTGTGGAAGGGGGAGGATTATTTGAGCTATAGGACCCCCACGTTGATTTTGGTTACCATTACAAGGTCGATTGAAGTATGAGAGGCTAAGGAGAAGTGAATGGGAGGAGAACTAAATGCAATTGAAGATATCATAACTGTCCAAGTTTAAAATTTCTAATTGTTCCAGAACATCCAGTTAGGCTCCTTTTATCTCCACCGGTAAAAGTTTGGGGGTGAAGTCACTGAGGTGATGGCAACCTAAAAGGTGTTTGGCACACAGCTTTGATTATTTTCCAGGAAGCAAGACAAAAATCAAGGAGCAAATTAAGAAGCACCAAGCCTGCTGCCTGAAAAAGTCACATTGTCCAAAACAACTGGAGTCCTAAAGCTTAACTAATCCTCCCTCTTCCGCACATCAGATAACCTCACCTCAGTACTTAAGCTCTCCCTTCCCTCCCCTTTTGTAACACACAAGGATATAAAAACGCAAAAAAGTTTTCTGTGAACTACTAACCAGAAGATGATGCTATGCGTCCAAACCAGTAGTCATTTTAAGTATTTTATGCGGTTTTACCAAGTGATTTTATTGATTTTAATTCACTCCTTCAGTGAAAACTATTTAGTAACATGACATTTAATTGATCTGTACTCCATTTATGATTATAATGAATACTTTTAACATTAGCAGTGATTGTTTTTCCAGAAATTTTGATATTGATGTAATTGTAGGCAGTTCAAACGCATGTAAACTTTTTGAATGTATTTCATTATTGCATTCATCAGTGTGCCCACACTCTGGTTCAATTGGATCCCTTTACAGTTAAGTGACAAAAAGCGCAGTGTTTGTTTTAAGGTAGTTAACAATTTCTAAATTTAAATTACCACATGCAGTAAATTACACTAAAACTCCACGGCATTGTGAATGATATAAAATTAAAAATTATGCTCACAAAATACTAAAATATAAAGAGAAGATTGCCATTTGCATTAGTAATTATGGTCCCCTATCTGGTTCTCGAGCATATGACACTAAGCAAGACTCAGTGCAACTTCGTATAATATGCCTGCATATTACAAGTTATCAGAAAAAAATGTTTTTCAGAGGATGTAAGTACAGGCACTTCCAATGAAAAGTTACCACTGCAGAGCCGAAATTTCTAAGTCCGGAGTTTTTTGTAAATTTGGCATCGCTGCGTCACGGTTTCCCCCTAGCGGAGCCTGAGGAAGTTCTAACCGTAAACAAACCCCCTTCCCTCCTCCGCCCTCCTTTCCCTTCTTAGCGGAAGGGACCAAGGGATTACTGGCGGACTCTCCTTGACTGGCGGTCAGTCTTCTTTCAATGCTTCTTCTCACGATGGTCGCAAAATACCCCCGACTCTCGCTCTAGCCTTGTGCCCAAACGTGGCATTGAGCCGCGTGTCTTCCTCCCCCTGCCGAAGGATTGCCACACACTATTCTCCTCCTCCCGTAGGGGAGGGGCGCCGAGGAAGCATTGTCTAGCTAGAAATTCCCCGTCAGGATGGGTTCGCAAACGGGACGCGCGGGCACCCAGCCGCCTCCCGGCGATCTCCTCTCGAGGGGCCAATTGCTCCGATTGCGGAAAGTGTGGACGGCAGTTAGTAAATTTCCTTACGAACATAAATCGCAACTGAGAATACTAATTACAATATGCTGTTCCTCTCTTTCCCTTCTGATGGACAGGTGTTCTATTATTCGACCATATTGCACAGCAAATACTATCGCAAAAATGTTTGGATATATTTCTTAAATGGACGGAATCGATTCATTTTTGTGTGCGAATGGTTACTTCCTTCAAACCACGTATGAAATTAATAAGAGGCCAGCACACCTAAATCGAGAAACCATTTTGATAAACGTGTTCACTCGTGGATATTTAAATGTTTTGAAATATTCGCCTGGTAATGTGACTAGAAAAAACTTATAACCACTCAGGTGTAAGAGTTGATGGGCAGACGTCTCTAAGGTTTTACCTGCTTCCGGATCAAACCTTCTGCAGGGGCACTGGCTTGCAAGGGCATAAACTAGGAGGATGTTGACCCGAGGTATACCGCGAGGAAGGGGTCGCGGGTGCAATAAAACGTATGGAGTAAGGTTTTTGGGCAGTGGAAAATTATTCTTCGCGGAGACCGGTCCCCCCCATCCCCATTGTCTCAGCACAGGGACTCAACAATGTGGTCAGAGGGAACATGCCGCCCCCCATAAGGCATTCACCTCTCCCTTATCCCTTTCCACTAGAGCACTAGATTGCATTGCAACCATTGCAATCATTGCAATTGCGTATATCATAGATATGGTTGAATACTGCTACTTAAAAGCGCAGGATACCCGAAAGGTAAAATAATCCTTGATAATAAGTGCGAAGTAAATCAACTACCCATACTGAATCACAATGCGCCAAGAATCCTAGCTGGTGTCCACTGTTCAACTACTCGGTGATTAAATAAATTTCTATTTAATTTGAAAGTGTGTATGAACAACATGAAAAAGATTCCTAACTTGTGTATTTCTGGAATGTTTCATGGACCCTAAAAAGACTCCACTCTTTTCAAGGGCTGAAGGGCGTGAACAACAAGTATGTTCCTGGAGCGTACGCAAAGAAAAATAATTTAACGTGATTCTGCGTAAACTTATCCGGTCGCACGGCTCAATATTCTCGCGATTTCATCAAAGCAGAGTCAGTGGAGTTTAGTGATAATGAGTACAGCTGAAAAACAAAAGTTCACCCTCTGCCACACGCCCTCGCGGTGGCTTGCACGGCATTACGTAAATGTAGATGTTAACCTGTTGATCAAAAATTGGGTGTGCCGCGTGATGATCAGGTTTAGCCTGATGTTAACCCGTTGATAAGTATTTTCAGATAGATTCAAATGTAGCATAATTGATGATATAAATTTAAATTTTCAAGCTTCCTAAGATAGACAGAAGAAGTCGGTGGTATTTTGTGACCGTCTGCAGGTATCCTATAAACAATAAGTAGTCGGGAATATTCTTATGTTGTCCCAAATGTAATATTTTCGTTCAAATTCCATCAAATACTCATTCTTCTTAGTCACTGACACTTTCTGCGCCTCTATCACTTTTTAATCGAACTCAAAACGTGATCATTCATAACAAGCCATTATATAACACCAATGCCAGAAGTGACCTGTGACCAAGGGCCGAGAGGACCAGGGAATCATATAAAATACGATTTCGATGTAGAACAATGTTAGACCAAAAAAGGATTCCAATTATAACATTTCAAAAAACATTACGACATTGGTATGAAAAACAATACAACATTGAGGTGTCGATAATACAGATATTTTCGAAAACTAAAAATAGAAAAATATTCCGCCCACATTGTAAAAGAATATACCACAAAATAAATAAAAACCACTGCTGATCGATGAACAGAAAGCGCTACCAAAGGCTTGAAAAACTAAAAACACAAGTCCAAAAAATATTTTAAAATCCTGAACAGTCACTTAGGCACAATTTCTTCTTCAATATTTCTTCACTGCTGCCTAGCTAGAACCGAATTTCTAAAATCCATTACTCCAATGAAAATAAAACTGATCACTAAAAAGTTCCGTCGTTCCGAGGCTCAAAATTTATAAGATTGCTTTTAATGGATTATAGGAATATGCGCATAGTGGCCGTAGTTTATGACCGCAGAATTTCGCGGGTGAAGAATAGAATCGTAAATAGGAGGAATTGCAACTAAAGATATATATGCCGACGACTTGGGTGAAACTAGTCGCATGAGAAAGGTCTCCTGCCTGAGGTCTTTTCTCTCTTCTCCTCTCAACCTAGGTCCTTAATCTCGCGCAGCTCCCCATATTGCATCATTGTCGCAGGGAGGCCCTCGTCTCTTATTGCAGCAGAGATTAGATCAGATTTTAGGGAAACGGCTGCGTGGTCAATAACAGATGTGTATTGGTATTATACAAGCAGTAATATAATGGGTATTGTTATTATTCAAATTACGAGTCTATACCATAAATCCTACGGTAAACTCGTGAAAATTACGACAATTCGGAACGTTATTTTCTTCTTCTGAGACTATTCCTAGTCTTAAAACATTGAGATTGCATATTTATAAAACTTCTGACCACATCGATGTGAGAATAAAACATGTTAATGAACTCACACTGAAATAGCACAAACGTGAAACAACACCAATAGACCAAGGAATTAATTATTCAATTATTCATCGATTATTCAAGGGACACATACAAATTGGGGGTGATAATGAACAATGATGATTTGTGATTTCCTCTTCTAAGTGAATGTCGATTTTTGATGTTATGCCAATACGTGATGGTGGTGGCAAGCGTAGAGGTATGTTCGGGACCTCTGTGGTCTGGCTGCGCGACTCGGAGAAACGCCCACCTTTAGGGCATGAGAAAAAGACCGACCGCCAGTAATCCCTTGGTCCCTTCCACTAAGAAAGGAAAGGAGGGCGGAGGAGGGAAGGGGGTTTGTTTACGGTTAGAACTTCCTCAGGCTCCCCTAGGGGGAACCCGTGACGCAGCGATGCCAAATTTACAAAAAACTCCGGACTTAGAAATTTCGGCTCTGCAGTGGTAACTTTTCATTGGAAGTGCCTGTACATAACACAGACATTCTTCATACAAACTATAGCCCTTTACTGTGAGCACTGAAGCAGGAGTAAGGCAAGG
Organism: Pyrrhosoma nymphula; assembly: GCA_963573305.1. Classification (NCBI taxonomy): domain Eukaryota; kingdom Metazoa; phylum Arthropoda; class Insecta; order Odonata; family Coenagrionidae; genus Pyrrhosoma; species Pyrrhosoma nymphula. Next base: position 117,471,597 of record OY754330.1, read on the forward strand.
TAGAAGTGATACAAGGTGAAGTCAACGGTACGAGGCGAGATATTGTGGAACAAAATGATATGAAATAATAACAAAAGTTGTCGTAAATGTCCACTTTAATGTTTAACTGTACAACTAGTTTCAACACATTGATGCGTCAACTTCAGGTACTGGATGCATTAATGCGTTGAAACTAGTTGTACAGTTAAACATTAAAGTGGACATATACGACAACTTATGTTATTATTTTATTTGATACAACGTGGTCTCAGTTATAGCTAACTTAAATTTTATGTGGATTATCAAAATAAGGTTATCTCAGGCCTTAACTTCCCTATGTAAAACAATATAAAGATAGCCCTCTCCTGCAATACCCCCAAAAGATTTTACATAATGCCACAGTATCTGATAATAACACCAGCTTGATAGGCAAGTCAGGAATAGATAGGAACCATCAAAAATGCAATGTTGTAATTTTCACATAATAATAATAATAATTTTTACTCGGGCAACTGTGCTCTAATAAGAGATTTTATTTAATTTTGGCATAATGGCAGCATGGCAATTTGAGATTGAACACTACCTTTCTTAGAGAGTAGAATTGTTTCTAATGCATTAAAATTTTTTAAACTTATACTTGAATGAACGTCAGCATTTAGCATATAACTTTTTTCTCTTGTAGATTGGGGATCGGGAATATTTCCTAGATGATGAGGACAATGTACTTGAAATACAGATGATGATAGAGGATGAAATCACGGACGAAATGGCCATTGATTCCAATGAAAAAGTCAATTCTGAAGCCGATGATGACATGCCGGTTTCTTCTGTGAGTGCCTCCCCCGAAAGCAGTTGCACGCCTACCCCCACCCTTAGCGTGGACATTTCAAAGCAGGCGTCCCTGGGAAATAAAAGGAGGGCTAGGACAGGTCCCTTTTCTCAACCTTCAAGTTCCGTTGAGAAACGGGACATGGGGCTACCTAGAAGCCCAACCAAAGTCCTTCCTCCAAGGCAGGCTCTGTACAAAGCCCCCCACACTCCTCCCAAGAAAATATCAAGAATGGCAAGGAATCCTTTCCCTACCACGCGGAGGGTCGTAGACCTCGATGACTCCTCTCCTGGCCCTAGTGGGTCGGCCGCTCTAACTCCTTTGCCCACTGAAGAAATGCAGGATATTGCAAGGAAATGGTCAAAGCTCGGAAGGGATCCCCAAAAGTTTAAAAACTTTTCTTTCTCGGAGCCTAACTACGGCCCATCCGGCAATGTATATATAGCAAGCCCACTTGAGATTTTCAGATTATTTTTTGACAATATCCTTCTTGAGCTCATTGTGAATGAGTCAAACAGGTATGCAGATCAAAAGAATTGCAAATTAGCACTAAGCTGCGAGGAGCTTCTAGCATTTTTGGGAATTCTTATCATCATGGGATTTCACACATTACCAAGCCTGAGGTTGTACTGGTCCTATGACAGCAATTTCAAAGTGGAACGCGTAAGAGATATAATGCTGTTGAAACGATTTTTGAGAATTTTACGCAATCTGTATTTGGCTAACAACTTGATAGCACCTAAGCCAGGTGACGCGTTTTTTTCTCGACTTTTTAAAATTGATTCTCTGATACAGCACCTCAATCGCAAATTCAAAGAGCTGTATAATCCAACCAGGTGGCTTGCTGTTGACGAGAGCATGGTGAAATTCAAGGGCCGGTCATTGCTAAAACAATACATGACAATGAAGCCCATAAAGCGTGGTTTTAAGGTTTGGGCAATATGTGATAGCACTACCGGGTATGCATTGGGTTTGGATGTATACACGGGGAGGAAAGGGACTCCCGATAGCAACCCTAACATATATTCATTAGGCGAAAGGGTTGTGCTGCATTCTGCCACTCCATGGATGAACAAGGGCTATGTGGTTTTCTTTGATAATTTTTTTTCAACTATAAATTTGGTGGAAAAACTTTTGGAAAAAGACACCTTTTCTTGTGGCACGATTCGCCAAAATAAGAAAGGGTTTCCCTCGAACATGAAAACAGACAGTGAACTAAGAAAAGAGGGGGGCATGGACTGTGCGCAGTGCAGTGACGTCTCTGTTATGAAATGGAGAGATAGGGGGACTAAGCCTGTGTGCATGATCAGTAGTTTTCACCACCCCGGAAAAACAGTACCAGTAAAGAGAACACAAAAATCCGGATCAAGGGCAACAATATTGTGCCCTGAAGTCCTTGCGGACTATAATGCTCACATGGGGGGAGTTGATGTATTTGACCAACTCCTCACGTCATATAGCATTTCCTGGAAGAGCCGCAAATGGTGGATGAAATTATTTTATTATTTCATGGATGCTGCCATTGTGAACAGTTACATTATGTTAAAAGTTCCATTTTTACAAAAATCCCCCATGAACAAACCTCTCACCCATTTGGAGTTTCGTTCAAAGCTCGCGTGTGAAATGATCGGAAAATTTTCCAGCAGACTTAAGAGCGGGCCATCGCCAGTACACATAGGAAAGTCCAGGAAAAATGTGGCAGCTAGGACAATATACTTACAAGGAGACATCGCGAGAATGATGTTAGGGATTTAAATGAAGCAATAATTTTCTGAAACTAGAGAGAGAATGCGGGAAAAGTGTCACGGCTTTCTTCCATTTGCACAACTTTCTTCCAGAAGCACAACTCATTTCTTCAGACAATTTTGCTTGTGTCTCTTTTGAATTAAATTTTTCTGCTATTAAAAATTACCATCCAGTAGGAGCAAATTTCCATGCCAGGAAGAGATCAAAAAGGTGCTTTTTCTAGTTGTTCATTGCACCTCTTCACTTCATTCCACTACTTCATTAAATGATTTGCTACAACAACACCAACCTCAAATGGCCTATCAAACAAACAGCACAACTGTTACAGTAAAAACCTCAATAATTAAAACACATTTTATCTTTAGGAACACCATTAACTAACCACCCATGTTCTTTCCCGGGTCTTACGAGATATAAAGAGATAACTCAGCTTATTTTTCATTGTGTTGAGTCGAGGTTCAGCCATGCTCTCACATGGTCATCATCTCGGCTCTTAAGCAATTTGTTGACGACTAAGCGCTATTTATTTTTTAACAGGACAATATTCTGACCAGTAGAGCTGTCACTTAAACAATAGATTTTGTGAATAAATCAGGATGAGTAATCACCAAGAATGAATTGACCACGGAATTGACAATATTTTAAATTTTGTTTCAATTGAAGCATTTGACCGTAATCACTAGAATTTATGAATAGCAACAAACCTTTAACAGGAGAACTGTCTTCATCTGATGAATCAATGAAACTTCTTCTGTTGGTCCCTTTGCTAACAGAAGGAGGAGCTGGTTCACTTATAGCGGGAACACTAGGAGGTGGTGGAGGTGGTGCAGCAGGTGCCACAGGTTTTTCAGGACTACTTCCAACAAGTGTATCAAATAATGAATCAGAGTTCCTAGGCTCAGGGAGTGCTGAAATAAAAAAGGGCAACGTCTAAAATGATTTACTTTAATAATAAATATTAGGAAAATAATAATGGAGAAAACACATTATGAATAAAACAAAAAAAGGGAAAATTAACCATGTATTTCAACAAATTATTTTGACGCAAAAGAAGCTTGTCAGATAAATTCTTAGCAACACATGTGATACCCACTGCAAGCTTGCTTTGACACCTTAACTTCTAGCCATCAATTGACCCAAAAGTGAATATAAAATTACGTGAAAAAATGTAATTAAAAGAGACTGGTCAAATGCTTATAAATAGATAAAGAATACAATGAAAATCACCCCTTGGTCACCACTCCCATCATATATTACTTGAGATCCTCATAGACCCTATGTACAGTTCTGTTCAAAAAAATCATACCGCTGAAAATTTTTAAGTCCGGAATTTTTGACAAAGTGGCAACATGGCAGAACCATGCCCCCCTCAGAGAGTATTAATCTCTTCAAGCGGCCCTTCCTGCCCGTAGTTGGGTGGGTTGAACCACCCCCGGAAGGAAAATTTTGACCTGCGAAAAGGATTACTTTCGAGAAGAGGACTAGGGTTTCTTTTGTTGTGATGTGTGAGTAAGAAGGAAGACTGAGATCTGCCAAGTTCAGGCGTGCCAAGATGCCTCGCACACGATAGATGCAAGCAGCCACGGAAAACAAAAGCCTATCTTAGGTCTCAATCCCCGAAGTTCCTTTCATTTCTTATGAGCATTTTAATTTATACGCGTATTCATTAACGTAAAAAAATTTCAAATGTTTGACACATTTTCGTTATCAGGAAGTCCTTGTTATATCGCAATCTATATTATATTTGAAATGGTGTAATATATTCTGGATCGAAACTAGATCACTCAATTTCGCTCTGAAGTAACCGATAATGTCAGGTGCGAATTTGAGCGCACAACTGTTCTTGCAAAGCATTAAGGGAAAACATTTTCTATGGACGATGTATTTCTGTGCAAAAAATTGTTTAGTTTTAAAACGATGAGCTTTGAATTTCACATTCTTTTAGCAAATAATTTCGTGATATTTCGAGGCTCAGAAAGAAGGATGTGCAGATTGAAAGGACGTGCTCACATGGGAGGAGTTGATGTATTTGACCAACTCCTCACGTCATATAGCATTTCCTGGAAGACCCACAAATGGTGGATGAAATTATTTTATTATTTCATGGACGCTGCCATTGTGAACATTTACGTTATGTGAAAAGTTTCATTTTTACAAAAATCCCCCATGAACAAACCTCTAACCCATTTGGAGTTTCGTTCAAAGCTCGCGTGTGAAATGATCGGAAACTTTTCCAGCAGACTTAAGAGCGGGCCATCGCCAGTACACATAGGAAAGTCCAGGAAAAATGTGGCAGCTAGGACAATATCCTTACAAGGAGACATCGCGTGAATGATGTTAGGGATCCAAATGACGCAATTCTTTTCTGAAACTAAAGAGAGAATGCGGGAAAAGTGTCACGGCTTTCTTCCATTTGGACTCGAGTTAGAGAAAAACGCAACTAAAGAATTTACCTCCATATAAATCCTTTGAAATGTGAGTGTTAGTCAACAGAAGCCGTGGCTGAGTGGTTAGAGGCGATAGACCAACAAACCCCGGACTGTGGTATGGGTTCGAATCCCAGTACGATCAATTTTTTTTCTTTTGAATATTTTATGGAGTCACTGTACATTACCCATTCCCATACATTTATGGCAGTAACAACAATATTTTTTAATTTTCTACCTATTTTCTGGATTTTCAATCAGCCCCCTTGGGAGACTTTCGAAGCTAATTTCGGGATTCTTGTTTGGCCAAAAAGAGGCTTCACATGCCAAGAGGCCTAAAATGTGTAGATTTGGAAAATACAAGGATATTTCCGTGAATAGGATGGGCTTCGAATGGTCGTGGCTCTTTCTCAATGCGGTAAACAATGAACGGATTATTACTTTTTAATATACAGCGATGCATAACCTTCAAATTTCCCAGGAACTGCGTTCTAATAATGACTTTTGTGCCTCAATTTTTCGTACAATAGTGAACATGATTAAAGTAGAAAAGAGATGGTAACTGTTTCCAAGGCTATGTAAAACATATTTGCTATGACCTTTTTGCAGAACAACATATTATATTGAAGGGAAACCTGTATCGAGGGGGAGAGGAAGATATGTATAAGATTCCAGCTCAAAAAATATCACGCAATGATTACACTATTTCTTTTCCCACCTCATGTTTATTTCAATTGAAGGAAATCAACTTTTTATTCATGGCGTATAATTGCTTACTTTCGGATGATATTCATTGTAAAAATATATAAAGCAAAGAATATTTCTGCACCAAGCCAATTTGTTTTCTATCGCCAGAACATTGCATCTGTTCGGTGGCATATCCGTTCTACAAACTCCAGACCATTTATTTATATTTTCTCGGATTTTAAAGCGAGCCTTAATTCTTTTACTGCGGGAGAAACACAGGAACACGTGCAACTCCTGGAAATACGTCCTTCTACGCTTGAGCCGCTCTTTATATCTGCTCCCTCAGCCCCTACACATCATTATGATCTTATTAACCCAAACTAGTTTCCCTCTCTCTCTTTAGGAGTTGCCAAAACCAACGACCCTATATTTCAATGGTTTGTTCAAGGTGTTCTCAAAGACCTCATTGTCTAGCGTTCGCTCTGGTTCTTACCCGGTTGGGTATTGGTGTCACATAGAGGGATTAGCGAGGTTCAGTGGTGGAGGAAGGGTTGGGGTTTGTTTGCGGCGGATTTCATTAGTGTGTGGAAGAAGGCATGTGATGAAAGGGACAAATTAAAAAATTCCTGGGAAATTTGAATTGCCTGCATCACTGTATATTAAAAAGTAATAATCCGTTTATTGTTTACCTCCTTGAGAAAGAGCCACAACCATTCGAAGCCCATCCTATTCATGAAAATATATCCTTGTATTTTCAAAATCTACACAATTTAGGCCTCCTGGCATGTGAAGCCTCTTTTCGGCCAAACAAGAATCCCGAAATTAGCTTCGAAAGTCTCCCAAGGGGGCTGATTGAAAATCCAGAAAATAGGTAGAAAATTAAAAAATATTGTTGTTACTGCCATAAATGTATGGGAATGGGTAATGTACAGTGACTCCATAAAATATTCAAAAGAAAAAAAATTGATCGTACTGGGATTCGAACCCATACCACAGTCCGGGGTTTGTTGGTCTATCGCCTCTAACCGCTCGGCCACGGCTTCCGTTGACTAACACTCCCATTTCAAAGAATTTATACGGAGGGAAATTCTTTAGTTGCGTTTTTCTCTCGAACTCGGGTCCAAATGGAAGAAAGCCGTGACACTTTTCCCGCATTCTCTCTCTAGTTTCATAAATAATTGCGTCATTTGGATCCCTAACATCATTCACAGGATATCTCCTTGTTAGAAAACGTTGTGTGATACCAAAATGTTGGGGATAACAAGCCAATAAAAGGATCAAGCCGCCCATGTGCTAATTGTAGTATGGCTAAAGACCCAAAAATGTCTTCGATCATATGCAAAAAGTGCGATGTGGCATTGTGCCTAGAATGTTTTGACCCTTTCCACAATAAAAATAAATAGAGCTATAATATAGAATTCGTTTTCCTTCTAAAGCTCATTTTCCAAATGTTTGTAATTTATAGTTTGTCTTGCATTTTACCTAGCAGTGGGTGATGAATTTCAAAGCGTAATGTACTGAATTTGCCTTTGTTATGAATTTTTAATGATATATAAATATATAATTTTAATGTACACCATTTATGATTCTGAGGACATATATATGTATAATAAAATGATTCAAAAACTTATTTTTAAATTTTATTTGAGGCTTGGAAAATTAAGTGGCCGCTTAGGTGACCAGCGACCTAGAAAGAGTAAATGTGGGTAAAAGTTTGGCCTTAAGTGGTCGCTGGTCGAAATATCGACCACTTCATTTTCTCACTAAAAATGTTTTTTTCGAATAAACAAAGTAGCAAACCTCGTAACAAGGGTATTATTATTGTGAATAACCCAAAAAAAGATTTTTTGTAAAAAAAAATAGTTATGCCCTATAAAGGGTTAAATCATTTTCTTCGCCCTGAACCACACACAAATGATGAACCTGATCAATGTTGCATTGCTGAGAACTTCTACATCAACGAAGTACCGTGCAAGCCACCACTTGGGTATGTGGTGCGGGGTGATTCCATGCCAGGCATGCAGCACTCGTCCCAGCACATATCAGAACCTCGCACGTTCCCCCGGCCGCTAGGCACAGGCCAAAAAGCAGTCAGGAGAACAGTGTGCAGTCCAACCAGAAACTTCTATAGAGTGGTAGCTTTACAACACGAGCTTAGTTCTTCTACAAGCCTCAAAGGAGTATAGCCTCTGTGCATTTGGTACTGAAGATGAGTGGACAGGTTAGCCGAAAAAACACCTGATGTGGGAAAATTTTTTGGAAAAAAGTTAGATCAGAAAAAAAGGCAACATGCAAGAAGTGTGAAGTGGAAATGCAAGGGCTGGTGGAGAGGATGAAGAAACATTTAAAAAAAATTTTGTCCCGTTGCTGAAAAGGAAACTAAACAGTTGAAACTAAAGAAAGTTGTTAACCTCAGCATAGATGGTTGGTCTTAAGTCCACAATGATCTAATTGTTTGCTGAATTATTTCCGGAGAAAGTGGCTGGTCAGTAGATATTATTTGACAGAGTAGATACATCAGGTCATCCCCATACTTGGGAGTAATTGAAGCATTTAACTTCAACGGCAGTTGAATAGTGTCAGAAAGAAGTTGGTTGTCAAGTTAGAAGTTTTGTCACTGACAATGCAGCTAATATGAAGAAAATGCGACAAGCATTGCAAGATGATAACTCAATGGACCTAATAACATATGGATGTTCTGATCACATTCTTAATTTGCTTAGTGAAGATCTTCATATGAATAATGCATCAGAACATGTAACGAAAGTCTTCTCCACTTTTAATGTGGTGCACTCAAAACTGTGGAATAAAATAGGAATTGATTAAAGCTGCTAAATTAGTATTCTTATTCAAGCATTTAAATCATAGCATTCCAATGTCTGCATCCATCACAGAGTTGAAGGCAAAATATGATTCATGCCTATAGTTTTTTTTAAATATATGTACTTACTTTAAAAAAATGATGATTCACATTATTCATTTTCAAGAAGTTACCAGTGAAATATTGTGCTTATTATTTATTTCTTCTATTATTCATTTCATCGTCTGTGTGTCTAATTTTCTCTCCATTCTGTACATAAAACAAGGCTACTAATCAATATTTTTTCTCTAAATCTAATTAGATAATGTTTTCTTCATGCACACATTGTGCCTTCACGTACGTGACATCACAAAATATTGTGTACACTTCCACTAATAACCAATAGAAATAGAACGATTTTTTTTGGTCTCACAAATGTATTTTTTGCTAACAGACTGGCTCAACTCACTTTTATCAACTAAAAATTGACCTTGTTCCAAGTATTATTCAAAAATTTTAGTTTGAAAAAATTGTTCCTGTTGGCATGTCGCATGCACTTATCAACTATTGCCGTAAAATAATTTATCTATTAATGTGAACTGATTTTTTTCTTAACCCAAATTGTGTTTGCTATGTCCAGAGTGAAAACCATATTTTATTAAAAAATGTTGTCCTGTCATTTTTTCTCTTCAAAAATGCTCGCTTGTTTCTTTAAGAGACACTATTGATACATGCATACTCAATTTCTTTACAAATAAATATATGTTACAAAATAATAGATGCATAGTTTCCTTATTTTTGACTCTCAAAAATGAATTATGTATATAGTTCAGATTTGAATTACAATCACATAATTTTTATTGTTTAAAATCAGATGATTTAAATCACGATTTAAATCAATATGATTTTAATCAATCAATCCAGCCCACCATTTTGGAACGTGATGGCAAACAAGGAAAGAATTACAATGGATTCCTAACAAATAGAGATGAATGTCCAACTTGAGTCAAAATCTACTTATGACCGGTCAGTCATAACCAAACATGCTGATAAGTCGATGACAGACTATCCTCCCTACTACTTCCGTTGGCCCATGACTTAATTATATGAAGGTTTTATTGTAATTCCAACCCCGTCATATAAACAAGGTAGAATTATGAGCTGTAGTATGTATTTTCTGCAACACTGGCTACTTATCTCCCACAAAATCCCCACCAAATAAAAAGCTAATGCTAGGGAGATCGCAAGACCAAGCCTACAATACATGCAAGTCAAAACTAAAACTATGAAATTTAACACATCAAAGAATGTTCAGCTGAAAGACACATGGCCAGACTTATCAAATATTTTATGACTACAGTTTAATTTCACTAAAATTAATATTACCTGGAAGATTCGCGAATCCTCCCTTGGGTGCTATCGGTATAAATCTCTCACTTGCCTTCCAAAAAGTCTTACTTCCACTGCCACTTTTTTCAGGAAATTTCTTAGGTTCCTCTGCTACAAACACATCCAATCTTTCACTTAGAATCACAGGTAGGTTCAACTTCTGGTTTTTACTTTGATTCATAGGATGACTATCACCACTCGAGATCTCACCCTGAGTTTTGGTGGAATTCACATGAGAACTTGGACTCTCAGTAGCAGTAGCATTCCCAGATGCAATCCCTGTCCCAATACTAGTGAGATCCCCATGCAAAGTCACATTTGAAGGTCCAGGTTGATTGGTATTTGAGTCACTACTCTGTAAACTGATAGGATTTTCACTCACATCCCCACCACTAATCTTAGCTGGCTTCACATACATTTCCTTGCTATGACTTTTAATGAGTTTCCCTTTCAAAACACCACCTTTAATAATAATGGGCTTTAAGACTAGCTTTGCAATCTTAATTCCAGGCAGATGCTTCATCAAAGTTCCATTAGGAATCTCCAATAGATTTCCTATTAGGTTCCCATTCTGTATCCCTGAGGGGTTTAAAGCCAGGCGATTACCTGGCACAGCAGCAGCAACATTTCCATCCTGACACACTATCAGATTTCCAGGAAGAGTGCCACTTGGACCAACATCAGGACTGCCAACCACACTCCCACTTAAACATTTTATTGGGGCCCCACCGATGAAAACTTTCTGATTCCCACTCTTGTGTGAAACTAAACCACCATTCACAGTCTTAGACGTGTTCAAGTTTACACTACCACTCTTATTCTGGGAGTGACTCTTCAACTCGGCTGGCAATTTCTTTTGAGAGGGTCCAAAGTTGTTGCCACCATACCGCCTGCTGCAACCTGGCGGTGCTTTGTGAGAGAAGTAGTGGCGGTAGACATCTGTGAGGGTGTCCAGGCCGATCAGACACTCCTCACACCCATGAGGCTTACCATTGACCGGGAAGTGGACCGAGCCTTCTAGCCTTTCATGGCTCTTGCGATTGCCACATACCTCGCAGCTAAGCACCTCACCAAAGTGGAACATCTTGCGATGGGCCACCAGGTTGGACCAAGACCTGTATGTGTTGCTGCACAGCTGGCAAGCAAACATCTTTGCCTCAGGGTGCTCAATCATGTGGGCATCAAACTCTTCCAGGTTATCGAACACTGTGCCAATGGGGCACAGATCACAGGGGAGAGGGAGGGTAACGGTGAGGTCATGGAGGCGCATAAGGGACTCCTCCGTTACTGTAAGCTCATACACATCAGCTTGCTCCACTACCCCCTTATCAGCCCCTCCCGGAGCTGCTTCCATCTCTGGCTCACCAGCTGGTTTGTCACCCATTTTCCTCCCAAAATCCTGAAAATAAATAGATAAAAATAAAGACAGACTGAATAGTAGAATGATGTGTCACAGTGATGGTCATAACGCTGAAGAAATTGTAAAATATTCCAACCTTGACTTGGTGACAATTTCATAAGTACTGGCACATGTGAAAAAGTAACATGTTCACCTCAAGTCATATGTTTAAGTAAAGTAAAATAAAAGCTAAAATCAACATATTAAATGCAAAAATACTGACATAGCATATTTTGAAATCACTGCCTGTTAAACCTCAAGGCAAGGAATTGAAATTGTAATTCATTAGTTACAATCCTAAGTCCTAGGAATCAAACCCTAATAATGGCTAAACCCCTACCTTATTGTTTATAGTAAGGAACATTATTGTGTTAGTGGTGTTTTTTAGTTTGCTTCATACTACCAAATTGCATCATCACTACTATATTTAAAAAAAATAAATATCCGTTATGCTTTATAAAATTTGTTTTATTAAAACCTTGAATCGCACTATGTGAATGCCCAATATAATTAAAATAGACAATAAGTAGCAGAATAGGAGCATACAAGTTCTTAGTACACCAAATAAACATCGATCAATGCTCTGTAACCAGGTACTGGAGGCGTTAAACACGTTCCTTGCAAATGAAAATTTAATGTTTTGCTATTTATTTAATCTAATTAGCAGTGCTTTACTCAAATTTCACTGATTTGAATAGTAATGACATAAGGCAACAAGAAGAATTAATTCCCTATTTGTAACAACTAAAAAATTAGCTCCCAGCTTGGATTTAGCTGGTGTTCAGGCACACTAAACACTTATGTACTGAAGCGCTGACAGTCCCAGGAAGCATCCTAGTTTTCAAGCAAAAAGAGGTATTTTTATGAGCTAATTGCATTCATTCATCGTAGGAATACCTGACTAATTGATTTTAATGCTACAAATATTGAAATTCCTTGAAACCTTCAACATTTACAGGAGTGGAACTACAATATTATATGCATCCCATTTATGAAATCAGATCTTTGGAATTAATAAATTTATCATCAGTTACTTTGGTGATATCTTGGAGAAAAATGGACACAGGGTTATTCGAGTTAGGGTTATTTGGAGAGCAGTAGTATCAATAAGAGGCATATATTTATAGAAACTGATGAGAGGGTCCTAATGCAAGGATGTTAATAAAAGGCTAGTGAAGAGTATGGAGAATGTTAGGGGAAGGGAAAGAAAGAGAATACGCTTTTTGGAAAAAAAAGTTAAGGGAGGAGGTAGAAAATACACCAAACAAAAGAAAGAAATCATATGAAGTAGGTGCTAGCAGTCGTAGATGATCGGATCCAGCCAAAACTAGCTAAATAGACATGATAATTGATAAATTACGTTCATTCCTATTTTTCCAAGAAACTTCGATAAAAACTTTTGATGATTAAGCTTATTTCTCCATTCTTTATTCCTCATTACGCATTCCAGCCAATTACTCTGCCTCCTTGACGTGTTCCTTGTTTCAAACATTCAACACGGCACTAATGACATTGGTAGTCCTGAGCAGAGGGACCTACCATTGAATTTGAAAAAGTAATCGGTTTCATTTCCGAGGGAAGATCTAGGGGCAATTCTTTTAAACAAAGGCTCCCACGAGCAATTTAGCAGGAATAATAATTGTACGTCATGTCGGCGCCGCGACACAGGAACTCAACTAGCCTGAGTCGGGTAACAAGTACGTAACTCTTTCCTTGTTTTATAAATAAAGGAAACAAATACTCGCCCGCAGTCGAGTATTATCCCATAATGAACTCCACACTGGAGAATCATTTTACTACCTAATCTGCCAAAGACCATCCTTCTTTTCGTCGGTTCTCCATTTATGATCGTATAATTACATAGTAATTACGTGAACAAAACAATTCAGCCACAAAAACTTTAATTCCTTCCTTACCTACGAAGACCTCATTCAGCTTCACTTGGCAATGGATAACAATCACCAATACTTTTGAGATCACCGGTATCTTGTCCTCAGTTCGACACAAAAGCAATTATTCATCTAAGGTTTAACCAGTTTCTCGCAAATGATACTCTTCTCCGCGGATGCGATTGGACTAACTACAGTCCTCGTTACTCCAAAGATTATTTACAAATAGTACAAATCCATCCATGACTTAAATGCACAGGATTGGCGACTCGGCCACGAGAAGTGCTGTTTTCTGCTGTCATTTCGCGAGCTTTTTAATAGCTTCCAAATTATCCGCATCGTAGCGCTGTAGCGAATAGGGATCTAGTGGAAGTGCAAGTGCATGTGCCTGCTTCGAGTTAAATCGCTATAAACAATAATTTTCCATTTGGAAGCCAGTGAGTTAAGTTTTTTAGAATTTAAGAATGTCTTTCGCCACATGTTCAGATCCCTGCTAAAGCTCTGTATTTTGATTTTTTCTCCAATCAAGCGCTTTAATCCCTGCCGAGTGTCAGCGCCGCGAGTGGCAGCTTAGGAAACCTAATAAAATGCTCGGGTAGTGGCAGCACTTGCCGTGCCCGACTCGAAAATCCTGTATACTGAGGACTTGAAGCTAATAAAACACTAACGAAAGCGCAACCAACCGATTTGCGCTTACTACCCGGGAAATATTTGTGAAAAGGAAAATGCGAATATTCACATTTTCCGTGAGATTTGTGTCCGTCCCCTGAATGCGCCCAATCTTTCGCTCTCTCAATCAGTCAATGCGCTCAGTCTTTTTTCCATTCAGGGGGAGCTGAGCACAGGCTAGGTAGCGGTCCGCTCCACCGATCCCGGAGCGCTCCGTCCCCTGAATGCGCCCATTAAATTATCATGCTGCTACGCGTTGCATGTTGGCTAGAGTGGAAAAAAAGAAAATAAGATTAATTTGCCAATTCTCTCTATTTTATATTCTCATTTCCAAGGAATAATTTTTAAAAAATCCTTTGAAAGTCCCGCTTAGCCCTCTGGCTTTCGCGAGGATGGATGTGGCCCTAACATTTGCGTCGGGTGTTGTGTTGTGGTGGTGTCACCATTCCTTGTGTGTGAAGACAGAACAGTTTAAAAAATAAAAGATGAACAGACAAGGTAAAGAACGGATTTCTATAATAATTTAAACGGGTTCGTTCTTCAGACTGCGTTATACAATTCCGCTTATTGCTTTGATGGCCCATTTTTGTAGTATGTTTGTGATGTGGATGTCAATCCACCCTAGAAGGCAAATTTGATTGCTTTCCACGTCCGCGAAATGGAACATTTGAAAATTATCTATTCCGCGACTAGCATATATATGGCATGGGTAATACACCATGATATTTTTTGAGAATGTAACATTAATTCATGGTTCCCTTTGGAGGGGGCCATTCCCAACTGAGCTCTTCACACAACCATAGATCAAGAAATCTGGTGGTTTCATGGCCATTAATATTTGTGGCTTAACCCTCCACTTTCATTAAAGTCTCAGTTACGGCAGTGATTTCTTATCATGAAACTAAATATGTATCATGCTTTTTATTACCCAGGAGAAAATTTCCATTTATGGCATACTTGCAGGGCTATAAGTGGCCATATGAATGGCCACAGCCATGTTTGTACCACCAAACTTCCATTCGTGGCCATGGCTGTTTTTCCCAGATTCATATTTACAAGACACTTCACCACCTTCAGAGAGAAGCGGACTCAACTATTAAAGGGAGCTCACCTTGGAAGTCACAGACTAAAAATGCCTTCGGACACCGCACTTTGCTTTGCTGGACACCACACAACACAGCACTGGGAGAATGCAAAAGATCAGGATCCTGATCCGATGCAGGGATTCATTGCAAGAATATCATCGAGTCATCCCACAAGGAGCTTAAAGGAATATATATATATATTATATATATATAATGTCTTCTGAGAAAACGCACTCGGCGAATAAAAACACAAATATAAATATACTTTTAAAACACAGGCACACGAAAATTAAAAGGACACTCACAGAATAATTTGCGGACGTTTCGACGGGCAAGCCGCCATCGTCAACGACAAGAGACTAACCTTAGTTAGTTAGGTTACATAGGTTAGTCTCTTGTCGTTGACGATGGCGGCTTGCCCGTCGAAACGTCCGCAAATTATTCTGTGAGTGTCCTTTTAATTTTCGTGTGCCTGTGTTTTAAAAGTATATTTATATTTGTATATATATATATATATGACTTCCTTGTGTACCTGTGGGACCAACACAGAGTACCAGGGCTGGAAATACCAAAGCTTAACTGCCTACCAAAACGAAGTACTGGCAAGAAGAAGAGGCGCTCAATATAGGGCCTTGATCTCAGGCGATTCTCCTAGGGACTGCTGTTGGGGGCATAAGGCCCCCTTGTAGAAGAGTAGTTCAAAGAGCATCAAAGTCTGACAAGCCCAGTTGTTTGGAGCAGGCATCACAACCGATGAAGTTTTCGACATGAAAAACAGGCACCTGTGACTTTATTCCCTGAAGGTATAACGCTTAACTACTCCTCCCCCTTTACAAATGATCAAGGTGTTCTACCAAAACAAGTCCATATATGGTTCCTATCTTATCTCTAACCTCTTTGGTCCATCTTTTAAGGAGCCATTAGGATCCTCACTCTAATGCACTAAGTCATCCCTCTTAAACATCATATTCCCATATCTCATATCCATTCTTTATCCAGTCACTGAATTCAAAAGGCCATTAAATCACTAGGTATACCTCTGTCCCATATTCATTTATTCTGCCTCATTTTGATTTTCCATCAACACTTGACTCTCAGCCTGCAACATTTCTTTAGTATTCCATTCTACCAGCCTAACCTCCACCTACCTCATTGAAAACCATATCACTTAGGCCTCCCCCCTCTACTCATTTTTCTCAAACTTCAAAGATGATGTCTATATAGCACTGTTAAATAATTTTCTTATGAAACTGAGAGACCCTCTCCCCTTTATACTCATAAGCAAGTTCCCTATGAACAATTCTTCTATGTAATATATATATAACATATATATATATATATTATAACTAATAGTCCTAGTCTTATTGAAGATGTCACCCATTAACCCTTTCACTGCGGTCTTCCTGCGGAGACTACCCAGCCCCTGTGCGGTAAAAAAGTGAACGGTAGGTAAGAATGGCCTTGCCAACAGAGAGTAGGCTGGGCTGTCTGTGGGGATTGAGGGGCCCTGTGCAAAAGAAAATCAGGGGGCCCCCTAACTTTGCATTCCCTTATTGATATAGTAGCATCTTTTGAGCATATTTCACGGAAAGAAGGAAATTAACCGACAAACTGGCTAATAAATACAATAAATTTACATGTGCGCTAAGTAGTAGGTAATTTCGGGTAATAATCAAGTTTCCCCATGCCATCTGCAACAGGCAAGCTCGGGCAGGCCCCATAGGTGCAGGGCCCAGTGCACCAGCACCTGTCGCACTACCCTAGGGACGGCACTGAGTGTAAGAGCTACATTCACAGCAGTCCACCTGGAGAACATAGCTCCTATGTTCACAGCAGAGAAAGGCTTAAAACAGATTCCTCCACTTTCCTTTCTCGCTTTAGAATCTCACTGTGTTCAAGAATTTGACATTCTTTCCATGCCTCACACACAGATACTAAAAAAAAGTACAACCCCTAAGCTACCTGGCTGAATAATGCATCTAATATGGCTTTCATTATCTTCCCCCAAAGTTCAATTCTACCTCAATGCAACAAAATCTGCTGCACTTGAAAACCAATAATAAAAAACTCAGCATAGACTACTCTTCCCCAGTAGCATAGCCAGGGGGGGGACACAAGGGGGGCAAATGCCCCCTCCTCCCCCGTGTTCTGGCACCCCTAAGCCTGTGAATTTTTCCATTCTGAAGTCCCAAATTCGTACGTGAATCAATGTCATAACTTGATTATCAACAATAAATTTTACAAGGTCTACAAGTTTGGATCATAGTATCTTACAAACAAAATAATACAGTAAAAGTATATAAAGGAGGCCCTAGATGGTAAATCATTTTGATCAAAAGCTTGAGTCAATCGATTGAATCAAGCATGATTGACCATCTAGGAACCCGTTTGATGCTTGAGCCAAGCGTTAACGGAGATTGATAGAAAGTTTGAATGGCTCAAGCAGTTGACAAGGGTGCTGGACTGTCTAGGCCAATTTTGATCAAGCATTGCATCAGTCACTCACCAGAAACCATGGAGGACACATCACTCCCTCAAAATGCAGAAACTGAATCTCTAAGAAAATTCACAAAAAAGCAGTGTAACGTAACTTCTGTAAGTTTGGAGCGTGAGTTTATCAGCCTGCTGATCGAGTTATACAGGGATTGCCCTGAGCTGTGGAAAGTAAAAAGCAAAGACTACTTTAGACTACAACGCAGAACGTTGAGTTCTGTTCATGAGTGAAGCGGTTTCTCATTTTATACCACTCCTTGGGCCAATGTCGTTTCCTCTTAACTTGTTTTTTTCCGCTTGAGGACAACCAATGTCAAGGCAAGAAAGGCCAAATCTATATTCGAAACCATTTTCACAGACACTTCACTTTCCGAGTCGGAAACGCAACCGAGAATGAGTTTTGATCAAAAGATTGAAGGGTTGATTGAAACGCACGTCAATCGATTGACTGAACCGTTTGATCAAGCAGCTTACCCATCTAGAGCCTACTTAACAGATGTTAAGTTTAGTAAACTGGTGAATTCATAAGTCGGTGCCACCTAAAATTTTGCTCACTCACTCACTCTAAGCTAAATGATAAGTTGAAAATCATTAAAATTAAAAGCCCTTAACTGAACTGCTAAATCTATTGAATAAACTACCTAAATATTTTAATGGTAACACTCATCTATTAAAAAATAACAAAATCAGTATTGTGTATTTGTTTAATTGAGTCCTTAAAAACATCAATTCTTTAGGTACCAAAAATGTCTTCTAGTCAAACACTGTAAAATTTAGACCATGTTATAATACAGTATGGATAAAATAAAAATACATAATAATAGACAACAATCATTATATAAAATTTCATCAAGTTCTTATCTTTAAATTACAAAAAGTGGAAAATGGTTGTCCTTGAAAATTATTTCAGTTCATTTTACTTCACAAGTCAGAAGATTTTGCTGCACTGAGTAATAATGGGCTACAAGAGCATTGAAAAAATACAATTTATGTATTAAAATGCATTCACATTTCCCAATACAGACTACCATGATGAACTCATGGGAAGTTGATTTTACAATATGAAGTAAATGAAAAAAAAATTAAAATATGTTGACAATTGCCCTAAGTTTCTATTTACTTCTATGAAGAGCATCATAACCTTGCACCTAAATTATAATCCCACCAAACCCTGCACCATCGTTTTTTTAAGGAAATTTCATTCCATAGTGATTTCAATGCTTGCAAAAAAAATGAGGGTAAACAATGCAGAGCACATCTAAATTCCCTTTAAACAGTGGTACTTGAAGCATTTTAATGCATATTATATGTACATCAATGAAATAGAAATTTCTTGTTTCTAGGTTTTAAAATGGTTAACATAACATCTTCCATATGTTTGCTGCCACCACAGTGTGATACACAACTACTGTTGGTGAATCTGCACCACATTAAACACATGCATGGCACTGTCCCAAAACAGTATGAACTCAGTTTACATCACACATTTTGTAATGTATAATTAAAACAAAATACATGACATAAAATGCCATTTTTGAAGAAGTGTTGTCTGGTTATCAGGGAGCATAAAAACTACAATTTACAGAGAATGTTTTCAGTAAGCCAGGGCAATGTTGCACGTATTACATGATTGTCCTCATTATCCATATCATTCAAAGATACCTTTCAACTCGATTTGCACAGGAAGAGAAGAATTAGGACTGTGGACGCCATCATACATAGCTTCCCAAAAGATGGCTAAAATAACCACCACCAAAAATGCTATATTACAAAATTTATCACATTTACAGATTACTTCGGTAATTTTAGCCAATACTAATTGCTTACAATTACCAACTAATCACTTTAACTGGAACATGTACTGATAGCAGACGATTAAAAAAAAACAGTAGCACAAGGAATTACTACACTCAAAGTGGTTAACTTGTGAGCAACAGTTCCTCTCCATACCATAACAGCTCTTGATTTCTGATGAACTACTCGTTAGTGCAGCTTTTTGAGTCATGCCCCAGGTTCATATGACTAAGCCATTAGTCAATGTCCTCACTGCATTTGGGTGAATAATTCTAATGAGTAATGAACTGAAATGATTTTGTCCTGTTCCAATGCTGTCATTAGTAATAAAAACAATGAAGAGATGGCCATTTCATAAAAGATCAGTACGCTGAATTAACTTGAATGAGTAGGTGTGATGCGTTATGCCAACTGAAGTATATTTTATAAGGATACAGAATGAACAAGTACATAATAACATATGATAAATATGTCAGTGACAGTCTGAAGACCTTTCATCTAATAGAAAGGAATGACATTACAATGAAAAACATACACGAAGGTCTCTCACTGGAGAGTCTGATTCACATTCACTATAAAAACCATCAATAAATTATACATGTATAAAATCACACTCCACCTAATAGTAAAGGATAAATAGGGAACATGGGAGCCACCTTTTGTCACACGCAATTAAAATTTGTGACCTTATACATGGTCACTTGATATTCCTACCAGGACATTGCAAAAGGCTCCTTTGTGTCCGTGCCTTTGATGGTCAACTCCTTCAACTGATAAAAATCCCTTACTGTTAAAGTAATTTAGCACAGTATGTCTTCAGTTTCCATTCAATCTGAGTCATCATCAGATGAGAGTGCATACTTGACAGGTTTTCTAGCACGGCCACCAACTGCTGCTCTTGCTGGAGGTGGCACATATTCATCTTCAGCACTGTCCATAAAATCGTCATCATCAATCTTTGATTTTGTTTTTCCTTTTGGCTGGAATAGTGCATGTAAATTGTTAATTGAAAAATAGAGAAAACAAAGAACTTATTATTACATGAACCATTATTTCAGCAACTAACCTTGGTCAGCTCAAATTCATCATCAGAATCTGAATCCATGCTTCGTTTCTTTGCCGCTGGTTTCTTGGCAGGCTTTGCCTTTGGTTTTGGTTCCTTGGGCTCTTTGGGTGCTCGAGGAGCAGCTGGTTTCTTCTTGGGAGGAGCTGGAAAAATATTTGCATATTAGAAAACACCACAGCATACCATTTGTTTAGACTTTGCAGATAAATCAGACATATTGCAACCCCAGAAAGCTTTACTGACAACAACCCTGAAGTGCAGAAATTCAACATGATATAAATCATTTGACTTGACCAGGATTCAAACTCAGCACCCAACTGGGAGTTTAGCTTGCTACACAATCAAGTCATCTTAACCCTAATGCAACCAAAATTTAATTCAGAATATCGAACATGGAATCTCAAATCCAAATCCTCTTAGCACCAAATTATGAATCCCAGATCCTTAACATAACTACCTATGTACCTACTTCATGAATAAAACTCCATTTACCCGTAAGTGTATGAGCTGATAAGTAATTTTAGGTTCTCTCTCAAACTCAAATCTAAATCATTCATAATATTACACTTTGTCTTCTAATCACATAATGGTTATTAAATTCATAATCTAATGCTTAGATCTACATTTACTGGAGTAATAGTTCTGAACCCAGTTTCACCATATTGCACTAATATCATATTTTCTCGTGAATCCTCTTACTTCACTTATGAATTAATAAAATATGTAATGTGAAAATGAAATATGCATCTAACGAGTTTCATTTTATGCTTTGCTTTGAGGCTCTATGTTGAAAAACAAAACTTGACAATTCAACAAGAAGCACAACTTATTTCTTCAGACAATTTTGCTTGTCTCTCTTTTGAATTAAATTTTTCTGTTATTAAAAATTACCATCCTGTGGGAGCATATTTCCTTGTCAGGAAGAGCAAAAAGTTGCATTTTTCTAGTTGTTCATTGCACCTCTTCACTTCATTCCACTACTTCATTAAATGATTTGCTACAACAACACCAACTTCAAATGGCCTATCAAACAAACAGCACAACTGTTACAGTAAAAACCTCAATAATTAAAACAATTTATCTTTAGGAACACCGTTAACTATCCACCCATGTTCTTTCTCTGGTCTTACGAGATATAAAGGGATGACACTGCTAAATTTTTCCTTGTGTTGAGTCGAGGTTCAGCCATGCTCTCACATGGTCATCATCTCGGCACTTAGGCAATTTGATGACGACTAAGCGCTATTTATTTTTTAACAGGACAATATTCTGACCAGTAGAGCTGTCACTTAAACAATAGATTTTGTGAATAAATCAGGATGAGTAATCACCAAGAACGAATTGACCACGGAATTGACAATATTTTAAATTTTGTTTCAATTGAAGCATTTGACCGTAATCACTAGAATTTATGAATAGCAACAAACCTTTGACAGGAGAACTGTCTTCATCTGATGAATCAGTGAAACTTCTTTTGTTGGTCCCATTGCTAACAGAAGGAGGAGCTGGTTCACTTATAGCGGGAACACTAGGAGGTGGTGGTGGTGGTGCAGCAGGTGCCACAGGTTTTTCAGGACTACTTCCAACAAGTGAATCAAATAATGAATCTGAGTTCCTAGGCTCAGGGAGTGCTGAAATAAGAAAGGGCAACGTCTAAAATGATTTACTTTAATAATAAATATTAATTGAGAAATGATACTGGAAATGATAATGAAGAAAACAGATTATGAATAAAACAAAAAAGGGGAAATTAACCATGTATTTCAACAAATTATTTTGACGCAAAAGAAGCTTGTCAGATAAATTCTAAACATCACATGTGATACCCACTGCAAGCTTGCTTTGACACCTTAACTTCTAGCCTTCAATTGACCCAAAAGTGAATATAAAATTACGTGAAAAAAATGTAATTAAAAGACTGGTCAAATGGTTATAAATAGATAAAGAATACAATGAAAATCGCCCCTTGGTCACCACTCCCATCAAATATTACTCAAGATCCTCATAAACTTTATGTACATAGGTATAAATGAAATGCACTCAATTTTTACAAGCAATAAAATTATCTCAAAAGACTCTTTAACTATATCTGACCCATGCTTTTGGGAATCCTCTCATCCACCACTTATCAATGGGCACCAATTCAAATAATAATAATTCATTTTCATTTATTTGCAATAAAATCCACTTCCAAAGATAAATAAATAAATTCCTGTAATAACTTTACCCCAGTTTTGGATATACCACGGGTCATATCATGTCCCCTAAAATTATTACATTGACTATTTTCTTTGTCAGTAGTAGGTAACTTAGTTGCGAATTTAATCTCAACGTGCCTACCGACACATCACAATGTCACTACTTCAACCGATTATATTAATGCGGTTGGGGACATATTCAATACAGGTATTTCTGAGGTAGCTTACCATCGGCAGTCAGATCTATTTGGAAGATGGTCTGACTCTTCATGAGTTCAGGTACCACAAATTTACTCATCAAATCTCTGACAAGAGATTGGAGGGAAGTATGAAGTAAAGGAACTGATGGGGCATCTGACTGAAATTTCATTAGAAACTTCTCAGCTATAGCAGCCATAATCTCAAAGAAGGCGAGACGAGCTCTCAGCATCTTGTAACTCAAACACACACTACCTGGTAGCTGTTACTATCAGGAATACCAAGTGTAAGCTTTGGTTTTGGTTTTACCTCCCTCTGCTCCTTCTTTACCCAATCCACTTCCTCCACATACGCTTCAATAGCTGGTAAGATTTGTTGTGCCTGGCTGCCACCATTTTATTTTCGACCCACCACATGGCACAAAATTTCAGTGGGAAAACGGAGGTACCCGTAATGTTGGAAAAGTCAGCTCGCCGAGAAGGAACATTTTGGAAAGATTATATACAGCTCTCAGATATTAGACAAGGTTCCTGCCAGCATTAATACAACCTGTCTTCAAGGTACCATGAATGGTATGTAAGCCACATGTCCAGAAGTACAGGATCCCCTGGGTCACCCTTGACTTTCAGCTGACTTTTTAGATCCTTTAAGAATGTCTTATTTACTTTAGGGCCATCATGTAGACCTGAAAAATTTTCCCTTTCAGCTTTACTTTGGACTGGGATGCACCTACTTCAAATCCTGATATTAGATCTTTTGAGGCACTTATGCTTAAAAACAATGATGTTATACTGCTACACTTATTCGGAAGCGTCTGCTCCGATATCATAGTGCAGCGTGTCCTCTGATATTGAGATGCCTAGATGTCCAGCACTATTCTGAAATTAATTAAAGGAGAGAGGAAGAAGCGCATGTATGGTTGTGCCCTGCGAGGCTAGTCGGCTTCCTAACACTACCGCAATCCACAACGTCAGTCTTTTTCAAATATCTCCACCAAAGTGACTGAAATAATTCTTCTATCTCTTTAAGGTAATTTTGCAATCAAACATTCTCAAATCATTTCGCCATTGTTGGAAGCAATCAGGAAACTCATTTTCCAATTAACCAAAATTTCATGAAAGATTTCAATCACAACAAAATTGTATTTGCTGGACAATACACGGATTATAATTAGCTGGGGTTGCCCCAGTAAAGTGGCCCTGTTAGCTTTGAAGCAGAGGGCCATGATTTCAAGACACTGTGCATGCAAAACGTATTTCCGTTCCTTCAAAAACATTTATACAAACATTAAAACGAGGAGGGTTGAGATTAACGGGACAGAATTATCAATTATATAACAATGCACCAATTATCCATTTAGGTTGCCAGCTGAATGGCTTTTGTATAATTTCGAGAAATGCCACCGCGCATGTGCAGACGTTTGGATTTATCGTAAATTTGGCAAAACCAAGAATTCCAATCGTATGGCTCTTCGAATGGAATCAAGATTTCCATGCAGAATTCTGTTTACACTGATGGAGATACATAATCGCATTTCGGCATCAACTCCAATTCCATTTGTAGCGGCCATTTTATATGGGAATTATTCCGTGTGGAATTTGCCTTGCTATGCAATCTGGATATGCCTAGACTGCGCGAAGGGAGAGGGGGGTGGGGTGACAAAGCACAAGCTGTGAGCGGGTGCACAACTACCAAGAGTATGAAATGAACAGGAAGTGCAAGGGTACGCTGAGCCGAGCATAATGCAAACAAAGGCTCAGGTTAAACCTATCTTTCTGCCTCAATGGAAATCAGCTGCCGTGCATTATCCAGGGTTTCTGGAAAAATACAAAAATTCCCTGAGTTATCAATGACAAAATATTTCCCTGAGTTTTCCAGGTTGCTGGACACCCTGATATGTATCTAAATAATAAACAAAGTTTGAAATACAACATAATAAAACCACGTTTGGAATTCCTCAATACAATTTTTTTCAAAAAGGGTTTGACACACAAAGATAATACATCACAAAGCAAAATTTTGAATGTTAAAAGAAATAACACCAAATAAGACAATCACACATTTAACAAGACAGAGGGAAGTGTTTAGCAAGTGACACATATCATAAATGGAAAACTGATAAAATTGAACAGTACCTTTTGATTGAGACGGTTTGGAAGTTTTCTTCTTTGAAATTTCAAACTCACTGTCAGATTCTGAGACAGAAATGTGTGCATCAGATTCCTGGCCCCCACCCCTGAAAAATAAGACCATAAATGTAAGCTCATGTATAAGTTATTGGGGGATGATGCTGTCCAAACTCAAACTCACTAAAAAAATAATGCCAAGTTGACTTGAAAAGTTTATTAAGTCATCATGGTTCAACAAACATCAATGCAGTAGACTTTCATTATTACAAACAACATTCTTAAGAACTTTCGTTTCTACAAAGTAAAACCGTTGTTCCCAATCAAAGGGGTATCCAAATGTATGGTAAAAGAAACAATACAGTAAAACCCCCATACAACGAACACCCATACAGCGAAATTTTAAGGAAAACTCCCTATTTCGAAGTCATTGGCCCGGTCCCGGACCCATCCAATGGACAATACACGCAAAAAAACCTCCCGTAACGAACCTCTCTAACTACGAAAACTCCGTACATCGAAGTCTGCGCTTGGGCCCAAAACATGAAAAGTGCCCCTCTAGAACGAATTATTGAGAAAAAAAACGTAGCATTCTTCATTTACAGGTAATTTTTCCATAGACATTTACGTAATGAGCAGGAAGTTGAACCGCATCGGAGAGTACCGCGTCTTAACCCTTCCGCTCCAGGCTTCGAAAATGTTTACATCCGAGACCTACAGAGCAGAGGGCATGAAGGAAACTTGATGCTCTCGCTCGGTGAAGGCTCGTTTACACGTTTATTATGGTGGGAACCAGCAACTCTGATGGTTCCCACAATAAAAAACATGTAAGGGAAGCCAAAGCTCCGCGTTAGCTGAGCCGGGTGATAGTTGGGTGGATGATTAATGCACCAAGAGGGGAGGGGGAATACCAGTCAGTTCCAGCGCGATAAATTTTTTCATATTTATTTTCTTTGTTTTTCCTTCCTGGAATTATATGTTAAAATTTAATCTTTACTTTTCTATTCAAAGTTTTTTTTAATGAGTGGAAATATTTTTTTCGCGAATACCAATGGGCTTATTTTTTTTCTTTCCCGTGAAGTCAACGTAATTTCTTTGTTTCCCCATTCTTTCAGCACGCAAACTTCATTTGTTCCTTCATTTGCAAGACCTCCTGTTGATATTATAATTATAAAATAGTCTAAATAATTGTTACATCATTATTTATAAGACCCACGATCAAAGATCCCAGTTTTCTTGTATTGTTGTGCTTTGAAAAAAGGAGGGGAAAATGTGATCGGCTTATCTACTAATTTCTGTAATCGAATCACCATTTCGCGATCTAAAGACGTACAAATAAATACATTGTAATAAGGCTCGTCGAGAAAGGCTCGTGTTTTAAGTGGCGAGTGACCACTTGCAGATTATTTTCATTATTGTATAATTATGATATCAACAGGAGGTCTTGCAAATGAAGGAACAAATCAAGTTTGCGTGGTGAAAGAATGGGGAAACAAAGAAATTTTGCGGGAAAGAAAAAAAAATAAGTCCTATGTTATTCGCAAAAGAAAAATATTTCCACCCGTTAAAAAAAACTTTGAATAGAAAAGTAAAAATTAGATTTTAACAGAATTCCAGAAAGGAAAAGCAAAGAAAGTAAGCATGAAAAATTTGTCGCCGATGGGAATCGAACATGGTCCCTCTGCACCGCAGCCCCGTACGCTAATCAATGGACCACACCCTTGATGCCGTAGGCTGATAAATAGGGATTTTATAACATCTATATATGTTTAAACGCCTTTTTTTGTTAACTATTGGATTTATACGCCCATATGTGGAGTGATTCGTGAAAAGCATTCGGAGTTCTATATGCATACGAATTTTCATCGAGATCTGCGACCCGTTTATCGGAAACTCCCCTCGTTAGGAGGGCGAAGTATTCAAAACTTCATTGGTTGGTATTCAACCAATGAGAGCCAATTTTATCTACTCTGTCCCCATCCCAAAGGAAAATCTGGAGTAACCTCTCTTCTCTACCCAAATATTGCTATTGCCGTCTTAACCTTGATGGATGTGGTCTGTTAACCGCCAAGTTTGCTCGAGATCGCCCTAATATTTGCTCGATTGCTTGAGGATACCTTTTTTCCCAGAAATCGCAGCCAAAAATGAGGGTGCGCCTCTGACACGAATTTTTTATCTGCCAGCCTTCGATCCTCGGTCACGATATGAGCGGTGGGCTGCAGAGAAATAACGCGGCAGGGTGGTAGTGGCCACAAAACGAGCAGTGATTCGTCCTAAGATAAGTTCAGAATCTGAAATGGCAGTACCTACTGTCAGAAGACAGAACGTTCTCAGCCGACATTTTACCACAGAATGAGAAGAACGGCACAAGAAATATTTAATATCTGGGATTGGTGGCGAGCGGCACCTATGCCACTCACGTCTATCATGGCTGGGTTCGAGTGTGGTCCATGTCAAACATTAGGAACATAAAACTCATCGTTGCCACTCTATCGCTTGCCTACCACCGCTCGTATCGTGGCTGCGGCTTGCGCCGCTCGTATCGTGCCCGAGGCAAGTCCCTCGAGAGCTGAGTGACCTTGGTGCTTAGCGTGAGTCATCAAGGGGAGGGTATCATTCGCTCGCTTGTTTACGGGGGATGCAGTTGCCTAATAACTTTAAAAACTTGTTGTTTGACAAGGCAAGCGTGTGGGGTGCAATTGGGGGACAGCGATTGGCCGCGCGACAAGTGCAAGCACTGGAATTTTCCACCCCCCTAACTTTCTCATTTTCTGTCACCAGACAACTTTGAGTGACTGTATGCACCTGCCTTAAGCTCAACTGAGAGAATTCTGTGACTATTAACATTTGTTCATGCGTCAATATAGGTCAGTGTTGTTCCAAAATGAACAAGGGCAAAAAGTTGTGGTCTTTCACGGTAGTTGAAAAAATTAAAGCGCTTTAAGTCATCAAAGACGCTGAGGATGTAGGAAACCGCGCTGCCGGACTAAGGCATGATGTGCCGGAATCGTGCATTAGAAGATGGAGGAAGGATAAGGCTGCACTATTCATACCAATAGGGACAGAAGGTCTTTTCGGGGAAAATCTACGAGCTGTGACAGGACATGCACGCACGTGCCACCGTACTGCGACGCCCGTCTCACTAGTAAGTCAGCCGTTTTTATGTATGTACCTAAATCATGATTTTTTTATTTTGTCATTCATTGAAGATTTTTGTTGGACCATATTGAAATATTAACTGCTTTAAATTCCATAGACAGTTATGATTTCTTTCAAAGTTTGACTTTTTTCAAGTTTTGATGTCGTATCTACGCCTTATCGTTCGTTTTTTACGCGGCTGACGCTGGGGTATTTTGAATTTAACGTGTTTGCATTCCCACTCGTCATCGTTTACAGCAAAATATAATTTGTAAAAGTTAACCACGTTTTAAAAGGCGACTTACAGCGACTATGACTTGTGCATTAGGAAAATGGTGGGAGGATTCGGATTTATAAATCAGAGCTCGGTGCGACTGTCCGCACTTACCAACTAAACACGAATTGTAGCGAGGTCGGATTTGTTTTGTTTTAATGAATATCAATTACTCCACACATTCCAAAGGACAATAAACAATGCAAGCATTGTAGGGCCTAGGCTACAAGTGAAAACTTGCCTCCGAGGTCCATACATGCTTATGGAAAATGCCGCGTAAATTATAAGAGAATATCGCTAGCGGCTTTGATAATGGCCGAAAATTCGAAGTTAGTCCCGCAACACCTCGCAATAGGAAAAAAAAGCCCCAAATTTTTTTCTTCAACTTCGACGCATAAAAAGAGGGGTGCGACTCTTACACGCGTTACCGGCATCGTCAATGCATTATCATCTGAGATTGCCATTGTGACCTCAATGTATTGCCGACTGCCACGTTTTTACTCGTGGTAACTAACTCACCCCACCTATATTCCATCGTCGTTTATCGATATCTAGTATATTCTGGTCACAAACATAGATATTTACCGGAATTTCAATGGGATTCCAACAGTGCGTTTCATTTCGGAAGTATAAATGGGAATATGTGCTCTTTCAAGCAAAATTGCTGCATAAAACTGCCATTTGATATTGACTTAAATTATTGCACTTATAGAATAATATAGACTAGATACTCAGAAAAATTATGGAGTACTTTAAATATACCTAATCCTTAGGCATTAATTTTGGCGCTCCTTTACTTTCAGACCGTAACTAAAGAAAGCGATGAGGCGTAGAGCAGAATCGACGAAAAAAACAATAATTTCAATTAGAAATACGCAGATTGAAAATAACACGGTGATAGCCACGGTATTTGATGGTAAATAATAAAAATTGTTTATCATCACTCTAGGAAAGGTTTTAATGGTGAATAAAGCAAGATTGAGATATTTACTCGACTTGCATCGTAAAGCACGCGGAACACTTGGATGCCCCTTTGGAGACGCAACCCGCACACCACCTCCATACATCGAAAACCCCCTACATCGAAGTAATTTTTCTGGTCCCAACAAATTCGTTGTATGGGGGTTTTACTGTATTATGAAATTTCCGATATTACGAAACAGTTCCATTCTCAATAGAAACAAAAAATATTTATTAAGAATTTTGACACATAAACTACAGCATTCATACGGCATTCACAATGTTATATTATAAATTTTGAAGCTTTGCCACACATTCTTTGCCGAAGAACTTGAGAACTACTAACATGGAGACATTGCGTGAGTGATGTTAGGGACCCAAATGACGCAATTATTTTCTGAAACTAGAGAAAGAATGCGGGAAAAGTGTTACGGCTTTTTTCCATTTGAACCCGGGTTCGAAAGAAAAACGCAACTAAAGAATTTCCCTCCGTATAAATTCTTTTAAATGCGAGTGTTAGATAACAGAAGCCGTGGCTGAGCAGTTAAAGGCATTGGACTAACAATCCTAGGACTGTGGTGCGGGTTCGAATCCCAATACGGTCAACTTTTTTTTCTTTCGAATATATTAAGGAGTCTCTGTATATTACCCATTCCCATATATTTATGGCAGTAACGACAATATTTTTTAATTTTCTACCTATTTTCTGGATTTTCAATCAGCCCCTTTGGGAGACTTTCGGAGCTAAATTCGGGAATTCAACTTTGTATTCATGGTGTGGAATTGCTTACTTTCCGATGATATTCATCGTAAAAACATATAAAGCAAAGAATATTTCTGCTCCAAGCCAATTTGTTTTCTGTCGCCAGAACATTTGCATCTGATCGGAGGCATATCCGTTCTACAAACTCCAGACCATTTATTTATATTTTCTCGGATTTTAAAGCAAGCCTTAATTTTTTTACAGCGGGAGAAACACATGAACACGTGCAACTCCTGGAAGTACGTTCTTTTACGCTTGAGCCGCTCTTCATATCTGCTCCCTCAGCCCCTACACATCTTTATGATTTTATTAACCCAAACTAGTTTCCCTCTCTCTCTTTAGGGGTTGCCAAGACCAACGACCCTACATTTCAATGGTTTGTTCAAGGCATTCTCAAAGACCTCTTGGTCTAGCGTTCGCTCCGGTTCTTACAAGAGGAAGGGGTGGAAATTTTGGCGGAAAGAAGAAAGTGGAAAAATTTGTTGAAAAGACAGTGGGTGGGTTGGGGAGAGGAGACAATGCAGGGAAAACCCTGCGGAAAGAATATTAAGATGAAAGTAGAGAAGAAGCGGAAAATTCAGGGTAGGAGGATGCATATTTAGGGTTGAGAAGGGGTTAGCCCTTAGGATAGATTCCAACTTAAAAAATGAAACGTGCTGATAACAAAGTATTTCTTTTTCTATATTATGTTTATTTCATTGATGAAATGTAACGTATCAATTATGTCGTTGAATTACATACTTTTGGGTGATATGCATCGTAAAAATATTTAAAACAAAGAATAATTCTACACCAAGCACATTTTATAAAGCTCCCACCTGAACAGTTACATTTGCGTGAACGCAGATCATGTGGGAAACATATTTCTCGAACATTGCTGAATACTGTCCTATCTTCAACCAGTATTGATGCATACCACGCATGTCTAATCATGTCATCGAATACAGGCGAAGATAGCTGATGGTGCGGCAATGAATGTATTTTAATACCATCCTCTCGGGATGTAATTTCTCTTTTTTATTTTAACAAATAACTGCTATTTTGGTCATAGCAAATATTTTTACATAAAAAGGTCATAGCAAATATTTTTTACATAACCTCGTAAACAATTACCATCTCTTTTCTACTTATATCATGTTCGCTATTGAAAGAAAAATTGAGTCACAAAAGTCATAATTCGCACGCAGTTACTGGGAAATTTGAAGTGCATGCATCGCTGTATATAAAAAAGTAATAATCCGTTCATTGTTTACCGCCTTGAGAAAGAGCCACGACCATTGGAAGCCCATCCTATTCACGGAAATATACTTGTATTTTCAAAAGCTACACATTTTAGGCCTCTGTGACCTCTTTTCGGCCAAACAAGAATCCCGAATTTAGCTCCGAAAGTCTCCCAAAGGGGCTGATTGAAAATCCAGAAAATAGGTAGAAAATTAAAAAATATTGTCGTTACTGCCATAACTGTATGGGAATGGGTAATGTACAGAGACTCCGTAATATATTCGAAAGAAAAAAAAGTTGACCGTATTGGGATTCGAACCCACACCACAGTCCTAGGATTGTTAGTCCAATGCCTTTAACCGCTCAGCCACGGCTTCTGTTATCTAACACTCACATTTAAAAGAATTTATACGGAGGGAAATTCTTTAGTTGCGTTTTTCTTTCGAACCCGGGTTCAAATGGAAAAAAGCCGTGACACTTTTCCCGCATTCTATCTCTAGTTTCAGAAAATAATTGCGTCATTTAGGTCCCTTACATCACTCACGCGATGTCTCCTTGTAAGTAAACAATGGATACTTTGCTTTAGCTACTGGGTTGAGGGTGCAGGACTCCCAATGGTTAGTGAACTTCGGAAGGACACTGGGAGCATGAGGAAGGGTGAAAGGGAAGAAACGAAAGATAAGGACTTGTCTCCCCACCACAACCTCTTATGTTTCCATTGTTCCTGTGAAGGTCACTTCTTGTTTACCCTCAACCCAGCTAATCCTCCTTCCCCAGCCAACTTCCCTACCGAACTTTGGCTCCAACCCCCTCCCTCCCACTCCCTTTTCCCTTCCCCAACTCACTTTCAAATCCCCTCTAATAATAACGAGGTATATATAATGCACAAAAAGTTTCTCTTTGTTTACTACAGTGGGTTCTGAGTTTTTGGCCGATCATTTCTGGAAATAGTTCGAATTTTGGACCAAGCACTCCATAGAAGTCATTTTTCTCTACAAGAAAGTATGTACTGACAAGGGCTGCACTATAAATTTTGTACTAAGTATTATAGCTCATTGAATGTTTCTTATTAAAATTATTGGAGGGGCTGACTTCGAAATGAAAGAAAGGAAGCATGAAATAAATTATGCCTCTTTCCTTTTTCATCATCCATTCTCATCATTAATATTGGAGATAAATCCCATAAATATGAAACGTTCAGTTAATTCAAATGAAGGAGCGTGTAGCAAACACACCGTACGAATGACTGGGATCTGTCCTTCAAAAAGGCTTCCCTTCTGAGACATTTTCCTTCCCATTCATTGCATCTCCTACTTCCCTTTTCTCCCAGGAGTACCACTTGACTTGAGGACATGACTCAGGGTTCTCACTTCGCTACATTGTAATATAGCTGATGCTGTGAGACTGTTTACAGGAAACAGAAATTGCTTTCTGAAAGCAGCCACCAATACCCCCATAAGCTAGTTCCCCTTGACACAAACTAAGTAATCAAGTGTCAGCGTTCTTAGAGAACATTTGGGGGCTGCTCTGACATAAGTTAGTCTTTACTCTAGCAGTGTGAAGACATCAAATCTCGAGGGAGTGGTGCTACAAGGAGAGCATTACTATTGTGACAAGTTGTGCGAAATTCATGGAACATAGATCCGTCAAAACCAAATAAATCTAGGAAATGCAAATCTTTGGATATTAATTAAAGATTATTATTGAAGTTCAAGCAAACAAAATTAGCAAGACATTAGTTGCCAAAAATTGGAAGTATCTTTATCGACAATATTCACCATTCTCTCTACCCGTGAAAAAATTCAAATTAAAGTGGCAGAAGGAAGGTCGCTAAAGAGGGAGACCCTGCGTGGTGCTGAATTTGCAGTCATTGAAAATTAAGTGTTCTCTTTTTTTGCAAATGTCATCAAGAAAACCTACCTGTCAGCGGTCCTATTTTAATGCAGAAAGCAGAAACAATTTCCCTAGAGAGAAAAAGGCCAGGATTTAAAAGCCTCAGCAGGTTGGCCGACAAAGTTTAATGCATGTTTCAACATAGC
Organism: Pyrrhosoma nymphula; assembly: GCA_963573305.1. Lineage (NCBI taxonomy): Eukaryota > Metazoa > Arthropoda > Insecta > Odonata > Coenagrionidae > Pyrrhosoma > Pyrrhosoma nymphula. The sequence goes on from OY754330.1 coordinate 117,504,765, forward strand.
TCCCTAAAGATATGTGGCAAAGAAAAGTAAAACAAGAGTGATGGTGGGTCTTTAGGTAAACCAGACAGAATTTTTCTCATGTATGCTTTCCTCCTATTTCATTTATCAAAATGGGGCCAAAAAGACCAGCAGGGCTATTCCCATAATCGTATGGCTGGGCCATACGTGAAAATCGAACATAAGTTTGGCCTCGGGACGTACGTATGGCCTTTAGCGATTCCTGATTGAGCTGTGGGCCATAAGTCGGGGAGTACATATGGCCTCGAGGCCATAATATTATGGCCTGCCTTGGAGGCCGTCATACGAAAAGAGAGTTGCCCACCTCGGAGTTAGAAATTGATTTTGCGCATCAATTATTAATCTTGTTCTGTTGTAAATATAACAGATCATTGACATAAGTTAGCATAATGATGAAAAATAAGGTTTCTCTAATTTATAGCCGTGTATAGTGAAGTTATCAATTGCAATCTAAGTAACCCTCTTCTTCACAATTAACACGATGCATCATTTGTGCAACTATTCCTGAATTTTGCCACTTTCCCTAGTAAATCTCTTTCGAAACTTTGTTCCGTCTTCCAATAATTACAACAAGGGCAGTTTTTCGGGGAGGTAATGTGCTGCCAGGGACAAGAAGTTTCTTTTACAACGCTAAATTGACATTCACATGTTTACATACACCCATGACAAGGGAGAATACGACCGCCGGGTGGCCAATCCAGCTCATAATATCTGGTTTGGTAGTTTAAGATTATTAATTCGATATGCCGAAACGAGACGACACCGTAATTGTTTGAGAAAAAATCTAAAAAATCTTAGAAAAAGCATGCTTCGATATGTAAGTTGTGTGAAGTAACCATCCCGTAAGAATTGAGATAGCCCAGTGGATAAGGTGCTCGCCTGCGGATGGAGGGATAACACGATTGGTTCCCGCTCGATGATTATATTTTCACTGTTTTTCATTTCTTTAATTTTTATATGCTTAGTTCTTATCATGGAAACTTTATATTAAAAGATACATTAGGATATTGCGATTGTAAATTATCATACATAGGGGTGGGGACAGAATAATGGCATTGCAATAAATGATTGGGGGTAAAATCCACCCTAAACACTGCTTAAACTTCCATTGGGAATGGATAAGCTAGGGTTTGGGAACATATAGGATGAAGGGTGGATAGAAACCCAGCGTCAGCATTAGCCTAGTCTTCGCAAATGGTGCCAAGGGGACCACGATTTAACTGGTTAAACATCTCATCTGAAGGATGGTGAACTTCACCATGGATCCACATGACACCCAAGGATCAGAATGAATTTCGGAATGTTCTGAAATTCGTACACGAGAATAGGACGTAGAAGGCCAGTACACTACCTAACTACTTCAGTTACATCTTTATTTATCATTTGCATGTTTCAGGATGATAGTCATCATAGAACAAATATTATATACATGGAAGCTTGCAAAGCACGTCGTAGAAGCACACAAAGTACTATGATTGTCGGCACCTTGAGCAAATGGAGAACGCGTTCTTTGAACACCTTATTTATGGATTTAAATAGCACTAAATTCCATTAAGAAAAAATTAACAACGGGCAACTTACTCCGCTCCTTCCATTTTCAGATATTTTCCGGTCAACAAAAATTCCACAACGTTTGTCTAGGTTTGTTTACCACGATTTTCACCATTGTGCTTTACGATCGTCCATTTTTTTTTCGATATACTTCCAGTAACTGCTGCATAAATGACATTTCCAGTGGCGCTGGTAGTGATTTCAACGCATTTCAACATACTGTACTGCAAACGATTCTCATACTCACCAGTGAAATCGGCGATAAGACTTTTGGTCGGGCCATACGATATGACTGGCTGTTATCGGAATCGCTATAGGCGGTAACTCTCGTGCGGGCCATACGAAACTTACGGCCAGCCTGACGTATGGACTAGTTTTTTGGAATAGCCCTGCAAGTGAAAGCACTGCTAATGATCCAAGGAAGAAAATGTGTATCAATGTAGCAGTATAGCCTTTTGTAGAACTCCTTAGGGAGGGAAAAAGCCGAAGCAGCTCCCCATCATGAAATTCTTCACGCCAGCTTGAACGCCATTCAAGATACGAACTCATCAAAATCGCTAGATCAGGAGCAGATCATTTCATTCATATGAGTTTCGTTTGAGCTCCATTAAAAACCAATAATTTAAAACCAAAATAAGAAACTACAAAAAATAAATGCAGGCACATACCCTTACAGTGATTGCAAAATACTGCCAGTATTTACCAGCCTAACGGTGGCATGTGGAAACTGCTATCATTGGATATAACATTAATGAGGATCAGCAAGTTTTTAATATAATTCTTGTTTTATTAATTGCAATATTATAATTTCAGTTCTCTGAAGATAACTTGAGTTAATACAGCGTATGTTCATTTTATTTATGAGTGACCAAAAATGTTGTACAGGCAGTCCCCGAGTTATGTAATACAGTAGAAGCTCCATATAACGTGTGGGGCATATAACGAGAATCTCTAATTTGCGAGGGTTGGCCAAAGAACAATTTAAAACCCTATGATTTGCATGTAAAATAAATTGGTGTTAGCGAGGACAACAACCAGCCTCCACTGGAGTCGTTTACTATTACGAGCGGTAAATGTCTCCTTCAATCTCGGCAAACGCGCAAAAACTTGTGCTCATATCTTGTCATTGGATTTATATGGCTAGCAGTATTTTTTCCCGAACAATTTGACGGTCAAATGTTCATTTCGGACATTCACGGCATTCCCGTATGCGCACTATTTAATTTCTCGTAAGTTCGTGCATTTCATTGTTCTTTTGTCATTCTCCCGCACTCCTGCTTTTATTTAAGTTCAGTGTGACTATTGCAACATCATGGCTGGGAAACAAAATCGTTGATCTGTAAACTAAATTAAAATTATTAATGAATGCGAAAGCGGCGAGTGGTCCAAAAGCGTGATTGGGAGGCGATTGGGCATATCTTCCTCGACCTTATTCACCATTTTGAAGAATAAGGAGAAAATTCGTGCGGCAGGACGACCAAGCAGCCAGAAACATTTGCGAGCAGGGGAACATCTGCAGTTAGAATCTGCCCTTTTCTCGTGGTTTTGCCAGCAGAGAGCAGCCGGCATTCGGATAAGTGGCCCCTAGATGAAGGCAAAAGCGGAGTATCTGAGTGAGAGGCTCGGTATTGACAATTTTAAATGTTCCAATGGCTGGTTTGCTGGCTTTAAGCACAGGAAGGGAATATCTCTTCATAAATTATCCGGGGATTCCGCGAGTGTCGATGTAAGTGCTGTGGAGGGCTGGACTCCTGTCCTACATAGTTATATGAAGAATTACAGCCCTTGTGATATTTACAATGCGGACGAGACAGGTCTATTCTATAACCTCCTTCCAAACAAAACTCTAGCCACTCGAGGGGACCCTTGCAGAGGAGTGAAAAAAAGTAAACTTTTCTTTTGTGTGCGAATATGGATGGCTCTGACAAGGTAAAACCATTCGTAGTGGTGAAATCTGCTCATTCTCGATGCTTCAAGGGAATTAAAACATTACTGTGCACATACGAATCGAATAAAAATGCTTGGATGACATCAAATTTATTCTCGCAATGGTTCCGCGCGTTCGATGCTAGGATTGGCGGGCAAAATAGAAAAGTAGTATTTTTCATTGACAATTGCCCTGCCCATCCACAATTTGAACTTAGAAATGTGAAAATCATCTTATTGCCGCCAAACACGACGAGTGTTCTGCAGTCCTTGGATCAAGGGGTAATCATGTTGTTTAAACAACTTGATGCCCTGCATTTTAAGTAGTCTACGTATTCTATTTTATTTTGTGATTGTTTCAAAGAGTATATATAATGAAAAAAAGGTCAAAGATGATTCATTTCGATGTGCACGAAAGGTATGTACTACAAATCATAAGTCTATCTCACAGCAGGGAGCGTAGTCAGTATTAATCACGGCATTCACTATCAACAAGTTCCCGATGCTGCCACTAGATGGAAGTGCGGTAGAAGATATTATGCGTATCTTGATGGAATTCATTTAGGAAGTTTCAGAACTTACAACTGTTATGTTTGGACTTGCTTGTAACAATTATGTTTCCAGATAGTATTCCACGCATAATTATTACTGCCAAGGACAATGGATAACTATTATATGCTTTAATAACCGTAAATGCTGGTGATATGTGCTCTTATGATTCCGACAAGCCAAAGTCAGCTGTTTTCTGAGGCGATCTTACAGGTGTTGAAGTACTCTCCTTTATTTCCACCTTTTAACCGGAGAAGATAGCAGCCCTGTGTTTGCGTGGAACTAAATTCCCGAAGGTAATATCTTGGTCAAGTAGTTATCTAGCATTTTTGCAAATTCTAATGAATAAAACATTCTCCGAACCATATATCCGTTTTTATTCACTTTTTAGAGAGGTAGGAGGAATGAAATATTTTCTCGTTTCTGATTTGTTTGCAGTGTACAGTCCGTTGCATTGCCATTACTTGCTGCCGCGACGCACCCAAACATCGGGACAATAACAATTTATAGCAATAAGCAGTGCAGTACACATGTCACGAAGTGTCAAAATTCGACGTTTTATATTCCAGTGCATGACATCTAACATGGAATTTGATGTCATTGAAAGTGAATGCGATCATAAGGAATGGAAGTGTTCAAAAACATGATTTTTAATAGCTATCTCAATAGAATGTTATCGCCACTCGCCAAAAATTCCCACAAAAATGGCTAAATAAGCATTAAATTTGTAGGAATCGGCTGTGAAATGATTATTTAATCATTTTGGTATTAACGAGAGCTCCATTTAGCGAGTGATTTTTCAGGTCCCGAGAGCCCTCGCTAAACACAGCTTCCACTGTAGATACGTTCCGACACTAGTGGTGTAAGTGGAAATTTACGGAAGTCGAAAAGAAGTCGAAAATTACTCTGTAACTGAGTCCGTGCTCTCAAGATTACGGTCGATTTGGAGAAATACAGAGAAGGCCAGCTCTTACTAACATTACGGAACATACGCTCCTTGAAAGTAGGCAACCATCCTTCAAAATCCATAACTTTCGTAATTCTCGTCTTTTTTTGGGTAAGGTTGCCACTTACATAAGTACGGATTTACGTAAGTCGAGGCTTACATAACTTGGGGACTGCCTGTACATATTTATAAAAATGAGCTGACATAGTGTAAAATCATGTCCACTCACGAACTTATGATTCTAATTTATAGCTTAATGTTTTTTTTTATACAAGAGGATACAGTTGTAATACATAGTTTAAGTGTTGAACTACTGTTTCTTACAGAAACAAAATCAGGCTCGTCATACTTATGGCAAAAAAGGTCCTGATAAGAGAATTTTTTCCCACCTTGGAACGTAACCCCATCATTTTCATGAGACTAATGCTTACTCCAAGGTAGATTCACACAACGCGGCATAATCATGGAAAGAAACCCCAGCTTTCGGGGAAGTTTTAACTGTATTTTTTGCGATTTTTCTAAAAAAAACATTGATACAAAGTTAATAATAATGAACCACCAATTTGTTAGTCCCTTTAACTTCGTAATAACAAGAGTATACTGTATATTTTATGCCAAAAATAAAATGTGTTGTAGATAAAAACCAAATAAATAACTCACCACTTTTCACTACCACTGCTGAAGATTTGATCCTCATCATCATCTTCATCATCAAATGTTAACTTTGCTTTAGTCGCTGAAAAACAAGAAAAACACCAAAAATCATTTAAAGCTACAGAATTTAGACAAGATTTTAGCACGGAAAATAGTGATTTTTTAACAATATTTTTCATTTTTGGCATGAAACATCATAAGCCAAGCAAGTCAGGGAGTAAACAACTTATTTTGTTTGTCAACCATACATAAGCGGTTTCTCTGATGCTATGATTTGGATAAAATGATTTTTTCACTAACAGAAGGAAAAACCTCCTGTCCTCTAATACAAAATTGAGAATGTCCTAGCTCATCCTTAATGTATTTTATTTTTTTCATCCTTTTCATAGATCAACATCTCTATGTCACCAATCTAATCCAATCTTCCATCACCATAATGAAAGTCTTTAAACCATGTATTGCCATGTTCCTTATAAAACTTATTACTAGCCTTTTCGTAACATCTTTACCCTGGGTTCTAGATAAAAATCTCCTCATAATCAATGCCTCATTTGCTAATGCAATCATCCTTCTAACATCCATAAAACTAGGCTCATTTAGGTCCCTAATGCAACCAATATAAACATTGCTCAGCATTTGAATATAGCCCCACTTGTTTCAGTTTTTGCTTTTCTAATTTTATATTAAGCTAGGATTTGTTTTTTCAGGAACATCTCAGAACTTAAATTTTCTTATCGTATAAAAGTTATAAGTATGCTTGCTGCGTTCCTCTTCTGTATCTTCTTTTCCTCTGCTGCTGTATTTGCCTCTACTTCAGAGCAAGGATTTCATGTGATGACGACCGCAGAGGCCTTGCTCCCACCACTAACGGGCACAACACCCAGCCCACTGGGCAAAGTCCTGTGGTTGCCAGGATTCATTGTCATATGAGAACTGTCCATAATTTCAAGGTTTTCAAATTGAGATGGTATTCCATGGCCTTACTCGATAGTTTTTTTTACATGACACCATCACGTGAGAGGCCGCCAAGCCAACGGATACACGAACTGATTGACTAAGGAGGCCAGTGAGTTCTAACTAGAGAAATGTAATTTTATAAGACGTGGGATACGGACTAACAATTAGCAATACATAAAAACCTGTCATCAACAAAATTAAAGCTATTAGGGAAAAAACAATGTGTGGTGCGAAAAAGACTCTTCTTGACATCCAATTAGTGACATCGTGACCCGAACTGATGGTATATAACTCAGAAAAATCAAAGTCCCTGCATCAATCACCTTGACAACAATGGCAGAGTTAGCCATCAAAACATCGATGCCTTAACTCCTGGCCCAATTTGGAAGCCATGAAGAATTAAATTAAAATTATTAAGATTAAAAATTAGCTTTATTTTTTTCATAAAATGCATTAATACACTATTTACTCACCAGCTGCTCTTTTAGGAACTCCACGGGTTACCACTTCTTCACCACCAAAGTCAACATCTTCATTAAATGAGTCACTATCTTCATCCGAGTCCACCTTCTTCAACTTCTTACTGAAATTTAACTTGGTCTGCTTAATGACTGTAAGGTAAAATAAAGATAACCATTATTGATTGCAGAACAGACATTTCAACAGACAACAAATGCCATTTTTGGGGGAATGAATAGAGAACGTAAGTGACATTGAGACTTTATAGTTAAGTTGCTTTTGTTATTAGTATGGATAATTAGCTGATTTGCTATACATATATTGCTTCTGTATTAATATACTGAGCATACTAATAGAATGCCTACCATGCTTTCTGTACAACTCTCTTTGCATTAATGAAATTGCAAAATGCATTAATACTCAAAGAAATCTGTTAAAACGTTTTTCAAGTTGGTTGGTTAACACATTTGCAACGTAGGCCTTTTTTGTAGAAGATTCCCAGGGACGTATATTTTCATGAAAAATTTAAATTACTTTTTCAGTTTTAAATACTCTAAGAAATTTGTTAAAATGTTTCTCAAGTCGATTGCAGGGAGGACACTCAGCTACAGAAATAAAATTCTAGACTTTTTCCCAGTTTTCCCGAGTACATTTCTAATTTTTCCCCGTTTTTTTCGCAATCAGTTTCCATACATATGATTTCTATTCTACACGTTACATGGAAATAATAGACAAAAGCGCAAGTCTAGCATGTAGGTATAAATTGGAAGATGTAGAGGGTTACTCATGAAATATATCTCTATGTCAATACGTTTTACTGTACGCCTAAGTGCACAAATTAAATTGGAAAAATCTGTTCCAGTCTTTATGTTCGTTTATGCACTATACACTTAAGCTTATTACGATTGGGCCAAAAATTAAGTAAATAAAATGATCTTGATGCTAAGGTGCAGCAAAAAATCTATAAATCCAATCATGATGTAGGAATTTTTCTTGAAAAGTTGTTGCATTTCACTATCGTAGCTAGTGAGTCAAATTGCCACAGATGGTAATGGGAACATAGAAGTTTGCCATAAAAGACGAATTTATTTCATTTATTTGCACATTAATATGACCTAGGAGCATCATATGTAAACTTCTCATTCCATATGTTTCCATCTAGGATTCTTATAATTGTGTACAAAATTCTTCAAATTTTCATGGAAAAATTTGAAGAAAAGCTTTTCAGTTCCAAAGACAAAATCATAAATAATATATTGTATTGGTTCAGATATGTAGATGACGTATTGTGCTGTTGCACTGGTAGTGAAAGACAATTGAATCAATTCTTACGTTTCTTGAATGCAATGCACAACTCAATCAAGTTTACCATGGAACCTGCTGAGAAGCGCAAAATAAATTTTCTGGACCTCTCTATCGAAATCCGGGAGAATGAACATATGTTCTCAATCTTCAGGAAACAAACTTACACAGATCAAGTGATCCCTTCCGACTCAAGCCACCCTATATCCCACAAATTAGCAGGTTTTAACTGCATGATCCATAGATTAATTAACATCCCCATGTCCAAAACCAACTTCGAATGTGAACTCAAAACCATCAAGTATATTGCCAGGATGAACGGGTACAGTGAATGTCTCATCGACACCTTACTTCGGGAAACGTGCCGTAAAAATCAACACTTCTGTCCGGCAAAACCCCGTTAATCCTGATCGTAAATGGTGCAAAATCCCCTTCGTAAATTCCCTATCTTATAGAATAGCCAATTCCTTCCCAAGGGACAAGCTCAGTCTCTTTTTATACCCCCTTGACTTTTTCAAAAGCTCTATGCTTGAATAAAGACACCATAGAAAAAGTAAAGCAGTGCGGTGTGTATGATATAACCTGTCAATGCCCAGCTAGTTATGTTGGGCAGACTGGTCGGAATTTTTCTACTCGCATTCAAGAACATAAAAAGTGCTACTTAGCTGGAAATCCCACTTCTATTTTTGCCCGTGTGTTACGATGCCTACGATTCAAAGTCGTCCAAGGTCTGGTTTCACTGGGGCGTCCAACGGCCACGTCCAGCCGCCGCATCTGGATGTCGCGGCTGGGTGGTTTCATTTAGGCAACTACATCCTGTTTCTGTGGCTAGGCGATGTGGGAGAATGTGTATTTAGTTTAATTACGAATTTATTGCTTTGTGTTTCCTGAGAGTGAGTTGATTTTAAGCTAAAATGGATGGTGATGATTTAGTTTTGTTGGAAGACGAAGAAGAGGACGACCAATGTTGCAAGTAGTTTTACAAAAAAGAGCTGGAAAGGATGCGTAATATAAAACGCAGAGAGAGGAGAGCAGAAAAATCACCGAAAATTGGGACTACTTGACTAGGCGTCCGCGTCTCGATTGCTCTCGAAGCAGTCGAGACATAGACGTCGGGCATCGCCGTCAAACTTGACAGCCGAGACGTATCAGTGAAACCGAACACATTTTATATCCATTGGATGAGTACGGCAGTGACTTCCGACTGCTGGACGCCCCAGCGAAACCACACCTTTATTATTGTAGCATTGAAAAATGAGATATCGTTCAGGTAATACATTCAGTGCATAATGCATTCGGCGACGATCATTAATTAGATGTTTAACTCTGAAAAGGAGCACCGAAAAAGGTTTCTGTGATCCATCACTATTCGTATAAACGAGTAACTTTTTCACGTCGGGACCAAGATCCGAGGTTCGTAATTTTAAAACTTCGTTATTTCGTAATATTGCGTACTGTTACATACACCTAGATACCATTTTGGTCAGGACCGAAGATTTTGCTACATAAAATCAAAATTTTGTAATTTCGAGTTTCGTATTTTTGAGTTTCTACTGTAGTGAATTTATAATTTTCTGATAGTTATTAAGGTGTGACAGTATCTAAAACGATGTATTCCATACAGGAATCGTGTCCTCAAAGGAAACGGAAGCGATCTTCGCTAACCATCCACAAAAAAGTTGAAATATTATGTCGTTTAGATGCAGGAGAACCGGGAAATAAGTTAATAAATGAATACAGTATCGGGAGCACCACTTTGTACGACCTCAAAGACAAGAAAGAAGACAACATGAAGTTCTTCAATGAAAATGAGGTTACGAAATCAGGTGCGAAAAGAAGTATGTCCGCCAAGCCATGAATCCCGAATTGGACGAAGTGCTATTTCAGTGGTTTATGCAACAGCGGAGTGAAGTAAAACCTCTCTCAGGGCCTATACTAATGAAAAAAGCCAAACGACTTTCAGAAATGATGGGTATTTTGGGGCCTTGTGAATTTTCTATTGGTTGGCTCAACAAATTCAAAGAGCGTCATGGCATTCGGAAACTCACAGTGTCAGGTGAAAAGTGTTCAGCTGACAAAGAAAGTGCAAACGAATATTTGGAGACATTTCAAAAAATCATCAACGATCATGAATTGACTGCTGAACAAACATTCAATGCAGATGAAACGGGGCTCTTCTGGCAATTTCTTCCTCAAACTACGTTGGCCGTACACCTTGAGAGGCAAGCCTCCTGAATGGAAGAAATTGAGAACTTGCTTGAAGTTTGAGAGGCTGTAACTAAAAAACTGCTGTAGCTAAATAAATAAAATTTGGAGCTGTCTCTTAAATTAGAGAAGGGATGATATGTACCAAGTTTCTTCAAAATCTGAGTCGGTGGGTGTCATGGTGTGGTTTAACTGAAGTGGAGTGACCCACAGTGATTCCATAAGAATACTTCAGGAATCATTCTCATGTGTAAAATCAATTTTTACGTAAAATCAAGATTCTACTCTAATACATACTTCCAATCAAGTTTCTTCCACAACAGAAATCCATATCCCAAACATTTATGATAATTTATCCTCTTTAAGTATAAGTGAATTCCACTTGAACATACCTTTCTTTGCTTTCAACTTGCTTTCAACAGCTTCAGGAGAATTGCCCACCCTTTGTGCAAGAGTGGGAGTTTTTCCATCACACATGGCATCAAACTCATCCTTCTCTTCATTTTTTTCTTTCTTAACCTTGGGCATCTGAAAAATAATGGTAATTAGGTTTCTATATTAAAATAATTCGATAGCCGTGAAGTTGAATTCTCATGAATTCTTTTAATGAGCCCAGAGATCACCAATAGTTCAGTGCATACTCATTGGTAGAGGTCACATGATTCCCATGAAATATTTTTTAAACCATGTCTTTTAAGACGTTTAAATATATTTCTGAACAATAAAAACATTACAATAACTCCACTTTAAATAGCTCTGAACAGGATATCAACCATAATGAACCGACTGCTCAAAAGTGGTTAAAATTCATAAGGAAGGGTAAAAGAAATATACCTTTTTCCCTTTGTTCTCCTTGGCCCACACTGCTTTCTCAACTTTCTTCATAAGCTCCTCACCAACTCTTGGGACCACTTTCCTACCAATAGGTGATGGCATAGTTTCAATGGCCAAGGCACCACCCTTCCTTTTGCCAGCTGGTTTGGCCTTTGCCCCCTTTGCAGCCTTTGAGTAGTCAACCTGTGCTGCTTCCAACTCCTTTGCTTCTACCTTATCCAGCTGCAAAAAAACAATGACAAAAAAATGGAAATATAAGAGCAGTTTAAAAAATGTGCAAAGAATGAAATAAATACTTTGTACTGTTCACTGAAATTTTATTACTACAGGCTGTCTGGTGAATCTCAATTTCTTTTTTCTCTGACATTTCCAGGTTTTCCAGGCAAATTTTTGCATTTTCCAGGGTCTTGTTGCACTTCGTTTCTAACTTATTTTTAATGAATATCTAAAAAAACTGCATATGTATTTTGCCAATATGAAAAATATGATAAATGTGGGTATCTACTTTGAGTTAAATAATAGAGTAAACAATTAATGAGGATGACGGGTTTTATTTTAACCAATAAATAACCAAAAACGGCTAACTGACAACAAAATTGAAGTCAGGTGCAATTTGAACACAATATAAACCAGATTCAGGATAGTTTGATAAAGAACTTGCAAATATAAGAAACTGGTGTGATTTTTTTCAATTAGTGCATTTCCGATTAAACTTCAGCAACAAATTTCTCAGCTCTTCAAGAAATTGTTTTTTTTTGTTTGTAGCTCTTGAACTCCATGCAGTACCTCTTTCTTAATATTTTTCCCTTGAGGCCTTGGTACCTTTCCTCTTCTCTGCTAAAGCTTCACTGTACTTTGCATGAGCATTTCGGAAACTGTGAATTAATTGCTTTGTGAAAGGTACAGATCTAACACCCAAAAGAATTCAATTAGAACAAAATTGTATTTCATGGACAATACAAAAATTATAATTAGCTTGGGTTGCCCCTGTACAGTGGCCCTGTCAAATTTGAACCTGAAGGCCGTGATTTCAATACGCAGTGACCACAAAATGTATTTCTGCTCATTCAAAAACATTTCTACAAACATTAAAACGAGGAGAGTTGAGATTATTGGGGGAGGATTATCAATTATATAACAATGCCCAATAATCTATTTAGGTTGCTGGCCGAATGGTTTTTGTATAGTTGCGGGAAATGCTACCACACATGCACAGATGTTTAGATTTCTCGTATACTTGGCAACACCAAGAATTCCATTCATACGGATCTTCAAACGGAATCAAGATTTCCGTGCAGAATTCTGTTTCCGCTGACGGAGATATACAATCAAATTTCGGCATCAATTCCGATTCCATTTATAGCTGCCATTTTACATGGGAATTATTCCACGTGGAATTTGCCATTTTATGCAATCGGCCCCTGGACCACGCGAAGGGAGAGGATGGTGGGGTGACGAAGCACAAGCTACGAGAGGGTGAGCAGCTACGAAAAGAGTATGAAATGAACAGGGAGCGCAAGGCTACGCTGATTGTCAGCCAAGCATAATGCAGTCAAAGGCACAGGTTAACCCTCCCTCTCTCTGCCTTAATGGAAATTGGCTGCCATGCATTTTCCAGGGTTTCCAGAGTTTTCCAGGACAAAATATTTCCCAGAGTTTTCCAGGTTTTCAAGGTTTACCAGGTCGCCGGAAACCCTGTACTATGAATTCCAATGCTTTAGAGCCATATTCTGCTCACGTCTCATCTTCTCTCCATGGTATTCTTTAGCGTCATCACCTCAATTTAAAATATTTGTTAATATTAAGAAGTTATTACATGGTGAACACTGAATATCTTATTCCCAAAATCAAAGAATATTCAAGTTATAAAAGATCTTAGATCTTAATATTCAAGTTCTCATTGACGAAAAACTCATTTTCAAGGATACTGCGTTGCATGGCGGGTTCTGTTCATATTCATGCATGTTGTTAGTATTGATTAACAATTTTCTATTTAGTTTACTGTCTTCCTATAATGTCCGGAGCATGGTGTTCCATCCCTCTTGTAGAAATTGTTAAGTATTTTCCACAAACTAGCAGAATTAACCGGTGTTGTTAGGGATCACATTACCTTCATAACTCATCATTTAAGAGGAGAGGGGTTAGCTAAAACATAGTTGTCAAAACGGACTATATTGTTATTAATTATTGTATTTATTTAAATAATTTGCTAAAAGCAGTTTTTAGACAAATATGATACATAAAAAAGAAAATCGATAGAAAAAATTAGTAACTTCGTTCTTTCATGTATCTGATAAAATAAATTTTAACTGCCTGGGGCTGTGGCCAGTTCTCGCTACTTATGGCAGCCACTAGTTGCAGACTTAAGGCGCACACTTGGCCACAGTTGCCGCCAGCCACTTGGCCACTCTGCATTTCTCAGTCTGTGCCAGTACTGTGGAGCGTGCATGTGTATTGCTCGACATGGAGACTAGATGTGGATGTCTTTATCTCCGGAATTAAAGCGCGTCCTACCATTTACGACCTGAAATCTGCCTGGAAAAGTTTCCCCGTTTTTTACGAGAAGTTAGGAGGGGATGTATGGACCCAGTAACGGCAAATAATTTGTTGTACTCTTCGCTTTGACGCCAGCGTATTATAACCACCGATGCAATTGCTATAATACGGGACTCCATATTCACAGACAGTAGACTAGTCTCTGTTAAAATTTGGTTGGTTGAATGAAATCAGACAGTGCAAAAAAGTGGCGGCCACAGGTGGATGAGTTGAGCGTCTAGTGCAGGCGTGGGAATGTGTAATGGGAGATCGTGGTAGCCTCTTTCCCTCGCTCGAAGAAGTACCATTCAGCAGCGTTGGATGGCGCTACTAGTACTCAACTAGTTCGTATTTTTGCCGCAGAGGTGGCTCTGCATGCGGGGGAGCGGTAATTTTGAATCTTTCTCTCGCATATATGGATATATCTTATTTTTTCTTTCCTGTCAGACATATTTAACCTTGACATAACAAAACTTGTTTCAGTTTCCACCGTAGACACGATTTAGGATATATTTAAAGCAATGATAAGTTATTTTAAAACCTTGTCTACATGGTTTTACATAGTTTGGTTTTACAACTGGTCATAACGTTTGCTACTATTAAGCATCGTGAGATATTTCTGTCATTGAATTCTCCGTTGTGATAAACGCATCGATATTTTATGGTGCAAATCATGCGGTAATTGTTTAACGATATTCAAGGGAACAGAAAAAAAATTCTCATTCCCCGTCCCAGCGCATTTGGAGGGTAAAATACATTTATGGGAGGTACTGATTGAATGGATCAGAACATAAGCTACAACAGGATTGGCATTAGGAGTAAAGTGGCGGTCTCTTTACGTGAAAGATCGACGCTGTCACGATCAATGCATGGATCCTCGCCAAAAAAGGTGGAAGTAAAATGTCTCAGCTAGAATTAAGAAGAGAAATTGTTGAGAAATACCTTAACAAGGTACCCAAACGCTCCTCAGAGAAGTGGAAGACAGCTAGTTACTAACAGTTAAATCCAAAGCCTTGCTGTAGTCAGCCTGCGATTGGATGGTCTAAACCATTTAGTCCATCAATGAAGGAGTGGAATAAGACGAAGGTCTGCGTTATGTGGTTCCTCCATGTGCACAGAATGTGTTAAGTGCAGCGTTGGATTGTGCATTGAGTGCTTTATCGAATTTCACACAAAATAACACCACGATGAGAGATGTCATTTAGTAATTTAGAAGCTTTATTAAATTTGTTTTCTATACTATTTTAAAACTTGTATTGTGCTTAATTGATTTTATGATTTCACCATGTCCCAAAGTGTTTTCCAAATTCTGTTGCTTCGTAACGCGCACCAAGTTTTATTGAGTATTCTCTTGCATTTCGATATGTTCTAATTGAATTAAAAATTAAAATATTTGTGAATTTGTTTGAAAACAAATAAATAAAAATTAATTTATCACTTTAAATTTATCATAATATTACTCTAGATGTATTTACGTAAGATGAATCAACCTGAAGACAATAAAACAAAACTTTTTCATTTGGAAAAAATTGACCCCACAACCTCCTAGCGTGACCATATGGTCACGCCCCATAACTCTGTCGTTTTCAATCCTATGTAGCTAAAACTGTGTGATAATAGTATTTAAGTGCTCTTAATACTCATATGTAAAAATCAAGAAGATTGGACAAAAAAAATTTCCTCGGCATTAAACGGTTAAATAACTGCTGGCGTTATCCAACGCTGCTGAATGGTACTTCTTCGACTGATTCAAAATTACCGCTCCTCCGCATGCAGAGCCACCTCTGCTTCGTAAATACGAACTAGTTGAGTACTAGTAGCGCCATCCGACGGTGCTGAACGGTATTTCTTAAAACGTGGAAAACAACCTACAACGATTTTAACACGCTCATTCCTCCCCCTGGTCTAGTGGCAGCCACTAGTGGCCACAACTAGGAGCTGGCAGTGGCCATTTGTGGCTGCCACTAGTCACGACCACAAGTGGCCAAGTTTGCGCACGACCTTAACTAAGCAAAATGAATTTTAAATGTGTTAATGACCAAAATCTGGTTGTCAAGGAAATATGCTATTGTTGATTTCAGAGAAAAATGTGTTTTGCAGCTAAAAACGCAATTTTCAGACAAATACGAATAGGAAAAGATAATTGATTGAAAGAATTGCAAACTTGATTCTTTCCGCCATTTGGTTAAAAAAATCTCAACCCTTTATTTTGAGCAGAAGTAATTTAAAAAAGCAAAAAATTAAACCACTGCACAAAACCCAATACATAGCGCAGACAACCAAAGGGCCCCTTTTGGGACCCAGAGATCTGCTTAAAATAGCCTATAATTTTCCTCCTGTCTTGAACTATTAGTCTGCAAAATTTCAGCACAATCGGAGTAAAACTGAAAAGGCATCGAAGGGAAAGTTAATGGCCAATTTACTGGCGGACTCAGGCACAGGAAAAAACACACACCAAAGCCAAGTTGTTGGACTGGATCAAAATTGGATGGTGCGAGTGACCTTCAGAAGTAAATAACAATTTGGATAACGTGGTTATAACCCCTTGACTGTTAGAGGGAACAAAAAAATGTAAAAATATTAGGATAAACAAACAAAACGTAAGTGCTCCACTGCGAGCAAAGACAGGAGACAATTAGCAACGACAGCATCAAATTCAGGAATATCATATTAGAGGTGGTTTGTGACCTGAATAAATTGCTTCGAGAGGGAGCTAAGGGGGCCATTCAACAATTATGTCGAGCGTGAAAGGTGGGGAGGGGAGGAGGGCTCTTCTGTCTCACGAAGGGTATGGGAATCGAAGATGATCTTGCATTAAATTTTGTTTACACGTGAGATTGTACTTGTATTACAATTTTAATAAGCAACGCCTCGTAATTTTAGAACTGCAAGCATGTATTTACAACGAGCTGATGTGCTTCAGCTATCTCTCGACCTGAGTCTCGGAAGTTCAAAAAAAACCGGAGGTAAAATTTTCCGAACAACATGGTGTCGGATTACTTGTGTTGAGCGTAATACATTGTGATCATGAATTTTTAACACTACTAGGCAAATATCGCAATAAGGATATGCAAAATGGATACATTGTATGTCTGATTCATAGGGACATGACATTTTCGCGAAACGTTTTTAGCGACAGGATTCACGAAATAAGCGACTTTAGGGTTTTATCACGAAATTAACCATGTCTTCTTTGAAACGCGATTTTGTTAACGAAATTTGAGATATTTTCCAAATGCCGAATTTTTGTAGCATGAAATATTTTCTTGCTCATTACAATTTCTGAACGATCATCATTCAATTACAATTGTTTTACTTTTTATGCTTGATATTGCTGATTAATAATAAACCCAGATTGTCTGCAAGTATACAATAATCGTCATGCCATGAATGAACATTCGGTTTAATTAATAGCGAGTGATACTGACAAATGAGTATTTCGAAGCATCTATTTTCATCCTCTTCTAACCAAATTTACTAGAGTTCCACTGAAATCATATGCATAAACGAATTTATACATCGTAGCAATCGTACCTCATTTCGTATCGTATTCAAATCATCGTCAATGATCGTGTGTATCGATAGTGTTCGACACATCAAATCACATCGTTTTAGCGTGGTTTTTGAAGCAAATTCTATCATTGGTCTTTCTTGTTAAAGGCTGGCAATGACATTTCTGCATCATTTCCATTTTCAATTAAATAAAAAATGGTGAAATTTCTGATGCGCAAAAAAATAGTCAATTACTATTCTTCATGGCAGCTTATATTGAGCCGCTGGCAAAATCATCGACTTCGTTCATGGAATACTGCACAGCCGTCAATAAGTTTTGTTTAAAAGCACGAGGAATCCATTTTCTCAATTAAATTGACTTAATCTTCTCATGGTAAAATGCTTCCTGAAAATGCGTGGTGACGTTGCGCGTGGAGTAACATCATTTCGTAGATGGAATTGTTATTCCTTATAAAATAAAGATTTGTGGTTATGGTAGTAATCTGAATTACGTTCACATAGGCTTGATTAAATTATTTCTATACATGTAATAAAATAGTATTTAAAATAGCTCATTTCATTGTTCATTGCACGAAGTTCATTGCTCATTGATACGAAAGCAACGTAATGGTGATGGACACATTTTACACATATAAAATAGATTTTAATAGCAATAGCAGGCTGGCAATGGAAAATCGGGATTAATCTGCCAAAAAGAATAAAGAAACATTGTTTCCGAAAAGTATGCTTCCCAGATGGCGACTGGCTAGTCGAGGACGTGGTAACATTTAGTTACATTTACTCCGGCGACCGCACCGGTCGCAGGTGGCCCGTCAGATTTTTCTGGTACGCACCCGTTGACGTAAGATTATCTTTTGAAAAGATTGATTTCATTCGTGCCAGCACTGGTGTTGCTGGTAACTTTGTTAGCGGTCGTATTCAATGCGACACAAAAAGTCGGAGGAATGCACACATTCGCTCCCGGTTTTATTAGCAGCCCAGTTTGTTATGATAAAAGTAAAGACAATGTTGCAATTTTGTTCATACATGACGCTCGAAATGTAACTTCTGGAGTGCTGAATTTATTCAGCTAGTTCTGGGTGGGACTGAAGGTTCACCATATAATCTTGTTCAAAGGGCAAAAGACTATGCCTAAGATCCTATCAATATTCACCCGTGAAAGGGAGTTTAAAGAAGAAGGATTTTACATATTTGATGAAAAAATAAGATAATTATGTGTAAATATTGCAATGCGAGGATTGATTGGACTAGAAAAGATTCCTGTGTGAAGCATGTGGAAAATAATAGGCACAAGCGAAGCAAAGAAAAGTCCACAAAAGATTGTAGTTTGTTGAAGCAAATATCTTTAACCAAGGCGGTAGAAACTGGGAGGAAGATACAGATAGAGAAGCAGCACTTCAATTTGGAATTTGCTGAAGCTCTCATGAAAGCAAATATTCCCCTGGAAAAAGCAGATGACCAAGGATTTAGAAGATGGCTAAATAAATATGTTCCAGGTATGGATTCCGGCAGTTTTCAAATCAATTTCATAAAATTACTAGCTTAAGACTTAAAATCTGCACATTTATTCCAAGATCTGGAGATCTTCCATGTGCCAAGACATTAAGGCAAGCATATGTTCCGCAGATTGCAGACAAGAATAAGGAAGATATAAAAGCAGCAGTGAAAGACAAATCAGTGGCAATACTATGTGATGAAACAACTGATCGAAAAGGTCGCTGCATGTTTATTGTCCTCCTCCGGGTTCTTTCCTGTGCAGAAGAGCCAGTGACATATGTTGGGGGGGTTACAGAACTTGAAAATGCAACAGGTGCAGAGTGTTCGCGAGCCATTGTAGCAGTTCTGAATAAGTTTGAGATACAATATGAAAATGTGGTTAGTGTTGTCACAGACTCAGCAAGGTATATGACTGCGTGTGTAAATTCCCTAAAAATTCTTTTTTGTGAAAAAATGGTGCATGTACAATGTTGGGCACACAAGTTAAATATTGTTGCAAGTAATTGGCCTGCTGAATTGACTGAATTGAACAAATGTGTACAAAACTGTAAGGCAGCATTTTTAAACACCAGAAAACGTAAGCACCGCTATGTATCATTTCTCAAGACAAAATACCCAAGTGGTGAAAAGAAGCCATTAATGTACCCCTTACCAGTCATGACTAGGTGTAATTCTTGGTTTCAGTCAACACAGTATGTGTGTGAGTATATAGAGGATTTGGTGGAATATCTTAAAGGAATTGAAGAAGGAGGAAGTGCAGTCGACTACTTTAAAAAATTGCCAGCTGACGAGATCACTGCCATCAAATGTTCAGCTGTCTTCTTGTTTGAACATGGTCAACTTCTAATCGACACAATAGTGGCATTAGAGGGTTCAAAATTCCATTTAGCGCATAAACTTTCATCCACTGTTGGCGATATTAAGAATTCTTTCTCACTTGTCAGTAATGGGGCCTTCGGTGATGCCACTAACATAGAAATGGCAAAATTTAAATCGGTCACATACCGATCGTCCCTAATCCAAGCATTTAAAGTATTGGGTGCAAAATGCCATTCCAAATTAGTTCGGTTAATTTCAGAAGATGAGGGGAAGGTGTTTTTTAATAGTATGGGTAGATTATTTGACCCACGGCACATAATTAGCAACACAGTTGACTCAAGCCTTCACTCAATTGTCAAGAAAGTTCCCTTTCTCAGCATTGCTCCTATGCAAAGTTTTCTTGAAGGTTACCTTGCCTTGCAGGCAGCAATATCTATGTTTCAGAAAGGAGGGTATGAGGTTAATATTTTGAAGGCTCTTTTGAGCATGAAAGAAGGGCATCTAAGTTTTGTGGAGCAGAGTGTTAAAGCACTCTGGATTCCTCCCTCAAATGTGGACAGTGAAAGGGCATTTTCTTCTTATGGAAATATTCTTACTGACCTTCGCACAAACCTAACAACTGAAAACCTGGAAATAATGTTATCATTATATCTTTCGAAGTGAATTTAATTTAATAAAATCAAAATATTGCTATAGTGAAATGGAATTTCATTTATATTTGATTGGAAATTGGAGTAAAATCAGCATAATCTTTGGAAATAACAGAACTTCATATGCTACTTCAGACAGTGTTTTTATTAATTACTGATATACAGTGTACTCCCGATTATCCGGGCTAATGATGGGGAGAAGACGCACGGATAATCAGAAAACACGGATAATCCGAACTTTCACTTTTATTTCTTATATTTTTCATAATATATGAAAAAAACGATGTATGTACAGTGAAACCTCTACCTAACGAACTCCCGATAAACGAAGAACTCCGATGAACGAACAAATGCTATTGGTCCCGCCAAATTCCTATTTAAATGCATTGGTAAATACCTCTAATGAACGAACTCCTGCTCTACGAAAACTCCCGATAAACGAAATGAAAGATTAGCCCTGTATTATAATATTTACCTCTTCATAACGTATTTTAAAAAAAAAGGCTAATTTTGAATATGTTGCGAAGTTTTTGCCGTTTTTTGCTGATTTGAAAGTGACTAGGACCAATCAGGGACTCCGTACAAATAAGCCAATCAGAAAGGTCGTTGTTGTTAATTCAGTTAATTGCATTTCTGGTATTTTGCGTCAAGTGTTAGCAGCGTGGTAAGTGATTTGGTCGGTGTTCTTGAGTTTTACTGCGGTTCATCATCGTGAGTTTATAATTTCTATCTTTTCGAGTGAAAACTGGTTGCTCTCGAGTGTTACTGCGGTTCAATTTCTTGAGATTGGGACTGTCCAAGTGCTAAAAATATTTTTGGTTGGTATTAAAAAAATGGAACTTATAGGTTGGCAGCGCAAGTCACGCGAAGTGATTTTCATTTCTTTTTTTTGTGAACTGGATTGTAATTTGAATTTGTGACGGAAGTGTTACACCAAAATGACCTGGTCACGTGAATAAAACCTCGAAAAAGTTAACCGGACGTTCCTTTTCTTTCGCTAAAACTACGACCCTCAACACCAAGAACATACCAATCAGCTGGTAGAAAACTTAAATGAATAATTACAATCTTTGCGATTGAAGCCTGGTTTTGCCTTGAGTGGCAATTATTACGTCTGGTAATTTATCTACTTATTTGCAAGGTAAGTTCGTAATTTATTCTCCACGCTTTTGCAAAAATTGTAATCCATGCTTGATTTATAAAATGTCAAATGTTGACTATTATATCCCGGGCTTGAAAATTTCTTTAGCATACTTGAAACACATCTAATGCAAAGAAATCCCGTCCAGTGGTCATTTACGTTGCGCGCATTCCTAAATATTTTTATTGCTGTAGTAACATTATTTTTTTTTAATTCGAACGCTTCAAATGTGATTATTGTTTTTTTCGCTCGCCGCCATCTTGAAAATAATTCTCGAAAAAAAAGTAGCAGGCGGAACGAAAACCAAAATATATCGTGCTGTATTTACGGAGCAGTTCTCAAAAACCTTGAATGAACCGCGGATGTGACCGTGTTAAGTTAGAGTTCTTGAAAGTGGCGGCATAAGAAACTACTATCATTAATTCTAGCGTGTTTGTGATGCATTGGGCGGGAAGATAAAGCCAGTTTACGATTGGCGTCAACGCGTACTTCACCCTCGAGCTGAGTACACAGGTTCCAACCCACTACTACAATTATCACAGCAATTACGAGTTGATAATACTCGTACTCGTCCATGTTCTCGCTCTTTTGTAGATAGTAAACAAATCAACACATGTTGGCGATCGGCTGCATGTAAACATCTGCATCCAAGCAAAGATGAATGTAGACGATCAATGGTTACCGACGCACATTCTAGTTGACGGCGATCGTAACAGGATGGCGTCAACGCGAAAACAATTCATGGTTAATGTTTGACGTTCATGCTAACTATAAATCGGCCTTTAGAAATCGCAGTAAATGGTACAATTAGCAGGACTTGCTGAAATACCCGCTCGTTGCTATTCCACGGTTTTTTTATGAGGCAAGGGAGCAGTAAGGATAAAAGCATTCTATCCTCAGTGGAAATTTTACCTTTAATTGAGTTCTTCATACCTTTTTTCCTGAAATTCAAGGTACAAGAAGTAGATTATTTACATTGCCCCTGGAGTGATGCAACGTGAAACGCACCTCCTACAAACGAACTCCCGATAAACGAACTGGAAAATTATCGGTCCCTTGAATTTCGTTTAGTAGAGGTTTCACTGTACTATCATTTGCGCACATAGTCCGTTATTTTAGAATGTTTTATGGACTCATTGCGAGATTTCTTATGCCGACCGCGTATATTTTTAGCAGCGATAATGCCATTGTAGTCGTATTCCCACTGCTCCGCATACTACAGTGAATAAATGGGTCTTCCATGCAATGGTACCACCCTCCCCCGGTATTCGAGCGCGAGCTCATGGCCGGGGAACGGAAGGGCTGCGGGGAAAAGGAGGGAAAAAAAGGATGGCTGAAAAGGATAAGGGAATGGGAAAATTCCGGCCCCATAATCATGATTAGGCTAAGGGGTAGAAACGGATCATGAAACAACCTTTGATCTCTTGTGTTTGCTGCGGTGAATTCTATAAATATGAAAACACCAGAACGGCGACCAGTCGTCCAGCCTGATCCGCTAGATGCTCCGTATACTACAGCAAACCATCTACGAAGTTGAGCGCCTGGGTGTGACTCATGCATTCGATGCTCCCCTCGTCTTTATCTCTGCTACTTCAACTCTCCCCACTCCTTTTCTCTTCCCCTTGTCCGATCGCGGTGTAAATTACATCGCTATCAGTAGCATGCTGGAAGCCTGGGACACTTTCGTCTCTCTTTAGCCATTTTTCTAAGTTCTCCGCATCAACATTTTCGAATCCAATCATTGTTTTCACTAAACCCCCCAACTCGGAGTCGTGTACTTCAGTTTCTGAAAATCCCCAAAAATCACCTTCGAGGTTAAACAAAAGTTTCCGCCAAGAACGAACTAGTGCAACAGGTTTCACTGAGGACCAAGCCTGTGACACACTTGTTAATTGCATCCAATATTGCCATTCTCTTCCAAAATTTCAATAAATTGTCATCTTCATTGGCTAGCATCCTGAAAATACAAACACTTGAATTCCTTTTCATTGATGCCATGACGCCGTGATCCATTGGCTGAAGTATGGAAGTGACGTTCGGGGGTAAAAACTTAGCTTCGCTGCACGGTTTTTAGAGGCTTGTTACGTCACCGATTGCTCTGACGAACTCTTTGTTGGTTCTACATGATTCTTAGAAGTTATCTTGACCGTCACAGGGCGCTCGCTCGTATTTCTGGCCTTTCTTTTGTCTGTTATCTTTTTCCTGCTGACAGCTTGTGAGCTTGAGGATTTCCCTCTCCCAGGCACGTTGGCCTTGGGAGTTGATGAGGGTCCATGGCTATCCCTTAGCTTCCTGATAGTGCTTCTGGAGTATCGTATTACCCACAGCTGCTAGATTTATTGCCTGTACAGATTTCTTAACCGTTATTTTTTCTCGATGCGTCCTTCTACTCGATGATTTTCTTCTACTGGGCTAGCCTTTTGAGTTTGATTTTCTTAGTTTCCTCTTGCTCATTTTTTGACCCATCGCTTACTTAGGGTGCCCACCAGTTCTCTTTTCCTCTTTTCCCTGCATTTTCCCTGTGTTTTCCCTGTCTTCGACTGACTTTCCCTGTCTTTTTTATAGCCCATTTTTCACAATGTTAATAGTAAATTGGGATATTTTTAGGTATGAAAGCAACATTTCGGTTATCATTTTAGGAAGGAAAGACATTTTTGTAAGAATAATGAAAGCAAAACAGAAATTTAAAATATTTTAACCATAGTTAAAACATCTTATAATTAAAAACTGAACAAGTGCTGGTAACCATTAGGAAACTCGTAATTACCATCTTTGGTTTCTAAATCAATCAAAGCAAAGCTGTTTGACATTAGCCCTCTGATTTCCTACTCGCACGAGGTAGGTAGGTAACCATTTTAAGAATCTCACTTCTTTCTTCGTTTCTTAATCTTTGAGTCTAACTCACGGTGTTTCACTTCGAGCTCTTTCTTTTACTTCTCAAAGTCTTCCAATTTTTCCTTCTTCCTTTTATTCTCCTCTCACTCATACCTGCTTAGCTTTTCTAATTCACTCTCCTTTTTTCTCTTCATTTCCAGTGCTTCCTTAAATTTTGAGCTAGTGCCTCGAGCATAGCGGACCATTTCTTGGTCAACAACAATAGCATGCTCACCCCCTGCATCTTGTATGCCATCCCATGCTCTTCTGAGGGCTATCAGGGTCTCTTCGTGCAAGTTCTCTACAAGCATTTCCTTATTAATGGAAAAGCCAGCTTCAACAAAGGCATTTCCGTGGGAAAACAAAAGAAGGATTTTCACAGCTTCCCACAAATCTTTGAATTCTTCCTTGCCCTTAAGATGTCCAGCAAAGAAGTGGTCAAGCCTCGATTTGCTATGACTGAATTTAGCGAGCTGAGTCTCACTAGCTTGAGAGACAAACGACTTGTATTGGACACTGGCACGATCTGATTGTAAGGGGGGATAGATGGCGATTTGCCATCCCCATGCAAGTGTCGAAATCAGTCTTACACTGCTCTGGTCTCGTGGTAATTTTGCTGGGGTCCAGGGATGTAGCTGCTTTGAAGATCTTACACTTCAATGGGCTTCTCTCAATGATTTTTGAACAATCTTCGCCAAGCAGTTCTTGGCCTCTGAACGGTATTTCTCTGCATCAAGGTCTTTGACGCGAGCTTCACTTAGCGTGTGGTGCGCTGCGACTCCAATGTTGGCATGTTGCAGTTTCACATAATTATCGGCAGTATCTACATTAATGCAGGTGAGCTTGTATGTAGACTTTGCACCTTCAAGTAGAGATGGTTTGATGAACCATCAGGAGAAGGAGAACCTTCCCAGGAGAAGTCTTCTACAGCAACATGCAGAAAAGGAAACATTGGCTTAGAGGTCTGAAATTCTCTCAGGAATGGCTCAAATGAGATGGCAATAGTCATAAAAAATGTAATTTAAGAAGAAGGAGGGGATCTACAAGGATCTACAAGGATCTCAACTGATTTCTTAACAGTGTCTGGGAACACCACTTTCTTTTCCCTAAAATATTTATTAAGATGAGGGAGTATCTTAAGCGCCCTTTCACATGTTGCGGCATTTTCGAGCCAGCGACAGTTGCAAAATTTTAAAGGAAAAGTGTCACATTTTGTTGAAGAAAAAAAGTCAGCTCTCCGGGCAGGAGACTCCTTGAATACATTATGTATTGCCTTCAAAAATTTGTCTATGTCCCAACCAGTTTTCCTGAAAGCCAGCTGGAATGCTCCATGAAGAATGCGAAGGCCGCATGATCCTGCATCAATTATATCCCGGTCTTCATCAAACTTTTTCATTTCTTCCTTCAAAAGCCTGATGAAAGCCCAATTGACGTTGGGGCCATCCTTAGATATCTGCAACAACTTCTTTACCTCAATTCCCTCTCCAAGGCTCTCTTTGAACCCCTGCAACTGGTCCGCTGCGGTTGTATGTCCGAGAAACGATGAGTTCCAGTATCTTGTGGACACCCCATTATTCCAAAACCTTACTGCAATATCCATTTGTTGCAGCTTGGAAATTCTATTCATTGATTCATCAAAGCATACCACTAAATGCTTCGAGAACAGCACATCATCTGCAAGCTCGTGGTGAAAATATGGAGCGATGCCAAAGGACTCCAGATACGCCATCTTTCTATGGCTGAGTTGCATACTTTGGGCAATGTGGCTGTCCTTAAACATTTTGGCAAATACATTGCATACCCCTTATTGAGCTCTAAAGCTTCCTTTAGTACTGATCACATGTATAACCCATAGTAGGTTGGCCGCCTAAACATCACTGTCAGGTAAGAAACCAAGGCCCGAGGTGGATACCGCTTGAGAGGTGGACACGGAGGTCGAGGACGCCGCCATGATGGAAGGGAGCGAAAATTCAGTTGTGGGAGGAGCTGAATCATTCGTAGCCGTCGACAACTGGATGTCAGCGCAACGAACATCTAACGCAGCACTGGTGGCCGACGTTCCCTAAGAAACGCATTTCAGTTAATGAAGTTTTTCAATGCAATATAATAGAATAAAACATTGTAACACTGAAAACAGACCGTACCGAATAAAATCCAGCTACGTGAAAAATAAGTCAATAACGCTTTCAGTTTAGATTATTCACCATCAAATAACTAATTATAGCTTGCGATTTGCCCTTTCCTACCACTGTCCCCTCGAGGTCTGAGAAACTGCGCTCACTGCTGTACTATCGCCTGCAAAAGGAATGTCGCACCAGTATCGAGTTTCCCTAAATGCGCGCTGAAGGGCAATTATTTAACTCGAAGTTAGAATTGCCGCCCACCTAGTTCTCCCCGGTCCTTCTTGTATCGCGCAATTATGTAACTGGGGGGTCAGAAGGATTTCTCGGATGAGAAAACAAGATTCTCGCATGAAAACTATAAGCATGAAAAGTTTCGGAACAGTCCGCTAAATATTCCCCAAGCCAATGAGAACATAGACAGTTATCATGTGATGAAGCAGACAGCTGTCGACTTGAAATTGAAGCTATGTATATGGCTGTTAGAATATGATATGAAATGAAGTATATTATTGTGCAGAATTTATGACATAAAAAATTAATAAATTTCAATATGTATTGACTTGTAACAAATGCAATTTCATGACTGCGAATTGACGTTGTAACTTGCCCCGGAGAAACTTGTCCCAGATAGATTATTCGAGCGGTCATTCAATTTATTCAAAAAAACAACAACATAATATATTAATTACTTTGCACAAAATGTCGAAACGAAGCTGAGATATCCAAAAAGAAAAACAATTTTAAGCTCCATTTTTAATTATAGCAATTTAAAATAAGGCTTACGGCAAGTTTATGCACTAAGTTTGTTAAAAAGCACCTTAGTGGATTTACTACCAAAATAATGCACCCTATGCATTAACATTGCATGTTGGTTTATCGGATAATCCTATTTTTCTTCATGTAATTACATGCATAAATCCCATGTCTGAGAAATATTAAGACAGCAACAATGATTTGTAGTTGCATCAATGCTGGCTGGTGTGCGAAGCATAATGAGTGAGACTCATTAATCTTTTTCTACCACAATATACAGTGAGTGAAACAATGAATTATCTTTATCTGTCAATTCAAGAGTTAATATCTCATATTGACACCCACTCACGACTCCCCTCAACGTAACAGATAATCCAGTTTTTGCGTATAATGTGTCATTATACGCTAGAAGTACTTCGACATCCATTCAGTAATTCTCAATAAAAAAATATTTATAACAAAGAAATAGAAGAGAAATCCAAGATGCTGTACGTAGAATTTATTATATAATGTCAATGAAGATATATTTTAAAGTTACCCTTCCTACATCTAAAATGCCCCATTGCTACTCGCGTGAACTTGGCAAAAATCGCAATTTTAATCCTCGTCCTAAACCTTTCTCATTGATTATTCAGCATGTTTAGTTATAACTATAATACATATACATTTATTAAGGTGAAAGAAGATAAATTATTTAGCAGCACAGGCTTGAAAAGTGGTGTTGAGGAGCAACAAACTGTCATAAGGCGAATGAGTCGCGTTGTACGACCCCCTAAGCTGGCCGTGAGAGAGGTAGGCATAAAGTAAGATGCTCGCACGGGGTGAGAAAAGTTACATAATTGCAAAAAGCGAGCATATGATACAAATGCAAGAATACTACCGAAAATCATAGTTCTCGCACGGAGAAAAAGTTACATAATAGGAGTACTGCAGTCCGCCACTACACGCTACTGCAACCCCCCACTCCTTCCACATTCAGCTAGCTCGCTGCTTTCATCTCCCCACCAGCAGGGCTATTACGCAGCTCATCTCATCTGTTCCGTCTTGACCACGGCCACATGGATTTGGAATACACAGCCAATCAGCTGCCTTCATGTGCCGGAATCCACGTGGCCGTGGTAGAGACGGAACGCACAGAACAGATGAGGTGAGCTGTGCAATAGCCCTATAGGCACGCACACAAACACACACCCGTGGTCGCCTCACAGGAGGCAACAATGCGAGAGTAGAAAAGATCTTTATTCTGCAAGAATTGAGGACATAATTTTGTTCTCTTTGAACTGAGAGCTCACAGCTTACCTTAGTTCTGAAAATTTATGTTGTGGGTGGAGCTCAGAAACAACTCTTAGTGCAACGATTGCTGATTTTCCCTGTGTTTTCCCTGTGATTTCCTCCCCAAAAAAATTCCCTGTGTTTTCCCTGTTCTCCCTGTTTTTCCAGAAAGTGGGCACCCTGTTACTGTTTGGACTTTGTCTTCGGAAATAATTCCACTTTGCATTTATTGATAATCTCTCTGGACTCCTAGATTTCTCTTCTGATATTGACCCCTGCTTTGTTAGGTCATTTATCTCTGGACTTTTTACCCACCTCTGCGTTTGATTGGTGGCAGGGCGTTCTTTGGATTGCCCGAGCCAACCTCAACAGTGTTTTGCTTGTTTATAGTCCTGCGCGTCATCTTGGAAATTTCTCTCGGCATTTTGGGACTCTGATTATTTTTACATTGACTAGTGCTTTGTTTTGGCTGTCTTGCAGCATCCTTGTAACTTAGGCTTTATTTTGCGCTTGGATTATCGTTGGCTTATTCTCCACCGTCCCTTTTGAGACATTCATTGATTCTACGCGCAAATATACATGAAGAACAAATGTATTTTTTAAGAAGAGCATTCCAACGGAAGATGTTTAATAATTTGGAATAAAATGAGCGTGGGGATGAATTTTTAGGCAATTTTTCCGAAGGTTATTTTTTGAGGAGGGAGAGGAAGATGCTTCTAGAGCTCAATCTACTAAACCATCTACGACGGGCGGGAGCCTCTGCTACAGAAAAATAATTTCCAAGTTCACCTTCTGAATCTGAAGATAGCTCATTGTCAGATGAAGACGATTTACCGCCTTGTGTAGACTTCCGCAGGTTGATGGATGTGAAGCTACAGGTCTTCCGGGTTTTACTCCGCGTTGGTCCATCTTTGGACGAAATGTTTCGCTGGCGTTGCAGCCGAAATTCGGCGTTGAGTCTACTACTTGACGACTGCAATGCCGGCGAAACTCGTCTGAAAATGATGAACCAATGCGGAGTAAAACCCGGAAGACCTGTATCTTCAAGACTTACCGCCACATTCAAAGAAGAAATTCCCGGAAATCAGGCGGATACGGATCTGAATCCGGGAATTCATGGATGCGATCCCCATGATTTTAGATGCAAGGCGTGTGCTAGCGAAGATTCTCCGATACTAGATACTTCTCCGTTTGTTTTTTTCAGTGGATGTCATGAAGTTTATCGTGGACGAAACCATTAATTATCGCAAATATATCAGCGAGAAAGCTCCGGAGAGTGCGTATTCACGGCTCAACAGTTGGAAAGATACTGACAATGAACAATGAGGTAAACATAAAATGTTCATTGTGAGCATGTAAGGAAAACAATTACGGTTTATAAGGTGGATTTAAGGGGAAAGAAATGGCCTTACGTATGTCTGGCTTGAATTGGATTGCTAAAATCCAAATGTGTGTTTTGATTGAATTTTTTTATATTGACAACAGAAAATATCTACGAAGAGTATAAAATCACGCACGGATAATCCGCAACACGGATAATCCGCGCACGGATAATCGGGAGTTCACTGTATTCACAATTTACCGATGTATTCTTCTGTTATTGAGCACCAAAATCTGCTAATTTTAATTACCAATATCTCATTAATTTGCCTTTATTTACCATTTTATTTCACCACTTTCAGTGATTTTAAACACCGAAATCCGTTAATTTTATTTGCCAACATCCAGTGTCCCTACTGATTCACAACTAATAAGATTCATAACTGAACATTCCACGAATTGATGGGGCTTATTCCATTAACGCCAGCGACAGACATAAGTTTTAGATGGTGAAATAAAGGGCGAGAAAGACTGGGCAATAAACGAAATGGTAGAAAAATAACTAGAATTTCCAATCCCAGTTTCTCCCTGACTGTTACGAGAATTCCCTGACTTTTCCAAAAATTCAAAATTCCCTGACAATTCCAGGTTTTCCCTGACGATCGCCACCCTGTACTGGGATGAGCAGTCTCTTCGCTAAGTCAACTCTCTTTAAGTGAGAATTTTCATCCACCACCTCTATAATTTTTCTCTTCTCCTCGATACTAAAATATTTCCTTTTTAAGCTATCCTAAAATCAAAAACAGCTACCTCTGCACTCTTTAAAACACAGGAACCAAGAAGACTAGTAATTCATTGATCAGTGGCCTACTTGGTTTTCTTTTGTCCAAGAAACTGAAAAAAATAGCAATTTCAGGGATGTAATTGAGAATTGGATGGGACCTGTTTTACATTATAGGGGGGGAGGATGAAAAGATCCCCCAATATGTTTGCAACTCGAGATACGCTGTCTGTACAGAGCAACGTGCATCCAAAGTTTTTATAACTCTACAAGCCAATATAAGATTTTTAGAGAATTAAAAGCATAAGATACTTGTAGGTGATTCAAAGACCATTAATTTGAGCCATGTTAAGTTCGACTTGATTAATTTGTTATTGCAAAATTAACGAAAATCTGTCCAAAACTGTCGTTTAAAAGAAATAAATTATTTATCACCAAAGCAATTTTTTAAATGTTTTGATCATTTTTAAAGAAAGCTTTTCCATTTCCAAAGCGATCGAAAGTTTGTAAAAGTCAATCGGTGAATTTGTTGCAGAAATATGTTAATTCTTTTATCCCAAGATGCTAAATGTTGAAATCCATAACTTTTTTTATCAACTTTTTGGGTCATTCAAAATGGATTCCCTTCTAGAAGATTTTCAATTATTAATAAAAAACAATGAAAAAATTAAATATTAACTTATTTATTGCTTCCAAAAAGGGGGTACTTTTTTTATAAACATTTAGAGCCACAGCATCGCTCGTACATCGTACGAGTTTCGAACTTTGACAAATCAAAAGCTGGCTTCAAAACAAAGAGTTTTAAAAAGTGTCCTGCCGGGTTATGAATTTCTTTTTAAAAAATTGCAGATGCTTTGTTCATTCCAATTAAGAAACCAAATCCCACGGCACTAGATAGTTAAAGACTTATATTTTCAAAATACATAATGTTTTTTAAAAAAGAACTTTTAAGTTACTTAAAATATATGGTGGAAGCTACTCAGAGCGACTGTAGCAGGAGTGGTGGTGGGGATAGCTGACGAAAGACACGCACAAGAAAAAAACTGAAAACGCAACTTCAAATAGGCGGCGCATAGAAAAATTCGCCATGTTTCTGTGAAAAATCAACAGTTTTCTACAATTTTTTTATTTGTGGTAGCTTAAATAGTTATTAAGTAACAACCACATTATTGGCTTTTAATAATAATGTGTATTTATATGGTTTTCTATATGCATTTTCTGTATTGCTTACATGTATTAAGTACTAGCTAAAAATATTACTATTATTTACCTTGATTATCGATTTTTTTTCATTCTTAGAATTTTCGTATGACGCTTAGTTCGACAATAATTTTTTTCTCCAAATACTGCACCACTCTCCCGGAAAAATTTCGACAATTTCAACTGTGTTACACGCCATAGCATCATCGGGGTAAAACTGCTAACGGGAAACGGGTGTATAACCATCGTGGACATTCATATGTATATATTATCATGAACATACAACATCTTCAAGCGAAACCTTGATCACCATCGACCCGGTGAAAATTAGTAGTGGAGATAAAGATCATTGATGTTTTTGGGAAATCATTTACCTACACGTTCATGAAAAAATTTTAAAATGGGCAGAAAAGCACGTACGGACAAAAAGTTAATGACGTAGAATTTGGAAAAACACAGCTGTTAGGACAGTATTTTATTCAGGAGAATCCAAAAAAGGAAACTCAATGTTGGAAGAAGAAATTGTGTTGTGTGTAACAAAATCAGAAAGAGAAAAGAAACAAGATACAGATGTAAAAACTGCAGTAACTTATGGCACTAAAAATATTTAAATTCTGGTTTCACAAAATCTTCACAAGCGAAAAAATTCACGTTGAGAGAATTAAATACCCAGTTTAAGTCATGCATGGGTTAAATCTAACCTGAAAAATCAGAACATCTTAAGGGTTGGGAATTACAGTTACATACTGAAAAAAAACAAGGAGAAAGTGAGGGCTTTATCTGGTTTTCAAGGAGGGGTAGACACCCAATATTACAAAAAATATTGATAAGTCAGATAAAATAAATAAACAAGTAAGATAAAATGTCAGCTTAACAATCTAAGCTTAATGCATACCATTTGCAGTAAATTATCAAGGTCAGTCCGCCATATCTGAGCTGGTGTGGTAGCTTGCAATATCCTGTACTCCTGTTGCTTTTCCTCCTGCTTTTTCAATAACTCATCTTTCCTTTCTTTTGTCAAAGACCACATGGTCATCCCAAGCAAATAGTCATAATCTAATCCATCATCAGCCTCTTCTTCCTGAGATAATTCTGCAGCTTCACCAATTTCTTGCTGGAAGGATAGGCAGTAAAGATTAAAACAGAGTAAAACCAGAAAAAATACGGAGCGATCAAAATAAATTGCCATTTAGAAAGAGGCCTCCTCACAATACAAAAGTAGACAATTTAATCATGATAAGACTTTCATGCAAATTGAACATGCATTGAAACATACCCCTTCCATTTCCTATGGTAAGCACAAAGGAACAATTGGGAAGAACTGAATATCATTTGATTCTCAATCATTCATTACTCAGCAAGAAAAATCTTCACTTTTTAATTCCAGTTGTGCATTTGAGCTCAAAGCAAACAACAGGAAAAAAATTTGTGGAGACATCAGCTATATTAAAATGAAATGCTGTTCTAACTCACCAAAACATCATCCTTATTTTGCTTTATTTTAAAGGCCTTTACAGGATCAGAATCATAACCCCTCTTGATAAGTTCTTCAATCATTGCTTTCTTTCTCTTATTTTCAATCACAAGAACGCCATCGCACTTCTCACAGATGAATCTACAAGGAAAATTTAACTAATTACAAAATCCAAGCATTTGGAAAGAAATACAAGAATTTGTGACCTTTGATTGAATCATGTACTTCTTGATAAATATTGTTTGTCTAGATACACAGATTAGTACAGGTACATTCAACAGGTGACAACAAATGCAATATGCCAAGTTGAAAATGTACATCTTTATACTTAAAAGCACTCTAGACCAAAATCACTATCCTTCTTAACTCACTCATTAAAGTTATCAATGTACATAATCAGAAATCCAGTCACCTCCCTGACTCTAGGTGAATTGTTCATTGAATGTGTGAGTCAGTTGCAAGAGAGAAAATAAGGTAATAACAAGATACATACATATTCGTAAGAGCACAATTTAAAAAAAAAACATTTAACATTTCTAAAATTTTATCTTGGATCTAGGTGAAACATCAGGTAGACTGCATACTAATTTAATTATATGCTTCCCGATCCACACACGATTTATAGAATAGCTCACGGCCAAGGAAATACTTGCGTAGGAGAGCTTTCCAGCAGCAGTATCACACCTTAGATTACACCTTGCATTTAAGGCCTACCCTGATTACCTACAGAAGGTATTCTGTTGAGGCCCAAAATCAACATCATAGACTCCCCTATCTATCTCACTCAGTGATTCAACCCGAAGGTTGGTTTGGATAGTTGAGGGTAGAGTTCAACACAGACTAAACCACAGGCGTGTGAATTTCACACATTCAGGGTAGGGGGGCCAGTTCATTTCCCTGGGCCACCTCGTACTCAGAGGATTTTTTGTTCAGGGGCATCCAAAGGCTTCACCTGGATTTGAACCCAGGACCCTTCGATCAGTGGCCAAGCGCTCTACCCACTACGCCATCACGCTCCACATCCCCTACCTATAAGTTAGCAAAATATATCACAACCACTCTTCAATGTTGAGGTCAAAAGACAAACTCCAATGATGAAAACTCTCACTATTTCCTCAGAAAAATCTGAAACCTAGGATTAGCAACAGCAGACTCTTTAGTTAACTTCGACATGGTGTCACTTTTCATCAAGTATTAACTGAAAAAGCCATCCATTTCCCCCAGAAGAAATTTTACAAAATACCACAAACCTGATGGAAGTATGTCTCAAAATGACACATTCCAAGGAACATTTTATAAGTAAACAGAAGGATCAGAAATTGAGCCTCCCATCTCTCCCAATGAGGCAAATATCTACATGGAATACATCCAAACAACTGTTTTGGAGAACACCACCAACAAGACAGTG
This sequence comes from Pyrrhosoma nymphula, assembly GCA_963573305.1. Taxonomy (NCBI): domain Eukaryota; kingdom Metazoa; phylum Arthropoda; class Insecta; order Odonata; family Coenagrionidae; genus Pyrrhosoma; species Pyrrhosoma nymphula. The sequence goes on from OY754330.1 coordinate 117,539,526, forward strand.
GTATGTAGAGAGACAGCCGGAAGACGCTGGAAGAAATTCACCAGTACCTGACTAAAGTTTGCCCACGATAATAGCATAGTTGAGCATTCAAACGTATAACCTATGGGATTCTAGGTTGCCAAGGCCTTACAGTGAGGCAGAAATGACGTACAGTCAACTAATTCTATTCTATTCTAATATTATTCTATTCTCCACTAAATACAGAAAAAATATCACTTTTTCCCAAAAAAAATTGGTGGTTTCCTTCCCCACCAGGTGAAGGATAAGAAAAAATTGCTCCCCAACGAAGGGGTTAAGCTAATAAGTTTGAGACTTTCATATCGCATAATTGTTTGTATAATTGTATTCCACTCTCCAGATTGTGTGCCTAAATATTTAATTCATGAATTTGAAATTGATTTTTCACATTTCGGTGATCGGAATATGTAATTTCAAGGATGCTTAGAGATTTTGAAGGAAAATTCAGAAAAATGGCCTTTTTTCAAGGAGATTAACCGTTTCCCTGATGGGTTTTTCTTACAAAACCAGTCAAAAAAAGTCATATTTTTTTTATTTCAGATTCAGAAGCATTGAAGGGAGGCAAATCCGAAAATGTTTTCCTTTATTTTTTATTCCAAATAACTAATGATTTATTCAATAATTTGTGAATGTTGCCCCTTAACTTAAGAGAATTAGGCCACCTGCATATCAATATAACTTTCCTTCCCGTAAACCTTAGTTAGACATCTAATGATGAATACTTTTATTTATATTGCAAATGCATATACTTTGCCGACAACGTTAATGCTAACTATTAATTTTTGTCCATAGTACATCAAGAAACAACGCACAAACATTCATGGGAGTTAGGCAACCCGCATGACGACTACTTTCGCTCTGAAAATGTTATAACAGAATTCATTCTATGACAAAAAAAAAGAAACTTCATTTCTTTTACTTCATTATCTTTGAAGAGTGCTGAAATCCCTTTCGTCAGTGTTCCATAGGAGTCAGTGGAGTGTGAAGCGAGCAAGTCGGCTAGATCTGGAGATGTATAAAAGTTATCCATCGTCAGGCAATATCATAGGCCAAATATTGGCTTCATTAGAGTCATCATCACTTTTGAGGTCATGGGTAAATGGGCAAAGTCTTTATCCAGCACAGTCCCCTTTACCGTGTAAATTGTCGTTGACCACACGTATCCAGTTCTCGATTCACAAAGAAAACATACTTGCCAAATGAAGCTCTCTTCATAGGCATGAATTGCCGCCACCCCAATCTTCCCTTGTTCGAGAGTAGGCTCTTTTCGATGGTAACGTCCGTCTCTGGTGTATGGAGTGCCTTGAACTTTTCCTCCAGCCTCTGGCAAATCGGCCATATTTTATTTAGTTTGGCGTTGGAGTGTGTTTGGTGATCAAAATCGTTATTATAGGCAAAATGTAAATATTGCCTTATTTTTTACGAATCATCGGTAAGACATTGTGTGTCCAAAAAAAGAGAGAGGAGAGCAAAGGTCTCGTTGACCAATAAAACTCAGTATCTGGCTTCCGCACTCTGCTCTGTAGCATTACAAGGGCAAAAAACACGAATTTCTGAGCTTGTCACAGCTCGCCACTGATTTACGCTAGCACTGCTCGGCCCCGCTTTTTCACGCATAGTGTTACTGGCGCAGTGATTAGTTTCCCAAGTTATAAATTCAACATTTTCGTCGTTGAAAAAAGTATTTTAGGGAACCTCATTCGGGAACCAGGTCGAACTTCATCGAAGAATTACCTTCAAAAAGAAACCTAGGTGGTGCCTGAAGAGGATTCATTGAAAGCATTTCCTCCCACTCCGCTTCCCGCGAGTGTTTTCTGACCTCAGGAAAGTGTCAAATATGAAAAAAGAAGGCATTACACATGTTTGGGATTTATCTCTATCTCTCCTTTTTTCTCATACTGTAGCCGATGCCATATGGCCGGCTTCATAGAAGGGGATGAATGGGGCCACAAGAGGGAAAGAGAGCCTCATTTTTTGTGTTTTGTGTTAGATATGCTGGTTTGAATGTGCGAGTGAATGGATTAGGCGTGATTCATCCTCCCCACCCCCAAATTCCCCGTTTTCCGACCCCGTGTTTCCTCCCGTGTGTCCTTGAGTGTTTGGTGAAGAAAGAAGAGGGCCCCCTCCCCTTCCCCCGACAGAGAACAAGGACGTAATTCGGCGGTCTACGGAACCCAAGTTCCCCCCCTCCCAAGTATAGAAGAGACCCCCCCCCAGTGATGATGTGGCTCGAAAGAACACGACCCTCCCCCATACTTTCCCCACTTCCCCCCTCCCAGAAAACCACCCCTCCACGGGGTATATAATAGCAGTGCGCAAACCACCTGGGCTGATTATCCGGAGCTCGATACCCGGTTATGCTGTGAGTCTGTTACGCTGGAAAGACGCCTGTCCGAGAGTGGAGCCGAGAGAGACAAGATTTGGAGTGGCGTAGGAGGTTTGACCCGAGAAGAAGAGGGCGGAGCGGAAATAGGAGAATGACTAGGAGTTTTCCATCGCCGAAGATAGGTCACTCCACACACTCCAATAGAAACTCTCTCAGCCACAGAGACGGCAGAAGGCGCAACAACCCGTGAGGAAGAGACACCAGAGGAATTAAGCCACAGCAGGGACAGAGAGCCAGAACCCCTGATAAGTAGTATTACCATACCACAAACCCCGAGTTTTGCCCCCGAAAGGAAGATTTCGATTCAAGAGTCCCCCCCCCCCCCCATCAGTGCTTTCCACGGACTCCAAATCATCCTTCCTCGAGTTTAGAAGAGACCCCCCCCTTGATGAAGAGGCGCCGCAGCACATCTTTCATTCATTCTGATTCCCCCCTCCCCTTTTCCCGATGTGTGATTGCGTGTGAGTTATAGAATTATAAGTACAGGGTGTGTTTTTTTTTTCTATAGATTTTTTTATCGTGTTTCATTTTTTTTGAGTGTATCGAATATAGATTGTCGACAGGTTTTTTTTTTTGAAGGTGTCAACACCTCGCAGAGAGGGAAGTTATTGTTCATTTATTTTTCATGTTTGTTCAACTATTCATTTTTATTGTCACTGATCAGTTCCACCAACACCGGTGAGAGTGCGATATTGTGTACCATTCCATGTATTTCGTTTATTTTATCTCATTAAATATATGTCTAACAAAGGATTTGTCACGGCTCTCATTCCGTCTAGCCTTCCAGTCATTGCGTGGTACCCTAAACTTTCCCTTCACACCCCCCCTTCCCTTGTTCCCTTTCCATTCCCGATCCAGGTGCCTGGGATCACCCGCACGTCCCCCATCCTTTCCCCGTATTTGCCCTTGCACCTCAAGAAACCCTCCCATATTCCCCCTCCCCCCCCCGTGTGCTAGGTCACAATACGTATGTGGGCTAGGGTAGCACATACACAGGGCACTTGTGCTATTTTCTATTGAGAACATACGACCTTTAGACGTCTTCATCGTATAGCTGTTTTCGTAAAAATATGTTTCGCCACTTCCGCCAGTATTCGAAGTAAAAAAATGAAAGGGGCTGATGAAATAACATTCGCAACACATCTAAACATTTACGCTTACGCCATTTTATCTAAAGAGAGCGGTTCAATAGAAATTTCCAACATTTATAAAAATTACCGGAAGTAATATGCGGATGAATAATATAGAATTAGATAGTATATATAGTAACAAATATATGTAATAACAAATATATATAGTAACAAACATATTAGTAAAAAATAAGGCAAGGAAAAATTCATGTTCTGTTGCTAGAGAAATATGTTATTCTAATTACTGTGTAACTCATCGTAGCAGTGAAAATTAGCGTAAAATTGAAATTGCAACTTTTATAATTACCGCTAAACTGTTGAAGAAAAATGTAATTGGATGCTCACGAAGAGTGAATGAAGAAATATAAATGAAAATAACTAATTAAAAAAATATTTACATTTTAGAAAGTTTTTCGTCATGCAAAAACGGAAGTTTTACGTCATAAATTTGCAAAAATTATCGATAAATGACAAATATTGAAGTTGTGAATTTCGTAAAAAGATCGCAAAAGAAACTCCATGCATGGAGTTAGTAAATCGATGGTTACCAATGACAATAAAGGTGAATGCAATTCCTTTATCCAATTCCTTTATCCATTCCAATCCAATTAAGAGGACAACTTTTCAGTGAGAAAAAAAATTATGACCCTCGAATTGCTAGAATTATTACAAAAAAATGACCATTGTTTTATCATCAGAAATCAACATTTGAAGAGAGCGCCGCTCGGCTAGTGAGAGCTATGGCCCTAACCTGTTCCTCTGACGGCAGAAAAACGAACTACTAGCAGCTGGCAAGAAAATTAGGGCATGAGAAGAAAGGGACGAAATTTTCGGACTTGCCCGAGTATACTCGGGTGCGTCAGAATTTGCAAGACTTCGGTGCCCGAGTATACTCAGTTGCGTCAGGGAAGCGGTTAAGGATACAAAAAACACTCAAGGATAATTTAAGGATTTCAAGGACCGTTAGACACCCTGATAATGAGGATATCTATTGAAATTTTACTGTGTAAAATTGACTAATAGTAACACACAATTTTTTATAAATGTATCCCCATAACTGTAATTTAAAAATTTTAATGAAATAAAAAATTAAAATTTTCCCCAAATAAAATAAACTTTTTTAAAAAATCTTTCGCTAGCCAAGTGGTCAACTATCGTTTATTATTTATTATGTTACAGTTGTAACACTCCCCTCCGAGTCCCCGGCAAGCATCAGGTTTATTTGCCATCATAATGGCCAGAGACTCGAGAGGGAATGGGCAGTAATCGCAGCCACGCCCGATGCCCATCGGATGAGTGGCTATGCTGCGTTCAGGTCATGCGTTGTTTATTATTATTAGCCTGTAAGTGCGGACATTTTTCTACTAAGATTTCTCCAACAATGTAAATGATAAGTACAACTTAGTTTTTTGACATAGATTTATTATAAGACGACCTAGGTTTTACGAAGCTCGTTATCATCATGTTATAACGAGCATCGTTGAAACCTAGGCTGTCTTGTTGCAATAATCTATGTGGAAAACTAAGTTATACTTATCATTTACAATGCCAAGCAAATTCTAGGAAGTCACGCCCGAGACAATGGAATTCCTTAACAATTATGGGGATTAAAAAAATAATTAAAGACAGATACACTCTCTTTCCGTAAACCTAAAATAAAATGAAAAGGGGGGAAAAAAAAAAAGGCACTCACCTGGCTTGATTAGAGATTTTGGACGTTTCTGCTTGTAGCATTCCTTCCAAGAAGTTCTTCCTCTTCTCATAGAACTTCAATCTCACTTCAAAGAATTCCTTCAGTATTTCTTCAACTGATTCATATTTCTTTAAGCAACCATTTGCATCAAAACAAACCTGTCACAATTCCAACATAAAGATTAAAACTTTAGAAGATTAAACTATATTTACTCATACCAGGGGCCTTATTAACTTGAAGCTTCAGAGCAAACTGCCGAAAAGAGCTTAAATAAGCTCCTATCTCCCATTCGTATTCTGTAATGGAAAGCTCCCGAGAAAAGGAGCTTCATTAGGCTCCAACCCCGCTTGGGAGTTTTCTCCAGTGGAATCTATGCACATTCCCACAGTGTTTTGCCGATTTTTCGTTAAGTGTGTATGTTGTTGTGAATTTGATGACATAATTTTCTCTTTATTGGTACTTTTTCTTGAGGTGATACCATTGTCTACCACGGCGGAAGAATCGAGATACCCAAAGGATTGATTTTTAATCTATTTTAACCAATAAATCCCATTCCTGTTTACATCAGGGAAAAATAATTTCGATGTCAATCAGGGAAAAATAATTTCGATGTCAATCTTGCTGCCTTACAAGTCTTTCAGAGATCAATTTGTGAACACTCATTGCTAAAAACGTGTTTTGCATGTTTAATACGTTATTCCATTGAATTTCTTTGTCATGCAGACTTTTGAGAATAGTTTTTAAATTAATGAGTCTGTAGGCAACGATCAAGTGGATAGAAGCACTTACTTTGTCATAAAACATGTTGAGATGTTTTCACGAATGCTCTTATTTTGATGTTGTTAACCCGCAAGTATATGATCGTAAATTCAATTTTATCAACTAATGATCAACTATTTGATTATTGTAAAGCAAGTTCTTAATGTGTGGTCGAGTATGAATATTGTGCTTATCTATTAATAACATTCTTTCAACTGCAGTTTGAGGAATTAATCTTAAAATTGACGTTTTTGCGTGGAGAAAAGGAAAATACACGATAGAAGGTAAAAAAAAGTTTATGGAAGTTTGAACGATGACAAAAGCTATATGTATAAATGCATGGATATGAAGTGATCATGCAAGCACTCGCAGAATATGATTTCTCATATGTATAACTTGCATAATTCTCAGAAAATATAGCAGAATAACAAAGATATCATCAGTAAATAGTCGATCTATTGCATATATATCATCATGTACTACATCAATGACGATCGTATATACATGATCGATTGGTAAAAGAATGAACTAACCTGCTGATTAATGACTGCTACAGGTTCAAAGAAAGCATTATCAACTTACATGTACTTAAGTTAACCATCAAGAATTTGTAAACATTGGAAAACATGAAAGGAAATCTTTATATTAATTTATTTTCAATTCGCCGTTCACACAAACAGGTGTTAAGGATGTCAAATTTTATAGATTACTATAATATTTTGTCCTTTTAAGTAAAAAATCAACTGACGCAGGTAATAATGTTCATCATCAAGGTATTGAATTATTGCTTTGTTCTTCTTCTTGATAAGAACCCACCAGTAAAATCATATAATTGCATGCATTAAGCTGACGTATTCCAGCTTCCCAACTGAAAACACGCTAAACTTGGCAGGGTATGTCTGGATAGTGGTAATTGAGCTTCTATAGTTTGTCAAATAGTCGGCATATATATTGCTAAAAAGGTACTCTTTAAATGTTAAAGTCGTACAATAAAAAAATGCATCAATATAATTAACTTTTGGTATTCATGAAGGCTGTCTGCTCTTTGCGGGAAGTACAAGCCAGAAAAATGTCACAAAAATGAAACTGCAATTGTAATTGGTGCATCATTCGCTAGCTGGAATTTAGTTAACCTCTTCATATTCTGACTTTTCTCCACCCCAATTCAGAGCTTGAGTTAGCTCCAGTGAATTACAGAATACGAATACGAGCTAATTCTGGGAGAGAGCTGACATTCTTAGCTCCGGAGCTCCAAGTTACAGAATAAGACCCCAGCACTTAAAAATATTGAAGTGAAAATAGTAGATATAAATAAAATGAACATTCAAGCTTAGGGAAACAAGATAACAGCCAGGACAATGGCAGATAATTTCAATCAAGAACATTTACTTGAATTTACGTAGCTACTGACAAACAGACACCCCATCATGAGTCAGTACAGGATATTATTACTTTAAAATGTCAGATGTGTGAACATCATACAGGACTGAATTAATGTCTTAACAGATATTAATAGAACCAACCATTGAAGTGAGGTTGGTAACAGTCTGCAGCTTGAACACCTTGTGAATTCCTTCTTCTTCAGCTTTGGCTAATTTATCCGCATTCATATGGATCACAAACCTGACAGTGGTGTCAGAGTTGTACTCCTTGTAGTCACTGCAGATGAAAACATTATGGAAACAATGAAACAACATGATGAAATAGGAACTTTTCCATAAATTGTTTTCAGACACCATCTACATCAACATAATACCCTACAATCCACCTCAAGGATGTGTGACAGGGGGAATCAAAGGGGACCATAATGAAACATGTGCATAGTTGTGCACTACGAAATAAGTAAAGTTTAAGTTATTAAATGTATTCCGAATTGTGAAAGTAAAAGCCACTAAGCATTAAATTTGTTTAACTCAAAAAATGCAGTCTATAATTACAAATTCGAGATTTAAAAAATTCAAGACTAAGGAAACAGATATACATATTTACAAACTTATATTTAATCAAGTACATGCACCAAAGTTTCAAAGCATCAATTTTCATCTTCAAGATTGGGATATCATCAAAATTTTGAGGTGTAAGGAGGGCACAGATAATCCGCAAACTGAATAATGCAGCCACAGATAGGTAGGGATAGGAAAATTTCGCGATCGCGAATTTCGCGCATTTAGGCAAAAATGTCCTAGGAGTGGTAGTTAGTTACAACATACTCCATACTGACTGGGGAAATGACTTTTGAACTCGCGAAATGCTGCGAATTGTGCCCCAAAATGCGAATTTTCATTTTTTATGAGAAAATTGTTGGAAGTACATTTCAAACACAAGAAAAATATTAAAATTGCAAGCAAATGTTCTCAATTCGATTTAAACAAACTCGCGTGCAAATATTCCTGAGGAATGCGGAAGTTTGCAGTTCATTGTAGCATAACCGGTGTTACGATAACAATTGCGGGAGGATGACATCGGCTGCTTTCGATTTACGGCGCTAACCGGCAATACACAGCTTGTCATGCCGCGGTGCTTTCTATTTACAATTAGTGGAATAACCATCTATCAGCATCCAAAGGCGTGTCCAAGGCAGGTGCCACTGATGCCGTGGCACCACTACTAGGTCAAGATTCTTTTCTTTGTTATTCCCTTTTTCCCGACTCTTGGCGGCTGGACGGTAGAGAGCTAGAGACTCTGTTCACTTTATGTTTCTACCCCTGGCACAACCACTTCTGTAGTCCTGGAAACGCCTATGTCAGCATCTATGAACGTTGGCTCTCAGCTCCGAGGTGAGTCGAACAAAGGAAAAGCAATATGCGCATTTATTCTAAGTTATCTGCACCAGCAGGGTTTCCCAACTTTTCCTGCGATGGAACACTTCGTAAATCCTGAAATTTTAACAGAACACCTTGTGGACTTCACATATATTAAACCATTGTGTTTAGGTAGCAGCATATAAAGCCATTATAGGTTACTCGGAACACCCATTAGCCTTCCGCGGAACATAGTTTGGGAATCCTTGTACTACAGATTTGAAGACGAGACGGACTGCGCATGTGTGAATAGCCGCTTTGAGTTGTTTCATTTCTATGGGCTTGTTCGCCAAGAGTTTTTAATGCCAATTATATTTTGAAAACTAAAGAGACACGTATTTTTCTGATTTTTTTATTTTGCTCTGATTTGTTCATTAGACTCTACTATGGATTTGAAGACGAGACGGACTGCGCATGCATGAATAGCCGCTTTGAGTTGTTTCATTTCAATGGGATCATTCACCAAGAGATTTTAAATGTTAATTATAGTTTGAAAACTAAAGAGACACGTATTTTTCCGATTTTTTTATTTTGTTCTGATTTGTTCATGAGACTCTACTACGGATTTGAAGACGAGACGGACTGCGCATGCATGAATAGCAGCTTTGAGTTGTTTCATTTCAATGGGCTTGTTTGCCAAAATTTTTTAAATACCAATTCTGATAGTTTGAAAAATAAAGAGAAACGTATTTTTCTGTTTTTTGATCTGTCGCCTGCTTTGCCAATTATCGGCGGCGAAAAATCAGGGTTCTTAACCCTTTCACGTAAAAGAACCAACATGAAAAGTTTTGAAGTCACTCGCTGCTTCGTCCAATCACGCTGGGCGCTATGCAGCATTCCCCTTCCCTAGCTTTCCAGCGAGCGAATTAGAAACTAAAACGGATCTCTGATGTTGTCACGAACTTTATGAGTGGGCGGCAAAGTTCGCGAATTTTTGTTTTTGATTTAAGAGTGAGAGGCTGAATAGAGAAGAATTTTGTCTCCACCAAAAATCTATTTTCCAATCAATCTACCGAATTCGTGAATTAAATGGCAATTTCGCATCATAGTGAAGGACCTTATTGCAATGGGGTTGTTCCATTGCAATGGTTGCGTAGCTTGCTTTAAAGCACCAATCAAGGCCAACTACGACATCAATATAATTGTCGATATATTTATTTATTTTGTGGCACCAAGATTGATTTTATTGTTTGAATCTCTAGTTTTTTGCCATTTCCGTCAATTGACTGTTTGTTTTCCAGTGACAACTGTTAAGTATCCTAGTTTTATTCCTGGTTTCTGCCCTTTCAAGTGATTTTGACGAGTTATTGAGATGCTGAATGTAAAATTAAGCGCAAGAGACCGGGCTTTCCAGTATCAAAAAGATGGATTTTATTGTATCGATAAAAGTACGGTCATGTACATATTCTACAATTGTCAGGTTGATTGGGAAAGACTAAATTGGAAAAATTTAAAATCTTTGAAGCATGTAACTGCAATAAACTTTCACAAGGATGGAATATCTCTAAAGTTACATGTCAATACACGAAATGTACCTATTAAATTTTATTTTTAAATTTAGTGCCACTTTTCCAAGTTTGTCTTTAGTCATAACATGGCTAGAAGGGGAAAAGTCGCATAACCAAGATCATATTGGGTTAAACTATAGTATAAGTGACCCTTTTCTAGACTTGGAAATAGTCGGTATTTTATGTTTATATATATATTAATTTGTGGTCACTGTGAAAACACCGAAATGTCTTGTTGAAAGTACCAAATTTCTAATTTCAAAGTACCGATTTTCTCAGTCTCAAACCACCGAAAAATTCCTATCCCTACAGATAGGTAATCAAAAGTTTACTGTATAATATCTTAAAGAAATAAAAGCAAACACATTATTACGGAATAAAGGGCCTTGAATGCAACCCTATTTTTCCACCTTGGAATGTAATCTCCTTATTTCCATAAGGCTAATGCTTACTCCAGTGCGGATTTGTGCATCACGGCATAATCGCAGAACTTAACAGCGCATAATGCGTACATACAGTGAAACTTCCCATCATTTGGGAAAGTTTCACTCAACATACACTGGTAAACATAAATATCTAGATAATGCAATTCAATTGAAGTAGAGGATTTTGATCCCAATTGTAAGATGAACCCACTTTCCTTTGGAAGTCAGGGAGTGAAAAAAACCTCATCTTAGATTCGTGCAAATACAGTAATTCATTTATAAATTTATTAGCATGAAATAGGTAAAATCTACACTGTAGATAAATTGCAATGCAGGTTGCACAGTGCTATGAAAACTTAAGTAGAGCTAATGACATTCACAACAAAAAGTTCTAACACTGGCATTGATAACATACTGAATTAAAAGGGATAATTGTAGGGATGGGTTGGTTCGTTTCTTTGGTTCCACCTGTTCTTGAGGTTAGAACCCGAACCAAAGCCAAAAATAATCGATACCATAATAATTAGCACGAAAACCAGTTTGAAATCTGTTCACTCTCTGAAAAGGGAGGCTCTGCATAAAAACCTGGTTAATTTGGTACTTAAATGCTTTAAAACTCTCGCGAATTAATGAGATTTACACGTATAGAGGACCATATATTGATTTTATTTCATTCAACTCTGGTAATTAAATACCACCCACTTAGCATTTTCTGATTGATATATGACATAGGTTACCTCTACCTTGTATGGAAGTGAGTCTGGGCATGTTGTTTTCGTGAATTATATCACAATATAATTCATAAAATTTCATTCGTGCATGCGGATATTGCTTTACTTAATTCTCCCTACATGCAAATTTCTCTTCATTTGAACTCTAGCACTAACTTCCCTCATAAGGAGAAGTTTTCTTTCATGTTCAAGTGGCTCTATTCGGGTTTGCCTTGCAAATAAGTTGAAAATACAGTTGAAAAATGGTAAGTACTTGAGCGCCAAGATAGCCAAATATGGAAGGCACCCGCAATATGCTGTCCACAGAAATATTGTAATGTCGATTTTCTTTCCATTTTGATAGGGCCGTGTTCTGCCAAGTAACCATTTGGTATTTGCAGTAATGTTTGCTGTTGATCATTCAGGTTCCTTGATTACCTAACTATAAATGGGCGAACATGAAAAAAACATTGTTGGATTAACTAGTTACTTTCAATCTTAAAAATACTTGTGTATTGCTAATTGAAGAAAAAACTGTTCGCTTGCAGGTTTTACAAGTAGTGATGGGTCAAATCCAAAATTTATCAAATCCGAATCTCTTTTTTTATCGAATCTCACACATCAAATATCGAATTCGAATCCTTATTTCAGAAAACTATGAATCCAGTTAATTTTCAATACCAATTGCATTTATTAAACAAATTCAAAACCATTTATATTTTCCAGTACCTACCTACGTTTTTGAACCAATAAGTTGTTCCACACTTCTGCTCCCTCAAATTCAATATTTATTCAATAGATAAAAAATAAAAACAAATTTCACCTGTTTCAGTTTTATTAAAATTATATTAGTTCTTCAACAAAGTGCTATGTTCTCATAAGTTATAAATTTTACCTAAAGAAGTGCAACATTCTTACTCATTCGGGATCTAATCTATTCCTTTTTCTGTCTGCCAAATTTCCAGCAGTACTAAATGCTCTTTCTGTAAATACAGTTGCAGTTCTTGCACAATGAGATTCTTAGCCTCTTGAGAACCTTTCTTACTTCTAAACATTTTGTCTTTAAAATGAGGGTCCATTATTGTCGCAACAACATAAAAGCCATTCTATTTTAAGTCAGCAAAACTAAGATTCATCTCATTAATGATATCATTTTTCATCCCTTGCAATTCGGATCCTCCATTTCCTGGTTCTTACCTAAATTTTAAATATATGTACTATTTATTAAAGGAATCACTACTGATATTGTGGTGTTAGTGTAATGTACAGTAGCCTGATAAAAAGAGACTTCCCTATCAATGCTGTCGACTGTTCTGTCTGTTCTTCACTATCGAGTTATACAGCTCTCTTTCAGTGCTTTTCATTTGAAAACAGTGACAGCCGATTATCGAATTCAGGCGCCGTTGTGCCAATTTTCCCTCCTTGAAGCCTCGAGATTCGAAAATCCTCGGAGACTCGGAAACTGCAGGACACTGTCGCATCTCACCAAGTGCCAGAAATCAATGAGACAAGTGCTGCGACCTGGCTCTGGTCAGTGTGAACACTCTGGTTATCACGATTCCTGCAAGCACCCTGCTTTTATTCAGTCCGCACTGGTGCTGGTATCTTTTTCCACTTTCAAGTCGACCTGTGAACATTCCCACCAATCCAAAGTGTGATAGCACCTCCCCCGCTCTCCCCACTCCTCCATTGGTCAGCTGATTCCCTTCCTGCGCTGACAAAGTGTACCGTGAAGAGACTAGCCCTCTTTGAATCTGACCATGGCCAGAGAAGGACGCATCTGCTTGGTTCCACTTGTGACTTGTGCTCGTCTTGTATAGACCAAGTTAACGGTATTCAGCCTACGGGCTAGTTTTCTATTGTAATAATTGTGGTTATATAAATGCTGTTACTGGAAGTTAATCAAACTGGCTAAGGTTGTCATTTTTCTCTTGTTTCCGCCCACCAATCGCAGTCAATTCACTCACAATGTCAAGTTTCAGTGGCTTGCGTTGCACCGTCGATCGCCGACTCACCACGGAGCAGAGAGCCACTGTCAGCCAGTGATTCAGCTAAATCGAAATCACCCATAATATCGTACACTTCGACCACCTCGCTCTCCCCCCACCCCTAGTGACACGGGATACTTTTTTCGGAGTACCCTTCTCAGAGGCCGAGGTAAATCACTCAATGATGAGCAGAGACTGACATCTCCTTCCCTATCTGGGCTCGTAATTTGACTTAAGTGATTTCTTGACACCACCCAGCATCATCCGCCGGTCCTGTCCTGCTACTCCCACGCTCGCTCTTAAAAAGCCATTGACTGCTAATTCTGACTTTTCTGGAAATCGGTGGACTGCTTAGAACGGCAGATCAGCCACCAGTCTCATTAATGGGCGAAACAGGTTCCTCCATCAAGTAAAATTTATGGGGCAAAGCCTGTTTCGCCCCAAGACTCCTGTCGCTCAAGAAAATTTGTTGCCTCTTATTCCAGAACATGAAGTAATTCATTCATCTGCTCTTGACTCATCCTGCGAGAAAGAGATCAGAGTAATCCGAGAAGATCACTCCTTTGTCTCATCATTGTTTGTCTACTGTCATTCCGGTTTTCACTTAGACCTGCGTGGCTGCCATTTGTTGGGGTCAGGGGTGATTCTTCTTTTGGGGACCTACAGAACCAATACCGGGGTTGATGTGGCCGATGCTCGAACGAATCGAGGGCAGCCTCATTTTCGGTTGATTTAAATCGTTGCCTTAACCCTTAAATAAACAGATCGCAAACACGAATTTATTAATATGAGACGAGCACCGAATCGTACATTAAGCATCGAGCAACTTGTTATTCAGCATTATTTTTCACATAACTCTTCTCAACAAATGTCTCATAACAAAGTAGAGACTTCTATACGTGAGCACAATCAATGTTGGATAGGACATCTTAAATAGGGACACATACGAAGAAGAAAGAAAGTTCCGATGTAGAATTTCACCGGAAATATGTAAAATAAAAAGTTATTTTTCAAATGTGTCGTAGTGAATTTCCACGCAGATTATCAGAACTTATGAAGGTAAAACGACTTCATTCACGAGATTAATACATTGCGAGATGGTTATCCTAACATATGCAACCTGCAAGACCAGGATTCGAATTTATCGAATCCTCAAATCCTGGCCACATCACTAGACAAGCATACATGTCATGGTTATAAAACCTGATATCGGCATTATATTCCAATGCGTGAGGGTAACTGTAAGTATATTTGCAGTAGCATATGAATTTATGAATGCATTAAATTTTATGAGAAATATATTGGTCATAACAAAAATGGTGGCCCAAAGTATGAAATCGGTTTCCCTTGCATGGATTACACTTAACACTAAGTAATGGACAACTGAATAACTTTGTGGAGAGAATGAGGTGCTGTCGCATAATATTATGATATTATAAAAAAACGTAGAACCTCATTTTTGCAGTGTTTATAAGTAAATTAATAAGGCAGTTTCATGCAGTACTTGTGTTTACCGAGAAGTAGCTGTGATCCTGCTTTTTCTGTTTTTTATTAGACTGTATAACAAAAATCTAGTCATCTTGTTAACGTAGAGGGAAAATAATAAGAACTCTATGGAAAAACACAGGTTTTGAAGACAGCCGGTTTAATTTATTTGCCCTGATGCTGGACTCACAATCATCCAACACCGACAGCAGCCTGGCCCATTTGAGGTATCCGATGGATTCCGAAGTGATGTTCTTTTGAAATGACAGAAATGATGATTTTGAGAATTCGTAGGCTTCTGCGGAGTCGTTGAGATGGCAGTGAAGACTTTTCAGGCTTTTTTCTGTGTACTTCCATTGTCATTGACGACAGTTTCGATAGCATTGCAGCTACCTTCTTCAGGTCAGAAGTGAAGATGCAGGTGTCCGTGATCATCTTATTGGGGCTGTTTTTTCTCACCAATTCAGTCGGGTGTGCTCTCATTGGTTTATGTACTCTTCTTCATGAGAACTCTCTTCCAGGAATTAGAAAATGTGTAACCATCTTCCATGTTAATGTTTTCCATTGTTTTCAAGATTTCAATGGTCTCTCCGATAAGTCTGGGGAAGTAGCCGTTCTATTTTACTATTAATTTTGCCTTTTCAAAATTCATGTTGTGACTAGGTCCACTCCAGGTATATTCGACCAAACCTGATTTGCGTAGCTGTCTGTTTTCGATGTCCCTTTGGTGTTCTCTCATTCGGCATTTGAGAGGTCCAAAGTAGGATTTCCCAAATTTGCACGTTGCTTGGTAGACACCTCCTCTGGTAAGCGCTCCTTGGCCTTGCAGAGGAGGTTTGAGGTCTTTTGGACACAGTTGAATCTCGTAACGACGTTGTATTTTGCAAGCACCCTAGATAACTTTTCACTTGTGCGGCAACATATGGTATGACGGCGAAGGCTGCAGGTTTTGGCTTCTCAACAAAGTTAATTTTCAGGGCCATAGCTTCTTTCATTTCCCTTGCTGTTCTCCGGATTACTTTAGGACAGTAACCGTTCTTCTGAAAAGAATGGTATAGATGGAATTTCTCTTGGGCGAGAGAAGATTTGTCTGATATTACTTGGGCCGGATGAAATAAAGTTTTCAGTACTCCTGCCTTCTGATGTGCGTGATCGTGAGAGTCAGCGTGCATATTCTTCCTGAGCACTGAGTGCCCCAGCGTGCCATCTTCATTTTTGGAAACCAAGACGTTGAGGAAGGGAGGGCTATGTTTTTCCCCATTTCCATGGTAAAACGGATGGACAGTCTTTGATTATTCAGTGCCTTCAGAAGTTGTTGAGCTCCTCTTCCTGTGTTGCCAAATGATGAACGTATCATCCACATATCTCACGAAAAGTTTCTCCTGTTTCCCAAAGGATGCCAGCGCTTCTTGTTTGAAATTCTCCATGTATAGGTTGGCAACTACAGGTGACAGGGGAGAACCCATGGTCGTTCCATCCAATTGCTGGTAGAATTTTCGATTCCACTGGAAATAAAGAGTTTTGGAGGCAGAAGCCCACCATCTTATAGAAGTCCTCAGGGAGTCCTTTGTTGGTCAGAGCCTTGATGGTGTCGACTGCTTCATCTACTGGTATGTTGGTGAATTGGAATTCCACGTCCAGGCTCACGAGTAAATCACCCTTGCTCAAACTCTTATTTCCATGCAGCTATTTAGTGTAATGGAAAACATAGGCTTCAGGAGGCTACTCACTCACTTAAAACCTCACTATACCATCCCTCCAAGAAAAACTATTTTAAATTAAGTACATAATTCCAGAGACTTATGAAACAAGAGTATGAATGGAAGATGTGAAATTTGGAGCTGTAACTACAGATTTGTGGACATCTGTGAGTAACAATGATTACTTAGCTGTGACAGTTCACTTTCATGAAGAATCAGACATAGGTTTCCATCTTCAGCATAAGAGCTTGGAAGTTATTCCATTCTCAGAAATCAGCCATTTAATGGTATATATTTCTATCAAATACAGAAGTGTAAAATTTTGAATTATTTACAGGAATATTCAAGTCCTTTTTTTACAAGAAGGTAATGGTGACTGCTGCATTTTTGTATCTGTCTTTTCTTTGCTTGTTCTTTTCAGAGAACTAGCGATCTGGATTCTCAAATTTTTAAGAAATATAGCATAGTTTTATATGATAATATTGCAAATTTTATTATCCAATAGATGCAATTAGGTAGAGATAACTTGATCCGTTAATCTAGATATGCATAATAATCAAACAAAAAAAAACTCTTGCTATAGAAAATGAGCAATGCAAATATGTAAATACTAAATTAACACTTTAAGTGCCAACCAATTTCCTAGGTATTATCATAGAGTATGCATATTTACTCTATGGTATTATGCTAAAATTACCGTGGCATTTTTGGCGTTTTTGCAGTAGTTTACGAAAATAATTATGCATCATACATAAATAATAATTACATTTTCAAAAACTTTAGGAGACCTTATATTTGGTTTAACGTTTGACATATTATATTTCATGATTTTATCATATATAAATATTTGAAAAAATGTTAATACACGAAATAGTGACATTGCAGATGGAGCGCAATAGCGCTCCCGGCACTTTTGGAGAGAGACGGGAGGAGCACGATCGCGCTCCCCAGCACTCTAAGCATGAATAATACATTATAAGGATTGGTGACTCCGCAACGTAATACGTTAGGTCTTTGTTGTCGACGCCTTCCGCCCCCACCGAATGCAACTTTTGACCACTTGGCGGCGCTGGTGCCACGCTATGGGTGGCTGTGCCGAAGTTTTAGCGTAGGAGCTTACGGGTGAGAGTGTTCAAGAGATTTATTTGCAGTGTTAATTTCTGTAAATAATCCATTTTTTCGAAATGGTGCATAATGCGCGAACGTGCTTTGCCCCTGGATGCGCGTCCGGGTGTAAGAGGTCCCAAAAAAGGAATTGAACTGCCGGGTACCCGAAATAAAAGTCTGTTCAAGGCTGCGGTAAGTACCTATACTGTGTAAGACAATCAATTACTTGATTCTTATGTACGGATAATTTATTAATTGATGTATATTACTGAAATGTATGTATGATTTGTACTCGCGTGCATTTTGCTTGCTGGCAAGCCAATGCTATTATGATAATGTCCAGAGGGAGTACACTATAGACTTCAGAGGAAAGCTGTAAAATGTGGTAAATTAACGTGCTACTGTTTACTGTTTATCATCACTACTGATTCTTAGTCATTTACTGCTACAATACACCTGTCTTTGTTTTTATGATTCTAGTTTTCCCTTCCAGGCTACATAAAGACATGCTCGGAACTGAAGAGAGAGGAAG